>CM077029.1:167764455-172564455 GCA_039090855.1 Macrothele yani | reverse complement strand
GTGGCGATTTCCCGCAAGACACGGGATGGCTGTATCCTCGTGGGCTGCAGCAGTTTCCCTAAAGCACGAAGTAGGCGGAGCTTCCACCCTTCGCGCTGCGATGCTCAAGTGACTGACATCCCATCCATTGTTGACAGCAGTAAACGAATTGAGCTCCTGACTCCACCCTCCAACATTTCTTCTTGCCCCCCCCCCCAGCGCCTGCTCCATAAAACAATGCTTTCAGCTAGAAAGCGCTTAGTTCTTTCACTCCACAAAAAGCGGAATTGCGGAATTCCGCTTTTTCAAGGATTTTTCTATAGAACGACGACCCCCCTCCTAAAAAATTCTGAAAAATTTCTCTTCATTTTTGCAATGACCTCGAGAATGACCAAAATGATGCCGAAAAAACAGAATTCCACGAATTCGTGGAAGAATCTCGTGTATGAGTGATATAAATGAGAATATATTTAAAAAAAATTTTTATCTCATTGAGTTTTCATGTAATTAATTTTTTAAATTTTGAAAAATAGTCTTTTTTGGCTTGCATAAACTTTTTTAATCTTGAATTTCTCAAGTTCTATAAGGCCTAGAGAATTGTTTGACCCCTCATTTTAAAGAGAATTTCATAAGTTTTAATTTAATATGCAACTTGACTATGCTTGGCGAAAAAAAAAACATTTTTTAATTAAAAACAATATGAACATTTTTAAAGATATTTTTTTTCAAAAATTTTAAAACATTATGTTTTTGTAATGTTAAAAGCTTTAAATCCTGAAACTTTTAGAGTGGGATCTCAATGGGATCAGGAGTTATGGTACCAATAACTCCTGATCCCATTGAGATCCCACTTTAAAATACCAGTTAGGGCTACATTGCTACCTTTAACTTTTGTAAGGTTAAAAATAAAATATGTTGGCTGTGAGGTTACCAATTTACATTAGGGTCTATTACAGTAATGACTGACTAAACCTACAGACAAATTAGGGATAGCATGTGAGTAAATAGTCTGCTAATCACAGGTGTTCTGGCACAAGCCTGTACAGACTTGTCTGATTCATGTTCTTGCAGGAGTGTGACTCGTGCCCACTCTAGCTCAACTTTTGCTTAGTTTCCTCTAAGATCTCAGTGAGTGAACAGTTAGTTGTTGGCAGTGTTATTTAAAGTGTTTCACATAAAAATATGATTGTGGAATAACTTTTTAGGGGTCTTATAGAGGTTATTTTTCATGAAAGTTGGTTGTCAAATTTTCGAACTAAAGCCTAGTTCGTCATCAGGACTATGTCACTGGAGTAGTTGCTGCCACTCAATTGGAAGAGTCCATCCGCAATTATCGTTAATTGTGGTACTTCTTCTTCTTGCTATTTCGATGCAAGAAGAAGAAGTACCACAATTAACGATAATTGCGGATGGACTCTTCCAATTGAGTGGCAGCAACTACTCCAGTGACATAGTCCTGATGACGAACTAGGCTTTAGTTCGAAAATTTGACAACCAACTTTCATGAAAAATAACCTCTATAAGACCCGTAAAAAAGTTATTCCACAATCACTATGAATAGAGGTGCCATAAATGCATTTACAACTAGGATAAAAATATGATTTTCATAAGTTAAGAGTTTTTTTCAGTGGCAGCAAAATAAGTGTTGTGTTTGTTAAGTAATAAGTTTAACCATTTTTGACACCTTTGTTTGGAACAACTAGGTCTCTCTCCAGTTCAAAAGTAGTCAGTTCTATTTAGTCTTAAAGGCCTATTATTATGCACTGAGTGGCCATTTTATTATGACCACGTGACAGTTTTAAGCAAATGAGCTATGGCTGCACGCTGTTGCCGCCAGAGGGCGAGGCTAGTATAAAAAGGGAAAGCTTAGTGCTTGCGACAGTAGTAGAAGTGATTTTTGGGTGAAGAGATGGGCAAAAATTGCGATTTGATGGACTTTCAACGTGGGATGATTATAGGAGCTCGGAGCCATGGAGTGAGTATCGCCGAAACCGCCACATTCGTGAAACGTTCCAGAGCAGCTGTTGTTAAAGTGTTTAAAGACTGGACTGTCAGCCAAAAACCTGGGTCTCTACGTGCAAAGTGTGGTCGTCATCGACTAGTGACTACTTGGGCGGAACGAAGAGTGTTCAGACTGGTAACAGACAACAGAAGGGCAACAGTGCAGCAAATTACAGACCATCTTAATCAAGGATCCCCTCAAATGATATCTGCATGCACTATTCACCGTACACTGCATCGCATGGGATATGGCAGCCGAAGGTATGTTCAAACACCTTTGCTGTCTGCAGTTAACAAGAGAAAACGTCTCCAGTTCGCACACACAAGGATTGGACAGTCCATAATTGGAAACAAATTATGTGGTCCGATGAATCACGTTTTCAGTTGCACCATGCCGATGGCAGAGTGAGAATTTGGCGGAAACAGCACAAAAGCATGGACCCCAAATGCATTGCTACAAGCCTTCAAAAGCTGGTGGAGGCAACATTACGGTTTGGGGACTGTTTTCCTGGCATGCTTTGGGCCCTTTAATTCGTGTTGATCAACGTCTGATTGGCACATCATATCTAAACATCGTTGCTGACCAAGTGCATCCTGTCATGTGGATGGTTTATCCCAATGGCGATGGCTACTTTCAACAAGATAATGCGCCCTGCCATAGTGCTCGTATTGTACAGGATTGGTTTCAGGAACATGCCGATGAGTTTACTTTGCTTAAATGGCCCCCACAATCTCCACATCTCAACCCCATTGAGAATTTGTGGGATGAAGTTGAACGAACCATAAGACAGCTGGATCCACAACCCTGCAATCTCACGTCCTGGAAAGTGCTATTCATCAAACATGGTCTCAGATTCCACAAACCACCTATCAACATCTTGTGCAGTCCATTCCACGAAGAATCGATGCAGTATTAAAGGCAAAAGGTGGCCCAACGAAGTACTGAGGGTGGTCAAAATAAAGTGGCCACTCAGTGTATAAGATATTTTTTTTTCTTGTTTCAGACAATTTGACTTGTACTATTATTTATAATTTTAACTCTACTTTATTATTAGGACTCTGTGACAATATGAGTGAACCCAGTACATCAAAGCATTTTTTGGTATATTGTTGCAACCCATTTAAGAAACCTAATCATAAATATTATAACAAACAATTGAGATCTTAAAATGAAAATATTTTGAGACATAATGCCAATTTACATGAAGGTGACAAGATATGTGATGGGTGTCGTAAAGCTTTACTAAAGCTTCCAGAGATTTTAACTGAGCAAGAAGGACATTCAGACAGCTCAGAATCACAAGACCATGAGGAAACCAAAAAGTTGGCGCACCTGAGCTTAGTTATTCTTTCTGATTGTATGGTGCATGATACAGTTGCTGTTCATTTGTTTCAACACCTCACGATTGACTTTCTTAAACAGAATCTGCCCCATAAACCCGAAAAGCTGAATTACTTTTCAGATGGAGCATCATCACAGTACAAAAACAAATCAAACTTTCTCAATCTCTGCCATCATGAGAAAGATTTTGGCATCAAGGCAGAATGGAACTTCTTTGCATCGTCACATGGAAAAAATGCATGTGATGGTGTTGGAGGAACTGTTAAACGATTAGCGGCATTGGCCAGTCTACGAATGGTCTACAATGATCAAATTATGATCCCTCGCCAACTTTATGATTGGGCTAAAGACAATATTGTCAACATCAGTTTTTTGTATTCCACTACAGACGAATACAAGGCAGAGGAAAAGACCTTGAAGAGTAGGTTTGAAGCAGCAACAACAATAAAGGGTACTCAACAATTTCACAGTTACAGTCCTGTGAATGAGACTAGAGTTTTAGTGAAAAGCTACTCATTTTCAGAGGAATCAAGTGTAGAAATAGTTTCAGCTGATGACACTGATGATGATCTGGACATTAATGACATTGTTGGCTTTGTTACATGCCAATACTCAGACAAGTGGTGGTTAGGTTGTGTGTTAGGAATAGAAGGAGATGAAGTAAAAATAAGTTTTTTGGAACCACATGGCCCTTCTCCATCTTTCAAATACCCACAATTTACTGACATATTAGTTGTGCATAAAAGTGAGGTTTTAACAAAAGTTGATCCCACAATAGCTACAGAAAGAGTTTATCGACTTACAGACTCAGAAACCAAAAAGGCAAACAAGAAATTATTTGTTAAATTAAAGAACTAAGAGGTCACTATTTTGGCGTAAGTACAACTCTGAGTGCTAACTAAAAAAAACTTTTATTAATTTTACCAGGTAAAACTTTTAGCCTGTTGGGACTATACTTCCCTTGTTTTATGTTTGACTATGTATTAGTATGATGTATTATGTAGATTTTAAAACTCAGTGCCTGTTATCATGTAAACACACTAAAACGAGAATTATAATCCATTATTACTTGTACAGTAACTTTAAATTTTTTTGCCATAGCTCCCGATCCCACTGAGATCCCACTTTAAAAGCTTCAGGATTTAAAGCTTATATTACAAAAAGCATATATTTTTTTCAAAATTCTTAAAAAACTCTTAAAAATTTTAATAATTTTTTTTTAAATTAATTTTTTATTTTTTTCACCAAGCATAGTAAAGTTGCATGTCAAATTAAAACTTATGAAATTCTCTTTAAAATGAGGGGTCAAACAACTCTCTAGGCCTTATACAACTTGAGAAATTCAAGATTGAAAAACTTGATGCAAGCCAAAAAACAACAATTTTTCAAAATTTTAAAACTTAATTACATGAAAACCCAATGAGATAAAAAAAAAATAAAAAAAATATATTCTCATTTATATCATTAGGGAGAAGAATGATCCCTGAAGGTTTCATTGAAATCTGAGATGGTCAGGTTGAATATTGAAATTTTTTGGCTGATTTAGCATGGAATGAATGACCCAGTATGCCCTTAATCATTCTTTCTTAAGAGTTCATCATTCGTGCAAAAGTCATTCACGAATTATCATTCAAATTTCTAGATTGTTATTATGCTCACTACATAAATCATTCATTGAAGGGATCTCGTGTTTATGACCAACACGCATTGAAGGGCCACAGCTCTTTTGGCAAACTGCCCAAAAGAGCACAAGCTCTTCACCAATTATAATGAATGATTTGCCATGAGCCAGCTTGTGGTCAGGGTTCCTAATCTTTTTCTCCCACAAAAAAATAAGCACTTTTTAAGGACTTTTAAGCATTTTTTTAAGGATGTTGTCAACTACATGCACAACATCATGTGCACAAATATACTCTTACACATGACTTAACAATGCAAATTAAAGTATGTTGATGAAGTTTACAACATTCTTCCATATAATTTAAATTTGTGGATGTAACAAATTAGAATTTATATAATTTAAAAGACAGTTCTGCTGGTCAAATCAATTTTCTTAAGTGAATAATCACTTATGCAATAAGTAAAGAAGGGAACTGTATATACTTGCATATAAGCTGAAAGTTTTTGGAAGAAATCCTGCTTTCGGGGGGGGGGGGGGGGTTTGCGCATATGCTGGTCAGCAAAAAGTAAGGCTAGATTTCTGAAGCATTACATGAATTCTCCCACGACCTTTTTTTGCTGGTAGGTTTGTTTACATTTTAGATGGTGGCACCCTGTGATAGTTTTCTGACCTGTCAGTTATATCCTCAGCTGTGCTCCCCATTTTGTGGTGGGGGGGGGCAGCTATGAATAATAACTGGCAGGACATCGTGGAGAGACGACATTCCTTCCATCATCCAATGGTGTACATGCAACACAAAAGGAGACATTGATTACACGTCAAAAAAGAAAATTACAGAGATTTTTCACATTCCATCCTACATATTTTACTTGTGTTCATTGAAATATATATGTATTCTTAAAAAATCTGACCCTTTTTTGTATTTCACTATTTACGTCGCATAGGGGCACATGGAAAGCCGCTGTCACAAAGCAAACAAACTGCTGGCAACTTCAGTAGGAGGATTTATGAGACACTCCTTCAGAAGTACTTCCAAAAATACAAAAAAATTGTTAAATATTTTTTATCCCAGAGTAGGATACCTATGGAAATAGGTGAAGCTTATATAGGTGCTACACCTAATACCATTTCAAATTTAGACCGCAGAATTTCTTGCTTCCAAACATGAAGGAATAACTCATTATTTCCCCTGTACAACCACAGGACACCGTCTTTTGAACTGGGCACACAGTGAGTCAGTTACTAGATAAATCACTTAGCTGTTGGGGATCCACACACAACCAATTAGGTCGTCAGGCTGGTGAAAGATCTAAGGCATGCTGCACCCAGCCAACAATCAAGCACCCACATTCAGTGATGTTATGGTCCTGTATTTCAGCCAGTGGTGTTGGCCGTCTGCACATTGAATGGATCAAAATATACGGATATTTCGGGAGTCTAAACTGCTACCATCTGCACAAGACATGGGCTTTTGGAATTTTATCTTTCAGGACGATAACGCGCCATGTCATTGGTCAAAGTTGGTTGAAGAGTGGTTTAATCAAAAAGTTATAAGAAAAATTCAGTGACCAGCACAGTCACCAAATCTTAATCCCATAGAGAATCTGTGGATGAGATTGAAGCAAAAGATCCGGCAACTAGGACCCACATCTAAAACAGCATTAACTGAGTCTGTAAAGGCCGTATGGCACTGTGTTATCACCAATGGACAACTAGAGAAGCTCAATAGTTGCATGCCAAGAAGGTGCACTTTGTTACTAAGAAACCGTGGTTATCCAATTAAATATTAAAGTGTATTTTGCTTGTTGGTAAGTTATTTCAAGTGTCCTGCAAGTTTTAATAATGTACTGTACAGTAATTTTACGTTAAATGTATTGTACACTAATTTCACTATTTTTTGCTTTTCATGACTAGATAAAAATATTTGAATCCAGCATAAAATTTCCTTTAAAATGATATATAATATGTCTCCCCGACTTTACCATTACGGTGCATAAATTGAGTTCAAACAACAAAAATTTACTTTTGGTTTACCAGTGCAGGACTTTTGTCCACGACTGCATGTAAAAAGCTCCCAAATACTAAACTCAACTGTTGAATATGGGTTTTCAACAAGCTCAGCTTCTTCAAATATGAATTTATCATTATTTTCTTCATGACAGTGTTTACCTATCAACAATTTCTTTAGGTGATAGTTCCATATGCAAGTCTCGTGCTCCTTCATTCAACGACACGCGGTCCTACAGATCTGTTCTACATATTCACTCGAGATTTAATAAATTCTCCCTGAGGGAGAATTTATTCTTCAACATTGTCTTTTGATTCAAAAAAGTTCATTTTGTTTATGGGTTTAGAACACTTAGGTTCAAAGACTGCACTGTAGATATAAATTCATCGGGAATTGATCAAATCCCAAGCGGATATATAGAACAGACCTGTATGGCCTTATGTTATCAATTGAAGGTGCACAACATAAATTTCTATTTGAAAAGGCTTATCTTATTGACAAACTGGATTCACCCAACAAGCTATATGATATTTAAGAAGCTTTTTCATAAATACCAAAATTATTCAGAACTTGTTAATGACATGGAATCCACTTGATTTCTACCAAGCATGTAGAAGCAACTGCTAAAAATTCATGACCATCAATACTGTTGATGATGTCGGTGATTTGAATATTTACATGAAATATGTCCTGATAAAGTTGGGTCACAGCACACCAAAACTGGGTTCAACATAAAAATAAAATTCATTAGGACTAAATATTGATTTCTTTATTCTAATATTACTTCACAGTGAATGAAGTCTACACTTTTTTAGTTTCACACTATTTTTTTTACTTTTATTATTTAAGGCACTAGAATTTAATGCTGGGGTGCTTCATTACACAGATTTATAAATATGATTTCCATCTTCAATTACTAAATGGAAAAAAGGGAAAAATATATATATATGTTGATACTTACTTAGCATCATTTGTCCATTGGGGGATGGAATTTTGGCAGCAAAATCTTCTAATACCTGAATACATAAATTATACTGATATATTTCATTCACTGACTATATCACAAATACAATTTAAAATGTGTATTTATCCAATACTTTTGCTATATATTTTAGTGTTTGACTCTATATTATATATTTTTTAATTCTTATACTATAATACATTTTTCTGTTTGACTCTCTCTTCCTCTCTACGTATATACAGATATATAACGACACAATCAGCACTGTCTAAGAGGATTGGTGAAAATGTTAAATCACAAATGGCATTCATGTTCACATAACATTTGGGAAACGCCCAATTTCCACAGTAAGAAATGGCAAACAGCAGCAAAATAAAACTCTTTAAGCATTAGCTCAATGTACTTGTACATCCATGGAACAGAGTTGCAAAATGAAAGAGGACATTTTAAGCAATACAAGAAGTATTTATGATTTGATGCATTTACATTGTGATATCTGATCTAACAGCAGCAGCTGATCCAGCAGGAGGAGACTGGGGTGATCATTCTTCCCTAAAACAGATTTTTCCTTTTCAAATAGCGAAGATTGTAAGTAATTAATGGACTTATTTTTGCAAAATTACAGTAATAAATGAACAGATTTTCTCATAAAAGATTTTGACAGTTGAAATTTGCTGTGAATTTGGAGATAAAATGTTTCATTCTAGCTTCAGCACAAAGAACAGAAAAACCAGAAGTTTAGAAACAGGAAAATCATTCAAATAGAAGGGACCAAGTTTTAATGTGAAAAAAAATTTGGAGGTTTGAAGCATGCCAAATAATAATGTGGCCTTTTCCATTATTTCTAGCACATTTAAAAAAAAAGTGTTTATGTTATCATTATGTCTGTCCATGCATCTCTCTATGGACACCATATCTCTGCACCTGTCAGCCCAATATTATTCAGCCCAAGTGTGAGGAAAGAAATCACAGGAGGACCAGATTGAGGAATGTCTGCATGAGAAATAGATAACTAGAATGAAATACCAAAGGTCTTGTGTGAAATGTAAACATACAATGCCAGTGAAGCTCGAATTGTGTGCTGAGATAAATGGAGATATTTGATACAACAACAGTAAGTAAAATCTAGCTCCGTCAATTTAAAACTTTAATCTGACCGATGAGCTTTCTTTGAAGAGCTAACCTCCGAGTATAAGAGAACAGCTTAGTGAGAGGAATCGAAAGCAACTTACTGCTAAGTGATGTGTGTATTAGTTGCACAACTTAATTCTCGGCCCCTAACCGCAAGCCATCATAGAACGTTGGCAAATGCAAATAGCGGGGTATGCGATAATGGCAGATTGCAGCGCCATCCAACAGCTTTCCAGGCAACCGTAACCGCTCACAGGTGTAGTGACAGAAGGGACGAAAGTTGACGGTGAAAGCAATGTCATTCAAGAAGCAACATTTGAGGCATTGCCTCCTGTTCACGTTTCAGCTGAAAAAAGTGCTGCGAAAGCCCAGCAAACGATCTGTGCTGCTTTGGGTGAGGCTGCCGTGTCCTACAGTACGTGTAAGAAGTGGTTCCGGCAGTTTGAGCAGGGAATTTTCGATCTCCGTGATGCAGAACATCCGGGACAGCCACAGAAAGTTGACGATGAGGAACTGGAACAACTGTTGGACGCGGATCCCTGTCGCACACAGTCAGAGCTTGCCCAGGAACTCAGAGTAACACAGCAAGCCATTGCAAAGTGCCTGCACAAGCCTGGACAGATTCACAAGGAGGGCCGTTGGGTGCCCCACCAACTCACAGCTGCGAACAAGTCTAAGCACTACGATTTTGCTGTGTCCTTGCTCTCCAGATTCAAGAAAAAGGATTTCCCCCACAAGATTTTGACCTGTGATGAGAAGTGGATCCTCTGATAATCCTAAGCGGCGCAAATCGCGGGTTTATCCAGGTCAGCCTACCACCAGTACCATTAAACCGAATATCCCAGGAAGTTGTTGCTGTGCATATGGTGGGATCATTGTGGTGTTGTACACTACAAGTTGCTCAAACCTGGTGAAACGGTCAATGCTGAGCGTTATTGTCAGCAACTCATTTGTGTGAGTGACGCAATGGAGGCGAAAAGGCCATACACTGGCCAGGGCATAACGGCGGTCCTGTTGCTTCAGGATAACGTGCATCCTCACACCAACTACTTTAAACACGATCACCGACCTGGGATGGGAGATTTTGTCCCACCCGGCGTATTCTCCAGACTTCGCCCCGTCGAATTATCACCTCTTTCGCTCCCTGCAACATCACCTGAGTGATATGCACTTCACTTCTGCCGAGGAGGTCCACACAAGTATTGACGACTTTATCAACTCGAAACAGCCCTCTTTTTTCTGCAGTGGCATTCGGTAGCTCCATGACCGATGGCTCAAATGTAACAAACACGACGGGGATTATTTCCCTGATTAGGTACATATTGATTTTCTATAATTTGCTGTCAACGTGTCGTGCCTGTGGCCGAGAATTAAGTTGCACACCTAATATGTATGTATGTACTTTTCATTGAAATGACTGATGCAACTCAGCTAATGTACAGAAAATTAAAAATATAAAGAAAGTAGAAGAACATTCAATAAGTTACAAGCCTACAATGCCTATGCTTTGTGTTCTGGAGAAATTCTGCTGTTATTTTTTGATGTTTTCTTTAGTAATTTCAATAAACCCAAAATATCTGTTCCAGTTGTGTTAATTCTGAATAAGGAACGTTTTTGTCATGTTACGTAGTTCTGCCTCTGTGGCTTCCTGGAGCCTTTCAGTGCCTCTGAAATATGTAGCATGGAGGAACTTCTTAAAATTCAGAAAGAGGAAAAGTCACTAGGGAAGGTGGACAAGGTCTACAGAATACAACACAGGGTAAAGACTGGTCCAGTATGTGATAAATGCTGACAACAGCAGTTCACCTAGGGTTTTTGTCTAAGACACTGTCAACATCCATGCAATTTTGTATTGTATCACATGTTGGCTTAAAACTTATTGAAAACTTTCCATTCAAAACTAATTCCCAAATGAGATGTTTCAAAATACATACTACAACATCAAACACAAAATATGATCATGCAACTTAGATGAAAATTCATGCTTCAAGAAATTCAGAAAGTATGTGCATCATATGTTGATAGTGGCTATGCCTAGATGATGTTAAAATAATTTTTTAATTCTGGTGTACAGTAAATGACATGTCGAACTAGAAACATTAATTTAGGAATATGTTGAGACAGAAAGAAGCTGGAAAATTCAGACATGTCATGAGTAAAGTCATCAGAAACAAGTTGAATATTTTAAATCAAAAACGTTTTAGAAGTGGAGATAATGAGTGTAATGCTAATACAAATTTATGTCACCTAGTAAAAAAACTGTGCAACACACAATACAGGAAATTTCATGAGAACATGGCTTGAAGTTCTAGCTATTCAATTGCAAGGAGAAAAAATTCCACCTATTTAAAAATATCTCCTCTGAAGGTGGAGATGTAAAATATGCAAAAGCATGCTTATACCTTTTAGAGGGAACTGTACATCAAGAAAAAATGTCAGGATCTTAATTAATACTCATCATATGATCCAAACCTCAAAAAATTTACCCCTAAATCACTGGTTCATAAACAACCACAACCTAATAAATAAATAAATAAATAAATAAATAAAAAAATCAGCAATGCACTTAAAAAAAATAACACACAAAATTAATTGTATTTCAAGAATCCATTAATCAGCTTGGTAGCCACTCTATTTTTTCACACAAAGCACACTACTCTAAACAAAATTCATTTTTGCCTTGAATAAATCACACTAAACCATGCTGCCATCAAAGTTACACTTGCCTGACAAACATTTTTAGGTTATGATAAGTGCCATATGTGGAATGCAATTCTCTAATTTCCCATTTAATTCTACAGCTTTCGTTACACATTACTTCTTTCAGTGATGAACTCAAATTCCACCTATCTCCACTTACGTTTTCCATCTTTTGTTGAATCAACTGCCATTTAAATGATGCAGCTAAGACTGGAATATTGAACTATTGGAACTGTTCCTTATTTCAGGACTTCTCTTCCAGTGATCTTACTTGAACCGCTGAGCTAGTATGTGTGCAAGATTTTGCCAAAGGATACTTTAAACTAGTTGTTCAAATAGCTAGTTTGGTAGCATCTCCTTTATCAAAGAGTTTCCAATCTGTGGCCGACGTGGTTGGTTGTTATGCATTTATTAGCACAAGGGCCACAATGGGTCAAAGAGAGCCAACAAATGTGTGCCACATGCAGACATAACAAGGACACTATGTGATGAACACAAATGAGTTTATATCACCCCAACACTTCAGCATACAAATCTTTTTACAGTCTGAGTTCTAATCTCTCTTGTAGTGATAAAATCCAATTTAAAAAAATACCTAATGTGGATTAAAAGAGGGTTCACACAATTTTTGAACGGGACTTCTTAAGGATCGTTTAGGTGAACTGTTTTCACTGGGGTCATTTATCACACGCACAGCAAAAGATGTTTAGCCTTAAATTGCCTAAAATGCATGCAATAGAGTCAACACATGCTGATTGCTATAGTAACCAAAGATGTTACTCTGGTGACCAGGAAGACAGACCTGACTAGTAAAAATATCAAGCCTGGTAGCAACTAGAAAGAAAAATCTTCATAATGAATTCCCTTTCATACTGAATTTGCACATTGCTGACACCACCACGCCAACCTCCCCATGAACTGACACTACAACATTTCCAATCAAGCTTTACTTCATCCAATAGATACCATACGAAGATGTTTGGCCGGAACTCATATGGTGGCATACAAGCCCTGATGCACAACAAAAGTATGGTAGACAACCACAACCAAGTATATGATCACTGTATCCAGATTTTGAGTCCAGTACCCTAATCATTAGTGTCAATCTCCACAACATAGTTTCCTGCTAGTCATTGCTGAATTAATACAAAATGTTCCACTTAAAAACTGATTTTGATGAACTAGATAAAAACGGGTGGTAGTACACCAAACAACTAGGTAAAGAACGATAATATCTGTTTATTGGCATAAAACAGCACACAACTGGTTGCAAGCTTTCAGCACCTATGGGTGCCTTCTTCAGGCTTAGACGTAGTTTAGAACGTTAGTAACCTAAATGAACGAACAGAAAAATTTAAATATGCATGTGAAATGTATAAAATGTATAAAACGAGACAGTGTGGCACGTGCGGAAACAGTTGAAAATGAGAAAATCAGATACTTTCACGAGAGGCATGCAAGAACATGCGCCAGATCAAAGGCGGCTCCATTGACACGTCATCGTTGCAGACATCATTGCTAAACAAGATCTCCAAATACTCTCTAATGGCTGTACCTCTGGCTGTAGTGTATTGTGCAACCTGTCGCAAATTGGCCCATTCTGGGGTGGCAGCAGATGTCATGACCTCCTAAGATAGGGCAGTGGATGATTTTTTTCTCAAGATGTCTCTTTTGTGTTCAGACAACCGAGTTGCAAAGGACCTCTTTGTCATACCAATATAAAGCTTGGTATTTCCAACCTGATATTGAAGGGGTATGGAATATACCCCTGTGTTAGCAAGTAAAGTGCTGCAGCTTCTGGATGAAAGAAGCTATTGTGATTTATTGACCTGGGGTGGCAAATTCCAACTCCAAGTCCTAACTTCTTAAACGCATTCCGGATGAAATATGAAAGGCCAGGTACGTACAAGAAAGGAGCCAATGGACCTCTGACTGGGTTCCTTGATACGACGACGTTGATTAACAAACGCAAGTTCGGCACTCCTAAAGATGTCATCAATTACATGCTTTTTATAGCCTGCAGCTGAGGCCAACGTTTTAATATTGTTGATCTCCACAATCCTGGACGCGCCATTTGAAGAGCGAGAAAACGCTCGCTTAGCACGATGTCTGAAAACTGCCAATTTGTGGGTAGCCGGCCCAAAAGATGAGGGTAGGATTAAATTTGGGGTATAAGTAGGCTTATAATAAACCTCAGTCGAAAAAGTTCCATAAAGCAGCTTAGTGACAAGGACGTCCAGATAAGGAAGGGAGCCATCATTACCGCAATCCATCGTAAACTTGATGTATTTGTGGAGGGAATTGATGAAGGTATGTTTGATGTCATTTCACTTTTTCCATCAGTACCTGTAGAAAAAGCATCTTGCACCATAAAACAAGCATTACTGGAGTCGACTTTGTTCTCCCAAGAGTCGTTGGCGGCCATCTATTACGCAATCAACGTTGTTGTAGACTAACTATTTCGGTTTTAACAACCAAGTATTTAAACAATCTATGGGCTCCCCGATGTCCTCTGTGCTTGCTGAGGCTGTGTTAAGGCCACTGGAATCACAAATCCTAAATAGAGCCAGATTGGTACCTGCATTATGGCTACATTATGCAGATGATATATTTTTTGTTTGGCCTCACGGGATGGAAGAATTGGATGATTTTTTATCCTTCATCAATTCCCTCCACAAAGGCATCAAGTTTATGATAGATTGTGGTAATGATGACTCCCTTTCCTTTTCTGGACGTCCTCGTCACTAAGCTGCTTTATGGAACTTTTTCGACTGAGGTTTATTATAAGCATACTTATACCCCAAATTTAATTCTACTCTTATCTTTTGGGCTGGATACCCACAAATTAGCATTTTTCAGACATCGTGCTAAGCGAGCGTTTTCCCACTCTTCAGATGGAGCGTCCAGGGTAGCGGAGGTCGACAATATTAAAACGTTGGCTTCAGCTGCAGGCTATAAAGAGCATGTAATTGATGACATCTTTAGGAGCACCGAACTTGCGTTTGTTAATCAACGTAGTCGTATCAAGGAACCCAATCAGAGGTTTATCGGCTCCTTTCTGTATGTGCCTGGCCTTTCATATTTCATCTGGAATGTGTTTAAGAAGTTAGGACTTGGAGTTGGAATTTGTCACCCCAGGTCAATAAATCACAACAGCTTCTTTCATCCAGAAGCCGCAGCACTTTACTTGCTAATGCAGGGGTATATTCCATACCCCTTCGATACCAGGATGGAAATACCAAGTTTTATATTGGCATGACAAAGAGTTGCTTCACAACTCGGTTATCCCAACACAAAGGAGACGTCTTGAGAAATAAATCATCCACTGCCCTATCTCAGGAGGTCATGACATCTGCTGCCGCCTCAGAATGGGCTGATTTGCGACAGGTTGCACAATACACTACCGTCAGAGGTACAGCCATTAGAGTGTCTTTGGAGATCTTGTTTAGCAATGATGTCTGCAACGATGACGCGTCAATGGAGCCGCCTTTGATATGGCGCATGTTCCTGTGCGCCTCTCGTGAAAGTATCAGATTCTTCTCATTTTCAACTGTTTCCGCACGTGCCATGCTGTCTCGTTTTATACAATTCACATGCGTATTTACATTTTCTGTTCATTCATTTAGGTTACTAACATTGTTCTAAACCACGTCTAAGCCTGAAGAAGGCACCCGTATGTGCTGAAAGCTTGCAACCAGTTGTTTACTGTTTTATGCCAATAAACGGATATTAGCGTTCTTTACTGATTCTGATGTTCACATGCAAAGCCTAGTGTGTAAGAGGTCAACTGCAAGCAAACAAGGCAAATTTAAACATGTCTACACACATGACAAAGTAAACAGAATAAAACATAGACACCTGTTTTAAAAAAAATAGGGATTTTTTAAGCACTTTTACAGGCGTTAGAAATGCAAACTCAAAATAAGGAATTCTTAAGGACTTCTAAGGATCATATGATCCCTGTAAATGAAACACAAACTTATTTCTGTATTGTGTAGAAGACAAATATCAGCTTTTTGATCATGGCATACTGCTCAAGAATTCAAATAAGTAGGTGATTATTAAACTTTTGAAAATTTTGGAAGAAACCTTTACCACTCTATGCAAAGGTGCCTCCTCTGAAACCAGTAATTGAAACACTGGAGTCATGTTTGTTTTTCAGTGGTCTGAATTTGTTCTTCATAGGCAGTAACAAACTCTTCCGGACTTTCAAAAACATGTCCATACAGCTGTTTCTTCATGCCTGGAATCAGGAGAAAGTCACACAGTGCTAGGTTGGGACAACAGGCAGATGGTATATCAACTGGATGCCAAACTCCTGCAAAAAGTCCAATGTTGTCACTGCAGTATGGGCCGAGACGTTGCCTTGGCACAACATGATTCTGCCTACTGTAGTTTTTAACATTCTCTCCCTTATCACTTGGAATACTTTGAAAAGACACATGGTAGTATACTGCTCTGCAGTAACTATCTTACAATACTCTAGTGTAATTGTTGCAATATGTCCAATGGCAGAGAAAAATAAGGCTACCATCTTTCACCCATCAGTAGTAGAACGGTTGACCTTCATACCAGGGCGTCTACTAAATTTGAGAAATGCAATTTCGTGACCAATTAGCAATTTTCATGACCATTTTTAAAAGCTCTCTCTCGATATATATGTATATACACTATCTACCAACAAGTAATTGGACACCCCTGCAATCGACGATATCTGCGGTTCTGATACACGTCACGACCACCGCCGTTAAATATCGTGTGGGAAACAACAACGTAATCAGTCGCATGCAAGATGCCAAGCAGTTCAGAGCTCTCTGATTTCGAGAAAGGTGTAATCGTCGAGTATCACAGAAATGGCCGATCCATATGTGACATATCCAGTGAGTTGAAGTACCCAAAATCAACAGTGGCCTACGTGATTGGCAAGTGGAAGATGAGAGGTGACTGTCATAATGTGCCCCGACCTGGCAGACCCACAAAACTGGGAGTTAGAGACAGACGGGTGCTGGCCAGAGAAATTCGGAAGAACCGCACCAAATCGATGGGCCACATCCGTGAGGAGTTTCAACAGGCATCCGGGAGTGTTCTTTTGATGAATACCATCCGTAAGGAAGCCCATCTGCTCGGTTATCATGGACGTGCTGCCGCCCACAAGCCTTTGATCACCAAGTCCAATAGCGCTGCTCGGCTAATGTGGTGCAAAGAACGTCAACAGTGGAAAAAGGTTCTCTGGAGCGACGAATCAAGGTTCACACTCTACCATTTGGATGGCAGGGTCTGGGATTGGCGTCTACCTGGAGAACGCCTCCTGCCGAAACGTATTGTGCCAACTGTGAAGTTCGGCGGCGGTGGAATTATGCTATGGGGGTGTTTCTCCTGGTATGACATGGGACCCTTGGTCGCAATTCCTGGTAGACTCAACGCCGAGACCTACTGCACCATTTTGGATGACCATACGCTTCCTACATTGTGGCAGTTTTACGGGGTGGACCCATGTTACTTTTAGGATGACAATGCCACCTGTCATGTTGCGAGGTCCACCATGGCTTGGTATGGTGACAATGGGGTTAATCGAATGGACTGGCCTGCGCAGAGCATGGACCTTAACCCTATCGAGCTCCTCTGGGACGAGTTGGAGCGTCGACTTAAGGGGTGTCCCCACCGTTCGAAATCAGTGAAGGAACTGACCTGTCTTCTCCAAGCTGAGTGGAAGAATATACCGCTAGCCGTCGTACAACGCCTGGTTGAGAGTGTGCGCCGGAGGGTCGCAGCTGTAATCGCCACTCGTGGAGACTCCACCAACTATTGAAGGTGAATAAACTTCGTTTTCCTTTGCTATCACAGGTGTCCAATTACTTGTTGGTAGATAGTGTATTTCTATCTGAGGCAGCACTATATGCGCACGCGCACACGCACACACACACACACACACACACACACACACAAGTACTTTTTTTCGGTTGAGGGTTTAATGACCACAGTGAGCAACTCAATGAGTTATAAGCAGTCACCCATCCTGATTTAGAACCACTGATTCCAGGAAAGGGAGAGAGCCAGGGCTGTAAGACAAACACAACATTCATGCCTTACCAGGATTCAAACCCGGACCCATCTCGGATGAATGGTCATAAGCTAATACTTAGACCACTGTGCCATCGGGTTGGCACACACGAGCATACAGCAGGGAGACACTTCCCCTCTTTTTTTCCACTAAAAAGTTTCCCCGGCCTTTCTGCTACTAACACAAAACTGACTCATCGTACTTCAACTGTGCTTAAAGTAATTTGAAATGCTCACAACTGCATGCAGGTGCACGTACACAGACACAGAAAGTATACGTTAAAAAGGGGGACACTCTACAACTTCTTTTTTTTTTTTTTTTTTGAAAAAAAAAGTGCCCTGTACTTCTGCTAGTAACAAAAATTGACTCATTATACTTTGTGCCTAAAGTAAGTTGAAATGCTCACCATTGTGCTACATTTCATAACACGCCTTCCTTTAACATTTTTTATACAGGTCATGACTTCATAAGCAACATAATTTAGATTGCTAAATTGATCTCAAAATTGTGTACATATATTTCTATACTAAAACATATTTTGCTTTAAGTTTTCCTTGTGAGGGAGTGCACAAGAGCCCTTTTTTGATACTTGGATCATCAAGTGGAATCCACATTTACGTCATATGAGGTCAGTGTGAATGGATAATTACTTATTGTGGGCAGAAAATGAACATTTATTAAAAATAAATTCATGACCCCAAAGCAAAATTAGTGACTTTCATGACCCTTTTCTGAATTCGTGACTTTTTCATGGCTTTCATGACCAGTAGACAGACACTCTGCACAGGCAGATAGTAATTTGGAAACACTCAGACTGCCAACTGATGCTTTGTCTCATGGTCGCGTTGATATATCCAGCTTTCAACGCCTATGAGGATGTAAAGTATGTGGCATCAGTTCACATCCGCAAAGCTTTGAATCATTTCACGACACCACTCCACTGTGGCTTTCTTTTGTGCGTCCGAGTTCATTTGGCATCCAGTGACAGCAAAGTTTATGTACATGCAAGTACTTGAGCAAGATTTTTGTAAAATATGTACATTACCCATAAAGTGTACAGAGCAGACCTCTATCTAAAAAAGATACTGATCATCTTTTTTGTAAAACTCAGTCACAGTTAACATCTTCACCAAAGCATTCAACAGAAAACTGTTATGAACTGTTAAATCAATATTACATGACAGTGCCCAACAAAAACACCTACTCAAAACTAATATTTCAAAGATTCATGAAGCTAATATTTCATAAAGCATTGTAACATGGAAAAATACCTCAATCATAATTACACACACATGTATAAGAGCTTTCAATAACTACCAACGTGGCTACACAAAATGATAATGTGAAGCGATTTGTTTCTAATATCATTACATTCTCTTGAGTAGAAGGCAATACATAGCACTCTAAAATGAATAAAAAAAGATAGCACATTGGAGAACAGAACAAAGTAAAAATGGCAACAAGCCTGGAAACATGATCTCAACTGGGGCACATATCATCAGAAATTTATTGGCACATAAGAAGATTAAAAGCTCAGTTTTTTCAGCACAGAAAATACCTGCATGCAAATCATCATCCATCAACTTCACAAGGTGTAGAGGTCCTGAAGTCATGAGTGAAACAAATGTGCCTGAATGGTGTGCCAAGTTTGTACACAGGTGTACTGAAAAAAAAACCCCGAAGCAACAATGTAGTGCAGACCTTCGTCATTAACAGTCAACTGTGTGGCACATATGGAGGTCTTAGTGCGAGCAAAAGCAGCATCAGAATTTAGTATCCATCAAAGGGACTATCACCCATGTAAGTTCGTGGGCTCTCCATGACCTACTTTCCAAAGTTAACTCCCATCCTTAAGGGTATCTGTGGGTCTCATGACATTGATTTTGGAGTCTGTATAAACAACATTTTTGATCTTGTAAAAAGTGATCATGACCAAGTCTTCAGTATTGAAAGATTTGGGGTATATGGAATACCGCGCTGATAAAGACACCCTAACAGCGCTGATAAAGACAACCCTAACAGCTTTTAGGTTGGCTCCAGTAAACGGTCTTTGGGGACCAAGGTCACATGAACATAAGTACGCTGTTAAGAACAGACTTAAAAACACGGACCTCGCTCGTCTAATATATGATGGTTCACATTCCCTGGTTTGGGAAGATGCTTCCATCATCATGACTCCATGTTCCATATCATCACTGTGTCCACAGAGTTTGGTAATAACATCAAAAGGACAACTTTGTTGTAATGACAGTATGCCTACTTTTTTTTAACAGGTCCCTTGGAAACAAATAATATGTACTGTTGATCAACGTGGTGGGGACAATATCTTATAATTTGTTAGTATTTCATATTTGGACTGTATTGGGTTTGACTTGGGTGAACTGTGTTCCTTTTACTTTGTAAACTGATTTACAGGTTTGTTTGCAGGTGTGACGGGGGTAGACCTGTAAATCCCTTTAGAGGGCTGAATTTATTTTTATACGTGTTCTGCGATCCTTCCATGCTGCTGGTGGTTATTGATTTATTACGTCACTTCCTTGAATGACGTAGTGTACACATGTACATACACTGAAGAGCAATTGAATTAGAGACAGCTGGCGTTATGCAAATGTGGTGCTGTGGGCGACCCTGTAAACGGAAACAACATGACGTATGCAGCGATCCGACAATAAAAGGAGTGATGCGACAGGAATCAGTAAGAGTTGGACGCAGTATGGGTGAGACGAAGGATCTAAGCACATTTGATCGTGGGCAAATTGTCGGGGCCCGACGAATGGGTCACTCCATCTTGGAAGTCGTGCAGGCACTGGGATTTTCGTGAGCCACTGTGTCACGGGTGCACCGTGAATACACCAAATCCGGTAAAACCATTCCTGTAAGGGCCAACTGCCGTGGACAACAGCATGTGGATGAGCGGGGCCATCGTCGGCTAGCTCGCATTGTAACAGTGGATAGACGGGCCACAGTGCAAGAAATCACTCTGCAATTTAACGCTGGTGCACAAAAACGTGTAAGCAGCCACGCCATCCAGAACCATCTCCTCGCTATGGGGTACAGAAGCCATCGTCCCATGAGGGTATCGCTGCTGACCGCACACCATAGGGTGCAAAGATTAGCATGGGTGTAGGAACATCACCACTGGACCCTAGACATGTGAAAAAAGTTGCCAGGACTGATGAGTAGAGATTCATGTTGGTACATGCGGATGGCAGGATACGAGTACGGCACAAACCACATGAAGCGATCGATCTTTCTTGCCAGCAGGATACTCTTCAAGCTGGTGGGGGTGGCATTCTCGTCTGGGGACTGTTTATGTGGACTGAAATGGGACCCCTGGTAAGTGTGACATCGTCCCTCAAAAGTTAATGTTACCAGGATATCCTGGACGACCATTCGCTCCCGTTTGTGCATCTTCAACCTCCCACTGGGGATCTCATCCTGCAACAAGACAATACACTGTGCCATCGTTCCCGAATTGTATCCGAATGGTTGGATGAACATTTCACCGATGTGACCTCGCTTCCTTGGTCAGCTAGGTCACCTGACCTCAATCCCATCAAGCACATACGGGATCATGAACTGTGGGAGCTTGTTCAGGGGTCGTGGATCCGTATGGCTTCCCAACGCTTTCGGTGTCTTGTAGAGTCCATGCAGAGACGAATCGCCGCCGTCACCAGGGCAAAAGATGGTGCTAAACGTTTACTAGACAGATATCTCTAATTCAATTGCTCTTCAGTGTATATGCCTATACCCATGCTAGGGTTTGGTTTCATTCATCTGATAATGGGTTTATGGAAACCCAAAAGATCTTATGATTTAATGTTTTACTTTTAATCTGTGTGCAATTAAATGTTTTTAAGGCTCACTTGAGTTTGGGATTTTTAAATGTACAGGATTTTAATATCGTGCACCGAAGGTTGCTGCCTTGAATATTGATGGATATTGACTTGTATTGAGAATTTAGTATTATCTGTTGCTTTATCAATGATGGGCTTATGGGTATCAAAAATGTTCACTGATATGGGTGACCAAACAACTGAGTGCAACACCAAAAGCTTACCTCATAGGTTCAATGCTTACCACAGAAAGGTCATAAATGATGAAATAAGTGTGGGTGCACCACTTCACACTAACACTGAAGACAGTAGCAACAGAATGAAAGGAACTTCATCTTATGTGAGAATGGAGATGACACAATCCACAAAGAAAGTGATTTTTGCAACATTTTGGAATATCAATGGCATTCTTACCTCAGATTTTTTGAACCACAGAAAATCACACATGCTAACTAATGTTGCACAAATTTTGAGGAAAGCAGTCTGAGACTACATTCTCCATAAGAAGAACAATCTTTTTGCATGAAAATGCCTCCCACCATAATACTGCATGTGTAATAACACAACCCTTCAAGCAGTTCTGTGGGGTCTTGCATAGCCCATTCCCTGTACAGCTTACATGCAGCAACTTTCACTCATTAAGTGTAAAAAAAAGAAAAAAAAAAGAAAAAGAAGTCCACAACTACTCCAAAGCTCTTACAAAAGTAAACTGAGGATACTCAACAATGATTTCTTTAAGCACTGAGTCCAACAGCACACTACAGAGACAAATGCCTTAACTATAACTATGATTACATGAAGGGGGGGGGGGAATCTACAATCATTATGATTATCCATTTTGGGACAGTGTGTCACTATTCTCATAATATAATTTCAGTTGTTCCATACATAAATGTTGTGCTTTGTTGCCATAGCAATGAAAACTAGTTTTTCAAACATCTGCATGAAATCATGTGGTGACATCTCATCTAAAGCATTTTGACATGTCAGGACTGTGCTATGCTACAAGATCAAAGTTGTTTCAATAACTGCTTAGAAACATGAAAAAAGTAATGCTATGTCACCAATATTTGCTTTGTTTTGTTGCTGATAAGCAACCTTGAACAAATATATGGATTTATGAAAAAAATTAAATGACATTTCTTTCTACTTCTTCTGTTGCCATGCACATGGGAGTGTGGGGTCAATATAAAATGCATCACCATGAAAAAACATTAATTTCCTATTATTTTGGCTTTCACTATTGCTATTAAAAAGGTGCCAAGTCACTCACTCATATAGTTGGCATCTACCTACTTGAACAGGTATTCAGACAGGGTCAGCTTTATATGGCACGGACTCAAGAAGAAGAACCATGAAAACATTTAACTATATGCTCAGAACACATCACAGCAGGGAAAATAGCATCTGCAATGTGAAAAGCACACATTCACTGAAAACAAAGTACTGAGCAGCTGTTCAATTAATTTAATTTCAATCTGTTTTAAACCAGTCATGTTTGACAGATAGTGGCAAGTAATACATAATTTTTACCTCCGTATCAAATGTTACTTCCCGACTCAGATCAGATCATATGTAGAGGATTTTAGGAAGGGAGTGTCTGACCCCAGGTCTCAAACAACCCTTAGAAATAGGAAGCTAGGAGATTTGGGCTAGAGTGCCCGATTGGAAAGTGACACAGAAGCGAGGTAGAAAGGGGGAGGAAGATGCCCTTATTACCAGGGGGGGGTCACTACTTGGGGTCCGATGGCTTAACGTGCCCATCCGATGCACGGTGGGTGGGTATTTAGTGGTTCGAACGTTCGTACCTGCCTTTGATCGAACCTGAGGTTATCTCCATGGCAGTCACGGACGCTGACCACTAGGCCACCCGCGGCCCGTTACTTCTCGACTGTCCAACAGATATATACATGTATTCATAATATTTTACATAAAAAAGTAGAGATAAAACAACTACATGACTATGACTGCAAACTAACTAACTCTTTTAAAGGTCACTAAAACATGTTACAAATTAAAGTAGCCCATCAACTAATTATTATGAAATATTACAATAAACTTACTTTGTTTAGTAAGGTGTGTGCAACCCTGTGAGGATATTCATGATCAGAAATAAGAGCTCCACATAAGTTGTCTGATCTCACATACACATGACACATATAAGCTAAAAACCAAGAACACTTATGGTTATTGATCCTATTACAGTCAGTAAAGAAAGGCATACATTACATGACACTACAAAAATTACAGAATGCAATTTTATGATTTGAATAACACTTTTGCATAAGTCTACCATGTAACAGCACTTAAAATAAAAAAAATATTACAAAAATCAACAATTGAAACACTACGTATCGGTGTCACAGCTGTGGTTTGCATATCTGACATGGCATAGTTTGAAAGGCAATATCTGAAATGTCAGACCTTTTATACATTACAATGCATACACATTCCAGAAGCTTCTCCAGCTGCCCTGTATAGGTGCTGGAGATCTTTTAGCAAACCACTAGCTGCTTTGCAGTGCATGCAGCATCCCCACTGTATACCACCATACATTATACAGAATAAGTCAGCAAGTTAAAGACCTAAGTCCTAAATTGGAAATTATATCTGTTGTGTGTTAAAGCAAGGTTATCAGGCATATTCTTTTTTTACAGTATTTGTACCATTTTGAGGTATGCCCTCTTTTGCACTTTTTTACTTTTTCATGATTGTACTCTTGTATTCTCTAGTGAATTTTTTTTTCTGTCTGTGTTCAATTTTGTTGTTGTTTTCTGTAACAAACTGCCACTCCAATCAAAAAACACTATGCAAAATGTGAAATGATGATTGTATTTTTTCAAATGTTGTTGCACTATACCAAATAACAATAAGTTAGCAAAGACTAGCTTGGCTTTACACTGTACAGCAATTACTTCACTCATGTTCCAGTTAGAGTGGGTGATCTTAGTGAGAGGTGGGTATACCTCCTCGGGGAGCTCTGTAGCAACAAAGGCATACAGAACAGCAACAAGGGCCTCATGTGAATGTTGGAGAAGTGCCACGTAGTTCTGTGTGACATTGGCAAAAAGACCTCAACTCACTGGGTTTTGGTTCCACAATCCTTAGGTTGAATGACAAACTGGAACAGTTAGCTGTGGGCTGATCTCCCACACTGGTGTACTTACCTGATTAAAAAGAGACAAAGATATAATGATCTGGACTCTAGTGGGGGATATGGCGGACCTACCACACTTGAGAAGGGTAGTCCACCGCGGAATCGACCTCAAACTGGAAAAAGGCGAATCAGAAAGAGATCTCAGCTGAGTGAGTGTAAGATTGGTGTATGGAATATTAGAGGTATAAATGGCAAGATGAATGAGGTGATTGAAGAGATGAACATGTATAAATTGGATGTGCTGAGTGCAAGTGAAACCAAAAAGAAGGAAATTGAGATAGAAGAAGTGAATGGAACAGTGAGTGTGTGGTCTGGAGTATTGGATTTAACGCAAAAGGACACTGACGTAGGTGTGATTTTAAGGGAAAATATTAACAATTTGATTCACAATAGCTGCATAAGTGAGAGAATTCTTTGGATTCATTTGAAAGTGAAACTTCAGAGAATAGTAATTGTTGTAGTGTATGCTCCTTGTAACTCGGAACCTTCTGATAGGAAGGAAAATTTCTGGAATGAGCTAAAAGATGTTTTGAGCTAGTTTAGTGCTAAAGAGAAAGTTACAATAGCGGGGGATTTCAATGGTAGAGCAGATGTGCAGAATGCAATTTCTGACAATGTTCTGGGTAAGTTTAATGATCCTTGTGTGAATGATAATGGTGAAAGATTAATTGAACTCTGCATTGAGAATGATTTGTGTGTATCTAATACATTTTTCAACCACAAGTATATACACACATATACTTGGGAAAATCGTACTCTTGGTCAAAAGAGTGCGATAGATTTTGTTGTCTACGATCAGCACTTAGTTGTTGACACGCGTGTGATGAGAAGTGCGGATTTTGGTTCTGATCATTACTTGGTAGTGTTACGAGTGAAACTTAATGTTGGTTGGAGGAATAAAAAGGGGCCCAGGATAGAAAGAATAAAGGTTGATAGGCTCCTTGAAGGTCAACGTTATTCTGACTTACTCAGAGAATGACTGAAGGAGCTGAAGTCATGTGAGAGGGATGTAGAAAAGAAATGGGAATGTTTTAAGAACTGTGTTGTCACTGCTGCTGAAGAGGTCTATGGCACCACAATAATGGGTAACAATAGAGGTGATGCTTGGTGGAATAGTGAGATTGAAGAGGCAGTAAAGAGAAAGAAGAAAGCCTATGGGGATGTTGCGAGGTAGAGTTTCTGTGGATGAATATCGCTGTAAGAAGCGAAAAGCAGCTAAGCTGGTTCGCCAGAGTAATGCAGAAGATAAGAAGGAGAAGGTGGAAAGGCATGAATTGGCTTTTTGGAAAGATAGAAAGATTTTCTGGTAGTACATGAGATTCAGGAAAAATAGGGGAAACAAAGTTGTAAGTTGTGTGAAGAATAGGTTCGGGGAAATGATATGGGAACCCATGGGTTGAATACTTCTGTGAGTTATTAGATCAAGAAAGCAAAGGTGATTCTGAGGCAGAAGCAGATGTCACAGAGAAGGATGGAAGCACAGGAGGGATCTTAAGAGAAGAGGAGTGCAAGAGCTTTAAAATCTCTTCAGAATAGTAAGGCTCTGGGAGTTGATGGCATAGTTCTGCTGAAATGCTGAAATATGGTGGTGACTCTATAATTGACTGGTTAACTGAAATTTGCCAGTTGTGCTGGGAGTTAGGAATGGTCCCTCGAGATTGGAAGGATGCTATCATTGTTCCCTTGTATAAGGGAAAAGGTGATCAGACTGACTGCAAGAACTATCATGGTATTAGCCTACTGAGTGTGCCAAGGAAAATGTTTGGTAAGGTCGTTACTGAAAAAGTACTATGTCTTACACAAGAGAGTGTGGGGTGTACAGAGTGGTTTTATGCCTGGTAAAGGCTGCACTAATCAAATTTTTGCATTACGCATGATGAGGGCTAATTCCTCACACTGATGTACTTACCTGATTAAAAAAACACAAATATACAATTATCCAGACTTTAGTGTGGGATATGGTGGGACCTACCACACTTGAAAAGTATCTGGCTGTTGTCAAGAAAGTTTTTGCTACCAACATAGATTCAGAGAAAGCTTACGACCGAGTAAATAGGACACTTTTGTGGGAGGTATTGAATGAATATGGTGTTACTTGGAATCTACTTAATAGTGTGAAAGCTATGTATGCTGGCAGTAGAGCATGTGTACCAGTGAATGGTGTTTTACCAAAATGGTTTTCTATTGGTGCAGGAGTCAGACAAGGTTGTGCAATGTCACCATGGCTGTTTAATATATTTATGGATGCGTGCATGAGCGATGCCAAAATAGATAATACTGGTTTATGTCTTGGTGATATCCGTGTGTACAGATTGCTGTATGTCAATGACACTGTTCTTTTGGCAGAGAGCAGTGAGTTGCAAAGTATGTTGTCCTGGATGTACGAAGTTTGCATGAAATTCAAACTGAGTATAAATAAGGGAAAAATCAAAGTTATGGTTTTTGAGAGAGGAACTGGTAGTACTGGATGTAATATAAGTCTAAATGGCACAGTTATTGACCAGGCGAATGAGTGTGTATTTAGGAAGCATGTTTGACAGAGAGAACAAATTGGATGGTGAAATTAGGCGAGTGAATTCTTCATTGAAAGTTATAGCTGCTTTGAGAGGTTTTTACAAGAATGATGGGTTCTTGAAAGTCCCGAATGGACATGTATGAAAGTGTAATTGTTCTTACTCTGATGTACGGCAGTGAAACCTGGGTACTACAGAAGAAACATGGGAGTCATTTGTGTGCTGGAGAAATGCCTTACGTACGGGGGGTGGGGGGCGGCAATACACGTTCTGATTGTGTGAGGAATGAAGATGTGTTGCAGTTGTGTAATGTGAAGCAAAATGTTATTACAAAGGTGGAGACTAATATGTTTCAGTGGTTTGGTCATATTGAAAGAATGAGTGATTAAGTGCTTACTAACAAATTTTTTTAGACTAAGGGGCAGGAAGGAAAGGCAAAGGAAGGCCAAGAGGATCAGATTCAGGAGTGTCTGCACGAGAAAAAGATTATGAGTATGAAGTGTGTCAGTGAAGCCCGAGTTGTATGTTAAAATCACTGTAAATGGAGAAGTTTGATAGGCAACAGTAAGTAAAAATTATCTGGTAGTTTGCATTTCTTCGTGGTGCTAACCTCTGTATCTCAGAGAGCAGCTTAGTGATATAATGATGATGTTCCAGTTAGTTTAATGGTAGGAAATTATATCAACAAAATTATCAAAGCTTGAAACCTTTTCTCTTTGTATCCTGTTTGTGCCACTGTGAATAAATTGTCCTAAGAATGCTCCTACCTGATTCAGCAGCCTGTCTTCGCCTCACTTTCTGTGTAATTATTAATGAGCTTCAGCTCAAACCACAGCAGAATAGGGAGGATACAAGATGGCTCTCTCTGCCCCAGTCAGTCCACTGTATCATTCACCGTGTGAAAACCTTGTCTCTTCTAGTTTGATACTTACTCTTCTACATGCCAAACTTTATATTAAAAAGCTAACTAAATTTTCTGTTGAAAATTACACTTGCAGGTAGTGTAGAAAGCAAATTTGCTTTCTGCACTACCTTCTTATTAATTCTGTTCTGAATCTACATATGAAAATTGCAAGATAACTTACAGATCCTATGATGATATTCTGATATGCATATTTTTGCTTGCAATGGCAGATTCATTCTTTGTGCTACATTCTTAAGTCACTTTCAAAATGAAACTACATATAATATTTTTTTAATAAATACTAACAAAGCAATTTATTTAAGCAAATGGTTGGCATTTAAGCATTCCATGTCTTTTGTACACCTTCCAGAACCTGATTTGACTGATAAAAACACTTTTATTTAACAAAACCTGCTTGTTTTAAAGCCAGTCCACACAAAACAATGGCAAATTCTAAAAACACATCTCTGAAAGGATTTTCACCAGACTTTTGCATTCAATTACAACATGTCACTATGTATACATGAAATGCATTGTGGGTATGCACAACCAAAGGCAACTTACAAATAATAACTTCTTAATTAAGAAATGATACAAGTCTCATCCAGATTTATCGCTGTTCATTTGAATGCAGATTACAAAATAAAGTTATTTCTATTAATGTTTAGTTGCAATAAGAAACCAAATTTATGAAACTCAAATGTCATTACACCATACTTCTCTGGTGTTCCACAGGTTCTATTGTCAAGACAGCAGTATGTGACAAATGATTGAGGAGTTGGCAGAAAGGGGTAAAAATTTGGAGGGGATACTACTTTGAAGAAACCATTGTTAAAAGTAATCATTCACAGCATGCAGCACTTATCTCTAGCTTGAACTCCAATGGTTTATTTGGAGTTCAGGTTTAATCTGCTTAAAAGTGTGAAAGCCATGCATACTGGCAATGGAGCATGTGTACAAGCGAATGTTTTACTGAAATAATTTTCTGTTGGTACAGGGTCAAACAACAGTTTTGTAATACCACCATGGCTATTAAATATATTTATGGATGCATGCATGATGCCAAAATTATAGAATACTGGTTTATGCCCTGGTAATTAATATCCATGCATGCATGATTGCTGATGACACAATCCTGTTGGCTGAGAGAAGAAATGAGTTAGAGTATGTTGTCCCAGATGTACAAAGTTTGTATGAAATTCAAACGGAGTATAAATAAGGGGAAAAAACAAAGTTATGGTTTTTGAGCGAGGAACTGTTAGTACTAAATGCAAGATCAGTTTAAATGACACAGAGACAGACCAGGTGAATGAATTTGTATATTTAGGAAGAATGTTTTACAGATTAAAACTGGATGGCGAAATTAGTAGGTGAGTAAATTCTTTTTTGAAAGTCATAGCTGCTTTAGCAGGATTTCACATGAATGATTCATAAGAAAGGCTTGAATGGCTGTACATGAAAGTGTAATTGTTGCTGCTTTGATGTATGACAGTGAAACCTAGATACTGAAGAATACACATAGGAGTTGTTTGTGTGCTGGAGAGATGTGTTAACTTATGGGTTTGTGGCAAAACTCATTCTGATCATGTGAGGAATGAAGATGTGTTACACATGTGTAATGTGAAGCAAAATGTTGTTAATGAGTTGAAAACAAACATTCTGAGGTGGTTTTGGCCATGTTGAAAGAATGAATGGTGAGATGCTTACTAACAGCATTTATTCAGCCCAAGTGGCAGGAAAGGTAGAGGAAGACCAAGGAAATCAGGGGAGGACCCAATTCAGAAATATCTCAATAAAAAGATTATGAGTATGAAGTACAAAAGGTCTTGTGTGACATGTGATGCCGAGATTGCTGTAAATGTTTAATACATTAACAGTAAGTAAAATCTAGCATCATCAGTTTTTAACCTTAATCTGGCAGATGAATTTTCTTTGAAGAGTTAACCTCTGAATTTCAGATAATAGCTTGTGTGTGTATGTATGTAGAATGACAAGTGCTTCGTGGACTTCCGCACCAAATTCGAATGTGCGGAAGAAAGAGACTCGCACAACGAAAAAAAGAAACTGTGCTGATGCAATGGCTGAATCATAATTTTATAGAAAGTAACTAACTCAATATTAAGTACTTCATTTTAAAAAAATCATAAACACTTACATTGTTCTTTAACAGAAGTTCTTGTAGCTGGCTGACTTCGTTCTGCTAATATTTGACTAGTAAAATTCATAAACTCTAGTACACTACAAAAGAAAAATGAGCAGTTTCAATGATATGAGTTACTTATTTGTTAAACCAACAACATAAAAATTTCATACACATAATATTTCCAGTAACCATCACATACAAAAAATCATATGCCATTGACAACAAAGTCTTGAGCCCAGGCACAGCTCATATGATTGATTAGCTTTACCAGCACCTCTGACCACTTGGCCACCATGATGGCAAAAGATTTAACATCACTGAATAAAATCAAAATGTGAACTTTATGCTACAGGAATTACTAGGATGAAACTTCTTTTCCTGTTTTCAAATTTTCAGGTTACACACCAACCTGCTGTCAGAACTGACTCGGGAGAAAGTAGGTGTTCCCACTAGTGCAGTAATACACAGCCTTTCTCTTCCATAATTGTGGCTCACCTCCTCCTTTTAATCTGTACACCTTCTAACTCCCTTTTCACAAAGTGGTATGGATGTGATACACTTTTTATGGAGTCCCAGTTAATTGAATGTTCAGTGTTTTGAATGTGTCTATCAAGACCTGTTTTGCCAGTAACATTTCCTATAGCAGCTTTATGTTCTGCTACATGGGTTCGAAGTTGTTCTCCAGAGTCGCCCACAAAGGTGTTTCCAAATTGCTTTCTTTTTGCTTTATGGGATGGAAGAATTTTTGTATTTTATTGTTTAAGCCCGGAAGAATTTTTAAATTTTATTGTTTAGGCCTGGAAGAAGTCGAACATGGAATTTTTTGCTAATTTTCTGCAAGTTTTTTAAATAAAGGGGGAACTCAGGTTACTTGTGCATTTGAGAATGGCTCTTAGGTTCCATTAAAATGTGGTATTACAGTACCAGTTCTGAACCTCAGCCCTGAAAAAAAAAAAAAAAAAAAAAAGGAAAGCACATGAACTCAAAGGTATCCATAATATAAAATACAACTATGAACAACAATCACGTGCTTTCCAGCAGCAGTGGCTGAAGACTTAACTGAACCCAGTAAAATTCTGAAGCAGAAAAAACGTTTCTTTCACTTTATAAAAGCTTTAAATCTGCTGATATAAACAGTCAGCATTTATTACTAGAAGAGATAACTTCAAAATTGATTCTATCAAGGTATATTCCATAATTTACTTGATCATGTCATCCATCTTTGTCTTCAAAATTTATTCTATGTGCTCATCAGGTACACACCATAATCAGGTAATTAATTTAAACACAACTTCTAAACAAGCACCAAGAATACCTTAGCCAGAAAAGTTTTATTGTCACAGTCACAGCAAGAATGCCAACCAAATTAATTTGTTTTATTCTGCTCAAGCATAAGTCAGACATTTTTGGTTATTAACCAACTTTACATGGCAGCCCATATATAAAAACCTAAAAACTGTCTGCAAGGTAAAGGGACACCTAAATGTTAAATCTGACATAAAATACATTATTCTGCACAACAACAAAGCAAAGTTTTTAAAAATAAACAAATTTGATATTTTGATAACAACATAAATTTACAAATTAATATTTAGCAGCAATAGTCAAATGGCTTTTTTCTTGGTAAGAAATACAGAAGGAAATACAATTTCATTTTATTCAAACTTAAAACATTTCTACAATGCTTCAGTTTTTTAAATTATGGCCAGAAAGTATACTAAAGAAGTTGAAATACATAAAATAAAATAAAACTTTTTTCTTTTAAGTTTAATTAACCAATTAAGATTTGAACTTTCTCCACTGAAGGATGTTCTACCTGATACAGATATTCTTCTCCCATTTCCTGTAGCAATTATACTGCACTAGCATACTTGCCAACTTTGGAAAATGTGCATCAGTAAAACTTTTGCGCGAACACCATTTACCGCAAAACCAAACAATTATATTAATAAATATGCAGAAAAAATATCTGCATATGCCACAATAACTAAACTAGTATTATCTGTGTTTAAAATAATAATTTAAAAAACCGTAAAGTAAAACCTTAATTTTGTTCAATGTTAGCCTCACAAACCTGTGGTGTTTCAATACCAAACTAAATACTTCCTGTAAAAAGTATATATTCACTTTAAGAATACCTACACATTGCATTCAAAACCATATGTTACATACCTTCTAATCTTCATCTTGTATATCAGGATTATATAATATTAGTGTCCATAAATATTTACATACAAATGAAAGAAAAATTCAATGTTCTATTTACAAAGTTATTCTGTTTAGTGTTTTAACCAGAAGAGGAACTACAGCAGAATTAAATGAAGCTGCAGTGGCTTTTTGGCCTTCTTTAACAATTCTTCACTGAATTTCTGCTGAAAACAAGGCTTGGGGTTCTTTGTCTTCAACACCAACAAGCTTATCAAATTCAAAAAGTAGGAACTGTACACCAAATTATACTCAAAATAGTATAACTATACTAAAGATCCAAAAATTCTTGGCGTAGAATAGAAATAAAAGTTTCCATCTGGTTGATGTGCGAAAGCTTGGAAACTTTTATTTCTATTCTATGCCAAAAAATTTTGAATTTTTAGTATAGTTATACTATTTTAAGTTTATCAAAGTTTTGTTGGGCATGAGAGAATGGTATTCAGTTGGGTTCTTTCTGACCAAGCTGAAGATTCTCTCACACTCTGCATTGGAATGGGGGATGAGCAGGATAGACAGCACAATCTTGGCCAACCTACCAAATTTCAGAAGTCCATCAGCCCCTCTTATTTTACCTACTTCAGCCCACTGCACATCAATCCACTCATGTTTTTCTATGATCACAGATAGATCTTCCAGCTGAAGACAAGAAAACTCCTTTCCCAACTCATCCAGTGCTTTATCTTGGCAATTTTTGTTCCCAATTTCCAATATAAAAGGAAACAAGTCCAGGAAATATCTTATGCTTGCAAAACTCGAATCTTCAATTTTTCTCAAATTAGCAACTTCAGCATTCTTTAAATCAAAATTTACTGGACATTTCTTGATAATATAATCACAGGTTGTCACAAAGTACTTCACAACAGCAGAATAAAACATCGGCTGCTCTGCTTGTGATAGCTTTGAAACTAGACTTATTCTTGCACTCCCTATTACTAAATTTTGATTGTCTTTATGACAAGGAGAGTGGAAATTCACTTCTATAAGCATTCTTTCTTTAATTTTTGAAGGCTTCACAAACTTTGAAAAGAATTCTTTTAACAAATCTAGCAAAAGTTCTTGAAGCCTATATATTTGTGGTGATGAAGATTGCAAGAAAGTATTGGTTTTCTCAAATACAGGTATCACATCTAAAAGGAATAAGCTATATGCCTTGTTTCATCAAATGATAAAAACATGGAAATATTTTCTTCCTTAGTTAAAAACTGCATTCTGTTCTGCTTTACTTTTCTTTGGTGGATGCATCTCAACATATGGATTTTTTCTTTTGTTAGATACTTTGAAATCTTCCTGAGGTGCTGATAAATTGCCCGCTTTCTTCTTTATCTGTTCTTCATCTTTCTTAACTTTAGTTGTGGGCTTTTTCTTCAAAACGAATAATTCTCCCTTATTTTCAGTTTTCTTTTTCTTCTCAGAAATCTTGGGTATCTTGTAGAAAGACAGAGAAGCAGACAAGCTAGATGACTTTAAATTGATTGCTTCTCTAAAATAGCTTGTTAGCAGATCCCATTGGTTCACCAAACGGGTTAAAATTCGGCCAAAGCGGGCAAAGGAAAGCCAGTGTGTACACACATGCTTTAATATCTTTTGGGCCTGTTTGCCATACACTTCTTGAAAACTTTTAAGTGCTTCTTTACGGTTGACACTCTTTTCGTGGTAATAAAAGATGTCAACAGGGTTCATACACTTTTGGGGGAAAAAATTCCAAGGACTTTCTGACAAGCCTTTTCCAGGACATATACACAAAAATTCCAGGATAATGATTACACTTTACAGTATCATGGTCAAATTATTTTTTTTAAAGTAATTTCAGTTTTAAGTAATAAAATTGACGAAAGATGTAAATGGATGAATGTGCTTTTTTACTCATTACATTTCTTTTTAATGTTTTTAATTGGAGGTGAATCATGGTGCAATTACAGCAAGGCCTATCAGAAAATCCTTTCCCTCAATCTGAAAATGATTAATTCAATCAGACATTTTAGCTGTATCACTATTTCACACTACCTCATCTTCCATGTGATCAGTTTATTGATAACAATGGAAATTATTATAAAATAAAGCAAGAGCAGATCAAGAATTTAAGAATGGGGAGGTCACACATCTAACAGAGGACTGGTAAAACAATCCCTGAGATTTATATCCTCCAAAAAACACAGGGTCGTACAGATGGAGGACTCATAAGGGGAGGTGAGGCAAAGACCCCCCCCCCCAAAAAAAAAACCCCACCCAGCAGGATGTGGTGCTTGCCTGTCAGTGTATCACCAACAGCAGTCCTGAAGTAACTGCTGTGGGGATCACTGAAAAGTACGGACCAGTGTAAAACAAAACGTGGAATTACAAATCCATAAGTGAAAAAGTGTGTGATGTCTGAAAACTAGAAACTGGAGGCAAAGCAAAGCACTTGTGTAATCACTTTTTTTTTTCTATTTTATTTATTTATTTATTTATTTATTTATTTATTTATTTATTTATTTGAATGGGACATGTGCCTGTTGTGCCCACAACTGAATTCTACCCTTGATAAAAAGTGTTTCCATGCGTGGGGATGCATTTTTTTAAAAACATTCCTAATGACTGCCACTGGTGGTTGCATATCGGGACGTGACTGTTGAAGGAAATGAAAATCTTAATTACTACACAGAATAGGTGCCAGGCTTGAGAAAAATTTGCCCCAATTTGTAGTACAATAATGTTAAATCATAAATGAGAAAGCATAAGCCAGAGAATCATTGTGCACCTCAAAAAATGATTTGGGAGTGGGCAATCATAGATGTGTGCACTAATAAATTTTAAAACAAAGTGTAACTTTAGGAACATGGCCACAAGTTTCAGACAAGTTTCATCACAGAAGTCATCAGAAAGTCCTGGCCCACTACTCAATCCAAAAGAATCTAACCACCTATATGTCAGCCAGTGCATTGTGGAAAGAGAGAAAGTAATGAAAACTAATATTCTGTAAAAAAAAAAAAAAAAGGCCTCATATATTACTTTCCAAAAATTATTTTTCAAATCAAATATGATTGCCTCAATTTACTTTTTTTAAAATCAAAGCCACTGCTAAGTTAAATTTGTAAAGTGCTAGCCTAAACCAAATGTGGAACTAGCCAAACTATTTATAAAAGCCTTAAATACATATGAGACTGACCAAGGAACAAAACAGCTGAACTTTTTAATCAGGCGAAAAAAATTAGAACATGCGACAAGAAAGTGTGAATATAAAGCAGTGCGAGCAAGATAGAATTGTTCGCTGTATTCACAACATAAAATTACTGAATTCAAAACAATATAAAGTGATTTTAAAAGACACTGCTTCAAACACCTTTCTCTCTTTTTTCTTCTTTTTTGTATAACTAGAACATCAGCTCAATTTTTTACTTGTGATGCTTTCTTCTCAACAAGTTCCATTGCCATATTTGTCTTTTGTTGACTCAGCAGCAGCACAGCAATCCTTACTTAGTTTTTCTTTCTGTTGATATTCATTCCCTTCCTATTTCTTTACCACTTGTCTTTCCTCCTCTACTTTTGTTCCCTCAGATGACAATAATTTATCCATCATGCTGAAAGAACTTTCAGCCTGAGGACCACGAACGCATGATACCAAAGCTTTCGCTACTTTAGATAAATGGTATGACTTTCAGAATATGAATACTTTTGAACACCATGCATCAATTCTGAAAAATTTTCAAACTCCGTCACTTCCGTTTTTGGAAAATTTCCCTTCCCTTATCAAGCTTAAGTGCAGACAATTCTGGGGGAAAGTAACACTTAACAACAACACAGGATAGTGAAAACGTCACGGGAAGAAAAAATAAATAAATGCAATTTCGGGGAAAATTTTTGCTCCAACCGACTTCCGTTTTCAGAAACTTCTTCCTCCATTTTTAGGTTGAAATGCAGTACTTGTGGAATAAAAGGATATTTAAGAACAATACTCAGCAGAAGGAACATCACGAGAAAAAAAAAATTAGGGAAGAAATCTTCGCTGCATCTAACTTTCGTTTTCGAAAGACAGAATCCCGTCTTCAAACGAATCCTTCTTCCCCCCACCATAACACCCCAAAATTTCTGTTCAGTTGTGCATTGATCTAGAGAATGACCAAAATGATAACGGAAATGGCGGAATTTTTGAATCCACGGAAGAATATCATGCCTGAAGACTACAGGGAAATGTTCGAGCCATCTTAACTTCCGTATTTAGAAATCGTTGCCCACAGCTTCATGCTGAAAACGAACATTTATGCAATAAAATGATATTTAACAATACTGGACACAGGCAACATCATGAGAAAAAAAAAATTATGATTACAGAAAAATAGTCACTCCATTTAACTTCAGTTTTCAAAAGTTTTGAAAGACAAAATACCATCCCCAGACGGACCCCCCCCTCCCATTTCTCTTCTAGTGGGGCATCAATCACGAAAATGATCCAGATGATGACAAAAAAGGTGGAATCTGCGGAAGAATCTCATCAGGGTTCGTACACTTTTTGGGGGAAAAAATTCAAGGACTTTCCAGGCCTTTTCCAGGACATATACAAAAAATTCCAGGATGATTATTACACTTTACAGTATCATGTTCAAATTATTTTTTTAAAGCAATTTCAGTTTAAAGTAATAAAAATGATGAAAGATGCAAATGGATGAGTGTGCTTTTTTACTCATTACATTTTTTTTAATGTTTTTAATTGGAGAATTGCCCAATAATGCTAAATTGAATCATGATGCAATTACCACAAGGCTATTTAGAAAATCCTTTCCCTCAATTAGAAAATGATTAATTCAATCAGTCATTTTAGCAGCATCACTATTCTGCACTATCTTCCATGTAATCAGACTATTATTGATAACTGAAATTATTATAAAATAAAGCGAGGGGCGATTCAAAATTTCAGAATGGGGAAGGGCGCACATCTAACAGAGGACTGGTAAAAAATCTCTGAGATTTACATCCTCCAAAAAACACAGGGGGGTAAAACATGGGGGACCCATAAGGGGAAGATGGGGCGCTTGCCTGTCAGTGTACACCACAAACAGCAGTTCTGAAGTACTGCTGTGTGGATCACTGAAAAGTTCGGGCCAATGCAAGACAAAACGTGGAGTTACAAATCCATAAGTGAAAAAGTGTGATGTCTGAAAACAAGAAACGAGACAAAGCAAAGCACTTACTCAATCCTCCCCCCCCTTCCCTTTTTTTTTGGAATGGGACATGTGCTTGTTATGCCCACAGGTGGATTCTAGCTCTGATAAAAAGTGTTTCCATACATGGGAATGATTTTTTTTTTTTTTTTTAACATTCCCAATGACTGCCACTGGTGGCTGCATATTGGGATGTGACTTTTGAAGGCAATGAAAATATTAATTACTAGACTGAATATGTGCCAGACTTGAGGAAAATTTCCCCCAATTTGTAGTACAGTTATGTTAAATCAAAAAGCATAAGCCACAGAATCACTATGCACCTCAAGAAATGATTCGGGAGTGGACGATCATAGATGGGTGAACCAATAGAGTTTAAAACAGAAAGTGTAATTTTAGGAACATGGAGACAAATTTCAAATAAGTTTCATCATAGAAGTCAGAAAGTCCTGGCCCACCACCCAACCCAAAAGAATCTAACCACCTCTATGTCTACCAGTACATTTGCCTCATATTACTTTCCAAAGATTATTTTTCATATCAAACAAGATTGCCTCAATTTACTTTTTTTTTTTTAAGTCACAATTACTGCTACACTAAATTTATGAAGTGCTACCCCAAAATGTGGAACTAGCCAAACTATTTATAAAAACCTTAAACATAAAAAATTTCCAGTTTTTTTATTGGTATAAATTGGGAGATTCTGAAGTATTTTACATAAATGAAAAAAATGATGAGCATAAGGAATCTCTACTTCCAGTTTGCCAACTTCAATCATAATCACATCACCATAAATTACCACCTGCAGTTCGCTGAAATGTCAAGTTGCACCTTTCTTCCTTCACCCTAATTATGAGAAAAAAAAAAAAATACTCCCCAATTTTTGACAAAATGACCAGATTTATGTCACAATGTTGTAATTTACTAAAATACGTTCATCTGCCGAATTTCGCCCAAGTCCAATGAAAACTTTTTAATCATAAATGTTTTTTTTTAAATTAAAACAGTTAACTCAGATGTCTGAATAAAAATGTATGTTTGTAATTCAAATAGTTTCCATATTATCACGGTAAAATTCTTAAGGGTCACTGTTTACATAAACCACGGCATCTAAAAAAATCATTCACTTGCTTTTCCCGTAATTTATAATTGCTGTTTCTTCTTTTTTTAATCTGATTATGCAACCGAAGTTTTTTTTTTTTTTTTTTTTTTTGCATCTGCTAAAGTTTCGAACGGAATTTGGCAAACTGTACACTAGAACTTCATTGTGGTGTATCTTAACCATTGTAAAAATCTTAGTGTTATTTTCAAAATTTGGGAAAATAGATTTCTGAAAATTTTCACCTAGTCCAAAAGCAATGGATGAAATCAGTGACAGGTGGTTCGCTTTCTTCCTAAACAAGGTTCATTCATTGGCACTATCGGCTGCCAATCAACCGTTGCTATGGCAACACCCGGCTGCACGCTCTGTTTGCCTAAAGCAGAAAGGCATACATGTCTGTAATAAAAAAATTTCAATGCTAACTTTTTAAGTTTTTAATCGATTCACTTGACATTTTGGGATTAAGTTCCTGTAATCCAATTATTTGTAAATGTAAAAATTTCAGCCAGTTTTGTGAAGAATTCACAAAGATAGTTTTCTTAATTTTTATCATAAGTAGCGGAAGTCTCTTGATACAAACAGAGCCTGGGAGGGGTGGAAGCAAGTTTCCCGCAAAAACGTTTAAACAAGGACCAGATGACCAGCTCTCTGACCTTCGACCTCCCCTTCCTAACAGGCACTGAAAATAGTGTTGTTTTTTTTAGCCAAATTAGAATTTGGCGCACGTCCGTCCGACACCGTGGTTTCTTTGAGAACAAAGGAGAGAAAATAAAGAAAGAAAGAAGAAAAAAAAAAAAAAAAAAAAAGAAGGGGTAACACTGATTTCCTAAAAGGACATTTTTTAAGCACTAATTTCAAATTTCAAGGCTTTTCAAGACACAGCTTTAAAAAAAAACAGTTTTTCCAGGATATTCCAGGCCTTGAAAATGTAATCATGATTTTCAAGGACTTTCCAGGTTTTCAAGCATGCATGCACACCCTTGTGTCAATCAGAACTTCATCCACTTTGACAGGCAGAATTGCTGCACCCTTCTCTGAAGCAAGGTTTATTTGATGGCAGCAGCATCTGATAGATATAATATTCTGCTGCTTTCTCACCAAAAATGAAATTACACCATTTTTCTTTCCTTGCATGACAGCAGCATTATCTGCACTGAATGCTATGCAATGTTCAAAAGGAATCTTTAGCTTCTCTAACTCAGCGATAATGAGAACTGATATTTTTGCCTGTAGGATTTTCAACCAAATTTGGAATTGAAAGTAAAGTACTCTCAATAAGCACTAGATTAGGGTTAAAATAACTATAATAATCGGATACAGTTTGTAAACACTTTCACTACTTCCATCACATGCTGCAGAAAATGGCTTTTCTTGTAAAACACACACAACAGCGGAAGTTCAAATCCAAAGCCATTTCACGGACAATCGCCGTTGTTTTGATCTTCCCACAACCATAACGTTTTGCAGTTTCATCTTTTGGAAACATCTGCTGAAAAAGTGGACCAGCATGGCTGGCAGCATTAAGTGGCACGTTGTGTTCTATCAAAAAGAAGCAAACAACACTTCGGCATGAGTTACATCTCCTTGGCTATTATCAGATGTTTTAAAAAATGTAGTCAGTTTGGAGTTACTATCAGTACACTTCAAATTACCCTTGTGTTTGGGACCATTCACATGATGAAAAATATTGTTTTTGCCATGTGGGCAATGTTAAAATCGTTTTGGCAAATGTCGCAAAATGCTAATTTTACACCTTTATTAGATTTCCTGACTCATTGGAACTTTGAGGTGTACGCTTCCTTAAAAGTTGGAAAATAACTTAGTGAGATGGTTTAATCTTAGTACTCATCTTTATAGATTTGCATAAAAGCTAAACTAACAACTCGCTCCACCTGGTAATTAAACTCTACAACAAAGAAACAACACCACACACTAAAAACAACACACATAAGAAAGTATTCTTTTGCTGCTACAACAACATTGCTCAACACTGTGCACCCAGATTTTACCCTTCTCTTTCATTGGCTGTGATTTCCCTGCCAAGAGGAGACCAATCAATTGCTACGATGAACTACCGTCCACACGGACTGAAATACAAAATGCGACGGCCACTGTTGCAGACTCTGCGCATGTGTATATCATCAGCAAGTCACTTGAGCACTCCCATGGAGAGAGAGAGCTACTGCACGACATCACAAAGCCGGCAAGTCAAAAATGACATCACGTGACACAGTACTTGTAAGGTCCGGTAGAAAATCTACGTGGATGGCTGCAGGGGAATGAAATATTTTGATTAAGCAATTAAAATATTTAAAAAATCCGTAAAAGATCTAGAGATCTCTACCCCAGGGCTGCGGGAATCGCCCGTCCGCATCCGGTAGAAATTGAAGGAGGACGGGTTTATTCTTCAAATTGGTCGTCCGCGCAGACAACCAAAGAAAAAAACAATTTCAGATTTATTTTTTTTTGGAAATGCACTTACAACCCCCCCCCCCCGCGTTGTTTGCTCATTTTTAGTAAACCTAATTCGCTTGAAAGAACAGTAAAACAAAACCCCGTAAATTGAGTGCTGCGAGAAATTATGGCTCCAGAACGCGATGCCACACACACATTCCAGCCGTAGCATGCATTGGCTACCGTCCTCACGGGGTGACCAATCCACTACGCTTGTGCAATCATCTGTTCTGTTTGTTTATTTTTCCACTGCACACTTGAGATCTCGGGCAGCACAACAAAATACCGGTTTCCACTCCCCGATTCCGAGGGCAGCTGTCGCAAACTTACCGCGGATGGGAGGAAAATCATTGCGCTTCGAATCACTGGAGACGCGGGAAGCTTGTTTTTTTCTCTCTCGCATATATAACAATGAAGTGTTTCACAATGTGATTTTTTTAAAGGCGGTGATACCATTAAAAAAGTTAAAAGTAATGAGACAGAACATGTGGAGCCTTCATCGGAAGCTGAAATCGGTACTGAACTGCATATGAATAGCAGTAAAACACGGCATAATATCTATGACAGTGAAAAGCGGCAACGCAGCTATCAGAAGAATTGGGAAAAGGAATTTCCATGGATTAAACTGAGAGATGAAAAAGAAATGTATTGCATTTGGTGCACTAGTTTTCCAAACTTAACAGATAAAAACAGCCCTCTGTATAAAGGAACTGGCAGTTCAGCCCAAGGTTTCAGGAAAGAAACTCTTCAAACACACGGCCGAAGTAAATGCCACATTAAATGCCAAGATGCTACTTTTGCAAAAGAGAATCCTGCAAGTACACCCATGGTGGTTGCCCTGAATAATATTAACAAGGAAAATTTTGATAAGCTAATGAAACTCTTCAATACAGCTTATTTCCTTGTTAGTGAAAATTTAGTCTTCTCAAAATTCAAAGGCCTGTGTCACTTACAGGTGAAGAATGGCATCACTTTAAGTAAAAGCTATTTGAATCGTGATGCTTGTGTGGATTTTGTGACATCATAGCTGTAGTTTTGCGAAGCAAAGTAGCAGAAAAAAATAAGACAACCTCAATTTTTCTGCATCATGGCTGACGGCTCAACTGATAAAAGTTCATGCGAACAGGAAGCCATCTATGTAAGATATGTAAACGATGGTTTACCGGAAACTTAGCTGGCAGCTATAATTGCTGTAAAGAACAGCAACAGTAATGGGATTCAAGGAAGTATTTTAAATGGTTTGGAAAAGATAGGGTTAACTGAGGAAGTACTGTCTAATAAGTTAGTGGGGCTAAATTGGATGGAGCAGCAAGCAATATGGGCATTTATAATGGGGTACAAGCACTTATGAAAAAGAAATATCCCAGTCTTATTGTCATACACTGCATCAATCATAATCTAGAGCTTGCAATACTTGATATGAAAAAAAATTATCAATATATGTTGATGTTTGAAAAGACCTTAAAGCAAATATTTAGCTTCTATCATTATTTGCCAAAAAGACAAAGAGAACTGGAGGAAGTAGCAAATGTATTAAACAGCCATCTTGTTAAATTTGGTGGTTTGCAAAACATAAGATGGGTAGCAAGCCAACATCAAGCTCTTAAGTCCCTTACTACCAATTTTGGTGCAACATTTCTGCATCTGGAAGATGTGACAGAGCGAGCAAATAAAGATGAATCTGCGACTGCAAAAAGGACTGCTGAAAGTCATGAAATCCGGAAAATTCCAAAGGTTTTTACTTTTCCTGGTGGATTTTTTAAGCATCTTAGCCCATCTTTCCAAGCTGAGGAATTCCTAATCATTGATGCATGGAAGAAAATAGACTTAAGCATCCTGAAGCTGAGAGCATTAAAGGTCAAGGAGGGTCCACTTCCTGAGTTTTCAGAATTCACAGAGAATGAGACACACAACAAAACAAAGAGAGTTGTCCAGCGTGCTTCCAGATCCAGCTCAACTGATGAATCTGGTGTTCATGAAATTGCCTATGACTTAATTGACAAAGCTATTACATTTTTAGAGAAGCACTTCCAACAGTTTCAAGAAAATGTCATTAAATCATTCACTGTGTTTGACTTCTCTGAGTGGCCAGAGGATAAATCCCTTCTACTTTCATTTGAAAATGAGCAAGTATCCTACCTTTGGGAGTGGGACTATTTTAAGCAGATTCTTCCCGGGAATGCAAGAGAGATGGAAAACGAATGGATTGAACTGAAATTCAAAATTTAATCAAGAACCAGCCAAGAAACTCATTACTTCAAGTATATAAAAACCTATTTTTGTCCAAGGAATACAGAAACATTCTCATGCTAGTTGAACTGATGCTAACACTGTCATCAAGTACTGCAGTTGTTGAAGGAGGATTTTCTGCGATAAATCTGAAAAAGAACATACTAAGATCCAGTATGCAGCAACCTGCCTTGGACTCTGTTATGCAGATACATGTAAATGGACCACAGCTCTCAGACTTTGACCCCACTTTGGCAGTTAATCACTGGTTAAATGTAGGCTGAGGTCAAAGGCACATAAAAGTAAAAAAATCTGATAATTTTAACTATTACGCAAAATTGTATCAGTATCAAAATAAAGGTATGTTGATTTTATGTATACTAAAATTTTCTTCACTGTAATGAAATATTTAAATTTAGGATACATTTATAGGGGATGGGGATAGAATATTTAAATTTAGGATACATTTATAGGGGACGGGTTTCACTTGGTGGAGGACGGGTGGTTTTCCTAAGACACCGTCCTCGAGGACGAGTAGAAATTTTTAGATTTCCACAGCCCTGCTCTACCCGTAAATCATTTAAATTAAGGTGAAATCCATAAAAGTTGGCAAGTATGCACTAGGGATTCCAGCAGATGACTGCATTGTAGTAGTGATTGTGTCAACTTTGGGCAGCAGTTATTTGGCATTTCACATTTTCAGACTGCACTTTGCCAGTTTGTTTCATTTTAAAATTGTGACGACACACTTACACGTTGCTGTTTAGGCTTCACAAGTTTATTCCCATGATAATGCTAAGGTTTTTTGGCAATATTTCCCCCACAATCTAAACTGCTCATATTTAGATTACCATTGTCACATTTAATTTAATTTGTAAAGCAGGTAACTTATATACAAGTTTTTGTTGTAATTTTCAGATGCCCATTTTGTGAATTTACCAGTTTTGAAAAAAGCTGAGCAAATTTGTAAAAATGTGGTAAGCATTTCATCGATCTAACTAAAAACTATAAAATTAAAGTAAAAGAAAAAAAAAAGGAGAAAAGGTAATGGTTCTTTTAAAGAAAAATGCTTCACCTCATCAATCTGAGACAAAACTGTCTGAAAGCAAATAAAAACACAAATGTGGCCATTGGCTTCCAGAATGCTGCATAATACAGTCATGAAAATGAAGGAGTGGACATTAAAATGCAAAGAAATATGTTTTCCTTAAAAAAAAAAAAGAAAGAAAAACTTTACATCATCAATCAGAAATTAGCTATCTGGAAAAGGAGAAAAAAAAATTTTTTTTTGTTAGTTTGTGAGTTTGAGAACAACTATGAGCAACTCAGTGGGATTATAGGCAATCGTCTGTTCCTAATTTGGGGCTGCTGGTTCCAGGGAAGGCATAGAGCCAGTGCTGTAAGACAAACACACCATCCATGCCTCACCAAGACCCATCTCAGATGAATGATCAGAAACCAATGCTTTGCACCACTCAGCTACTCCATTAAAAATTGTGACCACCAGTTTCTGGAATGCCACATAATAAGACTGCGAGAACAAAGATGAGAATGTTGAAAATACTTTAAAAAAATATGGCTCATAAGAAAAAATTCACGTTATTAATTTAACTGAAATAAAGCTATTTGGAAGTCAAAAGAGAAAACACTGCAACCACCAGCTTCTGGAATACCACACAATATGGCTGTGGAAGAAATGGAGACATTAAAGGTGCACAAAAGTATCACTTCCTAGCTTGAAAGTATAAAAAAAGTATTTTATTTATACATATATATATCACCATCATTGTCAACCATTATCAATCCACTGCTGGACGAAGGTCTCCCCAAGTTTCCTCCACAACGGTCTGTCTTGTGCCAGTCTCCTCCATGTCACTCATGCATACTTTCTAATTTCATCCACCCATCTCCCATGTGGTCTTCTTCTAGGTCTTTTCCTGTCCCTTGGAATCCAATCTAAAATTTCGGCTGTCCATCGATGGTCTGTCCTTCTGGCAGTATGTCCAGCCCATTGCCATTTCAGGGATTTAACTCTGATCATGATGTCTTCCACTCTTGTCATTTTTCGGATCCACAAGTTCCTCTTCTTATCTCTCCTGGTTACACCAAGTATGCACCTCTCCATGCTTCTTTGAGTTGTCTGCAGCCTTTGTATGTCTCTTTTAGTTAAGGTCCACGTCTCTGCACCGTACGTAAGCACTGGAAGGATGCATTGATCAAAAACTTTTCTTTTAAGACATAATGGCATATTGCTCTCGAAAATTATGCTGTTTCTTCCAAAAGCTCTCCAGGCAAGTTTTCTACACCGGTTAATTTCTTCATCAATGTGACCCTCACTTGATATCTGCTGTCAAAGATTAACGTACGTGTCTGTTAGTCTGTTATCTCCAGCTTTTCTCCACCAATCGATAAATTTTCATTTCTTGTAAAAGCATTGAACATCACGTTTGTCTTCTGAAAGTTCATTTTTAATCCCACTTCTTTACTCTTGTCAGCAAGTTCCTGGATCATACTCTGCAGCTCTGATGGGGTAGTTGCAAAAATGACTGTCATCAGCAAAACGAAGGTGGGTTAGATAATCTCCATTAATCTTTATCCATTTGTTTTCCCAGTTCAGTGATTGAAAGACATTTTCCAATGTGGCATTAAAGAGCTTCAGAGATATGGTGTCACCTTGTCTCACTCCTTTTCCAATTTTTATGTGCGTTGTATTTTCAAACAGCCGAATCTCTGCACTTGCATTTTCATAGATGTTATTAATAATATTAATGTACGCGTCTTCAATACCGCAGGATTTCAGAGCCATTGTAACTGCTGATGGTTTCACCGAATCAAAGGCTTTTTCATAATCGATAAAAGCCATGCACAATGGAAGTTCATATTCCCTCGCTCTTTCAATTAGTTCTCTCAGTACATGGATATGATCTATTGTGCTGTAGCCACTCCTGAATCCAGCTTGTTCTCTCGGTTGAGCCATGTCCAGTGTCACCTTCAAGCGGTGTGAAAGAACTTTAGTGAAGATTTTATAAACCACTGATAGGAGGCTGATAGGTCTGTAGTTCGTCAGATCCCCAATGTCACCTTTTTTATGTAGCAAGATCATTGTAGCATTGTTTCAATCCAGAGGAATCTTCCCTTCATTAAGGCATCGAGTGAAAATTTGGGCGAGTACTGTTTCGATTTCTCCACTTGCTTCTTGTATGATGTCTACAGTAATTCCATCTTCTCCTGGAGCTTTCCCCCGCTTCATGTTCTTGATTGCATGTGCAACTTCTGCTGGGAGGACTGGAAGAACTCTGGTACCTTTCATGATGTCTGGAGTACATGTATCATCCCTTTCATATAATTTGGAGTAGAAATCTTTCACTCTTGTCAAAATTTCGCCTCTATTTCTTCTTACAGAACCATCTTTTCTCAGTGCCATAATCTGTTTTCTTCCCTTACTGAGATGTCTCTTTGCTATCTTTAGGCTTTGGTTGTTTTCAATTGCTTTCCTTACTAGTTCACAGTTGAATTTCCTTACGTCTTAAGTGATACTTTTTCGTACTGTCTTGCATAGCTCTATATATTCCACTTTGGAAGTCACATCTTCTTTAGTTGTTCTCATCTCTCTTCTTTTTTGCATCAACATTTTTGTTTTTCCTGATAATTTGTTCGCATGCAGCTTGTTCTTAAACCCATCTAATTTTGTTGCTGTTTCCATAAGAGCTTTGGTTACTTTTCTGTTAACTTCAGAAATATCCACTTCTTCCGATGTTAGGCCTTCTAAAGCAGAGAATCTGTTCTTCAGTTCCAACTTGAAGGTATTATGGTGTTTTTAAAGGTTGGTTATGTCAATACATTTTGTTTGTCTTATGAGCTTGCCACGTTCGAGTTTAGTGTTGAGGTGCATCTTACATCTCACCAATCTATGGTCACTACCTGTGTTGAACTTGTTTAGTACACTGCAGTCTTCTATGACGAATTTTTGGTTACACATAATAAAATCGATTTCACTTGTCGTCCCATTTGGATGTCTCCATGTTCACTTCCTGTGTGGCTTTTTCTTGAAAAAGGAGTTCAAGATGAAAAACCCTTCTGCCTCTGCAAACTCAACGAGAGTATTTCCATGCTGGTTTCTGTTGCAGTGACCGAATTTACCTACTGAAGTTTCATTCTGTTGCCGTTGCCCTATTTTTGCATTGAAATCTCCCATAATTATCTTTAAGTGCTGCTTACCTTTATTATTTAGATGACGAATTTCCTCATAAAATTCTTCAATTTCTTCTTCAGGATGACTTGTGGTGGGTGCATAAGTTTGAATAATCTGAGCCTGGTATCTTCTCGAGAGTTGGATAACGAGTCGTGCAGCTCTGTCAGAGGAATTTTCAACTTCTACAACTTTATCCTTCAGTTTCTTGTTTATTATAAATCCAACACCACTAGTTCTGCCAGTATCAGTCCCACGATAGTAGAAGAGATGTCCACTTTTCAGTTCAATGAGATCTCCTTTTCTCCTTACCTCACTTAGCCCGACGATGTCCCACTTGATCCTTTGTAGTTCTTTTTCCAATTCAAGAAGCCTTGAATCAGAAGATAGGGAGCGTCCATTATACGTAGCCAAGGTCAGCATCAGATGGCAGCCTAGTCCGGTCCTCCGGGGATTCTCAGCACCCTCTGCCTTCATGTCGCACTGGCCGCTGCCTTGGCCAGGTACATTCCAGCTGCCGGAGACTGAGGGCCAAGATTTAAGTTGTGGAGTCATTTTGGAGGGGTTTGGCCATAACTCACCACGCTGGCCAAGCGGGTTGGCGAGTGTGGGATAGCATTTCCTCTAATCCCGATGGTATAGTTATACGGCTATTGGTGGTCGTCAGAGCCCCTTTAGTGGGAACAGGATGTACCACGAGAAGGCGGGGTTGGCCCATTCCATCTCAATTCAGGCAAAGAATACCAACATGTGTCAGTTGACCCCCTTAGATTTGTTCCAAAAAATTACAGTAGCTACTCCTACTACAGATATAAGATATTCCAAAAGGGATTTGCTCCAAAAAAATTTATATCACTTGCTGCGCCATTTTGAAATTTGGTGAAAAACGCGTTTTTTGAATGGAATGTCAAAAACGGCATATTTTAAAAATGTTATTGCGTTTAAACTATTTGGGCGATTCAGTTCATTTTTGTTTTGTTTTGTAGCTAATGAATTGATTTTTAACTTGACATACTTTAAATATGCATGTTATAATTATTAGTAATTAAAAAAATCCACTTTTTAAGGTACAAAATTTTGGTTTTTCTGATATTTAACGATTTTTTTTCTTACACTAAGAAAAGTTTTTTTAAATAAATAAAGATGGCAATGTGCAGTCCACCAATGGTAGTTTTACAGCAAATTTTATTTATTGCCTAACATATATACAGTCTATACAATTCAACTTCAAAATATGCAAAAGTACGAAAATGCACTATTTTCAAGTAGCAATAACTCAAAAACCCCATTTTTTAAAAATCTTAAAACTTGACCTTAATGTTGTCCTATTAGTATATTATCAATTGGTGGGGACAGAATTGTGTGTTTTTGCCTCGTAAATTTTGAACGTTTTTTTGAAAATGACACTTCTCCAGCATTTGCGGGTCGCAAATAGAAACGATACAAAAACGTATACAATTGTTCTTTACAATGAAATTTTAAAGCCACCCTGATTTTTAAGCTCCACTGAACACTTTTATAAGTAAACTTAAGTTACTCATTTAGAAAAAAATAATGAAAAAAGAACAAAAAGAAAAACATAGAAAATGAAAACCAAGAACTCATTGAACTGTTTGTCTTTTTACAATTTTCTGATTTCTGTAACACTAAAACAAATAATCGTAAACAACTCCATGTTAGCTGAGATCTATAAACATTATACTAAAATAATTACAGAGTAAGTTTACATAAAGTTCAGACACTGCAGATCTGTTGGATCTGGTTCAGCTCCTTGGTATCGAAAATGTGAAGTCGAGCGGATTGTCCGCTGGGAGTGGGTTCCTTCACCTTTAGCACTACATTGTTTAATGGCACTGCACATACATCCTCTCTCTTTCCACATTCCTCTGGCCATTGGAACCCTTTAGCTGGGCCATGGGGATGCATAAATGACACAGTAATGTCTTCGAGTTCTAGAGATATGCTCTTTGTCTGTCCCATCCACCAATAATAATCATTATATACACACCCAACAAATTGACCTACTATGAAATCACTCAAAGAGTACCTGTTTTTTACTTGGCTTGTTATTTCTACTTTCTGCACATTATGTTTAATTGTTCTTGCCATATAAGCTTCATTATTTTGCACCAACCAATAATGCTGAGATTGTAATCCTACAACAGGTTTTACAGTGATCCATTCTTTTTCTTTACAAGACCTGAATTTTTGAACAACTTCACTTTTGAGGTGTAGTATTTTCGTATTACGTATAAGATTTGAAATTGTACAAACAAATGAAGTTGCGTCTCTTATGGCTTCCACAGATTCTTTTTGTAGATTAAATCTTGTAGCATAGTGCTTGCATATGCCACCTATACCATCGCATGCACTCTTACCATGCCCAGTAGCTGAAAATATCCACTTTCTTTCTATAGTTGGATTACCCTTAGACAACTCATGAAGTTGATATCGATTTTTGAAATGTGCGGCAGCTCCATGTGAAACGTAAACTACTGAGGTCTTAGTTTCCAATGGATACGATTTTGAAATGTCATTTTTATAAGACCTATGGCACAGAGAGCATGAGCTGTGTCATGGGTTATATCATCAGACACTACTGCAAAACTTTCTTTCACTTGACCCATTTGTGCAACACATGTAAACAATGAGATTTGTACATTTTGCCAGTGATAGCTTTGTATCTCATCAGGCAATATAACTGACCAGTTCTCTGCAAAATCAAAATGTAAAACACACACAGAACTCCCTTTCGCAGAGATTTTAGTTTTGGCTATTCCCTTTCTCTTGATTTTTCGGATATAATTATGAGGAATTGATTTATTAATCCAATGTCTAGCATCTTCGAGGAACCTTTCAGTAGGTACAGTTTTCTTTATAAGGTCATTACGTTCCCAAATAGCATATGCAACTTCTTCTTCATTCAATAAGCCAAGAGTATCAGCTGTCAGTGCATCTGTACCGAGACAGTCACCACACATTTGGAGCCAACAATCTTCATTGTCTGTTTTGTTACACAAACACTTAAGTAAAAGAGCCTCTTCAGTATACTTTTCATTAGTTACATTTTGGAAAGCTATGCTTATTAGTGTAAGTTTACTACAGTAAATGCAAGTACAAACTGCTTGTATAGGTTGAATTTTCACCAACTTTGGACATAGTGAATAAAATTTTGAAAGTCCAATTTTTATTCCTTCGTTTTCCTTTTTCAATATACTGTATGTCTCTTTGATTGATCTTGTCATAAATCTTTTTGCCTTTTTAACTTTCTCACCATTACCATCTTTAACACATATAACATCTTTTTTGTTTGGACTCTCTCTTGTGCAGTCTTTGCTGTCATCTAGGTAGTATGACAAAGCAATTGCCTTAGTATCTGCAGACAATGGATGTCCACTGTAGGGATCAGGTTTAGCATAAATTCCTTTTTCTTTTTTAACACTACGTGACTTATCTATGATGTACTTTGATACTGAAGGTAACTTTGCCTCCAGTTGCATTTTAGTAAAAGTATGTGGTAACAGTGTCAACAATTGCCCTTTTTCATTGTATTTAGAATTTTGAAGAGCTGTGTTAATGTTAAAAAACCACTGATTGCAAGTATAACAGTCAGGTTTTTCAGCAGAAGGTTCACTTGAAATGTCATCATTGACACTATACACTTCTTCTAATTTCTTCACAGATGCAGTTACTAGTACTTCCTCTAATTTCAACTTTTTTCTTTTTACATAACTTTGCCTCCTCTCAGGCCTAACTTGTGAAGGGGATTTCAATGGCGACATATTTACATCAAGAATATTAATACTTTTGTTGACAGCATTTACAATCTCCTCACTTGCAATAAAAGGTTCATCAGATGAAATTTCTTGTTCAGGTTCATTTGCAAGTTCCCCAAATTTTTTTTTATAAAAAACAACACAATTACTACACAAACTGTCATTACTTTTTACAATAACAGACCTACCCACAATCCTTTGAATTGAATCAGCTAAATCACCAACACCACATAACCTCACACTTACTTTTGTATACAGTTTTTTTGTGTCTTCTAATATAGTCCACACACTTAATTCGTTCAGAACTATGATAATCTGACATTATTAAATAGGCCTATTCAGCAAAAATGTAAAAAACATATCTGAGAAATCACCAACACATATCAAGTGTTACTCTTCCAAACAAAAGAACAGACTGCACAGTAGTTATAGCACAGGTGGGTGTGGCCATGGAGGGGGTGGGGCTAGTGAGACAGTTGATTAGCTGTGCACTGAGCAAACACACTGGTCATGCATGTGCATGTATGATCCTGTTGATTCAGCATTGCACAGGTGTAGAACAAGCTTATTTGTTGTTTAAGCATTAAGACTAGGTCAGTTCATTTAACTGTAACTTTATTACAGAATTTATTATATAATAATTAAAATTATTTTATATTTTTTATTTACTAGATTAATATTTTAAATATTTTTACTTTAAGTATTATAATTAGTCTACTAGCCTATATTTTAACTTTCAGAGCTAATTTAAAACAAAACTTTGTAGTGTTTTTCTGCGACCTGCAAATGCTGGAGAACTGTCATTTAAAAAAAAAACGTTCAAAATTTACGAGGCAAAAACTCACAATTCTGCCCCCACCAATTGATAATATACTAATAGGACAACATAAGGTCAAGTTTTAAGATTTTTAAAAAATGGGGGTTTTGAGTTATTGCTACTTGAAAATAGTGCATTTTCGTACTTTTGCATATTTTGAAGTTGAATTGTATAGACTGTATATATGTTAGGCAATAAATAAAATTTGCTGTAAAACTACCATTGGTGGACTACACATTGCCATCTTTATTTATTTAAAAAACATTTCTTAGTGTAAGAAAAAAAATCATTAAATGTCAGAAAAACCAAAATTTTGTACCTAAAAAGTGGGTTTTTTTAATTACTAATAATTATAACATGCATACTTAAAGTATGTCAAGTTAAAAATCAATTCATTAGCTACAAAACAAAACAAAAATGAACTGAATCGCCCAAATAGTTTAAACGCAATAACATTTTTAAAATATGCCGTTTTTGACATTCCTTTCAAAAATGCGTTTTTCACCAAATTTCAAAATGGTGCAGCAAGTGATATAAATTTTTTTGGAGCAAATCCATTTGGAATATCTTATATCTGTAGTAGGAGTAGCTACTGTAATTTTTTGGAACAAATCTAAGAGGGTCAACTGACATGCTCTGCCTGAATTGAGATGGAATGGGCCGGTTGACATTTGTCAAGGAGAGGCTGTGATGTTACGCATCACCTGACCTTACATCCCATATATATATATATATATATATATATATATATTTGATTGCATTACATCCTGGAAATGCAAGTCAATGTTGAAAATGTGTTAAAATTTTGCTTCCTTTGTTTTAAAATTGAAAGAAATCAGTAAATCTAACTCAGATGAAAGGATTGGGATGCTAAAAAAAAAAAAAAAATGAAGAGAAATTCCAGAGTACCATGTTCCATGACTAGAAAGGGAAAAGTTAAGAATGTGTGAAAATTTCTCTTCCTAGTAAAGAAATCTATAGAAAACATGATTTCTGGCCAAGATTAAGCTGTTTTAGTGCAATATATCAAACTTTATCATATGAAACCTGTCCAAGCTTATTTATTAAGGCAAATTACATAAAAAACTGTGATAGCAATAGAAAGATCAATATTCAAGGATACATGAATGCACTAGGTTTTGTTAGAAGTAACCATAGGCATTCAGGCAGACATCCCACAGTGTGGGAAGGTATCGAATACCATCTGAGAAAAATGACTTTGGCTACTCTTTTAACCATTTGAACACAGTGGTCTTTTCTTCATCATCTGTGAACCTTAAGAGCATTTCAATTTATTATTATTATTATTTTTTTTTTTTTTTTTTAAGGGTCTGAACAAATGAAAGTCACATGGTGACAAATCGGGGCTGCAAGCTGGATGGGCAGGAACTCCCCACCTTTTCCTCGTGAATGCATCCTGAATACTTCTGGCAATATGCCGATTTGCATTGTCATAAAGAATAACCACTCCAGACGAAAGCATTCCCTGGTTGCTAATCTCTATGCCAGGGTTGGAAAGTTTTTTCCAAAGCGGAAAAAAACGTCCAGAAGAAATATGTTTCTTAAACATTTTCGGAAAAAATGGAAGAAACTCATTATTCATAAAAAAAAAAAAAAAAATTGCAACTCTCTAATGGAAAATATATTACACTTACAGAGTAATTAGTGTTACATTGCAAAAATAAAATGTTAAGATATTTTCTAATTAAATATTTTTACTTTGAGATGGAATTATCCATCTGATTGCACCAAGATATTGAAATTAAATGATTTCAAATGATTTTAATCTATTTTATTTCTTTTCATGGCTTTTGGTGATTACATTTAATTGAAAACAAATTAGCTTACTTATTCATTAACAAAGAAAGGTGACTTGATCACGCTAGTTACGTTAACTAAAATTTTTACAAAAGTTCGTAAGTTGGAAGCTTTCGACCTTATCTTAGGTCTTCATCACGCCAATGGAGGACTAAGATTGTTGCCAGATTCTACATTTGAATTTTTCCTATTTTTGTTGCCAAAACTTAGCATTGATCTCCAGATCAACGGAATGTAGAGAGGAGATTCGGAGTTGCAAGTCATTGAGTTGAAAATAATTTCTATGCTTTCACGGTAACGGAGGGCAAAACGATTGTCAAACGAAGCAATTCGTTTTGCTTCGTTCCAGTGGGGAACTGCAGATGTGTCTTCCATTGTCAAAATAGACAAGGCAGTGTTGGGATTGCCTTTCGAAACATCTTTTCTATGTTCTAAAATTCTATGGCTAATGCTCCTGTATGTGCTTCCAATGTATAAGTTATCCCCAGTAGAAGAAGAGATAGGAATGCAGTAAACTCCTGGGAGGTTCAGGCTTTCAACTTTGTCCCTATCCCTTTGTAGAAGTTTCAAGATGTTTGGGGTAGATTTAAAGCAAGATGGTAACCAAAACTTCTAAAAAGAATCTGTAACTTATAAGCATAGGAAGGATGGTAAGGAACAGAACCACAGAATTTCAGGTCTTCTTTCTTGTGAGGAAGGAGGCATTCGATTTTCGAATGGTTTTCATATTTCTTTATGAGGGAGTTGACTGTAACAGCAGGGAAACCATGAGAGAGGGCTATTGTAGAAATTTTGGAGAGTTCTTCTTGAAGAGAGTTGGCTGTTGCAAATGATATGAGCCCTGTGGATGTAGGACTTCAATGCTGCAAGCTTGTAGAGATGCAGGGTGCAAGATTTGTAGGGAATGATGTTAGTGGCTGCAGAAGGTTTTCGATAGACGGAACTATCGAAAACCTTCTGCAGCCAGACGGAACTATCGAAAACCTTCTGCAGCCACTAACATCATTCCCTACAAATCTTGCACCCTGCATCTCTACAAGCTTGCAGCATTGAAGTCCTACATCCACAGGGCTCATATCATTTGCAACAGCCAACTCTCTTCAAGAAGAACTCTCCAAAATTTCTACAATAGCCCTCTCTCATGGTTTCCCTGCTGTTACAGTCAACTCCCTCATAAAGAAATATGAAAACCATTCGAAAATCGAATGCCTCCTTCCTCACAAGAAAGAAGACCTGAAATTCTGTGGTTCTGTTCCTTACCATCCTTCCTATGCTTATAAGTTACAGATTCTTTTAGAAGTTTTGGTTACCATCTTGCCATTAAATCTACCCCAAACATCTTGAAACTTCTACAAAGGGATAGGGACAAAGTTGAAAGCCTGAACCTCCCAGGAGTTTACTGCATTCCTATCTCTTCTTCTACTGGGGATAACTTATACATTGGAAGCACATACAGGAGCATTAGCCATAGAATTTTAGAACATAGAAAAGATGTTTCGAAAGGCAATCCCAACACTGCCTTGTCTATTTTGACAATGGAAGACACATCTGCAGTTCCCCACTGGAACGAAGCAAAACGAATTGCTTCGTTTGACAATCGTTTTGCCCTCCGTTACCGTGAAAGCATAGAAATTATTTTCAACTCAATGACTTGCAACTCCGAATCTCCTCTCTACATTCCGTTGATCTGGAGATCAATGCTAAGTTTTGGCAACAAAAATAGGAAAAATTCAAATGTAGAATCTGGCAACAATCTTAGTCCTCCATTGGCGTGATGAAGACCTAAGATAAGGTCGAAAGCTTCCAACTTACGAACTTTTTGTAAAAGTTTTAGTTAACGTAACTAGCGTGATCAAGTCACCTTTCTTTGTTAATATTGTTACGTGTTTTGCCCATAATCGTCATACTTATTCATTGTTGCAGTACAACATTGTATAACAAAATAGAAGTTTGTTTGCAGTTTCATGTCCTAATCTGTTTCAACTTGGACTGAATAAATGAAAAATAAGAAAACATTATTATTTTAATTCCTGCAGAGCTTGGAGGGGAATCCAAGAATGTTGTTACACAGTCACTAGTTGTTTTGGGATAGCACTTACTTTGCTTACTCCTTTCCACAAGTTCACAGGATTTAGACTATTTGTAACAGACTGTGAAATAAGTTTGTGGGAATGGGTCACTCTCAGTTTCAAATACAATTACAATGGTCAGTAGAGCACTGTTTTGTGATGCTATCCATTTTCTTGCAATTTACTTTTGTTCATAGCTTAGTATTTGTCCTTTGGATGCATAAGATATGCAAACATGCGTTGTGACAAGATGGCTTTATCAAACCTAGCAAAAACTGTTTGCATGTATGGGCCCAGTTCCTTTACTTCTATCAAGTCAAGTCAAGCCATACATGGTATGCATTGGCCATACTTGCTTTGTCACTTTGTAAACAATCTAATGCACTGGCCACAGGCTTTAATTGCTTAACTAGATCCCTTGCTTGGCTGTATAGATTAAAGTCTCCAATATTGTTAACAACTGTACTATCAATTTCTTCTGAGTGTTCATTTGCAATAGTTAAGTATGCACCATGATTCCTTAATAAAGTTTCCATGCAAGTCAATTGGCTGTCCCACCAGGTGTTGCATGTTAGTTGTGGTTTCAGTGTCAGCACATTCCCTTAACCATGCACCTGGGCAGTGATGACTTTGAAAGTATTTTTGCACTCTTACAACACAAGAGATAATACTATTAGGTGTGATATCTTGTCCAAGTTCAGATAATGTGCGGAGCATCCATATGTTGTCAGGTCCAAGTCTTAACAGTTCTCAAGCTGTTGTCACATTTTCTCCATTTTCTTTTCATTGTCTGAAACAACTGTTTCCACAGACCAATTGCATTTCTCCTTTACATACATCATCAAATATTATCAATCCACTGCTGGATGAAGGTCTCCCCAAGTTTCTTCCACAACGATCTGTCTTGTGCCAGTCTCCTCCATGTCACTCCCACATACTTTCGAATTTCATCCACCCATCTCCCATGTGGTCGTCTTCTAGGTATTTTCCTGTCCCTCGGAATCCAGTCTAAAATTTCAGCTGTCCATCGATGGTCTGTCCAGGCAATATGTCCAGCCCATTGCTATTTCAGGGATTTTACTCTGATCATGATGTCTTCCACTCATCATTTTTTGAATCCACGAGTTCCTCTTCTTATCTCACCTGGTTACACCACGCATGCATCTCTCCATGCTACTTTGAGTTGTCTGCAGCTTTTGTATGTCTCTTTTAATTAAGGTCCACATCTCTGCACCATATGTAAGCACTGGAAAGATGCATTGATCAAACACTTTTCTTTTAAGACATAATGGCATATTGCTCTTTAAATTTATACTGTTTCTTCCAAATGCTCTCCAGGCAAGTTTTCTACACCGGTTAATTTCTTCATCAATGTGAACTTCACTTGATATCTGCTGTCCAAGACAAATGTAGGTATTGGTTATCTCAAGCTTTTCATCATCAATTGAAAAATCTGTTCGTTTTTTGTAAAAGCATTGTACATCACTTTTGTCTTCTGAAAGTTCATTTTTATTCCCACTTCTTTACTCTTGTCAGCAAGTTCCTGGATCATACTCTGCAGCTCTGATGGGGTAGTTGCAAAAATGACTATGTCATCAGCAAAACAAAGGTGAGTTAGATAATCCCATTAATCTTTATCCCTTTGTTTTCCTAATTAAGTGATTGAAAGACATTTTCCAATGTGGCATTAAAGAGTTTGGAAGATATAGTGTCACCTTGCCTCACTCCCCTTCCCAATTTTTATGGGTGCTGTATTCTTTAATAGCAGAATCTTAGCACTTGCATTTTCATAGATGTTATGAATAATATTAATGTATGCATCTTCAATACCGCAGGATTTCAAAGCCATTGTAACTGCTAATGGTTTCACCGAATCTAAGGCTTTTTCATAATCGATAAAAGCCATGCATAATGGAAGTTCATATTCCCTTGCTCTTTCAATTAGTTCTCTTAGTACGTGGATATGATCTATAGTGCTATAGCCACTACTGAATCCAGCTTGTTCTCTTGGTTGAGCCATGTCCATTGTCGCCTTCAAGCGGTGTGAAATAACTTTAGTGAAGATTTTATAAACCACTGATAGGAGGCCGATAGGTCTGTAGTTTCTCAGATCCTCAATGTCACCTTTTTTTATGTTGCAGGATCATTGTAGCACTGTTCCAATCCTCAGGAATCTTCCCTTCATTAAGGCATTGAGTGAAAACTTGGGCGAGTACTGTTTCAATTTCTCCACTTGCTTCTTGTACGATGTCTACGATAATTCCATCTTCTCCTGGAGCTCTTCCCTGTTGCATGTTCTTAATTGAGGATGAAAAACCCTTCTGCCTCTGCAAATTCTACGAGAGTACTTCCACGCTGGTTTCTGTTGCTGTTACTGAATTTACCTACTGAAGTTTCATTCTGTTGCCCTGTTTTCACATTGAAATCTCCCATAATGATCTTCAAGTGCTGCTTGCCTTTATTATTTAGATGAAGAATTTCCTCATAAAATTCTTCAATCTCTTCTTCAGGATGACTTGTAGTGGGTGCATAAGCTTGAATAATTTGAGCCTGGTATCTTCTCGAGAGTTGGATAACAAGTCGTGCAGCTCTGTCAGAGGAACTTTCAACTTCTACAACTTTATCCTTCAGTTTCTTGTTTATTATAAATCCAACACCACTAGTTCTGCCAGTCTCTGTCCCACAATAATAGAAGAGATGTGCACTTTTCAGTTCAATGAGATCTCCTTTTCTCTTTACCTCACTTAGCTCGACGATGTCCCACTTGATCCTTTGTAGTAGTTCTTCCAATTCAAGGAGCCTTGAACCATAAGATAGGGAGCGTCCGTTATACGTAGACAAAGTTAGCATCAGATGGCAGCCTAGTCCGGTCCTCCGGTGATTCTTAGCACCCTCTGCCTTCATGTCGCACTGGCCGCTGCCTTGGCCAGGTACATTCCAGCTGCCGGAGACTGAGGGCCAAGATTTAAGTTGTGGAGTAATTTTGGATTTGGCTATAATAACTCACCAGGCTGGCTAAGCGGGTTGGCGAGTGTGGGATAGCATTTCCTCTAATCCCGATGATATAGTTATACTGCTATTTGGCGGTCGTCAGAACTCCTTTAGGGGGAACAGGATGCACCACGAGAAGGTGGGGTTGACATTTGTCAAATACATACATACATAGATTACATAGATACATACATACAAATATACATATTATATATATATATATATATATATATATATATATATATATATATAAAATCCCCGGAGGACCGGACTAGGCTGCCATCTGATGCTGACCTTGGCTACTTACAATGGACGCTCCCTATCTTCTGATTCAAGGCTTCTTGAATTGGAAGAGGAACTACAAAGGATCAAGTGGGACATCGTGGGGCTAAGTGAGGTAAGGAGAAAAGGAGAAGATCTCATCGAACTGAAAAGTGGACATCTCTTCTACTATCGTGGGACAGATACTGGCAGAACTAGTGGTGTTGGATTTATAATAAACAAGAAACTGAAGGATAAAGTTGCAGAAGTTGAAAGTTCCTCTGACAGAGCTGCACGACTTGTTATCCAACTCTCGAAAAGATACCAGGCTCAGATTATTCAAACTTATGCACCCACCACAAGTCATCCTGAAGAAGAAATTGAAGAATTTTATGAGGAAATTCGTCATCTAAATAATAAAGGTAAGCAGCACTTGAAAATAATTATGGGAGATTTCAATGCAAAAATAGGGCAACGGCAACAGAATGAAACTTCAGTAGGTAAATTCGGTCACGGCAACAGAAACCAGCGTGGAAATACTCTCGTTGAGTTTGCAGAGGCAGAAGGGTTTTTCATCTTGAACTCCTTCTTCAAGAAAAAGCCACACAGGAAATGGACATGGAGACATCCAAATGGGACGACAAGTGAAATTGATTTTATTATGTGTAACAAAAAATTCGTCATAGAAGACTGCAGTGTGCTGAACAAGTTCAACACAGGTAGTGACCATAGATTGGTGAGATGTAAGATGCACCTCAACACTAAACTTGAACGTGGCAAGCTCATAAGACAAACAAAATCTATTGACATAACCAACCTTAAAAAACACCATAATACCTTCAAGTTAGAACTGAAGAACAGGTTCTCTGCTTTAGAAGGCCTAACATCGGAAGAAGTGGACATCTCTGAAGTTAACAGAAAAGTAACCAAAGCTCTTATGGAAACAGCAACAAAATTAGCTGGGTCTAAGAACAAGTTGCATGTGAACAAATTATCAGGAAAACCAAAATGTTGATGCAAAAAAGAAGAGAGATGAGGACAACTAAAGAAGATGTGACTTCCAAAGTGGAATATATAGAGTTATGCAAGACAGTAAGAAAAAGTATCACTGAAGACGTAAGAAAATTCAACTGTGAACTAGTGAGGAAAGCAATTGAAAACAACCAAAGCCTAAAGATAGCAAAGGGACATCTCAGCAAGGGAAGAAAACAGATTATGGCACTGAGAAAAGAAGATGGTTCTGTAACAAGAAATAGAGGCGAAATTTTGACAAGAGTGAAAGATTTTTACTCCAAATTATATGAAAGGGATGATATATGCACTCCAGACATCATGAAAGATACCAGTACCAGAGTTCCTCCAGTCCTTCCAGCAGAAGTTGCACATGCAATCAAGAACATGAAGCGAGGAAAAGCTCCAGGAGAAGATGGAATTACTGTAGACATCGTACAAGAAGCAAGTGGAGAAATCGAAACAGTACTCGCCCAAATTTTCACTCGATGCCTTAATGAAGGAAAGATTCCTGAGGATTGGAACACCGCTACAATGATCCTGCTACATAAGAAAGGTGACATTGAGGATCTCGGAAACTACAGACCTATCAGCCTCCTATCAGTAGTTTATAAAATCTTCACTAAAGTTCTTTCACACCGCTTGAAGGTAACACTGGACATGGCTCAACCGAGAGAACAAGCTGGATTCAGGAGTGGCTACAGCACAATAGATCATATCCACGTGCTGAGAGAACTAATTGAAAGAGCGAGGGAATATGAACTTCCATTGTGCATGGCTTTTATCGATTATGAAAAAGCCTTTGATTCGGTGAAACCATCAGCAGTTACAATGGCTCTGAAAACCTGCGGTATTGAAGATGCATACATTAATATTATTAATAACATCTATGAAAATGCAAGTGCAAAGATTAGGCTGTTTGAAAATACAACACACGTAAAAATTGGAAAGGGAGTGAGACAAGGTGACACCATATCTCCGAAGCTCTTTAATGCCACATTGGAGGGTGTTTTTCAGTCGCTGAGCTGGGAAAACAAGGGGATAAAGATTAATGGAGATTATCTAACCCACCTTCGTTTTGCTGATGACGTAGTCATTTTTGCAACTAGCCCATCAGAGCTGCAGAGTATGATCCAGGAACTTGCTGACAAGAGTAAAGAAGTGGGATTAAAAATGAACTTTCAGAAGACAAAAGTGATGTTCAGTGCTTTTACAAGAAATGAAGATTTATCGATTGATGGAGAAAAGCTTGAGATAACAGACACATACGTTTATCTTGGACAGCAGATATCAAGTGAGGGTCACATTGATGAAGAAATTAATCGGCGTACAAAACTTGCCTGGAGAGCTTTTGGAAGAAACAGCATAATTTTCAAGAGCAATATGCCATTATGTCTTAAAAGAAAAGTGTTTGATCAATGCATCCTTCCAGTGCTTACGTATGGTGCAGAGACGTGGACCTTAACTAAAAGAGACATACAAAGGCTGCAGACAACTCAAAGCAGCATGGAGAGGTGCATGCTTGGTGTAACCAGGAGAGATAAGAAGAGGAACTCCTGGATCCGAAAAATGACAAGAGTGGAAGACATCATGATCAGAGGTAAATCCCTGAAATGGCAATGGGCTGGACATACTGCCAGAAGGACAGATCATCGATGGACAGCCGAAATTTTAGATTGGATTCCAAGGGACAGGAAAAGACCCAGAAGAAGACCACATGGGAGATGGGTGGATGAAATTCGAAAGTATGCAGGGGTGACATGGAGGAGACTGGCACAAGACAGACCGTTGTGGAGGAAACTTGGGGAGACCTTCGTCCAGCAGTGGATTGATAATGGTTGATGATGATGATGATGATATATATACGTAAGAGCAGAGCCGAAAACATAAGAAAAACATTCAAGAATTTAAAACGAAAGTTACAAAAAAAACCGAAGATCAAAACGCGCAACGCAGGAGTTATAAAAATTAAGAATTCACATTCTATTAAGAAGAGACTGAAGCAAAAAAATTTTTTGACTCACAATTATTGTCTTTATTATATTCTCGTTTTTGTGTTGTCAGAAGTTGTGGAGTAGGGGTTTTTTATAATCCAGTTTTCTTTCAAGAATCTGTGTTTTAAAAAAAATAATATCTCCTTTTTTATTGCAATGTTAAGAATTTGTAATACTTTTGTATTGCTATTCAGGTTTAAATTCTCTCTCAGGCGAACTTGGTAATTTGTTATTGCTGAACATTATTTCTGATTTATTATGTCACTCTTACAACTTGAGTTTTCTATAATCTTCTTCTTTCTGTTTAATAGTAACAGATGAAGAGCATGGGTCGGGCCAGGAAAGTTATGGATGCTAGCTAAATTGTTAACTAATGCTTGGTCATGCAACTCTGCGGAGGTCATGACATTTATATATATTCTTTAAAATATATATATTTTTTAAAAAAATTTTGGTGGGCTTATTACTTGCATCTATGACTTTGCAGAAACTCATTTCGAAATAGGTCTTTGTGGAAGTGAGAAAATGCAGAGTTTTTGCTGGTCCTTGATAAAGCCAAGGCTCAGTATTCTCGACACTTTCTACATTCAGTTGTTTTATTTTTCTCTTTTTACTCACACCGGTCAATACATAACCTTTTCTATGTTGTACTTGGTGTGAGTCAAAAAAAAAAAAAATTGTTTTGCTTCAGTCTCTTAATAGAATGTGAATTCTGAATTTTCATAACTGCTGCGTTGCGCGTTTTGATCTTCAGGTTATTTTGCATCTTTCGTTTTAAATTCTAAAGTTTTTCTTATGTTTTCGGCTTTGCTCTTTAGTATATATATATATATATATCATCATCATCATCATTGTCAACCATTATCAATCCACTGCTGGACGAAGGTCTCCCCAAGTTTCCTCCACAACGGTCTGTCTTGTGCCAGTCTCCTCCATGTCACCCCTGCATACTTTCGAATTTCATCCACCCATCTCCCATGTGGTCTTCTTCTGGGTCTTTTCCTGTCCCTTGGAATCCAATCTAAAATTTCGGCTGTCCATCGATGATCTGTCCTTCTGGCAGTATGTCCAGCCCATTGCCATTTCAGGGATTTAACTCTGATCATGATGTCTTCCACTCTTGTCATTTTTCGGATCCACGAGTTCCTCTTCTTATCTCTCCTGGTTACACCAAGCATGCACCTCTCCATGCTTCTTTGAGTTGTCTGCAGCCTTTGTATGTCTCTTTTAGTTAAGGTCCACGTCTCCGCACCATACGTAAGCACTGGAAGGATGCATTGATCAAACACTTTTCTTTTAAGACATAATGGCATATTGCTCTTGAAAATTATGCTGTTTCTTCCAAAAGCTCTCCAGGCAAGTTTTGTACGCCGATTAATTTCTTCATCAATGTGACCCTCACTTGATATCTGCTGTCCAAGATAAACGTACGTGTCTGTTATCTCCAGCTTTTCTCCATCAATCGATAAATCTTCATTTCTTGTAAAAGCATTGAACATCACTTTTGTCTTCTGAAAGTTCATTTTTAATCCCACTTCTTTACTCTTGTCAGCAAGTTCCTGGATCATACTCTGCAGCTCTGATGGGGTAGTTGCAAAAATGACTACGTCATCAGCAAAACGAAGGTGGGTTAGATAATCTCCATTAATCTTTATCCCCTTGTTTTCCCAGCTCAGTGACTGAAAAACACCCTCCAATGTGGCATTAAAGAGCTTCGGAGATATGGTGTCACCTTGTCTCACTCCCTTTCCAATTTTTACGTGTGTTGTATTTTCAAACAGCCTAATCTTTGCACTTGCATTTTCATAGATGTTATTAATAATATTAATGTATGCATCTTCAATACCGCAGGTTTTCAGAGCCATTGTAACTGCTGATGGTTTCACCGAATCAAAGGCTTTTTCATAATCGATAAAAGCCATGCACAATGGAAGTTCATATTCCCTCGCTCTTTCAATTAGTTCTCTCAGCACGTGGATATGATCTATTGTGCTGTAGCCACTCCTGAATCCAGCTTGTTCTCTCGGTTGAGCCATGTCCAGTGTTACCTTCAAGCGGTGTGAAAGAACTTTAGTGAAGATTTTATAAACTACTGATAGGAGGCTGATAGGTCTGTAGTTTCCGAGATCCTCAATGTCACCTTTCTTATGTAGCAGGATCATTGTAGCGGTGTTCCAATCCTCAGGAATCTTTCCTTCATTAAGGCATCGAGTGAAAATTTGGGCGAGTACTGTTTCGATTTCTCCACTTGCTTCTTGTATGATGTCTACAGTAATTCCATCTTCTCCTGGAGCTTTTCCTCGCTTCATGTTCTTGATTGCATGTGCAACTTCTGCTGGAAGGACTGGAGGAACTCTGGTACTGGTATCTTTCATGATGTCTGGAGTGCATATATCATCCCTTTCATATAATTTGGAGTAGAAATCTTTCACTCTTGTCAAAATTTCGCCTCTATTTCTTGTTACAGAACCATCTTCTTTTCTCAGTGCCATAATCTGTTTTCTTCCCTTACTGAGATGTCCCTTTGCTATCTTTAGGCTTTGGTTGTTTTCAATTGCTTTCCTCACTAGTTCACAGTTGAATTTCCTTACGTCTTCAGTGATACTTTTTCTTACTGTCTTGCATAGCTCTATATATTCCACTTTGGAAGTCACATCTTCTTTAGTTGTCCTCATCTCTCTTCTTTTTTGCATCAACATTTTGGTTTTTCCTGATAATTTGTTCACATGCAACTTGTTCTTAGACCCAGCTAATTTTGTTGCTGTTTCCATAAGAGCTTTGGTTACTTTTCTGTTAACTTCAGAGATGTCCACTTCTTCCGATGTTAGGCCTTCTAAAGCAGAGAACCTGTTCTTCAGTTCTAACTTGAAGGTATTATGGTGTTTTTTAAGGTTGGTTATGTCAATAGATTTTGTTTGTCCTATGAGCTTGCCACGTTCAAGTTTAGTGTTGAGGTGCATCTTACATCTCACCAATCTATGGTCACTACCTGTGTTGAACTTGTTTAGCACACTGCAGTCTTCTATGACGAATTTTTTGTTACACATAATAAAATCAATTTCACTTGTCGTCCCATTTGGATGTCTCCATGTCCATTTCCTGTGTGGCTTTTTCTTGAAGAAGGAGTTCAAGATGAAAAACCCTTCTGCCTCTGCAAACTCAACGAGAGTTTTTCCACGCTGGTTTCTGTTGCCATGACCGAATTTACCTACTGAAGTTTCATTCTGTTGCCGTTGCCCTATTTTTGCATTGAAATCTCCCATAATTATTTTCAAGTGCTGCTTACCTTTATTATTTAGATGACAAATTTCCTCATAAAACTCTTCAATTTCTTCTTCAGGATGACTTGTGGTGGGTGCATAAGTTTGAATAATCTGAGCCTGGTATCTTTTCGAGAGTTGGATAACAAGTCGTGCAGCTCTGTCAGAGGAACTTTCAACTTCTACAACTTTGTCCTTCAGTTTCTTGTTTATTATAAATCCAACACCACTAGTTCTGCCAGTATCTGTCCCACGATAGTAGAAGAGATGTCCACTTTTCAGTTCGATGAGATCTTCTCCTTTTCTCCTTACCTCACTTAGCCCCACGATGTCCCACTTGATCCTTTGTAGTTCCTCTTCCAATTCAAGAAGCCTTGAATCAGAAGATAGGGAGCGTCCATTGTAAGTAGCCAAGGTCAGCATCAGATGGCAGCCTAGTCCGGTCCTCCGGGGATTCTTAGCACCCTCTGCCTTCATGTCGCACTGGCTCCAAAAGGAAATACAAACTACCAGATAGTTTTTACTTACTGTTGCCGTATCAAACTTCTCCATTTACAGCGATCTTAACATACAACTTGGGCTTCACTGATATACATTACACGCCATACACAAGATTTTCTATACTTCATACTCATAATTTGTTTCTCATGCAGACATTCCTGAATCTGATCCTCCCGTGACTTTCTTGGCCTTCCTCTACCTTTCCTTCCTGCCACTTGAGCTAAAAAGATTTTCTTAGTATGCATCTCATCACTCATTCTTTCAACATGCCCAAACCATCGAAGCATATTAAGTCTCCACCTTGCTAACAACATTTTGCTTCACATCACACAATCAGAACATGTCTGGCCACAAACCACCCGTAAGTATCACATTTCTCCAGCACACAAATGACTACTATGTTTCTTCTGCAGTACCCAGATTTCACTGTCATACGTCAGAGTAGGAACAATTACACTCTCGTACACAGCCAGGCGGGACGCTCTTGAGAACCCATCATTCCTGTGAAAACTTCCCAGGGCAACCATGACTTTCAATGAAGAATTCACTCACCTACTAATTTCACCATTCAATTTTTTCTCTCTGTTAAATATGCTTCCTAAATACACAAACTCACTCACCTGGTCAATCACTGTGTCATTTACACTTACATTACATTCAATGCTACCAGTTACTCTCTCAAAAACCATAACGTTGGGTTTTCCCTTATTTATACTGTTTGAATTTCATGCAAACTTCGTGCATCCGAGTCAACATACTCTGCAACTCACTTTTGCTCTCTGCCAACAGGACAGTATCATCAGCATACAGCAGTCTGCACACACGGATATCACCAAGACATTAACCACTATTATCTATTTTGGCATCACGCATGCACACATCCATAAATATATTAAACAGCCATGGTGACATTACACAACCTTGCCTGACTCCTGCACCAATAGAAAACCATTTTGATAAAACACCATTCACTCGTACACAGGCTCTACTGCAGCATACATGGCTTTTACACTATTAAGTGGATTCCCAGTAACACCATATTCATTCAATACCTTCTACAAAAGTGTCCTATTTACTCGGTCATAAACTTTTTCTAAATCTATGAAGGCAGCAAAAACTTTCTGACCAACAGCCAGATACTTTTCAATCATCATGTGTAATGCAAAAATTTGGTTAGTGCAGCCTTTACCAGGCATAAAACCACTCTGAACATCCCACACTTTCTCTGATGTAAGACTCTGTACTTTTTCAATAACGACCTTACCAAACACTTTTCCTGGCACACTTAACACTTTCACTGCCGCGCGACGCCGAACGGCGTCATACGATACTTAGCGCAGGTGCCACTGCCGCTGAACAGCTTGAAGAGAGTTATCTATTTTGTTACTGACACTGAAAATGAGTCTCCAACTGTCTAAAAGTGACCGCGGTTTTGGGATAGCGGATTTTTTCCCACGTGGTTTAGGGAAGGGAAAGTAAGTTGACTTCCCATAGACTTAACACAGCGTGCACTTTTCACTGCAATGTTTATTTTCCTTTGAACGTCACTGGTTTTGCGGTGAAGGGAATTATCAATAAATAAATGCTTGAGTGGTAATAAAAAGCATTTTCTACTTAGAGTTTATACGTCACAGGGAAGCTTATTGAAGAGGCTAAAGGGATTTCAAAGAAAACCATATTCACTAAAATACTTAGTTTTGCGGAAACAATGGATATATTCGGACGCGCCATCGCCGGTCCCTCTGAACCATAAGTTCCTCGGCGGGCACATTCTTCTGTGAAAATAGGAGATGATGCCGATAATCTGTCATCAAGTACAGAAACTTATTCTTTTACTAGCTGTAGTACAACCAGCAGTGAAAGTGAGAATAAAAGAATGCCGCGTTCTTTCTCATCGGATTTTGGCTATACACATTGGTGGGATGGTCCCAACATCATGAGAAGAATTCCGTTCACTGGTGTACCAGGACTGAAAATTAATATGATAGGTACTGAGCCAATCGATTTTTTTAATCTTTTTGCAAATGAGGAATTTTATGATCTATTAGTTAGGGAAAGTAATGCATATGCTGTAGAACTGTTTATCTCGGGAGTTATTGAAGGTTCACAAATAAATGATTGGAAGGATGTGTCGGTAGATGAGATGAAAGTTTTTCTGGCCTTCTGTTTCATATGGGCATTGTACAAATGCCCCATCTCCAAGATTACTGGAAAACAGATCCATTATTCAAAATGGGATGCTTTTCTTCAAATATGAGCAGGAATCGTTTCCTTCTGATCATGCGGTGCTTTCATTTTGCACGAAATCCTCACCCTGGCGAAGCGATTACAATTACCAACTGCCCTGCAAAAATAATGCCTTTACTGGATTTATTTAATGATACCATTGTAACAAAGGAGGAGGAGGGGGGGGATATAACAATGACCCAGCACAGCGACCTAAGGTCTATTGTGCATCCAATGATACCATAGAGAGCATATACTACCCTGGAAAAGAACTTACGATTGATGAATCAATGGTTTTATGGAGAGGTAGTTTGATTTTCAAACAGTACATGAAAGGAAAAAGTCATAAATATGGGGTGAAACTTTATATGCTAACGGAACCAAATGGTATGATTCTAAAAGCTTTGGTTTACACAGGGCAACTGGACACCTGGGGGGGGGTCATGCTGCTAATGTAGTTTTAAAATTGATGGAAAAGAAGCTAAATGTTGGTCATGCTATTTATATGGATAATTTTTATAATAGTTACAATCTTGCATTGCAGTTGTTGAACAATGACACTTATTGCACTGGAACTCTCTGTGCAGACCGACAAGATCTTCCTAAGGATGTCATGAAAGCTAAACTTTTGAAGGGGAACGGAAATGCCAATATTCTTCTAATGGGGAACGGAAATGCCAATATTCTAATGCTGTTGCAGTGTGCAAATGGAAAGATAAAAGGGATGTTCTCTTCATTACCATGGAGTTTGAGGACGATTTAGTTCAAACTGTAAATAAAAGGGGACAGATAAAAGAAAAACCAAAGACTGAATAGTGCTATTTTTCAACTATAATAAATTTGTCAGGGGTAGATCATCAAGATCAAATGCTAGCGTACTATCCTTGTGAAAGGAAAACCATAAGATGGTATAAGAAGCTAGGAATACATATATTTCATATGATGATAATCACTTCCCACAACTTGTATAATAAATTCTCAGGGAAAAAGATAAGCCTCTACGATTTTAACCTATCCATTGTATGTCAACATTTGAATCAAGACCCATCAACTTCCCAAGCGAAGATATCTAAATCATTAAAAGTATGTGGCCATCTTCCAGTAAAAAACAAAAACAAAACAAAGAGGAACATATTTTGAGGAGACAATGCAAAAAGTGCTCTGCCAAAGAGATTCGCAGGGACACCCTCTATTACTGCACCCAGTGTCCAGAAAATCCTGCACTGTGCTTTCAGCCATGCTTCGAATTATATAATCGTAGATAAGGGATAAATATTTTGTCTTCCTATTTTGGCAAAAAAAAGTATGTTCCAAGTTGAACTGCATGTTTGTGTGTGTGGGATTTTTTCCCCCTACCCAAATCAGAATGTATGAATTTTGTATTTATCTAGTTATGCATCATGGCACTATTTATAGAATCCTTTGGCATTTGTAAGCATTATTTCTCTTGTTTTATATGCAACAATGTTCGAAATATGTATCCAGTAAATGTCTACTTCAGTATCGGAAATATATTTAATTGCTGGCAGAATTATAATTACGAATATCAGATATGGATAAATTTTCTCGTTTTTAGAATTGCTAAGTCATGCAAAGCTATCAGATGCGAACACACGGCATATGTTGGTCCAAACACATTAAAGCTCAATCGTGGTGCCGTGGAAGATTTGCACGGGTTTCATACCGGCACTGCGTGCTTGCCGCCGATATAGTACAGCGGCAGCGAACGTGTTAATAGGCTAATACAACAATAGTTCTTGCAGTCAGTCTGATCACCTTTTCCCTTATACAAGGGAACAATGATAGCATCCTTCCAATCCCAAGGGACCATTCCTAACTCCCAGCACAACTGGCAAAGTTCAGTTAACCTACCAATTACAGAGTCACCACCATATTTCAACATCTTGGCAGTTATCCCATCAACTCCCTGAGCCTTACCATTCTGGAGAGATTTTAGAGCTTTACACACTTCTTCTCTTGAGATCCCTCCTGTGCTTTCATCCTTCACTGTGCCATCATCTGCATCAGAAACATCTTTGCTTTCCTGATCTAATAACTCACAGAAGTATTCACCCCATCTTTCACTTAACTCACTGGGCTCCCATATCATTTCCCCAACCCTATTCTTCACACAACACTTTGTTTCCCCTATTTTTCCTGAGTCTCATGTACTTCCAGAAAGACTTGATCTTTCCAAAAAGCCAATTCATGCCTTTCCACCTTTTCCTTCCTATTTTTGCCTTACTCTGGGGAACCAACTTAGCGGATTCATGCTTCTTACAGTGATATTCATCCACAAGAACTCTACCTTCCAACATCCCCAAATAGGTTTCCTTCTTTCTCTTTACTGCCGCTTCAATCTCACTATTCCACCAAGCATCACCTCTATTGTTACCCACTATTGTGGTGCCACAGACCTCTTCAGCAGCAGTGACCACAGTTCTTAAAACATTCCCACTTCTTTTCTACATCTCTCTCACATGACTTCCGCTCCTTCAGTAGTTCTCTGAGTACATCAGAATAACGCTGATGATTTTCAGGGAGCCTTTCAACCTTTATTCTTTCCATCCTGGGCCTCTTCCTGTTCCTTTTCTTCCAACCAACATTCAGTTACACTCGTGAAACTACCAAGTAATGATCAGAGCCAGCATCTGCACCTCTCATCACACGAGTATCAACAAGTAAGTGTTTCAGACGCTGATCGCAGACAACCAAGTCTATCGCACACTTTTGACCAAGAGTACGATTTTCCCAAGTATATGTGTGAATATAGGCTACTTGTGGTTGAAAAATGTATTAGATACATACAAACCATTCTCAATACAGAGTTCAATTAATCTTTCACCATTATCATTCACACAAGGATAATCAAACTTACCCAGAACATTGTCAGAAATTGCATTCTGCATGCCTACTTCAGCATTGAAACCCCCTGCTATTATAACTTTCTCTTTAGCACCAAACTGGTTCAAAACAGCTTTTACCTCATTCCAGAAATCTTCCTTCCTTCAGAGTCACAAGGAGCATACACTACAACAATTACTATTCTCTGAAGTTTCACTTTTAAACGATTCCAAAGAATTCTCTCACTATGGTGAATCAAGTTGTTCTTCATCTTTTCACTTTAAATCACACCTACACCAGCCTGTTCTCTCACATTATCCAATACTCCAGACCACACACTCACCGTTCCATTCACTTCTATACCAATTTCCTTCTTTTTGGTTTCACTTACACACATCACATCCAATCTATACTTATTCATCTCTTCAATCACCTCGTTCAACTTGCCATTTATACCTCCATGCACCAATCTTACACTTACTCAGCCCAGATCTCTTTCTGATTTTCCTTCTTCCAGTTCTAGGTCGATACCGTGGTGGACCATCCTTCTCAAGTGTGGTAGGTCCACCATATCCCACACTTGCGTTCGGATATTGATTTCTTTTTGTCTTTTTAATCAGGTAAGTACAACATCAGTGTGGGGGATTAGCCTATAGCTGACGGTCCCAGTTGGTCATTCAACCTAAGGATTCTGGAACAAAACCCAGTGAGTTGGGGTCTTTTCACCAATGCCACACAGAACTAGCTGGCACCTCTTCAAGATTCGCAGAGGCTCTAGTTGCTGTTGTGTGCCATTGTTACCACGGAGCACCCTGAGGAGGCAAACCCATCTTTCACTAAGACTTTCTCCTTTACAGTTTGTATAATTCTTTTACTTTTGTCAGTTAAATAGTTAGCAGTCTTGGGTTCAGAACCTGTGTGAATAGCTTCCATGAAATATGTTTTACCTTCTGCATGCAAGCAGGCAACTATAATTGGTTCATTGTGGACTTTACTATAGCCATCTACCAATAATGTTGATGTTCTTCCCTTCAGTTTGGCAACCACATCTTTTTGAAGTTCTGCATGAACTCCATCTAAAATATTACCTGCAAGAGCTTTTCTAGTTGGTGCATTGTATCCAAGCCTAAACTTTGAAATAAGATTTTTAAAATGCTCATTCTCTACAGCAGCGAATGGTAGGTTACAAAAATAGAAAAACTTAGCTATCAACTTATTCAATTCATCTTTTTCAGAAGTGTTTGTCACATAAATATATATTCATTAATGTTATGTTGTGTTCTTATTCTTTTTGACATACTGTCTGGGAGACAGTTTCTGCTGAATCCACTTGAACATTAGCTGTCAGGATTGCATCATCAAATAATGGGCTTCTGCATTCACTGCTCTTGCTTTGTTGCTTACATGCTTTTATATGATCCTGCATTCAGCATGCTTTTGTACTTTGTAAATAACCACATAATTTGAATTTAGCCTTTACTTTTCCATCTACCTCTATTTCTTGAAACATTGACCAGGCTGGATCTTTCCTTCTACCTCTATTCATATTTTTTATCACTAGGCAGAATTTTTATTTCAAACTATTGAAATAAAATACAAGATTATACTGTCTACTCACAACTGACTAAATCATGCAACTAATGAGATGAAACAAACAAAGAAAACCTCCTTCCCATTGGTGGTTCCCTTTCAAACAAAAACTTGATTACAAAATCCAAACTGGCTGACAGTGTTGCCACTTGCAAGGTGATCAACTTGAAAATTCCCCAAAATGTAAGGCAAATTTCCCCAGAATGGCCAGAACCCATAGTTTGTAACAAAAATTTCTTCAATAAAGACCCAAAATACCAAATTATATTTACATAATTAGTGCTAATTTATTATCTGGTTTAAAATTTAAATTTATTAATACAAAAGAAATTGTTACTGTTTCTTCACAGGTTTCTTCCATTTCTTCCATTTTTTTCGTTTTTTCCACTGTCCGGGAAGAAACCCAACCCTGCTTTATGCAGATCGCCGAGTGTCTGCATGTAGCACTTGGCACCGGTTTTAACTGCATGCTCTTTAAACTCTAGCAACAAAGGTCTTTCATGGTTAAAAATAAATAAATAAAAACAAAAAATGGTTAGCATAACTTTACCAGAGAAACTTTGTGTCTTGAATTTTTTGGGGTATCTGCGATGTTTCCATTGCACACTTACCGATTTCTAGATGGTTCAAAATGGTCCATGTTTACAGGTATCTGGAACCTACATGCATCCTGTGAATATAACTAACCTGTTGTTCTTGATTGTTTTAAGCAATGCGACTATCACGCTACATACCATGTGAGCACATTTCATGTACAGCGGGCCATGTGACATGGAGTAAATGAGTTTCATTTGATCACATCTCATATCATCATTGTCAACTATTATCAATCCACTGCTGGATGAAGGTCTCCCCAAGTTTCCTCCACAACGGTCTGTCTTGTGTCAGTCTCCGCCATGTCACTCCTGCATACTTTCGAATTTCAGCCACCCATCTCCCATGTGGTCTTCTTCTGGGTCTTTTCCTGTCCCTTAGAATCCAATCTAAAATTTCGGCTGTCCATCGATGGTCTGTCCTTCTGGCAGTATGTCCAGCCCATTGCCATTTCAGGTATTTAACTCTGATCATGATGTCTTCCACTCTTGTCATTTTTTGGATCCACAAGTTCCTCTTCTTATCTCTCCTGGTTACACCAAGCATGCACCTCTCCATGCTGCTTTGAGTTGTCTGCAGCCTTTGTATGTCTCTTTTAGTTAAGGTCCACGTCTCTGCGCCATACATAAGCACTGGAAAGATGCATTAATTAAACACTTTTCTTTTAAGACATAATGGCATATTGCTCTTGAAAATAATGCTGTTTCTTCCAAAAGGTCTCCAGGCAAGTTTTGTACACCGATTAATTTCTTCATCAATGTGACCCTCACTTGATATCTGCTGTCCAAGATAAACGTACGTGCCTGTTATCTCCAGCTTTTCTCCATCAATCGATAAATCTTCATTTCTTGTAAAAGCATTGAACATCACTTTTGCCTTCTGAAAGTTCATTTTTAATCCCACTTCTTTACTCTTGTCAGCAAGTTCCTGGATCATACTTTGCAGCTCTGAGGGGGTAGTTGCAAAAATGACTACGTCATCAGCAAAACGAAGGTGGGTTAGATAATCTCCATTAATCTTTATTCCCTTGTTTTCCCAGCTCAGCGACGGAAAGACACCCTCCAATGTGCCATTAAAGAGCTTTGGAGATATGGTGTCACCTTGTCTCACTCCCTTTCCAATTTTTATGTGTGTTGTATTTTCAAACAGCCGAATCTTTGCACTTGCATTTTCATAGATGTTATTAATAATATTAATGTATGCATCTTCAATACCGCAGGATTTCAGAGCCATTGTAACTGCTGATGGTTTCACCGAATCAAAGGCTTTTTCATAATCGATAAAAGCCATGCACAATGGAAGTTCATATTCCCTCACTCTTTCAATTAGTTCTCTCAGTATGTGGATATGATCTCCTGAATCCAGCTTGTTCTCTCTGTTGAGCCATGTCCAGTGTTACCTTCAAGCGGTGTGAAAGAACTTTAGTGAAGATTTTATAAACCACTGATAGGAGGCTGATAGGTCTGTAGTTCCCGAGATCCTCAATGTCACCTTTTTTATGTAGCAAGATCATTGTAGCGGTGTTCCAATCCTCAGGAATCTTCCCCTCATTAAGGCATCGAGTGAAAATTTGTGCGAGTACTGTTTCGATTTCTCCACTTGCTTCTTGTATGATGTCTACAGTAATTCCATCTTCTCCTGGAGCTTTTCCCCGCTTCATGTTCTTGATCGCATGTGCAACTTCTGCTGGGAGGACTGGAAGAACTCTGGTACTGGTACCTTTCATGATGTCTGGAGTACATGTATCATCCGTTTCATATATTTTGGAGTAGAAATCTTTCACTCATGTCAAAATTTCGCCTCTATTTCTTGTTACAGAACCATCTTCTTTTCTCAGTGCCATAATCTGTTTTCTTCCCTTACTGAGATGTCCCTTTGCTATCTTTAGGCTTTGGTTGTTTTCAATTGATTTCCTCACTAGTTCACAGTTGAATTTCCTTACGTCTTCAGTGATATTTTTTCGTACTGTCTTGCATAGCTCAACTTGTTCTTAGACCCAGCTAATTTTGTTGCTGTTTCCATAAGAGCTTTGGTTACTTTTCTGTTAACTACAGAAATATCCACTTCTTCCAATGTTAGGACTTCTGAAGCAGAGAATCTGTTCTTCAGTTCCAACTTGAAGGTATTATGGTGTTTTTTAAGGTTTGTTATGTCAATATATTTTGTTTGTCTTATGAGCTTGCCACGTTCAAGTTTAGTGTTCAGGTGCATCTTACATCTCACCAATCTATGGTCACTATATGTGCTGAACTTGTTTAGCACACTGCAGTTTTCTATGACGAATTTTGTGTTACGCATAATAAAATCAATTTCACTTGTCGTCCCATTTGGATGTTTCCATGTCCATTTCCTGTGTGGCTTTTTCTTGAAAAAGGAGTTCAAGATGAAAAACCCTTCTGCCTCTGCAAACTCAACGAGAGTATTTCCACGCTGGTTTCTGTTGCCATGACCGAATTTACCTACTGAAGTTTCATTCTGTTGCCATTGCCCTATTTTTGCATTGAAATCTCCCATAATTATCTTTAAGTGCTGCTATCCTTTATTATTTAGATGACGAATTTCCTCATAAAATTCTTCAATTTCTTCTTCAGGATGACTTGTGGTTGGTGCATAAGTTTGAATAATCTGAGCCTGGTATCTTCTCGAGAGTTGGATAACGAGTCGTGCAGCTCTGTCAGAGGAACTTTCAACTTCTACAACTTTATCCTTCAGTTTCTTGTTTATTATAAATCCAACACCACTAGTTCTGCCAGTATCTGTCCCATGATAGTAGAAGAGATGTCCACTTTTCAGTTCAATGTGATCTTCTCCTTTTCTCCTTACCTCACTTAGCCCGACGATGTCCCACTTGATCCTTTGTAGTTCTTCCAATTCAAGAAGCCTTAAATCAGAAGATAGGGAGCGTCCATTATACGTAGTCAAAGTCAGCATCAGATGGCAGCCTGGTCCGGTCCTCCGGGGATTCTTAGCACCGTCTGCCTTCATGTCGCACTGGCCGCTGCCTTGGCCAGGTACATTCCAGCTGCCGGAGACTGAGGGCCAAGATTTAAGTTGTGGAGTCATTTTGGAGGGATTTGGCCATAACTCACCACGCTGGCCAAGCAGGTTGGTGAGTGTGGGATAGCATTTCCTCTAATCCCGATGGTATAGTTATACCGCTATTGGTGGTCGTCAGAGCCCCTTTAAGTGGGAACAGGATGCACCACGAGAAGGCGGGGTTGACATTTGTCAAGGAGAGGCTGTGATGTTACGCATCACCTGACCTTACATCTCGTGTATATATATATATACTTAAGAGCATAGCCGAAAAACATAAGAAAAAAGTGAGAAAATGCAGAGTTTTTGCTGGTCCTTGATAAAGCCAAGGCTCAGTATTCTTGACACTTTCTACATTCAGTTGTTTAATTTTTTTCTCTTTTTTACTCACACCGGTCAATACATAACCTTTTCTATGTTGTACTTGGTATGAGTCAAAATTTTTTGCTTCAGTCTCTTCTTAATAGAAAATATATATATATATATATATATGGGATGTAAGGTCAGGTGATGCGTAACATGACAGCCTCTCCTTGACAAATGTAAACAATGCCTTCTCGTGGTGCATCCTGTTCCCACTAAAGGGGCTCTGACGACCGCCAATAGCGGTATAACTATACCATCGGGATTAGAGGAAATGCTACCCCACACTCACCAACCCACTTGGCCAGCGTGGTGAGTTATGGCCAAACCCCTCCAAAATGACTCCACAACTTAAATCTTGGCCCTCAGTCTCCGGCAGCTGGAATGTACCTGGCCAAGGCAGCGGCCAGTGCGACATGAAGGCAGAGGGTGCTAAGAATCCCCGGAGGACCGGACTAGGCTGCCATCTGATGCTGACCTTGGCTACGTATAATGGACGCTCCCTATCTTCTGATTCAAGGCTTCTTGAATTGGAAAAGGAACTACAAAGGATCAAGTGGGACATCGTCGGGGCTAAGTGAGGTAAGGAGAAAAGGAGAAGATCACATTGAACTGAAAAGTGGACATCTCTTCTACTATCGTGGGACAGATACTGGCATAACTAGTGGTGTTGGATTTATAATAAACAAGAAACTGAAGGATAAAGTTGCAGAAGTTGAAAGTTCCTCTGACAGAGCTGCACGACTCGTTATCCAACTCTCGAGAAGATACTAGGCTCAGATTATTCAAGCTATGCACCCACCACAAGTCATCCTGGAGAAGAAATTGAAGAATTTTATGAGGAAATTCGTCATCTAAATAATAAAGGATAGCAGCACTTAAAGATAATTATGGGAGATTTCAATGCAAAAATAGGGCAACAGCAACAGAATGAAACTTCAGTAGGTAAATTCGGTCATGGCAACAGAAACCAGCGTGGAAATACTCTCGTTGAGTTTGCAGAGGCAGAAGGGTTTTTCATCTTGAACTCCTTTTTCAAGAAAAAGCCACACAGGAAATGGACATAGAGACATCCAAATGGGAAGACAAGTGAAATTGATTTTATTATGTGTAACAAAAAATTCGTCATAGAAGACTGCAGTGTGCTAAACAAGTTCAACACAGGTAGTGACCATAGATTGGTGAGATGTAAGATGCACCTCAACACTAAACTCGAACGTGGCAAGCTCATAAGACAAACAAAATGTATTGACATAACCAACCTTAAAAACACCATAATATCTTCAAGTTGGAACTGAAGAACAGATTCTCTGCTTTAGAAGGCCTAACATCAGAAGAAGTGGATATTTCTGAAGCTAACAGAAAAGTAACCAAAGCTCTTATGGAAACAGCAACAAAATTAGCTGGGTCTAAGAACAAGTTGCATGTGAACAAATTATCACGAAAAACCAAAATGTTGATGCAAAAAAGAAGAGAGGACAACTAAAGAAGATGTGACTTCCAAAGTGGAATATATAGAGCTATGCAAGGCAGTACGAAAAAGTATCACTGAAGACGTAAGAAAATTCAACTGTGAACTAGTGAGGAAAGCAATTGAAAACAACCAAAGCCTAAAGGTAGCAAAAGGGACATCTCAGTAAGGGAAGAAAACAGATTATGGCACTGAGAAAAGAAGATGGTTCTGTAACAAGAAATAGAGGCGAAATTTTGACAAGAGTGAAAGATTTCTACTCCAAATTATATGAAAGGGATGATACATGTACTCCTGACATCATGAAAGGTACCAGTACCAGAGTTCTTCCAGTCCTCCCAGCAGAAGTTGCACATGCAATCAAGAACATGAAGCGGGGAACAGCTGCAGGAGAAGATGGAATTACTGTAGACATCATACAAGAAGCAAGTGGAGAAATCGAAACAGTACTCGCCCAAATTTTCACTCGATGCCTTAGTGAAGGGAAGATTCCTGAGGATTGGAACACTGCTACAATGATCTTGCTACATAAAAAAGGTGACATTGAGGATCTCAGGAACTACAGACCTATCAGCCTCCTATCAGTGGTTTATAAAATTTTCACTCAAGTTCTTTCACACCGCTTGAAGGTTACACTGGACATGGCTCAACCGAGAGAACAAGCTAGATTCAGGATGGGCTACAGCACAATAGATCATATCCATGTACTGAGAGAACTAATTGAAAGAGCGAGGGAATATGGACTTCCATTGTGCATGGCTTTTATCGATTATGAAAAAGCCTTTGATTCGGTGAAACCATCAACAGTTACAATGGCTCTGAAATCCTGCGGTATTGAAGATGCGTACATTAATATTATTAATAACATCTATGAAAATGCAAGTGCAAAGATTCGGCTGTTTGAAAATACAACACACATAAAAATTGGAAAGGAAGTGAGACAAGGTGACACCATATCTCCAAAGCTCTTTAATGCCACATTGGAAAATGTCTTTCAATCACTGAACTGGGAAAACAAAGGGATAAAGATTAATGGAGATTATCTAACCCACCTTCGTTTTGCTGATGACATAGTCATCTTTACAACTACCCCCTCTGAGCTGCAGAGTATGATCCAGGAACTTGCTGACAAGAGTAAAGAAGTGGGATTAAAAATGAACTTTCAGAAAACAAAAATGATGTTCAATGCTTTCACAAGAAATGAAGATTTATCGATTGATGGAGAAAAGCTGGAGATAACAGACACGTACGTTTATCTCGGACAGCAGATATCAAGTGAGGGTCACATTGATGAAGAAATTAATCGGTGTACAAAACTTGCCTGGAGAGCTTTTGGAAGAAACAGCATAATTTTCAAGAGCAATATGCCATTATGTCTTAAAAGAAAAGTGTTTGATCAATGCATCCTTCCAGTGCTTACGTATGGTGCAGAGACGTGGACCTTAACTAAAAGAGACATACAAATGCTGCAGACAACTCAAAGCAGCATGGAGAGGTGCATGCTTGGTGTAACCAGGAGAGATAAGAAGAGGAACTCGTGGATCCGAAAAATGACAAGAGTGGAAGACATCATGATCAGAGTTAAATCCCTGAAATGGCAATGGGCTGGACATACTGCCAGAAGGACAGACCATTGATGGACAGCCGAAATTTTAGATTGGATTCCAAGGGACAGGAAAAGACCCAGAAGAAGACCACATGGGAGATGGGTGGATGAAATTCGAAAGTATGCGGGAGTGACATGGAGAAGACTGGCACAAGACAGACCGTTGTGGAGGAAACTTGGGGAGACCTTCGTCCAGCAGTGGATTGATAATGGTTGACAATAATGATGATGATGATGATATATATATATCATAGTCAACCAATATCAATTCACTGCTGGATGAAGGTCTCGCCAAGTGTCTTGAGCCTGTCTCCTCCAGGTTATTCCAGCATACTTTCAAATTTCATCCACCCATCTCCCATGTGGTCTGGGTATTTGTCTGTCCCTTGGAATCCAGTCTAAAATTTCGAATGTCCATCGGTGGTCTGTTCTTCTGTCATGCCCACTGCCATTTCAGAGATATTACTCTGATCACGATGGCTTCCACTCTTGTTATCCACAAGTTCCTCTTTTTATCTTTCCTGGTTAGACCAAGTATGCATCTCTCCATACTTCTTTCAGTTGTCTGCAGTCTTTGTATGTCGTTTTTAATTAAGGTCCGTGTTTCTGTCCCTTATGTAAGAACTGGAAGGATGCACCGAAAAACACTTATCTTTTAAGACATAATGGCATATTGCTCTTGGAAATTGTACTGTTTCTTCCAAAAGCTCTCTAGCAAAGTTTTACATGCCGATTAATTTTCTCATCAATGTGACCCTTGCTTGATATCTGGCGTCCAAGGTAAATGTAGGTATCAGTTACCTTGAGCTTTTCCCCATCAATCACATTTTTTTTTTTTTCCTTGAAAAAGCATTGTACATAAGTTTTGCCTTTTGAAAGTTCATTTTTAAATCTCACTTCTTAACTCTTGTCAACGAGTTCCTGGATCATGGCTGCTTCATTTTGATAAAGCACTGAATAAATTTGAGGTCATGCTCTAAAATCACAACTGAAAAACTATCATTTGCCATCCAAAAGATAATCTGTATCTCTTACAGATGGACTGCTACAATCCATGATATCAACAACATTGGTTTATGCAGCAGTAGAATTATCTGAGATAGACTGCTGTCTACAAAAAGTTTTCCTACCAGTACAACACTGACATACCACACTGTTTCATGCATAGACTTTTGTATGGGCAGTTATGAAAGCTCTGAAAGACCTAAAGGAAGACCCTAAAAATTAGAAAAGAATGTTGTATAGCCAAAATAAAAATGTTATACAAAATGGAAAGTGAACAACAGTGAATCACATTTTTCCTAGTCTGGTGTGCAAATAATGGAGTAACTAAAAGCTAGATATTCTGACATCAAAGAAAGTTTAATTGCAGTGAGTAGGATGAATGGTTACTGAAACCATGTCCAATTAACTTTGGGAAGGAAAAAATCAGGGCCGTGATTGATAAATACTGCAGAAATTCAAACAGCTAGTATAAAAATGGATTGCCTTGAAGATGTTGCTGTATTTTTTCAATGTAGAACCCAGTAAATCACAATGGGAAGAGAAAAATTCACAGTATCACACTGGGCATGGGAATATTTTGGCAGTAAGAAATGTTTTATCTATTCCTCACACATCAGCTGAATGTGAATGGAGGAAATCAAAACAAACGGTCAAACAAACTGACTACTGAAACTGTTTCAGACTTTATGCTAAAGATCCTTCAGATACTGCACAATTTAATACACTTTTAGGAGTGTCACTGTGAATTCAATGAGGTGAAAAGACAGAAAAGCTGCTACTGAATCTTACACCTGCCCGAATACTAACTAAATTTAAATGAAACTCAAATGTTCATTAGTTGTCACACAAATTGTAATCAAAGTTGAAATATCTAGTAATATTTGTACTATGTCCTTTTGTTAATTTCAAATTAAAGTTTATGCTTCAGTGTACCTACCTACCTTGTAGAAGGCCAATACAACTATCACAGTGCACATATTAAATCCATTAATATTTGTAGCATTTGAACCAATGAAGTTGGTGGATTATCATCTCTTGCAGGATAACTTGACGAAATTTATTTTAAAACCCAGACACTTGGTATAATCAGCAAGAGAGATCAAAATTTTCCTTAATTTTTCTTGTCAAGTGAAACTTGAACAAAACACATTTATCTGTCTGTAATTGATCTGAATATTTCCCGTAGTTTATCTTGGCACTGCTACATTTATTCTATAGCTATATCTGCTAAACTAAAAAAAATAATAATAACAATAAAAAAAGACTTTTTAGTTCACTGCTAAATATACTTTTTCTTCTGAACAAGAACAACTGACACCAGGAAAATACTGGTGCATTTGCTTCCACATTTGAAGCAAGAATCAATCCTTAAAACTTCTTGATGCTGTGTAGAAAAAGAGCATTCTGCTAGCTTAACAACCAAGTATGAGCTGACTTTCTTATACCTTTCCCAAATGAAAGCAACTGTAGATCTGTATAACTCTTGCCAGTACTGCTATGGTGACTGCTTTAATAAGTTGTCAGCATCTGTGTGCACTGCAAGTAGTAGTAATCCAAATTCAGTGTTATGCCCAGCAGAGTCCACACAATCTGCTTTCTTTGCTGCTGATACCCAGAGCCCAACTTAAGACTAGTAGGGCCCTGGGCACAAACAACATGGGAGCCCCCCCCCCCCGCCGCCCCCATCCCCGGACACAAATCGTACTCTTAATAAATTAACAATGGCACTTGCACATTAAGGCAGCACCCCTGGTGCTTCATGCAGTTATTCTATAATTGCATACAGCACGAGAAGTGCTGCCCTAATACACAAGTACTATCTACTTTATTAAATGCAAGAAACAATAAATGTTCAAAAATTGTAAATTAAAAGTAAACATTTTATCTCCAGTCGCTGACACAAAAGTACATGAACGCACTTTGCATATTTGCGCTCGGTGAAAATTAACTGGTGCACACCGCCGTTTTTGCTGGGCCCATAATAATAAAAATTAAAATTTAGTGCTTAAATTGCCCCCCCCCCCCCATAGACGGGCTCCTGGGCATGGGCCCCATGTGCCCTTGCATAAATCAGGATCTGCTGATACCCACAATTAATTACGAATGTCAGGTTTCATCATTTACAGAAATATGTGGCCATCTGGAAGTGGTACAACTGCCCTCTAAAACCCTATAGTTGGGTATTTCAGACTTTCTCCATTGGTTGAGTTCAAAGCCAAACCACACTTATATCATTAGTGGCACAAGTAAGTTTAGAAATTATAAGCTCAAATTTTTTCTGTTGGCTGCAGAACAAAACTTACTGAAATATTAGATTTTTATTCAATAGTATGTGCACAGGTGCCAAAATATTTTGCTTAATTAACCAGTTAATCAGATTAATTACTAAGCTAAAACAGCCCATCAATAAGGTTACTTTGTCACTAATGATGGCCTAAGCTATTTGATTTTTTTTTCTTTCCCACAAACAAATACAAGTGTTAAAGAAACAAGTAATTTAAACTTGGGACAACTTGAAAATTTTGCTGGCCACCCAAATTTTAACATTTTTACAAAAGTGGTAAAAACAAAAACAGTACAAAGGCAAACTAATACTACATTAAAAAGTGAAATATGAAAAAAATTAGATAATTTCAAAGCTCTAACAATCAAATCTGAAAAGTCTTTTCTGACAATAGTTTTGTCAGTTAATGTACACTACTAGCTTATAAGGTAAAATGAATAAAGAACAAAGAATGTATTTCTTTTTATTACCTGTTTCTCTGAAAGAAGCCAAAAGAAGTGAGATCACTAGCTGAACACAAGGTTACAGCCTTTGTTGAATGTTTATACAAAACTGCTAAGTGGTATAACTTCACCATGGTTTAGCCCTTGATATTATAACCCTATTTACAGGAACCTAAAATGAAAGCATAACTTTTAAAACTTTGTATACACATATCTGATTAGCACATATTATAGAATTACAAAAGTAGCTTAATATCACCTACAAAGTTCCAGTGAAATGCAATGCATTTTTTTTTTTTTTTTTTGTGCAAATGAAAAAATAAATAAATATGGGATTACTTCATGATTTTTGCCATTACTTTGCGCATTTGTCAGAGATCAAAATGAATTCCATGGTTAATCTTATTTTTGTAGTATTTACCAACATCAATAAAGCAACATGTTATGGTCTTATTTGCAACAGGATTCAATCATGCCAACAACTTTTTTGTTTTTTACCAGTAAGAGACTGAAAAAAATTGTAAGATCAATTTCATGTCTATTTTTTGGATGTGATTTAAAATTTAACTTCTCATTAAAAAACACACACATGGTCTATTCCTGGACAAGTGATCCAATATTACCTAACTTTTGAACCTAGATCTCTTCAATTTGGATAAAGTTCTGTATACTGACTGTACCATCATAAATTGCAAAAATCCTGAATTTCATAATTTTACACCAATTATTTTTTGCTATACAGAGACTTAAAAATTGAGAGGATTTTAAAATTTTGACCCTACCAATTAATTATTGCTAACTAGCAAAAGTACCATGTGTACAAGAAATGAAATGTGAGATAATTCATTCACATTTTTCTCACATTTCACTTCTTGTATTCAATTTGCATTTCACTGAAATATATTTCCTCTTTAAAAGAATCATGGAACTGTTGTTTAAATAGTGGAACTATTTATAGTGCATAACAACATACAGAGAGCTGCAGTGCGAAATGTAAACAAACCCACCATCAGCTGCGGTGAAATACACACATTTCAAAAGTCTGACAGAGTAAACAAAATCAAATTTCAAATTGTAAATCACATGTGTTATATGAAATTCAAAACAATGACTGAAGAAACAATCAAAAATTGATTTCTTGCAGAGACAGCTTGGAACTATTTCATATCTTCCTGTAGAAATAGCTTGGAGCTATTTTATATCTTCCTGTAGAAATAGCTTGGAAATATTTATAGTGAGCAGTAACACACAGAGAGCCATGGTCCGAAACAAACAAACCCACTGGCAATCATTGGAAGGACACATGTAACACTTCAGAAGTCTAATGCACTAAATAGAAAGAGCAAATTTCCAATTGTAAATAGTGCATGCTGTGTCAAATTCAAAACAATGGTTTAAGAAACCTAGTCAGAATCTTCATGTAAAAATAGCTTGGAGCTAATGAATTATTAATACAGACATTTGACATGGACTAGGAACATCAAACACAAGTCGCTGCTTTTTCCACGTTTTATAAGTGAGTCACGGAAAAATTCTCATTGGCTGCCACCGGGAATCGAACCCAGGGTCTTCCGGTTACGCGCCTGACATGCTATCACTGCACCTAGGCGGCCTCGAATTCCTCCAGACTCACATACACTAACTGCCTAGCCACTTGGCAGTGGTGCAGTGGAAGCATGTACGGCGCGTAACTGGAAGACCCTGGGTTCAATTTCTGGTGGCGGCCAATGAGAATTTTTCACGACTCACTTATAAAACGTGGAACGAGCAATGCCTTATGTTTGATGTAGCCGCAATCTGAAATTTAAACAAACCCGAGAGGCAACTGTGACAAACGAACACACTTCAGGTCTAAACACAGTAAATAGCAAGATCAAATTGTAAATCGTGTGCACTACAGCAAATTTGAAACAATGAAAAAAACCTAGTCAAAATCTTCTCACAGAAAAAACTAGGAACTATTTATAGCAAGTATGTACATAGATACATACACACTTTCTCTCTCTTTGGTGTATGTATACATACATGAAGAGAATGGCGTACAATTGAAATACCCTCCAAATGAAATCGTGGCTACATCATTACCTGCTTGTATTTACCACAGACACAACATGGTCTAATCACCACTGTCTGCTGTCATATCCACAAGTAATGTTTCATCACTTTTTGAACACATTTTTAACTAATATAGATTCCACTGGGCAATTGGTTAATCAGGGCAGCAATTTATTTGGAAAAATTCTTGAAGAACATCCCAAATTAACTCTTTTGGAACAACGCTTTGTATAACTGGGCCTAAGTGTTCTAGACCTGATGCGTCTCAGTTAAATGGAATCTAACTGTATTTGTGTACTAACTATATATAAATTTAGTTCAGTAAACACAAAACTGACACAATGCTATTAAAAATTTGTTAAAAGCAGGGGTAGACAAATCCAAGATATCCAGTTGTCTGAAAATTTTCACTTAGCACTACATTTTTCAAATTCTATTCTGAAAATCTGGAATTCTATCAACAAAGCTTTTATCATTTCAACACAGCAACTAGTACAGCAAATGCATTTTTTCTGTTTGTATATTTTTTTGAAGACTACTTGTAAAATTGAAATAATGAAGATGCCAAAATCTATTTTTGGCACTGTCATAACAAGAATTACACATTCTGCAGTGATATTTGGCCATAGTAAGTAAGATTGAATTTATGCCTAAGAGAGATACATTTGAGCATACTGAGTAAGCATTACAGATGTCCTTAGCTATGCCACTGATTTTGCATGGGGTGCTTATAAGTGTATTTATTTATTTATTCATTAGTGGTTTTATTGAATGTTGTAACCCAGAAGACAAAGCTGAACTTTCTGAAATGAAAACCTATTTTGAAGTGCAACTATTAGTACAAATGTATAACATGTTCCCTAGTTTTAGATGTGGATATTGGACTGAATTATTGAACAATACCTAAGAAATAATACAGTAAATTTGACTGTTGGTCACAATTCTGTATGTGTGGTTTTTCTTTAGATCGATTGTGGTTTTCTTGTATCTTTTGAAAAATGTGCTAGCACGTACGTTAAAATTTTGGAGCTTAGTCTACCACAGATTAAAAGGTAGTTTCATCTAGATTTCACATTTAAAATTTGTGTACATATTCTTGAACATGAATTTTTTTCAAAACTTTAAAGCATACATTTTTTAAGAAATTCAAAGTTAAATTTTTGAAAGTGACTGAGATTTGACCTTGCCAGAAAGTAGTCATGTGACATATCAATTTAAATGCCATTAAACAATGAACAAACCTTTTTATTTATTGTTTTACCTTATCTTTAACTCAAGTTATTAACAGCAATTATGTGATTTTTTTGGTAGGGATGAAATTAAAAAATTCTCAATTTGAAGTCTCTGTAAAAGACAACCTAACTGGAATAAAATTTAGGAATTTTATCTATGATGCTATAGTGAGTATACAAAATTTTATGAAAATCAGTTGGTTTTTTTAATATGTATTCACTTTTGGCACCAAGTTTCTAGATAATTACTATAACTTACTTTCATTTTACTCAGAAATTTTTGAAAAAAATCACTCAGATAGCATTTCTTCCCTCTGCAACTAGACAGTGCTGCTTGTTGGAGAGGTGCTGGACAGCCATTATTCTTTATAGTCCAAGAGAGGAAAGGAAGCAGCCATGTGGTTGGTCAGTTCTCTACAATTTTTTGCTATTTTTTCTGGTTGTGTTTTTGTAAGTTTTTCAGGAAGGGTTTTCTTGTATGTTAAACTGCTTGTTTGGGAGTTGAATAATGTTAGTTGGGTTTGCTCTTTCCTTTTAAATTTCATTTGTTTTGCTCCTAATGATTAGGCCTACTTTGTAAGCAAAATGAAGTGTCATGCTTATGAAGCTGGAGGTTATAGCAATGACACAGGAACTCAAATATTTCAACTTTTAAAGTCATCCATAATTTTTTTCTACTCAAATAAACAATAAGCTTGCATATACTGGGTCATTCCATATCAAGTGATCCAATTTATGAGTAAAATTTTACCTCACCTTTTTTTATTTCTTTCAAATTTGGCTCATCTATTGCACCCCTAAAGGCAATTAAAAATCCAAATTTTTAGATTTTTATCTCCTTTAGTTTTTTTAGTTATAGGACTTTACAATTAGGAAAAAGAAAAACATTTTTTTTGTTGATGCTTGAACACAAAATTGACTATAACTCATCACCAAACAGAGCTAGAATAGTCTGTTAAAAAACATTTTGCAGCAGTTTTCATTGGCTTTCATATGATATACATCCTGAATAACTTTATGAAAGTTTTAATTTCAAGGTCATTTAAAAACTTTTAAAATTTCAATTTCTCTTAAAACCATTATATCTCATGTGATTCTATCATATAGTTCACATACAATTACGTGACCACAAGGTTCTTCAGGAAGACGCTTTAACGTCTGTAAATTCTGTTTTACACGTTCTGTAAAGTGGATACAGTCTGTGGCGGTGCATTAACTTATTCAATTAAAATATAAATCGGTTAGACAACTTTGGACAAAGAAACTCAATAACTACTGATGTTGGACTGAACACGCAATTCCGTAAGTAACATCTTTAGGACTTCTAACCGATTTATATTTTAATTGAATAAGTTAATGCACCGCCACAGACTGTATCCACTTTACAGAACGTGTAAAACAGAATTTACAGACGTTAAAGCGTCTTCCTGAAGAATTCTCTTAAAACGTTGATTAAAAATTCTCAAAAATAATTTCATATTTTGTCTTTATTTATGCCAAATTTCAAGCTGGGATCTCAATGGAATCATTTTTTCTAATTTTGAATATGTTTTGGCATGTCCAAAAATGAATATTTTTCAGATTCAGGCATTACAGAATGTCTTTAAAGTGTGGTTTAATCAATCACAAAGTATAGTTTCAATAGCCCTAATGTAATTCAGTTATAGAATATACAAGAACAAGTCTTAACATTATTCATTTATGTATTGAAATAAAATATTGTATGGAATGACTAGATTCTGAATGTGTGAACTTGTGTGTGCAATTTTGAATTTGCAGGAACATGTCTCTCCTTAATGGCAATACTCTAGTCTGTCTGAGTCACCTCAGATTCATGTCTGTGCATGAAACGAACAAGCAGTGACATGTATTATGTGTACAGCTCAGTGATGTGAAATAGTGTTATATTGATTATATTTGGGATGTAAGGTCAGGTGATGCGTAACATCACAGCCTCTCCTTGACAAATGTCAACCCCGCCTTCTCGTGGTGCATCCTGTTCCCACTAAAGGGGCTCTGACGACCGCCAATAGCGGTATAACTATACCATCGGGATTAGAGGAAATTCTATCCCACACTCACCAACCCGCTTGGCCAGCGTGGTGAGTTATGGCCAAACCCCTCCAAAATGATTCCACAACTTAAATCTTGGCCCTCAGTCTCCGGCAGCTGGAATGTACCTGGCCAAGGCAGCGGCCAGTGCGACATGAAGGCAGAGGGTGCTAAGAATCCCCGGAGGACCGGACTAGGCTGCCATCTGATGCTGACCTTGGCTACTTACAATGGACGCTCCCTATCTTCTGATTCAAGGCTTCTTGAATTGAAAGAGGAACTACAAAGGATCAAGTGGGACATCGTGGGGCTAAGTGAGGTAAGGAGAAAAGGAGAAGATCTCATCGAACTGAAAAGTGGACATCTGTTTTACTATCGTGGGACAGATACTGGCAGAACTAGTGGTGTTGGATTTATAATAAACAAGAAACTGAAGGATAAAGTTGTAGAAGTTGAAAGTTCCTCTGACAGAGCTGCACGACTTGTTATCCAACTCTCGAAAAGATACCAGGCTCAGATTATTCAAACTTATGCACCCACCACAAGTCATCCTGAAGAAGAAATTGAAGAATTTTATGAGGAAATTTGTCATCTAAATAATAAAGGTAAGCAGCACTTGAAAATAATTATGGGAGATTTCAATGCAAAAATAGGGCAACGGCAACAGAATGAAACTTCAGTAGGTAAATTCGGTCACGGCAACAGAAACCAGCGTGGAAATACTCTCGTTGAGTTTGCAGAGGCAGAAGGGTTTTTCATCTTGAACTCCTTCTTCAAGAAAAAGCCACACAGGAAATGGACATGGAGACATCCAAATGGGACGACAAGTGAAATAGATTTTATTATGTGTAACAAAAAATTTGTCATAGAAGACTGCAGTGTGCTAAACAAGTTCAACACAGGTAGTGACCATAGATTGGTGAGATGTAAGATGCACCTCAACACTAAACTTGAACGTGGCAAGCTCATAAGACAAACAAAATCTATTGACATAACCAACCTTAAAAAACACCATAATACCTTCAAGTTAGAACTGAAGAACAGGTTCTCTGCTTTAGAAGGCCTAACATCGGAAGAAGTGGACATCTCTGAAGTTAACAGAAAAGTAACCAAAGCTCTTATGGAAACAGCAACAAAATTAGCTGGGTCTAAGAACAAGTTGCACGAGAACAAATTATCAGGAAAAACCAAAATGTTGATGCAAAAAGAAGAGTGATGAGGACAACTAAAGAAGATGTGACTTCCAAAGTGGAATATATAGAGCTATGCAAGACAGTAAGAAAAAGTATCACTGAAGACGTAAGAAAATTCAACTGTGAACTAGTGAGGAAAGCAATTGAAAACAACCAAAGCCTAAAGATAGCAAAGGGACATCTCAGTAAGGGAAGAAAACAGATTATGGCACTGATAAAAGAAGATGGTTCTGTAACAAGAAATAGAGGCGAAATTTTGACAAGAGTGAAAGATTTCTACTCCAAATTATATGAAAGGGATGATATATGCACTCCACACATCATGAAAGATACCAGTACCAGAGTTCCTCCAGTCCTTCCAGCAGAAGTTGCACATGCAATCAAGAACATGAAGCGAGGAAAAGCTCCAGGAGAAGATGGAATTACTGTAGACATCATACAAGAAGCAAGTGGAGAAATCGAAACAGTACTCGCCCAAATTTTCACTCGATGCCTTAATGAAGGAAAGATTCCTGAGGATTGGAACACCGCTACAATGATCCTGCTACATAAGAAAGGTGACATTGAGGATCTCGGAAACTACAGACCTATCAGCCTCCTATCAGTAGTTTATAAAATCTTCACTAAAGTTCTTTCACACCGCTTGAAGGTAACACTGGACATGGCTCAATCGAGAGAACAAGCTGGATTCAGGAGTGGCTACAGCACAATAGATCATATCCACGTGCTGAGAGAACTAATTGAAAGAGCGAGGGAATATGAACTTCCATTGTGCATGGCTTTTATCGATTATGAAAAAGCCTTTGATTCGGTGAAACCATCAGCAGTTACAATGGCTCTGAAATCCTGCGGTATTGAAGATGCATACATTAATATTATTAATAACATCTATGAAAATGCAAGTGCAAAGATTAGGCTGTTTGAAAATACAACACACATAAAAATTGGAAAGGGAGTGAGACAAGGTGACACCATATCTCCGAAGCTCTTTAATGCCACATTGGAGGGTGTCTTTCAGTCGCTGAGCTGGAAAAACAAGGGGATAAAGATTAATGGAGATTATCTAACCCACCTTCGTTTTGCTGATGACGTAGTCATTTTTGCAACTACCCCATCAGAGCTGCAGAGTATGATCCAGGAACTTGCTGACAAGAGTAAAGAAGTGGGATTAAAAATGAACTTTCAGAAGACAAAAGTGATGTTCAATGCTTTTACAAGAAATGAAGATTTATCGATTGATGGAGAAAAGCTGGAGATAACAGACACGTACGTTTATCTTGGACAGCAGATATCAAGTGAGGGTCACATTGATGAAGAAATTAATCGGCGTACAAAACTTGCCTGGGGAGCTTTTGGAAGAAACAGCATAATTTTCAAGAGCAATATGCCATTATGTCTTAAAAGAAAAGTGTTTAATCAGTGCATCCTTCCAGTGCTTACGTATGGTGCAGAGACGTGGGCCTTAACTAAAAGAGACATACAAAGGCTGCAGACAACTCAAAGCAGCATGGAGAGGTGCATGCTTGGTGTAACCAGGAGAAATAAGAAAAGGAACTCCTGGATCCGAAAAATGACAAGAGTGGAAGACAACATGATCAGAGTTAAATCCCTGAAATGGCAATGGGCTGGACATACTGCCAGAAGGACAGATCATCGATGGACCGCCGAAATTTTAGATTGGATTCCCAGGGACAGGAAAAGACCCAGAAGAAGACCACATGGGAGATGGGTGGATGGAATTCGAAAGTATGCAGGGGTGACATGGAGGAGACTGGCACAAAACAGACCGTTGTGGAGGAAACTTGGGGAGACCTTCGTCCAGCAGTGGATTGATAATGGTTGACAATGATGATGATGATGATTGATTATATTTAGTACTACTTGTGGTGGTGAATAAATTTAACAAGTTAATAATTCTTAACTTGAATTTAACTGTAAAAAGGAGTTCAAGATGAAAAATCCTTCTGCCTCTGCAAACTCAAGGAGAGTATTTCCACGCTGGTTTCTGTTGCCGTGACCGAATTTACCTACTGAAACTTCAGTAGGTAAATTCGGTCACGGCAACAGAAACCAGCGTGGAAATACTCTCGTTGAGTTTGCAGAGGCAGAAGGATTTTTCATCTTGAACTCCTTTTTCAAGAAAAAGCCACACAGGAAATGGACATGGAGACATCCAATTGGGACGACAAGTGAAATTGATTTTATTATGTGTAACAAAAAATTCGTCATCGAAGACTGCAGTGTGCTGAACAAGTTCAACACAGGTAGTGACCATAGATTGGTGAGATGCAAGATGCACCTCAACACTAAACTGGAACGTGGCAAGCTCATAAGACAAACAAAATCTATTGACATAACCAACCTTAAAAAACACCATAATACTTTCAAGTTGGAACTGAAGAACAGATTCTCTGCTTTAGAAGGCCTAACATCGGAAGAAGTGGATATTTCGGAAGTTAACAGAAAAGTAAGCAAAGCTCTAATGGAAACAGCAACAAAATTAGCTGGGTCTAAGAACAAGTTGCATGTGAACAAATTATCAGGGAAAACCAAAATGTTGATGCAAAAAAGAAGAGAGATGAGGACAACAAAAGAAGATGTGACTTCCAAAGTGGAATATATAGAGCTATGCAAGACAACACGAAAAAGTATCACTGAAGACGTAAGGAAATTCAACTGTGAGCTAGTGAGGAAAGCAATTGAAAACAACCAAAGCCTTAAGATAGCAAAGGGACATCTCAGTAAGGGAAGAAAACAGATTATGGCTCTGAGAAAAGAAGATGGTTCTATAACAAGAAATAGAGGCGAAATTTTGACAAGAGTGAAAGATTTCTACTCCAAATTATATGAAAGGGATGATACATGTACCCCAGACATCATGAAAGGTACCAGAGTTCTTCCAGTCCTCCCAGCAGAAGTTGCTCATGCAATCAAGAACATGAAGCAGGGGAAAGCTCCAGGAGAAGATGGAATTACTATAGACATCATACAAGAAGCAAGTGGAGAAATTGAAACAGTACTCGCCCAAATTTTCACTCGATGCCTTAATGAAGGGAAGATTCCTGAGGATTGGAACAACGCTACAATGATCCTGCTACATAAAAAAGGAGACATTGAGGATCTCAGGAACTACAGACCTATCAGCCTCCTATCAGTGGTTTATAAAATCTTCACTAAAGTTCTTTCACACCGCTTGAAGGTAACACTGGACATGGCTCAACCGAGAGAACAAGCTGGATTCAGGAGTGGCTACAGCACAATAGATCATATCCACGTACTGAGAGAACTAATTGAAAGAGCGAGGGAATATGAACTTCCATTGTGCATGGCTTTTATCGATTATGAAAAAGCCTTTGATTCGGTGAAACCATCAGCAGTTACCACGGCTCTGAAATCCTGCGGTATTGAAGATGCATACATTAATATTATTAATAACATCTATGAAAATGCAAGTGCAAAGATTCGGTTGTTTGAAAATACAACACACATAAAAATTGGAAAGGGAGTGAGACAAGGTGACACCATATCTCCGAAGCTCTTTAATGCCACATTGGAAAATGTCTTTCAATCACTGAACTGGGAAAACAAAGGGATAAAGATTAATGGAGATTATCTAACCCACCTTCGTTTTGCTGATGACGTAGTCATTTTTGCAACTACCCCATCAGAGCTGCAGAGTATGATCCAGGAACTTACTGACAAGAGTAAAGAAGTGGGATTAAAAATGAACTTTCAGAAGACAAAAGTGATGTTCAATGCTTTTACAAGAAATGAAGATTTATCGATTGATGGAGAAAAACTGGAGATAACAGATACATATGTTTATCTTGGACAGCAGATATCAAGTGAGGGTCACATTGATGAAGAAATTAATCGGCGTACAAAACTTGCCTGGAGAGCTTTTGGAAGAAACAGCATAATTTTCAAGAGCAATATGCCATTATGTCTTAAAAGAAAAGTGTTTGATCAATGCATCCTTCCAGTGCTTACGTATGGTGCAGAGACGTGGACCTTAACTAAAAGAGACATACAAAGGCTGCAGACAACTCAAAGCAGCATGGAGAGGTGCATGCTTGGTATAACCAGGAGAGATAAGAAGAGGAACTCGTGGATCCGAAAAATGACGAGAGTGGAAGACATCATGATCAGAGTTAAATCCCTGAAATGGCAATGGGCTGGACATACTGCCAGAAGGACAGACCATAGATGGACAGCCGAAATTTTAGATTGGATTCCAAGGGACAGGAAAAGACCCAGAAAAAGACCACATGGGAGATGGGTGGATGAAATTCGTAAATATGCGGGAGTGACATGGAGGAGACTGGCACAAGACAGACCGTTGTGGAGGAAACTTGGGGAGACCTTCGTCCAGCAGTGGATTGATAATGGTTGACAATGATGATGATGATGATGATTTTTTATAATTCACAGCTTCAAGCTGCTTATATGAACTGCAAGCAACTCATATTTGTAAATAATTCCCAGCTCAAGCCAATTGTGTGAACTGTAAAATAATTTAACCTAGCTTTCAGTCATAACTGAAACCCAGAAAAAATACATTCCTTTCAAAAATAGATACTGCTGTAATCCTTTTGAAAAAGCAGACCATAAATATATTAAAAATTTAAGGGGGCAAACCTGGATGTGTGAAGTGAAACCCTTGCATTAAAAACCTCATGCAAAAATTTGTGCCAGCTATGAAGATGAGTCTGATGAAGAAACAGGTGCTCCATTGGATATTTTATTTTGTGATCCAAGCACTTCCATAGACTATTTGAACAAATCTCTTGCATGTACAGAAGAATCACCTATTGTAAAAAAGCAGATGAAAACAGATTCAGGGTACTGTAAAAAAAACTGGATAAAGTGAAAAAAAACCTAATTGAGAAACTATTGGATAAGAATGCAGTGCAGAATGATAACAACAAAGACGATGGCACACATTCAGAAATTATTGATCAATTGAAGGAAAAGTTCATGAAAACAGAAAGTAGGAGCGAGAAATTTCTTATTTTAACTGTTCTCCCCAGAGTTGGACAATTAAAGAAATTGAAAGAGTTTAAAGTAAGCAACTGAATGGCAAGAAAATGTAAAGCACTGGTTAAAGAGAAAGGAATACTCTTAACCCAAGATCCAAAATCAGGTAACTCTTTACAAGAATTTGTGGTACAAAAAGTTCTAGAATTTTATAACAGTGATGAAGTAAGCCGGATTATGCCCTGTAAGAAAGATTTTGTTTCAATGAAAACAGATGATAAGACACAAGAACATGCTCAAAAGAGGCTTATTTTAGAGAATCTCAAAGAAATTTACGAATTGTTCAAGACTAAACAGTCTGAAGAAAAAATAGGGTTTTCCAAGTTTGTCGAGCTTTGGCCTAAGAATTGTGTTTTAGCAGGAGGAACTGGCACACACTCTGTATGTGTGTGCACAATGCACCAAAATGTAAAATTGATGTTGAGTGGGAAAACATTTAAAGAAATGTTCATGAATGATGGATCACACTTTGGTGACTACAAAGCATGCTTTAACAAAATAATGTGTTCACCACCAAGTCCAAAATGTCATTTAGATTAGTGTAAGAACTGTCCAGGAACCAAATACCTGGAAGACCATCTACTAAATGCATTTGAAGAACAAATGGTAGAAAGTATTACTTACAAATCAGTGGTTGTCAGTAGACAGATGCAGTTTTGAGACTGTTACAAAAACAGCTGAAGATTTTGTTGACACATTCTGTGAACAACTGCTAACTTTGAAGAAGCATGCTTTCATAGCCCAACAACAATCTGCCTATTTCTCATACTTAAAGGAAAGCATAAAATTAAATGAGGCTGTTATCACCTAAGACTTTTCAGAAAATTATTCATTCGTGGTCCAGGACGAGGCACAATATTTTCACCGAAGGAATGACCAGAAAACAGTACATCCATTTGCAGTCTACTACAGAGATTAAGATGGAGTAAAGTATAAAAGCTTTGTTTTTATTTTTGACTGTTTACAACATAATACAGTAGCTGTTCATCTCTTTCAAAAGAAGCTTATTAAATTTTTTGAAGGACAATGTACTGCCATCTTTGGAAAAATTTCTACTTATCTGATGGTTCAGCATTACAATATAAAAACAGAAAGAACTTTGCTAACATTTGCCTTTACAAAAAAAGACTTTGGCATATATGCAGAGTGGCATTTCTATGCAACAGCTCATGGGAAAGGAGTCTGATGGTTTGGGAGGGACAGTGATGTGCCTCGCTGCTAAAGCTAGTCTCCAGAAACTATATTCAGATCAAATCATGACACCAGTTCAGCTCTTCAATTTGAGTGCTTCAAATATTTATTTGATTCAGTTTTTAAATACAACTGTTTAGGACCATACAGAAGAAAAAGAGTTATTAAAAGCTCTATTTTTAAGAGCATTACCAATTGAAGGAACACAAAAGTACCACAGCTTTATTCCATTAAGCCAATGTGAAATTGGTACAAAAGTGTTCTCGTACAGTAATGACTTTCAGAAACACAGTCTTTGAAGGAAGTACAAACATCGCAAGTCTGATTGACCTGAAAAGGTACATCACATGTAAATATGACCTGAAGTGGTGGTTGGCTGAAGTGATTTTAACAGATGTTAAAAATGAAAAAGGGACACTTAATTTCTTGCACCCATCGGGACCAGCACCATCATTTGTTCACTTGAAACAAAATGACACTTAGTCTCAAGAGACCAAATTCTGACTTGTGTGGATCCTATAAACTCCAACAGGCTGCACATATTTTCTATCACAGAAAGAAATGAGTGAAGCAACAGCAACTATGAACAAAATATGAGGTCTGAAATAATTTGGACATTAGTTTGAAGTAAGCACATTTAAATTTAACTGTTATGTGATAATAAAACAGTGTTCTATTAGTGGCTATAAACAAGTGTGATAAGAAATGGAACTATTGTTTTACTACTGACTCCTTTGTATCCTATGATAAAGGTAAATATTTTGGAAATAACATTCAAAATATATAGCTGTGTTGCCTGTTTTTATTCCTCATTATGTTCATAATACAGTACTGTCAATTTTTTCTTTAACTGAAATAGGTATATATTTCATATATACACAAACTTTTTCCATTGTGTGCCTAATATAAACTAGATAGGAACTTTAATTGCCCGAATTTGAAAATATTCACAGAGATGCCAACCTGTTTAAGATATTTTCAGTAGTACTAGAGCAAATTTTCAGTAGTTTTGGTCATTTTTCAGTATTCATACCAAAAAGAATAATTTTAACCAAGGAAAACAACTCATTTAATTTAATTAGCATTTTTTTACTTACTTATTCATTTATATACATGAAAATCTATATCAAAATATTCCAAATTTTTCACATGGAAAATAATATATACCATGACTGATGCATTTTTTTTTTTTACACAACAAACAATTGATTAAACATCTTTCTTTAGTGATTTTGCTGTACAGTGTTTTGCAGATTTGAGTTCCTCAGCAGAAAATCTTTTTTCATAATACACTTGCCCAGAGGAGAACATATTCATTTTTGCAATAAGAAGTGTTTCTACAGTTTCTAAACCTAAATTAGGTTGGAAACGGGCTTGATTTTTTCGCACTCAACTAAAATCTCTCTTACTCACAGCATTCAAGTGTGGAACTACAAGTATTGCAAACATTTACTTTCGAGAGAATATTATACTTAACCGCTCCATTACAGCCTCTTAATTTTGAGATTTCTGACCAAGTGACATCTATTCTATCTATTACTGCTATGGTCTCTAATTTGTCAGCTTGATAACAAGGAATTCCGCTTCCAGTATATCAAATTCCTTTTCAGTTATTATAAATGGAAGACGTTTGACTATGTGTAATACAGAAGTAAATGATGTTATGGCTCTAAGTGAAGGATCTACTACTTCTGCATGTTTTACGAATTAAAAATAGATCAGTATCTTTTCTTGAATATAAGAACATTCTTCAATGTGAAATTTTTCGACAGATGTATAGAACTTAGAAAGTTCATTTTCGTTTAAAATGATTTCACTTTAATACATTCTTGTTTTTACTCTTATTAGCAGTTGTGTCCTTCCTGATTTTTCTTTTTTGAAAAACTGTTATTTGAAAAATTAAGCTCAACATCACCATCAGCTACGACAGTAGGCTTCACAAACTCCTTGGATGCCATGACAATTTTATCCATCATGCTGAAAGAACTTTCAGTTTGAGAACTATGAATGCATGATAGCTTTCACTATTTTAGATAAAAGGTAATGTAACTTAGAGAATATGAATGCTTTTGAATATCATGCATCAATTCTTACAAATTTTTCAGCTTCATCACTTTTGTTTTCGGACTCTCCCCCTTTATCAAGCTGAAATGCAAACCTTTTTGGGGTAATATGTAAGAACACAGGATACACGTTCAGAACATCGTTGGGAAAAAAATTAGTTACGGGAGAAACCTTTGCTACATCTAATTTCAGTTTTCGGACATTTCCCTTCCATATTCAAGGTGAAATACACATATTTATGAAATAAAATTAAATTTAACAACAGTACTAGGCAGAGGAAACATCATGATTACAGGAGAAATCTTCACTGTATCCGAAAGTTTTGAAAGACGAAATTTTCGTTTTCGAAAGTTTTAGGCAGAAAGCATCCTTCACTATACCAATTGCCCCAAAATTTCTGTTCAATTGATTATGCATCGATCTCAAAGATAACCCAAATTACGACAAAAAAAAAAAAAAAAAAAAAATTCCTCGAAGCCAAAGGTTACACAGGAATTTTTTTGCCGTCGAATTTCTGTTTTCGGAAATTTTCCCTCCACTTTCAAAGTGAAATACAAAGATTTATGGAATAAAATTATGTATAACAACAATATTGGACAGAGGCAACATTACGATTACAGAAGAACTCTTTACTTCGTTCACTTGTTTTTGAAAGACGAAATGCTGCCCCAATGCGCATTTTTACGCGTTGGTAAAATTCTTCGATGCATAGTTTTACGCATTTCTCGATGTGTGTTTTTGCACGTTGACGTGTATTTTACGCGTTTTTCGGTGCATATTTTTACGTGTTGATGCATACTTTATGAACTTCAGGACATGTATTTTTACGCGTCGCGAAAAATTCCTGATGCATATTTTAACACGTTGGTAAAATTTCGATGCGTACTAGACACATAATTACTCATTTTGGCGAACTCTGCAGCAAAATCCAAGCATACTTTTCTGCAACGCAAAAAAAAACTTTAAAATATTAATTACCGACATGAATGGTCGACGCACGATTTAAAAAACAAACCCTGATGCCAGGCAATGACACTCACGTTCTGCACCAAACGATTTTCAAGAGCTTGCCGCTGCACTGCGAAAGAGCTTCAGGCTGAACTCCGCCCATGTCTACCACCAAAGCCAGCTACGCTCAACATCCCCAGAATGTTGCATGCTGGGGAGGGAGGGTTTTCACTCAGAATGACTCAGCGCAAGGCCACACTCATCTAGTGCCGGCCGCGCGTGCTAAGATCCAAGCAGCTTCAAGAGGCAGAACTGGAAGTGCAGGCAGCATCGCAAGCATGACAGATCGTCAACTGGCCGCCGTTGCTTTGGGAAGGGGAACAAGCAAAATAAAAATTAATAACTTCTGTTATAATTTTCCGTAGAAAAATCATGGTTTTCCGTATTCCGTAGTACAAGAGCTTTTTCCTTAGGAACTACAGAGATTCCGTATTTGTTGGCATCTCCGTATTCATTTTTCAATGGGACAAAATATGTTTGAAAAAATAAAAATAAAATGATCCCATTGAGATCCCAACTTGAAATTTGGCACAAATAAAGACAAAATATGAAAGAATTTTTGAGAATTTTTTGAAATTTTTTAATCATATGTTTTAAGAGAAATTGAAATTTTAAAACTTTTTAAATGACATTGAAATTAAAATGTTCATAAAATTATTCATGATGTATGTCCTATTTTGAAAGCCCATAAAAAATGCTGCAAAATGTTTTTTACCAGACCTTTCTAGCTCTGCTTGGTGATGAGTTATGGTTAATTTTGTGTTCAAGCGTCAACATAATTTTTTTTTCTTCTAATTGTTAAGTCCTATAACTAAAAAACTAAAGGAGATAAAAATCTAAAAAATTGGATTTTTAATTACCTTTAGGAGTACAATAGATGAGCCAAATTTGAAAGAAATAAAAAAATGTGAGGTAAAAAACCTTGGATCACTTGATATGGAATGGACCCTTGGTAACTTTTTGATGTTATTTGTTTTAAGCATATGTTTTTTTCAGTATTTAGTGGCTTTGTACATATGAAAGGTCAATATTGGGTCCTGCCTGGTTTTGCCAAATTTGTACTATTTTAAATTCTTAAAACCAAAGTGGCTTTTAAATAATTTTTCTGAATAATTTTTTTAAAAACATGTTTGAGAAATTTTTAAACCCTTGTGACTTGCCAAGGGTACAAATCTGGTTTCAAAATTCTAGTTGGCTCCTAAGCATTGTCTTAGTTTTATGTTAAAATTTATTTTTCTTATTAAAAATAATTTTACTGAAGAAGATGTACAAATCTGATGTAGCAGAAACCCAACACTTACTTAACCTCTGTAGTAATGAGAGCTGTGATCTGAGTCAGTCCTTGAAAAAGCCACAGGTAACAACTGCCAAAATTTTTCTGCACTCCTCCTATACCTATATGAAGTAACTTGCACAGCACTTTATTCAGCTCATACTAGGATTCAAATCAAAACTCTGCCAAATGTTTCAAACCTCTAAATGTTTTTCATGAAGTTGAAGTCGCGAAAGCACATTCACTTATATAACTGTATCACAGGATTGTTTGGGATGTAAGGTCAGGCGATGCGTAACATCCCAGCCTCTCCTTGACAAATGTCAACCCCGCCTTCTCGTGGTACATCCTGTTCCCACTAAAGAGGCTCTGACGACCACCAATAGCAGTATAACTATACCATCGGGATTAGAGGAAATGCTATCCCACACTCACCAACCCGCTTGGCCAGCGTGGTGAGTTATGGCCAAACCTCTCCAAAATGACTCCACAACTTAAATCTTGGCCCTCAGTCTCCGGCAGCTGGAACATACCTGGCCAAGGCAGCGGCCAGTGCGACATGAAGGCAGAGGGTGCTAAGAATCCTCGGAGGACCGGACTAGGCTGCCATCTGATGCTGACCTTGGCTACGTATAATGGATGCTCCCTATCTTCTGATTCAAGGCTTCTTGAATTGGAAGAGGAACTACAAAGGATCAAGTGGGACATCGTCGGGCTAAGTGAGGTAAGGAGAAAAGGAGAAGATCTCATTGAACTGAAAAGTGGACATCTCTTCTACTATCGTAGGACTGATACTGGCAGAACTAGTGGTGTTCGATTTATAATAAACAAGAAACTGAAGGATAAAGTTGTAGAAGTTGAAAGTTCCTCTGACAGAGCTGCACGACTCGTTATCGAACTCTCGAGAAGATACCAGGCTCAGATTATTCAAACTTGCGCACCCACTACAAGTCATGCTGAAGAAAAAATTGAAGAATTTTATGAGGAAATTTGTCATCTAAATAATAATTGTAAGCAGCACTTGAAGATAATTATGGAAGATTTAAATGCAAAAATAGGGCAACGGCAACAGAATGAAACTTCAGTAGGTAAATTCGGTCACGGCAACAGAAACCAGCGTGGAAATACTCTCGTTGAGTTTGCAGAGGTAGAAGGGTTTTTCATCTTGAACTCCTTTTTCAAGAAACAGCCACACAGGAAATGGACATGGAGACATCCAAATGGGAAGACAAGTGAAATTGATTTTATTATGTGTAACACAAAATTTGTCATAGAAGACTGCAGTGTGCTAAACAAGTTCAACACAGGTAGTGACGATAGATTGATGAGATGTAAGATGCACCTCAACACTAAACTCGAACGTAGCAAGCTCATAAGACAAACAAAATGTATTGACACCCTTAAAAAACACCATAATACCTTCAAGTTGGAACTGAAGAACAGATTCTCTGCTTTAGAAGGCCTAACATCGGAAGAAGTGGATGTTTCTGTAGTTAACAGAAAAGTAACCAAAGCTCATATGGAAACAGCAACAAAATTAGCTGGGTCTAAGAACAAGTTGCATGTGAACAAACTATCAGGACAAACCAAAATGTTGATGCAAAAAGAAGAGCGATGAGGACAACTAAAAAAAGATGTGACTTCCACAGTGGAATATATAGAGCTATGCAAGACAGTAAGAAAAAGTATCACTGAAGACGTAAGGAAATTCAACTGTGAACTAGTAAGGAAAGCAATTGAAAACAACCAAAGCCTAAAGATAGCAAAGGGACATCTCAGTAAGGGAAGAAAACAGATTATGGCACTGAGAAAAGAAGATGGTTCAGTAACAAGAAATAGAGGCGAAATTTTGACAAGAGTGAAAGATTTCTACTCCAAATTATATGAAAGGGATGATACATGTACTCCAGACATCATGAAAGGTACCAGAGTTCTTCCAGTCCTCCCAGCAGAAGTTGCACATGCAATCAAGAACATGAAGCGGGGAGAAAGCTCCAGGAGAAGATGGAATTACTGTAGACATCATACAAGAAGCAAGTGGAGAAATTGAAACAGTACTCGCCCAAATTTTCACTCGATGCCTTAATGAAGGGAAGATTCCTCAGGATTGGAACAACACTACAAATGATCCTGCTACATAAAAAAGGCGACATTGAGGATCTCAGGAACTACAGACCTATCAGCCTCCTATCAGTGGTTTATAAAATCTTCACTAAAGTTCTTTCACACCGCTTAAAAGTGACACTGGACATGGCTCAACCGAGAGAACAAGCTGGATTCAGGAGTGGCTACAGTACAATAGATCATATCCACGTACTGAGAGAACTAATTGAAAGAGCGAGGGAATACGAACTTCCATTGTGCATGGCTTTTATCGATTATGAAAAAGCCTTTGATTCGGTGAAACCATCAGCAGTTACAATGGCTCTGAAATCCTGCGGTATTGAAGATGCGTACATTAATATTATTAATAACATCTATGAAAATGCAAGTGCAAAGATTCGGCTGTTTGAAAATACAACACACATAAAAATTGGAAAAGGAGTGAGACAAGGTGACATCATATCTCTGAAGCTCTTTAATGCCACATTGGAAAATGTCTTTCAATCACTGAACTGGGAAAACAAAGGGATAAAGATTAATGGAGATTATTTAACCCACCTTCGTTTTGCTGATGACAGTCATTTTTGCAACTACCCCATCAGAGCTGCAGAGTATGATCCAGGAACTTGCTGACAAGAGTAAAGAAGTGAGATTAAAAATGAACTTTCAGAAGACAAAAGTAATTACGAAATAAAAACAGCGACAGCAATTCCGGAATTAACCCAATAGATGGCGTGGATGTGACTCGCACGTGAATACACGTATATGTAACGATGACGGAAAACGTCGACGTATAACAACTATAGCGGAGGTGATGCCGAGGTGACCTAGATATATAACAACTTTGAACATTGATCCAGGATGCATACCGTTGTCCGGTGGTTTACGTGGAGTTGTGTGCGTGTTACAGAGATTGTCTGGCATAGTTCAATAATGGACGAAAATTTTATTTGAGGTCTGTTTGTAATGTCATTGATTTTATCCATTCATTCTTTCAAAGATTGACAATACCTGTTGATGGTATAGGTTTTTTAATTACATTGTATATAATTCTTTCACACTCTCTTTGTATGATATCTATAGTCGTGTTTTATTTGAATTTAAACCCAGGTCGCAAATTTCAATTGGGCCTATTGGCAATAAGGTGATTCTACGTGGCTAATGACACGCTAGACACACATGTTTCTTAATTACATTGTATATAATTCTTTCACACTCTCTTTGTATGATATCCATAGTCATGTTTTATTTGAATTTAAACCCTGGTCGCAAATTTCAATTAGGCCTATTTTTAATACGATGATTCTACGTGGCTAATGACACGCTAGATAAACATATTTTTCAAGATACAAAAGGAAGCTTACTAAGCTGGAACCCGATACAAGGTGAGTCCTTGATAATATAATAATTAAAACTTATAATATTATTCCTATTCATATGATATATAAATGCCAGGATGATTTTGCTGCAAATGTGCACACAACGCACAGAACATATATAATGTGTGAAACAGTAGTGAATATAGTATATAGCTATTATTCTATGACAAAAGTGATGTTCAATGCTTTTACAAGAAATGAAGATTTATCGATTGATGGAGAAAAGCTGGAGATAGCAGACACATACATTTATTTATCTTGGACAGCAGATATCAAGTGAGGGTCAACATTGATGAAGAAATTAATCGGTGTACAAAACTTGCCTGGAGAGCTTTTGGAAGAAACAGCATAATTTTCAAGAGCAATATGCCATTATGTCTTAAAAGAAAAGCGTTTGATCAATGCATCCTTCCAGTGCTTACGTATGGTGCAGAAACGTGGACCTTAACTAAAAGAGACATACAAAGGCTGCAGACAATTCAAAGTAGCATGGAGAGGTGCACGCTTGGTATAACCAGGAGAGATAAGAAGAGGAACTCGTGGATCCAAAAAATGACAAGAGTGGAAGAAATCATGATCAGAGTTAAATCCCTGAAATGGCAATGGGCTGGACATACTGCCAGAAGGACAGACCATCGATGGACAGCCAAAATTTTAGATTGGATTTTTTTTTTTTTTTTTTTTTTTTTTTTTTTATTGGAGGTTTAACGACCACCGTGAGCAACTCAATGGGCTATAGGCAGTCGCCCGTCCCTAATTTAGGGTCACTGGTTCCAGGGAAGGGAGAGAGCCAGTGCCGTAAGACAAACACAACATCCATGCCTCACCGGGATTCGAACCCGGACCCCTTCGGACGAATGATCAGAGGCCAACGCCTTAGACCACTGCGCCACCGGGGCGGCAGATTGGATTCCAAGGGACAGGAAAAGACCCAGAAGAAGACCACATGGAAGATGGGTGGATGAAATTCGAAAGTATGCAGGAGTGACATGGAGGAGACTGGCACAAGACAGACCATTGTGGAGAAAACTTGGGGAGACCTTCGTCCAGCAGTGGATTGATAATGGTTGACAATGATGACGACGATTTTTTTTTTTTTTTTTTATTGGAGGTTTAACGACCACCGTGAGCAACTGAATAGGCTATAAGCAGTCGCCCGTCCCTAATTTAGGGTCACTGGTTCCAGGGAAGGGAGAGAGCCAGTGCCGTAAGACAAACACAACATCCATGCCTGACACAGGATGTCAAAAAAATATTAAAAAAGCATTTAAATCCTGGTAGTCTTGTTTTTTTTTCTGGATGTTAAAAAAAAAACAGTATCATTATGCCATGCATTTTTTTTTTTTGCTGTTGTCTGGTGGTTTAATAATCAATGCTGTAAGCAACTCTATGGGGCTAATGGCTCCAGATATGGGATAAAGCCTGTGCTGTAAGATAAACACTCCAACCATACCTAACCTGGAACTTAAACTAGGGCCCACTTAAATAGTCTGAAGCCAGCATTTAGACCATTGCACCACTGAGGCAGCTCATCAATATTTAGTTGCAGTCTTCTAAGCATGGGGCTGCTAAGTTTTGTACATGTATCCTTCTGGTATAAAAACATCCTTTAAAATGTGTTGCAAAGAAAGGGTTTGCAATCCAAATTTTCTATTTGTTTCCATAAAGGACTACACAGCCTCAATTATACTTTTCTCATCATTCTTCTCAACAGCAATGTAACAGCCCAAATAGGATATACTTCAAGCTCTTGTACCTGAATGTGCTATAAGGGGATTGTAGTTTGTACTGTGGACTTCGGCTGAGCAATGATTTCAACACCGCTGTAAAACTTCAAAGGTTTGTGCAGGATAGGGTGAACTCTATCCTGTACACACACTACTTTTTCAGCTGCCAATGAATTTATAACAAGGAACAAATCTATTACTGTTGTTGTTTTTAAATTGAAATAGTAACAATTTCTGAACTTCACTTCCTGATGACAAAAATCAAAAGTCAACATGGATCTACATAAGAGTATGACTCAAACTCTACAAGTTATACAAAAACTGGAATGTACCAAACTAATGCAAACTTTTAATATAATAACTATACTAGATATCTTATTAAAACAACTGGATTAAGTTATTTGATCTTAACCAAACAGTGGAAATTCCTGGTTGTTGGTAAAAACCCAAGTCAGATTGGAAGAAAAACTTTCTTCAACCTGTAGCATTTTCCCAAGCATACCAAATATGTATATCCATACAAGTTTCAATTCACAAAGATAGAACAATTTTCAAAACAGAAGAGACTTTGATACTGATAAAGAAAAGAGTTAAGAATATGGATGCAGCAGGGACAGATCTCATCAACCATGATATGTCCCACAAGATTCCTGAGGATTGGAACACCGCTACAATGATCCTGCTACATAAGAAAGGTGACATTGAGGATCTCGGAAAATACAGACCTATCAGCCTCCTATCAGTAGTTTATAAAATCTTCACTAAAGTTCTTTCACACCGCTTGAAGGTAACACTGGACATGGCTCAACCGAGAGAACAAGCTGGATTCAGGAGTGGCTACAGCACAATAGATCATATCCACGTGCTGAGAGAACTAATTGAAAGAGCGAGGGAATATGAACTTCCATTGTGCATGGCTTTTATCGATTATGAAAAAGCCTTTGATTCGGTGAAACCATCAGCAGTTACAATGGCTCTGAAATCCTGCGGTATTGAAGATGCATACATTAATATTATTCATAACATCTATGAAAATGCAAGTGCAAAGATTAGGCTGTTTGAAAATACAACACACATAAAAATTGGAAAGGGAGTGAGACAAGGTGACACCATATCTCCGAAGCTCTTTAATGCCACATTGGAGGGTGTCTTTCAGTCGCTGAGCTGGGAAAACAAGGGGATAAAGATTAATGGAGATTATCTAACCCACCTTCGTTTTGCTGATGACGTAGTCATTTTTGCAACTACCCCATCAGAGCTGCAGAGTATGATCCAGGAACTTGCTGACAAGAGTAAAGAAGTGGGATTAAAAATGAACTTTCAGAAGACAAAAGTGATGTTCAATGCTTTTACAAGAAATGAAGATTTATCGATTGATGGAGAAAAGCTGGAGATAACAGACACGTACGTTTATCTTGGACAGCAGATATCAAGTGAGGGTCACATTGATGAAGAAATTAATCGGCGTACAAAACTTGCCTGGAGAGCTTTTGGAAGAAACAGCATAATTTTCAAGAGCAATATGCCATTATGTCTTAAAAGAAAAGTGTTTAATCAGTGCATCCTTCCAGTGCTTACGTATGGTGCAGAGACGTGGGCCTTAACTAAAAGAGGCATACAAAGGCTGCAGACAACTCAAAGCAGCATGGAGAGGTGCATGCTTGGTGTAACCAGGAGAAATAAGAAGAGGAACTCCTGGATCCGAAAAATGACAAGAGTGGAAGACAACATGATCAGAGTTAAATCCCTGAAATGGCAATGGGCTGGACATACTGCCAGAAGGACAGATCATCGATGGACCGCCGAAATTTTAGATTGGATTCCCAGGGACAGGAAAAGACCCAGAAGAAGACCACATGGGAGATGGGTGGATGGAATTCGAAAGTATGCAGGGGTGACATGGAGGAGACTGGCACAAGACAGACCGTTGTGGAGGAAACTTGGGGAGACCTTCGTCCAGCAGTGGATTGATAATGGTTGACAATGATGATGATGATGATTGATTATATTTAGTACTACTTGTGGTGGTGAATAAATTTAACAAGTTAATAATTCTTAACTTGAATTTAACTGTAAAAAGGAGTTCAAGATGAAAAATCCTTCTGCCTCTGCAAACTCAACGAGAGTATTTCCACGCTGGTATCAGTAGGTAAATTCGGTCACGGCAACAGAAACCAGCGTGGAAATACTCTCGTTGAGTTTGCAGAGGCAGAAGGATTTTTCATCTTGAACTCCTTTTTCAAGAAAAAGCCACACAGGAAATGGACATGGAGACATCCAATTGGGACGACAAGTGAAATTGATTTTATTATGTGTAACAAAAAATTCGTCATCGAAGACTGCAGTGTGCTGAACAAGTTCAACACAGGTAGTGACCATAGATTGGTGAGATGTAAGATGCACCTCAACACTAAACTGGAACGTGGCAAGCTCATAAGACAAACAAAATGTATTGACATAACCAACCTTAAAAAACACCATAATACTTTCAAGTTGGAACTGAAGAACAGATTCTCTGCTTTAGAAGGCCTAACATCGGAAGAAGTGGATATTTCGGAAGTTAACAGAAAAGTAACCAAAGCTCTAATGGAAACAGCAACAAAATTAGCTGGGTCTAAGAACAAGTTGCATGTGAACAAATTATCAGGGAAAACCAAAATGTTGATGCAAAAAAGAAGAGAGATGAGGACAACAAAAGAAGATGTGACTTCCAAAGTGGAATATATAGAGCTATGCAAGACAACACGAAAAAGTATCACTGAAGACGTAAGGAAATTCAACTGTGAGCTAGTCAGGAAAGCAATTGAAAACAACCAAAGCCTTAAGATAGCAAAGGGACATCTCAGTAAGGGAAGAAAACAGATTATGGCTCTGAGAAAAGAAGATGGTTCTATAACAAGAAATAGAGGTGAAATTTTGACAAGAGTGAAAGATTTCTACTCCAAATTATATGAAAGGGATGATACATGTACCCCAGACATCATGAAAGGTACCAGAGTTCTTCCAGTCCTCCCAGCAGAAGTTGCTCATGCAATCAAGAACATGAAGCAGGGGAAAGCTCCAGGAGAAGATGGAATTACTATAGACATCATACAAGAAGCAAGTGGAGAAATTGAAACAGTACTCGCCCAAATTTTCACTCGATGCCTTAATGAAGGGAAGATTCCTGAGGATTGGAACAACGCTACAATGATCCTGCTACATAAAAAAGGAGACATTGAGGATCTCAGGAACTACAGACCTATCAGCCTCCTATCAGTGGTTTATAAAATCTTCACTAAAGTTCTTTCACACCGCTTGAAGGTAACACTGGACATGGCTCAACCGAGAGAACAAGCTGGATTCAGGAGTGGCTACAGCACAATAGATCATATCCACGTGCTGAGAGAACTAATTGAAAGAGCGAGGGAATATGAACTTCCATTGTGCATGGCTTTTATCGATTATGAAAAAGCCTTTGATTCGGTGAAACCATCAGCAGTTACCACGGCTCTGAAATCCTGCGGTATTGAAGATGCATACATTAATATTATTAATAACATCTATGAAAATGCAAGTGCAAAGATTCGGTTGTTTGAAAATACAACACACATAAAAATTGGAAAGGGAGTGAGACAAGGTGACACCATATCTCCGAAGCTCTTTAATGCCACATTGGAAAATGTCTTTCAATCACTGAACTGGGAAAACAAAGGGATAAAGATTAATGGAGATTATCTAACCCACCTTCGTTTTGCTGATGACGTAGTCATTTTTGCAACTACCCCATCAGAGCTGCAGAGTATGATCCAGGAACTTACTGACAAGAGTAAAGAAGTGGGATTAAAAATGAACTTTCAGAAGACAAAAGTGATGTTCAATGCTTTTACAAGAAATGAAGATTTATCGATTGATGGAGAAAAACTGGAGATAACAGATACATATGTTTATCTTGGACAGCAGATATCAAGTGAGGGTCACATTGATGAAGAAATTAATCGGCGTACAAAACTTGCCTGGAGAGCTTTTGGAAGAAACAGCATAATTTTCAAGAGCAATATGCCATTATGTCTTAAAAGAAAAGTGTTTGATCAATGCATCCTTCCAGTGCTTACGTATGGTGCAGAGACGTGGACCTTAACTAAAAGAGACATACAAAGGCTGCAGACAACTCAAAGCAGCATGGAGAGGTGCATGCTTGGTATAACCAGGAGAGATAAGAAGAGGAACTCGTGGATCCGAAAAATGACGAGAGTGGAAGACATCATGATCAGAGTTAAATCCCTGAAATGGCAATGGGCTGGACATACTGCCAGAAGGACAGACCACAGATGGACAGCCGAAATTTTAGATTGGATTCCAAGGGACAGGAAAAGACCCAGAAAAAGACCACATGGGAGATGGGTGGATGAAATTCGTAAATATGCGGGAGTGACATGGAGGAGACTGGCACAAGACAGACCGTTGTGGAGGAAACTTGGGGAGACCTTCGTCCAGCAGTGGATTGATAATGGTTGACAATGATGATGATGATGATGATTTTTTATAATTCACAGCTTCAAGCTGTTTATATGAACTGCAAGCAACTCATATTTGTAAATAATTCCCAGCTCAAGCCAATTGTGTGAACTGTAAAATAATTTAACCTAGCTTTCAGTCATAACTGAAACCCAGAAAAAATACATTCCTTTCAAAAATAGATACTGCTGTAATCCTTTTGAAAAAGCAGACCATAAATATATTAAAAATTTAAGGGGCAAACCTGGATGTGTGAAGTGAAACCCTTGCATTAAAAACCTCATGCAAAAATTTGTGCCAGCTATGAAGACGAGTCTGATGAAGAAACAGGTGCTCCATTGGATATTTTATTTTGTGATCCAAGCACTTCCATAGACTATTTGAACAAATCTCTTGCATGTACAGAAGAATCACCTATTGTAAAAAAGCAGATGAAAACAGATTCAGGGTACTGTAAAAAAAAAAACTGGATAAAGTGAAAAAAAACCTAATTGAGAAACTATTGGATAAGAATGCAGTGCAGAATGATAACAACAAAGACGATGGCACACATTCAGAAATTATTGATCAATTGAAGGAAAAGTTCATGAAAACAGAAAGTAGGAGCGAGAAATTTCTTATTTTAACTGTTCTCCCCCAGAGTTGGACAATTAAAGAAATTGAAAGAGTTTAAAGTAAGCAACTGAATGGCAAGAAAATGTAAAGCACTGGTTAAAGAGAAAGGAATACTCTTAACCCAAGATCCAAAATCAGGTAACTCTTTACAAGAATTTGTGGTACAAAAAGTTCTAGAATTTTATAACAGTGATGAAGTAAGCCGGATTATGCCCTGTAAGAAAGATTTTGTTTCAATGAAAACAGATGATAAGACACAAGAACATGCTCAAAAGAGGCTTATTTTAGAGAATCTCAAAGAAATTTACATTTAATTGTTCAAGACTAAACAGTCTGAAGAAAAAATAGGGTTTTCCAAGTTTGTCGAGCTTTGGCCTAAGAATTGTGTTTTAGCAGGAGGAACTGGCACACACTCTGTATGTGTGTGCACAATGCACCAAAATGTAAAATTGATGTTGAGTGGGAAAACATTTAAAGAAATGTTCATGAATGATGGATCACACTTTGGTGACTACAAAGCATGCTTTAACAAAATAATGTGTTCACCACCAAGTCCAAAATGTCATTTAGATTAGTGTAAGAACTGTCCAGGAACCAAATACCTGGAAGACCATCTACTAAATGCATTTGAAGAACAAATGGTAGAAAGTATTACTTACAAATCAGTGGTTGTCAGTAGACAGATGCAGTTTTGAGACTGTTACAAAAACAGCTGAAGATTTTGTTGACACATTCTGTGAACAACTGCTAACTTTGAAGAAGCATGCTTTCATAGCCCAACAACAATCTGCCTATTTCTCATACTTAAAGGAAAGCATAAAATTAAATGAGGCTGTTATCACCTAAGACTTTTCAGAAAATTATTCATTCGTGGTCCAGGACGAGGCACAATATTTTCACCGAAGGAATGACCAGAAAACAGTACATCCATTTGCAGTCTACTACAGAGATTAAGATGGAGTAAAGTATAAAAGCTTTGTTTTTATTTTTGACTGTTTACAACATAATACAGTAGCTGTTCATCTCTTTCAAAAGAAGCTTATTAAATTTTTGAAGGACAATGTACTGCCATCTTTGGAAAAATTTCTACTTATCTGATGGTTCAGCATTACAATATAAAAACAGAAAGAACTTTGCTAACATTTGCCTTTACAAAAAAAGACTTTGGCATATATGCAGAGTGGCATTTCTATGCAACAGCTCATGGGAAAGGAGTCTGATGGTTTGGGAGGGACAGTGATGTGCCTCGCTGCTAAAGCTAGTCTCCAGAAACTATATTCAGATCAAATCATGACACCAGTTCAGCTCTTCAATTTGAGTGCTTCAAATATTTATTTGATTCAGTTTTTAAATACAACTGTTTAGGACCATACAGAAGAAAAGAGTTATTAAAAGCTCTATTTTTAAGAGCATTACCAATTGAAGGAACACAAAAGTACCACAGCTTTATTCCATTAAGCCAATGTGAAATTGGTACAAAAGTGTTCTCGTACAGTAATGACTTTCAGAAACACAGTCTTTGAAGGAAGTACAAACATCGCAAGTCTGATTGACCTGAAAAGGTACATCACATGTAAATATGACCTGAAGTGGTGGTTGGCTGAAGTGATTTTAACAGATGTTAAAAATGAAAAAGGGACACTTAATTTCTTGCACCCATCGGGACCAGCACCATCATTTGTTCACTTGAAACAAAATGACACTTAGTCTCAAGAGACCAAATTCTGACTTGTGTGGATCCTATAAACTCCAACAGGCTGCACATATTTTCTATCACAGAAAGAAATGAGTGAAGCAACAGCAACTATGAACAAAATATGAGGTCTGAAATGATTTGGACATTAGTTTGAAGTAAGCACATTTAAATTTAACTGTTATGTGATAATAAAACAGTGTTCTATTAGTGGCTATAAACAAGTGTGATAAGAAATGGAACTATTGTTTTACTACTGACTCCTTTGTATCCTATGATAAAGGTAAATATTTTGGAAATAACATTCAAAATATATAGCTGTGTTGCCTGTTTTTATTCCTCATTATGTTCATAATACAGTACTGTCAATTTTTTCTTTAACTGAAATAGGTATATATTTCATATATACACAAACTTTTTCCATTGTGTGCCTAATATAAACTAGATAGGAACTTTAATTGCCCGAATTTGAAAATATTCACAGAGATGCCAACCTGTTTAAGATATTTTCAGTAGTACTAGAGCAAATTTTCAGTAGTTTTGGTCATTTTTCAGTATTCATACCAAAAAGAATAATTTTAACCAAGGAAAACAACTCATTTAATTTAATTAGCATTTTTTTACTTACTTATTCATTTATATACATGAAAATCTGTATCAAAATATTCCAAATTTTTCACATGGAAAATAATATATACCATGACTGATGCATTTTTTTTTTTTTACACAACAAACAATTGATTAAACATCTTTCTTTAGTGATTTTGCTGTACAGTGTTTTGCAGATTTGAGTTCCTCAGCAGAAAATCTTTTTTCATAATACACTTGCCCAGAGGAGAACATATTCATTTTTGCAATAAGAAGTGTTTCTACAGTTTCTAAACCTAAATTAGGTTGGAAACGGGCTTGATTTTTCGCACTCAACTAAAATCTCTCTTACTCACAGCATTCAAGTGTGGAACTACAAGTATTGCAAACATTTACTTTCGAGAGAATATTATACTTAACCGCTCCATTACAGCCTCTTAATTTTGAGATTTCTGACCAAGTGACATCTATTCTATCTATTACTGCTATGGTCTCTAATTTGTCAGCTTGATAACAAGGAATTCCGCTTCCAGTATATCAAATTCCTTTTCAGTTATTATAAATGGAAGACGTTTGACTATGTGTAATACAGAAGTAAATGATGTTATGGCTCTAAGTGAAGGATCTACTACTTCTGCATGTTTTACGAATTAAAAATAGATCAGTATCTTTTCTTGAATATAAGAACATTCTTCAATGTGAAATTTTTCGACAGATGTATAGAACTTAGAAAGTTCATTTTCGTTTAAAATGATTTCACTTTAATACATTCTTGTTTTTACTCTTATTAGCAGTTGTGTCCTTCCTGATTTTTCTTTTTTGAAAAACTGTTATTTGAAAAATTAAGCTCAACATCACCATCAGCTACGACAGTAGGCTTCACAAACTCCTTGGATGCCATGACAATTTTATCCATCATGCTGAAAGAACTTTCAGTTTGAGAACTATGAATGCATGATAGCTTTCACTATTTTAGATAAAAGGTAATGTAACTTAGAGAATATGAATGCTTTTGAATATCATGCATCAATTCTTACAAATTTTTCAGCTTCATCACTTTTGTTTTCGGACTCTCCCCCCTTTATCAAGCTGAAATGCAAACCTTTTTTGGGGTAATATGTAAGAACACAGGATACACGTTCAGAACATCGTTGGGAAAAAAAATTAGTTACGGGAGAAACCTTTGCTACATCTAATTTCAGTTTTCAGACATTTCCCTTCCATATTCAAGGTGAAATACACATATTTATGAAATAAAATTAAATTTAACAACAGTACTAGGCAGAGGAAACATCATGATTACAGGAGAAATCTTCACTGTATCCGAAAGTTTTGAAAGACGAAATTTTCGTTTTCGAAAGTTTTAGGCAGAAAGCATCCTTCACTATACCAATTGCCCCAAAATTTCTGTTCAATTGATTATGCATCGATCTCAAAGATAACCCAAATTACGACAAAAAAAAAAAAATTCCTCGAAGCCAAAGGTTACACAGGAATTTTTTTGCCGTCGAATTTCTGTTTTCGGAAATTTTCCCTCCACTTTCAAAGTGAAATACAAAGATTTATGGAATAAAATTATGTATAACAACAATATTGGACAGAGGCAACATTACGATTACAGAAGAACTCTTTACTTCGTTCACTTGTTTTTGAAAGGCGAAATGCTGCCCCAATGCGCATTTTTACGCGTTGGTAAAATTCTTCGATGCATAGTTTTACGCATTTCTCGATGTGTGTTTTTGCACGTTGACGTGTATTTTACGCGTTTTTCGGTGCATATTTTTACGTGTTGATGCATACTTTATGAACTTCAGGACATGTATTTTTACGCGTCGCGAAAAATTCCTGATGCATATTTTAACACGTTGGTAAAATTTCGATGCGTACTAGACACATAATTACTCATTTTGGCGAACTTTGCAGCAAAATCCAAGCATACTTTTCTGCAACGCAAAAAAAAACTTTAAAATATTAATTACCGACATGAATGGTCGACGCACGATTTAAAAAAACAAACCCTGATGCCAGGCAATGACACTCACGTTCTGCACCAAACGATTTTCAAGAGCTTGCCGCCGCACTGCGAAAGAGCTTCAGGCTGAACTCCGCCCATGTCTACCACCAAAGCCAGCTACGCTCAACATCCCCAGAATGTTGCATGCTGGGGAGGGAGGGTTTTCACTCAGAATGACTCAGCGCAAGGCCACACTCATCTAGTGCCGGCCGCGCGTGCTAAGATCCAAGCAGCTTCAAGAGGCAGAACTGGAAGTGCAGGCAGCATCGCAAGCATGACAGATCGTCAAGTGGCCGCCGTTGCTTTGGGAAGGGGAACAAGCAAAATAAAAATTAATAACTTCTGTTATAATTTTTCGTAGAAAAATCATGGTTTTCCGTATTCCGTAGTACAAGAGCTTTTTCCTTAGGAACTACAGAGATTCCGTATTTGTTGGCATCTCCGTATTCATTTTTCAATGGGACAAAATATGTTTGAAAAAATAAAAATAAAATGATCCCATTGAGATCCCAACTTGAAATTTGGCACAAATAAAGACAAAATATGAAAGAATTTTTGAGAATTTTTTGAAATTTTTTAATCATATGTTTTAAGAGAAATTGAAATTTTAAAACTTTTTAAATAACGTTGAAATTAAAATGTTCATAAAATTATTCATGATGTATGTCCTATTTTGAAAGCCCATAAAAAATGCTGCAAAATGTTTTTTACCAGACCTTTCTAGCTCTGCTTGGTGATGAGTTATGGTTAATTTTGTGTTCAAGCGTCAACATAATTTTTTTCTTCTAATTGTTAAGTCCTATAACTAAAAAATTGGATTTTTAATTACCTTTAGGAGTACAATAGATGAGCCAAATTTGAAAGAAATAAAAAAATGTGAGGTAAGAAACCTTGGATCACTTGATATGGAATGACCCTTGGTAACTTTTTGATGTTATTTGTTTTAAGCATATGTTTTTTCAGTATTTAGTGGCTTTGTACATATGAAAGGTCAATATTGGGTCCTGCCTGGTTTTGCCAAATTTGTACTATTTTAAATTCTTAAAACCAAAGTGGCTTTTAAATAATTTTTCTGAATAATTTTTTTAAAAACATGTTTGAGAAATTTTTAAACCCTTGTGACTTGCCAAGGGTATCTGGTTTCAAAATTCTAGTTGGCTCCTAAGCATTGTCTTAGTTTTATGTTAAAATTTATTTTTCTTATTAAAAATAATTTTACTGAAGATGTACAAATCTGATGTAGCAGAAACCCAACACTTACTTAACCTCTGTAGTAATGAGAGCTGTGATCTGAGTCAGTCCTTGAAAAAGCCACAGGTAACAACTGCCAAAATTTTTCTGCACTCCTCCTATACCTATATGAAGTAACTTGCACAGCACTTTATTCAGCTCATACTAGGATTCAAATCAAAACTCTGCCAAATGTTTCAAACCTCTAAATGTTTTTCATGAAGTTGAAGTCGCGAAAGCACATTCACTTATATAACTGTATCACAGGATTGTTTGGGATGTAAGGTCAGGCGATGCGTAACATCCCAGCCTCTCCTTGACAAATGTCAACCCCGCCTTCTCGTGGTACATCCTGTTCCCACTAAAGAGGCTCTGACGACCACCAATAGCAGTATAACTATACCATCGGGATTAGAGGAAATGCTATCCCACACTCACCAACCCGCTTGGCCAGCGTGGTGAGTTATGGCCAAACCTCTCCAAAATGACTCCACAACTTAAATCTTGGCCCTCAGTCTCCGGCAGCTGGAACATACCTGGCCAAGGCAGCGGCCAGTGCTACATGAAGGCAGAGGGTGCTAAGAATCCTCGGAGGACCGGACTAGGCTGCCATCTGATGCTGACCTTGGCTACGTATAATGGATGCTCCCTATCTTCTGATTCAAGGCTTCTTGAATTGGAAGAGGAACTACAAAGGATCAAGTGGGACATCGTCGGGCTAAGTGAGGTAAGGAGAAAAGGAGAAGATCTCATTGAACTGAAAAGTGGACATCTCTTCTACTATCGTAGGACTGATACTGGCAGAACTAGTGGTGTTCGATTTATAATAAACAAGAAACTGAAGGATAAAGTTGTAGAAGTTGAAAGTTCCTCTGACAGAGCTGCACGACTCGTTATCGAACTCTCGAGAAGATACCAGGCTCAGATTATTCAAACTTGCGCACCCACTACAAGTCATGCTGAAGAAAAAATTGAAGAATTTTATGAGGAAATTTGTCATCTAAATAATAATTGTAAGCAGCACTTGAAGATAATTATGGAAGATTTAAATGCAAAAATAGGGCAACGGCAACAGAATGAAACTTCAGTAGGTAAATTCGGTCACGGCAACAGAAACCAGCGTGGAAATACTCTCGTAGAGTTTGCAGAGGTAGAAGGGTTTTTCATCTTGAACTCCTTTTTCAAGAAACAGCCACACAGGAAATGGACATGGAGACATCCAAATGGGAAGACAAGTGAAATTGATTTTATTATGTGTAACACAAAATTTGTCATAGAAGACTGCAGTGTGCTAAACAAGTTCAACACAGGTAGTGACGATAGATTGATGAGATGTAAGATGCACCTCAACACTAAACTCGAACGTAGCAAGCTCATAAGACAAACAAAATGTATTGACATAACCAACCTTAAAAAAACACCATAATACCTTCAAGTTGGAACTGAAGAACAGATTCTCTGCTTTAGAAGGCCTAACATCGGAAGAAGTGGATGTTTCTGTAGTTAACAGAAAAGTAACCAAAGCTCATATGGAAACAGCAACAAAATTAGCTGGGTCTAAGAACAAGTTGCATGTGAACAAACTATCAGGACAAACCAAAATGTTGATGCAAAAAAGAAGAGCGATGAGGACAACTAAAAAAGATGTGACTTCCACAGTGGAATATATAGAGCTATGCAAGACAGTAAGAAAAAGTATCACTGAAGACGTAAGGAAATTCAACTGTGAACTAGTAAGGAAAGCAATTGAAAACAACCAAAGCCTAAAGATAGCAAAGGGACATCTCAGTAAGGGAAGAAAACAGATTATGGCACTGAGAAAAGAAGATGGTTCAGTAACAAGAAATAGAGGCGAAATTTTGACAAGAGTGAAAGATTTCTACTCCAAATTATATGAAAGGGATGATACATGTACTCCAGACATCATGAAAGGTACCAGAGTTCTTCCAGTCCTCCCAGCAGAAGTTGCACATGCAATCAAGAACATGAAGCGGGAGAAAGCTCCAGGAGAAGATGGAATTACTGTAGACATCATACAAGAAGCAAGTGGAGAAATTGAAACAGTACTCGCCCAAATTTTCACTCGATGCCTTAATGAAGGGAAGATTCCTCAGGATTGGAACAACACTACAAATGATCCTGCTACATAAAAAAGGCGACATTGAGGATCTCAGGAACTACAGACCTATCAGCCTATCAGTGGTTTATAAAATCTTCACTAAAGTTCTTTCACACCGCTTAAAAGTGACACTGGACATGGCTCAACCGAGAGAACAAGCTGGATTCAGGAGTGGCTACAGTACAATAGATCATATCCACGTACTGAGAGAACTAATTGAAAGAGCGAGGGAATACGAACTTCCATTGTGCATGGCTTTTATCGATTATGAAAAAGCCTTTGATTCGGTGAAACCATCAGCAGTTACAATGGCTCTGAAATCCTGCGGTATTGAAGATGCGTACATTAATATTATTAATAACATCTATGAAAATGCAAGTGCAAAGATTCGGCTGTTTGAAAATACAACACACATAAAAATTGGAAAAGGAGTGAGACAAGGTGACATCATATCTCTGAAGCTCTTTAATGCCACATTGGAAAATGTCTTTCAATCACTGAACTGGGAAAACAAAGGGATAAAGATTAATGGAGATTATTTAACCCACCTTCGTTTTGCTGATGACAGTCATTTTTGCAACTACCCCATCAGAGCTGCAGAGTATGATCCAGGAACTTGCTGACAAGAGTAAAGAAGTGAGATTAAAAATGAACTTTCAGAAGACAAAAGTAATTACGAAATAAAAACAGCGACAGCAATTCCGGAATTAACCCAATAGATGGCGTGGATGTGACTCGCACGTGAATACACGTATATGTAACGATGACGGAAAACGTCGACGTATAACAACTATAGCGGAGGTGATGCCGAGGTGACCTAGATATATAACAACTTTGAACATTGATCCAGGATGCATACCGTTGATAATGGCTGAATGTCAGTCGTGCCGAAACATGTCCGGTGGTTTACGTGGAGTTGTGTGCGTGTTACAGAGATTGTCTGGCATAGTTCAATAATGGACGAAAATTTTATTTGAGGTCTGTTTGTAATGTCATTGATTTTATCCATTCATTCTTTCAAAGATTGACAATACCTGTTGATGGTATAGGTTTTTTAATTACATTGTATATAATTCTTTCACACTCTCTTTGTATGATATCTATAGTCGTGTTTTATTTGAATTTAAACCCAGGTCGCAAATTTCAATTGGGCCTATTGGCAATAAGGTGATTCTACGTGGCTAATGACACGCTAGACACACATGTTTCTTAATTACATTGTATATAATTCTTTCACACTCTCTTTGTATGATATCCATAGTCATGTTTTATTTGAATTTAAACCCTGGTCGCAAATTTCAATTAGGCCTATTTTTAATACGATGATTCTACGTGGCTAATGACACGCTAGATAAACATATTTTTCAAGATACAAAAGGAAGCTTACTAAGCTGGAACCCGATACAAGGTGAGTCCTTGATAATATAATAATTAAAACTTATAATATTATTCCTATTCATATGATATATAAATGCCAGGATGATTTTGCTGCAAATGTGCACACAACGCACAGAACATATATAATGTGTGAAACAGTAGTGAATATAGTATATAGCTATTATTCTATGACAAAAGTGATGTTCAATGCTTTTACAAGAAATGAAGATTTATCGATTGATGGAGAAAAGCTGGAGATAGCAGACACATACATTTATTTATCTTGGACAGCAGATATCAAGTGAGGGTCAACATTGATGAAGAAATTAATCGGTGTACAAAACTTGCCTGGAGAGCTTTTGGAAGAAACAGCATAATTTTCAAGAGCAATATGCCATTATGTCTTAAAAGAAAAGCGTTTGATCAATGCATCCTTCCAGTGCTTACGTATGGTGCAGAAACGTGGACCTTAACTAAAAGAGACATACAAAGGCTGCAGACAATTCAAAGTAGCATGGAGAGGTGCACGCTTGGTATAACCAGGAGAGATAAGAAGAGGAACTCGTGGATCCAAAAAATGACAAGAGTGGAAGAAATCATGATCAGAGTTAAATCCCTGAAATGGCAATGGGCTGGACATACTGCCAGAAGGACAGACCATCGATGGACAGCCAAAATTTTAGATTGGATTTTTTTTTTTTTTTTTTTTTTTTTATTGGAGGTTTAACGACCACCGTGAGCAACTCAATGGGCTATAGGCAGTCGCCCGTCCCTAATTTAGGGTCACTGGTTCCAGGGAAGGGAGAGAGCCAGTGCCGTAAGACAAACACAACATCCATGCCTCACCGGGATTCGAACCCGGACCCCTTCGGACGAATGATCAGAGGCCAACGCCTTAGATCACTGCGCCACCGGGGCGGCAGATTGGATTCCAAGGGACAGGAAAAGACCCAGAAGAAGACCACATGGAAGATGGGTGGATGAAATTCGAAAGTATGCAGGAGTGACATGGAGGAGACTGGCACAAGACAGACCATTGTGGAGAAAACTTGGGGAGACCTTCGTCCAGCAGTGGATTGATAATGGTTGACAATGATGACGATTTTTTTTTTTTTTTATTGGAGGTTTAACGACCACCGTGAGCAACTGAATAGGCTATAAGCAGTCGCCCGTCCCTAATTTAGGGTCACTGGTTCCAGGGAAGGGAGAGAGCCAGTGCCGTAAGACAAACACAACATCCATGCCTGACACAGGATGTCAAAAACAATATTAAAAAAGCATTTAAATCCTGGTAGCCTTGTTTTTTTTTCTGGATGTTAAAAAAAAAACAGTATCATTATGCCATGCATTTTTTTTTTTTGCTGTTGTCTGGTGGTTTAATAATCAATGCTGTAAGCAACTCTATGGGGCTAATGGCTCCAGATATGGGATAAAGCCTGTGCTGTAAGATAAACACTCCAACCATACCTAACCTGGAACTTAAACTAGGGCCCACTTAAATAGTCTGAAGCCAGCATTTAGACCATTGCACCACTGAGGCAGCTCATCAATATTTAGTTGCAGTCTTCTAAGCATGGGGCTGCTAAGTTTTGTACATGTATCCTTCTGGTATAAAAACATCCTTTAAAATGTGTTGCAAAGAAAGGGTTTGCAATCCAAATTTTCTATTTGTTTCCATAAAGGACTACACAGCCTCAATTATACTTTTCTCATCATTCTTCTCAACAGCAATGTAACAGCCCAAATAGGATATACTTCAAGCTCTTGTACCTGAATGTGCTATAAGGGGATTGTAGTTTGTACTGTGGACTTCGGCTGAGCAATGATTTCAACACCGCTGTAAAACTTCAAAAGGTTTGTGCAGGATAGGGTGAACTCTATCCTGTACACACACTACTTTTTCAGCTGCCAATGAATTTATAACAAGGAACAAATCTATTACTGTTGTTGTTTTTAAATTGAAATAGTAACAATTTCTGAACTTCACTTCCTGATGACAAAAATCAAAAGTCAACATGGATCTACATAAGAGTATGAAGAACTCAAACTCTACAAGTTATACAAAAACTGGAATGTACCAAACTAATGCAAACTTTTAATATAATAACTATACTAGATATCTTATTAAAACAACTGGATTAAGTTATTTGATCTTAACCAAACAGTGGAAATTCCTGGTTGTTGGTAAAAACCCAAGTCAGATTGGAAGAAAAACTTTCTTCAACCTGTAGCATTTTCCCAAGCATACCAAATATGTATATCCATACAAGTTTCAATTCACAAAGATAGAACAATTTTCAAAACAGAAGAGACTTTGATACTGATAAAGAAAAGAGTTAAGAATATGGATGCAGCAGGGACAGATCTCATCAACCATGATATGTCCCACATTCTTATTTTTGATATGAATGACACACACAACGAATACTGTGCTACACAACCAAGGAGTCATACAAACATATCGTGAAGTAAACATACTTTTTGTGTGTGTGTGTGTGGGGGGGTAAACAACTCTTATGAGCATCTGAGGCTATAAGCATTTGACCACCTCTAATTCAGGACTACTGGTTTAAGGGAAGAGACAGGCCACTGTAAGGCAACCCCACTGCTCATGGTTCATTCAGGAGTTGTGCCATGGACCAACTTAGACGAGTTGCCAGCAATCCATGCATCTTGTGTGTGACCACTCTGTCCCACCAGCATAAGTTTAATTTCATTAACTGTCAGAGTTCCATAATGCCTAGCTGTGACTAAAGTATGAACAGACATGTTTGCAGACCTATTTATTATTCTCTAACCACAATCAGGCATTACCCAACTCTATATTAGCATTTCACCTAATAAAATAGTTTGAACTCCCTGGAGAGTGCACCTGAACTGACAACTTTTCAGTGTTTACCTGTGATATGGCAGGAACTCGCTTTACAAAACATACCTAGTTCAGTGATGCTATGCACAAGTTGGTCTTCAACTTTTCGTTGCTCGGTTCAACATGAAATACTTAAAGAAAGGCAAAGATTATATATACAATTTATGTTCACAGAAACTTTACAATCAAAACAATTAGCATAATTACTGTATTCATTCTGAGGCTACCATGCTTCTCCCACAAGTAAAAATTTCACACACCAAATGCGAGTTTAATTTTATTACATACCTAACGATCGCAAGGTAATGTTCATACATGAATAGATACGGATATTCAATGAATTATTACTAATAAAATTCAAAAACATTGAAAACGTCTGTAAGGAAAATGCGCTTATATTTGAACCAGAACACACAGGTACATATTTACATATATCTCACAATGTCAAACACAGAGAAGTAATTTACACGTAACTAAAACTCAGTACCCTAATTAATCCCTCATAAGCTTGGATACACCATTTAATTCGAAACGTCAACTCAACAGACAGTTACAGTCATGGAAAAATGTTACAGTTACGGTTGTAAAATGAAAACACGCCATGTTGAATCATAAGATGCACGTGATAAGATGGAAACACACGATGTCTATTTGATTAACAGAAATTTAATCTATGACGTCAGATAACCACAAGTCTGAGAAACAGAAACACGAAATGCTCATTATTTCAGTCTGGAAACAAAATCATTTGCGCAAGACTAGCAAAATATATTAAAAGTTATTTTGCAAGGGAAAGGCTTTCTCAGTCTCTAAAAATTCGAAAAATAAGAAAAAAAAAAAAAAAAAAAAGAAAGAAAGAAAGAGAAAAATGTTTGATGCACTAATTTTTGTTTTAGTTCATTTCCGCTTTACTTGATTTCCTTAGTTGCTGAGTATACCGACCAGAAAGGGACTTTTTTTTTCTTCGGGTTTAACAACCCACTTGAGAAATATGAGTCTATTTCTTTGATTTCTTTGATTGGAGGTTTAACGACCACCGTGAGCAACTCAATGGGCTATAATCAGTTGCCCGTCCCTAATTTAGGGTCACTGGTTCCAGGGAATGGAGAGAGCCAGTGCCGTAAGACAAACACAACATCCATGTCTGACGGGATTCGAACCCGGACCCCTCACGGACGAATGATCAGAGGCCAGCGCCTTAGACCACTGCGCCACCGGGGCGGCAAATATGAGTCTACGAGGTGTCACCTGTCCCTAATTTCGGGATCATGATTCCAGGAAAGGGACAGAGCTATCACATAGGGAAAAACCCATCCCTCATCCAGCGAAATATCCAGAAGCGCGCATCTCAGACCACTCGCCCACCTTGCGGGCAAAGAGACATCACAAGGTTTCCCGACGGCCGAGTGGTCTGAGGTACGGGATTCTGGCCACTCACTCGAGTCCGTCCAGAAAGTGACTTTTTTGAGAGGTTCGAGTCCCGATGAGGCATAGGCGGTGATGTGTTTGTCTAATGGCACTGGCTGCGTCCCTTCTTTGAAACTAGTGGTCATAAATTAAGAACGGGTGACTGCTTTTAGCCGTAAGAGTTGCTCACGGTAGTTTTTAAACCCCAAAACAAAACAAAAAATAAATCAGAAGCGAAACAACACTAAAAATAGCACAATACAAATCGTATGCGAAGAAGGAAGGTTTTTTTTTTTTTTTTTTTTTTTTTGATTGGAGGTTTAACGACCACCGTGAGCAACTCAATGGGCTATAAGCAGTCGCCCGTCCCTAATTTAGGGTCACTGGTTCCAGGGAAGGGGAGAGAGCCAGTGCCGTAAGACAAACACAACATCCATGCCTGACCGGGATTCGAACCCGGACCCCTTACGGACGAATGATCAGAGGCCAACGCCTTAGACCACTGCGCCACCGGGGCGGCGAAGGAAGGTTTAATCCAATTTTTCCAAGTTAAAAAATTTTGAAAGCAGTTCTTGGAAAGAAAGAATTCCCTCTATTGCGCGCGATTTATTTACATTTATAAGCAGCTATTACAGAAACGGGGTGGGGGTGGAAATTGGTTGAAGTCACAGATATCATGTAAGGGACTAGATTGGCTGTCTGCTCTGTTGAGCATACGCTTGCGCTTTGACAACCATGGAGCCACATTGAGCGGGTCAAGATGTTGGAGTGGGGCCTATTAAGAAGGGTAATTTGGACTTTTTTTTTTTTGATTGGAGGTTTAACGACCACCGTGAGCAACTCAATGGGCTATAAGCAGTCACCCGTCCCTAATTTAGGGTCACTGGTTCCAGGGAAGGGAGAGAGCCAGTGCCGTGAGACAAACACAACATCCATGCCTCACCGGGATTCGAACCCGGACCCTTTACGGACAAATGATCAGATGCCAGCGCCTTAGACCACTGCGCCACCGGGGCAGCAATTTGGACTTGGTTATTGCGTAAATCGTGGTAAAAACTTGCTCAAATATAAATCGTACTCTATGAGACGAAAAAGTAACTGCGCTTACTTATTTGTCTTTATTCCAATGTTAAAAGAATGTATCTGGGAAGGCATTAGTTCGTAAGATAAATTTAAAATTGGTATTGCATGCAAATACTGAAAATAACTGGAAAACAATTTTACGACTGTAATGAGGCAAATATTTAAAATAATGAAAAATCAAGCGATACATTTGATATCAATAAGTCGCTATTAAATCCAGAAAACTATTGATTTAAACCCGAAAAATAATGGCTTCCACATACTTTTTTTTTTTTTTTTTTTTTGATTGGAGGTTTAACGACCACCGTGAGCAACTCAATGGGCTATAAGCAGTCGCCCGTCCCTAATTTAGGGTCACTGGTTCCAGGGAAGGGAGAGACCCAGTGCCGTAAGACAAACACAACATCCATGCCTGAACGGGATTCGAACCCGGACCCCTTACGGACGAATGATCAGAGGCCAGCGCCTTAGACCACTGCGCCACCGGGGCGGCTCCACATACTTTACATAGGAAAGTTGAAATGATGTCAATCGTTTTCCTTGCTAGCGGTTACCTGTGCCATTCTGGTTTGTTTATAATTTTGCTGAAAAATATTAATTTTATTAAAGATTTTGATTCTTGGTTATTCACTAAGGAAATTTCAGTTTTTAACATTTTAAATTATTTATTAGGACAAGCATGTAACCAAAGGACGCATTGAATATTAAGTATTCAGTAACAAAAAATCTCAAAATTATATTATGTCTCAACAAATAAAAAATAGTGTGACTTTTTTTCTTATACAGCACATGACAGAATGCAGTTTCTATTGAATTTAAGCACTGACCGAATCTGAAATGCTGCAATAGTTTGCAAGAGCCTTGGCTTTGTAGTTTGCGCTGTGGAATATTATTGTTCTTTCACTTAAATTGTATGACTTCCACCGTTAAATGTGTACTAACTGCTTAGAATGTTAATATAAATAACAAATCACAGTACCAAACTCATATTCCGTTGACTTAATGCAAAGTACTCTTGCTTAAATGGAGAGCGATGACCCGCTGAAAATGGCGCCTACATTGTCACGCCTCAAGAGCTGGTTGTCCGATCTAGCTTCTTGTATATGATTCTGTATTTGAAGTTCATGAGCTGAGCGATGATGCAGAACTTGTCTTGACTAGACAGTAGACACAGCGATATCGTTGAGGACAACGTGTTTCTGTTTGTTTTGGTTAAGCTGTCTTACTTCAATTGTAGTGTGAAACTTACATTTTAATTTCTGAAGATATGGATAGTAATTACCCCGGAACTGCGAGTTTATTGGAAGAACTCGATAGTAAGTTGTTTGTAGTTGCAGAATGCACCCGAAATGATTAAATTTCATTTTCCTCTACTTTAAACAAAATGGGGAAGATGCATACTTTAGGAACGTCTTTAATCTTAGCACTTTTTTTAAAATTGCCCTGTATCGTAATTAAACCTTGTTTATGGTGGAGCACGATACGTACATTATGAAATAATAAACGAACTTCCCACAAGGTATATCAATTGAAGGGACTGTCCATCTGTGAGGGACACCGTATCTCAAACGCTTGTAGGTTTGCTTGTAGCCCATCTACGAAGTGGATAAATAGAACGTGTAGTTTTTAGCTAAGAAATTCACATTTTTATTTCCACAAAAAAAAAAAAAAAAAGATTGCTTGAATGTGGTCTGAGGTCCGTATGACGGAATTTTTTTATTGGCTTAGTAATCAAATACCTGTCCCACTACAGGACACAAGATAGAATTACGGGACCACACCTCCATTGTAAATCAAATGTTTCATAGAAAACGGGAATTGCAGAGCACTTGCCCGAAATAAGTCTTAAAGTGCTGTGATTCTATAACTGGTAGAACATTGATTAAGTGCTTTACTTTGCCCTGTAGTGATTATCCAAAATACCATACAGAGGCACAAAAGGTAATAATAATAAAAAAAAAAAACTTCTGACATCCTTAACAAACCCTGTATACTGGCACATGATTTACCATTACAAGTTGATTTTTTGAGTTCCATTGTTTGTTCTGTAACATTTAAATTTTGCTTTAATAAGTTCGTTGCCAGTGGTGCGTAACCTGTAGGGGCACATGACCCCACAGGTCAAAAGCTGTGAGCACAATGCCCCCATAAGTTCCATAAGCCACAGAGTCATTAGTAGGCATCGTAGTTGTATGTTTTTTTCTTTTTTTTTTTTCTTATTCTTGTACCAAATAGAACATGTTTTTGAAATTTTGATGCTACCAAACTTTTGTTCCATGTAGACCTACTTAATGTCTGTACTCCAGTGGAGCAGCTGCAAACAGCATCTGTTCCTCAGAGAGGCAGCTCAAGTAAAACCTGGCAGGAGGTGAGAAATGCATTACCCAAGACGACTGGTCATTGTGGAAAAATTAGACCAGAAAAATCCCTCGTGAAAAGAAAGAATAAGAAAAGCCGTAATTACTGAGCCAGAATGGGCAAACTTTCCAACTTCGACAAACCGATTTGGTTCCATGAAGACGCAATCCACAGGAGGACTGAGATGGATATAAATGTTAAATCCAAACAACTAAACAAGTCAAAACATAAACTGACTACTACCTTCACAATAATGACATGCAATGTAAGAACATTGGGAAGCCAAGATAGAGTGGCTGGAAAAGGAACTAGATAAAACAAAGTGAAATATCATTAGACTATCTGAAGTAAAGAGAAAAGAGGAAAATTGTTTAACACTAAAATCAAGAAACATACTCTAGTGGGAAAAGCCAGATGATATAAGAAAAAGAGGTGTCTTTTTTTTTTTTAATCGGAAAATATCAAACAGAATAAGCACTTAATAGAGAGGGATATCAGACAGAGTAGTTTATGTGAAGTTAAAAAGTAAATGAAAAAGTATACATTAAAATCATACAAGTTTACAGCCCCAAAAGCAATGATGAAACAATAGCATTTTATGAAGATATTAAAAAACACAGACAAAGATGAATGTAAATATACAATAGTGATGGGAGACTTCAATGCTAAATTGGGTTTTAAAAGGGAGGATGAACAAGACTTGTTTAAGAAAATATGGAATAGGTATACACAAAAAATGCCATATTTATAAATTTTATGCAGCAATGCAATCTTAAAGCAATGAACACATTCTTCAAAAAATGAGCCAACAGGAAATGGACGTGGATGGGACTGAGTAGAACAACAAAAAATAAAATAGACTTCATTCTACCTTCACTTACACATATTCTTAAAGATGTCAGTGTTTTGAATCAAATGGGAATTAGCTGTGATCATAGAATTGGAAGTGGAAAATTAGAAATTCCAAACAAAATTGAAAAAAAAAAATAAACAAAAAATAACATTAAACCAAAAACTGTGCTTTTAAATAAAAAATTATTAAAAAAGGCAATAGAGACTAAATTCGAAAATAAGAGGCAAAAAACAGCCAGATATGAACATTGACAACATGGAAAAAACACTAAGGAATATAATAAATGAATTGACAATAGAAATAAAGTAAAGCAAAAAGAACTCCTTGGACCACCAAACTTTTGAAGCCGTCCCGGTGGTGCAGTGGTCTAAGGCGCTGGTCTCTGATCATTCGTCCGTAAGGGGTCCGGGTTCGAATCCCGGTCAGGCATGGATGTTGTGTTTGTCTTACGGCACTGGCTCTCTCCATTCCCTGGAACCAGTGACCCTAAATTAGGGACGGGCGACTGCTTATAGCCCATTGAGTTGCTCACGGTGGTCGTTAAACCTCCAATCAAAAAAAAAAAAACTTTTGAAAAAAACAATCAACCTAATATATAAAAGAAAGTGTAATTGCAGAAAGAAAACAAGGTACAATTAAAATAACTGTAATAAAAAAAGCTATAAAAAAATAGACAGTAACAGGAACTTTGGAATACTGACAAATAACCTTTCAGCAGGAAGGAGAATATTATATCACTGGAAAATGGAAAAACATTATTTGATAAAAAATAAATTTTGGAAGAAGCAAAAGATTTAATTGAAAAGGTGATCAGACTAACTGCAAGAACTATCGTGGTATTAGTCTACTGAGTGTACCAAGGAAAGTGTTTGGTAAGGTCCTTATTGAAAAAGTACAGGGAGAAAGTGTGGGATGTTCAGAGTGGTTTTATGCCTGGTACAGGCTGGAATAATCAGATTTTTGCATTACGCATGATGATTGAAAAGTATCTGGCTGTTGGTAAGAAAGTTTTTGCTGCCTTCAGAGATTGAGAGAATGCTTACGACCGAGTAAATAGGACACTTTTGTGGAAAGTATTGAATGAATGTGGTGTTACTGGGAATCGACAGTAACAGGAACTTTGGAATACTGACAGATGGAATACTAATAGTATGAAAACCATGCATCCTGGCAGTAGAGCTTGTGTATGAATGGGTGTTTTATCAAAATGGTTCTCTATTGGCGCAGGAGTTAGACAAAGTTGTGTAATGTCGCCATGGCTGTATATATTTATGGACACGTGCATGCATAATGCCAAAATAGGTAATACTGGTTTATGTCTTGGTGATATCCGTGTGTGCAGATTGCTGTATGCTGATAACACTGTCCTGTTGGCAGAGAGCAAAACTGAGTTGCAGAGTATGTTGTCCCAGATGTATGAAGTTTGCATGAAATTCAAACTGAGTATAAATAAGGGAAAAACCAAAGTTATGGTTTTTGGGAGAGGAACTGGTAGCACTGAATGTAATATAAATCTAAATGGCACAATGATTGACCAGGTGAGTGAGTTTGTGTATTTAAGAAGCATGTTTGACAGAGAGAACAAATTGGATGGTTAAATTAGTAAGCAAATTAATTCTTCATTGAAAGTCATGGCTGCTTTGGGAGGTTTTCACAGGAATGATGGGTTCTCAAGAGAGTCCCACAGTCTCTTGAGAACCCATCACTCCTGTTTCCTCTACCTTTCTTTCCTGCTGCTTGGGCTGATAATTACAAAATTATCAGCCCAAGCAGCAGGAAAGAAAGGTAGAGGAAATCTACGGAAATCATAAGAGGACCAGGTTTAGGAATGCCTGCAAGAGAAAAAGATAATGAAGTACAAAAGGGTTTGTGTGATGGATGTCAATGAACTTTGTGTTGTATATACGTAGATCACTGTAAATGGAAATATTTGACACACTAACAGTAAATAAAATCTAACACCATCAGTAACTGATTTGGCAGATGAACTTTCTTTGCGGAAACTAACCTCTAAATCTCTGAGCACAGCTTAGTCAGGGGCAGACAAATTCATGGTGCCTGAAAATTTGTCCCTGGTGCCCGAGTTTTTAAATTCTTTTCTAAAAATTTAATTTTTTTTTTCGAGGTTCAATTTCTGATGTGAAATTTCTATCTCTTTAGTATGGCAACAAGTGGTTAACGGTTTTTATTCACTATAAGCGCTATTACATACATTACATATCACTGAGCTGTTCTCTGAGATTCAGAGGTTAGCTCCAAAAAGAAATACAAACTTCCAGATATTTTTACTTATTGTTGTCGTATCAAACTTTGCCATTTACAGCGATCTTGACATACAACTCGTGCTTCACTGATATCCATTACACGCCGTACACAAGACCTTTTATACTTCATACTCATAATCTTTTTCTCATGCAGACACTCCTGAATCTGATCCACCCATGTCTTCCTTGGCCTTCCTCTGCCTTTCCTTCCTGCCACTTGGGCTGAAAATATTTTCTTAGTAAGCATTTCATCACTCATTCTTTCAACATGGCCAAACCACCGAAGCATATTGGTCTCCACCTTGCTAACAACATTTTGCTTTACATCACACAACTGCAATACATCTTCATTCCTCACACAATTAGATCACGTCTTGCCACAAACCCCACATAAGTAACACATTTCTCCAGCACACAAACGACTCCTATGTTTCTTCTGCAGTACCCAGGTTTCACTGCCATACATCAGAGTAGGAACAATTACTGTTTCATACACAGCCATGCAGGACTCTCTAGAGAACCCGTCATTCCTGTGAAAACCTCCCAGAGCAGCTATGACTTTCAAAGAAGAATTCACTCGCCTACTGATTTCACCATCCAACTTGTTCTCTCTGTCAAACATGCTTCCTAAATACACAAACTCACTCACCTGGTCAATCACAGTGCCATTTATACTTACATTACATTCAGTGCTACCCATTCCTCTCTCAAACACCATAACTTTGGTTTTTCCCTTATTTATACTCAGTTTGAATTTCATGCAAACTTCGTGCATTCGAGTCAACATACTCTGCAACTAACTTTTGCTCTCTGCCAACAGGACAGTGTCATCAGCATACAGCAATCTGCACACACAGATATCACCAAGACATTAACCACTGTTATCTATTTTGGCCTCACTCATGCATGCGTCCATAAATATATTAAACAGCCATGGTGACATTACACAACCTTGTCTAACTCCTGCACCAATGGAAAACCATTTTGATAAAACACCATTCACTCGTACACAAGCTCTACTACCAGCATACATGGCTTTTACCCTATTAAGTAGATTCCCAGTAACGTCATATTCATTCAATACCTTCCACAAAAGTGTCCTATTGACTCGGTCGTAAGCTTTCTCTAAATCTATGAAGGCAGTAAAAACTTTCTTCCCAACAGCTAGATACTTTTCAATCATCATGCGTAATGCAAAAATCTGGTTAGTGCAGCCTTTACCAGGCATAAAACCACTCTGAACATCCCACATTTTCTCTGATGTAAGACCCCATACTTTTTCAATAACAACCTAACCAAACACTTTTCCTGGCACACTCAGTAGGCTAATACCACGATAGTTCTTGCATTCAGTCTGATCACCTGTTCCCTTATACAAGGGAACAATGATAGCATCCTTCCAATCCCAGGGGACCATTCCTAACTCCCAGCACAACTGGCAAATTTCAGTTAACCAGTCAATTATAGAGTCACCACCATATTTCAACATCTCTGCAGTTATGCCATCAACTCCTGGAGCCTTACCATTCTGAAGAGATTTTAGAGCTTTACACACTTATTCTCTTGAGATCCCTCCTGTGCTTTCATCCCTCATTGTGACATCATCTGCATCTGTCTCAGAATCATCTTTGCTTTCCTGATCTAATAACTCACAGAAGTATTCACCCCATCTGTCACTTAACTCATTGGGCTCCCATATCATTTCCCCAATCTCATTCTTCACACAACTTACAACTTTGTTTCCCCTATTTTTCCTGAGTCTTGTGTACTTCCAGAAGGACTTTCTATCTTTCCAAAAAGCCAGTTCATGCCTTTCCACTTTCTCTTTCCTATCTTTTGCCTTACTGTGGCGAACCAGCTTAGTAGCTTCATGCTTTTTACATTGATATTTATCCACAGAGACTCTACCTTGCAACATCCCCAAATAGGCTTCCTTTTTTCTTTACTGCCTCATCAATCTCACTATTCCACCAAGCATCACCTCTATTGTTACCCACTATTGTGGTGCCACAGACCTCTTTAGCAGCAGTAACAACACAGTTCTTAAAACATTCCCACTTCTTTTCTACATCCCTCTCACAAGATTTCAGATCCTTCAGTCATTCTCTGAGTAAGTCAGAATAATGCTGATGATCTTCAAGGAGCCTATCAACCTTTATTCTTTCTATCCTGGGTCTCTTCCTATTCCTTTTCCTCCAACCAACATTAAGTTTCACTCGTGACACTACCAAGTAATGATCAGAACCAACATCCGCACCTCTCATCACATGGGTGTCAACAACTAAGTGTTTCAAATGCTGATCGTAAACACCAAAATCGATCACACTCTTTTGACCAAGCGTACGATTTTCCCAAGTCATCATGATCATCATTGTCAACCATTATCAATCCACTGCTGGACGAAGGTCTCCCCAAGTTTCCTCCACAACGGTCTGTCTTGTGCCAGTCTCCTCCATGTCACCCCTGCATACTTTCGAATTTCATCCACCCATCTCCAATGTGGTCTTCTTCTCAAGTATATGTGTGTATATACTTGTGGTTGAAAAATGTATTAGATACACACAAATCATTCTCAATGCAGAGTTCAATTAATCTTTCACCATTATCATTTACACAAGGATCATTAAACTTACCCAGAACAATGTCAGAAATTGCATTCTGCACACCTACTCTTGCATTGAAATCCCCTGCTATTATAACTTTTTCTTTAGCACCAAACTGGCTCAAAACAGCTTTTAGCTCATTCCAGAAATCTTCTTTCTTATCAGAAGGTTCCGAGTCACAAGGAGCATACACTACAACAATTACAATTTTCTGAAGTTTCACTTTCAAAAGAATCCAGAGAATTCTCTCACTTATTCAACTATAGTGAATCAAGTTGTTCTTCATCTTTTCACTTAAAATCACACCTACACCAGCCTGTCCTCTCATATTATCCAATACTCCAGACCACACACTCACCGTGCCATTCACTTCTTCTACTCCAATTTCCTTCTTTTTGGTTTCACTTACACACAGCACATCCAGTCTATACTTATTCATTTCCTCAATCACCTCACTCATCTTGCCATTTATACCTCTAGTATTCCATACACCAATCTTACATTCACTCAGCCGAGATCGCTTTCTCATACGCCGTTTAGAAAGTCCAGGCCGATTCCGTGGTGGACCATCCTTCTCAAGTGTGGTAGGTCCACCATATCCCACACTTGAGTCATTCTTAATATTTCTTTTTGTTTTTTTAATCAGGTAAATACATCAGTGTGGGGGATTAGCCCACAGCTGAGGGTTCCAGTTGGTCATTCAACCTAAGGATTCTGGAACAAAACCCAGTGAGTCGGGGTGTTTTCGCCAATGTCGCACAGAACTAGCTTGTACCTCTCCCAAGATTCACAGAGGCCCTAGTTGCTGTTGTTTGTGCCATTGTTACCACGGAGTGCCCCGAGGAGGCAAACCCATCGCTCACTACGACCGCCCGCATAAGCGCTATTAAAACTCTAAAATCAGTACAGAGGCATCCATGAGGTATACACAGTACCCCTGATGAGAGAGAATAAAATAGGTATGTGAACAATTGAAAAATAATAGATAAATATATATTTAAACATAGGAAAACGAAGCAAAAATTTATGCTGGGAGCACCACAGTGAAGAAAATCTCAAAAAGTCTAAGTGTTGTCCATAGTAGAAAGGAATAATGTGCGCACTTCAATCAAGACAAATACTCATCATCAGCAATCAATGCAGATAAAGGAGCACAAGAGAGGGCAGATTAGGATCGAAGTCTTTGAAAAGTGAATACGAAAGTCCAATAGTCTTTATGGGAAGATGGCGTACTCTTGTCTTTGGGAGGAAATAGTTTAGCATCATCGCTGTCGAGAACATAAGCACTACGACAATAATCAATGTAAATGTTGTCAGAGTAGGAAAGAGCAAAATCAGGGACGTCAGGGCACTTGGGCCGGGTGCTTGACGTGTTTGTAAGTAACGTGTGATAAAAGGATGCCCACATGGATGCACGGTGATCAGGAGAATCTAAAATAACCCAAAGGTTCAACAATATCTCTCCAACAAAAGTGAAACATGACACAAAGAAGAAGAACAAAGTTGGATGAAGAAATCTCTGCCAACAAGTACAGTATATAGATTTTTCTGTTTGAATCTTTTTACAGACTACTTAGCATAAAATCAGAATAATGGAGAAGCCAATACCAATTTTTAGTGCTATCACCAGCAGAGTTATGCATTCTGCAACGATCTTGTCCGTAGTGATTCAGGCTGAAGTTCTGCAGTGCAACCCAAGACAGATACATGCATGCAGAACAGGCCTGCATCCAGATAGAGAAGTTGGGATGGTCAAAAGATAAAGAGGTGGAAAAATATTCTGAAATCTGGTGGCCAACTAACTTATTTTAGTGGCCAGAATCAAAACATTAAACCAGTGGGGGAGGAGGGGAGGCATATATAATATCAAAGTTATATAACTTCTGTTCAAAAAATAATGTCTTACCCTCAGCCATGATTTTTTTTTTTTTTTCGGGGTTCACAAATTCTTGAATTACATGTTCTTTAGTGATGTTATCCATGGTGGCCCAGATAATTCTTCCGTTTGTCCGCATTTTTCGAACGCTGGATATAAAGGACATTAGGCGAAAGACATAAAGGAGGTTGGGCACTGGTATGAAGTGTGAGTTGCTAGGACAGGCAAAAGGAAATATGCCCTACCCTGGCTACAGTACACATGCAGAGTTAGCATCAGAGATGCCCGTAAATATTGTATTGATTTTTCATGGGGTGTTTACGTGTGTATTTATTCATTAGTGTTGTTATTGAATGTGATACAGCAGAAGACAATAGCTTAACTTACTGAAATGAGAACCTACAGTAGAATCTTGTTTAAATATGTTTCTCACTTACACGTAAAATGTTGCCGATTCAAAAATTCTGAATTGCCCTAGATGTTAAACTTTCCCTGTTTTGTTTATACAATATTTTTTCAATTATACGTTCATTTTACTAGGTCCCTTGAAAAATGTATAATAGAGGTTCCGTTGTATTTTGGAATGCAACAAAAGGGCAGTCTTAGTGAGAGATGAGTTTGCCACTTCATGGCACTCTGTGGGCAATGGCACACAGAATAGCAACATGGGCCTCTGTGAATCTTGGAGAGTTGCCAGCTAGTTCTGTGTGACACTGGCAAAAAGACCCCAACTCACTGGGTTTTGTTCAAGAATCCTTAGGTTGAATGACCAACTGGAACTGTCAGCTGTGGGCTAATCCCCCACACTGATGTACTTAACTGATTAAAAAGACAAAAAGAAATGCAAAAATGGACTCAAGTATAGGATATGGTGGACCTACCACACTTGAGAAGAATGGTCCACCATGGTATTGACCTGCAACTGGAAGAAGGAAAATCAGAAAGAGATCTCGGCTGAGTGAGTGTAAGATTGGTATATGGAATACTAGAAGTATAAGTGGCAAGATGAATGAGGTGATTGAGGAGATGAATAATATAGACTGGATGTGTAAGTGAAACCAAAAAAAAAAAAGGAAATTGTGGTAGAAGTGAATGGCAGGGTGAGTGTGTAATCTGGGGTATTGGATAATGTGAGAGGGCAGGCTTGTGTAGGTGTGATTTTAAGTGAAAAGATGAACAACTTGATTCACTATAGTTGTGTAAGTGAGAGAATTCTCGGGATTCGTTTGAAAGTGAAACTTCAGAAAATTGTAATTGTTGTAGTGTATGCTCCTTGTGACTCGGAACCTTCTGACAAGAAGGAAGATTTCTGGAATGAGCAAAAGCTGCTTTGAGCCAGTTTGGTGTGAAAGAAAAAGTTATAATAGCAAGGGATTTCAATGCTGGAGTACGTGTGCAGGCAATTTCTGACAATGTTCTGGGTAAGTTTGATGATCCTTGCATGAATGATAATGGTGAAAGATTAATTGAACTCTGCATTGAGAATGGTTTGTGAGTATCTAATACATTTTTCAACCACCAGTATATCCACACATATACTTGGGAAAATTTTTAATGTGTCCAATAATTCTCAGACGCCCTGTATATTTTTTTCTTTGCCATTCTCAAACTATGAATGTGCCTCCAAGGTTTTTTTTTCCAGTTAGACACTTCACTCCAAATTTAAATATGTTGTAATTCAGAATTCACCCAAAATGATTAAATTAAATTTCCTACTACTTTAAAGAAAATAGGGAAGATACATACTTGAAGAACATTCATTCTAATGTCTTAGTGCTATTTATAAAATTGCCTTGTGTTGTATTTAAATATTTGTTATGGTGGAGTGTGAGTGAATGTATTAAAATTTCATAGACATAATACATTAATGGAATTTTCAGCATTGTATGTGTTGCAGAAAGAAAACTAGACTACTAATGATGCTAACTATTCGTAGCATGGACCTATGAATATATTGCTATGTTATTCAAAGATCATTCTGTTAATGCATTTTTTTTGCCCGTTTTGAGTATCCCCGATTATTCCTTGCTGAAATCGTGTACTCCATTCTCTGCTGACTTACCTTGACCTTTGAGATGAGACCATGTATTCCAAATTTAATAAAAATTGTATTGTAAAGGTTGTTGTAGTGCAGCTATTAAAACTGATTTAGAAAATGTCTATGCAGTTGAACTGTATCTTGAACTTTTCAAATAAATTTAAAATTATGCTCCACTCATTGAAATGAACAAAATTGTTTTGATGTATTGTAGAAAAGTTGATGGTAACTCTTCGAGATGGAAGAACATTGATTGGTTATCTAAGGAGTATTGATCAATTTGGTGAGTATTTTTGGAGTGTTCACTGGCACTAGTGATCTTGTTTTCCAGGCTTGTTAAGTGCATAAGTTATTATAATGTGTTTCATTCTATAAAAAGTGAACAAAGCAAATTATTTTTTCAGTATAACACATTTTGGAACAGTGGTTTGTTTAATGTGTAAATTCTTTGTATCATGTGGACACTAAGATAAGACACTGATTCTGGATAAAAATCAAGGTCCAGTGAAGAGCAGCTACTCTTCATAAACACATCACAGGCACAAAATAAACATTCTTTGAGATAGAAGTGGTGCATTTAACTATTGCCATGTAACTAATGCATCAGAGGACCTCAAAATGATCAGAACTGACTATTCGTAGCATGGACCCAACCCATTCTGTGATCATAGTGGTCAATGCTGTTAGAAAGCTCTGAATGCCTTGACTAATGAAATCTAATGTTTATTCAGATTCCTTTACTTCCAGGTATTTGAAAATGGGTGTTGTCAAGGTTACCATACCTGGATGGAAATCAGACATGCACTGGTATTGAATTGTATGGGGGAGGGGAGGTCCCTTTCAACTTTTTCTTAAATAGAAAACATCCCTCTCAGTTTTTTATTTTAGTTTGTTATGCTTCCATTTTTCAATTTCGAAAGCTGATTTCTAGATTTTAAAATTCAGAATTGAGTACTACATTTTTCTAATACCAGACATATTGTTGTGAGGTTATTTTTTGTCATCATACCAATGAATGTAATTCAATCACGTGGGAATGGGATTTGCTGGATGACATAGGTGAGCAGGGCATGATCAAGTTTTTGAAACTCCACCCTCTGGCATCGCAACCTTCCTAATCCTCCTTGCTTGTTCCAGATAGCTTATGCAATCTACATACCCAGAGTGATTCTCTTATTTTATAGCATTTCACTCAATTAGCTCCTTCAGTTCAATAATAATCTCACTGTTAACTACTATGAGAATAACCGCAGGCTACTGTGGTCATTTTCACTATCCTTAGGGATGGTAAAGTTTAAGATATTGGCTTATTGCTTTTGCATCCCTCTCACTTTATGGTATATCTGTCATCCGATGGCTTCTTTATTCTCTGATCTTCCACTTGGTAAATGAATAATTGCACCATAACTGTTGAAGTTCTATCAGATTTTGTTGAGGTTACTGACACTCTCTCTGACTTCCTAAATTTATTTTATTACCACTGTTCTTTTCTTAAACATATTGTATCTTACAAAGTTGAATTCCCTTTTCTAGCAACAGTGCATGAACAGATATATGTTAGATTAATACTGAAAACATTAGTATAAGATAGTAAGAACATGAAACATTGCGAAACACTGGCCATTTGAGCAAATTGATGGCAATATTGTGGCAACACACAACATGTGTTAGTGAAGTTATTCATGAACAATTAGAGAAATGAAGTACATACTGACCTTTAGTAATAAGTATGTTTACCAGCGACTACTAAAACATTGGCGAGGCATAAAAAAGATGAGGTTATCCAGTTCTTTGGGGATTCTTCTCGACTCCCTGTTGAGGGCATGCTCGAGCTGCTAAAGCATTATGGGAAAAGATGGACCAGGTGTAACATATCTGCCCAGTACCTCCCACGAGTGTGCAACAGGGTTAAGGTCTGCAGACCATGAAGGCCAGTCCTTATGTTTGATGCAGGTGTATATTATGATCCATGAAGGGGAATGCACCTCCACAGCTGCTGCAACATTACTGTTGGTTACAGAATCTCCTCTCAATTATTGACTGTGCCGCCCCGGTGGCGCAGTGGTCTAAGGCGTTGGCCTATGATCATTCGTCCGAAGGGGTCTGGGTTCGAATCCCGGTGAGGCATGGATGTTGTGTTTGTCTTACGTCACTGGCTCTCTCCCTTCCCTGGAACCAGTGACCCTAAATTAGGGACGGGCGACTGCTTATAGCCCATTGAGTTGCTCACTGTGGTCGTTAAATCTCCAAACAAACAAAAAAAAAAAAAACAATTATTGACTGCTGTTAGGGTTCCATTCTGAATTACCTAGTGGTCTCTATGACTGCTAATGCCGATTGTCACCAATGTGAGGATCCCAGCACCAGACCTTGATTTCGTTTTTCTTTAGCAGTAGCAACACTTGCTAGTGGCCTTATTTTTTACTAGCAAATTGCATTATCTACTAGAAAAAGTTTATTAACATCATACAAAAGAAACTTTAACATGTCCCTCTCCATTAGTCAATCATGACAAATTTTTATTTCACCCCTGTAACTGTCACATTGTAATGCTGAAAAGATTACAAATATTTAGATATAACTTACCTTTTCATGACCTGACAGATTAATTCTAGCAATTTAATTCAAAGGCATATTTAAAAAACATTTTTTTATTTAACTTTATTCACAAAATTATAGAACACTATTCAAAATCTTAAGTTATTTTCTGCATGGTTTACAATCTGGGTTTCGGGTCTTTTCATCATACCACTTTAAAACAGTAGGCCTGGGATCAAACTTGTCTTCAGACGGACTTTCAACCTCAATACTCATGAGAGCATTCAATGTTTGTAAGTTTAAAATGGCCCTCCAATCACCCTAGATTCTCTTCATGAAACTGAATCCAACCTCACATGCAGAAGTAGATAAGGGAAATATACTGGATATTTCTACTAGTGCCAAAATATTTTTATAATGTTTGTACTTTTTAAGAAACATTTGTTTTCAGAAAGCAGTTGTTCCTTTTTGTATGTGTCTAAAATATTCCGCACGCGCAAAGCAGTGGCACTTTACAGTTCACACTAAAACATTCAAAAATTTTCCTCGAGCAACTTTTGCTAGAACCACTTTTTATCACTAAAAAAGTGTGTTTGCTTGCTAGCAATTTGCTACTAACTACCGGTTGAAATCGAGCCTTGCCCAGCACCATCACCAAATGTATCTTTTTTTCTATTTATTATTCCATGTTCCTTCTACATGCCAGAGAAAGGTACATGACTTTTATCAGACTGCAGCTGAACTGCAACCCATCCATTAAAAGAACAGAGAGCCACTGTTGACATTTCCTACCGTAATAGTCTTTAACCCAATCTTTGTGGGCCCTTTTTGGTAGAGTTAATTGTGCATGGTCTGTGAATATATAGGGGGTGGACAAAAAAACTGAAACACCTGCACAAATAGCACCCCACGTGGATTGATAATGGTTGACAATGATGATGATGATATATATATAATTGAATGTTCATTTGTTTGTATGTCTGCTATACAAATCTACAGTTTTGAATTTAGAAACACCAAATTTGGTATACTATCCAGTGTTAGAAATAAATCATTCCAGCAGACCACTAGAATTTGCAAACCACTGGTCCACCATAATGCCCACTGGTCCATAAAAAAATAATAAGCATTTTAAGACGTTTACAATACATGTAGAAAATTACGTATGATTTTACTGTAACTATCTCCAATATTTGTTTTTAAACCTATCATTAGTTTACAGCATTAAAAAAAACATATAGCAAGGTAAAAGAAGTAGAAATTCATTTTTTAACTTGTGACAAATTAGAAAAAAAACAAAAAAAAAAAACTCGCTGGCCATACGGGCCAGTACAATCAATAATTCGGTGGCCTAACGGGAGTTTTACTGGCCAATGGCCAGCGGACCACTGGGTAATTCCAATGCTGCTATCTCATGATAATCTAAGTTAAACCGTAGATGGTTTTTGGAAGGGGTCGAGGCCCGGGGTCAAGAGGCACCCACACAAAATTTTTGTAAAATCTACAGTTTTGAATTTAGAACCACCAAATTTGGTGTACTATCTCATGGTACCCTAACTTAGACTGTAGACAGTTTTTGGATGGGGTTGGAGCCCTGGTGCCCCCATACAAAATTTACGTAAAAAGTTCCATTTTTACTTTTAAGAACTGCAACACAATTCAGCACTTCAATAAGCCGATCTACGGTCTAAGACCGTAGATTACAGTAAAGTGCAAAAATATCCGTTTAATGGTGTATTAAAAACACAAATGAGTAAATGTTAGCAGAAATACAATGTAATGTAATTAAGAGTTCCAGGTATTCAAAATTCAAAATGGTAAACAAAAGGATGATCAATACCAATGTCAAGTTGCATGCATGTGACATACATAGGTACATTGCATTTCAGTGTCATGGGAATCTCAGAAGCGCATGCCAGATGTATGGCAGTTCTATAGATGTCTTCTCGAAGGTAAGTATATCTATTCCTTTCTTTTTGTTTTTTTGTTTTGTAAAAGTAAATTAACTAAAAAAAAAAAAAAAGCTATTTTCCAAATTTGCAGCCATCCTGGCTCCATTTTTTTTTTTTTTGCAGAAATATTGTGTCAGCCAGTTATTAATTCGGAGAAACCCTGCTTTTCACACGGACAACTCTACGTCGTCTGCTCAAGGGTTGGCAATCCTGAAAATCTCTACATTTTTGCTCCCAGTGGAAAAACCAAAAATATTGTTTACCAAAGAGCAATAGCCTAAGTGAATTAAAATAAATTTACTGGAAAATTACAAGAATATTTTTTCCATTCATTAACTTTCACCCACTGAACTTGATTCCACGAATAGTAATATTTACCCAGGAAATACCGAGTACCCCTGCTAGTTGAAATATAAATTCCAACTTTATATACAATTTCACACTTGTTTTCATATATTTGAGCATTTTTTTAAACTACTCGAAGTATCGCAAATATCTGAGAAGGCTCTGAAAAAATTTCAGAACTTGGCAGATGTCTGAATGTAGAGCTGATTCCTATTTTCACCTTCTAGTGTACCCCAGTTTATAACATTGCAGATAATTGTTAGACATTTTCAGTGAATGAATTACCATAATTTTCGTCATATTGTCCACACCGGCGTATAATCTGCAGACTGTGACATTCTGGGAAAAAAATCTTCGCATCATCCGCACATCATAGATGTTGAACCGGAAGTGGAATTTCCAACAGAAAAGTCGGTCACATAATGACCCATGAGTCCAAAGAAGTAAGAGAAAAAAAAAACGATTTCATTAAATGAAGAAATTCGTTTTTAAAGGTTACTGTTGTATATTTTTATCTCCGGACAGATAAAGGGTGTGGCATCTATAGATCACGCCGATGCAGCTCCCAGAGTATTGCATTACACCTTGCCAATGACGAAAGGCTGATACAGAAGGAGTCATAGAAATATTGTATGCACTCTTGTATAAGTCCACAGTTTTTGGAGGAATTCCTGCTTTCAGAGTTGGGGGATCAGCTTATACGTGGGCCAATAAAAAAAACTTCCGTGAATTCTGCCGTGGAATTTACTGACGGATTTGTTTATGTTTTAGACCGCAGCACAGAGGCTTTCCGCATGTTACTGTACGATCGTGTTCTGACCTCAAAACTATTGCGCAGTGACACGATCATATTCTCGATTCTGTCCACCACTTTAAGTTTAAATTCGGTAGTGTAACTGAAACATTTCCTTTTCAAAGACATGAATAGCAATGAAGGAAAATAGCAGCAATGACGTTGGTCAAAACGGCGAAAGATGAACTAAACACAAGGCAGCACACACGAGATCCGATAGAGGGAACGCATAGGTTCGTGCAGCAAGCCCTGTGTGTACTTCTTTGGCTTTTTGCCAAAAACAGAGATGGCACGACAGTCGGAGCTGTCCTCAACGATAACAAAATGACCCCTGCCGTCCCTTCCCACAACTTTCCCAATCTTTCGTTACGACATTCCTCCCGACCTGTACAAACTCTTGAACTGAGGAAAATTCTTCCGAGGAAATTCCTTTTCCAATTATAGCCCCTCCCCTGCAGAATTACCCTGCAGATTTTTTAAAAAATCGGAGAGTCGTAATTTTTTTTTTTAAAATCAGCGTATAATCTGCAGAACCTATATTTTAAACTTTTTAGCAGATAATCCGCGGATTATACGACGAAAATTACGGTAGTTAAAAGTATTCATCATTTTCCTTTTGTGTATTGAAAAACAAACTATAGTATCCCAAGATACCAAAGAATGAATTCCTTTATGTTTTAAATCAGAAATGAAGGAAGTGCTCTGAGATACCCATATCATAGTATCCCAAGATACCCATATCACATAATCAGCATCCACTACCAATATATGTATAACCGCAGTTGAGAAAAATAATGCTATGCCATTAACGTATCAGCTTAGTTTTTAGACTTAAACTGATGTGATAAAAACTTGTAACTGAATTATGTCCAGCTTTATGCAAATTATGTAGACCAGGGGATGCCCTTCAGAAGTATTTTATGGCTAACTGTTAACTTTTTCATTTGTGAGCATTTAATAAAAGTATATCGTGATATTGGTATAATTTAAACAAGTATTACGAATGCACCGATAACAATATTTTTCCTGATAAGCAAGCCCTTTATATCAAAACCTAGGCTGAACAGAATAACCAATTTTTGTAAATTAATAACCATCATATAGCGTGGCTATGTACACAAAAATTCAGATTTTTGTATCGCACCCCACCAAAGATACAAGACCTCAAACATTGGGGAAGTGTGTTTTTCTCAAATTCGGGTGGGGGTAAAGCATGAAGGGGTCCCCTTATTTCAGAATTTGTGTGTGTGTGTGTGTGTGTGTGTGTGTGTGTGTGTGTTTCAAGGGACAAGGTTTCTACAGTATGAATTGCAACTTTGTGTATGTTTCCTGTTTCATAAAAAAATCACAAAGACAAAATCAGCATCCGATCATCAAGGTTTAAAGGGCTTTTAAGTAAAGAATGTGACTGATTTCTGAATTTTTTTAGTGTTACAGAATCCTCATTGTATGCTTAACAAAACCTTTTTTTGAATCATTCCAATATCTGTATTGGTTCAGGAGATATCAGAAATATTGGAAAGGCTTCAATATGCTAAAAATTGTGATGGCCACCATGTTTGAAACAACCTATAGATGTGGGGGGAGTGAATTTTTTTTTTTTAATTATTTTTGGCTATTATTCAACCACACAAATAAATGAGCAAAGTTTCAAAAAATTTCAGAGCTATGCAGCTACACGCTTTTTCAAAATTGGGTCATTCTGCATGGAATGACTCATACATCTGATGATTTTGCTACCCGTACTTCTAATGGAAATTTTTTTGACCCTATTTCCTCAGCAAAGAAAGATTTCCCATGCATCAAAACTTGCCCACTGATAAAAAACATCCTAACTTAGATTGTACAATCGGTGTTTTTTGTAAAACTTTCTGAACTATATTAAAAATCAATAACTTTGCTTCGATGTAGTTATGATACTTGCTTACAGGTAGTGCCACTCTTCCTTACCACTACGTCGAAGTGAAGTTATTGATTTTTAATATAGTTCAGGAAAGTTTTCTTGTGAAAAACACCGATTGTACAATATAAGTGAGGATGTTTTTTATCAGTGAACCAATTTTGATGTATGGGAAATCTTTCTTTGCTGAGGAAAAGGGTCGAATTTTCCATTGGAAGTATAGGGAACAAAATCACTAGACATCCACCATAATTCTAGACTCCTTTTCCAGTAATAATATTTTCTACATGGCAAAGAAATGTTCCAGCAGAAAAAGAAGTCGCTCTGGATCTTCTCTTTCCTATTATTTGAATGGAAAAAAGAGGTTTTTATAAACAGTTCATTATTTTCAAGGTTTTAAGTCATTTTTTTGGAAATATAACATTACAAAATTATTTCTGTCTGTCAATGTGATATACTTAAAAAATAGTTGTTTTTGCAAAATCAACTCAGTTTTCTGTCTACTTTTTGAGAATACAAGACAAACATTACCACCCGCATTTTACAGATTAAAAAAAATAATAATAAAAATAAAAAAACTTTCAGCACTGAAAGTATTTTCAATTTTTTCATGAGTATTTGCTAGAAGGGCCACCCAGTTCTTTGCTTTGTCTTCAGTGTTGCGGCACCGTCAGGCAGATTTTTAAATTCTTGACGATGTGAAAAGTTTATCAAAAATAATTAAAAACCATGTTGAAGGAGGCAGAATTAGTTATCCAAGAGACTGTTTGTGATATTTTTGAAAACGAGAAAATATCCTGTTGTAGAAGTTCTTTGAAGATTAATGTTGGAATGCACTTTTGTGATACCTGTGGAAGGAGTGTAAAAGGCTTGTGGAGCTGAGAGAGCTTTTTTTTTTTGTTTCTATTTTTAGAATTTATGAAAGGCAAGTATGTTTATCTTGTTTTTTAAACATGAAGAGTAACTAGATGGGATATAAAGCTGCTGTTACAAAGGCTTATACAGGCAGGTACCTGTCTTTACATAAAATAGTTTGTCTTCTGTCCTTTTGTTAAATTACTTTCAGCATTTTTTCTTTACCTTGTATCACAAAAATAAAAAAAAATGTTTGATATAGAACCATCTGAACTACACTATCTACCAACAAGTAATTGGACACCTGTGATAGCAAAGGAAAACGAAGTTTATTCACCTTCAATAGTTGGTGGAGCCTCCACGAGCGGCGATTACAGCTGCGATCCTCCGGTGCATACTCTCAACCAGGCGTTGTACGACGGCTAGCAGTATTTTCTCCCACTCGGCTTGGAGAAGACAGGTCAGTTCCTTCACCAATTTCGGGCGGTGGGGCCGCCCCTTAAGTCAACGCTCCAACTCGTCCCAGAGGTGCTCGATAGGGTTAAGGTCCGGGCTCTGCGCAGGCCAGTCCATTCGATTAACCCCACTGTCACCATACCAAGCCATGGTGGACCTCGCAACATGACAGGTGGCATTGTCATCCTGAAAGTAACATGGGGTCACCCCGTAAAACTGCCACAACATAGGAAGCGCATGGTCATCCAAAATGGTGCAGTAGGTCTCTGCATTGAGTCTACCAGGAATTGCGACCAAGGGTCCCGTGCCATACCAGGAGAAACACCCCATAGCATAATTCCACCACCGTCGAACTTCACAGTTGGCACAATACATTCCGGCAGGAGGCGTTCTCCAGGCAAACGCCAAACCCAGACCCTGACATTCGAGCAGTAGAGGGTGAACCTTGATTTGTCGCTCCAGAGAACCTGTTTCCACTGTTCAACGGTCCACTGTCGACGTTTTTTGCACCACGTTAGCCGAGCAGCGCTATTGGACTTGGTGATCAAAGGCTTGTGGGCGGCAGCATGTCCACGATAACCGAGCAGATGGGCTTCCTTACGGATGGTATTCATCGAAAGAACACTCCCGGATGCCTGTTGAAATTCCTCGCGGATGTGGCCCATCGATTTGGTGCAGTTCTTCCGAATTTCTCTGGCCAGCACCCGTCGGTCTCTAACTCCCAGTTTTGTGGGTTTGCAGGGTCGGGGCACATTCCAACAGTCACCTCTCATCTTCCACTTGCCAATCACATAGGCCACTGTTGATTTTGGGTACTTCAACTCGTTGGATATGTCACGTATGGATCGTCCATTTCTGTGATACCTGACGATTACACCTTTCTCAAAATCAGAGAGCTCTGAACTGCGTGGCATCTTGCATGCGACTGGTTGCGTTGTTGTTTCTCACACGATATTTAACGGCGGCGGCCGTGACGTGTATCAGGACCGCAGATATCATTGATTGCAGGGGTGTCCAATTACTTGTTGGTAGATAGTGTATATTGTGTGCGATCAAAACAAGTGAAAAAATTACATAATAATGGCCTCTCCTTCACTGTGGTTTTATGCACATGAGCGGGCCCTCGTGCCCATCTGTCAAAATGTCAATAGCTCCCTACTGTGAAAAAAAAATATATATATATATTGTGTGCGATCAAAACAAGTGAAAAAATTATATAATAATGGCTTCACTTACTGTGGTTTTATGCACTTGAGCGGGCCATGTGTGATAAAACAAAGATAAATAAAAGCATTAAGCTATTTTTCGCACAGTTATAATCACGGAGCAGAAAATCCAGTTAACATGTAGTAGTGGAGAATAAAAACTCAAGAAATGCATAGAGCGTATTAAATCCGTTTATTTTTATGATGTAATAAGCACAAAGATTCGCCAAGCTTTTGCACTCCGCTGGGAGGTTTTTTCAAGAAAGGCAATGGTAGACATAAAAATGTTGGCTGGCAAACATCTTAAGTTTTATATATACCCCCTAACCCCCTAACCCCCTCCCTCAGAAGCTAAGTTTTCTTAAAGTTTAACTGTAGAAGATCAGTTTAGAAAAACCCTCCACAAAAAAACTATGGTGAAACAATTCCTTTCTCCCTCACATATGAGCAGTACTGACCATAAACCTGTGACTGGTGATAGGTGCTCCCTTCTAATCCTTTATTCTCTGCTATATGACCCAATGTATGATAGGGAAATGTTGGTCCCCTTGACACAGACATCAAGTCACTGGATAAAAACCAGTGCCTCAAGTACCTGTCTCCTTTCTTAGGTTCATCATCATTGTTATGGCCCTTTTAGCAGGTAATCAGTCAGAAAAGATTAGTGTCAAGCATTACCCTAAATGACCACTTTGAAAAACAAAGCTAAGGGAAAAGCAGCGTTTTTGATGAGCGGGTTACTCGCTCCAGGCATTTGGCCCACTTCTTTGACAGAGAATATGTTCGCTGGAGCTTATTTCAGCCTGTTCTAGCCAGCTAAAGGGTTAAACTTACCTGAAACATTGAGAGATTGTTTCCTTTTTTTAAAAAATAACATTTTTATTTGGCCTCTTTTTATTTGAGGGGTCGTATCTTTAGCATTTATTCCTAGGCAAAAACGTTGTTCCTTGATTACACTGTTGAACGCTTCACATATTAAATTTCACAGTCCATTACTCTGCTTTTTCCAGTTTCATTCACATTTTTGCTGTTTATAATTTAAACTGTCATTTATCTGCCTTGCTCGACAGTGGAGCCTGGGAATCTGTCGCCTTTTCCCCACCCATGGTTGAGGACTGCCTACGGTTGCACAGGGTAAACTGTGAGGTATTGCTTCACATTTGGAAGCAAGAAATTCCACAGCCTTCATCTGAAATGGTATTAGGTTTTGCACTTATCATATTAGCTGCACCTATTTCCATAGGAATCCTACTCTGAGTGAAAAAAACATTTCACGTTTTTTTTTTTTTTAAGTACTTTTTTTATTTTTTTTTATTGAAGGTTTAATGACCACTGTGAGCAACTCAGTGGGCTATAAGCAGTCGCCCATCCCTAATTTAAGGCCACTGGTTCCAGGGAAGGAAGAGAACCAGAGCCGTAAGAAAAAAATATCCATGCCTCACCGGGATTCGAACCCGGACCCATCTTGGACGAATGATCAGAAGCTATCGCTTAAACCACTACGCTTCTGGGGTGGCGAAAGTATTTCCAAAGCAGTGTTACATCAAACCTCACGTTGCAATTGTCAGCAATTTGCTTACTCTGAGACTGCAGCTATCTGCATGCCACTACATGATATAAACAGTGAAATGCAGAACTGGGTTTTTTTTTTTTAAAGAATACATATATGTATTTCAGTGAGTACTAATACAAATACATCAAATGAAATGTGAAAAATCTCTGTCATTTCTCCACGATGTCTTGAGAACAGAATAACCATACTTACCAGTTATCCATGTCTGTGCCCCAGTTATATCCTCAGCTGTGCCCTCCCCACCTCAAAAGGGGGGAGGGCACAGCTGAGGATATAACTAACAGAAGGTCATAAAACTATTGCCGAGAGCTGCGGTCAAAAACAAACGAACCCACTGGCAAATTTCGTGGGAAAATTCATGTAACCCCCATAAGTCCAGCCCTAATGTTTACTGACCCGCATGCTTATACGCAAGTACAGGGTAATTTGAAATGATTGCCCCGATTACAAATAACAATACATGGTTTATGAACATAAATTCAGAGATCAAATTGCTGCACAATAAAGAAGAAAGTTTAGAATTTTGTTCCCATACCTTACAAATGTTCTATGTGACTCCCCTGGGTCACGTGGACAACATCTAAATGGTAATCCATTTCATGCCATACATTTTGACATACCCGCACAAAAAGAAGTCACAAGGAGTAAGGACTGGAGACCTAGGGGGCCACTTGCAGAAAACCCTGTCATCCTGTCCACAATGACCAATCCTAAGGTTTGAAAAAATTATCAAGATCATACCATTTTGGAAGAATTTTCAGAAGACCATAGAAACACAGCAGTAGGTTCCAATAAAATTCTAAACGTCCTTCTTTCTTGTGTAGGGATACCAGCTGTCTATTTATCTTCATAAACACATTATTGCCATTTGTAATTGAGGCAATCATTTTGAATTACCCTGTATATACAGTAACTTCAGTCTTTTTTTTCAGCCTTAGAAAGGATGGGCAATGGTAATAATTGTCAGATTTACAATGTCATATTTTTGAATTTTAGAAAGAAAAAAATCATTTTTGAATGAATGGAATACAAAATGGAGAATCAGGATTGCAGATTTTGGATGAGGGAACAATTTCTAACTTTCTTGATTTAGTAATCACTTGCCATCGTCCATCCTTTCTGAGGTTGAAGAAGACTGAAGTTAGCCACCCCAGTGGTCTAAATGCTGGCTTATGATCATATGTCCAAGATTAACCTGGGTTCGAGTTCTGTCTGAGGCATAGATAAAGATGCGTTTCTTGTATGGCACTGACTGTCCTTTCTCTGCAACCAGTGGCCCTAAATTAGGGATGAACTACAGGGTGAGCCAAAAGTCACTGTGCACCTGGCAAGACAATACATGTACAACAACTACAAGCATACCTGCTACAATAAATGTTAGAAATGGTCCCCTTCTATGTGTAGACATGTATCCACGCATCTCTGAACATGCTCTCAAAGGCACGTGACGGGTCCAACGGAGAAATGTTGCTGATTACTGTGGTGATGGCTTCCTGCAGTTCTGGCAGAGAATGGGGATTGTTCTGGTAAACAGAGTTTTTCAGTAAACCCCACATATAAAAATCTGTAGGCGTGAGATTGGGTGAACGTGGTGGCCATATGCCTTTGGAGATGATCCTGTTCCTGAACACATCAGTCAACAATGCCATGGAGACATGAGTTGTGTGGGGCGTACCAAAATCCTGCTGGAAGTATACATTAACAATTTCATTCTTGGTTAAGCGTCCGATTGGGTATAGATTACTGTCACAATACCTTGCCGCATTTATCGTCCCATCGAAGAATATGAGCCCAATTATGTGTCTTCTAGATATCGCACACCACAATTTACATCAGGTGCACAGGACTTTTGGCTCACCCTGTACTACTTATAACTCATGGAGTTGTTAGCAGTAGTTATTAAACCTTGAAATAAAGAAAAGGCTGAAGGTATTAGAAGCTTCCTTACTTAACATTTTTTTATATAACTTAAGCTCTTCTTTTTTTTAGTTTTTAATATCTGTTGATTTATAGTTATGTGTTTATGTCCATATTCATCTTATACTGTGTGAATCTTTCTTATATCAATTTCAAAAGATGGAAATACTTTGGGGGCAGATTTCAAGTTCTTAGCAAAATATGGGCTTCCTGTAGGATATGGAAGTACTGCTTGAACAAGAAACTTCATTTAAGCATGTACTTTCGATTTTCTGTTGACTTTAGCATCAAGAAATTATGCTTAATATTAAATAAATATATGCTAATAATAAATTTCTGTCTTTTTAATCAGGTAGGTACATCAGTGTGGGGGATTAGCCCACAGCTGACGGTTCCAGATGGTCATTCAACCTAAGGATTCTGGAACAAAACCCAGTGAGTTGGGGTCTTTTTGCCAATGTCACAGAGAACTAGCTGGCACCTCTCCAAGATTCACAGAGGCCCTTGTTGCTGTTCTGTGTGCCATTGCTCACGGAGCGCCCCGAGGGGCAAACCCATCTCTCATTGTCCCAGATGGCTGTGTATGAAAGTGTAATTTTTCCTACACTGATGTATGTCAGTGAAACCTGGGTACTACAGAAGAAACATAGGAGTCGTTTGTGTGCTGGAGAAATGTGTTACTTACGGGGTTTGTGGCAAGACTCGTTCTGATCATGTGAGGAATGAAGATGTGTTGCAGTTGAGTAATGTGAAGCAAAATGTTGTTAGCAAGGTGGTTCGGACATGTTGAAAGAATGAGTGATGAGATGCTTACTAAGAATTTTTTTTAGCCCAAGTGGCAGGAAGGAAAGGCAGAGGAAGGCCAAGCAAGTCATGGGTGGATCAGATTCAAGAGTGTCTGCATGAGTATGAAGTATAGAAGATCTTGTGTGCATTGTATGATGGATATCAGTGAAGCCTGAGTTGTATGTCAAGATCACTGTAAATGGATAAGTTTAATACGGCAACAGTAAGTAAATAATCAGTTAAAAATTATCCCATAGCTGTTTTTTGTTGTGGAGCTAACCTCTTAATCCCAGAGAACAGGTTAGTGATATGTATATATGTATGTACAATAATAAATAAATATTATTACATAAATGTATGTTTAAATATTATTACATAAATTTGTTTAAGTTGATCGAAAGAATATGGTTTTTAATTTTCTCTTTGTGTTGGAGAATGGCCATTTAATAAATTGAAAGGTATACAAATATGAAACATAAAAAAACAAGAAAGATGACATTGAATTTTTGGTTGTAATGAGCACGTCTTTTTAATCCGTTCTGGCGCAAATTAATTTTATCAAAGCTATTCAAAGTCAATAGAACCAGTATTGTAAACAATAGTATCTGACCGAAGAAAGTAGTTCTTCAATCGGGTTTTTAGTCCTGCAGAAATTGCTGTAAATGGAAACTTGTGCCCTCTGGTGGCAGACTTTTGCATTAAGATAAATTTGAAATTATATGAGAAACATTTTGCAGCGGAAACGCTCTCCAACAAAGAATTTGTCAAATTGGACCATTAGAAATAGAGATATCAACAAAAATAAAATATGCATCTACTCCCCCTAGTGGGAAAACCATTCATTATTTTAAGAAAGTATTCTCAAAAGTTTTTTCGATGTGAGCAGTATTGGTCCACGAAAGAATTATTTCAATTGAGTTTTCAGGATCTTAGATTTTGCTGCAAATACATCAGAAGCAGAAATTAACACTTACATCTTCTGGTGGTCAAACCATTCTTTACCAAATATTAGAAAGTATATGCAAAACATTTCCCATCAGGAGCTGTATCCGACACAGAAAGAATTTTTCAAATCGGAGTTTTAGAAGCAGAGTTATTGGGGGAAATGCAGTTTACCTTAACGCCCCCTAAGCGGAAAGTCTTATGAATTACCGTACTTGAAAATATTGAAATTATCTGAAAAACATTTCGCACCAGAAATGCTCTCTAACAAAGAAGGAATTTTTCAAATCGAACTATTAGAAGTAGAGATATTGACAAAAATAAGATGTACATTTACGCCGCTGGTGGAGAAATCATGGATTATTTTAAGAAGAAAATATTCCAAAAACATATATCAACGCGAGTAGTACTGGTCCACGAACGAATTTTTTTTCAATTGAAATTTTAGAAGCTCAGATTTTGCTGCAAATACATCAGAAGCAGAAATTAACATTTATGCCCACTGGTGGCCAAAAAATTCTTTACCAAATAATTAGAAATTACATGCAAAAGATTTCCCATCAGGAGCTGTATCCCTTAAAGAAAGAATTTTAGAAATCAGAGTTTCAGAGGCAGACATATCGAGGGAAACACAATTTACCTTTATGTCCCCTATTGGAAAGTCCATGAATTGCTTGAAAATTTCAAGATTATATGAAAAACAAGTCTCACCAGAAACTCTATCCAACAGAGAAGGAATTTCTCAAATCAGACCATTAGAAACGAGATATTGACAAAAATAAGATATAATCTACGCCCCTAGCAGAGAAACAGTGCATTATTTTAAGAAGTATTCCAAAAAGGTTTATCGACATGAGTGGTGGTATTGATCCACGAATGAATTTTTTCAGTCGAGATTTTAAAAGCTCAGATTTTGCTGCAAATCATCAGAAGCAGAAATTAACACTTACGACCCCTGGTGGCCAAACCATTTTTTACCAAAAATTAGAAATTATGTGCAAAAGATTTCCCATTAGGAGCTGTGTTTGCTGAAGAAAGAATTTTTTAAATCGGAGTTTCAGAAGCAAAGATATCGGTGAAAATGCAATTTCCTTTTAGCAGAAAATCTATTCATAACTTGAAAAAGTGACTATACCTAAAATAGTCTTCAACATAAATAGAATCGAAAGATTAAAAAAATTAAATTGGATGTTTAGAATTAAATATATGGAATAAAATGTATTTTGAATTCGATATCATCTGCAATTTAAGCCCTCTGGCGGAAAAACTGTGAATCGTAAAAAAAAAAAAAAAAAAAAAATCATTTTTCGCTCATTTCAAGCTTACTAATAGTTGCAGAGATATGGTGCCCATAGACGGATGGACAAACTGGTAAACAAGCACGATCTTTTTTACAAAAGACATGCTAAAAACATCAGGTGAGTAAACTGTGTAGGCCTGTTCTTAAATGAAACACATATTTTTTATGAGCAAATGAAGTTTACAGGTGCTGGAAAAAGTAATTTTGGAAGCATTTTCTATTACATGTTTGTCTTCCCCTTGCCAAATATTGTTTTCTGAAAATATTTAGAAATGAAAGAAAACAGATAACTACACTTTCATATGCTCTGTATGTTATGGAACTGTTTCAAAGAGAGAACTTTAGATAAATAGTTGATCTTAAAATATAAATAAACTCAAATTAAAGAGATCCGGTAAAGATACACCTTGACTAAATGACTAAAGAATCAGACAAATTCGTTTAATAGGCGTAATGCACATACAAAGGTAACTAAACGCAAGCTTTCACCAAACACGGTTGGCATCCTCAGGCAAATGCTATAAAATATAAACAAAGAATTCCATTTAAATGCACAGAGTAATGTGTAAAACAATGACACAGGTGGTATGTGATAGGCACGGCGCAGTTAAAGTCATAGAGCAGATGCGTGTGGGTGAGAATTAAGTAGGGCACGCCAGGCATGGGGAAGCTCAATTGATGTTTCAGAGTTGCATACGTCATGCCTTGACAATATTTCTATGGCTTCTCGAAGAAGGGTCGCTTGGGCCATTGTGTATGGAGCTACTTTCTTCATATTCGACCATAAAGGAACAGCTGATCGGGTGGCAACTTCACGGGCCAGAGCGGTGGTGAGTAGGCCTCTCTTGGCATCCCACTTATGTTCTTGGAGCCTTATACTCAGTGATATTTTTGTCATACCAACATAGTTCTTGGTTGTTCCGTCTGGGTAGAGCAAAGGGATGGTATATACCCCCGCCTCATTTCAGGTTAACGCCACTTCGTTTGTAGCCCGTGAGACAGGCTGCAATGGTTCTAGGAGCTCGGATTCCTATACCCAGACCAAATCTCTTTAGGTCTTAAAATATGTTTGCTATATTCATACATGTCTATACATTATCATGTAAATCACTAATAATTCAGTGTGAATGGAAATTTAGAAGTTGTTGCTTCTTGCATGGAACCTTTATTGGTAATTTGGTAATATGTGCGACATAAAAAACAATTGCTCATTTCAGAGCACTTAAATATCCTTGGCAGTATTTCTGTAGCGGGCAGGTTTTCTCATGTGTATGCTTTGTATTCAATTTAGATAAATTTCACAATCTTTTTAATCTTTAAGTAGCCCTTCATGTCCATTGTATTGTCAGTCATTTCTATACTTTCCTCTTATACAGCCAATCTGGTACTTCATCGAACAATTGAAAGAATTCATGTTGGTAACAGATATGGTGATATTCCTAGAGGAGTGTTTGTTGTGAGAGGAGATAATGTTGTTCTTCTTGGGGAAATTGTAAGTAATTTTGTTATTCAGACACCCTCTCCATTGCTTTTGTGAAAAACATGTTATTTAAAATTAAGTGTTGCATAATTCTAGTTTTCAGGTTATAAGATTTGTGTATTTATTGCAAGAGAGATAGATATTATATGTAACTCTTCCTCTGGGGAGTGAATAAAAGTGGCCTATTTATTCTGTAGGCAGCAAAAACTGTAGAAGGAAAAAAAATGCTATATCTGATTATCAGAGTACCTTAAAGTTGTATGTTTTCCATGTATTGATATGTGCTCAACAGCTATGGTCAGTGCTGAAAGCATGCACAGTCAAGAGTCTCACGATTCAGCTCACTTTCACATCAGAATGCACGTCTCACACGTGTAACCTGTTTTTTGGATTCATATCGGGTAGAAAACCATTCCTGCTCAAACATAAATAGGTAGACTAAAGGAAGAGATCGACAGAACATTTGCAATAGGATTTTTGGCAAGGTATGACAGAAGGGGAATAGCTATCAGGTAACCACAAAAGTATTTGCCATTTTCAGAGACAGACAAAGTATAACACATATGTAATAGAAAAGCAATTTATTCATCAAAATAATTACCATGGGCATCAACAATGTGCTACCAGCTTGTTAACAGCTTATATATACTCCTGCAATAAAATGCCAGCATGGGAAGAGAATAAGTTTTGGAGGACACCATGCAACTCATCAAAGTTGGAAAAGTTGTGTCCACACAAATTACTGTTGAGTGAAAAAACAAGTGATAGTCTGAATGAGGGATATATGGTGAGTAAGCTGGATGACATAAAAGCTCTCACCCATGTTCTTTGATAGTGTTTTTGGTCAATGAAGCGGAGTGGGCACAAGCATTATCTTGAAGGAGCAGAACTCCCTTTCTGTTGACCAGTTCTGCTTCCTTCATTTTCAGGTCCTCGCGCACATGTTTTGGTTGTTAACAGTACACAACAGCAGTGATTGTTTGGCCGCATTGCAAGAGTTCATAATGAACAACACCAGGTGTTGTCCACCATACACACAGCATAACTTTATGTGAATGCAGTGCTGGCTTCAATGTGTGAGGAATTGAGACACTGGTGGACAACCAATGTCTAGAATGTTTTAGGGTGCTGTACTGGACCCACTTCTCATCACATGCGAGTATCCTCTCTAAACATGGTTCCTTGTCATAGCGAGACAGCAATGCAAGACAAGCTGAGACACATTGCTATTTGCTCTCTGCAGACAATTCATGGGGATTCACTTGCAGACAATTCACTTAGACAAATTGTATGCCTTATCTATTTGCATGCAGATGTCTTTGGATGCTTTCATCACTAACACCAAATAACTGGGCTAGTTCCTGGCATATTTGGCTACTGACCTGCTCAGTAGCAACTTTCAGAGCTTCTGTGTGAAGGCTGACAGGACGACCACTCCAGGCCTTTTCTTGAAGGGATTCATCTCTGTCTTGGAACTTTCAAAACCAATTTTGAGTTATGCGTTCCTTCACAGCATCTGCCCCAAATGCTAAGCAAATGTGACAAGTTGTGTTCTGCAGCACATGAACCAAATTTAAATTTGTATAACAAACACCCAAAAATAATCTCTACGGATACTGCAATTATAATCGCATGTTTCTCCACCATCAAACTGCTTACTCGTCTGACTCATATGTGTAGGGCATCTTGGGATTTCAGCTGACAATATACTGTGGGTGGAATGCTAACTCTCTGCAAATACAATTATTACAAGACGTTTCATTTGTTCTCTCAAAAAACGGCAAATATTTTTGTGGTCACCTGATACATTGCATAGTAAAGTGGCAAGTGCCATATTAAAAGGAAGAAAAATGAAATGCTTCATTCCAGATATTCCAAAATCTTTCTTACGAAGTAAAAAATGGGTTAGAAAAATTACATCCATATAGCCATTAAACCAAATTGATCAGTGGTGAATCTAATTTGTAGTGATAGATAACCAAGCTGGAGTTATGGAAAATTTATGATGAAGCTGGAGTTCACCTGTTTCCACTTTCACCTTATGGAAAATTAATGATTACACAGTCGTATAGAATGACATCCACTAAGCCAAACATATTCATGATATTTGCTTTCTAAAAAGATCAACATTATGCTATTGGAAAATATCAAACCAAGTTGGGATGAAATGAAGCAATTAGCTATGTATACAACATACAGAGCATCATAATTAGAAAAATTATTGAAATATTATCAGCAAACATGCATACTTGTGGCCTTTTTTTTTATATATTTCTGTTGAACCAATTGGTTATAGAAAAACATGATTTTTCTTAAGTTACCAAAAATTCAGTTAGTTTGCTGTGTCAAATTACTCAGTGAAAAGAATGAAGGGCAAGGATGTTAAGACTGCACCTGAGGACCTGAAACACTGTAGGAACTCAGAATGCAAGTATGAGACATAAACTTCACCTAATCAATAACAAAACTGGGATTTGTACTTCACACTTTAGAAAAAAACATACTATGGGTTTCTAGAAAATGAGTGCCACTTTCTTTCTCAATTGGACTCAAATTATTCAAAATACCAAGAATGGAGTGATTTCTGTTATTCTTGTAGGATTTTTATTTTTGTAGAAATCTGTTGTATGATCTGTAGTGCATCTTGTTATCCAGAAAATTGGAAGAACAGTTGGACACATAAGTGTAAAGCATCAAACATAATGATCGAAAAATAATTTTCTATAGTGTAAATCAGATGTGCTTCATAGTGAGCAACATATAAAATGACTGAGATAAGAAAACATTCTAAAAATTATTTCTGTATTACAGACATGTGGTATGACACATATTTTAAAGTGAGAAAATCATATAATAATATGCAAACTTTGCACTCCTGCAACAGATCTGAAGGATACACTGACAGCAGTACATATTCTGGGCTAGCTGCTAAGCCTATGGTATTAAAATTTGGAAACGTATTAAACAATGTTGGACTGCTGCTTGGACTAAAAAATAAAGTCTCACAAACGGTGGCCCTCAACAGAACATCTGGTGCTGTCATATTTCATGTCCATGCTTGCTGAGTCATAGACCTTCCAGCCAGAGTTGCCATGATATTCTCATGGCGTTGGAGTGAGGGACTACTTATGTTTGCATTAGAAATACTTCACTGAGCTAGTAGGTAGACTGTCATGCTACAAGCTGCTGTTTTGCGCCAGCTGGAGAACATTTTTATACCAACTAGTTTAGTTGTGTTGTCTGTAATTAATTAATGTTAGTGAATTAAAAAAAAAATTCAGCTTTAACATAACTTCAAACTGTGCAGAGCGGAGACCTCAACCTGCACTTTTAGTATGAAACATACTCTGCAACTTAGTTTTGCTCTCACACAACAGAATTGTGTCATCAGCATACAACAACCTGCACACATGGAAATTGCCATGCTACGACACAAACCAGTAACTGTTTATTTTTGGCATCACACATGCATGCATCCATAAATGTACGGAACCGCCATGGTGACATTACACAACCTTGTCTGGCTTCTGCCCCAATGAAAAACCAATTCAGTAAACCAGTATTTACAAATACTCCACTGCTAGCATACATAGCTTTCATACACTGAAGGCAATACTGTAGCTATTCGGGTATCCAAGTATCCCTGGCAGCCAGATTCCTGGATTTCTCACTAATTGAACACATACTTGGTATGGCATCATCTGTAGACTTATCTACAACTGGTATGAACTCAAGACACTCAAAGTACTATAGATTCTCCATAGTCACTATAGGAATCGTTGGTCCACTACAGAGTACTTCAAACATTGAATATCATTGAAACTGGTCTGGCAAAGTCACCCATGGCTTTGTGAAAATAATGGTTGTCTTGACAGGTGACTGCCAAATAGTAGTTGAATTTGCCAAAATATCTCCCCTCCCACTTCAAACTAAAATAAACAAGTTAGTAAAATCATGCAATGCATTGATTATGATACGCTTTCCAATATACTAGAAATCATTACTCAAGCTATTACTCAAATTATGAGGAAAATGGCTGTGGAATAAATCTCACCACTGTGCGCTGACCTTTGATCCATTTGGATGATATTCAACAGAACTGGTTCAGTATATCTCCGAAATAACATGATAAAGTTTTGTCGCAATCGAAGCAATTTTACGGAAGTTATGATGCATAAGCGCTATGGAATACATCCCGCTCCTATGTCCTAACCTTTACCCCATTTCGCCCATTTTCAATAGGATTCGTCCCCAGACAGGTCCCTACAACATACCAACATTTCATCCAAATCGAAACATTTTTACGTAAGTTATGACTCATAATGGCGATAGAAGTTATTCCGTTCCTATGTCCTGACCTTTTACCCCCATTTCGCCAATTTTCGATAGGGTTTGTCCCCAGGTGGTCTCCTACCACATACTAAAATTTAATCGAAATCGAACTTGTTTTACGTTAGTTATGATGCATAAGAGCAGTGGAATAGATCCTGCTCTTATGTCCTAACCTTTGACCCCATTTCGTTCACTTTCAATAGGATTCCTTCCCAGGTGTTCCCTTACCACATACTAAAATTTCATCGAAATCAAACCATTTTTACGCGAGTTATCGTGCGGACGAACATACGCACACAACGAGTGACATAATGAGGCAGATGGGAATCGCAACCATCTGCTAGCAAGGTGTGACGTCATAAAATTTTAATAGTATCAACAAACAACACGTGACGTAATGAGATAGATGGTGGCATGACCGCGCGCCAACATCTAATGGGGCGACGCCATGATGCCATACTTGGAATACTTAATATTTTCTAAAACATAACCATAATTATGCAATCCAACATTTTTTTGTCTGCTGACGTCATGAAAATACAGGCCGCGCCATCTTTTTCTGGACAATTAATGTGTTCACAAGGATGAAAATTTGAACATCGATTAAAATAGCTTCATTTTATAACTTGGAATACTTAATATTTTCTAAAACATAATTATGCAATCCAACATTTGTTTGTCTACTGACGTCATGAAAATACAGGTCGCGCCATCTTTTTTCTGGACAATTAATGCATTCACAAGGATGAAAATTTGAACATCGATTAAAATATCTTCATTTTATAACTTGGAATACTTAATATTTTCTAAAACATAACCATAATTGTGCAATCCAACATTTGTTTGTCTACTGACATCATCAAAGTACAGGTCGCGCCATCCTTTTTCTGGTTTCAACACCACCAAAGGAAAAGTTATTGATTTTTAATATAATTATGGTTATGTTTTAGAAAATATTAAGTATTCCAAGTTATAATAAAGTTATTTTAATCGATGTTCAAATTTTCATCCTCGGGAACACATTAATTGTGAAGGAAATGTGTACAAAAGTTTTTTCATTGGAAGTATAGGAAGCAAAATTACTTGACGTCCACCTTAATAATATGGGATAAGAGCGATGGAATGGATCACAATCCTATGTCCTGACCTTTGACCCCATTTCGTCCACATTCAATAGGATTTGTCCCCAGGTGGTCCCCTACCACATACTGAAATTTCATCAAAATCGAACCATTTTTACGCACGTATGACGCATAAGGGCAATGGAATGCATCCCACTTTTATGTCCTGACTTTTGACCCCACTTCACCCATTTTGAATAGGTTTTGTCTCCAGGTGGTCCCCTACCACATAGTAAACTTTCATTGAAATCGAACCATATTTACGCAAGTTATGACTCATAAGGGCAATGGAAGGATCCCGCTCCTACGTCGAGACCTTTGACCCCATTTGTCCCATTTTCAATAGGGTTCGTCATCAGGTGGTCCGCTACACATACTAAAATTTCATCGAAATCTAACCATTTTTACACCAGTTATCGTGCGGACGGACAAAGCTGGAGCATATACGCTTCTTCAACCTACAGTTGGAAAGCGTAAAAAAGATATGTTTTAATGCAGCTTGCTGCAAAGTGTTTGTTTTTTCATCTTTCTGTGCCATTTGGTAAAGTGTTTGAAACATGCGTAGGGCAGTCAAAAAGTTGGCTGCACTTGCATATAAAAAAAAAAAAAAAAAAAAAAATTGGGAAATGTTTATATTTATGTAGGAAATACAATAGAAGAGCTATTTTTCAATCGAATTGCCTAGTTTATTCAAATATTTATCGTAGCATGGCACGAGTTTGTGTATCCCTTCTTGAAAAACTTGTCGTCCAACCTGCAATAACCATTTTTGCGTCGCATTTTTGACACCACTTCACAAGGTCATTTTTCATGGGACCTAACACATGGAAATCACAAGGCAAAAAGTCTGGACTGTATAGGAATGGTGTTCCCTCCCATTTGAGTTTGTCAAGGAGGGCCTTCATGACACGTGCTGAATGTGTTGTCAAGTTGTCATGCAGAAGGACAATGCCTCTTGACAGTTTTCGTGGCCGTCAGTCTTTAATCGCTTTTTGCAGCCTCTTAAGAGTTTCATGATATGGTGCTGCATTAATTGTGGTGTCCTTTGACATGAATTCATAATGCACAACACCTTGATTGTCAACAAAAAGGGTGAGCATAACCTTTCCAGTGGAACAATTTGGCACTTTTTTGGAGGCAGAGAATGTGAAGGTTTCCACTCACATGAAGTCTGCTTCATTTCTGGTGAGAAGCGATGGACCCAAGTCTCGTCTCCAGTCATAATATGGTCTAAAAATTCATTTCCTTCTCTGTAATAATGATCCAAAAAAAAAACGAGAGTTGTTTGAAAACGTTGTGCCTTGTGTTGTTCTGTGAGTAAGCGCGGCACCCATCGAACACAAACTTTTCGAAACTCAAGACACTTGGTGATAATGTGGTGCACACTTCCATGCAAAATATTCGATTCATCCGCAATCTCATCCACTGTGATTCGCCTGTTTGCATGAATCAATTCGTTAATGAGGTCCACGTTTTCATTCATCGTTGTCGAAGTTCACAGCCTTCCCCTCTTAGTAATTGTCATTATCTGTGCATCCTTTCTTGAACGAGTACCATTTTGCGATCGCCTGCAGCAAAAATGATTTGTCACCGTACAACTTCAAGTAATTGACGTTGAATTTCAGTGAGGTTCAACTATTTTGTCCACAAAAAAAGGGATCACTGTGCAAATTTCAAATTTGGATGCTATTTCCAATGGACACATCTTTCACAGTAAACTGTTCCTGCCACATTGACAAAGCTAATTCAGCGGCTTCATGGAGGAAGTACAAGTGGTGCCCCCACATTGCATATAAATATCTTTTATATAAAAAAATTGTTGGTGCATGCAACTGACTTTTTGACTGCCCATCGTATGTAGATTGTCACAAATTGGGCACAGCTACCATATTACCATATGTTCCACTGAGGGAAATTGAAGGTAAAGAGATGCAAAATGCAATAGCATCACTGCTGCAGATAAACTTTGAAGCCATTTCCACCCTTCCCCTCCTTTTTCTTCCATGATGTGTTCTGAGCATTAAGTAGCCATACATTTTAAGCAAAATTAAACTTTAAAAAGCTTTGAATAAAGCTCATATTGAGAAATGGCTTCCTAGTTTAATTGAGTTAATAATCTAAAGCAACTTATGGGAATTTACTAGGAAATTTTTTTATTTATAGCAAATTTTCGGAGAAAACTCTTCTCCTTCTTCAGGCTCTCTTGTTGTTGTCACTTTTTGCTTGTCACTATCATGGTTACGGTTTACCTTGACGGTTACGGTTAACCTTGACGGTTTAGGTTATTTTTCAACAAATCCTGCCAGATGTTAGGCAGGGAAAATCCTTTGCAGTCATTGATGATGGAATTTTGATTTTTCTCAATCTCTATTCCTTCTTTCAGTTTTCTTTTTTTGGAAATTGCTTTGGAAACTGATTACTTTAAGGGAATTCCAATCCATGCTGTGCCCAGTTTCTCTAACATGCCTATCTAATCCAGTCTTGTTGGAGCAATTTTTTATAGCTGCTTTATGCTCAGCTATACGAGTTTCTAGTCTGCGACCTGTTTCACCTATGTAAGATAGTCCACAACTACAATTTACTTCATAAACTACTCCTTGCATTTTTAAAATATCTTCTTCTCTTTGAACTATTTTAGGGAAAAAATTTTTAACTTTGTTCTCTAAACTTGGAGCTAGCCTAATATTGTATTTTTTACTAATTCTCTTTAAAGCCTCAAATAAACCTTTGTGATAAGAAATTTTTCTAGTGAATTTTACTTCTTGCTTTTGTGGGTTCTTCTTACCATTAAAATTCAGAAGCTTCTCAATTTCTTCTTTAGGATAGTTATTTTCTGCAAGTATGACTTTAAGCTCTTCTTTATGGGCTTCTTTTTATCTGCAGTAGAAACTATTTTATTAATTTTTTCTAAAAACTGACTTGCTACATTTTTCTTAATAGAAACTGGATGATACGAATTGAAATCCAGTAGTCTTTTAGTATTCATTGGTTTTTTATACCAACTAGTGAGGAATTTTTCATCTTCATAATAGATAGTAATATCTAAGAAGTTTATTCTTCTTTCTTTTTGAAGTTCAATAGTGAACTTAAGGGAATCATCTAATTCATTGAATGAGTCTAGAATTCTTTCTGGAACAATTTCTGAGCTATCTATTATAAATAAGATGTCATCCATGTATCTGCTATATAAGCAGAAGTATGTGGGTTGTACTAGTATCTTTTCTTCTAGTTTTCCCACATAATAGTTAGCTAAGAGTGGGGAGAGTGGGGAGCCCATAGCTAGCCCCGATTTTTGAATGAAAAAAAGTTTTCCCAAATTGAAAGTAGTTGTTCTGCAAAGAGAAAGTAAGCATTTCAAAAATTCCTACTAATATGTTTTTTTCCTTGTTGTGAAAAACTATTAGGTCTGCCAAGTCTTCCGCTATAAAGTCTATAAGTTGATCTATATTAATGTGAGTATACATAGACACTATATCTAAACTACCTATAATAGGAGAATCTAATTTAGGAAGAAGTTCTAGTTTTTCTTTTAGCTGCATTGAGTCTGCTGCAAAAACAACTGTACGGGTCACAGAAATGGGGCAGTTTCTAAGAAAGACAAAGTAATTATTTTCAATTTTAATTTTGCTGTAATAAAAAAAAAAAAAAAAAAATGCTTGTTCCATCCACAATCTTCCCAAAGTTCACATCCTGATTTCAACATCTTCTGGTGAAACAAGCACTTACTGAAGCATCAACAGTTCTGTTCAATCAAGCACAAAAATTATGCCCATAAAGAAAATTCTGACACTTCACTGGTCACTTCTGCTGAATCTCTCCAACACCAAATGAATCACTCTGTTTGTCAATTGTTTTGCACTTCATTATCAGAAACATTAAAATAAAAAAAATTGTCTTGCCCCACAATTATAATTCTGTCTTGTATTTCATTAACATAGGAATCAGTTCTAAAAAAATTGATTTCCACATTCAGTACCTTATTATTGGGAATGTTTAGAAAATTTTTCTCTCACACCACAGAACTACAATTCAGAGTTTCTATTTTTATTCCATTAATGTGGAAATTAGTTTTTAAAAAATCAGTAATACAACATTACAGTCAAACCTTAATAACATGGACACACATAGTGTGAATTACTTTTACTGCTGTTTCTTAATGTCCTGACCATTTTCTGTACTGTTTTATTTTTATTCTTTTAACAGGCACACTCTTAACATAAAATATCAGTTTACGTTAATTAATATTTCATCACCATAGAAAAATACATTCTCTTAGCCTGAAACAACTTGTTTTTTTACCTGTCCGTGCTATTACTTTGTCCTGTTCAGTTTGAAGCCCACTGGAGCACCTGGCTCATCTTTTGCTCCAACTGTCCAAATGATAGAAAGGGGATGGAGTACTTTCACTTAAAAGTTGTCTTTGTGGAGTCTGCTACTTCACCAAGGCAACTCACCATTAAAGAAAGAGTAGTCTCTAGTGCACTCCTATTCTTGCTTTTGTTCTTCAAGCATCTTATTTTTTCTCCATTTTACATACATACATGCTATGCTGTTCATGAGTTATACAAAGTTCAGCAGTCCTTGAGCTTACAGAAAAAACAGCAAACTTCAAACTAAGTAGATAATGGCATTTTAAATAAAACTGCAGTTGCAGCCAAGTTCAACATTGCAAAAAGTATGTTGTTGACAATTAAAAAAACGGAGAAAATTGAAGCGGTTTATGCTTACAGCCACTTTGAACTTACTTGGAAATGTATGCAAACTGCAAAAGATGAAACTGCACCAATGGGATGGATTACAGAGGCATGAAGTGAAAACATTTAAGTGGTGCTATTTTGCAAGAAAAGCAATTATTTTGCTGATGCTTTTAATGTACATGAATTCCAGTGTTCAAATGGTTGGCTCCAGAAGTTTAAGGAGAAACAGCATCATCTTCAAAAAAGTGTCTGGTGAGGAAAAAGCAGTGAATATAGAAAACATGAAACATTTTTGTAGTGAAAAATTTCCTTCATTTTTAAAGAGTTTTGTAGCTTGTGATATTTTTTAATGCAGATGAAACAGGTCAGTTTCGGTGAGTTCTTCCTGAAATATGAAAAACCATAAAAGGTAGTAAAAATGGTTGACAGTTTTAGTTGCATGCAACATGGGTGGCTCAGAAAAGTTGCCTTTCCTTGCTGTTAGTACATTCACTAAAGTTGAATGTTTTATGGGTATTAAAACACTGCCAGTAAATGTGATTATTGTAAAAATCCTTGTGAATGCAGCTGCTGGACTAGAAATTTCTACAGCAAGGAAGAAGCATATACTTGATGTTAGATAACTGTGAAAGTCACTGATTTGAAAGCAGTTCAGATTGCTTTCAAAGATAAATTTAAATGAAACTGCTGCCCTTGATGAAATTTCCTGCAAAATGGTGGAGGAGAAACACGTATGTGGAATTTTCTCCACATTTTCAACATTTGAAAAGAATTATTATATTTGCACTTTTAACTGAATGGGTGTGACACTTGCAGTGGGAGTAGCAGAGATTGTGAAACAGAAGGAGGAGTTTGATAATTAGAGTTGACCAAGGTTTAATCACCTGTGAATGTAAGGTTATGTACATAGTTTTTACTTGAATTGTATGAATGAGTTGTATGTGTAATTTTTATCGAATTGACAAGCATTATAGTAACATCTTATAAGGCAAAAGAAAAAAAAAAAAAAACGATGTTTCACACCCGAAAATAAGAAGCGTAAGCAAGAAGTCTGTAAACCTGTGGAAGCCCAGTTACATCACGATGAATGACGTGTTGGAAGTGTGTGGTCATTGGAGGTTACCATGATCTTTATGGTGAGTGAGTGGTTCTTCCTAATGGTTTTTTCATTTGAAAAGAATGTTCCCATTGGTGATAATGTCATGACTTCACACAGTTTGACAGATGTTAAAATTGTGGATGATGTGATTAAATAGCAGGAAGGTGGGGGTCATAAAATTTATCTGATCCTGATGAAAACAGTGACTTGTGTGTGAAAGTCTCTAGCACAACTATGAAATTTTCAGAAGCTTTTACTGCATTGCAAACTACTATATCATATTATAATGAAACAAGCAGACACTTTGGCACCTTTAGAGAATGTGGAATAGTATTCTCCCTAGAGCCTTTTTAACTAGGTGGCCCGCCCAGCTAATTTTCTATGCCGCCCAGCTAACTTTCCTTTAATGAAAGTTTTCACAATGCACATAATAGTAAGAGTGAAAAACGTATTCCCACATACACCATAAATATTGATGAAACTGGCTGAAATCTGTGTTGAATATGATTTATTAGTAAGTACTCATTTTTATCCTTTATGAACAATTTTCTAATGTCGTTTATCATGTTATGTTACATTAATTCCTAGCACACCTCTAAAGATGTTTAATAAGTGTACTAATGTTAAGCAAAACAACATCCTTTTTTTTTTCTTGATTGGGGAAGGAGTCGTTAAAAGTACTATCCAGTCAAAATTTCTCGCCACCCAGCTGTAAAAAAATCTAGGGAGAACACTATGGAAGAATTTTTAAAGCATTGTTCTGATAAGAAAAGAATGCAGCTTCTGATAATTTTTCAATTTCAGCTCTCACTGGATGTACTGTAAAAATTAATACTTACTGCAGTATACATGCTGTATTTCAGCATACAGTGCTATTTATAACTAAGTTTTCACTCTGTAAAGTATTGAAACAGGTAATGTAAATAAAGTTTTAGAAACCAAAAGGTATGCATGTACCTTGTACTTTTTTTCTTTGATTGTACCATAAACTTTACATATTTCAGTATGTATGTAGTTGATTAATAAATACATATCAATAATGCAAACTACTTGTAACAAGAACAAACTTTTGGGTCCCTATGTGGTTCAACTGTATTGTATGGATTTGGCATCCACTTGCCAGTGTCCAGCCTTTCTAAGGTTGAAAAAAGACATCAGTTGAAAGCTTTCTTAATAAGATTTTTTATATGCAGTTTTAATACTTGTTATTTGCCCCCCCCCCAACACATGACATATCTGTTGATTGTATTGTATTTTAGGATATCATGAAGGAACAGTCTCTCACTTTGGAAGAGGTTTCTATTTCTGAAATTCTGGAAGCCCAGCGAATTGAACAAGAAGCAAAACAGGAGAAGGAGAGACTCCGAGCTAAAGTCTTGAAAGAGAGAGGACTTAGTTACCAACTTGATACCACTAGTGAAGATTTCTAATAAACTTGAATGCATAATTACATTGTATATAATTTCACAAAATCAGTACTATTTGTTTTCACTGTAAAATCATTCCATTAAAATTGTCATCTTTGATGCACTAAATTTTTTTTGTACAACTCATTTTTTGGTAACAGTAGCGAGGGGGAGGGGAGGTAATTAAAAAAAGTCACCAATGCAATAGTGAACCCACCTGAAGTCTAAAGAAACACACAAAATCTTCACTCTACTGGTTTATTTAAGAAAATGGGCAGTTCACAATGTTAAAAAGTAAAACAAAACAGGATTATAAGCACACCATAATGGAAATTACTTTACAAAAAGTTTTCAACATATTTACTAAAAGGAGCACATTATAATATCACTTTAATGATGAGCATGAAATTACAGCAGTGACAAAAAATTGCTCCGAAGTCTGAAAATACATGCTGCAAAAGCTCAACGAAGGCCATTACACATATAAATCTGCTCAAGGAATTGAACAAGTAGTCCGGAATTTCCAGAAATGAAATTACAGAAAAATTTCAACTTTGCGGATTAGAAAAAAAAAAAAAGAAACTAAACATTCATTAAGATTTGTATACGTCAATACACAACGTAGGAGTTCAAATTATGTGATACACAGACTGCTCCATATTCCAAAAAATTGGGGAAGAAATACTTTTGAACAGAAAACAAATAGGGGGAGCACAAAATCTATACACTTTAATAAAAACATCTCAGTTCAAACATATATATATATATTTAATTTAATTAAAATGCAAAATAAGTAACCAAACAATTGTTATATTCTCTCTCTTCTTGGTGAATGTTCACACTTTACAAACCTATATATACATAAATTAATTCATTAAGGTTATTGCTTTGAAATATAGTTTTGTTAAGGTTATTGCTTTGAAAAATCTAAAATTCTGATTTTGGTACTGATAACCAGATTTGGAAAATGTTCATAAGTCATATTTTGCTTTCACTATGAACTCAAATTAAAATGTAACAACTTAAACACCTTTATTGTCACTGAACACCACACTGATTTTTTTTAGTGAATAAAAGCTGAACTCAAAATGGCAGCATAAAAAAAAAACTACATGCTTATGTAAATAAGCCTGTTATAACAAAAATAATTTTTCAACCATGTAATGCAGATGATTCACATCACAGCCTTTGTTCTTTATGTGGTACCGGTATATCATGGTTTCCATGAAATTTTGTGAAAAAACAACAAAGGTGTTAAAGAACAAGCAGTAATAAAGTTTTGTAAACCTTTAATGAGGAAGACTTTATCTTCTTTTGTTAAAAATATACATGTAACTAAAACCTGTGTGTTCATCTTTAATCTCTGATAACAAATGTTCAAGAAGCACCCCATAAAGTTTCCTTCTCCTGTACTTCACTTGACAACTTATATACAAGGTTACAAGTTGTGAATGCAGATGCCATAAAATATATGTTCTTCCAGAATTAAGTGGCCGAATGGTCCGAGGCATGGGCATTTGGCCAATCATCTGACCTGGTTGAGGCTTAGGTGGTGCGTTCACCCTATGGCACGGGCTCTCCTCCTCTTCCATAGAACCAAATTAAGAATAAGAATATGACACAGACTTTCTTTAGCCTTAGATGCTTACAGCAGTTGATAAACTCTGAAATGAACAAGGGGGGGGGGGGATGCCACAAGAATCACACAAGTTTAGGGCACTAATTTATAGTGGCTGGAAAATTGGGAGTTTGAATCCTGTGATATCACTGGGAATATGTACAGTGAAACCTGTCTAGCAAGGTCATCCACAATTGTGTGAAAAAATGACCATCCTAACAGGTGGCCACCAAATAGAGTGGTTCAATTTGCCAAAATATCTCCTCTCCATATTTGGAAGCCAGCCAGAAGTGTCTCATGAATCAAATGAAAACCTTAAAAGTGCAATAAAAATACAGTGTCATTGTACTGTAACTTAGCAATATTGTTACCAATGACTAAAATATTTTCTTACAGGTGCAGACAAGCTTAGTGACATCACAGTAACAGTGTAAAGATCACCACCCCAATTAAGACATGCACCAAAAGGAGCAACATTCTGTCATCTGTTTTTTAGTAGTAGTGAAGGCATAAAACCTATTGAAAATCATCATCGAATGAAGTTGCAGTATGGTGATGCATGTCTGTCACTCTAGCAACTGTATGAATGGACTGAGAAGTTCCAAAACGATGTGAGTTCTGTGATAGATTTCCCTCAACCAGGTAGAGCACACAGAGTAGTGACACCAGAGTCCATTAACAGCAGTTGAAGGCATTGTGATGGGAAATTGGCGAGTGACGGTGGATGAAATAGCCACACTTTTGAACATCAATCCTGGTTCAGCGCACCACATCATCCATGATGTGCTCCAGTTCAACAAAGTGTCAGCAAGGTGGGTGCCATGCCAGCTGACTCCAGAATTGAAACAATGACATGTTGATGGCTATCAAGAACTTTTGCCATGCTTTGAAGCAGAAGGTGATGGCTTCCTACAGAGAATTGTTACTGGAGATGAAACCTGGGTTCACTATCATCAGCCAGAAACCAAGCAAGGAATGGCGCCATTCCTCCTCACCGAAACTGAAGAAGTTCCGCACACAGCCAATTACAGGAAAGGTTATTCCGACTCTCTTTTGGGATGAACAAGGTGTAATTTTGGAGCACTACATGCCCAAGGAAACACTGTAATCAGTGACACATATGCAGATCTTATCAGGAATACAAACAATGTGGACTTCTGAGTACTGGTGTTTTGTTGCAACATGACAGCACTCTGCCCCCATACTGCCTGTGCAACCATACCAGATCTGCACTTCGAGTGTCTTCCACATCTGCTGTATTCACCAGACCTTGCCCCCACGTGATTACCACATTTTGGACCACTCGAAGATGTGATAGGAGGAAAGACATTTAGGTCTGATGAAGAGATGCAGCAGGTGGTGCATAAGTGGCTGCACACGCAACCAAAATATTTTTTGTACAGGAATCTATGCACTTTGTAAGTGCTGGAGGACATGTATTGCACAAAATGGAGATTACATTGAAAAATGATACGTGTGTGTACCAGTTTCGTTCAATAAATTGTGAGAAAAAAATTATTTAAGGTTTTCAGTTTACTCTCCCTTGTAAGACTGAAGAATGGGGTTCAATGTTCAGAACATATACATATGCACGTTTTCACAAATCAGGCTCTCGTACCACATGCTCCTCCAGAGGAAACAGAAAGTAAAGAGAAATAGCAGATGCAGAAAAAAGAAATGAAATGCAACAGCAGCACTTCTGTGGTTGAGCTTCGAAACCACTTCCATTCTACCCTCCTTTCTCTTCCTTAAAGTAAGAAATGTGTACTTTTGCCATCTGGAGGGGGCCATTAAGCCTGCTCAAACAACACAGTCACTATGTGAGAAAGCTTGGTTCATTGAGAGCAGGGAGATTAACTCTGCTGTCAGCTTTACTCTCTCGTTTAGGACTTCTGAAGATTGAACATGCATAACCTAGTTAACAGAAAAAATACACCATCTGCAAACAAAATTCTAAAAACTTGACAGACCCCAAGGACCACCCACCACTTACAATCTCGTGAAGGGTGGTGACAGGCAAAAAAAGAAATGGGGGTTTCACACTTTTAAACTTGCAGCCTTTTTTGCTGTCTTTCTAGAACTTCTTAAACAAACATGTAGGTGACCACAAAATGCAGGTATATTTTCTTATGAGTTTCTAAAATGGCTGCCAAATAAAGGTCTCTTGTGCATTGTTTCTACTGGCAAAACTGTCTACCCTGCTTTTTGGCAGTTGACCACCAACACAGGTTTCACTGTACTATGTTTTCAGATTATATCTCAATTCAAGAATATCAACAGAAAAATCAAACACTAACTACCTAGTAAAGCAAGAACTATGTTGAGTTATACATATTAACTTTAATATACTAAGACAGAACTATCATTAAAAGATTTGTTGTGGAGACATAAGTTGAGCTCAATGAATCAGCATCTCCATAAATAAAACTTTGAAAAGAAAATGAAAACAGAACTTTTATGTTTAATTCACTATATACATGGTGTAAGCTCTTTTTTTTTTATGTTTTAGTAATGGAAATAACTTAATATCTTGATTGATGTGTTTTGAAAAATAGACAAAAAAACTTAAAAGAATGTTCAGAGTAAAGGAAAGATGTTGAGGTCAGTTTCAACCATGATACTGTATTCATTTCTATTAAAAGAACTCTGCCATTGCCAGTCCCAAGTCCAGATGAGAAAGGAGGAGCACACTTCTCTAAATAACACTGAGCCCAGCTGACAGTACGTGGTATGGGCTCCTTCCCTGGGGGTTACAGGGTTTGCCAGATGAGTGTCGATGCACTGGCAGCAAACCAATAAAGAAGACTAAAATCTAATGTCGAAAGGAAACTATTGGGTTGTTGGAAAAGTCATGACGTATTTTAGCCATGTTTTGCAAAGGTCATTTATTGATAGAAAGACCAAAGACCAATCAATGATATAATGCCCGTTTTGTTAGATAGCCTTTTGCCATCTTTCAGTGAGCTGCAGAATGCCTCGTTCATAGAAGGGCCTGTCTTTCGTGGCGAAAAACTGTACAAGGTGCTGATTTACAGCCTCATCTGAATTGAACGTTATACCATGCAAGGACTGTTGAAGAAAGCGAAACAAGTGGAAGTCTGACGGCGCAAGGTTAGGCGAGTATGCTGGGTGTGGCAACACATCTCACCCAAGCTCCAATAATTTGTGGCGGGCGATCAAACTTCTGTGTGGTCTTGCGTTGTCATGATGGAACACACCTTTACGATGAATGAGCTCTGGATGTTTCTGGATGATGGATTCGTTCAAACTGTCCAATTGCCGACAGTACACATTCGAATTGATTGTTTGGTTCCGTGGTAGGAGCTCGAAAAACACGACACCTTTAAAATCCCACCACACTGAGACCAGAACCTTCCGCTGATGAATGTCTGCTTTGGATGTTGTTTGAGGCGAAGCAGCATGTCGGGACCAAGACCGTTTGTTTTGTACACAATCCACTTTTCATCACCAGTTATCAGTCACTTCAAAAAAGGATCGTTTTCCTCACGTTTAATGAGCATATCGCAGATGTTTATACAAGCCGTCAATTGAGCTTATTTGAGTTCACGAGGAACCCACACATCGAGCTTGCTTACGTATCCCAGCTTCTTCAGGTGGTCGTGAAAGCTTGAATGATGGATGTGCAATGTGTCTGCAATGTTTCGTGCCGTGTAACGTGGGTTTGACTCGATCAATGTCTTAATTTGGTCGTCATCAACCTCGGTTGGCCTCCCGGACCGAGGAGCATCGTTGAGGTCAACATCACCTACACAGAATTTTGCGAACCACCCCTGGCACTGATGTTCTTGTAGAGCATTATCACCGTACACTTTACGCAACTTTTCACAGGCTTGACGCGCATTCTTCCCTTTACGGAAGCAAAACAGTAAAATATGGCGAAAATGCACAGTTTGGTCTTCCATCTTCAACTTGATGTCAAATCTCCGCAAATCAACCAAATCGCTCACTATTCCTTTTAGAGTGCAGCTAGAACTGGCACCTGTCAAATGCCATAGCAATAACAGACATGCCTCTAGTACTTCCAAAACCGCCCAATCGCCATCGGATGCCAAAATACGTCATGACTTTTCCGACAACCCAACATAAGAGGTACACGCTGGCTCGGATGTTACCCAGCCAAACAAGGTCCGCACCCCCAACTGAATTATCGGAGTTGGGTCCAAAAATCTACTACTGATAGAGAAAGAGGAATCAAGATGACAAAGGAACTGATATTAGTGGGCACATAAAATGTCCAAACCCTGTGGGCCAGCTGGAAAACTGCAGCTCCTTCAGGAGGAATTAAGAAGGTACAGATGTGACATTCTTGGGATTTCAGAAATGAGATGGACACTCTCGAGTGATGTGGATGGATACAAGATCATTTGGTCAGGACATGATATAGGCATGAGGAAGGGGTAAGATTCCTTTTAAGCAATAAAGCACAAGATGCTCTATTAGGATATAGACCTGTGAATGAAAGGGTCATTACTGCAAGATTCAATGCCTAACCGTTCAACTTAACTGTCATCCAGGTGTATGCACCAACAAGTGATAATTCTGAAGAGCAAGTTGACAAATTCTATGAAACTCTTCAATTAGAAATTGACCAAACCACAAAACAAGACATTCTCATTATAACTGGAGATTGGAATGCGAAGATCGGAACTGATAAATGTAGGTTGAGAACTTGTTATGGGAAAATCCGGACAAGGAAGTAGAAATCTGTGTGGAGAAAGACTGCTGGAATTTTCTGCGGAAAATTAATTAATGATCTGTAACACCAGTTATCAACAAAAAAGACTGCCGCAAATGGACATGGTGTTCCCCTGATGGTAAAACTAAGAATATGATAGACTTTATCCTAATCAATAAAAGATGAATAACATGAGTCCAATAATGCAGAACCTTTCAAGGGGCAGATGTAGACTCATATCATAGCTTGGTGATCGCCAATTTAAAACTGAAACTAAAAAGGAAGTGTAATAACAAATTCCTGAAAGCACACAATATTGGAAAACTCTCAAATGACAGTACCAGAAATTTGTACAGAGACACACTTGAAAAAAGATTAAAAGACCTGGAAGAAACCGAAGACATAAACAAAAGAGCTGAACAACTGACTGCAACAATTCCAAAAAAAGAAAGCTAAGACTAAAATGGGACAGCTCTGAGGCAGCAGAGGGAACATACTGAGAAAAGTGCAATGAGGTAAGAAGAGCTGCAAGAATGGATAAAACCAATGTAGGGATATTGAAAAACACCAAGGTGAATATGTTAGTCAAGAGAAGTGAAAGTTGATTAGAAATATCAACAGAAAATGGCAACCTAGACTTACTGCTATCAAGGGTGAACAAGGCAAGATTTTTATGAACATTGAAGAAATTGTACAGTCATGTACAATATACTGTAGTGACCTATGCAAAACTCAGAATAATCAAAATACTACAATGCAGGTTATCAAAGAGTTAAAGGAAATATCACCACCAACCACAGATTTTGAGAATGATGTTCTGGAAGATAAAGTATGGAAGGCAATAATGACATTAAAAATCAAAAGTCCTAGCAAGGAACATAATAGGGGAAATGATAAAGAATGGTGGCAACATCTTATATCAAGAAATACACAAAATCTGCAATAAGATATGAAAGAAATCAATATTGATAGTTCTCCATAAAAAAGGAAATGCATGGAATACAACAACTATAGAACTATTGTGCCAATTAGTCATCTAGGTAAAATTTTGATTATTATATTAACTAAAAGATTAAAAAGACAGATTGAAGAACACCTGGCAAATGAACAAGCATGCTTTCAGAAAGACAGGAGTACCATACTGCAGATATTAGCCTCAAGACTCATTGCAGAAAAGACACGAAAAAAGGACAAAAATTATTCACATGCTTTGTGGACTTACAAAAAGCTTTTGACAGTATTGAACAAAACATCACCTGGGCCGTGCTGGAATCATATGGCATGGATGCCATGATAATTTGGCTTCTGAAAGAAATGAATGCACAGGCTGCTGTCAGGATTGGTGACAGATGTGGAGCTTGGTTTACCACCAGCAGAGGTACAAGAGAAGGAGATCCAATACCGCCAAGCATCTTCATCTCACATCTGGAGAGAGTGTTGGACAAAATCAGGTATGAAGATACAAGAATTTCTTTTAAAGGACAAATATTCAACCATCTGTGTTTTGCAGATGACATCGTACTGATTGAAGAAGATGAAATGAAACTGGATCAAATGGTACAAGAACTCAATAGAGAGGGTAAAAGATATGGACTAAAGATGAACAAAAGACAAGACCAATGGTATTTGGCACAAAAGAGATCAGGAAAAAGATCATTCTGGAAGGCAAAGAACTTGAAATATGGAAAAATTCACTTATTGAGAGAAGCTGTATAACATGACTTAAACAGCAAAAAAGAAATTTTAATTAGAATTGCGAAGGCTATAACTATTAAAAGCCATGTATAAAAATTAGAAGAGCAGAGCTATTAGCCTCAAAACTAAGTTAAGCATTCTCAAGACATGCATCTTCAGCAGCATGCTATATGGATGCGAGACTTGGACATTGACAAAGGAATCGGAGAGAAGGATACTTGCTTTTGAAAGAAAGTGCTACCATAAAATCTTACAAATCGAATGGACCCAGAAGATAAGAAATGAAGAAGTGTACAAAAGAATACAACTAAAAGAGAAAACTGACAGAAAGATAAAGACATTGGTGTTTGGCTTAATAAGCGGAAGAAATGCAAGAGGACGACGCACTCACCGTGTGTGGGCTGATGGTATTAAAGCCTGGTGCGGTGGAACTCTTCAAGAACTGAGCCACTCTGCAATGAACAGACTTCAATGGGACAATATAGTTAAAATAACAGACACCTACAGGAATTGTACCTATGGTTGATGATGATGTATTAAAAGATCCAGTTTAAAAAATTCCTGGTTAAAAGCAATGCTAGCTAGCCTTACAACTATCATTATCCTTGTTCAATTTATACCAGCATCCTTCTTCAAGAAAGAACATTATTAGTTTTAGTAAATGAATAATCAACACCATTTTCAACCATATTTTTTATATGCAGTGAACAGCTTCATGTGTAGAGAAGACATGGACTCCAGAACCATGTCAGAATTCAAGTTTTCTAAAAAAGAGTTGCCTTTAAAGTAATTTCAAATATTTGCAGAGATGAGTTTGAATGGGGATTTGGGGAAAAATGCACATTAATCTCTGCATACAAAGTGGCATTCATAAATTTCCTGCCAGATAAATTTATTACTTTTGGCAAAAAAAAATATGTTAAAAAAGATATCTAACAAACTCAAAAGCAAGAAATGTGCAAATCAACGCCCGTGACGCAGTCGTATTACATTGGCCACTTAATACAGCAGTTGCTAAGGGAGACGATGAACTTGCATGTGTTCAAAAGTTCCCGGCCACAAAGTGCATTTGCGGTTATTCACCTACTGCTTTCAGTATACGTTGTTTGAAACATTTTGTGTTTAAGAAACTTATCTTGTTGCTTGAAAATGTACACCTTAAAAATTCATTTATGTAAAGAAATGGCTACTTTATTGCAAAATGGAAAATTCTCCCATGAGATAGATGAACTTCTGTCGATAGTGATATGTTGCTGAAAATCTGTGGACACCTGATCAATGTTTTCAGATTTTCATCAACATTATCCACATTTTTCTTGAAAGAAAAAAATAAATAAATCGAAGGGATAATAGTGGTCAGTTCAGGAAAGGGTGACGATTCTTCCCTGGAGTGATTTGCTGTTAAACTTTTCGTAAATTTAGATTTTACCTCCCCTGGGTTCGATTTTTGGATCCAGAGAGAAAAGTCAAGAAAAAGTCACAGAAAATTCTATTTTCTCATCGCTATTTTTTTTTCTCCTCTTCTCTGCTTAATGTACAAAATGAGTGTTTTTACTTTGTTAAGGGATAGGAGAGTAGCAAAGGGCTACCCTCCCGCCGATTCAGTATTTCAGTATTTATCATCGCTCTGGGGCTAGCCTATGGACTTTTTGGTTGAGTTCCAAGGTTAAGCATATAAATTGTGAATACTCAGCCCAGCAGGAGGGAAATGGCAGTGCACATAAGAAAAAAAGGAAGGGATGTAATATTCTGAGTGAAGAGTAGTGTAAATAATTTTTTTTTTCTCTTTCTTTTACCTTTGTTGTGTGAACAAAATTGTAGCATTTGTATTATTCATTATCTAATCTATGAGTAGGATGATTCAGAAGTTAGTAGGATGTATAATAATTTTAACTTTGAAATTATGAAGTTGGTGAGGTAAGGCTGGGATGGACTTGATAAGTGGGCCTTAAGAAAACAAGAATAAATGTAATCCAAATCAAGAAAAAAAAAAGGGAAAAGAATAATCTTTTGCCGGGGCAAGTAATTTCAGAAGTGATATTTTTTTTGTTGATTATTAAAAAAGGAATGCAAGAAAAAGAAAGCTGGTCTATGCTCAAAATAGGTAGTGGAAAAAAAATGTAGTTCTTTTTATGGTATATGATGTATGTATTTATATTTTCTGTAAGTCAAATGCAGTTCCTTTCTTCGTCCAATGGTCACTTTTTTTTTCCCAAGCTCATTCCAAGAAAAGGGGAGTGCTGTTTGAAATTGTTAGGAGGTCGCCCAACTAAGAGTGAGCAGTTATTGACACAAAAAGGCATTTTTCCCTCTCTACAACGCTGTGGCGAAATTCTCCGAACAGAAACACCACCCCGAGAAATTTCCCAGCTGGGTTCCGTGGGCTGGCAAAGAGGGTTTAATCCTGAAGAGTTATAGTACGTGCTGTCAAGCTCTGAACGGCAGGAAAGCAGGCGTGCATAAAAATTTATGTGTTTCCCTCCAAAAAGGCAAGAAGGGTCATATCAGATTACACGTGTGCCTGGTCGCTGAGAGTTCCCGCGCTTTTGTTTTTCCCCCACCCTACCTTCCTCTGATTGTAAGAGGAATGTCACGTGGGCAAGCACGAAACCATTGCATGGTTTTGACCGGCTGACCAATGGGAGCAAAAGCGTCCCTCGTGGACGGCGCTGATTGGCTCTCTGTGTTCTTCTGCGAGAGAGCGTCATTTTGAGTCTGGAAAAGAAAGGTCGAAAAAGAAGTGGGACGTGAGGAGAAGGAAGGGAGAAAGAATGCAGGGCAATTGGAAGATAGTCATGGTCATCGGTGGTTATCCACCACCAGCCAGGAAAAAGATACAAGACCTCATCCCTGATTCAAAAAAATAAATAAACACACAGCGGCTCTAAAACAGACTCCAGAGCATAAAGGGGCCCGGGTCGAGGTGTGCCTCCACCACCAGGCAGTTAGGCTTAAGAAAAAACATTGCCTATTTGCCGGGCCGTGAAGAGGTCAACCGATGCATGCATCTCCACCCCAGATGAGACTTGGCATTCGATACCTGCAACCTAATTCATGATGGTCAATGACGGCTCCGGGAAGAAGGCATCCTAACGCACCAGTTGCACTTCGTCAGTCAGGGTATTCAAAGCATTCAACCTTCCAGCAGTTGTCAGCCTAAGACGCGATGATCCGACCTATTTGTGAATTCCAACACCGATTACCCCTCATCAAGGGGTAAGTTGTATACACTAATTCTATTTTTGGCCTTTTCGTAGAGCCGAAGTCGGCACTACAGTAATCAGATTACCAGTATGCTCTAAAGAAAAAAAGGGTACTTTCCGTCTGCATGTCGGAGGTTATCCAGTTAAGATTCATCAGGAACGAAAGAGGGAACTGTACGTGACATTGCTCTCACAAATGTAGTAGACATAAAAAAAAAAAAGTTAAACTCACAAATATGATTGTAAATCGTGATAGTTTACTCGCCTCTTCAAGGCGGGAATTTTCATGTTAAAATGTTAACACTTCAGTTCACCTGTGCATACCTGCCTTAAAAAAAAAAAAAAAATATATATATATTTTGAGTTTTGTTGATAGAGAGAAAGATATAAGTAATCTTAATCTACACCTATATATATACCTATATAGATATACCCTCATAAATATTGGATCCAGAATTTTGATATTTGTTCAGAGAAGATACAATTTGTTTTGATAACATGTAAGCAAGCCACAAATGTAAATTAACGTTCACACTGTGTTAACAAATGACATTATTCACGTGGACTCTGCCATGATTATATAAGATCGATCATTTGAATTACTGACTTGACATATGAGTGGGCCAGTGAAGCCTTAGCGAAGTGCTAAATAGTAAATGTATTAAACCTTTCATAGCAATATTAATATCTGTCCTATTTGTGCATGGTGTTATTGTTGTAAAAATAAATACAGGCATTAGCCTTTCAAAAACCAAATTTTGGTATAAGTTGGCATTCGATTTCTAGGTGTGTCTCATAGTTTCTGAGCCATCGCATTCATCAACCAACGCTTTGACGTTGGCTAGGAAGTCCCTTGGTTGTTGTTTACATAATGATAATGTCCTAGCAGGTAAAATAATTACGGTCGGATATTTTCTTTTTTTTTTTTTTCTCATGCTTACAAACACGAGTTCATAAACACGGGTCTCTTTGAGTTGACACATATGTTACGCATGTACCAAAAACACAGGGCTGTAGTTATTCCTCGGTTGAAACAAAGCTCACAGAAACACTAACACAGGTGAAAACTCAGTTGTGCTATGACAAATATCACATCTCAAAGTTTCTTCTTATAAGTTTAATTTTTGGTTGTTTCAAAATGCATCTACCCATCTCCCAAAGTTAAATTTTAGTCGAAATTCAAAATTTCCCTTCAGATTTAATTTTGGCTACCTATTTAATAAATATATAACGTGGCTGAGATTTCCGCCACAACATAAATGGTGCCGTGCCCTAGGATGCGTGCCATGGCTCAATTTTTTTAAGACACTGAATGCCAAATAATTCCAAAGTGTTGTAATAATACTGATAAGTTGTTGTTAAATGAAAATAGCTGAGTAGTCTCTGAAAATTTTGTAAGAGCATACGCCAGTGGAAATTAAAGGTTGAGTTGGGGTTATAATCGTGAAAAGTAGAATAACACAGGGTTTCGGTAAACAATAATTTTTGTTTTGTATATCTTCACTGCTATTAATAATCAGAGAGTAAGGATATTAAGTCAAAGCTTCAGGGTGTATATATATATATATATATATATATATATTTCTTCAAATTTCAAAGTTAGCAACAATATAATCTAGTGTTTAGTGCATATGTTATTTCTAGTGTTTTGCATATATAAGTTTTTGGCGCAATTTGCATACATAAGTGTTTAAATGAATAGTGTAGAATTTTGAGTATATTAGCATAGTGTGAATTTTTGCATTGAAGATTTTTCTTTGAGTGAGCTTAAATCTGAATAGGTATGATGATAACTTGCACAATTGATAGAACATGTCAGTATTAATAACAGTTACAGGATTACTTAGTGAGTTGTTACAAAGCACTTGCTCTAGGAAAAAGTAAAATTTTTTTTTGGTGTAATATTTCAATTTGTATGGTTTCGGCTCAAGTTAGGAGTAAAGTGAAGCATAACATCATACTAACTAGGACAACCATAATTTCTTTATTTTGCCTTTTTTTCCTTCTGCTGGGAAATCAAATTAATATGGAGACTTGAGTTTTGGGTGCTATTTGAATTTTAGAACATAGAATTTGCATTTTTTTTTATTTGGGCAAAAGGGGATTCTTTCGATATTCTGTGAGAGTGTGAGCACATAAATTTCTTTTGATGTTGTAATTATATCAGTGTTTGGTAAGTATTATTGGTATTTTGTGATGTGGGTAGATTGTTTATTCCTTCAAATGCTAGGAGGCGAATACAGTGTTCTTCTGTGTAGTGGTTTATGGTAGTGTGAATTTAGTGTAATTTCAAATAATTTTTTGTTTGGGGTTTCCTTTGCTACAGTGAGTTAGTTTCATTGAGAGTGTTAGTATAGTGAAGGTGTAGTGCAAGATTAATAGGGTGTTAGGATAACCTTAGATACAGCTACAGCAGTGCTAGTGCTGAGTATATATAAATATTCCAATTTTTTTTTTTCCGTGCTGAAGCAAGAGTAAATTGAATTAGTGAAATCATGGCTAATGAAGGAGAAGGTACCGGAGAAATCCAAGGAGTAAATTGGAGTCTCCCAGGTCTAATGGGACTAGTGAAGGAGTTTTCTGGGGATCCGAGTAGATTGTCAGTGAAAGAGTTCTTTGAGACATTAGAGGATGTGACACTCATGGGATGCTGGGCAGCAGATCAGAAATTTGTGGTATTGAAACATAGGTGTACAGGAGAGGCCAAACAACTAGTTAGGGATGTGATTGCTCGGTCAGAGAATGTAGATTATGAGGGGTTGAAAAAAGAACTAATTGAGAGGTTTGCTTCACCTGAATCAGTAACTGTCAAGATGGGAAGATTTCACTCATGCATACAGAAAAGGGGTGAGGCAGTGAGGCAATTTGCAGCTAGGCTAGAACGGGCAGACTTTAGCTACTTCAATGAAAACGCTGGAGCTTTGGCCGAGTTTAGAGACCAGAATGTCTTGGCCCAGTTCATAACAGGAGTGGACCCAAAAATTCGTCGCCTGGTTCTGTCCCATCAACCACGAACCTATAAAGACGCAAAAGAGAAGGCCATATTGGAAGAAGAAAATTAGAAGTACATGGCCAGTTTTTCTCGGGGTGTATCCTTCGTAGGAGTGGAGGAAGGAGATAATCGTGCCCCTAGGCATGAGCTTGGGGAGGAAATGCCTCCAAGTCCCATGATGTTGGCACTGTGTGACCAAATTAGGGAACTGGGCAAGCAAGTAGCCACTTTAGTAATTGCTAATGCCAGTGCCAGTGAGAAACCACAGAGGGAAGAGCCGAGGCACAGCAGTTCTCCTGCTAGTAGGGAATCAGGTTTTCCCCAGCCAGGAACAATTACTCTTCACCCAAAAGGTACCGGAGAGATAGGAGACAGGAATATCCACGAGAAGGCAGGTCGGATAGATACAGATCCCCTAGTCGTCCAAGACAGGAAGATTTCCGCCGGAGCAGCAGGCTCACTGTGATCTGCTATCGGTGTAACCAGGTGGGGCATTATGCAAATGAATGTCACCAGATAGACAGGCCCTCTCAGGAGTATAGGAATCAGGGTCGCGGAAGCAGTCAATATCTTTCCCATTCCAGGGGCGGAAGGACTCGACATGCACCACCGGGCAGAAATAGTCAACAACGAAACAGTCAACACAACAGGTCGGATGCTTTTAAACTGGTAGTGGGGAGAAGATATTGGGAGTCATCTTCTAAGAAAAAACCCCTTGTTGTAAAGGCTCCAATTGGCTCATGTTTCACCAACGGTCACTCGTTTGGCATGCCTATTCTGGAAGGAGTAGTTAGTGGGAAATCCTTGAGGCTACTGATTGACACGGGGGCGTCAGTTAGCTTAATAACCGAGGGTTGTCTCAACTCCTTACCAGGATATAAGAGATTCATGAAGTATCCCAACCTAGTGGTCAAGGGTGTTTCAGGGAAACACCTGGATATTAAGGCCTATGTGGAATTGAAATTTTGTTTGTCTGGGGGAATTTTAAGCATAAAGTGTTTGTCACCCAGACTCGGTTATCATCAGATTGTGATGTCATTGTTGGTTTTGACCTTTTAAAGGCACAACAATTTGTTTTCAATGCTGCAGCAGGCACTTTAAGTAGAGTAGGAGCACGCATGCCAAATGTTTATCCACGAGAGAGGGAACAAGTGATTGCTTTGGTGAAACAGATGTTCCAAATACCAAAGAGAAAGAGGAAAGTGGTTAAGAGAAAAAGGAGGAAGAGGTGTGCAAGAAAGAGGGTGATACCCCATAGTACCCCTAACGTGTCAGAGCATACTGGTGTTGATCCTATTGGTGTGGTTACTGCTGGAGAGGGAGCCTTCTCTACTGAGGAGACCCCCATTTCAAAAGGTAAACAAACTAACCCACCGGCTGAGTCAGTAATGCATCAGGAGGATTATCTCTCCACGGAGGTATCCGAGGCACCTTCGGGAAGTCAAAATTTAGGAAAAAGGCATTATTTTGGAAAAACTGTCCGGCGGAGAAAATACCCCCAAATCTGAAAGGATAATTTCGGTAAGGGTTGCAGACTGTGCAGAGTTGGGGGAAGTTATGCTCTTACAGCAGGCAGATGCATTCAAGTGCGAGTCACTTTGGATAGGTCGCTCGGTGAACAGTACCAATAACGATAGTACCTTGGTGAAGGTGATCAATTTATCGGACTCAGTGGTTTACCTCAACAAGCATTCTAGGTTGGTTACAGCAGAACCAATTCAGGTCACTTCAGTGTCAACAGTAGACAGTCAAATTGATGATTGTTCCACATGGGCGAACGAGTTCGACGTGTCGCATCTACCTCCTGATCAGCAGTCAAAATTGTCCTCATTTTTGCACTCGCATAGGAGGACGTTTGCGAAAGAATGTAGCAGAGTTAGGTGAATGTGACACCTTGCTACATCAGGTTCATCTAACAGATGAGATCCCTGTGAGACACAGAGCCTATAGAGTTCCTTATGCTCTTCGAGACGAACTCAATAGGCAGATCAACGAACTTTTGGAGGCAGGTATTATACAACCTAGTGACAGTCCTTATTTGGCACCTGTTCTCCTTGTAAAAAAATCGGATGGCAGTTATCGTCTCTGTACTGACTTTAGGAGGCTAAATGCCAAGACAGTACCGGATTCCTTTCCGATTCCAAATTTGGTGGAGATGGTGGATTCCTTAGCAGGAGCCACCTACTTTAGCTCTCTGGATTTGACCTCAGGGTTTTACCAGATGAAAGTACGCCCTTCGGATGTTTACAAAACAGCTTTTGTCACCGATCAGGGTTTGTACGAGTGGCTAAGGGTACCATTTGGGATGCGGAACAGCCCTAACAGCTTCCAGAGGCTGATGGAAATAGTTCTATCAGGTCTCAAGCCTCTCCATGTTGGCATATATATTGACGACATTGTCATTGCCAGCAAAACTTTCGAGGAACACCTTGATAAGCTGGAGATTGTTTTCCAAAGGTTGAGAAACACAACCTTAAGCTTAAACCTGACAAGTGCCACTTTTTGAAGTCTTCAATTAGGTATCTGGGATTTGTTGTCAGTCAAAATGGCGTCACGCCTGATCCCAGAAATTTGGAAGCTGTCAGAAACTTCAAAATTCCAAATTCCGTTAAGCAAGTCCGAGCTTTCCTAGGTCTCACGGGTTTTTATAGGAGGTTTATCCCTGATTATGCCAAATTGACTTTGCCCCTGACTAATCTGATCAGGAAGGATAAAACATTCAAATGGACACCTGAAGCCCAGACTGCTTTTGAGGAACTACAACAGGCACTCTTAAGTAAGCCCTGCCTGAAATTACCAGATTTGTCAAAGGAATTTGTGGTTGCTTGTGATGCTTCAAAATTTGCTATTGGGGCCGCATTACAACAAGAGGAAGGAGGAAAATTGCATCCAGTAGCATATGCTAGCCGGAAGCTAAAAGGAGCGGAGTTTAATTATTCTGTGGTGGAGAAGGAAATGCTCAGTGTAGTGTTTGCAGTAAACTACTACAAACAATATCTTTATGCTAGACACTTTCTCATCATTACCGACCAAGCCAGTTTGTCATATGCCTTCAAATTAAGAGATCCCACTTCTAGAATAGCTCGCTGGTGCATGTCGTTACAGCAGTTCGATTATACAATTCAACACAGACCAAGGAAATCGAATGTCGTAGCTGACCATCTGTCTAGGAATGTGCTGACCACCGAAGTGGTGGAGCAGTCGGCAGCAAGACAGGCAGAGGAACGGACAAGAGTGAAGGAATTGCAGAGGCATGATAGCAGATGAAATAAACAGATTGAGTTGCTGGAAGGAAAGGGAGAGCTGGGTAAACTCAAGGTCTCAGATGAGTTTTACCTGCAGGATGGACTCTTATGGCACTACGTATTGCCCAAGTCAGGAGATACCAGGAATCAACCACGAGAACAGCTGGTCATACCAGAAACTATGGTGGAAGAGATTTTGGAGCAGTGCCACGACTCGGAAACTGTGGCTCATCCAGGGTTCAACAGAACATTGGAGCGGGTACGCTCCCGATTCTACTTCCACAACATGTACTCAGTGGTTAAGGCATATGTAGACAGCTGTCACAGCTGCTTAAGTAAAAGAGCTTACAAACCTGGTAAAAAGGCACCTTTGGTAAGAGCAGAGCTTCCTAGCCGCCCCTTCGAGAAAATTGCTATGGATGTTGAAATTATGAAGTTGGTGAGATAAGGCTGGGATGCACTTGATAAGTGGGCCTTAAAAAAACAAGAATAAATGTAATCCAAATCAAGAAAAAAAAAGGGAAAAGAATAATCTTTCACCGGGGCAAGTAATTTCATAAGTGATATTTTTTTTGTTGATTATTAAAAAAAGAATGCAAGAAAAAGAAAGCTGGTCTATGCTCAAAATAGGTAGTGGAAAAAAAAATGTAGTTCTTTTTATGGTATATGATGTATGTATTTATATTTTCTGTAAGTCAAATGCAGTTCCTTTCTTCGTCCAACGGTCACTTTTTTTTTCCCCAAGCTCATTCCAAGAAAAGGGGAGTGCTGCTTGAAATTGTTAGGAGGTCAACCAACTAAGAGTCAGCAGTTATTTACACAAAAAGGCATTTTTCCCTCTCTACAACGCTGTGGTGAAATTCTCCGAACAGAAACACCACCCCGAGAAATTTCCCAGCTGGGTTCCGTGGGCTGGCAAAGAGGGTTTAATCCTGAAGAGTTATAGTACGTGCTGTCAAGCTCTGAACGGCAGGAAAGCAGGCGTGCATAAAAATTTATGTGTTTCCCTCCAAAAAGGCAAGAAGGGTCATATCAGATTACACGTGTGCCTGGTCGCTGAGAGTTCCCGCGCTTTTGTTTTTCCCCCACCCTACCTTCCTCTGATTGTAAGAGGAATGTCACGTGGGCAAGCACGAAACCATTGCATGGTTTTGACCGGCTGACCAATGGGAGCAAAGCGTCCCTCGTGGACGGCGCTGATTGGCTCTCTGTGTTCTTCTGCGAGAGAGCGTCGTTTTGAGTCTGGAAAAGAAAGGTCGAAAAAGAAGTGGGACGTGAGGAGAAGGAAGGGAGAAAGAATGCAGGGCAATTGGAAGATAGTCATGGTCATCGGTGGTTATCCACCACCAGCCAGGAAAAAGATACAAGACCTCATCCCTGATTCAAAAAAATAATAATAAACACACAGCGGCTCTAAAACAGACTCCAGAGCATAAAGGGGCCCGGGTCGAGGTGTGCCTCCACCACCAGGCAGTTAGGCTTAAGAAAAACGTTGCCTATTTGCCGGGCCGTGAAGAGGTCAACCGATGCATGCATCTCCACCCCAGATGAGACTTGGCATTCGATACCTGCAACCTAATTCATGATGGTCAATGACGGCTCCGGGAAGAAGGCATCCTAACGCACCAGTTGCACTTCGTCAGTCAGGGTATTCAAAGCATTCAACCTTCCAGCAGTTGTCAGCCTAAGACGCGATGATCCGACCTATTTGTGAATTCCAACACCGATTACCCCTCATCAAGGGGTAAGTTGTATACACTAATTCTATTTTTGGCCCTTTCGTAGAGCCGAAGTCGGCACTACAGTAATCAGATTACCAGTATGCTCTAAAGAAAAAAAGGGTACTTTCCGTCTGCATGTCGGAGGTTATCCAATTAAGATTCATCAGGAACGAAAGAGGGAACTGTACGTGACATTGCTCTCACAAATGTAGTAGACATAAAAAAAAAAAAAAAGTTAAACTCACAAATATGATTGTAAATCGTGATAGTTTACTCGCCTCTTCAAGGCGGGAATTTTCATGTTAAAATGTTAACACTTCAGTTCACCTGTGCATACCTGCCTTAAAAAAAAAAATATATATATATATATATTTTGAGTTTTGTTGATAGAGAGAAAGATATAAGTAATCTTAATCTACACCTATATATATACCTATATAGATATACCCTCATAAATATTGGATCCAGAATTTTGATATTTGTTCAGAGAAGATACAATTTGTTTTGATAGCATGTAAGCAAGCCACAAATGTAAATTAACATTCACGCTGTGTTAACAAATGACATTATTCACGTGGACTCTGCCATGATTATATAAGATCGATCATTTGAATTACTGATTTCACATATGAGTGGGCCAGTGAAGTCTTAGCGAAGTGCTAAATAGTAAATGTATTAAACCTTTCATAGCAATATTAATATCTGTCCTATTTGTGCATGGTGTTATTGTTGTAAAAATAAATACAGGCATAAGCCTTTCAAAAACCAAATTTTGGTATAAGTTGGCATTCGATTTCTAGGTGTGTCTCATAGTTTCTGAGCCATCGCATTCATCAACCAATGCTTTGACGTTGGCTAGGAAGTCCCTTGGTTGTTGTTTACATAATGATAATGTCCTAGTAGGTAAAATAATAATGGTCTGATATTTTTTTTTTTTTTCTCATGCTTACAAACACGAGTTCATAAACACGGTCTCTTTGAGTTGACACATATGTTACACATGTACCAAAAACACAGGGCTGTAGTTATTCCTCGGTTGAAACAAAGCTCACAGAAACACTAACACAGGTGAAAACTCAGTTGTGCTATGATAAATATGACATCTCAAAGTTTCTTCTTATAAGTTTAATTTTTGGTTGTTTCAAAATGCATCTACCCATCTCCCAAAGTTAAATTTTAGTCGAAATTCAAAATTTCCCTTCAGATTTAATTTTGGCTACCTATTTAATAAATATATAATGTGGCTGAGATTTCTGCCACAACAATAGGAAAATCCACAGTAGATAATGTTTTGAAAACATGTCAAGCTGGATTTGGAATTCAAGACATGCCACACAGTGGGAAATCACCATTCCAGTCAACAGAACAATACAATGAAAATCAACTGCTGATGCACGTAAAACTGCTGTTTAAATTGTGCAAGAATTATGGGAGAAAAATATTACTGACGTTAGTCATGTCAAAGTTTCCAGGAGTCTATGTGATGTGGGAAATTTTGGTAGAATTGGCATGAGAAAACCTTTTATTAGTAAAAAAAAAAAAAAAAAAAAAATCAGAAGACCTGGCAAGTTTGCCAAGATGCATAAAGATTGGAGCAAAGTAGTTTTTCTTTTTGATGAATCAAAATTGAACCTCTTTAGAAGTGATGGAAGAACAGTATGTGTATGAAGACTTCAAAGCAAAAGATATTTGAAATACCAAATTCCTACAATAAAGCATGGTGGAGGACATGTGATGGTTTGGGGACCGTTTTCTGCAAAAGGTGGTCTAATACAAATCCACAGTAAGACGAACAGAGCTAGGTACAGGGATATTTTACAAGATAATTTACTACCATATGAGCAAAGAAATTTGAATAGAAACGATTTTTCAGCATAATAATGACTTTTAGCATATGTGTAGTACTGTGAAGACATGGATGTCTGCCAAAAAAAAAATTCATAATGAGGTAGCCATCACAATCGCCTGACATAAACCCCAAAGAAAAACTTTTGGAACAAACTTGATAAATGTGTGTGGATGTATAAATACTCTAATTCTATTTTTCAAAAATTAGAGGAATGGAATAAATTTACTCTTGACGATATTAAACCACTTATTGCATCTACAGGGTGATTGTAACGTGAAACGAAAAACCAAAAAACTGAGCTCAGTGCCAGCCAATATATATATACAGTATATATATAATTTTTCATCTCCTTAGCATGCTCCACATGGTGCCTGGTTGCACTGTCATCGAGAAAACAGAATGAGTGTCACGATGATCTCGTTTCGGTACACTGTGGCATTCATGTTACCTTGACAAACATACAAGGAAATACGGCCATTAAAACACACTCCTGCCCTGACTAGAACAGTATATATATAATTTTTCATCTCCTTAGCATGCTCCACATGGTGCCTGGTTGCACTGTCATCGAGAAAACAGAATGAGTGTTACGATGATCTCGTTTCGGTACACTGTGGCATTCACGTTACCTTAACAAACATACAAGGAAATACGGCCATTAAAACTCACTCCTGCCCTGACTAGAACTGACTGCTGCTGGTAAGGGGTGGATAGACTACACATAGGTGGTTGTATTCGTCAAATACCAGGATAAAGAGTGAAACAGGATTCACCTGTGAAAAGTACCTAGTGCTATTCTGTATTTCATGACATCTACTGTTGGACCCAGGTACATCTTTGACAGTGAGCTGATGTCAATGCTATACATCCCAGCAGCCTCCTTGCTCCAAGTCTGTACTCGGTTTCATACAGCATTTTTGTAGTCAAATTTCGCACTTCATATTACATATCATTTGGGTAGTCTATGGGGATCACTTCAGTTCTGGAAGCTTACATTGATTTCCATTCAATTTCTAAGTGTAGCTAATTGGATTAACTGAATCTAACATAACCAAATTATCTGATGTAGATGCAACTTCCAAAATGATTATATAAATATATATATATATATATGAAAGCCTTCCTTTCAGCATGATGTTATCTTGGTAGTTTGATAACAAAACAAACTCTCAAAATATAAAATTGTCTACATTCACCATCCGCATGGAAATACGGTCTTTTCAATCAAACATTGTAATTCCAAAAGAAAATAGACCCGAGAAGAAATTTTTAGTTATCATTTTGCAGCATTTTCAGAAATGAAATGACTAAGGAGTCTCAAATTCTTCTAAAACTTAAAAACCCAGATTTCCAGGTTTAGAATGTGACAAAAACTGGGAATTCTTGGCTACACCCAGATTGCAAACAGGTCTGCATCTATGTTACGTTATTGTGCTGCTGTAATTGCTTCTAACGGTATGGCAACAAAGTTTAATTGTATGTTATTCTTGTATACTATTATTCTTTATTACAACCCCTTTATTTTATCACGGGCCAACATGACCAAATATTTTTGAAGACCTGTACATGTTATAAAATGTAAGTTTCTCAATACAAATTATTGAGATATTTTTGCCTTTCGTTAAAATAAATTCCTTGTTATAATTGTAATACTATATATAGATATATTAGTTTCATACACACACCTAAAGATATAAAAATAATTCAAAGAATTAACAAAAAATAAGTACTGGCTGTAAACTTATAAACGCCACTGTAATCCTGGCTATACATGCATGAAGAGCATATAAAGAAAACTATTGTGACGTGAAAGAGAAGCCTATAGACTGGTGTGAGAAATAATTCCTTTCTTAGGAACTGCCACAAAGCACAACTGAATTGGAATAAATGAAGAACATGTGGTCTTCAGAAGCTGTTAGACAAAAGAAAGGTTATCTGCCATCTTGACTGCAATTGAAACAGGAACATCTCAGCTTCTGATCTGCTAATCTTTGCTTGAGAGGCCACACTCATATCTACAGAACTGGTCGACTAAGAATAGCTGTGATGAACTTGCCACAATAAGTACATTCTGTTTGTGGTCTTGTAGGTCTCCAGCTAAGACAGACCCTTCCCCTAGACCCAAGGGGAGCACAGAAGGCAAGTGGTAGGTTGGTGTATCAAACAAAATGCCTCATCTTGTAGCAACTATCAACTGCCTATTAGGCACTATCCTTTACCTAAGATTGGCTGAAACTTCTATCCACTGAATTCTTTGCAAGTGTTATCAGGTATTCTACTGGTCATTGTGTAGCTTAAGTGCAGTGACTAACATTACCCTCTTTGTACATCTTTCTTTCATCCACTGCCCCAATTTGGTGATGTTTTGACTGTTTTTAGTCCATATGAGCACCTCTATGAGTAGAACTCGAAAAACAAACAAACTTGTGCTTGTTTTGCTTTAACAGTCAGGCATTTCAGTTTGTCATTGTGCTGCATGTAGCTGCATCAATGATTGAGATTCTGTTTTAAAATACTTTTCACTGTACTTTTTGAATGCTTCACTATCAATACAGAATGTGCAAGTAACAGTAGTGGTGCATTTTGCAGAAAGTATATTAATTTCAATTTTGTATTAAAAGACCCAGTTTAAAAATTTCTTGGTTAAAAGCAATAATGCTAGCCTTACAACTACCATTATCCTTGTTCAATTTATACTAACATCCTCCTTCAAGAAGTAACATTATCAGTCTTAGCAAATGATTAATCAACATAATTTTCAACTATATTTTTCTATGCAGTGAACAGCTTCATGTGCAAAGAAGACATGGACTCCAGAACTATGTCAGAATTCATGTTTTCTAAAAACGAGTTGCCTTTAAAATCAATTCAAATATTTGCAGATGAGATTGGACATCTAGAATCACATCACACTGATTTTTTTCCTTTGTAAAGTTAAATTAGTTGAATGTGACACTGACTTAATGGGATTACAAAATAGTAACACTGACTAGAAATGACAGTGCTTGTTTCTACACTTAGCAAAAAGGTCATAGGCTCAAATCTGAGGCAGCTTTAAAACAAGTTTTAAAGGTGGCTCAGATTTGAGGCAGATAAAACAATTTTTTTGCCATTCCATTTGTGAATAAAGATCCCATAAAATGGTCCATCAATGATACTACATGTGATTATGTGGCACCTTACACACTTCTGAAAAACACAGGTTCTGATTTTTCCCAAAAGACAGTATGAAAAGAATCCTAGATTTCTCACTAAAGAAATGTTTGTGAGGAAACTTTTGAATGGGAAAAAAATGCCCCAGGATAATTTAGTCTATTCTGAAAGTTTTTATGCTCCAAGCTGATTATTTGACAGATCAACTCAAACAGCAAAAAAAAAAAAAAGCTTTAATGACTGGAAAAACGAGCATGAGAATTCTTTTGAACACTAATCATGAGTAACTGCATTGAAAAATATTAATGGCAGAATTGACATCAACCTTGTCAGAAATAAAACATTGGAGAAGTCTGTTTCAATTAGTAGTGGCAATCATGAAAACACTAGCTAGTCATGGACTAACACTCAGAGAGAGTATTAAGGAACTTCACTCCTTACATGCAAAACATATTTCAGGTTATAGCTGAGACAGTGAATGTACCTCACATCTTTTTGTACATGCAAAGAGTTCATCTGGATAATGGTTTAAAAAAAAAGTAATAAAATATTGGTTTGGAAAGAAAGTAGTGTTTGATGATGAGATACCTGAAGTCAAAGCCACGCCCACAGGGCACATTGGCCACTCAGATTGCACAGCACACTAGCATAACATCAGCAGGTAGGTGGCTTAAGTCTGTGGCAATTAGCCGTTAAAAGGTGAAGAGTGTAAGCGCCAGCCAACATGGAAGTGGATAAGGAGCACATTAGCCTTTGCATGCTTTATGAGTTTCTTTGTAGAAGCACCCCGCAAGTGCTGTAAGGAACATTACCAATGTGTGCCCCAATACCATATCATCAGTACTGTTGTTGTTTTGAATGGTTTCGAGAGGGAAATTTTGACCTGTCAGACCGCCCTGAAGCCGGAAGACCAGCAACAATGAATATGGACATGATGAAGACTTTAGTGGAGACCAACCCAAGTGTAACAATGTAGGAGTTGGCCAAATGGCTGGGGGCTACCCATACAAGTATTATCATGCACCTGTGTCAACTTCGAAAGGTGCACAAGAGGGGAGTTTGGTACACCATCAACTCACAGTTGAGCAGAAAGCACATCACACGAGTGCATGCATTTCCCTGCTTGCACATGACCAAGTTGAACAGTTCTTGGACTGCATTGTGACAAGTGGTGAGAAAGACAATATGTATGACAATATCTGCTCCCGTAAACAGTGGTTGGACCCAAAACAGAAGCCCGTGCTGACCCCCAAGGTCAGCTTACACCTACGTAAGGTCCAGCTGTCTGTTTGGTGGGATATGTGGGGGCGTTGTGTTCTTTGAGCTGCTACTCGTTAGTCAATTTTAATGGCGCAAGGGCCAGGTTTGGCCAAAGAGTGCCAGACACAGAACTCTCAGAGTAAGATTTTAAAAGAGTGTGAGGGTCAAGAGCAGGCTGATTTGGTTACATACATATCACTAAGCTGTTCTCTGAGATTCAGAGGTTAGCTCCAAAAAGAAATACAAACTTCCAGATATTTTTACTTATTGTTGTCGTATCGAACTTCGCCATTTACAGCGATCTTGACATACAACTCGTGCTTCACTGATATCCATTACACGCCGTACACAAGATCTTTTATACTTCATACTCATAATCTTTTTCTCATGCAGACACTCCAGAATCTGATCCACCCATGTCTTCCTTGGCCTTCCTCTGCCTTTCCTTCCTGCCACTTGGGCTGAAAATATTTTCTTAGTAAGCATTTCATCACTCATTCTTGCAACATGGCCAAACCACCGAAGCATATTGGTCTCCACCTTGCTAACAACATTTTGCTTTACATCACACAACTGCAATACATCTTCATTCCTCACACAATCAGATCGTGTCTTGCCACAAACCCCACGTAAGTAACGCATTTCTCCAGCACACAAACGACTCCTATGTTTCTTCTGCAGTACCCAGGTTTCACTGCCATACATCAGAGTAGGAACAAATTCTGTTTCATACACAGCCATGCGGGACTCTCTAGAGAACCCATCATTCCTGTGAAAACCTCCCAGAGCAGCTATGACTTTCAAAGAAGAATTCACTCGCCTACTGATTTCACCATCCAACTTGTTCTCTCTGTCAAACATGCTTCCTAAATATACAAACTCACTCACCTGGTCAATCACAGTGCCATTTATACTTACATTACATTCAGTGCTACCAGTTCCTCTCTCAAACACCATAACTTTGGTTTTTCCCTTATTTATACTCAGTTTGAATTTCATGCAAACTTCGTGCATCAGTCAACATACTCTGCAACTCACTTTTGCTCTCTGCCAACAGGACAGGGTCATCAGCATACAGCAATCTGCACACACGGATATCACCAAGACATAAACCACTATTATCTATTTTGGCCTCACGCATGCATGCGTCCATAAATATATTAAACAGCCATGGTGACATTACACAACCTTGTCTAACTCCTGCACCAATGGAAAACCATTTTGATAAAACACCATTCACTCGTACACAAGCTCTACCACCAGCATACATGGCTTTTACACTATTAAGTAGATTCCCAGTAACACCATATTCATTCAATACCTTCCACAAAAGTGTCCTATTCACTTGGTCGTAAGCTTTCTCTAAATCTATGAAGGCAGTAAAAACTTTCTTCCCAACAGCCAGATACTTTTCAATCATCGTGCGTAATGCAAAAATCTGGTTAGTGCAGCCTTTACCAGGCATAAAACCACTCTGAACATCCCACATTTTCTCTGATGTAAGACCCCATACTTTTTCAATAACAACCTTACCAAACACTTTCCCTGGCACACTCAGTAGGCTAATACCACGATAGTTCTTGCATTCAGTCTGATCACCTTTTCCCTTATACAAGGGAACAATGATAACATCCTTCCAATCCCTACCATTCTCTTTTCTAATCCTTACCAAAGGCTGATTTGGTAAGGATTAGAAAAGAGAATGGTGAAAAAGTGTAAAAGCTAGTTATTTAGTAATCTTTTTTTTTTTTTTTTTTAGATTTAAAAAGTCAAGTTTTGTTAAAAAGGAAAAAACTGCGGAAGTGTCTCAGTGGTCGCCTAATAGCTTCTGAAGCGTAGCCGCGTCATCGTTCAACAGATGAGACTGAAAATAGTGAAACCGATTATTACGAAAACGAACACAACTACACAAAACATGTGAGACAGTGAGTAGGTAGTCGCACGTCTCACACATCGGGGCAGTGTCGTCACACAACATATAGCGATGAGTGAAGCGACAATGCCCAATGCAGAGACGTGCAAGAACAACTTCCTCCCTACGGTTCTGGCGATACGATTTCCAGACTCCAAGAATAGGTACTGGACACCACCACTACCACCACTGATGTGTGATGCAGTCACCTCAATGATATGCACACATCACTCATGTTAAAACGGCCAGCACTGCTGAACCACAAGGGTGTCTTCCTATAGCAGGATGGAGCAAGACCTCACATGGCATGAGTGACCAGTCACAAGATCAGGGGACTGGGCTGGGAGCTGCTGCCCTGCCCAGCCTATTCCCTGGACATTGCCCCCTAGTAACTACCACCCTCTCTGGTATTTCCAGCATTTCCTGGATGGACAGCGGTTCACCAACCAGGACGATGTCGAATGCACACCTACTCACTTCTTTGCATCCATGCTGCCACAATTCTACAGGGACAGTATTCTTTTTTTTTTTTTTTTTTTTTTTTTTTGGATTGGAGGTTTAACGACCACCGTGAGCAACTCAATGGGCTATAAGCAGTCGCCCGTCCCTAATTTAGGGTCACTGGTTCCAGGGAAGGGAGAGAGCCAGTGCCGTAAGACAAACACAACATCCATGCCTCACCGGGATTCGAACCCGGACCCCTTTCGGACGAATGATCAGAGGCCAGCGCCTTAGACCGCTGCGCCACCAGGGCGTCAGGGACAGTATTCAACAGATACCCAGAAGAGAGGAGCAGGTCATGGCAAGCGATGGTGACTACATTTTGGACTGATTTGTACTTGTTTATGTTACGACTAAAGTGCAGAAATAAGTTATTCTACAGATTATCTAGGTAATATGCAGATTAACTAGGGTGATCCGTTAAAGTGCCGAAAATTGTTTCATTGCTCAAATTACCTAGGTAATCTGCACATTACCTACTAGGCACTCGTTAAAGTGAAAATAAGATATTTGCTGGAACAACAGCAACGTTTCTGTACGCTTAAATTAACATAGTTATTTATTTATTTTTCGATATGTAAAGAATCAAGTTAATACAATCAAACAATCAACAAATTAGTTGATAGAATCAATCATCAATCAATTAAAAAACTATAATAGAAAGAATCAAACGGTTTAAAATATTATTATAATTAAGGAAATGAATTTGCAAAACATATGATAAAATTATGCTTACTTATTAGTGCAATCTAAAGATTGGTGACACTTTGAATTACATAGCAATTGGTTTTTGCGACAAGCACACCTATTTGTGGTACATTTAGATTTGCAGTCACATTTTCTGAAACCCTGCCCAGTACCATGGGATTGTTTTATTGCTGTTTGACGTAAAGATATTTCTACAGCAGGGACATCTTTTTCGTTAAAAATCTCTCTTTGCAAACACTGAATTCAGATTTTGCATGCAATTGTTTTAAAATACCCGTTTTAGTACCAAGTTTATAAAAGCCATCCTCTGTTTTACTAAGAACCATAGCTAAAATCGAGCGGGCATCAGTTTTTGCTCTGTCTACTTCGGATATTTCAGCCGACGCCAATTATGAGAAATAAAAACAACCGGCGACGACTAGACGCTGGCGAAACCAAACTAAAAGTGGAGGGAGAGGGGGAAGGTGTAGGGAAAGGAAATGGGAGAAACAAACTTTTGAACTTTAACGATACGGAAGCCGTTAATGTGCACATTACCTACGTAAAATGCGGAAAACTCTTGATTCCGCACGTTAACGGAGCAAATCAGTTAATTTGCAGATTAGCTCGGTAATGTGCACATTAACGGCTTTCGAGCTTCTGCGGTAGCATATATACGGTAACTAGCACTTTTCTGTTGCCTTGCATTTGCAGACATTACTTTCTTTCCAACCCAATATCGAAGGAAGTGAAATTAGGAAAATATTTTGCAATCAGCGGTTGATTCAACACCAGACATTTCTCACGTTGAACGACTTTCTTTTATTATGCGAAAGATAGTTTACCAGTTGAATGATTTTTGGGTTTCATCCAGAATCAATGTCAATCAGAGGATCTAGGTAAAACAGTTCTGACCGTGCTGAAATTTCATGGTCTGGAGGAGAACTCTAACTACTGGGCACAAACCTATAACAATAATAGCACCATGTCTGGTGCCTACAATGGTTTAGAGGCCATTGTGAAAGCAATAAATCCTCATGCTGCTTACAAGCTGTGTGCTGCATATTCATTTAATTTAGGGGATGTCTGTGCTGCAGAATGTTGGAAAGAGGCTTAATTTTCTTCAGCATCAGTATACATATTTTATTCTTAGCATCTCTCTAATCCTGAGGGACCACTCCTAACTCCCAGCACAACTGACAAATTTCATTTAACCAATCAATTACAGTCACCGCCATACTTTAACACCTCACCAGTTATGCCATCTATTCCCAAAGCCCTACCATTCTGAAGAGATTTTACAGCTTTACACACCTTTTTTCACTTGAGATCCCTCTTGTGCTTCCATCTGCCACTGTGAAGGCTTCTGTATCTGCTTTAAAATTGCCTTTGTTTTCATGATCTAATAACTCCCACTCCATCTTTCACTAAACTCACTGGGCTCCCATAATTTCTCTGATCCTATTCTTCACACAACTTAGAATTTTATTTCTCCTATTTTTCCCGAGTCTCATGTACTTCCAGAGTCTTCCTATTTTTCCAAAAAGTCAATTCATGCCTTTCCACCTTTGTTCTTCCTACCTTTTGTCTTACTCTGGCAAACCAGCTTAGCTGCCTCACACTTCTTACAGCAATATATTCATCTTCAGAAACTCTACCTTGCAACACCCCCAAATATGCTTTCTTCTTTCTCTTTACTGCTTTTTCAATCTCACTGTTCCACCAAGCATCACCTTTAATGCTACCCACCATTGCAGTACTAGATCTCTTCAGCGGTAGTGGCAACACAGTGGGAATTCCAGATTGGTTCTGTGGTGGACCATCCTTCTCAATTGGGTAAGTTCATCATATCCTACACTAGTCCTTTAAAGATGCTTACTAAGAGATTTTTTTCAGCCCAAGTGGCAGGAAAGAAAGGTAGAGGAAAGTCAAGGAAATCATGGATATTTTATCCAAATACAGACAGACTTGTTTCTAATGTCAAAAAGATTTTCATAAAATCCCCTTATCATATAAGAGCTTTTGAAACACAAGCCCCTACTTTAACACTGCCACCCAAGTCAGTAATAATATGTTGGAGAACATGGCTGAATATTTGCATTTATTATGGTGATAATTGTGAGACTATGACATCTATAGTAAATGACTTTGAACCAGAGGATGCAGCATCTATTTAAATTGCACATGGTCTGTTCTCTCGGGAGAAAATAGGACATTCAGCATATATAAAGTCAAACTTCAGCATTTCATCTTCCACTATTAAGTGCTCAGAAAAACAAGGATTAGAACTCACTGATGCAATTGGTTACATCGATGAAGCAAGTGAAGTATTAAAAAAAGCCAACAGTAAGTAAGATTGGACACTGTCGTTGCAAAATTAAACTATGTTCTAGTAAAAAACGCTGAATTCCAGACTTTGGAAAAATTTCCGATAACTGGAGAAGCAGAAACATTTGAAATCGAGGAAGAATTATCCATTAGTGAATCTGTTTTCTTCAAGTATGCCCCAATCACATCTGTAGATGTTGAAAGAAGCTCCTCAAGGTATGAGAATTTGCTTTCAGACAATAGACGGTCCTTCATTTTTGACAGTGTTAAAAAATATGTAATTATTCAGTGTAATTCATAACCAACAGGCATTCACTTGCTTTTTTTTTCTTCTGAGGTTTTATAGAGCATTTTATGAAGAAACTAGCAGTTATGCCCAGTCTCTGAACGGTAAATCTGTAATTTTTTTAACATAAAATTAAAGAAAGGGAAAGAAAAGTAATTTAAGATCTGTAACTGTTTTATGATTTAGAACAGGGTCGTGACATCAATGCATATGATTTGATGTAAAACGGAGCAGCAGGCTTTGGTGCCCCTTAATTTTAAATCAAAATTTCATGGAATTTTTATAGCATTTCAATGTTTTTGGCATAGTTATATTTAAACCTATCAGCATTTTGAACAGTAAAGCTAAGCTTCCCTTTTGAAATTTTTAGTTTTCAGACTTTTCTAGGTGTAGAAACGGTAGAAAAATTTAGGCCGACAATATTCTAAAGCCGCCATATTTTTTTCTGGACTTTTTTAGGTATCCAGACCTTAAGACCTACCAGCATGCCAATTTTCAGATCTCTAGGTCATTTAAAAGTGGTCGAACAATTCACAAAATAATTCAAGCAGGCAGTGTTCCAAAGGTGCCATTTTTATTTTTTGGTTTTCAGACTTTTCTAGGTATCCAGACCTTAAGACCTATCAGCATACCAATTTTCAGACCTCTAAGTCATTTAGAAGTGGTCGAACAATTCATGGACGGAAACACTTGCATTTTCTCATTTTTCCACTTTGCTTTATATACAGGACAAAATTCTAGTTTATGAAATTGTCTAAGATTGAAGTTATTTAATTTATAATTTTGAAAAAATATAATACAAACTTGGGGGGGTCCCCTTCAAATTTTAAGGGCATGTTTTCATCTTTTTAAGGGCATTTTTTATGAAATTTTAGGTGATCAACATCCATACCCTGCCAATTATTGTTAAATATAATATGAAGTCAATTTTTTCATTTCTTATTGCTATTTTAGCTATTTGCATCACAATGTGTTGGACTGTTATCAAAGGGGAAATAGACAGCAGTTTACCTAGATGAATCTCAGACCAAAAAAATTTTACACTGGTTATACAACTTTAAAAATATGCTTAAGGCTCTACGAGACCCGCCATATTGTATTGCTGCCTTCTCTTGTTAACCAACGGGCAAGCGTATTTCACAAATTGCTCGGGCAATTTTGCACATTTTGGAACACCGTTTGTGGCTAACGCAAGATATATGATAAATGAAGAGTTCCCTCGTTTCAGAATTTTTATTGACCTTTCCCTTCATTTTTTATCTGCAGCGAAAGTCATACCAAGGCGTCTTCCATAGTTTTATTAATTAATAAAAAATACTTAAAGAGTCAAAAATGAAAATCTGAAACCAGGGAACTCTTTATTTATCATATATCTTGCGTTAGCCACAAACGGTGTTCCAAAATGTGCAAAATTGCCTGAGCAATTTGTGAAATATGCTTGCCCATTGGTTAACAAGAGAAGGCAGCAATACAAGATGGCGGGTCTCATAGAGCCTTAACAGAAATATAGATATAGTGTTTTACCAGTCTGTACATGCATCAACATTTTTACGCTGCAGATATCAAGAGCATATAGTCCAGACAACAAAAGCTAGGGTAAATTTTAAACACCCTTATATAACATGCCCATTTAGTTCCACCTACCTATTAATTCAAGACCAACCTCAACCTATCTCCATAGTAAAGCCACATTTTTTTTTTTAAGTGAGAGAAATTGACATAAATAAAAAAAAAGTAACAGGTAATTTAGAGTATCTACACTCAATATCTGTTATTTATGAAGAAAAATGTGAGAGTTAAAAAACACTTTGGATTATATTAATGAACACATTCCATATAAAAACATTTATATTTCATATCTTCAAAATCAATTCCCTGCACCAGAATACAACACGCCTTTCTTTCATCAATAAGGGGGAAATAAATCTCAAGAATGTTTAATTTATAAAAGGGTTGTTCAATAAGTAGTGAGAGATTTTGACTGGAGTGCATTTGCGCTTCCTAAAGGCTATGCAACTGCATTGCAGCTTGTTTGTTACAGAAGTCGTGTAACGTGCTGGACTAATTTTATTGTTCTCTCGTAGGAGATGAATATGTCCAAAGTTGCTCAACGTGCTGTAATTCAGTTTTTGAAAGTGGAGAAAACGCCACCCAGCGAGATTCACAGATGAATGAAGGCGGTGTATGGGCCAGCTTGTCTTCCATGCAGTACTGTAATGCGGTGAGGCCCACTCTTTAGTGGTGGAAGAACAAGCACTGCAGACCAGCCAAGATCGGAAACACCATGTTGTGCTGTTTTATTAACAATTGCACGTGTGGATGCTGAAGTTAAGGCCAACCAAAAAATCACGATCCGAGAACTGGCGAACAGTGCAGGTGTGAGAATCAGAACTGTCAATACGATCATGCATTCGCACCATGAGTATCGTAAGGTCTGCGCCACGTGGGTACCAAAACATCTGTCCGATGAACAGATGAGTCAATGAATGAGACATTGTTACACTACAGCATCTGTTCTGCTACCATGAAGAAAGTGAAGATTTCCTGCTACTTATTATTGCTGGGGACATAAGCTAGTGTCATCATTTCAATGATGACACTAGCTTAGTGGAGACGTGCGTCATCCTCACCACCGAGGAAATCACGGTCCACCATTTCCGCAGGCAAGGTGATGTTAACCCTGTTCTTTGACCATTGAGGACCATTGCTTTTTGAGTGGCCACCAAAAGGATCAACCATCAATGCCGAATGATATTGTCAAATTTTAATGAATCTTCGACATGCCGTCAAAACCAAGAGACCTGGCAATCTCACTCAAGGTGTAGTGCTTCTGCATGATAATGTCCGGCATTGCAGCATTTTCACTGGGAAGTCCTTCAACATCCAGTGTATATTCCTGACCTATCGCCCTGTGATTTTCACATCTTTGGACTCGTGAAAAAATTTCTCAACGGCAAATGTTTCACTTCAGACGATCAGGCGCATGAAGCTGTGAATAACTGGTTGCAGCAGCAGCCTGCCTCCTTTTATGCCACAGGAATACAAGGACTTGTGCAACAACGGGACCGCTGTCTAAATGCTGGTGGTGATTATTTATTAAGTATGTCATTTTTTGACTCTTTCAGGCAGAAATTTCTCAGTATTGAAAGTCTCACTACTTATTGAACAACCTTTATATATCCCTATCATTTAATAAATTACTCAAATAGAACTAGCAGTTTTAAACAGAATTATTGTAACTCTCATTCAGAGCAACTGTTTTCTCTTGTAAAATATTTTCCTTCAGTGATAACTAAGGCACTGAAGATCTCTTGCCACAAACATAACATGAAAGTGATACACAATTTCTACCAGGCAGTGGCACTTGCTGAATAATAACCACATACTTTTATTAATTATCCGGAAGATAATGTTTTCCTTAAAAATGACAATGATAAAATACAATGATGAAAAACTTTACCATCTGCACTTTTTTGTGATAATAAACATAGGCAAATAAAAACTTAAGCTTTTTTTAAGAAAAAAAAAGGTGTTGTGCTCTGATCACTGACTAGAGCAGTGACTAAAACTATTCTGGTAATTCAGAAGAAACTAATATAATAATGAGGTAACGTATGTTACTTATAAAAATTAAATTCTAGTAAACAAACATAACTTCAATGAGCATTAAAACCACTTACCACAACAACAACAACAACAAAAAAAAAAGAGAGAGAAAGAGAGAGAGAGAGAAAACGAAAAAGCTATGAAACATCTCTAAGTTCACAGAATGAAAATATTCAAAATAGAACTGAGTCAGCATCCCAACAATTTCATTATTTTTTTATATCTGCTACAAATGACTTGAGAAACAAACAACTTGCATGACAAAGTTTAATTTAGTATGATACAAAAATGGCAACTTTGTGGGACATTATTTTTTCCACTGATTTAATATACCTTTGGAAATCACTGGGAATGGCTAACACTTTCTCCAAAATCACATTTTAATACTATGTAACACAAAAAACAAGTTTGAAATGCAAAACAATTTTATATCACAATCATTCTTATCTTTAACTGACTCCTGGACATGACCATTGGTGGAAAAATTATTCTTTAATTCCCCAAAACTATAAGTAATTCTGAAAAAAGTATGTAAACAACAGAAGTCTTCATCTGTTTGTGCATTCTGAAACTGCTACATTATCAGACTTATCCATTAACAGAGGATAGAAGAAAAAAAAAAAAACACTTTATCTGGGTAATTAAGTTTCAGTAAAATACAGAAAAATTCAAAAATTATTTTGCATAAAAATCTAAATTTCCTTAGTCATAATTGAAGAAAGAGCTCACATAGTAACTGCGACTAGAAAGATAATGAACTTTGAATTCACATTAAAATTTTTCTGACTGTAATTTATGCAATGAAGTTTTTAGCATGAATTCAAAGTTTGTTACATTGCCCAAATAATAACGCAAGGAACTGTACACCAACTATACATAAGATAGTATAACTATACTAGTTATCCAAATTTATTGGCGTAGATAAAATAAGTTTCCAAGCTTTCGCACATCAAACAGTTGGCTTTTTCAAGGAAGGTAGACAGCAAACTGGATAATAGAATGCTTCAACAATTTGAACGCGGTGACTTGACAATAAACGAAGATATGCGAATATAATTATTCAATAAAAACACGAGGCATCATGTTCGTTTTGCACGCGGAATCCTTGGAGGAAAACAAAAGGCATTCATTATTTGAAGAATCGGTTCCAAATTCGTGGTAACTCTAGCGAGATGCTATCATTGCAGGCCTCATTGTTGGTAATGATCTCCGATGTTTCCCGAATGGCAGTGTATTTAGGAGTAGAGTACGAAGCTAATTTCTTTATGTCATCCCACATATGATCGGCAGACTTGAACTGGACTTTTCTGGATAGGGCAGTGGTTAATTTGCCATTCTTTATGTCTCTCTTATGCTTGTTGACTCTAATTCTAAATGAACGTTTGGTCACTCCAATGTAGTATCGCTTGGAGCCATCCGGATATTGTAGAGGGATAGCATAAACACTTCGTTGGAAAGTGGGAGCTTGTCAGTATTTCATTTAAGCATAGCATATAAAAATGTCAGAGATCTTATGCCGACACTGAGGTTCATCTTTCTGAGTGTGTTCTTGAGTTTATAGGAAACATTTGGTACGTAAGGAATAGATCCCAGATAGCGTAGCCGCGGCACAGAAATATTGCATGCCTCTTTCTGTTTCTTTCGATATATCTATGTACCATGTTTGGATCGTATCCTGCCTTAGTGACCAATTCAATAACGTTTATTAATTTACTTAGTCTAGAAGGAACATTGGAGGTGATGTCGAATGCTCTTCTGATTCCAAAACGGAAGAAAGCTATCTTGTAATCAGCGGGGCAGAATGAGCTATGGAGCATCAGGTTGGGAACGGAAATGGGTTTATAATAGACTTGTGTTTGGAAGCAATTTTCAAGAAATTTACTCAGTAAAACATCCAGATAAGGCAATGCATTATTGTGTTCTAACTCCATAGTGAAATTGATCATAGGGTGTATATCATTGATTTTATCCAGGAAAAGCGGGAGAGTCTTTCCATGAGCCCCTATGAAAAATATGTCGTCAGCATATCAGAGCCAAGTGGTAGGTCTTGAGGTACTGCTGGTGAATATGTGCTGCTCGATTGGGCGAAGGATTGCTTCCGCGAGAATTGCTGAAAGTGAAGATCCCATCGGAGCGCCATTGATTTGTTTATAGATCTTTCCTCGGAAACTATAGTAACTAGAATTTCAGATTAAGTCTATTAATTTGAAGATGCTGCGGCAAGATTCTTGTGAATAAAGTGATGAATTACATGTGGCCTCTTTTAACATTCTGATGGCTTCCAGCACGAAAACCGAAGGATCAAGAGAAAGCATGTCGGAACTACCGATAGTGTCACGCTGTTGGACAGAGATTTGCCTGATTTTCGTGATAAAATCTTGAGTGGAAGTTATTATAAAGTCCGATTCAGGGAGGTGATTGGCCAGAAATTTGCAGAGTGCCTTCTCTAAATGGTACATTGGTGTGGATCTCCTTTACTCATGTTTTTATTGAATAATTACATTCGCATCTCTTCGTTTATTGTCAGGTCACCGTGTTCAAATTGTTGAAGCATTCTATTATCCAGTTTGCTGTCTACCTTCCTTGAAAAAGCCATCTGGCTGATGTGAGAAAGCTTGGAAACTTTGATTTTATCTACACCAATAAATTTGGATAGCTAGTATAGTTATACTATCTTATACATTGCCCAAGCTGAAATTTAGTTTGACATGCTCAAAATTTTTCTAAAATCCAGCAAGAACAATAACCTAGAATATAGTCCCCATTATCATATAAAATCTAACAAATATCAAAGAAAAAAATTGTCAGTTAGTTGCATGCTTGCTAACTGACATGTTATAATTCTTAATTTAATAAATTGTTGATAAAGAGAAACTACACCAATTATGTAGGAAATAGTAACACTATAATAGTGATCTGATTTATTGGCATAGGAAATAGACACAAGCATTTCCAAGCTTTCGCACATCAACTAGATGGCTTTTTCAAGGAGGTTAGACAGAAACTGTTTAACTTCCTTGAAAAAGCCATCTGGTTGATGTGTGAAAGCTTGGAAACGCTTATGTGTCTATTTCCTATGCCAATAAATCGGATCACTAGTATAGTGTTACTATTTCCTTAATAAACTGTGTTTTAGTTTACATCAACAACAGCAAGAGATATACAAAATTATTCTTACAAATATATGGTGAAGTGAAAAAAACAAGGAAGATTTATGTAATGACATAAAAATAACAAACTTTAAAAATGGCCATGTGAATAAAATACAAACTGCCTTAAACTTGACAGGAAAAAAAATATTACGAGTCAGGTAATTGAGTACCTGCAACTTCACTTTTTAAAGAGAAATTATAATATGTTAAAAAAGAAGGTAGCATCAAATCCAAAATGTACCTGCATTATAGTAGCAGATAGCTTATGAAGTTTAAGCTATTTTTTTTTTTAAACAACATGCAGAAATTAACGAAACCAGTTTGTTTCTTGCACTGAAAATCACATTAATGATTAATCCATACAACACGAACTACAATGAAAATTAAAAAAAAAAAAAAAAAAAACTTACAGCAGAACATGTAGGTGCCAGTGCGTACAACTAAAATGTTTTTCTAAAGCTGCTGTTATATTTATATATACACTAATACAATTGGCCCATTTTACAAATAAATTTCTGCATAAATAAGTCCAGTATCTTATTGCACTTCCTTGGGGGCTTCACTTTGTTTCACATGGAGAACAATACAAATTGTTGAGTAATACATCATGCACTGAGTGTGAAACCCCATTACTGGAATGATAGATCACAAAAATGAATTTCTGAAATGCTAAGTAATGGAGTGTGCTGCATTACAAGAGGCAACAAGAAGTTTCAAAAAGTAAATTTAACTAGATTGCAATAAAAGGTATATAAGGACAAACAGCAAAAAAACTGAAATGGTGAATTAAAGAGCATACAACTGCTGTTGAGAAATGACATCAGAATAATGCAGTGGTCAAACATGGAAAAATACACATGCAAACCTCTTTAGGACAACATTACAATTTTGGATTATGAATCTCAAAATAATTGGAAACTCATTAAAGAGAGCTACTACATAATCAGAGATAAAAGATCTATTAATGAACCTACAATAAGTCCAATTTTTAAAGAATTACTTAATATCATCAACTAGCATTCAGGAAGCACCATAGTCTATATTTTTTATTATTTTCATTACTGAATGATGTTTTAAAGTAGAATCTGACAACATAATTCAGACTGCATTGAGTATGAACCATAAAGTAAGAAAGATACAGAGGGGGAAATACCCATAGAAGCTTATTGAAACTCCTCCCATAGAATGTGGCAACCCCATCGATCGGCCACCAAAGCTAAACATGATGTTGGCAATAGTTGCTATGGCAACCCAGCGATTGAACTACATAAAGAATGTGGTCATTTTAAGGAGAGCATAGCGAAAAATAATGGGAAGGTATAGGGTAAAGGTTTACAGTTAGTAGGCTAAAGAGAAAGGCTAGGAGAAAAATGCTTCGGAAATAACAGCAAAATTATGAAATAAAGACTGAAGACAAGTTTTCACAAATATATCTGCCAATTAGAAACACAAATGCTTAGTACAAAAGAAAACACAAGAAGCTATTGAAAAAGGTAAAGCAGATATCGAAACAGATAACAAAGGAATACAAATGAGAATTGAAAGTGGAGACTCATGAGTAACAGCTTTATATAAAAATGGAAAATATTACTGAAGAAAACAATGACAAAATGCACGCAAATAAAATTGAAAACTGAGACCTAGGTTCTAGAAATTGAAAGAAAAAATAAATGATGCAGTAAAAAATAAGAAAGAATAATTCCTCTTATTAGGATGTTAATAGAAAACAATAACTGAAAAATGATACCACTGTAAATATTCGTCTTTGGTCTAGGAGTTCCAAAATTGGAATGGAACAGGGAGGCAGTCACAACCATATGACAAGTTGTGGTTTCCTGGCAAGTCGACTGTACTGTCAATCAACAGCTAGTTGATTTTGATTATGTCATAGTTTCATCTTAGTACAGGCTGTGTCCATTCTGTATATTTCATTACTTTATGATGTCAATGAACTTTAAGAAATGAATTCAAAGCATTCAGAACAGGCTTTGACAGTCACCCGAAGGCCAGAAACATCTGCTAATAAACAAAAAGGAGAATCATGGGACTTTTTCAACTGAATAGAATTTCTTTTTTTTTTTTTTTTTTTTTTTTTTTTTGAGTAAAGCTATAAGTGTTTCTTAATAAAAATTTATAACTTTTACTAAGGAAGGTTTCCATGACAGCTCAGAAAATCTTAAATGATTTTCTGGAATCATAAACACTTCAAAAATTGCAAAACTGTGACCACCACAAATCATTAACCTTAACTATCACAGAAGTAAACATCACTTAACACGTGATGAAGAAGTGGTATTCACTTAATTTATTAGCCAAAAGAATATCTTTAGAAATTCTAGTGAATACCTATAATAAGGTTATTCTGTAATAATTAATCTTTTTAATTTTTTCTAATGCCACACACAACTTAGTAAATCCTTCTTACTACAAATCAGATGGTATTGAAAATAATTTTTTTCAGGTTTTTATCATTTATTCATTTTCTGACTTCTTAAAATGCTTATATACTGTATATTTCTTGTACTTTATCAAGCAGCAATAATATGAGATCAGATAATCAACTTTTTGTAAGAAAATCCTTTACATGTAAGTTTGGAATTCACATGTTGTTGCGCCATTACCATTTTAATTATCAGTTTCCAATTGGCTCAATTTACGAGTATATGGAAGGCTTACTCATCCAACATTCAGATAAACTGCCTAACATTTTGGTAAAAAAGAAAATGTGAGAACATAACACTCTGATATGTAACTAAATCTATACAACATGTTTCCACTTTCTTCAGCTACAATTATATGGTGATTTTGCACTAAAATGAAATTACGTGAAATAAAAAAAAAAAAAAGCTTAAAAAAATTATTCTTGTAAAATTGCACAAAAATTTTGTTACTACTGTTTAGAATATGAAATTACATCCACTACCTCTAAACAAAAGGCAGCAGTTTGTTAGCCTTAGTGGCATGTATTAACCAATCTTAGCATAAATACTGTTACAAATGTTCAACAGATGGCGTGCAACGTCACCGACCAGCCAGGAGGCATGAAGTAGCTACTGAATCACTGTGCGTTCAGTCAAAGGAGATAACATGTTTCATGAGGTACTTGCCACAGAGTGGGGCGATTATGAGAATCATGTTGCTGTAATAGCGCTGAACAAAGTTGGAAAATCAGCTTCGAAGATTTTCAACATGCTGAAAATCTTTTCAACATCAGCCAAATTTTTGTTTACCAGACCATAAAAAGGTTCCTTGAGACTGGGACCATCGCTGACCACCCCAGAAAGGGTAGGCCACGTACCAAGAGTGCTGCTCTCTTTGAGAAATCAGTGGCAGCCTGTATTCGATGAAACCTGTCAGAAAATAATCAGTGATGGCTTGTGAGCTGGGCATTTCAAGAACGTCGATGTCACATGTGCTGGGGAGTGATCTAAGGGTGAGAGCTTACCGGCAGCGTACAGAGCACTTCCTTACCCCACAACTGAAGCAGCAGAGGGTGCTAAAAGTGAAGTGTTTGCTGCAGCATTACGCAGACAATCGCCACAGACAGATTCTTTTGTGTGATGAAAAAAATTCTCACCACTGAAGAGGATTTCAACCGCCAAAATGACAGGGTGTATGCGCCAACCTCACAAAAAGCTCAGGAGAAAGATTATGAGGGGCCATCATCCTGCTTCTGTCATGGTTTGGTCGGGAGTTTCCTACGAGTGTACCACGGAGCTCCATTTCTGTGAGTAAGGAGTGAAAACATCCACCAAAGTCCACCAAGACAGGGTTTTGGAGCCAGTGGTCAAAAATGTAAGTAACACCCTCTTCTAAAACTGATAGTGGAGCTTTCAGCAGGATTCTGCACCTGCCCACAAGGCCAAGTCAACACAGGAGTGGCTTCAGGCGAATTTGCCAGACTTCATTTCTCCAGCTGATTGGCATTCCAGTAGCCCAGACCTCGATCCATTTGACTACAAGTTGTGGGCTACACTGGAGGCCTTCAGAAAGAGACGCCCCAGCAACTATATTTTGGCTGATGTCACTCCACACTCCAAAAATCATATCCATATTCTGTTTAAAGTTTTTGTTTTTTGTTGTTGTTGTTGTTTGTTCATTCATTTCAACATAGTAGACAATTTTATTAGCAGGCTTCAGTAGCGAGTTTTCAAGACTTTTATGATCCCTTAATCCAAAGGCCGTAGAACAGGCGCACAATTTAGCTGAAGATGCACCACACAGAGGTAGTTTAAGGTAAGGTAGGGGACTCATTATACAAGGTGTACAATTTTTGATGAAAAGAATTTTTCGTTTTCTTCTTGTCATTTCTTCATTACATTTGATAAGCCACACATTAAAATTTCCTGTTGTCATTCATTTTTTCTGCTTGATTAACACTTGCATGGCAGTGAATAAATACTTTTTACATAATACGGATAGGCAGATTTCCCAACAATAAACACTTTTCTGTTATCAGTTACTGACTTATCGCAGTAGAAGAGTGCAATCTGGCATTGCTTTGAGTTTTCCCACCAATGCATTTGTCTACTTCTGCAGGCAAATCACCTGTTTCACCACAAATCATTTGCAATGATATTATACCATTCTGTGAAACAATTTAACCATCCAAAACTTTTCTGAAAGTCCTCATAGACAAGAGAAGTGGCAAACTGCATGCTTTTTCATGGATTAATGATCCATCAACAGTCACACTCTTGAAAACGACACCTTGAAACCACTTGAGCTCCAGAGAGTCAATATCTTGAAATCACACCAGCAGTATTATCTTCCTTTCTGACCCAATAACTAGCTTTTGCAATTGGTGTTCAATCTTTTCTTAGTCTTTTAAATAAGTTGATAGTGTTGATGGAATCATCCCATACTTTTCTGCAATAACACTCTTTTTACTCCAGAATCCACAAATGATTTTTTCTTTCTTTTTTCTACAGATAATTGCTTTATTTTTGAAGAACTCACTCCAAAAATCGAGCAACAACATAAAAAACACAAATGAGTGTAAAAAAGGACTGAACGATAGGTCTGGTTGCTATGGCTGCACATCATTCCTTTAGTCCACAAAGCAGTTTGAACCACTTTGACACCATGAGAGGTGGGAAATCACTTGTTTGGAAAGGGTGTTTGTTTCTCTTAACAAAAGAGCGTGGAAATCTGAATTTAACATTTTCGTTGGAGGTGTAAATATTGTTCTAAATGATAATTTTCCTTGGAAATTTTAATATATTTTTTCATTGTTACAAAAAATTAATAAAAATGAATTTCGTTATATTGAAATTAAATATATATAGCCTTAAAGTGATTATTGTTGGGGCTTGGTCTTATTTTAGTTCTATCAGTTTTTACCTAATGCGAATTAACTGTATTATGACAGTAACAAAAACACAAATACTTGATTATAAAAATTTAGTCAAAGATTTTGCTTATGCTTGGTTTTCTGTTTATTATCACTTGTTCAAATATTCAGTGTTCACTGAAAAAATTTTAAGAGAACATTTAGTTGTTTGCAAGTATTAAAACTTCAAAAAAAAAAAAAGTGTAAAAACTTTTAATGAGGAAGCTTTTAAACTGATAAATTTATTCTTTTTAAAAACTTCAGAAAGGATAATTTATTAGTTGAAAGTGTTTTTATTAAAAAAATTTGCTTACATAAGCGTGTTTTTTGAGGTTTTAATACTTGTTTTGACTTACAGTTTTCTGTGCTTTTGTCCATATTTATCATGTTAACTTAGTTGTTTGCAGATGCTTCTAGTTCTTATAATTGTCATGACTTATTGCCAAACTTCAATGGTGGCTAGAGCACAGTTTGTTTTTGCTTTTTCTTACATAAAGTGCATCTGAATGTTGTTGCCCAATCTTCACTCAAAATTTGAAATCTATTTAATTTTGATTGAATACTGTTTAAAATTTTACCAAGACAGGGTTGGTACACTTTGTGGGCTCATTCACTGCTCTTCTACATACATACATATCACTAAGCTGTTCTCTGAGATTCAGAGGTTAGCTCCACAAAGAAAAAGACAAACTACCAGATAATTTTTATCTGATTATTTACTTACTGTTGCCATATCAAACTCTTCCACTTACAGCGATCTTGGCACACAATTCGAGCTTCACTGACATCCATCACATGACGCACACAAGATCTTCTATACTTCACACATATGATCTTTTTCTCATGCAGACACTCCTGAATTTGATCCTCCCATGACTTCCTTGGCCTTCCTTTGCTTTTCCTTCCTGCCACTTGGGCTGCAATTTTTTTTTAGTAAGCATCTCATCACTCATTCTTTCAACATGCCCAAACCACCGAAGTATATTAGTCTCCACCTTGCTAACAGCATTTTGCTTCATATTACACAACTCCGACACATCTTCATTCCTGACACGATCAGAACGTGTCTTGCTACAAACCCCTCGTAAGTAATGCTTTTCTCCAGCACACAAACAACTACTATGTTTCTTCTGTAGTACCCAGGTTTCACTGCCATACATCAGAGTAGGAACAATTACACTTTCATACGCAGCCATGCGGGACTCCCTTAAGAACCCATCATTCCTGTGAAAACCTCCCAAGGCAGCTATGACTTTCAATGAAGAATTCACTCTCCTACTAATTTCACCATTCAATTTGTTCTATCTGCCAAACATGCTTCCTAAATACACAAGCTCATTCACCTGGTCAATCACAGTGCCATTTAGACTTATGCTACATTCAGTATTACCAGTTACCCACTCAAAAACCATAACTTTGGTTTTCACTTATTAATACTCAGTTTGAATTTCATGCAAACTTCGTACCTCTGGGACAACATACTCTGCAACTCACTTTTGCTCTCTGCCAACAGGACAGTGTCATCAGTATACAGCAATCTGCACACACGCATATCACCAAGACATAAACCAGTATTATCTATTTTGGCATCATGCATGCATGCATCCATAAATATGTTAAACAGCCAGGGTGACATTTACACAACCTCACCTGACACCTGCACCAATAGAAAACCATTTTAATAAAACACCATTCACTTGTACACAAGCTTTACTACCAGCATACATGTCTTTTACACTATTAAGTAGACTCCCAGTAACACCATATTCATTCAATACCTTCCACAAAAGTGTCCTATTTACTCAGTCGTAAGCTTTCTCTAAATCTATGAAGGCAGCAAAAACTTCCTTACCAACAGCCAGATACTTTTCAATCATCATGCGTAATGCAAAAATTCGGTTAGTGCGGCCTTTACCAGGCATAAAACCACTCTGTACATCCCATACTTTCACTGATGTAAGACTTTGTACTTTTTCAATAATGACCTTACCAAACACTTTCCCTGGCACACTTAGTAGGTTAATACCACGATAGTTCTTGCAGTCAGTATGATCACCTTTTCCCTAATACAAGGGAACAATGATAGCATCCTTCCAATCCTGAGGGATCATTCCTAGCTCCCAGCACAACTGGCAAATTTCAGTTAACCAGTCAATTACAGAGTCACCACCATATTTCAACATTTCAGCAGTTATGCCATCAACTCCCGGAGCCTTACCATTCTGAAGAGATTTTAGAGCTTTACACACCTCTTCTCTTGAGATCCCTCCTTCACTGTGACATCATCTGTTTCTGCCTCAGAATCACCTTTGCTTTCTTGATCTAATAACTCACAGAAGTATTCACCCCATCTTTCACTTAACTCGCTGGGCTCCCATATTATTTTCCCAACCCTATTCTTCACACAACTTATAACTTTGTTTCCCCTATTTTTCCTGAGTCTCATGAACTTCCAGAAAGTATTTCTATCTTTCCAAAAAGCAAATACATGTTTTTCCACCTTCTCCTTCCTATCTTTTGCCTTACTCTGGCAAACCAGCTTAGCTGGTTCATGCTTCTTACAGCAGTATTCATCCACAGAAACTCTACCTTGCAACATCCCCAAATAGGCATCCTTCTTTCTCTTTACTGCCTCTTTAATCTCACTATTCCACCAACCATCACCTCTATTGTTTCCCACTATTGTGGTACCAGACCTCCTCAGCAGCAGTAACAACACAGTTCTTAAGACATTCCCACTTCTTTTCTACATCCCTCTCACACGACTTCAGGTCCTTCAGTTGTTCTCTGAGTAAGTTAGCATAATGCTGATGATCCTCAGGAAGCCTTTCAATCTTTATTCTTTCCACCCTAGGCCTCTTTCTATTCCTTTCCCTCCAACCAGCATTCAGTTTCACTCGCGACACTACCAAGTAATGATCAGAGCCAACATCTGCTCCTCTCATCACACGAGTGTCAACAACTAAGTGTTTCAGACGCTGATCGTAAACAACAAAATCTATAACACTCTTTTGACCGCTCTTCTCTCTTTGCAAAATAACTTTCTTCAAAAAGTTTTCATAATTTGAAAATTCTATTCTATTTAACTAATTGTGAGAAAATTTGATCTGCATATACAATGGGCAGAAGAAGAAAAAATGCATACAGCTTCATTGTCACCAATTTCAAATACTTTTCAACATAGCTCCAGTACTACAAATCATTTTTATTTACCACAGAACAGATATCATATATAGATTAACCGTGAACACCAAATGGTGACATCTTTTTACTTACACAGAAACTATTTTGTCCAGTGGTATTACAGCCTCAGTTCAGCATACTGAGAACAGTGAAGAATATGCATTATGAAATATACTGTAGAATATTACCATTAAGATATACTGATAAACCTGGCACATAGACAGCTGTTTAAGGAGAACAAAAGTTGTATGTAAATATAGTTTCATACCATAGTAACATACCAAATTATTATTCTTAGATACAAAAATATTTGCATCTTTATTTATTTTATTTATTTTTTTTGTCATATTTTGTACAACTCAGATTTATCCTGCCTTAGTTATGGTAACTTTTAATGGCAGTAAATATTTCTTAGCTCCTTATTACTGTGGTGGGGGGTCACTTATACTGCTATCACTCATTAAAGGATTTTATCTACACACAAGTGCATCAGAATGAAATTTCCCTAATTAACATGGTTAAAACACCAGGGGTGCGGAACTGGAAGATCAGTGTAATTTATTTACCCTCAATCGCTAAAAAATACTAAGGCATATCCATTTCTCTTTGAAGTACAGCAAGGCAAGGCTTGGAGCAGTCAGATTCTCCGATTCAAGATCCCCTTGAAGAATTTTTGCACTTTGGCACTCTTGCAGAATACTATGTAAATAAAAGTTGATGTTAATCTGTAGCAGTTGCTAATTTCTTTTTTCTTTTTTTTTTTCAAGTAACTAATCAGCACATATGAAAAATGTATGTATTACCAAACCTCAACCTCTCTCCTGATTTACACTGTTTTTGCATCCTCATTATGTGCACTACATCCAGCTTATCATCAAATTGGCTATGGATTTTTGTTGCTGAGACCTGCCCCCCCCCCCCCCCTTTTTTTGTCATCCACTAGCCTTCCTTATCCTATTCAATTGATTTATAGATCAGGTTTGTTTTGATCTATGTATATGTAAAAATATAAAAAACAGTGTGAAATGTTTAAACAATTTGCTATGCTTGGATTTTATCCCTGAAAACACTCACCGTTAAAACATCAGTTACAATGGTAAAACCCTCCCTCGGAAAATATGACTAACTAAAAATCCTTCTTAATAATATGAATGTAAAAACATTCAATACTGATGGGATGCAAGCCTTCATTCAACTGAAAAAATTGTATTTTCTCTAAATAAGGAAGAAACTGAGAAACAGTTTTATTTTAGGTAAAACTGCAAAACTTTGTAATTCATATCTATTTTTTTTTTTTTTTGAAAAATATACAAATATGAGTTCCTGAGATCAAAATGCAGAGCAATGAAATATAAGCACCGATTCATATCTTTTTGCGATTCATATCACCGATTCATATCTTTTTTTTAAGGGTAACTATACCCTTTTAAATTGCAAAATTCATATCTTTTGGCATTTAAAAGGGTAACTTGTTGTTTTATACTGCAATTTCAATGATGTACTGACTAGGATGTAACTTTGTAATTGTTCCATGAGATTTGTTTAAAGCAGAAAACAAAATCTCTTATGCTCCAACATAAATTCGTTAGAGCAGGTCTTTGGCGTTGTTACATAAAGCTCAACTTTCACCGGGTAGTAAGGTTTTCCACTACGGGATAGTGGCAGGCGTGCATTTAAGTATTGTACTACCATGATGTGGGGCTGATAGCATTCATGTCAAAATTGGATATTGCCAACTTGAAATCACCACTGTCCCCCGTAACTCTTGGTTTGCTTTTATTTCGCTCTTCCAAAGTCTCATTTAATTTTCCTCTAAGTTGTTCAGAATGCTTGAGAGTCATTGCTTGCTTTCTGCACTGTCCCTTCATTAACTTCAGCTTATCTTCTTCCTTTGCATACCCCAGGAAAAACCACTTCTTAGGGTTTGACTGAACTGTATCTTCTGATACACCACTGATTTTACGACGCGGAACAGGAGAAGGCTGGGGTGTAACATAAGGTGTAGTATCTGGTGAAGAATATACAATCTCCTCACATTTCAAAACATCCAAGATTGGTAATGGCTTAGGAGATGATGGACTTCTGGATTTGCTGGTAGGAGATGTAGGTGATTCAAGCTCTGGAGGGTTATCAAATTTCTCAAACTGGAACATTTGGCTTTCTCTGTGTGCTTGACCTTGACTTACAGGAACTTCATCTGAAAATCAAGTTACACATAAAAATAAAATTGTGGCAAAATGTTTGTTTTTGGAAAAGCAAAAGACTACATCACACATTATATTTATATTAAAAGAAAACAATTTCAAAAATAAATAGTCTTTTGCATTATGTGCATATCTAAATACACAACTTCAGCTGCAAAAATACCATATTTATTTAAATGGCAAAATACAAACACCTCCATTAAATATAGAAATCCGACATGTATAAACTTTCATATTCTTACAGTATGATAACAATTAATGAAAAATTTTAGGTCATGACACATATATTATTCAATTGTAACTTTTCCAGAATGCAAACTGTATCCTACCAGGGTGTAATTTTGCCAGATAGCAACTATCAAACTGCTAGCATAAAAACCAATTTTCTAGTGAAAAAAAATCTTAGCAGTAAGTATTGCTAATAATATAGGGTGTCCATAAAGTCTTTCCCACATTACAAAAATTAATATAAATAAATCTGTGCGAGTTAAAATAAAATGGTTGGCAACATAATATAGCAGCACTTATAAAGTTTTTTTTTTCCTGTTCTTTAGGTGAGCGCTACTGCTGAATAAGAGGAGCATTTCATCGATAATGGCTTCCACGCAAGAAAAAGCGGTGTGCGTGTTTTGGTTCCATGAGACCAAATCAGTGGTTACTGTCCAGCATCATTTCAGAAAAGAGTACTGAAAACCCCCACTGGACCAAAAAAGCATAAAAGCTTGGTATGAAAAGTTTAAAGCGACGGGTAGTGTTGGTGATCTCCCCGGAGTGGGCTGACCATTGGTTACACGAGAGACAGATGCAGCTGTTCAGGAGGCATTTCTGCAAAGCCCCAGGAAATCTATTCATTGTGCTTAACTGGAAACTGGGATTCCCCATGCCAGGGTTCACAAAATTTTGCACAAAAGTCTTCATCTGTATGCTTATAAGGTATAGATCATTCAAGCTCTCCAGCCTGATGACCAACTTTGCTGAGCTGCATTTGCAGCGGAGATGTTGCAGTGCATAGCTCATGGTAGTGATTATCTGCAACGTGTCTGTTTCTCAGATGAAGCCACATTCCACGTCTCTGGTACAGTATATAGGCACAATGTGCGAATCTGGTGATTAGAAAATCCCTATTATGTCATCAAACAACAGAGAGCTAACCCAAAAGTGAACGTATGGAGTGGCCTGATGCATGACAGAATCATCGGACCCTTCATTTTTACAGAGCTCACACATGTAAACGTGTACTTGGACAGGCTGGTACTTTTTGTAGCACCTCAGTTGTATGCACTCCAACCTTCGGTTATTTTCCAACAAGATGGTGCCCCACACACATTGGTCAATAATGTTTCATGAGTTCCTGAATACCACGTTTCCAGACAGATGAACTGGCCGATACAGTCCCATGGCATGGCTACCTCGATCACCCAACATAACGGCTCTTGACTTTTTCTTGTGGGGTTATGTGAAAGACCAAGTTTACTCTAGCAGTGTTCCGGATGCTGAGACGTTGAAGAGCAGAATAACGGACATCATTGGTTCTGTCTCTGCTGAGATGTTAAACAAAACATGGCGTGAAATTGAATATCGCTTAAATGCAGAGGTTAAGCTACAGTCGCTATTTTCGTGAAATGCAATGAGTTAATTCAAAATGCGAGAGAAAAATTAGTGTCTGTCACAAAATGGCACCAACCGTTTTTATATCAACCCATTAGCAAAATCCGCTCCAGCTTTTCTATTTCTCGGAAAACTAAAGTTTCTGAAATTCTGGCAGTGATTCACACTCGGCTAATGTTATTTTCTTGATCCTTAAGGTACGTTCCTACAGCACCTGTTGGCTCAATCCTCCTCCATACACTATAGAACACTCCATAAAGAATGCTCTGAATTTAGGCTTCAGTGCTCTAAATTTAGTGAAAGCCAGAGTAAGAGACAAGCTTTTTGCTCTCCGATGAAAATACCATATTAGTTATCTACACAAGAATTTCAGGGGAAAAACCATTCAAGAAATTATAGAAATATTAAAAAGTTGTAATCTCTAAATGGCAATAAATTGTAAAAAAATGTTGTTTTTATTCTTTTGTGATAACCATTTCTTACAGATTCAATTTGGTCATTAATTAAATCATTCATGCAAACAAGTTGTAACCCACAAAATCAAATTTCAGGAGATTTGGATTTTATGCTTGTTTAATAATGATTTTAGAAATATATCCTTATCCTTTACTTACCTATTAGCTGTATATCAACTTATATTGCCCAATACAGTTTTCTTTTAAATGTGTTAGTATCTGCCAAAATAATTAGTTTTCCACTGATATCCAAAGCATTGTTGGTGTGAACGATTCAAAGGAGCAACAAAAGTGGCTAACTTTTTTAGCACTTTGCTACAACTTTTATCCTCATTTTAGCATTTTTCGAGCCAGCTTAAACTCTACTTAGATGTCCTCCAGGCCACAAATGGCAAATGGCACCAATGTAGAGGTGTACTGACACTGGATAAAAAACTTTACCCGTGCACAATCATTGTCGTACAATTCCTTTCTTGTACCAGTTATACTTTTTTTTATAATTAATTTTTGTAATGTGGAAAAGACTTTATGGACACCCTGTACAATCCACAGACTGTGAAATTCAGAAAAAAATCCCCGTATAATCTGCAACTGTGATATTGATCCCAAACCACAATTTTCCACAGAAAAGTCATGATTCACCGGATGCCCCTGCAGTCTAAAGAGACAGGAAAAAATTATCTCATTTAAAAAATAAGTCATTTTTTAAGTGTTTTTGTGTTAATTTCAACATGACACTGAGCTTCCACAGCATGTGTTTGTCAATGAGAGCAAATAATACTGCCTTTGTTGCACCAAATTTTCTATCAAAACACTCATAAATAAAAAAAAAAGCCTTTCTTTCCAACTGTTTGTGGACTCTTATCTTCATATTGGATTACGCTTTCCTGTTGTTAATGCATTTTTGGTAATTTTCCAAATTTATGGCCTCTCATGACAACCACAAGGATTTTATTTTTAAATCAAAGTGCTACAACTTTTTTTAAGTGGTGTATTGTCCGCAGAGCCTAAATTTATAACTTTTTCAACAGATGATTATACGACAGAAATTACGGTACTGATTTTTAGTTAAACCAATAGAAAATCACTGTCAATTCTTGAAGTTCATACAGAGCTCTATATTCCCCTTATATAGAGTGTATTATACAGAGTAAGGGGGAATAAAACTCTCTCTAGATATTATTATTATGCAGCGCTTCATTCCCACTCCCGCCCCCGTCTTTCGTTCCTTCAAGGCACTGAATAGTAGTAGACAGCAACTTCCTCTTTTAACGGAACCATTTTTAAAAACCAAATGATGGGAAATAATTAACTGTTCACTGAGTGAGGAAGAAGGATTTTATCACCTTATGAACACTTACAACAACCAGCAAATGGAGGGAAATAAGGAAGAACACATGGGAAACAGTCATTTTGAGTTCCTGGTCAGTTAGAAACAGATAAAAGCTACTCTACATATACTCCGTATTCTAACTATACTTCGATTCACCCTAAGAAGACACTGAAACGAAAGGTACGTGAAACCTACCTCCGCAACTAAAAGTAGTTCCCAACTTTTTCCATAAAAATCAACGCATTTATTGCCCGAATCATACTTTATATTGCCCTAGCCGTTTACTCATAAGTACATATAGTTATTTTAGACATAAATCTAATAAAAATGATCTATTTTCTGAAATGAAGTTTTAAAATTAGACCAACCCACCCACGCAAGCGTAGATATGCAGTGTTTGGGAGACAAACCCCCCCCCTTCCTCCCCCTCCCCACTAATCCTTCCTGGGCTGCTGGGCAGGGGAAAGAATGCCTTGAAGGGGCTGCTGCAACGAGGTGGTGACAATCGCTCCTTACCCATCAAGCTGGTGTTATGTGGAGGCGGCTGTGTTTCGAAGAAATGTTTGAGGGCGGTGGGGGAAGTTTGGAGACAGGAGCGACTTTTGTGTCGAAACAGTTTGTCCAAGCAGGGGTTGTGCATGTCATTTCAGTAACTCACTCATTCTTTTTCCGACTTTCACATCATTCACATCGCTGTTCTTATTTACTGGTATTTTTGTCTCATATTCTTTGATTTTTCGATTGGAAGGAAACAGTAGCTTGTATTTTATAATATTTTAAAATCTACAAGTGAAATGCAGTTCATTGTTTCACTGCGCCTTTCAGTGATTTCTGTAATTATTGTCTTACCTTTTTATTTTGTGATCGAAACGATAGTGATGGCGTCGACGAGCGCAAGTTCTCCTGAACGATTCTTTTTGTCAAGTGTCAAAGGAAAGCCATTGCAGAGTTCTGCGAAAAAAAGTATTTTAAATGTCTATTCGAAGCTGAGAGAAGAAAATCCACTGGAAAGTACCAGCAGCATTGACGATAAAACTGCGAAGTTGACTGGAGTGTCACGTTCGACGATCTTCAGAATTAAGGCTAGCGCAGCGACCGGAAAACATCCTTCCACACCCCGTAAAAAAAAGACCAGGTGCAGTCCATAAAACCCGTCTATCACGATATGACAATTTTATGCTCTCATGCATTGGTCGGAAAGTACATTCCTTTTACATGATAAATGAAATTCCTACACTCAACAACCTTTTGCTGGACCTAAACAACAAGCAAGGTATTTTCCCAGAGAAAATTAGTAAATCAATGTTGAATCGACTGCTTAAAGACTTGGGATTTTCCTTCAAAAAGCGTGCCAGACAGGCAGCGCTAATTGAAAGAGAAGATATTGTTTTGTGGAGGAGAAACTATCTTCGAGACATAAAAAAAATATAGAGACTTGAAGAAAAATATTTATTATTTGGATGAAACTTGGGTGAATGCGGGACAAACAAGGACCAATATGTGGGTCGATACAACAATTAAGAGCAGCCAGCAAGCAAAAAGAAACAATTTAACGACTGGTCTTATAAGTCCCAACGTAAGTAACGCAGGAACACACAAACGACTCCTATGTTTCTTCTGCAGTACCCAGGTTTCACTGCCATACATCAGAGTAGGAACAATTACTGTTTCATACACAGCCAAGCGGGACTCTATAGAGAACCCATCATTCCTGTGAAAACCTCCCAGAGCAGCTATGACTTTCAATGAAGAATTCACTCGCCTACTAATTTCACCATCCAATTTGTTCTCTCTGTCAAACATGCTTCCTAAATACACAAACTCACTCACCTGGTCAATCACAGTGCCATTTATACTTACATTACATTCAGTGCTACCCATTCCTCTCTCAAACACCATAACTTTGGTTTTTCCCTTATTTATACTCAGTTTGAATTTCATGCAAACTTCGTGCATCCGAGTCAACATACTCTGCAACTCACTTTTGCTCTCTGCCAACAGGACAGTGTCATCAGCATACAGCAATCTGCACACACGATATCACCAAGACATAAACCACTATTATCTATTTTGGCATCAGGCATGCATGTGCCCATAAATATATTAAACAGCCATGGTGACATTACACAATCTTGTCTAACTCCTGCATCAATAGAAAACCATTTTGATAAAACACCATTAATTCATACACAAGCTCTACCACCAGCATACATGGCTTTTACACTATTAAGTAGATTCCCAGTAACACCATCTTCATTCAATACCATCCACAAAAGTGTCCTATTTACTCGGTTGTAAGCTTTCTCTAAAGATAGTTTCCACCTGCAGCAGTGAATGTGCACAACGCTCGGTTTTAAAATTTCTCTTCAATACATATAACGGTGATTACTCACCAATTCAACATCAAGTAACTAATATTTGTTAAAATGCTCAATGCATGAGTGGAAACCTTGATGTTTTATCAATGTATCAGTTCTTGTAGCAGTAAGGAAAAGAACTTGAATTTCACTGATCAAACATCAATCAACACAGCCAATCTATGACATAGAAAGATGATGTTGACTTTCTCTTTATAAGAATGCAACAAAAGAAAACAAAAAAAAATCATTTACTTTATGTAGAAAATATTCTTTACCAGTTTCAAACATGGGTCTATTTTTTTTTTTTTTTTTTTTTTTTTTTTTTGTTGATATATCAGCTTCTGCAACATCAAGGTTTAGACATTGATTATCTGTGGCAAAACATCAAGGTTTTTAACCCATCCCTACTAGTAAGACACCAGATGCAGAGGTATTGCTACAAAAGTGGGGTATAACCTAAAGGATAGCCTACATTTTATTATTTAATATATATAAGAAGTGATTTTAGGCTTTAAAAGTTGCATACTTATAATGTATACTGAATTTCATCAAAATAGTGAAGCAAAACACTTAAACAAATTTTTGATTCAACATAGAATGACTTTTGCATTAAACAGCGCATGAAGACAAGCAAACAAGTAATACACATGTAAGCTGCGACTTCGAAAAATTACGAAAAATTATATGCATCCATGTCCTGCCTAATTATTCAAAATTTAAGGTGCAATCATCTGCTATGATCAGCAAGAATCACACAGACAACAGATTAACAACCTACCTGTTACAAATTCTGCAGGGGAATTACAAGGACAATCAATACCAGCAGCATAATCACTTAAGAATCCTGTATCAGGAGGAGAGCAAGCATACTGCTCAAAATCAGTAGCTGTATTTAACCGCTCAATATTATGAACCATCCAATCTGGAAGACCATACCTCCTGGGTTTACCAGTAGGCGATTCTGCTTCACTGTCTGACGAATCCATCAGATTTCTTTCCCTTCAACTTGTGATCTAAAATACAAATGAATTTTTCCTAAAGTATGTACTAATCCGACTATACAAAATATACACTAATAAATTCACTGACAAATACAACAACTTAATATTACTGCTAATGATTAATGCATTAAGTGGCAAATAATGTAGACATATTTATTGGATAGATTTTCTCATAAAATATTGCCAATCATATTTTTATGTTTCCTGCTTTCATTCAGTGAGATAATTTTGCAATTTTTTTCAGACTTACATTTTTTTAGTCACCATTATACATCTATTTCACTGAATGTGGTTTAAAATTAACTACCTTCAGCAAGGATAGACAAATCCAAGGTGCCCAGTCATCAACATGGGACTTGAATTTTTATACCTGGCACATGAGTTTTCAAACTCTATTCCGAAAACTTTATTTTTCAGAATTTTTGGATTTCTATTATGAAGCTTCTGTAAAGCAACAAGTACAGTATATGGATTATTTTTTTACTGTTTGTGTCTTTTGTAGACAACTTACTGTGAAATCAGAATAACCAAGATGTCAATATCAATTTTTGGCACTGTTGCCAGCAGAGTTATGCATTCTGCAACAATATTGGAAGTAGAGATTCAAGCTGAAGTTCTGTGGTTCAATCCAAAAGTGATACATCCACGCATGCAGAGTGAGCATCACGGATGTTTGTAGCCATGGCCAGTGGTAGAAAAACTCCCAAAATTTTGAGGCACCAGCTCATTTTTTTCAGGAGCCTTCAGCATATTTTTACTAGAGATACCAGGAGAAAACCATGATCAATCTAAATAAATAAATACATCGCTCTTTCCACGTTCCAGAAACACATAGCAAACGAAAAATTGTTTTCAGCCGCCGCCGTGGAATTGAACGATGGATCTCTCAATATCTAGCCGTGCGTGTTAGCTTTACATCACGGTGGCCAACAATTCACGGTGCTATGTGTATTTTTAAGTCAGCTTCTGACATCATAAATCCATAAGATGGGCTCAGCTACTGAGATGTCTCCATCTGGTGGGCATTAACGGCAATGGCTATATATATTATAGCACTTAAATCCAAAGGGCGAGATTCAAGGTGAAAATCCTCCAAATACGTGGCGTCAGTAAATAAACGTGGAAAGAGCGATGTATTTATTTATTTACTGACGCCACGTATTTGGAGGATTTTCACCCTGGATCTCGCCCTTTGGATTTAACTACTATAATATATATAGCCAGTGCCGTTAATGCCCACCAGATGGAAACGTCTCAGTAGCTGAGCCCATCTTACGGATTTATGATGTCAGAAGCTGACTTAAAATACACATAGCACCGTGGATTGTTGGACACCATGGTGTAAAGCTAACGCGCTCGGCTAGATATCGAGAGATCCGTGGTTCAATTCCACGGTGGGGGCTGAAAACAATTTTTCAGTTGCTATGTGTTTCTGGAGCGTGGAAAGAGCGATGTATTTATTTATTTACTGATGGCACGCCACGTATTTGGAGGATTTTCACCATGATCAATCTAAACAAAAACTTCACATGCACAATTGTGACCTTCAACAGTCAAATTTAATATATTATTTTTCAGATGTTGTTCAAGTGAAAAATCCACATCTAAAACTAGGAAACATAGGAGGGTCATAACAAAAGTTCTGCACACATTAATCTAAAACTGACATACGAGGGTCATAACAAAAATTCTGCACACATTAATCTAAAACAGACATACAAGGGTCATAACAAAAGTTCTGCACACATTAATCTAAAACTGACATACGAGGGTCATAACAAAAGTTCTGCACACGTTTATCTAAAACTGACATACGAGGGTCATAACAAAAGTTCTGCACATTACTCTAAAACTGACATACGAGGGTCATAACAAAAGTTCTGCACATTACTCTAAAACTGACATACAAGAGCCATAACACAAAAGTTCTGCACACATTAATCTAAAACTGACATAAGAGGGTCATAACAAAAGTTCTGCACAAGTTAATCTAAAACTGACATACGAGGGTCATAACAAAAGTTCTGCACATGTTAATCTAAAACTGACATAGGAGGGTCATAACAAAAGTTCTGCACACGTTAATCAAAAACGGACATACGAGGGTCATAACAAAAGTTCTGCACACGTTATTCTAAAACTGACATAAGAGGGTCATAACAAAAGTTCTGCACTCAATAATCTAAAACTGACATACGAGAGCCATAACAAAAGTTTTGCACATGTTAATCTAAAACTGACATAGGAGGGTCATAACAAAAGTTCTGCACACGTTAATCAAAAACAGACATACGAGGGTCATAACAAAAGTTCTGCACACATTAATCTAAAACTGACATGCGAGGGTCATAACAAAATTAGATATAGAGTTCAAAAAAGATATATTACTTACTTGAACTAGATTTTTACGAGGTATGATGATGATTATCATTACTACATTAGCTGTAGTTATCCTACAGTTACACACGTTCAAAATATTGATGTAGTTGGTCGCTTGAAGAGGACACTTTAGGGCTAAGTATATATCTCAGTCACAATCACCAATTTTTGGTTGACAAACACTCTGGATACGTAGACAGTAAAATGTAGCACTATGTATTGGTAAATACGTCCTTTTCCTCCTCACCATGACTGTTCGAAATATTGCCGAAAAACAGGAATTTCTTTACAAGATATAATATGCACAAAGTTAAACGAAGTGCGGAGTTATAGATCAACTTAAAATTACGTAAAAAATGGAACAAAAGAACCTTAATAAGATAAAATGAACAAACACTGCCATCTAAAAACTCGTGATATCATTAAAATTGAAGTCCAGAATATTTGAACGCAATTGAAGAATCCTCACCACCGTCCAAGACCACTACCTTTCATACATGTTTCGACAATTGCTTGTGTCTTTATGAATAGAAGTTGGTCTCTGTAGCTCTAATGAGACGGTGCTTGTGCATGCACTCTGCCCGTCATGGCCCATGTCACATACGTCATCGTTGCTGTTGTGCTCGCTTCAGCTCTCCTCACGTTGATCTGTGCACTGCCATCTATTGCCATGTTATCAGTTCTATTGTTGTTGTAATTACATTTATTTCTTTTAGTTTTATCATTCTTATTTTCAATATCTAGTAAGTATCTCTATGCAAAAGGCATTTCTACTGGTGCATTAATATTACAGCATTTGTCTTTATGTTTTTCGATGGTCAAAGCTTTTGCATTTAAAATTTGTTTATGTGTTTTATAAGACGAAATAATTTTAGCATTTACCCAGTCTGGCTGCAAATTGTTATCTACACAATACTGTATCAAAGATGTTTTATTATTTCTCATTTTCCAGTTATATAAATGTTCTTTCAATCTAGTACGGAAGCGCCTCCTGGTACTTCTATGAATATCTTTCTTGAATATTGTCATTGTAGGATAACTACAGCTAATGTAGTAATAATAATAGTCATAACAAAAGTTCTGCACACGTTAATCTAAAACTGACATATGAGGGTCATAACAAAAGTTCTGCACACGTTAATCTAAAACTGACATACGAGGATCATAACAAAATGTTTGCACACGTTCATCTAAAACGAAAGCAAATGATGCAATCGGGAAAATGATTGCGTCATGTCAAGGTAAGACTTTTAGCAACGCAGTGGTTTCAAAACGATACACTATCATTTGCTGTGTGGATGTGGGAGGGTTTGGAAATGGAAGCGTGCAGCTCGTCGGGTTGAGTCACTACGTTAGGCCAGCGCTCGTACATGAAAATAGAAACTCTGCAGGGAAAAAACTCTGACACAGATCCACACTGCCTTGCAAGAAATTTGTAGGGAAGGAACTCTTAATCAAAGCACAATTTCTTTCTGAGGACAAAGTTGAGACCAAAAATTCATCAAAATCGCCCGAACTTGTAAGCAGGAGCGATCTTGCTGCATTATAATGCATTGTGTCATGATGCAGCATCGGTGCAGGGACTTTTGTTGAAATAATGCAGGGAAACTTTATCCCACCCAGCTTTGATCTTTTCCCAAAGTTAAAAAATCGGCGCCTTGTCACTCGCTGCAAATTGCTGGATGAACTGTCATTGGACGTGACCCGAGTAATATGACAGCTGAACAAAAATGGCGTACTACGGGGCATCCAGAACCTACCTCACCGCTGGCAAACTGTCATTAGCAGCAGAGGAGAGCACATTGAATGACAATAAGATAAGTTTTCTCTGTTACTTCACACGTTTCTCAAAAATGGACAGTGTGCAGAAATTTTGTTATGGCCACTGTATACACTTGCATTAATAACAGCTGCATTTTGAAATGTTTCAATTTCAGAAAGTTCAGCATTGTCTTATCATTGTAACAAGTTCAATGAAAACACTAATGAGTAAATACATTCATAAACACTATGCCACATAAAATTATAATTGTGCACACTATCATTCACACACTATACCACGTAAAATTATAATAGTGTTTGCAAAGTATGCAAACCTAAGAGCCACCAATTTTTTTTAAAGCTACGTGTATCCAAAAGCACATCATTCAGTTTGCAATCTACCATAAAGCTTCAGTATTATGTGTGTCCATTTGATTTTCCACTGAAATATCAGAGATCAAGATATTTTGCAGGATCAAAGTCTTTGACTGAAAGTTCATTTAAAGAGATCATAAGGTGATTAATGCCAAAAATTTATGTTGGCATCACCATTATTCTGATTTTATGGTAAGTATGCTACAAAAACAGAAAAAACCCACATGTGTACTTGTTGCGTTACAAAAGAGATGGAAGTTCATGACAGAAATCCAAATTTTGGAAAATAAAATTTGCACAACAAAATTTAAAAGCTTAAGCGCCACATGAAAAATTTCAGGCACCATGGCACCTTGGATTTGTCTACCCCTGGCTAAGACAGTGTTTTCGCATGAGGTTCTTAAAGTGCATTTATTCATTAGGGGTTTTATTGAATGTCGTGCATTTGACGACAAATCTGAATATTCTGAAATGAAAACCTATTTTGAAATGCATTTTAATACAAGTGCCTAATATGTTTCCCATTTTTAGTAGTGGATATTGCCCCAGAAGCAGAAAGTACTTAAAACTGCGATGTACGTCACAGAACAAAGTCTGCAGAACATTTTCTTTTTAATCTTAGATTTCAATGTCTTGCAGAATATATTTTTTTCATCTTAGATTTCAGTTTTCTTGTAGGATGTTTTTATTTGTAAAACATATTTTGTTAAATCTTAAATTTTAATCCCTTGCAGAACATTTTTTATCTTAAATTAGCGAGCGCAGCGCTCGCTCGCGTATCCCATCTGCTGTCAACTCTTCTTGTCTACACTTCCTGCCCTTCTCTCTGGAGCACCAAACAATCCACCCACCCCTACCATTTGGGATGGCAGCTGATTGTTTCTCCCTGCGCTTTTTGAAGGACCCTTTACCCCCTCCCCGCTATACTATGTTGTGAAAGTGGGAGGCACCAAGCCATGTTAAACCACATATTGCTGGGGAGAGTGTTAGGTGTCCATCTTGGAAAAAATCACCTCAAGTCAACAACAGCAAACAGCAGAACACGCGGGATTCCCGCCCAAAGTTTTAAACTCCTGCCAAAGTAAAGTTGCTAGGAAGAAGTCATCCTCCTTAGAAAATTTTAAGGAATTATATATATATCGGGCTAAGTGAGGTAAGGAGAAAAGGAGAAGATCTCATTGAACTGAAAAGTGGACATCTCTTCTACTATCGTGGGACAGATACTGGCAGAACTAGTGGTGTTGGATTTATAATAAACAAGAAACTGAAGGATAAAGTTGTAGAAGTTGAAAGTTCCTCTGACAGAGCTGCACGACTCGTTATCCAACTCTCGAGAAGATACCAGGCTCAGATTATTCAAACTTATGCACCCACCACAAGTCATGCTGAAGAAGAAATTGAAGAATTTTATGAGGAAATTCGTCATCTAAATAATAAAGGTAAGCAGCACTTAAAGATAATTATGGGAGATTTCAATGCAAAAATAGGGCAACAGCAACAGAATGAAACTTCAGTAGGTAAATTCGGCCACAGCAACAGAAACCAGGCGTGGAAATACTCTCGTAGAGTTTGAAGAGGCAGAAGGGTTTTTCATCTTGAACTCCTTTTTCAAGAAAAAGCCACACAGGAAATGGACATGGAGACATCCAAATGGGACGACAAGTGAAATTGATTTTATTATGTGTAACAAAAAATTCGTCATAGAAGACTGCAGTGTGCTAAACAAGTTCAACACAGGTAGTGACCATAGATTGGTGAGATGTAAGATGCACCTCAACACTAAACTCGAATATGACAAGCTTATAAGACAAACAAAATTTATTGACATAACCAACCTTAAGAAACACCATATTACCTTCAAGTTGGAACTGAAGAACAGATTCTCTGCTTTAGAAGGCCTAACATCGGAAGAAGTGGATATTTCTGAAGTTAACAGAAAAGTAACTAAGCTCTTATGGAAACAGCAACAAAATTAGCTGGGTCTAAGAACAAGTTGCATGTGAACAAATTATCAGGAAAAACCAAAATGTTGATGCAAAAAAAAGAGAGATGATGACAACTAAAGAAGATGTGACTTCCAAAGTGGAATACGTAGAGCTATGCAAGACAATACAAAAAAGTATCACTGAAGACGTAAGGAAATTCAATTGTGAACTAGTGAGGAAAGCAATTGAAAACAACCAAAGCCTAAAGATAGCAAAGAGACATCTCAGTAAGGGAAGAAAACAGATTAAATGGCACTGAGAAAAGAAGATGGTTCTGTAACACGAAATAGAGGTGAAATTTTAACAAGAGTGAAAGATTTCTACTCCAAATTATATGAAAGGGATGATACATGTACTCCAGACATCATGAAAGGTACCAAAGTTCTTCCAGTCCTCCCAGCAAAAGTTGCACATGCAATCAAGAACATGAAGCGGGGAAAAGCTCCAGGAGAAGATGGAATTACTGTAGACATCATACAAGAACTAAGTGGAGAAATCGAAACAGTACTCGCCCAAATTTTCACTTGATGCCTTAATGAAGGGAAGATTCCTGAGGATTGGAACAACGCTACAATGATCCTGCTATATAAAAAAGGTGACATTTAGGATCTCAGGAACTACAGACCTATCAGCCTCCTATCAGTGGTTTATAAAATCTTCACTGAAGTTCTTTCACACTGCTTGAAAGTAACACTGGACATGGTTCAACCAAGAGAACAAGCTGGATTCAGGAGTGGCTACAGCACAATAGATCATATCCACGTACTGAGAGAACTGATTGAAAGAGCAAGGGAATATGAACTTCCATTGTGCATGGCTTTTATCGATTATAAAAAAGCCTTTGATTCGGTGAAACCATCAGCAGTTACAATGGCTCTGAAATCCTGCGGTATTGAAGATGCATACATTAATATTATTAATAACATCTATGAAAATGCAAGTGCAAAGATTCGGCTGTTTGAAAATACAACACACATAAAAATTGGAAAGGGAGTGAGACAAGGTGACACCATATGTCCGAAGCTCTTTAATGCCACATTGGAAAATGTCTTTCAATCACTGAACTGGGAAAACAAAGGAATAAAGATTAATGGATATTATCTAACCCACCTTCATTTTCTGATGACATAGTCATTTTTGCAACTACCCCATCAGAGCTGCAGAGTATGATCCAGGAACTTGCTGACAAGAGTAAAGAAGTGGGATTAAAAATTAACTTTCAGAAGACAAAAGTTATGTTCAATGCTTTTACAAGAAATTAAGATTTATCGATTGATGGAGAAAAGCTGGAGATAACAGACACATACGTTTATCTTGGACAGTAGATATCAAGTGAGGATCACATTGATGAAGAAATTAATCGGCGTACAAAACTTGCCTAGAGAGCTTTTGGAAGAAACAGCATAATTTTCAAGAGCAATATGCCATTACGTCTTAAAAGAAAAGTGTTTGATCAATGCATCCTTCCAGTGCTTACGTATTGTGCAGAGACGTGGACCTTAACTAAAAGAAACATACAAAGGCTGCAGACAACTCAAAGTAGCATGGAGAGGTGCATGTTTGGTGTAACCAGGAGAGATAAGAAGAGGAACTCGTGGATCCGAAAAATGACAAGAGAGGAAGACATCACGATCAGAGTTAAATCCCTGAAATGGCAATGGGCTGGACATACTGCCAGAAAGACAGACCATCGATGGACAGCCGAAATTTTAGATTGGATTCCAAGGGACAGGAAAAGATCCAGAAAAAGACCGCATGGGAGATGGGTCGATGAAATTCGAAAGTATGCGGGAGTGACATGGAGGAGACTGGCACAAGACAGACCATTGTGGAGGAAACTTGGGGAGACCTTCGTCCAGCAGTGGATTGATAATGGTTGACAATGATGATGATGATATAACATCTGGGTCTGTATTTTGATCACTCACAAAATTCGAGCTTTAAAAACGTATCCTTCATAAAATTACGTGCGTTAAAAACGAATCCTTCTCTGACTTACAAATATTAGGGTCGGATACATCATGAATAATTTGTGTTCCGGTCAGATACATCGAGAATAATTAATTTTATGGACACGTTAATCGGCATCTATACGTAGCGGCCTGGACAATTCATTTTGTATGTCGCAAATCAGGCACAAGATTCTTTCACAGAATTCCACGTTTTTCATTATTTGGGATCAATACAAAACTGAAGAGAATTTGGGGGAGGGGATTAATGTGCATATGTGTGTGGGGGTCATTTCCCGTCGGGTGCGTTAAAAACGAATCCTTCTCTGACTTACAAATATTAGGGTCGGATACATCATGAATAATTTGTATTCCGGTCAGATACATCGGGAATAATTAATTTTATGGACACGTTAATCGGCATCCATACGTAGCGGCCTGGACAATTCATTTTGTATGTCACAAATCAGGCACAAGATTCTTTCACAGAATTCCACGTTTTTCATTATTTGGGATCAATACAAAACTGAAGAGAATTTGGGGGGAGGGGATTAATGTGCATATGTGTGTGGGGGTCATTTCCCGTCGGGGAAAAGTATTCAGTTCTTCAAAACTTAAAAATTTTCCCGTATTCATTATTTCTTCTTCTTACAAAGTTGCCTCTGCCCAATATTGTTGCTAAATATCAGTCTATTGCATAAATGTTTGTATTTCAGCTTGAAACTGTTGGCAACAATTTTCCGAAAACGTAAATTCGATGAAGCAAACATTTCACTGTAATCTTTAGGCATGAGTTTCTCCCACAGATTTGGGGAATTTTGCCTTTGTTGTCACCATTTGCACCATTCTCAAGAGTTAATAGAATTGAGAATTGCAAGGTGGGGTGAGGGATGACGTTTTCCGGCTGTAAACGGAATTCCGTCTTTCAAAACATTTGAAAACAGAAGCTAGACAGAGTGACGATTTATCCCGTAATCGTATTTTTTTTTCTTGCGGTTCTCTCTGTTCAGTATTAATGTAAAATATGATTTTGTTCAATAAATGACTGTGTTTCAGCTTTAAAATGGAGGAAAACTTTCCGAAAATGGAAATCAGATTGAGCAGAGTTCGAATAACTCTGACATAGCTCCCTTATGTTGTGATATTCAGAAGATAACAGGCTACATAGCTGATTTATTAGAATAATACAGTGTATATTTTAAAAATGAGGAAATTGTTGACATAATTACAAGAGCAGGTATTTTATTGAAGTTTGAATAATTAATACAAATTGCATTTGAATATTTCCAAGAACTCATGTCAGTTCTAAGCAGAAGAAAGAATTGGAAGATCTTTCCAATCTCATTGAATTTTTAAAGGTTTTTCCATTTTTTCTCCATGTGTTCCACACTATGAAGAAAAAAAAATTATTCTTTGGGTATACTGTTTTTGTCACTTGGACCTATAGAAACATGCAAGAAAGTAGGACAAGTGGAATATTTTTTCCAGATTAAAGCTCTCTTAAAACAAGCTATAAATGAAATGAAAGCAGAGATTTCAAAATTTATTAAGTTTGCTGTTTTTATTCTTTCTTTGCCTGTCTCCAAGGCAATTTGTGAAATCTGGGGTTCAACAACTAACATATTGTATAAGTAAAAGACCCAATAGTAATTTAATGACAGAGCTGATGTTATAGTTGGAACAAATGATAAATGAATGCTTATAATGTCAAACAGAGCACAATTTGGACATAAATCAGTCCAAAAAATACTGAAAGCTGCTCTAGTTTCAATGTATGGACCAAATTACCATAGACACTTTGCAAATAATAATTCATCTGCATCAGTGGCACACTATTTAACTTTAAAAGTTATTGACAAAATATCAAATTCTAAATAAATTTATTTAATTTAAATAGCGTGTTTTTATGTATTGTTATTTTTAACAGGGGGTTTCAACTGATAAGTAATTTTTTAAGGTTTGTTTTACTGTGATTTATTCACTTTTTTTTTTTTTTTTTTTATGAAATTTGGTCAAAGGGTTTTGTGCTTTGCCCGAAGAACATTTACAATTTTTGGAAGTCAAGTTACAGAACACAGAACATGATTCTGCTCCTGGGGATGTTGCCCTGAATTATTGAACAATATCTAAGAAATAATTAATTAATTTTGACTATGAACAGACACAATTGGGTATGTGTAGTTTTTGTTTAGATTAACTGTGGTTTGTTCCTCTAATCTTTTGACAAAGTGCATTGGCTCTTGAAAAAAAGAAGCTGATGCCTGAAATTTTAAGGGTTTTATCTACCCTTGAGCCTTGCAGAGTTAAAATAATTTCTACAAACAAAATGGCAAATCAGGGATCGATCTAGGTGGCATTTGATACCACTGGGCGGTATCTTCACAAACATATTTTTACTTCAAATGGTATCTTCACAAAAATATTTATAGCTCAAAAGGTATCTTCATAAAAATATTTTGAAACATGATGGTGTCTTCACTTTCAGTAAAATTTTATTTTAAGAAAAATATTTTAGTGTGAGGGCGTCTTGAATCTTGTTATATTTAACTGTGCTTTCTTTCTTTTTTTTTTTTTTTCCCATCGTTATGAACTGTTTTCAGTAAAGCTGTCTCTGATGGATGCTTATCAATCACTGCAGCAGCTGAAGCAAGCCTCACTGAAAAGAACCCCAAAGCATTATGGGAGTGGTTTTTTCCCCTTGTATTCATTTTCCAAGGCTAACTCAGATGAGTAGGGATGGGCACATCGGTGGATACTTATTCCCAAAACCAATTCATTTCGTTGCCCGAAATATTCACGCATCGGTGGAAATTTTCGATGTATCAATGAAAACCTCAATATTTTGCTAGTCAAAAAATTCATGTCTGTCCCATTTGCAGCAGTTATGGGCATATCGATGAATAAATCGTCGTTCAACATATCTGTGATAGCACACTAATTCAACAAAGAGTAACCATAATATTTGTTAAAATGCTTGATGTATCGTAAACCTCAATGTATCGGCATCTGTAATATCGAAAAAAAATAAAAAAAATCGTTAATTCATGACATAGAAAGCTGATATTCCCTTAGTCTTTTATAAGGATACAAAAAACAGAAGTTCATTTACTTATCGCAGAAAAATTTCAAGTGGATTATGCTTTTGCCATTGTTTTTGGCCAATAACATGGTCATTCCTTGCAAGAGGTGGTGAAGTTTGTTGGATTGTCCAAGTCAACAGTCAGTAATGTCCATTTCCAGTGGAAGAAGTATGGAAGCAATCACTGTAGGTGGAGCAACTGTGGTAGAAGCTCTATTATGACAAATCCGGATTGCAGGTGTTGGGGATGATTAGCAAACGCTGCATGTTTCCAGACTCATCAAGAACTGTTTCAACAGCACAATGCTAGACCCAGTAAACCAGTCTCAGAATGAAAGCTACAGAGAGGTTTACATGACTTGGGTATTTTTTGTTGTGTTGCCCAGATACATCCAAAGTTAACAACTGTCCAGAAGAAAAATCACCTTGCTTGGGCAAAACAGCTCACCACTGGACCATTGAACCTGGCAACGAAGAACCCAGATTCTGCTTGTATTCTAATGATGGTGTATTTCAGGGTCATGAAGAAGGATGGAGAAGCATTTAACCCAGAATGTGCCCAAAGAGTTGTACAAAAAGGAGATGGAAGTGTCATGTTTTGGGGCTGTATTTCAAGTACTGGAGTTGGACCATTCATTGAGGTGTCCAATCACATAAAAACTATGGATTATGTGCCACTTTTTAAATGCATAACTGCCATTCATCCAGTTTTTGGAACAAGTAGGACCTGGGCTCCAAAAGTACGGTCACCCACTCGCCATTGGCAACCACAATTTCAGTACTTTTTATTTCATTTTGCCGTAGAATGAGTGGCAGTAAATTTTCTTAATACATATATCAAGTAAAAAACATGTTAAAGTTGCCGCAATTTACGGCACAGAAAGAAGCAAAATAATAGCAACAATGCCACAGGCAAGGTAAGGACAGAGGTGAGAGTATGGTATGTATTACATGGATTAAGGTGATTTTAAAGCATTTTAGGGGTTTTTTTCACGTAAAGTCAGCTGGCATATTTGGATGTTTGAAGAGGCTTTCAGAGGCGGCATCAGTAACTATGGTTGTAAATATGTTTTTCCCAGGGAATCGTCTTAAAAGTATGGAAGGTCATTTTAGAAAACTAACTTCCTAAATCGTTTTTTTAGCCTACGCTGCAATCATCAGCAGAGCATTCAGGACAGAGCGTGATTGTTTCATTGCATGATAAGGCGTCAGAGGTAAAACACTCCCCTTTTAGCTGGGTGTAGGAAACTCAGCGGACAGAGGGGGTCACGCTTAAGAAATAACGGACACAGGGGTCGGAGAGGAAGAGAAAGAAAATAGTCTGGAGGGGTCAGAAGCTGAGGGAAGATTCTTGGAAAAAGTAGATGATTTTTTGGGACAGCAAACGAGGAAGGTCTAGTGGAAGATGGCTTTAGAAGCGAAATGATAATGATACTGATAGGCTATAGAACTTGTCTGAAGAGCATTTGGAAGAAACAGGACAATTTTCAAGAGTAGTTTACCATTACACATTGAAAGAAAAGTATTGATAGAATTTTAATAAAAATCATTTTCTCAGCTCTTACTTATGGATCAGAGACATGGAGATTAACTAAAAGGGCAGAGACTGTGAACAACTCAAAGAAGCATGGAAAGATAGTGACATACCTACCTTAGGGGTACCTTAGAGAAATTAGAACGTGCAGGTGATAAGTAAAAAGCAAAGCAATCATTATTAATTCAGTAATTCAATATAACTTCAGGCCATATGCGATACTGATATTACATAAAAATAAAGAACTGATTCGATATCGCAAATGATCTTGATACTTTTTGTGAAGTTCAATTCTTTCGTAGCATCCTCAGCGAGATGCAATTAGACATAATTAACGAACCCAAAGGGAAGGAAAAGTTCTGTTAACATATGAAATGTGGTGATCTTTAATTTTTTGATAGGCCATAAGATGCACAAAATCACTAAGTCAGCATCTGCCGTAGGTTGATGTATTAAGTGATGCTGTAATAAACAGAGAACAGAGCTTGTGCGCTACTAATCTGTAACAGGTGTGGGCTCGTATTCTAAGCACAAGAGGAGAAATGCTCAGTTACTGATTATTGTCTAGTTATTGGCTATTGTTCTACATGGTCAGCAATCTGCCAAAAGTAAAAAAGAAGCTTCAGAAGATAAGACAACAATCTTGACTGCTGTTTTTAATAATACAAGAGACAAAAACAATTCCTGATAATTAAATGAAACATTTTTTTAGAGCTGTGACTGTCTTTGTGCGAGTTAAATCCTAACAAACACTTCCTTAAAAAACTTTCTCTTGCCATCACAGTTGACTTCCAGAATTGACTACTAGAAGATCTTGCTGGCTACCAGATTTTTAGAAATTTTTGGAGCCATGAGTAGGACACATAGTGGATCCTGTATTTGAAGGTGATAACTCTCACATTCATCAAGTTAGAATGGGGAGGACTGGTTTGAAGAACATGAGAGACATGTTCCACAACTCAATTGGACTGCAAGTTCACCTACTTTAAATGTGATTGAAAAAATCTGGGACATGTCAGAAAAGGCTGCGACGAAGAAAGAAACAACATCCTGAAAAAGAAAAAAAAAACCATGAGAAGAAGAAAAACAACAACAGGTTTTGTTGGCAAGCGTGCTGCAATTGCTCTTATCAGGAAGCACATACTGGCTTTCCTATACAATTCCCTTGCTTCTGCATTGGTTGGATACTTGCTTACAAGAAATTGTTCTGAGCAAGGATTTGGCATACCAGCCTGTATTATATCATCATCATCATCATAATTGTCAACCATTATCAATCCACTGCTGGACGAAGGTCTCCCCAAGTTTCCTCCACAACGGTCTGTCTTGTGCCAGTCTCCTCCATGTCACTCCTGCATACTTTCGAATTTCATCCACCCATCTCCCATGTGATCTTCTTCTGGGTCTTTTCCTGTCCCTTGGAATCCAATCTAAAATTTCGGCTGTCCATCGATGGTCTGTCCTTCTGGCAGTATGTCCAGCCCATTGCCATTTCAGGGATTTAACTCTGATCATGATGTCTTCCACTCTTGTCATTTTTCGGATCCACGAGTTCCTCTTCTTATCTCTCCTGGTTACACCAAGCATGCGCCTCTCCATGCTACTTTGAGTTGTCTGCAGCCTTTGTATGTTTCTTTTAGTTAAGGTCCACGTCTCTGCACCATACGTAAGCACTGGAAGGATGCATTGATCAAACACTTTTCTTTTAAGACATAATGGCATATTGCTCTTGAAAATTATGCTGTTTCTTCCAAAAGCTCTCTAGGCAAGTTTTATACGCCGATTAATTTCTTCATCAATGTGACCCTCACTTGATATCTGCTGTCCAAGATAAATGTAGGTGTCTGTTATCTCCAGCTTTTCTCCATCAATCGATAAATCTTCATTTTGTGTAAAAGCATTGAACATCACTGGATCATACTCTGCAGCTCTGATGGGGTAATTGCAAAAATGACTATGTCATCAGCAAAACCAAGGTGGGTTAGATAATCTCCATTAATCTTTATTCCTTTGTTTTCCCAGTTCAGTGATTGAAAGATATTTTCCAATGTGGCATTAAAGAGCTTCGGAGATATGGCGTCACCTTGTCTCACTCCTTTTCCAATTTTTCTGTGTGTTGTATTTTCAAACAGCCGAATCTTTGCACTTGCATTTTCATAGATGTTATTAATAATATTAATGTACGCATCTTCAATACCGCAGGATTTCAGAGCCATTGTAACTGCTGATGGTTTCACCGAATCCAAGGCTTTTTCATAATCGATAAAAGCCATGCACAATGGAAGTTCATATTCCCTTGCTCTTTCAATCAGTTCTCTCAGTACGTGGATATGATCTATTGTGCTGTAGCCACTCCTGAATCCAGCTTGTTCTCTTGGTTGAGCCATGTCCAGTGTTACTTTCAAGCGGTGTGAAAGAACTTTAGTGAAGATTTTATAAACCACTCATAGGAGGCTGATAGGTCTGTAGTTCCTGAGATCCTCAATGTCACCTTTTTTATGTAGCAAGATCATTGTAGCGTTGTTCCAATCCTCAGGAATCTTCCCTTCATTAAGGCATCGAGTGAAAATTTGGGAGAGTACTGTTTTGATTTCTCCACTTGCTTCTTGTATGATCTCTACAGTAATTCCATCTTCTCCTGGAGCTTTCTCCTGCTTCATGTTCTTGATTGCATGTGCAACTTCTGCTGGGAGGACTAGAAGAACTCTGGTACCTTTCATGATGTCTGGATTACATGTATCATCCCTTTCATATAATTTGGAGTAGAAATTTTTCACTCTTGTCAAAATTTCATCTCTACTTCGTGTTACAGAACCATCTTCTTTTCTCAGTGCCATTTAATCTGTTTTCTTCCCTTACTGAGATGTCTCTTTGCTATCTTTAGGCTTTGGTTATTTTCAATTGCTTTCCTCACTAGTTCACAGTTGAATTTCCTTACGTCTTCAGTGATACTTTTTCGTATTGTCTTGCATAGCTCTACATATTCCACTTTGGAAGTCACATCTTCTTTAGTTGTCCTCATCTCTCTTCTTTTTTGCATCAACATTTTGGTTTTTCCTGATAATTTGTTCACATGCAACTTGTTCTTAGACCCAGCTAATTTTGTTGCTGTTTCCATAAGAGCTTTGGTTACTTTTCTGTTAACTTCAGAAATATCCACTTCTTCCGATGTTAGGCCTTCTAAAGCAGAGAATCTGTTCTTCAGTTCCAACTTGAAGGTATGGTGTTTTTTAAGGTTGGTTATGTCAATACATTTTGTTTGTCTTATGAGCTTGCCACGTTCGAGTTTAGTGTTGAGGTGCTTCTTACATCTCACCAATCTATGGTCACTACCTGTGTTGAACTTGTTTAGCACACTGCAGTCTTCTATGACGAATTTTTTGTTACACATAATAAAATCAATTTCACTTGTCGTCCCATTTGGATGTCTCCATGTCCAGTTCCTGTGTGGCTTTTTCTTGAAAAAGGAGTTCAAGATGAAAAACCCTTCTGCCTCTGCAAACTCTACGAGAGTATTTCCACGCTGGTTTCTGTTGCCGTGACCGAATTTACCTACTGAAGTTTCATTCTGTTGCCCTATTTTTTCATTGAAATCTACCATAATTATCTTTAAGTGCTGCTTACCTTTATTATTTAGATGACGAATTTCCTCATACAATTCTTCAATTTCTTCTTCAGGATGACTTGTGGTGGGTGCATAAGTTTGAATAATCTGAGCCTTGTATCTTCTCGAGAGTTGGATAACGAGTCGTGCAGCTCTGTCAGAGGAACTTTCAACTTCTACAACTTTATCCTTCAGTTTCTTGTTTATTATAAATCCAACTCCACTAGTTCTGCCAGTATCAGTCCCACGATAGTAGAAGAGATGTCCACTTTTCAGTTCAATGAGATCTTCTCCTTTTCTCCTTACCTCACTTAGCCCAACGATGTCCCACTTGATTCTTTGTAGTTCCTCTTTCTATTCAAGAAGCCTTGAATCAGAAGATAGGGAGCGTCCATTATACGTAGCCAAGGTCAGCATCAGATGGCAGCCTAGTCCGATCCTCCGGGGATTCTTAGCACCCTCTGCCTTCGTGTCGCACTGGCCGCTGCCTTGGCCAGGTACATTCCAGCTGCCGGAGACTGAGGGCCAAGATTTAAGTTGTGGAGTCATTTTGGAGGGGTTTGGCCATAACTCACCACGCTGGCCAAGCGGGTTGGTGAGTGTGGGATAGCATTTCCTCTAATCGCGATGGTATAGTTATACCGCTATTGGCGGTCGTCAGAGCCCCTTTAGTGAGAACAGGATGTACCACGAGAAGGCGGGGTTGACATTTGTCAAGGAAAGGCTGTGATGTTATGCATCACCTGACCTTACATCCCCTGTATTATATTCCTGTATTATATACATCCTTACGTCCCCTGTATTATATACCCTCAGTTATCTGCGTGGCACTAAAAAACTACACTGCATATATTGCCTCCTTCTTGAATTGTGGTGTCAAGGATATTTATTTTGGGGGTAAGGACAGATATGTAAATGGTCCTCTTGCAAAACCCTATTCTTATCTATTCAAAGTTGGAAGCACTTGATTTTAATCAAATTTACAAGTGATTTCATTCTTTTAAGCATTATTTGTGTATTTCTTGCATTTGGTGACTCTGAAAAATTAATTTTGCACTGACAGTCATTTTCAATATCAGGAGGCTGTGGTGCTTCCACAAAGCCACATACCCCTCCCCCTCCTTGGCGTCTGCTAGTATCAGGGGCATATTGAGAAGGGGGCCTTAACCCCCCCCCCCAGTGTTTCATTTCTTTGTTAAAATGTGACTTACATTAGAAGAAATGCTTTAATTTAATAAAAACACATTCAACTTTCAATAGAAAATAATGCTTTCATTTTTTCTTCTGCTTTTCATTGACTTTACTTTTATTTTGTCCTGATGTGGATTTCAAAAACTTTTTTTATTTTTGGTTTGCTCCCCTCCCCCAATCTACATATGCCCTGGCTAGTATGGTAGTATGATGATGGTAGACATATTTATATGTCCTGTCTCACAGAAAAACTTGCCAGATGTATAGCATTGCTTTGCATTTATTCAATGCTGCTCAATGTAAAATGCTTCAATGAAATTTATGATGGGAAGAGGTGATTATAAACAGATCATCTAGTCAGGCCTTACCAGATAAAAGTGTTGCTTGGCTTTGAAGAAACACTGTGTTATCCTGATATCCATTACAATAAAATGGGTTGCCTGTGTTGTTGTTTTTTTGGAAGCCTACATAAAAAAAAAAAAACTACTAACTGGACAGGTTTGACATTTGGCATAAGCTTACAGAAGCACATGTGTGTGTACACCTTGCAGTTCTTATTTCAAGATTAAAATTTCTTAAATTTCAGTTTTTAGGTAATCTCCATAGGAACTAAAACAGACATCACTCGTAGATAACACCATATTTATTCTCCAGAAAACAAGCAGCAATTATTTTTCACATCTCCTGAGCTCTTTTGTTTTTACAGAGGTTTCTGGCCTCTAGATAGTATCAAGGCCTGTTTTTTAATGCATAGGAATTGTATCAAAAGTTTTGTTTACACAGAAAAATTTAAATTTTATTGTGAGGTTCCTCTTTGCAGTTGCCAGTTATTGAATTAAAATCTTTTCCTTGTCTATTTTAATAGTAAGTCTACTATTATTGAATTAAGTTGTTGAAAATGCTATTTATAATTTTTCAAGGTTCAATAACGAAACTGTTTTTCTGGATATTTTTTGTTTTTATGAGGTTCATAGTCCAATATTTAATATTTTACCATAAATGTCCATTTCATACACATTGCTGCACATTGTACTTATTTTGTCCTCACTGGAATCTGTAATGTTCTAATAATTGTTTACTAATTAATTTTTCTTTTTAAATTACCTTATACTATGGTTATCGTGGTTCGCGGGTTTGGGGCAAGATTTCTGTTTCAATGGTTGTGTACACAGATACATTTTATTTTTATACAACTCTGCCTATGCCTTGACCACTCGATCGCCAAGGCAGCAAAATTGAGTGCATCCAACTTCTAAATTGACTGCTGCTGGATAGCACTTCTCTTATGGAAAATTTTCAAATCTAAAAAGTTGTCAACTTACACAAGCTTGAAGAATTCTCTTTATGTTGGAAAAGTGCACCAAGTCAACCATGAATAACATGATCAAAAATTGGACATAAGCATGTAATCATTAATAATAAGTATAAAAACTTTAAAACATGCTTAAATTTAGTGGAATAACTTTTTTACGGGTCTTATAGAGGTTATTTTTCATGAAAATTGGTTGTCAAATTTTCAAACTAAAGCCTAGTTCGTCATCAGGACTATGTCACTGGAGTAGTTGCTGCCACTCAGTTGGAAGAGTCCAACCGCAATTATCGTTAATTGTGGTACTTCTTCTTCTTGCTATTTCGATCCCTTCTTCTAGTTTCCTCTTTACTAAGTTTGATCGGTGGGTGATTATTTTTACTGAGTCCCAATTTATGGAGTGTCCACTTGCTTGTATATGTCTGTCTAGCCCTGTTTTGTAACTAATGTTCCTAACAGCTGCTTGGTGTTCTTTCATCCGGACCTTAATACTTCTCCCTGTTTCTCCTATATAGCTGAGTCCGCAGTTACAGTCGATGCAACAAATTACTCCTTCTTGCAATTGGATGTCCAATTCTTTCTGCTTTAAAGCTGGCAGGAATTTCTTTATTTTGTTATTAAGATCTGGAGCTAGCCTGATATTATATTTTGCTCCGATCCTTTTCAGTTTCTCGAAAAGTCCCTTGTGGTACGTAATTTTGCTGGTGAATTTGAAGTTGGTTTTTTCCTGCTTCTTTTTTGGCACTTGTCTGAATATCTTCTTAACATATGGGAAGGGGTAATTGTTTTCTGCCAATATTTCCTTTAATTCTTCTTTGTGAAGATCTTTTTGAGTAGCTGAAGAGACCAGGATTTAAATTTTTTCCAAAAATTGTCTTGACGTATTCGATTTATTATAATCAGGGTGGAATGAGCAGAAGTCTAACACCTTCCCTGTGTTGGTGGGTTTTCTAAAAAGCTGAGTGAATACTTCCCCATCTCTTGAGGTCAAGGTTAAATCTAGGAAATTGATGCTATGGTCTTTTTCCTGTTCCAGGGTGTACTGCAAGGTATTTTCTAGTAAGTTAAATTCTGCCAGAATCTGAGAGGGTAGAGATTGGTCCACAGTATCTACTATAATTAGGACATCGTCCATGTATCTTACATAGAGAGCAAATAAGGAGGGTTGTATAAGGATTTTTGCCTCTAGTTTACTTATATAATAATTTGCTAGCAGAAGTGCTAGTGGAGAACCCATTGCAAGTCCTGAAGTTTGCCTGTAATATTTCCTTTCAAACTGGAAGAAATTATTCTTGAAGGAAAATAGGAGCAGTTCATATATGCCAAGCAGTATTTCTCTATTGTGATTATGGAATACTATTTTTTCCACGAGGTCATCCGCAATGAATTCCAGTAAGAGGTCCAGGTTAATGTTGGTATACATAGATAGTATATCCAGGCTTGCCATTACTGGATGAATTAATTCTGGCAAGTTGTCCAGTTTTCCTTTTAGCTGCATGGAATTTTTTAGTAGGTAGGGAGGAGAAGGGAAAATATCTCTGAGGTGACCAAGTAAATAATAATTAATGTTGGAGAGTGGCGAATTTCTAGTGTCTATTATAGGTCTTATTGGATGGCCTTCTTTGTGAACTTTTATTGTACCACAGATCTGCGGAACTCTTGACTGGATTTTGGAGAAGTTTTTGAAGAGCTCATTTAGCTGTTTTTTATTTTTTAAAGAGCTGATTAATTTCTTAAGATTTTTGACTGTTTGATCTATAGGGTTACCATTGAGTTCTTCAATGGTAACCCTATAGATCAAAATGAAGTATTACAATAAAATGGAAGCTGAATTGAGCAAGCCTTATATCTTCATAATAAGGCTTGCTCAATTCAGCTTCCATTTTATTGTAATACTTCTCTTTTTCTACCAATACCAAAACTTTGCTTTTATCTGCTTTCAGTGCTACAACTTTATCATTGGCTTTGAATTTTTTAAGGTCAGTAATGGCATGTCTATTAAAATTGTAAGCAATTTTTACTGGCTTTTTTACAAATTTTGAGACTCAGTCTGAGAATTCTTTCCTTAAAGTGGCTGCTGTACTTTCATCTTCTCTTTCTACTTTACTACAGATGCTTTCTAAATCAATCAGCATACGTTTTTTATCATGTGTTGCGGAGGAAAGGTTGTAATTATATCCCTTACTGAGGAGATTAATCAGGTTTCCATCTACTCCTTCTTCCGTCAGATCTATGACACGTTTGTTTGTGGGGGATGGGATTGACTGTGGGCCAGGAGCTGTAGACATTAACTTTGAACTCAACCACTTATTCTCTTTAATCTTCAATTTTTCTTTAAACTTTTTGTTTTTATCTCTCACTGCTTTAGCTAACCAGTTATTAATATTTTTCTTTTCAGCTTCCGGAATTTTACCTAATGAAGAGGTCCAAATACGAGCTTCTATTCGTTCGCATTGCTCAATAGTTTTGAATTTATTACGAATCGCGCCATTTCCCGTTTTTAGTTCTATTTTTTTAATAAAATTTCTTGACAGATTCTCCGCGATGTTTTTCGTGAGTCTCAAAGAAGGTGGAACAAAACTAGCTCTCTTACATTTCTTAAGAAAATGCTTAAGTTTTGTAAGAAACTTTAACTTAAGAGAGCTTTCGATTGATAACTTCAGAGATGACAACCTCAGAAAGGGGTTATCAGTAAAAAAATCTGAAGTTTTCAGTAAAACCGCTTTGACTGTCAGTAAGATTTTCAGTATATCAGAAACATTTATTTTAAAATCTCAGAATCGTTTATAACACTTTTTAATAAAATGAATAAGTTCCAAAATGTAGTTATATATATATATATATATATATATATATATATATACTGCAGTAGAGGCCATAACATAGCAGCGAAAGTTCAGTTTTGGCTGCCAGCCCTGACATACGAGCTATAGAGGCATCATCAGCGTGGCGGGTGACACCCGACAAGTGAGCTATTCGGCGAAATAGAAACGTTCTGCGAGCGTCGACATGCAGGCTATAGTGACTTCATCGCAGAGATGCCAACCTGAGAAAGGGGTCATCAGAAAAAAATCCGAAGTTTTCAGTAAAACTGCTTCAACCTTTAGTAAGATTTTCAGTATATCAAAAATATTTATTATGTACATATAAAATAGAGGCCACAACTTAGTAGCAGTGAAAGTTCAGCTTTGGCTCGCAAAGCACGACATACGAGCTATAGAGACATCATCAGCGTGGATGGTGACACCCGACCTGTTCGGTGAAAGAGAAATGTCTCACGAGCTTTGACATGCGAGCTACAGAGGCGTCATCATCATGGAGGGTGGTACCCGACACGCAAGATATTTGGCGAAAAACAAATGTCTTGCAAGCTCCGACACACGAGCTATAGAGGCGTCACATACGCGTGGCGGATGAAACCCGACACGCGAGCTATACGGTGAAAAAAAATTCTCACGAGCGTCGACATGCGAGCTATAGAGGCGTCATCGACACGGTGGGGACACCTGACACGCCGATAACATTTCTTTTTAACTATTTGGTGAAAAAAGAAATGTCTCGTGAGCCACGACATACCAGCTACAGAGGTGACACTCGACCTATTCGCAAAACAGAAATGTCTCGCAAGCAATGACATGCGAGCTACTACAGAGGCATCACCGGCATGGAGGGTGTCACCCGAAACACAAGATATTTGGCGAAAAAGAAATGCCTCGCAAGCTCCACATAGGGAGCTATAGAGGTGTCATAGGCGTGGTGGATGACACCCGACCTATTTGACGAAAAAGAAATTCCTCGCGGACGCCGACATGTGAGCTATGGAGGGGCCATCGCAGAGTTGTCTACCCACCTACCCCCCCCCAAAACCGGGCGGATTTTTTTAAAAAAACCTAATAAAACCCACTTTGAAGTGTTTTTTTTTTTAAACTGGAGTATACTTTGGAGTTTTAATGCAATTTTGGGATATTTTTTTCAAAGAGTTTCAAAAGCAACATTTTAAAATGGAAAAGCTTCAAACCCATACCCCCCTCCAAAAAAAACCCCCCAACAAAACTCAAAAAAGCCCAATAAAACCCCACCCGGGTTGGGCTTTTTAAAAAAAAAAATGGGTTTTTTTCAACCCTGCACCATCAGCATGGTGGGTGACACCCAACACGCTGATGACATTTCCTTTTATTGGTGTGTCTGGTGTCATAGAGGCATCATCGGCATGGCAGGTGATACCCGAGCTATTCGGCGAAAGAGAAATGTCTTGCAAGCTACGGAGGCATCGTCGGCATGGAGGGTGTCACCCAACACGCAAGATATTCGGCGTAAAAAAATGTCTCACAAGCTCCGACATAGGAGCTATAGAGGCGTCATAAGTGTGACGGATGGCACGTGACATATTCGGCGAAAAAGAAATTCCTCGCTGGTGCCGACATGCGAGCTATACAAGCACCATCGGCATGGTGGGTGACACCCTACACGCCGATGACATTTCTTTTTATCTATTCGGTGAAAAAGAAATGTCTCGCGAGCCCTGACATTCGAGCTATACAGGTGACATCGGCGTGTCCGAAGACATCCCATACGTGAGCTATACAGTGAAAAAGAAATTTCTCACGAACGCCAACCTGCGAGCTGAAGAGGCTACATCGGCATGTCGGATGACACCCAACACACGAGTTTTACAGCAAAAAATAAATTCCTTACAAGCTATAGAAGAATCATCGGCATGGAGGATGACACATGACACGCCGATGACATTTCTCTTATCTATTCGTTGAAAAAGAAATGTCTCGCGAGCCCAGACATACGAGATATAGAGGCATCCAATTGTGAGCTATTCAGCCATATCGTAATGTCAGGTGTCACCTGACAGTCGAGCGGAAAGGTTAAAACATTTTCACCGAATTTTCACAAACACAAAGCCACATGTAATCAATATAAAGAGTTCGTAAAGGGCGCCGAGCACCGAGCTGAGCTCCCTCTTCACTTTTGCGCCTGGCACACTCAAATGGCTGCACAGGGAATCACGTGACGAACAGCATACGAGGAGAAGCTCAGCCTCCGTTGGCAACATATTAAATATTGCGTGCGTGGACTTTTCCGTAGCTTTTGGGTGACTTCCGTAAAACTGTAAAATGGTGTGAAAATCCGTAAAAGTTGGCATCTCTGTAACTTTGGTCAACAGCCTTATGACAGATGGACATTGACGATGTTAGTGGTTGCCAGATCCATAGTCATATATGTTATACAGACTGTAGAAGAACTTCGTGTTACAAGTGATATTCATATGGAAGTAGACATTCGTCATACATAACAGGATATGCAACTTGCTCATTAACCACCTTTGACGAAATGATGAAGATCACTTCTACATTTAATCAAATTAAAAATGGTATTTACAAGTTAAAACATATGATAGATTAAAACACTAGATCTTTCGATCACACTAGTGATCTTCATCAGGTCACCCACCTAATGGCATCAAGGTACGTCAACACCTAATCATCATCATCATCATTGTCAACCATTATCAATCCACTGCTGGACGAAGGTCTCCCCAAGTTTCCTCCACAACGGTCTGTCTTGTGCCAGTCTCCTCCATGTCACCCCTGCATACTTTCGAATTTCATCCACCCATCTCCCATGTGGTCTTCTTCTGGGTCTTTTCCTGTCCCTTGGAATCCAATCTAAAATTTCGGCTGTCCATCGATGATCTGTCCTTCTGGCAGTATGTCCAGCCCATTGCCATTTCAGGGATTTAACTCTGATCATGATGTCTTCCACTCTTGTCATTTTTCGGATCCACGAGTTCCTCTTCTTATCTCTCCTGGTTACACCAAGCATGCACCTCTCCATGCTACTTTGAGTTGTCTGCAGCCTTTGTATGTAGGGATTTTTGATGACCCAAATAATGGGTAGAGCGCATGCTCACGAAAGTTGTTGTGAACACAGAGAGAGAGAGACATAGAGAGAGACAGGTAACTGTACTGCAAACGAAGAGTAAAAATGATGCTACACAAGTATTAATAATTCAGCTGTAATTATTATTTCCGCAATGTTCAAGTAGAGCAGTCCAAGTTCGTGGGAGGAAAGAAGGTACGTCGTCATTACAGCAAATACCTCTATAATGGTGAATATATAAGCTTTCTGCAAAGAGGGTCATGCTTTCGGTGCTGTGTGTGATGAGGATTTTGCATTCATCCCATAATGGTCTATGTGTGCCGCTAGCTACCAATCGGGCTAGGGCTGTCGAATGTGAGCCTGTTCTGACCTCGTGTGAGTGTTCGAGCAAGCGGGTTTTTAAATTACGTAGGGTGGAGCCTATGTACACTTGATCTATTTCATTGGGGTTTAAAGCTCTCAGGGGAATAAGGTAGACGCCGTACCTGTGTTTGGTTTCAACGGGATCCCTGTCACGTTTAATTAGAGTGTACAAATTGTGTGTTTGTAAACCAAAGTTTATATTAAACTTGGCACATGCATGTTTTAGAACGCTGGTGCAGCCGGGAAAATAGCTCATGGATCCTACGTACCTGGTAAGGGTGCGGGTTTTTCCTAATGCGGTAAACGCAAGTCGTTGATGCCTGTGGAGAATGGTGTGCACCAGGTCTTTCGGGTACCCGAATTCGCTAGCAATGACAAAAATTCGTTGAAGTTCAATGCGCCGTAGGCGTACAGATGATGAATGCGTAAATGCCCGTCGTACCAGGTAGCGCAGGGAAGCCAGCTTAACAGATAAAAGCTGCGCTGAGTTGGCTATAATAGGGTGGGATGTGGGTTTACGGTACACTGAGTATTTTAAAGTGAAATTTTTGGGGTCCCATTCTATGAGTAAGTCTAAGAACGGGAGTTTTAAGTTATTTTCCAATTCCAAAGTGAGGTTTATGGAGCGATATTTGGAGTTTAACAAACTGAGAAAATGCAGCAGGTCGGAATGCGGATGTGGCCAAAAGACAAGAACGTCATCCACATAACGGGTGTAGAGGAGGGGTTTGAGCGTACATACGCCAAGTACCTCATTCTCCAGGGTTTGCATGACAACCTCGGCGTGAATCGCCGAGACTGGGTGAGCCCATAGTGGCACCTTCTTTCTGCTGGAAAATAACATCGTTGAATTTAAAATAAGACCTGGATGCAACGAGCTTTAAAGCTGAAAGGACAGCCTCTATTTCCAAAGGTGGGAGAGGTGGATTATGAGTATATAATTTTTGAAAAATGATGTTGTGTGCCTCTTGAATACTGGGGTATAGCGACACAGCATCCCAGGATGCCATTATAAATGGCTTGCCTTGCGAACTGAAGGATTTTATAAGATTAATAGCTTGTAGAGGGCTGTTATCGAAAACTGAGAATGATTTAGGATGGGGGAGAGAAATTTTGCAAGGGCTTTTTCAAGTGGGCGGATAGGAGACGCATACAAAGAAACCAAGGGGCGGAGGGGGTGATTTTGTTCATGGAGCTTGATCTTCCCGAAAATTTCGGGTACTCTGGGGCCCTTAGGAGGGTTCATATTATCGGAAATTTCTTTAGGTAAGTGGCCACGATTCTTTAACTTTGCGACGGACGCAACGGTTGTTGCGACAGGATCAAATCTTAAAATTTTATGTGGAATTGCTTGTATAGTTTCTTGCATCTTTAAGTGGTATGCATCACAGTCTAAGATTACAATCTTATTCGATTTATCGTCGGATATGATAGCCAAGTTAGTTTTTTTTTTTTTTTTTTGTAATTCACATAGTTGACGCCTCTCCTCTTTGTAGGCTTGACTTTGATTCAATGTTGTGGTAGCGCCTTGGTGTGAATCTCGTTGGCTCAGGGCAGACCCATGCCGAAACGCTTTAACAAATTTAGTTCTTGAGTCGTCCTGGTGTTCTGCAGGCAATGTCTGGATGATACTTTCAAGCTTGTGGCACAAGTTGAAAAAGATTCGGTCTAGTATTCGGATAGCAAAATTTAAACCCCGGCTCCAGAGTGTTCTTCTGAACATCTGAGAGTTCAGTAGATCTTAAGTTAACATACATTCTGGGCTCATGTCCGTTTGGTTGATTCGATCTTTCAAAACGAATGGGTCGAGATTGAATTTCCGAAGCCACCAGGCCACGGAGCTTAGTCATATGATGGTTGTGCTGTGATTCAGTTTCACTCTTTATAATAGCATGCAAAATAATCAGCGAGTGATCAACAATAATAGGATGGTAGAAGTGATCTTTATCATTTCGTCAAAGGTGGTTAATGAGCAAGTTGCATATCGTGTTATGTATGACGAATGTCTACTTCCATATGAATAACATATATGTTATGTCTTTTTAAAATTGACTTCCATATTAATGCAGACCTGCCAACTGTCACGATTTTATAGTATTTAGTACGATAAATCATGCTGCAGTACACTAATACGATTTTGCAGCCAAAAATACGATTTTTTTTAAATAGTCATGTTTTCCCCCCTTTTTTTCCCTTTTCAGACAGAAGATTTGTAACAGAATCGCAGCGACGGGCGAAGTATGTCGCAGATTTATTTTGGTCCTGCAGACAAAAACGACATCCCCAGAACCCTATTAAACCATCTTGCAGACTCCCTATCATAGATGCAAGTTTTCCGCCTTTCAAAATTTCTGAAAACAAAAGTTAGGCATAGTGAAGATTTCTTCCGTAACCATAATTTTTCTTTTCGTGAAGGACGATGTACTTCGCAGAGTTATTTTGTACTAATCCCCGAAGCAGAACCACGGCGACGGCCAAAGCATATCGCAGATTTATTTTGTACTCATCTCCGTAGAAGAATTGCAGCGACATACATCGCAGGTTTATTTTGTACTCATCCCCCGTAGCAGAATCGTGGCTACGCCGATGTACATCGCAGATCTATTGATCTATTTTGTACTCATTCCCGTAGAAGAATTGCGGCAACGGGCAACATACAGCGCAGGTTTATTTTGTACTCATTCTCGTAGCATAAGCGCGGCGATCGCCTACGTGCATCGCAGATTTATTTTGTACCAACCTCCGTAGAAGAATCGCGGTGACGGCCAACGTACATCGCAGATTCACTTTCTACTAATCCTCGTAGCAAAATCGCGGCGACGGCCGATGCACATTGCAGATTTATTTTGGTCCTGCAGGCAGAACGACATCCTCAGAACCTGATTAAACCATCTTGCAGACTCCCCAAGGTGAAAGTTTTCCGCCTTTCAAAATTTTCGAAAACGGAAGTTAGGCGGAGTGAGAATTTCTCCTGTAATCGTAATGTTTTTCTTCCGACGTTCCCTCGATGCTTGAAGGGAGGATTAACTGATATTGTTGTTGCATATCATTTTATTGCATAAATATTTGTGTTTTGGTTTAAAAATGGGGGCAACAATTTTCGAAAACGAAAGTTTGACGGAACCCAGTATTCTTTTTCTTGCGATATTCCCTCAGCTTTATTTTGTGGCACATGGTCATTAAATATCATTTATTAGATAAATGTTTGTATTTAAGATTGAAAATGGAGAAAAATTTTCTGAAAACGAAAGTTGTACGGAGTGAAAATTTCTCCCTTTAATAACCCTCCACCTGCCGTGCTTCTGTATTATTGTTTAATAATAATTGAATTACATAAATGTTTGCATTTGAGATGGGAAATGGAGAAAAATATTCCGAAAACGGAAGTAGAATGAACGGAGGAAGATTTTTCCTCTTATGACAATTTTTCCCTAGTAATGCTTCTGCGCTTTATTGTTGTTAAATATCATTTTATTCTATAAATATTTGCATTTCAGCTGGAAAATGTTGGCAAAATTCCAGATACAGAGGGCCAGAATGTTCTTGATCCTGATTAACATTGCAATTGCTGTTAATTATGATCAAGAACATTCATATTTTTTTAGGTAGAAAAATGTCTCTTCAAGTTTTATTGTTTTTCGCATCTAGTAGTTATTTTGCCTAGTGACCACGTGCAGATTATTTTGTGGCAACATGATATCTGTCACAGACTGACCAGGAACTTTTTGCTATGGGGGACAGAAGTAAGGGGGAAATTACGTGTAATCTGTTTCTTCCCCTTTGAAAGAGTTTTTTTCTCAGAGAGGTTTCCGATTTCTCGATGCTTAACTTTATTTTTTAAAGAAGAGTGTTCTAATAAAAATGAAAAAAAGATTGGTTGCTCTCCAAGAATTGGTTCGTATACCATTTCAAAATTGGATTCATTCAAAATCAGAAAGATGTAAACCCAATGAAATGTTAGAGAGGAAAAATGTGAATTTGACTTCTGTTAATAAGAAATTTAAAATGACTTAGGTTGACACTGAACATGATAAAAAATCACAAACACATGTAATTAAAAAGTGACAAGAACTGCATGAAAAAATCTTGTAAAAAAATGCGTTAAATAAGCAAAAGAGGATTTTTTTTACCTTGAGTTCAACTGTGAATCAAGTTTATGCACTGTTTCTTTGCCATGTTACAAACGTTTTTGAAAAATACGATATAATGTTTCAGCAGGAGGAACCTCGTGTGCATACTCTTAAATCCAATATTGAAAGTCTTTTTAATGAACTAATTAGATTTGTAAAAGTGTTATTAAGCAAGCAAAATCAACATTTAATATTAAATATAAGGAAATAGAGAACTAAAAAAACAATGCAGAGTTATCAGTCGGGTTTGAAACCAAAGAATCGATTAAAACAGTTAGCACTGAGGAGCAGAAAGAATTTTTTTCTAAAGTTAGAAATTATTTTTTTAAGGGCTGCGACTATATAATTTCTAAATTTCCATGGAATTTGGAAATGTTAAATCATGTCCAAGTTGCTGATATTTCTACAAGAGAACAGTCTAATTTTTCATCAATTCAGTATGTAACTGATATATTCCCATGTCTCCGGTTAAGGTGTGAAAATGAAGCAATTCCTGAAGCTGCTGATGCCATAGAAAGTGAATTTTTGATATTTAAAATAGCATCATTACCAGATAACATTTTAAATAGCAAAAGTATTAGTGAACAATGGTATTTATTATCAAAAGAAAAGAACTCTTGTGGCAAATTTCTTTATAGCAGACTTTGTAAAATCATGTTAGGGATTTTAATCTTGCCTCATAGTAATGCCTCATGTGAAAGAGTTTTTAGTTTAGTAAGGAGAAACAGGATTGATGTATGAGACTCTTTGTATACTTCAACACTTGAATCACTTTTAATTGCAAAAACCAGTATGTCTGGACCTTGCTTCCAGCAAAAAATTTCTGTTGAATTTAAAAAAAGCAAAGTCAGCCACACATGTTGGTTTAAATAAAAGTTAAATTTCTTAATGGTTGTCATGTGTGAAATTTAATGTTTCCTTGCTTTTAATGGAAAACAAAAATCCTTGAGCTACATTATACTTTTCTAAAGGTTTCATATTAATACATTTTTTCCTGAACAATTAAGATTTTTGTTTAAATTTAATAAATGTTTGAAATGCTAAATATTGAATTTCATAATTAACAACATAAAAGTGTTTGCTGATTAGATTTAATTAGTTTCTCAATAGAATTTTGATGAAGGGAAAAATTCCCTACATTCTCATCATTAAGAATTTATATAGTTGAAATAGACTTCAAAAATTATCAGCATGCGCCATGTTACGATTTTTCTATCTGAGTGTAACGTTTTTTGTTCTGAGAGGTTGGCAGGTCTGTTAATGGTATGATGAAAGGGGAATCAGAATTATAGTTCTTTGAACTGAGAAAAATTTCAGAACTTTCCCAATAGCATAACGAAAAATGATCAAAGAACGAGGCAATTCATTTGCCCCGTTCTTTGATCATTACTATGAGGCAAGATTAAAATATTATTATCCAAAGAGGTTCAGCAGAAGTGTCCTCCAAAGTTAGAGATGACACTGAAGCTTCAGAATTTCCTTTATGGACATCATTTTTGTGCTCCAATAAATGGCTGCTGAGGCTACGATAAGTGCTTTCGATGTAGTAATTTTCACCCTGGATGTTGAGATCAGGACGAGGTAAATATTTAGGTTATACGTCAATTTGTCAACCACGAAGATTTGGCGCGCCAATTTTTCACGTTTGAAAATTTTGGTGACATATAAATCGCATGCCACAAGTAAAACATACAATTTCGGTTGTCTTCCACCATGATCATATTTATAAGGTTTGGACACCCAGACAGGTTAGTAACATATTACACTTTTTCTTTGGCACTAAAAACAAATTAATAAGCCTAGGCCTAAGCTGAGGCCTTTTTAACAGTTTTTATTCCATCGTGCTCACATTTTAAAATTTAGACACCAAGTCAAGTTAAATTAGTATTATTACGCTTTTACTTAGGCATTAAATATTACCTTGGGTTAGGCCTTTTCAACAGTTTTTATTCCATTGTATTCATTTTATAAGGTTTAGACACCAAGCCATTTAAGTAATATTGCGCTTTTACTTAAGCAGTAAATATTAATAAGTAGGCCTTAGGTCTAGGCCTTTTTAACAGCTTTTATTCTGTTGTGCTGGTATTCGTAAGGTTTAGATATCAAGTCAAGTTAGTATTGTTGCACTTTTACTTAGGAATTTAATATTAATAAATACGCCCTGGCCTTTTTGACACATTTTATTCTGTTGTGCTCATTTTCGTAAGGTTCGGACATGAAAGTCCAGTTAGTAATACGGCGCTTTTACTTAGGCATTAAATATTAATCAATAGGCCTTTGGTCCAGGCCTTTCTGACAGATTTTGTTCCAAGTGTATGAAATATTTATTCTTGGATAAAAGTGCAATATTACTAAATTGACTTGATGCAAAGCTTATAAATATGAGCATGACAGAATAAAACTGCTTAAAAGGCATAAGTCTAGGCCAAGGTATTAATATTTAATACCTAAGTAAAGCTGCAATAATACTAACTATACCTTGGGTTTAAACCTTATGAATATGAGCACAATTGAATAAAAACTGTTAAAAAGACCTAGGCATCAATATCTAATACCTAAGTAAAAGCACAATAATACTAACTTGACTTGGTGTCTAAACTTTATGAATATGAGCACGATGGAAAAGGCCTTGGCATATTAATTTATTTTTAGTGCCAAAGAAAAAGCGTAATGTTACTATAGTACCTGTCTGGGTGTCCATTATGATCACAGCAGAAGACAACCAAAATCATATGTTTTCCTGCATGTGATTTGTATGTAACCAAAATTTGTAAACGTAACAAACTGGTCTGTAACGAATTGTCATAGTCGACAAATTGACGCAGGCGACAAATTGACGTAGTCGACAAATTGACGCTGGTGACATTACTTTGTCACTACGTCCAAAATTAATTTGAGGATAGAAGGGTTGGAACTGATGGCCAGATGATATGCAGATTTCTTGAAAATTTGTTTGAGCTTATTGGCAAGAAAAGGGTGTCCACAGAAGTTCAGATTTTCAAATGGGTTTTCCTGGAGGCTACTGGTTTCTGATCTTAATTTATACTGAGTGATTACGTTTTTGACAACGGAAGGACATCCATGCAAAATGGCAGTTTCCAAAATTTGTTCACATTCCTTTTCAAAAAATGAAGGGTTATTGCAGATGATATTGGCTCCATGAATAAAAGCTTTTATGGCACCAAACTTGTACTTTTCAAAGGTAGAGGAGTTGAAAGGAATAATATTGAGGGTTACAGGGAGTTTATGATAGACAGATCTTGAGATGGTATGATTATTGTCCCTTTGGATGGAGATGTCCAAAAAACAGATGAACTGGTTTTCTTCACTGTTCATAATAAATTTAATGGTAGGAAACTTTTTTGGTTATTGAATTGGTTACCTGCAGTAACAACTCTTTGGGAAAAGGCCAAATTACAAAAATGTGAAGGTCATTTCAAAAGTTTTGCACACTGTGGGTTATCTCTTAAAAAGACAAATTTATTTCACAACATACCTTTACAGGCCTTCAAAGTAATCTACATGTTTCTTTCAGACAGCAGCCCAAACATTTGGGCAAGTCTTGTATTCTAGTCAGAACACCTCCATTGTTGAGGAATCGGATTACTCAGGTCATCTCATTAGACACATCCTGAATCATTTCCCATGGAGTGGCTTCTTCAGTTTTGAGAACAAGTCATAGTCTGGTGGGCTCATGTCAGGACTGTATGGTGCATGGGGAAGCTATTACCATCCAGACTTTTCTAGAATATCTCTTAGTGTACAAGCAACATGCAGCCTCACGTTGTCGTGCAAAATGATGACACCAGCTTCGAGCATGTTGGGCCTTCTTTGGGGAATCTTTGGGAGCAAAACATTTTGCAGGAACCTTCTGTAGTATTCCGCTGTTACAGTGGTACACTCAGGCACTCTGTCTCACATAAAGCTTTATGAATTTCGGTAGGGGATTTTCCTTGCAAAGTTTCAATTTTAATGTAGCATCACTGGTTGCTTTGTGAGATCTGACCTGACTCACTTTCTTCCTCCATTTCTATGCACAATTTTTTGGAGCAGGAACAAATTAGCCAGCAAACAAAGACACAACTTTGTATACTGAAGTCTGACTCACAACTGGTGCAACAATTGGAGTGAATGCATCATCCTACAGGCAGTGCTTGTAAAGTGTGCAAAACTTTTGAAATGAACTACGTATCAACATACCTAAGCCAAGTAGTTGGTTGGGTACAAGAATGGTTTATTCAATGTGATGTAAACTTTCTTACATAAATAACTTAAGCAAGTTTTTTAATGTTTTTTTTACTTAACAATCATGAATCTCCTTACATACATACATGTTACTAAGCTATTCTCTGAGATTCAGAGGTTAGCTCCACAAAGAAATACAAACTACCAGATAATTTTTAACTGATTATTTACTTACTGTTGCTGTATCAAACTTCTCAATTTACAACGATTTTAACATACAACTCGGGCTTCACTGACATCCATAACACAACGTACCTACGATCTCCTATACTTCATACTCATAATCTTTTTCTCATGCAGACACTCCTGAATCTGATCCTCCCACGACTTTCTTGGCCTTTCCTCTGCCTTTGCTTCCTGCCACTTGAGCTAAAAGAATTTTCTTAGTAAGCATCTCATCACTCATTCTTTCAACATGGCCAAACCACCGAAGCATATTAGTCTCCACCTTGCTAACAACATTTTGCTTCGCATCACAACTGCAACACCTCTTCATTCCTCACACAATCAGAACATGTCTTGCCACAAACCCCCCGTAAATGCATTTCTCCAGCACACAAATGATTCCTATGTTTCTTCTGTAGTACCCAGGTTTCACTGCCATAAATCAGAGTAGGAATAATTAGACTCTCATACACAGCCATGCGGGACTCTCTTGAGAACGCAACATTCCTGTGAAAACTTTATGGGTTCTTGAGAGAGTACCTTCTTATGGGTTCTTGAGAGGTGAATCTTCTTGCTGCCACAAAAATAATTCAGCAATTAACAACGAAAAAAAGGGGCATCCAATAATTCTCTTCGATCTTTTGTCAAAGGTAGGCAGTGAATCTTTCACAGAAATTATCATGAGAGCTGCTTACATAACTCACTAAAGCATTTTCTGTTCTCCTACATGAAACAATGTCATTCATAACCTATTTGGTGCATTTGGCTAAGTGTTGCACTAATCCCATTACTGTTAGTCTAGGTAAAATACATACATGTCCCTTTATCATATAAGTCATAAGTTGTCCAATATCACCATGACAACTACAGCATACTATCATTGTTTGAGCGGGACATGTATTTTCTCTTTTCTGTCCTGCTACCATGCAGAAGTTAACTAGTCATCATCGTGTATGATCACTATTTGCAAGTGTGTGTGTGTGTGTGTTTTCATTTGAAATGTGTCACATCTTGTGCTTTTGTTTCAACTAAAATTGTGATTTTCATATTAATCATTGTAAGCATAGTTTATCACCCTTGGGATTATCATTTTTTTAGACATGCTGATCTGCAAGTATGTTTCTGAATATTTTCTCTTGGTGGTATCTGCTCAATATCATCACAACTCACCAAGACAGCTTTGAGGCATTTTACATAGCTCAAAATGCTACCATGGAAGGTTTGACAGAATTTAAACTAAACTGTACTTCTATCATTCAATATCAACAATACTTTTTATTACTAACAGTTACAGTTACCAATATCTTTTTTTTTTTGTTTTTATTCGAGGTTTGACCACAACCGTGAGCAACTTAGTGGGCTATAAGCAGTCACCCGTCCCTAATTTAGGGCCACTGGTTCCAGGGAAAAGAGAGAGACAGCGCCGTAAGACAAGCACCCATGCCTCATCGGGATTCGAACCCAGACCCATCTCGGACGAATGATCAGAAGCCATCGCTTAGACCACTGCGCCACCTGGGTGGTGACCACCAGCTTCATTCTTACTTGATCAAAACATTGGAGTTCTTCAACTGATTACATTTTCCAGATAATTTTATTATTACTATTTGGGCTTTAACGACCACCATGAGCAACTCAGTGGGCTGTAAAGCAGTTTCCCATTCCTAATTCAGGGCCACTGGTTCCAGGGAACAGAGAGAGCCAGCGTCATAAGACAAACACAACACCCATGCCTTGCCGGGATTAGAACCCTGACCCATCTTGGACAAATGGTTAGAAGCCATTACTCAGACCACTGTGCCACCAGGGCACCTTAAATTTTACTTTCCCCACTCATGAAATGTATTGACCACCCCATTATAATTTTCAATATTAGGCGAGTTAAAAATGCGTGAAATGTGACAAGTGCTAGTGCTCACGATAAAATTACATAGCATTTGCACATCTCGCTAGTTTACTGTTTATTTCTGGTGTACAGACCATCATATTATATGAATTGTAAAGGTTATAAGCAGACGCCCATTTCTAAATTAGGATCGCTGGTTCGAGGGAAGCTAAACATCCAGCGCCCTTATACAACACACAATTTATGCCTCAACCGAGACTCGAACTCTGGCCTATCTCGGGCGAATGGTCAGAAGCCAGCCACCGGTGCGGAATCGCACCTCGCTAGTGTCCGTTATATGCGTCTACTGAATCTTGGAAGAAGCGCTCTTTATCTTTTTCTCTCTCTTGCAGCAGTTACATCTTTCGCGGTCCAATTATCAGACATCTATAACCAGAACGATAAAGCTTACTAAAAAAAACAGATATATATATACATGTGCGTCTCAGTTTCTGTAAAGAATATGTTACTGATACTAAAGACAATTAAGAAAGAAAAAACTCAGTTCGCAAGTTAACAAACTACGATGAATAAAAACGCAAAATACGTCTCACTAACCTTAAAATGTCATAGCCGCAACAATCTTATAAAATTGCATAACTTGTGTACCACGAAAGAGTAAACAATTAAATATCCACAGTGGTGTTGCCAATCGTGGCACACCAAAGTTGAAATAGCATTTGGTAGCAGCCGCACAGAAGGCAAAGAATTTCTAACTGAGAAGAAGTTATGGCTCGGCGAGACGTAACTAGCGCCGCCATATCTTAAGAGTAAAAATGTAGTACAGAGAAGCCAACATACAGCCTAATGCCGGAGTAGACTGCGCATGCGTATTTCTGTTCTATCTCGTTGGTTAAAATGCACTGCACAGAAGCCAACATACAGCCTGATGCCGGAGCAGACTGCGCATGCGTATTTCTGTTGACTTCAACTTTGGGTAAGGTGACCAGATATCGGAACACCGATTTGAGGACAAAAGGGCGTGGCGTCCCCAAATCAGTAGTTCGTTTGGGGACACAAACGCACTCAAAATAAATATCAGTGGCGGCTTCTCAGGTGAAGTAGATGAAGTGCCTCTTCACCTATTTTACTCAAAATAAAGTTTTATTCAGTATTTTTTTTATAATATATTCTTTTTTGCCTTTATTCAGTTCCAAAATACTCAAAATTTTGAATAGATATTAATTCACATGGCGCGCTCAATACGGAAAACAAATCCTTACACGCAAAACACCGCAAGTGAAGAGCCGAAATGAGAATGCTTGGAAGTCTGCATTTTTCGGCCGAGTTGTCATGGTAACCGTTACGTCACCCTCCCCAATCTGCTCGCTCAAGTGAAGTGTTTCAGCGGTTTCAGCTGCACGCGCCTTACCTTTGCATCTTACTAGCGTATCGCGACAGCGATATATACATGTATCGAGTTATCTCATTGGCAGCAATACAACCGGCACCCACCAATTGGCGACCGCCACTTAAACGGCACTTGTTGTTTACAGCGGAACGCTAGAACAGCTCCGCGAGCAATCTACTGTTTTCGATCTGGCAACGCTCAGTAAATATTAAGTTGTCTGTCCATATTACCCTTCGATAGTATTAAAATTCCCTGAAGTTGTCATTGAAGTGGTCTGTTGCATTTTATAATGCCTCAATGGAATTTGTATAATCTCGTTAACGATGTCGTACGAGATAGAAAAACATGCATATCATGCATGGTGTGAAAGATATGGTTCGCTACCCACCCTTGAAATAATAAGGAATCACGAATGGCAATAAATATCGCTGCTTTTCTTCTTTAATTGTCTTTTGCTATATATTTCCCAGTACGAATTAAAATACTTACTGTAAATACGAAAGCATAATTTTTTATCTGTCTCCCAACTTATATAGCGCTAAGATCGTTCATTTTTTTTAGTTCTTTTTCAACATCTCAGTTATAGTTATCAGTTAATACAAAAATAACACAACGTTAGTCATCATGATGAATAAAAAAATAAGAACAGAATGCAAAGATAACCACCCATAATGTTTGCATTCGAATGTAAACAACAAAGGTAACGTTAAGAATACCGAAAACGCAGCTAACGATTTGGGCGTGGCCGGAAGTAGGCACGTAGTCCCTAACAATCATGGCTGCCCTCTAAGCTGTTCTCCCTACGTCACTAATTTTACGTGAAGCTTCGTCTCACGTGCAACGTGAATATTCCCACTGGTCTCATAGACTCATTTTCCCCTCTCTCTGACGTGTGTTTTGGGTCCGTGCTAGTCGTTGTATTTGTAAAGTGAGGCTGATTATTTCCTTTTCCCAGTAACAATAATTTCCTTTTCCCAGTAAGTTTTGCATGTATTCTTTACACCATGTTATGCTGATATTTTACTTTACGATCAATTTTTTTTTATGCATTCTTATTATGACAAATATGTCTAACCCACGTGCTATTACACGTGTTTGTTTCTCACATATCTGAGCATGCTCCTTTTAATTATTTTGCTTTTATAACTCGTCACGAGCCAGCTTTACACCATATTGTGCTCATATTGTACTTTCAAGGCGAAATTCCTGCACTGTGGCGATCACTTTTTTTTTCTTCATGCATTCTTATTATGACATGTGTTTAACCCGCGTGCTATTACACGTCTTTGTACTCGCCATAAACCTAAGCGTGCTCCGTTTAATTATTTTGGTTTTGTAACTCGTCACGATCCTTTCGGCACTGCGGTAAGATTTCCATATTCATTTCGTTGTGTTTGTGCCCTTGAACGGTAAGATTTACATAATATTTTCATTTATGTTTGTGCTGCTTGAAAAATCGTTACATGCTCTTTCGGTACTTACTGCAGTAACATTTGCATATTCTTTCCGTTTATGTTTGTGTAGCTTGAAAAGTCGTTACGTGCTCTTTCGGTACTGCGGTAACATTTGCATAATATTTCCCCATCTCTACTGCTTGAAAATATCGTTATGTGCTCTTTCGGTACTGCAGTAAGATTTGCATATTCATTTCGTCTGTGTTTGTGCCGCATGAAAAATCGTTACGTTTGCTTTCGGTACTGCTGTAACATTTTCATAATAATTTCATCTATGTTTGTGTCGCTTGAAAAATCGTTACGTGCTCTTTCGGTACTTACTGCGGTAACATTTGCATATTCATTTCGTCTGTGTTTGTGCCGCATGAAAAATCGTTACGTTTGCTTTCGGTACTGCTGTAACATTTACATAATATTTTCATTTATGTTTGTGCTGCTTGAAAAATCGTTACATGCTCTTTCGGTACTTACTGCAGTAACATTTGCATATTCTTTCCGTTTATGTTTGTGTAGCTTGAAAAATCGTTACGTGCTCTTTCGGTAGTGTGGTTATGATTGCATATTCTTTCCGTCTATGTATCCGCATGAAAAATCGTTACGTGCTCTTTCGGTACTGTGGTAACATTTGCATAATATTTCCCCATCTCTACTGCTTGAAAATATCGTTATGTGCTCTTTCGGTACTGCAGTAAGATTTGCATATTCATTTCGTCTGTGTTTGTGCCCTTGAAAAATCGTTACGTTTGCTTTCGGTACTGCTGTAACATTTTCATAATAATTTCATCTATGTTTGTGTCGCTTGAAAAATCGTTACGTGCTCTTTCGGTACTTACTGCAGTAACATTTGCATATTCATTTCGTCTGTGTTTGTGCCGCATGAAAAATCGTTACGTTTGCTTTCGGTACTGCTGTAACATTTACATAATAATTTCTTCTATGTTTGTGTCGCTTGAAAAATCGTTACGTGCTCTTTCGGTAGTGTGGTTATGATTGCATATTCTTTCCGTCTATGTTTGTGCCGTATGAAAAATCGTTACGTGCTCTTTCGGTACTGCGGTAACATTTGCATAATATTTCCCCATCTCTACTGCTTGAAAATATCGTTATGTGCTCTTTCGGTACTGCTGTAACATTTTCATAATAATTTCTTCTATGTTTGTGTCGCTTGAAAAATCGTTACGTGCTCTTTCGGTACTTACTGCAGTAACATTTGCATATTCGTTTCGTGTATGTTTCTGCCGCATTCCGTACTTCCGTACTTTTTGCACATGTTTTTCATCTATGTTTGTGCCGCATGAAAAATAAAATCGCATGAAAAATAAAATCGTTACGTCTCTGCTCTTTCGGTACTGCAGTAAGATTTGCATATTCTTTTCATCTGCGTTTGTACTTTTAGTACTGCGTAAGATTTACATAATATTTTCATCTATGTTTGTGTTGCTTGAAAAATTGTTGTGTCCTTTTTGATTTTTTTTTTTTTCATTGGAGGTTTAACGACCACCATGAGTAACTCAATGGGCTATAAGCAGTCGTCCATCCCTAATTTAGGGTCACTGGTTCCAGAGAACGGGGGAGAGAGCCAGTTGCGTAAGAAAAGCACAACGTCCATGCCTCACCAGGATTCGAGCCCACACCTTCTCTGACTAATGTTCATAAATCAGTATCCCTAACGTTACCTTCATTGGGGCGGCTTGCATGTCCTTTCGGTACTGCAGTAACATTTGCATATTCTTTTCATCTATGTTTGTCCCACTTGAAAAATCGTTATGTTTGGGTTTGGTACTGCCGTAGCATTTGCACTAATTTTTTCTGTTGGGCGTTTAAAGGCCATTGTGAGCAACTCAATGGGCTATAAGCAATCGCTCAACCCTGATTTAAAGCCACTTATTCCAGGGGAAAGAGAGAGCCAGTGCTGTAAGACAAGTAGAACATCCATGCCTCACCGGGATACGAATACAACATCCATGCCTAACTGGGATACCAACTCAGACCCATCTGAAATGAATGATCAGAAGCCGTCGCTTAGACCACTATGCCAGCAGGGCTGCCTTTTCATTTATGTTTGTGCCGCTTAAAAAATTTGCACTGTGCTTTTTGTTCTGCATTCATATTTACATAATCTTTGTCTTTATTTGTGCTGCTTGAAAATACTTTACGTGTGCTTTCGGTACTGCAGCAAGATTTGCATAACATTTTCACCTATGTTTGTGCGCCTTGAAAAATCATACCCTAATCTGAGTTAGTGAGCCTTGTTTAATTGGGCCAGTGGACTCGAAGTTCGTTGACCAACTCAACCGCCCCCTGCTAGGCAAGGCGCTGCTCATGCTGGAGTTTGAGGCTATCAAGGGTATTTTTTGGTAAGATTTTGTTGTGTGTAACAATTTTTTACAAGTTATTTTAATTATTTGTTTGCAGTTTTTTCAGCTTATTATTAATAATGTTCATTCAGTTCTTTTTTTAGCTTATTATTTTTGTTGCTTGCAAGTTTTTCAGCTTTTCATAAGCTTTTAAAAGAAAAAATCAAGCAGGGGTGTTTACAAATACTTTGCAGCTTTTCGTAATTATGATTATAAAATATACATAGAATATAAGTAAAAAAGTTGTACAAGTACAGGCTAATGAATGACATAAGTAACTTGTTTTCATTTATTTAATACTGCCATTTGCCGCCCCGGTGGCGCAGTGGTCTAAGGCGTTGGCCTCTGATCATTCGTCCGTAAGGGGTCCGGGTTCAAATCCCGGTCAGGCATGGATGATGTGTTTGTCTTACGGCACTGGCTCTCTCCCTTCCCTGGAACCAGTGACCCTAAATTAGGGACGGGCGACTGCTTATAGCCCGTTGACTTGCTCACGGTGGTCGTTAAACCTACAATCAAAAAAAAAAAAAAATACTGCCATTTAATTATTTCTCATTTTAATTTCTGTAATATACCAGACAAAAGTGTGATGTATGATTGGGAATTTACCAAAACAGGTAAATTGTAACAGATTTAAGGAGTCTAGACATAAAAACATGAAAAGGTGGGCACTTTTTGATCATCCGCAGAACTTGCACTAATGTAGTGTTTGCCAAATTCTGTTTAGTTTGGCCCTTGAGTCAGAGAGCGAATGATAATTTGGCCCCAAAACCAGGAAAGGTTGCCCATGCCTTCACTATATGTATCTCTAGTATCTCTATTGTGAGCAAAATTGAAAGTTGGAAATTGTAGGACAGTAACCTTAAGGAAGACATGGAGACTATACACACACACAATCTCTCTCAGGTTACTAAAAAGGTAGTGATATTGCATGAAATAAAACGTTATATTTTTATGGTTTTCTTCTTTGATTTTAGCTATAGTTTGCGTGTGTTGTCTATTTTTCTTGCCTCTTTTTAGGTGAAATAGGTTCTTATAGTGAAGAGAATTCCTATAAAACAACTATGAGCATGCCCAGGTAGGTACTGTTGGCACTTCTATAATAACATAACTGAAGAAATCTCACCTCCCACCTCTGTTGTCTGAATCCTTTTATATATAGTTTACCTTTTTTTGTTTTTAGTGGGAGGGATACTTCATATACCATCTGCTCCCTTCAGTTATTTTTTTGCATTGATAAGTGAAATATTTGAATTGTACAACATACATTTCATGTTACGAAATTTATATTTAAAAAAATTGGGGTAGCAAGCAGAGCTCCATGATGGAAGCGTTAAGTTAGTTTTCAAATAAAGATGCAGACAAGAATTTGCATTACACTGTTAAGGAGAAACATCACTTCACTAAGCTGTTCTCAGAAGATTTAGGTGTTTCCTCGTCAAAGAAAGGGAAGATGACAAAAGTGAAAGTTACTAATAGTAGGTAAGATACTGCATCAAACAGAAACCATTGCTCTTTCCATATTAATAAGCGAGTCACGGAAAAATGTTATCGGCCGCCACCGGGAATCAAACCCAGGGTTTTCCAGTTACACGCCGGACATGCTGCCACTGCACCACAGCGGCCCGGCAGTTAATCACATTTCATGTGATCAACTGCCTGCCATGGGATTAACATGGCAGGCAGCAACCTGCCATGTAGTTTGGCAGTTAAAACATTGCAATAAGTGGCAGGCAGTTAATCACATAATATGTGATTAACTGTCTGCCATGTAGTTTGGCAGTTAATCACATGTGAGTCTGGATAATTCAAGGTTGCATGGTCTGGCGCATAACTGGGAAACCCTGGGTTTGATTCCTAGTGGTAGCTGATGAGAATTTTTCCGTGACTCACTTATTAATGTGGACAGCAATGATTTCTGTCTGATGTTCCTGATCCACGTCAAGTGTTTGAATTAGGATACTGCTGTTATGTAATGTGCAAAATGGTATAACTATACTAGTATCAGAATTGATTGAGGTAAAACAGAAATCAAAGTTTCCAAGCTTTCTAACGTCAACCAAAAGGCTTTTTGCTGGAACGGGAGACTGTAAACTGAATAGTAGAACACTTCAACAATTTGAACCATGGTGACTTGACACCAGGCTTACATTGTTGAAGCATTCTTTATTCAGTTTGCTTGTACCTTCCTTGTAAAAAAAATACCATCTGGTTGATGTGCAAAAGCTTGGAAATTTTGATTTTCATTCTACGCCAATAAATTCTGATAAGTACAGTTACACTATTTTGAGTACTTGCTGTACAGTTTCTTGTTATTAATTTGTAATATAATGTGTTGTAACCCTGTTACCTGTATAATTTGGAGAGGCTTTATAATCAAAACAAATTCAAAAATTAAATTGTCGAAAAAACGTTTTTCTCCTCAGTAAGTACCGTAAAAATTATATGGTTTCACGTTTGATTTTGAATGGAGTTATTTCTAAGAATGCCTAAACAACATGATATGAGCTAATGTAACTGCATGTAAAGAGAAGGCAGTAGTGCTCTTTAGAAGTGATTTTCTCACAGTTAATTATCCCATCTTTCACTGTTTCCTTAGTATATTACTGAGCAATGTAACGACATTTTTATTGGTTTAGTGCATTCATTCTTCGAATGAAAAGTGATATCAGTACTTGTTATTTTTCAGTTCAGTAAGCAGAAGATATTTTTAAGTGTTAGTTGAGGCACAACCTTGTTTGGTGCAGATCACACAATTTGCAGTTGAAAATTTAATGAAGTCTTTATATGTTTTTAAATGCATGTGTTTCGAAATTATTTGCTCTTATTGCTTAAAAGAAGAAACAAACCATTGAAAACCACACATTGGGAAATATGTTTCCTTATAAGTGATATGTTAAAATTTGTAAAAAATATCCCCCCCCCCCTCCGAATAAAAGCAGTATGTTTGACAGTGAGAATGAGTTTCTGCTGTTTTCCCTTATTTTTTGAACTGAATGTTAATGTACTACAATGTAAATAACTAATTTTTGAATAAGTAATGACTGTCTTATAATTGCAACACGGTTAATGAATGATTTTTGTACTGCTTCATTTTCCAAACAATTAATTAACATGCCTTCATTATTCTCATACTTTCTGCCACGTGAACTTCCAGTACGTGTATAGCATGCTTCAGTTTGCAAATGAACCATTATGTTGACAGTGTCTGTTGCGATAATTCTGCTGTACAGTATTTTATGCTATGTATTTGTATGTCATTGGTGAAAATACATTTCTGTTGTGTTGAACTCTTTGTCTTAATGTGGGATAATGATTTTTCTTTTTGCAGTATCCGTGGCTGTATTGTTGGTACCTCAATGGTGAAATATATTACAAACAGAAGGATTGTAGGGCCAACTTTAGGTGCAAATATTTGCACCTTCAGCAAACCAGGTGCTGGGGCTCATAGAATTTTAAATTTCATTTTGAGCCTCGGTGTATCTTCTTTTAATTTCCTCATCCTGGAAATAGGTGTTAATGATCTCATGAATGATCATTTCTTAAGTATTTTAGGTGATGTGTTACATTTTTTGAAACGATTAAAAAAAAAAAAATCCAAACCTACACATCATCATTTGTGAGATCATACCTATTTTGAGAGATGAGGAGAAAGATAAAAGAAGAAAAAAATGGAATAAAACACTGAAAAGGCTGCTTCCATATAGCATTAAACTAATGCACACTGAAGTAAGTATTTTTTTCATATATATGAAAAGACCATTGTTGCAATAATGCATTCATTTGTACCTGCAGTTTTCCACTGCCATTACTAGATGATTTTAATTCCAGCTAATAAACTAATGAATGAAAAGGTGTAGAAGAGATGCCTGTAGATACCTAAGGGTGGAAGTTTCTATACTCAGAGAAGAATTTAGAAAAAGTTTTAATCTCACCTGTAAGTCTAACCTAATATGCTAATGAAATAACCTAACAGATTTATCATAAAACAATGTTTACTGATATAACTCCTCGGGTAGGATGTCACAGGGTTGGTATTTGAGTGAAAAAACAAACAAAAAACTCTGGGAATCCAAAAAGGCTGAAACTCGGAAAGAAATAAGTTTCCAAAAGCTGAAAAGTTGGGTCTTTATGCGACCAACTTTTCTGTCGAAAATTCCGCTTCCGGATCAGCATTTGTTATGTGCGTATTGTACTGTGATTTTTTTTTTTTTCTTTTGAATGTCACAGTCTGCGAATTATATGCCGTCACAGGATATAAGAAGGTAAAAAGAAAATTCTGCAAATTCCAGAGTCTGAAGATAAACAAAAATAACTGTAATTCAAGAATTTGTGAGCCTCACAGAAAAAAAATTACTGAGTACCGTTTTCTTTACTTTTCCTCCAAGGAGAGATAAGCTATAAAGCCTTAGGGTAAAGCATTATTTTTTAAAAGAAGTGTACATGACTTTGATATTATGTGTATAAATTTTGAAGATGACAGTCCGATTTTTGGCGTAAATGTGACAAGGATGGTAAGTCAGATAATATCCGAAAACTTGAAAATTTTCATCGTCCTGGAGCGTGACTCGAACCCGCGTCTCCCAGAAAACGCCCGGGTATGCTAACCCACTACACCACCCAGAACGACCAAGTTTCAAGTTTCCGATCAATTTGAATATAACCATCACAGGATTTGCTGGTCGAAGCAACTGGCATTCATGTTTAGCGAATCTGGAGGTTAAGAATCTTGGCGTAATCCCATATTTCTTTCATGATTTATCTGCTTCTCCGGGCAAACACGGGATAAGATTCTTAACCTCCAGATTCGCTAAACATGAATGCCAGTTGCTTCGACCAGCAAATCCTGTGATGGTTATATTCAAATTGATCGGAAACTTGAAACTTGGTCGTTCTGGGTGGTGTAGTGGGTTAGCATACCTGGCCGTTTTCTGGGAGACGCGGGTTCGAGTCACGCTCCAGGACGATGAAAATTTTCAAGTTTTCAGATATTATCTGACTTACCATCCTTGTCACATTTATGCCAAAAATCGGATTGTCATCTTCAAAATTTGTGTTATATGGCGTAATCCAGTATTTCTTTCATGATTATGTGCATATCTCTTCCCATGCCCCCACCCAGTCGTCCAATATCTGGGCACAAAAAATTCAGCTGGCCACTAGATTTCAGAATATGTTAAAATTTTACATCTTGCAATTGTATTTATGTTTTTCCAACCTCTAAAAAAATTACAACCAAGGTACCACTGCAAATACTGTATATATATTTTCAGGAACACCGAGCATTGCTTGGGTAAAGGGGGGAGGAGGGCACACAAAAATTTCTATTTTGTTATGTTATTTCCAAGTATTGTAATGCTAATTCTAAACCATCATGATTAATAATGATAGACGAATTAGGGACAAATTAATTTAGAATAAACATCAACACAAAGATGAATGATAATTTTGTAATTGTGTTACAGTAAGAAATGTTTTTAAATTGTTTTTATTATTTCCGAACATGAAACACCAAACAATAAATGTTACCATGGGGTTCTTCATCCAATTATATTTTGTAAATATTTGGCTGAGGTGTTTAAGTCCTCCATGTTGTCAGGATAATTTGAAGAGCTTTCTTGATAGTCAAGTTTACCATTTACGTGACACTCTGTTAATAGTAATTAATAAAAATGAACTAACTAATCATATTTTAACACAGCGGATACGCTCGTCGTCAAATGACTATTAAAAAATGAAACAAAAAAAAATGCTGTATTAACAGTTTCCCTTTTGAAGGGAAAAACATGCAAAATCAGCATTCCGCTGCTTATACTGTACTACGCACGAACTCCAAGCAGCTGGCACAACTAACTTTTTGTTCTAGAAGAAATTAAAAGTAATGCACAATACACAAACAACGCATGACGTAATGGGCCAGTTGTTCGCGAGAGTGTGATGGCATAAAACTTTACGAGGATCCACACGCACCATGTGATTTAGTGAGGCAGGTGGCGTGACCGCACGCCAACATCTCAATTGCAAGAGTGTGACGTTATATGATTTATAAGCACGGGAAACATTAATAGGACAACACCATAACACTAAAAACGTGGTAACTCGGGGTGGTCATTTAACCCACTAAACAAATTTTTACAAAGTCGAGATCAAGCTAAATCAATTTCTAGGACCAGAAAATGGTAGGTTAACCACTTTCATCAAAATCCTTAGAACCATTTTCAAAATAAAATTTACATGGATACAAGAATTGCCCCTTTAGTAGTATGGAAGATTATATATATATATATATAAGGAGAAGAATAAAAAAGGAAACCAACATGGAAAAAGAAATGAGTTAAAACCAAAAAGGAGGTGAGAGAAGAAATTAAACAAGGCTGAAAAATGAAGCGGACATTTTACATGGTGTTTTCAAGGTCAATGCATGCAGAACAAACACTCCTTTATTTAACACCACAACCTAGAATTTGGGTTTTTGCCTTAATTTAATGACATAGATTTTGACTTCATCGACAGAATAAAATATTAACATTACCGAGCAAAATGCATAAAATAAGAAATAAAATTAAAAGTAAATATAAAAAAACCAAGCTTTTGAATGGGGGCTCCAGCAAAAAAACTTAGTCCTGGAGAGCTCTTAGGCTGAAACATTAAAAAAATTAAAGTAATTTAAGAATATTACGTTTTTCTTAACTGGGCAAAGGATTTCAGCATTCCCACACTAAAAGATAACCATTGAAGATGAGAAGATATTTTGATTCAAAAATAAAAATTTACATAACCTTTTCTGTTACACAAGTGAAAATGAGACAAAACTGTACAGTAACAGGTTGATTAACTATAACGAGACCCCCAAAGCAAACAAAAGACAAGAAAATTAAAAAATAATAAAAAGCTTTTTTTATTTACAAGTGAAAACGATGCACGGCCAAAAACAGTTTACTAGCGGAATAAGTAGAACAAAAAAAAAAAAAGTCCTTTTCTGAAATTAGCACTGTGGTTGTGATTATGTGCATTTCTGTGTTTGTGAAAGAAATATGTACTAACTGCCATATCTTGCATCTATGTGTTTAAAAAAGTCACTGTAATTCCACTTTTTGTGTGATATGATTGACTATATCATGGAAAACAAATAGCAAATTTAAAAATATCTTTCTTTTACTTGTCATTTTGAAAAGTTTGTGTCATGTTGTTGGCTTGTCTGTATCTATGACATTCTCGAATTTCAGGCAGCCTTTGCAGGGAGAAATTTGAAAAAAGTTAGCCGTGGATGGACTGCATACCAGTTGGGCTGGAGGTGCAGTCCTTTGCCGGCTAATCCGGTACGAACTGAGGCTGGTGTTCGGCAGGGAACTGGTGCCTGAAGGCAGTTGGGAATACCAGGCCTGTCATACAGGTTTCTGCTTTCAGTGTCACTGCCGTGGCCACAGCTATGGCCACTGCAAAAAATTTTTAAATTCAGCTTGTCAGTGAATTAATAATCATTTGAAATGATTCATTAGATGCCTGCAATATGTTATTTTCATTTAATTGTTATGATTGTATTTCAAATGTATTTTTCCACATTTAGCTATTAAATACTAACAATAAAATGATTAAGATTATGTGCCTTCTTAAGTTTGTGCTAATGTTTTTGTCTCAGAGGCCTCTGAAGAAGTTGCAGGAGCAACATCACCCTAAAAACGTTCTCAGAACAGAATAACTAAAAGGAAAAGAAGTTCAACATCACGTATTGAAGCTGTAATAGATTAATTACACAGGAAATGTGTAAAATCTGCAGAAACAATGAATTTCATGCATTATGTGACTTAATGCAAATTGACGGCTGATTCATTACGTAGCACAGCACATCTAAGATTACCATTGCAAAGGACTCTTCCGTTGTTGTTTTTTGTTTTGTTTTTTCAAAGTTTTTTTGTAGTAAAACATTAAAACAAATCCCACATGCTAGTCAACTTTATAGCCAATGTGGCTTGTAATAGAGGAGCATTCACACCACTTTATTCTTCTCTGCACCTGCAGAGCTGTTTTAACACTTCTAGTTTACCATAAATTTAAATGGAAATGATGAACTGATGGTAGTTTAAGCTGTAAGAAGTAATCCCTCACAAAATGTTAGAGCTGACTACATACATTGTGGATAAGTTATTGCAACAGTCCATGTAAATTATTTTCAGTCTTTAAATAAAGTACTGTCAATTAAACTTTTTATGTATTTTTATATATATAAAAATAAACCCTACATAATTATGAATATTGATTCACAAATCTTGCTCTCACAAATAATATTAATAAAATTTTTTTTAGTAAATTATACATGTTTTGCTGAAATGCTTTTCATGCATAATATACTGTATTACTCTGAATATAGGCTTCACTTGTGATACGAGTTCTCAAGAAAAAAACAACTTACCTACATGTTATTGTAGGAGCATGATTATAAGTTACACTCCGTTTTTAAACAAATCATTAGAAATGTATAAATCAAATCGTTTAAAAAAATGCCTGCTAATTTTTAACTGTTGTATTGGCAGCTGGACATTAAAAAATAGCTTTTTTCAAACTTTTCTGGCTTGAAAATCGTCAATTATATCTTCAAAACTGAAATCTGCTGTTACATCACTTTTTCAATGGACAGTATTCCAAGAGCATCATTTGAAACTTCTTTTAAACTTGCTGTAAGTCTATGCTCACTTCTTTTCAGAACCAAAAACGAGCGTTCGCTTGAACAGTTGGGAATTGGTATTGTTAAAAAAACAAAATCCTGATGCATGTGTCAACATACGGGAAAATATCAACTAAATTCAACTCAAGTTTGAAATATGTGAATCCGTTTATTGGTGTAAATATGACGTGGATGTTAGTCAACCGCCTGAAGAAGCCGTCCGTTGATGGAAAGGTTGCGGGAAGATTATATATATATTTTCCTACACCAATAAATACGGATTGTATTATATTTGTTTTGCAATTTAGGTCTGTTTTTATACCATTTGAATGCCTTTTCTTTAACTTTAAGGGGAACGTTGGCTAAATGTGCCTCTGTATTGTGAGATTTCTTGAAATTCCTGACAACACTGGTTGAGGTGAATAGGACTTGTCAGCCACTGTTTCCTAGTCCTGGATAAACAACTGGCTACATAGATAATTAAAACCATTAAAGTATCCCTTTTATGTCCAGTAGTTCCTTGATTGTTTAACTGTGAAAGAATGTTTGTCTGGAATGTAGTTCCATTTATAGACATACAGATCTTCCAAAATTTATGAAATTAATGTCACAATGAAATCCTGGGGTGTGTACAGTTCCAAGTTTTCACGATCACAAAACAGTATATGTAAAATGTAATTCACCACAAATCTATCAGTACAATTACTAATGATCTTTAAAAGTTTTTCAGTATGGAAGTCAACATTGATTACCACAAAACATGGCTTACATTACCTGCTACATTGTACCTATGTAAATGCTATTTTTATTTCTTAATTGTATAGAGCTGCTGCATTTGCTTAATGCATAGCAACTGCATTCAAATCATGCGTAATATATCACACTGACTATCAATTATTTTCATGGAGACTTGCCGGCAGTTTAGTAGTGGCTCAAAAAGAAGTTATATTGTAATTGTTGCTTCCGAACCAGCAATCAAGTTCTACTATTCCTCAAAATTGAATATCTGTGCCATGTGCCTGCATGACACAGATCTTCAATGCATCACCAGCGTTTATTTTTAAACTTTTGAGGAGAAACAATGACTGCACAATAAATCAAAATTTTCATTTCCTTTGTTCATAGGGAAAAACAACAAAAGCTCTAAAGTACCTTTGGCTGTAAAAGAACTGGCTGAAACAACTCGCTTCTTGAGTTCTTAAAGTTTGACTGTGATCACTGATAAGTGGTCATAGCAAAACTTGTAAGACCATGACAGCTGAAATCCACATTTGTGCTCAGAACTTCTGCTGCATATGGCAATTGATGGCTTCAGGGGCGGACAGTCTTGTCCTTTAAAAATAAAGAAAAGCTTTCTGTTCGGCTTTTCAAAAACATCTGCACATTGGGACTTCACTGCAGCATCGTTACTTACTTCAGAGAAAACAACACACAGGGGAAGAAATTCCGACCATAGGCTTAGCGTCGGGAGGCGCCCCCCCCCCCTTCAAAATGTGGAAAAAAATAACTAGTTCACCTCTGAAATGTTATAAAGTCTGGCATACACCAAGGGAACAATGCTACGCCATAGTGAGCAAATGCACAATAGCATACAGTAGTCTGATGACAGTTTTCATCATCAGGTGACTGCATGAGTTCAGAAGTTCTTTATTCGGGGAAACATATTTACAGGACGCCATGTGACGCCAAAAGAAATAGCGAGAAAACTGTTATGTACAATAGCTGGTCAACATCAGCATAAAGTAATACAAACTGATAAAAACAAGTAACGCCTTGACAGAGGCAATATTGCTCAGGTGCAACAGTAACGAAGTACAACAGATGCAAGAGTGAAAACGCGCAGCATACAGGACTAATACAGGGCCGTAGGCAGGGAGGGCCAGGCCGGGCTGAGCTCGACCACTTTATATCCTTCGCCCGAATTCAATCATCAGACGCCCCTCCCAACTTGCTTGTCTGGCTACGGGCCTGGACCAAGGAGGTTATATTACTGGAGACACCACTCCTATGCACGCAGCATTGGCCGCCATAAGTCACCGTCCGTGCTGCAAATGACGTCATGAGCAGGCACGACGCAGCCGCAGAAAGATGAGTAATTCAATAATTCTGATCAATGGTACACAACCTTACTGTTTTATCAACGGTATGTTTCAGTTCGTTTTTGCCTGTTTGTGACGTCACACCACAGATTATTTGTGATGGCGGCAGACCCATTGGTGTCTCCAGTAATATAACCTCCTTGGCCTGGACTAATAATGACCAAGCACAAGGCCACGTTTCCTAGAAAACGTAAAGATAGGGGTGCAACAGGTGAAATGACACATGCCTAAAGGCCATACATACATTGTAAAACAGGAACCAAGCTTATAGATACTCAGTAGACAATACATGGGGCCGCCGAGCACGAAAAAGAGGATAGTGAAGGAACATGATGGTATATGATCATATGCTGAAGATAATTCCACTCAGGACTAAGGAATACTGATAAATGCACGTGAAACCTCTCTGAGGTTAGGCGGACCTGACTCCAGAGAGAGAGATAGTGTAGGTTTAACGATCACTCAATGGGCTATAAGCAGTCGAACGCAACTCAATGGGCTATAAGCAGCCGCCCGTCCCTAATTTAGGGTCACTGGTTCCAGGGAAGGGATGGAATAGCACAGACATACACAAGTACATGGGCACACTAAATAAATCGGGACCCCATCTAGGTGCCGAAAGCAAGGTCAAGTAAATTCCACGAAGGATATGTACAAATGCAAGGGAGTCTCACCCAGGAAACAACGGATGAAACACGTGAACCAGCTGGTAGGCAGGGTATACGGAGAGAACTGGAGCAGTAACGGGAACGTGAGCTCGGAGAGCATAAGGGAGATAAGGAAAGTCCACCTAGTAGGTGAGGTAGAGTGTCGAGTCCTTAATTGAGAGTCAGCCAGCACAATAGGCCCAGGTGGTACAGTCCCTCCAGTATAAATCCGAACGATTTTAAAAAATTCCAGATCACGTGATGTATAGTTTCATCCGGAAAAAGAAGGCAACCCCGTTATAATCGCTAAAAGAGAAGGTAACCCATCTAAAGCGTTACTAGAAGGGAAGGCCACACAACATTGCTGATCTGAAGAGTTTTTTTTTTTAGCGTGAGATCATTATATAACACCAATGTAAAAGTTTTTTTTTTTTTTTTTTTTTTTTTAGCGTGAGATCATTATATAACACCAATGGTTCAACCTCGTTATAAAACTTGTTAAAAAAAGGGGGGGGGGGTTGACCTTTTATGTTGCAAAGTAAAGGCGTCAATAAATCTCTATTAACAAATTACACCAATGGCTCACAGCCGTGAAGCCAGAGAATTTTAGCGCTTGGCGCCCTCTTTTGACCGGAGTTTGTTTATTCTGTTGAGCTCATGAATCTCTAAAGTCGACTCCTAAAGCAACTTTCAATGAATTCGCCTATTAATGAGGATCATCAATAGAATGGGGGAACACCGGAAAAAGTTGCGTTTGGCGGAGTTTGTTTATTGTACTAAAATCGACTCCTAAAGCAACTTTCAAATCGATCGCCTACTTCTTTAGCTCCCCCCCTCTGAGGATGCAGATAGTTCTTGATTTTACCCAAAACAATTACTTTATTAAAGGGGGCTCTTTTTTTTAATGCAGCAAATATGCGTCGTTTATTTGGCTGAATTAATAAATATATTAATAAAGGTAATAGGTTGAAACATTATTTATTGTACGTTGCATACACTACAAGTTGCATAATGTCTGGATATTCTTCATACATGACCACATTTGAATCTCGCGAATTGGATTTCGCGAAAATAGATGGTCAAGTTCGATTAACATTATTGAGAATATTACGTGACTTTAAACATTTTTCATCTCATATCTGCCCACAGGATCATCCATGGTTATTGAATGAACTGTTCTTAAATCCAAAGATAATCTATTTGGATGATGCCAATCTTCCTGTTTTAAAAATCTGGATTAAATTGTGCAAACCATCCAAAGATCAACTAACGGAAGTCTTTTCACGTAATACGGAACTAAAATATCTGATTGATGTTGGTGCAGATATAAACGGTGTTAATCATTGTAGACCGTTATTTTCTTGTTTACATAATGTAGCATACTTCAATTGGATGGTTAGTATTCCTGGATTTAACCCACACGTTCAAAATCACAAAGGTGACAACGCTTTATCGGCGTACTTTGATAAAAAATCAGAAAGAAATTCTCAAATACTTAGCAGACTTCTCACTATGGGTGTTAACGTGAATAATACGCCGCCCCGGTGGCACAGTGGTCTAAGCGATGGCCTACTGATCATTCGTCCGAACGGGGTCCGGGTTCGAATCCCGGTGAGGCATGGATGTTGTGTTTGTCTTACGGCACTGGCTCTCTCCCTTCCCTGGAACCAGTGACCCTAAATTAGGGACGGGCGACTGCTTATAGCCCATTGAGTTGCTCACGGTGGTCGTTAAACTTCCAATCAAAAAAAACGTGAATAATACCAACAAAAAAGGGCAGACCCCTTTAATGATGGCATTGAAAAATTTTGATACCAGCGAAGAAGATGTACAATTGATACTCAGTAGTGGTGCAGATCCAGACATTTGCGATCTTGAAGGTCGTACTTCTGCTTTTTATCTTAAAAATAGATTATTTCTCCCTTTGTTTCCCTCAAATGATGTTATTGACGTGTACAAGTGCAACTTGGAACAACATAGAGCCGCTCAAAGACATAAATCAGAATTTTTATATTATCTCAAGCGCTTATTTCCTAATAGTCTTCCAGAGCTTCTTGAATACCGTCTAGAAAATGAAAGCCATCCGGTTGTTCTACTTAAAAAACTATATTAAGCATTTTATGATAAGAAAAACATTATACACTGCCGGACAATTGCTAAGGACGGATCACAATAGCAACGATAGCAACCATAAAATGGAAGGCAGGAAAATGTGGAAATTAGCATAAGTGCGGGATACAGTAAGACGTGTTGTGCGTATGCGAATTTTGGATTGCCGAACTTGTTCTTGACGTCATAGCGCTGATAAGAGATATAAAGGATTTGACGCGTATTGACCGTTGTTGTTCAAACGCAAAGTTGAAAGGGAAAGAATCAATTGACGAACTTGCAATTTTCAGTATGTCTTCCTGACATCACCTAGATGATTTTACGCGTGGCCGTATTATTGGCAAGATTGAAGAAGGGCGAAAAATAACAGATGTTGCCAGGGAGTTCGACGTCAGCCACAGTGTTGTTTCAAGGCTTTGGAAATCATTTCAAACAAATGGAGAGTGTAGCAAACGTCACGGGGGAGGTCGTGTTTGCAGTATGACACCTGTAGAAGATCGGTACCTAGTGCTATCAACAAAAGGACACCGGCGCAGCACAGCTAGTGAGGTAGCAAATCAGTTTATGGCTGCTACTGGCAAGCAGATCTCCCGAAAAACTGTCGCCAGACGTTTACATGAAGGAGGACTATACGCCCGCCGTCCGGATGTGTGCATCCCATTGTCCAGACGTCACCGTACCGCCCGTTTGCAATGGTGCCATCAACATCGCAATTGGACTGATAACGACTGGTCTGCTGTCCTCTTCTCAGATGAGAGTAGATACAGTCTATCGTCTGATAGTCGACGACAACTGATCTGGCGTGATAGTGGTACTGCATATTGTCCAGCAAACATACAGGAAAGGGACCGATATCCGACATGTAGTGTCATGGTATGGGCTGGCATCATTATCAATGGCCGTACGTCCCTCTATGTGCTTCCAACTGGGACTATGACTGGCCAACGATACATTAATGATGTTCTGCTACCTCATGTTCGCATGTTCCGTGGTGCTGTCGGTGATAGATTCATTTTCATGGACGACAACGCAACATGTCATCGAACAACATGTCATCAAACAACATGTCAGGACCAGACCGCACCCCAGGGGGTATCGGTCCGGCCCATCCACGACCCACACCACAAACCAGTACTTTTGGTGACATTAAGCGAAGCGCCAGAAACAGTAGCGTAAAGATGGTAGGTGGAGAGAAGATTGTCGAACTGGACGTCCTGGCGGAGACAGAAAGTTGCGTCATCTGCAAATGCTGTAAGTACGCACTCATGGGGAGGAAGAGATAGCATCAGTAGGCACCACCGCACGAAATTTGTCCTGGAAAAAGCGCCGAACTTCCGTGCAGAGACATGAAGGGTCAGATGAGATAGTACCATCAGGTGGGCGAAGGTGGCGTAGCGTCTGCGACGTACGGTGTGTTCTTTCGGTACGTGAGAGCTCCTCGTAGGAAATCTCCGGTGAAGAAAGATGAAGCATCTTCAGCCTGCGAGTAGCCTCCACGGCGAGCGGATGGAGTTTCGCTCGGAAAGCATCCTGAACAACAAGGTAAGCGGGATCCTGTAAGGGGATTGCAGCCAAGGAGCAACGGAGATTACAAATTTCCTTCGCACGTTCGTTACGAATAGCAAACGAAAGACGGCGTACGAGCAGACGAAGATCGTGCTTGATGTCTAACCATAGACGAAGGGTACTGGAAGCGGTACTGATGAGATGTTGTCTATCAGCAAGAAAACGGCGGACGTCGGCGCAAAACGCCACATCCAAGAGTAAAGAATCATTGAAGGTCCAGGAGCGTTGTCTGGAAGGCGGGAAAGAGGAAACGCAGATGGTAAGCGCCACAGCAGAATGGTCGGAAGAGGTAGATGGATGATGTCTCGCCGCAGTGATCGCTGGAAGCAGCGCTGGGATGACATATATGCGATCGAGACGTGCTGCCGCCGAACCTTGTGCTGGAGAATTCCGCCAAGTATAAGAAATGGTGTCCGGGTGAACAACTCAATGGGCTATAAGCAGTCGCCCGTCCCTAATTTAGGGTCACTGGTTCCAGGGAAGGGAGAGAGCCAGTGCCGTAAGACAAACACAACATCCATGCCTCACCGGGATTCGAACCCGGACCCCGTTCTGACTAATGATCAGAGGCCATCGTTAGACCACTGCGCCACCGGGGCGGCGCATCTGTGATTCATCAATTGTCCTAATCTTATTACATCGCTGTGTAACATATTTTGTCACACAAAACCATTGGCCTTCACCATATTTCACAGTGAAATACTCCCATCCCAGAGTACCCAACTGAACCACAACAGCTCTTACATTTTGATTATGCAGTATTTCCCTTTTCTTTCTTTTTGGCTAGTCTATTAATGTTTGGCATCACAATTGCTTTACCTGTATATGTAGAATGCTAACAAAGATTCTGCATATTTCCTCACTGAAATGCAAGTGCTATTTAATTTTTATTCAACCAAAAGTATTTCTTCAAAAAACTGAAAACACTAAACAATGAAATTCACACACATTCAAAACATAAGGAAATGATTCCACATATTTATTGGACAGCCAACAACAGTTTACACAAAAGATGAGGAATAACTTCTGCTTCAACTAGTAACAGATTACCTTGTTTCATGTGTATTAGCTTTCTCATATTAAATCATTAATTCCCTATTGTGAATAATGCACTACATAATTAAACAAAATTGTGAATGACACTCAAAACATCAAAATTGAATTTGAACAGAAGCTTTAGATTATATGCAGCATAAAATAAACATTTACCAGATATTACATTTGCATTCCTCAATGCAAGCATTTTAAGCTAGCGATAAAGAAACTTGCTTCAGGAAATATGGTATACCTCATTTCAGGTTTAAAATAGGAATAGGAATTATAAGAGTTCAAAAATGGCTGTTCAGAGTGTTTCCAGTTGCTATTTATTTTTTTACATCTAAGGAATGAAGATGTGTTGCAGTTATGTAATATGAAGCAAAATGTTATTAGTAAAGTGGAAACAAGCATTCTTATACCTTGATTCACCCTGAGATGACACTGAAGGGAAAGGTACCTGAAACCTAGCACCGCGACTAAAAGTACCCAACATTTTCCGTGAAAACCAACACATTTATTGCCCAGAATCATACTTTATATTGTCCTAACTGTTTACTTATAAGTACATTTAGTTATTTTAGACAAATCTAAAAATGATCTATTTTCAGAAATTAAGAAAAATTAAGTTTTAAAATTAGACCAACACATGCATGCGTAGATATGCAGTGTTTGGGAGACAAGGATGCCAATGAGTTGATTGTGGGTGGGCGGTGGGGGGGGGGGGTGATTGACAGCTGCTAACAGCAGGACACAGTGGGGAGTGACGCAGATGAACATAACTATCGGCCATCCCCTTAGGCTCGGTGAGTTAATAGACTCTTGTACCTTAAACTGCAGTGTCATCTTAGGGTGAATCGAAGTATATGTGGTTTGGCCATGTGGAAAGAAAGAAAGGTAGAGGAAGTCCAAGGAAACCTTGGGAGGACCCGATTCAGGAATGTCTGCATGAGAAAAAGATTATGAGTATGAAGTACAAAAGGTCTTATATGCGCCATGTGACGGAGGTCAGTGAAGCTCAATCTGTGTGCCGATATCTCTGTAAATGAAGATGTTTGATACAGCAACAGTAAATATATTCTAGTTCCATCAGCTAAATCCTAATCTGGCAGATGGACTTTCTTTGTAAGCTAATCACTGAATATCAGAGACCAGTTTAATGATATGAATGATACATACTTTTTTTTTTAAATGCAAAGAGCAATTATTTGGAGCACAGCAGGCTGAAGGTGAAAGAGCAAAGCTACTAAACTCACTGTATTAAACTTTAAAAAATATATAGAGTTGTATCTTTTACAAGTAATTTCAGTAGAACAATTTCATTTGTTTAATTAAAGCCTATATGCAAAAACAGCAGACCTCGACATCATTTAGTTTAAAGCTCCGCTGCCACGTCAAGGCATGATGTCATCAGCGGAGTGGCCTTTTTTTTTCTTCATAAGAAACACTTTGGAAATTTTGTTTATATATATGCAAGGAGAAAAATCTTTTTATATTTCAACAGTGGCAAGCACTTGAAAAATAATCAACAAAAAATGTTAATTACGGGTTTTAAAAAGGAAAATTTTAATGCATTTGGTAGTCACATTTTCAAACTAGAATATAGTTGATTCTCAGATGTGTCACTCTGAATAAACTAGGTTCTTCATGATGAACTACGTTTCAGTTCTAAAATATGACCACTAAATGTATTAAAACTTACCTGTATAAAACTCGTAATTAAAAATTTCTTTCACTGTGATTAATAATTTGAGGTCCCATGTTGTCATTATTTCTAAAAAAAAATTCAAGTACCATGAGACTGAAAAACAGAATTTACTCCTTTATCCGCACTACCTTAACAGAGAAAAAGTGTTTCTTATTAAGGGAGGCTTCCCAGTTCAAAAGAGGTCATTTTGAGCTGAGTCGGAACCCTTGAACAAAGTCAATTAACACAAATATTTAACAAATATATAGCAGGGGGGCGCGCTGCCGATCACAATTTTCGCAATTTGAGCAAAAGAAATAATTTTGGCAATGGAAAAAAGCTTTGCCAATTACCTTTTCACAGTGTTATAACACTTTGGTGAAAACAAATTGAATTTGGCGACTAAATTGGTGAAAACTTTAGAAAAGCCAGCGCAACCCCTGTATGGTGTTTCTGAAATATTCAATAAGCAGGAAAATATGAACACAAAAATTAAAATCTTTTTTAAGGTTTTTTTTTTTTTTTTTTGATTGGAGGTTTTAACGACCACCGTGAGCAACTCAATGGGCTATAAGCAGTCGCCCGTCCCTAATTTAGGGTCACTGGTTCCAGGGAAGGGAGAGAGCCAGTGCCGTAAGACAAACACAACATCCATGCCTCACCGGGATTCGAACCCGGACCCCTTACGGACAAATGATCAGAGGCCATCGCTTAGACCACTGCACCACCGGGGCGGCTTTTTTGAAGTTTTGACAAGTGTCTGTTGTGATATTTTGCCTCACACAAATGATATAAAGGTTTCTGAGACTTAGTGCTGATACCGAGCTGTCAAACACAACAGCCTATAATCCTACCAGCCCTGATAGATTTCCAGCTGGTAGGTGTTGTAAAGAAGCTGATTCCCCCCCCCCACTAACCAGCAACAGATGCAATTTTTTACTTTCTCACAGGTCACCAGGTTTCTGCTGAACTACGTTTTCTTTTTCTTTTTTTAATATGGAGAATGTGACATTGCCATTACAGATCTTTGAGAAATTTGCAGGTGCTGACAGTCCTGATTTTTTGCAACTGGCAGCGTACATATTCAATAAGCAGTTTTTTTTTGACATTTTGCCCCACACACATCCTCAAGAACAATATAAAGGTTTTCTGAGACCTAGTGCTGATACCGAGCTGTCAAACACAACAGCCTATAATCCTACCAGCCCTGATAGATTTCCAGCTGGTAGGTGTTGTAAAGAAGCTGATTCCCCCCCCCCCCCACTAACCAGCAACAGATGCAATTTTTTACTTTCTCACAGGTCACCAGGTTTCTGCTGAACTACGTTTTCTTTTTCTTTTTTTAATATGGAGAATGTGACATTGCCATTACAGATCTTTGAGAAATTTGCAGGTGCTGACAGTCCTGATTTTTTGCAACTGGCAGCGTACATATTCAATAAGCAGTTTTTTTTTGACATTTTGCCCCACACACATCCTCAAGAACAATATAAAGGTTTTCTGAGACCTAGTGCTGATACCGAGCTGTCAAACACAACAGCCTATAATCCTACCAGCCCTGATAGATTTCCAGCTGGTAGGTGTTGTAAAGAAGCTGATTCCCCCCCCCCACTAACCAGCAACAGATGCAATTTTTTACTTTCTCACAGGTCACCAGGTTTCTGCTGAACTACGTTTTCTTTTTCTTTTTTAATATGGAGAATGTGACATTGCCATTACAGATCTTTGAGAAATTTGCAGGTGCTGACAGTCCTGATTTTTTGCAACTGGCAGCGTACATATTCAATAAGCAGTTTTTTTTTGACATTTTGCCCCACACACATCCTCAAGAACAATATAAAGGTTTTCTGAGACCTAGTGCTGATACCGAGCTGTCAAACACAACAGCCTATAATCCTACCAGCCCTGATAGATTTCCAGCTGGTAGGTGTTGTAAAGAAGCTGATTCCCCCCCCCCCCCCACTAACCAGCAACAGATGCAATTTTTTACTTTCTCACAGGTCACCAGGTTTCTGCTGAACTACGTTTTCTTTTTCTTTTTTAATATGGAGAATGTGACATTGCCATTACAGATCTTTGAGAAATTTGCAGGTGCTGACAGTCCTGAATTTTTGCAACTGGCAGCGTACATATTCAATAAGCAGTTTTTTTTTGACATTTTGCCCCACACACATCCTCAAGAACAATATAAAGGTTTTCTGAGACCTAGTGCTGATACCGAGCTGTCAAACACAACAGCCTATAATCCTACCAGCCCTGATAGATTTCCAGCTGGTAGGTGTTGTAAAGAAGCTGATTCCCCCCCCCCCCCCACTAACCAGCAACAGATGCAATTTTTTACTTTCTCACAGGTCACCAGGTTTCTGCTGAACTACGTTTTCTTTTTCTTTTTTAATATGGAGAATGTGACATTGCCATTACAGATCTTTGAGAAATTTGCAGGTGCTGACAGTCCTGATTTTTTGCAACTGGCAGCGTACATATTCAATAAGCAGTTTTTTTTTGACATTTTGCCCCACACACATCCTCAAGAACAATATAAAGGTTTTCTGAGACCTAGTGCTGATACCGAGCTGTCAAACACAACAGCCTATAATCCTACCAGCCCTGATAGATTTCCAGCTGGTAGGTGTTGTAAAGAAGCTGATTCCCCCCCCCCCCCACTAACCAGCAACAGATGCAATTTTTTACTTTCTCACAGGTCACCAGGTTTCTGCTGAACTACGTTTTCTTTTTCTTTTTTTAATATGGAGAATGTGACATTGCCATTACAGATCTTTGAGAAATTTGCAGGTGCTGACAGTCCTGATTTTTTGCAACTGGCAGCGTACATATTCAATAAGCAGTTTTTTTTTGACATTTTGCCCCACACACATCCTCAAGAACAATATAAAGGTTTTCTGAGACCTAGTGCTGATACCGAGCTGTCAAACACAACAGCCTATAATCCTACCAGCCCTGATAGATTTCCAGCTGGTAGGTGTTGTAAAGAAGCTGATTCCCCCCCCCACTAACCAGCAACAGATGCAATTTTTACTTTCTCACAGGTCACCAGGTTTCTGCTGAACTACGTTTTCTTTTTCTTTTTTTAATATGGAGAATGTGACATTGCCATTACAGATCTTTGAGAAATTTGCAGGTGCTGACAGTCCTGAATTTTTGCAACTGGCAGCGTACATATTCAATAAGCAGTTTTTTTTTTGACATTTTGCCCCACACACATCCTCAAGAACAATATAAAGGTTTTCTGAGACCTAGTGCTGATACCGAGCTGTCAAACACAACAGCCTATAATCCTACCAGCCCTGATAGATTTCCAGCTGGTAGGTGTTGTAAAGAAGCTGATTCCCCCCACTAACCAGCAACAGATGCAATTTTTTACTTTCTCACAGGTCACCAGGTTTCTGCTGAACTACGTTTTCTTTTTCTTTTTTTAATATGGAGAATGTGACATTGCCATTACAGATCTTTGAGAAATTTGCAGGTGCTGACAGTCCTGAATTTTTGCAACTGGCAGCGTACATATTCAATAAGCAGTTTTTTTTTTTTGACATTTTGCCCCACACACATCCTCAAGAACAATATAAAGGTTTTCTGAGACCTAGTGCTGATACCGAGCTGTCAAACACAACAGCCTATAATCCTACCAGCCCTGATAGATTTCCAGCTGGTAGGTGTTGTAAAGAAGCTGATTCCCCCCCACTAACCAGCAACAGATGCAATTTTTTACTTTCTCACAGGTCACCAGGTTTCTGCTGAACTACGTTTTCTTTTTTCTTTTTTTAATATGGAGAATGTGACATTGCCATTACAGATCTTTGAGAAATTTGCAGGTGCTGACAGTCCTGATTTTTTGCAACTGGCAGCATACAATCTTCAATAAGCGGTTTTTCTGACATTTCACTCCTCATATACCTATACATATAATGACTCAAAGTACTGAATCAAATAATGCAGTAATCCTTCAAAAGATGAATGCACTTACTACAACCCAGTTCATTCATTTTGGCATTCTGTTTTGATTCGCTAATGGCTAAAAGAATATTAGGCTTTTTTTTAATTCAACATAGCTTCATTATAAACATCTGTTTAAGTTTCACGCTAAAAACCAATATATTGTTTATGCAAATATCAAAACCACTATAATATGCCACCGTTAAGAACCATAGAGATCACAAATGCAGTTTATTCAGGGAAAACAGCACTGCACCCACCGATGCAGGACAAGGAGGCGAGGAGGAGATGTACCCCTGATTTAACTACGGTAAGGACATTATCGCAAAATTTGTAACAATAAATACAGGAAGTGGCCGCTTTTCCTACAAAACATATGAATGTTAGCCAAGCTTAACATGGCTGACTGAAGAAATAACAAGTACAACAACACGTCTAAAGTAGTCAAAAGGGAATTTTGATGGTTTTGCAACCTTTTATCCATTGCAGCATACTTGCACTTGCCCCATCCCATCAAAGAGTGCATCTATGGAACATAACTATTGCACATGATAGTTACAAAATACACACTAAATATTGGCAAAAAGAAATGTCACAGATATTTGAAATGCAGTGATATCAGAAAAGAAAAAGCAATTTGAAATATTTTTGTTGAGCTCATTTCTGCAAACTGTTATATGGTATACCATTGTATTGTGTAGCTTAGATGGTTCAGATACATACATAGGATATCATCATCATCATTGTCAACCATTATCAATCCACTGCTGGACGAAGGTCTCCCCAAGTTTCCTCCACAACGGTCTGTCTTGTGCCAGTCTCCTCCATGTCACCCCTGCATACTTTCGAATTTCAGGGTATATATATACTATTATACTTCTGCTCAACACATTGATGACAAATACAACAAAAACATAATAGTGTGTATGCACTACATGCATATCCACTATCTACCAACAAGTAATTGGACACCCCTACAATCGACGATATCTGCGGTCCTGACACATGTCATGGCCGCCACCATTAAATATCGTGTGGGAAACAACAACGCAACCAGTCCCATGCAAGATGCCACGCAGTTCGGAGCTCTCCGATTTTGAGGAAGGTGTAATCGTCGGGTATCACAGAAATGGCCGATGACATATCCAGCGAGTTGAAGTACCCAAAATCGACAGTGGCCTACGTGATTGGCAAGTGGAAGATGAGAGGTGACTGTCGGAATGTGCCCCGACCCGGCAGACCCAAAAAACTGGGAGTTAGAAACTGACGGATGCTGGCCACCGAATTTCGGAAGAACCAAACCAAATCGATGGGCCACATCCGTGAGTGTTCTTTCGATGAATACCATTCGTAAGAAAGCCCATCTGCTCGGTTATCATGAACGTGCTACCGCCCACAAGCCTTTGATCACCAAGTCCAATAGTGCTGCTCGGCTAACGCGGTGCACAGAACGTCGACAGTGGACCGTTGAACAGTGAAAACAGGTTCTCTGGAGCGACGAATCAAGGTTCACCTTCTACCATTCGTATGGCAGGGTCTGGGTTTGGCGTCTGCCTGGAGAACGCCTCCTGCCGGAATGTATTGTGCCAACTGTGAAGTTCGGCGGCAGTGGAATTATGCTATGGGGATGTTTCTCCTGGTATGGCACGGAACCTGGTAGACTCAACACAAAGACCTAGTGCACCATTTTGGATGACCATGCGCTTCCTACTTTGTGGCAGTTTTACGGGGTGGACCCATGTTACTTTCAGGAGGACAATGCCACCTGTCATGTTGTGAGGTCCACCATGGCTTGGTATGGTGACAATGGGGTTAATCGAATGGACTGGCCTGCGCATAGCCCGGACCTTAACCCTATCGAGCACCTCTGGGACGAGTTGGAGCGTCGACTTAAGGGGTGCCCCCACCGTCCGAAATCGGTGAAGGAACTGACCTGTCTTCTCCAAGCCGAGTGGAAGAAAATACTGCTAGCCGTCATACGCCTGGTTGAGAATATGCCCTGGAGGGTCGCAGCTGTAACCGCCGCTTGTGGAGGCTCCAACAACTATTGAAGGTGAATAAACTTCGTTTTCATTTGCTATCACAGGTGTCCAATTACTTGTTGGTAGATAGTGTATATTTGAAAATGAAAAAAACATTTTTTGCTGTTAGAAATACCTGTTTCACAGAGACAAATGCCAAAAATGGATGGAATGGTTGATCACAATTTGTAGAAAGTAGTGTACTCATATTCTGAAAGATTACAAGCAGTGTTAGGTATAAAGAAATATGCAAACTCTAAAATTGAACACAATAACCTATCAAGACTGCTAGACACCATGTTTTTTTCTTTATAAGTGCAAGGAGCACCTGTGACATTGCAATTCCTTATTCCTGTGCAACAGCCCTAATGAAAAGCTTCCAATACTGCACAGATACATTTTACCTTTATACAACTGTGCTTTTAAGTTGGAACATTTGACAGACAGGCCATAAAATTTTGGTTTCAGAATTGGTGCTGAACGCAGAGTTAACATTCCTTTCAAGAATTAATCAAAGTAAATCAGAATACAAAAAAATAATAATTCAGAAATATTGTAATTAATTATCTGTATGACAAATTCCTTTTGTTCAACTTTTGTTAAGAAGCAAATCTGTATTCTGCACCTCATGTATCTACACTGAAGTATCAAAAGTCATGGGACAGCAATATGCAAATTTTTAACTGGTGCTGTCGTCATATAAAGGCTTTGACACGGATCACAATTTGTTTCAGTTGTGAGGTGTAATCTCTTGAGTCAGGTTGAACAACCACTAGTAGGATTACGGTAAGCCAATGTGAATTATCAGAGTTTGAATGAGGCATGGTAATGGGAGCCAGACAGATGAGGCATTAAGTTTCCGAAGTTGCGCAAACATTCAACATTCCTTGATCAACGGTGTCATGTGTGTACCAAGAATACCTCATGGAAGACATTAACACCCACCATGAACGGAGCAGATCACAAGTGCTGAATGACCGTGACTAGCGGAGCCTGACCGAGATTGTCCATGCTAATAGACAAGCGACACTAGCTCAAAAAACATCTACATTCAATGCAGGAGGTACCAGACATATCCATCAGGTCAGTGCAGCATAATTTAGCATCCTTGGGGTATGGGAGCACAAGACCCACCAGAGTGCCTTTCTTAACAAAACGACATTGGACACAGCACTTCACCTGGGTTTGTGAACACGGTAATTGGACCCTGGAAGACTGGCAACATGTGGCTTGGTCTGATGAGTCATACTTCCAGTTGTTACGAGGTGATGGTAGGGTTCTGGTGTGGCACACAGACCACACCAGGCCATTGACCCAATATGTCAACAAGGCACTGTGCAAGCTGGTGGTGGTTTCATACATGTGGCACTGTTTGGGTTCTCTGGTCCTCGTAAACACATCATTAACCTACTCTGCTGGGTGACCATTTGCAGCCCTTCATGGGCTCAACAATGATGGGATTTTCCAAGCGGACAATGCACTATGTCCTCGGGCCCAAGTTGTTCAAAATTGGTGTGAGAAGAAGCATTCAGCACAGTTATGATGCATGGTGGGCCACCATGTTCGCCCGGCATTAACCCAAAGGTGCACTTATGGGACGTGGTTGGTGGAAAGATTGCACCCCAGATCCTGCACCTACAAATGCCAGCTAACTATAGGCGCCTGTTCAGACGGAATAGCTCAACACCTTTCCAGAAGGCTTCCGGCCACTTGTGGAATCAGTGCCACATCAATTTGCTGGACTTTGCCGGGCTAGAGGACGTCCTACATGAAACTAGGTACGTATCCCATGACTTTTGGCACTTTATTGTATTTGTTCTCCATTCCATTTTTCTGTATACTCTCTTCATAAAACAAACCACTCTAAATCATATTTCTTCCTTTTCCTGTTTTTTTTTTCTAGTGGTGGATCTAGTTTTTTTACCCTGCCTGTACTGGCAGGCATGCACAAGCATATGTAAACAGCAGATACATAACCAGAACTACTTTATGCACTGAAAATTGGTAGCCCACTCTATTTTTCTCATTCATAGTGTAAGGAAAAACTGCCTTGTACCACCCACAGAACTAAACAAGCACAAGTGACAAACTACACTTTTGGAAATATTACTTATGTTTACAATGCATTTTCACAGTGTTTACAAAACCATTTTTCAGGGAGTTTTGAGTGTATGCCTTGACACTGGAAATGAAACCACTTATTACAACTATCACAACCTGCCATACTACGCTTACTCGTTACTAAAGAGCAATCCCAGCATTTCCACGAAGCTTTTAAATCTTTAATTCTCTGATGAACTGCCATCCAAGCTGCTTCAGAAAAATACTGTCGAACACAACACACATCAACATCTAAAATATCTGCCGAGATACTTTCAAAGTCTAAAGGGATCTGATGGGCCTCTATTATCTTCTTTTGTTTCATTACTTCTGCGATACTTTCCCCCAATATACATTCTAGAATTTTAAACTCTTTATGTGATGGAGAAAAGTTTTGTGTTATGATGGCTGTAGCATCTGTTGTATCAACATCAACATAGCTAGCACATACCTGTTCTTCAATAATCACTTCTCCCTCAGGAACAAGTTGATTTATATTTTCAATAGTCACAGATTCGCTGAAATGTGGCAGATCTGGAGGGGTCGAGGTATCTACACTTTCAATGGAATCACCAAAACTGTTCTGCTCAGGAGCAATTAGCTGCTCTAAATTTTTCTTTATACCCATTGCCTCATTATTTGTTGGTCTACACATCCTACTGCGGGGACGTTTCCTTTTTTGTGTGGAAACAAAGCGCCTCTGAGCTTTAATCTTCTGATTCGGAGCTCTGTTTAAAACCTTGGGAAGTGACACATTTGGCTTATTGACTGATAAAAGTAAAAGTCTTTCAGCTGTTGCAATTGATTCATCGCACTGTTGCATAATATCCAAATCTGTAGCTTTTTCACACAACTTGGAAATATGCTCTAACCGTTCAAGTATCTTCTTTTTTTTTCTTCAATTGTGCACAATGGTTTTCTTAAGTGACTAAGTGTAGATTCTTCTTCCATTCTGTGTTCACCAATTATTATGTTATCACTGGACAAACCACTTTGTTCCCTATACCGAGCCACCAAATGTACATGTTTGCACATTTCGTTGCGGCAAAGATAACTATAGCAGTTGCAAGAAAGTGCATGCTGACAAATATGACATTTTATACAAGTCAACTCACACGAAGCATGGCTATTTCCAGTTTCTGTGACTACATATTCTTCTTCTGTACTCGACGATTTCACATACGCCTGTTCTCCAACAACCCTAATATTACTAAAAGGAATATTTTCACTCTCCTTATGATTTCTTTTTAATATCTTAATCTTATATGCACCAGAATTCCCTTTTTTTTGTTTAATCACTTGCTCAAACCCTTTATTTTCTACATAGTTAAAAAGCTTAACCAATACCTCATCAACACGTGGATTTGCTTTCCTCTGCAAATAATTTCCTTTTAAGACTTTGTGAAAGGCTTCTACTGCCATGTTTGTATTGATCCCAAGACCAACTCGGTGACAAGCAGTCCATTCTGTTGGCCTCAAAAAATAATGATTGAAAAAGTACTCAGCAAACTCTCTTGTTCGATTTTCGGAGTGAAATTTTTCATACACTACTGGTAAATATTGGTTAAATTTTATTTCATCAATTTCATCCATTAAAATTCTTAATGTTTGAAAAACCTCTGTTTGATGCTCAGTTGAACCAGCAACCTTTTTTAGGTTAGACTTCCAAGCCCTGAGTACATGCCAGGAACATAACAACTTTTTTGGACCCTCACCAAAGACAGCAACCCATGCTTTAAAATACTGAGGAGCATCGTCTGTCATTATACAACATGGTTTTAAAGTTGGAACTTTTTTCTTAATACTCATAAAAAAATGAAACAGAACTGTATAGTCTTCCTGATTAGTAAGACACCATGCAACAGGAAAACCTTCATCAAACTTATCTTTTATCAGAACTGTTATTAAATAATAATTATGCTGGGACATTCCATGGGTTGAATCCATGCAAATAACCTGATCTGGACCGAATTCCAGTAGCATGCTTTTTTGGAGTGGGGTTTGGATAACTAAAAACAAATCTGTCTTTTTGAGAGTGTTAAACTCTTCCGACACTTCATGTTGTGCTTTGTAAGCCAACACAGAGGAATTATCTTTAGCTTGCAAATCAAGAACCCAACTATTTAAACTGTCAAATTCATTCACATGCTTTGGAATTTCTCCAATTCCAAATGACCTCTGAATATTTCGTACATCCAATTTTCCTATCATGTGCTTTCTTTCAAAAGCACCTGTAAATGAATTCCTTATTTTTTTAACAATAGTTGAAGGTTCAATGCCGGAACTCAAATCTCGAGCAATTTTTCTCCTCTCTTCAAGTGGAATACGCATATCTTCAATGTTATTATTATGCCTATAATGTGATAAATTGTATTTTACAAAAACATTATCACATATCTTTACATGCATATGTGCTGTGCACAGAAATCCAATTTTCTTAGAATTTCTTATGTGCTGGTCTTTTGGATTTCCAGACTTATGGCAAACATAATACTGATATGAACCAGAAGCTGTTACTTTGGTGCCCCTCCGATTAATAAAATTACACTTATACTTGTTTTCTATTTCATTTTTCCACACCTCAAAATCAGCTACAGAAGGAAATTCCTGAGTGCCCTCTACAAATTCTACACCATGAACATTTTTCAAATGAGAAATAAAATCATTTAGCAGATTACATTTCATATCACAATTACTTTCTGGGCAATGTAATCTACCACAATCATCAGAAAAATGAGAAAATATTTTGCAATGCCTCAGATATGATGACTTAAGGGTAAATGATTTATCACAAACTAGGCATTGAAAATTCCATGCACCTGGGGCAGGATCAGTAAGTCTACTTATGTAATGGCCTTTTATTCTGCGATGTTCATCTAAACCCTGCTGCCTACAATAGATTTTGTGACAAATTTCACAAGCATATCTTTTACCTGATTTCATTGCAATCTAAGTCTCAGATACCTTTGGTATAATGAAAAATATCTATATTTATTGGTGTTACCTTAAAATAAAAGATCCACTAAGGGAATTTTATAAATTATTTCAACACTACTTACTTACGCTATAAAGCATACACCACCTTTACACTCGTTATTTAACTTTGGGATTCCGTTTGACAACGCACGTGTCGTCTAAGAACCACAAAGTAGAAACTCTCACGTCACGTACGTGAATTCCCTAACAGGCTCACTCACGTACGTGAGATCCCCAACAGAGGACCGGAAGTAGCAGACGAATTCGTTAGAAGCGTTTTCGGTCCGCTCACCGGGAAGTTAAACAACAACAGATGCATTGCCAGATCGAAAACAGTAGATTGCTCGCGGAGCTGCTCTAGCGTTCCGCTGTCTTAGCTGTGAGAAATGAGGAATGCGCCCGTTTGTGGAAGAATCGCCATTATTATATTTGGATGTATACTGCAAACAGGTTAAATTGTTCGATTTGTGCCGACAGCCGCCAATGAAGAAACTAATGTTAACTAACATGTAAACAACCTGTGTCACGACTTCGACGACGTATACGAACTATAAGCGCTGTTTCAGTGCCGGTCGCCAATTGGTGGGTGTCAGTTTTATTGCTGCCAATGAGATAACTCGATACATGTGGATATCGCTGTCGCGAGACGCTAGTCTGCATCTTTCAGTTTTTGACCGCAAAGTCGTGAGTGATCACGGTGGAGCGGGTGTTATTTTTATTTTTTTGGCCCTGCTTACTTTTTAGCAATAAACATTCGACGTGGAATAAAGACGGATTCTCAGATTTATCAAGCGTAACACGGTCACTTCATAAACATCGGGATTCTAGCAAACACCTGAAATGCGGATTAATGTTAAGGAATTTTGAAAAAATTCAAAACACCATTGCCGATGCCCTGAGGGAAAATGCTAGGCTTTTGAAAACGCATTTTAACGAAACCGTTCGTTTAAATAGACTTTTCCTGCATACAGTGATTGATGCAGTATTAGTCTGCACTGTATTTGAGCAAACAAGAACTAGCATTCCATGGCCATGACGAAAGCATGGGCTCGATAAATCGTGGAAATTTCATTGAATTACTTTCATTGTTGATATGGAGAAGTTCTTTAGAAATTGGGAACCTCAACGAACTATAGGGGGCGCTGCGCAAACGTAAACAAACTTCTCTAGTATGGGTAACGTCGCACGTGTTTCCATAAAGTCGAATGTTAGAATGGCTGGTTTGTCGCTTTCAATCCTTGAAATAATGAAATTTGTGGACGCTTCCAAATATTCAAGATGCATTAAAGAAGGGGAAGTGATTGTTAATGTAGGCCATATAATTTCTTGTGGAATTAAGAAGGAAGATGGAAGAGAAATTCTCATAGTTTCGCACTGCATTCAGTCCACGGCAATAACGTCGTCGCCTCACTCCATCAACGGTGTTTTAGATACAAGTAACAGTGAAATTTCTATAAAGTCATTTGAGTGCTCTTGTAAAGCTGGCAGAAGTGGAACGTGTAAGCACTGTGTAGCAGTAATGCTTTACTGTAACAGGTAATTTTTATTTTTACATTTTCAGGCAAGTGATATAGTAATACCGACAGGGGTGTTCTAATCCGGATTACTATTAAAAGCTGACATTTCGTTTCACTTGACGTTTCCCAGGACCCATTTTCAATACTGTCAACAATAACATTTGTAAATTTTTAACATTCTGTTCCTAAAAGTGTTTGTGAATCGGTAATTGTTGATCATCATTGGGTTCTGCGTTTTTGAACCGATGACTGCTGACAGAACATTGCAAACCTTGTTCCATAATGAAGTTTAAATTTGTATAGATAACAGCAATTATTTGTTTTCAAGATTATGTAGAAATGCGGATTTTTTAATTACTACTATGCAATAAAAACATGCTGCCTTGTTTATTATTCATTCAAAGACGTTACTAGGTTAGCAGCATTTCACTGGAAGGATTTCAAACGCAAGGCACAAACGTTTATACACTGCCGGACAATTGCTAAGGACGGATGACAATAGCAACGATAGCAACCATAAAATGGAAGGCAGGAAAATGGGGAAATTAGCATAAGTGCGGGATACAATAAGACGTGTTGTGCGTATGCAAATTTTGGATTGCCGAACTTGTTCGTGACGTCATAGCGCTGATAAGAGATATAAAGGATTTGACGCGTATTGACCGTTGTTGTTCAAACGCAAAGTTGAAAGGGAAAGAATCAATTGACGAACTTGCTATTTTCAGTATGTCTTCCCGACATCACTTAGATGATTTTACGCGTGGCCGTATTATTGGCAAGATTGAAGAAGGGCGAAAAAATAACAGATGTTGCCAGGGAGTTCGACGTCAGCCACGGTGTTGTTTCAAGGCTTTGGAAATCATTTCAAACAAATGGAGAGTGTAGCAAACGTCACGGGGGAGGTCGTGTTCGCAGTACGACACCTGCAGAAGATCGCTACATAGTGCTATCAACAAAAAGACACCGGCGCAGCACAGCTAGTGAGGTAGCAAATCAGTTTATGGCTGCTACTGGCAAGCGGATCTTACGAAAAACTGTCGCCAGACGTTTGCATGAAGGAGGACTACACGCCCGCCGTCCTGTTGTGTGCATCCCATTGTCCAGACGTCACCGTACCGCCCGTTTGCAATGGTGCCATCAACATCGCAATTGGACTGATAACGACTGGTCTGCTGTCCTCTTCTCAGATGAGAGTAGATACAGTCTATCGTCTGATTGTCGACGACAACTGATCTGGCGTGATAGTGGTACTGCATATTGTCCAGCAAACATACAGGAAAGGGACCGATATCCGACATGTAGTGTCATGGTATGGGCTGGCATCATGATCAATGGCCGTACGTCCCTCTATGTGCTCCCAACTGGGACTATGACTGTCCAACGATACATTAATGGTGTTCTGCTACCTCATGTTCGCATGTTCCGTCGTGCTGTCGGCGATAGATTCATTTTCATGGACGACAACGCAACATGTCATCGAACAGTCGCTGTCCAGGAGTGTCTTGAGAGCGAGGATATTCAACGCCTCGCATGGCCAGCACGTTCTCCAGATCTGAATCCCATTGAAAATGTGTGGGATGCTTTGGGGAGGAGTCTTGCTGGTCGCCAATGCCCTCCAATAAACAAGGACACCCTCATCCGTGCACTGACAGAGGAATGGGATAAATTACCCCAACAGCTGCTTGATAATGTTGTGCAAAGCATGACACGACGTGTGGAATCTTGCATCGCCCTCCATGGTGGCCATATCCCGTATTGACATCTTACGCCGGAACGCCAGCGGACGGTAATTGCATTTTTTCACGTTTACGTATTCTGCACAAAATGGCCTGTTTGTCCCTTGAACACGTTCCAAAGCCTTCTGGATTTCAGAGCACAATAAATTGTCTTTCTTGTAATGTCCTGGCATTCTGACATTATTTTATTTCACTTGGAATCCAACCATACTTACTTTTTTATGCGCTATATAGCCGTTTATGATCCGTCCTTAGCAAATTGTCCAGCAGTGTACTAATTTGTGAAAAACATAGCCGAAACCTTGGGAACGACATTGCGGGACACAACAATATGATTTGTTCTTCTTCACGGAATTCTCCATTATACAACTCTCTAATTCCAGAATGAATGCAAAAATACACCAAACTACGACAACTGAACGTAATGAGCGATCTACCAACAGCCAAGTATTGAGCCAAAAACGTTACCCGTACTACAGTAATTCTTCCTTTTGCCGCTAGAGGAAGAGCGGACCGCTGAGATTGCTAATTGAAAATCAATACGAAAGGATAAAAAACTGTTCAAAATGAATTAATTGAATGTATTTCTGAATATATAAACGATCACGTCAAAAATTGAATAAGTTTTGATTGTTGATTCGGAAGGTGTATTGGTTGAGGGATATTTGGGTTTCCATGATGTGAATGAAGATAGAACGTCAGGAGCTTTATACAAAATGCTAGACAAAATTTTGGAACAGTCTGATTACCAACACAAATAAATAGGACAATGTTACGATGGGGCAAGTATAATGTCTGGACACTTAAATGGGCTACGGAAAAAAGTCAAGGATAAAGCTTCTCAAGCTGTTTTTGTTCATTGCTTAGTTCATCGTTTGAATCTTGTATTACACCAGAGTTTTTCTAAAATTTCTAAGTGTGGAATACTTTTTGCAAGCCTCAGTGGAATTGCTTCGTTTGTTCACCATTCTGCGAAGCGGTCTTATACACTTATATCAACAACCGCAAGATGATTGATTGATTGATTGGAGGTTTAACGACCACCGTGAGCAACTTAATGGGCTATAAGCAGTCGCCCGTCCCTAATTTAGGGTCACTGGTTCCAGGTAAGGGAGAGAGCCAGTGCCGTAAGACAAACACAACATCCATGCCTCACCGGGATTCGAACCCGGACCCCGTTCGGACGAATGATCAGAGACCATCGCTTAGACCACTGCGCCACCGGGGCGGCAAAGCCGCAAGATGCAGACCAACCATAGCAGAAACTCGATGGTCCTCCACTTCGAAATTAGTAAATGTAGTTGTTGAAGATTGGAACAAATTGAAGGAAGTGTTCGGATTTCTGACGAATAGCGAATAATCAGACAAAAAATCAATTCATCTTGCCAAGGGGTTTTTGAATGATATTAACACTTTCGAATTTACAATTTTGGCTCCACCGATCTATTATTCGAACTTTTGAAGAAAAAATAACTAAACATAAACTACTGTGTAACTCAAATTAAAAAAAAAAAAAAAAAACTCGTGAAATTTTGAGCCATAAAAAGAACGATGAGTTATTTGAAGCACAGTTTGGAAAAGCTAGCAAAATCACAGAAATAAGCACAATTGTATTTTATAAACAATTGTATTTTAAAATTTTGGACTACATTCTTATGGAAATGGATATAAGATTTCAAGACTGTAAGAAACTTCAATTTGTCTGACTTGCTGACACAACCAAATTCGAATAATTTAATGCATGCTTTCCCTCTCGCGCTCTCGAAAATCTACATTTTTACGGAAACATATTTACTAAACACAGCGCCTTAAAAATAAACTGAGTCTTGTATATGCCGATGAAAAATTAAGGAATATATTGACTCAAGAACTCCTTCGAGTGTTTCACGGAGACAAAGACATTTTTACAGAAGATTATAAATTGGTTTTCCTCAGTTTAACAATTCCATCTACAAGTGTTCAGTGGAAAGAAGTTTTCTTAAAAGAATACAAACTTGCTCAAGAAACACTAGTTCCCAAGATAGACTTGCTTCTCTGGCAAATATTTCTATTCAGGAAGACATTTTATTGATGCTCACGAAGAAACAACCATCTAACCATCTTATGACGACATAATCGACAAATCTGCAGCTTTAAAAGGAAGAAAAATTGATTTAATATAAAAAAATAAGTAAGTCCTCATTATGAGATTTTCATTGTAGACAGCAGATATATTTTCCTACTGCTCTTGTACCTCTTCACCTATTTTTCCAACCACGAGCTGCCACTGATAAATATGCAAATCTTTTTGTCACAAAACTGCATTGCTTCAATAAGTGTGATATTACACATTAAAATCTATGTCTTAAAAGGATATATCTTGTAAAATATTGGTAATTTGCATTGGCAAAGTAGAATTATGATGGCGAGAACATATTAGCAAAAGTGAAATGCTTTACCTTAGGTACATGCGCTGAATTAAAATTAGGCTGCACACCACAGTAATTGCATGGCGAATTTTTCATTTTGCCAAAGTTTTTGGAGAAACTCAGAACAAGAACAGTCGAAATGTGACCGTACCAGTGGTGCAGTGTCTTAGTGCTGGTCACTGACGATGATTCGTACAAGTTGGCACGAGTTTGAGTCCCAAATGAGGCATGGGTGGTGTGTTTGTTTTACAGCACTTGCTCTCTCTCTTCTCTAGAACGAATGTCTCCAAAGTAGAGACAGGTGACTGCTTAGAGTTGCTCGTAATGGTCGTTAAACCCAGAAAGACGAAAAAAAAAAAGGCAAAATTAGTTTTCACAAGCGTGTTTTTGAAAATCAGTACAACGGAAACTACATTTAAGAACAGTTTTAATTGGAAATCTAAAGGGTTAATGAGAAACTGTAAATTCGAGGACATTTGGGGCCAAACATTAAAATTTGAGGACAATTTGTGTCCCCAAAGGCTTCAGACGTTTTTGGGGACTTAAACTAAATTCGAGGACTTTTTTTTTTTTTTTTTGATTGGAGGTTTGACGACCACCGTGAGCAACTCAATGGGCTATAAGCAGTCGCCCGTCCCTAATTTAGGGTCACTGGTTCCAGGGAAGGGAGAGAGCCAGTGCCGTAAGACAAACACAACATCCATGCCTCACCGGGATTCGAACCCGGACCCCGTTCGGACGAATGATCAGAGGCCATCGCTTAGACCACTGCGCCACCGGGGCGGCGATTTTCGAGGACTATCCTCAAGAATTGGGGACGTCTGGTCAGCTTAACTTTGGGTAAAGAACAGTCAGCCGTGCTACTCTCAGCAAGTGGTTGTTACCTTCTCGGTGGCATAATCACTTCGCAAATTAGATAATTTTGTTCACCAATCGGGTTAGTTAAGGCTTTTGTTTGTTCTTCAGTTTTGGAGAAACATTTTCAGTATTGCCAAATACTAGGGAATGTCTGCATTTTGTACGGATCTTTAGGCCTAAATATAATATTTGTTAAAATGTAATTCAAATAGTAATACTAATGTTATTGCATATTTTTCTTACCAAAAAAAGGAATGGGCGGGATATCAGAAAACAGCAGCAACAACAACAAAAAACTGCTCTAAGCAAATAGTCATCAGATCGAAGGAAATCATCGTGGATCAAAGAAGAGCTTCACTGCGGTAGTCCCCCTAACGTGTCTTGCTCCTGAATGTTAACTTTCTAGCACAGCATATTACCTCTTAAGATGTGGTGGCGCTGTTGTCACCTATTTTACGTTATCTCTATGAGAGGTTTTTTTTTCGATTGGAGGTTTAACGACCACCGTGAGTAACTCAATGGGCTATAAGCAGTCGCCCGTCCCTAATTTAGGGTCACTGGTTCCAGGGAAGGGAGAGAGCCAGTGCCATAAGACAAACACAACATCCATGCCTGACGGGATTCGAACCCGGACCCCTTACGGACGAAAGATCAGAGGCCAGCGCCTTAGACCACTGCGCCACCGGGGCAGCCTATGAGAGTTGGCCTTCTTCATGCGAAGCTTTACATTCTTTTTTTTTTAATGAAGGTTTAACGACCACCGTGAGCAACTCATTGGGCTATAAGCAGTCGCCCGTCCCTAATTTAGGGTCACTGGTTCCAAGGAGGGGAGAGAGCCAGTGCCGTAAGACAAACAAAACATCCATGCCTCACCGGGATTCGAACCCGGACCCCTTTCGGACGAATAATCAGAGGCCATCGCTTAGACCACTGCGCCACCTATTTTCTTTGCAGAAGGGTAAGAAAACTAGCTGATGACCATTAACCTGTACCGTCCAATTGCGGACTACCGCGGTGGCGCAGTGGTCTAAGCGATGGCCTCTGATCATTCGTCCGAACGGGGTCCGGGATCGAATCCCGGTGAGGCATGGATGTTGTGTTTGTCTTACGGCACTGGCTCTCTCCCTTCCCTGGAACCAGTGACCCTAAATTAGGGACGGGCGACTGCTTATAGCCCATTGAGTTGCTCACGGTGGTCGTTAAACCTCCAATAAAAAAGAAAAAAATTGCGGACTCCACAGGGGTTTGCTTAACATGACTGTATTTACTAAATACTTACTGATAAATCATGTTCAACACAAATTTCATTCGTTTTCACCAATATTTATGGTGTAATGCCATATTCACACCGTTTACACACAAAAAAATGTAATAATATTGCTCTTTTATTTAGGCACGAAATATTCGTTCATAGGCCCTAGGTCTGGTCCTATGAATTAATATTTCGTGCCCAAACAAAAGCGTAATATTAATAAACTGATTTTTCGTGTAAACGTTGTGAATATGGCATTGATACAGTAAAAACTATTAAAAAGGCCTAGGGCCTATGAAATAATATTTCGTACCTCAGTAAACGCCCAATATTATTAACATGATTCGCTGAGTAAACGTTGTGAATATGACACTAGTAGAATAAAAACTGTTAAAAAGGCCTATGATTTTAATATTTAGTGCCTAAGTAATTGCGCAATGCTATTGACTTGATTTGATACGTAAGCGTTATGAATATGAAGTCGGTGGATTAAAAGCTGTTAAAAAGGCCGAGGTGTAGTACCTATGAATTAATTAAGTAAAAGAAAATATTACAAATTTGACATCTTATCTAAATATTTAATGCCTAAGTAAAAGTGCAGCGTTATTAAAAATTTCCCACCTAATTGTCTTTTCCTGAACACAGCAATTTTCGCTTGGCTTACATAGAACGTTTTCTCGAAATTCATTTGGAGTTCCTAATTCAATTCTCAATATAAGCCATGAAACAGCAATCTTTATATACCCCCCCCTCCCTCGAACTTCTGTGGCCAGTTGCCCTAAGTATAAACCGACAGGAAAATTCCGACAAACAAAAGAGCTCCTTCCCATCGTTAGGCACCTTGGGAAACAGCCACACATAATTCGGAAACTTGGAAAACTGCCACACCAGAAAACTGCCACACATTCAAAGTGTTCCTCGGATGAACAGCAATTTGTGTCCGGCCCCTTAATGAAAAGCGTGTGGCAGTTTTCCTGTGTGGCAATCTTCCGGTGTGGCAGTTTTCCTCTGTGGCAATATTCCGTTGTGGCAGTTTACAGTGAACTGCCACACATTGAAGAGTTTCGCGGTGGAAAAGCAATTTGTGTACTACTCCTCAGTAAAAAACATAGGGCAATTTTCCTGTGTTGCTGAAGGATGTATGGCACATCTTCATGCGGCATGATATACATTTGGAAAATCCTGGGTTCAGAAAAGTGTCCACTGGATAACTGGCCAAAGGAGACTGGAAATATTGCAATTTGTATCACTGGATAACTGACCACAGGAGACTGGAAATATTGCATTTTGAGACCTATAAATTTGTTCTGATGCACAGGTATAGTGTTGCTATATGAAAGAGCGGTAACTAGGAAACACAACTAAATTAGCAGAACAGTAATTAAATAACCAAGATTAATCACGTTAAAGATCGGTAATAAGCATTAGATAATAACTAATGAAGTGCAGATTTAATACCTTGAGTACATTTACTGTGATGCTCGGAATATATTTTTCTGTACTGAGTTGCAATTAGACATAATAATGAACCTAACGGAAGGGGGGGGCGCAGTTAATAATTAAATAATAAAAATACAATGTGAAATTAAGAAATTTAATAATAATCTATAAAATTTGCACACTTGGGAGTTAATAAGGTAGTGTTGGTCACTTAAATAAATCACTAATATTACTTTGGTGTAGGTTCTCTATGTAGTAATAGAAGATATCCCTTTGTGGACTACTTGTTTTATTCCGTCCGTTGGTCTTGAAGCAGCATCACAGCCTAAACTATATTGGACTCATTTGGAAAGATCAGCAGTTCTTTTACAGCGTTCTTTTTTTCCCTGTCAACTGTTATATTGTAAGGTTTACGGAACTAGTAAATTTTATAACGTTGCATTTTTACCCAAGCTCAAATCACAAATTAAAAGGGCCCTCGCCTTGGACCCTACAATTATGTTTTCGTGCCTTTGAAAACGTGAGACAATTTTCATTGCTGGGTGTGAAAACCTTACGAATGTGAAAACAGTGGTATAAAAATTTCCAAAAAAAGCTAAGCCTAAGGCCTTAGATTAGATTTAATTTTTCTTTGTTAGTTATATGCACTTATGAATAAAAAAAAAATGGGATACAATTATCTAGTACAGCTCAAATGGCCAAGATTTGTGCATAGCCACAATGAGAAATAAATAGATAAATAAATAAATAAATAAATAAATAAATAAATAAACAGAGACAGCGAAAAAGAAGAAAGAGAAAAAAACTCGGTTGAGATTATTTGTGTAAAAAAAAATGTCAATTTCAGGGGGTGACGATTGAATAAATAAATTTTAAAAAGCCGCAAAGCCTCGAAAAAAAACGTGGCCTGGTGAGACAGCTGGATAGTCACGACAATTTGTACTTCAAATGAAAGCGCAATTTTCCTCAAAAGTGGATACCACCAGTTTTCTGCGGACACTTTTCCTTAACTCAGAAAATACACCTAATCATGTAACAGTGAAATGTAAAAAAATTGTATATTGTCATTAGATAATTGACAAAAACAGGGCCAAATCAAAATTCTCCAGCCGCCCCGGTGGCGCAGTGGTCTAAGCGATGGCATCTGATCTTTCGTCCGTAAGGGGTCCGGGTTCGAATCCCGGTGAGGCATGGATGTTTTGTTTGTCTTGCGGCACTGGCTCTCTCTCTTCCCTGGAACCAGTGACCCTAAATTAGGGACGGGCGACTGCTTGGTCGTTAAACCTCAAAAAAAAAAAAAAATTCTCCCGTGAATCGAAAGACCGTCCCCTCTCCGAACACTGCGATGACGCCGATGATTCGCTGAGCCAAATTCAATAGATGTGGCTATCATGTCTTTGACAGTTACCCAAAGTGTAGAAGCAACATCTACAGAGTGATTTTTGCGCCATCTATTGCAGCAGTGAAGCTTACAACCATGTTTAGGTCCCCGAGAGGGACCTAAACATGGTTGTAAGCTTCATAGATGGGTTAAAGTATGGAGGAAGAAATAAGGGGAGAAAGCACTTTCAGTTGGCTCATTGCAATCCAATTGAAGCCAGAGAAACCTCACGCCTGTGACGTCGGTCAGCCATCTTAAGCCTGACATCAGCAGACTATGCAATGAGGATGTGTAGCACGTGACGTCATCGCTCATCGAGAAGTTTCAGTGAAGTGGCAACAGTCCCTGCAAGTTCCTGAAGGACAAGCATAGCTTGCTGTCCTGCACTTAGTGTGTAAAGTGCAAAAACATTAGCGGTCGGTGTTTATAAAAATTAAAAATTTGAAGCCAAAATGCTTAGATTTTTTGACATTATGAATTTTGGTAATAGAGGAAATCGAGACCGTAAGTCTTTTTCAGCTGCTGTATCTAAAGGCAGTACCGAAAAAATTCGATTATATGGCAAACGAAGTGAGATCGCTTTCCAGAGCTTAGAAAACACTTTTTTTTTATGAGTTTGACTCTTCAAAGGCAGAGAACCTCTTAAATGTTAGCTTTATCTGGAAATCAGTGATTTCTGGTAAAGCAGAGAATCCATCTTTTACTCGTTCAAACGCTATTGGAGTGCAGTACTTGCCCTCATTGAGCCAGGCGTTTCATTCGTTGATTCAAAGTTTTCAAGTTGAATTTAAAAAGTGTAGGCTTTTTTTGCGTTGGTTTCATTACTACTGACTATTTTCTTATAGAACATCTTTTAGAGTTTGTCTCTTAGTTAAAATATTTCTTAAATGAACGCTTCGGTCCCCAAACAGAACTTCTGTGCATTGTTTTTTTTTTCAGGGACTTCTTTTCAGAAGGTTCCTGGTTGATCTAGGGGGCGTTGAAACTTTTTATAAGGCTAAAAGTGAATTTGTCAGCAAACTTGACTTTTAGTCTGATTCAAATATCTGGCTCTTCTGTATTTTTTAGATCTCGATCACACCGTTAACCTTGCTCACTTTTTTTGTTCTATATGATAATCCCCCCCCCCTCCCCAACTATCGCTGATTATTTTTAGTACACCTGTATTTTTACCTGGAGCTGAAGCACACTTTTGCAGAAAAATGCAAATAATGGCTAAAATTATTGTCCAAATAAAATCCTTTTTGGTGTCTAGGTCTGTTTACAGGTCGGTGTTATGCTGCTAAATTTATTTACGGATAAATGGATGATATGGCACAAATCCTAGCAAAATTATTTTATTTTTTTCACCAAAATTTTAAGTAAAAAAAAAAAATTGCACATTTTTCTAAGGCTTGGAGTTCGCTTTCCAGAGCTTAGAAAGACACTTTTTGTTGAAGAGTTAAACTCTCAAAAGACATAGAACCTTTCAAGGGTGAGTTTTATCCAAGGAGGTTAGAATAAATGGAGTACGGATGACGTCACAAACTTGAAGCACTTTGAGCAGACGAATTTAAGGCTCAAACATGGCTTTCTGCGATTAGTCACAGAAAGCCATGCTCAGAGTTAGTGTTGCCACCCAGCCTGCCACCTTTCAAAAATAATTGTAAATTATAAAATCGTAATTTTGCAAACAGTAAAACCAGCTAACTGCTTCAAAAATTTTAAGGAGTCCTCGGGACTGGCGACCTCTCTCTGAACAGTCCTAAATAAATCTTAACATCTTGATAGTATGCAGACAAAAGTAACGAATTAATCATTGTTCAGTAACTGATCCTTTTGGGTAGCTAATAAATACTTGCATGTGCAGTGTGATCCTGTTAATGGTTCATGTTTGCTAATCGTCGGTTCCGAATTCAGGTGGTTCATGTTTAAATTCCGGCTATATATGTACTGCACTTATAATTTATTAAATCTGTTATGTTTGGTAAATGCTGCTGCCCTATGCTTTAACTCCAGTACTCTTTTCATACTTGTAATGACAAATCCTAACAAACCCAGTTATGCTGTACAATATGTGCAGTATGGTGAAACGATACAGGAACATACGGGTCTGCGATTTCATTTCAAGTGAATTCTTCATACTGAAAATAGGGTTTTACAAAGTTTTGATAATAAGTTGATTAAAAAATAAGGAATTTATTTCAAATTTGCATTTACAGCACCCAATTATACACCCTGTTAACATATCTCATGAACTTTTATTTTTAAATACACCAGAGTTGAATAATAATGAAACGCATATAGCGTATGAAATCCGTTTATTTTCGTGGTGTGGTCACCACAAAAATAAACGGATTTAATACGCTATATGCGTTTCATTATTATATCTCATGTATTTCACATCAGGCAGTCACCTTGTTAACAGATATGCACATTTTATGCAGATTACTGACCAGATATTTTAGGAACAATTATGATAAAATTTATCCAGCTTTCCCAAATTTCATTTTTTTTTGGAAAAATAAAATAAGAACTGTCTCCTTCCCCCTCGGCTTCATGTATATTATTTATTATACACTGACGGAAAAAAATCCCAACACCAAGAAGGGGCTGTGTTAGATAAACGACAGTTCGTAGGCGGTGAAAATACATCTGTAAGATGACGTCTATGCAAATTTCGCGCTCGGCGCATACGTGTGGCGCTAGTAGCGCCCCTCGGAACATGCAAAGCAGGTTTGCTGTAAATACGCGCTGTAACGTTCATGAGCGTTAGTTATCGTTGAGATTCGACGTAGTGTGTTGATGTTAGTCAAGAATGCCTTTAAGAAGACGAAGAAGCCATTACCAACTGCTCACGGAGTTTGAACGAGGTCGTGTAATAGGGCTGCGAGAAGGTGGATTTTCTTTCCGCAATATTGCAGAACGACTTGGCAGGAATGTAGCCACTGTGCATGATTGTTGGCAGCGGTGGTCAAGGGAAGGTACTGCCTCAAGAAGACCGGGTTCCGGCCGGCCACGTGGCACTACTGAGAGGGAAGACCGCCGTGTACGGCGTATGGCCGTGGCGCATCGTACCACGTCTGCGGCAGCAATTCGAGCTGCAGTTGCCACCACAGTGACACAACGAACTGTTACAAATCGGTTACTTAAGGACAGCTCCGAGCCAGACGCCCTGTGGCGTACATTCCACTTACTCCAAACCACTGCCGTTTGCGACGTCAGAGGTATCAAGCTAGAGCTCATTGGAGGACGGAGTGGAGATCTGTTGTGTTTTCTGATGAAAGCCGGTTTTGCCTGGGTGCCAGTGATGGCCGTGTGTTGGTTAGAAGGTGGCCAGGTGAGCGCCTGCAACCAACCTGTCTGCGGCCGAGGCACACTGAACCTACATCTGGAGTTATGGTCTGGGGAGCAATTTCCTATGACAGCGGGAGCACTCTCGTGGTTATCCCACGCACCCTGACGGCACAGTTGTACGTCGGTCTGGTGATTCAACCTGTTGTGCTGCCATTCATGAACAGCAATCCAGGGGGTGTACAGGATAACGCTCGCCTGCACACCGCTGTTGTAACCCAACATGCTCTACAGAGTGTCGACATGGCCGCCCCGGTGGCGCAGTGGTCTAAGGCGTTGGCCTCTGATCATTCGTCCGAAAGGGGTCCGGGTTCGAATCCCGGTGAGGCATGGATGTTGTGTTTGTCTTACGGCACTGGCTCTCTCCCTTCCCTGGAACCAGTGACCCTAAATTAGGGACGGGCGACTGCTTATAGCCCATTGAGTTGCTCACGGTGGTCGTTAAACCTCCAATCAAATAAAAAAAAAAGAGTGTCGACATGTTGCCGTTGCCTGCTAGATCACCAGATCTTTCACCAATCGAGCACGTATGGGACATCATTGGACGAACACTGCAGCGTCAGCCCCAACCAGCATTAACCGTCCCTGTATTGACCGACCAAGTGCAACAGGCATGGAACTCCACCCACAAACTGACATCCAGCACCTGTACGACACAATGCATGAACGTTTGCGTGCTTGCATTCAACATTCTTGCGGTTACACCGGTTATTAATGTACCAGCATTTCACATTTAAAATGGCTCTTCTCGCGCTTACAATAAGCTGTGATCTTGAAACCTTAATCGATTAAATATGTTACCTATACAAATGTATTGCCATTTCATTCTTCCACAACTATTTTTTCGTGGTGTTGGGATTTTTTTTCCGTCAGTGTATATCTACGCGGAAGAGCTCCAGGAGAAGATGGAATTACCATGGGCATTATACAAGAAGCAAGTGGAGAAATTGAAACTACTTCTCCAAATTTTCACTAGATGCCTCAATGAAGGGAGGATTCCTGAGGATTCGAACAATGCTACAATGATCCTGCTACATAAAAAAGGTAACATAGAGGATCGGAGGAACTACAGTACCATCAGCCTATCAGTGGTTTATAAAATCTTCATTAAGGTTCTTTTACATCGCTTGAAGATAACACAGGATATGGCTCAACCGAGAGAACAAGCTGGATTCAGGATTGGCTACAGCACAATAGCTCATATCCACATACTGAGAGAACTAATTGAAAGAGCGAGGGAATATAAACCCCCATTTGTATGGCTTTTATGGATTATGAAAAGGCCTTTGATTCGGTGAAACCATCAGCAGTTACAATGGCTTTGAAATCTTGCAGTATAGAAGATGCATGGATTAGTAGCATTAAAAACATCTATGAAAATGCAAATTTTCGGCTATTTGAGGATACAGCACCAACAAAAATTGGAAAGGGAGTGAGACAAGGTGACACCATATTTCCGAAGCTCTTTAATGACACATTGGAAAATATCTTTTAATCACTGAACTGGGAAAACAAAGGGATAAAGATTAATGGAGAATATTTAACCCACCTTCGTTTTGCTGATGATGTAGTCATTTTTGCAACTGCCCCTTCAGGGCTGCAGTGTATGATCCAGGGCCGTAGCTGGGACCCACACCCAGGGGGGCTGAAGGGTCATCTAGAAGGCTATGTGTTACACTATAAACTAACGTTTTCCACTAATACATTCGCAAGTTTTTTTTTGTTTTTTCCGCCCTGGTTGTTACTTCACTTCACTAGCAAATAATTTTTCCAAGCCAAAAAGTAAAAAAAAAAAAAAAATGCAAATTTTGAAAAATGAACTCTCTTGAAATACGTATATACACTGCCGGACAGTTGCTAAGGACGGATGATAATAGCAACGATAGCAACCATAAAATGGAAGGCTGGAAAATGTGGAAATTAGCATAAGTGCGGGATACAGTAAGACGTGTTGTGCGTATGCAAATTTTGGATTGCCGAACTTGTTCTTGACGTCATAGCGCTGATAAGAGACATAAAGGATTTGACGCGTATTGACCCTTGTTGTTCAAACGAAAAGTTGAAAGGGAAAGAATCAATTGACGAACTTGCAAGTTTCAGTATGTCTTCCCGACATCACCTAGATGATTTTACGCGTGGTAGTATTATTGGCAAGATTGAAGAAGGGAGAAAAATAACAGATGTTGCGAGGGAGTTCGACGTCAGCCACAGTGTTCTTTTAAGGCTTCGGAAATCATTTCAAACAAATGGAGAGCGTAGCAAACGTCACGGAGGAGGTCGTGTTCGCAGTACGACCCATGAAGAAGATCGGTACATAGTGCTATCAACAAAGAGACACCGGCGCAGTACAGCTAGTGAGGTAGCAAATCAGTTTATGGCTGCTACTGGCAAGCGGATCTCCCGAAAAACTGTCGCCAGACGTTTGCATGAAGGAGGACTATACGCCCGCCGTCCTGTTGTGTGCATCCCATTGTCCAGACGTCACCGTACCGCCCGTTTGCAATGGTGCCATCAACATCGCAATTGGACTGATAACGACTGGTCTGCTGTCCTCTTCTCAGATGAGAGTAGATACAGTCTATCGTCTGATTGTCGACGACAACTGATCTGGCGTGATAGTGGTACTGCATATTGTCCAGCAAACATACAGGAAAGGGACCGATATCCGACATGTAGTGTCATGGTATGAGCTGGCATCATGATCAATGGCCGTACGTCCCTCTATGTGCTTCCAACTGGGACTATGACTGGCCAACGATACATTAATGATGTTCTGCTACCTCATGTTCGCGTGTTCCGTGGTGCTGTCGGTGATAGATTCATTTTCATGGACGAGAACGCAACATGTCATCGAACAGTCGCTGTCCAGGAGTGTCTTGAGAGCGAGGATATTCAACGCCTCGTATAGCCAGCACGTTCTCCAGATCTGAATCCCATTGAAAATGTGTGGGATGCTTTGGGGAGGAGTCTTGCTGTTCGTCAATGCCCTCCAATAAACAAGGACACCCTCATCCGTGCACTGACAGAGGAATGGGATAAATTACCCCAACAGCTGCTTGATAATGTTGTGCAAAGCATGACACGACGTGTGGAATCTTGCATCGCCCTCCATGGTGGCCATATCCCGTATTGACATCTTACGCCGGAACGCCTGTGGACGGTAATTGCATTTTTTTCACGTTTACGTATTCTGCACAAAATGGCCTGTTTGTCCCTTGAACACGTTCCAAAGCCTTCTGGATTTCAGAGCACAATAAATTGTCTTTCTTGTAATGTCCTGACATTCTGACATTATTTTATTTCACTTGGCATCCAACCACACTTACTTTTTTATGCGCTATATAGCCGTTTATGATCCGTCCTTAGCAATTGTCCAGCAGTGTATAAAAAAATCAAATTCTATGAATTTGTTTGATGGTGGTTGAATTGTAAGTTCTTCGTTGTTGGATAAATTATACTGCTCAAAATAATTAGGGGAGTATGTGACTTTGGCGACATTATGCAAGCCAATCGTGTGATATCTTGCCGAAACGTGGAAAACGCGAGTGCAACGTAGACAGCCGAATCATGCATATCCTTACGCAAATTAGCATCTGTGACGTTAGTCGCATTCTCGGGTTTCGTCTCCAAAGATGTCACAATGAAGGGAGCCATTTGAAGACACGGCTTTGTGCATTGTAGCCTCACCTTGGGTTGGTGAAGTGCAATTAGCACCTTTCGCTGTCTCTGATAAAGAGTTTCCGAAAGTAACCAGAGATGGAAACGGGTCACAGGGTAGACAGTTTCTTGCAGGTCAAACTGGTCGGGTCAAGGTGTTCTTGATCCGATTTCGACTTGGCTTTATTTCCGTTTTATTTTTGGAAAGAAAAAAATGTTTCAAAGAGCCCTTCAGAGTATGATCCAGGAACTTGCTAAAAAGGGTAAAAAAATGGGATTAAAAATAAACTTTCAGAAGATAAAGCTGAAGTACAATGTTTTTACAAGAAATGAAGATTTATCGATTGATGGGAGAAAGCTGGAGATAACAGATACCTACAACCTACGTTTACCTTGGACAGCAGATATCAAGCAAGGGTCACATTGATGAAGAAATTAATCGATGCATAAAACTTGGTTGGAAAGCTTTTCAAAGAAACAGTACAAATTTTAAGAGCAATATGCCATTATGTCTTACAAGAAAAGTGTTTGATCAATGCATCTTTCCAGTGCCTACGTATGGTGCAGAGACGTTGACCTTAATTAAAAAGGACATACAAAGACTACAGACAACTGAAAGGAGCATGGACAGATGCATGCTATGTGTAGCCAGGAAAGTTAAGAAGAGGAACTCGTGGATAAGGAAAATGCCAAAAGTGAAAGACATCATGATCAGAGTAAAATCCCTGAAATCGCAAAATGCTGGACATGTTGCCAGGACGGACCACGGATGGACAACCGAAATTTTAGACTGGATTCCGAGGGACAGAAAAGGATGCACAAGAAGACCACATGGGAAATGGATTGATGAAATTCGAAAGTATGTGGGAGTGACATGGAGGAGACTGGCACAAGACAGACCGTTGTGGAGGAAGCTTGGGGAGACCTTCATCCAGCAGTGGATTGATAATGATGATGACGATGTATTCAAATTTATAGTTCAAAGCAGATTTGTCCAGGTCAAGTCCAGTTACGTGACGGTCGAGTCCGGGTCCAAAATTTTTGACCCGTTTGCAACTCTGAAAGGGACGAGGAAGTGATTAAAGTCAGCTTTGAGTTTTTGAATATTATGCCGCCTTTAATCCGTCAGCGATACTATGTTATAGGTTGGAGCAAACGGGGTTATTTCCTAGGGGAGGGGCCAGGAGGACAGTCAGCGCGGTGAGGAAGAGGAAAGGGTGGTCGCATGAAAGCACCACGGGTATGGATTTTCGGGTACGATGTTTTAGACTGGCTGAGGAATAAGGTTTTTTCTCCGAGCGTGGAAGAGAAACGAGCAGAGAGTTACTGAAAGTAGGTACTGTACAAGGAGGTTAGAAGAAGAGGAGGTGAAGGGACCCGTTTTAAGTGAAGCCAAAACAGATCAGTTGTTTCTGCCCTCTCTCTGAGGTGGTGGTTGTCTGCGCCGCGGGAGTTCGGGAACGTGACGTCACTTCCTGTGGCTTAAGCAGTTTTGCTTTGCGCATGCAAACCAAAGATGGAAAGAAGGAATATTTCGGACTTCTTATTTCTTAATATTAGACTTTTAGTTATATTTTAAACATGGTTACTTGCACATTGGCAGCATGCACGGTTACTTACTTGCACATGGGCAGTAAGTAACCATGCGCACTATGCACTTCCGCTCAAAAATTCAATATTTTGTTCAATTTTTTAAAAAAATACCAACATATATCTTCCTGTTTTTTCTGGAAATTTTTTATTATGGGAATGAAAATTTCAGCCTCATTTTTTTTCATGCCTGTATGGGTAGAGTAAGGGTCCGAAAAACCCGTTCAAATTCGCGATTTCCCTATAGAGATATACAGGAGATTCTTAGATTGGGGGCATTGGCGTAGTCAGCTGATAAAAAGTGGCGTCACGCCAGAAACACAGGGAGATGGGCTGTTGCCACCTCCTTGGTACCGTAGGGAGAGGAGATAAATTCTTTGCAAACTAAAATAAGGAGAAGTTTTAGCGCTTAGTCTGTGGACAATCATACTTCAGCAGATAAGAAAATAAATTGTTTTTAAGCGATAAAGCCATCTCCTGAAATATTTAGCATGCTGTTTATTATCATCAGTTATTCCATTGTTTTTTCACGTTGGTGGCAGCGTGCCGAACTTTAACTACTGATTCCGAGACGAAGGAGTCTATTATTATTATTATTATTATTACAAAGAGTTACATTTTACAGTGAAATGGATCCAGCATAATACCACCACATAATTCGGGATTGTTTATCCAGTAGACACGAAAGATTGTGATAACATTTATGTTGTTGGTCTGTTCATTAGTAATAATCGTTACGTACGATGTTAAGTGGAATCAACAACGTACAGTATATTAACTTTTTGCCTTTTCTTTCTTAACTTCCATGCACACCCTCTTCCATTGCTTTTTTTGCAGGCAATCTCGAAAACTGGTATGGCTATTGGCAACAGTATATTATCCTGGCCCCGAAGATATGGGGGGATGAAGCATGCACCGGCCATGGTTTCGTTCATTTGCATCCATGTGACCGTGTCATTCAAATTTAGCTCATCTAATTTTTACACATTTTTACAGCGTTAACGGGTACTTAGCTTTTTAAAAAAAATAATTAAATAACAGCGAAAGAAAATCTAGTTTGCAGTAGATGTGCAATGTGTATATAAAAACAATATTGGAATATCATTTTGAAATATTTTAAAGAAACAAAGCAAAACTTTTCGTTGTTTGCCAAGAAAACAACAGGAAATAAGACGTACTGAGTATATGTATGCACATTGTTATTACTAATAAAATATTTCTATCTGATTTCTTTCTGTTACTGAAAAAACTCATCTAGAATAGAAAAGTCAATAACATCAGAAGTGGGTACCCTAGAAAAGTTCCTCACATTAGGAAATTGTAAGCCCACCACCTCCATATACACCCGGTCTTCTGTTACTTGTAAATCTCCTCAACATCAAGAATTTTGGATAAAATTAGATATGAGTATCCCTGAAAAGTCCTCCACATTCAATATAAAACTGTCCCATTCTTCCCCCACACATCCTTCTGCTTCTTATATAAAACTCACCAAAAATAGAGAAGTCGGATAAAATCAGAAATGCATCCCGGAAAATCCCTTCACGTTAGAAAATACAGGGTCAGGTTAAACGCAGACTCAGAAATGGAGATCGCAGAAAAGTCTCCACAATGGAAAACACTGATAAAAAGCAATTTGTGCACGGTCCCTCACTTGAAAAGGTGGAGGAAGTTTTGCTGTGGAGAACATTACCGGTTACTGGATAAAACTGCGCATGTACCAGTCTGCCGAGTAACAGTTTCCTGGGTACCAATCTTCCGGGTGCCAATCAAAATGATCCAAGTTAAGAATGTTACAGGAATCAATTCTGTATAAATTCCTCAGAGTTCCTTCCGCGTTTGAAATGTTGCAGTAGATTTTAAGTTTGGGGAGCTCATCGCCAGCCCTGCGATTTGCTGATAGATCCGCCCTTATAAGTAGGCCAGCATATTTTTCTTGAATAACTTAAAATAATCTAGCAGAACTCCATAGATAATAAACAAGAAAGATGACACTGAATTTTTGGGTGTAACAAGCACGTCTTTTGAATCCGTTCTGACGCAAATTAAATTTATCAAAACTATTCAAAGTCAATAAAACCGGTATGGAAAACAATAGCATCTGACGGAAGAAAGAAGTTTTTCAATCGGGTTTTTAATCCCTCAGATATTGCTGTAAACGGAATTGTGAGCTTACGCCCTTTGGTTGCAGACTTGTGCGTTAAGAAAATCATGAATTTATATCAGAAACATTTAGCAACGGAAACGTTCTCCAGCATAGAAAGAATTTTTGAAATCGGACTTTTAGAAACACAGATATTGACAAAAATAAGATGTGACTTTATGTACCCTAGTGGGAAAACCATGCATTATAGGAAGTAAGTATTCTCAAAGGTTTTTCCATATGAGCACTATCGGTCCAAGAAAAAAAAATTTAGTCAAGTTTTCAGGAGCCCAGATTTAGCTACAAATACATCAGAAGCAGAAATTAACACTTCTGCCCCCTGGTGGCCAAACCATTCTTCACCAAACGATAGAAATTATGTGAAAAATATTTTCCATCATGTCTTGTATGCGATATAGGAAGAATTTTTCAAATCGGAGTTTTAGAAGCAGAAATAACGCAGAAAACGCAATTTACCTTTGTGCCCCCTAGCGGAAAGTCTGTGATTTACTTGAAAATTTTGAATTTATAGGAAAAACATTTCGCATCGGAAACACTATCCAAAAATGAAAATTTTTTTCAAATCGGACTCCTAGAAGTAGAGACATTGACAAAAATCAGATATAAATCTACGCCCCCTGGCGTAGAAGCCATGCATTTTTTCAAGAAGAAAATGTTCCTAAAAGTTTGTCGACATGAGTAGTATCTGTCAACAAACGACTTTTTTCAGTCGAGAGTTTAGAAGCTCGTATTTTGCTGCAAATACATCAGAAGCGGAAATTAAGACTTACGCCACCTAGTGGCCAAACCATTTAAAAAAATAATTAGAAATTATGTGCAAGGGATTCCCCATTAAGAGCTGTATCCGGTGCAGAAAGAATTTTTCAAATCGGAGATTTAGAAGCAGAGACATAGGGGAAAGCAATTTACCATTACGCCCCATAGCGGAACATCTATGAATTAATTGAAAATTTTGAAATTATATCAAAAACATGTCACAATGGAAACACTATCCAACAAAGAAGGAATTTTTCAAATCGGACTCCTAGAAGTAGAGATATTGACAAAAATAAGATATACATCTACGCCTCCTAGCGTAGAAACCATGCATTATTTTAAAAAGAAAATGTTTCTAAAAGGTTTGTCGACATAAGTAGTATCTGTCTACAAACGACGAATTCTTTCAATCAAGAATTTAGAAGCTCATATTTTGCTGCAAATACATCAGAAGCAGAAATTAAGATTTACACCCCTTGGTGGCCAAACCATTTTTTTACGAAAATTAGAAATCATGTGCAAACGATTTCCCATCAGGAGCTGCATCCGGCGCAGAGAGAATTCTTCAAATCAGAGATCTAGAAGCTGATATATATGGGGAGGGATGTAAGGTCAGGTGATACGTAACATCACAGTCTCTCCTTGACAAATGTCAACCACGCCTTCTCGTGGTGCATCCTGTTCCCACTAAAGGGGCTCTGACGACAGCCAATAGCGGTATAACTATACCATCGGGATTAGAGGAAATGCTATCGCACACTCACCAACCCGCTCGGCCAGCGTGGTGAGTTATGGCCAAACACCTCCAAAATGACTCCACAACTTAAATCTTGGCCCTCAGTCTCTGGCCGCTGGAATGTACCTGGCCAAGGCAGCGGCCAGTGCGACATGAAGGCTGAGGGTGCTAAGAATTCCCGGAGGACCGGACTAGGCTGCCATCTAATGCTGACCTTGGCAACGTATAATGGACGCTCCCTATCTTCTGATTCAAGGCTTCTTGAATTGGAAGAGGAACTACAAAGGATCAAGTGGGACATCGTCGGGCTAAATGAGGTAAGAAGAAGATCTCATCGAACTGAAAAGTGGACATCTCTTCTACTAACGTGGGACTGATACTGGCAGAACTAGTGGTGTTGGATTTATAATAAACAAGAAACTGAAGGATAAAGTTGTAGAAGTTGAAAGTTCCTCTGACAGAGCTGCACGACTAGTTATCTAACTCTCGAGAAGATACCAGGCTCAGATTATTCAAACTTATGCACCAACCACAAGTCATCCTGAAGAAGAAATTGAAGAATTTTATGAGGAATTTCGTCATCTAAATAATTAAGGTAAGCAACACTTGAAGATAATTATGGGAGATTTCAATGCAAAAATAGGGCAACAGCAACAGAATGAAACTTCAGTAGGTAAATTCGGTCACGGCAACAGAAACCAGCGTAGAAATACTCTCGTAGAGTTTGCAGAGGCAGAAGGGTTTTTCATCTTGAACTCCTTTTTCAAGAAAAAGCCACACAGGAAATGGACATGGAAACATCCAAATGGGACAACAAGTGAAATTGATTTTATTATGTGTAACAAAAAATTCGTCATAGAAGACTGCAGCCCAGCAAAAACAGTCTTGCTGAACCAGCAGTGAGCCATTGCTTGCAGCCAGCACTGGCCCAGCACTATGTTGCCGCTGCAGAACCGTCAATAAAATGTCCGGGCGGCCAACAGTTCAGGCCAAAAGTTGGCACCCCATCAGTTGTCATATGCCACAACAGGGCCATCAGTGGTCCATTACAGGCAGTAGCTGCCACAAGTGGCCCTGCAAGCACGTGCCAGAAATGGTGGCTAGCCTAATTTGGTCCGCTAGTGGGCCTTTAGTGGCAGCCAACAACCACGTGACGTAACTGGTGGCTTGCCGAATCTTGTCCACCAATTTCCCAGTAGTAGCCATAATAATAATAATAATAAAAAAAGCAAGGATAACCGCAGTTTCCTAAACCTACAATTTTTTACCCTTACGAAGCTTGTGAATTAATGCACTGCGCTGGGGACATTTTCTCGACAGACCGGAAAAACGTCCATTTGCATCTGACTAGATTCGATCCTGGGCCGTGGACTAATTCACTACGCTCGGATATGTGCTAGAAGCTATCTGTTTGGTATGCAATTTGTAATCGAATGCTTCCCTCTTTCATTTTATAATATTGCTAGGTATTTTTCATAAAAGTCAGTTTCATATAATTGTTAAATTAATTTTTTTAACGTAACGATAGTTTTTTTTTTTTTTTTACCTCAAGGGAACTTCACTCATTTTCAAGGCGTGTACATACTTAGAGTCGCTTTCCAAAGTTTTGTACTGTCCTTGCAGTCTTGAAAAGAGATGTTGAATAAATATATATTTACCCGGGTTCATGTCACATTCTGTTACATTTTTAACGTTGTGTCTTTCCTTTCCGTTGTCCGAAGCTACATTTGTTTTAAAGAGTAAAATATATTTTATTTTACTTCTCGTTATTTTTAGAAGCGAATTCTCCCAGTCTTGTGTATTCAACCCATGGATGAGTACACCACATAGCGTTGCTTTTTTTTTATTACAAATAATTAATAAATTTTGTAGGCGTATAATTCTTTTTTTTTTCCCCAACAAACGCTATTTTAATGGTTTTCCAGGATATGTGTTTCAAGCGGTTTCAAATTTTATCTTGTTATTCATCCACTCTATTCCATGAATTGTTATTCATGGGAATGGAGTGGGTGTATTTCATGACTGTAATCTAGTATTTCACGGCTTAATCTGATATCTTCGTCGACGTAAAATTTCATTAGGAAATTAATTCGCCTCTCCACATATGGAGTTTTTTCTTAACATCCACTAAAATAACACGATGGCGATAGCGTCGTCTTCAACTAACTGGTAGCATGAGAGACACACAGCAAGCGTTGCTTCTGCGCAGTCCCGATGTTTCCACCTGCTGTTGGGGGTTGCATTGGTTGCCAGCAACGGGCCACTAGTGGCACTTGCTTGGAGGCCCACAATTCACGGCGATGCTGCAGGGCCATCAATGGCTCGCCAACTGATAGCGCTGCCACCAACGGACCACTACCGGGCCGTGAGCGGCAGATTTCAGACAGCAGTGACCCATCACTGCCAGGTGGTGGCTAGCAGTTTCCCAGCACTTGTGTTTTTGCTGGGAGTGTGCTAAACAAGTTCAACACAGGTAGTGACCATAGATTGGTGAGATGTAAGATGCACCAGAACACTAAACTCGAACGTGGCAAGCTTATAAGACAAACAAAATGTATTGACATAACCAACCTTAAAACACCATAATACCTTCAAGTTGGAACTGAAGAACAGATTCTCTGCTTTAAAAGACCTAACATCGGAAGAAGTGGATATTTCTGAAGTTAACAGAAAAGTAACCAAAGCTCTTATGGAAACAGCAACAACATTAGCTGGGTCTAAGAACAAGCTGCATGTGAACAAATTATCAGGAAAAACCAAAATGTTGATGCAAAAAAGAAGACAGATGAGGACAACTAAAGAAGATGTGACTTCCAAAGTGGAATATATAGAGCTATGCAAGACAGTACGAAAAAGTATCACTGAAGACGTAAGGAAATTCAACTGTGAACTAGTGAGGAAAGCAATTGAAAACAACCAAAGCCTAAAGATAGCAAAGGGACATCTCAGTAAGGGAAGAAAACAGATTATGGCACTGAGAAAAGAAGATGGTTCTGTAACAAGAAATAGAGGCGAAATTTTGACAAGAGTGAAATATTTCTTCTCCAAATTGTATGAAAGGGATGATGCATATACTCCAGACATCATGAAAGGTACCAGTACCAGAGTACTTCCAGTCCTCCCAGCAGAAGTTGCACATGCAATCAAGAACATGAAGCGGGGAAAAGCTCCAGGAGAAGATGGAAATACTGTAGACATCATACAAGAAGCAAGTGGAGAAATCGAAACAGTACTCGCCCAAATTTTCACTCGATGCCTTAATGAAGGGAAGATTCCTAAGGATTGGAACAACGCTACAATGATCCTGCTACATAAAAAAGGTGACATTGAGGATCTCAGGAACTACAGACCTATCAGCCTCCTATCAGTGGTTTATAAAATTTTCACTAAAGTTCTTTCACACCGCTTGAAGGTAACACTGAACATGGCTCAACCAAGAGAACAAGCTGGATTCAGGAGTGGCTACAGCACAATAGATCATATCCACGTACTGAGAGAACTAATTGAAAGAGCGAGGGAATATGAACTTCCATTGTGCATGGCTTTTATCGATTATGAAAAAGCCTTTGATTCGGTGAAGCCATCAGCAGTTACAATGGCTCTGAAAGCCTGCGGTATTGAAGATGCATACATTAATATTATTAATAGCATCTATGAAAATACAAAGATTCGACACATAAAAAAATTGGAAAGGGAGTGAGACAAGGTGACACCGTATCTCCCAAGCTTTTTAATGCCACATTGGAAAATGTCTTTCAATCACTGAACTGGGAAAACAAAGGGATAAAGATTAATGGAGAATATACAACCCACCTTCGTTTTGCTGATGACGTAGTTATTTTTGCAACTACCCCATCAGAGCTACAGAGTATGATCCAAGAACTCGCTGGCAAGAGTAAAGAAGTGGGATTAAAAATTAACTTTCAGAAGACAAAAGGGATGTTCAATGCTTTTACAAGAAATGAAGATTTATCGATTGATGGAGAAAAGCTGGAGATAACAGACACCTACGTTTATTTTGGACAGCAGATATCAAGTGAGGGTCACATTGATGAAGAAATTAATCGGCGTGCAAAACTTGCTTGGAGAGCCTTTGGAAGAAACAGCATAATTTTCAAGAGCAATATGCCATTATGTCTTAAAAGAAAAGTGTTTGATCAATACATCCTTCCAGTGCTTACGTATGGTGCAGAGACGTGGACCTTAACTAAAAGAGAGACATACAAAGGCTGCAGACAACTCAAAAAAGCATGGAGAGGTGCATGCTTGGTGTAACCAGGAGAGATAAGAAGAGGAACTCGTGGATTCGAAAAATGATAAGAGTGGAAGACATCATGATCAGAGTTAAATCTCTAAAATGGCAATGGGCTGGACATACTGCCAGAAGAACAGACCATCGATGGACAGCCAAAATTTTAGATTGTATTCCAAGGGACAGGAAAAGACCCAGAAGAAGACCACATGGGAGATTGGTGGATGAAATTCAAAAGTATGTGGGAGTGACATGGAGGAGACTGGCACAACACAGACCATTGTGGAGGAAACTTGGGGAGACCTTCGTCCAGCAGTGGATTGATAATGGTTGACAATGATGATGATGATATATGGGGAAACATGATTTACCTCTACGCCCCTTAACGGAAAGTATATGATATGAATTACTTGAAAATTTTGAAATTATATGAAAGACATGTCGCCGCCCCGGTGGCGCAGTGGTCTGAGGCGCTGGCCTTTGATCATTCGTCCGTAAGGGGTCCGGGTTCGAATCCCGGTCAGGCATGGATGTTGTGTTTGTCTTACGGCACTGGCTCTCTCCCTTCCCCGGAACCAGTGACCCTAAATTAGGGACGGGCGACTGCTTATAGCCCATTGAGTTGCTCACGGTGGTCGTTAAACCTCCAATCCAAAAAAAAAAAGAAAGACATGTCATACTGGAAACACTAACCAACAAAGAAGGAATTTTTCAAATTGGACTCCTAGAAGTAGAGATATTGACAAAAATAGGATATACACCTACGCTCCCTGGCGGAGAAACTGTAGAATATTTTAAGAAGAAAATATTCCGAAAATGTTTATCGATGTGAGTGGCATCAGTCCACGAAAGAATTTTTTCAATCGATATTTTAGAAGCTCAGATTTTATGGCAAATACATCAGAATCAAAAATTAACCCTTACGCCCCCTGGTGGCTAAAGTATTTTTTACCAAAAATTTGAAATTATATGCAAAAGATTTTTCATCAGGAGATGTATCCGCTGAAGAGAATTTTTTTCAAATCCGAATTTTAGAAGAAGAGTTATCGGGAAAAATGTACTTTACTTTTACGCCCCCTAGCGGAAAATCTATGCGTAATTTGGAAAAGCAACTATATCTAAAATACTCTTCGACATAAATGGAATCGAAAGATAAAATACTTTTTTCAATCGGATGTTTAGAAGCAAATATGTGGAATAAAACGTATTTTTGAATTAGACATCATCTGCGTTTACGCCCCCTAGTGGCGAAATTGTACATCGTAAAAAAAAATCGAAATAAAGGATCGTCATTTGCATATTTCAAGCTTCCTAATGCAAAAATAATTTTTCAAATCGGACTAATAGTTGCCGAGATATCGTGGGTACAAGCAGACGAACAAACCATTAGCATAAGCACGATCTTTTTTTACAAAAGACGCGCTAAAAATGTGAACAGGAAAAACGAAAAAAAAAACATCTGCATAATAAAGTGTAATATTTTTGGTTAATTTAATACTTCACTTTCGACTGATATTAATGACTAAGTGATATTCAACTATAACTATGAGTACTGATTAGCTGATATTCCGTTTATGATTCATATATTGACTCAAATCTCTGTTAAAATCGTTTTCAGGGGGAACAAATATTTAATCGAAATTTTAGTTTAGAAATTTAAAATGCAGTCCTGATTCCTTTAAATTCAATTTGTGACCGCCATATCAACACTTTGAGAAGTTAGGAACCATACAAATGCGCAAGGCACAGTGACGCAAATGGTAACATTTTGCATGAGAAGTTCGAAAGTTATTATGTCGCGCAACAGGAAGTTTGAATTTATTTTTAATTCCCGTGCAAAGTGCAAATACTATTCACTCTTTATTCCTAGTTTTTACACAAACTTTCCTAGAAAGAAAACTGCTTTTTCGCACATCTTCTGTAAAAAATGTTCGTGCTCATGTTATCGGTTTTTCCATCCGTCCGTCCATAGACACCATATCTCTGCAACTATTAGTCCGATTTGAAAAGTTCCTTTTGCATTGGGAAGCTTGAAATATACAAATGATAACCCTTCATTTCGTTTTTTTTTTATGATGTGCACAATTTCACCGCTAGAGCTCGTAAAGCAGATGATAGCGAATTCAAAATACATTTTATTCCATATATTTGCTTCTAAACATCCGATTGAAAACATTATTTTACCATTCGATTCCATTTATGTCGAGTATTTTAGGTATTGTCATTTTTTAAAGTTATCCATAGACTTCTGCTAGGGGGCATTGAGGTAAATTGCGTTCTCCTCGATATTTCTGCTTTTAAAACTCCGATTTGAAAAATTCTTCATGCATCGCATACAGCTCCTGATAGGAAATGTTTTTTTCACATAATTTATAATATTTGGTAAAGAATGGTTTGACCACCAGGGCGCATAAGTGCTAATTTCTGCTTCTGACGTATTTGCAGCAGGATCTGAGCTTCTGAAAACTCAACTGAAGAAGTTATTTTCTGGAAAGATACCACTCACAAGGAAAAACCTTTTGAGAATACTTTCTTCTTAAAATAATGCATGCATTTCCCGCCAGGGGGCGTAGATGCATATCTTATATTTGTCGATATCTTTGCTTCTAAGAGTCCGATTCGAAAAATTGTTTCTGCTGCGAAATGTTTCTCATATAATTTCAAATTTTTCATACAGAACAAGTGAGTCGCTGGAGGGCGTAAGTTCCTGATTCCGTTTACAGCAGTATCTGCGGGATTAAAAACCCGATTGAAAAACTTCTTTCTTCGGTCAGATACTATTGTTTTTCATACTGGGTCTGGTTCCACTGACTTTTAATAGCTTTGATAAATTTAATTTGCATCAGAACGGATTCAAACGACGTGCTCATTACACCCAAAGCCAAATATTCAATGTCATCTTTCATGTTTTTATTTTTTTTTATTTTGAAATTTCCGGATTGTGTAGTAATAGTTTTTTTATGAGAACAGGACATTTGATTGAAGGTTTAACGACCATCGTGAGCAACTCAATGGGCTATAAGCAGTTTTCCGTCCTTAATTTAGGGCCACTAGTTCCAGGGAAGGGAGAGAGCCAGTGCCATAAGATAAACACAACATCCATGCCTCACCGGGATTTGAACCGGACCCTTCTCGGACGAATGTACCACAGTAGTCTAGAACCATGACATGCTAACGTTGTTATCCATATGGGCTTTGTGGTGAATTCTCGTAACTAGCCAGATAAATGATACAAATCAGATTTCAATAAACTTTGGCATATGTGGTTAAAATTATTTAAGGTATATTTTTTTAATCTGGCATACCATGAAATTTCTGACGCAGTCAAAAATCCTGTGAAGACGTTTTCTGTGGATGATACTGGAAACTTTTCTAATGGTTTGGCTTCACTGTAAACAGGACCAGATAAGTTTCCAACCCCCACCACAAGCATTCTTCCCACAGATCTTTTTTCGCAGCATACAAGCGCTGACTTCAAAAATTGTAAATGGTTAGTAAATGAGTATCGCGTTTGCCTAAAGTCCTCTGACAAAACTGATCAACACAAAACAGCTCCCAGAAGAAATGGATCGATGTGGCAATTGATAATAGCAGTCTGCATCAGATGTCCCCTCCCCCACTTGACGGCATTTCTCTCTTTCCTGACCCTCTACAACAAGCCCTGTGCGGTTCAGTGTCATTTGCGCGATTGTTTTTACAGATTGACCCCGAGAAGTCTTTTCTTTATCATATCACCCTCGCTTTTTTTAAAAGTTCAATACATGTACTTCAAATAAATAAGTTGTTTATGCTTATAATGAAATACAACAGTAATTTTTATAAACCACCAGACATAAAAATTCAAAGAATTTACGACAACATCTATCTTTGAGGGGGGACTGAGCCCCTCCTGCTAGCTACAGCCCTGATATGATCCAGGAACTTGCAGACAAGAACAAAGGAGTGGGATTAAAAATGAACTCTCAGAGGACAAAACTGATGTACAACGCTTTTACGAGAAATGAAGATCCATCGACTGATGTGGAAAAGCTCAGATAACTGATTTCCCACATTTACCTTGGACGGCAGATATTAAGCAAAAAAGAGGAAGAAATTAATCAACGAATAAAACATGGTTGGAGAATAAAACACTTTCGGAAGAAACAGTACACTTTTTAAGAGCAATATGTCATTATGTGTTAAAAGCAAAGTGTTTAATCAATGTATCCTTGCAGTGCTTACGTACGGAGCTGAAAAAAAACAAACAAACTAAAATAGACATACTAAGACTGCAGACAACAGAAAGGAGCATGGAGAGATGCATGTTTGGTGTAACCAAGAAAGGTAAGAAGAGGAACTCAAGGATAAGGAAAATGACAAGAGTGGAAGACATCATGATCAAAGTAAAATATCTGAAAAGGCAATGGGCTGGACATATTGCCAGGAGAACAGACCACCGATGGACAACCCAAATTTTAGACTGGATTCCAAGGGACAGGAAAAGACCCAGAAGAAGACTACATGGGAGATGGGTGGATGAAATTTGAAGCAATGAAGAGTATCATGGAGGAAACTGGCTCAAGGCAAACTGTTGTGGAAGAAGCAGCAGTGAATTCATAATAGAAATACCAATACTGAAGAGAGATTTTTGCCATAGATATGATGGAATTGTTTCATGAACTAGTGATGGATGATAGTTTCAATGATCACAAGACAATTCATTTTGTCACAAAATTGTGCTCAAAATTAACAAGGAAATTCAAAACTGGTGTGGGATCCAAAGACACTAAATCTTAAAAAAAAAAAAAAAAAAAACTGACTTTGTCTCAGTTAGTTGTAGTTGTATATATACATTTAATTTAAAAAAAATGTTGGACAAAAGTCTGCCTCTGTTTTTAAAAATGAACTGCCAGCAAGAGACAAAGAATTGGAGTTCAAAATTGCAGAATTATTTTACTTGTTGATAACTGAAGTCATGTTGAAAATTTGAAAGATAAATTTTCACTTCTCCCTGCAAGTTGCAGAATTTTGCCACAATGCATGGGTCAGAGGAGGACCTAAAGTTTAAAGTGAAATTACCACAAGTTAAAATGATAAAGAGTGCACTGCAGGGTTCCCACAGTGCTTATAAATCCTTAAAAAATGCTTATATTTTTTGGGGTGCTTAAAAGTCCTTATATTTTCCCAAAAAGAGCAAACAGTACTTAAAGGTGCTTATTTTTTATTTTGTTCGGACTTTTTTTTCAATTTGCCCATAAACTCGCGATCGGTCGTTTCCGTGAAGCACGTGACATCAACTAGGATTACTTGGGAGTGGCGGAAACAACCCCGCCCAAACTCGTCAAAACATTACAACGGGCGGTGCAGCACGCGATCCCTGCATTATAACTGGCACGTGATTCCTCTTTAGTTCTTGAAGGCAGTGGTGTAAACCTAACAAACCAGTAATGATGCAGCAAATGTACTTCGGCTCTTCTGGGTGCGCACGTGAGCAGTTCATCACCAACGGAAACAAAACGAAAATCGCAGTTATGTTTCTCAGCACGGTGTTCATGCTCCGTAGTTTGCTGTTGTGAGCTTCTTGTTGTTTGTGATCTCAAACAGCTGCATGGTAATTTTTTTCTGTTTGCTGTTCTAAAAAGATAAATAATACTAAAAAAGTTTAATCATAGCTTTGTAGGGTCAGTGCCTGCTCAGGTTGAGCATTAGGAAAATGCCAGGCAAGTGTTGCTTCAGTGACACGTGGTGTGAGCATCCCCTCTATAAACTTTGGATACCTTCCATTGAAAATAATTGGCACAAAGTATATTGCCGACCCTGCAAGAAGGAACTGGACATTTCACAGATGGGAGAAGCTGCTTTAAAGGAACACATGAAAGGTAAGTTTTTTTTTGTTGTTTTTTTTAATGGTTATATAATTTGCTGGGTTTTTTTTAAATACTTTTTAATGGTTGTAGGGATTTTGAGGAAATTCCTAAATTATAGCAAATGTGTAACTCAAATGGTAGATCTGCGAAGCTGTGGGGAGAGACTGCATTGGGCGGGAGTCATTTTGTATTGTTGAGAAGGTCAACACTACTCGTGCTCCCTCTGTTTTTGGCAACCAGCCAATGAAAATGTGCGTACAGCACTGGTGGCATGCTCCCTCCACCATTTATTGAGAACTAAGCATAAAAAAATGCAAAAACCAACTTTGCAAAAACTTTATGAAACTGGCTGAAATTTTGATCAACAACATGAATTGGTAATAGGAACAGACTCTCCAAATTTCACCGGAATCGGTTACAAACTTTTAAATTAGCCATGGGAATATTTAATCATCAGACAGAATATATTACTCTGCTCTTTCTTTTCACGAGTGCTTGCCTGTGCCATTCTTTATTTACTTTTTGATGCGCTATCCGTCCTGGTGGAGGGTATTTTTTGTAAATTATCTTTGGTTTTAAGTGCACATTGTTTGTTTTATTTTTGTATATACTTCTGTTAGAGAACTTGTTGTATCTCTCTTGCAAATATGGTCATGTTCTTGTTACAGAAATATTGTTTTTAGCATTATATTTAATTCCAGGCCTACATTGAGTTCCGGCATTTGTACATATTGCATGATATGTTACTCAGATTCTTATCTCATTGTTTTATTAATTCATTTTACTCTGTAATGCATATTTGTCAATAAAGATTGTTTTGAATCCAACTCATGGCGACGATAAACTAAACACATTGTGTACATCTCCGCAAATGAGTTCTCCCCCTCCCGAACTCCACCGAAAGAAAAAAGATGAAGTCAGTCTCCCACCACCATTGTTTCAGGACTATGACTAAAAAAAATTACTGACAGCAAAGAGAAAGACATCAATACCTTGGATTCAATTCATATGAGCTTTTATCAAAAAGATTTAAATGAATGAGTGCAGAAAGCTTTCAGCAGTATGATAATTTATGTTGATGGCAACATCATTCATTACCTCTGAGTGGAAAATACAACATACAAGGGAGAATCAAATGAAAACTTTAAATAATTTTCTTCTCACAATTTATTGAACAAATATCACCTGTATCATTTTCAAATGCAATCTACATTTTGTGTAATACAAGTCCTCCAGCACTTACAGAGTGCATAGATTCCTGTAGAAAAAAATCTTTTGGTTGTGTGTGCAACCACTCCGTCACCACCTGCTGCACTTCTTCATCAGACCTGAAAGTCATTCGTTCCACCGCATCTTTGAGTGGTCCAAAGATGTCGTAATCACTTGGGGAGAGGCAAGGTCTGGTGAATATGGCTGATGTGGAAGACACTCGAAGTGCAGATCTTGTATGGTTGCAACCGCTGCATGGGCACTATGGGGCCAAGCATTGTCATGCTGCAACAAGACACCGGTACTCAGAGTCCACTTTGTTTGGAGGTCGAAGACGATTTCTAATAAGATCTGCATATGTGTCACTGGTTACAGTGTTTCCCCTGGGCATGTAGTGCTACAAAATTACACCTCGTTCATCCCAAAAGAGAATCAGCATAACCTTCCCTGCAGCTGGCTGTGTGCTGAACTGTTTCGGTGAGGAAGGATGGCGCCATTCCTTGCTTGGCTTCTGGCTGATGATAGTGAACCCAGGTTTCATCTCCAGTAACAATTCTCTGTAGGAAACCATAACCTTGTGCTTCAAAGCACAGCAAAAGTTCTTGACAACCATCAACACATCATCATTTCAATTCTGGAGTCAGCAGGTGTGGCACCCACCTTGTAGACACTTTGTTGAACTGGAGCACATCACAGATGATGTGGTGCGCTGAACCATGACTGATGTTCAAAAGTGCGGCTATTTCATCCACAGTCACTTGGCAATTTCCCATCACAATGTCTTCAACTGCTGTTAATGGACTCTGGTGTCACTAATCTGAGTGCCCGACCTGGTTGAGGAGTATCTATCACAGAATTCACACCATTTTGGAACTTCTTAGTCCATTCATACACATACTAGAGTGACAGACGTGCATCACCATACCGCAACTTCATTCGACAATGAATTTCAATAGGTTTCACGCGTTCACTACAAAAAAAAAAAAAAAAAAAAAATGGATGACAGAACATTGCTCCTCTTCGGTGCATGTCTCAATTGGGGCGACCATCTTTACACTGCTACTGTGATGTCACTAAGCTTGTGTGCACCATGCTGCCTCCCGTAAGAAAATCTTTTAGTCACTGATAACAGTGTTGTCAATTACAGGTCAATGACACTGCATTTTTAATTTTTTATCGCACTGTTATGGTTTTCATTTGACTCCTGATAAAAAGTCCTGTCCCTGGTATTAACAGTGCTACAAAGGTGATAATGAAATATACTGTATATGCTAAAATGCATGGTGGTGGTTGTGTTGGGGTGATTTCATTAAAAATTAAGGGTTGAAATTGTCCCATTTTTATCAACTGAATTGCTAATTACCAAATACAGCAGATGTGCATGATTTAAAAGCACCATTTGCAGCAACATGTATACGAGGTCCGATCGAAAAGTTCCGAGACTAGGCCGATATACAACAAAGTACTTATGTTACTTAAGTCTGGCTATGATCTCCCTCAAAATAGTCTCCTTGGGTAGCGATACATCGCTGCCAGCGTTTTTGCCACTGGTGAAGCGCTCTCTTTAAGTTCTGTTCACAAATCATGTCAAGCACTGGCTGCGATTTGAGCTGGATCTTGTCCACGGTATCAAAACGGCGAACCTTGAGCTTCATCTTCGGGAACATCTTCAGGAACAGAAAACAGCTGCAGGGGGCCAAATCCGCCGAGTAAGGTGAGTGAGAAAAGGTAGTCATGTTGTTGCAGCTGCAAAACTGGCGTGTTGCTAATGCTCTGTGAGCTGCTGCATTGTCGTGATGGAGCAGGAAATCGCACCTGTGCCACATTTCAGGTCGTTTGCGGTGAATGTCATCACTAAGACGGCGCAGAACATTGCAGTGAAAATGGGTGGTGACAGTCTGGCCCTGGGGGATGAATTCACGGTGCACAACCCCACGAATGTCGAAGAACACGATGAGCATGATTTTGGTTGTGCTCCGGACCTATTGGGCCTTCTTTGGTCGTAGAGATGCCGGGCTCTTCCACTGCGACGACTGTTGTTTGGCCTCCGGGTCTTAACCGTAGACCCAAGTCTCACCCCTCGGCGATGACCCATGACAGGAACGTTGGTTCATTCACAAACCTGCTGACGAAGATCTTGACAGAGTTCGACACGGAGCACCCTCTGTTCGATGTTCAGAATCTTTGGCACTAACTTTGCATCCTTGCACTGTTTTGTATGACACATTGATGATGGTACCAATGTCTGTATGACACACTGACGATGGTAGCAATGTCTTGAATCGTTCTCCGATGATCCTTGTCCACCAGTTCCCTAATTTTGTCCACATTTTCGGGGTTTCTGCTCGTGGACAGTCGCCCTGATCTCTCGTCATTTTCCAGTACCGTTCTGCTGCTTTTGAAGTGCGAGTGCCACTCAAAACACCTCAGATGACTCATTGTTTCATTGCCATAAGCCTGAAGCAACATTTCACGTGTCTCCGTTCCCGATTTGCCGAGTTTAATGAAGAATTTGATTTTTGCTTACGGCTCTAGTTTGCAGTCCCTACCGAAATCAAAGCTATGTTCTGCATGTGGTCACCAAATATCGTGTAGCATAGCTCCCGATGTTCACAGAACGACGCCACTCAACGCAATGACTCATGAAGGTCACTGCCATCTGTTGGAGTGCTACGTACCTAGTCTCGTAACTTTTTGATGGCACTACATATTGACACAATTAAATAGCCATAATACATTAACAGATAGTATTGCACATTCTTTTTTTTTTTTTTTTTTTGGGGTTGGAGGTTTAACGACCACCGTGAGCAACTCAATGGGCTATAAGCAGTCGCCCGTCCCTAATTTAGGGTCACTGGTTCCAGGGAAGGGAGAGAGCCAGTGCCGTAAGACAAACAACATCCATGCCTGACCGGGATTCGAACCCGGACCCCTTACGGACGGTATTGCACATTCAGTATATATGAATTAATGCACAGTTTAGAAATCTAGTATCAGTTAAAATGACACTCAGTTATAGTGAAATATAATATATGTCCACTCAAGTCATTGTTATAGCTGTGTTTAACTGCATACAGACAGAGAAGGAGCAAGCAGCAAACCCCATATTTATGAAGCAATCACAATTTATAGACTTACATAAGGACAGCCAGCCACTCCAAACTTTTTTTTTCAGGAATAATTAATTATTTTTTTAAAGATCTACTCTATCAGTGAAGCTTCCTTATAACAGGGGGGGGGGGGGGGGTTGCTGCTTAGTCCTTGGCTTTTCATAAAAAGAATGGAGTCAAGGGAATGGTTTAATATATTATTCTACATATTTGCCTTCTGAGTCAACATACTTCCTATACCAATATGCTCCAGATTCTTAAATAAAAATCTGATGGTTGTGCCCAAAACCATGTGCCAACAGCTGATGTAGCATTGGAAATGAACTGGAATTTTATTCCTTTCAAATGTTTCTTCAATTTGGAGAACAGATTATAATCAGATATTGCTAAAGTTAAGTAAACAGAATGTTTCAACATTCAGAGTGAATTTCACAAAAATTTGCCAGCACGACGCCAGCCAAGTGGGCCAAAGAACAAAACCCTTTCTGACAATAACAGAACCCCTTTTGACAATCTCTGCCTGCAGTTTGATTTCAATTCCTGCTTCAGTTTGCGCACAAGGAATGTATAATCTGCTGCTGTAATGGTGGCACCATTTTCCAGGTAGATCACTAGCACTACCCTGTCCTTGTTCCACAACACAGATGCCATCACCTCTGCTGTAGACTTCTGCTCTCCAAATTTCTCCAGATGAGGGGAACTGCTGTCTTCCTGTTCTTTGGGTTGTGGATACTGCAGATGTTTTAGCATTTCATCCATGGTTAGTATTCAAACCAAGAAACTGTCCACATCCTGCTGAAAATGCTGTGACACTGCCTTAGCTTCTGCAGCTCAACGACTCTTCCCATCTGCAATTAGGAGTTTCAGCACCCATTTGGAGCTTTCCCTATGCCCAGCAACTTGTGGATGATGAATCCAACACATTCATGGAACATCGTTAGAATCTCATCTATCTTTTTTTACAGATTCTTTGGTCTTCCAAAATCATATTCAAGACAGTAGTCATATTTTGTGGAACAGTGACCACACCAGGTCTTCCTGGATGGTCTTCATTTTCAGTGTAGAAATGCCCTGTCTTAAATTTGACAAAACAGTTTTTCACTTTGAAATAGCAAGGACACCAATCACAAGTTTCCAACATTATATCATATGTATTTCTTTTGCTGTATTCCCTTCCAGGAACAGGAATTTATTACTGCTGTGCTCTATTTTGCTGTGAACTCTACTTGTGTTCACAGCAAAAGAGAGCATCTTTACTTCAAACCTGAGAATGAATTGGTCAGTCATATCACAATAAGATAAAAAAATGTTACAAGAAATATATTTTCATGTAACACATCTCACTTGTTAAGAAAAAGAAGCTGTGAAAGCTAAAGATTTATAAACATTCCCTCATATCACATAACATGTTCATTCTAAAATTTCATGAACTAAAAAACAATGATTATGAAAACTGGGGGTAGTTTTCATTAATGATAAAAAAACTAAATTCATGAGCTTTATTTTTCACACTGATTGTTAATGAAATGAAAATATATATGAAACTACAGTCACCTTATTCTCCTCCTGAAGACTTGCTAATGAACAATAACACTTTCTCTTTTCATATAATTTAAACCTATATAAATATAATTAGAATTATGTGCCATAAATCTCACGTGCATATCCCCCATTTAAAGAGAGAAATGAAAACAGTAGTGAAGTACAGAAGTTTTTTTTTTTTTTTTTTTTGATTGGAGGTTTAACGACCACCGTGAGCAACTCAATGGGCTATAAGCAGTGGCCCATCCCTAATTTCGGGTCACTGGTTTGGTTCCAGGGAAGGGAGAGAGCCAGTGCCATAAGACAAACACAACATCCATGCCTCACCGGGATTCGAACCCTACCCCTTTCGGACGAATGATCAGAGGCCATCGCTTATACCACTGTGCCACCGGGCGGCGTACAGAAGGTTGGATGTACTTCTGTATTAAAATTTTGTGATCTTATGAAAGAATTTGTCAGCTTTGGATACATAACTAGATTTACACATTGGGACGCTGAATTTCTATCACATACAAACAGTAGGGCAATTTAACAGATACTCTTGGAAAAGACAGCTCAGGTGGTGAGGAACACAATAACATCACCAGAGTAAATGAACAACTTTGTAATTATCAGACAGCTTGTGGGAACATGAGCATGATGCAAAACCTCTCCATTGGCAGCATACTCAGCTTATACAATCATAGAGCCGTCAGACAGTTTCCGCTTTCACTATCCACAATTTCTACTCCTGGTCTTGTAGGGAAACTGCTGTCCATGTAGGTAATGGGTGAGACTAAAGATGGCATTTAACCATGTCCCACACATGTTATATTGGTGGCAAATCCAGAACACCAACTAGCAATGCTAACATTACATAAGCATTCTTCAAAAATATTGGCAGTATGTGGACAGGAAATATCTTACTGAAGCATGGTGTCAGATGCCCCAGTCTCAAAGGGAAGCCAGGATATCTGTAGTACAGCATCAAGTCATTATACTGCCTGCAAGATGCAGTGGAAATGTTTGGCTATCTTAAGTAATGACAGGGTTCCCACTCAGAAGTAATAAAAAAATTCCCTGACTTTTCCAGGTTCTCCAGGTGGTTTTTAAAGTTTTCTAGAGTGGCATGTTGTAAAGAATTGTCACATTTCATTCCATTCATTTTTCTCACCAAAGCACACACTTGTAAATTCTTTACATAATTTGTCTTTATAAAATTACCTGCTTTTCATTAATAACAACTGTGCACATTATTTTTTGTACCAAAGTTTCGTGAACTTTTGTGAATACTACCCACACAGAATTTGCAAATACGTTCCCACAGAAACAGGTCATACACAAGAAAAAATCTGTCAGTTGAATAGTTTCAGCTTTTCTATAACACAATGCAGCTAAGCTTAATGATGGAATGGCTTTGTTCAAAGAAATATTGTTTCAAGAGAACCAACAGACAAAGGACTTTGATCTATCATTTGATTGGCTCTCTTGTGAAGTGTTTCTTCAAGCAGGAGCCATTGTGCCTAATTGTTCCATGTTATAACAACTGCCTGCAGAAATTGAACAAAAGCTTAATAACTGGCAATTTTAAAAATTCAATTTTGCATCTTTTTTTAGAGAATAAAGGAAATACTTAATATGACTGAAAGATGACGATTATGGGCAAAACACGTAACAATATTAACAAAGAAAGGTGACTTGATCACGCTAGTTACGTTAACTAAAACTTTTACAAAAAGTTCGTAAGTTGGAAGCTTTCGACCTTATCTTAGGTCTTCATCACGCCAATGGAGGACTAAGATTGTTGCCAGATTCTACATTTGAATTTTTCCTATTTTTGTTGCCAAAACTTAGAATTGATCTCCAGATTAACGGAATGTAGAGAGGAGATTCGGAGTTGCAAGTCATTGAGTTGAAAATAATTTCTATGCTTTCACGGTAACGGAGGGCAAAACGATTGTCAAACGAAGCAATTCGTTTTGCTTCGTTCCAGTGGGGAACTGCAGATGTGTCTTCCATTGTCAAAATAGACAAGGCAGTGTTGGGATTGCCTTTCGAAACATCTTTTCTATGTTCTAAAATTCTATGGCTTATGCTCCTGTATGTGCTTCCAATGTATAAGTTATCCCCAGTAGAAGAAGAGATAGGAATGCAGTAAACTCCTGGGAGGTTCAGGCTTTCAACTTTGTCCCTATCCCTTTGTAGAAGTTTCAAGATGTTTGGGGTAGATTTAATGGCAAGATGGTAACCAAAACTTCTAAAAAGAATCTGTAACTTATAAGCATAGGAAGGATGGTAAGGAACAGAACCACAGAATTTCAGGTCTTCTTTCTTGTGAGGAAGGAGGCATTCGATTTTCGAATGGTTTTCATATTTCTTTATGAGGGATTCGAAAATCGAATGCCTCCTTCCTCACAAGAAAGAAGACCTGAAATTCTGTGGTTCTGTTCCTTACCATCCTTCCTATGCTTATAAGTTACAGATTCTTTTTAGAAGTTTTGGTTACCATCTTGCCATTAAATCTACCCCAAACATCTTGAAACTTCTACAAAGGGATAGGGACAAAGTTGAAAGCCTGAACCTCCCAGGAGTTTACTGCATTCCTATCTCTTCTTCTACTGGGGATAACTTATACATTGGAAGCACATACAGGAGCATAAGCCATAGAATTTTAGAACATAGAAAAGATGTTTCGAAAGGCAATCCCAACACTGCCTTGTCTATTTTGACAATGGAAGACACATCTGCAGTTCCCCACTGGAACGAAGCAAAACGAATTGCTTCGTTTGACAATCGTTTTGCCCTCCGTTACCGTGAAAGCATAGAAATTATTTTCAACTCAATGACTTGCAACTCCGAATCTCCTCTCTACATTCCGTTAATCTGGAGATCAATTCTAAGTTTTGGCAACAAAAATAGGAAAAATTCAAATGTAGAATCTGGCAACAATCTTAGTCCTCCATTGGCGTGATGAAGACCTAAGATAAGGTCGAAAGCTTCCAACTTACGAACTTTTTGTAAAAGTTTTAGTTAACGTAACTAGCGTGATCAAGTCACCTTTCTTTGATGACTGAAAGATCTACCAAATTCTAAGCAGGCAGTAATTGCAAGCAAAAGTTTGAAATCTTGAAAAAAAAAATTTTGTTTTGGCAAAATGAAGTATCTATTGATTTTTTCAAAAAAAAAAAAAAAAAAAAAAGGAGTAATTTTCCCTGAGTTTTCCCTGATTTTTGGAACCATTTTCAAATTCCCTGAGAATTCCAGGTTTTCTCTGTTTTCCAGGTTGAATGGGAACCCTGAATGACTTTCTAGATTACAACTGCAATTTGTGCTGTATGCTGTTCAACTATGGCTCAGAGATGTCACCCCAAGCATTAAGCAATCATTGGGTCATAAAGCAGAATTTTATTTCCATAGACCACACAATGTTGTTTATTAATGAGCATCCCAGTTGAACTATGAACAGCACCACACCAGACACTGGAGATGACCAGCATTAGCCAGAAGTAAATAATGCTATGGATGCCAGACGTACAATTCCACCTCAGCCAGTCAGCATACTGTGGATTAGTTTCCTCTTTGTCTTCACTGGTTGAATTTTGATGTTACATTTTACAATGGTTTTTGTTCACTGATGGAACTTGTGCTTGGTGATTTTTAGCTTTATTAAGCCTCTTGAACTGCAAAAATAAAATATTAATAATAAAAAATAGCAGAGAAATGGTTTGCATGCAGTAGAGTGGCCGCTGGTTTGTGTCATCACTGCTGACGGAAGATAGCTTGCAGGGTAGTAGGTGCAGTGTAGGCTTGTTCAGGTTAGAAGATTCATCCATCGTGTAATCATTCACTGCAAACCACTCAAAATCTGGCAAGCATGGGTGCCTTCTTACAACCACTGCTGACAGAATTGGTAAACTGTGATATTGTAACAAATCCACATGTTCCCCTGAATGTTGGGTAGACCTTTTGCACTTTAGAAGGCCAATATTCTGCTCCCTCTAGAAGTTGCTTAGCAGTCCAGTGAATGTGCTGTTCTTCCAGGAATTAGGCACTGAAAACTGGGAAATTGTTACTGGCCATGAACCTATGATACCTTTAAATAAGAGCTCAACACATCTGCACTTATAGTGACCACTGAAGCTACCAGATTAGTCTGACACTGGAATCAATAGTGTATCACAGCATGATGTTCTCACCTGCTAATTTGAAAACAAATCAGTATCAACTTCTGGGTATTGAAATTCCTATGGCCTGCTGCAGAACCATTAAAGTAGTTTAAACACTACCTTTCTTATACTATAAATACATTAATTAAAACACATCACATCAAAATGTGAAAACAGTTAATATATGCTGTGTGTGTGAAATATATAACATTCATGCCGCAACCTCCCTTTCACCCCACAAAAACTGCATCTACTACCATAATTTTCATTGTATAATCCACTGTTTATCTCCTAAAAAACTTAAAATGTAGGTTATGTGGATTTTACGCCGATTAAAAACAACGTCGTTGTTTTTGTGGCCCTTTGATTTTAAAAAAAATCACAAGGTAATTGTGCAGGAGAGGGGTATAATTGGAAAAGGAACTCTCTTGAAATTTTTTTTCTCAGTTTAGGAGTTTGTACAAAGTGCAAAGGAGGGGGAAGGGGTGTCATAATAAAAGATCGGGGAAGTTGTGGGGAGGAACGGCAGGGGTCATTTTGTATTGTTGAGAAGGAAAACGCTGGTTTCTTGGGCTCTCTGGTTTTATCAACTAGCCAATGAAAACGTACACACAGCACATGCTTTTTTTCAAAGTTCCTTGTTCTGGATCTCATGTGTGCTGCACCTTGTGTTTATAGTTCATACTTTGCCATTTTGACAAACTTCTCTGCTATTGATATTTTCCTTCACTGCTATTTATGTCTTCAAAAAGGAAACATTTCAGTTACACTGCCGAATTTCAACTTAAAGTGGGGAGCACAGCTGAGAGAGAGGATATGATCGTGTCACTGCGCGACAGTTTTCAGAAGGTCAGGAAACTTTTGCACGGTGACAAGCGGAAAGCTGAGGTCTAAAATATACACAAATCTGTCGGTAAATTCCACGGGGAATTCAGGGAATTCCAGTCCTATTTTATACTGACCCGCATATAAGCCGACCCCCTAACTTTGAAAGCAGGATTTCTTCCAAAAACTTTTGACTTATACACAAGTACATACGTTATTTCTATGACTTGTTCTATATCAGCGTTTCATCACTGGCAAGGTGTAATGCAATACTTTGGAGCTGCATCAGTGGGATGAAATTTTGTGCTATATGGATGCCACACCATTGAGCAATCCAGAAATAAAATATAAATGTAAAAAAAATAACTTATAAAAATGAATTTCTTTATTTAATAAGATAGTTTTCTTACTTCTTCGGACACGTGGGACACTTTATGTAACTGACTTTTCTATTGGAAATTCTGCTTCTGGATTAACATTTGTGATGTACAGATTATAGTGGGTCTTTTTCTTCTGAACGCCATGCTCTGTGGATTATACACTGGTGTGGATTGCACAAAGGAAAAAAAAAATTGTGTGAATTTTACGGTCTGTGCAGAGATGCCAACATCTGAAGTGTCATCAGTAGTCCATATGTGTGGTGCCCGTAATTTCTATGTAGTGAAGTCAAGTTCCCACATTAAAATTTGCAGGGTAACACATCTATTACTCAGAGTACACTGCTACAGTTTTAGCAACATTTTAATTAGGATGGGGGACAATAATTGGATAAAAAAATATGTTACAAGTGCATATATTGGGTTGTCGGAAAAGTCATGACGTATTTTGGCACCTGATGGTGGTTGGGCAGTTTTGGAAGTACTAGAGGCGTGGCAGCTCTGTTATCGCTATGGCATTCGACAGGTGCCAGTTCTAGCTGCAGTCTAAAAGGAATAGTGAGCAATTTGGTTGATTTGCAGAGATTTGACATCAAGTTGAAGATGAAAGACCAAACTGTGCATTTTCGCCATATTTTACTGTTTTACTTCTGTAAATAAGGAAGAACGCACGTCAAGCTTGTGAAAAGTTGCGTAAATTGTACGGTGATAATGCTCTACAAGAACGTCAGTACCAGTGGTGGTTCGCAAAATTCCGTGCTGGTGATTTTGACCTCAACGATATTCCTTGGTCCGGGAGGCCAACCAAGGTTGATGCGACCAAATCAAGGCATTGATCGAGTCAAACCCACATTACACGACACTAGAGATTGCAGACACATTGCATGTCCATCATTCAAGCGTTCACGACCTCCTGAAGAAACTGGGAAACGTAAGCAAGCTCGATGTGTGGGTTCTTCATGAACTCAAAGAAGCTCAATTGATGGCGGTATATAAACATCTGCGATATGCTCATTAAATGTGAGGAAAATGATCCTTTTTTGAAGCGACTGATAACTGGTGACGAAAAGTTGATTGTGTACAACAATGTGCTGCGCAAACGGTCTTGGTCCCGACGTGCTGCTTTGCCTCAAACAACATCCAAAGCAGACATTCATCAACGAAAGGTTCTGGTCTCAGTGTGGTGGGATTTTAAAGGTGTCATGTTTTTCGAGCTCCTACCACGGAACCGAACAATCAATTTGAATGTGTACTGTGGGCAATTGGACAGTTTGAATGAATCCATCATCCAGAAACGTCCAGAGCTCGTTATTCGTAAAGGTGTTGTGTTCTATCACGACAACGCGAGACCACACACAAGTTTGATCACCCGCCAAAAATTATTGGAGCTTGGGTGGGATGTGTTGCCACACCCAGCATACTCGCCTGACCTTGGGCCATCAGACTCCACTTCTTTCGCTCTCTTCAACAGTCCTTGCGCGGTATAACGTTCAATTCAGATGAGGCTGTAAATCAGCACCTTGTACAGTTTTTCGCCATGAAAGACAAGTCCTTCTATGAACGAGGCATTCTGCAACTCACTGAAAGATGGGAAAAGGTTATCGAACAAAACGGGCATTATATCATTGATTGATCTTTGTTCTTTCTATCAATAAATGACCTTTGCAAAACATGGTTAAAATAAGTCATGACTTTTCCGACAACCCAATACTTATGGTTATTATGTGCTGTGTAACAGAGAAAAAAAAAATTAAAAAACAAGAAAAATAGCACTCTGCCTTAATAATCTGCATATCATAATTTTTTAAAGAGATATGAAGAAATACTTTTTGTACTTTTCTGCCCATTCCGAAAATATTCCTCACGTTTTTCAGAGCGAACATGCTGGCGGCAATAGTCTCTTCCTCCATGTGCAATTGAAAAATCAACAATACATAGGGAACAAAGCCCATGGCTTCTGAATACCAGAGATGATTTTAGACACAGAAATTCTTGCAAATAACTCTCCTTGAATTTTTGACAACTTTTTTGCTTTCTAGATTCAAGATTAGAAAAGGCAGCTGGCTATTTATCTGATGCCATTGCAAGTAAATTGGAACAAGAAAAGCATGGGAGCAAAGACTAATGATGCACAGAACAACTAACTTTGAAAGGAGGAAAACACAAGCAGCTGCTGGTGGGATGAATGAAATACTAGCATACATACTCGGGCACTATCCGGGAGACAAGGGTTCGATTCCCGTCCCAGGACGATGAAATTTTCAAGTTTTCGGATATTATCTGACTTAACATCCATGTCATATTTACACCAATAAATGGATTCACATCTACCAAATTTGTATTGCTGGTGGGATGTTTTCATTGGCAGGTTGCCAAAGACAGAGGGAGAGATACCAAACAGAAATCAATCATCGCTCTTTCCATGTTAATAAGCGAGTCTCGGAAAAATTCTCATTGGCCACCACCGGGAATCGAACCCAGGTCTTCCAGTTATGCGCCAGATAAGCTACCACTGCACCATAGCGGCCTCAAATTCTCTGGACTCACATGTGATTAACTGCCAAACTACATGGCAGGCTGCTTCATGGAGCCCACACAATGCTGGGGATTCACCAAAGATGGAAAGCAGCAACTGAACAAATAACTAGGAGGCGAATGAATAATTAATACAGACAATTGATGCGGATTAGGAACATCAAACAGACATCATCACTTTTTCCATGTTAATAAGTGAGTCTCGGAAAAATTCTCATTTGCCACCATGGGAATCGAACTCAGGGTCTTCCAGTTACACGCCGGACATGCTACCACTGCACCACAAAGGTGGCAGCCGATGAGAATTTTTTGAGACTCACTTATTAACGTGGAAAGAGCGATGATTTCTGTTTGGTGTTCCTGATCCACGTCGAGGGTGTGAATTAATTATCCATTCGCCTCCTAGCTATTTGTTCAGTTGCTGCTTTCCATCTTTGGTGAATTCCCAGCATTGTGTGGGACTCCATGAAACAACCTGCCATGTAGTTTGGCAGTTAATCACATGCAAGTCTGGAGAATTCGAGGCCGTTGTGGTACAGTGGTAGCATGTCTGGCGCTTAACTGGAAGACCATGGGTTCAATTCCTGGTGGCGGCGGATGAGAATTTTTCTGAGACTCAGTTATTAATGTGGAAAGAGCGATGATTTCTGTTTTTTGTTCCTGATCCACGCTGAGTGTTTGAATTAATTATCCATTTGCCTCCTAGTTATTTGTTCAGTTGCTGCTTTTCATCTTTGGTGAAACCCCAGCATTGTGCGGGGCTCCATGAAGCAACCTGCCATGTAGTTTGGCAGTTAATCACATGAGAGTCTGGAGAATTCGAGGCCGCTGTGGTGCAGTGGAAGCATGTCCGGTGAGTAACTGGAAGACTCCGGGTTTTGATTTACGTCAAGTGTTTGAATTAAGTATCCAGAGGCAGAGATTTTCTTTTACTCTGGGGTACAGAAGCATTTAGCTTCTGAACCGTCCAATGCGCACGATCTCTGCCATCCCCACCACAAAAAAGTTCCTGGACCTTTCATACAGATTTCACCCCCCCCCCCGGCTCTCTGCAAATTCCTGAACTGGGAAAAATATCCAATGTAATTATCTTTCTATACTGCAACAATGAAACTTAGATGGATAAAAAAAAAAAAAAGGCAAAAATCCATATTTTTTTTTTTTTTTTAAGGTGAATAAAGTTCAAATATCCAGTTTTTTTCTTTCAAAAGCAAACAAAAAGCAAAAAATTCCGTAGTTTTTTTCAGCATTACTGTAGTTTTATAGTTAGACCTAAAAATCCATAGAAACATAACATCTGGCTAGTTCTCTGATATCAAGAGTCAATAAATAAAAAAAAAAAAAAAAGAGACATTTATAAAATTATAGGTCAAAATAAATATTTGGAACTTGTGTACAAAAACAAGCTTAGTTTGCATCATCATCAGAGTATCAGAATGTAGATGTACGCGCATATGCTGTACGCAGATATTTCCAAATTATTAGCCGATTTTACAGATTTTTTTTATCTACAAGCAAAAACTAAGTGTTATTTACAGCAATTATAACACTTATTCATGGTTTACTCAGATTCATATACTTAATTCGATTTTAACTTGAACTTTCAGTTATTTTTCACATCTGCTGAGATCTTTTGTTTTTATAGATGTTTCTGGCCTCTAGATTTTATCAAGGCCTTTTCTTAGTATGTAGGAATTGTATCAAAAGTTTTGTTTACACAGAAATAATTTAAATTTTATTGCTAGGTCCTCTAACAATTGCCAGTTATTAAATTAAAATCTTTTCCTTATGTATTTTGTAAGTGTAATGTATTTTTGAATTTAGTTGTTGAAAATGCTATTTATAATTTTTGAAGGTTCATTAATGGAACTGTTTTTCTGGATATAAAAACTCCCTGTTTTCATGAGGTTTTGTAGTCCAATATTTCAATATTTTGCCATAAAGGTCCATTTCATATGCATTGCTACATATTCAATTGCAATGTACTAAGCGATGGAATCTGTAAAATTTTAATAATTATTTATTGTTTTATTAATTTTTCTATAAAGTATCTTATTCTATTGTTATCATGGTTTGTGGGTTTGCAGCAAGTTTTCAGTTTCTATGGTTGTGAATGCGGATACATTTTACTTTTATACAACTCTGATCATCATATCTTTCATGTTTGTGTTACTGTAACACGCTAAGGCATGTTTTCAGCACTATCATTTGAACCCCATTAACAAAAAAATACTGCTTGTACCCATTTTGATTCCATGACTTACTGCCTGTTTTGCAATACAGATGATCATCATAAAAGCTGGAGCTTCAGAAGCCCGGTCTACGTCACATTAAAAAAAAAAAAAAAAAAAAGGAAGGAAAGACAAACAACAAATGCTGACTTTTTTTTTTTTTATTATTCCCCTTTCAGCTCTTTTGGTGACACCTTTATATATATATAAAAAAAAAAAAAACGCAGAATGGAAAGTAGCCAATACTTTTGTAGAAAGCAACATCGTCTGTGTGGGGAATCTGTAACAATGATTTGTACTCTGAAGCTGTTTGACAATGATCTAACAAAAACACAGTCAATGCTGAAGAGGATTAACGAGCATACAAGGTATAACCTGTACACCCATTTATTTACAAAGAACATTTTTCCAAAAATAACCTTAAACTGTGCTTTCTATAAAATCCCAAACCAGTCACTTCAACACAAATTAACTAGTTCCAAGAAAGAGAGGAGGGAGAAAAAGCAAGGGAAGTACACCATATTATACATACATAGGAAAAAAACAACAACTGGTAACAGGAAATGCAAGTATGCTGGTAGAGAGCAGTAACAAGAGCAATATAACAGTCATTTTTCTGCAATGCACACAGGTGTACAAAAAAAAAACAAAAAAACCATACAAAAATCAAAAGCTGCAATAAAGACTGGGGGGGGGGGTGTTATTGAAAATTTTCCTTACAGAAAAAACATTGCACAAGAACCACAATTGCCCATACAGTTTAGCAAGATGAAAAGAAAACTGCTGGAATGAATTAGCATGAGCTGATAATGCTCATCACAAATATGATACAAAATACCTTGAATTTTACATAAGATGATCTAAATAACAACAACACAGGAATTTCAATAAATTTTGAGTTTAACAAGGATTTGTTACAGGGGACACAAAGTGAGCCAAAATTTCAGTAAAAACAACAAACTTGGAATTGATTACACATGTACAGATAGAATAGTTTCCAAGCAAACATGATGCATTTTAATGCAACTAAGAAAAGCACTTTTCTATGAGCATCTCGGTTAGCACACAATTAAAAAAAGAAATGATTATAATCCACCATTTTGGCATTTAATTTGGAAAAACAATTACTCACTTTGAATAATCTGGACAAGTCTGACAATTTTTGAAACACCAGCATGTTTGTGGCATATTTACAAGACCACATACAATATTCCCCCACACCAGCCCAAAGGAAAAAGGAAAAACATGCAATACTCATTTTTCAAACACAAAGCTTCATCTCTGCAGCATAATAGAAAATAATACACAAGAAACCAACACAGGAAGTGTAGTTTTTGATTTCAATCTTCTGGAAGATTTATCGGGCACCAGAGCACCCACGCATATTTTTAGTTACTGGATAGCAGTTGAGTCCACTGAATGACTGTTGCTATAACTTGCTGTTCATTTGGATATGTTACAGTAACTACCTTCAAAACCTTTAGTGATTTTCTTTTTTAGTTAAGAACAACAACTGATATTTAAAGGAATTTCAACATATATCTATATAACCCTATATATATATATTGAAATTCCTTTAAATATCAGTTATTATTTTTAACTAAAAAAGATATTGGGTTCCAAATAACAAAGTAAGCTGGTGGTGTAGAAACTAGAGTTTAGATATGTAACATGTACACAAAAAACACATGCTAGATCTTAAAGTGTACAAAACTAATCAGGCAGGCATTTTGAATCATTAAAGCTAAGGGGGAAGGGAGGGGGGGTTAGGACTTCTAAGACTACCAGTACCTGCAATGACTATTACCTTTGCAAAAATAAAATAAACTTCTCTTTTATGCTGCCCATGTCAGCAATTTATGTAACAATAAACATCAAAAGCAAATTAACCCTTCATGTTTAACATGAATGTAAAAAGTCTGATGGACAACTCTTGTGAAACCAACATCACGTGATGCTCTGTCCCAGTTATGAAAGGTTTTGAGGATTTCTTATTTCCATTTTAGGAAAGCGATTTAGTCTGTTTTGCCCCCACGGTTCCAAGTTTGCAGATGAAAATGTTATTTTACATTCGCTGACAAAAGCAATCAAATCACTTTTGAAGTAAGCCTAATAGCATTTTAGACAACCACATACATGCACGAAATATATGATATTGACTTGAATTACAAACAAGAACAATTCTGTAGTATTTTATTTAAAACATTATTGCTTTTCAATTTTGATATATATCTATATATATAAAAGGAAACAAATAAGTTTAATTAGTCGTGCAGAATAACAAATACACCATACATCTGTTCTTTTTGGCACACTAGAAAACTAATCACATGTTTTGTTTTTTCTAATTGGTGAAATCACAACTGCCACACAATTTTGAGGAACTCTCATTAGTTTGAAAATTTCCAAATATGAAGGGTTTGGTAATGTTACATAGTTATGCTACAGAACTAGAAATATGACTCACATGAAAAAAAAATTACAAAATGGCAGGATCAAACTGTCAGTGAGCAACAACATTTTGCATTAATAATTGAGAAAAAAAAATATTTGATTGTTCCCTTTCAATACAAACCCACACATGCATTTCTTCACTTTGTAATCAACACACAACAGATGCATTCTGAACTCTTTCAATATCTGCTGCCATACATTCTAATGAAAAAAAACAAAATAAAATAATAACAGTATATATGTAAACTAATTTGAATCACAGGGATGAGCAGAGCACCATCACAAGTATCCACACCAAAGCAACATTCTTATACAGTGCAATGGACTTGCATAAATGTTTCTACCAAAATCATTTAGAAGATGAAGTAAGAAGCACATCTTCATTCTTGTGAAGAATAAAACAAATGAAAACAAAAAAATATACAAACAGGTGCAAACACGTCACATGATGTGGTTCATTATGCAATCTGACAGGACTTCTATAGGAAGTCTGGCTTCACCAATCCACCATCACCTTCTGAAACAAAACGCTTTCGTCCCCTGGAAAAAAGGAGAAAAAAATAAGTTTTACTATACACCATAACTGATAAAATCATAAAACGTGCAACTTAAGTAAGCTGCAGTATTTTCACAAACAAGCCAATCCCTGCAGTCAACTGTCTAAAAAAATTCCTATGTTTGCATGTGCCACAGTCCACCACTTGGAAAATATAACATTCACTTAAATTACACAAATTTCTAAGTTTGCCTATTTTACAAACATAGGAAACAATGGGAATTGAATCCCTGGAAAAATTAATTCTTCACAAATATATGAAAGGCATATACACTCAATAGACAAAACATTAGAGATACCTACCTAATAGTATGTTGGTCCTCCTCTAGCCCAAACAACAGCCTCTACACATTGAGGCATCAATTCCACCAGATGCCGGAGGGTTTCCAGAGGTCATGCCAGCCACACCTGTTGCAGCATTGTCCACAACTCTGCCCAACCTGGCACAACAGGGTCACGGCGTCATTCTGTCGATGCCACACTCACATCCTCCAGTCAGTACAGTACAGCTGAAAACAGGATTCATCTTACCAGATGGCACGGTGCCACTCTGCAGAAGCCCAGTTTTGATGTTCTGGGTACCAGGCAAGACATAATGTCTGATGACAAGCAGTAACAGTGGCACACAAGTAGGGTGTCAGGTCCCAGAGCATACAGGATGCCCTGTACCATTTGCTTCCTGACTTTGCTTACACCTCTTGACGTTTAACCTGGATGTGATTTATGCTGTTATTGCCAAGCAGTTAGTTTGTACGAGCCTGGATAGTTTACGTCAATCCCAGTCATCAATAGTGTGTGGTCGGCCACCGCTCACTTATTGGGTGGCGGTGGTATGTTTGTCAATGGTATACTTGCGGTACACCCTCGATACAGTTATCCTCAGGTTCTTACCACTTGGGTGATAGAATGACCCATTTGTCTTGCATCGACAATGCGTCCACGATCAAAGTTGCTCAGATTACCATGTTTACCTATGTTTGTTGACTGCGACATACTCTTGGAAAGCTATGCTGTCTACCTATTTATTGCCAGCACTTCATTTGGGTATCTTCCACTCTGCACGGGGGATGCCCATCATCCCTATCATTAATGTTTTGTCTACTGAGTGTATATATTATCATACTTTTAACTGTTTCCCATGTAGCCATCTTAAAAACTGGAGACATGCTGACCTACATCTGTACGTGGATGAGAAATGGTCATTAATGCTACGATGAAGTGGAGGTTGCTTCAACTACAATACATCTGGAAAGTTGTTTGGATTCCTGTGCTACACATTTGCTTGGAACTTCATTGTCGTGGGTGGTGTAACGATAGTATGCTCAGACAAAATTTGAGAGATGACAGCTCATTTCCTGTTCCAGGGCAATGTAATTTTAAAGTTTTCTTAAAGATAGTTAGATGGGAACTTCAGGAATTCAATTAACTTTTAGAATTTCACTTCCATTACAGTTACATCATGACCAGTGGTAGACAAACTCTTAGAACTTTAGGCACCAGCTTCTATTTGTCAGCAGCCAGGATATTTTTTCAAGAGGTACAAAGAGAAAACCATGATTGATAAATATACATACAGAATTGTGATCTTCAACAATTAAAATTGATGTATTATTTCTTAGATATTGTTCAAAAATTGAGTGCAAAATTCATAACTAAAACTATAACATACTATTGGGTGTGTGCATAAGTTCTACTCATTTTTGTAGGCTACAAAGAAAGGAGGAGAACACAACAAATAACATACCTAGGATTTCACATAATTGCTATCATTCTGTATGACCTCTTGCCATTTGTCTATGGGTAGGTGAATCCCACACCGGAAAAACTCCTTTGTTTTAGAGTAAAAAAAGTCATGTAATGCAGTTTTCACATCGTCCACATCATCGAAGGTTTGGGAAGCAAAGGCATTCTGTAACAATCGAAAAAGGCGGTAGTCCATAGGTGCCAGGTCAGGGGAATTCGCAGGGTGAGGTAATAGTTTTCAAACAAAGTACAGTAATTTTTGCTGAGTGATCAAAGCAACATGAGGTCTGGCATTATACCGATGACGGATCACGCTTTGCGATTGACGAGTGCTGGTCGCTTCGATATCCGTTGTTCTCGCAATCTGTCCAAATGTTGGCAGTAGAGGTCAGCATTTATCATTCGGTTAGGTGCCAACATCTCCCATTGGATTATTCCCTGGACATCCAACCAAACCCACACAGCACAGAATATTTCGCATATGTTACAAGTACGTAGCAATGAAACATTGAGACTTTTCAGATACGTTGCGCAATGTAACAGTAATGTTTCAGAAACCTGTTACATATTTGAAAGATATTTGTAACATCATCATATTACTGTTACGTGATTATAGGGGGCTTCTGTAAAAAGCATGCATCCTTGAGGCAGCCGTCCACGTGCTGCTTCAAGGATGTATGTGGTCAATTCCTGGTCAATCATGACGTCAGTCGCAGCCATTTTTTCCCCACATGATCTTCCAGACCATCTTTTGTCAGCCATTTTCTCTTTCTGTTCAACCACAACATTTTGTGTGCCACGTGGTCCTACCGAACATGTTTTGTTCGCCAATTTTTTTTAACCTCCCCACATGGTCTCACTGATATCTTCTGTACGCCATTTTGTTTTTTCCCTATCAGGAAATTTTATGGTGTGACATCATGACGCTAGGGAAATTTTCTTTCCAATGAAATACAAATCCTCGAAGATCACGCCAGGTTCGAACCACTGTCCATTGGGTTTCTAGGCAGATGCATTATCCCACTCGACCATGGGACGCTCCTCACGCTTACAGCGTTCTGTAGGAGCTAATGAGAAGGCCAGTGCTTTGCGAATATGTTAATAGAAATGCATTATTTTTTCCACGGATCATTTTATTTTTCTGTAGGATCACTTAAATTTCTTCATGATTAATCAATGAAATGTACCTTTTAATGTATATCTTAATCTATTTTTTCTAAATGCTTTGTGAATACGTTATTTAATAGAAATACATTTTTTTTTCCACAGATCATTTTATTTTTCTGTAGGATGACTTAAATTTCTTCACGATTAATCAATGAAATGTACCTTTTAATGCATACTTTACCCTATTTTTTTTTTTTCAAAGCTTGCGTAGTCATTAAACTTCTCAATATATCAACATTATTTTTTTCTACCTTTACAAACTAACAACTACTTTTATTGAGACTTTTTTTTCTAATTCAAAACCAACAGACGTGCTAAGATATTATACACTGGTGTGCAAAACTTAAGGACAGACAATTTAAGTATGCGTAGAGGAGCTTGTTTGTACACTAACTAGCTAACTCTTGGTACGGAGAAGTGGCCACCGGAGAACTGAACACATTCGAATTTCAGTGCCATGAAATTGTTCTGCATAAACACATTTCGTGTGGCTATATTCCCCACTACTTGAGCAACTATTGTTCATAAAATACATTTTTTAATATTTCATTTTCAGTAAGAAATTTACACATTTCCATGATTTTCGGACTGAAGATAAAGCAGAGAACTGGCCAAAATCTTAAGGGGCCATATAAAAATTGCATTCTGGATTGCTCTGTGGCTAAGTCTGCCGAGATTGGTTATCTGCCACACATATAACATTTCCGTAATTTTGCATTTTCTTATTTACGATATTTTTCAAGGTTTATTTATAAACTACAGCGAAACAAATTCTCTGCTGGTATGTGCAAATCCGAGAAACTTATCGGGGGGGGGGGATTAAAAACTTAAAATATGAACACACAAGTTACAACTCAACAAATTATCTGAAGTCTGAAAACATGTGCCTACGGAAACCTGCTGTCGGGGGGGGGGGGGGGTATATATATATATATATATATATATAGAATTGGGATGTAAGGTCAGGTGATGCGTAACATCACAGCCTCTCCTTGACAAATGTCAACCCCGCCTTCTCGTGGTACATCCTGTTCCCACTAAAGGGGCTCTGACGACCGCCAATAGCGGTATAACTATACCATCAGGATTAGAGGAAATGCTATCCCACACTCACCAACCCGCTTGGCCAGCGTGGTGAGTTATGGCCAAACCCCTCCAAAATGACTCCACAACTTAAATCTTGGCCCTCAGTCTCCGGCAGCTGGAATGTACCTGGCCAAGGCAGCGGCCAGTGCGACATGAAGGCAGAGGGTGCTAAGAATCCCCGGAGGACCGGACTAGGCTGCCATCTGATGCTGACCTTGGCTACTAACAACGGACGCTCCCTATCTTCTGATTCAAGGCTTCTTGAATTGGAAGAGGAACTACAAAGGATCAAGTGGGACATCATCGGGCTAAGTGAGGTAAGGAGAAAAGGAGAAGATCTCACTGAACTGAAACGTGGACATCTCTTCTACTATCGTGGGACAGATACTGGCAGAACTAGTGGTGTTGGATTTATAATAAACAAGAAACTGAAGGATAAAGTTGTAGAAGTTGAAAGTTCCTCTGACAGAGCTGCACGACTTGTTATCCAACTCTCGAGAAGATACCAGGCTCAGATTATTCAAACTTATGCACCCACCACAAGTCAGGCTGAAGAAGAAATTGAAGAATTTTATGAGGAAATTTGTGATCTAAATAATAAAGGTAAGCAGCACTTGAAGATAATAATGGGAGATTTCCATGCAAAAATAGGGCAATGGCAACAGAATGAAACTTCAGTAGGTAAATTCAGTCACGGCAACAGAAACCAACGTGGAAATACTCTCGTAGAGTTTGCAGAGGCAGAAGGGTTTTTCATCTTGAATTCCTTTTTCAAGAAAAAGCCACACAGGAAATGGACATGGAGACATCCAAATAGGACGACAAGTGAAATTGATTTTATTATGTGTAACAAAAAATTCGTCATAGAAGACTGCAGTGTGCTAAACAAGTTCAACACAGGCAGTGACCATAGATTGGTGAGATGTAAGATGCACCTCAACACTAAACTCGAACGTAGCAAGCTCATAAGACAAACAAAATGTATTGACATAACCAACCTTAAAAAACACCATAATACCTTCAAATTGGAACTGAAGAACAGATTCTCTGCTTTAGAAGGCCTAACATCGGAAGAAGTGGATATTTCTGAAGTTAACAGAAAAGTAACCAAAGCTCATATGGAAACAGCAACAAAATTAGCTGGGTCTAAGAACAAATTGCATGTGAACAAATTATCAGGAAAAACCAAAATTTTGATGCAAAAAAGAAGAGAGATGAGGACAACTAAAGAAGATGTGACTTCCAAAGTGGAATATATAGAGCTATGCAAGACAGTACGAAAAAGTATCACTGAAGACGTAAGGAAATTCAACTGTGAACTAGTAAGGAAAGCAATTGAAAACAACCAAAGCCTAAAGATAGCAAAGGGACATCTCAGTAAGGGAAAAAAACAGATTATGGCACTGAGAAAAGAAGATGGTTCTGTAACAAGAAATAGAGGCGAAATTTTGACAAGAGTGAAAGATTTCTACTCCAAATTATATGAAAGGGATGATACATGTACTCCAGGCATCATGAAAGGTACCAGAGTTCTTCCAGTCCTTCCAGCAGAAGTTGCACATGCAATCAAGAACATGAAGCGGGGAAAAGCTCCAGGAGAAGATGGAATTACTGTAGACATCATACAAGAAGCAAGTGGAGAAATCGAAACAGTACTCGCCCAAATTTTCACTCGATGCCTTAATGAAGGGAAAATTCTTGAGGATTGGAACAACGCTACAATGATCTTGCTACATAAAAAAGGTGACATTGAGGATCTCAGGAACTACAGACCTATCAGCCTCCTATCAGTGGTTTATAAAATCTTCACTAAAGTTCTTTCACACCGCTTGAAGGTAACACTGGACATGGCTCAACCGAGAGAACAAGCTGGATTCAGGAGTGGCTACAGCACAATAGATCATATCCACGTACTGAGAGAACTAATTGAAAGAGCGAGGGAATGTGAACTTCCATTGTGCATGGCTTTTATCGATTATGAAAAAGCCTTTGATTCGGTGAAACCATCAGCAGTTGCAATGGCTCTGAAATCCTGCGGTATTGAAGATGCATACATTAATATTATTAATAACATCTATGAAAATGCAAGTGCAAAGATTCGGCTGTTTGAAAATACAACACACATAAAAATTGGAAAAGGAGTGAGACAAGGTGACACCATATCTCCGAAGCTCTTTAATGCTACATTGGAAAATGTCTTTCAATCACTGAACTGGGAAAACAAAGGGATAAAGATTAATGGAGATTATCTAACCCACCTTCGTTTTGCTGATGACATAGTCATTTTTGCAACTACTCCTTCGGAGCTACAGAGTATGATGCAGGAACTTGCTGACAAGAGTAAAGAAGTGGGATTAAAAATGAACTTTCAGAAGACAAAAGTGATGTTCAATGCTTTTACAAGAAATGAAGATTTATCGATTGATGGAGAAAAGCTGGAGATAACAGACACGTACGTTTATCTTGAACAGCAGATATCAAGTGAGGGTCACATTAGTGAAGAAATTAATCGGCGTCCAAAACTTGCCTGGAGAGCTTTTGGAAGAAACAGCATAATTTTCAAGAGCAATATGCCATTATGTCTTAAAAGAAAAGTGTTTGATCAATGCATCCTTCCAGTGCTTACGTATGGTGCAGAGACGTGGACCTTAGCTAAAAGAGACATACAAAGGCTGCAGACAACTCAAAGTAGCATGGAGAGGTGCATGCTTGGTGTAACCAGGAGAGATAATAAGAGGAACACGTGGATCCGAAAAATGACAAGAGTAGAAGACATCATGATCAGAGTTAAATCTCTGAAATGGCAATGAGCTGGACATACTGCCAGAAGAACAGACCATCGATGGACAGCCGAAATTTTAGATTGGATTCCAAGGTACAGGAAAAGACCCAGAAGAAGACCACATGGAAGATGGGTGGATGAAATTCGAAAGTATGCGGGAGTGACATGGAGGAGACTGGCACAAGACAGACCGTTGTGGAGGAAACTTGGGGAGACCTTCGTCCAGCAGTGGATTGATAATGGTTGACAATGATGATGATGATGATGATGATACAGAATTGTGTAGAATATATAGAATTTCCCGTCCGATCGGGAGATTTTCATCTTTACGGATTTAAGGATTCTGTACCTAAAACTGATTTTTCTGGGACACTGAGAGGTTGAACATATGACACTGTCAAAGGATAAGGGAAGTTTGTGTCACATTTTTAATGCTTTTGGGTGTAGTACTGTTTCATGAAATGATGACAAAACTTTGTTTTTAACAGAGCTCGAAATAATTCATCAAGTGAAAAGTGGGGGGAGGGGGAGTGGGAGATGTAATATAGCAAATCATTTTAAGATACCAATCAAAGGCCAATTTTAAAAAAATCAAGAATAATTTTTTTAGTAATTTTTAAAATTTAACAGCAATATTTTGTGCAAAGCCCTTTTTTTGGATTATCACACTAACACAGGAAACATATCAGTCAGTACACTACAAGTTGCAATTATGAGTATGAAACAACACAACCACTTCTGCTACTTGTAAAACTACATTAATATTTTTATTTACATTTGCTCTTTTAAAAAACAAATGTAAATTATAAAATGTTCATGACTTGTTACAGAAAAAAATGTCACACCAGTTGTATACAGTGTATTACTTAATAAGTTAAAAAAAAAAAAAAAAGCCTCTTCTTGTTTCCCTGCCACATCCCAACCAGGACGTTTGGTGATCAATCACCATGAGCAGCCATGGTGACAAATAGGGTGTATCCTGGGTAAAGGGAATTATGATGAGGTGGTTTCCCACTGCCTTCCTCATTAAGTGTTAGTAAGCCACCAGAAGTGGTTTAGTATGTCGAGGGCCAATTTTAGGGATCCATCTATACATTCAAGTTACAACATTCATGGAAACCCTGAAAAACTGTGTTGATAGCTACATCAGGGATCATAGCATACTTCTGGAAAATTTTAGGTTGGAATTTTAGGAATTTTAGGAATTTTTAGAAAAATTTTAGGAAAATTTTAGGATTGTATTTCAATAAAAACTAGATGTATATTTGTATACATCTAGTAAAACAACTTTGTATACATTGTAAAGAGTTTGCTTCACACCCTTCAACCATATATACTGATAGACTGCGCATGACATCAAAATTTCTGGCTCCAACATAAAATCACATGACAACAGTCAAAAAGATGGGTTACACCTGCTGTGCTTATGGTTGCTCTGAGCGATATAGTAAAGAAAGTTCTATGATTTTTCATGGGTAAGAAACGAATTAAATACCTAAGTCAATAAAGTTCAATTACTTAACCAGAAACTTGCAGCTATTGATATAAAAATACAGTAACTTAAGAAAAAAAAAATGGAATGCATGTTCCAAATTCTTCGCAAATGTTCATCACATTATAAATCACAAAATGTAAACAACCCGTTCATGCATGTATATAGCTCATAAGTAAACTTACCTGAAGAGTTTTCATTATATATGAGGCGCATTCACATAATACACCGAAAACACTGAAGTTCTGCAATGTAAATTAGTAATCATAACAGCATTTTTACACGAAATTTGAAGTCTGATGATGACGTGCCCAATGTTTGAGCCATGGCGGCTTTGATGCAGCTATTGCCAATGCGCAGTCCATTAGTATATATGGTCGAAGTTCACACCCAAATTTTTTGCATAACGTCTAATGTCTAAAGTTTAAGTATGATTTACTTCTAATGTTCAGTTCTTATCTTTTCACGTGTTATTATCATATTCAAGTATATTTACCACATTCAAGTTTCACTTTGAACATTAATATGCTGTTTAACCAGAAGCAATTCACGATTTTCACAGAAAGTTTTCAGGTTTCACATTAAATTATAATATCCTAAAAAGGTAATTGAAAACCAAGAACTATGTACAATTGTTTCACTGAATTACTTTTTTCATTTCATATTATTGTTTTAACCTTTTCCTGATACGCCTATCTTTTTCTGCTTCCACCACAACTAATTTACTTTGTTTTCTTTATTTCAGCTGAACCTTGTATGATCAAGTTAGAGGCAACTGCTATTTCAACAGTATTTTGTTTTTCTACAGCTTTTCGCATTCTTTCTGTTCCCTCTTGAATTACTGCTAGGGAGGCTTCTTTATCTTTTTTAAGCCTATTTATTTCTGCATCATTTTCTTTTATTTTGTCATCAAACTCAGCTTTTCTTTTTTTCTCTAGCTGCTTTTCCTTATTTTCCCTCTCTTTCTGCTTCCTTTCTTTTACCTTTTTTGATTGTTCTTCCTTCAGCTTATCAACATACTCTTTATAAAATTTATGTGAATCACGAACACTATTTAACAAATTTATTGTTATGGGAACTTTTTTTTTCCTTTATGATGCGCTTTTACTTGTGAAAAGCCACTATTAGAAATATTGAAAATTTCTGAACACAATATACACTTAGCAGAAAATATTGTTTCAGTTGCAGAACACCATTCTTTCAACTTCACTCCGTCCAATTCTTTGGCGAGCCACGCATCTTGAAATTTCGTTTTGGATTTAGGCATCTTAAACACTTGTATTACTAACCAGAAAATGAAAGGGAAGTACAAAAACACGTTCCAATATTGCAAAACCAGACAACTTCCCGAAATTTGGCTGCGAGGATGTCAGAAGATATGAAAAAAAAAAAAAAAAGCAGGTCACCACTAGAGAACTGAACCTGCACAGAGAACACCATAAAAGACGTAAAACCAGAAACTATCATACGCATCTCACGCAAGTTCAGTCAAAGCGAGTCGGAGCCGAGATATATTGCGCATCGAAGGTCGCTGTCGCCGGCCGCATGATCGAAGGTCAATGATCACGTGCTCTACTGCCTGCCAAGATAACTCAGCTACCATCCCATCGTCATTACCGGAGGTTACGGAAAAAGACCACATGTTTCCTCTTTGCTTCCACCCACCTGCGGTTTACAATAACAAAACATCAGCAGAAAGAGGAGGTTCCACAAGGCATGTACAAAAATAAAGTACGATCTTCTGCGTGCCACGGAGTTCGTCTGCAAAGCGCAAACCAGGGGTGAAAATGACCCCTCCCCTTTTCCCTTAGATCTCTTGTTACTCTCGAAAACTGTTCGAAGGCAAAAAAATGGAACGCCCGCCCCGAAGCAAGTGCATCTCGATGGCGTCATTTTTTCCCTCCCTTCAGCAGCACAGCATATAGGCTGTGTTTCTACAATAACAGGTCTTTTTACCTTACCGTAATGGTAAATTTATTGGCGTTAATAACGGTTGTTTTTAATAAAAATAAGCTTACGAAAATTTTAGGATGAATAGCAAATTTTAGGTCTAATTTTAGGAATTTAAGGAGGGTCACAAAATATTAGGAATTTTAGGAATTTTAGGACGAATGCGATCCCTGCTACATTTACATATAGCCATGATAAAATGGCTAGCATTTACAGTTAAAATCACTGGTTATTTAATCACAGCTTAAATAAAGACATGGCAGAATCCATCAATATTTCTCATTTCCTATGGGTGCTCACAGTAACAATTACACAAAAGTAATGATAAAAAACAAAACAAATATCTACCTGGATGGCATCTTTTTTACAACTTCATCAGTAATGAAACACTGGTTTTGGCACAGGGTTACAAATTTTTCCAGTACAGCATATGCTGGAGGCACGTCAATACAAATATCAGGCATCTCTTCATATACCCTGAGGTAAACCCTAGAGAAATTAAATTAAAAAATGTTATAAAGTATCATAGTTACAAGTGCATTTTAAAGGCTTATAACTGATCTAACTAATACTGGTCAGTTTACAAACCCGGACACAAAACTGTGCTTCACATAAAACTGTATCTGAATATACTCCTGAAAATTTTCAATTGCTCACATTTAATAACCTTACATTTGGTATTCTAGAAGGATAAAATGATTTTCGTGTAATAAAGTAGAATATATAAAACACAGGGATGTAAGGTCAGGTGATGCGTAACATCACAGCCTCTCCTTGACAAATGTCAACCCCGCCTTCTCGTGGTGCATCCTGTTCCCACTAAAGGGGCTCTGGCGACCGCCCATAGCGGTATAACTATACCATCGGGATCAGAGGAAATTCTATCCCACACTCACCAACCCGCTTGGCCAGCGTGGTGAGTTATGGCCAAACCCCTCCAAAATGATTCCACAACTTAAATCTTGGCCCTCAGTCTCCGGCAGCTGGAATGTACCTGGCCAAGGCAGCAGCCAGTGCGACATGAAGGCAGAGGGTGCTAAGAATCCCCGGAGGACCGGACTAGGCTGCCATCTGATGCTGACCTTGGCTACTTACAATGGACGCTCCCTATCTTCTGATTCAAGGCTTCTTGAATTGGAAGAGGAACTACAAAGGATCAAGTGGGACATCGTGGGGCTAAGTGAGGTAAGGAGAAAAGGAGAAGATCTCATCGAACTGAAAAGTGGACATCTCTTCTACTATCGTGGGACAGATACTGGCAGAACTAGTGGTGTTGGATTTATAATAAACAAGAAACTGAAGGATAAAGTTGTAGAAGTTGAAAGTTCCTCTGACAGAGCTGCACGACTTGTTATCCAACTCTCGAAAAGATACCAGGTTCAGATTATTCAAACTTATGCACCCACCACAAGTCATCCTGAAGAAGAAATTGAAGAATTTTATGAGGAAATTTGTCATCTAAATAATAAAGGTAAGCAGCACTTGAAAATAATTATGGGAGATTTCAATGCAAAAATAGGGCAACGGCAACAGAATGAAACTTCAGTAGGTAAATTCGGTCATGGCAACAGAAACCAGCGTGGAAATACTCTCGTTGAGTTTGCAGAGGCAGAAGGGTTTTTCATCTTGAACTCCTTCTTCAAGAAAAAGCCACACAGGAAATGGACATGGAGACATCCAAATGGGACGACAAGTGAAATTGATTTTATTATGTGTAACAAAAAATTCGTCATAGAAGACTGCAGTGTGCTAAACAAGTTCAACACAGGTAGTGACCATAGATTGGTGAGATGTAAGATGCACCTCAACACTAAACTTGAACGTGGCAAGCTCATAAGACAAACAAAATCTATTGACATAACCAACCTTAAAAAACACCATAATACCTTCAAGTTAGAACTGAAGAACAGGTTCTCTGCTTTAGAAGGCCTAACATCGGAAGAAGTGGACATCTCTGAAGTTAACAGAAAAGTAACCAAAGCTCTTATGGAAACAGCAACAAAATTAGCTGGGTCTAAGAACAAGTTGCATGTGAACAAATTATCAGGAAAAACCAAAATGTTGATGCAAAAAAGAAGAGAGATGAGGACAACTAAAGAAGATGTGACTTCCAAAGTGGAATATATAGAGCTATGCAAGACAGTAAGAAAAAGTATCACTGAAGACGTAAGAAAATTCAACTGTGAACTAGTGAGGAAAGCAATTGAAAACAACCAAAGCCTAAAGATAGCAAAGGGACATCTCAGTAAGGGAAGAAAACAGATTATGGCACTGAGAAAAGAAGATGGTTCTGTAACAAGAAATAGAGGCGAAATTTTGACAAGAGTGAAAGATTTCTACTCCAAATTATATGAAAGGGATGATATATGCACTCCAGACATCATGAAAGATACCAGTACCAGAGTTCCTCCAGTCCTTCCAGCAGAAGTTGCACATGCAATCAAGAACATGAAGCGAGGAAAAGCTCCAGGAGAAGATGGAATTACTGTAGACATCATACAAGAAGCAAGTGGAGAAATCGAAACAGTACTCGCCCAAATTTTCACTCGATGCCTTAATGAAGGAAAGATTCCTGAGGATTGGAACACCGCTACAATGATCCTGCTACATAAGAAAGGTGACATTGAGGATCTCGGAAACTACAGACCTATCAGCCTCCTATCAGTAGTTTATAAAATCTTCACTAAAGTTCTTTCACACCGCTTGAAGGTAGCACTAGACATGGCTCAACCGAGAGAACAAGCTGGATTCAGGAGTGGCTACAGCACAATAGATCATATCCACGTGCTGAGAGAACTAATTGAAAGAGCGAGGGAATATGAACTTCCATTGTGCATGGCTTTTATCGATTATGAAAAAGCCTTTGATTCGGTGAAACCATCAGCAGTTACAATGGCTCTGAAAACCTGCGGTATTGAAGATGCATACATTAATATTATTAATAACATCTATGAAAATGCAAGTGCAAAGATTAGGCTGTTTGAAAATACAACACACGTAAAAATTGGAAAGGGAGTGAGACAAGGTGACACTATATCTCCGAAGCTCTTTAATGCCACATTGGAGGGTGTTTTTCAGTCGCTGAGCTGGGAAAACAAGGGGATAAAGATTAATGGAGATTATCTAACCCACCTTCGTTTTGCTGATGACGTAGTCATTTTTGCAACTACCCCATCAGAGCTGCAGAGTATGATCCAGGAACTTGCTGACAAGAGTAAAGAAGTGGGATTAAAAATGAACTTTCAGAAGACAAAAGTGATGTTCAATGCTTTTACAAGAAATGAAGATTTATCGATTGATGGAGAAAAGCTGGAGATAACAGACACGTACGTTTATCTTGGACAGCAGATATCAAGTGAGGGTCACATTAATGAAGAAATTAATCGGCGTACAAAACTTGCCTGGAGAGCTTTTGGAAGAAACAGCATAATTTTCAAGAGCAATATGCCATTATGTCTTAAAAGAAAAGTGTTTGATCAATGCATCCTTCCAGTGCTTACGTATGGTGCAGAGACGTGGACCTTAACTAAAAGAGACATACAAAGGCTGCAGACAACTCAAAGTAGCATGGAGAGGTGCATGCTTGGTGTAACCAGGAGAGATAAGAAGAGGAACTTGTGGATCCGAAAAATGACAAGAGTGGAAGACATCATGATCAGAGTTAAATCCCTGAAATGGCAATGGGCTGGACATACTGCCAGAAGGACAGATCATCGATGGACAGCCGAAATTTTAGATTGGATTCCAAGGGACAGGAAAAGAACCAGAAGAAGACCACATAGGAGATGGGTGGATGAAATTCGAAAGTATGCAGGGGTGACATGGAGGAGACTGGCACAAGACAGACCGTTGTGGAGGAAACTTGGGGAGACCTTCGTCCAGCAGTGGATTGATAATGGTTGACAATGATGATGATGATATAAAACACACACCATTTTTTCACGATTTAAAAACTTGTTACGGAAAAAAAGAAAAAGGTTTTAAATCGTGCAAAAATGGTGTGTGTTTTATGTATTCAAATCTTTAAGAAGCTTAAAATGTACAATTTCAAATTAAAAAAAATCATTAAGGGCCTTGAGAATTTACAGCTCTATTACAGAAGTAAAGCACAATAGAAATCAAATTTTAATTAGATATGTCAACTGTTTGCTACCAGATGAAACTCTTAAAACTACTGAATGCAAGGCAAGCCAGTTCAAGCTTACATTTCTTGAAATTTACCTAATACCAACTGCTAAAAAATCAATATGTATGTATCTAATATAATTCAAGCTAATGGACAAATTATTTACAATGAGGAATGCATTTAACAGTGGTTCTTCATAAATGTTTTACATTCTTTATGCCCATTGCTACATTTAATGTCTCCAAGACAATCAGTGCTACTGATATAGCATTTCTTTTTTTTACAGCTTCTTCATTGTACCTGTCTTTCCACCACTATCATATTGTGAAACCAGAAGCACTTCCTTCACATTTAAGGTGTTGATAATTGATAGAAAACCCTTATTCAACACATGCACTGCTTTCAACAATACAACCATGTTTTTTGTAATAAGTTATTGACTTTGGAATTAAGCATAATCAAACAGGTCATGCAAAAGCCCAATCAAATGTGACAACTCAATGTGACAATAATTAACACATTTTCCTAGCATTCTATTTCTCTTCATCACAAAACAAGGAATTTCATAGTCAATGGAACCAATTATAAAAAATATATCAACCACACTTCTACAATCAATAAAACATGTAGAAATAGAAACAGTTACTTTCTCCCGCTAGTGGTTGAAAAGCCTTACGAAAATCAACAAATTGTGCACACAAAAGTTTTTCTTAGCTGATATATAAGATATCAGAGACAAAGCAATTTTCAAATCGAACAGTTAGAAGAACAGATACAGATGAAAACATGATATAACTTTTATGCCTCTTAGTGGAAAATTTTGAATATTGGAAAAGTAAAAAATATCAGAAAAGTAATCTTCATAGAACTATGCTAAGGAAAAGGAAATTTTTAAATACATCTCCTGCAAACTGAGATAGCGAGAAAAGGGTTTTGATGCCCCTGCCCCCTAGCAGGCACTCTGTTTGTTTAAAAAAGATAATGTTCCCCATATTATTGTAGTGAATGGCACACAACAAAAAAAGAAAATTTTCAATAGGATTCTCAGAAGCGGAGATACAGCAACATACAGAAATACACATTAACACCACCTACTGCCAGAACTGTGAACTACAAAACCTGACGAGTGAAGGCAAAGTGTTTCACAAAGTAAATGGTATGTGGTGTTCAAAGAATTTTTTAAATTAGACTTTCAGAAGTACAGATATTGACAAAAACTTTCAAACATATGTGCCTCCCTAGCAGGAAAATGCTGCACTATTTTTTTGGAAATAAATGTACACAAAATGTTTTGCCAGTTAGCGGTATCTGACCAAAAAGGAATTTTTCAATCAGGTTTTTAGATGTGCAGATATTGCTGCTAACATGCTGCAAATGGAAATGTGAACTTATATTCTCTAGTGGCACACTTGTGCATTAAGGAAAAATTGAAATTATATGCTAAACATTTCACACCAAAAACACTCTTTGACAAAGAAAGAATTCTTCAAATTGGACTGTTAGAAGCAGAGATATCAACAACAAAAAAAAGATACACATCTATGCCCCTGGCAGAAAAATTATACATTATTTTAAGCAGAAGGTATTTTCAAAAGTTTTGTTGTGGTGAATGGTATATGGCTATGAAAGAATTTTTTTAAACAAGTTTTCAAAAGTGCAGATATTGCTGCAAATACATCAGAAATAAAAATATACACTTACATTCCCTAGTGGACAAGCCATTATTAACCAAAAATCCAAAATCATATGGAGAACATTTCCAACCAGGAGCTCTATCCGATGCAAAAAGAAATTTTCAAATTGGATTTTTAGAAGCAGAGATATTAGGGAAATTGCAATTTAACTTTACAACCCCTAGTGCAAAAACTAGGCATTACATGAAAAGGAAACTTTACCCAAAGTAATTTTCACTATAAAAGGTATCAACTGGAAAGAAGTATGCTTTCAATCAGGTGTTCAGAAGCAAGTGTATGAAATATTAGGGACATGCAAAAGTTTCCGCTACCCCTGCTAGCGGGTGCTGTAGGGGTGTAACCGGCCGGCGACCCATGCTGTCAGTTTGTACATGAAGCCAAGCATGGCAGTCGATAAAGTTCATTTGTGGTACTGTTTGTTATTCATGTTTAATTTAGGAAAAAATGTGATTGAAGCATACGGTTCAATATGTCAGGCGTATTGCCAAATGGTTATGGGTGAGCGGACGTGTCATGCCAGGTTTAAGAAAGGTGATCTAAGCTTGCAAGACAAGCTACGTGCAGGTAGACTGTAGGAACCTGCAGACAAGGAGCTGGAATCGCTGTTGCAAGAGGATGTCACACAATCAACCATGCAAACTGGTGAAATGTTTGAAAGTGGCTCAATTGACGGTGGTACAGTGTCTACAGGCATTGGGGAAGATCCAGAAGATTGCTAAGTGGGTTCCACACATTTTAATAGAGTGTAATATTGGTCAATGATTGGGCATCTGCATGTCATTACTGAAGAGGTTTCAAGTAGAGATGAGTCGTTTGCGACTGACTCGCTCCAAGTGACCCGGTCGACAGAGCAAACGAAAAGATCCGTTCGGTTGTTCCAACAGATCTCGTTCGCGGCGAACAAAATCGTTCACCGTTCGCATCGGCCATGGAGCCAAGGATCCGAAAGATCCAAATCGTTCCCTTCGGTCGTTTCGTTCGCTGTTCACTTCAGTCGTCGATCGGAGCTGGTATTTTATTGCCCATTGATTAGTTACTGGATCGAAATTTTTTTCGAGTTACTAGAACCATCTTATAACCATTTTATCTTAGGTTTTATCTAATAGTTTGCAGTGAAATGAAGATATATCACTTTTTTTAATTCTATGATTTCATATTTTGATTTTTCATTACGACTTCATTCACAAGATGGGGACACCAGCTTAGAACTCTGACTGCACTTTGTAATATGTAGCTGGTATTCGTTGATATTTAACTTGGAAATGTATATTTAATATTAATGAATACAAAAGGCAGTATTTGTCCTACCACAGAGTGAAACAATTAATTATAGAAATCATCCACATCACTCTAAAACGTTTAATTTACAGACATTTTGGATTTATATATTGCAAATAAAATGTATATATCTGTAGTTTTGGGATATATATGGGATATTGGAAATAAAATTCAATTATCTGTAATTCGTGGATATATATATTGTAAATAAAATGCAAAATCTGTAATTTTTTTATATATATATATATTACAAAAATTGTAAATATCTGTAGTTCTTGGATATATATTGTAAATGAAATGTAAATACTTGGAATTAATAAATACGAAATATCGTATTATTTCTACCACATACTTTCAACCCTATCTTGCTCTCCAAAATTCATGCGCCAATGCTTACATGCTGCCATCTATTAGTCGATTTATATTCAAACTAACGAAATCAATGGGTCTTTTGAACGAATCATTTCAGTGACCGATCTGAAAGATCCGGATCTCCTAAACGACCGATTCTGCCCACCACTAGTTTCAAGGGCTGAGATTTATACCACATATTTAAACTGGAAAGTACAGTTTAACAGATTACAGCAATTAAAACAGGACACATACTAGCAACAATCTTGCTTAATGAATTTTCAATAGATCTTCTCTCACATGAGCAGACAATGCAATCTATTCCCATGGAATTTCATATGCAGAATGAACAGATTTTTTGAAATTAAAAGAGTAAATCAACCATATAAAAATACAAATATATTCATGTATATGGCAGCACGATATAAATCTTAAAAGGAAATTTAAAATATTTATTGATGAGAAATTAATCCTGCATCTATAAACATACGGAATAAAATGAATCTACAGATAATGAGTCTGTTTCTAGATGATTTGCAGAAAAAGTCAACAATTTGTGAGAGTTATTTCTTACCCTGGTCATTTGGTCCGGAGTGACTATAATACTATCAGCAAGGAACTTTAATAATTTACAAATGAGATCCATTGATCTTTCACCCATATCTTCAATCACCATGATTAAAGCCTGAAAAAAAAAATATGTTGATTTTGACAAGTCCAAGCAATGAGATAAAACCAATACAATATGAAATCAGTCCTGATGAGATGCATAACAGGTAAATATAAATATTTTTAAAATCAAACATTTAATAAAACCTTACAAGGAGTTTTCAATGTATGTTAACTGTAAGGAATATATATCATCATTATCATCATCAACCATTATCAATCCAGTGCTGGATGAAAGTCTCCCCAAGTTTCTCCCACAATGTTGTGTCTTGAGCCACTCTCCTCCATGTCACTCCCACATGCTTTCGAATTTCATCCATCTACCTCCCCCAAGTGGTCTTCTGGATCTTTTCCTGTCCCTTGGAATCCAGTCTAAAATATCAGTTGTCCATTGGTCATCCATCCTTCAGGCAATATAATATGTCCAGCCCATTGCCATTTCAGGGATTTCACTCTGATAATGTCTTCCACTCTTGTCATATATATGCTGGATATATATATATTGCTGAAATTTTATACTGGATTCCAAGGCAATAGAGAACTTACATGCACATATATGTAAGTGAAATTTTGCAATTCAGCACCCCATACACAAAATGTTTACATAAATGCACATTTTACAATCTGATAAAAACTTGACTGAGCAAATGTATCACTGTATATTCGTTTCTTAGTTATTATTAATTGTATTTAGAGTACAAACTGGATTACATGTGCATTTCCTGTTGCAGATGCAAGCAAGCTTCATATTGTTTTCTACATTTATTTTAAAACTCTATCTAATTGCCACATGCAAAAGATAGAAAGGAGATTTTTACTGAAAAAAATGCTGTGTAATTTCACAGCAGTTTCATTTAGAAATGCTGACTGGTAATCAAGACACAGCCAATTTAAAATTAAACTGCTAGAACTATGACCTTATATTGAAAGGCAATAGAAGAAATTCAAACTTAAAACATCTAGAGTAATCTCATGAAAATATCAAACACAAATGATTTGAGACAGGAGATAAACAACTGTTCTACAGCCAGTCAAAAACAGTAAATCTGTTAAGCCCAAGGATCATGGACTAAGTATTATACCAGTGATGCAAGAGCAAAGGTGAGAGGGAAGAAAAGATGTTATGATCAGTGTAGGCCCCATAGTGTTCTTGGTGTGGGGGACCCTAGACATACAGGGGACTCAATATTTCTGTAAATAACGTTTTCCTTAACATTCGTTGCAAAGTTATTCAAGAAATACTTTCTTTTATTATTGCATAACACTTTAAATAAAATTATTTTCTGGATAAAAATCTCCCTTTCGTATAGCAGGCTGCATAATTAATTTTCTTTTTATATTTTCACTGCACAGGTCAGGACGGAGAGAATTTACTTGTACCGTAATTTTCGGACTAAGAGCTGCAGGTGAGAAATTTTGCAATCTTGGAAGCAAAAGTTGCCGTAAGGGCAGCACCTGTGAAGTCGTGGTGCTATGCAGAAAGCTAAATTATCTTCCTTATTTTCATGAATTAACTTGCACCCAACATAATTAATATGTATACTTCAAAGGCTAATTCTGCAACTCAGTGTCGATCTGCTTTATACACTTATTTTTTCATACTGGCAAAATTTTTTATTTATACATTTTTTATTAATCATGCTAATGATGTTATTTATTTGCCTTTATTAAATGCTTAAAACCATTTATGTAATCAACATAAATCACAGTTAATCTTAAGACTCCCATTAGAATATCGCATTGCTCGTAAAACCGCACAATTGTCTAAATTCCATTCAATGTGGATGTCTGCTACAGGATGGTTCTCTGTTCGCCGCAATAGAATCCGTCTTAGAAGTAATTAACTTATAAATTATCGCTTGTAATGCTTTTGATTAATGTTTTCTTTAATAATATGTTCCTTCTATGTTATGCTTTTTTTTTCTCATCTAGAGATGTTTTTGTTAGAATGAAGTTGCGCTTCCTTTTACCAGTTGCCTCGCACGTGCTCGCCGATCTGGCCGCCAACACTTCGAAACAGCGGTGCCGCTTTCTCTCTTTCAAGTGGTTTGACCTACTTTCATTTACTGCACACTGAGCCTTCACGTTGAGCTCCGCTTTTATATGAATGGGAAAGTTCTCCCTTCTTTTTTTCTTTTCCAGCCGAAGCCTTCAACTTCCACTATCGTCAGTCAATTAAATAAATAAATAAAATCGAAGCAAAACTCAGAAGCACAGAGCCAAGAAATGCCTGTATCGCATGCCAGATTAACCAAGAAGAGTGAACAGAATTTGTCTTTCCGTCCCGCCAGTATTGTTTGGAATAGGTCTCTGCTAATGGAATCATCCTGGGGCAGGCTTTTGCATTGTTCATGTTTTTAAGCTTTTGTTCAGGGAAGCGCCCATCAAACCGGTCTCCCTACCCCAGTGAAAATCACTGTTCCTTCCCTTGGCTGCATCGCACCTTCCTGCACAATATATGCTGCAGCCAATGAAAGAGATATGCTGGGCGCGCTATCTACAGAAGCCTCGGACGTCACGCTAATCGTCTGTGCGCTTGTGTCCCCATTCCATCTCCCCATGCAAAGGGCATTTGAGTCAGGCATTCCTGTTCTCCCCCACTTTCCCTCCTAAACCAACAGCAGGACAGCGGAGTTATCGTTTAAATAGATGTGTTTAACGTATGAGTAGAAAGGGGGGGGACATTATCACAGTAGAGTTTGTGAAAAAAAAAAAGACGTGGTTTGAAAAAAATTACTAAAAAAAAAAAAAAAAAGGGAGGGAAGAAACAGTCTTATAGAAAACAAATTCGGCATAAGGGCTGCGCACCCGAAAAATTTAACTTCTAGTAACGTAAGAGCCGCGGCTCTTAGCCCAAAAAACTCCAGATACAGGAGGAAGATGTCATCACCACACATGATAGTTGTCCTCTCAGGCCTAGCAAACTGAGCTGAAAACCCAGTGCCTATTTGTTCTGAGTAGTGTATGAGTAAGGGCATTCGAATAGTTTATGAAACAAAGAGCCACCTAAGTTGCTAAGTAGCAAAATTTCCCTTCAGAAATCAATCTCTCCCACACCACTTGAACTTTACTCCTTCGGTTTCTTTGTAGGCATGACCTCCCCCCCCCAACTAGATTGTTTTTATTTTTATATAGTTTATGTAATATTAAATATAATAATGATTTACAACAGCATGAGATTTTTGTACCAGAGAAGCATTCCAAGGAAAAACAAAACAAAACGTGCAGAGTTGATATCGAAGGTATGAAGTATGTTTTTATATGAAATGTATTCATAAATATTTTATGATTTAACATGTTCAACAAAAGGAGTTATCAGCTGACGTTCATTTTTTACTACTGAGATTTACAGAATATTATGTACTTTTTAATATGCTAAGACTGTGTGTGGTTAAATACATTTTCTGGGGGGAGGGGGCTATTTCCCACTACACCTGTGATTTGAGTCGTACAATTTACTTAGCTGCTCTACAGTAATATACAAAAAAAAAAAAAAAATACAAAAATCTGTAATATACAAAAAAATATACAAATACAGTAATATATATAAAAAAAAAAAAAAACATCCCACTTTTATGTTATATAAAACAACAGACCACTAAATTAAAAAAAAACAATGCCCTTACTCATAAAAAAAGAAAATTAAAAACTACAGCTCAGCTGTTGAAAAGCAACTATACACTCAGTAGACAAAACGTTACAGATGGGGGCAATGGGCAGTTGACATGGGCATCCCCCACACAGAGTGGAACAGATCTACATCAAACGCAAGTGATAAATAGGTGGACGGCAGGGCTTCCCAACTATATATCTCAATGGGTAAACATGGTAATCTGAGTGAATTTGATCTTGGATGTACTGTAGGCACAAAACAGATGGGTTATTCTTTCACCCAAGTGGTAAGAACTCTAGGGTTCTCAAGGGGCAACTCTACCAAGAGTGTACCACGAGTATACCATTGATGGACACAGGGCCGTGGAGAGTGAGCTCAGGCCCCAGTGCAATGAAATCTCCGGGCCTCCCCACCTTGGCTCCTCCACTAACCACATAATCCATATTTCCATTTTCTCACCCCCTCCCCACCATTCCCCTACTTCCCGACAATGCAACCGGTTGCAACTCTTCAATATTTTTTTGCAGTGGATAATTTTTCATATTCTCCTCTCCGTAAACAAACCCTCGTGCTCCTCCCTTTCAAGAAAAGAGTTTTCTGAAAAAACTCTTGAATGCCATCTACCGATAGACATTCTAATTTTTCTTAGTACTTTTTCATAATCATTACATTTTTCACCTTTCATTTTTAGAGTGTAATATACGTCTAAAGATGCAGCCTCTGGGAAAGTATCCACAAAGAGTTCTCATAAGTAAACACTAAATTTTGTGTTTTCTCTTTTAAGTTGCCGCTGTGAGCACGACGACTTCATCGGTCATCGAAATAAAGGAAAATAAACGAAGTCGGAACTATGCTGAAAGACACTATATTCATTTATAAAAATTGCTGTAATGCGAAAATAATGAGTTGAGCATAAAATAAAAAGACAAAAGATGCCTGCTTCTGTTGGGAGACCAAAAGTGACAAAATTCACATGATGAAAATTGTCTGCTGCCTTTGACAACTAGCAATAACATTGTACTATATCATACACAATGGTCTGTGTCGGCGAGTAGCAAAGCAACACACAGAACCCAATGTGTGGTGTCAGCGTGTCATTGGAAGGGAAAGAAGAAATGAAAAACGTAATATGGAGAGTTGTTTGATTTGCCGCAGGTAACTCACGTATGTGTTGCAGTTAGCCTAAGAACTTGAGTAACTTTGTAACACTTCGTTTTTTTTTAATTGTATTTAAGGCAAGTTTTGAATTTATTACATTTTTACATTTATTACATAAATTACGCATTTTTATGTGTATTTTACACGCCACATAGAAAATATTTTTTTACACGTAACTTCCCAACCCTGGCGACGGTATAGCTTGAAAAATATTCGGACACCATAAAATAATAATTAGAAAAAAATTACTTTAGAGATGGGCTCTTGGCCCCCTTAGGGCCCCAGTGCTACAGCACCGCCTCCCCTCCCCTCTCGTCAGGCCTGGATGGACATACCAAGCAGTGGCCGACTACACACCACTGATGACAAGGGTTGACGCAAACTATCTACGCTTGTACAAACAGATAGCTTGGCAATGGCAGCACCAATGACATCCAGGTTAAATGTTGGGAGGCCCAAGCAGCATCAGTGAGTGAAAAGTACGGTGCACACTACATACCCTAGGTTACGGGAGCTGATGCCTACCTTGTATGCCACTGCTCACTACTCGTCATCAAAAATTACGCCTTGCCTGGTGCTGGGAATACCAAACTGGACCCCTACAGAGTGGCACCACATCGTGTGGTCACTTGAATACTGTTTTCATCTGTACTGAGCTGACAGGAGAATGAGCGTGTCACATTGACAGCATGAGGCCAAGGCTCTGTCGTGCCAGGTTAGCTCCTCTGTTCAAGGTGGTGGTGCCTGTGTGACGATTTGGGGAGCCTTCTCATGGGACACATTAGGTCCCTTAGTGTGTCCGGAGAGGTTCTTAACCACTATGCATGACCAGCATGTGCTGGCTGATCAACTACATGCTTTTATGGCCTTGGCTCACCCAGTAGCCATTGGTCTGTTTCAGCAGAAAAATGCATTGCCCCACCGGGCTGCAACCACTCGGGCATGGCTCAAGCAACACTCATCTGAGTTCGGAACTATCTAGTAGCACCCAGGGTCCTTTGATTTGAACCCCATGGAAGCTCTCTGGGATGCTGAGGAGCTGAGCATCAGATCCATGGATCCTGGGCCAATATCTCGAGCGGAGTTGTGGACAATGCTGCAACAGGCATGCCTAGCATTATCTCTGGAAACCCTTTGGCATCCAGTGGAGTCAATGCTGTGTACTAGAACTGACAGGCTATTAGGTAGGTATCTAATGTTTTGCCCATTGAGTGTACAGAGTGTTTCTAAAATGTTTGGCCAAACTCTAGAAACTTGTTTTATCGTCATTCTAATGGGGGAAAAAATGGATTGAAGCTCATAATGAAAAGAAACTAACAGAATTGATGCAAGTGTCAATCATATCAGCTTGACTTTAGCATCTCAAGTGGCGAATACACAAATGTAGCTCACCCAACTCCAGAAATATGCTAGACAGAGAAAAAAAATCACAATTGCGAAGTTGCATATCATTCATTTGGTACAAATCGGTTATGAAAAGTGGGGTTCAATGGAAAAATTTAGGCTCACATTGAGGAAGCAAAAGAATCAAAGGAAAGGGCATTATTCTAAGCAGTGCTATATAATTTGATTGCCATCTAGAAACGACAGGACCCCTAAACAGAGGAAAGAATACATTGTGACACTGAATCACCCTTTCTGTTTGTACGAAACTGTGATTATGGGATGTGGCTGATGGAATCGCAATGGACAAAAGTAACCTGGCAGTTTCTTACAAATGAAGAGGGGAAATTCCATGGTAACAATGTATCCTATTGGGCTGTTTGGCAGTTCTTCCATCTCTACACATCAATTCAATGGTACTGTGATGCCTAGAAATGCTCATGGATACATTTGTCTCCTTAGTGTACAGCCCTACTCGCCATCTGATCCCCACTTTTTACGACTGATGTGTGGCAAACAAATGATGCTCGCCCACTTCGATATTGACATTTTTTTTATCAATCTCCCATATTTTCAGAGTTTGATGAACTAAAAGTTTGCTGTTAGTGTCACTGAAGTCAAACTAACGAGATCATCTCCCTCTGGCACACCAATCCCATTGGTTATATCAACCTTCATCTGCCTCTGAAGTGGTTAGTATGCAACTTTACTATACACCCTATATATCTCTGTATGAAGGTGTTTCCAGCCCTGTATTTATACAACTGTTTTTTGTCAGAATCAGTAGCAGAACAAAGTTACCAAAGTTTGACCAAACATTTTAGAAACACCCTGTATTATTAGGGGTTGAAATTTTTGTGGAATCTGGTAACAGTAGAACATAGGCATGGTAAGGACATAAAAGAAAAAAATTGCAGTAAAATTCAATTGAAAATTCTGTGGAAGAAATATTCCTTTCATAATAAGTGGAAATATGTCAGAATTATCAACACAGCAATCAGACATTTTCTGTATTACAGTTCATCAACATCAATCACATCAGAAAATTTCATTGCCCTGAAGTGGAGATTAAAACAATTAGTATTTCTTGCTCCAAGGCGATGAAAATTAAGTTTTCTGATGTGATTGATGTTACACAATGAACAGTGAATACAGTACTTCTGATGTGGTTAATTACATGAGAAACAATAAAATACTGGCAATTCAGAGATATCTGGTTGCTGTGTTAATAACAGTGAGTAAATACAGACAATTCAGAGATGTCAGATTACTGTGTTAATAACAGTGAGTAAATACAGACAATTCAGAGATGTCAGATTACTGTGTTAATAATTCTTCAGTAAAATTGTGTAAACTAGTTGCTTAGACCATGTATATTACATCATAAATATATTTTTGCTGCTTTTTGTTATTTTTTCTGAGCATAAATGCAATTAAAAGTAATCACCAAATATTTATTAATGGTAATGATTTTACTGTCCACCATGGTCCAGTTCAAAAGCAGTTTTTCAAGATGGCAGAAATTCATTCCAAATCTAATGTGCATATTTGTTATTGTAACATGGAGTCAATTGCTAATTGTTATGAAGGTGACCTACTTCATAAACTATCTCATGATGAAAATGAGGAACTTCAAGTTCTTGGAGGCAGCGGCATGCTTCATGCATATCACCAGAACACAGATACTCTTTCAACAGCAGCTGCATCTATAAAAAAGATTAAAACAATTAGTACATGAAAAAAAAATATGAACAGAAAATGACACTGAAATAATTTTAAATTGAATAAAAAATTAGAAACAAAAGTTAGAGAACACTCAAATATTAGGTATGCAACTTAATTCTGGGCCACAGGCATGACACATTGACAGCAAATTATAGCAAATCGAATATGTACCTAATCAGGGAAATAATCACCGTCGTGTTGGATACATTTCAGCCATCATGCAGAGAACTGCCGAATGCCACTGCGGAAAAAAGAGGGCTGTTTCGAGTTGATAAAGTCATCGATACTTGTGTGGACCTCCTCGACAGAAGTGAAGTGCATAACACTCAGGTGATGTTGCATGGAGCCTAGGAGGTGATAATCCTACGGGGCGAAGTCTGGAGAATATGCCTGGTGGGACAAAATCTCTTATCCCAGGTCGGTGATAGTGTTTAAAGTCGTTTTCGCGGTGTGAGGACGTGCGTTATCCTGAAGCAACAGGACTGACCTTTTGCTCTTGCTGGTGTATGGCCTTTTCGCCTCCAGTGTGTCACTCACACGAATGAGTTGCTGACAATAACGCTCAGCATTGGCCATTTCATCAGGTTTGAGCAACTCATACTAGTGTACGACACCGTGCTGATCCCACCATATGAACAGTAACAACTTCCTGGCATGGATATTCGGTTTGGTGGTACTGATGGTAGGTTGACCTGGATAAACCCATGATTTGCGCCGCTTAGGATTACCGTAGAGGATCCACTTTTCATCACAGGTCAAAATCTTGTGGAGGAAATCCTTCTTTAATCTGGAGAGCAAGAACAAAGCAACATCGTAGCGCCTAGACTTGTTCGCAGCAGTGAGTTGGTGGGGAACCCAACAACCTTCCTTGTGAATCCGTCCAAGCTTGTGCAGGCGCTTTGCAATGGCTTGCCATGCTACTCCGAGTTCCTGGGCGACTCTGACTGTGTGCAACAGGGATCCGCGTCTAACAGTTGTTCCAGTTCCTCATTGTCAACTTTCTGTGGCTGTCCTGGACGTTCTGCATCACGGAGATTGAAATTTCCCTGCTTAAACCGCTGGAACCACTTCTTACACGTATTGTAGGACACAACAGCCTCACCCAAAGCAGCATGGATCATTTGCCAGGATTCTGCGGCACTTTTTTTCATCTGAAACGCGAACAGGAGGCAGTGGTTGCTTCTTGAACGACATTACTTTCACCGTCAACTTTCGTCCCTTCTGTCACTGCAGCTGTGAGCTGTTATGGTTGCCTGGAAAGCTGTTGGATGGCACTGCAATCAGCTATTATTGCACACATCTATTTGTATTTGCTCATGTTCTATGATCGCTTGCGGTTAGGGGCCGAGAATTAAGTTGCACACCTAATACATGACATACTTTTCTTCCAGATCTCTTTTAACAGTCAATCTTTCATCCTAACTGGCATTCATGGTGGATATTCTGTATTTTCTGGCATAAACCTCACAGATATTAATCTGCAACACACACACACACACACACACAGAGCAAAGCCACATTTTTTCCCCTCTTAAAAATGCCATTTTTAACTGCAGCCAGCTTCTCAAGTTGAAACAAAATATTACAGGTTCAATTATGGCTCTATTACAATACACTGTTCAAGGATGCACTTTCTGAGGTGTTGACAACAGCCATACAAGTTAATGACAATATTTGTACATCAAAGGAGAGAAGAGAGAGAGAGAAAAAAAAAAAAAAAAAAAAAAAGAGGAGATGCTCTGGAAATTGGGTTTTTATTAATTTTTATCATGCACTGCTTTGCCCTAAAAATGGAATTCCCTTTTCTGAAATGGAAGCTATGGCACTTTTCATGCCATCTTAAAATAATATGAATTTATTGCAGAAAACACTGCAATATACAACAAGGCTAATATAACATGCTGAAAAACTTTTATAATCCCATTGAAATAATGGAAGAAATTATATATTATATTCACAAATATATGGAATGTCTATATGTTTCTTACCATGGCAATCAGAATAGAATAGCCTGAATTGCTTAGTTCACTGTTCAACATATAACACCACATCAAAAAACTTGAAAGTTCTGCGTGTGATGTTACATGTTGAACAGTGAACTAGGCAATTCAGGACATTCTGATTGTTGTGTTAAGAATCCTGCCATTTATAACCAATATTTCTACTAGTAAGTGTCACAATTCTTCCTTTTAAGTGTCACAATTTACAGAACTCTAACCATTCAAAAGCTGTTATTTCACATACAGTTGATGTTCTACAGAATTTGCACCAATGGCACATTAAGGTTATTAAAGTAACATAAAAGGCGTAACTAATTTTCTAACCAGAAATAGTGTTTTCTTAGGGGGGGGAGAGGAAAAATGGCAGTGAAACCTGGGTACTACAGAAGAAACATAAGAGTTGTTTGTGGGAGGGAGAAATGTGTTATTTACAGAGGGTTTGTGGCAAAACACGTTCTGGTTGTGTGAGGAATGAACAGGTGTTGCAGTTGTGTAAAGTGAAGCAAAATGTTAGCAAGGTGGAGACTAATATGCTTCAGTGGTTTGGCCATGTTGTAAGAATGAGTGATGAGATGCTTACTAAGAAAACCTTTCTGGCCCAAGTGGCAGGAAGGAAAGGCAGAGGAAGGCCAAGGAAGTCATGGGAGGATCAGATTCAGGAGTGTCTGCATGAGAAAAAGTATGAGAATCAAGTATAGAAGATTTTGTGTATAGCATGTGATGGATATGTCAGTGAAGCCTGAGTTGTATGTCAAGATCATTGTAAATGGAGAAGTTTGATATGGCAACAGTAAGTAAAAATTATCTGGTAGTTTGTATTTCTTTGTGGAGCTAACCTCTGAATCTCAGAGAACAGCTGTGATATGTATGTTTGTATGTATGGATGGATGGAGGGGGAAAAATGGATCTGATTCCTAGCAATCCAAAGACAAATAGCTTTATTTAGCAGTCAAACTCCAAAATATTTTTTTCTAGACATTTATTAACACTCCTAACTAAGATATGAATGAATATATCAGAATATTTTCTTACAAAAATTTCACACAATTACATACACATACTTTCCATATCCTTTTTTTTTTTTTTTTTTAAAGAGGAAAGCATTAAAAGAGGTGAAAATTTTCCAAATACATGGTGACAGTGAATATAAAACGTGGAAAGAGTGATGCCTTTGTTTATTTATTAAAAGAAATGTAAACCACAGAATCAGGAATCTCCAATTTTGCTGTTTGTGATGATTTAAAAGAACAGAGTTAACAACTGCATATAAGAAAACACAAGACAGTAAAAAAAAAAGAGAACCTGGCTGCAAGCCAATGTTTACACCGAGTATGGCACCAGCATCACAACAAAACAAAGCATATCTAGGACAATCATGAAATTCTCAACAACTTATGTGAAAAAAATAAAAAATAAAAACATATTAGAGAACATATTGCACTAACCTGACTAATGAGATATTTGACTGGTCTCATGCCTCCACCTACACCCCACACATTATCAAGCCGCACCATGCCATGTTTCATACTCAACAAAACTTCAGCATGCTGTAGTGCTGCCCTATATCAAAGTGATGCAAATATTAAAAATGATAACTTCCCATAACTGTTTTTAACACATGAACAAATGACAAAAGCAGGTACAAGCAAACAGCAATTTTTTTCTACATTGATTCAGTAGGTGACAAGAAAGTACACAACATCTCAAAATGTATGTACTTCACACGTGTCGTATTTTGTAATATCAGTCTACCCTTATTAAACAAAGACATAATGTTATTCTGACATTCAGTATAGGTAATTTCACTTTCCAGGCTTTGTACTTTTGATAAAAAATTAACTAAAGAGCTGCCCCAAGTGATTTTTTTTTTTAGAATATAACATTTACATAAGCATCAAAGACATAGTCTGTTGGCAGAGAGCAAAAGTGAGTTGCAGAGTATGTTGGCACAGATGTATGAAGTTTGTATGAATTTCAAACTGAGTACAAATAAGTGAAAAACCAAACTTACGGTTTTTGGGTGAGGAACTGTTAAGTACTGAATGCAAGATAAGTCTAAATGCCCCGCATGGGGATAACTGGTTTTCCAGTTATTTGGGGAGCGGCGCCCCCACGGCCCGAGCTGACCTTGTGACTGGTCAACATCTGATGTCATGCCACTGCTTGTTTTTTTATTTTGGTGCTGATGGTGTTTGCAGGGACGGCTGTTCCTCCAGCTGTTGGGGAGTCGCGACCCCACGATCCCGAGCTGGTCTTGTGTCTCGCTTTTTTCGTTTTTATTTATTTTCTCCACTGGCTAGTTGCCCGTGTTGTATACTTTACCTAATCGCTACCACGTTATGTACTAACACCCCGGTCTTGTGGTTTTGTTACCCTCCACCACTAACTGATTTATATTAACCGCTCAGTTCGTAGGTTGCTGAGATTCCGTTTAGGTTCCCTGCCAGGATTTGTCTTCTTTGGATTTCTTTTTTTCCTTTTAGCTGGTTTGGGTGCTAGACCTACCTGCATGTTTGCCGCGTGCGGAGACCCGTGAGGCGGAAATGGGATGTCTGGCGGCTGAGGTCGCAGGAGACCGGAGAAGTGCCTCCTGTGTACCAACACTCCTCTTCGACCCCGGCTTCGCTGTAAACGGGAGGCTAGAGACTAACCCACCTTTAGTCAGAAGTCTTGTGCCAAGTTGTGTACAGGGCTTTAGCGGCTTTTTTGTCGTATAGCACGGCAGGGTAAGCCCGGGGCTGTGGGATCATGCCAAAGGCGTTGGCATGACGGTACCCGGAGGCCGAAGTGTCCGCCGAGTGCGTGTGATCACAGCCAACGGACTATATCTGCAACGTATAAGCTCCAGAACTGTGTCCAGCGTCATTTTCTTGGCTTGCAGACCTCCAGTTCTCCCTTGTAGGGCTCGGTGGTGGGTGGAGTAGTCTGCAGACGAATCTTCCTCCTTTTTCCATGGGTAAAAACAAGAACAAAAACTCCAAATTTAAGTCACCTGAGAAAATGATAGTTGACAACGACTCTCCTTCGTCTTCTCAACCTACCAAGTCTCATACCCTTAAACGGTCTTTAGACCTTGACCTGGACCAAGAATGTGGAACCTCTTCTTCGGCAGCTGTACCAGTCGCTCCGAAGCGTCGTCTCCCCTCGATTGCTGTGACTACGCATGCTACACACTTACTTGTAGAATCCATCGATCCGCATGAGAGACTGTCCACCAGATCTCCCTTTTTCATTTCTAAAGCTTTGGACGCTGCGGTTGGCCCCTTAAAGTCTGTGAGGAAGCTTCGCTCTGGGGACCTGCTTGTCCAAACTTGCAGTGTTTCTCAGAGTAACACTCTTATGCACCTCACTAGTCTTCAAGGCATTCCTGTCAAAGTGGCACCTCACCCGTTTCTTAACACCTCTCGGGGTGTTATTTCGGAGTTTGATCTCTTGCCATGCAGTGCGGACGAATTGGTGACTGAACTTGCAGATCAGGGTGTTATTGCTGCACGTCGTATGATGTTCCGGCGCGATGGTTCTTTGATTAAGTCAAAAAAATGTCATCTTGACTTTTAACTCCCGAAAGTTCCGACCGAAATCAAGGCTGGCTACTTGGTCTGTGGAGTTCGCCCGTACATTCCCAGTCCTCTGCGCTGTTTCAGGTGCCAGAGGTACGGGCATTCACAACGTTTCTGTAAGAGTTCCGCTCGTTGCGCAAATTGTGGCTCCAGTGCACATGACGGAGAAGGTTGCACTTCTGCGGCCTGCTGTGTTAACTGCGGTGAGGCCCATGCAGCTTACTCCCGCAACTGTATGAAATGGAAGGACGAGATGGCGATCCAGCGCCTCAAGACCCTGGAAGGCCTCTCGTACCCTGCTGCCAAGGCCAAGTTGGGTATTCCCAACAACCGACAGCGTACTTTTGCCGCAGTAGTTCAGTCTCTGCCACAACCCGTGCAGCCCTTTGTTCCGTGCCCTGTAGCTCTCGCCGCACTTGCCAAGCGATCTACAGCTGAACAAGCGACACAGGTGGATTTCCCCGAGCTCCAGCTTTTTCGAATAGCTGAGTCTGCGCCTTCTCTTTTGAAGACGACCGACTCTTCCAGTTCCCAGCAGAAAGCCTGCACGTGCAGAAGACCCGGCCCTCAATCCGCAAAGGTGTGCAGTGTCCATCCAACTGTCGCGGTCCACCTGACCAACATTGCAACTGTCTCGGACTCAGCGAGGTCCCCACCCTCAACCAACATTATAGAGGAACATCGGGGGGAGGAGAGTGACAGTTCGTCCCCAGCCTCAACCAACATTGCAGAGGAACATGAGGGGGAGGATAGTGACAGTTCGTCCCCGCCCTCGGCCAGCATTGCATTGGAGTGTGTGGGGAGGAGAGTGACAGTTCGGCCCCCTCCTGGTGACTCATCCTATGTGTAGTTGTGTTCGATTTCGTAATGTGTTTTCTCATTCTCATTCCTCAGTTTTACTTAATCGGCTTGTTTCTCACCATTGTACCATGTTTTTCATACTGTTTGTTTCATTGTCTTTTTTGGCCCTTCCTTCGTACTCATGGTTCGGTTTTACTTGGTCAGCCAGATTTTGCAATTTATGCCCCGTTTTTTAATTTTGTCTGTTTGTCTTGTGTCTGGCGCTCTTTGGCCAACCATGGCCCTTGCGCCAATAAAATCTAATAACCAACCAACCTAACCTAAGTCTAAATGACACAGAGATTGACCTGGTGAATGAGTTTATATACAAGATGATTGTAAACTCCTTCAACAAAACAAGAGGGGTGATAGTACACATCAAGACGAACAATATTTACACTGGAACCTAGGGCCGCATTCCACTCCTAGTGCCAGAAAAGAGTAAAGTTACATATTTACGTTGAGCCTTCAACAGTGAAAATAAAGAGACAACCTAATTTATGAGTTGCACAATTCCAATTGCATCACAGACAGACTCAAAGGAGCTGCTCAAACTGGCGTCAAAGGGCATCGTTGCACAGCCCACACCAGCAAATGAAGGACTGTCGCACCCTCTCGTAGACTCCAACAGTGTGGTGTTGATCTTTCTTGTCCACAGCAACAGCGATTCGTGTGATGAGATCTTCCAGGGAGTCCACAGGTGTCTCGTACACTAATGTATTCATGTGCCCCCTAGAAGAAGTCTAGTGGATTAAGGTCCGGGAAGCGTGGAGGCCAAGCCACAGGTCCACCACATCCAATACACCACCCAGGATATGTTGTATGTCCTCCATACCCTACATGAATACGTCAATTCTCATGTGATGTTTCACACTGTAATATCGCTGAACGGGTTCGGCTACATTTTTAAATTTTTGCTCCTCATGTCTACACATGTGTTCAGTGCACCTGATTTGCATCTTGTGCTTCTCGTGCACTGGTTGGAACTCTGTGTGCCTGTTGGACGTTGTTTTTAATGTGCTCTTTTCTGACACTAGGAAGGGAATGTGGCCCTATGTTCCATTTGCAAATATTGTTCGTCTTGATATGTACTATCACCCCTCTTGTTTTGTTGAAGGAGTTTACAATCACCCTGTATTTAGGAAACATGTTTGACAGAGAGAGCAAATTAGATGGTAAAATTAGTAGTAGGTGAGTGAATTTTTTTTTTTTTTTTTTTAAAGACAGCTGCTTTAGAAGGATTTCACAGGAATGATGGGTTCTCAAGAAAATCTTGAATGGCTGTATATGAAAATGTAATTATTCCTACTCTGATGTATGGAAGTGAAACCTGGATACTGCAGAAGGGACATAGGAGTTGTTTGTGTGCTGGAGAGATGCATTTCTTATGGAGAGGGAGGGGAGGGGGTTGTGGCAAGAAATGCTCTGATCATGTAATGAACAAAGATGCATTTCAGATGTGTAATTGCAAGGCAAAATGCTGTTAGTATGGCAGAGACAAATATTCTTTCGGTGGTTTGGCCACATTGGAAGAATGAGCGATGAGATGCTTACCAAGAGAATTTTTTTCAGCTTAAGTGGCAGGAAAGAAAGGTAGGCCAAGGAAATCATGGGAGGACTCAATTAAGGAATGTCTGCATGCAAAAAAGATTATGAGTAAGAAAAGGTCTTGTGTGGGTTGAAAGGGATACCGCGGCAGTATTCTGATTACCCTGATAGATTTTTAACCTGAAATGTGGTATCTTCTTTAGGGTCTATTATGTCATTGTTAGCTGTGTTGTATATGGTTTTGTTGGTTTGAGAATCTTTAGTGGTAAAATTAGGTGCAAATTAGTGTGCAACGTGTGATGGGTTAATGTATCTCAAGCTGAGTGTTCAAGTTTCACTGACATCAAATGGAGATGTCTGAAACACCAACAGTAAGTAAAATCTGTTCCATCAGTTTAACATTTATTTGGCAGATGGCCTTCCTTCCTTTGAGGAGTCAACCTCTGAATCTCAGAGAACAACTTAATGACATGTATATATGTATAAGCACCAAAGGCTTATGTGGGTGTTGAACCCTAAAAGATAGAGTCACATATCCCTAATTTAATGCCACTGATTCCCAAGAAGGGACAGAACCAGCACTATAAAACAAACAAATACCAATTGTACCTCACCTAAGACTTGAACCAGTCCCAACTTAGAACACCAGTCAGAAGCTGGTGCATCTGACCACTCAGCCAATGGTCACTCAGTCACGCACATTCACCTGAAAGTCATTTAATTTAATTTTTTTTTAAGTGAGCAAATGCAAATAAGTGAAAACACAATATGAGGACTATATATATAAGTGCATGATCATGTAGAGTATTGCCACTATCTTCCCAGTCCCAATAGTGTACCAGCACAACAGCCTGATGAAATTGCATACATGTGTGTGTGTGTCATAAATTAGAGAAATGTCTGTATTTATCCCTTCCCTCCATACTTTTTTTCTGAGAGAACATGGGGGAGTCTTTGTTTTCATAAACCCTCTAAAAGACAGACTTAAAAAAAAAAACCTACCTTATTTTTTTAATTTACAATATCAAAATTACAGTCCTGCAGAACCAAAAACATGGTTCTCAAAAAGTGACTGAATAATAACAAAAACCACAAGAAACTCATATTTGGAACCAATACATTAGAAATCAGTTTATTTATAATTTATCTAGTTTATATATACAGGGTTTCCACTCAATTTCAGAAATGAAATTCCCTGACTTTTCCAGGTTTTCCATGAAAATTTCCACAAAATTTCAGACCATACTTTTACAATTCACGACACTTTTTCAGTAAAAAAACTAGGATTTCTACTCAATAAGTAGTAAAACTGACCTAAGCAAAGACTAATCTAAGCGTATTTAACATATTAATAATAAAACCATATACCTTACTAGTAATTAGCAATCAAAATATTTTAAAATACAACTCAAGCCCAGTTTTATGACTCAGTGAACTGGCAAAATAATCACTTAATTGGAGGTATCATTAAACCGGGGAACTTTTAAGAAAAATTGGGACCCTAAAGAATTGGCTGTATTAACTTACATTGCCTGGAAAAATAAATTGCTCCTACATGTACACAGTCTGTTTTTTGTTTTAGTTCGGTAATTTTTTAGATTTTTTTTTGCTTTGAATGCTTTTTTTTTTCTGTTTCAAGTCTTGCTTTTTTGCTGAAGCACTTTAATTTGGTCCCAAGTTCTTTTCTTTGCATTTTCAGTTCATTTTTTTCTTCTCCTTTAGTGCAAGATGATATTGAGTCTGTGACATCTTCATGCTCTGTAACATCTCAGGGGTTGAAAAAACCATTAGAAAGTACCAATCACTCACCCTAAAGATCATGGTAACCTCCAATGTCAACACACTTCCAACAAGTCAATCATCGTGATGTAACTGGGCTTCCAAGGTTTACAGACATCTTGCTTACGCTTCTTACTTCCGGGTGTGAAGCATTGTATTTTTTTTTTTTTTCTTTAGCCTTATGAGATGTTACTATCAAGCTTGTCAATTCCATAAAAAATGACACATACTACTCATTCATACAATTCAAGTAAAAACTATGTACATAACCTTACATTCATAGGTGGTTAAACCTTAGTCAACTGTAATTATCAAACTGCTCCTTCTGTTTCACAACCCCTGCCACTCCCACTGCAAGTGTCACACTCATTCAGCCCCTCACATCCAATCCTCTAGTACTTTCAACAGGCCTCTGTCGTCTTCATTGGATGTGAGGGGCTGAATGAGTGTGACACTTGCAGTGGGAGTGGCAGGGGTTGTGAAACAGAAGGAGCAGTTTGATAATTACAGTTGACTAAGGTTTAACCACCTATGAATGTAAGGTTATGTACATAGTTTTTACTTGAATTGTATGAATGAGTAGTATGTGTGATTTTTTATGGAATTGACAAGCTTGATAGTAACATCTCATAAGGCTAAAGAAAAAAATAATAATAAAATACGATGCTTCACACCCGGAAGTAAGAAGCGTAAGCAAGATGTCTGTAAACCATGGAAGCCCAGTTACATCACAATCATGAAAGAATCATGAAAGAAATACGGGATTACGCCATATAATACAAAACACCTTCAAAATTTACATCACGATGATTAACGTGTTGGAAGTGTGTTGACATTGGAGGTTACCATGATCTTTAGGGTGAGTGATTAGTACTTTCTAATGGTTTTTTCATTTATGAATTGCACGTAAACTGTGCGCACTTTGCAAGAGGTTAATACCTTAAAAGTGCAAATATAATAATCTCAGGGGTTATTGGCACGGATAGTAGATCACCATATGATTTGACTGCATCATATGTGCTATGTAGAGTAATTAAAGATGTTTCATGTAGATTTGCAACAAGAATGTCTTTGTTTATTGAAAAATCTGACTCTGATGAGGCATTGCCATGGGATAAAGCCATAACAATTCTCACTACTTGCCACAGCTCTTTCAATTCTTCGTTATTCAGGTATTTTGAAAAAAAAAACCACATATATAATCGTGGGTTTTTCATACAAAATAAAGAGAAATCTTTTTTCCATTCTTTTTCCACTTTGTTTGTAAATGTTGAAAATTGCTGCTTGACATGATCCACTGATAATGCTGGTAAAATGTTACTATCAGGCAGAAGCTGCAGCAAGTTATCCATTCGTTTTCACATAGTACAGCATTAGAGCATAGCAGATGAGGATCTAAGCAGGAGATAGATCTCACGGTCAAAAAAATTTATTGGACTATTTTCAATAATCTTGCTGGTCATTTTAACCAGGAAATTTTTACATTCAGTGACAAATTTGTTTTTTTTGCATTCAGAGGCACCACTTCTTTTCATGTAGCTCCTGGCAGCAATTCCAATATCAACTTCACCATTTCTTCTATGGGATTTAATGGAAGACACATCTATCTTCACTAATTTAAAGGGAGTGAGAGCTTCCCCTTAGTAGTTCATGTTTGACAAATCTTGCCATTATTTGCCTTAACAGATCCGCCAAGGAGCTGTACAAAAAAGGAATCATAGGTGAAGAACTTTGAAACGATTTTAGCAATGGCTCCAAAATAGCAGCAGCTGATATAAAAAATGATATTTTTGCCAAAATTAACTTATTACATGCATGTTCGATGTTTCCAACAGATACAGTTTATGGTAAATCTTTCTTTGCTGTTTCAAAATATTTTTTAGCATAAAGGAAGACCTCCAGTGCTCTTTCAGTAACCCTTACATTTTCCACCTATCTAACTTGGCAGAACTTTATTGGAAAGACATAACTGTTTGTTAGGGCTATGAAATCTGCATGCCTTGATGGACTGTCTTGAACCATCTATACATAGCTTGAAATAAGAAATTTAACTTCCACGGTGTTATTCTGTTTCCTCTCTGGAACGCTCCGTAAATTACATGGATACTACATGTCTCAATATTTAACAAAGAATGACCTTTGTTTCCTTTAAGTTCATCACAAATATGTCTCCAAAATTTAAGATTCCCATGTGGCCCATCCATAGAAATTTGTAAAAGATTTTCCAAATTTAAATCTGATGAGCCTTTTCAAAAATTTTCATATAAACCCTGGGCAGTAGAATGGCCAAGGAAAACTGAATTAAAAAAATGAACCTTCACTTCACTAGAATTTTCAGGCCAGTATTTAATTATTAAGTCCATTTGCTCTTTTTGAACAACAGCATTCAGAGCTTCATTAATACATAGTACAAAATATGATGGTGGAATTTCTTTCAATAGCAAATAATGAAAATATGGGGCCAAACCAAAAGTAACGAAGTATGCCATTTTTGTGCTCTCCAAGGTGATATTCTTCACTACCTCACTATCAGGGAACATGGCTTGAAATATCTGTGCTGCATCCTTGAAGCCATTGTAGGATGAGAGTGTCATCACTAATTTGAGAGCCCACAAAATCTCAGACCTAACAGTTTTTTTTATTTAGTAACATAATTTGCCACTGAAGAACATACCAATGTCGAGTTTGACTCCTCTCTTTGTATTTTTTTTATCACTTTCAACACTAGAAGCACCACTAAATAAGGTAAAAATAGATACTTGCTTTGTATTCTCGATTGACTTCCGGTGCTTAACACACTTCTCGTGACTAAATATAGCTTGTCTGCCCACAGCCACATTGCTCAAGTTGAATGTTTTACACAGCAAAGTCGACAAAGTGCTGTATATGGGTCCACGTGTACTGCTTCGATCCAGTTAGCCCATTGTGGATTCAATTCTTCATCGGTCCATTCCAAATTGAAAACCGTTTTCTTATTGCTCATTTTGAACAAAATGCTAACGTGTAACAATGTAAAAGAAGTGTGAAGATTTTTTAACTCAAAGACTGCTCAAAGCTCACATTTTTCCACCTGAAAAGACAATGCCAAAATACGATAACCATACTTACGGTTGTGTTCTCATTTGTTGGAGCAACTTTGCGTCAACAAAGAGCTGGAGGGGAATGGAAGCGGCGCTAGAACTGGCATTTCCTTCCCCCTATCCTCAGGAGACAGCAGAGGCATGGGAAATCTTCGCCTCGGCATGAATATCATGCACTCCTCCTGCTCAATCTCTCTTTCTCTCTCTCTCAGCAAGAGCGGCACGGGACCTTGTTTCTCCCTCGGACTTGTGGGTTCAGCAGCGAACAGAACCTGGCTAGCGAAGGAGGATTCAGGTACAAAATATGACAAAATCTTAACACTTAGCAGGTCTGTAGAGGGATCACTCATTTTCCAGGATAGTTGTGCGGATTTTCCAGGTTTCGGTGAAAAATAGCAATTGTCCTCAACGTTTTTGGACAAAATCAAATTCCCTGACAATACCAGGTTTTCCCTGACCTGTGGGCACCATATATAGTTTTTAGCTATATTCAGATGGAGATTTTGTACTGTTAAAATTTATGCCAATTCAGTTAAAGTGGAGCATATTTTACTATACAAATGTGTAAAATGTACTTGTCAAAAAAAAAAAAAAAAAACTATTTGGAGTTTGTTTACACAAAATGTTCTCACATTTTACAAAAGCACAAAATCCAAGAAATGGAGAAATTTGATACATCAACAGGAAGTAAAATCTATCATCAATTTTAAACTTTAATCTGGCAGAAGAGCTAACCTCACAGCAACAGTGTGGAAGAAATATTCTTCACATAATACGTGAAAAAAATCATCTAAATTATTAACACAGCAATCAAACTGCTCCAAATTGCGTGTATTTACTGTTTCTTATGTAACTTCAATCACATCAGAAAACTTGAAAATTACATCGCCCTTGAGCAGGAATTGAACCTGCATCTGGATCATGAATCAAACCTGTAGACTATTCTGGTTTTAATCACTCAGATACTTTGAACTTCATCGTCCTGGGTGGTGTAACGGCTAGCATGCTTGAACAGAAATTGGGAGATGCAGGTTAGATTCCTGCTCCAGGGCAACTTAATTTTCAAGTTTCCCAATGTGATTGAAGTTAGTGAGAAACAGTAAATACACGCAATTCAGAGCAGTTTGATTATTGTGTTAATAATTTAACAGCTTAGTGATATGTATGTATGTATGTATGTATGTATGTATGTATGTATGTATGTATGTATGTATGTATGTATGTATGTACAAAATCCCAAGTTGGTCATGCCTCTCAAATGCATTTATCCATTTTATTTTTCTAGATTTATGACAAAAACATTTATGAGAATGAAATACTTCTGCCAGGAGACTTCCTGAATTATGTAAGTGCAGAGGTAGTCCCCTTCAAAAGACAGTACTGAATGTGTAATATTTTTTCCCACAGAAAGACATCATGTAACCAGCTGTGTATATTACAGCAGCCAACTCCTAAAAAAAAAAAAAAAAATCACAGCACAACATTTTATCCTTAACCTATGTAGCAAACTCCTTTAGATTTTTAACCGTCAATTACAGAAACATTGAGTTACAAAATGTTTATCATACATGCAAAAATTTCCAGAGCTTTACTGTAACTCTTAAAATTGATAAACTGTGAATTTTCACAGCATGACATTTTCCCTTAAACTATGCTGAAAAACACATTTCGATTTTTAACCATCAATTATAGAAGCATTTCGTGCATTTAGTTACAGGAGAAAAAAAGTAGTTAAATATTACACATGTAAAATTTTTTCGAGCTTTACTGTAACTCTTAAAATTGATAATAAAACAGTGGTTAGATTGGGCAAAACTATACGGAAATTCCTGCTTATGAATTAAAAGTTATATTTCATTGTGCAGTTATTTAATTATTTTGGAACATGTGCAATTTAAACAAGAGAGAAAATGCTTGCTTTGATCCTTAATATAAACGTAGGTGACTATGGAATGTGAGAAAATGCATTTTAACCAAAATTAAATGTCCAAAAACTGGTATTACTGTTGCTTACTCTGCCGTAAAAACAATTTTACGGGTCACAGGAATGGTGTTGATTTTGTCACTTTCGTATCAAGTATCGATTTTGAAATTTAATTACACTTAAAAATAAGGGGGTGGGATTATTGATTTTCAAGAGAAGCCTGTATGGCATAGAAAACATGCATTTCAACTAGGAAAAATTATTAAATAATACAGTGAGGAAAATGATGAACATGATCAGAAAACAATTAAAAATGAGGAATATAATCAAGAAGAGAAATGAAAAATAGAACTCTGAGAAAAAAAAATTCAAAATAATTAAAAAAAAAAAAAACAATAGGCAGCATTCTCATTGCCATTAAAATAGATATTTCCACTGATCTCCAACATTTTTGGTCTGTGGATTGACATCTTGCGAATCTCCTAGTTTTCCCAATCACTAACTCCCATTGTGACAATGGTTTTTGTGGCAACACTGAAATTTTCATTGCCCAACTTTGAACTTCATGCCCACCCCAAAAAACATTCTATGAATTCTTTCTTGAATCATGATCACCACTTTATGTTACCTTGGGATATGAAAGCCATGGTGGGATAAAGAAAAAAGTCAGGATGGCAGAATAACCAGGCTGTTTGACTCCTGAATAATGACTAACTCTGACGCATGGGGTGCTCTGGATGTCCTGCTGGAAAGAACAGACTGGCTGCTTTCAACCCTCTCGAATGACCCACGTGATGTTGTGCATTCTTGGGCATTAATTTCTATTGATCCTACACCTCACCAACACTGCATTCACACATTATGCTAACATAGGAAAAACATTTGTTTTGCTGGCTCAATATGACCAGAAAAAGTTCTTTTTGCATTGCAACATAAAATAAAAAAAAAATATATATCAAATGAATTGCAAAGAAGTGACACTCCTTAAAGCTCTTAACAAAAATGTCATAGAAACAGGAAGATGTGAATTTGGGAGATAGCATTAAAAATCTGAAGTCTCCCAGGAAGAACAGTAGGGTCGGCAGTTACATTATCTAACACTGTATTCAATGTTTAACTCACTCTTGGCAGGAAGGCTCACTGAGAGTACTTGCCTTAGAATTTCAATCTTCTCCCATAAGGCACAAATAAGTAGAGATTTTACACGCCTGATGCAGCACAAATTTCTTGCACATATCAAATGCAAAGATGTTACATGCTTAGACAGCTCAAGTTATGGGAGATCCCACTTTCTGGAAGGAGTTATCAGTAATAAACATCAGTTTTTTAAAAATCAATTTTCAGTAATCTAGAAGATAGCATCAGACTTCATGTAATGTGACAAATTTCAGTGGCTGATGCAATATCACAAAAAGAATTCAATAAACAATATTTTCAGAAAAAACTACATCAGAAATTCCACTTAGTAGTTCTAATTCTGACTATTATATAGCTCTAATTATTGTACTATTCTCTTTTACGTGCGATATTTCAAAGTAACTTGTACAGAAAACTAGCGGATAATGCTTACCTTGGCATTCCTTTCTAGCGACGGGAACATTTCACGCACGTGTTTTCCGGTCTTTGTTGAGGTTATTGTCCTAAAGTCCATTGTATGCGATGACTGGCTTTACTTCTCACACTTTTCGCTGGGTATACTCATTGGATCTTTGTTTCAGGATTCAAACATCAATTTTTACCGTTCTTTATACTGAAATTTTCGCCCATACTCTGGGCATCTTCAGGAGCGTGGCGACTTTACCACCGATGTTGGTGGTTAACTTCGCGCTAATGGAGTCCGATACTCCTTGTTGCCATTCGTCGGAAAAACTTTCCTGGATATATTTCGTTATCAAGCTCGGCTGGCGCCATCTATGTTTCGTTAAGAACACTTTTTCCCCTGTATTTTTTTTTTTAATTTTCTTCTCCTATCCTGGTTTTCTTGTCTTTTTTTGCCTGTTTTTCTTTTGTTGTTGTTTTTCTTGTCTTATTAGTTCTTTCCATAGGCCCGATAATGTGCTAGGGTTGTTCTGGTTACATACCCTTGCTTTATTTTTGTAGATTAATATTGCTTCTTCCTCCTCATTTGCCTTTCCGATTTTTTATTCTTTTTTAGCATTTTAATTTCATTGAACTTTGGGAATGTCCGGTTTTCCAAGCAGAATTGCACTAAAGCAGTTTTGGCTTCCTTTTTTTGCCAGTTAGATATGTGTTGTTTAACTTTTTTTTTAATCTGTTTTTCGTACTTCCAATGTACGATATTGGGGGTATGTGTGCAATTGGAATTTCGTAGGTTCCTGATTCTTCTAGCATTTTTTCCTCTGTTTTTTTGTTGACAGTCATACTTTTCACGGTGTGCACTGAGCTTCCTAGTTGTAAGTCATATTTAGCACAGTGCCTATTGATTTCTTTACTCACTCCTTCCAGGTATGGGAAAGCTCAATGTATTTCAATTTTTTATTTCTCATCTTCCTTTTGGTTGTGCACTTCTTGGCCTTCTTTACTCTGAGTCATATGCTTTTTACTCTCATGTATCCATTTATTAATTAGCTTGCTCGGGTACCCATACTCTTGTGATATTTTCGAGATAAACTCTAGCTCTTGATTTTTAGCCTGTTGTTAGATGTGTGTGTGTGTGTACGCTTGCCGTATCAAGTTTTACTATGCTGTTTTTTTTAAACAACAGGCTAAAAAATCAAGAGCTAGAGTTTATCTCGAAAATATCACAAGAGTATGGGTACCGAGCAAGCTAATTAATAAATGGATACATGAGAGTAAAAAGCATATGACTCAGAGTAAAGAAGGCCAAGAAGTGCACAACCAAAGGAAGATGAGAAATAAAAAAATTGAAATACATTGGAGTTTTCCCATACCTGGAAGGAGTGAGTAAAGAAATCAATAGGCACTGTGCTAAATATGACTTACAACTAGGAAGCTCAGTGCACACTGTGAAAAGTATGACTGTCAACAAAAAAACAGAGGAAAAAATGCTAGAAGAATCAGGAACCTACGAAATTCCACTGCACACATACCCCAATATCGTACATTGGAAGTATGAAAAACAGATTAAAAAAAAAAAGACTTAAACAACACATATCTAACTGGCAAAAAAAAGAAGCCAAAACTGCTTTAGTGCAATTCTGCTTGGAAAACCGGACATTCCCAAAGTTCGATGAAATTAAAATGCTAAAAAAGAATAAAAAATCGGAAAGGCAAATGAGGAGGGATGAAACAATATTAATCTACAAAAATAAAGCAAGGGTATGTAACCAGAACGACCCTAGCACATTATCGGGCCTGTGGAAAGAACTAATAAGACAAGAAAAACAACAACAAAAGAAAAACAGGCAAAAAAAGACAAGAAAACCAGGATAGGAGAAGAAAATTAAAAAAAAAAAAAATACAGGGGAAAAAAAGTGTTCTTAACGAAACATAGATGGCGCCAGCCGGGCTTGATAACGAAATATATCCAGGAAAGTTTTTCCGACGAATGGCAACAAGGAGTATCGGACTCCATTAGCGCGAAGTTAACCACGAACATCGGTGGTAAAGTCGCCACGCTCCTGAAGATGCCCAGAGTATGGGCGAAAATTTCGAGTATAAAGAACGGTAAAAATTGATGTTTGAATCCTGAGGCATAGATCCAATGAGTATACCCAGCGAAAAGTGTGAGAAGTAAAGCCAGTCATCGCATACAACTGACTTTAGGACAATAACCTCAACAAAGACCGGAAAACACGTGCACGAAATGTTCCCGTCGCTAGAAAGGAATGCCAAGGTAAGCATTATCCGCTAGTTTTCTGTACACGTTACATCATAAATTGTTTTGTGTTTTAGACTCTTATTACAAATTTAACAGAGAGTGCTTTTCTTTCTTTAGTTCAACTCTGAATGTCCCTTCTGTGAAAATAATTCACTATAATTTGCAGTGTTGTTTACTTTTTAATGTTATATTACTTGATTCATTATTTCAGTTATTTTGGAGAGTATGAGCATTAGGGTAGAGTATTTTAGAAATAATGGACAGACGGCATATCTGGCCCCTTATTCAGTAAAGTCTGCCAAACATCAATACCAGTGGCATAACGTATCCACCCACCACTGTGAATTAATTCCATAATGACGGAATCTTACCCCCCTCCACACACACACACACACACACACACACACACACACACACACACACACACACACACACACACACACACACACACACACACACACTATATGAAAGCCAACTAAAACATTAAGAAATGAGAAATGATGGAAGCACTGAAAATGTGTGAAATTTTCACTTCCATACTCCAAACAGAAACAGAATAGTAAATGTGATCTCAATGAAACAATAATATATAAAGATTCAGTACCTCTTTTAGAATTTCTATTACGCACGTTTAAAATACGGACATGTGATTATGGCGGTGCAGTTAATTAAGACGTTTATTATTTAGAGAAGTAAAGACTAAAAGAAAGCAAGAGCAAGTACTCACATATGTTCGTCCAGAGGTCATTTACGTTCGTGTACCACCATAGTTTCGCAAGTTGTTTGGTCTCAGGTGTTCAGCAGCTTTGCATTGCAAAAAGTCCGATGGTGACTATAATATAGTGTTTAGCAATGCCAAAGTAGTAGTCGACCCAAAGAACCTTACTATATATTGTATCATAAGCTCAAAGAATAATACAACTGAGAATAAAAACCATGTAATGACCTATGCCACAGGCATGTTAAAAGGCTACTAACAATGAACAATCCAAGAAACTATAATGAAAGAGTCTAAAATGTTGATTAGTGAACAAATTTAAAAGAACAAAATAAAATATGAATGGCCAAAAGAAACGATGAATGAACTATTTACATAATGCGTGCACCACCTCCTCATGTCCACCAGCATCCCCAGACGTGTTTCGCCCTAGCTTCATCCTAGGCATTTTCAACGGTAAATGAAATGTCTGTTGGCAAGTGACAACGTTTCATATTTCCAGAAGTCATGATGTACATTGCACATGGGTCAGTTTTCCACTTATATGGTGGTGCCATCTGGTGTCATCGTTTGATTTTCCCGTATTTGTCGTCTTTTAATTTTATTTTTGTGCTCCTCTTTTAATCTTTTTTCGGTGCTCACTGAATTCCTCCAGGCATATGAAAGGTCATATGGTGAATTGTTATTGCAGTTTGATGATTTGGTCTTCTCTATTAATATGAATTTAGCAAAAAACACAGCTATAATTACATCACCTCTAGCTGGAACACCAACTTATCTACGGCACATAATAGCTTTCTTGCACAAGTTACTATGCACAGTCTAGCACCAACATTTCAAGGAAGAACAAAAATTAGCACTGAATGTAGATCTGAATTTAACAAGCAACAAAATTCTACTTGTTATACCTGGCATGTTGGCATCCTACTTTTCCCTTATAGCCCTGTACAAACCTTGGTGGGAGGCAGTCATCAGCAACAGCACGGGCAATAAAATTGCCAAGAGCCTAAAATATCAAAGTGAAAATTACTATTATGTCTGGCAAATATTCCTTAAACTACATTTTTCTATGACTCTCATAAAAACAGCACTAAGATCATATGCAGTTTCACTAAAAAATATAAGACTTGTTTTAGTAATCCTCATAGAAACACAGTATAATAAAGATCTAAAACTTAAGTTACATGCACAATTACAGCAAAAATTCAGAAATTGTTACTGAATATTAAGAATGCTGATATACCTGAATTAAAAACTGAGTTACAGCTTTGCACTGTACAAAGAATTTAAGCAAATTCATAGGATGCTGATCTTTTTAAATCACATATTAAAATTTCTCCACACTAAAGAAAATTTTGTGATTGCTTAATAACTTTCATATACAAGAACAACAAAATTTCCATTTTACAAATGAAAGCTTGTCTAATGATGAAAAGTTAATTTCTCACTACATAATTCAAACACTTATGGGACAAGAACTGCAAATCTTAACATATTTTTAATATACAACTCAGATGTTGGCATGCATTTTTTACTTTGACTTATACATCTGTCTGAAATTTATACATGTATGTATGTGAACACAATTTATGATACGTAAATTAGAGTGCCTAATCAACATGAACATCCACCTTTAGTCATACAAGTATGACATGATAGTAAATAAATGAACAAATGTATGAAGGAAATGATTTCCTATTTCCGCTCTGTGTTCATTGACACATAATTAAGAGTGATGTGGCTGCCACACATAACTATATGAAACCACATTTTTTTTATGACTTAACAAGAGATGAAAAAAAATATTTATCAGTAATACCAAAGTAGGATCCACCAAAGGTTAAATTTGAAATTATTTTTACAGTTTAAAGACATCTTCCCACATGAAATCATCAGAAAATGAATTAACTTTCCACTATCCCATCACTAACACACACAAGCCCCCCCCCCCCCAAAGAAATTGGGAAAACTCTGCTTCAAGATCACACCTTTTATGCAAGATTCAGGGGCAATGCTTTCCAAAAACCCTTCACAGTATTCAGGAAGTATGACAGGATAGCTTTCGTTATGACAGGGAAAATACCTTTATGACGAATCTGACAGCATTTTTTTTAAGCGGAGTGAAAACATTTAAAATAGGACTTGATAAATTAATCATTAAATAGCAAGAAATGTGTGAAACATAAAAATTATAAGACTGATAAAAAAAAAAAAAAAAAACAGAATTAAGCAAATTTTTATACCAGTAGTCTGATTTTTTTTGTGAGCTGAATGGTATCTATTTTACTTCTTTTTGGCATAAAGACAATCATTGTTATCTACCTTACTTCTCTTGTCTAGTGTTCTTTTCCATATTCCCATGGTATGTGAAATAAATTTTATGCCTCAGTAATTGAAGCAATTCTGCAACTTTTTTTCTTGTTACCTGGAATTTAGCACAATGTTCCTCCATTTATCCAGAATTACTTTATGATCAAATAAGTTTTCCATTAGATCCTATAAGATATTTATACACTGTGCAGTGTGCATTTAATATGTTTTCTTTGAATTCTCATACTCTATTTCTTGATGCAATCTGCCTTTTACAGATGACAAACATTCCTCTTCCTTCACTGTCCACCAAATGATTTGGATACCCTTCTTATTAACCCTTTACCTCTTTCTTACAGTAACCCCCCCCCACACACACCATTTTTCTATGTTCACAACAAGTACTTGATGTTCTGGCACAACGTCTCTTCCTGGAATTACTTTGCAGTTATCGACTTCTTTTCATTGACATTTAATATATAAAACATTTTATTCGCGATGTTGTTCCTCCAGTTTCACATATAAAAGGTTGTTTCTTCCACTTTGAAAGAAAAGTAATGTCTAGGGCTGCATCAAACGCCAAGGCAAAAATCAGTCTACCATACCAATTCCTAAATACATAGCCCATAAAAAATCCCCCACAGGGTGAGTGGGTGTAGGACACTCACTCTGTGGGGGTATGCCACTTACATTACATCCAGGAATTTTTTTCCCTCCTCAGTTATCAAAGCCCCATTTGTGACAAAAAGTTGTACCATGCAAAACTGGGTCTTACAACTGATACAGGTAGGCTCTGCTTTGCATCGCTAACTAATAAACATCATCAACCATATTACATACTTACAAAAAAAATTACAAGAGAAAATATCAGTGAAAAAAAGGACTTACAGTAGCAGCATCAGGATTATCAAGCACCAAATCTGAAAGACTCTCCAGAAGAGCATCAAACCCTGACGCTATGTCATCCTGAGAAAGTATAACCCCATACATGTCTGAAAGCAATATGGAGGTCATTTCACGGTGGGACGGTTTACGTTCCATAGCCAAACTGATGGCCATGATAACAATTTGTGGTCTTAGTTTTCCTAAGTTCAATTCTTCCAGAGTCACCTATTAAAGAGCATAAAACAAGAATATGAAATTATACTTAGCATTTTTAAAAACTTTTATAATAAAGGAATGAAGGTGCTTAAAACATACAAATTATACATGTTATTTACTCACAACTTAATTTAGTTGCAAAATTAAACAAAATGGTTCGAAGAATGTAAATGTGTAAGCAAGTATCAGTAATGAACTGAATCTTATGAATATGGAAGCTTAAACAGATGACACTCTTCTTTAACATCAATACATCTAATATATTATTACTATTGATAAGCTCAGCCCAGCAAATGATAAATGATTTGGTCAACCTGCCTATGTACAACCAAAGCTGGAACAATAAGAAAACTAATTCTTACTGGAACACATGTAATTTCTAAAAACTCATTTGAAAAGTACTATTAGTGAAATCTCTGTAAAATGCAATCTGCCTTAGACTGAATTCTTTGTAAAACAGAAGTTTTTAGAGTCCAAAAACCTAGTATGGGACAGCCTCTGCATAAGATGAAATCTGCCTAACATGGAAATGGACACCATTTTTTCCACTAGTAAGCATCAAAGTACCTTCTGAAATGGAAACTGTTTATGTAAAGTGTCTTGGAAATTTGAAAATAAAATAAAAAATAAAATAAATTCCTTTCTTTTCAAATTTCCCAAAGGCTACATATATGTCTAAAGTATGCTAAAGGAGAATAAACTAGGTATTTACCTTAACAAAAACAAAGCTATAATAAATTGTTGCATGCTATTTTAAAATAACTTCAGCAAAATAACTTTTTGCACGTTGTTGTCCTTTTGCGATAATGCATCCCCTTCCATTCTCTTAAAAAGTGCAAGTTATAAAAAGTTAAATGTTTAAAATAATTAAGATGAACATAGAACCATAAATAACATTATAACATACCTTACAGTTGAAACTTGTGGAAATATCGTCTACTTGATAGTCTAGTACGGTTAATTAAGAAGTTACTTTTAGTCGCCAAAGGACAACAACGTGCAAAAATGTTATTTTGCTGAAACTATTTTATAATAGTATTTGACAATTTATTGGGAGGGGGGGGGTTCATGCCTGCTAACATCTACTACTTCAGAGGCAATTAGATGGTATACAAGAACAGGAAAAGTGAGAATAGATGAGTAGCTGGGAACAAAGATTGCTTGCCAAACATTTGTTAATTGTCATTTCCAGTAAACTTTAGAAAGAGAGCAAAGTAGTTTTGTCTTCTACTCTCCTCATTACCAGATCCAAAGACACAAGAACATCCAGTTCCCAGAATTTATTATGTGATCTTTTACAGTTGGCAATGCTTTTATGAATCTGCTTGCTGAATTTCAGCAGTGTTTGTCAGATATATACAGTACATTTTTAGCTGTAAGAGCACCACTTTTTAGAGATGTCAAATAAATGGAACAATAAGCTATTTATTTCTCTTAGATCAAAAAAAAAAGTTATTGAGATGAAGAGGAAAATGTTGCAGTGAAGGAAATTTGAAAAAAAAAATATAAATACAAAAATACAAGAGTATGACACTAAGAAAGAATGAGTTACGAGGACAGATCAAAAGTTAGTTATACTGTTGAATAAAAAAATATACTCAGGGGATGTATGTTGGTTTAAAGGTACAATATTTATTTAGTTTTCAACATAGTCACCTAAGGACTGTAAACATTTATCGGAACATGTGATTAACTTTTCAACACCTGTGCGGAAAACGACTCCTCCAGTATCTTAACAGCTTCATAGGTTTGGAATCGTTGTTCACTAAGGTCCTGTTTCATTATACCAAACAAATGGTAGTTGCATGGGGATAAGTCGGAGCTGTACGGTGGAGATTTTAACACCTCCAATTTGAATGACTGCAGAAATCCCTTTATTTTCCGTGATGTGTGGGTTGTGCCGTTGTCGTGCAGCAGAATGACACCTTCACTCAGTTTACCCCAGTGTCTATCCTTATTTGCCTTTCGCAAATTTCGTAGCATTTGGCAATATGAGTCAGCATTGATAGTAGTCCCTTTGGACAGAAATTATGTGTAAACAACACGTTCATACTAGAGCTGAGATGGGCTGCCATATATAGATTTTTTTTTATTGGTCAGTTTTATCAAATAGTTATTTGGTTTTATTTTCAAAACTTTTTTTTTTTTTTTTTTTTTTTTCGGCAGCAGTTCTCACTCACCGCCAGAAAGTTGTTCTTTTAGTTATGTCTGTTGTTTGGCTATCTGTAGGAGGGTGAATGAAATTTAATTAGTCCCTTTAGGCAATGCAGTTGTTCCGTCCATGTGAAGCCGGCTGACAGCCACCAGGGAACGGCGACAGACCAGCCAGAGAAAATGCGTTACAGGTGGGTGGGTAGGCTGGGGCTGGGGTTCCTGACTTGTAATACGAGGTGTAAAAAGAAAACTGACAGGCGGCAAACATAAGAAAGAGTAAGGGGATAAGGGAACGGTTGAAATGCACCTTGATTTTCCGATCGGATAAAGGAAAGGAGAATGGATGTCTGGAAGACAGTAAAAAGCCAGTTAAGCTAACAATGTACAGTACCTTCCTATTCTCTAGTTTTATTATACCTAGCATTCATTTTCTGGTGCTGCCATTAGATGTTCAGGATGGCAGTGAAAAGAGATTTTCTGAAGGCGTAAATTAGACCCAAGATTAGTCTCGATTACCCATGACGGTTTACACATAAGGTTAAATTCTCTCCATAATTGCTTCGTAAAACTATACAGTAGCTGGAAAGACCGACAGGCCTTTGAAGTTTTCTGATGCTTTTTGTGATCAACATTTAAAACCAGTTACATCTTCCATGTACTGTAAAGAAGTGCATATATACATTGTTATTGTTAGTGTCACTGGGACATACTTTTTGTTGATACCATTAAATTGTGGAACAAGATGAGTACATAAAAATATGGAAGGCACAAAAATGAAACTAGATGTTAAAATCATCTAAATAGAACTTTTGCTATGATTCTGGTTGGTGCGTGAAAGCTTAGGATCAATTTATAATATACGGCAAAAAAAAAAAAAAAATGACTTGATTAAATAGTTTAAATTGGATCTACCAAAACTGTTCGTGTCCTTCTGCATTGGGTAGTTTTTACAGCAATTTAAAATTTTCAATAGTACATGAAAGTTGCTAAAATAAAGCAAGAAAAAAAAAAAAAAGTCTACTTCGGGCTCGGGCTCAGACTATGACAAAAATAGCAGACAGTCTTCGGGCTATAAGACTTCGGGCCCGGGCACCCAAAACTGAGCCCGAACTCACCTCTACTTCATACTCAAAGAAAACAGTCGCCATGATCTTTCTTGCAGGCAGTTGGTCTTTGCACTTTCTTGTTGGAGAGGTGACATGCTTCCATTCCATGGATGATTGTATGGTTTCAGGGGTGAAATGGGGAAACCACGTTACATCATCTGTGATAATTCAATGCAAAAAGCTGTAATCCTCAGCAGAATACCATTGCAGAAGAGCCAAAGACGACAGGAAATGGCTTCTGTGCTAGTCAGTAAGTAAACGTAGCCCCCATATCACACACGATTTCCAAAATCCCAGCTGTTCATGAATGAATGCGAAGTCCCGTACGAAATGTCTAACATACTGGCAATTTCCTTCATTTTGATACGTCTACTATCCTGTATCATGTTGTCAACATTCTCCGGAGTGCTGCATATTGATGGTCTTCCTTCGTGGCATTTGTCCATCAAATTTGTGTGACCCTTTTCAAATTGTTGGCACTACTTTACAATGGCCGGGTGAGACATGGCCTTCCTGTATACAGCACAGATTTCATGATGGATGTCAGTGCAATTTAGGTGCTTAGTCCACAAAAATCGAATGGTTCCTTGCACTTCCAATTTGGAATAAGAATCCAGTTGATGTGCCATTATGAACTGCCTTCTGCACATGCCTTACAGTTATTGAACTAAAACACCCCCTTCAGCTGCTCTGACGTACTGTCTACTTTGCTCCAAAGCACACTGACTGCAATCCCATTCCAGATGGTGCTAAGTGTAACTTACTTTTTCATTCATCTACATACAAGACAAGAATGACTGAAAGAAGATGCAAGTAGAAAAAGAAAAACTGTAGAAAATGAAGACACTGGCGAGCTGACTTGGAAGTGGTTTCTAAATGCAAAGCCAAGAAATTTGCAGCTTTATTTTAGTAAAAGAAAAAGAAATTGCTGAATGTCTTAGAAAACATGATTTCAAAGCATTTAATGGGTGGCTAGTTAGTTTCAGGATCTGTAACAGAATAACAATGAAACAAATAAGCAGTGAATCAAAAGATGTCAGTGATTAAAAAGAAGCCATATTGTAGCGAAAGCTTCCTACACTGACCGGAGGTATGAAACAAAGGATACTTTCAACTGTGATGAAAGTGGTTCATTTTACAGAGCTTTGTCTACAAGAATATTGATTAAAAAAGATGAAGCATAAACAGGAGGTAAACATTCCAAGGGAAAAACTGTTTTCATGTATTGGGTTGATGCATAAGTTCATGCCGTTTTATTTCAGGAGTGTTTCCAGGTCAGTAGTGATGGTGCACATGGTGAGTTATATATCAAAATGTAGCCAGTAACAATCGTGCGTCTAAATCATATTGCGTTGTGCGATTGTGGCTAATGGTTTTCAGGTCTGGAAGTATGGAGTGTCAAAAGTAGAGAGGAATTAACATTTTCGACATCTGCTCCTCTATGAGTTTAACAAGGGATCCTCAGATACCGAGGATACTCGACAAATTTGGGCCGTGTATGGGGAAGATGCTATTCCTCCGAGGACAGCCCACAAATGGTTTGAGCGGTTCTGAGGTGGCAATTTTGACCTCAACGACTCTTCACGCTCAGGTAATCCATCTCACTTTGATGAGGATCGTTTGAACCATCTCATCCACTTGAATCCGTGTCAAATCACACACGAATTGGTAACTGAGATGGACTATGATCAGGCCACCATGGTGCGACACCTGAAATGTATGGGAAAGGTCCAGAAACTGGGGTCTTGGGTGCCTCACACTCTCACCATCAACAACAAGAATCGGCGTGTTGCCATATGTGGTTCTTTGCTCGTCCGTTATCACGAATGTTCTCAGCCACACAAACCCTTTCTGTCACATATTGTTACTGGAGATGAAAAGTGGTGCCTGTACCTGAATTTCAGGCATCTGAGCAAATGGTTAAGCCCAAACAAGACACCCACACCAAGTCCAAAACATGACCTTCATGCTGTGAAGATCATGTGTGTCTGATGGGACATGGAAGGCATTATTCACTGGGAAATGCTACCGAGGAATCGGACCATCAATGCTGCACTCTATTGTGAGCAACTCCACCGTGTGGAGGCAGCAATTCAGCAGAAATGGCCACATCGACGCCACTGTGTCCTTCTCCAACATGATAAAGCACACCCTCACAGTGCAAACATGACCAAAATGGCCATTCAGGACATGAAATGGGAGATCCTTCCACATCCGGCCTATTCTCCAGATGTTGCCCCCTTCAGCTATCACTTGTTCTAATCTCTGTCAAATGCACTCCGAGGCAGAACATTCAACAATGATGTTGATCTCCAGAATTTCCTTGATGATTTCTTTGCAGCAAAACCTGCACATTTTTTCAAGAATGGCATTGCAGACTTATCCAGACATTGGGACATCATCGTAAACAATGGGGGGGAATACATAATCGATTGATTCCGTTTTCCCTTCTGATGTAATACATTCCTATCGTGCGGTGAAAAAAACAGCATGAACTTATGCATCAACCAAATAACATGAATGGGGACATCGAGAACCAATAGTTAATGGTTAGGCAATGAAGCCAAGGTACTTTAAAAATACTATGGTCAATCAACAACAGCTAAGTCCCTGGACCATGGAGCTGAGGAGTCATCAGTGTGTGTGTGTGTGTGTGGGGGGGGGGTTGTGTTTAACTACAAACTGCATTTTTCCATAAATACAAACACTAGTTTTGCTTTGTTTTTAATCTCCTTTTGCTAATTTACTTCAGTAGTAAATAATTATGCCAAAAAGGAGAAACAATTAGATAAAATACAAAATATGAAATAAAAAGGTAGAAGAAAGAAAACAGAACTTTCTTGAAATATAAAAAAAATAAATCACATTCTTTGAAATTACTTGATGGTGGTTGAGCTGCATGTTTCTTTTCTACTTAACTTTTTTGGTTCCACTTTTTCACCATCTTTAATTGTGTGTTCTCCTTCGCTGGGGCTCCATGTTCACTTCTTAATGTGGTCGAAATAGCCACTTTCCCTCTCAAAAACAAAGAGCACCAGAAAAAAAAATTGTCTCGAACAAAAGCATCGTAAAACCACTCTCACTGGACAAAAAACAATGAACAAAAAGATGCTGAAAGCTCTTTCACTCAATGCACACATGCAAGGCTTTCATAAACTGCAGCTTAGCATTTCATAGTCACTTACCAAGTGACAAACAGAGGTATAGTCTTCTACCCAACGACATCTCCACGTATGTCACTCTTTCCTTCAATATACAAGGTCTGATCAAAAAGTTTAGAGACTAGGCTGATATACAACAAAGTACTTACGTTACTTAAGTCTGGCTATGATCTTCCTCAAAGTAGTCTCCTTCAGCAGCGATACATGGCTGCCAGCGTTTTTGCCACTGTTGGAACGCTCCTCGGAAGTCCTGTTTGTGAATCGTGTCAAACACTGTCTGCGATTTGCGCTGGATCTCGTCCACAGTTTCAAAATGGCGACCCTTAAGCTTCAGCTTCATCTTCGGGAACAGAAAGAAGTCGCAGGGGGCCAAATCCGGTGAGTAAGGCAGGTGAGAAAGGATAGTCATGCTATTGCGGCTGCAAAACTGGCATGTTGCTAACGCTCTGTGAGCTGCTGCATTGTCGTGATGGAGCAGGAAATCGCTTATGCGCCACATTTCAGGTAATTTGTGGTGAATGTCCTCCCTATGCCGCCGCACAACACCGCAGTAAAAAAGGGCGATGAATTCATGGTGCACAACCCCACGAATGTCTAAGAACATGATGAGCATGCTTTTGGTTGAGCTCCGGACCTGTTGGTTCTTCTTCGATCGTGGAGATGCTGCCGGGCTCTTCCACTGCGACGACTAATGTTTGGTGTCCAGGTCGTAACTGTAGACCCAAGTCTCGTCCCCAGTGATGACCCATGGCAGGAACGTTGGTTTATTCACCACCTGCTGACAAAGATCTTGACAGAGTTCGGCACGGAGCACCTTCTGTTCAGGGTTCAGAATCTTTGGCACAAACTTTTCAGCAATGCGGTGCATGTTCAAAACCGACGTCAGAATTTCTTGCACTGTTCTGTATGACACATTGACGATGGTAGCAATGTCTTGAATGACTCTCTGATGATCCTCATGCACCAGTTCACTAATTTTGTCCACATTTTTGGGGGGTTTTGCTCGTGGACAGTTGCCCTGACCTCTTGTCATCTTCCAGTGCTGTTCTGGTGCTCTTGAAGCGCGAGTGCCCCTCAAAACACCTCGCATGACTCATTGCTTCATTGCCACAAGCCTACAGCAACATTTCATGCATCCCCATTCCTGATTTCCCGAGTTTGACGCAGAATTTGATGTTTGCTGGCTTCTCTAGTTTGCAGTGCATGCCAAAAGCGCAGCTGTGTTCTGCACGTGGTCACCAAATATCGTGTAGCACAGCTCCCGATGTTCACAGAATGATGCCATTTGGCACAATGACTCATGAAGGTAACTGCTATCGACTGCTGCTTGCGCATTCACGTACTACCATCTGTTGGGGAGCTACGTATGTAGACTCAGAACTTTTTGATCACACTATGTATTTTTCTTTCCTTTTTTGGTAACTTTTTAAAAAAAATTATGTTTCTCCAAAAAAGGGGAGGGCAAAGGGGAAAGCATTTCCCTCTTCCCTGGCCCAAAACATCAACATGATCATTGGCACAGCTGCTTCTACTGATTCACCTTTAAAGGAAATTTCTCTGCAATTATTCATCGTTTGTGCTGTGCTATATCACTTCAATTTTACTTGTTTTTTAAAAAAATGTAATGCATGACAAAATAAGAAAAAGTATTTATGTTTATAATGAAATACAAACAATTTCATAAACCAACAAAAATAAAAGTTCAAAGAATTTGCAACATGCATTCTCTGGAAGGGGGTTTGCTTGCCTTGCAAGGGGGCTAAGCCCCTTGCAGCTCCCTGCTAGCTATGGCCAACTGAAGTCTGCCTTTAGTTTGGGAGTTTAAAAGTCATGGAAGACCTATTATAATACAATAATGGTTAAACAATGTAATTCGAGAATGTGGGATCACAACATAAATGTACTTTTGTTTTTCATGCAATGCAATGTGCCATCCAAAAATTTAATTGTCTAATGTGAAACAGATATTCCTGCCTAGAAAGAGACTGCTAAAAAGTAAACTCTTAGACCAAAGTGCTATCTATACGGCTAAAATGCACTACAGGACATTTCTTTTCCAGTCATTTCTTTTAGCAGTAACGAATATTGCAGAAAACACTTCTGTATTAGTTAAATACATAACAGTGTTAGATGCTGTGCAATTGATAAGTGTTAATAAGTGTTTTATCAAAGCTGGGTTTCCATCAGAAGAAAGCATCCAAATGAAATGATAGATTTTACAGATGGCAAATTTGATACTCTGATGAATTATGTGAACTACATTTTTGATTATTTGATTATAACAAAGTCAGGGTACATAAGATACTATGTGGAGGCAGACAACAGATTTAGTTTGGGTATTTGCTCTATTCTTTCCATTGATGAACTGATTGAATACAGAACAGCATCTACTGAAAATGAAGAAAGTTCAAGTGATAATCAAAGTGCGACTGATAAACCAACAATGAAATAATGACATGAACCAACAATGAAATAATGAACATCAAAATGTTAAATATTTCATATTTTGTTGTTGGTTCACGGCTATTACTTTTTAGAAGATTTAAAAAAAAAAAATTCAATTCCTGTGCTGTAAGTTTACCAAGTTCTTTCATTTTAAATTCCTGGTCAAGTGATATTTTAACTTCTTGTTCATCTGGAGATGATATTTTTGACTTGGTTATTGGCTAGTACTTTCAACTCTGTGAATATTCGTTGTACAGCATAGTGAGAAATTAGCCTGTCGACCGCAGAATGGCCTAGTAGTGATTTCGTTGTCATTGCAGATGGACTTAGCACAATAATTCATAGTGTGACATTTATAATTCATATACTTAGCACAATAATTCATAGTGTGACATTTATAATTCCACTAGCTGTAAAGCCTGTTGAGATAAGAATACAATAGGTTCTAGATATCACTTAATGCTATTTAAGCGTTTATTAACGACGGTGGAAAATATCTTTGTACACGATATTTTTTGTAAATATCTTTTCGAAATCTGGAAGTAGTTTTCCTTGTTCTTGCCCATGGACTACTTTAACTGTGACATCAAACTGTCAAACTCTTGACAATGCAACATAAAGTTGTCCATGGCTAAACACTGGTTCAGGAAGGTAGATGCCTACTTTCTCCAGTGTTTGACCTTGAGACTTATTAATGGTCATAGCAAAGGTGAGTTTTACAGGGAATTGTCATCATCTTAATGTGAATGGGAGGTCTATATCAGTAGGTGCGAGGTGAATTCGCAGAATAAAAACAGTTTTATCACATGCTGAGCCTGTGAGTACTTCTGCAATGATCAAATTGGGTTTTAGTTCTTTAATTCCATTGCATAAACCAATGTCTTGTTCCATTGCATAAACCTCATTGTGTATTGAGGTTTCTCAGGAGCATGATAATAGCTTCAATCTTCAACTTGAGTCTAAAGTGGCATTCCTAATGAGTTTGCTCATTTAAAAACTCTATAGGATAATACTGTTCAGTATTTTCTTTGCCATCAGCATCAATTGAATCAGAGCTTAAGTATGTGCTTGCTGTCCCCTCTAAGAGATCATGAACATTCATTTAATTTGTAAACATCAGAGTTTTTGTAGCACCGAATGGCTTTCTTTGCAAATGTTTTAAAATCAAAAATTTTGAAGTTCTCATGTGTGCAAATTCTTCCCAAAGATGCGATTTACATTTTTCAAACAATTCTTGTGCATTGAGTGGTGAAACAAAGATAAGAATGTATGCAAATAAATCTCGTAGTTGTCGAGGCATGCTGCAAACTGATGCTTCATCTAAGGGTTTCTCCCATATTTCATCATTTTTAATTAAACCTTCTTGCAATGCAGCTTCTTGGAAGGTATCATATGAAATTCCATTGACTGTTCTTAAATCTGTAAAGCTTTTTGCTCGAGACACATAAAGTAGCAGTAGTCTCAAACAATATCTTTCTGGATCAGATCCAAGGTTGACTTAATATATTCTTCCAATCACATTATCTCCACCACGTTTTTGTTGGACTCATTGTCTTTCTTTTTGATGGAACACGTAATGTCCTGGCATGTCGCTATATATTGCGCATCTTCATTGCCCTCATTTAGTTTGAACCATGCTGTCAGCATTGTATCTCTCTGAGCATTATGAACAACTGCATTTCGATCATTGTTTAAACGCTCCGGACTAAAGGTAATGTTCTGTTCTTCAGGAAGGTGAACAGGTAATCTAACTATTGCACAAGATTGCTGATGCATATCATAACCAAGTATTCGCCACATTGCCTCAGGTGCGCTAACGTATCAGGAATCAACATGACTTTTTACTTCGTCGTATTTGGTGTTGTGGCTCTGTTATATGCACATTTTTACAGTCATGATCTTTGTATACGTACTTGAAAAGGTATTTCACACTTTTAACAGTAGCGCACACCTCGACATTGTGGCAATTGTACTTTCACAAAAGATACGGATTATAAGGGACAATCCAGTTTTATTATTTATTTTACCTCATACAGTTGTTATCAATAATTTTACCACATACAGTTGTGGTTGCACCATTCTTTCTATGGTGGTATAATGGATAACCGCCTTTGTTAGTTACTGTTTCATTTTTTAAAGATTTCGGAAACTGCTTAGTACATTTGCCATCTTCCATACAGGGTGAATTGTGATTTCACCACATGGGCCATTAACCATGTGTTTCACAACAGTTGCATGTAAAAATGGTAACTGCTCTTTATCTGGTAGTTCTGCCGATGTAATTTGGTCAGTTTTCTCAGGCAAAGTTGGTTTGTCCTCTTCTTTCAAAATCAAGAGCATATGAGCATGGGGAAGCCCTCTCTTTTGGAATTCGATTACATGAACTTTAGCCACCGGAACTCCAAAAATATGCCTTTTGGTTATATCATAAATTAATTCTTTCAACTTTAATTGGAAGACTCTTGCAACTAAATCTGGACGGTTTTCGACAGATTGACCGTTCAAGTTTTCAGTAATTTCTTCCCATTTTGGGTTGCAAGTCATAGTAAGGAAAATATCAAGCTTGACATACTTTCTGACTATTGCCATTGCATCCTGATAATTTTGCACCATATTTCGTGCACTACCTTGAAATGAAGATGGCAAAATAAGAGCTTTTCCAGGAAGAAACTCATTATCTCCAGCATTCTGAATTTGGTCCATCAGACCTTCATACTTTTCGACACTTAACTGAGACTGCTTTTGTCTTATGTAATTCAGTGTATTAGCTTCCATTTTTACATACGCATCAACATTGTATTGCTGCGTAAGCTTTCCTTTGCTTAATAATGGATTACATTCATCACGGATTGAAAGACGATGTTGATAGTATTGCATTTGTGTAACCCTTGACCGTGGCTTTGTACATTGGTTAACAACACCTAGTAAAAGACGTTGGTCTATGTTGTAATGGAATGCCAGTTGACCTTGTGACGTAACGCATCTCTGACTTCATGTGAGAATGATTTCGATCAGATGACGTTACACCAGCAGTTCTTTGTAGCTATGACAACAAAACAAAGTGATATATGCGTGAACTGTGCGCGTTAGGGTGGTCTTTATTTTTAAAGTTTTGAAATGTTGTTGTCTGACCCTCCAATGTTGTTCTACCACATAAAAGTATTTTGTTTGTAAAGTTTCAGGCAGATCTGACTATATTTAGAGGTCGCTCAAGTCAGTTGAAATATTCACTTATCATATCATCCCCGTCACCTGACTTCTCCATTCACCTTCTCTTGTCTTATTTGACTCACGTGTCAGTCAAATACTCCACATAAATAAGGTGTAATGCCTATTTTAATTTTATATAGTTGGAAAATTCTGTACAGTTCCAGAAACAAGCTTGCCTATACCTTGAACAAGACAATTCGTAAGAGTTGTAGGGCTGTTGTTAGGGAAACTGCTGTTTTGGGAAAAGGCCCGTATTCCCATTTGCCATGAACAGAATTGTATCAAGAAATTGGAGAAACTATGAAAAGTGGCTCAAGCTGAAAAAAATTGCAAAAGAAAAACAAAACATGTCTACAAGTGTACAAAACTTGCCAACAAGTCCAAAAAAGCTATGCTTCGGTCCCTTAATGAAAAGGACGGGGTCAACGAACCTATTAAACGCATCGAGCTGAGTGGCAGGATTTCTCGTGATATGAAGATTGAAGATTTTGTGACAAAAAGCACTATGCATTTCTTTAATTGACTTAATATTCCAAAAGATTATTTAGATTTTGACTCTGAAATGGCCAGCCTGGTGACGCAGTGGTCTAAGCCATGGCTTCTGATCATTCGTACGAGATGGGCCCAGGTTCATATCCTGGTGAGGCATGGAAGCTGTTTTTTTCTTACGGCATTCGCTCTATCCCTTCCCTGGAACCAGCGGCCCTAAATTAGCGGCATGTGACTGCTTATAGCCTATTGAGTTGCTCACAATGGTCATTAAACCTCCAATCAAAAAAAAAAAAAAAAAAAAAAAAAAAGGAAAGACGGAGAATGAGGACCAAAAACAATTTTTATTACAAGTTGCAGAACAACATAGGTGTCGTTATCTCGACAACAGGAGAAAAAAACTTAATCTCAGATAAGTCAAGTTACAAGGGACTCTGATTTACTGATTTTCTCAGTGTTAACAAACGAATGTTACTTCAAGAGGAAATAATGTTCTGTTGTTTTGGATAGGCATAATTAATTTAGATAAGGATTTGTGTTTGGAAATTTTCAGAGTAATTAATAAATCAGTATTTCTGCACTAATTGATGTATAATTTTATGATGTACAATATATGCAACCACAAGTAAAACTTTGAGCATATTGAGCTACCACTAAGTATTAATTAAAATGGTAGAAATTTTACACACATTATTTTTTTACATCGAGGAACACTTTTGGGGGTCAGAGCATATAAATTTTTGAAAAAAAAATAAAATTAATAGTATTTTAAGGACCACTCTAGTGCACATGTAGGTCATGACGTCACCTGCACAAAAAGCTAATCGTGACATCACGAACATTTGTTTCTTGGTTGTTGCTATGACGACTTAAAAATTGATCCAGGTCGTCGGCAACTTAGCCTTTTATATATAAGGATTATTGCTGATGCTTTTGACTTTGTGAAAAAAGTGAAATCATCTTGTCAGTGGAAAAGTCCGATACTCGTTACAGCCGAAAGGTATGTTGCAATTTCATGTTTAACCTCTTGTAAATATTTTGATATTTAACACTTGAGAAGTGCATTAGTCACCAAAGAAAATAACATGGAAAAAGTTTTAACTGTTAAGCCATTATTGCAAAATGGAAACATCTTAATACATTTTAACATGTTTTTATCTCATCATATTGAGAATAGCATATATAAATTTCTTAGAAAAAAGATAGTCCCTCAGTGATAAATATTTAGCTCAAGAAATTGATAAACATTAAAGCTGGTTTATTAAGCTATAAAAGCTGTAAGCCAGAGGTATGCTTAAAAGCTTAAAAGTTCTTTGATAATTTGGAGCAACTGCAATGCTACCATACTGTGATATGTTTTGACAGTACATTTTTACTGTTTTACCTTCAAAAACATTTTCTCAAAAAATATTGAAAATTTCACAAATTTTACAAAATCAAGTATTTAAATTCATAATTTATCAAATCAAAAGATTGTGGAGCTGAAAGCCTTTCACAATGCTGCTTACTTACGTTTGGCGTACATGAAAAAAAAGAGTAAACATTAAAAAGTCACTGTATTGATGAAAACAATCAATATAAGCTGAGCAATTATGAATTCACAATTTACTGAACACCACTGAATTTAGGAACTTTTTACATCATATCATATTCTATGCTTAAATGCTCCTGCAAAAGATATAAAATCATAAAGCTTAGAAATAAAGCTTTATTTCAGTACTTTATACCATTTAAAAATAATCATGGATTTCACTATTAAAAATGCTACAGCAGTTATTATGAAAGTACATAATTATAATATACTCCAAGATGTCCTTCTGACTAGTCTTGATGTGGTACCATTATATCTTTGAGACCCCTGAAAATTCTGATGTAGCACTGATTCGTTAAGAAAAAAATCAGTGGACAAGAGGTTCATATGGAAGAAATTAAGACCATTGTGGTTTTGAAATACATCAGCAACAACAATTATTTCTACTTCAACAAAACTACTTATAAACAAATAAATGGCACCCAAATGGGCTCTCCCTTATCGGTCCGCCACAATGAAGTTATTTTACAAGACATCAAATGTACAATGTTCAACAACCACTCAACAAAATTCCTCAAACTTTATGTTAGAACCTTCATCTAGAAATATGACATTGATGATTTACAAATACTTCATAAACAGATGTTCAAACATTTATCCATCCATTTATGTAACTCAAAAAATTACAACAAAAGAAGCAACTTCCATATCTGGATATATTATTAACTAGTTGTAAAGGATCAAAATTTGAATATGAAGTTTATTGTAAACCTACTATAATACCAAAGATATGTGCAATACCAAATGTAATACCAAGAAATCCCACTCCTTCTGTAATACCAAAGAACTCACACTATCCAACTAAATAGAAACTGGCTGCTTTCCATTTATACACTCAATAAGCTTTCTCCCATTCCTCTAACCAACTCAACTTTGACATGGAAATACAATGGACCAAGTCTCTAGCAGAAGAATTTGGATATAATTCTGGAATTATTGACTAATTAACTAGTGATATTAACCAAATGAAAAATATTGGGAAAGTTGACAAAAATAAGGAAAAATAAAAATTCAGTGAAAATATGCATTTTAAACCAATACAAGCATTTTAAAGAAAACACATCAAAAGGTGAATCTAGCAATATCACACAGTCCAGGTTATTGCTGAAATCTGCAGACAAGGAAAAGAACAAAAATCTTTACTAAAAAGAGGAGTGTACAAACTCTACCAATTAAACATAATCAAAAGAGTAAACCAAACACATATATAGGCAGTATGAAACAAATATACAGGGTGTCCGAGAATTATTGGACACATTACAAAATTATGTAAAAAAAAAAACTATGAGCATTGTCGGTTTTTCTATGTCACATATTACTAACACGGTTTCTATATTTTTGTTTTGCAGAATTGTTATTCTCAGAATCCAATAGATGGCACTAGGTGTGGTCTGATGAGGAATGTATCAGAAATGCGCAATCAGTAGTTATGTCATCCATACAGCAGAAGGTGATGTGTGTGTTATGATTTGCGGAATTAAAGTCTGTCATTAAAGTTAAAAGACAGTACCGTTTAGAGTATGGTTGTAATCCTCCGTCAATGAATTCAATTAAGCGGTGGATGAAACAGTTTAAAGAAACTGGTAATGTGGAACATCGTGGAGGAGCCGGTAGGCCTAGCATCAGCGATGAGACGGTTGACCAAGTTAATGAAAGTTTCCGACAAAGCTCCAGGAAATCCGTTCGTAAAGCAAGCAGAGAACTGTGCACTCAGAAATCGGCAGTTCACGATATCTCGCACAAGAAATTAAAGTTTCATGCTTATAAAATTCAAATAGTGTAAAAGATGCATGTAAATGATCACACTCTGAGATACGATTTCGCTGTGGATATGCTGAATTGAGTGGAAAACGACGAAACATTTCTCAGTACTGTAATTTTTAGTGATGAATCCACATTTCATGTATCAGGTGTTGTGAATAGTCACAACTGTAGGATATGGGGCAGTGAACCGCCTCATGCTGCTATTGAACTGGAACATGATTCACCAAATGTTAATGTGTGGTGCACCCTATCAAAAAGAGAAGTGATTGGCCCCTTCTTCTTCTGCGAAAAAACCATAAATGGGGACATTTACTTGGATATGCTAGAAAATTTCGCTATACCCCAGATCAAAAGATATGACGTCGTTTTCCAACAATACGTAGCGCCTCCACGTTTGTCAACGTGTGTACGTAAGTGCCTAAATGAGCATTTCCCCAACAGATGGATTGGGCGTGGTGGTCCCATTCCATGGCCTCCTCGCTCTCCAGATCTAACTCTATTTGATTATTTCATGTGGGGTTATGTGAAGGATCATGCCTATCAGATGCCTTGTACTCATTTGCAGGAACTGAAGTAGTGTATCACAGCTGCTATTAATTCCATAACTCCTCAGATGCTTGCCAATACATGGCATGAAAAGCTCTTGGACATTCTACGTATCGCTTGGACATACTAAGAGCAACCAAGGGATCTCACATCGAAATTTATTAACTTGTGTGGTTACATTGTAAGTTAGTACAGTCAGTTTTCTATCTGTTTAATGTTTTGTTTTATATAATTTTGTAATGTGTCCAATAATTCTCGGACACCCTGTATATATAGAGAGAGAGAATGAGAGAAAGAGATATTTTATTATGTGATCATCTGAAAAACTGGAAGATAAAGAACATCACTAACACAATATTGCCTTAAAAATAGACTTTCACCCATAAAATCGTGTTTCAAAATTACTGTAAGGATAGACTAACTAGCATTCTATATAAATGTAATTAACATAGATCTCAAAATTCCAGTGCAGTTTTATTGTATTTCACTGCTACCAAACATTAAATTAAGTGATCTAATATTTACACTATTCCAAATGAATCAGAATGCCTTTACCATAGCAAAGAGCCAAGTCTAACACACTCTCCTCTACAGAAGAAACCAGTTCTCCATCCCTGGCACCTCATGAGGAGGCTACGAGAGTGGGTGTCAATGCTCGAAAGGGTTGAACACAGAGAATGAACACAAAACAAAAGATGATATAAATTTCAAGAAGCAAAATAAAAAATAAATTTAATAGTAAAATTAAATCTGAGTACAAAAACACTTACAATAACTTCCTGAGTGTCACCATGCTCAAAATACTCATGAACTGAAGGATCAAGAGCTTTAACTAAATCTTCTTCTGTCACTTCAGGTGCAATAAATTCAAATTCACAGTTATCCTGAAAACAATTATTTTAATCAAAATTCATAAACAAATGAATGAACAAATACTAAAAACAAGTATACAGACATGAAACAAGCCATTTTCATAATTAGGCTACCAATAACATTTAAACATTCAAGGTTCCAGAGCAACATATTATGAAAATGCCTTTATTCATTTAAAATAAAGAGATGCCTATTTTTCTAGGAGAGAAGATCTACATACTAGATATATATTTTTTACAAAATGGAGATCTTCTAATTTCGACAAAGTTTGCATAACAATTTTTTTGCTTCGGAAGTGGCAACAATTTGATATTTTACAAGATATGACAATAGGCAGAATGCTGAAACTTAATATATTGGCTTGCTCTTGTTCAGTTAGCAAGTGCAAATATAAAGTTATACTGCATTAAAACAAATGCAATGCGAACTTTGCATGTGTACACAGGGGCATATTTAGAGGGGGCAAGGAGTCTTGTCCCCCAAAAGTGTTTCATTTTTTTATTAAAATGCAACTTACATCAGAAAAAATGCTTTAACTTAATAAAAATGTATCAACTTGCATTAAAAATGCTTAATTTTTTTCCCTCTATTTTTCATTCACTTTTAGTTTGTCCTGATGGATTTCAAAAACTTCCATTTTTTATAGACCCCCCCCCTTTCAATTTTTTTATACATACGCTCCTGACTGTACTCATACATTATTTTTTTTTCCTTTGTTACTGTGGGCAGTCAGGGTGGTCAGAATGAAAGCTAAATACAAATTTATACACTTTACATAGCAAGGATTTATTACTGCCCCCCCCTCTCGCGGTTTATTTCACTAGTCCACTTCAAAAATGTTTGTTCTACTGAATAAAAAAACCTTTCAGGACATCAGCAAAAGTGAACACATACAAGAATGATAATGTAATTTTTGAGTAGAATGAGCACAACTTTTTGAACCAAATAAAAGTGTGATACTGTAAAATATAGTAATATTCAAACCTGTATTGGCATGTAAGTATAACAGAGTTAGCCTCTCAAAATTTTCGTTATAAAAATGATGTGCTACAAAGTAAAATATGAGCACATTTTTTGGCATAGCTCATTGTATGACTCAAAATGGAATTTTTTCAACAGATCAAAAAAATATCAAACTTATTTTCTCTAATTAATGGAAAAAGCATAGAAATGCAAAACACACACACACACACACACACACACACACACACACACACACACACACACACACACAAAGATTATTTGGCAGTGAACTGTTGCTACTGCTCCCAATAAAGATACAGTGACGCAAACACTTTTTTCTAGTGAACTGCGAAATGGATTTTGCCTCTGAATAACCCAAGGGAAAAATTACAATATAAATAACCATAAAATACATCTCAGAAACCATATTAACTGTAACATGCTCTGTTCCCCTGTTGACACAGTAAATGTTTATATCTTGTAGCATATGAGTAAATGCTACGCTATTTTTTTTTTATTTCATTACCATTCCGCCACATGCATTTTTGTGTGTTTCTCATATTTGCACTGCAACGGATACTGAAAAGTTTGCTATTTGCATTATAATTAATACCTCATTGCAATAGACTAGATGTCTGATTTGCATACAGCCAGTTTTGTTCTCTTGACAACTTGTACAGCAAATACACTTCCATACAACAACTACTAGAACTTCCCTGATATTCTAATTTTGTTACCAATTCTTTGTCATCCCTTCCAGTGTCATCAATAATAATTTAAAATCATTAGATCTGTCACTCATTTCAACTTTTTATTCTGCACTGCATAATTTATAATTCTTTTTTGTTCATCTTAAAACAATTTAAACTTCCCCATTTCAGATCAGTTTTTAGCATGTTCTACTCAGCTGACTGAGGCAGTGCCGTAATTATTTATGCTCAGAGAAATTAATACGGGCAATGTCATGATTGTTTATGGCTCACAGAAATTAATTGAGGCAATGTCTAGATTGTTTATGCTCAGATAAATTAATTGGGGGCAATGTCATGATTACTTATGCTGAGAGAAATTAATTGAGGCAATGTCATGATTATTTATGCTCATAAAAATTCATTGGGGCTATGCCATAATTGTCTATGCTCACATAAATTAACTGAGGCTGTGCTATAATTGTTTATGCTCATAGAAATTAATTGAGGCTATACCATATTTGCTTATGCTCACAGATATTATCATTCTGCTGAAGCACGAACTTCATAACAGTTCCAAGTTTCATGACAGCAATTTCAGGATGTTCATGTATTTCCACAGTAAGATATTCTATGGAGCATTATTCTTTTTAGAAAACCACTGGCTAAGTGTACAAGCAATTATGACAGCCTCAGTTGTTCCACAAATCACTGCAGTCTATGAAGGGGGTCATCCTCAAACTTTTAAAAGCTTTTCATGCTGTAATTTGGCCTTAATGAGTTTGTGGACAAACTGTGTACCAACAGAGAAAATGTGAGCACATTCTACTTAATTGTTTGTAAATTCCACAAATGCATTTCATGAAACTGAGCAGCTGAAAGATTTACAGATCTATGTAGGACTCTTGTCTGTCTGTCTCACTCACTCGGGATTGAAACAAGGGCTTTATTAGTACCTAAAAAAAGGAAAAACTGTTCATGTCTACATGTAATTCGAAAAACAAAATTTGTTCGAACAATGCAAAATAAATCTAGGATCTTGAGATTATTTTACTCTCTCTCTCTCTCTCTCTCTCTCTCTCTCTCTCTCTCTCTCTCTCTCTCTCTCTTTCTCTTGTACGCACCTTCATGTAAAAAATTTTAAGTAAAACTCTTGCCATAAAATATTCCTATTTTGTTTTGTACAGGTTATAGACATCAAAATGCAAGTTAAGAGAAACAGAAAGAAATAACAGCTTACTTGGTTTTCTGGATCATAATTAGGATCATGAATATCACCAATGATATCATCATCTTCCATCATTAACTCACTTCCAGGTTTACCCCAGGTACCTTTCCCCCCTGCACCACCTGAAAATACAATTCTGTCATGCTGATTTTCTTTTTAGATGATAAAAGAAGCTATTGGTGAAAATATGTTAAGATTACAACATGTAGATATGAAACCATATGACTAAGTTTTGTAATGAAAAGAAATTACTTCCTGAACAGAGAGTCAATCTGAAACCAACCACTTGAATAATTTACAAGTATATCACCAAAACTGGGAATGCATTTAATATGAATATAATTTTTAATTGTACTATACTGTCATATATAAGCAAATAAATCAACTTACATTCAGTATTTTAAAATATGACAGGTCTTGCCTGGTTGATTTAAGCCAGTGGTGCAAGTAGAATAATCAAACAGCTGCATTCCAAGAGCATATGAGGAGATGCTGAAAAGTTCTCAGCCTAACCCACTTCCTGTAATTGTACCATTATTTTTTCACTGCAGCTTGAAAGAGCGTTCTTTTGTATTGTAAAGTGCCAATTTTCAGACTAATAGCTTTTTCTTTTTTTTTTTTTGCAGATGTTTGACGTCCTGAACTGAATCATGTCAATGCAAAGTGTTGAATTTTCGAATGTGGAACTCCGGGCTGTCATGAAATTTCTGTTCCTGCAGAAGAAAACTGAAAAGGAAATCTATGAGTGCATGATGCAAACATTAAGTGACAAGTGCCCTTCATATTTCACTGTGAAGAAATGATATGCCAACTTTCGGCTTGGAGACTTTGAGACCGAAGACGCAGCAAGATCTGGGAAGCCTTCAACAGCGACAACACCCAAAATTGTTGATGGTGTTCATGACTTGATTTTGTCTAGCAGCGAATCTCAGCTGAAACAACAGCTGGGACACTGGAGATATCCAGGGAACGTGTTGGGTTCATAATTCATGAGCACTTGGATATGCAGAAGATGTCAGCGAAGTGGATGCCCAAATGTTTGAACGCTGATGAGAAATGAAAATGAGTGGACACTTCCAAATCACCTTTGCAACATTTTGAGCGATCTGGTGATAATTTTTTGCAGCTACTTGTCACTGTTGATGAAACATGGTTACATCACTACGATCCAGAGACGAAACAAGTCTCTGCAGTGGCGGCACTCAAGTTCTTCACGGCCAAAAAAATTCAAGACTCAAAGTTCTGCAGGAAAGGTTATGGCAACTGTTTTTTGGGATTCGGAAGGTGTTTTACTGACTGACTATCTCTTGAAGGACCAAACAATAAATGCTGAATACAATTCCAACTTGCTGTGTTGATTAAAGTAGGCGTTGAAGGAAAAAAGGTGAGGAAAACTGTGGAAAGGTTTTCTCTTTTTGCAGGACAATGCGTCGGCTCACAAAGCTAGCAAAACAATAAATGTTTTGAGGGATCAAGGGTTTAAGTGCATAAACCATTCACCCTACTAACACCAAACCTTACTCCATCAGACTATTTCCTGTTCCCAAACCTTAAAAAAAGTTTGAAAGGGAAGCATTTTTCGAATGATTTGGAGGTGATATTGGCAGCTCAGCAGTATTTGAGTGATCAAACTTCAGAATTTTTTTTGGAAGGGTTAAAGAAACTCCAGAAACGCTGTGCCAAGTGTGTTGAACTTCGGAGTGAACATGTGGAATGATCTGTAAGTTTCATGGCTCTAGCCCATTTCCTTCTTGGTGAGGCCGAGAACTTATTGGCATCCCCTCGTATTCACATAAAGGGTCCATATATTTGCTATAGATTTCATGGTAAAATGGATGGACCCCCTAATTTCTATGTTTATATGCTACTGGCTACAACTACTTAAAATTATTGACCAACACATGTAAATTTATATTCTTGGGTCCAATGGTGATGGTGTAACACAAATTTAAACACTCCAATAGTTTCAATTACCTGAACTTCACTAAAATCAATATGAGATACAGTTTGTGTTCAAACAGAGTCCTGTTATGTCCAGTTTTTTTTTTTTTTTTTTTTTTTTACTATTTCAAACAGAAATTAACTGAATCGAATTTAAATCAAGTACATATTTGACTCCATTCTGTACAATCTCTCCTCACAGTTTCACAAGATTTTTAAAACTGCATACATAGGGAGGGGGAGAGTGGTGGGTTGAATTTTTCCATACATGTATGATTTGGACTCCATGCCAGACTCCATACATGTAGTATATTCAAATGATGCAAACTTTAAAATAAATGACAAGTAGTTCAATGGTGCAGGGGGGGGTTGGCTGATCCATTCGAAGTCCATTTTCAAGGCTAAATTACGATAAAAAAAAAAAAAAGAATGTTGTTGTGTGTGAACAGCAGACTACATTGAGACAGGAATGCCTGTCATGTGGCTGCAAGAGTCGAAAAAAAAAGTGTTTCCCTCCGAGTCACCAGATGAAGGATGAGTAATGCAAGAGAACAAACCACACACAACACTAAACTCCACCTCGAGTACAACCTTGAGCATTTGAATGCCTTTAAAGTTTATCATAAAAGTGACCAATCATTCGAAAGCAGTTCATTTGTAGGAAAGATGGGTTTAAGTTAAGGCGTTAAAGTAAACGTTTTTTGTTTGATGGTTCTGCTTATGCTAATGGTTTCACATTTCACCTGCACCTTTCTTTCACTTGCTTCTCATAGGCGCCGACTTCGTGGGTTCGAGACACTTTTTGGGCCCCCAATGATTTTGTTGTGGGTTCCTTGAAGCCCTAATATTTTTGCTCGTATTTCGTGGGAAAAATACATGTACAAATATGTGCATAATTTTTTTTTCGTTATCAATTCAAGTTTTTTATTATACATTCCCCATTTACTATATATAGAAAGTGTGTATAGAAATTTACCTCTCAGACAGTTTATTGTGCCTCAAAAAAGAATTAGTTATTTGTCCGTGCTCATCAAATTTGACGTGGCAGACAATACTTCAAGTTCCATTGTTTAAGAGCATTTAAAACTGCCTCCTTTATAAAAGAAAATTCTTTGGTTTGTCTGGGTTCCACAAAATACAAAAGTCGAGCTCTACATTTGGAGACGAGAACCTATTCGAGGTCATAGTGATAAAGGCCGGAATATGTTGTACAGTAAGTTGACCCACCCCATCTTCAGGCAGTCGGGGACCAAGGATGTTAGAAGAGAGAGAAGACGGCATCAGCAGCCGCTGGTGAAACCAAATCTGATCACCTGGTTTCGTGCGTCCTCTGGGTGGGGAGAGTTCAGTGACGTCACTTACTGAAGGCCTGTGCTGGGGCACAGGTTGATTGGGGCAGTCTCTTACTCTCCGCAGAAGTCCCTGAAGGTCAACAAGGCTCTCACAGCTTTAGCAAGGCCGTGATTGGCTAATACGTAACATGCACTTCTGGTTGACGAAGCATAATTTTGTTTAATTTCTTTAGAAAATACTAAACAGTATTTCTGTAACTTTTTGCAAATTTTTAGTTATGTGCACATATATTTTGGTCTCATTTTTTCCTGACTGTACATGCTGTACAAGTGCCTCTAAAACCTCTTCAAAGTTAACGATTTTCCCACAGGAAAGTACAGAAGCAGCCCAAGTTGGGCATACACAGCTGATACAAAGTAGAGCCCACGGAAAACAGAGGGCGTGCAGCTGATGCCATGTCCTGTCCCTTCTAACCTCCTATTTTAACTCGGAAATCATTTGAAGTAAAAAATAGTTGGCGTTTTTAAAATGGGTAAAAACAACCTTCACACAGTATCTGTGTATTGTATATAATAGAGTCGCACCTACAAAAGCAAAATAAATGAAATAGAGAAAAAAAAATCTGTAATTAACTATAATTTGCTTCATTTTAGCATTTCAGGCGTCTTATTATGCCAGATAATCTGACTGAATGAAATTTAAATTAGACTTAAATACTTTGAAAAATGCATGGGTAGTTCGATTAAAAATTTCTGGAACCCCCAATAATTTTTAAAGTCGGCGCCTATGTTGACTCTACAGTAACTTCAGAAACAGACAAGTTAGTAAAATCATGCAATGCATTGATTATGATACGCTTTCCGACAAACCAGAAATCATTACTCAAGTTATGAGGATAATGGCAGTAGAATAAATCTCACAATTATGCCCTGACCTTTGACCCCATTTTGATGATATTCAACAGAACCGGTAAGTACAGTTCCGGAACAACATGATAAAGTTTTGTCTCAATCGAAGCATTTTTACGTAAGTTATAACGCATAAGGACGATGGAAGGGATTCCGCTCCTATGTCCTGACCTTTGACCCCATTTCGCCCATTTTCAATAGGGTTCGTCCCTAGGTGGTCCTCTACCACATACCAAAATTTCATCGAAATCGAACCATTTTAACGCGAGTTATCGTGCGGACAGACAGATGGACAAAGCTGGAGCATATATGCTTCTTCAACCTACGATTGGAAAGCGTAAAAAATGTAGTATGTACTTTTTTTTTTTTTTTTGGCCCTTAAAAAATTGGACGCTTGTTGCGCTTTTTGAGTGGCAACTTCTTTTTCTATTAACACTATTAGTTATAGTGAATATTTCGTTCTCCTTTTTCGCTTTCCAATTGTAGGTTAAAGAAGCGTATATGCTCCAACTTTGTCCGTCTGTCTGTCCGCACGATAACTCGCGTAAAAATGGTTCGACTTTTTTTTAGTTTTTATACCGCCGTAGTATGGGGACCACCTGGGGACGAACCCTATTGAAAATGGGCGAAATTGGTGCGGGAACCATTCAATCGCACTTATGCGTCATAATTTACGTAAAAATGCTTCAATTGCGACAAACTTTATCATGTTGTTCCGGAGGTATACTGAATCGGTTCTGTTGAATATCATCGAAATGGCGTCTAAGGTCAGGGCACAGGAGAGAGATTTATTCTACAGTCATTATCGTCATAACTTGAGTAAAATTGCTTCTATTGCGACGAAATACAATACGTTGTTCCGTAACAACTCAGATCAGATCATATGTAGATAATTTTAGGAAGGGAGTGTCTGACCCCAGGTCTTAAACAACCCTTAGAAATAGGAAGCTAGGAGATTTGGACTAGAGTGCCACGGAAGCGAAGTAGAAAGGGAGAGGAAGACGCCCTTATTTATTACCGGGGGCCAGTACCCGGGGCCCAACGGCTTAACGTGTCCGTCCGACGCACGGCGGATATTTGGTGGATTGAACCTCAGGTCCTTTCTGTGGCAGTCGCGCGGCCCTTCCGTAACGACTTTGCAAGCAGCTCCACCAAAAAATGTTTTTTGTCAGCAATTGCGGGCATGCGTGGAGATTCGTTAGCCATTATTTTCGCACGATAACTTCCGTGAAAATTGCACGATTTAGATGGGATTTTGAATTATAAAACGGCTTATATGTTGTAGCTCTTGATAATAGTCGGGCACAAAGAGATTTAATTTTGATATATGTGAACCTCAAACGTTATACTATAGTTTAGTCCCCTCAAAACCAAGGCATTTTCCTATGATTTCTGGTATGTTGGAAAACGTATCATAATCAATGCATTGCATGATTTTACTAACTTGTTTTCAATTACGGTGGATATTTTTCAATGATTTTTTACAGATGGCCACTTCAAAATCCTACAAAGAAAATTTTACGATGTTCGAAAGAATAATAACAATATAACACATCTGTGTAACTTTCCATATTTACTGCTCGCGAAATCGGCACTGCTGAATTACACTCACACTACGACACAATACTTCAAAGGAAGTGGAACACAAAAATCGGAATTCTTTTTTGAATAACCACACCTAACTCAAGGCGAATGTCCTAAAACACCTTGGTACTCACTCCTGACACAGGCATGCTTAATTTAGCTGGCTGGGCAACACTGCTCTGTTCTGTAAAAACGAGGTTTTATATGAGCCAACTGGCCAGTAGCCAAGCTAAAAGTCAACAAGAAATCTTTATCCCGGTGTTCACAAATAATAGTGTTTAACGCATTACAAGGTATCGTTATGTTTCTTAAATAACAGAAAAACACACTTCAGTTTCATCCGTGTCGTACTGCATTAATCAGTACTGACAGCAAATAACTAGGTTGACTTAAAACTAGACAAGACATTTTTACTACGTTTTATACTTTAAAAGCAAGACAATCGGACCGAAAGGTCATTTTTTTTTCCTGTCAAACTTATGAAGATATCAACATACATGGGCTGGGAGAAATTATGATCTCCGAATGACTTACTTACCCCCCCCATGAACTTAAAAGATTCATGACTTCTGCCAAACACGCCAGGTTAGATAGATTTCCAATCTGTTCAAGTCATATATGTTCAGACGATAAATATTTCAGGCATAACGCGTCTTAAGAATTGCTGCTAGTTAAGAGTCTAGAAGGTTGTTGAACTCGTCAAAGGAACCCGTAAACGATCAGAAGTAAAAAAAAAAAAAAAAAGGAAAAGAAACTGAATCAAATTAAGCTTTTGTTAACAGACGGGCGTTTTCAACGGTAACCTCTTTCTTCTCTTCCGAATGTGTCCCTATTACGTAATGCCCAGCAGATGTCACGTGCCACAAAACAACAAACACTGGAGGCCACCACAAATAAATCTCCAGTTTTGAGTTGCTTTTGAAGAACAGATAAGCGAAAAAAAAAAAAAAAGCGCATATGAAATCGGTTCTTGCATTGGAACAACGAAACACATTGCTACCTGAAAAACAGAATCGTACACACATTTCCTCTAACGCAATTGAATACTGTGACTTGATCCTCAAACTGAAACTGCTCGAAACGGGGGAAAACTGTTCCACTAATTTGCGTTTTTGTGATGGCAACTACCAGGAACAAAAACCCAGGCTAGGCAAATTCGACCACTTATGGTTATATGACAACGACTATTAGAAAAACAAAACAGTAGTATGCAGTAGAATATGCATGATCCCACAAGAAACGATTGCTGCTTTCTTTATTACACGTGCTTCCCAGGTTCTTCAACTTGGAAGAAAAAACGCGCAATTTTTCGAACACCTAAGTACAACGGTGCAAGGCAATAGTTCATAACGGCCATTATTACACACAGATCGCTATAGGTATTCAATTTATGAATTTAGATAATGGCTTTGTGAAAAGTGAAATTAATCTATGTAAACTGTAAGGAGGCAGGGGAGTATTCACTAAACTCATTTTTGTAGATGCAAGTGGTTCTTGTTTAAAAAAAAAAAAATGACTTTGAGCGAGAGCTTCTGTTGTGCCACATTACGGGTTGTTGAAATCAAGAAATGCCCGGAAATTTTATTTCCGAGTTTCCAAATTGTGAGAAACTGTCAATCAAATTGCGATGAAACTATATGGGAGCTAAGTAATCACAGTAGTTATAACAGTACCAACGTCCCCGTGAGCTCCCCGAATATACATGAAATGTCTGAAGGTACAGAAAACGGTTCCAAATTCCGCATAACAGAACCTTGTTACGTACGTATTGACCAATATAACTACGGAAAACATTAAATGAAACATGCAATAAAATTTAACAAAACTAAAACATGGAATTTTATAACAACTGCCGCTAATGCTGCAAAATATTACATAACACTGAAAGATATAATAAAAAAAACTTATTTTCTAAATCGGGACAAATAATTTGTTTTTCTCTGTTGATATTATACGGTTCATAGATCCTCTCTCAAAAATAACAAGAAAGATGACACCGAATTTTCAGGTGTAATGAGCACGTCTTTTGAATATGTTCTGACGCGAATTAAATTTATCACAGCTGAATTCAAAATCAATGGAACCGGTATGGAAAACAGTAGTATCTGACAGAAGAAAAAAGTTTTTCAATCGGGTTTTTAATCCCGCAGATATTGCTGTGAACAGAATCGTGAGCTTACGCCCTTTGGTTGCAGACATGTGCGTTAAGAAAATATTTAAATCCTATGAGAAACATTTCGCAGCGGAAACGCTCTCCAACAAAGAAATAATTTTTCAAATCGGACTCTTAGAAGCTGAGTTATCGACAAATATAAGATATGCATCTACGTCCCTTGACGGCGAAAACATGCATTATTTTATGAAGAAAGTATTTTCAAAAGGTTTTTCGATGTGAGCGGTATCGGTCCAGGAAATAATTTTTTCAGTCGAGTTTTCAGGAGCTCAGATTTTGCGGCAAACATGTCAGAAGCAGAAATTGACACTTATGCCACTGGTGGCCAAACCATTCTATAACAAATATTAGAAATCATATGGAAAACATTTTCCATCAGGAGCTGTATGCGATACAGGAAGAATTTTTCAAATCGGAGTTTTAGAAGCAGAAACATTAGGAAAAACGCAATTTACCTTAACGCCCCCTAGCGGAAGTCAATGAGTTACTTGGAAATTTTGAAATTATATGAAAAACATTTCGCACCTGAAACGCTATCCAACAAAGAACGAATTTTTCAAATCAGAACATTAGAAGCACATATTGACGAAAATAAGATATACATCTACGCCTCCTGGTGGAGAACCATGCATTGTTTTAAGAAGAAAATAAGCCATAAGGTTTATCGACGTGAGCGGCATCAGTCCACGAACCAGTTTTTTCAGTCGAGATTTGAGGAGCTCAGATTTTGCTGCAAATACATCAGAAGCGGAAATTAACATTTACGCCTCCCTGGTGGCCAAACCATTCTTTACCAAATAATTAGAAATTATATGCAAAAGATTTCCCACCAGGAGCTGTATCCGCTGATGAAAAAAAAAAAAAAAAAAATCAAATCGGAGTTTTTAAAGTGAGATATCGGGGAAAATGCAATTTACTTTTACGCCACCTAGCGGGAAATCTTTGCGTAACTTGAATAAGTGACTATACCTAAAAATACTCTGACATAAGTGGAATCGAAAGGTAAAAGATTTTTTTCAATCGGATGTTTAGATGCGAATATATGAATAAAATGTATTTTGAATTCGATATCATCTGCATTTACGCCCTTTAGCAGCGAAATTGTACATCGTAAAAAAAAAAATGAAGGATCATCATTCACATATTTTAAGCTTCGCAATGCAAAAAGAATTTTTCAAATCAAGACTAATAGTTGAAGAGATATGGTGTCCACAGACGGACGGACAAACAAATAACATAAGACGAAATTAAAAAAAAAAAAGAAAAGACGTGCTAAAAATGAACTTAATGAATCAGAAAATAGGAAGCATAAATAAGAAAAGATTAATAAAAACAAAATGAAAAAAATCTTTTGATTAACATGAACACGCATTAGCCACATACAAAATACAGAGCTTTTGATAAGTTATTGATTACACCAATTTTTTTAAATACTTCAGCGGTGTTGAATAAGCCTATACGTAAAACGACACACGACTTCGTAATAGCTTACTGCAGCTGACTTCAATACTGTGGCCACATGAGCAGAACTCACACCTACTCCACAACAATGTGTGTGTGTGTGGGGGGGGAGTGGAATCGGGATCAAGAATGTAGATTCCAATTCCAAAAGGTCTGTTAGGTGTGAATTTGACCCAACTTCACTAGTACACCGGTTTACAGTGAGGATGTAAAGTGTATTACTGACGAAATCTGTCAAAATGCGTGTTACAGATTCCATGCTGTATCGAAGGAATGGGTTGGCAGTGTAAAATCCCGCATTTGGCGCTCGTATGTCAGACTACAATTTTAGCAAGTGAATCTTTACGTTATTCGTGCATAAAGTCAAAGGAGTCGATTCCAAATTAAAGTCATGAACGCCCACATTTAAGCTTAAACATGCGGCATTTAAAGCCACTAAAGTCTTTAACAACAGAAAGATTTTGCAGCTTACCGAAATGTTTTATTGAAACCGTTCAGATATCCCTTGCCAACAGAATCTCACGAGTTAAAACATTAAAGTACTCAAATCAAATGATTTTTTTCATTACTCGGTAAGTGTTCTATTCGATACACACGTTCTCGCTGGGACTTAACTAAACAAAACAAAAAAAGCAGTTTTTAAGGAGAATTGGTGTCCCTATCTATTCTGTGACCTGGCTCTGGTGTGGGGTTCCTGTATCATGTATATGTTCCGAACAATTTCTTCACTCATGTTTTTTTTTTTTTTTTTTTGTGGTGGTGGTGGTGGTGGTGTGTGTGTGTGTGGGGGGGGGGGGGGTGTTGACGACCTTCGTGAGTAACTCAATAGGCTATAATTAGTCGACCGTCCGTAATTTTGGGCAATTGGTTCCAGGGAAGGAAAAGAGCCAGTCCCGCAAGATCAACAGACAGTCCATGCCTCACCTGGGATTTGAACCCGAACCCACTCGGACCAACGGTCAGAAGCCAGCAGTTAGACCACTGCGCCCCACCCCTTCTCCATTCTTCAAGCGACGGTCGGATCAAGAGTTATCTCACCCTCTTTTAGTGTCCCGAGAAACATTTTTCTGTTACATCGCTTTTACCAGCATTTAAATGATTTAGCACTACTGAGCATTATAACAGGGCAGGAAATATCTCGTACCTTTTAAAGAATTGGGTGTGTCAGAAAGTTCTGTCGTTTTTAAGTGAAAAATTTGCACAGTGCATACATGCTGATGTCCTATCGGAGAAAACCGTTGCACTTCCCCAGCTGACTCATTCCTCCCTGAAGAATTGGGGGAAAAAAGTACAGTGGTGCCGCATTTTACGCGGATTCAATTACACGCGGTCAGCCCCACTGCTACATTCATATCACACGTGAAATGGAGCTACGAAAGAATCAATCAATACGTGCTGGCGGCCCCCCGCGTGGTGTGACTATGTCAATGATTTTAAAGGTTTTCCTACCATCAACGACGAAGCAAAACATATTACTCAGATGGCAAAGCAGAATGTCAGATGAAGGCTTCGTCGATATTCTGGAGGAAGAAATAACAGATCCGATTGACGGACATAAAGAATCGTTGACAAATGAAGAGTTAGAAGAACTTTTGAAAACTTCCTCGGACGAAGATTATGATGACGACGCCTAGGAACAAGATGAAACTGCCAGGGGTAATCCGCACAAGTTTGCCAAAATTTTCCAAGCAGCAAAGCACTTGAAAGATTTAATTTCTAACTATGATCCCTCTATGGAACGTAGCCTTAAAAAAAAAACCCCGAAGTATTGCGGACTCTTTAATGCCGTATTATGAGATTTTCCAGCAGCTAAAGACACAGCGGCAACTGTTGCTGATAACGATGTTTTTCCAGAAAAAAAAACTCCTTTTACTGACTCCCCATTGCCCCGTCCAGAGTCCCGAACTACTGCACCTAATATGCATCAGCTTTGAAAAGCGTTGATGACCCCGCAGTGGTGTTACGTAGTGAAGGCAACGATTAGGTAGGTGTGCATAAGGATTTGCATCATGCTATCTCATATTTTAACTGTAACCGTTACAGAAGTACGTATACATTGTTCTTTGTAAAATACACATTATACTGTAATAGATATATGTAAGCGAATAATACCGTATATGAAACGAAAAGAAGCTTGTAAAGTGATTTATTGTATGTAGATTTATTATTGGTTTTGAATACACGCGGTTTCGACTTTACGCGGTCTCGTCGGAACGTAACCCCCGCGTAAAATGCGGCACTACTGTAATGTCTGATGACGAGGTACCGTACCCTAAGTAGAAGCCCCGACCACGGCCCACATCGGCTACTGAAATTGCGCAGCACTCCGGCATGGCATTAGTAGGTAAGTGGCTTAAGTCAGTGGCAGTTAGCCGTCAGAAGGCGAAGAGTATAAGCGCTAGCCAACATGGAAGTGGACAAGGAGCACATCTGACATTGCATTCTGTATGAGTTTCGTCGTGGTAGCACCCCCTTCCCCCCGCAAGGGTTGTAAAGAACATTACCAGCGTGTACCCTAATGCCATATCACATCGTCAGGGCTGTCGTTGATTCGAACGGTTTCGACAGGAAAATTTTGACCTGTCAGACCGCCCCAAAGCCGGAAGACCCTCAACGGTGGATATGGACATGATGACGACTTTAGTGAAGACCGACCCACGTGTAACAACGCGGGAGTTGGCCGAACAGCTGGGGGACTACCCATTTGACTATTATCACGCATTTGCATCAATTTGGGAAGGTGCACAAGAGGGGAGTTTGGGTACCCCATCAACTGACAGTTGAGCAGAAAGCAAATTGCATGCGTTTACATGCTTGCATGTGACCAAGTTCAACCTTTCGTCGACGCATTGTGACAGGTGACGAGAAATGAATCCTGTATGACAATGTCAGCTCCCGGAAACAGTGGTTGGACGCAAAACAGGAGCCCATGCCGATCCCCAAAGCCGGCTTACATCCACTTAAGGTCCTGCTGTCTGTTTGGTGGAATATGTGGGGTGTCGTGTTTTTTGAGCTGCTGCCGGACACCACCACTATCACCGCCGATGTGAACTGCGGTCAGCTCGATCTGCACGGATCATTCATATCAAAACGACCAGCACTGCTGAACCCCAAAGAGCGTGCTACTACAGCGAGATGGAGCGAGACTTCACACAGCACGGATGACCTGTCACAAGGTCAGGAACCTGGGCTGGGAGCTGCTGCTGCTGACGCACCCAACCTATTCCCCGGACACTGCCCCAAGCGACTACTATCTTTTCCGGTAGCTGCAGCATTTCTTGGGTGGACAGCGGTTCACCAACCGGGACGATGTCGAACGCGCTCTTACTCTCTTCTTTGTGTCCAAAGCACAATTCTACAGGGACGGTATCTAACAGCTGCCCAGACGATGAGAGCAGGTTGTGGCAAACGATGGCGACTACATTTTTGGCCTGATTTGTACTTGTATATATGGTAATTAGTACTTCTCTACTGCCTTGCATTTGCAGGCATTACTTTCTTTCCAATCCAATACAAAAACATCACAACTACGTGTTGATTTGTTTGCGTAAGGGTCACCACTGTCGCTCAGTGATCCATCTGTTTCTTTTTTTTTTTTTTTTTTTTGATTGGAGGTTTAACGACCACCGTGAGCAACTCAATGGGCTATAAGTAGTCGCCCGTCCCTAATTTAGGGTCACTGGTTCCAGGGAAGGGAGATAGCCAGTGCCGTAAGACAAACACAACATCCATGCCTCACCGGGATTCGAATACGGACCCCTTTCGGACGAATGATCAGAGGCTATCGCCTTAGACCACTGCTCCACCGGGGCGGCGTCCTTCTGTTTCCTGGAGTGGCTTTAAATTAGAGACGAGAGATTCCTTACAACTTTAGATGCTCTTGGAAGGTAGTTTGTTTGATTGGTTGCTTTATTTTTCTTGAATTAGAATCAATTAATGCCATGCATGAATCATGCACTCGATCACGATATTGCAGATACAGAAGGGAATGCTGCAGCCAACTGCAAGCAATCAGCTACGTAGTTCAAGGCAAATTCTCACATCAAGCAAAGTCGTCAAAACACACAACACATACATACATCGCAGTGGTTTTTGGCGATTCGAACATATTTAATTTTATGGCAGTCGCTTTGCCCCACGAAGTATGATATGGCCCTTATCTGAAAGTCTGGAGCTTCCTGCCCTAGAACATTCGCAGGAAAGTTCCTTCAGCTATTTAAAATCACGTCCATGTATGTCCACTTCTGCGACAACAAGGCATTCTGTCAAATTGTGGGCCAGTTTGAAAATTAAATTTTTTTTTTGTTTCATTATTTTAACTGAAGATACGATTCCAATAAACGACAAAAACACACCGCACTTTGATTTCATAAACCTGTTCCCTGACATTTGATCTACAACGCGGCTGGGCCCTAAATAACACTGAGAAAAACGTTTTGTTAATTCAACAAAATTTTTTGTCGATATACAGTCAACAAAAACTTTTGTTGAATTCGCAAAATTATTTTGTTGAAAATTATTGTTGATTTAACAAAATTTATTGTTATCACGACAAAACGTTTTGTTCATTTAACAAAATGATTAGGTCGATTTTGGGGAATTTGTTTGATCCAAGAAAACATATTCTTACGACCACCCCCGCCATTAATTTAGTAATTAATGGGCGTGGTGGATGTATGAAATTAATTAAGTATTAATTATGTTCGAGGCTTGATTGGAGTTTAAAAGTGTAAACAACAGAGAAAGTTTTATATGGGGGTTTGGACAGAAAAGAGGCGAAGAATTAATTCTCCCTCTGGCTGGGTGGTCTCAGAATAGCGCTGTTAGGTCATAAATATCAGGGCGCAGCTGACGGCCACTCTAAACAGGGAAAGAGGTATACGTATCGAAGAGGGCCACTTGAGTAGAAATGAATGAAGATGGGAGACAAAAGGTTTAGCGAATAATCGTAAATTCGTCGATTGTTTGGGGCATTTTCGAGAACAATTGCTCTCTGTGTGGTCCGTGCAAAAAAATAAGATTTCGCATTTAGCGTGAAAATAAGGAAGAAAGTTTAGTTGTCTGTACGTTCTCCGATGTGAAAGGCTGGATTGGATGCCTTGGATCTGCTATATGAATTGGGCAATGAAGCAGCGAAACTCCCTGCATTTGGTAAGAAATGGAGAAGACAACTCGAGGCAGCTCTGGATATGCTAGTTTGCCATAAAGACAGCGGAATGCTTAAATCCGCGTGATAAAGCAGCAATTTCTAGGCTGGGAGCCTAATGGAAATTAGCGACTGGTTGGCCCAATGAAAGCAAAGTTACCGAGGAATTAAGAAGTCTGCGAGTGGACAGTGGTTATTCCAATGAGAAGCGATGCCAAGCGAAGTCGGGTTCGGATGCAAACCACTGCAGTGTGGAATCGTCATCCCCTACTGTGGAGGAAGTGAAGAGTCGCACTTACCACGAGGCGAAGCGAGGCACCCTCAACAAACGCCTGGATGTGTGTATGAGTACGGTAGCGCCTGGGGATGCAGCTCCTACAATGAAATCTTCCATGTAAAAAAGGAAGGTGTGTTTTACTTTACTAGTGCAATCACAATTTGGATTTATTCTTGACAGCATCCATGTAAGTAGAAACATTTTGTTTTTATTGTTACATCTGCTACGCAATTAGTTGAGGAACTGAACTAATATATTGCAAGAACTGAACTGAGAAATAGTAAGACTGAACATTTAAGTTCATTTAAACTATCTCGCGGGAACTGATTTAGGTACAAGTTGACCCAATACTTATGTTCAGAAGACAGCTAAATTTTATTCGTATGTGTGCCATTGTTATGTTTTTATAGCCAATTAAATATTTGTTTAGGCAATCAGCGCAGTCATAGAACACATTATTCATGTGTACGCAGGTGATTGGTTCAAATTGTTTAAGTGTATGCCCATATAATACAGTTTTGGCGCCAAGAACTACGTCGAAAGAGATCAGTGAAGAAATATACTAATTGCTCGGCTACGGTTGTTAAATTGATTGACAGCGGTGGGATAATGACCCACTGTCGTAACATTTTGGTGCCAGCGGCGGTACCAATTGGTGGTCAACGGTGGGATAACGACCCACGAGATCGCAACAATATTGTTATCGTGACACAAGTTTTGTTGCTATAACAATATGTTTTGTTGCAGCAACAAAATATTTTGTTATGATAACAATATGTTTTGTTGGATCAAACAAATTCCCAAAAAATCGACCTAATCATTTTGTTAAATGAACAAAACGTTTTGTCGTGATAAAAATAAAATTTGTTGAATCAACAATAATTTTCAACAAAATAATTTTGCAAATTCAACAACATTTTTTGTTGACTGTATATCGACAAAAAATTTTGTTGAATTAACAAAACGTTTTTCTCATTGAACGTAGGCCACAATAAGCGGAGTTTAGCATAATTTAAAAAGTTCGTTTACAGGAAAAGGTACCCCTCCCAAACAATGGTTCTAGTCTGTATGCAAATCAGTATAGCTGCTATGTGAATCATTGACGTTAGCACATATTTATATTAAACGGAAGAAAATCACACACAATAACGTAGCTGTGAACTTGGGACTCCCATACTTTTCAGTTCAGTAGGATCGCTCTATGCATTGGGCTAACACAAATGAAACCAAACAAACAGCCAACAATTTATTTGTCTCCATTTTTGTCTTCTTCAATTAAATTACCTCTTCGGCATGGACACGAATTGAATTAAACCTGGTTCAAATTTTCCTAACAGCTACAGTAAATACGTTTACACTGTATTTCGTATAACATAGGCATTCTGATAGCTGAAGACAGTATTTAATTGAAAAACCGAAGTGATCCTACCTACACAAGGAAAATCTCGAAATTGTGTCCAATTTTTGTAGTGCGCAGAAGGAAACAGGTAGCGGGAAGATCAGTATTTACCTAGCTGCATTTTAGACGTGAAAATATTCAACTTGGCCACACGCCAACACTGCCATGAGACGTTTCAAAACATTTTACTTCCCGTACTTCGCTTCCTAAGAACAGACGCATTTACTAAGGAAAAACAAGAAAGTCTTACAAAGCGTACGAAACGCTTATCTCTAAAACAGAAAACATATGTTATTACCGATCTGGTTCGAATATCCATATGGGTGGAAACTTGACATCGAAAACATGCATCTACGTAAAAGAGGTTTCAAAGGGTAATAATGCCCATTGGCAATTTAAATTGCAAGATTTTTCTCACTCCCAGACTGAAAGGGGGAGAGGGAGGAGGGAAGATATTTGTTACAGAAAATGATATCTTTCAATGACAACTTCAGTAAGCATGCGTTTTCGAGACACTGAAAAATTTAGATTACTAATTCTACTATTGAGAAACAAAATGGTCACTTCCAGGAGTTTTATATTATGCCTTCTGTATTTTCTTTCTCGAAATTTCTACCATTTTCTTCAGTTATTAATGGGTAACAAGAAAATCTTACACAATTTCGGGTGTCACGTCTTTTGACTCAAAAGTTTCAAACTCACGTCTGCAGTTACCTAAACATGTGTGCCGAGCACAATTCTAAAAAAACATGCGAGCAATCCGCTTGTTACATACCCTAGCGTTCTTGTAAAATACACATTATGATCTTTTAGTGATAAAACTGAGGAGCTTGAAAACGCTGAAAAATCACGCGAAAAATGCTGACGATTACAGCTATCAGAAATCAGACTTCTTACATTCGGCGTTCAACACAACGCGGAAAATTGCATCAAGAACAGCTGGAAACATTGCCCAACTATACAATGCAAAAAAAAAAAAAAAAAAGAGTTTTAGAAACGCTGATACAATGACGAATACATTCGTTACTCTATCTATAGGAAAAACTGAGATTTAAACTCGCGGCAAGGCTAACCTGACAATGGAATGAGAGGTACTCAGTGTGTGTACTTCTGCTGCCCAAAAGAATGCATAGCTCCGCTTCATCCCCCATTGCTCAAATGGGTTCAAATTTGGGGACTGGGAGGGCAATCCGAAGGTTGAGAACTCACTGGAATGCTTTTCCAACCAGTCTTTCACCAAAAGGGAGCGAAGAGATGAGATGTTGTCTTGTTGAAAGAAATCATCTTCAATTGGGTTCAAATTCAGGGAGTGTGAGGGCCATTCAAAGGCAGCGAACTCATTGGAATGCTCTTCCAAAAAGCCCTTCACCAAAAGGGAGCGATGAGATGTGGCGTTGTCTTGTTGAAAAAAGGCATCCTGCTGTGGGAAATGGATAGCCATGAACGGTTATAGGTAGTTGGGGAGTACGTCAACATAGACCTGTGCGGTGATCTCAGCACGAACGAGAGGACCGAAGGTGGCCCACGTAAGCACGCCCCAGAACATTACATCGCCTCCACATGCTTGTAAGACTCCGACTTGAGAATTGGGCTCCATGGCCTTGTGTGGTACCCACCCGTCGGCGTGTTAGTTAGAACCTAGATTCGTCGGACCAAGCTACCAGAATCCAGTCTTCCACGATCCAATAGTGATGGTTTCTTTACCCACTGTCGTCAGAGGCAGCCTTGTCATCATCTTATATCGAACGGTCTGTGCACAAACCTTCCTAGGTGCCCGTCGTTGAACGCTGATGTCAGTTATCCTTCCGCTGTGGCAAGGACGTCGCTAGGCTTTGAAATCAGGGAGGGCTACGGGTGGGCGAGTATTATTTTTTGTGGGGCAAGTTTGATAAAAACTTTATTTACAAAAACACCGAAAAGAAAGAATTTTCCATGCTTTTCACTACTGGCTGCAAAGGAATTCGTGCAATTCCCACTCCCTCCACCTGGGAACACACACACACACACACACGGATCTGACTTGTTATGCTACTAGTGTAAGACACAAGTGTTGGTAGGATGTCGCCTTCAACTTTTTCCTTGACGATACATTGTTTTAATTGCTTTTCAAAATTATGCATTTTTGCTTATGAAAATATACTATACTTCAACAATTTCTTTAAAGGAAAATGTCTTTTTTGTTTATCTAAACCAGATTTTAAAGTCGTAACACGCAGACACAATACCTACCCTTCCCCAACTTCCTTTATTTAAGCCAGCGACCTTACCTTGCACTCCTCTCCTCCAAAGCAGTCGTCAGCCACGTCCTGCTCCCTCACGGCTCGGAACAGGCTTAAGAGCGCTGGTGCAGCTTTAGATTCCACTTTCGATGTTGGAATCCCTTACTTAGTAGCACAGACAAACAAAAGAGCAATTAGTAATGACCTTTCTTAATGAATTCCAATCCACCCTCCACATTCTCCTCCTAGCTCATACTAACATGAAAAAAGGCTTAAACTAAGGATTCGGAAAAGTGAAGATCAAGTGCATTTTCATGGCCTTACGGATGCTATTTTGATAACCTTTCTACGGAGACGTAAACAACGCACTTCCTAGGGGAAAGTACGTAGGCTACACGAAGAAAAATACGATACTTATTATTACTTGGCATAGTCCAGATTATTTTTAATGTTAAAAAAAAATATTTGTTTTTTAACATAAAAAAAAATAATGTTAAAAAAAAAAAAAAACGGCACATGGGCAAGACAAATTTGGAGCTCACCCTCGCATTCCCTTGGCGACGTCCCTGAGTTGTGGTCCTTCGTTACGGTACGGAAGAGGCGGCAATCACTTCGAACATCGTCGGCCGGTTTGCGGCCACATTTTCCTGGCGCACACGTGTGACAGATAACATCAAGAACTTTGCTAACATGCACTGAGACTCACGACTGAGATAAGGCGACGCAATTCTCTTTAGCGATTGTAGACGAAGCACATAAGCGTATATAGTGAAGTACAAATACATACATAATTATCAAAAAGCCAACGGGCACAGCACGACGGCGCATTTCGCTCGTATGTGGCGTTAAATAACTGTATGGCCTCTCGAACTTTCATACATAATCTTCAAAACAATTACATTTTGTGAAGGTTATATATGTTGATTTTTGTGATTCTGTATTAAAGAAAACGTGTCCCTTCACTGCGTTGTAATTGCTTTATGCTATTACATTCTGTATGCAACAATTATTGCTGCATGCGCAACTGAAATACGCCGGGGAACCACAAAGTTGTCTGTACGGCCTACATCGAAAAAGAAGTCCACGCGATGCACCTGCTGGTTAAAACCGTCCCTGCCCACGGCGGCCTATTTAATATCGCTGTTTAGTTGCGCAACAGCGCCTCACTGTTTCCACGACGTACTTTTGCTTTGTCGACTGGGGATGTTGAATAGAACTTCAACGCTGATTCTTTGCTGTGATAAAAATCCATTTAATTTCAACCGAAAAGAATGTTAATTCAGCTCTTTTAATTCTTTTCTTTTACGGAGAAAAAGAAGTTATTGTTCGGACCAGTTATCTCAGAGAGAGAGAGAGAGAGAGAGATACTACAAATGTTTCGTCGTGTCGCCATTGTGGTGGGATTTCATGAAGCAGAAGCCACATAGGCAGCTTTCACAAATAAGAGAAAAAATACCACAGCCAGGCATACAGTCAAATTGTTGCTTTGTAATACGACAGTGCTCTTCCCCTTATATATACACTATATTGACAAAAGTCACCGGACACCTACAAGAGAAACACAACATAGCATTTATTGACATACATTAGTACGCTGTCGGTCCACCTTTGGCCTTAACGCATGCACTGATCCTTCGAGAAATGCTTTCGACAAGGTTTTGGAACACAACGATAGATATGCGTTCATTCAGTACATAATGCTGGCGCTAACAGTTGCTTAGTAGTAGGCCTCGGTTCAAAACTCTTATGCGGCGGTCTAATTCATCCCATAGGCGCTCTATGGGATTAAGATCAGGGCTCTGTGTTGGCCAGTCCACTCACGATATTATCGTCAAACCACGCCGTAACAGTCCTTGCTTTATGGATCGGTGCATTATCCTGCTGGTACCAACAAGGTTCGGTTCCATAGTATTGCCACAGAGTTGGTAGGGCATAATTGTCCAGAATATCAAGGTAGACGTGCTGGTTAACAGGTTCATAAACGATAACCAATGGGCCGGGACCATACCACGAAAAAAAAAAAAAAAAACACCCACACGAGTACACTGCCAGCTCCAAACTTGACCTAGGAACAGTAGTACACTGTGGTAAATAAGATTCCTCGGCTGCCGCCATACCTACACACGTCCATCAGACTGATGGATCGTCAGTCCATAGGACCAGTTTCCATTGATCTACGGTCCACGATAAATATTCTTTACACCATGCTAAACAACGAGTAGTATTCCGAGTGGAGATGAAAGGCTTATGAGCAGCCGCACTACCACGGTAACCCATGGAATGAAGTTCTCTGCAAATGGTACGTATACATACAGAGGTTCCAGCATTTTTACTCGCCTGTACACTGATGTCTTTTGCAGTACTCCATCGATTAGCTGTAACGACTCTCCTGAGGCTTCGACGTCCTTTATCACTGATTTTCTTTGGTCTGCCGGTACGGTTAGCTACTTCAGGCACGCCATGTGTCTTCCACTTATTAAGTACATTCAAAACAGTTGACTTGGGTATGCTTAAACGCCTCTCGGTTTCTCTTATGGACAACCCACAAATATAACACCCAACAATCTTTCTTTTCTTAAAGTCAGTTCTCCCCCGCCGCGACATTTTCACTCAACTTCACAGTGCGATATGATCGCGGTCGTGTTTAGCAGTATTTGTCATTTTCTTGTAGGACTTCCGTCCACAGTGAGTAGAGTTTAGGTCCCAGCCACCTACAGCGAGATCGCCTTTTGTGCAGGACATAGAAACGGAAGGAATGACAGCAAGTCTAGCGACTTTGACAGAACAGTTTGTAGTGATATTAGAGTACAAATTGTTGCTTTGTACCACGACGTTGCTTTGTACCATCTACTATGGCGTTGCTTTGTACCATCTACTATGGCGCCACCGTACAAGTCCGATGTTGCACACACAGGGGTGAGAGAATTTCAGGGGGGGCACAGGAAAGGATACCCATTTAACCAGTGGGTCCAGCCTGGGGGCCGTCACTTAACGTGCTCGTCCGATGCACGGCGGATATTCAGCGATTGTTAGTAAATCACACCATCTCCGAAAGATCAGCCCAGGCTCGAACCTGAGGACATTGCAATGATAGTCTGACTCGCTAACCACTAAGCCATCCGCGGCTCGTATGATCGCTGTCAGCTGCAGGCTTGTGTTTTATACCGTTTGCAGCTGTACCGCACATCTTAACAACGCAACGGATGCGTTCATTTGCTTTTGAAGGGGGTATCCGGTGACTTTTGTCAGTATAGTGTGTTTGTATATATATATATATATAAGGTAATTACAATGTCACAGAGTGTAAACAGTGAAAAATTAGGTGCTGCGGGATGATCTCATAAACGTGTCAGTTTTTTTTTTTTAATGCTAAACATCTTTCCCAACAGCAGAAAATAAATCCCAAGTAAAAAATTTCGATGTAACGAAAGTGGGTAACGGTGGGTCATTGTCAAAACTACTGTTGAAATCTGATCGTGACGCATGCTGTTCCATGAAATGACGCAACAATGTATTATATATTTCATTCTAACTCAACAATGTGTTTTACTAAACTATCGCCGAACATTATTTCATGACGTTTTAAATAAACTTAGCACTATCTCATTGCAATCTGCGTAAAATGACAAGAACATGATGTTAAATGTGATAAAAGCCATTACAAAAATGCATTTTGATACTATGCATCTTTCCCGGCAGTAGCTAAGTATGCGTCGTAGCGAAATTTGGCTTCCTCTCAACCAGCTTAGGGGGAGTTTATCTGCTATTAACACGATGAAATGTAGCCTGTAGATAGACCAAAGGTTACCAATCCTTCTCACTAAGACACTACCCAGCAAAAACACAAGTGCTGGGAAACTGCTGGCCACCAGCTGGCAGTGATGGGTCACTGCTGGCTGAAATCTGCCGCTCACGGCCCGGTAGTGGTCCGTTGGTGGCAGCACTATCAGTTGGCGAGCCATTGATGGCCCTGCAGCATCGCCGTGAATTGTGGGCCTCCAAGCAAGTGCCACTAGCGGCCCGTTGCTGGCAACCAATGCAACCCCCAACAGCAGGTAGAAGCATCGCGACTGCGCATGCGCAGAAGCAACACTTGCTGTGTCTCATGGTACCAGTTAGTTGAAGACAACGCTATCGCCATCGCGTTATTTTAGTGGATGTTAAGAAAAAAAATCCATATGTGGAGAGGCGAATTAATTTCCTAATGAAATTTTACGTCGACGAAGATATCAGATTAAGCCGTGAAATACTAGATTACAGCCATGAAATACACCCACTCCATTCCCATGAATAACAATTCATGGAATGGAGTGGATAAATAACAAGAAAATATTTGAAACCGCTTGAAACACATATCCTGGAAAACCATTAAAATAGCGTTTGTTGGAAAAAAAAAAAAAAAGAATTATACGCGTACAAAATTTATTAATTATTTGAAGGAAAAAAAAAAAGCAACGGTATGTGGTGTACTCATCCATGGGTTGAATACACAAGACTGGGAGGAATTCGCTTCTAAAATAACGAGAAGTAAAATAAAATATCTTTTACTCTTTAAAACAAATGTAGCTTCGGACAACGGAAAGGAAAGACACAACGTCAAAAATGTAACAGAATGTGACATGAACCCGGGTAAATATATATTTATTCAACAATCTCTTTTCAAGACGGCAAGGACAGTACAAAACTTTGGAAAGCGACTCTAAGTATGTACGCCTTGAAAATGAGTGAAGTCTCTTAAGGTAAAAAAAAAAAACTACCGTTACGTTGAAAAAATTAATTTATCAATTATATGAAACTGACTTTTTATGAAAAATACCTCGCAATATTATAAAATGAAAGAGGGAAGCATTCGATTACAATATGCATACCAAACAGATAGCTTCCAGCACGTACCCGAGCGTCGTGAATTAGTCCGGTCGGTAGCGAGCGCGGCTTCCACGTAAACGGCCCAGGGTCGAACAACTGGCGCCCCATCAGTCTTATGAACCTGGACTACAAAATCCTTGCTAAAACTCTCTCCACGAGACTCAACCTCGTACTCCCCTCCCTGATTCACCCTGACCAATTCTACACCATCCCGTCCAGGTCCATTCACGAGAACATCCACGTTCTCCGTGACATCACTCACCTTGCCCGCACCCTCAAGGAACCTCTTGCTCTTTTTAACTTAGACCAGAGGAAAGTTTTCGACAATGTGTCCCACCGCTACCTCTCCGAAGTCCTCCGGGGCTTCGGCTTCCCAACCCCTTTCTCTACCATCCTCCTCACCCTTTACAGCAGCGCAGTTGTTCACGTCAAAACGCGGACCTTTCTCACCGCGCCTATCCCTTTCCGGAAAGGCATCCGCCAAGGGTGCCCCCTCTCTGGACAACTCTTTGCTCTCTGCTTCGAGCCCTTCCTCCGCTCCGTCCGCACTGCCTTCGCCTACTCCCACCCCACCGAGCTCGCCAGCCATCGGCACCATGTCATCCATGTCGCTGCTTACGCCGATGATGCAACCTTCATCATACGGCGAAACAACCAGTTCCCCCTCCTCCTCTCCTTGTATGACGAGTACGCCAGTCTCTCCGGTGCCTCCCTCAACCTTAGTAAAAGCACCGGACTGTGGTGCGGATCCTGGGCCTCAGAGTTGACGCCCCCTGCGCTGCCCAGTGGTCCTCCGACAGTCAACACCTCCTTGGTGTTCACATCGGAAAGCGACTCGTCACCGACGCAGCCACCTGGCCCCCTCTCAATCGGAAACTCAAGCAGACGGCAGGCTGGTGGGCACAAGCCAAATTCTGCACCTCCTTCCACAGTCGTGCCATTATTGCAAATAACCTCTTCATGTCACAAGTCCAGTTCTCCTGGACTAACACGCCTGTCCCCTCCCACGTCCTCCTCGACATCACCAGAGTCCTCACCAACTTTATCTGGTCCAAGCACCACTGGACCACTGCCGAAACCCTTACCAGACCCATCTCCCACGGAGGACTCGCACTTTTCGACGTCCGCCTCAGGTACAAGGCAGTCAGACTTATCTCCTTTTTCTCTGCCCTAACCTCCACCAACCCTGCTGTTTCGACTCTCCTCGACGTTTTCTCCTCCCCACGGAACCCCTCCCTCACCCTCTCCACCTTCCTTCTTATGGACCACTATCCCTATGTTCCTACTAGGCTCTCCCCCACCTACCACGAAGCCATCACCCTCTTCCGCTCTCTTCCTATCATCAGGGTCCCTCCCACCTCCACCCTCGAACTACTCTCTGAACCACTTTTCTTCTCCTCTCTCCTCCACCCCCCACACCTTCCTTTCTTCCATTTCCCCACTTGGCTCAGGGCAGGGATAGTCACTGTCCGCCAACTTGTGAACACTAACCTATCCTGAAAACACGTCTCTGAGCTCGCCCCGGCTCCAACTCGAACAACTATAAGTTCACAACCCTCAAAGACGCTCTCCGTCTTCTCTTCCCTTTCCTCGTCTCTCCTAATGGCATTCGCACTATTCAGTCTGCGCCTATCTCCCTCCCATTCACACTTGACACCCCCACAGGCGCCCTCCTGGTACATTCTCTCAGTGTCAAGCAACTGTACCACTTCCTCCACAACGGCACCCACAACCCCTGCCCTGCTCTCTCCCTCACGCCCTCTCACTCCCCCCCCCCTGTTTGGTCCACGCTCACAACGCTCATAAACCACCCACACGAAACCAACATTCAGTGGCAATTCCTCCACTCCCGCCTACACGTCCCAGGCACGCTTCACCAGATGAACATACTCAACACCCCCCTCTGCCCTTTCTGCGCAGAGCTGGGCTCACTTCACCACACATACATTCACTGCCCCGTCCTTCTCCCGCTGTTCCACCTGATGTTCACCATGGCCTCCAAGGTCTGCCCCATCACCCACAAGATAGAACACTATCAATACCTCAACGCTGCACCCACCGCACCTCACGCCTCCACAACTTGCACCTACTTCTTCGTCCTCGCCAAATACATCATCTACCAACTTTACCTCCAACACACTAACAACAACCCACTCACCGAACCCCCAGCAAGCACCCAACTGGTCCATCACTTCAAGAACAGAGTCACCGCCCGACTGCAAGCAGACTACACAGAAGCTCACAGGACGGCGACCCTCAGCGAGTTCTGGAAGCGATGGAACCCCCACAGAAGCTGGTTTACTGTCACCAGCAACAACAAGATCTGCCTCGACTGACGCGCCCTTACCACTGGAAAGAACCACCAACAGCCACTCTTGCTCGCACCCACCTGGTGCCACCGCAGCAAAGAACACAGGTGAAAACTTTTCCATACTGCTGCCCCTCTCCCCTACAACCTCAAGTGCTCAAATGAACTGTACTACAACTACCACGGCTTGGAACGAGAGAAAGTGCAAATGGATCACCATTTCATCTGTTAAAAAAAAAAAAAAAAAACTTCTGAACTCTCTACTCTCACGCAAAAGACTAGCAGCTCGAAAGAGCAAAACTTTTGTACATATGCATCACCATTTGTAAATACTCACCTACTCATCTTCTGTCTCATCTCCTCTGACGAGCCATGCGCCGTCGCCCTGTAAAACTTCACTGTATCATATCTCTGTAAATAAAGTCTATTTTGAAAAGGATCGAATCTAGTCAGATGCAAACGTCGTTTTTCCGGTCTGTCGAGAAAAGTTCCCCAGCGCAGTGCTTTAATTCACAAGCTTCGTAAGGGTAGAAAAAAATTGTAGCTTTAGGAAACTGCGGTTATCCTTGCTTTTTTTTTATCATTGCTACTACTGGGAAATTAGCGGACAAGATTCGGCAAGCCACCAGTTACGTCACGTGGTTGCCACTAACGGCCCACTAGCGGACCACATTAGGCTAGCCGTCATTTCTGGCAAGTACTTGCAGGGCCACTGAAGGGCCACTTGTGGCAGCTACTGCCTGTGATGGACAACTGATGGGGTGCCAAGTGTTGGCCAGCTGTTGGTCTGAACTGCTGGCCCTTCTGTTGGCCGCCCGGACATTTTATTGACGGTTCGGCTGCGGCAACATAGTGCTGGGCCATTGCTGGCTGCCAGCAATGGCCCACTGTTGGCCCAGCAATACTGTTTTTGCTGGGTAGCGGATTCAGCTTTTCTTTCTATCTTGAGTCAGATTTTAACTTGTGCAGCTGCATCACAGTTCATCACGTTCGTCTAAATCGGAATATAATAAATATTGTTTTTGAAAAACCAGACAGTCGAAGTACTTACTAAATATGGCGGCGGCAGTACGAAGTATTTACTTTTATGACTCAGATATTTTTTTTTTCGCAAACTGCGAAGATGGAGATCGACAGCGCGACCCCTGCTCTGGAATTACTCCTTTTGTTTCACACATACAAAGATCTTGGCATGCGCGAAAGATGCATAGCATAAATTATCTACAAAGAGTACCAGAATACTTTCTCGATTTTCTTTTCATCATCGAAAATTGAAATCAAAATTGAACTTATAGACGCAACATGCATAAGGATGGTGTTAAAATAGCAACCAGTGTGTGTGTGTGTGAAAAACGCTCCCTAGTTGAGGTACCAATGCCTTTCATCTTTCAACAACGTGGACGTAGACAGCAAGTAGGGGGGGGGGGAGAGCTAAATTGCGCAAAACATACAGAAGGCTTCGTCTGGCAATGAAGACAGAACTCCCCCATCCTTCCGGCGGAACTAGGAATGCGGCTGCTCTATAGAACATCAAATGGAAAAGAGGTTCTGAAGTCACGGTTGATAATTTTCACGTATGCAATCCAGCTGGGGTGCATTCGTTCGAGTCCACAGTTGCCATGGAACACAGACGGCTCCTGTGCTTCAACTCACTCCACTGACGAAAGCGAAGTTATCACATGACCTGCCGACCCTACAAAACGCTGTCGTGTCTTTCACTCATTTTCTAGACAGTCAATTTTTGTATCCGTGTCCGATGCCTTCAATTACCTAGCTGAAACCTCAAGCCGCAATTTATTTTTAACGTGCGCCGTTGTTGGACATGCTTCGCTTGACCGGAAGTATGGTCAACAAATATCTAATATCATTTGGCAGTATAACATGCAAATGGCAAGCAGGCAGCGTAGCGACTGAATGCAAATGTGATGACTGTCATAGAAGCTCAAGGAATACAATTACAGGCTAAGATAACTATTTTAGTAATATGAGGGTGGAGGTGTTCAATACGAGAAAGATCTCGTTACATGACAAATTGGATATTTAGCTAATGGTGTTATTTATATACTGAGCTAGCAAAAAAAAAAAAAAAAAAAAACGAACAAACAAACAAACAAAACAAAAAAAAAACAGATGCCGCTCCACTACTACTGCATGACTAGAATGACAGCGGGAAAACAATAAAAAGTAGGCAGCTGGTTTGCACCTAACTATAACTTAACATTAGGAAGTTGGGAGCCATAGTGGGTGCATGGTAAATCTATGGGACGACATATGGGAAAGAAGTGTAATACAACGGAATTTTCAAACAGGCACGATCGTTAGTGGTGGAACTTCGGTGCATCCAATTCGGACGTAGGATGTCTACAGGTCTAGAGATCCTTATTCTCAATAGCCCTGGGATTGTCTGACCACGGAGCATGTAAATTGCGAACCAAAATCGGACCGCCCTCAACCCCTATATGTAAATTGCGAACTAAGGCCTAAGACCTCTATGTGTAAATTGCGAACCAACTTTTCTGGCACATTAGGACGACATCAAAAAATAAACCAGTATGAAAAAATGATTAAAACAATTTAAAGCAAAGTATTCACGAAAACAACAAAACTAGTTTGTCACCCTTGCGCAGGGGCCATGTAATTTTATCTGTAATGTTCCATATTTAGCATATGGACTTAATTCAATGTATTCACGAAAAACAATATCAAAAAATAAACCAGTATGAACAAATAATGATTAAAACAATGTATTGGGTTGTCGGAAAAGTCATGACGTATTTTGGCACCCGATGGCGGTTTTGGAAGTACTATAGGCATGCACAGCTCTGTTATCGCTATAGCATTCGACAGATGCCAGTTCTATAGCTGCAGTCTAAAAGGAATAGTGAGCGATTTGGTTGATTTGCGGAGATTTGACATTAAGTTGAAGATGGAAAGACCAAACTGTGCATTTTCGCCATATTTTACTGTTTTACTTCCGTAAAGGGAAGAACGCGCGTCAACCTATTGAAAAGTTGCGTAAAGTGTATGGTGATAATGCTTTACAAGAACGTCAGTGCCAGCGGTGGTTTGCAAAATTCCATGCTGGTGATTTTGACCTCAACGATGCTCCTCGGTCGGAGAGGCCCACCGAGGTTGATGACGACCAAATCAAGGCATTGATCGGGTCAAACCCACGTTACACGACACGAGAGATGGCAGACACATTGCACATTCATCATTCAAGCGTTCACGACCACCTGAAGAAGCTGGGATACGTACGCAAGCTCGATGTGTGGGTTCCTCATGAACTCAAAGAGGCTCAATTACTGGCACGTATAAACATCTGCGATATGCTCATTAAACATGAGGAAAACGATCCTCTTTTGAAGCGACTGATAACTGGTGACGAAAAGTGGATTGTGTACAACAATGTGCTGCGCAAACGGTCTTGGTCCCGACGTGCTGCTTCGCCTCAAACGTCGTCCAAAGCAGACATTCATCAGCGGAAGGTTCTGGTCTCAGTGTGGTGGGATTTCAAAGGTGTCGTGTTTTTCGAGTTCTTACCACGGAACCAAGCAATCAATTCGAATGTGTACTGTCGGCAATTGGACAGTTTGAACGAATCCATCATCCAGAAACGTCCAGAGCTCGTTCATCGTAAAAGTGTTGTGTTCCATCACGACAACGCGAGACCACACACGTTTGATCACCTGCCAAAAATTATTGGAGCTTGGGTGGGATGTGTTGCCACACCCAGCATGCTCGCCTGACCTTGCGCCGTCAGACTTCCACTTCTTTCGCTCTCTTCAACAGTCCTTGCGCGGTATAACGTTCACTTCAGGTGAGGCTGTAAATGAGCATCTTGTACAGTTTTTCGTCACGAAAGATAGGTCCTTCTATGAACGCGGCATTCTGCAGCTCACAGAAAGATGGCAAAAGGTTGTCGAACAAAACGGGCATTATATCATTGATCTTTGTTCTTTCTATCAATAAATGACCTTTGCAAAACATGGCTAAAATACGTCATGACTTTTCCAACATCCCAATATAACAATTTAAAGCAATGTATTCCCGAAAACAACAAAACTAGTTTGTCATCCTTGCGTGGGGCCCGTGTTAATTTTCTCAGTAATGTTCCAAATATTGAATTCCCGCAGGTGTTTAGAGAAGCGGGTTCGGAATTTACACATAGGTCATGGGCCTTGGTTCGCAATTTACATACAGAGTTTTAATGGCGGTCTGATTTTGGTTAGCAATTTACATACCACCGTCTGACCAGATGCACAGCAGCAGAGTGGTGTCGGTGTTCACTGAGCGGCAAAATGAAGAGAAAACGGCAACGAAAACAGTGGACGGTAACGAAAAGTGACAACACTGGGGTGAGGAGCGAGTCGAACGGCTGCTGCAAACAAAATGGTGGGGTAAGCATGTACAATGCTCAACCCATAGCAAATTTCCGCCATGACAATACGTCGTAATCTGCAACTAGGTGCAACAGAAGTTAATCTGCAACTAGGGTACAGAAGTTAACGGCCCCCACGCCGTCTTGCTCCTACCGCTGCGGATAGCTTGGTGTTCGTGAACACCGACACTGGAACGTAACTCATGACCACAAAAAAGTTATTTCCGATGGTTAAGCCCAGATACCAGTCTCATCCCAAGACGGTAGGCATTTAGAGAAAATAGGTTCAGGCTAATAAAGCCTGCGTGCCTAAGCTCTTATGTCGCAAGCTTACTTTTTTTTTTTTTTTTTTTTTTTTGGCTGTTTTTGTTCAGGGGGTTTAAAAACCGCAGTGAGCAACTCAATGGTCTATATAAAGCAGTCGCCCGTCCCTAATTTAGGGCCACTCCAGGGAAGGGGGAGAGGCTAGCTAGCGTAAAACAAACACACCGTCCACGCCTCACCCGGGATTCGAATCCGGACTCATCTGGTGTGATTGGAGGTTTAACGACCACCGTTGGCAACTCAATGGGCTATAAGCAGTCGCCCGTCCCTAATTTAGGGTCACTGGTTCCAGGGAAGGGCAAGAGCCAGTGCCGTAAGACAAACACAACATCCATGCCTTACCGGGATTCGAACCCGGAAGCCTTTCGGACGAACGATCAGAAGCCATCGCTTAGACCACTGCGCCACCGGGGCGGCCCGGACTCATCTGGGACAAGTGATCAAAAGCCAACGCTTCGTATCACTCGACCACCGGGGAGTCGCTGACGCTCTTGAGAACCTCTGACCTGACACTTATCAAGGCTGCCTTGAATGGAGAATGCTGAACGTGATTGCGTATCATTTGCACCCATTCCTGCTTACCAAGCAGAAACGCAGCTAAGGGGGATTGTCCTCCCGGGCAATAGCCAATGGGGGCACCGAAGAGCTCGGAATTATGTTGCTGCTAACGTTGAAAATGCGTCACGGCAAGTAATTTTATAGCATGGAAACAAACTTTTCACAAATGTAGAAAATTTCCCTGCAATTTAATATTTTTTTCCACGCCCGAGTCTAATGACCACCATAAGCAACTCTAAGGGATATACGTAGTTGCCTGTCCCAATTTAAGGGCTACTTGTTCCAGGGAAGGGAAAGAGTCAGCGCCATTAGTGAAATACGGCCAAAAGGTCAGGAGCCAGCGTATCAGACTGATCAGACCCCGGGATGGCAATAAATTTCATATCTTGTTTTAACTTGCCCTTTTGTTAGGTTCTATGCACTTTTGGGTGCCTCTTGATTCTTTCCGGCACTGATTCATAATATATACTCTTTTGTCGCTGTCTAACCTCGGTTAATGTTTTTCTTTATATATGAAATCAAATTTGCTTCGAATAAACTCTCAAGACTATATTCAATATAGAAATCGAACAAACTGTTCTCTGGTAGGTACTTCCCGATACTCAAGTCAGTGTTCAGTCGCAATCGTCTGTGTTGTTTTCCAGGGAAGCGCAAGTTATATATCTTGCCCCCGGGCGCCAATCACCTTCGCTACGCCACTGTCACTATGTTCCTGACTAGCTACTTGTTCTAACACAGCGATGCACTCTGTCGCCGTGACTGATGCGCTCAGAAAAGGCTGGAAGAGCATTCTAATAGTTTTCGTCCTTTCTTGGCCTCCGCATTCAACAGATACAAATCCCCTGATACATCTTTGCGACGAAATGACCTCACAGACATAAACATTCTAACAATCCAACGCTACTGTATTATAGGACACTCAAAATCTGAGGGAGTGAAAATTTCGAGTGAATTTTGCGGGTAGCGGTTTTCTTGCCAATAGTGGATACAGACTTTACTCGGTAAGTGGTCATAATTTTTAGCACGTCTTTTGTAAAAAAAGATCGTGCTTATGTTACCGGTTTGTCCGTCAGTCTGTACCCACGATATCTGTGCAACTATTAGTCCGATTTTGAAAAATTCTTTTTGCATTGGGAAACTTGAAATATGCGAATGATGATCCTTCATTTCGTTTTTTACGATGTACAATTTTGCCGCAAGAGGGCGTAAATGCATATGATGTCGAATTCAAAAATACGTTTTATTTAACATATTTGCTTCTAAACATCCGATTGAAAATAATCTTTTATCTTTCGATTCCATTTATGGTGAAGAGTATTTTAGATACAGTTCTTTTTTAAATTATGCATAGATTTTCCGCTATGGGGCGTAAAAGTAAATTACATTTTACCCGATAACTCTTCTTCTAAAACTCAGATTTGAAAAAAAATTCTTAAGCGGATACAGCTCCTGATGGAAAATCTTTTGCATATAATTTCAAATTTTTCGTAACGAATACTTTGGCCACCAGGGGGCGTAAGTGTTAATTTTTGTTTCTGATGTATTTGCCATAAAATCCGAGCTTCTAAAATATCGATTGAAAAAATTCTTTTGTGGACTGATGCCACTCACATCGATAAACCTTTTCGCAATATTTTCTTCTTAAAATATTCCACAGTTTCTCCGCCAGAGGGCGTAGATGTATATCTTATTTTTGTTAATATATCTACTTCTAGGAGTTTGATTTGAAAAATTCCTTCTTTGTTGGATAGTGTTTTCAGTGTGACATGTTTTTCATATAATTTCAAAATTTTCGTAAGTTGCGTTTCCCCCTATATCTCTGCTTCTAAATCTCCGATTTGAAATTTTTTTTCTGCACCGGATACAGCTCCTGATGGGAAATCGTTTGCACATAATTTCTAATTTTTGTAGAAAAATGGTTTGACCACCAGGGGGCGTAAATTTTAATTTCCGCTGCTGATGTATTTGCAGCAAAATATGAGCTTCTAAATTCTCGATTGAAAAAAAAGTCATTTGTTGACCGATACTACTCATGTCGACAAACCTTTTAGTAACATTTTCTTCTTGAAATAATGCACGGTTTCTACGCCAGGGGGCGTAGATGTATATCTTATTTTTGCCAATATCTCTACTTCTAGGAGTTCGATTTGAAAAATTCCTTCTTTGTTGGATAGAGTTTCCGATGCGAAATGTTTTTCCTTTAAATTCAAAATTTTCAAGTAAATCATAGACTTTCTCCTAGGGGGCACAAAGGTAAATTGCGTTTTCTGCGTTTTTTCTGCTTCCAAAACTCCGATTAGAGAAATTCTTCCTGTATCGCACACACGACCTAATGGAAAATATTTTTCACATAATTTCTAATGTTTGGTAAAGAATAGTTTAGCCACCAGGGGGCATAAGTGTTAATTTCTGCTTCTGATGTATTTATAGCAAAATCTAGGCTCCTGAAAACTAGACTAAATTTTTTTTTCTTGGATCGATACCGCTCATATGGAAAAACCTTTTGAGAATACTTTCTTCCTAAAATAATGTATGGTTTTCCCCAACAGGGATGTAAAGTCACATCTTATTTTTGTCGATATCTCTGTTTCTAAGAGTCCGATTTGAAAAAATTTTTGCGTTGGAGAGCGTTTCCTGTGCGAAATGTTTCTCATATAAGTTCATGTTTTTCTTAACACTCAAGTCTGCAACCAGAGGGCGTAAGATCACTATTCAGTTTACAGCAATATCTGAGGGATTAAAGACCCGATTGAAAAACTTCTTTCTTCCGTCAGATACTATTGTTTTCCATACCGGTTCCATTGACTTTGAATAGGTTTGATAAATTTAATTTGCGTCAGAACAGATTCAAAAGACGTGCTTATTACACCCGAAAATTCGGTGTCATCTTTCTTGTTTTAACTTGCGTATGAACAGTATCCGGATTCATGTCGTTTTCGAATTGACGTCACTTTCAACTACTTCAATGGTGTATAGGTCCCCCTTTGGTGCTGAGACATAAGCACACCCTCCTGGGTAAATTCTCATCAACCAGCGATCCATTGAAACATGCATCGTTCCCCATTCTTCCAGCAAAACAACCAATTCAGAAACAAATATGGTACGTGTCGGGTAGCTCTCACCTGACACTAAGTTTATCATGCAGATGCTTCATATATAGAGTTCGTATGAGGACTGACCCCGATCAATTTAACTGCATGCAGCCCATTCACCTCCATGAACTAACTTGTAAGAGCGCCTTCGGTACGGTAGTTTGTTAGGATTTTTAAAACAAACATGGGTGCATACCAATGAGCTGCCACATCGAGTGAGGGTTAGTCCAAAATGTTAAAAGGTAGGCTTCGGAGTTAATGCTTCTTGGAACATCCACAAAAGGTCAGAGCCATACGATCAAGAGCGGCTGCGTACTATCTCCTTCGAACGTCATCATAGGCACAATACACTCCATCAACAGACGTATTCTTAGCAATCTCAGTCGCCTACGTGACCGTAACAAAGTCCAACGTCATTAGACACTCCACAAAACCGATTTTCATTGCTCTAGGAACCAAGTACGCCGTTCTTTGCACCATGAAAGATCGCAGTTAGAAATGCTAGACTTACACGTCGCTGTTCTCCTTTGATCATTACTGCCGTGAAGCTCATATGTTCGTGCAAAACTCAACCTTTCACGTTCGCAGCTACAGGTTGAGATTAAGCAGGGATGACTAAGGACATTCACGTACCATTCTTCGAAGCATGCAAGAGCCAGTTCAGGGGTAAGCCTTCTCTGATCTTCGGGTTCATTGTTAAGGTGGAGGTTGTACACGTCACACTTTTATTTTCTGGTGACGACGCATGGCACCGACACTCGACCTTGGAATACGAAGGCTCTAAATTTACGAATCCACAAGCCATTAACAGGGCCTAATTACCGCATGGGCCGGCTCCTGGGCTCCCTCTTCAACAGGACCCCCCTTTTAAAAACTGTTTGTAGAAATGATTTAATCGATAATGAACTTCTTTTCATCATTTATATTGTGAAAGTAATATTTTAAGAGTTTTTATTTTTCATCTTCTTATTGGTCAATCTTCAGTGCTTTCATTGAAAGAAGTTTCAATTTTCACAACGCGATTTACTATTCCCTGAAATGGCTGCCTCACTTAAAAGATCGCAGTCAATTTTGCTTTAGAATTCAAATTATTATAATCGCAGCGAATTTTGCTTTAGGATTTATATTATTTGATTAATAAAATCGCAATCAATTTTGCCTTAGAATTTAGATCATTATTTTATTAGATCAGAATTATTACGAATTCGCACATTATTTAAATTATACGACTTTATTACTAAATTTGCTATATAGGATGAAATATGAAACAGCTCCCTTATTTGATGCAAAGGTTAAATAGAAGTGTGTGTGTGTGTGTGTGTGTGTGTGTGTGTTGTTGTGTAATGTCTTTTCAATCATTAAACTGGTAAAACATAGGGATAAAGATTATTGGAAATTATCTGACTCACCTTCGTTTTGCTGATGACGTGGTTATTTTTGCAACTAGAGCTGCAGAGTATGATCCAAGAACTTGTTGACAAGAATAAAGAAGTGGGATTAAAAATGAACTTTCATAAGACAAAAGTGATGTACAACTTTTACAAGAAATGAAGATTTATCGATTGATGGAGAAAAGCTTGAGATAACCGATACCTACATTTATCTTGCGCAGCAGATATCAAGTGAAGGTCAAATTGATGAAGAAATTAATCGGCGTATAAAACTTGGATGGAGAGCTTTTGGTACAAACAGTACAATTTTTAAGACCAGTATGCCATTATGTCTTAAAAGAGAAATGTTTAATCAATGCATCCTGCCAGTGCTTAGGTATGGAGCAGAGACATGGACCTTAACTAAAAAAGACATACAAAGACTGCAGACAACTCAAAGAAGCATGGAGAGGTGCATGCTTGGTGTAACCAAGAAAGATAAGAAGAGGAACTTGTGGATAAGAAAAATGACAAGAGTGGACGACATCATGACCACAGTGAAATCACTGGAATGGCAATGGGCTGGACATGTTGCCAGAAGAACGGACCACCGATGGACAACCAAAATTTTAGACTGGATTCCGAAGGACAGAAAAAGACCCAGAAGAAGACCCTATGGGAGATGGATGGATGAAATTTGAAAGCATACCGGAGTGACATGGAAGAGGCAGGCTCAAGACAAATAATTATAGAAAAAATTAGGGGACCTTCATCCAGCAGTGTATTGATAATGGTTGACAATGATGACACACACACAGTGGTTGCTCTGGATTTTTTTTAAGTTTTCGACAACCCATTCGCCAAATCCTATTTTTATTTTTTATTGCCAAATGTAATGTGAAGTCGACAATTTTTTTTCACCGTCTATTGGAAATATAAAAACCATAAAAACAAAGTGTTGTAATAGTACAAAAACAATAGGTTACAGATTCTTTACAATTAAAATATATTATAGATCCTGAACCCTAATAGAAAGAAATAATTTATTACTACCTATAAAATTTCTAAACAAAGAATTATTGACAGGATAAATATCAAATTAATTAAAAAATTAGGTATTACATTTATTCTGTGGCGTAATTCTAAAAGGGTCAGTGCAAAAAACGATACAGATGTTGAAAAACTGCACTTTATTCACTTATAGAACTTTCACCTAATAACTATGTTCACATAAGTCGTTCGAAATTGGTCGATATCAAAACATAAGAAATCCACAAATATAATCACATTTAAAAGATTCTATATTATTTTTTTAAATATCCTCAGCATTGCCGAAGCAAAGTTTGACATTGGAGAACCAAGCCATCAAGAATAGACTAATCAAAACACTAAATTCTGTGGGGAACTTCCACCCATTTTCTGTACGCCAGTTTGCCGGAAGTAGTGCGAAAATAAATCGCGTGATATCGATGGCATCACGAGAATAGAACTTCTCGAAGTGCTCAAGAGAGGTGAAGAAGAAACGCTCTTCGACCACAGAGCAGGGTCAACATGAAATACGAGTTGGACAATCAGGAGCATAGGTGAGAAGGGTCTTACGTCAGCGACATCATTCTTTTCTTTTCAACTAATCGCATTCCGTCTCACTCGCAATGTAAACAAAGAAAAGTAACTAACATTAGAATTTCATTTTTCAAATAATAAATCGAATAAAAATTAAAGATTGTTTTCGCTCGGGCGTCATTAAAACAGGTAATCGCCAATATTTTCGCCAAAACGATTTTATTTTTTTATTTTTTTCGCAAATTGCGAGGAATGCGATCGGCAGCGCGACCCTTGTACGTATATACATATACCGGGTGTTTCAAAGGTTCGGTACAAAAGTAAAACGCGATTAAAAAGATCTATGGGTTGGAGAGACATGTGGTTTGCAGATTAATATTCACAGAGGTACGGGATTTTGTATGGCATCAAGATAAAAAAAAAGTTCAAAATCTCGATAATAGAGGGCGCTGCTGCAGAGAAAACAACGATAGGTGAGAATTGTGAAATGAGATCAACGTTAAATTCTTTAAACTTCCTTTATTTCAGCATGATCTACAGATGCAATTGCCCAATGTGTCCACCACCACATTCCAGTACTGCGTGTGGTCGTGGTATCACGCCTGATACAGCATTAAACACCATGTCAACGGGAATGGCCGATATCTCCTGCCGTATGGCGTCTTTCAGCGATGGTAAAGTCTGGGGATTACCTCTATAAACACGGGATTTCAAGTAGCCCCACAACCAGAAATCAGCGGGTGTGAGATCTGGAGTTCTAGGATGCTATTCGTGTGCACTATGCCTGCTCAATGGACGATCGGCGCTAAACGTCCCACCCTAACGTTGCTTTGTGCGAGTAATGTGCAAACGTCACTTATGTGACATTCTCTGCAACAGCGCCCTCTATTGCTGAGATTTTGAACTATTTATTTTTCTTGATACCATACATATTCCCGTACCTCGATGAATATTAATCTGCAAACCGCATGCCGTTCCGACCCATTGCTTTTTTAAATTGCATTTTACTTTTGCATCGACCTTTGGAAACATGCGGTATATAGTGTGTGTGTCACGTGACATCTCCGGCCCTATACATTGGTGAAAGATTTTGTTTCGATGGTGGCCTCGACATTTTCCCGGTCCTGCCCCATCCCCCTGATATCTTAGTCAAGCCGTGGGCATAAATGTAACGCACGATATACTCTCCTCACAAAATTCCTCAACTCGATTGTATGTGTCACGAGTAAAACAAACTTAAGCGAATGACATGTTCGTGTATTTTTTTTTTCTGTCTTTTTTTTTTTTTTAGCTGTGTCTGTGGAATGGTATATATATATATATTCTGGCCCCTTTTATTACACGGCACCCTTTATATTACACGTATTGTTACACGGCACTAGCAGTGTTCCTGCCGAGTCTGCCGGTAACGGTGCTTGAGACCTGAAGTACAATTTAGTTGGCCACGGCACCAGGTGAGAATCTCAGGTGCACTGCTGCACTCAAAGATTCACACCAGAACATAAAAAATGAAAAGTTGAAGAATGACCCGAAGCATAAGGCTTGGGTGAATCCACCTTGTGAACAAAATAACAACAACAAATAAAAAATAAAATAATCTAAAAAAAAATGATACTTTGGGATCAGAGTTGTGATGAGGTTCACCCGCAATCACCAATTCGTGACTGAGTGTAGTGGTCCGGATCTTACTCCGGTACATTCAATCCCCAACCAGCCAGTACAACACTCACTTTCGCAAATAACACATGATTCTCAAATACACAACACAACATTTAATAACGTTCTGCGAGATTTAAACAGATACGGCGCTCTCTAGGCGCATAGACAATTGCCCCTCTTATGAGGGCAGCATACGGTGTCACACATTACTGTCGGAAGACACAAGCCGACTGAGTCTCCACCGGACTATCTGAACAAGAGATACTACTCGTTTACACACTAAATAGAGCTGCAGGTGATATTCATATACAATTGCTTAGAGAATGAAAAAAAAATTATATGCAAACGATCACATTAAAAATACTCATGACACAAAAATACACAAGCACGTTAATTTGCGGTATAAGATTATAGGTGCGAAATACTGCCAAAGTTAATTAACTAAATCTAATAAGCATGCACATGCAGATCCCTTCTCCGCTCGCTTTGGCCCTGAACCAAAGTTAAAAGAAACTGTCCCGCCCAGCGGAATTTGTGGCCACACCTTCTCCCTTATTCATGTAAAAAAAAATAATCAGGAAATGGGCCCGGTAAGAAATTGAAATCTGTATGTGCAGGTATTTCCTCTGAGGTTCAGTCACTCAGCATTACTGCATCTATGTCCATGCAGCTTTGGGTGTCGGGATGGCACAAGTTCGCAGATGTGCGAAGAAAGAAAAAGGAAATATTCATCTACTTACAGTTACGTGACTTTGCTGTGCAAATCCGTTGTGCATCACATAATATCACACGACAAAAAAAAACACACACACACAGACACTTGCACCATGTGGCAGCACCGATGATTCAACACTTCACTTTGACGCTTGATGTAAATGAAGCACACACTTAAAAATGGTAATATCACGCCGCCCTTGGTTGCAATGATTAGAGTGCACACTGATCTATTCTCGTGACGATTTGAAGGTGGCCGTTAAGCAAAATAGGCCCTCTCACATCTGCAGTTGCGGTTTCCAAGATTGATTTTCTGTGTTCCTGGGAAATGATTTTTGTTGTCGTGAAGAAATAATTGTGAACGTCGACTGCTGGGAGAGTGGGACACATTCAATTCCGCTGCTGCTATAGTTGATTCCGTCCGTCGCTACCTTCCGTCCTTTTTGACCGTTCATTCCCAATTCAGTCAGTTCCTTTCCGTTCGCAAACCATCTATCTATCTACCCTGCCTGAGTACGCAGTTCAAGTATGCCACTCGCAGGTTTCGTTTCCCATTTTTTTATCGAGTTGCGACCGCCAGCCCTGAGATTAATTTTATCGGCCGAGCGAAATCAGACGTGCTTTTTACCTTAAGCGTATATCGGCAACTCAACATTTCACCTGTATATTTGTTAGGTATCGAAGCCACCGCTCTTACGCTCATGTTTTTATCCCGTCGCACTTACACGTAGTGGCTTCGCTGCTTACGTGACCACACACACGCACACATGGGGCCTCGCTTCGCCCCGTAAGACAAGCGCATCTCTTCACTTCCTCCACAGTAGGGGATGAATGGGGGTGACGATTCCACACTGCAGTGGTTGGCATCCGAACCCGACTTTGCTTGGCTTCGCTTCTCATTGGAATGACCACTGTCCACTCGCAGACTTCTTAATTCCCCTGTAACTTGGCTTTCATTAGGCCAAACAGTCGCTGATTTCCATTACGCTCCAGCCTAGAAATTTCTGCGTTATCACGCGGATTAAGGCATTCTGCTGTCTTTATGGCAAACTGGCATCTCCAGCTGCCTCGAGTTGTCTCCATTTCTTACCAAATGCGGGGAGGTTTGCTGCTTCATTTTCCCCAATTCATTTTGCTGCAGATCCAAGGCATCCAGCCTTTCACATCGGAGAGCATACAGACAACTAAACTTTCTTCCTTATTTTCACGCTAAGTGCGAACTCTTATTTTTCTGCACGGACCACACAGAGAGCAATTGTTCTCGAAAATGCCCCAAACAATCGACGAATTTACGATTATTCGCTAAACCTTTTGTCCCCATCTTCATTCATTTACTCAAGTGGACCCCTCTTCGAAAGGTACCATTCCGTGTTGCTTAGTTTCCCGTCAGCTGCGCCCTGATATTTATGACCTAACAGAGCTATTCTGAGACCACCCAGCCAGAGAGAGAATTCTTCGCCTCTTTTCTTTCCAAACCCCCAGATAAAACTTTATCTGCTGTTTACACTTTTAAACTCCAATCAAGCCTCGAACATAATTAATACTTAATTAATTTCACACATCAACCACGCCCATTAATTACTAAATTAATGGCGGGTGTGGGTCGTAACATCGGCCCCTCCTCAAGAAATCCAGAAGTCCTCTTCTGGGCCTATCGCTTTGCTCTTATCAATTTCCAGAGCAACCATTGAGTGCTACCTAGGTCTTCAATTAGGAAACCGCACGTTGCCACCCCAACAAAATGGCAAAAATATTGCGTTTCTTGCCTTCAAGAGCATTGGAGCGACTTCCCAATTATCCCGCAATTTTGTTAATTAATTTAGAGAACATCCGAAAGAAAAAACAACGTAAATGAGAAATAAATAAAAAAAACTGAACTGTAAAAGAACATGTGAGCCTGCCGAACTGTGATTCCTAGCTGCCTCATACCATACGCGACATGGCGGACAAATTTTAAAGTTTTCTTCAGGTTTTAGGAGGGGGGGGGGGTGTCCACTGTAACAGTATATTTATGTGTATGGAAAGGTAGAGCATGCACAGTTACGCAAGAAATAGACTAAGTAAGATTATGCTCAAAAAATTTTTACTTATTCTCCCATCGCCATAAAGAAAACACGCCATGCAATCACCCAGAAATTCCGCATTCTGTCAAACAAGGGGCGTAAACAGTGCCCCTAGCCCTGCCAGGTCCAGGTTCGAATCCCGAGAAAAGTATTAATGTTTAGTTTGTCCTTGCGTACTGGTTCTCTCCCTTACTTGGAATCAGTGACTTTAAATTAGGGATGGGAGAACTAGATACTCATAGAAGTCATTCAATTCCGAAAAGAATGAACAAAAAAATCATTGTTAAACTACGGCAAACAGCAAAGGTTAAGAAAATTTATTTCCCCCGGTATAAACGGGGATAATAAATTTTAGTTCTCGAAGATCCACGACACAATGCTTTTATCATAGCATCCCAATCAACTTCTGCGTCATATTCCTTTGCTGATTAGTATGTCACTCGACGGTTGTCCTTAGCACTACGACACAAAATGCTTTCACTGACCACTTTTAATATGTTATTAACAGAGGTTATTACAAAACGAATTTTCTACATCAATCACACCCTCGATTTGTTTCGTAGTGAATGCAGAACTCCCTATTTAAGATTTTTAAATCTGATGTCTACATTTTGCAGTCATGTATTTTTAATTTTTTCTTAAAGGCCACCCTGCATATATTTTAGAGGCATGGTCTCATGAGTGTACAGGCCCGCAGATGGCCTAGTGGTCAACTTTCGTGATTGCCACGGAGAAACCTCAGGTTCGATCTCAGGGATGTACGAACGCTCGAACCACTAAATATCCGCCGTGCGTCGGATGGGTACTGGCCGCCCGGTAATAAATAAGGGCGTCTTCCTCCCTCTTTCTAATTCGCTTCCGTGTCGCTTTCCTATGGGGCACTCTAGCCGAAATCTCTTAGCTTCCTATTTTTAAGGGTTGTTTAAGACCTGGGATCAGACACTCCCTTCTTAAAATCCTCACACATGATCTAATTATGAGTATTTTTTTTTTTTTTTTTTTTTTTGGATTGGAAGTTTAACGACCACAGTGAGCAACTCAATGGGGTATAAAGCAGTCGCCCGTCCCTAATTTAGGGTTACTGGTTCCTGGGAAGGGAGAGAGCCAGTGCCGTAAGACAGACAAACACAACATTCATGCCTCGCCGGGATTCGAACCCGGACCCCTTTCGGACGAATGATCAGAGGCCATCGCTTCGACCACTGCGCCACCGGCGCGACGAAACGTAATTTTTCCGACTATCTACAATTGACAACTCAAAAATGCGTAAATCTCGTGAAGAATTTTAAACGGAATACATGAATATTTCTGAAATCTTGCACCAAGCAACCTCAAGATGAATCTGAAATGACGACGCTAAATAATACATGCAAAATATGCACTTCGTAAACCCACCACTGGAAGTCCTGCCCTACGACCTCGACAAGCACAACACACACCTTCCTTTCCACAATACTAGCAGCACGCCAGCTGGAGAAAATGTAGGCCATGGGAGGTCATTGACTGACTGACTGGCTCTTGTAGACGTCCCGCTAGAGACCGTTCAAGGCTGCTGTCTGGGTTCATAGTATTGGGCTTGGCCGAACTTTAACATCGCAAAATAAGCAATCAGTTCCTTGGGTCACAAATAAAAAATTTACCTCAACGAGATTTACATGCATGCGTGCATGTAAGTATTTACATCATGAGATTTACATGCATGCGTGCATGTAAGTATTTACATCATGAGATTTACATGCATGCGTGCATGTATGTATGTTTTTTTTTTTTTATCGTATTAGTGACGTTATGACTCTAATTTCCATTCACAGACTCGGAAAAAAATAAATAAATTAAAAACAGGTTTAATGCCGCGTATTTTTCATATTGTTAAGTAGGGGACGATGCAATAGCAAACTCTGTATCACACCGTTATTTGCAGCACTGCTGAAATTTAAATATACAAGTAAAAATATATAAATAAACATGCGTGTGTGTCTTTAATGCGCGCGCTAATTATGTTTACCGAAATTAACCATAATTATTATTATTACCAAGTACGTGAACACGCATGGTCCTGGTAAAGGTATCTTCTTTCCATTTAACAGGGCAGCTATCTAAAAATGTTGTTTAACCGAAATAACTGCGTTCCATGTTAAAAACATGTATATATATATATATATATACACATGATCGGATTACAACTATATTCAATACGTAAATCGACGATCATGAGTGCGCACTTATTAATAAGTGTGGAAGCGGCAAGCGGAATGTAACCTGTTTGCTTGTAATTTCTTCTGGGCAACGTTTACGCCTTCACCTAAATTAGTGACAGGGCTTTATTTTTTATTTTTATTTTTTTTGATTGGAGGTTTAACGACCACCGTGAGCAACTCAATGGGCTATAAGCAGTCGCCCGTCCCTAATTTAGGGTCACTGCTTCCAGGGAAGGGAGAGAGCCAGTGCCGTAAGACAAACACAACATCCATGCCTGACCGGGATTCGAACCCGGACCCCTTACGGACGAATGATCAGAGGCCAGCAGCGCCTTAGACCACTGCGCCACCGGGGCGGCTGACAGGGCTTTAATCTTCGTCTATATAATTTCAGAAAACTACAAATCTTCTTAACATGAACAGAGTAACTATCTCTCAGGTGGTAGGAAAGCAGTGGCGGCTTCTCAGGTGAAGTATGTGAAGTGCCTCTTCACCTATTTTACTCAAAATAAAGTTTTATTCAGTATTTTTTTTATAATATATTATTTTTTGCCTTTATTCAGTTCCAAAATACTCAAAATTTTGAATAGATATTAATTCACATGGCGCGCTCAATACGGAAAACAAATCCTTATACGCAAAACAGTGCAAGTAAAGAGCCGAAATGAGAATGCTTGTAAGTCTGCAGTTTTCGGCCGAGTTGCCATGGTAACCGTGACGTCACCCTCACCAATCTGCTCGCTCAAGTGAAGTGTTTCAGCTTCACGCGCCTTACCTCTGCATCTCTCAGTTTTTGAGCGTAAAGTCGTGAGAGATCACGGTGGAGCGGGTGTTAATTTTTTTTTTTTTTTTTTTTTGGCCCTACTTACTTTTTAGTAATAAACATTCGGCGTGGAATAAAGACGGATTCTCAGATTTATTAAGCGTAACACGGTCACTTCATAAACATCGGGATTCTAGCGAACACCTGAAATGCGGATTAATGTTAAGGAATTCTCTCGTTGGTTGGAAATTTTGCTGCACTTCACGTGGTCTTGGTATACACGTGTGACTGTCTGATGTGGAAATCCCACTAGTTCAGTTATTGTAATGATTGAACAGGCTTTCTTCGCAGCTACTACCTGGACACGGCCAAACTCCCGTCACTGCCTTTACTCACGATTACTTTTCCATGACTGGTTTCCAATGCGTATTTCAGCTGCTCCATTCACAGGCACTGCCAGTATCAGGGTCTGACTTGACTGGATGCAATACTGCTGCACTGCATATTGTTATCGTGGTGTATATAATAAATTTGTCCATTCAGTGTATATTTTATCATCATTCGTGTAAGAAACCATGCAACCGGTGCTGTAGGTTGCTGCAGTTTTAGTTCCTAAAACACGAAGTTTCAATGTTAAAGTTTTGTTTTGTCCAATATTTGTTACATCAACTTTCCAAGGATGGTAGGGGGAGGGGGCTGGTGAGGAAATATCTGTCATTTAAAAACACTGATATAATAACAATAAAAAAGAAAGACACCGACTTTCCTAGTATAATGAGCAAATCCTTTTATTCAAAAGGAAAATTTTTTTTCGGTTGGAGGGAGAAGGGAGAGAACCAGCGCCGTAAGACAAACACAATATCCATGTCTCACCGGGATTCGAACCCGGACCCATCGCTGATGAACGATCAGAAGTCATCGCTTAGATCAGTGCGCCACCGGGGCGGTCAAACGGAGATGTGATAGTATCAAATGCAATAATCATCCAATATTTATTTACAGGAAGCGGCGATACGGTTTCGAACAAATCTAATACCTACGTTTCCTTCTAGCAACAGAATCTACATTATGAAGAACTTTAATATACATGCAGAAGATTGATTATAACGGATAATATCTTATGCACAAATGATTTTTCTAATCTACTGGATTGGAAAGAAAGTAATGTTTGATGACGAGATACCCGAAGTCGCAGCCCCGGCCACGGCGCACATCGGCCACTAAGATTGAGCAGTACACAGACATGACATCAGCAGGTAGGTGGCTTAAGTCAGTGGCAGTTAGCCGTCAGAAGGCGAAGATTGCAAACGCCAGCCAACATGGAAGTGTACAAGGAGCATATTCGATATTGCTTGCTGTAGGAGTTTCGCTGTGGTAGCACCCCGCAAGTGCTGTAGAGGACATTAACAGTGTGTACCCCTATGCCATATCACATCGTCAGTGTTGTCGTTGGTTCCAAAGGTCTCGAGAAGAAAAATTTGACCTGTCAGACCGTCCCAAAGCTGGAAGACCCGCCACAGTGGATATGGACACGCTGAAGACTTTAGTGGAGACCGACCCACGTGTAACAACGCGGGAGCTGGTCGAACAGTTGGGGACTACCCGTACGAGCACTAATCACGCACCTGCGTCAACTTGGGAAAGTGCACAAGAAAGAAGTTTGGGTACACCATCAACTCACAGTTGAGCAGAACGGAAATTGCATGCGTTTACATTCTTGCAGGTGATCAAGTTGAACCGTTCTTCGACGTATTGTGACAGTTGACGACAAACGGGTCCTGTATGACAACGTCAGCGCTATGAAACGGTGGTTGAACGTAAAACAGAAGCACATGCCGATCCCCAAAGCCGGCTTACACCCACTTAAGGTCTTACTGTCTGCTTGTTGGGATATGCAGGGTGTCGTGTTTTTGAGCAGTTGCAGGACAACACCACTATCACCGCCGATGTGTCCTGCCGTCAGCTCGACGATCTGCACGCATCGCTCACGTTGAAACACGACCAGCACTGCTGAACGCAAGGGCTTCCTCCTACAGCAGGATGGAGCGAGACCTCACACAGCACGGGTGACCTGTCACAAGATCAGGGACCTTGACTAGGACCTGCTATAGCACTCAGCCTATTCCCAAGGCACTGCTGCAAGCGACCGCCACTTTTTCCGGTCGTTTCAGCATTTCTTGGACAGACAGCGGTTCACCAATCGGGACGACGTCGAACGCGCACTTACTTACTTCTTTGAGTGTAGGCGGCCCTGTTCTACAGGGGCGGTATCCAACAGCTGCCCAGACGATGGGAGCAGGTCTTGACAAACGATGGCGACTACATTTTGGACTGTACTTGTATATACGATTATTAGCACTTTTGTGTTTCCTTGCATTTGCAAACATAACTTTTCTTTCAACCCAATACCTTTTAGAAGCCTATTTAAGAACAATAATATAATTAAACATGTACGCTCCCTAGCGAAGATGTTACGTGTTTTCACTATACTAAACGGGCGTATCTGGTACAAAGATTTTTTCACTTGGATTTTCGGAACCGAGATACAGTTGTAAATAGAAATAATGTGCCATTACGCACATGGCAGGCAACATTGTGTGTTGTTAAAATTTTAAAATATGAACAACATATTCTTTTTTTTTTTTTTTTTTTTTTTTTATTGGAGGTTTAACGACCACCGTGAGCAACTCAATGGGCTATAAGCAGTCGCCCGTCCCTAATTTAGGGTCACTGGTTCCAGGGAAGGGAGAGAGCCAGTGCCGTATGACAAACACAACATCCATGCCTCACCGGGATTCGAACCCGGACCCCTTCGGACGAATGATCATAGGCCAACGCCTTAGACCACTGCGCCACCGGGGCGGCAACATATTCTTCATCGTGGAACAAATTCGACGCGAAACGGAGTGTTTTGAATCGGGCTTTTAGAAACAAACATGTCGGAAAATGCTCGTTAAAGCAAAAAATACAAATTATATTTGAAGCAGGAAATGTGTGCAAGACGTCAAGGCTATGCGACGGACCCCCCTCCCCCGATGTTTAGAAGTGACAGTTGCAAATAGACATATACGCTTAAGTTCACTAACTGCAGAACAGTGCATTACAACAAAGCAAAAACGATATGCAAGCTTTCTTTCATAGTGGAAAGCCATGCAATGAAGAACATTTTACACTGGAGTTTTGTACATTATGTGGACAAAAGTGATTGGACAAACCTATGAAGGCACAATGGTGTACTCCCGCAGCAGACACGTGGTCGATAAGGTATAAACAGCAACGGGAGTGCGCTCAGATCATTCGCTGATAAAATACGAGAGAGCTCTCCGAGTTTGAAAAGAGTATTATAATAGGTGCTCAGTTGGAGGTACGTGCATACGAAGGCACTGATGATGTCAGACAGGTCGCTAAATCGACTGCGGCCTTTGTTATCAACAAGTGGAAGAAGACATGACATTGAAGGAATTCACCTCGCCCTGGAAGACCCACGAAACTGCAACTCAGGGACCTAAAAAGCATTGCTGATGTCAGACAGGGGGAAGAAAGAATACACACTAAGTCTCCTACCGTAAACCTGCATTATTTGAGAGACTGCAGGCCATATTCACTACATTGCATCCATAAGCTATCCGTTACGAAAAATGAAGTAAAAAAAAAAAAATACACGAAATGTTCCTCATAGTTGAAGTCAAAAGAAAATTGATCATATTCGTCATGAATTTCTTGAAAATTATTTTTAAGAAACTAGGCTACTGAGGGGAAATTTTAGTATTTTCTTATTGTTATTATTTCCCGACCCAAAGTGGGAAATTATTGTTATATAGCTTCGAACAGTCAGTGACAATAAAATCAATACTTCCTGGAAAAACAACAATTTCATTTTAGTTTTATCTTCAAGAGTCTGCACAGGGGGGAATGCAGTACTAAATAACGTGTTATAATTAGTCTAAGTCGTCCTAGTAACACAAACAACCAAAAGAGAAGAAGAAGAAAAAAAAGAGTCATCGAAACGCTGCATATAATAACAACACGACTGAGAAATAAAATTAAATATTTGTTTCATGAACTCGGCGGAAAAACACACACACACAAACCGTTGCGTAATGCAGTCGAGGCCAAATCGTGAAACTCGACTAATAAAACGGGGGCATACAGCAAACTTGCGCCGTTAACACGGAAAGCCAGTTTGGAGAGTTTGGAAATAAGAATACTTATTGACCGGAGTGAAGAAAAACAAGGAATCGGTCAACAGTCATAACACCAAAAACAATAAGCATCTAACCTTTCTCGTATTGTTTCACCTCTGCATTTAATCGACGTTATTTCGCTTCACAGAATGGAAAATACGCAACACACATTTACTTCTATTCATAAATAACTGTGTCAAAGTTACACGAAGTATCAGCATGATTTAAAAGTCCAATAGTGTTGTTGCTTGCCTTGTCTATCACTTCAAATCTCAAATCATACTATTCAGTTCAAATACACTATATTGACAAAAGCGACCGGACACCTAGAAGAGAAATACAACATAGCGTTTTTTAACATACATTAGTACGGCGTCGGTCTACCTTTGGCCTTAATGCATGCACTGATCCTTCGAGACATGCTTTCGACAAGGTTTTGGAACACAGCGATAGGTATGCGTTTCTATTCAGTACATAATGCTGCCGCTAACTGTTGCTTAGTAGTAAGCCTTGGTTCCAAACTTCTTATGCGAAGCTCTAATTCATCCCATAGGTGCTCTATGGGATTAAGATCAGGGCTCTGTGCTGGCCAGTCAACATACGATACGGAATTATCATCAAACCACGCCGTAACAGTCCTTGCTTTATGACCAGGTGCATTATCCTCCTGGTACCAACAAGACTCGGTTCCATAGTATTGCCACAGAGTTGGTAGGGCATAATTGTCCATAATATCCAGGTAGGCGTGCTGGTTAACAAGCTTGTCCACGATAACCAATATCTGGGACCATACCACGAAAAACACACCCATACGAGTACACTGCAAGCTCCAAACTTGAGCGTAGGGACAGTACACTGTGGTAAATAGCGTTATCCCGGCTGCAGCCATACCCACACACGGCCATCAGACTGATGGATCGTGTATCTGGATTCATCAGTCCATAGGACCCGTTTCCATTGATCTACGGTCCACGATAAATGTTATTTACACTATGCTAAACGACGAGTAGCATTCTGAGTGGAGATGAAAGGCTTATGAACAGCCGCACGACCACGGTAGTGTACATACCGAGGTTTTTACTCACCTGAATACTGAGGTCTTGTGGAAACACTCCGTCGATTTGCTGTAACGAGTCTCCTGAGGCTTCGACGTCCTCTATCACTGATTTTCTTTGGTCTGCCGGTACGTTTTGCTGCTTCAGGCACGTCATGTGTCTTCCACTTATTCAGTACACCCAAAACAGTTGACTTGGGTAAGTTTAAACGCCTCTCGGTTTCTCTGATTGGAGGTTATCGCTAATATTAATCCTACGGAAGCTGTTCTGTACCAATCAAAACTTGTCGTTGCTCGGAAGTTTCCTTTAATTGAGGCTTCACTCACTGTACTTACATATGCTACAGAGCATTTTCTGACGTGAAACACACAGTTTTAAAACACAGGAACAGTATAAAAGACTACTTTGGTCAAATTTATTTTGTTTTTACTAATAAATTTCGACTATTCTGATATTCATTTAAAGAGTTCAAAGTTTTAGTACATCAAGGACATCTTTACAATCATGTCATCCTACTCATAATAAAAAAAAAAAAAATGTGGCCTTTCATTCTAATTCTTTTAAAAATCTTGTCCAGTGACTCTAAATAGACGCCGGGCAGCACTGGTCTTAGGCAGTCTTATGCCATTTGTTAATGTCCATTCTCTCCATGTGCTCTTTCCATCTATTTCTGTAGTCAGTTATCTCTTCCAAAAATCCGCTGACTGCAAGGATGTCTTTGGTTTTTTTTTTGTCAAGTCTGTTATAACCTGCAAGTGATCTTAATGTCCGCATCACTGCCGCTCCAATTCTCGTTTTGTCTCTCACATCCCAGGTCCATGTTTCACTTCCGTATTTCTTCATTGGCTTGGTTGCGATATTATATTTCTTCTGATAGCATCTCCTAGACATGGTCTAACCAAAACGTGGTTCAGTTTTTCCACTAGATTGTACGAACTGAAGCCTTTTTTCCTAAATCCTTTTTACCATAAACATTCAACAAATCACCCAAGTATTTGAATTCTCTCGTTTTTTCTACTTGGATATTAACTACTATTGTTTTGCTCGTAATAATTTCTTTCCTTCCGAAAGCCAACGTTTCAGTTTTGTCAAATGATATTTTCGTAACCTAATTTTTTTATTGTTCGTGATACTTATAGGTTTCTTCGAAGGTCCCTTTCAGATTCAGCAATGCTTAGTTATTAGCATAAACTTTCATGCCGCTTTATTAATATCTAACTCTTAAAAATCAAATATTAACAGTCACTTTTTTTTGTCTGCTCGAAAAAATTTTGTTGACTTATCTGAATGGGTGTACTGTGTACATCTGCCCACGAGAGAAAATAATAATAATAAAAAAAGCTTACTGAAAAAACGTTAATAAGGGAACTTTCCAGCTACGCAAATGAAAGCTACCGTAAAACTTTGTTAACTGTGATCTCCGACAAGACACTATTTATGTTAAGCAATGGATTGAATGGCACGGGCCCAGGGGAAGTGAGTGGGGGATAACTAGTTTATTGCGGAAGGTCTCTGCAATGGGACAGCAGCTTATCATCACTTCCGAACCATAGTGTTTGTACAGCGGCAATGGGATACGAACTGAAGACTCCTCGACGGCCACGTTGAGGGATTGAAAAATACATAAAAAGCTACATGCCCAGCTGGCATGTGCAAAAATTATTTACCTGCGCAGGTAGTAAAAGCTGGATGCCCAGAAAAAATTATGTTTTTTAGATGACAAATCAAACCCCTCATCTTTTTTAAGTTAAAAAATATGAACTTTTTTTAGATGTCTTGCACTTCCGTTTGAAATGTCTGTATTCAAAATATTTAATGCACAAAACCGTGTATCTCAAGTTTTAAGAATATGATGCTGAAATTGGTATGTGCGAAATTTAATGATTCTGCCATATTCCTTTCGTTAAAGTTTTCGCATTTTGTCACTAAACAAACACCGGGGGCTAGTTCCATCAGAGGCATGCATCCCATCGCTGTTTATAAAACAACATTTGAAGCAAAACTATATACATATGGTTACAATTTCTGGATCTAGAGCATAATATAATTAAAGAAGTGATATTGTTCTGTCCTTGGCACTCGGTAACAATAATAATACAACTTCCGGTGAACAGCAGTGAAATGAAACACGACATGCGACGACTGTCATTTCTTGTGTAGTACGAAATTCTAATTCAAACTTTTGCATTTTAAAATCTAGTTGCCCAGGCCGGGCGACTAGATTTTATTTACCTGCCCAGGTCAATAATTTGCATGCCCCGGGCATGGTATTTTTCAAGCCGTGCACGTTGTAAACTCTAATCACTTGGATAAGTCTCTCCAAACACAAGGCTAAACTTGAAATAATCTACTTAAAATCATTCACATTTAAGCTTGTGCGCAATTTGTAAGAATATGTAAACAATGATGAGTTATGTTTAGAATTAGAGATAAGCCGTTTGAACCGAAGTATTTTAACGTTCATGCGCAACTGCTGATTTTGTTCACCACTTTATTCAAAACGACATGGTAAAAAAAAAAAATCTGCCGTGGTTAGAAAATGTTACGCACATTTCGGGGAAGCCTCGGGTGCCTTTTCCAGGGTACCCGCAACATCTTCGCTATGGATAAACTTCACAGTTCATTTCAGCTAAGTTTTTTTGTTCTGACAGTAATTTTTTCCAAGTCAAGTTTCACCGGGGGGGGAGAAGAGTGGGAAAAGAGATGATTTTGTTGACATTCACTGATTAAAATGGGCTGGGGAGCCTGTAGACCGAATACTTAAGAGCATGCTGATGCACGTTCATTGGGTAACCAGCTGAATGTTAGTTACCATAGCACACTTACACAGTCCAATAAGTCTACTGCGATGGTATTATGCAGCTGAAAAGTAAAAGTGTTCCAACAGGATGTTACATAACAAAATAAATATTTCAGCAAGATCTGCAATTTTCTTGGACGGAAGAAAACATAGTGCGACCTCTGACTTGAAATCTGCTGTACTTCTAACGTAAACATTTATACTGAGGTATCTGATCAGGAAAAAACTTCGCTGAACCACAGTAAGAGTGAGGTGATTTTTGATAGTCCTTGTGAGCATCGACTGAGGTTTACAGATGTATTATTATTATTGCTTTTGGAAAGAACGGAACCACGAAGTTTAAGAACAAGCAGAATACACCTGACTTAAGGCTAATCTGTCTCCCAGAAATGACAAACCAGCATCTTAACCGCCCGGGAACGCATGTACATTATGTAAAACAAAGTTCGCATTTTAAGAAGTACACCGTAAAAATTTTGACTGAATTTTACGGTTTTGGACCGTTAACGAGGGTGCAATCATTAGACCACAAAAAATAACAGTTTTATACCGTATTATTTACAGACAATAATTGTGTAGGAACATTAGGAACCGTTAATATTAGTTTTATGTTGTATTATTTAAAAAAAAAACGTACTTCAATATCTGACCTAACATGTATTTTTTTTTATTGATTCCTCCCCTACACGTAGGGGAGGAATCAATAAAAACACATTTATACCTACACTTAAGAGGCATATGTCGAAGCATGATTGAAGTCTTTGCATTGCTATTTAAAATCCCCCCCCTCCACTTTCTAGTAAAAGTTTATCTGATTGCATTAGCTCAAGTATAGACGCTTCTTTTAATACACACATGTAGTTGGTTTAAATCACACTAAGCATCTCAATGCCTACTATTCTATCAGCTATTTTCAGTTTTTTTTTTTTTTATATATATAGCTCTTCTAAAATTGCTTCAACAGTAAGACATTTAACCCTGAGCACGTCGCTCCTAGTTTCCATGGGCTTCTCATTGTTCATTATTTCCATCTTAATAAATCAAAGCTAATTTTATGTATATAAATACACACGGAAAATAAAATATTAAACACTTAGCTATTGCAAATCACGCAAACTGATTATTTTTGTGAAACAGATTATTGTTTCTTTGAAAAGAGCTACAATAATTGGGGAATGGCAACCCTATCTATGAGGCTATGAGGCTACGAGGCAAAAATACACTCCTACACCTCAATAATAATAATTTCGCTGCTACGTTCCTTCGATAAATATTCCGACTAGAGAATTCTCCGTCCGGAGAACTCGTAATGCGGAAGAAGGTACAACATATTTCTACAACTCAACTTGGTGACAACAATTCAAGCGATTAAAAGACCATGCGTAGTTTCCCCGTTCTGCTCCTGCTGATGACCAGTTTATACTGTCATCTCCATAACTGTAGATTCTACAGTTCTAAACTATTGAATATGATTGCGGCATTTTTCTGTAGCGACATACAGTAATTTTCCGTAAAAACTATATATATAGTAAAACATGCACATTACCTTAAAAAAACAACGCAAGCATGTATGTAGTGAATAGGACCAAGTAGAATATGTAAAAAATGTTTTAAATTAATAAAATAATCTATCCAATAATGAAAATATAGTACACATCCTCCATAACCCGTAAAAGTCCAAATCGCAAAACCACCATCAAAATGGCATGGGAGTGCCAACCTCGAAATTAAAATTACATTTACAATAAAACACGTGAAGATACAAGGTAAGAAATCCAACCGCAATCTTCATATATATATATATATATATATATATATATATATATATATATATATATATATATATACACTATCTACCAACAAGTAATTGGACACCCCTGCAATCGACGATATCTGCGGTCCTGATACACGTCACGGCCGCCGCAGTTAAATACCGTGTGGGAAACAACGACGCAACCAGTCGCATGCAAGATGCCACGCAGTTCGGAGCTCTCTGATTTCGAGAAAGGTGTAATCGTCGGGTATCACAGAAATGGCTGATCCATACGTGACATATCCAGCGAGTTGAAGTACCCAAAATCGACAGTGGCCTACGTGATTGGCAAGTGGAAGATGAGAGGTGACTGTCGGAATGTGCCCCGACCCGGCAGACCCACAAAACTGGGAGTTAGAGACCGACGGGTGCTGGCCAGAGAAATTCGGAAGAACCGCACCAAATCGATTGGCCACATCAGCGAGGAGTTTCAACAGGCATCCGGGAGTGTTCTTTCGATGAATACCATCCGTAAGGAAGCTCATCCGCTCGGTTATCATGGACGTGTTGCCGCCCACAAGCCTTTGATCACCAAGTTCAATAGCGCTGCTCGGCTAACGTGATGCACAGAACGTCGACAGTGGACCGTTGAACAGTGGAAACAGGTTCTCTGGAGCGACGAATCAAGATTCACCCTCTACCGTTCGGATGGCAGGGTCTGAGTTTGGTGTCTGCCTAGAGAAACGCCTCCTGCCGGAATGTATTGGGCCAACTGTGAAGTTTGGCGGCGGTGGAATTATGCTAAGGGTGTGTTTCTCCTGGTATGGCACGGGACCCTTGGTCGCAATTCCTGGTAGACTCAACGCCGAGACCTGCACCATTTTGGATGGCCATGCGCTTCCTACGTTGTGGCAGTTTTACGGGGTGAACCCATGTTACTTTCAGGATGACAATGCCATCTGTCATGTTGCGAGGTCCACCATTGCTTGGTATGGTGACAATGGGGTTAATCGAATGGACTGGCCTGAGCAGAGCCGGACCTTAACCCTATCGAGTACCTCTGGGACGAGTTGGAGCGTCGACTTAAGGGTGACACCGTCCGAAATCGGTGAAGGAACTGACCTGTCTTCTCCAAGCCGAGTGGAAGAAAATACCGCTAGCCGTCGTACAACGCCTGATTGAGAGTATGTCCATGAGGATCGCAGCTGTAATCGCCGCTCATGGAGACTCCACCAACTATTGAAGGTGAATAAACTTCGTTTTCCTTTGCTGTCAAGTGTCCAATTACTTGTTGGTTGTTGGTAGATAGTGTGTGTGTGTGTATATATATATATATATTTTTTTTTTTTTTTTGAGGTAAAACGGTAAAAAATAAATATGACAACCACCAAATAAGTCATTCGAAAAAAATCACGAAAACGAATTTCTGAAAACAACGTAATTGAATTGGTCAGCACGAAACACCATGCGCCGGAAGTTAATTATCGAAATTAATATCGTTACTGCAGGCACAGGAGCGCGGAAACACTCGGCCGCCTACACATGCGGATACGGAGCTCTGAACAGCCTGCCATTCATACAACACGAAAGGAAAGTTTTATTTTCCTTTCGTACATAATAAAGAGAAGTTATATTATTTTCTCAAAAATGACAACGAAATAATGTGAAATCCCTTACGAGAACAAAAGTATAAGAAGCATTACACACAGCGCTGGTTGACATAAGGTAGATATGTGGGCACAAAATGCAAACCGTCCGGAAAATCACAAACCAAAACATTTTAAAAGACGGCAAATTTCAGTTACATTCATGAACCAGAACGAGAGGTGACTTGGAAATTCGCGTAACAGCCACATGGTGATGGAATCAACTCCCAAAACAATGACCACAGTTTCTGATGCAAACGGCCGCTCATTTTTCTTGCAATTCGGGTATGAAACAACAGACATTTCCCAGACACACATAAATGATCTGTTCATTTCGACTGCTATCGTTCAGGCGAATTGAACGATTAAATCACCGGTTTCGGCGAGGTTAAATAAAAGATGCCTGATATGTGAACAAACAAATTAAAATCAGAGTCAAAATGAACTTAGAACAGATTATTATGAAAACCGAATATATATACACATCTTGTGAACTAACAAGCATATATCATCAGGTTTTGCCACTTGAAGCAAATTGTAAAGCATACTGTGATTCATATTTCATATAACCCAAATGCAACTACCATTGTAAGTTCATTTGTTCAAACTATTGTACATTCATTACAGAGTCCAAGAGTGTGGCTAAATTGTCGCCGTGACTTTATTTGAGCTCTACACAATCTCAGGGGGAATACTCCAAATCTCTGAAAGTAATAATGCATCTGATCGAGAATGAACACACGTCCTGCTGGACATCAGCATTTTTGCACGTCGGAACAAACAATGGATTCATTCATGGCGTCCGTTTCAACTGTCGTTTACAACTAAAATATTTTCCAACAGGTTGAAGACTTGCTTTATGCTCAACATATTCCCGCCCCTTACTGCATTTACAAAAAAATAGACGATTCATCCAGAAGCTTATGCTATCAGCCAAAAGGTTTGGCATTTGTGCTATCCAAAGTTATTGGGAATAAGCTAACGAACAGCTACTGTCTTATCTAGTTTTCCAGACTTTCACGGCCGACAGTACAACTTTTCTTCACTTCGATTAGCAGGTGATATTTCAGACTGCTTTAGAAATATTTCGAATATGATTACGGATTGTAGCACTGGGTATTACAAAGATTTTCACATGAAGTCTGGCACAGAAGCCTTTCAAATAAACTCCACAAAATTTTCCGCTTGCCTTCTATCATTGGCTATATACGCCCTTTTCTGGATACAGCCTATATGTAGTATAGTTTGAAGGTGCATGTTCTAATGCATTTTCCCTAAATGCATGCAAGCCTCGGAGTTCGGGTTACCTCCCCCCTCCCCCCTCTCTCTCTCTCTCTCTCTCATTTGCTTGATCATAACCTCCTTTCCATTATAAGAAATTCAATTCAAATTGCTGTTTACTACGTAACATATTGTGATGTTACTCTTCGACAGCCCTCTCTCTTGGACTTCATCACATAGTGCTAATAAGCACCAGAGATTGCTTTGCATTCTTGGCTTTTCCTTAACCTGTGATTTATTGTGGTGAGAACAACTTCGTAGAAAAAATTGGAAATCAGCTCCTTGTAACAAAAGAGGGATCATAAGTTTCCCCCTGTTTCGATGTCTCACAATCCTTAGAAATTGAGTACTTCTCCGTCCTAGATCTGAATATTTCTCTTTTTAGATAGATACTTTTCCTCTGACAAATTTTTGACATTGTGTGTCCATCGCTGATGTACTTGTTCTCACAACAACATCTGTATGGCATACTGCACCCAGATTAACACTAAAACTTCTTGAAGCTATGCAAAAACGAGCAGCTCACCCGGAAAACACCAGTAAGAGGTGGAACGAAGTGTGCAGCTCTTGAGTGATGCCCACGATAGAAGTACCAGTAAAAGATACACAGAACTCTCGCTTCCAGCCTTTTAGGAAAGGCTGGAGTTCTGTGTATCTCTTACTGGTACTTCTATCGTGGGCATCACTCAAGAGTTGCCATCCTTTGTTCCACCTCTTACTGATGTTTTTCGTCACGCTAAAGGAATCATTCAACACGATTTTGTATCCACTTCATAAAATGTCGTATTGATTTCTCTTTGTCTACTTATTCAACCCTTCCACATAAAAACTGGAATCCCTAAATTAGTTCACCTCAGGAAATCAACCTTTAACTATTTAAACCTATAGCATACACTGTGCTTTACTTTCGAGAAGTTGCATATTTTAAAGGAGAAAATAAAAACTAATCATGGTGATTGTAAGAAATCCGTGAAGCACATAGTTAGCACAAAATGGCCTCACAGTGCAACTGCGTACAACCGACAGGCACTTTTTTCTTGCATAACAATCACAACATCCGGCATCAAAAAGTTTTGGCAATTATTATTGCCCTAATTTCCAGTCTGTTCGCACAGATTTATGCAATGTAAATTCTTTGCTATTGTATTAATTCTGTATTAGCGCTGAAGAGAACAATGCAGTATTTGTGCCTCGCTTGGCCAGAATAGTTATACAAAGATTTTCACTTGATGAGAAATCGTACTGGTAGCGGAGTCAAAGCTTTTCAATTCACGAGGTGTACACAACTCTTATCACTCAAGTTAAAAACAGTTTTTAATGCATAAATCATGACATTAAATCAACAATTTCTTCTCCAGTCTAACTTTTTGAAATTAATGTAAGCGTAAAACGAAAATATTAATGCCGCCTAACAGAAAGAACTGCACATTGTAAGAAAAACAAAGTCAAGATTTTAAAACGAACTACAGTTATCAAACTAAAAAAAAAATTTTTTTTCCAATTCCACCTGCACATGTGGACATCTATTGGCTATAAAGAGATAGGTACATGGACAAAGAGATACTAAAATTATGTACGTCATTTTTTGACATATATTTGCAAGGTAAGAAGGCTTGCTAAAAGTCTAGCAGGAGAAACAGCAAATTTTGGTAATGCCTCCCTAACAAAGGATGGGGGTTGACGATGTGAAACCAGTCACAAAGTTTATATTTCATTTTATTTATTTTCAAGAAAGAGCTTTTCTGTCAGAGACGGTTTCCAGTGATGATACACGTGGCAACGAATACGTCCCGGTGGCTCAGTGGTCTGAGCGCTGGCTTATGAACATTCGTCCGTGAAGGGTCCAGGTTCGAATCACGTGAGGCATGGATGCTGTTTTTTTATGCCACTGGTTCTCTCCCTTCCCTGAAACCAGTGACCCTAAATTAGGGACGGGAGACTACTTATAGCCCATTGAGTCGCTCACGGTGGTCTTTAAACCCCCAATTTAAAATAAAAATAAAAATAAAAAAAAGGATACTGCTGAGCTCGAAATTGGAGTTTTTACTTGATCATGTAATAAAGTATGACGGAGCTGTGCAAATGACACCAGGGAACGTTCGTCTCGTTTTCAGCTACCCATAATTTTGGACCTTTATTCCTGTACGAAATACGCGCCAAAGTCACTGACGTGACGGGGAACACACGAGCTTGATGACGTGCATTTTTTCATGGAACGACAATACGTTATCAAGTAGGTGAGCAGATGAAGGAGGTCGTTAAACGCGCTGTTCGGTAGGTTCTAGAGCCGAGTTCGGGCTCAATTTTCTGAGCCCGTGGTATATCAGCCAGAGCTCACCCAAGCCGGAATTTTATATTGCAAGATAGAGCCCGGGCCCGAACGAACCCGAAAAACTGGCTAACCTGTTCAACCATTAATAAAAAACATCTCCTTTTCCACACTTCCACTCTCTCCTCCTCCTGCAATTAACCAATGTATTTCTCAAACGGGGAGTGGGGAAGAGACTTCTATCTATTTTAATTGTGTAACTGTACGATTTTCTTTGACCGTTCGCATCCAACTGAAGTGCTGCGGGCGGGCGGCCGGACATCCAAAATGATCGGGCGATGCTGCAATTGTATGTTGCTCAAATAATGCTAATATTATCGCGCCATAATGCGCTGCAATATGTACGTTGCTAAATAGAATTAGCAGGGAGCTACTGCGTTGAGATAGGGGGCAAATTATCGTCGGCAAGCTATCAACTATCCAATATCTATAGTTCTTGAAAAAGCTTTTTCTTCTCTGCAGAAACACACTAACGATACCCAAGCCCGGAATATATAGCCATCTCGAAGGCCTGCTCCCCAACCAGAACCAGTTGCCGAAGAATTCCCTTTACCAACTATAAAGTGTCTCATTTGCTAAATCATATAAAATCATATTTTTATAATAAAAAAAAAAAAAATTCTCGCTCTCCCTCTCTCTCAGATCCCGAGCCCGATTCCGGCCCGGTTTCGGGCTTGGGCTCAGCTCGTCTCAGCTCTTGCTCCTACGCCATTACTAGGAAAAAGGATTAAAAGCGGCAGCAGCCCGGCATGAAAATGGTTCCCGCGTTTCAATGTTGGGAACACCAATCTCGAACAGGGCTATGTCTCGAAGACAAGCCCACTGCAAGGAGGTCAGAAGTAAGAGGAGGTGGCATCAGCCCCTCTCCCTGTGCTTCTGGCGTGACGCCACTTTTTATCAGCTGACTACGCCAATGCGCCCAATCTAAGAATCTCCTGTATATCTCTATGGGCAAATCGCGATTTTGAACGGGTTTTTCGGACCCTTACTCTACCCATACAGGCATGAAAAAAATTGAGGCTGAAATATTCATTCCCATAAAAAAAAATTTCCAGAAAAAACAGGAAAATATGTGTTGGTATTTCTTTAAAAAATTGAACAAAATAATGATTTTTTGAGCGGAAGTGCATAGTGCGCATGGTTACTTACTGCCCATGTGCAAGTAACCATGCATACTGCCATGTGCAAGTAACCATGTTAAAAATATAACCAAAAGCCTAATGTTAAGAAATAAGGTCTGAAATATTCTTTCTTTCCATCCTTGGTTTGCATACGCTAAACAAAACTCCTTAAGCCACAAGAAGTGACGTCACGTTCCCGAACTCCCGCAGCGCAGACTCCCAGCACCTCAGAGAGAGGACAGAAACAGCTGATCTGTTTTGGCTTCACTCAAAACGGGTCCCTTCACCTCCTCTTCTTCTAACCTCCTTGGCCCACTAGCACGCTGATCGAAGCTATGAGAATGAACCCCGATACCAGTACACGGCAATTGTCAACTGAGGTGGGGTCTTCCCAACCCACCATTGTTCGTCACCTGTACCAGCTTTGTTTCTTCTCCGGACACCAACGAATGGTTTCCCATGCATTGACACCCCAGCAAACAGATTAACGTCAAATCCGCAGGTCGATAGGTTTTGGCGTCGTATCATCATACGTGACGAAAAGTGGGTATTCCTATGTTATCCTACCACTAGGAGCAAGTGACTGAGACACACTACGAAGCAAAGCCAGTGGAGCAAAGATCGCGGTTCGAGAGGAAAGTCACACTGTATACATTTAATGGAATTGTGAGGGTTCTGTACACCAGGAACTCGTGCTAGATAGTCAGGTGTGGTCGGGCACCTCTATGCCGAACAATTACTGGTTTCATGATGATCTGCACCAACGCTACCAAGCGCTCATCAATAAGAAGCATGCATTGCTGCAAGTGGATAATGCCCAAAGTCACACCTTCACCGCAGTCCGCCGTGGAGGTGACTTTGCAAACCTACAGGAATGGGCGAGGGTTGAGATCCTACCTCTTTCTCCACACAGTTTGGACCTTGTCATATCATTCAATGACCTATGTCCTATAAACGACGGCACTTCACTTCTTTTTTGTTTTTGATTGGAGGTTTGAACGACCACCGTGAGCAACTCAGTCGGCTATAAGCAGTCGCTTGTCCCTAATTTAGGCCCACTGGTCCCAGGGAAGGGAGAGAGCCAGCGCCGTAAGACAAACACAACAACCATGCCTAATCGGGATTCGAACCCGGAGCCCATCTCGGCAGAATGATCAGAAGCCATCGCTTAGACCACTGCGTCACCGGGGATGCGCACTTCGCTTCCGTGGTGGATGTGGAATCTGGCATCAGAGTTTCTATACTCACAACCTGCCGAGTGCTTACCGCCGTCTCTCTGGTAACGCAGGCAGAAGACTACAGAAAACAGTGGCTTTCATTTTGCAGAATGAGGTGAGCGTGCACGGCTTTCTTGCATCATTAAACTTTTTAGCTGCAAACGGATACAATATACCCTGGTAATCCGTTTCGGGCCCCGGGTATGTGCATAACTTTGCTGCGAGCCGCATTTCAAGGATTAAGGGAATATAGTAAAGTCTGTTTTTTTTTTTTTTTAAGGAAATATTAATAACTCACTTATTTTTTTTCTTTAGGGTTTGATGACTACCACCATGAAAAACTCAGTGAGCTATAAAGCAGTCTGCCATTATTAATTTAGAGCCACTGGTTCTACGGAAGGAAGAGAGCCAGAGCTGTAAGACAAACACAACATCCATGCCTCACCGGGATTCAAACCCGGACCCAATTCGGACGAATTATCAGAAGCCATCACTTAGACCACCACGCCACCGATGCGGCACTGATTGATTTGTTTGTTCTTAAAAAATTGCAAACATTTCAAAGATTTAACCAATGACGAGACATGAAGAATATAATCTAAACGCAACAGAAATAACGCTGAATGAGGTCCAAGAAAGAAGTCCGCGCCTTTTTTAAATATTAAAAAAAAAAAAAAAGCTCGCACGTTATACTAACACAGGTACGCAGTTGACATTCGCAATAAGACATTTCTTCTTTTGAAACTGCGCCCCCTCCCCCCTTCGTTATTGGCCACTATCTTTACCTTTTTTGTTCACGGAATCTTATCTCCCACGGTACTCTTCATTCTTCTGGTGAAATAATGCCTAGAGTTGCATCAGCACAGGTAGTTTTCTGGAACGTATTTCTACAAATAGGGTCTAACTGCAATGCGTGCTGTGTGGTATTTATTAAAATTTCAGCGTTGATACAGAACTTTACATTCATGACAGAAAATATTGTATTTTATATTAATTCGAGCTGAGATCTTTTTCTTAATAATTTGAAAGACTGGTTAGCGTGTGTGTGTTTTATTATAGCACTGTTCACCGGATTTCTTTTAATGCCCAATCGCGTGGGTTCGAAAGGTCTTCGCTTGTAAAATAACCAGTGATTGGACAGCTACTTCTTAAAAGTAACTAGCTACTGCTACAACTACATTCTTGAAAAAGTGGCTAGCTACACTAATTTTTCTACATTTAGTCTTTGTTAAAAGCGTAAATTCTGAAGATGATTTTTATCCGTACGTTCTTACATATAGCATTCAGAGCTAAATAACAAGGTACATTATACAAGTATTTAGTATTAACTCAGTAGTAAACAATTCTTCTAACCACGTGACTTTTCCATCATCACGTGTAACACATTTTAACACATCAGGCTAGTTGAGATGCCCAGCGAATTCAAATAAAAATACTACCAACAAGTATATGAATTCATTTTATTCAACAAACAGAATCAAATCTCTAACAAACTGTCCTAAAGACTGTCCTCAACAAAACACCTTTCGCGATAATCTCGTACGCGCTGATATCGCAAGTTGACCAAGACTTCCCTGTTAATTAATAGCATAAATTAAGGAAGATAATACTTTACGGTTAATAATTTAGCAAACATTCATAATTGCAAGTCAAGTCAGGTACACGATTGTAGGCAGGCTGCACTTAGTCCACCTGTTCTCGCAAATAATGCTTCAAGAAATCTAAAGTCACGTGGTTAGAAGAATTGTTTACTTTTAAGGAGCTCGATATGTAGCGTAATTTTCCGCTACAAGCTACTGCTACCACCGCTATCTATTTGAACCGATGTTACACGCCACGCTACTATAACTGTAGCATGCTACAGTAGCAGCGCAACATGTAGCGCGCTATTTCCTATCACTGAAAATAAACAAGCAGTTAAGGGTGGTGGTTAGCGATACTTTTCCATGATGATATGAATGAATTAGCTTAATAAGAACTAGCTCTTCTGTCTTGTTGCACTTAATTCAATGCAGCATATGTGGAAGCACGCGGATTTATTTGTTCTGATTTTTATATTACTCTTTTTTTTTTTATTGTTTACACATTGTTATTGTTCTGCTCCTGCTTATTCTACCAGGCGTTTTTCTTGGTTACTTCGCAGCCAAGCTCCCAACATAATTTCTGCCTTGATGTTCCATTTAGGCATAAAGCTCGATGTCCCATTTCTAATCTATTTTCTACCCCTCCCCATCTTCCAAGGAGAGACGAGACAGAAAAACATATTACCCCAGTTCTCCCCCCAATGCCAGCGCACTTGGTGTTTTCTCTCCTTATCCCCCAGCTAAAAAGGGAGAGCATACATCCCCCCCAACCACCTGGGCTGCTGCTGAATCCTCGTGTGTGTGTGTGTGTGTGTGTGTGTGTGTGTGTCAGGTTTTCGCCCTGCTTGTGAGAAGTCCCTCATTAAAAAAGCAATGTGCTCAAATCTTTTCACACAGACACTATGCCATAAAATCATTTCTAGAGCAATTCTGTAATCGCCGAATATCGGAAGCATCGCAGGGAGTAGCGATCACACTCCTCCACTAACGGCTGGTTGAAAACTCGTTAACGGGCCATCTGAATACCTACCTCCCCAAAAATACTAACGAGAAAGGAAATGATTTTGACTTATGAGATCATATTAAAGGTAATTAATGCTAACTTTCGCTGCGACTAAATGGCCCAGGGTAACAGTTTTTCTACTCCAAGCTGTCACAAAATTTTGTTGCCCGAAAAATGTTCCCAATTTTTTTCCGTTCAAGGTAAAGGCATCTTCTCATAAATATCATACAACAAACGCATACCGTTCTATCGTAGTTTGTTCATCGGAATCGTGTCTGAAGTGTATTTAAAATGCTACGAAGTAAGGGTGCTGTAGTGAGGAACAAAATCCGGGGGCATCTGACACTTTCGTAAAGAGTCAGTAAGAGGTTCGTTCCTTTAAGCCACTGATCAAGTTTGTCTTTCTTTTTAATTTCGCTCAGGGAACAACTAAAATGCACTGAAAATCAAACAAATATCACGGAAAACCGTCTACGTTGATTTTGAAGGATGAGAATGTACCGCTCATTTGTTTCAACAATATCAAATCAGCTGTGTAACCGATGAATCATGGTCGTAAATTACCACTGCAGTGCGGCAACGCAAACACCTGTTCCAAAGCAGTCAAGATGAATCACCGCACCTATCTATTCTCCCTCATACCGTTCGTTGATAACAGACAGAAAAATAACCAAGAACGTACGTGAACACAGGTGCACGGAAGACAGGATAAAAGGACTTATCAAACCTGCTTAGAATTCATGCAGACAGTCAACGGTACAAACAAAAACAATGTGAAACGAAATAACACGCGTGATAACAGCAAAACTTAAAGCGATGGCATGTACATCACTATAGTAGCTTGCCATTTTTTCTTCTCTTTCCCAGCTAAATATATAGCTGCTAAGAAAAAAATCTTAGCTCCAACCAGTAGGGTGCGGTCGCTGTATGCAACGCATGCCCTGATTAAGCGCAAACATTTGCTCTGGAAAAAAAAAAAAAGAAGAATTACACGAAGAAAAGCTTGGTGCTGTCGTTTTCTATTGGAAATTTAAACTAAGCACAGTGGAAGCCAGATATAACGCGGTCGGTTACACCGCAGTATCGGATAAAACGCGGGTCCGATCGTGTCACCCAAACAAAATACACACACAGATTCGGATATAACGCGGGTATCTCTGTAACGGGGTTATCGCGTTGTCCCCGTATTCCCGCGTTATAACAGGCTTCCACTATGCCTGGTTTGGTTTATATGAGTTTTATTTAAAACAAAATTCACATGTGTGTGTATTTTAACCGGAACTGAAACAAAGCGCGAATGCAAACCTAACTTCGTACCATCATGCCCGAACTCGTGTGAGATTATGCCGTGCTTGCCAAGGACATAACATTTGATGCGAAATCGGTCGTTGCATTCAGGGTTTGGACAGTCAACCAATCAGAAAACAGGCGTTCGTTCTCTTTAGAGGTCCCCAATGATTATACCCATTAGGTTTGGGGCCTTCGATAACTGCCGTTGAAAAGCTTGTCGAAATGCGAAATAGGGAGTTGCATCAACCAATGGAAAGCTCGTATTTTTTTGACGGTGAATATCTGTTATCTAGTACGTAATTTCAAAGGGATCGTTTCTTATTCAGCTGGAAAATTGTACGGCTACATTTTTGTATGCCTTTCTGAAGCACTGAAATTGCTTCAAGATAATTTAAGCAAACTGCGAAAGGGGAATAAGGAAATGGATGATGCAAAATTAATAAGTCTTTTGATTCCCTAAGTCTTACAGAAAAATCCGAATGTATAAGCAATGTAACACCAACCTCAAACTTTAGCCACTTAACATCGTCGTTAAGTATGCTGGTTAAACCTGCAAACTAATTAATATTTCAATGCTTCTATTTACCAAACAGACAAGATTTGTAGTGTTTCATACTCCCAAGCTGTTTTTTGTTAGCAGAGTTTATTAATTTGTAATGAAACAGTTGGAAACTGTTTACCTCTTCCTAAAAAAATAAAACTCAAAAATTGTCAAAATTCTGATTTAAAACAGTAAAACTATACTAGTAATCCGTATTTATTGGCGTAGAAGATAAAAGGTTCCAAGCTTTCGCACATCAGCCAGATGGCTTTTTCAACGAATGTCGAACCCCACAGGCTTTCGGTCTTTCCACCTAGTAGTTTCTAAATCATAATCTCCCCCCCCCCCCATAACTATCATATACAAAAAGCATCGGGTTTCCCGAAGTGAGCCTGAATTCACCCAAAGAAACTTACCCCACTCCTTTTGATTTCATTAGTTAAAAAAGTGAATTAAGTGTTTTTTACTTTTCCCCCTGGATTAAGCAGTGAAACATTATGCCAATTGTTCAAAGCTTAGCCCGAACTTGGTTTAGATAAATGCTTGAGGGAACTAATGGCTTTATTATTATTTTTTTTTCTTATTTTTCTTTTTTTTTTGGTTGAAGGTTTAACGATCACCGTGAGCAACGCGATGGGCTATATGCAGTCGCCCGTCCATAATTTAGGGCCACTGGCTCCAGGTAAGGGAGAGAGCCAGTGTCGTAAGACAAACACATCCCTGCCTCACCGGGATTCGAACCCAGACACATCTCGGACGAATGATCAGAAGCCATCGCTTAGACCACTGCGCCACCGGGGCAGCACTAATACGTTGTGCCATTAAACTGTGCGAATAGAAACCTATTCACGCATATACGCTAAGACAAGACATTATCTAAAAAAGATAATTGAATTTCTACTGAAGATTTTTGATGTCGAAGTATATATTTTAAGACAAAGGAACGTAAGTAAGTATAATCACAGGATGGAAGTCCGCTACGAATTACGTATGCTTCTTTTTTTTTTTCTTCATGCCTACACATAACGTTCACGGAACACCACTGACTTCAACGCAATGGAGGTGAGCATTATTCGGGCAAATTTTTAAATAGTGTTATTCTACACCTACCCCCAACAGACCAATTCTACCATCACTTAGCTACGCCGAGCCGTTTTGTCCTTGTATGTCACTCATTCATCATGTGATTGGTTCGCAACTGCAATCGTTTACATAACCCAACTGTCGACACATACCCACAATTTGCATAGCGCCCCCATGAATATTTTCCAATTTGGCATTTTCTACGTCGAGCTGTACAAGTTTCTGTAAATATTCAGGGCTTTGTGCAGTTCAATGCTTCCAGTAGCACCCTGTACAAACTGAATGTTTACGTTATGTACATGAAATCATCAAAATTAAGTTTCAAAGTAAAAAAAAAAAAAAAACTTAAAAAATAGCAATAAACACTACTCATTTGTTAAATTAAGGAATAACACATTTTATTTAACATTTGTCATAAAGCGCATGAACCAGTTATTCTTCCAATAATTAATTACGTAACGCTTCTTATTTGTAACATCTTCTAAAGAGTTAAGGAAACACGTTATTTTATGTTGGAAAGCACCACAAGTTTAAGTAAGCTCTCCAAATTAAATCTCGTGTCAAAAGGTAACGCCGTAGAGCGGAACATGGACGTCGTCGATACGCGCATACTCGAACCGTTTGCGTCACGTTAGATCAAGTCGCGGATACAGAACATTAATTATATCACGCGAATACTCAAATTCGCGCTTGGAAAGCAGCTACTGTATTTATTCCACTCATACAAACTGAGAACATCTGTTAATGGAAGAATGAAATTATGAAGTGCCTTGTTCTGATAGTATCTTGTAATGAGCTGACCCCATATGGCTTTGTCATTAGGGATTGGCATTCGTGAATGGTTCTCTTAATGCCATCAACATTAACTTTTATGTTCATTACCAGCAAATGTGCAATTCCAAAGTCATCAATCAGAAATCCCAGAGAGAAATGATGCTTGAAACTAGCACCGAATAGAAATACATGATCAAATGTAGCTGCTTTATTATCAACAAGTTTGTAAAATCATGCAACGCATTGATTATAATACGCTTTCCAGCATACCAGAAATCATTACTCAAGTTATGAGAATAATGGCTGTGGAATAAATCTCAGTCCTGTGCCCTGACCCTTGATCCCATATCGATGATATTCAACAGAACCGGTTCGGTATACCTCCGAAATAACATGATAAAGTTTTGTCGCAATCGAAGCAATTTTACGTAAGTTATGATGCATAAGGGCTATGGAATAGATCCCGCTCCTGTGTCCTAACCTTTGACCCCATTTCGCCCATTTTCAATAGAATTCGTCCCCAGGCAGGCCCCTACAGCATACTAACATTTCATCCAAATCGAAGCATTTTTACGTAAGTTATGACGCATAATGGCGATGGACGTGATTCCGCTCCTATGTCCTGATCTTTGATCCCATTTCCAATAGGGTTTGTGGCCAGGTGGTCCCCTACCACATGCTAAAATTTCATCGAAATCGAACCTTCTTTACGTTAGTTATGACGCATAAAAGCAGTGGAATGGATCCCGCTCCTATGTACTGACCTTTCACCCTATTTCGTTCACTTTAAATAAGGTTCCTTCCCAGGTGATACCCTACCAGATACTAAAATTTCATCGAAATCGAACGATTGTTACGCGAGTTATCGTGCGGACGGACATACGCACACAACGCGTGACGTAATGAAGCAGATGGGAATCGCGACCATATGCTCGCGAGAGTGTGACGTCATACAACTTTAATAGGATCCAAACACAACGCGTGACGTAATGAGACAGATGGCGTGACCGCGCGTCAACATTCTCAAACGCGAGATTGTGACGCCATCAAATTTCTAAGCATTGGAAGCAATAATGGAACGACGCCATGACACTAAAAACGTTATAATTCGGGGTCGTTATTTAACCCACTAAACGAATTCTCCTAAAGTCGAGATCAAGCTAAATCGATTTCTAGTACCAGAAAGCGGTAGGTTAACGACTTTCATCAAAATTCTTAGAGCCGTTTTCAAAATAAAATGTACATACATACATACAAGAATTGCTACTTTAAGGTGGACGTCAAGTAATTTTGCTTTCTATACTTCCAGTGGAAAAACTTCTGTACACATTTTCTTCACAATTAATGCGTTCCCAAGAATGAACATTTGAACATCGATTAAAATAGCTTCATTTCATTACTTGGAATACTTAATATTTTCTAAACCATAACCGTAATAATATTTTCTCAGCCATAACCGTAATTATGCAATCCAACATTTATTTGTCCACTGACGTCATCAAAGCACAGATCGCGCCATCTTTTTTCTGGTTTCAACACCACCAAAGGAAACGTTATTGTTTTTTAATATAATTATGCTTATGTTTTAGAAAATGTTAAGTATTCCAAGTTATAGTATGAAGTTATTTTAACCGATGTTCAAATTTCCATCCTTGGGAACACACTAATTGTGAAGGAAATGTGTACAAAATGTTTTCCATTGGAAATATAGGAAGCAAAATTACTTGACGTCCACCTTAATAGTGTGGGATAAGGGCGATGGAATGGATCCCGATCCTATGTCCTGACCTTTGACTCCATTTGCCCCATTTTCAATAGGGTTCCTCTCCAGGAGGTCCCCTACCACATACTAAAATTTCATCGAAATCGAGCCATTTTTACGCACCTTATGACGCATAAGGACAATGGAATGCATCCCGCTCCTATGTCCTGACCTTTGACTCCACTTCACCCATTTTCAATAGGGTTCGTCCCCAGGTGGTCCCCTACCACATACTAAAATTCCATTGAAATCGAACCATATTTACGCAAGTTATGACGCATAAGGGCAATTGAATGGATCCCGCTCTTATGGTGTGACCTTTGACCCCACTTCACCCATTTTCAATAGGGTTCGTCCCCTTGTGGTCCCCTACCACATACTAAAATTTCATCGAAATCGAACCATTTTTACATGAGTTATCGTGCCGACAGACGGACGGAAAAAGCTGGAGCATATACGCTTCTTCAACCTACGGTTGGAAAGCGCAAAAAACGAACTCTAGACGTAAGAGTCATAAGACTACAGAACAATTATAGATAGTAACCCAAACATGCTTTCGATTAATAAGACGTGAAATACGAGGGTTGTACCGAAAGTAATGCAAAAGTGGGCATAACTTTTTTTATTAACTAACAGAGGTCGTTTAAATTGCACATGTTGGTAGAGTAACTCTTTCTGTATACAAAGGTACTACTACTCAACAGTCTCCATCACAAGCGCTGCATTTGCGTTAACGACAAACCCAACTCTCGAATCCTCTTTGAAAAAATTCAGATGTGGACTGTCGTATCCACTTCTTCAAAGCCACTATCACCTCGCCTGTGTCATCAAATTGTTGTCCCCGGAGACTGTCCTTCATTGGAGCGAACAGGTGGAAGAAGTCTGAGGGGCGCCAGATCTGGGCTGTACGGTGGATGGGGGACTACCGACCAGCCTAATTTGTTGCCAAAGATGTGTATGGTCTCTCACTGTGATGGTGAATGTGGATCCTTTTCATATTCTTGTTCGGTCTCTTTCACCTTATGGCTTCTCTAAGCTTTTTGAGTGTCTCAATGTACCGCTCGCTGGTCACAGTACGGCCATGTTCCAGAGTATTAAGGAGAATTACACCCATGTCATCCCCCAAAAAAGTCACCATGACTTTCTGTGCTGATCGCTGGCTCTTGAACTTTTTAGATCTTGGTGAAGAGGTGTGACGCCATTCCATGGATTGATTCTTCGTTTTCGGATGGTAAAGATACGCCCACGTTTCATCCTCTGTCACCAGATCGAAAAAAAAAACGTGTCTTCATTGGCTTCAAACGCTTCCAGCAGATCAGATCAGAGCAGACTTCCATCCTTCTCTCCTTCAAATAGGGTGTCAACTGCCGAGGTACCCACGCACTTTGCACACACTTTCCGATATCCTGTCTTCCACCATCTTCTGTATTAACATTGTGACTACAGTCCAGTTGTGCAACAAGCTCACTGGTTGTGACTCATCTCTCCGCGCGAATCAGTTCATCCACTCGCTGACGAGTGACGATTCGTGTCAGTGGTCGCAGATGATGGTCTCCCACTGCGTGGTTTGTCTTCAATGCAGATTTCCGCTTCTTTCAACTTCATCCATCTGTGCACATTGCTCTTGTCAATGGTGCCATCTCCGTAAACATTCTGTAGCCTTCTGTGGATGTCGGACACCTTACACTCTTTCTTCATCAAGAACTTAATGAGCGCGTTGCTTCTGCTTGGAATCCATTATTAACCTGCAATGAAGAAGAAGGGTTACTATGGAGGAAGAATTACTCAACCACCATGTGCAATTTAAACAACCTACGTCAGTTAATAAAAAAAGCACTTTTGTATTACTTTCGGTACAACTCTCGTACTTCTGATTACGTTTAGGGAGCCTTAGCTACCACCTAAGCTTTAATTTTTTTGCATTTTCTAGGACTACGCCTCAACAACGGTAAGATTCAACTACCCTACATTAATTCATATTGAACCACTACAAATACATTCAGAGACGAGATACATAAAAATACCTCAAAATAACATCTGACGATCTAAAAACTATATACGTAATTTCCTTTGTCTGAAACGTTTGTCCCACTTTAGTGGCGCAATGGAAAGAGCGCTTGTATGTTTTAATTGTCGAATCACTGCCTCAACCAATATATTTTTTTTTATTGTTGTAATGTTCATGAAACATGCTTTCACATTTGGACATCACAGACAAAAAGAATACCTGGTTATTAAAAAATTACTCTACATACCTTATTTTCCCCTGTCATTATTCACGGGCTTTCACCTATAGTTAATATATAATTCGCGAAGTCGACTATTGGTTCTACAAAAGAAACTGATTACCTGACTTTTAGAAAACTTCCTGAAAATGGGCAATTGTTTGGAACTGCTGAAGTGTGAAACAGCTGCTCCCCGGTTCAACGGAAACACAAAACTTCTAGGCCCTACACACACTTCAATGCTGTGAGTTTTATTCATTCGATTTTGAGCCTGCATTTTGACTTTACGATATTGGAAATGAGTCACCGCCGGTTATCAGCCAAGCACCGGCTAACAGTTACCTAAATTACTGCACTGATGTAAAGCAGTTAAGTGGCGAACTTGCAGGTACATTTCATCGAATGGATTAGTTTAACAGGCTACACCGGGCGTCAGTAGAAAATCAATTCTTTGTTTACAGAATGTGTTAAAAAGAAATTTAACGGGAAGCAAATCGATAAGTGCTCAGTGGAGAAAGGGATGGCTGAACAGATGACGCGGAGGGCTTGCGAGGGAGACGGACAAAAGCTGCGCTCAGCTAATATCGTACTTCTAGGTCAAACACGTGCCGAGGGAGGAGAGTCTGTTGCCCGGAAACAAGATCACAAAACGCCACGAAAAAAAAGGTTAAATACTTGCAAGACAACTCTTTCTACACCTGCTGCATGAAAGCACTTTACCACACACTTAATTGTTACGTAATGCTAACAAACCGTAATTTTCGAAAAGTACTAAATGTTTCTTGCACCAAATAACTTCAACGCGAAGAAAGTTCAAACAAAAACATTGTTCCCCATACCCTTTAACATGGTTCGATTTCAGTGAAAGAAATCAAACGCCAGCGTTCGTTTTTGTTCACTGACCATACTTCGTACGATGAACGATAGTAAATGCACCAGAAGTTTTAAAACAGCATCGCAGCCATCCTAAGAATTTTAACACTTTAATATTACATAAGGGGAGGAGGCGTGGGTAAAATGGAAAAAACAATCCCATATACTCTTTTCTATAAAGGATTTTTTTTTTATTTTTGCACTCAGCTCGTTCTGCAGCAGTCTAATCAGAAAAAGCATTATTCGCAGACCATGAAAAAACGCGCGCGCGCACACACACTCACTTTCAGAAGAAGCACGCCCACCCCTCCCCCAAATCACACACACGACTGCCTAAAAAACGCTGTTCGACTTCCGAAAAAAAAAAAACAAAAATCCATGTGTTGAAGGTTTTAACATTCCTTAGAAATGGGGCTTGTTTCAGCTATTCAGTTTTAACAGTAAAACTAGATTGATGAAGTAAATACACACAAGAAAAATCGCAGTAATATATTCTGAAAAAATCTCTACTGCGGAAGAAAATATAAATAACACAGGAATACTATTAGTAGTTTATTCCTGTGTGACTCTTCACATTTCATTACTGTGTAATTGTGCTCCACTAAGTAACATTACCTAAAGTAAGAGAAGAAAAGAAATTTATCATGCACATGGAAAAATCCCGAGTACCCACGAAATACAGTTTTGAACACTGCCCTATGCCAAAACCTTTTCAACTCTGCGAAAAATTCCTATATGTAGCTTTTGAACTAAACTAACATTCTGTAAACACCACTGATATAAATCTCAACAACGGGCTGTAAAAAAAAAAATATGTCCTCACATTTCAGTTGTTAACAATAAAATGATTACGGAAAACAACGAAAGAATGCAGTTTCTTCTGAATTTTCCTCTATCACTTAAATTTCCCAATTAACAAAATACAATATTTAATGCTACTTAAGCTGATGCATAGGTAATTCAACAAACACAGCTGACTTCAAAATTCGGATTAAAAAAACAAATGTCTTGCGGTGATATTAAAAACATCTTCGTTTGAGGAAAAAAGAAAATGACATTTTCTAAAGAGACGCATATAGCGAATTAAACCCGTTTATTTTTGTGGTGTAGTAACTACATAGATTCATCTTTGGGCTTATACTACACCACAAAAGTAAACGGATTTAATACGCTATATGCGTCTCTTGAGTATTCACAGTCTGATGTATTTATAGTAATGACATGTTCTTTTAAACAAGGGATTATATTTTTTACTATGATTTTTTTATAACTCGGAGTGAAGGAACTGACACAATATTGTGACTTCCCTGAAAAGTGGTCACCAAAGTACTAGGGTTTCATTTACAACATTGTAAAGTATTATACAAAAATATATACCTTTAGAAATATTTCTCTTAAAAGAAATGTGGTAGATTTCGGTTTTTCAACAACAATGATACTCGAATTATTAAACTGTTATGACAAAGGAAAATGGCATTTCGGCCTGTACAAAGTAGACTTCATACACATACAAAAAAAAAAAAAGTACATACAAAGACTGCAGACAACTCAAAGTAGCATGGAGAGGTGCATGCTTGGTGTAACCAGGAGAGATAAGAAGAGGAACTCGTGGATCAGAAAAATGACAAGAGTGGAATACATCATGATCAGAGTAAAATCCCTGAAATGGCTGGACATATTGCCAGAAAGACAGACCATCGATGAACAACCGAAAATTTAGATTGGATTCCAAGCGACAGGAAAAGACCCAGAAGAAGACCACATGGGTGATGGGTGGATGAGATTCGAAAGTATATGCTGGAGTAACATGGAGGAGACTAGCACAAGACAGACCGTTGCGGAAGAAACTTGGGGAGACCTTCATCCAGCAGTGCATAATAAGTCAAACACATGCAACAATCCAACAAATTATGAAAAATTTTTCATTGGACATTCTTTTCAGCAGCTTCTGTGCGGTTAGATTTTCAATGGTTTGCTGTTTTTCCAGTCTTGTACACACTCTTCCACACACACCCCCGATAGAAGAGAGATATTCAGAAGCTCAAAACTGGAAATTTGAACAGTACAAAACGAAGCTTTCGTCGTAAAATCAACTACGTAATATCTGAAACCAGCTGTGGAATTACGGCTTAGGTTCTTCGAAATGTAACTATAGTTTCATAGACCGTTAACCGAGCCCTTTTCAGGGCCCTTTCGCGTGAGTTCGTAGGACTCCGCTTGTAAGTAAATTTAGAAGTTTCGGGGTTTTTAACAATATTTTCTCCCGATGATGAAACGAATTTACAGCTAAAGTAAAGACTCGCTCTTTTGTAGTGAAGAGTAGCTTTATTGAGTGATGCACATGAAGAAAGCCACTCTTGAGCTTTGTCCCACTGATCTGTTATTGCGCATTCTATCAGGCAGCTCCTACGGTTACTTCGCTTCTGGATTTCTCTTACCTTACTTTCTCATTCAATCCTCTATTTCCACACCGAACATTCTTCCCACCTCTATTTTCCCTCGGACTGAGAACATTCCCTCTCGCGCACGAAAAAAAAATCTCACCCCTAACTTTTTCCTTCAAGCGCTAGGTCTGAACTCCTCGTGTTGTTTCTCCTCGCAGAAAAGCACGGGTTACTTTTCACTGCCGCCTAATCTACTTGAATCCTTCTACGCGAATTTGACATTTTATTATTCAGCGATAAGATCACTATACTGATCATTCAGTCACAGTGCAATAAAACAATAAAAATGAAACTCGGTGAACTGTCATTTGCTTGGAGAACGGCTAGCAATCGTGTTCGAAAGCTAAAGGGGGAATAGCTAACTACCTCATTAACACGGATGGCTGAAAACTAGAAAATGGACCGTCTCAATATTTAGCAAAAGCACTAACGAAAAAGGGAAACGATTTTAACTTATAAGATATTCAAAACGGGTATTGAGGTTAATTTCCACTAAAATTAATAGGCCCAGGGTTACAATTGGTTGAAAACTAGAATGGGTGTAAGGGTGTAATTTGGGGACACAACCAACGATAATTTACCTCGCATTTGCCAGAAAAAAAAATCACAAACGCGTTTTCACTTCTTAGTTTTTACACGAAAAGAATAAGTTTGAAAACCCTCATTTCCTCCTACGGTGCTGGCACACGAGGTGACATACCGGGCAAAATTAGTGAGTTTGGTAGGTACTATGAGCAATTATTTTACTGTTGCCATAACCCGAAAGAGACTGTACAGTATACACAGACCAAATTTGAACTTCGTATCTGATAACGAGGCAAAGGAACACAAGCTTCACTTCAGCAAATTGTGAAAACCGTATATTACATAACTGTTTACTTGCTGACGCACATCAAAGTCACCCCCATCACCGATAATCCTAGCTAGGGACATAAAACTGAAATTACAGAAACAAAAAATGCCTTTCGTGGCTTGCACAGATACCCATCCCCTTTCAAATTAGTTATTTGAGCAAATTCAACCTTTCTACCGTAACAATCAAAAGCTTACTGCAAACTAATTCACTGCTTGTAGCACGCACAGCAGAGTTTATTACCATTACTTCCGATAGGAAAGGTCGTAGTCCTACGTTGCAAACTGACGGCTCAAACAGAACTGAGCCTACCTGTTTGTTTTTTTTGTAGGAGTGAAGGGGGTTAACGCCGACCGTCAGCAACTGGATGGGCACTCGCCCATCCCTAATTTAGGGCCACTGGTTCCAGGGAAAGGAGAGAGCCAGTGCCGAAAGACGCTCACAATATCCATGCCTTACCGGGATTCGAACCCGGACCCATCTCGGACGAATGGTTGGAAGCCAGCGCTTGGACCACTGCGCCACCTAGGTGGCATCGTTCACTTCTAGAATCAATCTTTCGCTACCCTTTACAGTTGTGTCACTGGTTGGTTGTTTCGCCATTCTAGCACCACTCCTGGTATCAGGGGGCATATATAGAAATTTTTTCGGGAGGGACCGACCGAAAATGAAAGTGTTTGAAATCCATCAAGACAAAATAAAAGTTAATGAAAAACAGAAGAAAAAAATTAAAACATTATTTTCTATTGTAAGTTGAAAGCTTGCACGCAATTATACATTTTTTCTAATGTAAATCGCATTTTAACAAAGAAATGAACCACCTCGGGGGGGGGCTTCTCTAAATATGTCCCTGCGTGGTATACTTTAAATACGGAGGCCCTCAAACAGCCCAACAACTGTCGCTGATTCTACATGTAAATGGACGCACCAACTTTTGTGCGCACGCAGTTTGGCCATTCATGAACTCCAATAAATATTTGGTTTTACCTATCAAGTCCGTAATTTCGCTCGCAACTGAACCAAAAAAAAACAACTTATATGCACTCCTTTAGTCTACAAACCGCGCCCTCCCTCGTTACGCCAGTATTGAGTGAAACTCACTTTGCTTAGGGGTGGTTGTAATTCAGTGAACACCTTGTGTGGGTACAGGCACACACACACATTTTCTCTCGATTTTATATATTTATTACTATCACTATTGTGTTACATTACAAATGCAAAGCTGCCGTAAAGAGGCTACTTTCCCCATCCCGAAATGCGTTGTGTTAAGAAAATAAATAAATCAGATGCACATAATGGGTATGTGGTGTTCAAAGAGTCATTATGTGCCACCTTCAATGAACTGTAAACCGAGAAAGTGATTTTTCTTATTTGTTTTAATGTTCGTCCCTTTGTAGATAGATACCACATAGAATAATATAAAACCCAAATTTCGCTATTTTATTATAAGCATTGAATAAATATGAGGATTTTCCCCAATTCTCTGCCAATAAATAAGAATTGGTGCAAATATTCAAACCAAAATTACTGTAGAAATCACATTTCGCTGTGAGAGATCAAAAGCACCCGAAACAATAGTAAACAGGTAATTTTTGAACAATGCTGACGATAACAGCACAGACGCACACAACATTGCGCCTTCATCTACAGCGGCGCAAAGAAGTTGCATTACGCACACTACATATACAGAGTGTATACAGAGAAAACGCCGATGTGAGGTTAAACCAGATTTAATCCAATTCAAAATTCACTGACTGAATCCGCTGAGCTTTTGCTCCCGAGTAATTCAAGCGCAAAATTCAACGGGCCGTGACAGCATTAAGTGTCCGAAAGCCATAATGTAAGAGAAGCTCGTGGCCACGACCTCCCCCCTCCAACAAACTCTTTCGAAGAACTTTAAATCACCATGAAATGGGCGAACCTAACACGATGACTATTTTTTCCTGCCATTCTTTTGCTGCTGTCACACGTGAAATCCATAAAATTCATACGCCCCCACGTTCTCTGCAAATAATTTACAACGTTGTAAACATGCTGGACTAAACATTAAATATCTCACAGCAAACTGACAGAATTTCATTACTTCGTGATGTTTTACCTTTAAAATAATACTAGCCGGCGAATAAGACAGGAAATTACAATAAAAATAATGGAGAGAATATCCTGGTACTCTTTGTAGATAATTTATGCTATGCACCTTTCGTATGCCAAGATCTTTGTGAGTGTAAATAAAACCGGTGATTCGAGAGTATACATTTATTTATGTACAACACATTGCATTTACTACAGTCACTCACGACCACACCGAGCCACTGTCCGGTACATACAAAATGCAATTAAAATTGTTTTTGTCGTTAAACCAATGAAAGAAGATATGTGAATCATAAAAGTAAATATTTACTAAACTATGGCGGCGGCAATAGTATTTCGACTATTTAGTTTTTCAAAAACAATATTTATTATTATTATTATTTAGATTATTAACGTAAGAAACAACCCTGACACCGATGAAATGTGATGTAGCCACGCAAGTCCAACTACACACGCTAAAATCTGACCTTAAGACAGAAAGTAAACTGTGAATCGCAAGTATGTTAGTGAGGGGAATTAGTAACTTTGGGTCTAGGATATCTACAGCTACATCCCATCGTTATACACATTATTTTAAACTCTCGTCAATATCAGGGGAGGTAGCCAAATTCCGCTACGACGCATACTTATCGGGAAAAAAGGCATAGCATCAAAACACATTTTTGTAATGGCTTTATGACATTTAGCATCACGTTCTCGTGATTTACGCAGATTGCAATGAGATATTGTTACGTTTATGTAAAACGTGATGAAATAATGTTCGGCGGTAGTTTAGTAAAATATACTGTTGAGTAACAATGAAATTAACTATTGTTGCGTCACTTCATGGGACAGCATGCGGCACGATCATTTTCCAACAGTGGTTTACCCATTTTCGTTTCAACGATTTTTTTACTTGGGATTTACTTTACTACTGTCGGGAAAGATACATAGCATCAAAAAGAAACAGATTTGCTCTCAGATTTACGTTGATGGGCTGGAACTGATAGCTACTTATTTGTACATTTTTAAATCGATATTCCTCAGAAGTACTCTATTAGAAACGTAGTTTGAAGCATATTTTCCCAACAAACAAATTACACGAGTACACACATGTGGAAAAGTACATACTACTTTAACTTCTAGAGTAAGTCGAAACGCCGTCACAGACGCGCACACAAGAGAGCTGTCAGAATTTGCCAAACCCACGTGAACTTGGGATAAGATATGTATGAAGTCATTGTACCTTTTACGCGGTTCTGTCATATGCCATCTTTTAAGTCTTCTCCTTAATGTCACCGTTTTAACAGTCCATCTTCTTTGCTTCACCAGTGGCTCCATATTTAAGTCTTATACTCTCAGATTCCTCCTAAAATTATGTCTAGACCAACGCAATATCATCTTGGACCTTCTTCAAACCGTTTCCTATACTACCTTTTCATTTCCAATTCTACCCTTTCCGCTGGGGAGAATGCACATTCATTTCAGCATCTTCATTTCTACAACGTTTGGCTTATTCGCCTACGTCTCGTCTCTCATCAAACCTGCTGGTCTTACCTATTATACCCTTAAAAATTTTGCCTTTCAGCCTTCCAACTTTTTAATTTATTTACTTATCTAATTCTTAGTCTGCACAGAAGCACATCATTATTTAACGATAGGATTTAAATTTAGCTCTTTTTCCTACAGTTTTGTTGTCGCAAGGTAAATTTTATCAAATATGAACAGGCTTCATTGTTGACCCTAGTGTCAGATTTTTACGTCAACTGCTCCAGCTGCCCAACGCTATTTACGACATGTGCATGGAACTGTATATAATCAGATCCACGTATTTCTTTGGCATCATTTGCTCCTTCCTTCAAATCTATACACTGAGTGGCCACTTTATTATGACCACCTGACAGTTTTAAGCAAATGAGCTATGGCTGCACGCTGTTGCCGCCAGACGGCGAGGCTAGTATAAAAAGGGAAAGCTTAGTGCTTGCGACAGTAGTAAAAGTGATTTTGGGGTGACGAGATGGGTAAAAAATGCGATTTGACGGACTTTCAACGTGGGATGATTGTAGGAGCTCGGAGCCATGGAGCGAGTATCACCGAAACCGCCGCATTCGTGAAATGTTCCAGAGCAGCTGTTGTTTAGGTGTTTAAAGACTGGACTGTCAGCCAAAAAACTGGGTCTCTACGTGCAACGTGTGGTCGTCATCGACTAGTGACTGCTCGTGCGGAACGGAGAGTGTCCACACGGGTAACAGACAACAGAAGGGCAACAGTGCAGCAAATCACAGACCATCTTAATCAAGGATCCCCTCAAATGATCTCTGCACGCACTGTTCGCCGTACACTGCATCGGAGGGGTATGACAGCCGAAGGCCTGTTCGAACACCTTTGCTGTCTGCAACTAACAAGAGAAAACGTCTCCAGTTCGCACAAGAATTGGACAGTCGATAATTGCATGAAAACAAATTATGTGGTCCGATGAATCACGTTTTCAGGCAGTTGCGCCATGCCGATGGCCGAGTGAGAATTTGGCGGAAACAGCACGAAAGCATGGACCCCAAATGCATTGCTACAACCCTTCAAGCTGGTGGGGGCAACGTTATACTTTGGGCCCTTTAATTCGTGTTGATCAACGTCTGACTGACACATCATATCTAAACATCGTTGCGGATCAAGTGCATCCTGTAATGTGGATGGTTTATTCCAATGGCGATGGCTACTTTCAACAAGATAATGCGTCCTGCCATAGTGCTCGTATTGTACAGGATTGGTTTCAAGAACATGTCGGTGAGTTTACTTTGCTTAGGTGGCCCCCACAATCTCCAGATCTCAACCCCATTGATACTTTGTGGGATGAAGTTGAACGAGCCATCAGACAGCTGGATTCACAACCCTGCAATCTCACACTCCTGGAAAGTGCTATTCATCAAGCATGGTCTCAGATTCCACAAACTACCTATCAACATCTAGTGGAGTCCATGCCACGAAGAATCGACGCAGTATTAAAGGCAAAAGGTGGCCCAACGAAGTACTGAGGGGTGGTCATAATAAAGTGGCCACTCAATGTATAATCATGCACAGTAGTGTATTTCCTTCTCGGTGCCCCCCCCGTGAGTTATCTCGAAACAAACGTGATATTCGTCGTGCATCCTTTTTTATTCAAACTGCATGTTAAGGGGCTAAATTTACCTCTTCACTCTATTTTTTTATTCCGATATTCTCATATCCTCAGGACATTCAAAATTTGTTTTACATTTCGATCGCTGTTGTAATCCTGCACGCACACCACCTCTTTTTCCTATTAAACGGACATTAGGATATCTGCACGCTTAGGGAAATATTTCCTTTTGAAATATCTTTCCCGTAAGATACCACACGAAGTCAATACCCCGTAACGTTTTTTTAGCTTTCCACAGGCATATTGCATATCCCAGAAAGAAGGAAACCACTGCTTACACACTCCTGTTAATCCACGGTTCTGTCTAATTAGCATCGTCGACACCACATCTGTTTATGATTACTCATTTTTTTCACGTTAAATTTGCTTTTAGTATGCATTTGTCATGTAACAATGATTTTTAAACGTGTTTTTCCTGGTAAAGAAAACAAGTGGACATAAGTTGTTTTCTGTGTTGTTTCAACAATGCTACACGATTTAATTATTTTTCTTAACAATCGTCAGGGGGCTTAAAACTGTTCAACATTATAAACGTTAATCAGTATTTCCTCTAGATTTTGTCCCACAAATTGTCATACGGCTTCAAACAATGACCGCTTCCTATATTTGACGCGATGTGCATGGCTGAGTTGGCATTAGGTTTTCATCGTAATTCCTTAACACTCACTCACTGCGTAGTATTTTGCAACATAATTAAATCCTAACCTACTTACAAGAGTGAAGTTGTTGCGTAATATCTGGCGTTCACAAACAGGAAGCGAAAGACGCTAAAAAAGATAGGATGTGACGTGGAAAAGGAAGAGTTATTTACACCGCACTACTGCTTGCTTGCTTGCTCGCACTCCCCGAAACGAAACTGCGAGTACACAAATAACAGTGAGACCTTGATTCGAGAAAGATGCAGTGAACTCGCACGCTGACGGTCACAAGGAAGGACACTATCGAAAACAATTCCGTTAAATTCAGGATATAAATACGCGCCTTCAATGGTTTCTGTTGGAATATTTAAACCTGACGCCTGTTGTTCAGTAACCGTATTCACTGGAGCTGCCACTTTTCTCCTTCTCATCCTCAACTCAAAACTTGTATTTTACGCTCTTCGGGAGAAAGGAAACGACAGCTGCAGGCTACGATTGTCGAATTACCCAAAACAAAAGAAAACGAAGCCTCTGAAAACAGCAAATGCACGAACGCGCGCACGCACTGACACACACACGTACTTACCCGCGGTCAAATGAGCATGGGCACAATTATAACTGCATTCAGAACTGTTAAAAAAACAAAACAATATGCGGAATTATATTAAAAAAAATAATAATAAGGCACGGGCGGCGGAAGGTAGGGGACACGAGGGTTTCAGCCCCCCCCCCCCCCGCCTGCGGGAGACTTCCTACGAAAAGTCTTAAAATTTGTAAATTTGTATATGATTTAACGTTTTTTTTTTGTTTTCTTTTATGATTCCGCGAAGTCTGTCACCACGTTTCGCAGCTCTCTGAAAAACGCCTCAACTACAATTTTGAAAACTGATTTTACACAAACAAGTTGAAAAGTTAACTCAACGTTGTGTTCCTCACTTTAAAAATGATCGTTAAAAATTCCCAAGTGGCAATGGGCTGGATATATTGCTAGAACTGATCACCGATGGGCAACTGAAATATTAGAATAGATATCACGCAGAGGAGAAGACCCAGAAGACCACTTGATTTTAAAGCATGTTGGGTGTGAATTGGAAGAGATTTGCTCAAGACATGAAGTTGTGGAAGAGATTTGGGGAGGCCTTTATCCAGCAGTGGGCTGACAACGGTTGATAATTTGTACGAGTGAATACATATATTTATCTTTTCTTTTTCCTTTTTTTTAAATTGTTTCAGCTCTCCGAGAAGTTGGACCCAGCCGCCCCCCGGTGGCACAATGATCATAGCGCTGGCTTTTGATCTTTTGTCCGAGATGGGTACGGATTCGAATCCCGGTAAGGCATAGAGTTGTGTTTGTCTTACGGCACTGGCTCTCTGCCTTCCCTGGAACTAGTGACCCGAAATCAGGGACGGGCAACTGCTTATAACCCACTGAGTTGCTCACACGGTGGTCGTTTAACCTCCAACCGAAGAAGAAAAAAAAAACCCCAGGAGAAAACAAAAACAGTTCGACCCCCTATGCAATTATTGAGTTCTGCCACCCATGAAATAAGGTATTGACATCTTTATATGCAATTTTCATTTCCCTCACTTAACGGGAAACAGCATATTCCACCACTTTTTTTTCTTTTCTTATCAATATGACCTGTTCCTGATTCTAATTATATATTTTTTCCTCTCACAAGAGGCACAGTAAGCCGTAGACGACACGGGACTAAACCTTATCAGGGTTCTTCCTCCGTTCATTCATACACAATGTGATGAATAAAACATAGCTATTAATATTAAACAGGAATTTTACAATATCCAAAATTTAATGAAGTTATTTCCAGAGAAATATATTAAACACAGCTTGACACCACATATTCGTGTTTCCTTCTTCCCTGCTTCCGCATATTCTATATTCTAGGCGTCTAGTACCTGTCCAAGAACGATAATCAGCTAGTTTTACTAGACTACTCTATCACTCGGCCACTAGGTGGCATTACCCGGTACTTGAGAGAGGGGTGAGATACGACCTCCTCCTTCGAAAATTTAAAAGAAGATTCAATATCGTTCTTATAAATTAAGGGTAACATGCTATCTTTAAAAATTTCCCTTGAAATATTACGGCTGATGTATCTACTTATAGTAATGTTAAGAGTGACACACACACAAAAGAGGAAGCAATGTCATTCTCTGCTCAAGCAGTTCTCTGAAGTTCATCTTACGAAACCGGTACCTTAATAAAACTTCATGGAAAATTCACATTAAAAAAAGGACCTCCAGTTGCGCTAAACATATACGAAGGTAAACTACGTTATTCAACCAGGAGAATTAGGTCAAACTTTTTCTTGGAAAGCCTGTCTTTAACATGTTACACGCCATTACTCTTATGAAGCTTCAAAGCCAAGATCACAACATTTTCGGGACAGATGATGGCTTAATGCTGACTATCTTTAAGAAAGTAGTGACACAGTGAATGCACCTCCGGATATTAAATTTTGGGATAACCGCGAATTGTATATATACGTATATTTCCATTTTTTAACATCTTCACTATTCCATCGCAGGGAGGGAGGGGGCGGGGGGATAACGACCAAAGCGAGAAACTAAGGCTATAAGCAGTAGCCTCTTCCTAATGGAGGTCGCTCATTTCCGCAAGAATACCGATTTTAACATCCCTCCCCATCTGATAGCCCAATTCCGCATGTTTTGTTTTGTTTTTTTGTCCCGTGGCTTTTGTCAACACCAAGGCCGCTTTATTTCTAGCAAGGAAATAAAATTTATTTTGTCTAGCAGGGAATATTTATCCCTTATGCACTTTTTCATTGACTGAACATACACAGTACGCACTTCCACAGAAACTTCTCATTGACACAACATAAACAGTACGCACTTCCACTGAAACGAATGTACGTAAAATTTCAGGGATTCCAACTTCCACAACAACGGTTCGATAATTTTTGTAAAATTATATTCTCAGGATTTGCACACGATTAAATCCTTTGCCTTTGCAAATCCTTGCTCATTGACTGAACATATACAGTACGCACTTTCACAGAAACGTCTGGCCATAAAACCCATGCGGAAATGGGTTATAAAAAAGCATGGGGAATTGCTCCGTAAAACTCATGAGAAATCGGGCCATCAGTTTGGGTGGGTGGGGGGTTAAAATCGGTATTCTTGCGAAAATGGGAAACCTCGTCCCTAATTAGGAGCTACTGGTTCCAGGGAAGGAGCACAGTCAGCGCCGTAGGGCAGAAGCACCACCTAAAATCATCGGGGACTCGAGCAGAACACGAATGATTAACCAGAGGCCAACTGCTCTGATCACTCTGCCACCGAGGTGGCATTAGCACTTGCGATTGCGCGGTACTTTCCTGCTTGCTCCGTATTCCTAATGAAATCACACGTTAGGAAGTTGGATAAATTGTTAAAACATTCACAGCATGCCATTATCTGAACGTCGCGAAATTTAACGCATTTTATCTCAATGAATGAAATGCGGGATTACACCATTGTACAATACAAATTTTGAAGATGTGAATCCGTTTATTGGTGTAAATATGACATGGATGGTAAGTCCGATAATATTCGAAAACTTGAAAATTTCGTCGTCTTGGAGCGGGAATCGAACCCGCGTTTTCCAGATAGCGCCCGTTTTTATCAGACAAAACAAGAAGATTCATAACAAACTTCAAAGATTAAAAAGGCAGAGATGAGACGTATTAATTTTGTTTCTGGGTTTAACGACCACCATGCCCCAACTCTTACGGCTACAGCAGTCATCTGTCCCTAATTTAGGGCCAGTAGTTCCAGAGAAAAACAGAGCTAGCAGCACAATCAGACAAGCACACCGTCCGCGATTCGAACCCGGGCCCACCTCGAACGACACCTTAGACTACACCCCCATCAGGGCCGTTGGGCAGCGGATGACTTAGTGGTCAACGTTCGTGACTACTACGGAAAAGTCTCAGATTCGATCCACGGCAGGTACGAACGCTCGAACCTTACTAAATATTCGCCGTGGATTGGATGGGAACGTTAAGCCGTCGGACCCAGGGTACTGACCCCGTTAGAAATAAGGGCATCTTTCTTCCCCTTTCTACCTCGTTTCCCTATGACTTTCCTGTCAGGCACTCTATTACAAAATCTTCTAGCTTCCTACTTCTAAGGGTTGTTTAAGACCTGGGATCAGACACTCCCTAAAATCCTCAACATATGATCTGATCTGACCGTGGAGGATGGAACGTATTTACCACAAGCTCAGTAATGTTTACGCAGATTAACACGCATTGATGCGTGAGTAGAGGGGGCACGATAATTTTCAGAGTTGAGTACATGCATACATGCCATTTTCTTTTCCACCATTCTACGCTGCGTCTAAAATAGATCGACTAGTATTTTCGCACATGATAACTATTTTCAACGCAGCTGCGATCATTTGCGGCATTTCACTAATCGATTTTATTCGCCAAGCGAATTCACGTCATTTCGCTCTGGCTTTCTAACACAGAATTTTATATTTTCATCACGTAATATCCTCGTTATGATGGGTATTCACTAAAATGTGGCTAATACGGCTGGAACATTCACGTCACGCATTCACTTGCTGCAAACACTGCTACGCGATTCCTCATACATAAAGCGAAATGCGCTGTTTTGAAAATTTGGTCGTGTCAATGCGTTTTAAAATATCTATACCGATAACATCTGACACTGGCCTTGGAGTTATTTAACGCCAGATCTCTCGCCACGAAACGTACTAAAGCTCGAAGATTGGACGGGGGGGGGAGTAGGAGTTACACTGTAATAAAAGCGGAAATGCTTCTGTGTGACACGGGTGCTTGTTTTGAAGGTGATTTCCTGCTCATTAGTTACACCAAAATCTCATAATGGATTCCTAGCAAACGAGTACCTTAGCACAGTTGCAAGCTTAACACCTTGATTTCTTACCTACAAGAAATAACCTAATGCTAGATATTCTTAAATGTTCACATCTTACCACAAAGCTTAATTAAACAAACACGGATAGCGTAGGATCTCCATGGATCTTTTTATAGTTCACTTATTTTTTTTTTTTTTTTTTTTTTGGAAAACTTACAGGACAGTGTCATTGAATAACGACAGCATAGATTAATCTTTTATTTCTTAAAAAAAAAAAAGGTCCTTTAGCTAATTTCAAGCTTTTAATTACGAACCACCATAGCTATTATACACCGAAGAGCAAAAATATTATGACCAACTGTCTAATATAATGTTAGTCTCAACGTGCCGCCAAAACTAGCTCTTTACCAGGGCGCTACAAGATTTCTAAAGGTGTCTTGTGGTACCTGGTGCAATCCCGTTACCAGCAGATCCTTTAACTCTTGGTAAGTTTAAAGATTTCTAAAGGTGTCTTGTGGTACCTGGTGCAATCCCGTTACCAGCAGATCCTTTAACTCTTGGTAAGTTTAAAGATTTCTAAAGGTGTCTTGTGGTACCTGGTGCAATCACGTTACCAGCAGATCCTTTAACTCTTGGTAAGTTTAAAGATTTCTAAAGGTGTCTTGTGGTATCTTGTACAATCACGTCACCAGCATATCCTTTAACTCTTGGTAAGTTTAAAGATTTCTAAAGGTGTCTTGTGGTATCTGGCACAATCACGTTACCAGCAGATCCTTTAAGTCTTGGTAAGTTATGTGGTTGTGCTGCCGCAGCTTGGATTTGCTATTCCAACACAAACCACAGATGCTCTATTGGTTTGATGTCTTGGGAATTTAGGCGCCAGGGCAATCAATACCTGGAAGACTTCCTCATGTTCCGCGATCCAATCTCGAACAATCGGAGCAGTGCGGCATGGTGCACTAACCTTCTGAAACAAGGCACTATTAGAGGGTAATACCGTTGCCATGAAAAATGTAATAGGTGTACAAATAAGTTTTAAAGCGTTTTAAGACAACGCAATATGTAATTTGGGAGAAAACAACAATACCTTTACGAATCAAAATATGTGCCGTCGTTATCTATCATTTTCCGCCATCGGTCGGGCAGCTGATGGATTCCAGCCATGAAGAATACTTCGTCGTGTGACGCGATGAAGTCGTCAACCCATTTTTGCCCTTCGTCTCATGTCCGGAGCCGTACAGCAGACAAATCATATTGCATCGATCGGAACAAATGATAGTCTGAAGGGGCTATGTTGGGACTATACGCCGGGTGCTCTAAAACTTCCCAGCCAAGCGTCAATAACGTTTCCTTGACCGATTTCGCTACATGCGGCCTAGCTTTGTCATGCAGTAATTTCACGCGAAGCAATCCTTTGCCTGTGAATGAACGTTTCCGACAGATTTCCTGGTTCAACTGGTTCAATGGCAGCAACTGTTGCTTGTAGCGATCAGCAGCAGTTTGACCCTGTTCTAATAGTTTATAATCGAGCACACCCTTCATATCCCACCAGACGTACAGCAGAACTTTCTTGGAGTGAATATTGCGTTTCGGTGTCAAAGTCGTTGCTTTACCGAAGTCAACCCAATGTTTTTTGCGTTTGGGATTGTCGTACCATATCCACTTTTCATCACCTGTAACGATTTTCCACAGGAAAGACTTTCTGTATTGTTCATTCAACAGATTTAAACACTTCATGACACGCTCATTCTTGTTGCTCTGACTCAGGTCATGTGGCACCCATTTTCCTTCCTTCTGAATCTTTCCCATTGCGCGTAAACGATTGGAAAGGGTTTGTTGAGCTACCCCAGTTGTTCAGCTAGTTTTTTTTTTTTTTTGTGTGTGTGTTTGAGACAAATCTTCATCCAGCAATGCTTGCAGTTTCTCATGTGCAACCTTCCGCTACGTTCTCGATCGCTAACATCAAAATCACTTGTTTTAAACCGTCTAAACCAGGGGTGCACAACCTTTTTATGAGTGGGGGCCAAGTTTATTTTTACATAATAAGTGGCGGGCCGCAAGTTACCTTTTCACATAGGCACTTGCGAAACCCTACCACTAAAGCTAATTTTACTATTATCCGAATAACCTATTTTACCAGCAGACAAAAAATGTGTTTCAATACCATTTTTGTGTCCTCTAAATGGTTTAAATCCATTTTTGAAGTTTTTTGGCAAATTGCGTTATTAAAGTTATCAAATTACTGATTTACAATCAACTTACTCCTAATTGGAAAAGGTTTAGGGGTATATAAAATAAAATAATACTATCACAAGGTTGTAAAATTTTTATTTTTACAAAAAACAGAATTCTTAACATCAAAGTATATAAAAAATTAAAATCAGTATATCGTCAAACTGACCATCAAATCAAGTAGTAGCCTAATGCTCCTAATGAGATGCTTGGCATTGTTTATTTTTCAATAGTCTGTCAATATCAGGTTCAATGTTAGAGATGGTAATGCGCAAGTTTCCCTCCAATAGTGTATCACTTAAACGGGAACGACACTTTGACTTTATTTGTTTCATCAAAGAAAACGATTGCTCGCATAAGTAGGTACTTCCAAACAACGTTGCCGTTTTTAAAGCATGATCTTTGAGCAATTTCATTTCTTTCGGTAAGTAATTTTTGTAAAATTCTAGGAGAGAAACTTCAGAGTATTTTGTTTTTAACTCATTGTTACACTGAAGATCAATTAATTCCATCTGGAAATCTAGTGGCACTGACGCAACGTCAGTAGTGAATGGTAGAAAACATATCAAACAAAACCTCAAATTTTGTTATATCTTCAAATCGTCTTTTAAACTCATTGTGAAGGTCCACTACAAGAGATGCATATTTAGCCACATTTACATGGAATTCAGAACTTTCAACAAAACTTTTCATTGTTGGAAAATTTGCTAGTTAACGAAACATTTTTATAATTTTCTTATTTCAACTAGGGCCTACAATAATGGGAAAAAATCTCATCATTCACAATATATATATTCACGTTTTCAATAGTATAAAATATTTATCCGCGGGCCGCATAAACTGACTTTGAGGGCCGCAAGCTGCCCGCGGGCCGCGGGTTGTGCACCCCTGGTCTAAACCAAAACTCACATGTGCGTTTCGATACAATATTCTTCCCCAGAACAGATCGTTGCACAGGCTTTTGCAGCACTTCTTCCTTGATGAAATTCGTAACGAATGCGGTGTCGAATAAATGCAGTATCGATTGCCATCTTTCACCTACCGATGTGCAAGTGCGTTTGACTGTCACATTTTATACTCTGGACCAGTTATGGTCGCATGACAACAACGCGGGGGAATGTCAGATATGTAAATTCGCGGTATACGTTACACAAAAAACGCTTTAAAACCTATTTGTACACCTCACATCTGGTCTGCAATTATGTCTAGGTAGGTGGCAGACACCATAGTTGCTATTATTGGCATATCTTCACTGTATTCCATGTAACTGTTTCCTTCAGAAAACTTTAAAATTTTCATCGTCCTGGAGCGATGAAAATTTTCATGTTTTCTGAAGGAAGTGGTTACGTGGAACACAGTGAAGATATGCCAGTAATAGCATTACATTGCCTATCATGTATTTATGAATAATTATTTCTTCGGGGAAATTCGTTTTCCAATTGTATATGACGCCATAGTTTCCTGTCAATGAATGACTGGACCCAGGATTTCCCAGCAGAAAAGAAATATTAAAGCATTAGTACACTTCCTCCACTGCCTCGTTTTCGTCCCACACGGTGCATTATGGTCCACCGCTTCCTCAGATAAACGACGCACACGTACTCGGTCGCCCACATAGTGTAACAGGAAACTAGAGTCATCGGACCAGAGGAACTGCTTCCAATCATTCAAGGTCCAATTTTGATGATCGCGCGGCCACTGTAGGGGCTTTTGACTGTGAACCGAGGTTAGCATGGGCACTCAGAGCAGCCTGCGGCTACGCAGCCCTATTTTCAGCAGGGTTAGATGTACTGTTTTGTCGTGACACATTACTCACGTCACCAGCGTTCAAATTACTAGCGAGTTGCGTCACATTATCGCTTCTGTTGCCTAGTACATACATGAGACTGACCAAGGAACAAAAAAAGCTGAACTTTTTAACTGGGCGAAAGAAATCAGAACATGCGACAAGAAAGTGTGAATATAAAGCAGCACAAGCAAGATGGAATTGTTCACTGTATTCACAATATTAAATTACTGAATTCAAAACAAAATAAAGTGATTTTAAAAGACACTGCTTCAAACACAGCTGTTTTTTTTTTTTTTTTTTTGTGCTTGCTAGAACATCAGCCCAATTTTTCTCTTGTGGTGCTTTCTTCTCCATAAGTTCCATGGCCATATTTGCCTTTTGTTGACTCTGTAGTTACACAGCAATCTTTGCTTAGTTTTTCTTTCTGTTGATATCATTCCTTTCCTATTTGTTCACCACTTTTTCTTTCCTCTTCCCCTTTTATTCCCTCAGATGACAATAATTTATCCATCATGCTGAAAGAACTGAAGTCTGAGGACCACGAACGCATGGTATCAGAGCTTTCACTACTTTAGATAAATGGTGCGACTTTCAGAATATGAATACTTTTGAACACCATGCAGCAATTTTAACAAATTTTCGAACTCCGCCACTTCTGTTTTTGGAAAATCTCCCCATTTATGGGGGAAAGTAACACTTAACAACAACACAGGGTGGTGAGAACATCGCAGGAAGAGAGAAAAAAAAAAGCGGCAGAAATCTTCGCTCCGACCGACTTCCGTTTTCGGAAACTTCTTCCTTCATTTTTAGGTTGAAATGCAGTATTTGTGGAATAAAAGGTTATTTAAGAACAATACTAGGCAGAAGGAACATCGTGAGAAAAAAATAATAAGATTACGGGAGAAATCTTCGCTGCATCTAACTTACGTTTCCGAAAAACGGAATCCCGTTCGTCAAACGAAAAACGACCCCCCCCAATCTGTTCAGTTGTGCATTGATCTCGAGAATGCCCAAAATGATAACGGAAATGGCAGACCAGGGAAGAATCTCATGCCTGAAGACAAGAAAATCTTCGCGCCCTCTTAACTTCCGTTTTTGGAAATCGTTGCCCACAGTTCAATGCTTTAAGCAATAAAATTATATTTAACAACAATACTGGGAACAGGCAACATCGTGAGAAAAAATAAATTACGATCACGGGAAAAATCGTCGCTCCGTTTAACTTCATTTTTTGAAAGTTTTGAAAAACGAAATATCATCCCCAGAAGGAAAACGAGACCTCTCTGACCCCCCTTCCCCCATTTTCTCTTCAGTTCTGCATCGATCTCGAGAATGACCTAAATGATGAGAAAAAAAAAAAAAAAAAGAAAAAAAAAAGCGGAATTCCGCGAATCCGCGGAAGGATCTCATGTATGCTAGTACCATACTGGATAGCCTTCGCTCACCTCCTCTAGCATCGATGAACCGCGGTCGGCCCACACCTTGCGGTGGTTCGTGGTTTTTGCCTCTTCCGGCCACTTTTTGAAGGTACTAACCAACCACACGGCTGAGCGTGAGCACACCACAAGCCTTGCCATCTCGGAAATGTTGTGACCTTGTCGTGTAGCCATTACAATTTGGCATTTGTCAAACTCGCTTAAGTCCGCTGCTTTTTCTCCACCTGAAGAACAAGAACAACACTGATTAACAGAGCTCAGTATCAGGTACTATATTTACGAGTATAAAGTTTCATGTCCTTCACACGCGCAGTCATTTACCTGCAGTTGCTTCGATTTACATAAAGACGCGTTGGTCATAATGTTTCGGTTCTTGGGTGTAGATACATCAAAACCTTTTTCGAAAAGCCAATTTACTGGTTCACTCCAGTGGATGATGAGAGTTCGAAAGATTATAAAAAAACACTGCAAATAACGATGGCCATTTTTTCTTGATGCAATTATGAGCAAAAACACCACCCATTCTTATTCAGGATTCAAACCCAGACACATCACAGTGCAAATGGTTAGTAGAACATACCGAAAACTATCTTGACAACGCGCTCGGCTTGGTTTCTAAAAAGTAATAACGCAATGCAAATTTTTACTTTTCATTCAATTTAGAAAATGTCCTTTCTGATGGAAGTGTAGAGTGTAGATAGATATTCAGAGGGTTATCATTCCAATAACCATGGATGGGGGAACGGGGAAAGGACCCACTTGAATGACGACGTACAAACCCAATTCCTCTCAGTATCCACTCTCTCCACTCAAAAGGAGTGCAACATACACTGAAGTGCCAGAAAAACTGGTACAGACGAGCTTATGCAAAATACATAGCAACGTCACCTATGCGCGCACTCTGTTGCGTCCGCCAATGGGTATATAAAAGCGATAGACATCCTTGCCAGCTGTCAGAGCTGTTTTCGGCATGAGAATGACAAGTAATAACGATTTAAGCGATTTTCAACGCGGTGTCATAGTTGGCGCTCGTGAGATGTGTCATAGTATTGCGGAGGTAGAAACGAAGTTTGGATTTTCACGGACGACCATTGCAAGGGTGTACCGTGACTACAAGAATTCCGGCAAAACCTCCAACCTACGATACCAGTGTGGCCGTAAAAAGACATTGGGTGAACGTGACCATCGTCGGCTGTCAAGAATCGTTTCACGCCATAGGCGTGCAACACTCTCGCAGGTATCATCGGAATTCAATGCTGGAGCCTCAACAAGCATCGCGTCCGGACTGGGCAACGTACCCTGCGTGATATGGGCTTTGGGAGCCGACGCCCAACTAGAGTACCCTTGATGGGTGCACGACGCAGAGCTATGCGCCTCGCTTGGGCACGGCAACACCTCCACTGGACACTTGATGACTGGAAATAAGTATCCTGGTCTGACGAGTCGCGTTTCGAACTGTATCGTGCAGATGGAAGGATTCGTGTGTGGCGCAAACCCCATGAAGCCATGGATCCCGCCTGTCAACAGGGAAGGTGGAGGGTCCGTAATGGTATGGGGTGTGTTTAGCTGGACTTCACTAGGACCCCTGGTACGTCTACAAACGCCTGTGACCGGCTAACACTATGTGCGCATTCATTCTGACGAGGTACATCCGTTCATGTCCTGCATTCATGCTGATGGGTTGGGCCTGCCTGTTCCAATAGACAATGCACCTTCACATAAGTGTCGGGACGCCACATTATGGTTAGAGGAGCATTCATCTGAGTTTGGGGTGTTACCGTTCCCACCCAAGTCCCCAGATCTGAACGTGATAGAACACATTTGGGATGCCATGCAACGCGCTATCGAACACAGGAACCCGAGACCTCGGAATACACCCGAATTGTGGAACGCTCTGCAGGAAGTATAGTGTGCATTTCCTACAGAATATTTCCAGAAGCTAGTGGAGTCCATGGCCCGTCGTATTTCTGCAGTCCTGAGCTTCCGTGGGGGGCCTATCAAGTATTAGACTAGTGTACCAGTTTTTCTGGCACTTCAGTGTATGTATCGCGTTGTCCCGACGAGCTTTTTTAAAATAAATACTTGGAAAACGAAACTAATCACATAATAACTTCCTATTTTCCAAACATGAATAACAAGGCAATTTGCTGCTAGAAAAAGTGCCCGGTTTTCCAAAAAATGGTACAATACTTTAAGTGTTAATACCGATGATGCGACTGCTCTCTCTATCAAGAGCCCCTGCCAATACGACACGTTCGCCATTGGTTGACAGCCCGCCAAGTAACTGAAAGAAAAGACAAAAACACTCGGCTTCAATCCCGTTAAATCTCTACATGGCAGAGTCAGCAGCAGGCAAGTTCGAAGGGCTTTGCTCTTTTGCGGATTCCATCGCGAACTAAAAATACCTTTCGTGGAGGGGGAAAAACAGCCACGTTTTCCGTTTCCTTTGTCGCAAGGGTTATAAACAAAATAATCAAAACAGAGGAAAGCAATCCGATACTTGAAGGAATTATTCGGAAGAAAGTTACAAGATCCAACAGTAATATACAGAAATACACTAATCACATATACATTGAATAAATAGTGGTCTTAATTATTCATTTTAAGCGTAAAATAAACTCAAGAACTGACAAGCTTTCACTATCCTCAGGGAGGCTTTTTCTAGGCTATAAGTTGGTTAGTTGGATTGGAGTTCATTGCCGCAAGGGACTCAATGAACCAAAGAGCGCCAAGGCTATACATTGCAGCAGGATTCAAGATAGGATCCTGCTTCAACATATAGCCTAGAAAAAGCCTCCCTGATGAGAGCGAAATTGGAAGCTCTTGAGTTCATTTTACGCCATATAAACGGATATTTAATATCACTGTTTATTCACGGTATGTGCGGTACGTAGTGTTAAAGTCACGTGATTTGTCGACGATAAAAACACGTCTCACACTTCTCAGCGGTAGTCCTTTTTTTTTTTTTTTTGATTGGAGGTTTAACGACCACCGTGAGCAACTCAATGGGCTATAAGCAGTCGCCCGTCCCTAATTTAGGGTCATTGGTTCCAGGGAAGGGAGAGAGCCAGTGTCGTAAGACAAACACAACATCCATGCCTCACCAGGATTCGAACCCGGACCCCTTACGGACGAATGATCAGAGGCCAGCATCTTAGACCACTGCGCCAGTCCTCAAGGGTGGAAATCAACATCACGTGTTAAATACACTCCATCCTTAATAATTGGAAACTACGATCGCAAGGTTCGTACTCTTCCAAGCAAAATAAATTCAAGCACTTTTCAAGGACTTTTTAAAGCCGAATTATCATATGTGTGTACTGCCAGTTTGTCAGTAGGTAGGTATTTTAGTAATTTCAGACCATCAACCTTAGTTGAGGTGGGCACATCTTCCTTCAATGACCTGCCTGTTACCTCCTTGACACTCCCTGTTGGTTTATTTTGTTAACTTTGAATTGCCCCTCTGTTTTAGTGTTTTTCGAAATCCTTTTATTTTGTGGAATATTTTTAGAGGGTACATTATTTTCGTATTCATCTGCTGGTATGACACTTATTGTTTACTTGAAACTATTTTTTTTTTTTTTTTGATGCATTACTTTGATGCAGCCAGGAGACGAAGAGTTCACGCATGAAGCACAAGCAATTTCTAGAAGTTCCACCCTCCGGCGAGAACGTGTCCTTAACTCCAGTCAACAGGAGTCCATCATAATTTGCAAATACATCATTCCACTTATTTTACCCCCATGCCTGATGCTTTACTCTGTAGTGATATCATAGCCAAGGCACAGCTGTCCACACACTCTCCTGGGTTGAACGCAAGTTCTTCGCTATTTGATCAGCTTGGTGTTTTTATCAGAACTACACAGAAATCTCCTATACATCTTTTTAGCACAAACAATTATTTAACACATGCTCTTTCATGCCATTACTTAAAAAACAAAGCAGAACAAAATTTCAAGTACTATTTACAGAGCCTTAAACTTTTTCAAGCACTTTCAAGGACTTGAAAATGAACTTTTTTATTCAAGGTTTTCAAGGAGCGTACAAACACCATGGATCGGAACACTTGAAAGAAAGTAAAAAATAAACAGGGATAAATGTTTCTAAAGAACGTGCTATGTACTCAGCTGAATGAAAGATTGAATCCGAATCTTGTTTTCATCCACAAGACTGTTCTTAACAGTAATTTCTATCTTTAAGGTGAAAAGAATCCTTTAACCACGTTTATGCCAAAATTGACATTTCCGGATAATTCCCAGTTCATCAGGTAAATACAAAATTGTCAACTGCGAATTTAGACACAAGTGAACATTTTTCTGTCTAATGATAACACACCTTGAAAGTTTCGAGCACAGCTCTTGATTCGAAGAAACTCTGGCTGCCGCATTTAACTCTGGTCAGTTTAGATTTACAGTGCTCTTCAACATAAAATATCTTCCAAGAACTATATGAAAAACATTTTATAATCAGTAATTGGGAAAATAGCTGGGGAACACAGTACAAAGCAAAAGAAAATACACTCAAACGCCAAAAGTCTTGGGATACGTACCAAGTATCGTGCAGGACTTCCTCTATCTAGCCCGGCGAAGTGCAGCAATTCGACGTGGCATCGATTCCACAAGTGGCCCGAATACTTATGGAGAGATGTTGAGCCATGCCGTCCACAGTTCCCTGGTATTTGTAGGTGCAGGATCTTGGGTGCGAATGGACCATTCCACCACGTCCCATAAGTGTTCTTTTGGGTTCATGTCGGGCGAACGTGGTGGCCACACCATGCATCAGAACTGCCTAGAATACTCCTCGAACCAATTTTGGACAACTTGGGCCCGATGACAAGGTGCATTGTTCGCCTGAAAAATCCCATCGTTGTTGGAGTACATGAAGGGCTGCAAATGGTCATCCAGCAGAGCAACAAAACGATTACCGGTTAATGACGTGTTTACGAGGGCCCAAACCGTGAAACGTAAAGACACCCCACATATGTACGGAATCACCACCAGCTTGCACAGTGCCCTGTTGAAAGCTTGGGTCAATGGCCTCATGGGGTCTGCGCCACACCTGAACCTTACCATCAGCTCGTAACAACTGGTAGCGTGACTCATCGGACCACGCCACGTGTTGCCAGTCTTCCAGGGTCCAATTACCGTGTTTACGAGCCTAGGTGAGGCGCTGTGTCCGATGTCGTGGTGTTAACAAAGGCACTCTGCTCTCAATCTGTTGTTGACTGAGACATTTACGGGTTGGCAATCTGTTAGACTGTTGATATTTCTGCAAATGGCAACTTCTCCCACAGTTCGTTTTGTGGGCGAAGCAGTACGTTTGGAAGTGGATGCTTTGTGTTGAGATATTGCCCTATTTCTTTTCGCCTTCAATTCGAAACCGGACAAATGTATGGGACTAGAATCATCCATTCAAGTTTCCCTCACGGCCACGTAGTCCATTGGTTCACATGCACTAGTTGTAGAAGTGCTTGGTTGTGGCTCCACACGTTGCGCTGCTTCGGCTTTCTTCTGTCTATGAGCCCTACATCGTTCTGCATTAGTCGTTTTGGGCTTATTCGATTCCTTTTGAGTTCTTCTTTTTCTAATATACGTTTGTAATATTTTGAGTCGGACTTTTGCTTCAAATATTTACACATTTTGATTTTCTCACAAATATTTTTTTCATTTATCACATATAAAGTACACTGCTGGACAATTGCTAAGGACGGATCATAAACTGCTATATAGCGCATAAAAAGGTAAGTGTGGTTGGATGCCAAGTGAAATAAAATAATGTCAGAATGCCAGGACATTACAAGAAAGACAATTCATTGCGCTCTGAAATCCAGAAGGCTTTGGAACGTGTTCAAGGGACAAACAGGCCATTTTGTGCAGAATACGTAAACGTGAAAAAAATGCAATTACCGTCCGCAGGCGTTGCGGTGTAAGATGTCAATACGGGATATGGGCACCATGGAGGGCGATGCTAGATTCCACACGTCGTGTCATGCTTTGCACAACATTATCAAGCAGCTGTTGGGGTAATTTATCCCATTCCTCTGTCAGTGCACGGATGAGGGTGTCCTTGTTTATTGGAAGGCATTGGCGACCAGCAAGACTCCTCCCCAAAGCATCCAACACATTTTCAATAGAATTCAGATCTGGAGAACGTGCTGGCTATACGAGGCGTTGAATATCCTCGCTCTCAAGACACTCCTGGACAGCGACTGTTTGATGACATGTTGCGTTGTCGTCCATGAAAATGAATCTATCACCGACAGCACCACGGAACATGCGAACATGAGGTAGCAGAACATCATTAATGTATCGTTGGCCAGTCATAGTCCCAGTAGGAAGCACATAGAGGGACGTACGGCCATTGATCATGATGCCAGCCCATACCATGACACTACATGTCGGATATCGGTCCCTTTCCTGTATGTTTGCTGGACAATATGCAGTACCACTATCACGCCAGATCAGTTGTCGTCGACAATCAGACGATAGACTGTATCTACTCTCATCTGAGAAGAGGACAGCAGACCAGTCGTTATCAGTCCAATTGCGATGTTGATGGCACCATTGCAAACGGGCGGTACGGTGACGTCTGGACAATGGGATGCACACAACAGGACGGCGGGCGTACAGTCCTCCTTCATGCAAACGTCTGGCGACAGTTTTTCGGGAGATCCGCTTGCCAGTAGCAGCCATAAACTGATTTGCTACCTCACTAGCTGTGCTGCGCCGGTGTCTTTTTGTTGATAGCACTATGTACCGATCTTCTGCGGGTGTCGTACTGCGAATACGACCTCCCCCGTGACGTTTGCTACACTCTCCATTTGTTTGAAATGATTTCTAAAGCCTTGAAACAACACTGTGGCAACATCTGTTATTTTTCGCCCTTCTTCAATCTTGCCAATAATACGGCCACGCGCAAAATCATCTAGGTGATGTCGGGAAGACATACTGAAAATTGCAAGTTCGTGAATTGATTCTTTTTCTTTCAACTTTGCGTTTGAACAACAACGGTCAATACGCGTCAAATCCTTTATATCTCTTATCAGCGCTATGACGTCACGAACAAGTTCGGCAATCCAAAATTTGCATACGCACAACACGTCTTACGGTATCCTGCACTTATGCTAATTTCCACATTTTCCTGCCTTCCATTTTATGGTTGCTATCGTTACTATTGTCATCCGTCCTTAGCAATTGTCCGGCAGTGTATTTATTAAATGTGTATGAATTATTGGTTTTTAGATAGATCTCATCTAGACGAATCGTTCGAGACCAATATCACGATCCTATTTCTACGCGATCTCGAGTTATACTTATTTCAAGGCGCTTGACTCAGCGTATTCGACCCCAAAATGGCGGACGCTCTCTCCTCTCCCCGCGCAAAGTTGGTATTCTTTGAATCATTGGTTATTACTCTTTTTATGTCAGTTATAAGATTTTAGCTATTTGTTATAATTTAGAAATTATAAGCATTTGATCAATCGTAAGAAATTATGTCGGTCAAGTTTCCCTAGAGGGTACCAATTAAAGACATGGCACCGATTTTAAACACGTATCACGTCATAAAAAAAAAAAAATACACATATCAAACGAAAATGGTGTGTCATAAACAGCAATTCCAAATTACGGTCCACTTGTTTGGATTTAAAAACCAATTAAATGGTACGCAGCTGACAACACAATCTTTTAAAGTATTTTTAAGCATCAGATGATGGAAGCGTGAGCAGTTACACTGCAGTTAATTGTAAAGGTACCGAAGTGGTACGATTCGTTAATCCCAGCTCGCTCTACATCTGGTGTTTTTCTGGTTTCTAAACGTGATATTTTAGTTTTATCGCCACTTATCATAAAGTTCGTCCTTCAAATTTCTAACTTGTTTACAGCCCCGATATATCTCACAGGAATAATCAGCTGGCACAAGCAGTATCTCTGGTGCTTCAATCTTATCTCGCAGGCAACTCATTCCATATCATACAGAGGAATAAAATTCGAATCTTTCCTGCTTTTACAGTTTGTGTCAGCGACATGAAGTTTCAAATCTCATGTTTGCGACAAGGGTGATTGAAGCTATCATTAAGATCTGCTGAAAGCGGTTAAAAACCTACGTATCTGTAACTTAAGGTGGACGTACGGATGTTGGAAGAGTTAAAAAACAAAAAATCGCTGAAAATAATAACATTACGTCAGTTTTAAACGAGTTTTTAAGTCATCGACAACAATCCAAGGCCGACGCCTTGCTGGCCAAGAAAACCATTTTATTGCACTCCGAACGGCTTTAATGAAGAGAGAATGTTGTGCTAGAAATGACACTGCAAAAGGAGAAAATGTCTAGAAAGAAAAAAAAAAAAACATGCAAAGCTTGCTTGGGGGGGGGGGGAAATGGAAGACCCGTGTTAAGATATCTAAATATGTTTCCAACACTTAAAAAGCTCTCGAATTTTGACAATACACGAGCAGTCCCGTATACATTTTCCTTTTTCGAATAACAACCCCCTTTAGCATCTAAATCTAAGGATGTCTCTAATTTAAATCCACTAAGTCCAGAGATTGGACAGAACTAGCTGCATATAACAAACTACCCATGCCTTATCCGATACTTGAAGCCTGGCCTAACACGGATAAACCAGACGCCCGCACCTATATAACCACTCAGCCACCGGAACGTCGCAAAATATATGAATTTTTTTACGCGTCTTAGCAATACTGCAGCTGACAGTCGGAATATTACTGCACTTGCTTTTCGTTTTTATTTGAGGGGGATTTCGATAACCACCAATGGGCTGCAGCTATGATTTGATAATTCGTCTTCAGCCATACAAGAGAAATTCATTTCTGGAGACATTAGTACCTATACAGGTAACAAAACATGTCACGAGTAACTTCCGTTGAGAGAAAACTGCTGGTTGGGGGTAGACTTTATAATAATTTCTTTGATCAATCTGGAAGTGTAAAGTAGTGCACCTTGCGGTTTTCTAATCGAATGAATGAAGATGTAACGTATCCACTGTTCTGCAAGATACAACCGGTACAGAAAAAATAACAATACACATGCTTCATCGGGAAAGCGGAAAAGGCTACCCAGCGTCGTAAAATCGCGTAGTGTCCCACAACAGGTGTCATTAGGAAGGCACAGTTTGTATTGTAGATCATGTCCGTACCCGCTTGACACGCATAGTTGCATACTCGTATTTCGATTAACACCCAAAATTCGAGTGAAAATCCAGTCTCATATCTCAAATTCACCTCTAACACAACCTTGTATTGAATTGTTGCATTGCACTATTTACATCTGCTGTACGGACAGACTAGATACGCCTGTCCTTCCGTATAATCTGTCAGATTATAAAACTAAACAAATGCATTTCTTTACAGATTTTAGATACATACTTTTTTCATTGTTTGCAATGGATTCCTATTTAACCCACATTAAAACCAACTTTACGAGCAGAATTCTCTGAATCAATAAACTGCGTAATATGAGCCTTTGTACAGTATTACTCATTTACGAGGCTGACTCGGTGGCGAACGGTCTGAGACCCGGGTTCGAGTCCTCGATGAGACGTGTGTATGGTTGGTATGTTCGTCCGATGGCACTGCTGTCTCTTTCCTGAACATTAGGGATGGGCAACTGATAAGGCATGCGTAGTCTGACTCAAGAGTTCCTCATTGTAGGTCCTTAAAACCAGAAACAAGTTAGTAAAATCATGCAATGCATTGATTATGATACGCTTTCCAACATACCGGAAATCATTACTCAAGTTATGAGGATAATGGCTGTAGAACAAATCTCGCTCCAGTGTCCTGACCTTTGACTATATTTCGATGATATTCAACAGAACCGGTAAAGTATATTTCCGGAACAACATGATACAGTTTTGTCTCAATCGAAGCATTTTTACGTAAGTTATAAGGCATAAGGACGGTGGAAGGGATTCCGCTCCTATGTCCTGACCTTTGACCCCATTTCCAAAAGGATTCGTCCCCAGGTGGTCCCCTACCACATACTAAAATTTCATCGAAATATTTTTACGCAAGTTATGACGCATAAGGCCAATGGAATGCATCCCGCTCCTATGTCCTGACCTTTGACCCCACTTAACCCATTTTCAATAGGATTCGTCGCCAGTGGTCCCCTACCACGTACTAAAATTTTATTGAAATCGAACTATATTTACGCAAGTTATGAGGCATAAGGGCAATGGAATGGATCCCGCTATATGTCGTGACCTTTGACCCCATTTTGTCCATTTTTAATAGGGTTCGTTTCCAGTAGGTCCCCTACCACATACTAAAATTTCATCGGAATCGAACCATTTTTACGCGCGTTATCGTGCGGACAGACGGACAAAGCTGGAGCATATACGCTTCTTCAACCTACGGTTGAAAAGCGCAAACAAACTACGAAACGAGTCAAATCCGTAGATCTTCTGAAAAAGAGTAGCCCTACGATTGTGACGTCACGGGCAAGTCATGTGACCTTGTTGCAGGCCTGGTGAGGTATAAAGATGGCCTTGGAACAACTCACTTTTTGTTCTAGAAGAAAATAGAAGTAAAGGGTAACACGCACACAACGCGTGACGCAATGAGGCAGACGGTCGCGAGAGTGCGACGTTATAAAACTTTAATAGGATCCACACACAACGCGTGACGTAATTAGGCAGATCGGGGGACCGCACGCCAACATCTGAATCGCGATGTGACGTCATAATATTTCTAAGCATAAGAAACATTAATAGGACGACGCCATGACACTAAAAACGTGGTAACTCTGAGTGGTTATTTAACCCACTAAACGAATTTTCCTAAAGTCGAGATCAAGCTAAATCGATTTCTAGTACCAGAAAACGGTAGGTTAACGACCTTCATCAAAATTCCTAGAGCCGTTTTCAAAATAAAATTTACATAGATACAAGAATTGCTCCTTTAAGGTGGACCGTAAAGTAATTTTACTTCCTATACTTCCAATGGAAAAACTTCTGTACACATTTTCTTCAGAATTAATACGTTCCCAAGGATGAAATTTTGAACATCGATTAAAATAGCTTCATTTTATAACTTGGAATACTTAATATTTTCTAAAACATAACCATAATTATGCAATCCAACTTTTTTTTGTCTACTGACGTCATCAAAGTGCAGGTCGCGCCATCTTTTTTCTGGTTTCAACACCAGCAAAGGAAACGTTGTTTTTTAATATAATTATGATTATGTTTTAGAAAATGTTAAGTATTCCAAGTTATAATATGAAGTTATTTTAATCGATATTCAAATTTCCATCCTTGGGAACAAACTAATTGTGAAGGAAATATGTACAAAAGTTTTTCCATTGGAAGTATAGGAAGCAATATTACTTGACGTCCACCTTAATAGTATGGGATAAGGGCGATGGAATGGATCCCGATCCTATGTTCTGGCCTTGGACCCCATTTCTCCCATTTTCAATAAGGTTCCTCCCGGGTGGTCTCCCCTACCACATACTAAAATTTCATCGAAATCGAACCATTTTTACGCACGTTATGACGCATAAGGGTAATGGAATGCATCCCGCTCCTATGTCGTGACCTTTAACCCCATTTGTCCCATTTTCAATAGGGTTTGTCCCCAGGTGGTCCCCTACCACATACTAAAATTTCATCGAAATCGAACCATTTTTACGCGAGTAATCGTGCCGACAGGCAGACGGCCGGAAAAAGTTGGAGCATATACGCTTCTTCAACCTACGGTTGGAAAGCGTAAACAAAAACACATTCACGAGACAGCAGGAACGCATATTTACGTCACCTAGCAGATAAACCCGTACGATATATAATAAACGTCAGAAAATTCGAGTGGAAAGTTTTGACATCGTTTACCTGCCATACAAAATGCAGAAAAGAATTTTTCGACTTTTAAAACTAGCAATACCACGCCGAATACAAAAATACATTGCCATCATCATTAAGTGGGGAAAATGTGTACGATAAAAAATGGGAAGGATCGTCGTTCCAATGGGAACTACTATGGACCGCAGAAAGAGACCTCACGAATCAGACTACTACAAATGGAAGGTTGAACGAAGTTATTTTATTAGTATGCGGCTTTTTTACGCTTTCCAACCGTAGGTTGAAGAAGCGCATATGTTCCAGCTTTGTCCGTCTGTCTGCACGATAACTTGCGTAAAAATAGTTCGATTTCGATTAAATTTTAGTATGTGGTAGAGGAGCACCTGGGGATGAACCCTATTGAAAATGGACGAAATGGGGTCAAAGGTCAGGACATAGGATCGGGATGCATTCCATTGCCCTTATGCGTCATAACTTGCGTAAAAATGATTCGATTTCGATGAAATTTTAGTATGTGGTAGGGAACAACCTGGGGACGAACCCTATTGAAAATGGGTGAAATGGGGCCAAAGGTCAGGACATAGGATCGGGATCCATTCCATCGCCCTTAATAACTTACGTAAAAATGCTTCGATTGAGACAAAACTTTATCATGTTGTTCCGGAAGTATACTTTACCGGTTCTGTTGAATATAATATCCAAATTGGGTCAAAGGTCAGGTCATAGGAGCGAGTTTATTCTACAGCCATTATCCTCATAACTTGAGTAATGATTTCTGGTATGTTGGAAAGCGTATCATAATCAATGCAGTGCACGATTTTACTAACTTGTTAACGTATCGTATGCCAAACGATAAGTTATAAACCACTTACGAAAATAAATGAACGACACTTCATTTATAGGCACTGCTGTACTTCAAGAAAGAATGCTGAACTGAGACGTTCTGTATTTCGCTCAACAAAAATGCAATGAAATCAATACAATTTGTTACAGCACCAAACACACAAACCGTTGTTAAGGAAGCGGGGACCGCAATTACTTGTTCTGTTAGCTGGTGCGTCAAAAATGTTTGGCATATTATTAATCCCATAAGGTAACAGCTGACACGGCTGTTGAATTGTCAGACACCCCTAATCTGTTATTCTGGGTACACCATCGTTATAAAAAATATGCATGCAGTATTGGTTCCAAGAAATCTACAATTCATCAGCATCTACGACGTGTTTGAATGAGAATAATAATTTCATATGAAAAAATGCGCGAATACGCAGGCCAAAGTTAATGGTGCGCACGGGGGAGGAGTTTATCCGGGCTTTGAGAGTAGAGAGGGGGGGGCGAGCTAAGCCTCTAATTTCGGAGATAATTTTGGATTTTAACGCACTGGCTTTCGACTACCAGATGAGCAAAATGATAACCACGGTGAAAGCTAAACGTAACTTTAAATATATACTTACGCATTATACAGACATTCCTAATTTCTCTGATGTATTTTAAATGCATTATTCTTTAGGACCAGATAAATTTACGCTTATGTCACCAAATATTAAGCCCCTCCTCCTAAATCTAAAAATGAAACTCCCCTATGCGTAACCCTAAAACGTTATAAATTCTATGGTCTTCTGTTAATCTAATATAATAGTCTTCTGTTAACACGTGGAAACACGACACAATAATTAACTCAGCAATCGGACATCCCCGAATGGCCTACATTTACTGTTTATCACATAACATTAATCACAACAGAAAACTTGAAAATTACATCGCCCTGAAGTGGGAATCGAACCAGCTACTTCCGATTTTCGTTTGAGATATATGTGTAACGGATCTCTCTCTCTCTCACACACACACTCACAAACACACACATCTCGAACGGAAATCGGGAGTTGTGGGTTCGATTCCCGCTCCAGGGCGATGTAATTTTCATGTTTTCTGATATGATTAACGTTACCAGTGGCGTTGTTAGACCAATTTTTCGGGGCTCAAGCCCTCCCAATCAAAATAAAACTTTTCTTGTATTAGCTTACCTTTACCTATGTAATATTTTTCCACTTAAAAAAAAAAAAGAGGGCAGATGGGAATTTTCTTAAATATTTTATTGTCAAAGCAAAAAAAAAAAAAAAAAAAAACTCTTCCTTCAATTTCCTTTTTTTCCTGATGAGGGGGTCAGGCGTCACAGCAACAGCATTAAGATAACATTACTCTAGTTGGGGTAATCTCACCGCCTGGTCTCTGCAGGGGTTAGGCCATTAGGGAACAATACGCCAAACAACTTAGGGGTGGGGGTATCGTGGAGGCGTGTACCATCAGCCCCAAGCTAACAAACGCCCAAACCCTGAGAATCAGCCGTAGGCCAAAAGACCGGAGGAACGATGTACGACAGCAACTGCAACAAGCTTGTTGGAAACGGTAATAATTCATGTGAAAAGGCGGCGTCTTTACTATGGTAAGAAAAAAACAGCATGAAAGGGAGCAGAAGTTTCCACAAAGTGAAGGCGTTTGTTTCACGGGGTAAAGGAATTTCGGTGGGATATTAGCGCATTTCTCGTTACGGTAGTTTATTGGTGGATGTATTTGGCCATCGGTCGGGAAATAGAATAAGGGCGTTGAAAGTGGAGAACTGTCGTATGATAAATTATTTTTTACAGAACAGTGTTGCTACGTATTCTTCTCAATTAAATGCAGTTGATTTTTTCTGTCCACTGCAAGCTATACTTTCAGAACTACTAGGATGTAAAAAATTAAAGTAGCACCGCGAAATACTTCTCTTGGAAAACAGCGTCAAACAACGGTCTTTAACCCAAGTAGTCACTGTTTGCACGAGCACTCAAACACACAAGAAATGCAACCCAGACAAAAATGCTCTATTTATTGTAGATTTTATTCAAATTCAGTTTCAGACCATTGTCCTGTGATACAGAGGGACATTCTTCTGTGTATAAGGTTCGACATTATTCCAGTTTTATAGATAACTGAGGTAAATCAAGGTATATATATAATGGATGGAGTTAGCCCCCCCCCCATCATTCCTAGCGACGCCCTGAATGTTACGTGATGAACAGTAAATACAAGCAATTCAAGGTTGTTTGCTGAGTTAATTATCCTGCCTAAACAAACGTTAGTTCGTTTACTAACGGCTTTGGTCAATAAAATGTACCCGGAAATTACAGTTACACAGACTATTGTTATAGGCGCGCAATTTGCTCCCGAGGAACACTCTGAACGCGGAAGGGTGATTGCATCAGAACTAGTATGATGTTCCAATTAAAACACATCTTCAGTACTATCGATTTTTCTTTTTCCCGCAGGAGCTATCAAACGCATCAATTTCCCCAACCATTCGGATGACATGCATTAAACGACTACGCTATCAGTTGGAATAACTCTAGCAAAACACACATTACAGATTTTGTGGGGAGAGGGTAAAAAAAAACAAAAAAAAACTTGACGGGAGCAGCTGGCAATGGTACCAAACTAGTCCTTCCTGGTGAGTTACACGCTTCAACACCGATGTCGCTTTCCAAGGCCAAGGTCGCAGGAGGAAAATAAACACGAGATATGTACGCTCTTTCCTGCGTCACTATGGTAATATATGTTTCGCCAGATTAAAACAAGCGATTTCAAGGGCGCCGTTGGCACGATGCTACAAATAAAACAAGCACCCGGCAATACCGACTCCATGTGTCACGAAGTCCAATATTATCTACTGAGTAAAAACATTGTAAAAGCCGAGAAAAATGCTTGGAAATATATTACAACTGCAGTCCCTAATCCGCTCACTCTCCAATGTCAGGAAGCAGAAGGATTACATTGGAATCACAAAACCTCTCGTTTCGCAATCCAGAACTGAACGAATTCACATGACAGATACCACTGCTTCTCAATGAAAACTTAGCACAGTTTACAGCCCTTCGTTTAGTTTAGTGCCGCTCTTCACGTTATCACAGATAATTTTACCATTCGGTTAATGTTATCGGAATCAACAGATGTAATTCAAACACAAGCTGAACAGTACGCAGCACTGCCTGGGTATAACGTTTAAGATTCAATATGTGTTTCTGAGTTTCATTGCAATGGATGATTGAGTGATAAGACGTACTACCTGCTGAACTCTAACTGCGAATAATTTCACCATACAGAAATCCTCACTCTTTCCACGTTAATAACTGAGTCACGAAATAATTCTCATCGGCCGCCACCGAGAAACGAACCCAGGGTTTTCCAGTTACGCGCCGGACATGCTACCACTGCACCACAGCGGCCTCGAAGACCTGGGTTCGTTTCCCGGTGGCGGCCGATGAGAATTATTATTATTTTTTTTTTGATTGGAGGTTTAACGACCACCGTGAGCAACTCAATGGGCTATAAGCAGTCGCCCGTCCCTAATTTAGGGTCACTGGTTCCAGGGAAGGGAGAGAGCCAGTGCCGTAAGACAAACACAACATCCATGCCTGACCGGGATTCGAACCCGGACCCCGTACGGGAGAATTATTTCGTGACTCACTTATTAACGTGGAAAGAGCGACGATTTCCGTTTGGTGTTCCTGATTTACGTAGTGTTTGAATTGATTACGAATCATTTTTTCGCTTTTTATGCAACTTCATGTGTGTAAATCTTTTTAGTACAGTTACAATACCTTTTGTATACATGAGTAAGGAAAAAATGTCGAGAATAACGAAAAAAACATCTTTAATAACTACGTTAAATCTTTTTTCCATTGTTCCTTTGTTCTGCCTTTTAGCTTCATCTGTTCCTTTACCCCTTAACCAATAATTTCGTTTTTCAGAAGAAATGTAATGAGAGTTTGCCAAATACACCCCGCATAATCCTTTATGAACCCTCCGTAAAATAATTTACCGAATTCGAAACTGGTAGTGAAGCACTGCATGCACCAGGAGAGACGCACATTCGTCGCCAGAAAGATTCCTATCAACAGCTGAATAACAACGCTCAAATAAGGAAAGTTATTTTACGTCTTGCGGATGCATATGTCGTGACAGGAATATTTTCAAGCTCCAACAGCAACGCATGTTCAAGGCTATTGTTTCCAGCTGTCTCCCGTAGAAATGGCTTGGCAAATGCTTTTGTTGCAGCGTGGGCCGCGGGTGGCCTAGTGGGCAACGTTCGTAACTACCACGGAAAGGACCTCAGGTTCGATCCCAGGCAGGTACGAACGCTCGATCCACTAAATATCCGCTGTGAGTCGGATGGGCACGTTAAGTCGTCGGACCCCGGGTATTCCTCCCCCCGTAATAAATAAGGGCGTCTTCCTCCCCCTGTCTACTTCGCTTCCGTGTCACTTTCCTATCGGGCACTCTAGCCCAAATCTCCTAACTTCCTATTTCTAAGGGTTGTTTAAAACCTGGGGTCCGACACTCTCTTTATAAAATCCTCCACATATGATTTTTTTTTTTTTTTTTTTTTTTTTTTTTTGTTTTGTTGCAGCGAACCTCGAGTTGGGTGCCAAGATCGCTAGAAACGGAGACAATAAGTACAATCTAGCATTGATTTTGCAATTTAATCAGGCAGATGAGCTTTTTTGAAGAGCTAGCCTCTACCTCAGAGAACAGACTGGTGATAAGTAATATTTTTATTTCTAGCAGGCGTCCCTTTCAAAACTTCAACAACTTGAAACCGGCCACAACCGACAGACACACTCAACTCACTCTTATTGTTACAGATGTGGAAAAATGAACTTTTAGTGTAAGCAACGCTTTGGTTATAGCTATCAATTTTTTGACCTGGGTGTTAATGAAATAACAAGATAAAGCACGGAAGTTTAACATAATAAATAAATAAATGCTGAAGTTGCACATCGGTGTCAGTGAAGGTCATCGTCGTTTGTATACATTCATTATATGGCTGCGTTGGAAATCGGTTTGTATCGTTCTTAAGCCGAAGCTCTGAAATTTTACTTTTTTAAATCTCTTTATAGACGGAAATACGCAAAAGGAGAGATTTTGTAAGTCTTAATGAGAAAGTGGTTGTTTTAGAACTATGAAAATTTCCCAAAAATGAGGTACCGCAAAATAGATGTGCCATTAATAATTTCTCAACATTTGTGTACAGTTAAAAAAAACAACTGAAGTCATCAAACAACGACAAAAACTGAAAGAAAACAAACTGTAATAAAACACTTGTCAAATCGGCGCTAAACCTTTGGTTTACAGATGTTCCTAACGGAGATTGCGATTTAGCGACTGACAACAGGAGAGTTTGTGAAAAGACAGTTTTGTTGCAACTGGTAGATCATTAAAAAAAAAAAGAAAAGAAAAGAAAAGAAAAACGCATGCGTGGTGAAATAAGGAAATGTTAATTTCCTGGCAGAACAAACAAGGATTGAGAAAAATAGCAAACAATTACCGCACCATGCTTGTCAAGGAATGCTCATAATGATGGTGAAGCTGAGCTTAACTATAGTGCTTTAAAGGAAAACACTTAGATGTTTAAAAATAAGCGTACCAGGCTGTACACCGCTGACCTGAGTGAGCTCTGGGAGTCAGTCTGCAAATAACAAACGCCTTATTTGTCACTGAAAACGAACGAGAAATTGGATTTTTTTTTTTCCCTGCCTTTGTATTAAAACGCACTCAACTGCTACCGGCGGATCACTACACGCGCACCGTAACTTTTCGTTGTTCTGTACCATACGAAATGTTTTCAGGACAGCACAATATCCTGGTAGGGGAGATAGCTACAGAATTTCTACTTTTAGCGTTTTCGTCAAAAGGCAGCTCAAAATACGTATTTTCACTCAATAGGAAAGGGGAAGATGAAATTCGGTGACTTGACCCGAAATTTAGAATCGTAAACAAAGACGTTGCAGAAACGTAGTAGCGACGTTAATTTTATTAACGTTAAATTTTTATTGCACTGCAGTAATTGTTTTCCTTACTGCAGAGTTTTACGGAATTCTAAGGGATTTGGCTTTCTCAATGACAGCAAACCTAAACGATAACGCCATTGTTCAAAAAAGAAATATTAAAAAGCATAAAAATCAAATATGACGCCACTAACAAGGAGCAAGTGTGTCTCAGGCTCGCTATCCTACGAAGTTTAACATTACGGGCATATAACATTGTTATTGTTACAACCAAACCCAAACTGCTCCTCAGCAAGTGATTTTCCATTACTATAAAAAAGGAAACAAAATATCATTTCTGGACAGTATATGTTTGACTCCTAAAATCATGTTTCTTCAATCCAACAATCCCTAGTTGCGCTCTGCTCTTGTGTTCCCATCTTTAATTGAGAAAGACCAGGCGTGGATGAATTACGACATCAATGAATTTTTGGCGTCACTTCCGAAACACTGACATGCATGCCATCTTCTAAGAAACCACACAATAGCACACACGCACAAAAATGACTAAGTAACAAAACCATGCATACATTTAGAATATATATATATATATACTGAAGAGCAATGCTGAAAACTAAGGATTTAGGTCTCTTCTTAATAGTATATATATATATATATATATATATATATATATATATATTGGAAAGGGAGTGAGACAAGGTGACACCATATCTCCGAAGCTCTTAATGCCACATTGGAGGGTGTTTTTCAGTCGCTGAGCTGGGAAAACAAGGGGATAAAGATTAATGGAGATTATCTAACCCACCTTCGTTTTGCTGATGACGTAGTCATTTTTGCAACTACCCAATCAGAGCTGCAGACTATGATCCAGGAATTAGCTGACAAGAGTAAAGAAGTGTATTAAAAATGAACTTTCAGGAGTCAAAAGTGATGTTCAATGCTTTTACAAGAAATGAAGATTTATCGATTGATGGAGAAAAGCTGGACATAACAGATGCATACGCTTATCTTGGACAGCAGATATCAAGTGAGGGTCACATTGATGAAGAAATTAATCGGCGTACAAAACTTGCCTGGAGAGCTTTTGGAAGAAACAGCATGATTTTCAAGAGCAATATGCCATTATGTCTTAAAAGATAAGTGTTTGATCAATGCATCCTTCCAGTGCTTACGTATGGTGCAGAGACGTGGACCTTAACTAAAAGAGACATACAAAGGCTGCAGACAACTCAAAGTAGCATGGAGAGGTGCATGCTTGGTGTAACCAGGAGAGATAAGAAGAGGAACTCGTGGATCCGAAAAATGACAAGAGTGGAAGACATCATGATCAGAGTTAAATCCCTGAAATGGCAATGGGCTGGACATACTGCCAGGAGGTCAGACTATCGATGGACAGCCGAAATTTTAGATTAGATTCCAAGGGACAGAAAAAGACCCAGAAGACCACATGGGAGATGGGTGGATGAAATTCGAAAGTATGCGGGAGTGACATGGAGGAGACTGGCACAAGACAGACCGTTGCGAAGGGAACTTGGGGAGACCTTCGTCCAGCAGTGGATCGATGATGATGATTGACAAAAGTCACCGGACATCTAGAAGAGAAACACAACATATCATTTATTGACATATATTAGTACGGTGTCAGTCCACCTTTGGCCTTAATGCATGCACTGACCCTTCGAGACATGCTTTCAACAAGGTTTTGGAACACAGCGATAGCTATGAGCTTCTATTCAGTACATAATGTAACTGTTGCTTAGTAGTAGGCCTTCGTTCCAAACTTCTTATGCAGTGCTCTAATTCATCCCATAGGTGCTTTATGGGATTAAGATCAGGGCTCTGTGCTGGTCAGTCCACATACGATACGGAATTATCGTCAAACCACGCCGAAACAGTTCTTGCTTTATGGCTCAGTGCATTATGCTGATGGTACCAACAAGGCTCGGTTAGATAGTATTGCCACAGAGTTGGTAGGGCATAACTGTCCAGAATATCCAAGTAGACGTGCTAGTTAACAGGCTTGTCCACAATAACCAATGGGCCGGGACCATACCACGAAAAACACCCCCACACGAGTACATTGTCTGCTCTAAACTTGACCATAGGAACAGTACACTGTGGTAAATAGTGTTCCCCTGGCTGCCGCCATACCCACACACAGTCATCAGGCTGATGGATCGTGTTTTTGCATTAATCAGTCCATAGGACCCGTTTTCATTGATTTATGATCCACGATAAATGTTCTTTACACCATGCTAAACGATGAGTAGCATTCCGAGTGGAGATGAAAGGCTTATGAGCAGCAGCACAACCATGGTAACCCATGGAATGCAGTTCTCTGCAAATGGTACGTGTACATACCGAGGTTCCAGCATTTTTACTCACCTGTATACTGAGGTCTTGTGCAGTACTCTGTTGATTAGCTGTAATGACTCTCTTGTGGCTTCGACGTCCTCCATTACTAATTTTCTTTGGTCTCCTGGTACGTTTTGCTGCTTGAGGCACGTCATGTGTCTTCCACTTATTCAGTACATCCAAAACAGATACATAATTTGGGTATATTTAAACGCCTCTCGGTTTCTCTTGTGGACAGGCCAGTAATACACTGGTGTGCAATAATTAAGGACGAAGAGGAGAAATTAGCATAACAGCGGAACGAGCAGGCAGAACGGACCGAAAGACCACTCAGGAGATAGACTAGTGTCCGGTACGGTAGGGCATGCGCATATATGCAGCATGGCCGGGGGGGTGGAAGGGTATAAAAGCACACGGGCGGTGTACGCTCAGCAATTCGGTGAAAGCTATTGCACGGTGTACATCGGTTTGAACGACGCTGAGTTGCTGCCACTGTGGATATGGCCAACAGGCAATCCAGTAGATGACATCTGGATGACTTTACCCGAGGTTGCGTATTGGGAAGTATGAAGAAGGTCGAAGTGTGACTAGTGTGGCCGAGGAGTTTGGGATCACTCACAGCATCCTTTCACGAGCTTGGAGAGCATTTCAAACGACAGGAACAGCTGTCTGAGAGCTTAGCAGTAGTCATCCATGAGCAATCACAACGGTGGATGACCGGTATATTGTTCTACAGGCAAGAAGAGACAGACGGGAGACAGCGAAGAAATTGCAAGACATATGTAACAGACAACTGGACGTCCACTATCGCGTTTTACCGTGGCCAGGAGGCTGCACAAAGGTGGTCTATTTGCATGACGACCAGTACGTTGCGTGCCATTAACACCTGCTCATCGGAGACGGCAGTTTCTGTGGTGCCAGGAACACAAGAACTGGACACATCAGCAATAGGGTAGAGTTATCTTTATGGATGAGAGCCGACTTAGTCTGACGAGCGATTCTGGACGTATACACATCTGGAGAGAGCAGGGAACACGCAATCACACCTCCAACATCATCGAAAGGGACCGGTTTGGAGGTGACGGAGTTATCATTTGGGGCGGTATCATGCTTGGTAGCCGTACTGACCTCCACATCTTCCAAGGAGGTTCAGTCACTGGTGTCCACTATTGTACTGAGGTTCTCCTGCCTCACGTGTGTCTGTTTAGAGGTGCTGTGGGTCCTCAGTTCCTCTTCATGGACGACAACGCTACACCTCATCGTACAGTGGCTGTCGCAGAGGTGCTGTGGGTCCTCAGTTCCTCTTCATGGACGACAACGCTACACCTCATCGTACAGTGGCTGTCGCAGAGGTGCTGGAGAGTGAATATATTCAACGCATGGATTGGCCCGCAAGGCCCCAGACCTAAATCCAATCGAACACGTGTGGGACCTTCTCGGGAGACACTTGGCAGCACGTGTGGGACCTTCTCAGGAGACACTTGGCAGCACGTCACCAGCCGCCAGCAACGATTCCGCAGCTGCAATTGGCGCTACAAGAGGGATGGGCCGCGATGCTTCAACAGCTCCTAGACAACCTCATCCTCAGCATGGACAGACGTTGTAAATCCTGCAACACAGTCAGGGGTGATCATATCCCCTACTAAAGACTGGATTTTTCTTGGCAGCTGCCTGTCACATGGACGTTTCTGTCTAGTTGTGCTCGAAGCTACCTTTTCAATAAAGTGCCTTTGTATCCTTTGGATTCCTTGTTTGGTCGGTTTTGCTCACTTGTCCCATATTCTTACATCTTGGGGATCTTATGGTATGATTTGAGTCTATGTGGAGCACTTCTGCACTAAGTTACATTCGAAAAACCATCTCGTCTTTAATTTTTGCACACCAGTGTATAACACCCAACAATCTTTCCTTTCTCAAAGTCAGTTCTCTCCCGCCGCAACATTTTCACTCAACCTCACAGTGCGATATGATCGCGGTCAGCTGCAGGCTTGTTTTTATACTGTTTGCAGTTGTACCACGCATCTTAACAATGCAGCTGATTCGTTCATTTGCTTTTGAAGGGGTGTCCAGTGACTTTTGTCAATAAAGTGTATGTATATATACACACACACAGTATAACATCAAATCATCATCATCATCATCATTGTCAACCATTATCAATCCACTGCTGGACGAAGGTCTCCCCAAGTTTCCTCCACAACGGTCTGTCTTGTGCCAGTCTCCTCCATGTCACTCCCGCATATTTACGAATTTCATCCACCCATCTCCCATGTGGTCTTTTTCTGGGTCTTTTCCTGTCCCTTGGAATCCAATCTAAAATCTCGGCTGTCCATCTATGGTCTGTCCTTCTGGCAGTATGTCCAGCCCATTGCCATTTCAGGGATTTAACTCTGATCATGATGTCTTCCACTCTCGTCATTTTTCGGATCCACGAGTTCCTCTTCTTATCTCTCCTGGTTATACCAAGCATGCACCTCTCCATGCTTCTTTGAGTTGTCTGCAGCCTTTGTATGTCTCTTTTAGTTAAGGTCCACGTCTCTGCACCATACGTAAGCACTGGAAGGATGCATTGATCAAACACTTTTCTTTTAAGACATAATGGCATATTGCTCTTGAAAATTATGCTGTTTCTTCCAAAAGCTCTCCAGGCAAGTTTTGTACGCCGATTAATTTCTTCATCAATGTGACCCTCACTTGATATCTGCTGTCCAAGATAAACGTACGTATCTGTTATCTCCAGTTTTTCTCCATCAATCGATAAATCTTCATTTCTTGTAAAAGCATTGAACATCACTTTTGTCTTCTGAAAGTTCATTTTTAATCCCACTTCTTTACTCTTGTCAGCAAGTTCCTGGATCATACTCTGCAGCTCTGATGGGGTAGTTGCAAAAATGACTACGTCATCAGCAAAACGAAGGTGGGTTAGATAATCTCCATTAATCTTTATCCCTTTGTTTTCCCAGTTCAGTGATTGAAAGACATTTTCCAATGTGGCATTAAAAAGCTTCGGAGATATGGTGTCACCTTGTCTCACTCCCTTTCCAATTTTTATGTGTGTTGTATTTTCAAACAGCCGAATCTTTGCACTTGCATTTTCATAGATGTTATTAATAATATTAATGTATGCATCTTCAATACCGCAGGATTTCAGAGCCGTGGTAACTGCTGATGGTTTCACCGAATCAAAGGCTTTTTCATAATCGATAAAAGCCATGCACAATGGAAGTTCATATTCCCTCGCTCTTTCAATTAGTTCTCTCAGTACGTGGATATGATCTATTGTGCTGTAGCCACTCCTGAATCCAGCTTGTTCTCTCGGTTGAGCCATGTCCAGTGTTACCTTCAAGCGGTGTGAAAGAACTTTAGTGAAGATTTTATAAACCACTGATAGGAGGCTGATAGGTCTGTAGTTCCTGAGATCCTCAATGTCACCTTTTTTATGTAGCAGGATCATTGTAGCATTGTTCCAATCCTCAGGAATCTTCCCTTCATTAAGGCATCGAGTAAAAATTTGGGCGAGTACTGTTTCAATTTCTCCACTTGCTTCTTGTATGATGTCTATAGTAATTCCATCTTCTCCTGGAGCTTTCCCCCGCTTCATGTTCTTGATTGCATGAGCAACTTCTGCTGGGAGGACTGGAAGAACTCTGGTACCTTTCATGATGTCTGGAGTGCATATATCATCCCTTTCATATAGTTTGGAGTAGAAATCTTTCACTCTTGTCAAAATTTCGCCTCTATTTCTTGTTATAGAACCATCTTCTTTTCTCAGAGCCATAATCTGTTTTCTTCCCTTACTGAGATGTCCCTTTGCTATCTTTAGGCTTTGGTTGTTTTCAATTGCTTTCCTCACTAGCTCACAGTTGAATTTCCTTACGTCTTCAGTGATACTTTTTCGTGCTGTCTTGCATAGCTCTATATATTCCACTTTGGAAGTCACATCTTCTTTAGTTGTCCTCATCTCTCTTCTTTTTTGCATCAACATTTTGGTTTTTCCTGATAATTTGTTTACATGCAACTTGTTCTTAGACCCAGCTAATTTTGTTGCTGTTTCCATAAGAGCTTTGGTTACTTTTCTGTTAACTTCAGAAATATCCACTTCTTCCGATGTTAGGCCTTCTAAAGCAGAGAATCTGTTCTTCAGTTCAACTTGAAAGTATTATGGTGTTTTAAGGTTGGTTATGTCATAGAGCTTTTGCCACGTTCCAGTTTAGTGTTGAGGTGCATCTACATCTCACCAATCTATGGTCACTACCATAGATTGGTGAGATGTAAGATGCACCTCAACACTAAACTGGAACGTGGCAAGCTCATAAGACAAACAAAATGTATTGACATAACCAACCTTAAAAAAACACCATAATACTTTCAAGTTGGAACTGAATCAAATAGGCAGTAATTAATAGCCTTTGAATAGTTGGTTGATCAACAGTCTTAGTAGGCCATAGAATGGTAATTATTGTTTTTCTTTGGTGTTGAATCTCTCTCTCTCTCTCTCTCTTTTTGCTCTCTCTCCCTCCCTTCTTCCCTGTCTTTTGCTCTCTATTCCTTCCTTACTCTCTCCCTGCCTTTTGCTCTCTCTCCCTCCCTTCCTCCCTCCAAACATCTAAGGGTATGCAGAGCTGCTTCTCCTTTATTTAGTATCACTAGTTCCAAGGAAGAGTGAGAACCAGTGCCAGAACGACACACAAAATCCCCAAGATTCAAACATACACCTAATAAAAGTCACAATTGAGCTCCTCTGTTACCTCGTACAATCCTCTCCAGTTGCCCCCGAACATCGCCCAGTTGTTTTCACCCACAGGATGATCACTGACTGCTTGTTTTGTTGTTTGTACACCACTCATTCTATACCCTGGGTACAGTAGTTCTTGCATAGCCAAGGTGGTTTGCCATTCTGAGATGCTTGCACCTCTTCTCGCATAGTACCCACTATCATGCCTCTTTCAAAGACGCTTCTATTATTAGTAATTTCCATATTGTCAGTATCTATGCTTCTTACACATCTCAGTCCTCTACAACGAGCCATTTATAAAATAGTCTCAATGGCATAGTTGCATATGTAAGTGAGGATGGCACCTGTCTGACTGCTATTAGATGTTCCTAATAATTTACTACAATGTGGTTTTCTGAATCTAAATTGTTAGGTCAACTGAAACAAAACTGAGAAAGGAAAATGAATACGAAATCTGTTAGCATGATTTTAAGAAAATTCTGCTGCTACTGATGCGTTCTTTGAAGGCATTTCTTGAAATATGATACATTTCATATTATGATTCAAAATTCACACTGAAGTATGTATCAAAATACTAGTCTAACTTATAGTGTATACGCTATCAAATACTTTCTTTCTAGAAAGTATCTCTACATATTTAGATCTTTAAAAACTAAGCACAGGCTTACACCATGTATTTTTTAAACTGTAGCACATGTTTAAAAAGCATATCAGAGCAAAATTAAAAGCAGAAATTAACAAGTTTAAATTCATTTTTGAGTTAAGATTTTATGAGTTAAGAACCTCCCAATACAGAATTTTAACAGTGTGTAAGTAACCGATCAGTGTTTAAAAATGAATTTAATTTTTAACAAATGAGTTTTTATGCAGATTCAATCTCAAAGGTTAATTTTAACAAAGAGATATCTTTTTTTCCCTTTAAAGATGGAAGTTTGGACAAAATGATTTTATAAGCAACACTGCCACCTTCAAAACTGTGTGTGGAAACAGTGTATTCTGATAAGATCTGTTCTCCTGGCATTCAGTACATACATGGCCAACTGACTGGCACCATAGAGTTAACCAGCAGGTCAGAAAATATAAACTTACATCTCGGAAAAGTAGCTTTCAAACACCAGTTTTAAATCTAAGTTGAAAGTGAGTTGAGAAATCATTATTTTAAGATTTAATAGTATGTCTAACATAACCCTCTCCCCTCCTCCCAAGTTGAACACCTTGTAGAGAAACAATTACTGTATTTTTCGTCATATAATCTGCAAATTATCTGTTAAGAAAGTTATAAATTTAGGTTTTGTGGATAATACACCACTTAAAAAAAATCAGGAAAAAAACACTCTGCTGTTGTCCAATTTAAAAAAAAAATCCGTGCTGCAATTGTCACGAGAGGTACTATATTTGAAAAATTACCGAAAATGTGGTAATAACAAAGACAAAAGTCTGCAAACAGGTGAAATTTAGTTTTATTTTATTTTATTTTTATTCTTTATAGGAGCGTTTGACAGAAAATACGATGCAATGAAGGAGATATTATTTGCTCACGCCGACATTCACATGCTATGGGATGCTCAGTGTCACACAAGTCTGTGGGTGCCGCAGGTCTGACTACGGAACAGGTCTAAATGCAGAATTGCGGTAAAGCTTGAAAGTAAGAGAAAAGCATTTACAAATGGCAGCTGTTTTTTAATAATAAGATCGGGATATTTTGCCTACTTCTTTGGACGCTGTGTCATTTCATGAATCACAACTTTTCTGTATGAAATTACGGTTCGGGATCAACATTACGGGTATGAATTACTCGGCGATTTTGTTCCTGGATTCTACGGCCTGCAGATTATATGAAGAAAAATACAGTAACTTAGGCGTTGACCTTTGGACAGATTTTTTTCTCCTCACTGACATTTAACTGTACATCAGATTTTGATAAAATAAAAAGAAGCAAGTTTGAAAATTACATTTTTCTGTTCTGATTTCATGTGAGAGGACCCAATAAATGGGTGATGAGGCATTAAGAGAATTTATTCAGTCCCGATTTATTACAGCAACAGAGATGGAATATCAGTAATTCTGTATATTAAGATAATACAACATAGTTTATCACAAATATTTATTTTTCAAGTCGACCATGGTTTCGCTGGGTATTGACCTAGCTTCATCAGGATGAATTGCACGCAAATATTCAAATTGTATATAATATCATAAATGGTGTTTACAGTAACAGGTTTTGGTTAGTTGCTTCCATGTGCTTGATAGAAATGGGGTGGATGCCATGTCATCAACAAGTTGCAAAGAATTCTGATATATATGGAAAGCTTCCAAAATATCAAGTTTGGTGATTCAATCTGGCTTGTCAATTAGTCTTGCTTCTTCAAAGAGAAATTTATGGTCCTTTTCGTAACAGTGTTTAGCCATCGATGCCTTCTTTAGGTCACAGTTCTGAATGTAGGTCTTGTGCTCCTTCAATCAAAAACGCAAGGCTCTACGGGTTTGTCTTATATACGAAATGCCACATTTACATGGAATTTGATAAATTCCCCAGGAGTTTTGTCACAAGACTGTAGTCTTTGAGATTAAGACTCAGTAATTCTGATCTGAGAGATGATCTAGCTTTTGGAATTAACCTCAGAATCTCAGAGAACTGTTTACTGTCATGTACATCTATCTACAAGTAGATTGATACCCAAACACGAAAGTGAAGCAAGAAACAAGCCTCATTACACAGCTTGGAGTCACATGATTATTCAACAAAAGAAAGAAAGTTAAAATGAACACTGCTTTGCATACAATTGGTCCCATAAATGTGGAAACACTTTTGTAATTTCTTTACCTGCTACAGGTAGGTCAAAATTTACAGGATTTGAAACAGCACAACATAAATTTTTTTAATAATGTCTAACTTTATGAGCAAAATTTAAAATAATGTGAAACACATCATAAAAACAGACTCAAAAGAAAAAGCAGGGATCTATCACTGATTATTACTGAGCTTATGATAACTTTCCCAATGTTATACAAGTTGCATAAGCTTTTCACAAACGTACCATTGTTGAGACTTTTTAGAAGTTCAACCTTTTATGGACAATGTATAGAGTTTACAACACGAGAAGCACTTCCTTTGTTCACTGAACATGTGACTGGAGTAATAAGAACTAAATAAATGCACAGAACAAGCTGATGCTACTCATGGTACCACAAAAAATGTAGCAAAAGACACAGTAAATTGGCATGGGGGCAATCTAAAATTACACTTTTGGGCAAATTATGGAAGATTAGTGATGGAACCAGATTTCTGATTGCCGGATTAGTGGTGGTCAACCTATCCTATAGGATCATTCCGTGTCAAATCAACCAGCAAAAATAGCATTTTCAACCCGCCCATTTTTGATTTTCATAAAACTTGGTATATTTGTAGTGTTCATCAATATAAACAAACATGATTTTTTTTCAGAATTTTTAATGCATCCGTTTTTTAGTTACCGAATTGAAAAATTCAAAAAAAAAAAAAAAAAAAAAAAAAAAAAATTTTAAGGCCATTCAAAATATTTAAAATTTAAATCTTAAAAAAACAAGTATCTGAAAAAAAAATATATATTCAACATAAATTTCCTTATTTTTCTACATATCCTGAAAGTTTCATAATGGAATTTTCAATGTGATCACTATAAAAAAAAAAAATAACAGAGCAATGCAACTAAAATGTGCCATCAGTGACTGAAGAACTGTTTATTTGGTCAGTCTAAAATATTATCCCTGGTCTTACAAATGCTGTTAAATGTTAATGAATTATATTATAATTAGTTAAAAAGTTAATATATATCCATAGGGTAACAAATTCTGTTTCTTTCAGGTTTTAAGGTAGAAGTGAATTAAAAGATGGATGCCAGCATACCAACCACATCAAAAGTTTGCTGTGTGGTTTACTGCTGCAACCCCTTGGGAAGCCAAACCATGAACATTACCAAAAAAATCTGAGACCAGTTTCCAAAAAACCTATTGTTACAGAACAATATGCTCAAAAACTGGAGACAAGATCTGTGACAGTTATCATGAAGCAATCCTGAAATGTAACTCTGAAGCTGCTGAACATTCCTCTTCACCTTCTGACAGTTCTAATGTGAGCAAAAAGCCAAAGCCCAAGCTTTTCCATTTGAAACCACTGGATTATCAACTCTGGAAAAATTGCATGCTATGGAAGCACTTAACAGAAGTTTACAATGTCTGGATGAAACACTAATCAAGAAAAACGTGTGCAAGAAAAAAATACCCTGAACAGAAATAAAAAAGCCCAAGAAGCATTTTGAACCAAATTATTAAACTTAAGTCTTGCTTTGGAACCAAAGGATATCTATCTTCTGAACCAGAAATTATAAGCCAGCTGAAAGAAAATTTCATTCTGCAGATAATAAAAGCATAAGAATGCAAATATTGACTGCACTACCTAATTCTTGGTCACTGAAACAAATTGAAATAGAATTTGGAGTTTCAAACTTCATGACCAGAAAGGCTAAAAAGCTAGAACAGTCAACTCCCGATTATCTGCGATAGTGGGAGGCACGAGTTTCGCGGATAATCCAAATTTTTTCAATAAAAATAAATTAATCTACAAATTACACACATAACATAGTGCTATGTTTTATTCAGACTTGTAGTTATTATTGCAAGCATAATACATACTGAAAAGTGACCTGTGTAAGTCTTCCTAAAATAATCAGTAACTTGCTTTTGTTTTGTTTTTTACGGCAAAACATTTCCGTTTGATTCAGGACTGCAGTCAGCACAAATCTAGCTTATCAGCTAATAACGCATCGTCTTGTCCTTCACGGTACTCGAGCAGGCAGTTGACATGTCGCAATGGTGATTCATGATTCACCTGTAGCTGTGAAATCTCCTCCTCTTCTTCACTTCCTTCGTTTTCATCCGCTATTCCTCTTCGCCCATCAGAGAAGTTTTCTCCATGACCTACTGATAGTAATGGGTTCAACTGAATCCCAGACCTATTTTAGTGACTAAAAAAACTATTACATATCTCAATAAAAAATATTACCACAACTAAAAAAAATCACCTATATTTTAGCAACTAAAAAAAGTATTACCGCAAACTCGCGTCGTGGATAATCAGATGACTGTAAAAGAAAAAGGTATCATGTCTTCTCCTGATTCAAAGCCACGAAAGACTTTAGACAAAGACACAGCAAATTTAATACAATAATTTTGAGAGTGAAGATGTAAGCCATCAAATGCCAGAAAATGAGACTTTGTTTCCGTTAAAGCAGAAAATAAGCGTCAACAGGTACAAAAAAAGTTGCTTACGAGTAATTTGTGTGAATTGTATACTCTTTTTAAAGAGAGATATCCAGAGAAAAAGGTGGGGTTCTCCAAGTTCCGTGAACTTCGCCCTAAGCACTGCTTACTTGCAAGAGCAAGTGGCACACATTCTGTTTGTGCTTGTACAATGCATCAGAATGCTACACTGATGATGGCACAATGCAAGTTACCTGAATTAACAGGAGACTGTTCAGCAATAAACTCCTATAAAGACGTCCTTGCAAATATAATTTGTGGAAACCCTACACCTGCATGTTACTTCAGCCAGTGCAACAATCATCCAGGACTAGAAGAACTCAAGAAACGATTTGAAGACTCTTTTGATTTAAATAGTATAGAAAATGTGACATTCAAACAATGGATGCAAATAGAAAAGTTCTTGAAACATTATCAAAATCCACACACGAGTTTTTGGACCTGTTGTTTGGAAAACTTCCAGCACTGCTTCACCATTCTTTTATAGCAACTCAACAGTCATGTTACCTAAGACACCTTAAAGACATGGTAACAGAAAATCAATATATTGTAATTTGTAACTTTGCTGAAAATTATTCTTTTGTATTGCAAGATGCAGCTGAGAGTTTTCACTGGAACAATGTTCAGGCAAGCCTGCATCCTATAGTTACTACTACCGCAATGAGAAAACTCAGAACCTAGGGCATGCAAGTTTTGTGATTATATCCGATGGCCTAATTCATGACAGTATAGCTGTCCAACTGTTTCAGTCTCATTACCTAATTAATTTTTTGAGTCACATTTTTCTCAAAAACCTGAAAAGATATTTTATTTTTCTGATGGGGCAGCTTCACAATACAAAAACAAGTCAAACTTCCTTAAATTGTGCTACCACGAGACTGACTTTAATATTTTGCAAAATGGAATTTTTTTAAACAGCACATGGCGAAAATGCACGTGATGGGATAGGGAAGAGACTGAAGTGGTTAGCAGCAAAGGCAAGTTGTTTATAATGATCAAATCATGACTCCACACCAGCTCTTTGAATGGGCCACTACTAATATTGTCTCCATTCACGTTCAGTTAGCAAAAAAAAAAAAAAAAAAAAAGAGGAGGAAATTATTCTTAAAAGTAGAATAGCTTCTGCTAAAACAATAAGTGGTACTCAGAAACTCCATTGTTTCATTCCTGCAGGAAAACACAAATTATTAGTCAAAGCTTACTCACTTTCTGAGCATTTTAAAGAGATATGTGTAACAGATGAAGTGAAGAGAACATTAGTTTGGAAAATATGGTAGGTTTTGTGATTAGTAAATACTCAAAGCACTGGTGGTTGGGATGTGTACTTGGTGTGAATGAGGACACAGAAGGGGTCAAAGTGAGCTTCCTGGAGTCACATGGTCCATCTCCATCATACAAGTATCCACAATCACCGGATATCCTATTGGTTCACAAATTTGATGTTTTGCTAAAAGTTGACCCTACAACAGCTACTTATTTGGCAGCAGATCTTTAACACATAATTTACATTCAACCTTGTATAAGTGCCATATGCACCTCTGTTTTTTGGCACCTCTTCTAATATGAATTAGTTACAAAATGCAATTAGTTAAATCATCATTTCTTTTATTCCTAACTGCTTCCCCACCTTCTGAAGGTTAAATGCGAATGTTATATATAATTTTTAGGTAGAGACTAGGAGCCGATTTTGGATTATAGTGATCTACATTTACTTATGTGCCAGTCTTAAAAACAAATGTTTCTCAGTTTCTTTCCTCATCATACAGTAGAATCAAGTATCACAAATCTGTTGTTACAAGCTGCTTTTACAACAGCATACTATTTGTAAAATTAACTCTGAAAGTACTTATATTTTACATCATGTTGCCATGAATACAAAATGCTATTGTGGTAGAACCGCATAATCAGATTTCTTCACAAAAGGAAATCAAATTATTTTCTGAGATAAATTTCAGAATTTACTCAAAATTTTGTAACGCTAACATTCACATTGGTCACGTTTTTCACTTTCCATAAAGTATGTAAAAACAAAAAGCTGAAATGCTATGATTGTTATTGCTAGATAAACAGTTAACATGACAAAGTGCTTCAGTTCAAAGTAAATAAGGATAGCTTAGCAGTAAATTGCTCCAGCTTCTGTTTAAACATGAACATTACAGAAGTGTTTTACCATCTTCAATTAACTGCACATCTCTGAAGTAAAATGAATCATTCAGAGTTACCTACCTTTAAGGATTCCATTACCACTGCCACAAGGGGAGGGAGCCCAGATGGATTCACTTTTTTTTTTTTTTTTTTTACACAAATGTTCATTCAAGAAAGTTTACCTGTTTAATTTAAATAGTCAACACTGATTGGTGACACCATAATTAAAAATTTGTTTCTGGGAGAACTGAACATACATTTTATAACTACAACATCAATATTTAGTTGTTCAACATTAACTTATGAACTGTTATGTGCAAAGATACAGGCTACCTCACAGAAATAACAAATATTAATGAAAAAACAAATTGAAACTTCAACAAAAATGTATTATATAACACGTACACTAGTACCAAGACAAGTCTTGAATTATATGTTACATGTGAGGTTTAAGCATTAAAGAGCAATATATAAATTTTCCCAATGTAACAAAATAAATTATTTCTTCATATTTTTTTTAATGATTTACTTGTCCTACATCTTATCAGTGTACCTGTCAATGCCAGCCTAGTGGGAAAGTGGTTAGAAGCACTGGATAACAGACAGGACAGGATAAAATCTTAAATTGAGGCTGGCAGCAGTAGCAGCAGCATATACAGAATCTTATTATTATTGGAGGACTTCAGAATGCTTTTTTGGTAGAAGAGCAGTGTGTGCAAAACTGCCTATATTTGCCAATACACTAACTTTTGGAGTGTTAATAATACCCCCCCCCCCAAGTGAATCTATACACCACTGATCTGAGGAAACAGATGAATTTTTTTTTTTTCTTGATTGGAGGTTTAACGACCACCGTGAGCAACTCAATGGGCTATAAGCAGTCGCCCGTCCCTAATTTAGGGTCACTGGTTCCAGGGAAGGGAGAGAGCCAGTGCCATAAGACAAACACAACATCCATGCCTCACCGGGATTCGAACCTGGACCCCGTTCGGACGAATGATCAGAGGCCATCGCTTAGACCACTGCGCCACTGGGGCGGCAAAAAACAAATTTCTCATGGGATAGACAGCTGCACTTCCACAGAATGCTGCATTCTTTGTTAAGTATAGGCCAATAACTGTTCTTCATTCATTTTCACTCCACAACATATTTATGTGAAACAATTTGGATATATCAATTTTAAACCTAAACACATCACACTGCCATAAATTTACATAATTGCCAGGGACAATAGTTCTACACCTGACTTTAACAGACACTACAACAGCCAACATAAAAAACCCTGGAGGGGGGGGGGGTTGTGTTGGCAAATCTCTGGAATTTTTTTTTCGGCACTGCCTTGCAGGATTTTGAAGAGAGAGAAGTATCACTGAGTAAGCAACATTAATAACAGTCACTATACCTATGATTGTGACCATTTATCAAACAATATTACACAACAAATCTTTCTAGTAACTTTTTTCATTGTTGTTATTTTAATGTTACCTCCCACCTCTCCATGAACATCCAAAGGCTGTAAGGAGTTGAACCATCATAAACTTAGAGCCATTGGTTCCAGGTAAGGGAGAGAACCAGCACCAAAGGACAAACAAAATCCATATCACACCTCTGGGATTTGAACCCAGACCTCCGGTACGATAAGTCAGAAACCCTTTTCTTAGACCAGGGATAGCCAAACTTTTAAAGAGAAAAGCCAAATGGAAAATTGGCTAAAGATCGGGGGCTGGATTAAAAAAAAAATGATAAACCGAAGATCAATCAATGCAGATATTGTAAATTTTCAATTATCTTGTATAGGGACAACTCAAAATTCAACAATTGAACTGAAATACCGAAAAAAATCAAGAAAACATGTATCAGATCAAATAAAATTAGCAGAGAGGCAATTAATCTCTGTGGTTGAAATGCCGTCATACTCGGATACTGCAGCGAGTGTGAGCCTCTGTGGGAGTTAGTAGTTGTTCCCCTCAGTTATACGTCATCAGTCTATTTTTTGAACACTGCATGGAAACTGGCTGGCACCGCCCTGTTCTAAAAAATAATAATTATTATATATTTCTAAAAATGGGAGAGCATGTGTACGTGAGTTATCAGATGCTGCAGGGAACGGGAGGGCTGAGTCATAGAACTGCAAAACTTCACTACTTTGAGGAGCACTTGAGTAATAATAATTAACAGGTTTTAAAAGCAAAGCACCAATCAAACATTGCTATGATGTCCAGCCGTGCTATGAAAACTTTCTTTCTCAATCAAAATAAAATATCTAAAATTAATTTTAAAAATGCAAATTTACCACGGGATGGACCAGAACTTCCCACAGGTCATAGTTTGAAGACCCCCATCTTAGACTACTACGCCACTACATGTCCATGCAGAGTTCGAATTACCCAGTGGTCCGCTGGCCATTGGCCAGTAAAACTTCCATCGGACCACTGAAAAAATAAATTTCTATTTCTTTTACCTTGTTATGTGGTTTTCCTTTTAGGCTGCAAACTAGTGATAGGTTCATGAAGTGGTATTGGATAACAGCTATTTATTTTATTCCTCATCATTTGTAAAGTGTGGAAGAAACAGTAAATACAGAAAGGCTGTTTCGCAGTCCTCGTCTTATAACAGCAACAGATGTTTTTTCTTACCTCTGTCCCCACCATTCAGAATAAGCAGAAGTAAGCAAAATAAATATCCTGCTCTTCCTTGGATTTGCCCACCCTAGTGAATGCAGCAGATACTGACACCAGACAGAAGCTAGTTTTTGTTTCTTCTCCAAGAAAACACGCTAGCGGAGGAGATCAATGGGATGCATGAGGGTAATTTTTGCAAAAGAACAATTCACATGAAACAGTGTTCAATGGAGAACTAAAAATAACTTCATGGGAAAGTAGCAAGGATGAGCAGTAAGATTAAAATAAGAAAAAGGAAACTAAATCCTAAAAAATAAAACATATACGTAAAAATGTCTGCTAATACATGTCAATTTTGCACCCTTGGAGTCTCCTTGTTCCCTTACTTAAAAACAGATTGGGAATGCGCTCTTACTCTGCTATAACACCAAACTTTGAGTTGCACTTTCAAAGTAGATATTTTAAAAACAGATATTGGAGATAATTCCACTGAAGTGATGCATTATTTTCTGCATATATTGTAGATGTCTAAGCATTTATTTATTTATTTTTTACAGACCAGTGGCTTGTAAATTCTAGTGATCTGATGGGCCAGTAAATGATTTATTTCTAATTATAACACTGCCATGAAAATTTAAAAGTCACTTTCTCAGTCTGTCATTGAGACAAACCAAACCAACAGATCCTCTGGTCTAATAACATGAAAATGAACCACTACTCTGCTCTGGAAGTACATACCTTTCTCACTTGTGTCAAGATAGAAGATATGGTTAGAAAGTTGGAAGAGATATGAATAACATACCTACCTTGCTGCTTAAAATTTCTACAATTCTGAATCTGCTCAATATTTGGAACATCATTTCATTCTCAACAGATCTTCCACTTTTATTAGAATAATTACTTTTCAGTCACAGAAGAGTGCAAAATATCCCAAAATGAGGGGAGTAACACTTCACTAAGTTGTACCCATTATAACAGCATTGCATAGATTAACATAATTTAATATTGTTAAATCTGAAGAAGTAGTGAAAATATAGTGTAGCTGGCAAATCTTTGTATGTTAATGTCATAACACTGTCATATGTTTAATTACAAAAATCATTAACTCCAAATAAATGCTAATGGAATAATACTTTGGTTATATCTGCACATACATTACCATGGTACTACACAAGATACAAATACCTCTGGTACAACACAAATGGAGACTTTCCATACCCGTTACACCTTACAGAGTATTTTACTTTGCATTCAGTGAATGAATGACTTATAAACAAAGAGATTTATCAAAAATTCCACAAATATAATAATATATAGTATATTATTACTACATTAGTTCTGATTTAACTCCAAATTCTGACACTACATTAAGTTCTGATTTAACTCCAAGGGCTTTCAATTATTATTCGTATCTTCTGAGTTCTTTTGTAATTTCAGATGTTTTTAGCTTGTACACTGCTGGCCACCCAAAATGCAACGGCAAGCAGGAAGCATCCGATTGGCCTGAAATTCGCAGCATGCGTCACCCACGAGAGGACATGCAAACGATTAGCATTGCAGGGCATATGCAAATCTTGTGCGCCCGGCATGCCACCGAGAAGCACTATAAGAAGGGTGCATAGAAGGCGGGGTGTAAGTAGTGGAAGTGTGTTGTGCTGCCGGACCTGTGCGTGGGAAGCTTCCTGATGCCTCGTCGCAGAATACGGCAGTCATTCCAGCACGTTTCGGAGTTCGACAGAGGACGAATAGTGGCTTATCGCGACAGCGGTTTATCGTACCGAGACATCGCCGCCCATGTGGGACAACATCCAGCCACAGCGAGGCGAGTATGGATTCGGTGGGTGCAGGAGGGATGGACAGACGGGCCGACGTGAGCGATTGCAGCAGCCGCGGCACACCACCGAACAAGAGGACCGGCATGTTGAGCTGCGGGCATTGACGGCTCGCACCTCCACATCACGAACGTTAGCACAGGAATTAGGATGTGTTGCGCAACAATTTGTGTCAGCACATACCGTTCGACGTTGTCTGCAGAAGCGGGGACTTGCCGCATGGTGCCCATTGCTCCGATTACCACTGACGTTACACCACCGGCGAGTGCAGCGGCAGTGGGCCGTTGAACGCCGCACCCGGACTACGGAATGGCACGACATTGTCTTCTCCGACGAAATCCGTTTCTGCCTGCAACACCACGATGGTCGGATCCGCGCCTGGCAGCACCGCAGCGAGAGACTGTACGACGCCTGCATTATGCATCGCCACAGTGGTCCGTCACCTGGCGTTATGGTTTGGGGCGCAATTGGATATGACACCCGCACCCCTCTGGTATGCATCGCCGGTACACTCAACAGCCACCGCTACATCTCCGATGTTTTGGAGCTTGTAGTCCTCCCTTACCTGCAGGACCTGCCAGTGGCCACGTTTCAACAGGACGATGCGCGCCTCTCGCCGGTACACTCAACAGCCACCGCTACATCTCCGATGTTTTGGAGCTTGTAGTCCTCCCTTACCTGCAGGACCTGCCAGCGGCCACGTTTCAACAGGACAATGCGCGCCCGCACGTGGCACGCATCGTGCAACAATTCTTCACGGCCCACAAGGTGTCACTGCTGCTGTGGCCCGCCTGTTCTCCTGATATGTCGCCCATCGAACACGTCTGGTCGCTGATCGGCAACCGAGTGGCCCGGTAAGCACTACCCGCGGCTACGCCTGATGAACTGTGGCAACGTGTGGAAGCAGCCTGGACCGACATACCCCAAACCCACATCCAAAGCCTCTTTCGTTCGATGCTGCGGCGTGTAGCGGCCATTATTGCCAGCCATTGAGGCCACCCAAACGATTGATGTCTGCGTGTTCCGCAAGTCACACAAGCCTGTAAGCTCAATCGTTTCATCTTTGTATCTGTTGTTACGTGTCCAGTAAATCTGGCTTTGCTATCTCGTGTCCTTCTTGGTGTTGCATTTTGGGTGGCCAGCAGTGTAGATATTTATCAAGATTGCTTGAAACTTCACAATTACATATGGCTGCTTCCAAATTTGCTTGGTATATTAACTATCACGCATAAAAACATTAAAGATAATTAAGAACAACCCACCTTTGTTTAATGCCTCCGGAAAAGGGGGAAATACTGAACTTAAACATATGCACCCACCAAATTCTTACCTGATCTCAAATCTAGGCTCTTGACATGAGCAGTCAGCTTGTGAACTCCTTTCTTACCTTTTCTAAATATTAATACTAATGAACTTAAAATGTACTCTAGACATGGTTACCTGGCACTTTTCGAAAAATTCCATTAGATAAAAATTTTGGAAGGTTTCATGATCCTGTTTTCTCTGCACAGAAAGTATGTTGATTTACTTTAAGAAAAATTTTATTCAATGAAGAATTTCAGAATAAAAAGTTGAGCACTCGAGATGGCAGGGATAATCTTTTAGAATATGGATGCACACATTTTTGCAAATTCTAAAGCAGCTCAGTGTATGCAATTTGGGATTTCTCTTTGTTTTTCTACTTAAACTCTTCTGATAGCAAATACAACATTTCATGTTGTTTTTATAATTATTATTAATGTAACTTAGTTAAAAATATGCTGAACATGATCTACAGGAAAGCAAACACACCTGGTTTCCCATCAAAAACAGCAGCAATCAAAGTTAACAGCATAGCTAGTATCAAAACTGGTGTCAGAAAACTACCACATAATTTGCAAAACAAACCCCAGGTACTGTCTGTGTTTTCAACAAAATGCATTATGTCTCATTATGCCTCATATAGCAACCAATGTAAATAATAAGGAATGGAATGGATCCAAATCAGTCAAAACTATAACAGGTGAAAGGCTATAAAATTATTGTATATGATAGTCTTGTAAACTTTTCACCAGTTACATTGCAGCTGCAACTTCCCATGTAGCTATGGCTAACAACTGGCTTATGATAGTTGAATGTATACAAACCAGGAGTTGGCTTTCCTACACAGCATGCAATATATTTTGAACTGAAGTTATATGGGTAAAAAAAGCACGTGAAATGTTATTCTTGCCATTAAAAACGTTGAGTACAAAAAATGAAATAAAATGCCAAAACTGACATACTGTGTTATTTAGAACATAAAAATAAGTGCTTCCGCCTTCTGAAATATTACCAATGAATGTTGCAGATAAAAGTCTGCACAAAAGTACATAAAAAATAGTAATTGAAAGCCTGAGGGCATTATATGTAAATTCAACAATTATTTTATGAAATGCCAGTACTGGAATTTGACATCTGGCAGAGATGTGCAATTTATGGAGAAACACAACACAAATTCAATTTTAGCATTTCACACTAAATCAGTTTCCAAAATAAACCATATGGCCAGACAGAATAACTGCAAAAAATAAACCCTTTACTGAAAGAAATTAGTATAAAGTAGGCCCACTTTTGACCTGAATGCATGTGTTGAACCTCCTCAGCTTGCTTTCCACTAAAAGTTAAAAAGTATCTGCAGGAATGTATTTCTATTGCTCTGGCAATGCCTTCACCATACCTTAAAGAGAAGCTGGACAATTTACTTAGTCTTGCTTCACCTCAAAACATCTCACAGGTGTTTAGTGGGGTTTAAATTACTACTTTAGGAAGACTAGTGTAAACAAAAAACCAGATATTCCACAAACCAGTAAGCAACATTGTATGCTGTACATGGCAGGGTGTTTCTATTGCTGATACCAGCAATGTTGGAAGCACCAAACTGTCCAAGTAAGCCTCTGATTCAAGAGTTTTTTGTGGCAGCACTAATAGACTGAGTCTGTTCTTGAAGAAACAGCAAACCACACACGAACATTGCTACCTCCAAATTTGTATGCAGAATGAGTGCACTCTGATAGGAGTCATTCTCCACATCTATATAATTATCAACAAGTGACTGGTACATCATGTACTGTTTTTTTCATCAATCCATTAGACATTTTCTCATTGATCTAACCCCCCCCCCAAGACCAACATACAATGTCATACAAATAGCAGCATTTTGTGGAGTGATACAAGACTTGTGGGTAGTATACAACCATGAAAACCCACTGCATGGAACTCCACACATGAATGGTTCTTGTACTAACAGGGATACCAGAAAAACCCACATGACATCTAAACACATATCTTCTACCATACACAGCTGAAGAGTTTTCACCTGTCTATTTAGTCTCAGACAGACAATTTTTGGGGTGTGCCAGTATATTTCAATGGCTAGGGGAGGGGAAGGGGCACCTTCACTTTGCCACCAATTCAGTACACCCAATACAGTTGACTTAGAAATGCTTAACTGATTTTCTGTCTCTCTTATTGAAAGCCAAGTGACAGACTTGCCAACTTTCAGGAGCTGAAATCCATAAAAAAAAAAAATCAGAGAACACTTAATAAATACACTCAAGTCCAAAAATTAAGCATCACTTATATTTTCATAGCATACTTTTATTCCAACAGGATGTGGGTGAAAATATTGTAATAGGGAGTAAACAAAGGTGAAAAGGACATGTACACACATAAATAAGCATGAATTTTTGCTTATTACGAAAGAAAATTGATAAAAGAACAGAACATACCATTTTCTTATATTGGCTCACAATAACTAAAATTGACAGAAAAAAATTGATAATTTTTCATGGATCATTTAAATAGGGTATATGTCAGGCCTGACTGCAATGCATGATTGGCATCAGTGGGCCATGCTTTTCACGAGATTGTGCAGAAGATCCCGAGGAAGGTTTTCCATTCTTCTTTCAGTGTCACCATCAGGTTTTTTTTTTGGTGCCAGGTGGGGGATCACGTTCAGCAATGCGCCTTCCGACATCCCAAGCATGTTCGATTGGATTCAGCTCGGGGAAGTATGCAGGCCACTCCATTCGGTTGATCTCCTCATCTCCTCGCTGTCCAACAATTCATCAACATATGATTGATGAGGATGGCCGTTATCATCCACAAAAACAAAAGAATTTCCCACAGCAAGCACCATGAAACAGCCTTATGATGTTCTAAAATGACCTCACAATAACACTGGGCCTTCATTGACTCTTTCTCCAACACTAGGAGCTCTATATACCCACAGATCATAATCCTAGACCAGCCCATTACTCCAACACCCCTATAATGGGCCATTTCTATGAAGTTTCTGGCTGAATATGCAGTGTGGGGTTCTCACCAGATGTATTGCCACCTAGAGTTGGACGATAAACAAAATTGGCTTTTGTCTGTGAACAAAACATTGGCCCATTGCTCTTTACTCTATGTGGATGTGGAGTGTTCACAACACCATCAATAGAGAGTTGTTTTGCATGCTGGGGTCAATAGAACACACTATACAGGTTTTCGGGCATACAAGCTAACTTGCCAGCAATTATTTGGCAAGATCTTTTAGTCCTTACAACAAGATAACGATCTTGTTGTGGAGTAGTTTTACATGGTCAACCACTACTGAACCTTCTGATAGCTATTCCATGTTCAGAATATTGTTTCCAGATCTGCGATAATACACTCTGGGCAATTTCGAACTCCCTCGCTATGTCTCTCATTGTCTGTCCTTCTTCCAGTTTACCAACAATTTGCCCAGGGGTAAAATCATCTAGATGAGTTCTTTTAGATGTACTACAAGTTGCCATAACAACAAAAACGGAAGATCCACCCTTTAACACCTACAAAACAAATGATTTCTTTACACTCGTGTTTCAGCTTCTATCGCTGATTGGCAGTACACAGCTGTCAAGCGATTCCTGACAATTGGCATGTGACCAAATACTCTCAAATACCTTGAATTTAGGGGGTTGATGACATCAGTATGTTTTTACTGTTAAACAACAACTTGTGAGTCTGAAATTTAGCCTTTTGTAGTGGATCTTTAATTTTTGGACACAAGTGTATGTCTGACTAACCGATGTATCAAATGTCGCAATAGATATTAGCAGTATCTCATGCTAATAGTGATTAAAATGCAACTGATACATATTAATCATTAGGATATATGTACAGATAAAAATTTTATTTGTAATTGCAAAATTATAGTAATACAAGTATTGCAGTTATTTTTTACTTAAGAGAAGTTTTGATCTTGCATTTTTGTGCCAAAATGTTAGGATACCTTTAAAAATGCAATTGTAAGTGTCACATGAGGTCTTTTTTTGTTGTTGTTGTTTTAATTTCTCTGACTGTTATCACTGATTCCAGTCTTTCTCGCCAAGATGCGAACAGAGAGTTAGGACACAGAAGTGGGAGAAAATTAGGATCAGGTAGTTCAGATGGAGTGGTGGTTCTTTAGACCACTTTTTCTATCTTCAGAATATTTTAAATGATATCTATTGTAAATAGCACTAGCCTGGTTGAGGGAGGATGAAAATCTTTAAAACGTCATTCCACAAAACATAGAATTTTCATAAATTTTATGGGTAAACCATAAAACTTAGCAAGTATACACTGATGTGGCACATTACAATCATCTTTCTCTCTCAAACTCATTCATTCCATGCTGTGACATCCTGCCATTGGAGTAGAGGCTTTGAAAGAGCAGCCTTTTATACCATCCTACAATTTAATTATATGCATATCATAATCCATGGGCAGACTGCACACTGCGGTTCTGCAGGAGTGTTTGGTGACTTGTCTATGCAACGTACTTTATTTCAAAAGCTGGGGAAAAGCTTTGGCGCGAACAAAAAAAAAAAGTGTCATCACCTTTTTTTAAATTACTTTAAAAATAACTCAGCTGTTATTACAAGGAAAGTTACAAATTGACTACATCATGATTGATGTCATCTGACATAAAGCAACGAGTCAATGCCGTTGGCACACAGTCTTGAATCCTTCAAATTGGTTCTCCTTCTGATCCTCAAGCAATTTAAAGCCAAACAGATGAAAATCGTAAAATGCTTTGATGTTTCTCTAGAGTGGGCACATACCACAGATGATGTCTGGAATGACCTTTCATCAATGCAACCCAGTTATCTTCTTAAAAAACAATATTGAAAAAATTTAAATATTAATGTGACTGCATTTTAGAAGTCCAAATAAAAGAAAAATTACTAAGTCCAAATCAGGTTAATGTATAGACTTTACAATAAAAACATGTACAATGGTGGGTGGTAATGAAAGTTCATGAAGTTAGTATTTCTGAATGTTTTGTTACCAGGCCATTTGGATTAACTTCTGGGGACAGTTTTGTATTGCCTTTGAATTTGATGCTCCTGACACCATTTAATTTCCTGTTATCCTTGCACTTCAGAGATGGATTTCATAAGTTTATGACAAACGGTAATTTTCACCAACATTTCCTTTCAATTATGTACCAATACCTGGTTATAACTTAAGTTATTTGGTAAAGCAAGGATAGAATGAAGCATTTCTTTTATGGTGCATACTGGAAGACAGTAACAACCCCAAATCAGGTCTTTACTGCTTCTCGTTGTTTTAGGATTGAGGATTGTTCACAGGATTTACAGAGCTACTGCACATAAGAGAAATGCAATCATTACTAAATAGTTGTGTGGTTCTCACTTGCATGATGAACAATGAGCTAGCTGCTAATCGTGTAACAGTTTGTACACACTCTCACACAAGATATAAATGCAAACACATACTTTCTGTGAGAGGCTATCTGTTGAGGCTTAACATAAAAACTAGTACTATTCTTGTGTGAATGCCATATCCAGACAGGGACATTGGCGATTCATCAATAGCTGCACACAGTCATGATGACTAATATTCTGCAGAAAGATTACAATGAAGTGTATGAGGGTTTCCCATTGCCTTTCTCAGGTGTCATGCTGCTGATCACATTCTTTGCAATTTTTGCGAAAAAAATCGTTTTGGCGAAAATATTGGCGATTATCTTTTTTAATAATATTTTGCTGCTTAATCGTAAAGAATGTATAACCTATTGTTTTTGTATTATTATAACACTTTACGTTTTTTATATTTTCCATGGAGAGTGAAAAAAATGGAGACTTCAGATTACGTTCAGCAAAAAAAGATTGAACTTGGTGAATGGGGGTTGGCGAAAACTTTAAAAAAGCCAGGGAAACCAATGTTTTCTTTTCAAATGTCAAAGGGGCAAATGTAATAAATAGCTTGATACATCCAGGGCTGATTTTGGGGATCATTTTAACTTTACATTCATGGAAACCCTGAAAAACCATGGACTGGCTGGTCAGTAGCATATGATTAAAGCCTGCAACACAAGCCACTCAGAATACAGGACTTGTGATTAGCCAACTGTGCCACACCACTGAGTGCAAACCAACCAGTATACAGGAGTGAAAAACTTATGTACGGATACACCAGAGATGTAGGCATTTCTGCACCTGGGGAAAATGACAAAATATTGTGCCCCATCCACCCCACCGAAGTCATTAAGACATATAAAAGCTGCACTGCTTGAAATATAGTAATCCTGCTTGTTGCACGATTTTTCAGGATAGTAAAATTGCTCGTGTGTTGATTACACAACAAATTTGTATTATTTAGCACTCAAATGCAAATGCAATTACATTTTTTTGAAAAATTTGACACTGGATACAGGGAGTTGCTTTTGACATTTTGCTTCACACTGAATTGCAAGCTTTCGGGGGGGGGGGTATATTCTTTCGTAACTAAGTGACGACTAATAATCACTAATGATTGTGCACTTGATTTTAAGAATAAGCTAGTTTCTCTGCGGATCAGAGGAAGACCTTTGCGAAGTTATTGACAATTTAATTCTAGTTTAACAACCTAACTTTTAAATATATATTTTAATTGAGCTATGGTACCGCAAATAGAGAATTAAAGAACTAGGTGTCATTTTGTATCCCAAACGGAAACGGCATTTTACCTTTGTAACGGCAAAAATCAATTATTCAAAGTGTGTTCTATAATGTACATAATTCTTATAATTCATGCATAGTCATAAAGAAATTATGTTTCATGTGCAAGAGATGGACATGCCACGTATTCATATATGAGTGATTGAATTACACTTCGGGAAAGGACTTCACTTTCTCACGGAGAAAATAGCCTTCTTTTCGAAGCCAATGTGAAAAAACTGTAAATGTCTAGCAAGGTTTGAGTGGCACCAATGAAGCACGATTCGGACAATCACGACGTAAACATGGAAAGCACTTAGCGGCTACATGAAACGGTCCATTTAGATGTTTTCCCATCGAGCTAGACAAAGCTCAATGGCAAAAGTCACCAGTCTGTCTGGTAGACTGCATTCTTCTTTTGTAACGAGAGTAGGTAGCCAATGTTTGAATATTGTATTGATGTACCTATGAAGAATCTGATTCCAAACGAAGGCGGCGGAAATGGAAATGACATGTGGTGATCCTGACATGAGATAAGGATGGCAGGTGTGCATGATAGAGAAGGCCAGCCAGGGTATGGTCATCCCAGTCAGGAGCAGTTATAGCCGGCGAGAGTGCAAGTGGGGAGGAACTAAAAATCGCAGTCATGTCCAGTGCCTCGGGGCATCGAGCCGAGAGATATGCTGGGTTAATCTCCCAAGAGAAGGTCACGTGCAAGAAGAGAGTTGTAGTCAAGAGTGTAGAGGGCGATGCTCTAGCATTAAGATGTGGGGGCAGGAGCTCCTATACAACATGTTGAGAGGGGGAGTATGTAGAGAGCTTCATGATTGAAGGTTCTGAGTTGTGATAACTCGTAATATGTCGGTGTACAGATACACCTTAGTTTCCTGAAAAGAGTACCAGCGAATCCCGGAGAAAGTGCCAAAAGAGGTAGATAGACTCCAGCTCATGTGGTTGGGGGAATTAAGCCGATTAGAGAAGTGTAGATTCGAACAATAATAATAATCATAGACTCTTGTCAAAGCAACGATCACGTAAGTCTTTTTCAACAAAGCCGTCAGTCGCACGAAATCAGACTTTAAAACCGTGAACTTTCTTCAATAAAATTGTTAAGTTTGCATTATGGAGTGATTACTCCAAATATTGTCAGACGCATTATTTAAAACCTTCCCTCCCCTCCTCGATTAGCAGATCACAATAGTAAAGCTAAGGAAGAGAGCACCTGAGCATCCATTCTGCATACGAATGTTAGGTACGAACGAACCTCATTTAAGTTTGCTCGTGTGTGAGTAGGTGCTGAATGAAATAAGTTGACGCCCTACTGAGTGGACACAGGTTAAAGCACACGGGCGATACGCTCACCCCCTACAACCCTCATTAATAGCGTCGGAAGAAATTAGGAAATGGGGTTCAGCACTTAGGGAAGGGTTTTGTGCATTTCGCTTACCCTTTCTTACATCAAGGATGTTTTGGATAGTGAAGCTGAGCTGAACGTGGAATGCCATTTTGGGTTGTAAATGCAAAATGTGAAGAGAGCGGCGAGATTTCCAACTGCTTAGGAGTTTTGATCATTGATACCACATTAAACGGACCGAATTCATTTTGGCAGTAATGAACGAATTGCCCCCAGAGAATGTTTGAAAATATGAACGATATCCTTAACTTGTAATATACAAACAACCGTGCCGTCATTTCTGATTTTGAGTAACTTTCATCCCCTACACAATTTGAGGAAGAAATGCAAAATTTAGGGCACCAAGCTACTGCAACTGGCGAAAGAAATTATAGGTAAATTCTGTACCTGAAGCTGATGCAAAAGTTTCAATTCCAATTTTAATCAGGCTGTACGCAGTGGTTTTTGCACCCTCTCTTGAATGGCCCCCGGGGCAGCCTGCCCCATCCTAGCTACGCCTCTGGGTTATACGAAAATTTTACCGTACTTGTCTTAAACTATGTGTTTGTATCTCAAGGAATGTATGTTATTTAAACATTGAAAAAGGAATTATACTGAACATGGTTAGGTTCACAATGAATAAAATCATGTGAACTCAACTGGCAAAAATTGTTTGTGAAAAATAGATTAATGAACATGTAGAAATATGTAAATCAAAACATGTATCATAGCAGTCAATTTTTATTACTAGTTACATGACATTTTTATTATCATATTATATTACTAAAATAGCAGTTATACATTTTCCAAGAAATGATTGTGTGTGTTCTCGTGCATCATAGTTTTAGAATCCAGCAGACATTTTTTTTTAATGCAGACTTACAAGCTATTTACATGATATTTTATTATCATATTATATTACTAAAATTGCAGTTATACATTTTCCAAGGAAGTTAACAGATTTCAAGAAATGATTGTGTGTGTTCTTGTGCGTCATAGTTTTAGAATCCAGCAGACATTTTTTTTTTAATGCAGACTTACAAGCTATTTGGTACAGTAAAATATTCAAACATAGGCCTTCTTATAACATGGGCTGTATTGAATAGTCACAAATTTGATTATTTAACAAATTTTGAAGTTTTTCAAACAATAAAAAACCTAGTAGTTTGTCACCACTTACACATTATAAAACAGTGCACCTTTGTTATTAATGCTGTATCCTAATCTGAAAGATCTGGTACATACATACAGAAAATAAGTTAATGTGATGACTGAATAGGCAGATGAATATTTTTTAAGTTCTTACTATTATCTAAGCATTTTCAAAATTATCTTCTGAGAAGTTATTTTTAAACAGATTATGTATATGATTCACTTGTGTGTATATGTCTAGGATAATTTTCTTTTCCAATAAGAATACCTACTAACTATTTCATCCAAATACATGCATTTTTAAAAAAGAACAGACCAAACAAAGCTTTCAAGATTCTATTATTGGCTTCTTCAATATGCTGCTGACATTCAATTACTCTGATTGCTTGATCATGACCACTGGAAGTTTTTCAATATTAACTGCTTCTTCAACTGCCTTCATAGTTAAGTCAGTGGCGTAGCCAGAGGGGGTTAAACCCCTCCTTTGAGGGGAGACCGAGCACGGATTTAAAGCGATATATGCGTGTATATGAGGCTTTCACCAATGAACCAAACCCATGGACACCCCCCTAAGAAATTTTTGGCTACACCACTGTAACAAGTATCTTATTACCAGGAATCATGTTTATTCCAATGGGTCTTAAAAGACCAGCACTTTACTGTTGTTGGTTCTTTAATTGGATTTTTGGGTATTTAAGGATTATATTCACCATATTTTAATTACTTGATATCCTCCATGTTTTAAGTGACAATACAACTTATGATGCAATCACACAGTTAAAGTAAGAAACTAGAACACTGCAACTCAATGCAAACTCCCTTTGAACTTCAGGTAAACCCTTGAGTGTTCTTGTTCTCACATTTTGAAGTGTAACTTTATGCATACAGATTTAGTTGTTTACTAACACTACCATGACTAGAAACTAACTGAAAGTAGGTAATTACCCCCTTTTATATATATTCTGAGTAATTTCAAAATGCTGTGAAATGTTATTGACATTTCTTGAATGTTCTTCAATGGTTTGTCTGAAATCTCAGAAATGCAGATATTTAAATTATTCTTTCATTAGCACATTCAGTGCTCAAATGAAAACACTCTGGAACATCATAGTAATTTTAAAATGTTTTTAAATATTCTGTTAGGAACATATAGAAAGTTTTTTTCTATTTTTGTTTGTTTTCGTTTTTGAGTGTGGGTTTAAAGACCACCGTGAGCAACTCAATGGGCTATGTGCAGTCACTCTTCCCTAATTTAGGGCCACTGGTTCCAAGGAAGAAGGAGAGCACTGGGATGGCTATAGAAAGTTTCTAGAATGTCCTTAAATTCCTGTTTGGAATATCTTGGGAGCATCTGCTGATATCAAAACAATATTTTTTGAGTGTAGTGAGGACATTTAAGAAAAACCATCATCAGTTGATCTAGAAATTACTAGAAAGACCATGATGTTCTATAGCAAAGATATATATGTTGATGAACATGCTTTGAGTACTTTTAGATAGTGACTCATTTTTTTTTATTATTCACTACTTCACTGTAGTGCTTGGATTCATAAAATTATAGATGCACTCTTTCAGTTAATGTTTACTTAAATATGCTCTACATTTCAAAAGGCTTACTTTTTAAAACATCTTAAAAAAAATCTGGGTAGTTATTATTCATCTCACCCATCTTAATTAATACAGTAATATACTGGGGTTGTCAAAAATAATGGAAACACCTTGAAATAATAGGTGTTATGCACCTAATATGGTGTGGTAGCACCCTTGGCATTTAAAACTGCTTGAATACTCCTTGGAATGGATGCATACAAGTCCTGGATGGTGGTAAGTGGTATGTTGTACCCTTCTTCCTGCAGAAACTGCTCTAATTCCTTGAGAGACGCTGGAGGAAGATAACAGGATCACACTCTTGTTTTCCAACACAGACCACAGGGGCTCAATGATGTTTAAGTCCGGTGATTGTGCAGGCTAGGGAAGCTGTGCAACTTCATCCTCATGCTCCTCAAACCATGATTGAACAGTTCGATTTCTGTGAATTGGGGCATTATCATCATGAAAAGTGCAATCCATTGACGGAAACAATGTCTGCGCCATTGAATGCACATGGTCGGCCAAAAGAGTGACATAGTCACCGCTAGTGATCCGTCCGTGTAAGGTGATAATGGGACCTGCTGCAAACCATGAGATCATGGCCCAAACCATTACAGAACCGCCCCCATGCTTCATTGTAGGAAGGAGACAGTCTGGGTTGTAGGCTTCTGCGGGGATTTTCCACACGTAAACCCGTCCTGTGGTGGGTAATAGTGAGAAACTTGATTCATCGAAAAACGAGACGTTTCCATTGATCTGCAGTCCACGTTTTATGTTCTTGGCACCACTGTAGTCTCCATTTCACATTCACCTGTGACACCAGGGGTTTTGCAATCGCAGCTCTGCTGTAAATATTGTGCTTATGCAATTCTCTTCGCACGGTATGGGTCGACACTGGGATTTGGAGAGATGTGCATTAAGCTCAGCAGTCACTTTCATCACCATGGTCTTCCTCCTTGCGGTCACAATCCTCGTTAATGTCCTCCTGTCTCTCGCAGTGAGTTTGGTTTTCCTTCCACAGTTGTGTCTCGCAGATGATGTTGTGCCGTGAACATTGTATGCTGTCATGACCTTCGACACGGTACCTCTTGATACCCCCAATACCTGTGCCACTGTGATTACCAACGCACCAACCAAACTGGCTCCTACAATCCGTCCTCTTTAGAACTCCGATAGGTCACTCATTGTGCCTTCACCTGGAACGAAATTATGCAAACACCGATTTATAATGCAATCCCACAGACCCTTGAGACTATAAGCAACACTTTACCAAAAAAAATTTCTAACTACAAGTTTGTTTTTCTCAAAAAGCAACACACACCAAAGTCACTGTGGCTATTCTTCCACAGACAGGCGCAAAGCTCATTTCTCACAGAGAAGACAGCAGAATGCTAGCACAGCTCCGCGAGCATGTACCGAAAGAATCAAGCTACTGTTTTCAATGTGGCAACCGATCTGCTCTTGTTTACATTCGAATGCAAACATTATAGGAAGTGGAAAAGTGGTTATCCTTGCATTTTGTACTTACTTTTTTATTTCATTATGATGACTGACGTTGCTTTCATAAAAAAAAATATTTCATGGACTACACGAAAATAAACAACTGAGATACTAAAAAAGAACTAAAAAAGAATGAACTTACCACTATATATGATCACATACTGATAAGAAAAAATTGTTTTCGTATTTACAAGTAGTATTTTTATTCGTATTACAAATACAAGAAAAAGACAATTTTAAAACAAAAGCGTTGACGTTCGTTGCCATTCATGATTTGTTATTTGAGGCATTTCTTTGAAGACATCTGTGCTCCTGGCATGACATTCCCTTCGGAATATGAATTCCATCAATCGATCACCTAAATTGTCTTTATGTACACTTTGTTTCATTATGCTACTTTTTAAATGCCACCAAAAACATGCTGTTTGCATTTGAATGTAAACAACAGATCCATTGCCACATCGAAAACAGTAGCTTGACGCTTCTTGTACATGCTTGTGGAGCTGTGCTAGCATTCCGCTGTCTTAGCTGTGAGAAATGAGCCTTGTGCCCGTCTGTGGAAGAATAGCTGTCACTTTTCAGCAAGGTGTTTCCATTATTTTGGACAAACCCTGTACCTACCAAATCCCTATTTTGATGAGAAGCTTTCTCAAGTTAAATAACAACAAAATGTTAAAAAAACTATGCATCTTTTAGATAAATATGGGAAATATTTTATCTGTAGTCCAGAAAGAAGTCACAAATTCACTATTCTTTATTTGGTTCATACATACCAAGAGTCATGTTTAACCACATTTTAAATTATGTTTACCTCTGACATCTTCGACACATGACACATCCTGCGGAAGGAAATATATATATTTTTTAAAAAAGTTTTGATATATTTCATTTCACTAGTTTTAAAGTACTTAAAAGAAAACTGGGGGCAGCTCTGAAATCTTCAAAGCAGGTAGAAATTTCATAATTTTCCCTACAGTAGGACCTTTGTAATTAATGAGCATTTTCAAAGATAAAAATACAATGGCTTCTGCATTCTGCAACAGTTTTACTCACACTTTAATCAGCTGCACAACAGAAACTATACAGTAAATAAAGCTCAAATGTTACTGGACTTTGTTCCTCATAAGTGCTCTCTCCCTGCCAAATTTAATAAAATGCTGAGGTGGGGTAGTAGCCTGGAATGTCACATGAAACAATATTTCAGTTATCTCACTAACTCAACATGAAGTATGAAAACATTTTTTCAGGATATTGCTAATAATTTCCTCTTTCAACTTTCTAAATTGACAATCTTACTGTAATTAATTCATTCAATTTTATTTTTTTTTTTTACCACAAAACAGGTACATACAAATTGATTAATAATTACGTTTGGAAAATAGCAGTGCACAAATGGCACTCAAATCACTAAAACACCACCTGGTATCTAATAAATCTGAATTATATAATCAAACAAAAATGAAAAATTCAGGGATGTTTCATAAAAAAATGTACAATCTTATGGTGAGTGACACACACAGTAAATACACAATTTTTTATACGGCTCCGAAATTACAATTCTAATAGCTGTCATTTCCTGATCTCAACATAAAAAAATACGTTTAATAACTGGATGCCGAGAAAAATGTTGCATATGGGCACGCAGATAGTTAGCAAGAAATTTGAAAAGTTGGATATATTTTACAAATATCCCATCATTGAAATCAGCGTTGTTGCTTCGACGATTTTTTTTATAAATACACACTCAATTTAAAATTGAACATTTAGTCTTGCAACAGACAGAAAAAGAAAAATGCATTTAGTGTAGCCGTTCACTTCTCCTGTACACTTTTTTTTCTCGCAAATTGATATTCGTCGATAACAACAAATTTCATATAAAAAAACAAACAAACGTACCTTTCTTAGGTAGTCCTCTCCCAAACCCATTCCTAGATCGCCTGCTGTTCTTCGATAACCGCAGATGTGAACCATTCACGTTGACTACATTCGCCACACTTTCACCGTCAACAATCTGTCTCGATGGCCTCTTTGCTCTCCGCTTCAAGCGTCCATCTACGGATGCTTCCATTATGGAATTATTATTTAAATTTAGTCCCACACTGTCTATTAAGGAATCAACAGGCCCGCCGTTGTTGGTAGAAACCTCGCCAACAAATTCTTCCGAAACTCCATTTAATAAACCAACTTCGGAAGTCATGGTCCCTTTAAAATTAACAATATGAAACAAAACAATATAATTACTGTGAAAAAATATTTACACCTGCAACCGGCGGTCTGTCATAAACTAATCGCAGTTACAAACACGTTCAACCAGGCACATCAAAAGTAAAGGCTCGAATGTCGCTAATTTCACACAGCCAGACAACCAATTGAAGCAGGAGGCAACAGTCGGCAAAATCCTACAACAAACACGGCTTGACACGTTCTTTGTGTCCGGGAATTACATTAAAAAATGAAATAGGGATTTTTAACTTATGGTATGAAGAATATTCGAATGATTTTTCTTTATAAGAAATAATATGTAAAATTTAGCGTAATTTTCTCTTGATTTTATTATCTTGAGAATAACAACATAGATCACGTGACTAACGGTGGTGCTCCACCATTGGTGGATGGAAATTTGGTGATGTTTGCAAACACTTCGCGTCGGGAAGGATTTGGAAGCTGTCCAGCATCTGTGGCATTTGATCGGTAACGCGGTAAACTGCATAATATAGAGACAAAGGCGTGACAACATCGCGCTTGAGAGATTGGCTGGGCGGAATCCAGGAATGTTCATGTGGGATTACTTCTGTTATGGTTTTTCTGCTGAGTTTTGAAATTTCCTGTTTTGGTTCGTATGCCGGCTGTCATGTGCTCATGACAGAAAGTAAAGCTCAATATTTTTGCTGTTAGTAGCTGACGCCTTTAGCATGTAATATAAACAACTGGGTTAATTAATCAGCTCTTCGAGAAAATCGGTTCAGCAATTTCCGGAATTGCGAAATATCTGTTACAAAATTGAAAAAAAAATTAAGGTACACATTAATTCTAAAACCAGATTTACTTTTTTTAAGATGCAGAATGGAGACCATTTTTTTTTTTTTCTGTGAGCAAAGGTGGAACCGGAAATCTTACAAGGGGGGAGGCTATGAAAATGTAACTTAAATTTACTGAAATGAAATTATAACGAATGCACGTCGTTTGAATAAAAATAAACCTTACAGATAAAGAGTGTTCATGGACAGCAACAAAACTGAAGAAAACTCAAAATTATTAAAATCATTGCAATAAGTACAGGTGCAATACAGATTACACAAAGTAAAGAGTACTGAAATTTAACATGACAAACTTTCATGGGGGAGGCCATAGCCTCTATGTATCCACTCCTGTCTAGGTACAGTAGCACAGTAGCGTACCTCAAAAACACTCGGGGGGGGGGGCAAAAAATAATGTCTTCGAGGCCATTTTGAAAAATCTTTTTGCTTTCAATTACTGAAAGTTTTAAATTCTATATCGCACCAGATTTAACGGGCGTCCTGCAGTTCAAATTCTTTGTGTAATAAAAATGATTGCCCTAGTTTTATACCAATGCAAAGTATTACAAAACACTTACGCCAAAGTTAATCATACCATGCGAATTTTATTCTTTTAGAGAACAAAGGCTAGCTAGCCTCTTTGATATGCCTTACGATCACACACACAAAAAACGTAACGGCCGTGTGACAGTGTCTAATGACCTACGATTTATAGAAAAATACGGAACCTAAGTGAAGAAAATTAAAAAGTAACAATTAAGAATTGTGGCACAAAAAGTAAAATTACTTAAATTATTTACTCTTGAATATTAAAAAATAAACCTAACATAACATTACAATGTTTTGCACATAGTAAGTTTTTTCTTTTGTCTCTGTTATAAAAAAAATTACACAGGTCTCTGTTTTTCATTCCCGCGAAGAATACCTTTTAATTCATTATATTCTGAAGGATGTGTACTCAGTGTTACTTTCAGGACTTTTTGACAGGGCGGGGCGAATGGAACCTTAGAGGGGGCAAGTTTTCTATTTGTTATATATCATCATCATTGTCAACCATTATCAATCCACTGCTGGACGAAGGTCTCCCCAAGTTTCCTCCACAACGGTCTGTCTTGTGCCAGTCTCCTCCATGTCACTCCCGCATACTTTCGAATTTCATCCACCCATCTACATGTGGTCTTCTTCTGGATCTTTTCCTGTCCCTTGGAATCCAATCTAAAATTTCGGCTGTCCATCGATGGTCTGTCCTTCTGGCAGTATGTCCAGCCCATTGCCATTTCAGGGATTTAACTCTGATCATCATGATGTCTTCCACTTTTGTCATTTTTCGGATCCACGAGTTCTCTTCTTATCTCTCCTGGTTACACCCAGCATGCACCTCTCCATGCTACTTTGAGTTGTCTGCAGCGTTTGTATGTCTCTTTTAGTTAAGGTCCACGTCTCTGCACCATACACAAGCACTGGAAGGATGCATTGATCAAACACTTTTCTTTTAAGACATAATGGCATATTGCTCTCGAAAATTATGCTGTTTCTTCCAAAAGCTCTCCAGGCAAGTTTTGTACGCCGATTAATTTCTTCATCAATGTGACCCTCACTTGATATCTGCTGTCCGAGATAAACGTACGTGTCTGTTCTCTCCAGCTTTTCTCCATCAATCGATAAATCTTCATTTCTTGTAAAAGCATTGAACATCACTTTTGTCTTCTGAAAGTTCATTTTTAATCCCACTTCTTTACTCTTGTCAGCAAGTTCCTGGATCATACTCTGCAGCTCTGATGGGGTAGTTGCAAAAATGACTACGTCATCAGCAAAACGAAGGTGGGTTAGATAATCTCCATTAATCTTTATCCCTTTGTTTTCCCAGTTTAGTGATTGAAAGACATTTTCCAATGTGGCATTAAAGAGCTTCGATGATATGGTGTCACCTTGTCTCACTCCTTTTCCAATTTTTATGTGTGTTGTATTTTCAAACAGCGGAATCTTTGCACTTGCATTTTCATAGATGTTATTAATAATATTAATATACGCATCGTCAATACCGCAGGATTTCAGGGCCATTGCAACTGCTGATGGTTTCACCGAATCAAAGGCTTTTTCATAATCGATAAAAGCCATGCACAATGGAAGTTCATATTCCCTCGCTCTTTCAATTAGTTCTCTCAGTACGTGGATATGATCTATTGTGCTGTAGCCACTCCTGAACCAGCTTGTTCTCTCGGTTGAGCCATGTCCAAGTGTCACCTTCAAGCGGTGTGAAAGAACTTTAGTGAAGATTTTATAAACCACTGATAGGGGTCTGATAGGTCTGTAGTTCCTGAGATCCTCAATGTCACCTTTTTTATGTAGCAGGATCATTGTAGCGTTGTTCCAATCCTCAGGAATCTTCCCTTCATTAAGGCATCGAGTGAAAATTAGGGCAAGTACTGTTTCGATTTCTCCACTTGCTTCTTGTATGATGTCTACAGTAATTCCATCTTCTCCTGGAGCTTTTCCCCGCTTCATGTTCTTGATTGCATGTGCAACTTCTGCTGGGAGGACTGGGAGAACTCTGGTACTGGTACCTTTCATGATGTCTGGAGTACATGTATCATCCCTTTCATATAATTTGGAGTAGAAATCATTCACTCTTGTCAAAATTGTGCCTCTATTTCTTGTTACAGAACCATCTTCTTTTCTCAGTGCCATAATCTGTTTTCTTCCCTTACTGAGATGTCCCTTTGCTATCTTTAGGCTTTGGTTGTTTTCAATTGCTTTCCTTACTAGTTCACAGTTGAATTTCCTTACGTCTTCAGTGATACTTTTTCGTACTGTCTTGCATAGCTCTATATATTCCACTTTGGCAGTCACATCTTCTTTAGTTGTTCTCATCTCTCTTCTTTTTTGCATCAACATTTTGGTTTTTCCTGATAATTTGTTCACATGCAACTTGTTCTTAGACCCAGCTAATTTTGCTACTGTTTCCATAAGAGCTTTGGTTACTTTTCTGTTAACTTCAGAAATATCCAATTCTTCCGATGTTAGGCCTTCTAAAGCAGAGAATCTGTTCTTCAGTTCCAACTTGAAGGTATTATGGTGTTTTTTAAGGTTGGTTATGTCAATACATTTTGTTGTTTTATGAGCTTGCTACGTTCGAGTTTAGTGTTGAGGTGCATCTTACATCTCACCAATCTATGGTCACTACCTGTGTTGAACTTGTTTAGTACACTGCAGTCTTCTATGACGAATTTTTTGTTACACATAATAAAATCAATTTCACTTGTCGTCCCATTTGGATGTCTCCATGTCCATTTCCTGTGTGGCTTTTTCTTGAAAAAGGGGTTCAAGATGAAAAACCCTTCTTCTGCCTCTGCAAACTCTACGAGAGTATTTCCACGCTGGTTTCTGTTGCCGTGACCGAATTTACCTATTGAAGTTTCATTCTGTTGCCGTTGCCCTATTTTTGCATTGAAATCTCCCATAACTATCTTTAAGTGCTGCTTACCTTTATTATTTAGATGACGAATTTCCTCATAAAATTCCTCAATTTCTTCTTCAGGATGACTTGTGGTTGGTGCATAAGTTTGAATAATCTGAGACTGGTATCTTCCCGAGAGTTGGATAACGAGTCGTGCAGCTCTGTCAGAGGAACTTTCAACTTCTACAACTTTATCCTTCAGTTTCTTGTTTATTATAAAACCAACACCACTAGTTCTGCCAGTATCAGTCCCACGATAGTAGAAGAGATGTCCACTTTTCAGTTCAATGAGATCTTCTCCCTTTCTCCTTACCTCACTTAGCCCGACGATGTCCCACTTGATCCTTTGTAGTTCCTCTTCTAATTCAAGAAGCCTTGAATCAGAAGATAGGGAGCGTCCATTATACGTAGCCAAGGTCAGCATCAGATGGCAGCCCAGTCCGGTCCTCCGGGGATTCTTAGCACCCTCTGCCTTCATGTCGCACTGGCCGCTGCCTTGGCCAGGTACATTCCAGCTGCCGGAGACTGAGGGCCAAGATTTAAGTTGTAGAGTCATTTTGGAGGGGTTTGGTCATAACTCACCACGCTGGCCAAGCGAGTTGGTGAGTGTGGGATAGCATTTCCTCTAATCCCGATGGTATAGTTATACCGCTATTGGCGGTCGTCAGAGCCCCTTTAGTGGGAAAAGGATGTACCACGAGAAGGCAGGGTTGACATTTGTCAAGAAGAGGCTGTGATGTTACGCATCGCTTGACCTTACATCCCTTGTTATATATATATATATATATATATATATAACCATCAGCAGTTACAATGGCTCTGAAATCCTGCGGTATTGAAGATGCGTACATTATATTATTAATAACATCTATGAAAATGCAAGTGCAAATATTTGGCTGTTTGAAAATACAACACACATAAAAATTGGAAAAGGGGTGAGACAAGGTGACACCATATCTCCGAAGCTCTTTAATGCCACATTGGAAAATGTCTTTCAATCACTGAACTGGGAAAACAAAGGGATAAAGATTAATGGAGATTATCCAACCCACCTTCGTTTTGCTGATGACATAGTCATTTTTGCAACTACCCCATCAGAGCTGCAGAGTAGGATCCAGGAACTTGCTGACAAGAGTAAAAAAGTGGCATTAAAAATGAACTTTCAGAAGACAAAAGTGATGTTCAATGCTTTCACAAGAAATGAAGATTTATCGATTGATGGAGAAAAGCTGGAGAGAACAGATACATATGTTTATCTTGGACAGCAGATATCAAGTGAGGGTCACATTGATGAAGAAATTAATCGGCGTACAAAACTTGCCTGGAGAGCTTTTGGAAGAAACAGCATAATTATCGAGAGCAATATGCCATTATGTCTTAAAAGAAAAGTGTTTGATCAATGCATCCTTCCAGTGCTTACGTATGGTGCAGAGACGTGGGCCTTAACTAAAAGAGACATACAAACGCTGCAGACAACTCAAAGTAGCATGGAGAGGTGCATGCTGGGTGTAACCAGGAGAGATAAGAAGAGGAACTCGTGGATCCGAAATATGACAAGGGTGGAAGACATCATGATCAGAGTTAAATCCCTGAAATGGCAATGGGCTGGACATACTGCCAGAAGGACAGATCATCGATGGACAGCCGAAATTTTAGATTGGATTCCAAGGGACAGGAAAAGACCCAGAAGAAGACCATATGGGAGATGGGTGGATGAAATTCGAAAGTATGCGGGAGTGACATGGAGGAGACTGGCACAAGACAGACCGTTGTGGAGGAAACTTGGGGAGACCTTCGTCCAGCAGTGGATTGATAATGGTTGACAATAATGATGATAATGATGATGATGATATAACATTTTTAACTACTATATCTACATATATAGAAGTAATTACTATATACAGTATATAGTACAGGGGAGTATTTAGAAGCGCCTTGGCCCGTCCCCCGAAAGTTTTTCATTTTTTTGTTTTTGGTTAAAATGCGACTTATATTAGAAAAAATGCCTTAATTTAACAAAAATGCCTCAACTTACATTACAAAACATGCTGTAATATTTCTTCTATTTTTGGTTAACTTTCATTTTGTTCTGGTGAATTTCAAAAACTTCTATTTTTCGTTGCCCCCCCCCTTGAAAGAAATCCTATGTACGCTGCTGATATAGTAATTACTTCTTCAAACATCAAACATTTCAAGAAAAATTTTTCTTCAGCTAAACGAGGGGGCGGGGGGTCGATTCAAGGTGTGGGTGTTTGTTTAGGACAGGCTTGAAATTTTTATCTATTAAAATGTATTCAACACACTTCTGAACCTGAATCGCGCTTCCCTGACTGCGAGGTATGATTAGTTTCCTTATTACATTTTGTAGAATGGCATGCTTCTTAATACACTTTTTAGCAAAATAAACTATAATACTTGAACAAATATTAAAAAAATTATAATTGGAAAAAAATTTGCAGCATCAAAAGAAACGAAACTTCCTATTTCATTATACCCTGAATTTATTAGCATTTGGCTTGGTAAGATAAAATGTCTCTCGGATGGTCGCTTCCGGGAGGGCTCAGCCTCCCCCCCCCCGATGCATGCCTGAAAGAAACACTGTGCGTACTTATGTACAAACAAGTGTCATACACTGCTGGCCACCCAAAATGCAACACCAAGGAGGAAGCATCCGATTGGCCTGAAATTCGCAGCGTGCGTCGCCCGCGAGAGGACATGCAAACGTTGCAGGGCATACGCAAATCATGTGCGCCCGGCACGCCACCGTGAAACACTATAAGAAGGGTGCACAGAAGGCGGGGTGTAAGTAGTGAAAGTGTGTTGTGCTGCCAGACCTGTGCAAGGGAAGCTTTCTGATGCCTCGTCGCAGAATACGGCAGTCATTCCAGCACGTTTCGGAGTTCGATAGAGGACGAATAGTGGCTTATCGCGACAGCGGTTTATCGTACCGAGACATCAGCGCCCGTGTGGGACGACATCCAGCCACAGTGAGGCGAGTATGGATTCGGTGGGTGCAGGAGGGACGAACGGACAGACGTGAGCGATTGCCGCAGACGCGGCGCACCACCGAACGAGAGGACCGTCATGTGCTGCGGGCATTGACGGCTCGCACCGCCAAATCACGAACGTTAGCGCAGGAATTAGGGTGTGTTGCGCAACAACCTGTGTCGACGTCGTCTGCAGGAGCGGGGACTTGTCGCACGGCGCCCATTGCTCCTATTACCATTGACGTTACATCACCGGTGAGTGCTGCTGCTGTGGGCCATTGAACGCCGCACCCGGACTACGGAATGGCATGACATTGTCTTCTCCGACGAATCCCGCTTCTGCCTTCAACACCACGATGGTCGGATCCGCGTGTGGCTGCACCGTGGCGAGAGACTGTATGACGCCTGCATTATGCATCGCCATACCGGTCCGTCACCTGGCGTTATGGTTTGGGGCGCGATTGGATATGACACCCGCACCCCTCTGGTACGCATCGCCGGTACACTCAACAGTCACCGCTACGTCTCCGACGTTTTGGAGCCTGTAGTCCTCCCTTACCTGCAGGACCTGCCAGCGGCCACGTTTCAACAGGACAAAGCGCGCCCGCACGTGGCACGCATCGTGCAATAATTCTTCACGACCCACCAGGTGTCACTGCTGCCGTGGCCCGCCTGTTCTCCTGATATGTCGCCCATCGAACACGTCTGGTCGCTGATCGGCAACCGAGTGGCCCGGTAAGCACTACCCGCGGCTACGCCTGATGAACTGTGGCAACGTGTGGAAGCAGCCTGGACCGACATACCCCAAGCCCATATCCAAAGCCTCTTTCGTTCGATGCCGCGGCGTGTAGCGGCCGTTATTGCCAGCCATGGGGGCCACGCGAACTATTGATGTCTGCGTGTTCCGCAAGTCGCACGGGCCTGTAAGCTCAATCGTTTCATCTTTGTATCTGTTGTTATGTGTCCAGTAAATCTGGCTTTGCTATCTCGTGTCCTTCTTGGTGTTGCATTTTGGGTGGCCAGCAGTGTATATAACGTCTTATCCCAGTGGGTTATATTCGAGGCTAGCTGCAAAGCCCAGAGAATGCACAAATAAAAGTCAATTAAATATACACAAATAAAGGTCAATTAAATATACACAATTAAATGTCAATTATCAACGGTAGTAAGATATGTCGATGCTTTCGCTGCGAAGAAAACACGTGCGGATTTGCTTTGATATAGTCTGGCGAGTGAAGTCCAACGGCATAACGCAAGCAGCTATTCCAGAGTCTTCGTTGTTCTGATTCGAAGACCTTCTATATGATGGCCTGCTAGCATTTCCATGACAACATGAATGAGCGTATGGAGGGTATATGGATCATTGCTTTGGGCAGCGATTCGATCAGAAAAGAGAAGACTTCGACTACCTCAGCACCCGCATACTTCCGCCTGTAAAAGCACGTGTTTCGCGAGAGTTGTTTCAGTTTGTGTGAAGTGTCAATGAATTAAAATCAGTGAAATTATATCTTAAATTCGTGTCTTTGTTGGATTCGAACTGTTTTGATAAATTTTGTGAAAGCTTCCCTGAACATCTACGTACTGTCAGGACTTAAAGAACTCTATGCTTCAAAATTTTGATACAGCACGACCAAAAAATGAACTGAAAGGGTTTTATTCCCTTGATGAATACAAAAAGAAATCAGTAAGAGACATTACTTGTTACATAAAGTTGAATAAATTGGGCATAGTGTTTAGGGAGGTGTACAAATTAGCAGACCTAATATTAAAGTTTCCATCAGAAACTGCGGAAAGAAGTTTTTCTGCATTAAAAAGAATCAAGATATATCTTAGACTAGAGCCACACAAGGACAATGGACATGTACATTCGAGCAACTTGGCTGATTTGTCAATAGAGAAAAACATTCTTTTTAAATATGAAAAACTACTCGGAAGAAACTTTTTATGAAAACGTAACACTCAGGTTCACAAAAAAAGGAAAGAAGAATGGAGTTCATGTACAAATAAAGTATTCAAATCCTAATCCTCATAATTATTTGGTATCATGTTAGCGATAGCTATAGCATGTACCTAGAATTAGTTACTTCTATTACTTAACAATGAAAAATTAAACTTCGCGATTTAAAAAAAACAACAGTACCGTGGTGGGAGGGGAGGGGGGGAGGAGTTGCCCAGGTCTCGGACTCAAGATACGCCACTGCAGCTTATCTTCAATGATATAAAAATTTCATTTATTCTACTGATATTTTATTCACATTCTTTTGTTAATATACACAGAGCGTCAAAGAATTTTTAAGACTGGCGCTAGATTTCAGCCTACGGTGGCGCCACCAGTGTAATCGCGAATGCGTTATAAACCGCGACCATCTGCTTGCTTTCTGCCAAAAGTACTGCGCAGTTGTTAAAGTAACTCAAACGAAATGGCCGTTCATTAGCGAAGTAAAATTTTTTTCATGTTGAATTATTAAGATGGAACAAACAGCTGTTATTAAATGTAAAGTAAAACTTTGTAAAAGTGCCTCAGAAACGTACCAAATGATGAAACAAGTTTACGGTTAGTTTTGTTTAAGTAGATCAAATGTTTTCCTGTGGCACAAACGTTTTTTGGACGGAAGAGATACGCTAGAAGATGATAAGCACACCGGAAGACCAAGTTCATCTAGGACAACTGAGATTATTGAAAAAGAGCGTGATTTCGTGAAAAACAATCGATGTGCGTCGCTAAGAATGATGGAAGAGTTTTTAAACATCAACAAAGAAACTATTCGAACCATCCTGCATGAAGATTTGGGCAAAACAAAAGTCTGTGCTAAATTTGTTCCACACACGTTAACCAATGAACAAAAACCAAGGAGAAGTGCACATTGCAGAGACATCATTTCAGCCGCTGAAAATGATCCAAACTTCTTAAAATCGATTGTTACAGGTGATGAAACATGGTGTTTTCAATATGATCCTAAAACAAAGCGACAAAGTGCGGAATGGAAGTAAAAAAACTCACCACAAGCCAAAAAAAACAAGAAAAGTTCCATCAAAATCAAAACAATGCTCATTACTTTCTTCGATAGTAAGAGTATTATCCACAAAGAATTTGCTCCAAGTGGACAAACAATTACTGGTGAGTTTTATTTAAATGTTTTGAGGTGTTTGATGGGCAGAATCCGTCGCATTCGTCCAGAATATCGGGATGAAAGCAGTTGGTGTTTGTTGCACGATAATGCATCCAGTCAAACCTCACTTCTTGTCCGTAGATTTTTGGCGAAAAATAACGCCTGTGAGTTGAATCATCCACCGTATTCGCCTGATTTAGCACCCCGCGACTTTTCTTTATTCCCAAAACTTAAAATGACGTTAAAAGGGTGTTATTTTGATGATATTTCGACCAAACAAACAGCTTCGACGCGTGCTTTGGAGGCAATTCCGCAAAATGAACTGGAACAGGCATTCGAATCATTATTAAATCGCTGTAACAAGTGTATTGAAGCCGGAGGGACGTATTTTGAATAACAAACCAAAATAAATTATAATTTCTTGTTTCTATTTCAATTTACAGACCCAGTCTTAAAAATTCTTTGCCGCACTGTGTACATGCATAGGAGCTACGGCTATGGCTGTGAAAAGGGGCTTCATTTCAGCACTTGGCCGTACATTGCTGTCACAAATATTTGTCGAGAATTAAAGCAACGAAAAGTACAGAATGTACGGAATCTGTAGAATCAAACGGACCAAAAGCGTTACCAATTATTTAACACGCGTCCAGGAGACACAGCATTGGAAAACTGACTGAACAAAATTCGTTAATAATTTGTTATCGACGATCAAATCCATCACGTGCTTTCCGTTTCAGGCGTCTTTGAAGGGCGAATCTCTGCGATAAAAAAGTGAAAAACGTATCTTTGTCTCTGCGTATATATTTCTGTTTACCGATGAATTAAAAATTCCATGCGTATTTTAAAAAGTTTTGACCGGATTCCGGTGAAATTTTGAGGGACTCCTCTTATTACCAATTCATGGTGTTGATAAAAATTTCAGCCCGTTTCGTTGAGATTTCGCAAAGTTCGGTTTTGCATTTTTTTATGCACAGTTCTCCAAAAATAGAAACACCTGTGGATGTGCCGCGGAGATGAATGCAGTCACGTGCTTTCAGATTTGGAACAAGAGTTTCAGACGTCTTTGAGGGGCGAATCTCTGGGATAAAAAAGTTAAAAATGCGAATATTTTATGAAACTGGCAGAAATTTTAATGAACACCATAAATCGTTAATAGGAACACGACCTCCAAATTTTGCCTGAATCGGTAAATAACTTTTTTAATTAGCCGTCAAAATTTTATTAACCGTTCCTGCGTATATATTTCTTCCATGCCTATTTTAAAAAGCTTTGACCGGATTCCGGTGAAATTTTGTGGGACTCCTCTTAGTACCAATTCATGGTGTTAATAAAAATTTCAGCCCGTTTCGTTAAGATTTCGCTTAGTTCGTTTTGGCATTTTTTTATGCACAGTTCTCAAAGAATAGAAAAACCTGTGTATGTGCCGCGGCGATGAATGCAGTCACGTGCTTTCAGAGTTGGACCAGTACAACGATGACGAGGCAAACTACGCTGACTTTATTGATTAGCTTATTAATTAATTCATAACTCGCGAAAGGAACAACGTAGAGATCTTAACATAGTTGCGTTGACCTAGAATTCCAGTATTAATAAGCTATGCAAATTTCACGATGCCACAGTTCTGCGTTCGAGAGTTTTTGCTGCTTCAGACAAACAAACGTTTTGTGTTTTATCATCATCATCATCATCATCATCATTGTCAACCATTATCAATCCACTGCTGGACGAAAGTATCCCCAAGTTTCTTCCACAACGGTCTGTCTTGTGCCAGTCTCCTCCATGTCACTTCCGCATACTTTCGAATTTCATCCACCCATCTCCCATGTGGTCTTTTTCTGGGTCTTTTCCTGTCCCTTGGAATCCACTCTAAAATTTCGGCTGTCCATCGATGGTCTGTCCTTCTGGCAGTATGTCCAGCCCATTGCCATTTCAGGGATTTAACTCTGATCAAGATGTCTTCCACTCTTGTCATTTTTCGGATCCACGAGTTCCTCTTCTTATCTCTCCTCGTTACACCCAGCATGCACCTCTCCATGCTACTTTGAGTTGTCTGCAGCGTTTGTATGTCTCTTTTAGTTAAGGTCCACGTCTCTGCACCATACGTAAGCACTGGAAGGATGCATTGATCAAACACTTTTCTTTTAAGACATAATGGCATATTGCTCTTGAAAATTATGCTGTTTCTTCCAAAAGCTCTCCAGGCAAGTTTTGTACGCCGATTAATTTCTTCGTCAATGTGACCCTCACTTGATATCTGCTGTCCAAGATAAACGTACGTGTCTGTTATCTCCAGCTTTTCTCCATCAATCGATAAATCTTCATTTCTTGTAAAAGCATTGAACATCACTTTTGTCTTCTGAAAGTTCATTTTTAATCCCATTTTTTTACTCTTGTCAGCAAGTTCCTGGATCCTACTCTGCAGCTCTGATGGGGTAGTTGCAAAAATGACTACGTCATCAGCAAAACGAAGGTGGGTTAGATAATCTCCATTAATCTTTATCCCTTTGTTTTCCCAGTTCAGTGATTGAAAGACATTTTCCAATGTGGCATTAAAGAGCTTCGGAGATATGGTGTCACCTTGTCTCACCCCTTTTCCAATTTTTATGTGTGTTGTATTTTCAAACAGCCAAATCTTTGCACTTGCATTTTCATAGATGTTATTAATAATATTAATGTATGCATCTTCAATACCGCAGGATTTCAAAGCCATTGTAACTCCTTCAGCTGGCACGTAATCTGCTTTTTGTGATATAGACGTTTTCAGCTGAATTACAAATTTCTTATGGTTTATTTTGTCATTATATATATAATGAAAAAAATAAACCCTAAGAAATTACAAAACTTGCCTGGAGCGCTTTTGGAAGGAACAGCATAATTTTCAAGAGCAATATGCCATTATATCTTAAAAGAAAAGTGTTTGATCAATGCATCCTTCCAGTGCTTACGTATGGTGCAGAGACGTGGACCTTAACTAAAAGAGACATACAAAGGCTGCAGACAACTCAAAGTAGCATGGAGAGGTGCGTGCTTGGTGTAACCAGGAGAGATAAGAAGAGGAACTCGTGGATCCGAAATATGACAAGAGTGGAAGACATTATGATCAGAGTTAAATCCCTATAATGGCAATGGGCTGGACATACTGCCAGAAGGACAGACCATCGATGGACAGCCGAAATTTTAGATTGGATTCCAAGGGACAGGAAAAGACCCAGAAGAAGACCACATGGGAGATGGGTGGATGAAATTCGAAAGTATGCGGGAGTAACATGGAGGAGACTGGCACAAGACAGACCGTTGTGGAAGAAACTTGGGGAGAACTTCGTCCAGCAGTGGATTGATAATGGTTGACAATGATGATGATGATGATGATTATGATATATTTTTTTACTTATGTGCAAGTAAAAGAACACAAGACAGACGTATGAAGTGTTTGTTTGTAAATCTGCCCAGAATTTAGACAGTGAAAATTCCATTCCCCCAAAAGAAATCATCTATTTTCACCAGTGGTGCTAACACACTCTGAAATTTGCTGCAGAGCAAAAGAGAAAACCTTAAGGAACTCTTATAGCGTAATAAATCGCTTTATTTTCGTGTGGTAATATACGTAAAGATTCGCCTAGCTTTCACGCTCCACTGGGAAGCTTTTTTCAAGGCAATGTATTCTATTAATGGGTATGCAAAAGTTTCCGCCGTTTTAAGGAGAAAGGAGACAGGAACTATCAGGAAACCAGTAGACATTTACTCAGCGAAATATTGGCCGTTAGCATGAATGACCTTTTGCCACTTTTCAGGCAACAAATTATTGCCCCTGTGATAGAAGGACTCGGGTTTGGGGCAGAAGAACGCAGTGCCGAACTTTTCCATCTCCGGAACTGTGGTGAACCGCTGTTGGGCTAAGTCATGTTTCATACAGCGAAACAGATGAAAGTCTGAAGGTCAATGTCCAGGGAGTAAGTCGGGTGAGGTAAAACATCCCAGTGTAATGCTCCAGGGTTGATTTCTTGGTGGCACTTACATGTGATCTGGCATTATCGTGGAACAGGATGACTGGGCGGCGTCCTTTACCTGTCCATGGGCGTTTTTGTTCGATTGCGGCGTTCAGTTTCATCAACTGATCGCTATATCGTTGTGCAGTGATTGTTTCCCCCGGTTTCAACAGTTCGAAGTACAGCACTCCATGCATATCCCTCCACACACACAACAGCACCTTTTCCCTGTGAATATCCTGTTTAGCAGTGGATGTTGATTGCTGGCCTGGGCCGACATAGGATGGCTTGCTTACGGGGTTGTCGCAATAGACCCATTTTTCATCCCCAATGTCAAACTTCCTCAATAAATTCTTCTCTTGAAAGCTCTTCAGCAATTACATGCAGATGCCCAATTGTTGACCAATATTACGCCCCATTAAAGTATGCGGAACCTACTTACCAGTCTTCTGGATCTTTCCCAAGGCTTGTAGACGCCGTAGCACCGTCGATTGAGGCACTTTCAAACGTTTCGCCAGTTCCGTGGTCTATTGTGTGGCATCCTCTTGCAACAACGATTCCAGTCCTCGTCTGCGAGTTCCTGCGGTCTACCTGCACGTGGCTTGTCTTCCAAGCTTAGATCACCTTTCTTAAACCTGCCAGACCATTCTCGACACGTCCGTTAACCTATAACCGTTTCGCCATACGCCTGACATATTGAACCGTATGCTTCACTCGCACTTTTCCCGAAATTAAAGATGAATAACAAACAGAGTCGCAAGTGAACTTTATCGACCGTCATGCTTGGCTTCATGTACGAACTGACAGCATGGGTCGCCTGCCGGTTAGACCTCTACAACGCCCGCTAGCTTAGGCGGTGGAAACTTTTGCATTGCCTTGAAAGAGCCTCCCAGCGAATCTTTATGCATATTACACACGAAAACAAACGGATTTATTGCGCTATACACAGTGTGGCAAAGAATTTTTAAGACTGGGTCTGTAAAATGAAATAGAAACAAGAAATTATAATTTGTTTTGGATTGATATTCAAAATACGTCCCTCCGGCTTCAATACACTTGTTACAGCGATTTAATAATGATTCGAATGCCTGTACCAGTTCACTTTGCGGAATTGCCTCCAAAGCACGTGTCGAAGCTGTTTGTATGGTCGAAATATCATCAAAATAACACCCTTTAAACGTCATTTTAAGTTTTGGGAATAAGGAAAAGTCGCGGGGTGCTAAATCAGGCGAATACGGTGGATGATTCAACGCACAGGCGTTATTTTTCGCCAAAAATCTGCGGACAAGAAGTGAGGTGTGACTGGGTGCATTATCGTGCAACAAACACCAACTGCTTTCATCCCGATATTCTGGACGAATGCGACGGATTCTGCCCATCAAACACCTCAAAACATTTAAATAAAACTCACCAGTAATTGTTTGTCCACTTGGAACAAATTCTTTGTGGATAATCGAAGAAAGTAATGAGCATTGTTTTGATTTTCGATGGCACTTTTCTTGTTTTTTTGGCTTGTGGTGAGTTTTTTGACTTCCATTCCGCACTTTGTCGCTTTGTTTTAGGATCATATTGAAAACACCATGTTTCATCACTTGTAACAATCGATTTTAAGAAGTTTGGATCATTTTCAGCGGCTGAAATGATGTCTCTGCAATGTGCACTTCTCCTTGATTTTTGTTCATTGGTTAACGAGTGTGGAACAAACTTAGCACAGACTATTGTTTTGCCTAAATCTTCATGCAGGATGGTTCGAATCGTTTCTTTGTTGATGTTTAAAGACTCTTCCATCATTCTTAGTGACGCACATCGATTGTTTTCCACGAAACCACGCTCTTTTTCAATAATCTCAGGTGTCCTAGATGAACTTGGTCTTCCGGTATGCTTATCATCTTCTAGCGTATCTCTTCTGTCCAAAAAACGTTTGTGCCACAGGAAAACATTTGATCTACTTAAACAAAACTCACCGTAAACTTGTTTCATCATTTGGTACGTTTCTGAGGCACTTTTACAAAGTTTTGCGTTAAATTTAATAACAGCCCTTTGTTCCATCTTAATAATTTAACATGAAAAAAATTTTACTTCTCTAATGAACGGCCGTTTTGTTTGAGTTACTTTAACAACTGCGCAGTACTTTTGGCAGAAAGCAAGCAGACGGTCACGGTTTATAACGCATTCGCGATTACATTGGTGGCGCCACCGTAGGCTGAAATCTAGCGCCAGTCTTAAAAATTCTTTGACGCACTGTTTAAAAGCGATCCTCAAGTATTCACGATCTGGTGTATTTAAAATAAAATTAGAGAAAACCTTGATGAAAAAAAAAAAGTGGGGAGATGTTCGTTAGTAACCGGACATGGGCTAAGAGTGAAGCCGGAGATTAAACATTCTTAACGGAACGTGTCGGAAAAAATGATAGTTTCGAGGTTCATTTTGTCACTTTTCAAGGAGAAATAAAGAAAACATTTCTTCTGGAAAACAATGGTGTCAAGCTCCCTTTCAAACGCTGGAGCATCCAGGTACGGCCCTCCCCCTCAAGAAATGTTCAATATATTTAAACATTTCACAAAAAGCGTTGAGTTGAAAACTGGCAGCACTCAATTTGATTTCAATATTGTTCTTAATAGCAATCTGTCAAAACACGTAGAAATATATAAAGATTTCTTTGTGTTAACCCGTCGCTTAAGAACAGGGCCGAATGGAATTTTTGCTATGCCCGGTGCGAAGTTGCATAGCGAGGCCAGGCACAAAATTCCATTGCTGGCTCTAGAAAATGTACATCTCATATAGTATATTTCAATACAGTCGTTACGTGAAAAATGCCGTCTGTAAAAAACACCCATGAAAACTATCATAAAGAAAAAAAAATTCTCTCAAAGAAATATTTGCTTAAGAAAAAGACCATAATATGGATTAAAAATTTAAAGAGAGAAAAAGTGAACTTTCTCGCAAAATGATAAATAATTTCAATTACAGAGGGTGAGTCAAAAGTTTTGCAATATTTGGATTACTTTATGTCTTCATACGTACATTTGCGACGAAAGCTGACTAGCATTCAAAGTATAGGCCATCGTGTTGCACCGTCTTTATCCATCTGTCTGCCAGTTCCTCAAGTCCGCGGCGGTACCGATTTTTTTCTTCGAGGCGAATAACTCTTTCACCCCAGCTGCCACCTCCTTCTGATTGTTGAAGTTCCGCCCGCGAAGAAAGTGGGCCATGGACCGGAACAAGTAATAATCGGACGGGGCAAGGTCCAGACTATATGCTGGGTGTGGCATCAGTTCGATGCCCTCAAGTTCCTGGAGTTTTGCCCGGGATCGTTCTTGCGGTATATGAGGCCGAGCATTGTCCTGCTGTAGGAAAACGTGATTTCTGTTCGCCAGTGCCGGGTGCTTCTCCTCCAAAATGGCATACACCCGCTCCAGCTGTTCAGAGTAGAGGTTGGCATTGATGGTTTGACCGTCTGGAACAAATTCGTAATGGATTATCCCCTCGAAATTCCACCAGACGCAGAGCTTCACCTTGTGTTCGAAGCGCATACGTTTGGCAACAAGTTCTGGAAGCTGGGTCCGGGCTCAACCACTGCTGATGTGTGTTAGGATTACGGAGACAGACCCACTTTTCATCGCACGTAACAATTCTCTTGATGGAACGTACATCGTGCGGGTTTTCTAGGAGTTTCGTGCACACTTCCACTCGAGGGTTTGCTTCAGTTGGCGTTAGTTCGTGAGGGACAATGCGGCAGCTCCTGTAGACCATGCCGAGGTCCTGAAAGTGACGAATCACGATGGTCTGTGATATGCCCAGCTCACCTGATAATCCCAGAGTGCTGGTTGTCGTATTTACCTCTACGTCCTGGCGCACGGCCTCCGAATCCACGGTTTGCGGCCTACCTGACCTTAGCTGATCGTCGAGGTTCCTGTCACCTGAGCGAAATTTCTTGAACCATCTGATTGCGGTGCTGTGGTCCACGGAACCTTCCCCTGTCGCATGACAAATGTTTCGTGTTGTTTGAGCAGCGTTATGGCCGAGTTCAAACTCGTAAAGCAAAAGTTCCCTAATTAGCCAGTCGTGCCTGTTCATTTTTCAGGCGTCACAACCACAGGCAGAATGACGACATGAAATGCTGTTCACAGCAACGACTACCACTTTATATCCATTTCGACTGACTGCAGTGAGCTACTCGAACTAATTTAAGCACGTGACATACCCGCCGCAGCACATGCGTTTAGGCAATATTGCAAAACTTTCGAATATTTTGCGCAGCAAATAATAAGGAGCCCTCTAAAATTAAATTCTCATTAATGGTTCTTTTTTCCCCTGATACATGCTTTAGTGATTGATGTAGGGTCACCTTGAATAAGGGTAATTGACAAATTAATGATTTTTTAAACTTTCATACGCCGCCCTGGTGGCGCAGTGGTCTAAGCGCTGGCTCTAGGGAGAGAGCCAGTGCCGTAAGACAAACACAACATCCATGCCTCACCGGGATTTGAACCCGGACCCCTTTCAGACGAATGATCAGAGGCCATCGCTTAGACCACTGCGCCACCAGGGCGGCGGAGCCAGATTTAACGGGCCGCCAAGCTGGAAGACAGGGGTGGACTGGCGGTCGCAAAAGGGCAAGGGAAATTTTTTTGCAAATGGGCCCGTTCAGTTGTAGTCCTGCGGTACTATTGTATCACAACTGAAAATCCCTTTTTTTATTTAAGAAACAAAACAAAAAGTACAGTTTCTCTCGAAACAGTGGCAAGCATAGTACGGGGGGAGGGGGGTAAAAAGTACACCCGTCATCCTAAAATTCAAGTGGGTGTTGCGGAATTTCTTTTTTTTTTTTTTTTTGTTAGCGGCCCATGCCAAGATTTTACAGCAGAAAAACTGTACTGCAATTTTTGTACGGCAATTTTTTTGCTGTAGACAATCACAGTTAGAAATTCCTAGATATTTAAATATCGTGGCAAACTCACTTAATCGACGTAGAAAAAGCGAATAACTAGGTTTAAATTACTAGTTTAGTTAGTTATGTATGTAATTGCACTGGAGAAGCTTCTAACTTTGGACACACTCGATATTTGTATTTGTTTAAAAAAATTTCTTAAGAACGCTGAAATAAAAACATTAAAATTAAAAAAAAATTGCTTGTATAGCCTTTTCATGTTTGACAGATCGTAAAATAATCTTGATTTTCGTACCTTTGAGCTTCCAGTTCTTAACTTTTCAACGAAGTGGGCTGAAATTACAGCAAATATTTGAGAGTGAGAGAACTGCTACTACCAAAATTATGTTGGAGTTGTACCAAAAATCCTTTCGCATAAGACATGATTTTTAAATTTAAATAAATGAAAAAAAAATACAAAATTTTGCATTGTAAAATTTTTTATTTGTACTGCAATTTTTGTAATTTTTCTATTGTGGACAATCACAGTTAGAAATTTCAAGATTTTTAAATATCGTGGTGAACAGATTCTTCATTTAGTGATCATATATTCGTATGTGTTTCAATTACCAAGCGTGTTTTTATGCTGCGGTTATGTATTGTAAAGACACCTTACTAAATAACGTAAACAAAACATTTTGCAACTTCATGTTAAAATGATATCTCCGTAAATGCCTTCATCTGCAGCATTTGTCAGTTATCACAAGGAGCGTAGGCTGCGTAGGTAGAACATTTCGGGGGAAAGGGATCGTATATGAACACCCCCGCAAATAATTTTACAGTTATTTCAAAATAAGTTCTTGATATTATTAGCTTTCACTCTGAATTCTGTGTTGCCATATAGTGGATAGTACATCCCATAATGACCATTGTTTAGCAATGTTCTCCAACTTTATCAAACATGGGTTAGTATTTTCACTACTTTAACTAAAGTAGTGAACAAAATTTAACCCTGTTCAGCCCCCACCCCAATGCTGTTAACATCGGGCCCCTCGAAACATTTCAGAATGAAATGAATGGTCAAAGAAACTATAGAAATAGATAGACATCCCTTCCCCACTCCGCAGTTGAGAAAGACGTCAGTTAATTGCACGAGGAAGAAGGAGTGGAAGTTTGGAAGAGGAGATTTGTTTCAATGCCTAAACAAATTAGCATAGTTTTCGGGCTCGTTCGGGTGCGGGCTCTATCTTGCAATATAAAATTCGGGCACGGGCGGGCTAGGGCTGACATACTTCGGGCTCGGACGGACTCGATTTTACTCCCGTTGTTGTGGAGGCATTAGTGCTGTGCTCATAAGAGCTGAATTTGGGCTCTTAAAATTGAGCCCGAATTCAGCTCTTATAAGCACAGCACCAATGCCTCCTACAACCAACGGGAGTAAAATCAACTACCCCCACCCCTTCCTTGGGGATTATATAGAACAACTTGTACACACACCAGTCCTCCCGCAACATACGGTACATACATTCTCGTTCCTCAGCTATTAAGTGAACCCAGAAGTTCGCAAACAAACATGGCCCATCTATCTATTGTAGTTGGGATTCTAGCAGTTGCCTGGTGAGAGGATTTTTTTCCTAATTCAAATTAGAAGGGTTTTTTCCCCGTTTGTTATAATTACATTATGTGTAATTCGTTTACAAAAAAAAGTGTTGTGGTTCAGTTGTGTGTTTAAAACAACTGAACTGAAAACATTTTTAAGATAGTAAGAAAGAAAGAGACAAAATATACGGAAGGGGCCCACCGGGAAATGTCCCGGTGTCCCGGTGGGCCAATACTACCCTGCTGGAAGCGTTTTGTTTATGAATATTTTAGCACCACCACCCAAGAAAATTTTTGCTTAAATATTTTTACAAAATTTATTAATTTTTAGAACCAATATTATTTTTAGTCGTCACTCCATATTCGTGGACGGAAAGCATTCACTGAGCAAGAGTAAACACGTTTCTTAAGATTATGGATTCTTTAATCAGTAATTTGGCAAAAAGGAGGAAATCACACGACGTTGTTCTGGAAAGGTTTGAACTTTTCAGGGATTTGAAAGAGATCAGTGCTCGTGACATAGAGGCTAGATCCAATAAACTTGTTCAGAGGTACCATTACCAAGGACACATAAAAAACTTTCTCAGCAACGAACTTCTACATTTTCAGTCATATATGAATGCCGAAGACTTGAACACACCACGGGATATGAACACTTTCATCATTGATAACAATCTTCAGAGTTCATTTCCAAACTTAGAAATAGCCCTGAGAATGTTTTTAGCCACTCCAGTCACGAATTGTTCTGCTGAAAGATCATTTTCAGCAATCTCAAGTATAAAAAATGAAAAAAGGACGTTATTGGGAGAAAAAAAGTTTAACTCACTCGTGTTTGTAGAAAAGGACATAACTTACTATTCTTAAGTAATTGACAAAGCCCGTCAAAAACCAATGATCATGCTATAATTATGGTGCAGTCAGACATTGGGTGGAGAAGTGGGAAATTACGTAAGTGTTCATCAAATTTTCATTTGCATCGTAAGTGTTCATCAAATTTTCATTTGCAGCGTAAGTGTTCATCAAATTTTCATTTGCATCGTAAGTGTTCATCAAATTTTCATTTGCATCGTAAGTGTTCATCAAATTTTCATCTGCATCGTAAGTGTTCATCAAATTTTCATTTGCATCGTAAGTGTTCATTAAGATTGTTTTAATATTTGCTTCCTTTCCCGCATTACTGTGTCTTTTCTGGTGCATTATATTGTTTTATAATAATACATGTCATTATCATAATATATTTATTTTTCTCAATATCTTAAAGGTCAATAATTTGAAACGTACACTGGTACGCTATGAAATAGACCTACTATACTGCAAAATTACTTAACATAACGCAATAAAACACACTCCAGACAAACAGACACATACACGTAATGAGCCCGCACCGTTTAGCAAAAGCACAAACTTATTGATGGGGGGCGCCATCTTGTCTTGTGTCCATGTCGTCAGAGACACTAACTTCATCCCTGAGTTATGTGTGAAACCAGGCCGCCGTTAAGGGTGCGCGGCGCGTGCGACCGCACAGGGCCTCGCGCTTTGAGGGCCCTCGCCCTGGTGGATAAACAAGATAAAATAAAACAAACGAGAGAAAGAAAGAAAAATATAACATTAAGTACACAGACAAAAAAGAAAAAAAAATCCGACAGTTCAAAGCATATGAATTACCATCCCAGTTGTCCGCGAGTCCGCATACACAAACATCACAGGCATGTCATACATACGCTCAGGACTTCTTATATTACTGTTAAGAAGTCCTGTGACACTAGATGGGAAAGCTGTGTAGAAAGTGTTAAATCCATTAGATACCAAGCAAAAGAAGTAAGGGACGCACTTCTTGAAGTTTCGGACAGAGTAAATGATCCTAAAATCAAGTGTGAAGCTTGCTCATTGGCAATGCATGAACTTCAGAGTTATGAATTCATATTGGGTATTGTTATATGATATGGCATACTCTTTTCTGTAAACAGTGTTATAACGAAGTGAATTTCTCCGTCATTTTTATCAGCGCCAGGATTCGAACCCGGGTCCACTCATTCCGGAATAAGTTGCTCTACCAATTAAGCTACGCGGACATTTTATTCTGATTCCTATCTGCCTTTATGTCGTGTGCGTCCTTCTGGCAGGTACGTCACATCTCCTGGTACGTTACATCATCACCCCCTTATTTTTTTTTTTTTCGAGGTGCTGCTCTTATTTTTCCTATCTCGCGGTGTGGAAATAACATCACACCATTGCGAGATTGTGAACGGTCGGGTCATCTGGATAGTTCGGGCGCCATTACAACGAAGTGAATTTCTCCGTCATTTTTATCCGCGCCAGGATTCGAACCCGGGTCCACTCATTCCGGAACAAGTTGCTCTACCAATTAAGCTACGCGGACATTTTATTCTGATTCCTATCTGCCTTTATGTCGTGTGCGTCCTTCTGGCAGGTACGTCACATCTCCTGGTACGTTACAGTGTGTGCAAACCGCTTCAATCAGAGCGCATGCAGCTTGACGAGAGAAAATATGCTTCAGGGAGATATTAAATTTTTAAACCAATTTCGAAATGAAGGCTTCAATTCAGTATTCTGGCCGCTCGTGAAATTTGTGAGCAGTTAGTTGTTGGACCAAAATTTTCTGAGCATAAAAAGGAAGAATCTTTGATTACGAAGTAGACAATGAGCCTTCGAGAAATACAAAATCTGCAGAGGAAGTCTTCAAAATAGAGTATTTTTATCCTATTATAGACACTGTTTTACAGTCTCAGAAATCTCGTTTTGAACAATAAAAGGAGTTCAATGACAAGTTTGGATTTTTGTACTCTTTACCGAAAGTGAAACAAATGAATGACGAAGATCTAATGAAATATAGCAAAAACCTGGATTTGATCCTTCGTTCAGGAAATTCCCGCGATATATGCGGAGAGGAGCTATTTATAGAATTGGAAATAGTCAGAGAACTAGTTCCGGACGACGTCATTACTGCCATCCAAGTATTACAATTTTTAAACGGAATGCAAAATCGCTTCCCTAACGTAGCTATCGCGTACAGAATCATGTTAACTGTGCAGATAACAGTGGAGACATCCAAATGGGACGACAAGTGAAATTGATTTTATTATGTTTAAAAAAATCGTCATAGAAGACTGCAGTGTGCTAAACAAGTTCAACACAAGTAGTGACCATAGATTGGTGAAATGTAAGATGTACCTCAACACTAAACTCGAACGTGGCAAGCTCATAAGACAAACAAAATGTATTGACATAACCAACCTTAAAAAACACCATAATATCTTCAAGTTGGAACTGAAGAACAGATTCTCTGCTTTAGAAGGCCTAACATCGGAAGAAGTGGATATTTCTGAAGTTAACAGAAAAGTAACCAAAGCTCTTATGGAAACAGCAACAAAATTATCTGGGTCTAAGAACAAGTTGCATGTAGACAAATTATCAGGAAAAACCAAAATGTTGATGCAAAAAAGAAGAGAGATGAGGACAACTAAAGAAGATGTGACTTACAAAATGGAATATATAGAGCTATGCAAGACAGTACGAAAAAGTATCACTGAAGACGTAAGGAAATTCAACTGTGAACTAGTGAGGAAAGCAATTGAAAACAACCAAAGCCGAAAGATAGCAAAGGGACATCTCAGTAAGGGAAGAAAACAGATTATGGCACTGAGAAAAGAAGATGGTTCTGTAACAAGAAATAAAGGCGAAATTCTGACAAGAGTGAAAGATTTCTACTCCAAATTATATGAAAGGGATGATGCATGTACTCCAGACATCATGAAAGGTACCAGAGTTCTTCCAGTCCTCCCAGCAGAAGTTGCACATACAATCAAGAACATGAAGCGGGGAAAAGCTCCATGAGAAGATAGAATTACTGTAGACATCATACAAGAAGCAAGTGGAGGAATCGAAACAGTACTCGCCCTAATTTTCACTCGATGCCTTAATGAAGGGAAGATTCCTGAGGATTGGAACAACGCTACAATGATCCTGCTACATAAAAAAGGTGACATTGAGGATCTCAGGAACTACAGACCTATCAGCCTCCTATCAGTGGTTTATAAAATCTTCACTAAAGTTCTTTCACACCGTTTGAAGGTAACACTGGGCATGGCTCAACCGAGAGAACAAGCTGGATTCAGGAGTGGCTGCAGCATAATAGATCATATCCGCGTACTGAGAGAACTAATTGAAAGAGCGAGGGAATATGAACTTCCATTGTGCATGGCTTTTATCGATTATGAAAAAGCCTTTGATTCGGTGAAACCATCAGCAGTTACAATGGCTCTGAAATCCTGCGGTATTGAAGATGCATACATTAATATTATTAATAACATCTATGAAAATGCAAGTGCAAAGATTCGGCTGTTTGAAAATACAACACACATAAAAAATTGGAAAGGGATTGAGACAGGGTAACACCATATCTCCGAAGCTCTTTAACGCCACATTGGAAAATGTCTTTCAATCACTGAACTGGGAAAACAAAGGGATAAAGATTAATGGAGATTATCTAACCCACCTTCGTTTTGCTGATGACGTTGTCATTTTTGCAACTACCCCATCAGAGCTGCAGAGTATGATCCAGAAACTTGCTGACAAGAGTAAAGAAGTGGGATTAAAAATGAACTTTCAGAAAACAAAAGTGATGTTCAATGCTTTTACAAGAAATGAAGATTTATCGATTGATGGAGAAAAGCTGGAGAGAACAGACACGTACTTTTATCTTGGACAGCAGATATCAAGTGAGGGTCACATTGATGAAGAAATTAATCGGCGTATAAAACTTGCCTGGAGAGCTTTTGGAAGAAACAGCATAATTTTCAAGAGCAATATGCCATTATGTCTTAAAAGAAAAGTGTTTGATCAATGCATCCTTCCAGTGCTTACGTATGGTGCAGAGACGTGGACCTTAACTAAAAGAGCCATACAAAGGCTGCAGACAACTCAAAGCAGCATGGAGATATGCATGCTTGGTGTAACCAGGAGAGATAAGAAGAGGAACTCGTGGATCCGAAAATGACAAGAGTGGAAGACATCATGATCAGAGTTAAATCTCTGAAATGGCAATGAGCTGGACATACTGCCAGAAGGACAGACCATCCATGGACAGCCGAAATTTTAGATTGGATTCCAAGGTACAGGAAAAGACCCAGAAGAAGACCACATGGGAGATGGGTGGATGAAATTCGAAAGTATGCGGGAGTGACATGGAGGAAACTGGCACAAGACAGACCGTTGTGGAGGAAACTTGGGGAGACCTTTGTCCAGCAGTGGATTGATAATGGTTGACAATGATGATGATATTCATGAAATACGATGAGTGTTTCTCTAACTTTTAAAGGACATTTTTTAATGTGTTACAATTCACTAGGAAATTGATGTACCTATTTAAAACATTTTTCTTTTTGTTTCGCATAGGTTTCATTTTTAAACTACACAGCTATAGTAAAACAGATTTAAAAAAATTATACTGCATAGTGCATAGTATTACTAACATTTACCTTCTTTTTTTTTATTTTGCAAAGGAGACCGACGGTTGAGCTTGATAATAATAGCAGTTACAGTTACAAGTTTAAGAAAAACATCAGTTCCTTCTATAACAAATAAATGAATGAAAAGCTTATCATCACCTTATCAGAAAATAAAAATATTCTATTGCGTACGTGCGCAAAATACCGTTAGCCATGTTGATTTAGCAAAAATTATTAGTTAGCAAGAGGGCCTCGAAGGGAGAGTTCGCACAGGGCCTCGCGTAAGCTTGCGGTGGCACTGTGTGAAATACCTTTTAATAGTTTGCTCCACCACCTCTTCGTCCGGAGTAAGTGTAGGATATCTCCTAGAGCTTCCAATTATTTTAATTGAGAAGAGACAGTATTGGAGACCTCGCATTTCCGGCGCCCCGTAGCAGCGATGGCGATTCACAGGGCGAAAGTAAGCTGGCCGTGCTGTTTTATCGCATTTCTTCTTCCCCTCTTAAAATGATTAAATGATTAAAGTTTCATAGCATCCTGTTCATTGACTCAATCTGTTTTACAGTACGACGTATTTTCTCTCTCTATTTCTCTCGCTCTCTCTTCTAAATTTAACGTATACCCCATGATTATTTAAGGTTAGTTCGCATCCCTAATTTTAGTGCTGCCTGTTCCAGGGTTCCAAGGAAGGAAGAGAACCAGCACTGGGAAGGCAAACAATAATCCACGACTTTATGGCTTTCCGCGAGACCCGAACCCAGAGCTACCAGTGCTGGAAATGCACTAGCGAAATAAATCGATGAGCCATTCCATTATAACCATCCCCCGCCTAGAGTAATGAGTGCGCCCGGAGACCAAACGGTGGCACAGGTGAAGTTCAAAGAGAAGTACATATACAACCCGAGGACTGGCTTTCGGTTAGTAGAGTGTTCGGAGTCAGAATGAGAAAAGCTTCCGATTTATCGGAATTTGATAAAGGACAAATTGTGATGGTACGGCGCCTCGGGACTACGATCTCGGAAATGGCGCGGCTTGTGGGTTGTTCACGTGCCGCTGTAGTGAGTACGTATCAAAAGTGGTGCACAGATGGCCAAACGACGAACTGTCGTCCAGTCGTGTATCGTCCGCAGCTCATTGATGCCAGAGGTGAGCGGAGACTGTCGCGCATTGTTCACAGCGAAAGCAGGGCCACAGTGCGACTAATCACCCGCAGCTATAACAGTGGTGATCAGGGCAATGTGTCACAGCACACAGTTCATCGCAGCCTTCTGCGCATGGGCCTGCGTAGCCGAAGACCCATCCGGGTCCCCATGCTCACTGCAAGTCATCGCCAACAACGCACGAAATGGGCCCAATATCATCGAGATTGGACCTTGGATGATTGGAACAAAGTGGCCTGCTCCGACGAATCAAGATTCCCGTAGACGGCCGAGCGCGGATACGCAGACTACCAACGAAGGCTATGGCACCTGGATGCACTGTTGGGCGGAAACAGGCCGGCGACGGCGGTGTTGTGCTGTGGGCAATGTTTTCTTGGGACACCTTAGACCCCATTATCCTAATAGCACAATCCCTGACAGGTATCTGAATATCTTTGCTGATCAAGTTCACCCATTCATGACAACTGTGTTCCCTGCAGGTGATGGCGATTATCAACAGGATAATGCGTCATGCCACACTGCCAGAATCGTCAAGGAGTGGTTCGAAGAACATGCTGGTGACTTTCTGTTAGTGCCCTGGCCTCCAAATTCACCTGACATGAGCCCAATGGAACATTTGTGGTTCGACTTGGAAAGGCGAGTTCGCGTTAAATCACCACCACCCCGAAATGTACGGAAACTGGAGGACTTGCTGATGTCATTATGGTACCAGATACCCCAGGATATACTTACCTCCACCTTATCGAATCGATGCCTTGCCGAGTGGTCGCTGTTTTGCAGGCTAAAGGGGGTCCTACAGCTTATTAGGTAGGTGGTCATGATGTAATGGCTCATCAGTATACATAGCAGCAGCAACCAAACATAAATGAACTCACCGTATCTGGGAACAAGAGCAACAGCACATGCGTAATAATGGAGCCTGGAAAATCTGTATTTTTCGTGCTGATTTGTACAATATGAACAAAACTATTTCCGTTTTTTACACAATATCCAATGAGACACTATTTAAAACCACTAACTTACTAAAATCTTTAATTTACAATTAAAAGACATACTAATATCGTAGTTTAAAACCATAAGACCTTTCGAGCTCGCTACGAGCTCATCCTCAGATGGGAGACTACAAACTAATGGAACAGGTATTTTAATATCAAATTTTTCGTCACATGATTGAAAGATGCGCGGCAAATGTGCGTGTAAATAATCCATGAAAACTGCAGAAATGCTATAGTGTGAGTTGTCACTTGAGTTCGAATGGTCACTCAAGAAAGCTGGTATCCAGGGGCGGATTGGGTCGACGAAACCAGGTCGGGAATTTTGGTCTTGTGGTCCACCACAGAAACACACGCACCCACAGGGAAACACCTCACAAATTCCCTCATGAAAAAAATTCTGTTAACTCCTGGATGAAATACAATTGTTGACATATGCATTGTGAAACTAATTCAGTCATGAACAAATTTTAGCAGCAATTTAAGGGTGAAATAATCCTAAAAATCTACTAATCCACAGCGGCGGCTGTAAAACAATTTTTCGGTTGCTGTGTGTTTCTGGAACGTGGAAAGAGCGATGTATTTATTTATTTATCTACTAATGATTGAATATAGCATCAAACCAAGCTCAAAACGGGGTGTTGTACCATGCAGTTAATTATATTTGGTCACTGATTGTCTACTGCGCAACGGTATTCGTACCACCGCATGACTCATGAACTACCATTTTGGCCCCTAAACCAGTACCATGATCATATGTAGAGGATTTCAGGAAGGGAGTGTCTGACCCTAGGTCTTAAACAACCCTTAGAAATAGGAAGCTAGGAGATTTGGGCTAGAGTACCCGATAGGAAAGTGACACGGAAGCGAGGTAGAAAGGGGGAGGAAGACGCCCTTATTTATTACCGGGGGCCAGTACCCGGGGTCCGACGGCTTAACGTGCCTATCCGACGCACGGCGGGTATTTAGTGGTTCGAACGTTCGTACCTGCTCAGGATCGAACCTGAGGTTATCTCCATGGCAGTCACGAACGCTGATCACTATGCCACCCGCGGCCCCCACTCTCCGAATTTTAATCACACCCTATATATGCTACATCTGTCGACTAATCGCGCCCTGTCGGAAATCAGGTGGTCACTGGGCGCATCCACTTTTGATAGGGGTGGTCATAATTCAGTGATCACTCGGTGTATTTAGATATAACAAATCGGCAATTTTTTTTAAGACAGTTAACATAAAACCAAATGAAGTTGAAAATTCTTATTCATAAGTATCAAAATAATTATTCGTTTTTACCAAACATCCAAAGAAAGAGGATACGAGAAAGTGGACCATTCCTCGAGTGATCACCGGAAAATATCCCGGTGTCACTATTTAAAACCATTAATATGGCCTGTCCTGTTGTAATGAAGAATCCCCCTTGCTGTATCCCAGACTCGTGGATACCAGCTGTCTGGAGTGACCATTCGAACTCAAGTGACAACTCACACTAAAGTATTTCTGTAGTTTTCATGGATTGTTTACACGCACATTTGTCGCGCATCTTTCAATCATGTGACGGAGAATTTGATATTTAAACACCTGTTCCATTAGTTTGTAGTCTCCCATCTGAGCATGAGCTCGTAACGAGATCTAAAGGTCATATGGTTTTAAACTACGATATTATTATGTCTTTTAATTGTAAATTAAAGATTTTAGTAAGTTAGTGAACGGAAGTTGTTTTATTCAGATTGATAATGGAGCATGACGTGTGGTTTGCGTGACGTGAGATCAAAATCCGCTCACGCATTATAATAGCACCAGTTGAACGGAAGTCACTGGACGGTGTGCACAAGTATTGCAAACGTTCGATTATGTTTGTTCTGTGCTAAAGACGATGAAATGGCCCGCCGAGAACATCTTGATGATTTTACTCGTGGTTGAATAATTGGGAGGCTCGAGGAGGGACGAACTGTGATCAGTGTAGCTTTAGAGTTCGGAATCGCACACAGCATCCTATTGCATGCGTGGTCGGCCTTCAGGATTACAGGAACAGCTGCGAGAAAGTCCTGGTCGTTCACCAAAATCCACCCCCAGAGATGATCGTTATCTACATCGTCGTTGACGTATAGCTTTTAAACTCCATTTTGGATGCTGTTTAACAAGCTATACGATTTTAATTTTCGCGTCGAGGGAAATGTATTCTTTCTTTGATTTTTTATCCTGGGGTTCATATTCGTCCATACTCTCCGGAGTCGAAGAAGTGGAAGAGAAACTGTCTTCTTGTATGACGTGTGATGTTGACGTACCAGAACATATTTCCGGTGTCTCTGGTAAAGGTTCCTCACTTAAAAGTGGCAACTCGCTATGCATCACTTCAAAGTTCTTCAACACCTAAATGATGGATTCAGCCATAGATTTGCCCATCTACACTGCTTTTTCGGACACACACTCCGTTTTGTTTGTTTGCAGAACGTTCATGTCTTTTAAAACTTGCTTGCACATTGTCAGAGCATTTGCAATGTCTTGTGGCTCATATTAAACTATACGAAGTTCGGAATGTCTGCGTCAGGATTTATTCTACTTGTTGACGCCATCGAAGCACTGCTACTTTCCATACTTATTTCACACAATACATCTGAAAGATTTAGTGATGTTTCTAGATTTTTTGCACAGATATTTCCCAAAGCACAACCACGTAGTTGGAAACTCAAAGGATACTGAAGCGTCATTCCATAATATTTACGACATATTCACGTTATTGTGTCGCATTTGTTTATTACACTGACATTCGTTGCGGGTTATCGGGTAAAAGGTAACGCTCATAGGGCCCAGGTAAGTGGTCCTTTTTTTTTTTTTTTACAGCTGCGACGTGCACTCATTTGCATACCTGTGCAGGACCTTACAGCTGACCACCAGCGGATTTCGGTGATTTTTTTAAATGAAAGTAGAGGCAAAATGAAGGAATATGTATCCTGGCATTTGATCTAATGCGGCTTATTTTAGGAGTAAAAAAATTATGACGATCTGCTGCGCACCGTCGCACCAAAAAGCTGAAAACGGCAAACAAGCGCTAAGCTACGCGGTGGTTACGTGGTAAAGTTAGTAAAAATACCTCGCTGACAACCGTATTTTCTCGCTGACAACCGTATTTTGTGTAGATATTGAAATGAATGAAATTCGTATTTATGAAGTTAATTGTGTGGTACTGTTTTTGGGAGTAATATTTTCGAGATGAACGTTTAATTAAACATACACAACAAGTTGGATTAGCTATCATGTTACATTGTCATATGTATATAACGTTCATGGAAGAGAGGACGTATTTAACCTGTGCATGGGGTGAAATTACCGTGCTTTGATAATTTACATGAGTTGATGTTTTATAATATTTTTCCTTTCTGTTATGTGTCACGAATAAATTCTCGTTGAAGGTTTTAAAATTCTAACGCTCGCCAAAGTTATACAGGCTGAAAGGTGAGAGCGTACAGGTATGCAAATAAGTGCACGTCGCAGCTGTACAAAAGGTCCAGTTACCTGGCCCTATGAGCGTTCTCTTTTACCCGCTCCCTCGCAACGCATGTCAGTGTCATAAACGAATGCCACACAATAAATTACGTTGTCGAAGGTTGAAGAAGTCGTTGTAAATATTTGTGGAATAACGCATCAGTATCCTTCGAGTTTCCAATACTACGGGAAAAGTCGGTTCAGAAAAAATCTAGAAACATTACTAAATCTTATTGTGTGAAATAAGTATGGAAAGTAGCAGTGCTTCGATGACGTCAACAAGTAGAATAAATTCTGACGCAGACATTCCGAACTTCGTACTTTAATATGATCCGCAAGACATTGCAAATGCTCTGATAATGTGCAAGCCAATTTTAAAAGACATGAACGTTCGGCAAACGAACAAAACAGAGTATGTGTCCGAAAAAGCAGTGTTGATGGGCAAATCTATGGCTGAAGCCATCATTTAGGTGTTGAAGAACTTTGAAGTGGTGCATAGCGAGTTGCCGATTTTAAGTGAGAAACCTTTACCAGAGACACCGGAAATATGTTCCGCGTCAACATCACACGTCATACAAGAAGACAGTTTCTCTTCCACTTCTTCTTCGACTCCGGAGAGAGTGGACGAATATGAACCCCAGGATAAAAAAATCAAAGAAAGAATACATTTCACTTGACACCAAAATTAAAATCTTACAGCTTGCTAAACGGCATCTGAAACGGAATTTAAAAATTCTACATCAACGATGATGTACTGCTTTACAACGGAAGGCAGGCTTGAAAAATGGAAGCAAGAAATTGAACGGGAAGGTGGATTAAAGGAAAAATATGACATAATCAACAACAAATGGACCTTTGATCGATTTCGCGAAGCCAGGGAGAAAAAGCAGCCGATAACAACTCGAATGATACAACAATGGGCTTTTGCTGCAGCGGTGCAACATCAATCCGATGATTTTTGTTTTACAGCATCACAAGGGTGGGTTGAAAAATTCAAACTGGTTCATGGTATCCGCCGGCGAAAAGTGACACGCTACATCAGGTCACAAAATGAATTGAATTTGTCAGCTATTATCGCTGAAGCAGAGAAATTTCAAAAACGTCTTTCACACTGATCAAAGAATTTCCATTGGATTACGTCATTAACACTGATCAAACAAAACAGGATGTGAGTAAAGAATCGATGTGCACCAGACGCTTTCTGTGCGTGGAGAAAAAACAACAGAGGTATTCTTGGGAGAGTTTAACAAAGTAACACAAAGTTACACCGAGCAGTATGCATTGACCGCTTCTGAAGCATTACTTCCAAAAGTTTTTCTATGTATGCAAGACGAGATGTAAGTGCTCGAACAGTTCTTTTATCAAATGCTCTCATTGTAGAGAAGTGCTATGTTTTCATTGTTTTTATAATAATTATCATCCGCAACTTTGTGTACCAATAACTGATAGGGAAACCACCGATAGCGATATCAAAAACATATATGTTAAGTCTTCAAATAAAAGTATATACGTAATTATAATTTATAAGCTAAAATGTGATGCACATTGCACAGAAATACACATGTTTCATTAAATATCTACCTAGATCACACAATGCTTTTGTAATTTCTTACTGAATTCTGAAAAGTGAGAACGAGAAAGCTTTAAGAGAGGATGAGAAAATGCAGGCATTCCGTTCTTTGCTGCTACCGATAGTTCACTCTTCATTCCCCGCTTTTCGAGATTAGCCACCATAACAGGAAATGTATGCTACGTATAACACACTGTTACAGGGCCTCGTGACATTACAGTAAAGTATCATTTACAGGAAATCACGAATTTCGTTCATTTTCCCGTCCTCGGATCGTTATGATTTTTTATTCCGAAAATAAGAGGCATTAGATCAAATGCCGGGACATATATATCCTCGTTTTGCCTCTACTTTCATTTAAAAATAAAATAAAAAATCACCGAAATCCGTGGGTGGTCAGCTGTAATGTCCGCTTGTAAGACAACAGCTCTGTGTGCAAAGACTGAGGGTGACGAGATATTTTCTTATTTTCTTTGAGCTAAAACCCGCGTTCTTATTCCATAATGCTACGTGTGTTAATTGTTATACTAATAGTGGTTAAAGCTTTTAGTGTGATCAAAGTCGAGTTTTAGCAACAGTAGCCAGGGTGTTCGACCCTTTTTTTTGTGTGTGTGTGTGTAAGTCATCATCATATGTAGAGGATTTTAAGACGGGAGTGTCTGACCCCAGGTCTTAAACAACCCTTAGAAATAGGAAGCTAGGAGATTTGGGCTCGAGTGCCCGATAGGAAAGTGGCACGGAAGCGAAGCAGAAAGGGGGAGAAAGACGCCCTTATTTATTACCGGGGGGCCACTACCCAGGGTCCGACAGCTTAACGTGCCCATCCGACGCACAGCGGATATTTAGTGGATCGAGCGTTCGTACTGCCTGGGATCGAACCTGGGGTCCTTTCCGTGGCAGTCCCGAACGTTGCCCACTAGGCCACCCGCGGCCCTATGTGTATGTAAGTGCTAGTCATGGGCGCCCTTATGGGGGGGGGACGTTTTCCCTCCCCTGGGAATTGGACCATGATCTATCTGTTTTTGGAAAGTACTATAGAGATTTTCACGATGACACTTATCTTGATTACGAATTTTTCTGTAGAACTTCGGCATGAGTGTGCGGCGTAAAAATAGGAAACACGTTGGGAATTGCCAGTAGAAAAAATGGAAATTTACAGTAGAAAGTGATAATGAAATTTCCCATTGCATGTTGGTAAACAGCGTATACACTTACAGTATGGAAAAGTATGAAAGGTAATATATATGGAAAATATATCTTCTGCAGCAGCTAGTTCACTGTTGGACAACGATCTTTCGAAAATTTTCTCAATAATTTGTCCGGAAGGTATTTTTTCATTCTTTGTGACCAATTGAGTGATCACTGGTGTTTGGTGGCCCATGTGACACGAATGGCCGAAAGAATCAAAAGAACGACAAAGAAATTTCCTAATTGCCCTGACATCCGTGAAAACACAAATTTGTCCGTGACGAGTATCGAATCGCGCCTCGGTGATCCGGAGGCGGTTGTTCTAAACGACAAAACTACACCGACAGAATGTATCGCGACAGATTTGTCGTCTTCACACGTGTTTCACCTGTGTAGTACGTCATACATACTATCTAATTTCGTTTATCCGTCTTTTTTTTTTTTTTTTTAATGTAGTTTTTGGGTCTTCTGGTTTTCCGTTGAATTTATGAGCTGAAATTCCAGTAAAAACGGATGGATCAGTGTTTCCCAACAGCCGCCCGCAAAAAACCAGTGAATTTATTATTATTTTTTTTTAATCGAAATGGAATTTTTGAACACCTACGCGGAAGATTAAAATACGCTTGGATCGCTAATCTCTTCAGAGAAGATCTGAACTCCTGCAGGCTAACTCATCAGGAAAAGGAAAGCTTTGTTGAACTTCCTTCTGATGCCAGTCTGGTATCTGAACTCCTGCAGGCTAACTCACCAGGAAAAGGAAAGCTTTGTTGAACTTCCTTCTGATGCCAGTCTGGTATCTGAACTCCTGCAGGCTAACTCACCAGGAAAAGGAAAGCTTTGTTGAACTTCCTTCTGATGCCAGTCTGGTATCTGAACTCCTGCAGGCTAACTCACCAGGAAAAGGAAAGCTTTGTTGAACTTCCTTCTGATGCCAGTCTGGTATCTGAACTCCTGCAGGCTAACTCACCAGGGAAAGGAAAGCTTTGTTGAACTTCCTTCTGATGCCAGTCTGGTATCTGAACTCCTGCAGGCTAACACACCAGGAAATGGAAAGCTTTGTTGAACTTCCTTCTGATGCCAGTCTGGTATCTGAACTCCTGCAGGATAACTCACCAGGGAAAGAAAAGCTTTGTTGAACTTCCTTCTGATGCCAGTCTGGTATCTGAACTCCTGCAGGTTAACTCACCAGGAAAAGGAAAGCTTTGTTGAACTTCCTTCTGATGCCAGTCTGGTATCGATATTCAGATCCAAATCTCTGACTCAGTTTGGGGTTATTACGGAGAAAAAATTTCCAGTGTCACAGCGATAAAGCTCTAAAATGATTGGTAACTTTTTGACGACGCATTTATTGCGAGAAAACCATTTTAGCCGTTTCGGCAATCAAAACAAAGTACAGGAACATAATTGACATCATGGGCGCAGACTTTTCATGAATCGCACGGGTGCGAACCAAAAAATCACTAGAAAGTAGCATTCACTTTTAAAATTGATCGTCGTTTAACCACACATATGCAAGCACATGCGCACTAAAGCAATAACATATATTGGGTTGTCGGAAAAGTTATGGCGTATTTTGGCACCCGATGGCGGTTGGGCGGTTTTGGAAGTACTAAAGGCATGCGCAGCTCTGTTATCGCTATAGCATTCGACAGGTGCCAGTTCTAGCTGCAGTCTAAAAGAAATAGTGAGCGATTTGGTTGATTTGCTGAGATTTGACATTAAGTTGAACATGGAAGACCAAACTGTGCATTTTCGCCATATTTTACTGTTTTACTTCCGTAAAGGGAAGAACGCACGTCAACCTATTGAAAAGTTGCGTAAAGTGTACGGCGATAATGCTCTACAAGAACGTCAGTGCCAGCGGTGGTTCGCAAAATTCCGTGCTGGTGATTTTGACCTCAACGATGCCCCTCGGTCCTGGAGGCCGACCGAGGTTGATGACGACCAAATCAAGGCATTGATCGAATCAAACCCACGTTACACGGCACGAGAGATTGCAGACACATTGCACATCCATCATACAAGCGTTCACGACCACCAGAAGAAGCTGGGATACGTACGCAAGCTCGATGTGTGGGTTCCTCAGGAACTCAAAGAAGCTCAATTGACGGCGCGCATAAACATCTGCGATATGCTCATTAAATGTGAGGAAAACGATCCTTTTTTGAAGCGACTGATAACTGGTGACTAAACGTGGATTCTGTACAACAATGTGCTGCGCAAACGGTCTTGGTCCCGACGTGCTGCTTCGCCTCAAACGACGTCCAAAGCAGACATTCATCAGCGGAAGGTTCTGGTCTCAGTGTGGTGGGTTTTTAAAGAGGCCGTGTTTTTCGAGCTCCTACCACAGAACCAAACAATCAATTCGAATGTGTACTGTTGGCAATTGGACAGTTTGAACAAATCCATCATCCAGAAACGTCCAGAGCTCGTTCATCGTAAAGGTGTTGTGCTCCATCACGACAACGCGAGACCACACACAAATTTTATCACCCACCAAAAATTATTGGAGCTTGGGTGGGATGTGTTGCCACACCCAGCATACTCGCCGGACCTTGCACCGTCAGACTTCCACTTGTTTCGCTCTCTTTAACAGTCCTTGCGTGGTATAACGGTCAATTCAGGTGAGGCTGTAAATCAGCACCTTGTACAGTTTTTCGCCACGAAAGACAGGTCCTATTGTGAACAAGGCATTCTGCAGCTCACTGAAAGATGGCAAAAGTTATCGAACAAAACGGGCATTATATCATTGATTGATCTTTGTTCTTTCTATCAATAAATGACCTTTGCAAAACATGGCTAAAATACGTCATGACTTTTTCGACAACCCAATAGTATACAAGAATAATAATATATTTCAACTTCATGTTCGATGGAATTTTAAATTCCCAGATTAAATATACTTTCGAGGAGTCCTGAAAATATCGCCTTTGAGTTTTATGTATATATAATACATACATATGTAAAATTTATTTATAGTCAACCAAAAACGAAATATAGTCTCTGAGTTTTGCACATATACATACACTCATTTCCCAATTTATTCGGAGCACCACCATGTTATATCCCTGTGAGGAGAAACATTCAATGACCAGTAACTTTTTTAAATACCATGTTATTGAAAAAATGCCACACAACAAATATTGTTCATCTCCATGATCATCATATACATCGGCCACTCCGACTGTAGTCTAACGGTACCTCTGTTACATTTTATTGCCTCTGTGGGAATTGATGAGAAATTGGCTATTATATGGGTAGACGAGAACCTGACTGCTTGAAGCCTGCCCTAGAGCCTAGAGGCGACAAGCTGATGACTTGAAAGTATCATTGTCCTGGAGTGCCTTCTGGTAGAGGAGCCAGAACAACAGTGATTCCTCCTAAGACATTGGATGAGGGGGAGAAACAGGGAAGCACTAACGACATCAAAGGATCGATCCCGGTAATTTCGCAACCGAAAATAGCTTGCGGTGGTCGCTCGAGCACCTCAGTATCTCCCCTTCTCTCTTTGTAGAAAGACCAATGTTATACTAAAAGAAAAACTCAGCATTGCTAGATAAAATTAAAATGTTGATACAAAACTAACATATTTAAAAAGCATGAATTTCTAGAGGAGAACATTGAGATGTCAAGGTGATCGGGTGCTAATTAAAAAACATTGGATTATCAATGACTCGAGTTCTATTTAACCGATCTACAAAATTCGAATTAAAATCTTAATATCACGGCAAATTGAGTTTGTACATTAATTTAATTCAGCACAATTCGAATATTAATTTGTAAGCTTTAATTATATTTTACTTTTTAATTTAACTAACTTTCCGAGTTTAGTGCTGATTGTATTGTACATTTTGCAAAATATCGGTCTATCTAAAAGCTCTGACCCACAATAAAAACTGAAATCTTGAGATGTTAAAGTGGGCAAAATTGCATCTAAAAACAGATATCGCCCCAACAGCACATTGTCGATAATTTAGATAGTTCCGATTTGTAATGCCAGATGTCGCATTATTTTGTAGAAAAAGCTTCGGTATGAAGTTTCAAACTAAACTTCGAATAGGACATTCTAAAACAAGCCGCGAAGGGAAAAAATAACAAGTGTGCCGGAGAAAAAGTAATTTAACGCGAAAAATCAAAGGCAAAGTTACTAAAGTAAGTTTACACGAAAACAACTGGACTGCAACGAAAATTGTTAAACAACAACAAATATTTCGCACAGAATGTTTATTTATAGCGAGGTCTTTTGAAAAACGGAAATAAATAGCATATAATTTTTAGTTCTAACATGAATGAGCTCTTACTATACACTGAGTGGCCACTTTAGTATGGCCACCTGACAGTTTTAAGCCAATGAGCTATGGCTGCACGCTGTTGCCGCCAGAGGGCGAGGCCAGTATAAAAAGGGAAAGCTTAGTGCTTGCGACTGTAGTAGAAGTGATTTTTGGGTGACGAGATGGGTAAAAAATGCGATTTGACGGACTTTCAACGTGGGATGATTGTAGGAGCTCGGAGCCATGGAACGAGTATCACCGAAACCGCCGCATTCGTGAAATGTTCTAGAGCAGCTGTTGTTTAAGTGTTTAAAGACTGGACTGTCAGCTAAAAAACTGGGTCTCTACGTGCAACGTGTGGTCGTCATCGACTAGTGACTGCTCGTGCGGAACGGAGAGTGTCCAGACGGGTAACAGACAACAGAAGGGCAACAGTGCAGCAAATCACAGACCATCTTAATCAAGGATCCCCTCAAATGATCTCTGCACGCACTGTTCGCCGTACACTGCATCGGAGGGGTATGACAGCCGAAGGCCTGTTCGAACACCTTTGCAACTAACAAGAGAAAACGTCTCCAGTTCGCACAAGAATTGGACAGTCGATAATTGCATGAAAACAAATTGGGTCTGGTTCATTTGCCCGACGTTTACTTTACCGAAGGGTCACTTGACCGAAAATCACTTCACCGAAAAGATTGTTTCACCGAAAGATCACTTGATCGAAAAGTTCATTTCACCGAAGGGTCACTTGATCGAAAGATACATTTCACCGAAGGGTCGCTTGATCGAAAAGTTCATTTGACCGAAAGGTCTCTTTACCTAAAAGTTCATTTCATCGAAAGGTCATTTCACCGAAGGGTCAGTTTATCGAAAACTTTGGATTTCATTACAGGATCTCTTGAAGCATGGTGCAAATTTGGCAGACAGACCACCGAAACGTTAGGGGATTATACTCAAATTTCACTTTTGATTTCTCCGTGTCACAGAGAACGCAAAGATTTAGTTTTAAGACAATTTTTTTTTTAAGACAATAGCTTAAGAAAAAAAATCTTTTTTTTTAAGACAATTTTTTTAAGACAAATTTGCTTTAGGCTTAGGCCTTTTTAGCAAATTTTAATCATGTTCATAAGGTTTACATAAAATGTAAAATTATTAATATTGCACATTTTTTCAGGCAAAAAGAATCCGTTTTAGGTCCCTAGGCCTTGGCTTAGGCCTTTTTACCCAATTTTAATCGTGCGAACTCTTGTTCATAAGGTTTACATAAAAAGTCAAGTTGCACATTTTTTTAGGCAAAAAGAATAAAGTTTAGGCCTTTTTAGCAAATTTTAAACGTACGTGCTCATGGCCATATGGTTTACATAAAAAGTTACTTTACATTTTTTGTAACGCTTATGAATATGAGTAAGGTTAAAATGTGTTAAAATGGCCTGTATCTAGGCCTACGGTCAAAAAAATAATGTTTTGTGGTTGAGTAAAAGTGGAACATTATTTATTTGATTTGCTAGTAACCCTTATATGAACATGAGTTCGGAGCATTAAAATTTGACAAAAAGGCATAGATCTAGGCCTTATAATTAATGTTATATTTAGAAAAACATACTCATTGGGAGGTGTTTCGTAGAAATTAAAAGTGCATTTTTTATACAATCCGATAATGTTTAGGTGGTCAGCTTTTCAAAAACCCGCACCACACTCCAACAAATCTCTAAAAACAAAATTCTAAGTTTTCGGTAAACTGACCATTCGGTGAAATGATCTTTCGATATAATGAACTTTTAGGTAAAGTAATCTTTCGGTGAAATGAACTTTTCGATCAAATGTCCTTTCGATTTAATGAACTTTTAGGTGAAGTGACCTTTCGGTGAAGTGACCTTTCGGTGAAATGAACTTTTCGGTCAAGTGACCCTTCGGTGAAATGTACCTTTCGATCAAGTGATTTTCGGCGAAGTGATTTTCGGTCAAGTGACCTTTCGATCAAGTGAACGATACCCAAACAAATTATGTGGTCCGATGAATCACGTTTTCATGCAGTTGCGCCATGCCGATGGCCGAGTGAGAATTTGGCGGAAACAGCACGAAAGCATGGACCCCAAATGCATTGCTACAACCCTTCAAGCTGGTGGAGGCAACGTTATTGTTTGGGGAATGTTTTCCTGGCATGCTTTGGGCCCTTTAATTCATGTTGATCAACGTCTGACTGACACATCCTATCTAAACATCGTTGCGGACCAAGTGCATCCTGTCATGTGGATGGTGTATCCCAATGGCGATGGCTACTTTCAACAAGATAATGCGTCCTGCCAGAGTGCTCGTATTGTACAGGATTGGTTTCAGGAACATGCCGGTGAGTTTACTTTGCTTAGGTGGCCCCCACAATCTCCAGATCTCAACCCCATTGATACTTTGTGGGATGAAGTTAAACGAGCCATCAGACAGCTGGATTCACAACCCTGCAATCTCACACTCCTGGCGGCTGCCAAGAAAAATCCAGTCTTTAGTAGGGGATATGATCACCCCTGACTGCGTTGCAGGATTTACAACGTCTGTCCATGCTGAGCATTGCAGGGCATATGCAAATCATGATGTGCGCCCGGCACGCCACCGAGAAGCACTATAAGAAGGGTGCACAGAAGGCGGGATGTAAGTAGTGGAAGTGTGTTGTGCTGCCGGACCTGTGCGTGGGAAGCTTCCTGATGTCTTGTTGCAGAATACAGCAGTCATTCCAGCACGTTTTGGAGTTCGACTGAGGACGAATAGTGGCGTATCGCGACAGCGGTTTATCGTACCGAGACATCGGCGCCCGTGTGGGACGACATCCAGCCACAGTGAGGCGAGTATGGATTCGGTGGGTGCAGGAGAGACGGACGGACCGACGTGAGCGATTGCCGCAGACGCGGCGCACCACCGGACGAGAGGACCGGCATGTTGTGCGGCGGGCATTGACGGCTCGCATCGCCACATCACGAACGTTAGCGCAAGAATTAGGGTGTGTTGCGCAACAAAACAACTTAATTTTGAAAATCGCTTAAATCGTTATTACTTGTCATTCTCATGCCGAAAATAGCTCTGACAGCTGGCAAGGATGTCTATCTCTTTATACACTGAGTGGCTACTTTATTATGAACACCCCCTCAATACTTCGTTGGGCCACCTTTTGCCTTTAATACTGCGTCGATTCTTCTTGGCATGGGCTTCACGAGATGTTGATAGGTGGTTTGTAGAATCTGAGACCATGCTTGATGAATAGCACTTTCCAAGAGTTTGAGATTGCAGGGTTGTGGATCCAGCTGTCTGATGGCTCGTTCAACTTCATCCCACAAATTCTCAATGGGGTTGAGATCTGGAGATTATGGGGGCCACCTAAGCAAAGTAAACTCACCAGCATGTTCCTGAAACCAATCCTGTACAATACGAGTACTATGGTAGGACGCATTATCTTGCTGAAAGTAGCCATCGCCATTGGAATAAACCATCCACATGACAGGATGCACTTGATCCGCAACGATGTTTACATATGATGTGCCAGTCAGACGTTGATCAACACGAATTCCCGGAAAACATTACCCAAACCATAACGTTGCCTCCACCAGCTTGAAGGGTTGTAGCAGTGCATTTGAGGTCCATGCTTTCGTGCTGTTTCCGCCAAATTCTCACTCTGCCATCGGCATGGTGCAAATGAAAACGTGATTCATCGGACCACATAATGTGTTTCCAATTATCGACTGTCCAATCCTTGTGTTCCTGGAGAAGTTTTCTCTTGTTAACTGCAGACAGCAAAGGTGTTTGAACAGGCCTTCGGCTGCCATATCCCATCCGATGCAGTGTACGGCGAACAGTGCGTGCAGAGATCATTTGAGGGGATCCTTGATTAAGATGGTCTATAATTTTCTGCACTGTTGCCCTTCTGTTGTCTGTTACCAGTCTGGACACTCTCCGTTCCACCCGAGCAGTCACTAGTCGATAACGACCACACGTTGCACGTAGAGACCCAGTTTTTTAACACTTTAACAACAGCTGCTCTGGAACATTTCACGAATGCGGAGGTTTCGGTGATACTCGCTCTATGGCTCCTACAATCATCCCACGTTGAAAGTCCGTCAAATCGCATTTTTTACCCATCTCGTCACGCAAAAATCACTCTACTACTGTAGCAAGTACTAAGCTTTCCCTTTTTATACTAGCCTCGTCCTCTGGCGGCAACCATAGCTCATTTGCTTAAAACTGTCAGGTGGTCGTAATAAAGTGGCCACTCAGTGTATACGTACTGGCAGATGCAACCGAGTACGCGCATAGGTGACGTTGCTATGTATTTTGCATAAGCTCGTCTGTACCAGTTTTTTCTGACACTTCAGTGTATATATATATATATTAAAGCGGATATACAGGGTGTCCATAAAGTCTTTCCCACATTATAAAAATTAATGTAAAAATGTTTTACAGGTACAAGAAAGGGATTGCACGACAATGATGGTGCACAAGTAAAGCTTCTTTTTTTCCAGTGTCAGAACACGTCCACGTAGGCGCCATTTGCGGCCCGGAGAACGCCATGTTTTGTTTAACATTTGAGCAGAGAGACAGAACCAATAACGGTCGTTATTGCTACATCCGGAACACTTCTAGAGTAAACTTGGTCTTTCACATAATCACGCAGGAAAATGTCTAGAGGGGTTATATCGGGCGATCGAGGTGGCCACGTCATGGGACCGTCGCGGCCAATCCATCTGTCCGGAAATGAGACATTCAGGAACTGACGAATCATTATTGACCAATGTGGTGGTGCACTGTCTTGTAAAATAACCGAAGGTTGGAGTGCATGCATCTGAGGTGCTATAAAAAGTTCCGGAATGTCGAGGTACATGCTACAGAGGGTTATGTAAAAAAGAAGGGTCCGATGATTCTGTCATGCATCAGGCCTCACCATACGCTCACTTTCGGGCTACCCCTCTGTTGTTCGATGACATAATGGGGATTTTCTAATCCCCAGATTCGCACATTGTGCTTTTTTAGTGTACCAGAAACATGGAATGTGGCTTCATCTGAGAGGCAGACACAGTGCAGAGAATCACTATCATGAGCTATGCACTGCAACACCTCCGTCGCAAATGCAGCACGGCGAGGCCCGTCATCAGGCTGAAGATCTTGTACGATCTGTACCTTATAAGCATACAGATGAAGAAGTTTGCGCAAAATTTTGTGAACCGTTGCACGGGAGTCCCAGTTTCCAGGAAGCACGACGAATGCATTTTCTGGGGCTTCGGAGAAATGTCTCCTGAGCAGCTGCCTCTTATGTAACCGGTGTTCGGCACGCTCGGGGGAAATCGCCAACACTACCAGTCGTTTTAAACTTTTCATACCAAACTTTTATGCTTTTTTGGTTCGGTGGTGATCGTCTGTACTCTTTTCTGAATTGATGCTGGACAGTAACCGCCGATTTGGTTACATGGAATCACCACACGCACGCCGCTTTTTTGCATGGAAGCCATTATCGATGAAATATTCCTCTTATTCAGCAGTAGCACTCACCTTAAGAACAGATAAAAAAAAAAAAACAACAACAACTTTATGAGTGCTGCTATATTATGTTGCCAACCATTTTATTTTAACTTACAGATTTTTGTAATGTGGGAAAGACTTTATGGACACCTTATATACTTGTATGTATATATATATATATATACAGGGTTTCACACCGCTTGAAGGTAACACTGGACATGGCTCAACCAAGAGAACAAGCTGGATTCAGGAGTGGCTACAGCACTATAGATCATATCCACGTACTGAGAGAACTAATTGAAAGAGCGAGGGAATATGAACTTCCATTGTGCCTGGCTTTTATCGATTATGAAAAAGCCTTTGATTCGGTGAAACCATCAGTAGTTACAATGGCTCTGAAATCCTGCGGTATTGAAGATGCATACATTAATATGATTAATAACATCTATGAAAATGCAAGTGCAAAGATTCGGCTGTTTGAAAATACAACACACATAAAAATTGGAAAAGGAGTGAGACAAGGTGACACCATATCTCCAAAGCTCTTTAATGCCACATTGGAAAATGTCTTTCAATCACTGAACTGGGAAAACAAAGGGATAAAGATTAATGGAGATTATCTAACCCACCTTCGTTTTGCTGATGACGTAGTCATTTTTGCAACTATCCCATCAGAGCTGCAGAGTATGATCCAGGAACTTGCTGACAAGAGTAAAGAAGTTGGATTAAAAATGAACTTTCAGAAGACAAAAGTGATGTGTTTACAAGAAATGAAGATTTATCAATTGATGGAGAAAAGCTGGAGATAACAGACACGTACGTTTATCTTGGGCAGCAGATATCAAGTGAGGGTCACATTGATGAAGAAATTAATCGGCGTACAAAACTTGCCTGGAGAGCTTTTGGAAGAAACAGCATAATTTTCAAGAGCAACATGCCATTATGTCTTTTTTTATTGGAAGTTTAACGACCACCGTGAGCAACTCAATGGGCTATAAGCAGTCGCCCGTCCCTAATTTAGGGTCACTGGTTCCAGGGAAGGGAGAGAGCCAGTGCCGTAAGACAAACACAACATCCATGCCTCACCGGGATTCGATCCCGGACCCCGTTCGGACGAATGATCAGAGGCCATCGCTTAGACCACTGCGCCACCGGGGCGGCCCATTATGTCTTAAAAGAAAAGTGTTTGATCAATGCATCCTTCCAGTGCTTACGTATGGTGCAGAGACGTGGACCTTAACTAAAAGAGAATACAAAGGCTTCAGACAACTCAAAGTAGTAGCCGCCCCGGTGGCGCAGTGGTCTAAGCGATGGCCTCTGATCATTCGTCTGAAAGGGGTCTGGGTTCGAATCCCGGTGAGGCATGGATGTTGTGTTTGTCTTACGGCACTGGCTCTTTCCCTTCCCTGGAACCAGTGACCCTAAATTAGGGACGGGCGACTGCTTATAGCCCATTGAGTTGCTCACGGTGGTCGTTAAACCTCCAATCAAAAAAAAAAAAAAAAAAAAAACAACTCAAAGTAGCATGGTGAGGTGCATGCTTGGTGTAACCAGGAGAGATAAGAAGAGGAACTCGTGGATCAGAAAAATGACAAGAGTGGAAGACATCATGGATCAGAGTAAAATCCCTGAAATGGCAATGGGCTGGACATACTGCCAGGAGGTCAGACCATCGATGGACAGCCAAAATTTTAGATTAGATTCCAAGGGACAGGAAAAGACCTAAGAAAACCACATGGGAGATGGGTGGATGAAATTCGAAAGTATGCGGGAGTGACATGGAGACTGGCACATGACAGACCGTTGTGGAAGAGACCTTCGTCCAGCAGTGGATTTTTTTGATTGGAGGTTTAACGACCACCGTGAGCAACTCAATGGGCTTTAAGCAGTCGCCCGTCCCTAATTTAAAGCCACTGGTTCCTGGGAAGGGAGAGAGCCAGTGCCGTAAGACAAACACAACATCCATGCCTCACCGGGATTCGAACCTGGACCCCTTCTGGACGAATGATCAGAGGCCATCGCTTAGACCACTGCGCCGACCCAGCAGTGGATTGATAATGATGATACAGGCTTACAAGGAAAGTCCTTGATCAGGCCACTATCTCACGAACTATAGCAGTTAGCGATTTACTTCTTGTGCAGTTGTATAGGAAACCCCTATGGCTCACACAATAATACCACGAGGGATCTCCTCGCCCCCTTTTGGGGTGGGGGCTATCGTCCTACCCCCTTTGCAGATAGGGCAAAAAAGTCAATTACAAACTTGTTCAAGCAAGGCACAAATAGTTGATAAATGTTTGGAAAAAGGTAATCACAGCATCCGGAAGCAACGACAGAGTATTTATACAAGAACTTGTTACTTAGAACTTAAGTAGGTAAAAATGGGGCATCCGGCGCCACGGGAGCGCGTGCCGTGGGGGGTGTCCCCATTCAGGTGGATCACACTGGAATCAAACAGCAAGTAAGAAAAGTAAATGCTTAAATCGCTGTTACAGTTCGTGAGATTCCGAGTTGTGGCAACATCAGAGTGGGTGGGTAGGAAGGGGGATATCAAAGCGTTGGATGTGCTGCCCCCTAGCAGTGAATGATGGAACTTAATTTTTATTTTGAATGATGGCAACATCAGAGGGGGTGGGTAGGAAGGGGGTTGCCAAGGTGTTGGATATGCTGATGCTTATGTGCTGCCACCTAGCGGTGAATGATGGAACTTTATTACATTTTATTTCGAACGAGGGAAACATCAGAGTGGGCGGGAAGGGTGACATGATTTGGACAAAGCCTTTTTTTTTTTTTTTTTTTTTTTAACTTGCTTTTAATATGCATGGATTATTCTATCTCACTTTTTCATGTGTGTACAAGAAATATATTAATATCTACAGCAGTTATAGGCCTACTCTTTGTGAACTATTACTTTTATTCTAACTTTATTTTCTCAATTCCAAATTAACATACGTTTCTTCTTTATTATTTCTTTTCTATATGTAACAATCTATTTTCTTGCTTGTTTTTCCTATATAACTTACATTTACTTTTCTTACTTGCTTTTAATGTGTGACTTAATCTATTTTTTTCTATCTAGCATTTTCGCGTGTGTACCAGAAATATATATTCAGATCTACTTATACATAAAATTCCGTTGTAACATTAATTTCCTTATTCATACTTTTATTTTTACATTTCTTTCTAACAAACTTTTTTTTTTTTTTTTGCTATTTGCTTCACACACAAGTAGAAATCAGCGTTGGCGAATTTTCTACGAAGATAGCTATGTTAAAAGAGGATTTCAACAAGCGGTTTGAATGTTTCAAAGACATGGAAAATGTTTTTTAAATATATCGGAGTCTCCATTTTCCTATAATGCTGAAAACGTGCTTGAAGAACTTCAGCTTGAATTAATAGACCTGCAGTGCGATTCTTTCCTAAAAGAAAATTTCAACAGCTGCAATCTAACAGAGTTTTACCAGTTAGTTTCAAAGAACAAGTACGTAAACATTCATAACCTAGCTGCACGGATTCTATGTTCGGAACAACATACTCATGTGAACAGTTGTTTTCAAGAATTAACAGAGTAAAATGTCCTGAAAGGAACAGGCTAAGTGGGTCACTTATGCTCACTTTTAAAAGTACCATGTTCAAAGAATATTATTCCAAATATCAATAAGTTAGTGACAGAAAAGCGAGCCCAAGTTTCGGGTCAAAATACGTAATATTTTCTGTACCAAGTACCGTGGTCAGTTGGTAATACGGGAATGTTTTAAGTGAAACTAATTGTTAGGAAAAGTGATTATTCTCAGTGATTGATGAAGTATTTGTTTTTATTATTTACCGATAATTAGAAATAATATTCCACTACAGTGCCAAGCCATTGGTGTAGTTTTGTAAAATTGATATTTATTCATAAGAAATTTATTAATATTCTTGCAGTCCCCTAAATTCCTTCAAACTAGAAAGTGGCCCTTCCAAGGGTCTGAGTTTGAGACTACTGCTATGGCATGTTCTTTCTCAAAGTTCTTTTTGTGAAAACAACAAACAGCTTGCCAAGTCTGTCACTGTACTGAACGCAACACAGTGGATAACTACAGCTATTTAATCTATACCTCTAAGTTGTGTTAAAGTCTTAAGAAGGCAGGCTTCGCTATTTCAATTTCCAGTGTAAGTGAACTGAGCTGAGTAGTACACTGAAGAAAATACAGAATTGTCTGAACTTGTCAAAGACAGTGGCAGTAATGTTGCAATACAGAAACAGTGTAGTGATGATACTAATGAAGACATCAGAGATTTTATTCCTGTAGTTGATAACGAAGGCATGACAGAGAAAAAATGCATGGAGGATCCAAAAAGTGATGGGGAAGAAGAGAAGGAAAGCTACGATTTCATATTTTTATCATATTTAAGGTTTGATGTTATTTACATTCCTTATTAAAATGAAATGTCTATTGCATATTTACTTAATACATATTTTTTTAGGAACCTTAAAAAAGGGACACTTCTATTTAAGGGACAAAACATCCGAGTACTACTGTATTATGTACATTGTATAACTGGAAAAACATTCAATTTTTTTATTTGGCATTGGGGGAGGGATTTTTGTCTTTCTTTAAAAGTTGTTTTGGCATGAAATAAAAACACAAATAAAATAATGATAGAGAGGAAGACCCCAGGCAGCCCTCTGCATCTGCAACCCCCCCCATCAAAATCCAGGCCCTTGCTTTCAAACATTTCTTGATCTGCCACTGTAGTACCTGATTCTAATCTAAAGCCACTGGTTCCACGGAAGAGAGAGAACCAGTGTCATACCCCCCCAAAAAAAAACACTATCCATCACTCACACTTGGGACTCAAACAAGAATCCATCACGGATGAATGGTCAGAAGCCAGCGCCTTGTACCACTTGGCCACTGAACAGCAGAAGAAACCCTGATGCATGCTACTGCTTAGTGATGCATCAACTGCTTTGTGGATAAGCACTTGCAGGAAAGGAAAAATTGGATAAATTGCCATTAAGTCATAGTAAAAGAGATATTGTTTAATGGCAGAAGTACTTATGAATTTCCTAATTGGAAAGGGAATTGTTAAATTATTCAATTACTCAGAAGACAGTATGTTTGATTAAAATAAAATCAACAAGAACATCAGCAACCCCTTAAAAAATCTGATATAATGCCATTATATTTCATTTCATCAACAACCCTGACTTTAGTATATTAAAGATCCCTGTGTACAAAACTGTTCAACTCAAAGTGCATTTCTCGTTAATAGAGAAAACCTACAATTTAAAATAGAACACCAACACCTGAAATAAAAAAAAAAAACTCAAAAGGTGAAAGAACATTTTTTATATTAATTTTTCTTTACAACAATAGCATGTGAATTAACAGACAATCCTCAATATGTAAAAAGAAACAGATCAAGAAACATTTAACAATAAAATCATATAAAAGTCTAAGTTTGAAAACGCAATATATACAGTTTATGATTGCAGGAGTACATCGATACACACACGTTTGTCAAAATCAAATTACTGATACATATAAAGCAGAAACAGATCACAGCATAAAATCGTATTATGCAATCCAACTTTTAGTATAAGTTTACATGGAATAAGCATTATATAACACAGTAACTACACATTACATCTAACAAATAAATAACAAACAGCAATTATATGTTTCAAAAACGGTACTGATATAACATTCATATTATTACATTCTCAAATGCTCGGCTACTTATGTGTGAGTGTGTGCTTATTGTATCTCACTCAAATGACAAAAAATATATCCACGTTTAGAAATAAATTACAAAGTTAATGTAATTTTACATGCTAAAGAAAGATATATGTTTTACAAATCCTCAAAAAACAAAAACAATTAAAACTGTTCTCACATTAGTACTGTGGTATATTAAAAAAGAAAAGAGTGTGGCATTTTTTTTTTTTTTTTTTTTTTACAGCTGTCTCAAACAGAAAACTGACCTCATCTTTGTTTTGTTTCAAATATCTGGAAATGAAAAACTAAAACTGGGATGCATTGCTGAAATTAACATACAGTAGCTTTTCTTCATCTAAGAAGTAAGGCGTACTTCGTATATGTGAACAACTTTATTATTATCAAAACCTATTCTGTTACTTTGTTCATCACAAATAACATGGAGTCTACACAAACTCTACTGTAAATGGTTTTCAAAAAATGACCAAGTGCTTACATTGGTGATTCGGAGGGGGAGGGAGGACAACAATTATTGGAGAATAGAATATATGGTATATACAAATCACTAAATGAACAGCTGCATAGATTGGTGCATTGGGGGGAGGGGCAACAACTACTAGAGAATGTAATATACAGTATATACAAATCACCAAGCCTTCACTCTATACTGAAAGGCTTTCTCAAAACAGTGGTAAGGCATAAAAAGTATTTTATGTATACAGACAGCCATAAAATGTATTTTATGTCTAACCATTTCCTTGTAAAATTCTCCCAGTGAAGAGCAAAAGTTTGACAACTTATATATATACCATCATACTACACTATTAAATAAATGGATTTATACTATGCTACAAGTGCTTTGAGCTAGAACAGGTGTACTCTTAATTGATATAACTGTTGGAGATAGTAAACAATCTGTACTGGATTTTTTCCCCATGAGAATTCTTACAGGAACACTTGTTTCATTTCCATCCCCACAAAAATTAGTAATAAAATTTGAAAGTTTCAGTTTTGCAGGGCACATCGTTAGAAGTACGATGATTAAATATTTAGTGTTCTTTTTATTATTTTTTAAAATAATTAACGAGATTTGTAGTATGGAACCATTTGGTAGCCCGTATATTTTAAAACTATTGAAATATATTTTTGAATTTTTTTTTTTTTTTTAATTATGGTTTAACGACCACTATGAGCAACTCAATGGGCTATAAGCAGTCGCCCGTCCCTAATTTAGGGTCACTGGCTCCAGGGAAGGGAGAGAGCCAGTGCCGTAAGACAAACACAACATCCATGCCTGACCGGGATTCGAACCCGGACCCCTTACGGACGAATGATTAGAGGCCAGCGCCTTAGACCACTGCGCCACCGGGGCGGCATTTTTGAATTTATCAAAGCTCTGATTGGCCCACTGAAGAGCAGTAATGAACCTAAACTTTCCAAGCATAAAAATATAGCTATCACATGACACACATATAGTGTATTAAATCTGTTTATTTTTGTGGTGTAATAAGCACAAAGTTTGGCCAAGCTTTGTTTGAAAAAAGCCTCCCAGTGGAGTGTGAAAGCTTGGTGAATCTTTGTGCTTATTACACCACAAAAATAAACGGATTTAATATGCTGTATAGTTTTCACAGTCTGGTGTATTTGAAATAATGTTATCACATGACACATATATTTATAAATAAACAAAATTTTTCCTGTTATTTCACTTTTTATTTCTCCAATATGATTTAATGAGCACTTCGGTTTGTTGGGTATAACAAAGGAAGTATTTTAAGAAAATAATACTGCATGGATTCGTGATTTTGACTTTTCAACAAGTTTGCACATACAGGCAGGTTATTTGGATTGCAAATAAGGTTCCAAATACAATGGTGCCTCCATATTGAATTTAATATTCTATAAAATTCATAAATGGGATAAAAGAAATCATTCCAACTCATGAGCAAACTTTCAGTTAGCTCTGGAATGTTGAGTTATGGCTAATTTGACCAATTTGCAATTAATTTCTCTCATGAAAGTACAAACAGCAAAATACTAAATAAAGTTCAGCAGCTCTGATCTTTTCTATGATGGGAATTCTCTCTACTTGTAAGTAGCTATAAGTTTATTTGTTCTATCAAACCACTGTTCTCAGTGGCTATAGGCATGCTGTTATTAAGTGCTATTAATTTATCTCACGTGAATGACGTATTTCCTGCAATATTTAGTGTATATTTTGTTACTGAGAAGTTTTTCAACATTCTGCGACTCTCAGCACACATTATAGTGAACAGATTGATGCTATAATCATGTTCTGTACAGTGACAGGTGCTAGATGTTCATGTAACTCTTTCACAATGCTAGTCACAAAAGCCTATCTCAAGCACATTTTATGGATATAGCACGACTAATCATGAAAGCTCACACGAAAGGAAAATGAAACACAGTTCACAATCAAACATTAAAAGCAAGAAATCTTTCTGATAATACATGCCCATACTTTGTTTCTTGTTTTCCAGAACATGAGACAGCAGAAAAAAAAAAAACAAAACACAATACTTTTTAACATACCAAAGATAATAATGAAACCCAGAAATATTCCAGATTCCACTGAAAAATTTTCTCTATCTTTATTTTTTAAAATCCATTTATAATGAAGCTTAACTGAAATGTAACGGTAAAGCTTAAGTTCTGATGCTTTTGTGTTGAGAGGCACTTGCCATCTTTGCTAGTGATCAGCATAATGATGACAGTAATTGTGTTAGTGCAGGGGTGGTAAACCTTTATGAGAGTGTGCGTGCCCAAATCCGCAATAATTTTCTAAGAAATTCCCTCGTGTACTTGTTGGGATTATGAGCAGCAGATTATCGTTTATAATCTATCCACTCTTCACTCACAAAATATAAGCAGAGCAAAAACAATGCCAACTGTTTAACTTCTATTACTACCCAAATCCTGATGAGTACACATGATCTACGAGGATTTCAAAACATGCTATACGACGTCGCATTCTCACAACAACCTAGACGGTACGAGACTTCTCTTGTGAACACTTTTCACTGCTTTCGTCGGTGCTCAAATATAGTGGCGAACAGATGGTACCCCTTCCTCCTGGTACTGAGAGAGAGGTGATCAGGCATGCTACTGCAGCCAGTGATCCCTCCGCTCTTTGTTTGTTCACTAACGTCCCTTCAAGTTACGGCCAGGGAGAAACTTTTCGAGCTCCTGCTTACATAAACTCAGCAGACTTATCTTTTTGCTGTCTGGCTGGCAGCTGTCTTTTGGAGCACTTCCCTCATAAGATGCATCTAGTTGAAACAAAAAAGTCTCCTTCTTCAGCTCTTACTGAAGTCCACTAAGCTATGCCCAATATTCAAAGCTCAAAAATATCCCTTAGTAACAGAAGTTTCATTTGGCAGTAATAATAATAGTTACATTGTGACATATAATCTAACTTAACCTTCCTTTTTAGTTTCCTTTCCCTATGTAAATTTAGAGTTCATTTCTCCTTTTAGCATCTCAATCTTAGCATTATATTTTCTTCCTCATTGAATGTTATGAGGAAGAAGTCTTGAGGTCAAGGGTAAATGATGTGTGCATGGCTGACAAGCTAAACGTTGTACTCATATACAATGTGTGGTAGTCACGGAAGCTGTCTTAAGTTGTAAGAAGAGGCATAGAAAGGGGGTTCTTGGGTACGAACTCCCCTATTGAGTACAAATTTAAAGCAATATGTATATATGAAGCTTTCATCATGGAGCCAAATCCATGGACCCCCCCCCCCCCCCAGAAATTTCTGGCTACGTCACTGGTGTAAGCGGTTTTTTTCATGCAGTTAGCATCTGTCAATTTGAGTGGTGTTATTACATATTTCATGTTAGAATTTTGTTAATCAACTATTGTGCCAACTAACTAACATTAACCAGAGTAAGTTACTATTGCTGTTAAGAGTTAGTTCAGTGATGATCTAAAAGTTAACGTTGTATCTAACGTGTGGCAGGGACGTTGCTAGACTTTGAAGTCAGGATGGCCGGCGGATGAGCAAGCATTATTTTTGGTGGGGCAAGCTTGATAGCAATTTCTTATTACGAAACGATAAAAGAACAAATTTTTAATGTTTTTATTTTTTATTTAAGGTTTAATGACCACCTCAATGGGCTATAAGCAGTCGCCTGTTCCTAATTTAAGGTCACTGGTTCCAGGGAAGTTAGAGAGCCCATGCCGTAAAACAAACACAGCATCCATTCCTCACCGTGGTTCAAACCCGGACTCTTCTCGGACGAATGGTCATAAGCCAGCTCTTAGACCACTGCGCCACCAGGTTTAATGTTTTTCACTACCGGCTTTAAAGGAATTCATGCAATCTTCACCCCTTCCACCTGAAAGCACATACATAAATGGATCTGACTAGTTACGACACAGGCGTGAAACAGAAGTGTTGGCAAAATGCTGCCTTCAACTTTTTGCTTGTTCTCAATGCATTGTTTAAACTGCTTTTCAAAGTTTGGCATTTTTGCTTACAAAAACAGTACTGTACTTGAACAATTTATTTAAAAGAAAATGTTGTTTTTTGCTTATTTAAATCAAATTTTAATGTTGTGCTACCACAGACACAATATCTCCCCTCTCCTTAACTTCCTTGCTTCCAGCCATCGACTTTGCCTTGCACTCCTCTCCTACAAAGCAGTTGTCAGCTACTTTCTGCACTTTCACTGTCCCTGGGAGTCCTAAGAGCACTAGTGTAGCTTTAGACTCAACTTTCCTTATTGGAATCCCATATTTAGCAGCACAGCAATTAGTAATGATCTCCCTCAATTAATTCCTTCCCACTTTCCTCATTCTTCCCTGGCCATACTAACATGAAAAAGAGGCATATGTTTAGAAAAGTGGAGAACAATTGAATTTTCATAGCCCTGTGAATGATATATTTTGATAACCTTTCTATGCAGAAGTATACAACTCACTTCTTAGGAGGGAAATATGTAAGGCTGCATGAAATAAAACATAAGACTTGACAAAATGCAGATTATATTTTAAAGTTAAATATACTGAAAAATGACACTTTTCGAACTGGGTGGGTGGCCGGGTGGGCAAGACAAAATTCAGGTTGGGCTCAAGCCCACCCTCGCACTCCCTTGGTGACGTCCCTGATGTGTGGCAGTTGTGGAAGCTGTCTAAGTTGTGAGCAAACTTTTTCATGAAGTTAACATCTGTCAATTAGAATGGAGTCATTATATATTTCATGCTAGAATTTTGTTAATAAACTATTGTGTCAACTAAATACTATTGTTGTTAGAGTTAGTTGAGTGATGACCTAAAAGTTAAAGTTGTAAAGCATATAATGTGTGGCAGTTGTGGAAGCTGTTGCAATCTTTTTCATGAAGTTAAGCATCTGCTAATTTGAGTGGTGTTATTATAAATTTCGTGCTAGAATTTCATTAATCACCTATTGGGTCGACTAAATCAAGAGTAAGTTACTATCGCTGTTAAGAGTTAGTTGAGTGATGATCTAGAGTTCTTCATTAGTATTGGAGATCCAAGTGAAGTGCCTATTGAGTATCGAACTGAATAAAAAACGAACTGTAAGTAACTATTTCTTGAAGTTTACTAGAGTGACTCCTGTCATTAAGCTATTCATGGTTTCACCTAAAGTGAACAAGGACAATAACTTTCATGTAGTGTTTTCCTACATTGAATTGACTTTACGCACATATTGACACCCCTTTTACACCTAGGAATTTTACAATGTACAGTCAACTCTTCTTATAGTGAACTTCTGCAGACTCACATATTTCGTTCGCTACGTCCAAGGTTCATTAAAACCGAAGTGTCTTCCCTTAACCTGAATTGAGTGGAATGGTGAGCAAGAAAATAAAATATGTACATATGTATCTAAAAAATAATTTTTTTATGTGTGTAGTGTATATTCATTAAATTAAGTAAACAAAATTAATTTTACATTACATTAATTACCATGAAAATAGTCTTATGTGCAGCTGTTTGCTGCAAACAGTTTTAATACATATTTTCTCTATGCCCCTTTCTAGAGTCTGTGCTTTCATTACACTCAATTCTACATTTTCCATACATTGTAGGAACTTTAGCACAGTCCTGATACCCTCCAACACGCCTTTCACTGTTCGAATACGTTCTTCATTATCGTTCTAGTCATCTTCAGTCTCGTTTTCTTCTGTCCAGCGACCGGCTTTCACAGCCTCACTTTCATCTGATGGGATTTCATTCATTATAACTTCACATTAAGTGGAATTGGCACCGATATGCTGAAGCACATCCTTGAGAGGCACACCATACTCTTCTTCGAATGCAACACGTCCAGTATCCAAATTAGACCTCCAAGAACAATTCTGTATAGTGATAGTTGACACACTCCTCCGCACTTTGTTTCCAAAACGTACAGCATTCAGAGCATTTATTGATGTGTTCTGCTTTGATTACAAAGTTTGGATGAAATGAAGCATTACTTCTCTTCTGTAATAGGTTTTAAAGCTACGAATCACACCTTGATCCATGGGTGGAAAGACTGACATGGTGTTGGCAGGTAAGAACACCAGCTTGATGTTGCAGAGGTTTTTAATTCTACCTTTGCCTTTCAATGCACTTCAGTAGTAGTAGGCCTACAATATTGTACTCAAAACATTCTTTCAAGTTTTTACAAGACGGTTTGTTTTGAAGTAAGTTACAATTTCATGTTTAATGTTACAAGTACATTCTTTTCTTTGAAGTTTTATTTTTTAGGTTAACTATAACCGAAGTTGAGGGTTCACCATAAATGAAAATTTTAATGTACATTTCCAATGTTGCGGGTCGGGACCAACGATTTAGGTTCATTACAGCCAAATGTTCACTATAACAGAGTTCACTATATCCAGAGTTGACTGTATTTATTTGTATTATGGGTGTTGTTTAAAGAATCAAGGAGGGTCACTACATGCCACCTTGGGCACATGTACAATAGGTTCACCACCCCTGTTTTAGCATACATGTTTAGGGGAGGGAGTTCATGAAACTTGCATCAGTGCCCATTCTCATGAAGGTGTTGTCTAAGTTTTCATATAAATATCTATAGAAAATCCTCAAAAAACACGCAGGTTTAAGCACACAGAGATTTTAGCTTCCTGCCTTTCACAAGTCATGATAGTGAGAAACGCAGCTGGTTCAAACATATTTTCGGGTACTGCAATGCTGAGTTCAATGCTAATATTTGTGTGGATACTTTCTAACACACCACACAGTACAGCATGTTAAAAAATACTGAATTAGCATACACACAGAACAAAAAATCCTGCACTACATTTGAAATGTGTCCAGCCACTATGGCATAAAACTAACCAAAGTGATGTTAAGGTAATACCATTTGGGTTACATCTTTTAACATTTTTTTTTGCTTGGATTGACAAAGTTGATGCATCACAGATCAAATTGCTTGTTGTTTTGAAGCATACATAAGCACAATATCTCCTCTCTTTTTTTTATCCCCTCACACACTCATGCACTCAAACCAAACACTGCACTGCAAAAAGACAAAATTATACAAGCATTTTTCTTTGTACATATAGCTAGTTATGACAGAAATTAATTTTTCAAATGTTGTCTTTGGAACTGGAAATCTTATTTTCTATTTGATATTCCCTGTTCAGGTCTATTTAAAATCATAATGCATATACAATTGAAACAAATTAGCTTTACAAGAAGGCATTTTACTAACATATGCACACTAAATTTTTTGGACATTTCAAATTCTATTTCAAACAGCTGCTTAATTTCAAAAGTAAAAACTATATAAATTCTAATTTGACATATGTTCAACCATTAAAATAAAGAATAAAACATTGGAATGCCACACCAAGTAATTTCACAATATGATGCAAAACGTAACCCCTTAACTATGTTGACCACCTTCAACTGATGCCTATTTTTTCATGAACTGTGTAAACATTTTACACCATTAAAACATCCACTTTCTTGCAGTCTCAACCATGAATAAACATCAGGCTTCTCTCCAATATGTGGTTCCAGTTTTGTGACAAAATTTCAATGAAGAAGAAAAAAAAAAAAAAAGACCCCCAAGCTAATATAAATTTAATTTGAAGGGGTTAATGTAAGTGATTCTTCAAGTGCTAGATGGCACTTAAATTATAAACAATACATGGATTGCATGAGAATATGTAGTCAAGAATTGAAAACAGTCAAATTTAATATACATTAAATGCAAACATGTTGAACACCTCAAATAACTATTAACAAATCTTATGTTTCAAATTTAATTGTTCTTGGAATGACATTTTCATTCAGTACACTGTACAGGGATGGCACACATAAGGCAAAATACTTTGAATACAATAACAGTAATGATTCATGATAACCACACATTAATCACATTGAAAACTTCACATAATGATACGATTCTCAAACTAAAGCATGCACGTCGCATAAAATCGAACATTAATTTTGCGAAAGGTAAACAATAAACATTGTGCAAAAACAACAAACAATAAATCTCTTAAGGCTCCCGCTAATGAATCAAATGACTTGAGGAGAATAACACACAGCAAAACAATACACAACTGACACTTCATGCAAAGAAATAAGACAGTATCACATAACATACATTAAACTATACTGAAATTCATGACTTGTACATGAAAGTTTTATCATATTTATTACAGAACAATTAAAAAATGCTGCAGTACATCATACATGACTTTTGTTAATAAGTTACGAGTAGTTGCAATCAAGTGTTGCCACATAAAAAATACGACATAAGTTAAAAAAAATCTGAATTCAAAAAATAACATGAAATACAGTGAAACCTACAGTTAATCTCTAACGGCATGCTTAAAATTTGTTTTCAGGTGTTGTAGTCTTTTTTCAGAAGGAAAATTTACATGAATACAATAGTACAACATACAATATAAAAAACCATTTGACACATGAACTTTGAGAAATCTAAGTTTTGCATATTGACTGTATTCTGCTCATTATCATATGCAGGGAATTCTGGAGGAAACATTCACTGTTTTTACAGTACACAGAAACAATGATACGAATTATAAAGCAGAAGAACCAAAAAAACTGGTCATTCTCATTCTAAATCAAAATGAATAATTCCTCCGATGCCAAAACTGGAGCTATGAATTTTTTCAGCCACAGATAAGATTGTGTGAAAAATTGAATTATTTGCTTTACAAAGAAACATTGTGAATACTTAGTTTTCTGCTTTAAATAATGAATACACATATATGTGTGTACATCATTTTAGTCAACTCACACACAATTTTAATACACACAACTGACTCAAGATGAATGACTTAGGGTGCACTTACTGCACGAAATAAAGAAATATTAGCTTTTTCTTTTTTCTGCAGCAGATTACATACCAAGTAACATCCTATGAGAATGGAGTACCATTTCAGTACAATCCTATAGCATGTGGCAATTTATAGTTGAGTTCTTGTCTCCAGTCAGATCTACATATGAATTTTCTTGGACTGTTCAATTTTTCAATACTTTGCACAGCTCACCAGTTTCAGAAATGAGTCACTAAGAATAGGCTTTCCCTTGCGAGTTTACTGAATAACACTATAATGTACCTCAACTTTGTGCAGTATATATTACACTTATACTCAGTGAAATTATTTTTAATTTTGATAGTTCTCTCCAAGTTGTGTTGTAGGTTATGGACACTCTTATCTGAAAAATTGATTTTTATTCAAATAATGCACTCCTCATTTTACCACATCATAATTTTATTTCTGCAAATTTAAATTTCATTTTTATAGCCTCCCCTTATAAGTTTCTTGGATACACATTTGACTAAGGCTACTTATTAGAACTTCCTTGAACATAAATTGCTGTAATTTTCACATTTAGTATCAATGAAATATCAGACAACATACACACAGATAACAATAAAATCCAAATCCATTACCTTAAATCCATTTATTATATACCAGAATTCGAATCTAAATAAATGGAAACATGTCTGCAACAATATTTTAATTCAACCTTAAAAATCACATAAAAATATGATTTTAAATTACACTTGTGGACCACGATGAGTTACGAATCCTAGATTTTATCCCAAAGCTTATGAATCTTCATTTTGTTACAAATATGCGGCAGAAGTTCTGGTTATCAATACCCAGAACTAAAACCCGTAAATGTTTGCAACAGTGTACATATATCAAACACATGTACACTGTCAAAAATCACTTAAAAAACTGAAACACGAATTTTTTTTATTTTTATTAATGGACACTAATCACACAGGTACATTCAGATCCAAAATGCAAAACAAGTGCAACTGAAAAACTATTAACAATACTGTCTTACAGGGGCATTTTAACAAATATTTAAAGTCATATAATGAGATTTTCAAAAATCTTTTTGCCATAATGTTGCACTCTATTATCATATCAACAGCATTTGTTGCAATTTATTTTTTTACAAGCATTTCACCATTTTGAAGGTAATTAGGACAGTACTTAATCTTAGGAATTTGTCATGGTAAAACAATATAATTTAACCAGTTCAGGAATCCAAGCTTACATAAACTAGAATGCAAAATAATGGAGACCTATGATCTGCAGCTATACATCACAAAGTACATTCATGTCTACCACATTAAATTTTCCACAGATAGTTACTTGTTGCTTTTAACATTAAAAGAAAGCTCTTGTCATCATATGCTTCATGTGCTTGTACACATGCTTACCCAAAAGTCCCATTCCAACCTACTGCAGAAAGCTTCAGAACAGTATTTCCCCAGTTGGCTAAATTCTTATCCAAGAAATTATCCTTTTTACCATCCACTCGCACACCACTGACAACACTTGCATACAATTTATAAACTTCCTGATGACTTTTATCCTGCTAAAAATCAGACTATTTAATGCCACTAGCTATAATTTTCATGTTCCCCTAACATTCCAGAAAAAGGAACAAAGAACTTAAAAGGAATCTATTGGCACCCCATTTTATCCAACCCACAAAAGAAAAGCTCCTAAATCCAATTAATTACATACATTCACATTACTAAGCTGTTCTCTGAGAATCAGTTTAAATCCTCAAAGAAAGCTCATCTGCTAGATTAAAGTTTAAAACTGATAGTGCTAAGCTTTACTTACTGTCAAGGAGTCAAGCCTCTTCATTTACAGTATCTTGGCACCCAACTCAAGCTTCACTGACATCCATCACACAAGACCTTTTTGCACTTTGTACCCATTTTTTTTCACATTCTGACATTCCTGAATCTGGCCCTGCCACGATTTTCTTAGCTTTCCTCTACCTTTCTTTCCTGCCTTTTGGGCTGTATAAATACTCTTAGTATGTATCTCGCCATCATTTTTTCAACACTGCCAAACTATTTCAGAATATCTGTCTCCACCCTATTAACAGCAGTTTGTATCACATTACACATCAGCAACACATTTTTATTTCTCTTATGATCAGAATGAGTTTGCCACAAACCACCTATAAGTAACACATCTCTAGAGAACACAAATGCTGCACATCTCTCTTTGAAAGTTTCACTATTATAAATCAGAGTAGAAAGAATTACACACTCATAGGTAATCATTCAGAAACTTTTCTATGAACCACCAGTCCTGTGAAATTCTCTTAAAGAAGTAGCTATGAGTTTCAAAGCTAAAATCACACAAAATTTGATCAATACTTGCCTTAATAAAAACAGCTTTACTTCACACAAATTTTATAGCCAAAAAGATGGTCTTGAGTGGGAAATCTACTCTCTCTCTCTGTCACTTTAAAGATAACTTTTTCAACTTTTGGATAACTACTTGGACAACAAATTTATCTTCTGGGAAGGAGATTTCAAAGTTATATGAATTACTGACAGCAATCAGCTCAATAGACTCACCTATCTAATTTACATATGAGTTGGAGAAGAATGGTTCCTTATGTTTCCTGGATGTTACTGGGTTTTCAGCATCAATCAGCAGTATTGTTTATAACAAACCTTTTACAGTCAGTTTACAATCTCATGAAAGGTCCAGACATTTCTTCCAAAATAAAATCTGTTTTTTTTTGTTTTGTTTTTTGTGCATTTATTGCGTCAAACATGTTTGTTCTGCAGGATTAAAAAAATCACTTCAATTATGTAAAGAGTGTTGCTGTCAATAGAGGATTTAAAAAAATTGTGGTGGACTCTGCCATTTTAAAATTTCACAGGCCTTAATACATATCTACACTGACTCCATTCTCTCATCTGTCAACAGAACACTGCAGTTCTTCCCTTTGTTCCCAGGACTTGCTTCAAAGGAATTAACATTCTAAAGTTGAGTTTGAAGGTGAATTTCAATAAATAAAATAATTTGTTCTTGAGTAAAAGACACACTTTTTGACAGAAATCCATGAGGAATCTATAATATTCAGTGTCTGTGCAGCCTGTCATTCAAAGGTCAAACACACAGAGCACCAAGATTTTGTCTAAGAAACACCTGACACATGTTAAAAATTGTGACCTCAATAAATCTTTCTGTTGGGAAAATTACCTTGAATACCTCTTTGAAGATGCAAAATTGCTGGAAAACCTATTTCAGTGTTTGATCTTGACTTTTTAAACTATCAGATTTTTACATATCTAACTTTCCTAGTGAATGATGCATCATCCTTACCATATTTTTGAATGGAGTGGAAAGCATTATTCAAAACTGGTGACCACTAACACAACATGTGAAATGAACAACAGCTACTGTAGGAATTCCACATGCCATTGTCTAGATGAAATTAGAACCAGTGTTCCCATAAAACACAGTACATATGAGATTTTCTAATTGCATTTACACATGTTCGTGATCTTACGAATATTGTGAATCAGTTCTATCAGAATCCTTAGATTTAATATTATCCAGCAATGAACTTACAAAAAAAAAAAAGGGACTTAGTGAGCAACAGATGAAATCATAAAATGATTAACATATTCACACTATAACAAGAAAAAAGAATGAAGATAAGTCAGGTGATGTGCTACATAAAAAAATTGTGTGTGTGTGTGTGTGTGTGTGTGTGTGACAATGAACATAGCTGAGAGGATTCAATTTCATGCACCAAGGCAACAATGATGATATAAACTGTTAGTGAACATTATTGGACTGTGAGAGTAGTAGAACCATAAGGAAATCAAGGTATGAGGAAAGGAATTCAATCCTGTAAGAATAACCAGGAAGAAATTTTTTTTAGCATGCATGGTCAGACCATTTAAACATTGTAAGCACTGCTTGTCTACTGCAAGTGAAAACCTTTTTTTTTTTTTTTAATTTAAAACATTTTTATAATCATAATGTATTATAATAATTAAACACATTTTGTCAGCCATGATTGCGCTTACAGCTGTTGTGTGCTACCATGGCAGCAAAGATCAGAAGAAAACTCTAACTTGCTTCTGAAATGCAAATATGGCTGGAAATTCGGATAAGCAAAACAAAGGGTGGAAGACACATGAGTGTTCAACACAGGTAAGGCATAAAAAACTGAAATTGTTTCTCATTGTGGGGGAATATTACAGTCAATGATAGAACAGAACAGTTAGTTTCACTAAGAACTCTTGGCCAATATGTCTACGGTTAACATGTCTGTTGTGTGGTACACACTGTCTGAAGCTTATGTATACAGAACAAATAACTTGTAGACAGCCATGAATTGCAATAAAAAATACCAGTGTTTATATTTTGTTCTATGTATCTCTCAGTATGTTATTTAATTCAACATTGTTTTTACTTTCAACAAGTGCGTGGACAGTGAAGAGTGTGTTGTGACCAAAAAATGTCTAAATTTTTCAAGACTGCTATTAAGAGAGACATCATTCAAGCTTACAAACTTTTCTGTGATTTACAACCCCCTACAATTAAGTGGAAAAATAACAACAAAACAAAATAATTTTCAGCATTTGCTTATACCACAAAGTCTATGTTTGAAGAAATGAATAAGCTGAGTTCATTAACTAGTTCTTACATTGCCATGCATAATGGTAGACAATAAATTCAGCCTTCCAACTTCGGCAAGACTACAGCATGAAAAATGGTCAGCTGAGATGTTTTTTTATTGTTTGGGGGGTTTAATGACCACCATGAGCAACTCAATGGGCCATAAATAGTTGCCCACCCCTAATTTAGGGCCACCGGTTCCAGGGAAGGGAGAGACAGCGAGGATCATAAGACAAACACAATATCCATGCCTTACTGGGATTCGAACCCATACCCATCTTGGATGAAGGATCAGATGCCAGTACTTAGACTACTGCGCCACAGAGGCGGCTGAGAGGTCTGCAATTAATGGTGATAGAAAACAAAGAACATTTGTACAATGAGGGCAGATTGTCTAGATCTATGTTTTACCTTAAGTCAAAAATAACTTTTTTAGTTTTTTAATCTACAAATTATTGTGTTGTAATGAAATATTACAAAATAAATTTTTGAGCTCTGCTCCTGAAATGATCAACTTTCAAAAAAACAAATGAATTTTTTAGTTTACATTGCCTTGAAGTATTTTTTTTTCATACTTAGGTTCCCTTGTATTGTGTTTGACTGTATGAACAAAGGCCTGCCATCTCAATCAGTTCTCAACAAGATCTTGAAGCTCTTTGAATGCCATTTTACAAGCATCTTTGATCCCATCCAACTAACTATCTTGTTCACTGTCTTCCCCTTCTGCTTTCTTGAACATGATCACTTTTTCTAATCCATTATTGGCACACATCACATGTCCAAAATATGCAAGTTTTTGCTTCTAGATAATTGCCTCCAGGGAGCAAATTGGTGCTGGGCATGATTTGATCAACTACTGATTGGTTAGTTCTTTCTGCAGTCCAGGGAATTCTAAGTGGCTGTCTCCAGATCCATAATTTAAAGCATCTATATTATTCTTCAACGTCCAGCTTTCACAAACCACACTAATCAATGGATAAGACCATTGAAATTAAATTAATGCAAAATGAAAAAAACAATCTTAATGCCAAAGAAAAAACAAACTGAATGTGAAACCTTTATGCCACTTTCTTCTTGAGTTCAGGGCTACTGTCCTAACTCATGAGCTTGCTGACTGCTTCTCATTCCTAGCTGTAACTTGCAAGTTAGCATAATTAAAAGCACAGTAGAACAATAAAGTACTGTGGAACTACCTTTCTTTACATTTTTTACATGGAAATTATTAAGGGGTAACATTTCGGAACAAGAAAATTATGGACCTTATAGGTTATTCACATGCAATGTTAATGAGAAGCATCACAGCACCATGTACCTGGTGAAAGAGCTTTCTAAAGTTTATAGAGCATATAGAGCAAAGTTCAATACTCAAACGCTCATTTTGACAAACGATCAAGTCTCTTTACCCACCAAAAATATTGGTTACATCAAGGATTTGTGAAAAATTTACAGTAATTATTTAAAAAACTCTGAATTGAAATGAAAAGAAATTACTGTACAGTGCTGGAAAAAATTTTAAGGTCATGTAAAGTAATGCAAAAAATAGAGGGCTAAGTTAATGAAGTGAATTGTTCAAACAGTGCTAAAACAAGTTTCAAACCCTTCTAAAATAATAATGCGATAAAAATGTTTGCGAAAAAAAAAATAAAAAGAAGAAAACCGAGTTAACTACATTTAGAGCTGGAAAAAATGATAAGGTCAGGAACATTTCCAGAAGAGTATGGAAATTAGGTTGTTTCATGCATGTGTAGGAACAGGCGCCTTGATAAGCAGAGCACGTGGAAACATCAGTGTTGGTTTTGAGAAGAGTATTGCTATGGTGAAGGGCAAAAAGTTGTTGGATTTCAAACGCGGTAAAATACAAGGATTGCATGCGAGTGGGAAGACTGTTGTGGAAATTGCAAAGGCTACAGACCGATCCAAGACCGTAGTGAACAATTACTTGTGAAATACATCTTATGGACTAAAGAAATCTACAGGTAGACCAAAATCAATTTCAAATCGCATGAAACGTAGAGTTTGCAAACTTGCATGTGCTAACAAAAAGTCGTCCAGTGAAATTGTTCGTGAACTGAACTTGTCCTGCAGTGGCAGAACTGTACAAAATGTTTTAGCCTGCAATTCGAACATCCAATATATTAAGCTAAAGCCCAAACCCTACCTGAATGCTAAACATACATGTGCTCGAGTAGAGTTTGCAAAAAGGCATATTACTTTCAGTGATAAGTGGAAAGACATGGTCTTTTCTCATGCACAGAAATTTTATTTGGACAGGCCTGACCATTTCGCTAAACACTGGCATGATCTGCGGAAAGAAAAACCCTATTTTTCAAAGTGCAAATTCGGTGGAGGCTCGGTTATGGTTTGAGGGGAATTTTCTGCAACTGGAAAAACCTCACTTGTGATTATAGACACAAAAATTAATTATGTCAAGTACCAAGATATGCTGGCAGATAATTTGCTACCTGTTGCTTCCCTAATGACTTCGGGAAATTGGATTTTTCAGCAGGAAAATGCCAGCATCCACAACTCTGTCTACTAAAGCGTGGTTTGAAGCCAATTATGTTCGTGTTTTGGACTGGCATTCACAGAGCCCTGACCTCAACCGATGGAAAACCTTCGGGGTATAATGGAGCACTCTGTCTACAAGGACTTAAGACATTTTCAGACAAAAGCGGACTTTATTGCAGCCATGCGGGCGGCATAGGAAAACATCGAAATTCAGACGCTATCAAAACTTGCAAGCTCTATGACTGATCGATTGATTGCAGTCATTGAAAAGAAAGGCAAACTGTTAGACTATTAAAGTGCTAAATTGTTCAAACATGTATGCCGACCTTATATTTTTTTCTAAAATGAAAATGTTCTAATAATTACAATTTTATATTTCATTGTTAATTATACATTTGCATAAATATCTTATCTGTACTCCAATTATAAATTGCTTTGATACTGTGTTAAACTGAAGGACCTCTAGAATTGTAGTACTTGTGTAATAAACTATTTTGTGTGCGACCTTATGTTTTTTTCCAGGACTGTAGATCTCTGTTTTAAGTGTGATATGTACATTATATTAAATTTCATGTAATACATGGTGTGCATCATTCACGGTTTCAGTGGTTGTTTACCTTCTGAAAGCATAAGTTACAGTGTAAGAAAACCACTGAAACCACAAATAATGTACACTGAAAGCACAATGTATTATATACACACTGCACCCCCACCCCCCATTAATGCCCCTTCCCAATGGCTATAAATATGTGAGATACCTACATGCTGTACAGAGCACCTGCAACTGTGATAATGGGTAAACATGGCAACCAGAGCTAGTTCACTCATGGGTAGATATTCAGTGTACTATACAAAAATAAGGGGCTCTATATCTGCAACTTCAGGTCTGATTTCCACAGCATGTGTGTCGACTACATCAAAACCAGCAGCTGCAGAAAAAATGTGACCATAAACAGGCTATCATTGTTCAAGGTGAGTACTGCTTCACCCACACCATAATGTCAAAATATAGGGCTACAGTGAGAGGATAACATTATAATTCAATGATAGGGCACATACAAGGTTGTGCAAAGACCATTATGTATGATAGCATGACTGGGCTATAACAGCCGATTTTGGCATCTCCGTCATGCAAGTCAGCTTTGCTATTCACAGAAAATTTGTTTATACTTAATTTAGACTCTTGTTGCAATGATGATTTTCCTGCTTTCATTCCTGAGATCTGGAGGACTCTTATTTTGAACAAACGCTACCCCTTCCCATAAAATGTTGACTCTTGTGTACAGGTTTGTGAGTGACTACGTCAATATTGTGCCTTTATTTCTTAAAATTTTTGAAGTTGTAATCTGGCATTGGTCATGGTATAAAACCCTGTGTAATCTTGAAGTAGCATTTGAGATTACACAGGGTTATATTTAAAAACCCAGTTTCATTCACATCTGATGTGTCTATAGTAGATCTGAAAGTACTCATATATTTTAATTTTTTACCTTTTAATAAAGTTTTAATTGTCATCATCATAGACATTTTTATTGTGTAGAAAATGGCAAGTTTGTTTATAAAGCTTGTATAAATGGAAGCCACATATATTCACAAAAACTGCACTGACACGAGAAGTTCCCATTTAATTGTTTCCAAAATATCACTGTGGGTTTTGAGAAGCTAATGATTAACTCCCATCACTAGCAATAAAGATGATCTTCCATGGATTATCTCCACATACAGATCACAATGGAAAATTGGTTATACACACCAGTCTATACTGAGATTTGTTTCAATGATATTTTATTAATTTATTTATTTTACTTTCTAGATGACCTTCTAAAACATGAAACTCATTTTGAAAAATCAATCAGCATTCAATAACTGCTAAATATGAATTTTAATTATCCCAAATTTTCAACAAAACAGAGATAAACATGAGCACACCATACAGGACATGTGATGAATTAGAATTCATTTAAAATCATGAAGCAGCAACAATATTTTGTGAAATACAAATTACAAGAAAGCTCAGAAATACTGAAGACATTTATAGCCAGTATAAGTGATAACCTAGAATGGACATTTTTTTGTACATCCTAGAACTGTTATCCTGACTGAAGAACCATACGGCAGTAAAAAATTCAGAGGTAAATAAAATTGTATGATTTACTGTACTATTGACTAGTCTCAACATTCTCTCTTTAGCTTGAAAGACAAAAATGTAATTCACAGTCACTGCACTTTCTCACATTCCAGTTTGTCAAGCGGAGATGCTCGTTGTCAACATTTCCAGTGTGACCAGCTCCAGCTGACATATCTAAAATATGAAAAGTGCGATCATCCCTTAAGCTACAATATTTTCATCCTTCAAGCAAAAGAAAAAATATTTATTCTTCTCAACACCATTACATGTTTCAAAACACCACAGAAACATAAGACAAACCAAGTTGCAAATAAAAGAAAAGTGTTCATAGTGTGCACTCATATGACATGCCACCAACATCGCCTTGATACTGAGTAAGAAATTATGATATTCACAGTTAAAATAAGCTGTTTCATTGATTTCAGCATTAAAATTGAGTTATACGGATTATAAATTAAAAGTAGGCTGGAGATACTTTAGGTAAAAAATATCTCTATTTTCTGAAATTCAGTATGCTTTTAATGATGACTTCAGAAGTCATATTCAAAACTAGCCGAGGTCAAAGATTTCAGATTATTCAGAGATTTTACAAGCATAGCAGAACACACTTTCTTCAAAAATAAAAAAAACAGGCTATAGATGGATATAATTTCTGATCCATATCATAATGGTAGTAAGCAATGAAAGTTAAAGATTTTCATTAAAAAAATATGGATTTCTATGACACTAACCATAACTAAGTTTTAAATTAAACACTTAACTAAACTTCTGTTTTTTTTTTTCAGGAATTATTTGTTTTAAATAGCAAACTTTTGGAGAAAACTTCTCCATCAGGCAGTCCGTTGTCACTATTTTTTTTATATTTTGAATGGAGGTTTAACGACCACTGTGAGCAACTCAATGAGCTATAAGCAGTTGCCTGTCCCTAATTTAGGGTCACTGGTTCCAGGGAAGGGAGAGAACCAGTGCCACAAGACAAACACAAGATCCATGCCTCACCGGGATTCGAACCTGGACACCTTTCGGACGAATGATCAGAAGCCACCACTTAGACCACTATGCTGCCGGGGCGGCTTCTCTGTCACTATATTGTAGTTATGGTTATTTTTCACTAAATGTTAGGCATGGACAAACCTCTGCAGCCATTGATGATGGAATTCAGATTCTTCTTAATTTCTATTCCTTCTTTTAATTTTCTTTTTTGAAAATTGCTTTGAAAACTGATAACTTTAAGGGATTTCCAATTCATGTGGTGACCAGCTTCTCTAACATGCCTATCTAAACCTGTCTTGGAGAAACTTTTTATAGCTGCTTTATGTTCCACTATTTGAGTTTATAGTCTGTGACCTGTCTCTCCTATGTAAGATAGTCCACAACTACATTTTACTTCATAGACTACTTATTCCATTTTTAAAATATCTTATCTTTGAACTATCTTTGGGATTTTTTTATTTTATTTTTATTTTTTTTTCTAAACTTGGAGCTACTCTTATATTTCTTGCTAATTCTCTTTAATGATTCGAATAAATCTTTATGATAAGTAAATTTAAGAACTACGAAGCAATGCTAAAAACTGGCTTCCTAGTTTCTTAAATCATACACTTAGTTAAACTTCTAACATGGGGTTTTCCTTCTAGGAAACGTTTATTTTAATTCGCAAGTTTTCGGAGAAAACTCTTCTCCTTCATTAGGTTGTTTTTTGTTGTCACTCTTTCTCCATCACTATTGTAGCTACATTTAACCTTGATGGTTAGTTATTTTTCACCAAATCATGCCAGATGTTAGGCAGGGACAGATCCCAGCAGTCATTGAAATTCTGATTTTTTCAATTTCCATTCCTTCTTTTTTTATTTTTATTTTTTGAACGTTACTTTGAAAACTGATGACTTTAAGGGTTTTCAACATGAGCTTTATTCAGAGTTTTAAAGTTAAACACTGTGTAGCCCTTCCATTAATGATTACATTTTAAGAAGCTGTTTATTATGGAATGCCATAATAATGTAAAAATTTTGGGGAGGGAGACAAAACATAAAATTGAGGAAGGTAAACATTTCTTTACGTTCACTTTACTGTTTCTTAAGTAAGAATAAAAACAAAACAAAAAAAAACTTTCTTACTGATACTTTTTTTCTTCTTGGAGATATCAGCAGACAATACTCACAATATTTTTATTGAGGGGAAGGAGCATATAGTTCCAAACTCCTTTCCTGTGCATCTATTATTCATACAACAGAAAATGACAAAATCCAAAAATCATATGTATATGGAGCTGTGATAAGAATCAACGGGGGATATAACCTCTTTAGTGCAATCATGTAACATATAATCAAGTTTTATTTCATGTCAGAATGAAAATACCTGAGGTTTCAGCTGTAATCAACTAAGTAAGATATTTTCATCTATCAATGCACAGCTTACCATCTCCAAGATTTTACAAATTACAATAAATTATCTCACCAGTCAGTCCAAAAATACATGCTATTCATGTTAATCTTTGTTTTTCAGATCTGAAGTTTTCTTCCGATCTTTTCTGCGGGAATGGCAGCACACAAATATAACGGTAAAGTACGATATACATTTTTAAATATCCACCATAATTCTGTGCAGTACTGTGGGTATTTATGACAAAAATGAAATCATAGTTAAAATATCTTGATAACAGCAATGTATTTTTATAAAACCCATTCTGTTCTTCTAGCATTGCATTTTGTTAGGTATTAAAACAGCTTGACCAATCCTGATTACAGCATCTGAAATATTATTCCATACAAAAGACAGATGACAATCCAGTAGTAAAGGAGCTTATAAGATATTCTTTGTTTATCACATTTTCCAACAATAGTGCAGCACTAAGTATAATAGCTACTTCAGTTCTTTCTCTTCAGCCAAAAGATCTAACTAAATTTTAATGTAAATTACATAATAAATCATAAGTGTGAAATTTTCCTTCATTATTGTTTTTATTCTATTACACGAAATGCCCTTTCTGCCGATCTATTTATCTCATTGGCTTGCTACTGGGAATAATGCTGCACCCATTTTAAAGCCGCAAGTGAAGATGCCACACAGGAACTTTTATTTGACAACCATTCTGAGCCTCCAACACTCCTCCAACATAGTATAGTGGTGGAGTACATCTGTATGACTTTCGTCGAAGATAAATGATGCAGTGGAGGAAGGAGTTAGAAAAACTAATTTGAATACACGTGGAAAGTTATGCAAAAAATGGCCGTTTTTTTCTCTCATTTTCATATTGTACTGGAGTAACTCTTCTTCTTAATGGGTAAAAGGCCTTCACACTTTGTTTACAGGAGAGGAAGGGACTGTGAAACACCACAATTTATAGTAGTGCATTTGTAATCAATTTGGGGTGGAGGGAGGTGAATGCCATTTATTCTGTGGTTGAGACATGCAATGGTTTATATGTTTAGAAGGAGGGAGACACTACTCAAATTTCATGTGTGAGGAAGAGTGTGATAGTGGAAGAGCCTACAATTCTGTGGTTTTCCCTATTGGGTTTTCACCTTCCCTAGTACAAGATATGAAAAGACAAAACTGAATAAAAGATTTTCAAGCAGTATATTGTAAACCACTTGTGTGTAAAATAAAAGGCCAGATTGAATCCTTACCATTCTCCAACTTATCTCTTAAATATCATATAATCACGCAGTTTTCGAGACTTCATTTGCACAACCACTATGTTCCTGATGCTAATAATAAATGAAGAGTCGGCACACCAAATTATTCATAGCTCAGTGTCTGTCATATAGAATTCACTTTCACAATCTATTTTAATATCATGAATGACTGTTGAAATTTGTTACTGAAAATGGTTATAAGCTGCACCTAGTTATACTGTACATTGCATTTCAGAGTTGCATGTTTGTAAAATTGAGTTTACCGCCATGGTATATAATTGGAAAATGCGGTAAATCCTAAACCTTTCCTCTCCTGAAAGAAAACAACAACTGAAGAAGGAAGTGACGAGAAAAAAACAAAACAAAAAAAAACCACAGCTGATGCTCTGAAAAGGAGAGAGAATATCTTTTATGTTCTTTTATTGGATAACTGTCTCGTATATGGAATGTATTATAGATGCTATAATCTGGACTTGTTAAGTTCTTTAATGTTTAACAAAATAAAATACATGAAGAATGGAAACGTTTTATAAAAATAAATTGCTGTTTTCAAGATGCGTACTTTCACACAATGTCTCGGATTATGAATATTTTCAAGATCCATATGAAACATAATAAAAATCATTTTATTTTTATATACATCCCATACTAAATCCTGATAGTTAAAAATACTAGATTTTCTAGAAATTTATTATTTTTTTTGGATTTTTTCCTAAAAAGTAAGTTTTTTTACTGTCCATATCGATTTAAACATTTAAAATCAAAAGAAATACCCCAAATGATCACTGAATTATGACCACTCCTATCAAAAGTGGATGCGGCCCATTGACCATGTGATTTCCAAGAGGGCGCGATTAGTTGACCTACATAACATATCTAAGGTGTGAGTGGAGCAGTAGGTAGTAAAATTCGGAATGATAAACAGGAGTAAATTCAGCGTTAGAACATCTATAGCACTAGCCACAGCTGTTCGCAATTTTCGTGCATACAATTATAATAGGTTGCCTACCTTTTTACACGTTTCCCTGCACGTTTTATTCCTTTAGTTGTCTTGCTTGGTTCAAGCCCCTGGTGCGGTGTTCCATTTTCGTCTTCAAGTTCTTTCAAATGCTCGGCGAAAGCTCAAGTCCACGAAGTGCACTGCTTTAATGACTCTGGGTCCCAAACTGTATCTTCCTCCATCACCACCCTTCCCACCAGCGTGTAAAACCCAACCTTCGTTGGTTGATTGACATATATAAAAACCACAATTCTTGAACTCAAAACCTTTTGATATCATTAACGAACATAAACTGCCTATTTACATATATACAAAATGCCGAACAAAAATATTAAAAACGTATATACAACTATTTACATGATGAGTCGCGTGTAAATAGTTGTATATGTGTTTTTAATATTTTTGTTTGGCATTTTGTATGTATGTAAATAGGCAGTTTATGTTCGTTGATGATATCAAAAGGTTTTGAGTTCAAGAATTGTGGTTTTTATATATGTCAATCAACCAACGAAGGTTGGGTTTTACACGCTGGTGGGAAGGGTGGTGAGGGAGGTAGATACAGTTTGGGACCTAGAGTCATTAAAGCAGTGCACTTCGTGGACTTGAGCATTCGCCGAGCATTTGAAAGAACCTGAAGACGAAAATGGAACACCGCATCAGGGGCTTGAACCAAGCAAGACAACTAAAGGAATAAAACGTGCAGGGAAATGTGTAAAAAGGTAAGCAACCTATTATAATGATAAACAGGAAGATTTATTTATAAGACTGAGAAAGGACAGATTGTAGGAGCTGTGAAGCGAGTGCCTTGGTTTTCTAAATGACTAAACTGGTGGGTTGTTCGTGAGCCACCATAGTTAAAGTGTATCAGGACTAGTGTGAAAATGGTCAAACAACGATTCAAAGGTAAAACTGCACAAGGCGAAAGGTTGATGTAAGAGGTGAGCGCTGCGTCTGATGACTCGTATACACCAACAAACGCAACATTGTTCAACAGTTGACTACCCAATACAATAGAGGTCATCCCCGAGCAGTATCTGCCAAGACCAAGCATTACACGCTCACGCGTATGGACTATAAGAAAATATGACATCCTCTCCAAATCACGGTTTGTTGGCATAAAATACTTCTATTATGCAAAAATGATGCAAGTTGGAGGTTGAATGACTGGAAAAAAATTGTGCTGGTCTGATAAGTTTTTTTTTTTTTTACTGCACTCTATGCATGGTCATGTACATATTTGGGGCAAACAACATGAGGCACTTGATGTATGGCCGCATGATCTCCACAGTGAAAGCCAGTGGAGGTGTTTGTATGGTGTGGGGCATGTTCACCTGCAGGAACTTGGATCTCAGATGTGTGTGGAACAACATACGACTGGCCCGTACTATCGTGAATTCCTTGCGAACTCTCTACAACTATAGGTGTAGAGAGTCAGCTATAGCTGTTCTCTGCAAATAGTTTGAAAGGTAAACTCTCTACAACTATAGGTGTAGAGAGTCAGCTATAGCTAGCTTCTGCAAATAGTAGGAAAAAGGTAATGGCCACTCTTTACTGAATAGTAGCTGTGTGTATGTAAATTTCAGCACACCATGGAGACAATTTTCATAGGCCAACCAATTCCAGGACAATAAATAAAATACCTTAAAATACGCTTAAGTAATGAAGAAAGTTTAATTTAAGGAAGCTTTCAACTGATAACTTCAGTCTTCGCCAGTCTTGGTGATAGATGGAAATGATGATGATGGTAGTAGTTGTCAGATCTGTAAAGTCATATACATTACTTTTTTTTTAATATTAGCTTCTGTATTAATGGTTTGATGAAAGGGGAATCAGAATCTCACTTCTTGGAGCCGAGAATTTCCAAACTTTTCCGATAGCATAACGGAAAATGATCAATGAACAGGGCAATTCCTTTGGTGTCATTCCAAAGAGGTTCAGAAGAAGTGTCCTCCAAAGTTAGGGATGAATTTCCTTTATGGACATAATTTTCGTGCTCTAATAAACGGCTGCTGATGCTGTGGAAAGTGCTTCGATGTAGTAATTTTCACCTGAAGATGTTGAGATCGGGATGAGGTAAACTCCAGGAAGATTGAGGAGAGTAACTTTGTCTCTATCGTCCAAAATTAATTTTAAAATAGAAGGGTTGGAACTGATGGCCTGATGACATCCAAACTTCTTGAAAATTTTCTTGAGCTTGTAGGCAAGAGAAGGGTGGGTGGTAAGGGATAGATCCACAGAAGTGCAGATTTTCAAATGGGTTTTGTAGGGGGCAACTTTTTTCTGATCTTAATTCATGAGTGATTAGGTTTTTGACTATGGAAGAAAGGCATTCATGCAAAATGGCAGTTTCCAAAATTCTCTCATATTCTTTTTCAAGAGATGAAGGATTATTGCAGATGAGATTGTCTCTACGAATAAAAGCTTTTATTGAGAGCAAATTTGTACTTTTCAAAGGTGGATGAGTTGAAAGGAGTAATATTGGTGGTCACTGTGGGTTTAGGATAGACAGATCTTGAGATTGTATGGTTATTGTTCCTTTGGAGAGAGATGTCCAAAAAATCAATGCACTGGTTTTCTTTACTGTTCATAGTAAATTTAATTGTAGGAAACTTTTCGACGATTGAACTGGTTAACTGCAGTAATAACTCCTTAGGATGAGGCCAAATCACACAAATATCATCAACATATTTAAGCCAAGTAGTTAGTTTGATACGGGTCTGTACAAGAATGGTTTGTTCGATGTGTTGTAAATATATATATTTTATATATTGTTCTTACATAACTTAAGCATGTTTTAAAGTTTTTTACACTTACTATTAATGGTTACGTGTTTATGACCACTTTTTATCATGTTAATTCCAGAAACACTAATTACAGTGCACGTAACAGAACATGTAGTTAGAAATTCTAATGCAACGCTTAGCTATCATTTCTTATGCCGTGTTCATTCATGTGGATATTTTGCTGGATAGTTGTCAAAAGTCAACAGGTTTTGTTTGTTGTTGGGCCAGATTTATTACACTCCTATCTAAACTATCATGCTCGAACAAGAAGCATTCACTTTTGGGTGAAATGTCCACATAAGTGAATGCAGTAGTGTACGGTTCCCCCTTAAGAACAATAGATATGTAACTAATTCTTTATTGCCACAGCTTTATACAAAATAAAAATTTAACCAGAACAAAACAACTTTACAAAAGAATGTAGAACATACTAACAGACATTTTCAACATGTCTTGTTCTAGATGGCCAATCTCTCAATGGTAAAAGTAATTTAAAACACATTTGATTTTAATGGCTTGGTAATTAGCAGCATGTACACAAATAAAATAATTAAAAATTTCCTTAATTACTTTTCAATACTTAATAGAAATGAGGAACACAAGAATCACCATGGTAGTTGCAAAAGTGGAAAAGGCAAGGTACACACATTAAGAAACTATTAGAAAACAAATGATAGTGCCCATGATACTGCATTTTTTTCTTTGCTTTTATTATTTGTGTTATTAAAAATGAAACACCAGCATTCACATAATTTACTGATAAAATTCCCCTAATTTCCAAAAATAACTTGCCTGACATTATTTATGAATAATTATGATTTCAACAATAAAGCAGCTCTATACTGAGAATAGAGGAAAATAAATCACTACACTTTATTTTGTTTGTATTCCATATCATCATGTAGTTGTACAATTTTACAACTGCAACTACATTTCTCAGGAATACACATTTGTTTGTGTAAATGTTATTCCTTCTTCAGCTTTTAGTCTTTGGCAGGGAACAATCCAATAAGTTATCTACCTCTAATTTCCATTACAAGTTGACCAGATAACTTGACAAGTATGTGTCACCAGCTCAAGAGAATTCAAATGACTATTTAGCTTCAAAGAAAACACCAAACAATACTTTTTCATTTTCTAGCTCACATGGAATTGAGGATTATTACAAGTGGTCTAACTGTTACTTAGTGGCTTTTGATAACCCAGTTACAAGCATTTTGAACCACCAGTTATTCAACTGACTACTCTAATAGCACTCACGTAATAATTAAATGAAAATCAAACAGGTCAAGATCTGTCAGTACTATGGCATTGCACCAGTCTATAAAAAATATAAATCATTGCTACTGAATGCCAGACAATGACATAATTTCTAAGCACACTGACAGTTCCGACTATAAAAATGTAGTTCACTGGGATTCATAGCATAGGCGAACAGAATCTGAATTATCTTTGCTGTGACACGAGGAATACTTAAATGGCAGGTAAGCAACTACTGATAAACAATATAATGTATGTCTATGCCTGCTCAATAAATTACAACTAAAAGGATTACTGATGTATGGTAGAACAGTACAACAAAATAGCCACAACAGCAAGTTCCGCAGTGGGAGTATTCACTCTCTTTGCTTTCTAAAACAGGTTACTCAACTACTTACTACCTCTGGGTGGTAAATAAATACCACATGAGCAACTGGAAACATTCCTGTTCACTTCAATTAATGAATCATTAAAACTATCACACTCAAGGAGAGTGAAGTTAAAAAAAAAAAAATAGTCTTATAAGAATGCACTCTGGAATACTGTAAAGTTTCTGTACTAGACTCATGAAGTAAAGTAACATAACTACCATGATCAACTAATGACAAATACAACTGAAACAAGGTGAACAAGTGTGACTGACAAGACTAAAACATTCCAAATATCGTTTGCTGTGATGATATTGTTCACTGTACGGTACTAAATAAATAATAGCTTTTACAGCTCAGATAGCAAAAGAAATTTGCATTTGTGTAGTACAGTATCGAACCAATTATCCAGACAAGTCCGGGCCAGTGGCACGCCGGTTTTCAGAACCATTAAAAAAAAAAAATTCCCTCCCAAGTAGCTACCGTTATTTCTCCGATAAAAAGCTGTATCGTTCACGTAAATATGCGGCAGACTCCGCCCCGCTTCCGATCGCACATTGTATAACAAGGATGAACTCGCGCATCCTGATCTCCTGGCCTTTTTGACATTACATGCGAGATTTTTGCAGCACTGCAGAATAAACACGAGCCACAGAGCACTGACCAATGAAACAAAGTGACTGACCTAATTTTCCAAAACGAAGTGGGTCTCTATACTCTTTCTTCCTCTCTTCAAGGGAAGTCGCGAGTATTACCGATCAGCCTATGATGTGACACAAATGATCAATGAATAGTGTGGTGAAGATTTTTTGGCTTTCTTCCAAAAACAGTCACCAGTGCAAGGGAGAATAGTGACGTCATCAGCTGAAAAGGGAAATGCATTTCTTTTCTCTTGAGGAACCGGTCTTTGACTTTGACGCATGCTCTGATGGACAATAATGCCTCCGTTACTCTGGAAAGAGGATTTGGGTTTCTGCCGACTGTTCCTTTGGGGGAAAGATAGGGAGGGAGGAGGGTGAAGTTGGATGTCTGCCTCAAATGGTGAAAAAAGAAAATGTATCTTCAATTGTTCTAGAATGCTGTTTTGAATACGTATATGTACATACGATGGGGAGATTAAAGGGTATGGATGGTCAGCTGGGGACGACTGAAATACGAGGCTGAGCTTCAGCATGGCACAGCTGGACTTTAAGGTCAAGAAATATCGCAAAAATTCAAATTATACAAAAAGGTCCGGTTTTCAGGAGTCCAAATAATTGGTTCGATACTGTATATTAATTCCTTCAAGCTACAGAAATGAGCTGATAAAGCATCGGGATACCTACCTATCCCGACACTTTCTTTTGGTGGATTATCTTTAAAGCCTTTCCAAAAAAAGACCCTGAAAGCAGATGACCCTGTTGAATTGCTCATGATCTTAAAGATATATAAAAGCAGATTTTCTCTTGCTTCTTTTTCTGAAATTATCCCTGGGTCAGGCAAGCTAAAAAATCTACTTTTCTTATTTCCTTATCATACAGGGTAATTCAAAATGATTGCCCTGATTACAAATGACAATACCTGGTTTATGAACATAGATACAGAGATCACACTGTTGCACAATAAAAGAGGAATTTTGTTTCCATACCTTACAAATGTTCCATGTGACTCCCCTGGGTCATGCAGACAACATCTAAATGGTAATCCATTTCATGCCATACATTATGAAGAATGACCGTACTCACTGATGCCAGTGCAAGCTGAATACGCATCTTTAGTTCTTGCAGTGTTCTCAGCAGAGGTGGCACATACACATGATCTTCGACATACTCCTACAAAAAGAAGTCACAAGGAGTAAGTTCCGGAGATCTTGGGGGCCACTTTTCAAACTCCAGCATGTAAAACGCCATTTCTTCCCACTGGCTTTGATGCATCACTTACCTACGTCACCATAGCAACACAGCAGTAGGTTCCATTAAAATCCTAACCTTCCTTTTTTCTTGTGTAGGGATATCAGCTGTCTATTTATCTTCATAAACACGTTATTGTCATTTGTAATCAGGGCAATCATTTTGAAATACCTTGTAGTTGCCATATTGAATGCACGTATATTAACTTTCACTGTGAGGTTTCCAATTTTGAATTCTTACAATAAAAGATAATTAATCAAATAATTTTCTCAGTGCAGTTATCCCTTGCAAAATACAAAGTTGATAACATTCTCTACACCTAACATGACGAAAATGCCTTTGGTGCATGTAGGCTGATGGCCTGGTTTCAACTTCTGCCTTAACCTTTAAATGCCAAATTCATTCCACCTGAGTGGCGTTAGCTATGCGTTTTAATTTCAGTGTGTTTAATGCACTTTCCACCATAAAGCAACTTATGTTTCATACACTATTCATGACAAATGTTTAAATAATAAAAAGCATTTCACAGTCAGTTCTTGGGAAGTAACAGGAGAAATGCAGTAGGTAACAGAATAAAATTTAAATATGCAGATCTGGTGTAAATCTATACTTTACCAAATGAAATATAGTTTGTAAAATTTTGTTACTATTTCTCAAACTCATTTCTCAGGCTACAACATGAAAATCAATTGTAACTACTATATGCACACATTTAGTTGAGTACAGTACTGCTTAAAGCCGTGAATATTTGTAGAAACTCATTGACAAGATGACATCTACATATTATTATTTTCAACATATGCTGAATTTTGTTTTATTTACTATGATACTACTGCTTTACTTTCTTATAGGTGTAAAAGAAAATGTCTGAAGACTGTCATATGCTGCAGTGTGATTTCAGTTTTCCTATGCCCCCCCCCCCCATAAGATTAAGTTGCAGTACTTATTTTCTTGCATGCAATAATTTTTTCCTGACTTCACTTCTATAACTAGTTGCCTGAACTTATGGTAAGGGAACTAAAAATTCTGTAATTAAAAACACTATAAACAACTTTATAGATCACTATCTTGTAAGTTTAAGCTTGCATCTTGGCCTTTAAACATACAAAATTATAGAAACTGTTTATAATATACAAGTAACCCATTCTTCACAAAAAAAAAAAAAACAGTTATAAAAAAATCTGAATTTCTTTGATACAAGTGTTCAAAAAATTATGTATCTTATAAAAAAACTGCATGACTATATCCTGTTAAGAGAACAGTGTATTTACATGAAGAAATTGAAAAAAATATGTAGCTTCACTCAAAACATGTGATCTTTGTGCTTAGAAGTTAATGAGAGTTACCAATAATGCAGAACATTTCACGCATTATTGGTTTCGTCTTATTACGTGAAATGGCCTTCCTACCGATAATGAGAGTTTAACACAACAAAGCTTCTGTTTTAAAATATCATTTCATTTTAGAAAGTATGCTTTTCTTCATTTTAGAAAAGTACAATCTTACAAAAAGTAATTAAGATAAAAGCAAACCACTGAAACAGAAAAAGCAACGTGGAGAAGAATCTTTAAAATTTATTTTGTATGCAAGAACTTATATTTTCTTATGGGGTAAGGGCAAAATACTTTGTGTGAAGTTAAATTTTGTTTAACACCAAACATGGACTGGAATCAAGTTTGGCATAGATGACTGGAAATGTCTGAATAGTTTATTTAGCACTACAATTTTCTTACTGCCTAAAACTCGCAATGTGGTACATATATTTTTTGTTGTGCAGATATATTAATTGTATTTCTTTGATATAGCAATAAATGCTTTCCACAAGTAATACAAATATTGTGCTATTACCGTAAGTTCAGCAAATGTTATTCCAATAACATTATCAGTACTTCTGAAAATTCATTCAACATCTGATTGGGGGAAAGGAAAACACACAAATGCAGCAAGTCACAAACTGAAATTCAGCAAAAACTGGCATTCACACAGACCTTCACCATTAATGAACCCAAATTTCACATTGCTGTTTACCCAAGTAAACAATGTAGAAGCAAGAAGATATATGATCAGATTTCCATTCCACTGGTTATTTACCTATATTTCATTCACATAACGAAGAAATAAGCACATATGTGTGGTTAAACACATTTAGCATTCAATAATGAAAACTATTTGCTGGATTTTTAAACATATGATTTCCAATTAAGAAAACCTCACAGTTCAAAATTCCATTTTCTTGTTTTTATAAATGTTATTGACTTTGGGAGCAATTTTTCTTCAATGCAGTTTTTCGACAGTTAAATGAATAATAATAATACTAAAAAAAAAAAAAAAATGCACTTTCACATATATGTGATGTGCAGAATGTTGCATACTGGCACATAATTTTGTTAAATCTTTGTGCCCATGGAATATTAAAAACTGAAGAATACAAATCATGATCATGAGCCACAAAAATTTGAGAAAAAAATTAAAAAGATTAAAACTTTTTACAGTGGTGGTTAAAAATGACAGGACAAACATTAAAAGCTTCCCTGTGTTTTGATCAAATTTTTATGCAACTTGAATGTTCTTTTTTTTTTTTTTAATTCTTTAACCTACAATCATATTAGTGTGTTTTTACCCAGGATTTCATCAACCTCTGAATCCACAGGTATAGTGCATCACCAGTGTTATTTATCAAGAAGTGAAAACAACATGATTTCTTAACATGCTTACATTTTTTAGCACCCCCCCCCCGCAAATACACACACAAACACACTCCCTCTCGTTTTTATCTATTTGCCATTAGTCTTGGAACTATTAGTTTGCTGGAATTAAGAATAACAAGTCTCCTGATAAAAAAAAATCACCATCACTTAGAAAACATTTCTTGGCATGAAGCACTGAAAACAGTCTGCTTTATTTTACACATCTTACTACATTAATTCTATTTCTGTAAGCAGAACTTCAGCTTTTAAATGTCTGCTGTACAGAAACAATACTTTTTTTTAAATTACATTTCACTGAAATCAAATTCTATTCTGTATAAATCAAGAGAAGAACATAGGTTTTTAAACCACGTGAATGACAAAGATCTGCTTGTAATCAACCTTACACAAAAGAAGTTACTTGTTTGTTTACTGTTGATGAAATAAAGGAAGACCAAACAATCAATAGGTTAATAATTTGTTCATCTTAATTTTATGGTCTATATCCTTTTACACTAAAACCCGGACAGCTAAATTCACTTCAAAAGTTCATTGCATTAATCTCCTTGATACATATGTTTACAGAAAAAATTCTGAAAGATAATGAAATGAGTATAACCACAGATGAACTTTTTGAAATCACTGCACAACAACATCAAAAGGGCACTACCTTGTTGCAGTCTAAGCTTCATATCTGGTGTTATAACAGTGTTAATTTTGTATAAACAGTTCAAAACCTTCACAGTGTGATCCTTGATGCAAAGTCATTTGAGGCAATAATAATAATGATAAAAAAAGGCAGTTAGCGCTTTTGCAATTCACTGTTATAAATAGTGTTCATTCTAAGGTCTTTTTTTTTATGGGGCAGCATAATCTAACCACCCCTAGAATTTGAAAATTTTACACCTTATAAGTAAAAATAAAAACAACTCTGACAATTCTGAAACTGTACAGTGTACCAGCATATTACCTTCATTCCATTTAGATTAACAAAAAAGAAAAAAAGAATAAAAAAAAAATTAACTAATGCTCTTTTGATTTAGGGAGGGTCCCCACCCTTTTTAAAGCCTATGTCCTGCCCTTTCACAATTGTAGAATGAACCCTTGGAATAAAGTTTTCAGTTTCTTTATATTTAACCATATATACAAGCAAAAAACATGCAAATAATTTGTTCAGAAATACTTCTCATAAAACATTTTTGAATGAAAATGCCTAAGAACTTAAAAAAACTATTCATTAATTACATTAACTTATTTCCTGTATGTGCTAGATTTTACAGGTTAACTTACAGCATCAATAGCGAAGGCGCACCATATGTTATGTGTAAGTGGTGACAAACGAGATTTTTATTGCTTCAAAAACTTTAAAATTTGTTAAATAACCAACTTTGCAACTATTTAAAACAACCCACATTGTACGAAATTATGCATTTGATTATTATAGCATACCAAGTAGATTATAAGTTTACATTAAAAATGTTGGCTGCCAGATACCAAAATTCTGATACAAGAGAATACACATAATCATATCTTGGAATTCATTAACTTCCTTGGAAAACATCTTACATATAACTACAATTTTGGTAATATGATAATGAAGATGTCTTGTAACTATTAGGGGCATGCAAAAGTTTTTGCCACCCCCGCTAGTGGGGGGCTGTAGGGGTTTAACTGGCCGGCGACCCGTGCTGTCAGTTCGTACATGAAGCCAAGCATGGTGGTCGATAAATTTCATTTGTGGCACTGTTTGTTATTCATGTTTAATTTGGGGAAAAGTGCAAGTGAAGCATACAGTTCAATATGTCAGGTGTATGGCAAAACTGTTATGGATGAGCGGATGTGTCAAGAACGGTCTGGCAGATTTAAGAAAGGTGATCTAAGCTTGGAAGACAAGCCACGTGCAGGTAGACTGCAGGAACTCACAGACAAGGAGCTGGAATTGTTGCTGCAAGAGGATGTCACACAACTGACGAAATGCCTGAAAGTGACTCAAGTGACCGTGGTACGGCGTCTACAGGCCTTGGGAAAGATCCAGAAGAAAGGTAAGTGGGTTCCACATAGTTTAACAGAGCGTAATATTGGTCAATGATTAGGCATCTGCATGTTGTTACTGAAGAGGTTTCAAGGGAAGAATTTCTTGTGGAAGGTTGTCACTGGAGATGAAAAATAGGTCTATTGCAATAACCCCGTATGCAAGCGATCCTGGGTCGACTCAGGCCAGCCATCAGCATCCACTGCAAAACAGGATACCCACGGGTGAAAGGTGCTGTTTTGTGTGCGGTGAGATAAGCATAGAGTGCTGTACTTCGAACTGTTGAAACATTCACTGCACAACAATCTCAGTTGATGAAACTGAACGCCGCAATCGAGCAAAAATGCCCATGGAAAGGTAAAGGACACTGTCCAGTCATCCTGTTACATGATAATACCAGACCACATGTAGGTGCCACCACGAAATCAACCCTTGAACAGTTACACTGGGAGGTTTTACAGCACCCGGCTTACTTCCAAGACATTGCACCCTTAGACTTTCATCTGTTTCGTTCTATACAACATGCCCTAGTCCAACAGCAGTTCACCACAGTTGGAAAATGTCATCACTGCGTTCTTCAGCTAAAACCAGAGTCCTATCACAGGGGCATTCATTTGTTGCCTGAAAAATGGCAAAAGGTCATTTATGCTAACGGCCAATATTTTGTTGAATAAATGTGTACTGGTTTCCTGATTGTTCTTGTCTCCCTTAAAACAGCAGAAACTTTTACATACCCCTAATAGTAATAAAAATTCACCGCTATGATGCGTGTTTTGATTCACACATTTTTGCACGTTCATTAATTTACCTTTTCACGAACAATTTCTGCTAGTAGAGTTCACACGATTTTATTCATTTTGAACCATATTCAGTAACATTTCTTTTTCAATGTTTAAATAACATACATTCACATTTTTGTAGACATAAACACACAGTTTAACTTCAAGACAGGTACAGTAAAATCTTGGAGTATTCATATGTAGGTTTTTTATTTCTGGTTTGCACCACTGATGTGGCACAGTTTTTAATCATCACTGGTTTGCACCACTGATGTGGCACAGTTGGCTAATCACAAGCCTTGTGTCTGAAAGGTAGGTGACTGTTGCAGGCTCTAATTCTGTACTGCTGACCAGCCAGTTCATGAAATGAAATGATCCTTAAAATCTGCCTTGGATGAATCAAGCTATTCATTACAACTGCCCCCTTGACATCTGATGATGAAGGCAACGGGAAACCACCTCATTGTAATCCCCTTTTTGAAGGATACTAGTCATCAACATGGTGCACAGCTGATGATGAATTACAAATGTCCCTGTCTGGATATGGCATTTGCAGAAGAATAGCACTAGTTTATGTTAAGCCTCAACAGATAGTCTCTAACAGAAAGTATGTGTTTGCATTTATTTCTTGTGCGAGAGTGTGTACAAACTGATACACAATATGCAGCTAGCTCAATGTTCATCATGTAAGAAATCCCATACCCCAATCAAACAAACTGTGAGAACCACACAACTATTTAGTGATGATTGCATTTCTCTTGTGTGTAGTAGCTCTGTAAATCCTGTGAACAATCCTCAAATATTGAGGAGCAGTAAAGACCAAATTTGGGGTTACTGTCCCCTGGTATGCATCATAAAACAAACATCACTCAATCCATGCTTTACCAAAGAGCCTAACTCATACTCAGAGAGTGGCACATAATGGAAAGGAAATGCTGGTGAAAATTACTGTCTGTCATGAACTTCTAAAATCACTCCCTGAAGTGCAAGGATAGTGGGAAATGAAATGGTCACTGAAACATCAAATGCAAAGACAATACAAAACTGTATCCAGAAGTTAATCCAATGGTCAAGAAAAAAAGAAGCAAATTCAGAATTATTGACTTTGTGAACTTACACTTTCATTATCACTCACCATTATGCATGTTTTCGTTATAAAGACTATACATTAGCCTGATTTGGACTTGCCTGTTGTCACTTATCACCTTAGCATCCAATGTTGCACATATATGCTCACAAGTTTTCACTAAATGATAACATACTTTTCAAACTGTAATTTCTGCTACACAGTTCCTGAATTTCTTATGTGTGCATCAGTAATCATCCTTGGGAACCGAGATAAGTATGTAAGTGATGTCACAGATTTTTTTCAAAGTTATAACAACCTATTTTATATCAATATTCCACATAGGAAAAGCTTTCTGTTGTGAAAAGTAATAGTCACACAAAAGTAACTCTTCTTCACACATTGGATCTTGCATTTGTGACTTAATTCTCATTACCAGTTTTGAAACAAACAGTTTCATTCAGTTCATGTTCAACAGTTATTCACTTAAATCTTGACTTTTTTTTTTTTTCAATTTTTCTTTTGGCAATTCCGTGACTCAAACAGCAGGAATATCCAAGGAGAACTATTATTGGCTTCAATCCTTAAACCCAGTTACAACTTTTAAATGCTTCACTGTGTTAACATTGTAACCTTAAAAAAAAAAAAAAAAAAAAAAAAGTTTTCTTGTTTCTTGGGCAATATTACTTTTCTCAAATTCAGAATTTAAATTAGTTAGGATTTTTTGGAGCACCAATGCCCAAACCAACAAAACATCGCGAACACAGTGAGATAAATAGGCTCAACTTGTCTGCTTACAATTAGAGGATTTCAAAACCCAAAGAAGGTCCTGGGCTTATCTTTTAGAAGGTAGACATACTCAATTTCAAGGAAATTTATATACAAATGTCATCCTTTTTGGCGACTGCAAGTGTTTCTTCCATTGGTGACTATAAGAAATCAATATATTGTAGCCAATGGAAAAGGACCCCCCTCTCCCCCACTAACACCCAGGATGTTGTGCCACTTCTGTGCAAAGCCACACGGCACTACTCACCTTGGGTTCAAAGATGGGTGTTAAAGGAGCAGTCATTGCAAATCCTGCAGTATTGGTTAGCAGTGTTTCTAAAACTTTGTCAGGCAGTGAGATATACGGGGCATCGTGCTACAAAAATTGATCCATTTAAATTCATGATGGAAAGCTATGACTATCGATGGCACAGTTGGTGAAGCCTGTATATAACAACAGCATCACATCATCCAGTTACTGAGGATGAGTGTCAGAGCTAAATGTAAACAATTTTCAAAAGGCTACAAAATTATTTTATTATAGTTACTACTGAAGGAAATAAAATCGACAAAACGAGAAGTTGGATGAACCCAATTTCCTCAAAAATGGGTTTGTTGCTCTTCTAAAAGGTTACCAGTCTTTAGAATAACATCATTATTCTTACTCAGCAAGTCTTGATGAAAAAAAAAACAACTTTGACATTCAGTCAACAACTACAACAAAAAAAAAAAAAACAAAAAAAAAAAAACCTCCTTTGAAACATTTAAACAAATACTCTCCTCTGAAACATTCTGTCTTCTTGGCAGTCACTAAACAAAACTCTGCAAGGTTTTGTTTAGTGACTGCCAAGAAGACAGAATTGTTGCCCAATGAAAACCGAGGCCAAGCCAGCAACACTGGGCCATGAAGAGAAGTGTGCAAAAGACATTAGCCATTCAAACCTCATGGTGGATGAGGAAGGGCTTCGTTTGAAAACACTGTCTTATTACCCCATCATGACTGGCTTCAGTGCTAAGAGTTGCATTTAGAGTAAGCGTCAACATAGCCATCTACTGAAGAGCTTCTTGCCAAACAAGGGAAGGCAGTCAAGCTACAAGGATGGAAGTTACAGCATCTTTGATCATCTGGCACACAAGTGGTTGGCCAAGAGGAAAACATGACAAATTAATGAATTGCATAGCAGATTAACCAGGGAGTGATCTTCTGTATTTTTTTTCTTTCTTTTTTGTGCTCCCTGTAACGCCATAAAGCAGGATGAAAATCTTGAAGAATCATGAAAAATGTGTAACACTTGGTAGCTTTGGTTACATCTATCTTTAACTTTTGGTCTCTCTGCCATGATTTAAAAGACAGATGAAACAATGAATAAATAACAACTTTACTTATATTAAATCTTTGGTACGAAAGGCAGAAAATAATAGGCGCCTGCACATACCAAAATGGGATCCTGTGGCAATTGGTATCGGGTGAGCAGGTCAGGAAACCAATTTTATATTGCGGCTGCACACACTCAATGCATACTAACACAACTGGGGTATTTATCCAGAGGTTGAGTCTAAGGTGGACTTCTGACTTCTTCTATTGTTGGGTTTAGGTTCCCCAGGGCAAGACATGGATGTTGTATTTATTCTTCCGGCCTGAGCCACTCCTTCCCCTAAAATCAATGGTTATAATGCTCCTAATGGTGTTGTCTTCTCACAAATTATGCTACCAAGAGCTAAGGTCCACAAACTGACATACTTAATTCTGAACATTAATTACCTGGTAATTTATGTGCATTACATAAGTGCTGCTGTATGGCAAACATCCTGACCTAAAAACTAAGATGTGAAATTCTACAATGCAACATGAAAGTTTCAAAGTAAAGGAGTTTTTAAACAATTCATAGTTTACATTATTGTGTTCCAAGTCAAATAATGAACTGTTAGTAGCCAAAACCATCACTTACAATATCAAACTAAAGAGTAATAACTTTAAAGTTGAAACCTCCATGATTAAGAACACTACCACAGAGCAGTGCAGAAGTTAAAAAATTCTCATTTTAGTCTACAAGACTAAATAAATAATAAATACAACAAATAAGTTTACACTGAATTGTGAATATAACTTCTTTTGCCAGTTTCTTCTTCTTCTCTCTTTTCTTGTTGGTTGCAAATTTCTTTGATTACTAACAATTTTTGCAATGACGAACCATTCCCAATATAAGTTTTATTTGAATTCAATGAAAATTACTCAAGATGATAAGTAGCATGTCGCAATTCCTCCCCCCTCTCTCACACACAATGAGACATTGGTTCTTATTTGCATGCATTTTGAGAGTTATTTTAACTGCTACAGAAGTGCAACACTGGCATAAGTTGCAAAGTATATTGGAAGAACAGAACCTTGCATATATAACAATTTTCCCTGATTCTTTGCTAAAATAACATTGCAATGCCTTAAAAATGAGGGCAGAATTAAAATTGCATTATCAAGGAAATTTCAGTGCAGTGAATTTCCTCACATATGAATGCCATAGAAGCAGCATATAATATATACAGTTCTGCACATCAGTAACATATTTTAATATCAGCATGTAAATCATATAGTTTAAGATATAGAACATCAAACTATGTCAATGAATAACAGTCTTCAGCAACAATTATCTTGTAACTGTTGTAAAAACATTACAAGTAGGAAGAAAGGGCAATTTCAACTTTTAAATCACTTAATTCTCATAAGCTTATTTTTATTGAGTAATATTTTTTTGTTATTCCCAAAGGAAGAAAATTTATGATCATGTATGAAAAATGTAACATGGACACAATTTATATGAGAAACTGGCTACTACAAAATAAATGAAAACCAGAAAAGGTACACAAAATAGAAGCATTCAGGGACAAACTTTAAAATCAGTTGGGATAATTTTTTTTTTTTGTAATATGATAACATATGAAAATAACATGCCCATTCTTATTTTTGTGAAAATAAAGATGTTTTTATTTTAATAAACTGAATTAGAAAGTTCTACTTATTGGTTATACCCAATAATATCTTTATACTAAAATGTGTTTAGTTGAAGAATACACTTACTTATTTTCCTCCAAGTTTTTTTTTTTTTTTTTTTAATTTTCTTGCAGATGTTTCTGGCCTTTATTTAGGTGACTATGAAGGACTGTGTCCTCAATGCTTTACTCCACTCTACAGAGGTTGTTGACATAGAATGCATTTAAAAAATTGCTGCCAGATCCCACACAGATGTTACAGCACTTTTAAAATAAAAAACTAATCAAGGGTTCTTGAAACCTATTTGTTGTCTTTAAACAAGACAACAAAAATCAGGATTATAAAATGTTTTGTTTAGTGACAACAAATAGGTTTCAAGAAGAATCCTTGGTTACTTTTTACTTTAAAAGAACCATAAATATATAAAAGACCAGAAACACCCCAAAGAAAATAAAAGACCCATACAATAAGCAGAAGAAACTAAATTCTACAACTAATCAACATTTGAATATAAACTAAATAACCTCCATGTAAGCAGGGACAACGATCACCAGGGCCCAGACAATGACATTTGCATTTTTTGGGGCCCCACATTTCCTGTCATTTTTTTAAATAAAAAAAAATTAACTTTCATAAGAACTTTGTTTTCAAATTGCAGTGCTTAAAATCAGGTTTGTCAGATGACCAAAGCAAAAACCTTCAAAAGCAGCTCATTCTGGCAACTTTGTTCAAGACACTGTTTAGTGCTATCTAGTTTTGGGAAAAGAGAATCCCCCATTGTATACTTTTGAAAGGGACTGTGAGGGAGGGTAGTGAACAAAAGAACTCAAATTAACAGCTTCTTATGTTGTACTGTTGCTGACATTCTAAACCCTTTAGGTACTACCTGGCAGGTATAACCTTTTTTCTTTCCTTCTGAGGTTTCATAGTGAATTTCATAGAGAAAAGACAAAATTCTAGTTTATGAATTGTCCAAGATTGAAGTTATTTAATTTATAACTTTGAAAAAAAAAAACATAATACAAACTGCTTTAGGAGGATTTTTCTTTCAAATTTTAAGGGCATTTTTTTAGGAATTTTTAGGTCATCAACATCCAGGTTCTGATAATTACAAAAGTAGGTTGTAGGAAAACATAATTGTTGCTCTGACATTTGAGACACACGAAAGCTTTCAACATAACTTAGGCCTTGATCACCTGTAAACATTCAGAACAAGACAAGCTGCCAGATTTGGATTTCCAATATCTTCATTGTTGTTGTTGCTATATCTACCTCTTCAAATTGCAATACTGATAATCTGAATTTTATCCCCATCATTTGGCAATAACAGTAATGAAGAACTTGGAAATCCAAATCTGGCTACCAGTCTTGTTCTGAATGTTTACAGGTGATCAAGAACTAGGCTGAGTAAAAAGTTTCTGCATTTCTAAAATTTTTTTTATGTCACTAGTGTTTTTCCTATGACCTACATTTATCTGTTCCGTGTGTATTGCATTCTTTCTATTGATAACAAAAAGAACTCTAAAATGTAAGCATACTGAATTTACATGATCAGTTCACTACATGAAACTACTCCAGTAACAACCAAACTATATCAAAACTAAGGACATGTAGAAATGAGGTTTAAAAAAAAAAAAGACTTTTCCATTAAACTTATTTTCAAACTGTGGCACACACTCATAAATAAATTATCCATGAAAATTTGGCACCACATAGGCACCCGTAAAATGTGAACAATAAAGCAGTATGTTTAATAGTTTAATACTTGTGCCAACAAATGGAACTATTGACCTAAATAACACATTCTTTTCAAATAAAAAGGACATAACAAAAGGTGGAAAAACCAACAACATGATACTTAACAAGCAATTCAATACCTTCACTTATATCACAAGGAGTGAATCATAAAAACAATTTAACAAAGTACAATTGAGTTTTAAGTGAACAAAATACAATAACGCACGAGTATTATGCTGAACAACTTAAGTTCTAGATGTTATCACAATCCATCGCAAACAGAAAAACAAAAACAAAAAACAGGTATAGATATCTCATAACACTGAGCTGAGTGGAGTGAATATTGACAACAAAGTGCACCTCAATAGGGACTCTAGGGCAAAGCTGTAAAAAGCAAATACATGCAACGAATTCATTTAGGGAGAAAATGTGCATTGCACTAAAACAGAGTTTATAAATGCCCATTTGCCACTGACTGAACTCTACAACTATAAATATATCTTCCGTTTTGGCAATTATAAAGAATAATGAGGTAGTCACAGTGAGCACAGCTTTCATCAAACTTAATTATAACTGGTTATCTTCAGCTGAACACCCATTTGTTTGTCACTTAATATAAATGGCAAAACAGAACATTAAGATACCACACCCATTTCAAGTATTGAGCTGAATCATAAAGATGATATCAATTGCTAAAACAGTTCAAATGATTCCAGTCTGGTGCAATCCTTTTACCCTTATGAGTGTCTGGTGTAATGCAGTGCATAATCCATCCAACACTGATCAGTATCAATATTTAAAGAAAAGCAATCCAGGCTTCCATGAAACTTAATTATTTATTGCTTGCTGAGATAAGACCAACATTCACATTTTTTTTTTTCTTCAGTTCTCTATTCAGATGTATATAAAAAAACTACTTTATAATAACTGAAATTAAAAAGTTGGCTAACCCGTGGTAGACAATCAATAAATAATTCACTCAGAAATAATACACTATAAATTATTCTTTATCTCTGGGTTATTTCATTTTATGTACAGATGTTTTCTGTCACTTGCTGTCTTCCAGGTCATGTAATCAATGCTTTACTGTTATTTGTTCAGAAGGTTCTTAAACCGTGTCCATTTCTGTTGCCAGATTCCATTACAATTATGTATATGCAAGGTATGTTGAAGGCATCTTACCATTTTTTTTTTATCCAAGACTTACCATGACCGAACAGATTTTGAATCATTTAATCACTTCAATAATTTAGATACTAAAGTCAGGTTTCAATATATGAGAGAATGAGAGAGAGAGAGAGAGAGAGAGAGAGAGAGAGAGAGAGAGAGAGAGAGAGAGAGAGAGAGAGAGAGAGAGAGAGAGAGAGAGAGAGAGAGACACACACATACAATTCCTAGATGCCAAAATTTACAGGGAATAATGCATACTGTCTCCAACAATGATGTATGAAATGAAGTTAAAACTGATGTATTCAACCATGTTTTAAATTTGAACATAATTTCAAAAAAGAAAACTCCAACACTGTCTTTAACTATGACTCATTACATACAAGATCGATAAAAATCAACACAGCAAAATAAATCTTATTAGAATCGAAAAAAATCTTATATTTTTATTGGACAGAAAACCCTGAGGCAATATGTGAATATTATGGCATCTTGTGTGGTTGAGTGGCGAGCTTGAGTAGGCAAAATGAACGAAATATAGCTTCACTGAACAATACAGGATAATAATGATCAACAACCCAAAGCAAAGTAAGCAATTGTCTATTGAATAAGATTAATAAATAACAAAATGTTCCCAATTATCAATTACAATCCTGTGGCCAATCTGGAAGTTTCCCTATGACTTGGAGACAATAACGTGTTGAACAGAAATTTATATAGTAACATGATTGTTACTATGATTACAATCATAATGACAACGTAAATCTTGCAAATCTCAATCGTTGTGATTGGAATATTTGCTAATGTATTTAAATATTATTAGAAGAGTTCAACAACTGTCTTCACAGGACTTTCAACACAAAGCAATGGTCAAAATGGCTAAAATGTTGATAGACAACAACTATCCAAAGAAAATAATTTTGGAAGTGTTATGTCAAGTAAGCCAAGAGAGTGAAAGACCAAAAAGTCAGAAACAACCTGATAAAACCACTGCCAAATACAGTAGAGTCTCAGTATTCCGACACTAGCTGCAACCGACAGGAAGGCGCGCGCGAGTACATGCGAGCCAGAAATGTGACATTCTTTATGCATGTGCTAAAAACCAGAATGACGGGGATGCGTGAGTAACGCCTTGCTTCGGTTGCTAGTTGTTTGTTGCACATGCGGTCGGCAAAGCAGTCACAGTGTTTGTTTACGTGCTGTATTGTTCAAAATGCCTCAATCTGTTAAACGTAAGCATAAAATTTTAACTTTGATTGAAAAGGCAGAAATCATTAAGAAAATTGAAAAGGGTGAAAAGTTCAGTGATTTGGCTGCGTTTTACGGTGTTGGACGTGCCACGATTTATGACATCGAAGATGCTCTTTATGCATGGTTTCTCCAGGAACGTAACAGACACACTACTATTGCTGGTGAAATTATTAAAGAGAAAGCAAAATTCTTCTATAAGGCAATCATGAAAAAAGACTATTTTCACGCCAGTACTGGCTAGTTTGATAAATTTAAAAAATGATTTGGAATCCGTTTACTAAGAACGACAGGTGAGAAACTCTTGTGGCTTTGAAGCCATTGAACTTTATAAAGAAAAAATTATCAAGTTGGTACAAGGGTTAAATCTTAGCCCCGATCAAATCTACAATGCTGATGAGAGTGGATTATTTTGGAGACTTTTGCCGAAGAAAACATTTTGTTCACCGAGCAGAAGCCAGTGCTTCTGGTCAGAAAATGGCAACAGATCGATCAATATGGATCAATCAATAATGTTAACAACAAATTCAAAAGAAAACACATCACAGTTTTAATTTCTAGAGATAATGAGATTGGCAACAAAAAGGGTTTTGCTGGAATCTGGCAATGGAAATGGCTACAGTTCTGTTCAAAAACTACTTGGCCATCCGATTTTCATTTTGAGATTTTTTGGAAAGTCCAGTTGCAGGACTAAAGAAATAAAAACACTCCATGGAAGTGTCAGGCATTCAAAAGAAAATATGTTTTACTTTTGACAAACATTGGTTCATTTGATTTAATACATAAAATGTTCCAAAAGGATAGTAATGAAGAAAACTTTTGATACCACTACAGAATCACGTGATATTAGATGAAAATAACGGCAAGACTCAGATGAAACACGGAGGGTTGGAAACAACTATCCACTAAGTGATGTGTCTAGTACAAGTCTATCCAAGTTTTGCTAAAAAATTCCCTTCCTGAAATTTACATAATAATTTTAAGCTGAAGTTTTATTAATTTTCTAGTTACTTAATGTTTCTGATTATGAGCAACCGATTTGCCAACAGTGGGAGCACTTTACACTAATCCAACACACTGTAGAAAAATGTAACATATCAACACCAGGAGTGCAATCGGACAGGAAGTATATGAAGAAGCCCATACTTGAATGTTAAACACCTCCATCTAACAAGCCAAAATCACTTCACATTATTAGCTATGCTATGCCACTGATAATGTTAGGAGACAAAGTTTCATCATCACATTCCAGTGCTTATACAACTAACAGTGCAGCTTGGCTACTGAAACTTCAAGAGAGGAAAACAGATAATAGATTCCATTACAACAAAGCACACCAATGAATGAGACATGCATTATTATGGGTGTAAAAGTTATTTATACTGTGGCAAGCACTTATTAGAAATGGCTGAATGCCTCTGAACAATTTTGCCATTATACTCCAGGAAATAAACAGCTACAATTTTAAAATAAGGGACTTTTGGATGCTCATGCAGTTTATTTACCTTTTTCTTTTCTCTCTCTTTTATCATCTTTTGTTAATGATACAGGGGCCATCCAGATTACTCTGAATAGGGGGAAGCAATTCAGAGGGAAAAGCTTCCTCCACAAAAGGCAAAATTTTAACACACTTTTTGTGACATAACAGTTTGGACATTATGTGAATAATTTAATGGATTAAAGTAAGGATTTATCTGAAATTACAGCAAAAATAACAAACATAATTTTCTTGGCAAAACAAAAATTAGCTATGCATAATTAAATTATCATTTGCGGTATCATACATGTAGTAAGCTAATAAAATTGCTTTTGAGTGGTTTGTCTAACCAACTTCTGTGCAGATGAAAGACCCTTTCTGCACTGTTCTGTTTACAGTGGACAAACTTTTTTATTCTGTATTTAGATTATACATCATTTTCATCAAGTACAAATGGTGAGAGGTCATGACACAGACTGCTGTCCAGTATCCAGTAATGCTTAAACTAATGATAAAAACAGATACAAATATTACATTTCAATTAAAATGATTACAGCTCCACTGCCAAGATTACACACAGGCATATTAATCAATATTAGTAACATCCTCATTTCCAGATTAGACAGAACTGGTTTCAATTGTATGCAGCAAAACCTTGCTTTGTCATATTTAAAGAAAGAAGGAAAAAAAAAATCAAAGAATGTAGAATGTATTTTCCCCTTTTTTTTATTCAGAGATTAATTACAAAATTATTTTAATTAATTCATACTGTTTATAATGAAATTTCAAATGAATATTCAATTCCTTTCCATTTTTTACTTCAAAGCAAAATGCTTAAATCAATGCATGATTTTTTTACAGTACAGCAAAATTTCCTGTGAACCAAAAACACACATTCAATATTATTGACAATGTTGCTTTCTCAAGCTAGCTTTTCTCCCTTTTTTTCATTTCATTTGTTTGTTGTTGCAAATAATCACGTGATCCTACTTACTTACAGTATGACATGAAATCACTGTCCAATTGTCCCAGATATCTGCTTAATTTTTCCCCAGATAATATCGCTCAGATCAAAATTGCTGGTAAAGAGTAGTCAAAAGCTTCCTACAACTCAAATTTATTCTAGTATTGCACAGGTTAACTACATCCAATTGCATATTCGCCAACTTGGATTTCCAATGATCAGACCTGTTCTTAGGTGCTTAGCATAATGGATCTGTTTTTCAACTGAAAGCTTTTCACAAATGAAACATGTTCAGTCTCTCATAAGGTGCACTTATCTTTATATAAGGAGAAAAACTAATTGAAATTGGAGACAAAGGAAAAAATTCTCTACCATTCACAATACAAATCAAAGGACAAATGTAAAGATATATGTCATGCTAAACACTATTCAGTGCAAAGCTTCCCCTAAAATGATGAAATTCTGTGCATTAGTCTTTGTGATTTGGATTTAGCATTAGAAAAAAAAAAATCCATCTTGGAAAATGTCATAAAGGACCTAGAAATTTTGAATGGTTAACACAGAAACCCATGACAAACAGTGCATGCAAAACAATCTATCATAGCTTATGATGATTTTTTTCAGATTAAAAAAAATAATAAAAGGGTGGAAAATTATGCACATGGAACAATGGATTGGAGTTGCACACAATAATGTACCTTATTACTGTGAACTTGGCTCTCTCAAAACAAGGTGTGTTGTTTAATTAAAATACAAAATTTTAGAACACTCACCATGAACAGCAATTCTCAAACAATATTTTTTTCAATTTAAATATAGTGGGATGTACCCAAGTGGGGGAAAACAATATAATGAGTGGTTTCTAAGAAAAGATTATACTGACTAGGCAAAAAATTGGGTGCATCGTCATAAAAAATAAACTGAAAGCAGACCAATGAAAAAAGTGGAATGCATTGTAAATCACACGGCAAGATGAACCTACAATGCCATCTACATTCTTTACTCTGTGCTTAATACTTTAGAATAACTGATTCATGAGGAAAAAAATATTTGTACACTATAAAAAATAGAAAACTTCTGAACCAAATTGTCGCAGGCACACACACACAGCCATTATTTCAACCCCAACTGGTATTGTACAAATTTCTCTAAACCAGTTTCTCTCATACAATCAAACATTTGCAAGTGCAGGAAAAATAACACAGTGAAACATCGGGATTGATGTCATGGTGTCTTGACCTTTCAAACATAAGATAACATGCTGTTTTTGAAAGCACAAGGAAAATTACCTAAGCAGCAGTGCCTAGATTTTGTGTATTTTTTCTTTCCCTAGTTCTGAGATATACCAATAATAAAAAGAGGATCATAACAAATCCTCATGCAGATGAATAATTGTCTGAAGTCATCAATACTTATTAACACTGTCACATAAAATCCCTGGTTGTTGACCTCGAATGTGATGTATGAACAAATGACAGAACACAGATTCTTACTTAAAATATTCTCATTTTATTTAATTAAAAAAAAAAAAAAAAAAAAAAAGATGCTACTTCAATTTTACACCATGCCTTAAAAAAAAAAAAAGTAATTTTGTGCCAAATAGGATACATGTATGAGAGGAAAACTTATGAGGAAATTGTTTTACGATGCAGGGTTCTAATGTGGCAAAACATCAGCCCCCCCACTCCAAAAAAGAAGAAGATATGGGCATACATTGCTTGGGCAGTAAAAAGCACTAACGCTAAACAAACCACTGCCACAGCACCTCTTTGTGCAAATATCAAGGCAAAGCACTTTTGTGATATTTCAAATGAGTTCATTTCTACTCACTACAATTATGCCCCCCCCTCCCCTCTATCACAAGCATACAACTACCATGACACAAATCAATGCTATGCCTGCATGGACTGGAATACTGAAAGTTTGCACTGATTAAACACGGGTCATGAAGCACAGAAGAACTATGAACATGTGAAGTTTTTACAAGCCTCCTTGCCAGTTCTTTTCATAAATTTTTGTTGCATCATGTTCACTTAGAGTAACACAAATTTTTTACTGTGTACTTTACACGAAACAGAAAGCAGGAAAATTGAACTCAAGACAGAAGAGGGGGCGGGGGAATAAAAAGGATGTTCAGTATTTTTTTTTGTTCAGTATTTTTTTTTTTTTAATTTTAACTTTGAGCGCTCCTTACAGATTCTTTTAGTGAAGCCTTTAGTTTTAATGTCCCACTGTTCTTTCACAGCTATTCTGTACGTGACAGTGCGATATGTATATAATAAAAGGAAAGACAATTCTGTTCGAAGAGGTCATAGAAAAACGCTCACAGTAACAGTGGTTGGGGGTATGGCTTTTAGGGTTTGCTACCTAAAATGTATAATTATTGCTATTTATCATTTGTGCCCTGCTATTTCCCCCTCTTTTCTTGCATACAATGTTAGTTTTTTTAATGTAAAGGCAAAGAGTTGCTTTCCATTTGGGCACAGATATGATATTTACAGGTTCCCAGAAATGTCATTTCTTATCATAATTTTGCTCTTCAAACTATCACAGCTTTTTACCCACATTTTATTTAGTGATACTGGTTATCTTAATATCATAAAATCTGAGAGCACTGATGTCAGCAACTTAGTGACTTTTAATAAATTAATGCCTGGAGAAAAAGTTAAAACATTAAAAAACTAGTTTCATTAGCAGTCCTTTAAGAAATAGTGTGCTTAGAAGTTCCAATGGACTGATCACAATATCTATTGATAAATGTGATTTACAGGTCAAACTATATCCTTTTTTTTTTTTAATGCTTTGTAGTACCTTTGGTGCAGACTGCAGCAATAGACTGGAGTACTCAAGTAGAAAACATTGAAGTATATGCTAATAAAATATTTTCATAAGGAGACAAACTTTTCATTATGAAAACTCAAATTACAAACCTATAATTGAATAAAAACTCTACTGTGAAATTCAATGAGCATTTAAAATTTTCAGGTAGAAAATACTAAATTTAAATCTGTTTAAATTTAAGCTTTTTAATGTTTTAAGTTTAATTTTTTTCTCTTTTCACATCATATAATTTTTAAAAATTAAATGCATGCATGCCTGCAAAAATTCCTAATATGGATATTCAATTCTTTTGTCAAACAAAGTCTTTCAGTTTTCCATAAATCTCATTTCATAATAGTCTAAAAGCTCAGTTCAAGAGTGGTAACACAGCACCTTGATCTCAGGTTGCCACCAAAAGTAGTGATTGAGGTGGGGTTGGAGATTCAGGAGCTTTAGAAGTATATGGCCTTGCAGAATGCAAGAATGAGATTAATTAATCAGCTTAATTTTTGAGTTTTTACACAGTTTGCATGCACTCACACATACACAAAGGCAGTTCAATAAATGGTAATTTTTTTTTTAATGGACTTTTTACAGAAGTGCAGCTCAGTGGCAAATATTGCAGTGATTCCACATGCATTACCCCACAAATCTGCTGAATCCATACTATCATAGAACTACTGAATGTCTGTTCATTTTTACTTTCAACGTAACAAAAGACAAGTGGGGAATTATCCAAACTTCTGCAGCATGTTCAAGTCCATGGCGTGAGACATACACTGAACCTGCACTTTAGTATGGCACAGACTCATGGTAATTTAAAATGTAGAGACATTAACAATACTATCTTGTGATGACAACAGTGGTGGTTTCTTCAACCATTGCAGTGTCTAGAGCACTCAATACCACACTGCTGTACAACTGACTTATGATCATTTTTTGGAACCTGAGATGTAATAAATAGCCTTCACAGATGTTTTCCCATCCCCTCCCCCAACTGGACTGCAAAGTTCAGTGCTGTGGACTGTTTCCTGCATATATCACACCATAGGTGAAATGGACAATACTGCACTACCTCTGCTCTCACCCTAACGCACTGCAAGCATGTAAGACATGTTATAAAATAAAAAGGTTTGGTGCAATATTATGCCACTAAGGTACAATTGCTTTGTTGCTGCAAATAGTTCAAAATAAGACCATAGCAACTCCATATTCAGCAGCACTTGTAAATCACTAAATGATGAATACCATTTTACTGTTCATGTTGTATACAGTACATTTAAATTTTGTTCACTGTTACTCAAATGTTACTTTGTTATTATCTGATGTTAAAAACAAATATTTATGCATGTCTGTACATCATATAAAAGTAACCAATTTATGAACACAAAGTATCTAAGAACTGATGATAATGGTCCTTTCCTGATCTTCATACACACAAACATTACAATCAAGCTTAAAAAACTGAGCTTAACCAAGAGAAAAAAATACATTGATATGCTGTGCAATATCAGTTATGAGGCAAAATGATGTTTACTTTTACAAGAAAAACTTTCTGAGGCTAACACTGAAAATCCTGTGTAAGCATTTTCATTTTTAAAATAATTATTTCATAGTTTAATCATTTTAAGTACATTTCTCCCTAATACAGATGTTCTATGCGATTATGAAATATAAAATGCATGTTTCAACATGTGCAAATGCATATAAGATTACACATAAAAAAAGTCCAGTTTATTAAAATTTATGTTTGTTTGTTTGTATGCCAAATAACTGACACATGGACAACTTCATACGATAAATGCTTAGCAATTTCAATTGAAATATCATTAACATTACTGTGAATAAAAATCAAACAAATTAATTTTTCTTTCATTACAGGATTTTTCACTCCAAATAACAATAAGTTTTTTTTTATTAGTTTTTGAAAAGCTTGGCATCTTTATCATACAAAATAAGCATAACCTTGCTTCATATGAATGCTCTACAATTTTTCAAAATACCAAAATTGCCAACTTTGAAAATTTCACAGTTAAATAACATTTCAATAATAGAAATGCACAAAATTTGGCAACTTTGACTGTGTATAACACATACACACTTGGAACTCTATGAGAGATACCAGCCGTCCACCAGTACAGACGACAAGCGCACTTCAAACACTACCTCTGCCTCCGTTACCTGCATAAGATGTGCAAGTCATACACACACAGTAGCAGCAGGTCCCTACTGTCCTGTCATTAGTCAGACTCAGAGTTTGGCGTCCCTGATTGGCACTATGCAATCAAATGCCATTGCAATTTTATTATGTAGGAATATGAGAATAGGAATGGTTCAACTGGTAGAGGTGGGATGCTTTGAGCTAGAGGGTAGAGAAGTGCCCTCTTTAGGAGGTGAGTGGTTTAATGAGTTGGCTTCTGGTTTGTGTTCTAAGTTGCTGGTGGGAGACTTCACTAATGGCCTTCCCCTTCTGCTGAAAATAAATGAAACACATCATCAAACCTTCAAAACTAATAACAGCAGCAATTATAACAAACTATTACACCAATTAAAAATATTAAAAAGATAAAAATAAATTCAGTTACTGCAGATAATTTATCTGAGGATGTTCCCCTTTTCCCCACGTAATAATGTCCATACTTGATGTCCTTGCTAGTGCCTTTTGGCAGGGTGGTCCAAGTGGTCACCTGGTCACTTAGGCTTATGAATCTTGTTATTCACAAGATATGTGTCCAATTTTGATGCTTTCCTGAAAACAATTTAGTTTTGGGTCTTTATTTTTATTATGGGGTTTAATGACAACCATGAGCAACTCTAAGCAATATAAAGCAGTCTCCCATCTCAAATTTAGGGCCACTGGCTTTAGGGAAGGGAACGAGCCAGTACCATAAGACAAGTGCACGACCCATGCCTCTTCTGGTACCTAAACTCGGGCCCTAAATGGACGATTAGCCAAAAATCTACTCTTTGGGTTTAGGTTTAGCTGAGAAGTAGAAACAGCAAAGGTACCAAAATTGTCTTCAATCAGTTATGTTACTCATTGAGAGAAAAAGGTCTGACCTATGGCTCACATTTCCAGCAAGCAAAATCATGGAAATATTGCACAACACCAATACTGTTACCCTTAAATGCTTTTCCTGTTTATAAGAAGAACCATGTTAAATCCTACAAAACAAACAACACGAAGTGCTCAACAGTAGAATAAAATGTCGATTAAACAGGATAAAAACGAATGCAGTGCACAATGTACCACATGTTAAAACACTTTACTGTTTTTCTGTGCTCATTTCATGTTTTTTTTTCACTCTTCTGTACTTAAACAAATAATGTAAAACACAAAACAAAAAAACATTCTATTTCTTGTCCCCCATACGGAAAGGATATGGGAGGATGACAAAAGTACCACAATTAACATTTTTTTAGGAAAAACATACATATGCCAATTCAAAGGTTGTTTTTTTTTCCTTTTATTTTTTTTGCCTGTTTAATGCCAGGCTAACTGGAAGGAGAATTCACCAGTCCCAAACTTACATTTTGATCCAGACCCAAACAAATTAGGATAAAGTAAAGCACTAATTTCAGAACTGTTGATTAAACAAACTATGGCATGTAGGTTGGCCCTCTCGATAAAGCTCAACTACATTTAACATTAGGGACTTTCTCCGGGGTGATAGTGAATTGAAAAAAAAAAAAAAAACCCTGACACCTCTCAGTGCTACATATATATATATAAAAAAATGCATATTATTTAAACCATATATTACATGGCATAATGTAATGTGCAATACAGGTACACATTTTTGTTACTGTTGTTTTTGACTCTATGATATGAAGTCAAGGACACCTAAAACAGTTTTTAGGCAAATTTAATGTGCTTTAAAGGAATTTAACTTTGTACGCAAAATAATGTGTGAAATACACAATATACTCACCCTACATTCATTGCTGACTAACACTACTTTTAGCACGTTTTTCGTTAATTTGTGATTCTCTATTTTAGATTAACTAACAAATAGCACATGAGCGCTGCACATAGATATTGCTGCTAAAAATTGAGATGAGAACCAATACTTGCCACTTGCAATTCCTTTGTATGTGTGTGAACATGTAAGAATGACGTTGACAATGGTGGCACAAGATGCACCGAAAACCTGTGTTCCAAGATATTATATTAAGTCACATTTGTGATTGAATTCACTGTACCTCATATACACATATTTTAGGTTTAAAATTTAGTAAAAAAGTAACTAAAAAAAGTATATAGTATGTGTAAATAAGTCTTTGAGCATCAGTATTGCAACTAACAAAGTAAGTATTCTCAAACCATGTGGTTTTAAGGTAAGTGAAATTTATCGATAGTAACAGTATTTCTTTAAACAAATATTATTTTGATTATAGTGTCATAAATTATTAAAGTCAATCTTTCTAACAAATCGAGGTACACGTGGTTCTTATCGTGAATTGAAGAAAAACGTGCAAAAAAATAGTGTTAGTCCTACACTAAATGTAGGGTGAGTATATGTGTGTTTCACACATTATTTTTCTTACAAAGTTAAAAGGTACACAGTTTATATATTACACACATTATATTAACTATCTACACAACATTAACTACTAATGTCTGTGAAATTTACCTTCTTAATTTTTTTTGTACCGATACAGTACAAAAAAAAATAAAAAATAATTGAGAAGTTAAATTTCACAGACATTCTTTCGAAAAATTGCATTTTTCAACATTATATGTAATGTTAGTGGTGTCAAAGATCTCTCAAAAACTGTGAAATTTGACTTCAAAAAAGGCCATTTTTGAAGGCAAATTTTGCACTTCATGCATTTCATTAGAAATGTAATCTTAAAAATTGTGAAGTTTCTCTTTTTCACTAAAAATTACCAAATATATTAAAAATGAGGAACATGATTATCAAAATATAAACAAGAAAGATGACACTGAATTTTTGGTTGTAATGAGCACATCTTTTGAATCCTTTCTGACGCAAATAAAATTTACAAGTTATTCAAAATCAATGGAATAGCTCAGAAAAAGTCACCAGATTTCTACAATTGATAAAACATCCAGAAATAGAAACAACTACTTACTTCCATCAGCAGCTAAAAAATATGTAACGAAAATTAACAAATGGTGCACAAGAAGTTTCTCATAGCAGAAGGAAGGTATCAGAGACAAAGAGATTTTCAAATTAAACTGTTAAAAGAAGAAAATACAAACAGAAACATGCATGCTATAACTCAACACTTTATAGCAGAAGCAGAAGAATTTTGCATAATGGAGAAGTTAATAGGCAAAAAAATTCTTAGTGGCAGAAGTTATGCTAATGAAAAAGAACTTTTCAAATACATGTCTCCAGGAAGCAGAGATAGAAAAAAACAAGTTTTAATTTTCACGCCCTCTAGCGGGAAAGCTGTGCATTATTTAAAAAGGATAATGGTCATCTTTATTGTAGCAAATTGCATACAGTAAAAAAAGAAAATTTTTTAATAGGGTTTTTAGAAGCAGAGACACAGCTGTAACAGAAGAACACAAACACCACCTAGTGACAGAACTGTGTAATACAAAACTCAAACACATGCCTAAAGTGTTCCACAAGGCAAATGGTATTTGGTGTTAAAAGAATTTTTTAAATTGCACATTTAGAAGCAGAGATATTGAGAAAAATAGAATAAACATTTGCACTCCCTAGCAGTGAAATCGTGCATTATTTTAGGAAGGAAATACACATAAAATGTTTTCATTTCATTTTATTTGTTTTGCTGAAGCCTAAAGAGATACAGAAAATTAAGAAATAAAACATAATCAATGCATACAGCAAGAAAGCAAAGGGAAAAGGCCAATATGGCCTGACAAAGCCCTATGCCACCTCACAGCAACAAACACAGGGTTCATACCCTTTTCTGTGAAAAAAAAAAAAAAAAAAAAAAGACTTTCTAAGGACCTACACTGCATTTGATATTTTGTGTCATTGGAATATCACCAGGTGTATGTGTGACAGTATGTATATATACACACATGAAGGGGATTAAACAGCACTTGTGGCCATGTACCAAGCATTTTGCCCCAAATATAAGCTACTTTGCCCACAAAGGACAAAATTAAATACACGCCAGAAAAAGGGACAAATAGGAGACACAGCAACAATGAAGCAAGGTGAGTTGGGTAAAGCAGTAGACACTAGAGATCAAACCACATGAGACAACTGAAACCATAAATTGTGAAGTCAAACAGACCCCCCCTCTCCCCCACACACACACCTTTGCTTTGACCTTCTGACCGCTGAAAAGACACACAAAACAGATAAATCCCACTCAAGGTAAGTCATGCAAGCTAGAATGGGAAACGTGGGGGTGGGTGTTGAAGGCAGATCATTTCTAAGAACATTCCACGGATTATTTCTCTTCAATGAGCTAGAAGAAAGCTCCCCTGGTGAACAGGTTAGCATATTTACAGACACACAAACAAAAATGGGGGCAGGGTTGCAATGCCCATTACTGCAGCACAAAAACAAGACGGGGAAAAAAATAATAAGCACTTGTTTTAAAAAATAAGGACTTTTAAGGGCCTTAGAAATGGAAATAAAAAATAAGGACTTATAAGGGCCTTAGAAATGGAAATAAAAAATAAGGAGTTTTTAAGGACCGTACAAACCCTGAAACACAATGAACAAAGTTAAGCAAGTAATCAGCAGTGACAAACAAAGCAAAATATAATAGTAAGGTAAACAAAAAAGATGAAATCAAAGCAAAAAAAAGATTGTTATAATAATTGTTTTAGTTGTGAAGAAGTCAATGATCATAATTCATGATATAAATTTTAAGTTTTTTTTTAAATAGGGAAAAGTTATTAATAGTTGTTAATTCAATTGGTAAAGAGTTCCAGTAGTGAGGATTATATAGTTAGTAGTATCTGACTGAAAAACATTTTTTTCCAATTGGGTTTTTAGTACCATAGATGAACAGAAATGTGAAGTTACGCCTTCTTAGCAGAAGACATTCTCAAAATGTTTTTTGAGGTGAGCAGTGTTGGTTCACGGAAGAATTTTTTCAATTGAGTTTTCAGAAACTCACATTTTGCTGTAAATACATGAGAAGCAGAAATAAGCATTTATGCCCCCTTCCCCCACTGCCCCAAATCATCCTTTACCCCAAATTAGAAATTATATACAAAACACTTCCTATCAGGAGCTGTATCCGATGCATGAAGAATTTTTCAAATATGACTTTTCGAAGCAGAGATATCAGGGAAAATGCAATTTACCTTTAAACCCTCTAGTGGAAAATCTTCACATTACTTGAAAGAGAAACTGTATCTAAAGCAGTCTTCATTATAAATGTTATCAAAAGGAAAATGATTTTTTCAATCTGATATTTAGAAACAAATATACGAAATGAAATGCATTTTGAATTTCATATCTGCATTTATGCCCTCTAGTGGCGAAGTTATGCATTGGAAAAAAAAAATGGAACACAAGGATCATCATTCTCACATTTCAAGCTTCCCAATGCAAAAAAAGAAAAAAAAAAAATCAAATCGGACTTATAGTTGCAGACATATGGTGTCCACAGACACACGACAAAGTGATAACACAAGCACAATCTTTTTTTTACAAAAGACACGGCTTGAAAAATATCTGAAAAGTTACATGCACAACTGGGCAAGTGCAGAAAATATTTACTTGCCCAGAAGCAAAATCTACATGCCCAGAAAAATTTATCTTTTAAGATAACAAACAAAACAGAAGTCTCATTTTTTTAAAGTTAAAAATTATGCTAAACTTTTTATACATCTTTTGCATCGCCATTTTGAAGTGTCTGTGTTCAAAGTGCACAAAAGCATATATCTTAAGTTTTAAGAAAGGTAATTGATGGCATTTGAGAAATTTAGTGATTATGCCATGTTCAAGAATTTTTAATATACGTCCTGTGTTTTGCAAAAAAAAAAAAAAAAATGTAGTCATAGTTAACTGTACAGCAGTTTAAGTAGTTTTCAACAATTTTGAATGTAAAAATAATTTACCTTTTTCTCTTGTGCAAACAGAAGTGATTTTGCATCACAAAATATCCCAAGAATTGTTTAGAAACAAAGGCAATCCTTATGTTTTCGACTATCTTGAAAAAAATTGCTGGTGATATCGGCAATTTTAGGATGGTTTTGGCAAGCAGTGCACCACATAATAGTCTTGTCGTCATTTGACTTTAGCCAATTAAATGTTTTTATCCAAGGCTCCTAAACTGTCAGACAGCGTTTTTTTGCATATGCTTTATCATAGTTTGCTTGCATAAGTTTCAATTTTGCCAATGACTCAGATTTCAATTCTGAAATTACGTCACTCAAATATGCAGAAGACGAATTTGTAACAACCGCCGACAGATCGGGAATTTCGCATAATTTGCTTACTATGAGATATACTCTCACTGCTGGATTTAAAAAAAAAAAAAAAAAAAAAATCATATCCATTACTAAATACAACTTATATCCGCAGCTAACACAAACTACTGTTCTCGCAGATAAACTAAGTTATCAGTGTCAGTAATTTTCGCTCTTCTCCTGGTTAAGTGGAACACATTGCGCAAGCTCATTCTTAAATGAAACTTAGCTCTTGTTTCAGTAGCACCGCTGTCAGTTCATGGGTGTGTGGGTAGGTAGGGGTGCATGCGGGCGGAAGCTTCACTTTCCCCTCCCTCACTTGCACAAGTTATATCAGAGACCCAACCCCACCCAGGGCTGTGCATATTCCATTGTCACTCCCTCCTCATAAAGCATGTTTTTTTTGCCCATTAGTCTGCATCCTCCTGTTTCATGGCAGTTCACACCTTTCGTCACTAAACACTGGAGGTTAGTTTCATCTGAGGCAATCATCCTGTTGTTAACTGTAAACAACATCTGGAGCAAAACTATTATGGCCCCAATTTCTGGATGAAGAGCATAATATAATCGAAGAAGCGATATCCTGCTGGCCTTAGCATTCATTCCGTAACAATAATACAACTTCTGGTGATTTGCAGTAAAATGAAAAACGCGACGACAGTTGTTTTTTTTTTCTCTAGAGTAGAAAATTCTCCATTCCAAATATTTTTCTTTTAACACCTAGTTGTCCGACCAGGCAACTAGATTTCATTTTTACTTGCCCAGGCCAATAATTTACATGCCCTGGGCATCTCGGGCATGGTATTTTTCAAGCCCTGAAAAGACATTCTAAAAATATGAATATAAAGTACATGAGACTGATGAAGAAAAAAACACACTTTCAAACTGGATTAAAAATCAGAATGATCAGCGAAAAAGTGTGAACATAACATAGCATGAGCAAGACAAAAATGCTCACGGTAATTTATTTATGTAAATATTAGGTTGGAGCACATCATTGTGTTCATAATAAAAAATTACAATTTAAAACAAAATAAAATGATTTTGAAAGACACTGCTCACTGTTTAAACACAGTTCTTTCTCTTGTTTTACTTACTGGAAGATCAGCTCCAAATTTCCCCTTGCAAGCAAGACTTTATTTTTCTCACCCAAGTTCCACAGCCATATTTATCTTTTGTTAATTCTGCAGTTGCATAGCATCCATTGTTTAATCTTTCTTTCTGCTGATATTTTCCCCTTCTCATTCTCCTCCACCCTTCAGATGACAATTTAATCCATCATGCTGAAAGAATTTTCAGTGTGAGGACGAATGCAACATATCAAAGCTTTCACTATGGTATTTTAGATAAGTGACTTGGAAAGGAGGAATGCTTTTGAAGACCATGCATCAATTCTTACAAATTTTTTGCAACTTTGCAGACCCCCCCCCCATCAAGCTTAAATGCAAACATTCTTGGAAGGAGGGAGAAATGATATTTAATATCAACACAAGACAGATACTGGGCAGAAGAAACATCATGAGAAAAAAAAAGTTAGATCACACAGAAAAAAAATCTTTGTTACATCTAAGTTTTGCATCGATTTCGAAAATGACGACAACAAAAGCAGAATTTTGCGAGGTAGTGGAAGAATTTCATGCACAATACAATCAGGAAGGGGGGGGGACGCTGCCTGTGGTCAGAATTTTTTTTTTAATTGTGGAATATTCTCATCCCCTGCTAGAATAACGATTTCTGGCAGTTCCAAACACTTTCACCAAATGGACAAATTGAAGAAATGTCACAATATTAAAAACATTCAATAAACAATCCCAAAAATGTTTATTTAAAAAATGTTACAAACTTGAAAATATGAAAATAAACTTAACATAGATCAAACTCATCTTTGTTATGTGGCTTCCTAGATTATTATATTCAAACTAGTTAACTTTTTTATGGGATTTATCTAGGTAAAGCCTAAAATTTCTGCAAATTTTCGGAGAGAACTCCTCTTCTTCATCAGGCAGTCTTTCGTTCATGGAGATTGAATGAAAGACTGCCTGACAAAGGAGAGGAGTTCTCTCCAAAAATTTGCAGAAATTTTAGACTTTACCTAGGTAAAAATCGATAAAAAAGTTAACTAGTTTTAACATAGATGTTGAATGACATTATTGCACCGATATTTTCAATTTCCATAGCATATTTAGTTTCCTATACTTTGTAGTGGACCCATGATTTCCGTACTGACTACAGAGAATTTGCAGCACTTCGGAATGTCTGGGTCTTGTCTTCTGAAGCAATGTCAAGGAACATGATGAAGGTTACCCAATGATGTCTGTTGCTTACCCCATCAGGAGAGGACAGAGTGCATGTCAGTTCGTAAAGGTTAACTCAAAATAGCGTCTTAGACATTTAAAAAAAAAAAAAAAAAAAAAAAAAAAAGGAAAGAGGTCACATGACTCACATCTTGCCCGTTAAATAAACTATGGAAGACATTAAAAATGTCTGAAGTACAATATAATTTCTAGGAGTCAAAATTATATTTATGGACTGTTCCACGAGTCTGAGGAAAACTGAAGAGAAAAATACGCATTTAAGCTCTTAGATTTCAGGAGGCATATGATCCCTGCACTATAATTTATAAAGTTTCTACATCCAGCAAACAATGCAATTTTACTTTTCTTATCTATTGTGATGTTGTTGGAAGACTGCAGTTTCGTCATACTACAATTTTTTATTTTCTTAAAGTAGATTTGTCTGGAATTATTTAACTGCAATATTTTTCTAAGAAATTTCTAAACACTGGATTGTTTACTTTCATAAACGGGATATCTGAACCCACTGGTGCACGGCATAAATCCAAACTTGAACTGACCTGCTTACTGTTCCGTGGAACTTCTGTAAGAAGTCTTAGTTTCAACGAAGTGTTTTACAAATTTTTTTGTTTCGCAGTTTTAACGTATTGTGAAACCTGAAAATGCTGGTCACAAGAAACAACAGAGAACCCAGACCACACACACACAACCCCCCCCCAAAAAAAACCCCATCAGTTCTCAGTCCTTAGTCAGGGAAATTCATTAATAAATAAATGCCCTTATTTAACTTGGATGATATAGTTGATTTAATTTGGGGCATGTCGATTTATTTAACAACTTGAACAGAAAAGACAAGCTTCTAACAATGAGGTGAATGAAATACTTTAGGAAGAAACTGGACATGAAACCATGCATTAAATGACAGATGACTCAGTCTTTTCCTCGTCTCTCACCTGAAATGAGGAAACATCTGTCGGCGCACATTTATCTAAAAATATTAAAAAAAAAGGGTAAAATATGTAGGAAAACAGTAATATGATAGCAAAAATCATCAAAAATGTGAAAATACTTAATAACACATTAATCCTAGCCCTACTTATCACTTTCAGCAAGGACTACTTAACTCTATATCATCATCATCATAATTATGAGGGTTGTTTGAAAACACCACATTTTGACGTATTAAAACAAGACACCCAAACACTGGTAAATATAACTATGGTAGATATGCATGAAAACTGATTTAACTGAAGATACGGCAAAAACTCTTAGCACAATTACATATTCCTTGGGAAGCTCTGCAGAACGTTATTAATGTGATGAAGGATATTACCTACATTTCAAGAAGTCATGCAAATGTAATCCTATTTTTATTTCTCAGCATAATCTTAAATTCCTTGATAAGGACTGTAGTAACTGGAACATCATCTTAATCACAAGAACCATTCAAAAAGTCCAAATTTTCAAAAATAAAACCCACTTGTTTCTTCGTTTTCTGCGGAATGGAAAACACCCTTTTTTTTTCTGGAGATGGTGGCCTGTCCATCATCAGATCCAAGGTAGGAGTATTATCAGGGCCAAAAACATTGAGCTCCTTATATGATTCTGTCTCAATCATCTGAAATAATCAAATTTGATAGTTATTTTAATATATAATAGGATGAAAGCATGTTTAGTTTAACATACATAAGGAAGAAAGCATGTGCAAGATAATTAGAAAGCCAGAGCTCAACTGTGCAGTAAGCAAATAATGAATGCCAATGTACAGAACAGCAGCAAAATGGAAAAGAACTATAATATATGAATCATAATGCTCACAACAAATGAAAATTTGACAGCATGCGCTTTTCCTTTCATTGTTTACTTATGAGAGGGGCTCGAATGTTGAGATGCACCTGCTTCAGAAACCATTGCACTTACCTCAATGTTAACTTTTACTATTCTTCAAAGTGCTTTACCCCAGCATTAAGCAAAGCTACAGATATTTACAGCAATTTTGAAATGCTTGGAGGTATTCCTCTTCAGGAATACTCCAATTGTGAATGAACACATTTTACAAGGTCTTGCAACCTTGAAAAAGGCTTCCCAGAAAAGTTGCTTTTTAATTTGTGGAAACAATTCAAAATCACATGGAGGAAAATTGGGTGATTATGCAGGACAGAGTATCTGTCTGATTTTGTCCTGCTCTAGATAGATAACCTGTAACTTGCTGGTTTTTGTGAGCACTGGCATTGTCATGAAGAATCCTCGACACACCAGTTTTTTTATGCTGCTCCATCTCCTTTGCTACTGTGGGCAAAACAATGTTGGTGTAGCACTGGTTATACATATCTTAATATTTCTGGGCGAAAAAAAAAGGGGGGGGCATCTATAACTACCACTCCTTGGGAATTAAAAAAAAAAAAGAACATCCTCTTTTACTTGAGTGAGACTTGTCGAAGGATTTGGGAATATAGCAATCCAAGCACAGTTGTGCTGAACATCTAAATATAGTACAGCTCTTTGTGGAAGTTTTACAGTAATAAAAGCATATCTCTTACCACCTGTGACAATGTCTATCAACCAACTGGGGCAACTAGGTTCAAACACTCCCAGCTTCTCCTTACAAGAGTAAACTCTAGCACCATTTTTTCTTTCTTTTTGGCTGTTCTCTTTGTGGAATATTTATTTAGCATAGATGGAACTTAACTCCTTAAGGATGGCTTCATATTTATGAAAACAATAAAAAAAAGCACCTAATTTTTTATTCAAGAATGCAACAATTTTTTTTTTTTTTAGTTTATGGCAGAACTGAATCTTCTTTCTGCTCTTTTAATGACTTGTGAAAATAACAAGATGAATACCATACCAACATGTGAGGAAATGATGAAATTTCACAAATGATCAATTAATAAAAATTTGGAGGGAAACAACTAATAAACAGGGTACCTGTAAGTTTCGATTATTGATTTCAAATGCATGTAATACTTCCAAATTTTATGATGTTACAAAATCCTCATATTGTTACAACAATATTGTTTCCATAATTTGAATATCTTTTTGGTAGCACTGATGACAGGCATTAACCAACAACAACAAGAATGTTAAAATACAAATAACCAAAACTCTTCATTCTAGGGAATCTTGTTTGTCTCTGTGCCTTTCTGCATGATACTTCAGTTTGTTATGAGAATGTCTTTGGATAAAAGATCTGAAAGTTACTATCCTAAATGTTTTGAAGGCATTCTTAAAGTGTGAAATCAGTATAAGAGGCAAAAGAGTAGAAAAGCTGAAGAGATTTTTCAAACAACATATGGCTAATGTTAGTAATCTCATATCCCAGATGAAAAAAACTTTTTGCAATGCAAAATCTACACATACAACACAAAAAATAGCAACGCAGTCTTCGTAATGTTTCCAGTTGTCTCGTGAAAAAAAAAAATTCCGAACAGATTACCAGATATGTAGATTTTATGTCTGATACAATGTATACATTTATGACACCTAATGGGAAAATTTTACAACATGAAAAGCACACTAACAGTTGAACAATCTTGGACTCTTTTCTTGCAACAGATAGCTGTATCAACTATCCATTGCACAAGGGTTTATTATTATTATTATTTAAATTCAACCTGTACAAGTAGTGATATGGAAAAAAATTATAATTTACTAAACACCAACCAGCAAGAAGACTGAGCACCTGAAAATGCATGGAGAATCTTACTGATAAAAACAACTGTCAGATGAAAACAAATTCTTCTAATATGATAAATCTTTTAAAATATATTCTATCTCTGCCTGTATAGAAAATATACAAGTACCTTTTACACATGCAGATAACACAACATATCCAAACATACACCGAAGTGCCAAAAAAACTAGGATATCTCTCTAACACTGTGTTCGTCTTCCTCACGATCAGATAATGTCATTTACACATGCAGATAACACAACACCTCCAAATATACACTGAAGTTCCAAAAAAACTAGGATCTCTCTCTAACACTGTGTTCGTCTTCCTCACGATCAGATAATGTCATTTACACATGCAGATAACACAACATATCCAAATATACACCGAAGTGCCAAAAAAACTAGGATATCTCTCTAACACTGTGTTTGTCTTCCTCACGATCAGATAATGGCAGCACACGATGGGGCATGGACTCCACCAGCTCTCTGCAGTACTGTGGAGAGCAACACCATGCTTCTTGAAGAACATCACACAATTCCATAATATTCACACGGAGAGGATTCCTGGCATTGACGGCACGTTGAACAGCACCCCAAATGTGTTCGATGGCGTTTAAATCGGGCGAACAAGGGGACCAAGTCAGGATGCCGAACTCTGTGGAATATTCCTCAAGCCATACATGGTGACTGTAGATAAGTGTGGTGGTGCATTGTCTTGAAAGAGGTCGCACCTGTTGGGGTGGTTGCATGTCACGAACGGGTGCAAATGATCACCAAGACTGGTTATGCACCATCCACCAGTTAGAGAGATCTGCAGATGTATGAGGAGTCCTAATGCACGCCAGCTGAAAACACCCCACACCATAACAAAGCCACTGCTGGCCTGCACTGTCTTTTGTAGCCATGTGGGATCCATTGCCTCATGGGGTTGTCGTCACACCTGGAGTCTGCCATCTACCTGAAACAGTTGCTCTCACAAGTCGTTGGACTAAGCTACATGTTTCCAGACAGCTTGCATCCAATGGCACAGTTTCTGAGCCCAGGTGAGAAGCACAGCCTTGGATTGTCAGGTCAGCAATGGCACGAGTGGGCCGTCGGCTCTGAAACCCCACAGAACACAGGGAATGTTGCACTGTCTGAATGCCGATGCTGGCTCCAGCTTTGAATTGCGCTGTAATTTGCGGCAATGTTGCAAGCCGGGTGAGTGTTGCATGCCAGAAACCACTGTCCACAATCGTCCAGGGCTTTTCTACAGCCACAACAGTCTCACACTCTGGACTTTTTCCCAGTTTGTGTAGTCCAGGTACACCCTTGAAATTGTTGACCACATAAATCTACCATGTTCTTTTTGAACTATCATTCCACGTTCAAAATTGCTTAAATCCTGACAAGTTGCCATCTGAAATGCGAATGCTACTACTTGAGCTTGTGGAGATATCTGTCTCTATATGTATGTCCTTTGTGGACGATACCATTTACCATATGGGTGTGGTGGCATGCAATAGAAATGGTAGTGCTCTCTTGAGTCTTTTTGGCACTTCAGTGTATAATTGTAAAATTTACCAAACATTTTTTACACACACACACGCACGCACGCAAGGTGAAAAACAAGAAAAGATGTGGTAAATTTAGAATGCAATATCAGCAATCTGTTGCAAAAAGTGACATTTTCTCCAATCTAAATTTTAAAAAAATGATGATACAGTGGCAAAACAAACATATTGTCGTGCAACCTAGAAGACAAACAGCACACTTACAAAATCAGAAATCATGTGGATACATTGCTAGTGATTAAAAAAAAAAAAAAATCTAATCTACTTGCTAGAAACTGAGATATCACATGAAACAAATATATAAGTTCATGCAATCCAGTGGAAAAAATTTTCATCAGGAATTTTTGAAAAAGGAAGGCAGATTTTTGTTATAGTTACAGTCATCTGATGCAAAAAAATATTCTAAACAAGCAGAGATAATGTGATGCATGCAAATACATATTTACACTGACTAGTGGAAATACAATGTATCACACTCAGCAAGAAAAGGCACAGAAAGTTTAAGTCAAGTAAATTTTCAATTTTACTTTCACAAACAGATACACTATGTAGCAGAAAGTATTCAGACAACTCCACATACGTAAGTAATTGTGCACTGTCATAGAGAACCAGACAAGCAGGGTGTGCTGGGTGCTACATATATAAATGGGAGTAATGGCACATCTGTCACACTATGTTAGAAGCAGGTATGCCATAACAGCTGAACTGACAAGACTTTGAAAGCGGCACAGTGGTTGGATGCCCTTAGTACACAATAGAGTGTAGCATTGCTGTTCTACAACATATACATATCACTAAGCTGTTCTCTGAGATTCAGAGGTTAGCTCCACAAAAAAATACAAAGTACCAGATAATTTTCTTCAAGATTCCCCAAATCCACTGTTGCCGGTGTTCTTCATTGATAGAAAGCAGATGGTCCCACTACAGCACAGCCACATTCTGGGAAGTCACACAAACTGAGTGACTGTACCAACTGAAGCTTACTGCAGAACACGGAAAAGGCACACACGTCTTCTATCACAGACCTGGCCAGCAATGTCATACAAGCTAACGGAACAGCTGTTTGCACCAAAACAGTCCATCAGGAACCGCATGTGGCCTCAGTTACCATGCTGGGACAGCTATGCACAAGCCATAGATCACCCCAGGTGATGCCAGATGACTGCAATGGTACCTCCCTTGCCATTTGTGAAGAGTAAAGAGAGTGCATGGAGTGATGCATCACACTACTCACCCACTCATTTGAATGGGCATATTTGGGTGTGGTGTTTGCCCAAGGAACACTGTCTGGTGGATTGCATTTTCCCTACAGTCAAGTTTGGAGGGGGACCTGTTCTGGTGCAAAGCTGTTTCTGCTGGGAAAAATCCTGTCCTTCGGTTTTGGTGTCCTCCAGCCTAACAGCTGCCAGGTGGGAAGATGTACTAAACAATTCTGCACTACCTAAGCTGTGGCAGTAGCTTGGGACAGATCCCTGTCTACTTCACAAAGGTTGAATGCCTTGCTGCAGGGAAAGGTTGGTCCACACCTGATTTCAGGAGCAGGACATCCAAGAGTTGGATTGGTTGACCCAAAGTCCTGATCTAAATCAAACACTGAAATGATTCTACCTAACTGCGGGATGAGGTGGAATTCCAAATCTGATCTCAGCTGGCAACATCTTCCTGTATGGCAGCTTTGCAGAAGGAATGGAGGAAAATTGCAGTACAGACATACCAGTGTTTTGTGGAAGGCATGCCGAGAAGGGATACTGTAGTCATAACTAGGGAATGAATTTTTAAATGCTAAATAAACAAATATTTTTTATGTGCTAATAATTTCAAAATATTTGCCCAAAATAAAAAAAATATTTGCTGAAAATAAAAATATATTTTCTTTAACGATAATGTAACTAGTATTTCTCATACATCATTTCATATCACTAAGCTGTTCTCCGAGATTCAGAGGTTAGCTCCTCAAAGGAAGGCAATCTCCCAGATAAATGTTTAACTGATGGAACCAGAATTTACTTAACATAGCTGTGCCTAACATCTCCACTTACAGCGATCTTGGCACACAGCTTGAGCTTCACAGGCATCCATCACATGATGCACACAAGATTTTTGTACTTCATACTCAACTTTTTTCTCATGCAGACATTCCTGAATCTGGTCCTCCCATGATTTCCTTGTCCTTTCTCGACCTTTCTTTTCCAGCACTTGGGCTGAAAAAATTATCTTAATAAGCACCTCATCACTCATTCTTTCAACATGGCCAAAACAACTAATATTTTCTATGATAAAAAAATAATGTTAGTACTCAAATTACTAATAATCACTATATGTTTGATGGAAAAAGTTCTTTTGATTTGCAGTGGACATTTGTTTTGCATTGGTCTTGACTTATTTTCCTTGTGGACGATAATGGCACACGATGTCATATCCACTGGCATTTTTTGATAGGACAATGTTACACGTTTGTTACTTTTCTTGGGCTAACAGATTCAAAGGATAAGTTTTCACCCACAAATTCACAATGAAACGGCAGAACACTCGTTAAAACTCAACATGAAATTTAATCGCCACAGTAATACAGCTCTTAGAAATAATTAACTCAGTGCACTTCATAGTTACACTTTAGCATGTAATATAGAGCAGAAAAATATGCTGACTGCAACAATGCAACAGAATCTCATCAACAATAAAGATGATATATGTATATGTGAGCAGAGCATACACTATATTGACAAAAGTCAGCGGACACCCCTTCAAAAGCAAATGAACGGATCTGCTGCGTTGTTAAGATGCACAGTACAGCTGCAAAGTGTATAAAAACAAGCCTGCAGCTGACTGCGATCAAATCACACTGTGAAGTTGAGTAAAAATGTCACGGCGGGAGAGAACTGACTTTGAGAAAGGAAAGATTGTTGGGTGTTATATTAGTGGGTTGTCCATAAGAGAAACCGAGAGGTGTTTAAACTTACCCAAGTCAACTGTTTTGGATGTACTGAATACGTGGAAGACACAGGGTGTGTCTGAAGCAGCGAAACGCACCGAGAGACCACAGAAAATCAGTGACAGAGAACGTAGAAACCTTGGGAGAGTCGTTACAGCTAATCGACAGAGTACTGTACACGACCTCAGTGTACAAGTGAGTAAAAATGCTGGAACCTCGGTATGTACACGTATCATTCTCGGAGAACTTCATTCCATGGGTTACTGTGGTCGTGTTGCTGCTCATAAGCCTTTCATCTCTACTCGGAATGCTGCTCATCATTTAGCATGGTGTAAAGAACATTTATTGTGGACTGTAGATCAATGGAAATGGGTCCTATGGACTGATTAATTCAGATACACGATCTATCAGTCTGATGGCCGTGTGTGGGTATGGCGGCAGCAGGGGAACACTATTTACTGCAGTGTACTCATGTGGTTTTTTTTTCGTGGTATGGTCCCGGCCCATTGGTTATCGTGGACAAACCTGTTAACCAGCACATCTACCTCTATATTCTGGAAAATTATGCCCTACCAACTCTGTGGCAATACTATGGAACCAAGCCTTGTTGGTACCAGCAGGATAATGCACTGAGCCATAAAAAGTAAGGACTGTTACGGCGTGGTTTGACGATAATTCGTATCATGTGTGGATTGGCCAGCACAGAGCTCTGATCTTAATCTAATAGAGCACCTATGGGATGAATTAGAGTGCCGAATAAAAAGTTTGGAAACAAGGCCTACTACTAAGCAACAGTTAATGGCAGCATTATGCACTGAATGGAAGCGCATACCTATCACTGTGTTCCAAAACCTTGTCGAAAGCATGTCTTGAAGGGTCAGTGCATGCATTAAGGCCAAAGGTGGACCGACACCGTACTAATGTATGCCAATAAATGCTATGTTGTGTTTCTCTTCTAGGTGTCCAATGACTTTTGTCAATACAGTGCATATAAACACTCTCTGTGTTGGACTTTGAGACCTATCCATGCGTTAGCTTAGTTTTTGTGGGTGAAACTAGACTTTGTAGAGAGGAAGAGGGGCACAAATTTTGCCCACTTGTTGCAATACTGTACTCCCCCTTTTTTTCTTCTTTGCTAAATATTTACTTCAGATTTTTTTACACTAAAAATAGAGGAAAATATGTAAACTTATGTATTTATTATGGAATTTTGGAAAATATCAGGGTTCCCACTCTTTTTCTTTCACAAAAAAATAAGCACTTTTGCACCCTCCCAATTTTTCTAATGACCTTAACAACTGCATACGTGACAAGGACACACACAAATTTACTTTTACACATGACTTAACTATGCAAATTCAAGTATGCTGATGAAGTTTGCAATATTTCTCCACATAATTTAAGTTTGTGAATGTAATCAACTAGAATTAATGCAATCTAAAAGACAGTTTAGATTGCATTAATTCTAGTTTTCCTATCTGAGAGAATAATCACCTTCACAGCAACGAGGATGTAAATCGTAAAATTGTAGATAAAGTTATGGGTTCAACATTTTGCTCATAATCATCTCATGCAAAACCAAAGTCAAATTTGCATGTTCAAGATTTCTATTTTGCACTTTATCTTCTCATAGTATTGGGTTAGCCAAAAAGTCATTGCATTTTTTATGCATAGATGGCAAAACATGTCTTGAAATGTAACTAATGTCATTTGAAACTGCAAGTTCATTAGGTAACATGACAGCTGACAGTTCAAGCTTGTTTTAGGAACAGAAAAAACAAGTGTTAACAAGTGTTTGTTTGGTGTCGATTTCAAAATGGACAATCAAAAGGAACATTTTCGTCATGTTTTGCTGTATTACTTCCGAAAATCATAAAAAGTTATGTTATACGTATGGTAAACTACGGAAGTGTCAGAATTGGTTTGCGAAATTTCAGTCTGGGGACCTTGATGTGAAAGGTGCACCATGCTCGGGAAGGCCAATCGAAGTTGATGATGACAAAATAAAGGCACTGATCGAATCCAATTGGCGTTTAATGACACATGAGATTCCTGAGAATCTGAACTTATCGAAACCGAGCGTTGTAAACCATTTAAAGCAAATGGGATATGTTAGTAAGCTTGATATGTGGGTACCGAATGAGCTCAAAGAAATTAATCTCACTAAGCGCATTGACATCTGTGATTCACTTTTGAAACGTGAAGAAAACGATCCATTTTTGAAACGTATGATAACAGGCGATTAAAAAATGGATAGTCTACAACAATGTCGAATGAAAAAGATCGTGGAGCAAGCATGATGAACCTGCTCAAAGCACTTCAAAAGCAGATACGCACCAAAAGAAGGTTATGCTGTCAATCTGGTGGGATTTCAAAAGTATTGTGTATTTTGAATTGCTTCCAAGGAACCAAACCATTAATTCGGACGTGTACTGTTGTCAGCTGGATAAGTTAAGTGATGCAGTCAAACAGAAGCATCCAGAATTGGTGAATCACAAAAGTGTTGTGTTTCAACCATGATAATGCCAGACCACATAGTTTGGCCACTCTTCAAAAATTGTTGCAGCTTCGACGGGATGCGTTACCACATTCTCCAGATTTAGCACCATCAGACTACAATTTATTTCCTTTGTTGCAAAATGCCTTGAATGGTAAAATCTTCACAGCTGATGAGGCTATCAAATCGTTCTTTGAACTGTTTTTTGCCGAAAAAAAAAAAAAAAAAATTATTGCGGAATCATGAACTTGCCTGCGAGATGGCAAAAGGTCATCGAATAAAATGGACAATATGTTGTTGGCTAAAGTTTTTGTTTCCCATTCAAAATTTGCCTTTCATTTACACAGGAAAAAAATGCAATTACTTTTTGGCCAACCCAATATAACTGAATAATTTTTATTTGCATAAGCAAAAAGGGTAAATACAAGTGTGAAGTATCAGTACCAAGAGATGAGTGATGGAGCGTGTTGGGTGGCATCTGCTGGATGTGTTTAATTTAGCCCATGGTTCTTTACTTTTTTCAGCAAATTACTTACCTCACACTGTCCTTTGCTTTCAAATGGGCTTTCACCTGATGTTACATGACGTCAACAACATAGCCAACCAGCAGCAGAAGTTCTATGCACATCATAACTTCTGGATTTTGTGCAGCCAGCTAGGAAAATAAGTATTTTTTTTTTTTTTTTTTTTTTGATTGGAGGTTTACGACCACCGGGAGCAACTCAATGGGCTATAAGCAGTCGCCCGTCCCTAATTTAGGGTCACTGGTTCCAGGGAAGGGAGAGAGCCAGTGCCGTAAGACAAACACAACATCCATGCCTCCCCAGGATTCGAACCCGGAGCCTGTTCGGACGAATGATCAGAGGCCATCGCTTAGACCACTGCGCCACCGGGGCGGCCATAAGTACTTTTTCCCATTTTTGGCAAAAAAAATAAGGACTTCTAAGCACCCTAATAAAAAATGAGCACTTTTTAAGAACTTTTAAGGATTTATAATGATTAAGAAAATGCTAAATATGAATTTACATACAAAATTTCCAAAAAAAAATGTGTTTTTATGAGAAATATTTATAATTATTTTTTATGTGAAAAAATTAAATTTTTAATGTAAAATATTTATTGACCTAAAAATTCATTCCCTAGTCATAATGGCCAAAAGTGGTTCAACTACGTACTGATTTCAGTTAATAAATGCTCTTAACTTCATTCAACCTTTTGTTTACATAGTGTATTCTAAACACAAAATTACATTTATGCTATCTACAAGGAAAACATGAGGAAAATGGAAGTATAATCATTCTCATAGTGTAAACTAAAAATAATTTTTTCACGTGCCACTCATAGATGTGAAGACATCATGCTTGTAGAATGGCTGCACAAACCCTGTGTGCACCAAAATTTGTTTTGCCAAAAGAAATACTTCAATGACAATCTAAGTCACAAGCATGTGCCACTGATTCAATATACACTGCCCGAGAGAAAATGCCACACCATGAAGACGTGAATGCAGTGCCATGCAAATTGCAGGGTGCGTGCACACGTACAAGTTATGCAAATGATTGCATTCGCAGGCCAACTGCATGAATGGCACGCAGGATATAAGCGGACAACCAGCCTGCGAGGCCATCAGTAGAGACGTCGTCATGGCTGCGAGAAGCGAGTGGTTCTGCTGTAACCGTGTCTGGAGAACGAACAGGGGGTGCCAATGCAGTTAAGACGCAGTTGTACGCGATTTCGTCAAACGGATGAGTTTACGAGAGGTTTCATTGTTGGCCTTTGAACTGTTGAATGGTCCTTGCATTGCATTGCAGATGAAACGCGTGATGCCACAACCATCAGTTGCATTTGGAGACAGTGGTCCCAGGAAGGATTTGTGCAACGTCGCAAAGGGACTGGAGCATGGAGATGGACATTCGAGCGCACCGATTGTTGCATCAGACTTCGTGCTGTAGCGGACCCACAGGCCACAATGGGCGAAATTTTGTAGAGCGTACAGGGAGGCTTGGATGTTTCGACATTGATACGGACAGTGTCGCGCCGACGCGCTGAGTCTGGTTTGCTACCTAGCCGTCCACTGCGAAGGCTGCCCTTAACAGCGAGCCATCGTTGTCACTGCTTGGCATGGTGTTCAGTGACTAATTGTGGTTCTGTCTTCACCATGGATGAACGCCGTGCGAGAGTCTGGAGGCAACATGGACAACGGGCGGATTCCTCTGTCATTGTAGAGCACCACATGGCCTGGCAATGTGGAATAGTGGTGTGGGGTGCCATCAGCACCAACAGCCGCTTACCACTGGTATGCATTACGGGCACACTGATGCCAAGTCACTATGTTGATGAGGTGCTGCGGCCCATGGCACTACCGTATCTGCAGGATACCCCAAATGCTGTTTTGCAACAGGATAACGCCTGCCCGCATACCACTCTGATGAGTCTGAATGCTTTACATGGTGTGTGGATGCTTCTGTGGTCAGCATGATCTCCCGACCTCTTGCCCATCGAGCACCTGTGGGATGCCGTTGGAAGTCAGTTGAGTACCCTCCAACCCCCGCAAAACGAAGATGAACTGTGGACTTAGATCAACACCACATGGTCCACGATACCCCGGGACTCTTATTGCCTTGATGCCACATCGAATGCATCGCTGTATTGTCCAAAATGGGGGGCACACTCCTTATTGATCATCCCGCATATTTGGCCACTGATGCAGAGTCTGTATGTGACAATGAAATCATTTATTCAGGACCTACTTGGCTATCTGTGTGTGCAGTTTGGTTTCGAGCATTCCTTCATGGTGTGGCATTTTTTCTGTCAGGCAGTGTACTCTAATGTCCACATTTCATGATCTTTTATTTAAATATGGTCATTTTGTATGTACTAAAAGAAGTGTGTGAGCTAGATTCAATAGATTTTAGTTTGTTTGTACACCAATTTTGTACAATTTCTATTTTAAATGTGCACTGAATGAAATACTCTCTGCCAAAAAAACAAAAACTGAAGCAGCCAGAAGAAATCGCCCAATCAAGATGAAAATCGGTTTGTGCAATGTACATGCACAAGAAAAGAAATGATTGTAATTCCCGAACAATTAGCTCATCTATTCGACTAAAACAAGTACATGAATGGAAGAAATCAGTACACTGTAGCGCCGCCTTTGGCTTGGATACAAGCTGCTACCCAGTGTGGCATAGACACAGACAGTTCATGGATACTGTCCTGAGGTAGCATGCTAGATGGTGTCCAAATTGCAGGCCAGTTCGCCGACATTTCGAGATGGCCTTAGGCGATGTCCAAAACATGTTCGATCGGTGAGAGGCGGGGCGATTGAGCTGGCCATGGAAGGGTTTCGACATTAGGGAGAGCTGTACCATGGATGGCCGGACATTAACCTGTTCACAAATTGTTTGGTGATGCAGCGACAGGAAAGGCAACACAACAGGTCATATAATGTTGTCGGCGTACTATTGAGCCGTGAGGGTGGTACGGAGAGCTATCAAGGGTGTCTTGGCTATCATAGGAAATGGCTCCCCAAACAGTCACTTCTGGTGTGCAAGTCACGTGCCATTCCACGGTAAAGGCAAGATCCGTGAGCCGGCCGGCTTGTCTCCAGACACGCATGGGCTGGTTATCATCATTAAGTGCAAACCTTGACTCATCACGGAGGACAACATCATGCTACTGAACACTATCCCATATTGACTGGGCCCAACACCACCGTGACTGGTGCATGCGATGCTTGCTGGTTAGGGATACGTAGCGGAGTGGCCTCCTTGAATGTAGTCCTTTAGCTGCAAATCAGCTGGCAATCGTCTGGATGGCCACTTCCGTACCTGTAATTGACACAGCATGACCACAGATGGTTGAAAGCAATGAATTTAGTTCTATTTGTGGGAATCTTATGATCACTCGATTCTCGCGTTCTGTTGTCCCCCTTAGCCGCCCACTGCCTGTGTGTCTCTGGGTTGTGCCCTCCTTGAACCATTGGTACCAACATCGTTCGATTGCCACATCGCTCTGATCCGAATGCTTGGCAATATGGCAACTTGACCAACCGACCTCTCTAAGCCCAATTTATACATCCTTTCTCCAACATGCTCAGCTGCTCGCATTGTGCATAGATCTAACATCAAGGCATTCTTACATTCAGCAGAGGTAAATGCAAGCACAATGCACTGTCACAATTCTCCATGTGTGCAAGCTTTGCTCTTGATATATCCTCCTCGAGGTGAGGTTCCCATGCACTATGGTGGAACACTATTTCATCATTGGTTGTTATTTTTTAATCATTTGCATTTTTGGCCCTGAGGTACATGAATACAGAGCTTCATCAGGATTGAACGACTTTCTCAGAGTGTTTCCTTTTTTGTTTCTTTGGAAAATAGTGTAATATGAATCATATATATATTAAAGTAATACAACATAGTTTGTCACAATTATTTATTTTTTCAAGCCGACCATGGTTTCGCTGGGTATTGACTTAGTTTCATCAGGACAAATCATATGTCTCATACTAATGAAATGTAAACATTGTATCATGTTAAACCTTGTTACTGAACTTCAGCATTTCCCCCTTTTTTTAAAGCACAAAATTACACAAAACTAACTTCATTTTGCCATGGTATGGATACACTTCCTGTATTAAATTTGCTGTAGAATGTGTTGTCACTGGCATCCAGATTAACTCCTTTCACAGTAGAAAACTGTTCTATATCCAAAACATCTTTGGCGTACACAGCATGAGGCTACGGGAACAGAGAAAAAACAACTGAACACGCAGAAAAATGAAATGAGTAAAGTTAACAAAAGCAATATATACTTAAAAAATAACTAAAATTACATGTTTCAATTTTAACACAATGCTAATATAGTGGTATGAAAGTGGTATACATTCATTAATGGGAAAAGCAAAAGATTCATATGAGGTATCTTTCAAGATAAATAGATAATATGACACTGTTGTTGTAAGGGCGAAAACTAATAATGCTACGAATGTAAGTTACTGTATAAATTCATGTTAATTTATGCGCGTGAAAAACAAAACAAAAACAACTATGCCATGTGTTTCGATGGACGACGAAGTGTCATCTCGAGAAGGACTTTTCTCTCCCTGAGGGGATAACCTTCTTTCGTTCACAGTGTGGTTGTACAATGCAGATGCCTGGCATGCAAGTAACAGCGCCAAAAGGAATGCACGGGGAGCTTCGACAATGGAAACCCAGTGTTCAGAGGGACAATACCTTACACAGCAAATCTTGCTTTTAGAGAGTATCAAAACAGACCCAGACAATACCCTAGGTCTAAAGGGCGCCAGTAGATCTGGTGGTCTGTAAACTTTATGTAGAAAGTATGCTGCTATTGTTGAGTGCATTCATGTATCTGTAGATAGTCTGGTTTTTCAAGCGGAAAGGCAGAGAGAGGAATGCCACGAGTTGATCGAAGAACACGATAAGGATAGCCTGAGGGCTGGAGTCCGGTTCTATCCTGTACCGGAGAGGTTGATGCCTCGGGGCAACGGAGCAAGTGGAATGATGGGATTTCTCGGAAGAAAAGCGAGGAGGTCACGTGGAGAAAAAGCGTGAAGACAGAGTTCGAAGTTCGCTTTGGAAGTGTCCAGACGTGGAGAGCAGGAGCTCCCGGGAAAATAGTTTGCGCGTTGGAGAGAAGCGGAGTGCTTCGGTAGAAAAGCGTAGAGTCAGGGTGACTCGAGCGTGAGAGGTGTAAGAAGGCACCGAAGAAGGCACCGAATTATTCAACTGGACCAGGGTTGGAGTAAGAATTACTCAACCAGTGACTTTCTTCATTGTCGGAGATTATTAGCCAGCAGAGATAAGTAAAGTAATTATCCGTAATCAGATTCAAGTTATTTCGTGACGGACACAAAATACGTTAGGCATTTTCTCTACATGAACTTTTCGAGAAAAACCAGACTCTCAGTATCTAATTTATAATCATTAAATTTCTCTATTCTCTAATACGGCGTAGTTACTGCAACTTTGATTTTTGTGCCTTAGTTTAAAACCTTCACTCCCTTCCTTGGTTCACAGATATCCCAAGTAAAGTGGAGGAAGAGAGAGCCTGGGCCTTAAATTTATATTAAATAAATTATGTGTGAGAGAACCTCAGTTGATTTGCTGTGAGTGGGTGACTGCTAAATAATTTTAACGGACGACCTCCTGAGCGGAGGCGAGACTTAGCACAAGGGCCATAGGCTCACCCCTACAGTTGTTTTAATCATGTACAAATGGAACTAATTTGCTGATTATTAACATAAAACTAAAAAGAAAGATATGTATTGATATATATTGGCATTATACAGCACATCTTTGTAAACTGGGTACTTGGGGAGGGATTCAAATTATAAATTCAAAGGACAGAAAATTCAACATGTGAATCCTTGCAATATTCAATGCATGTTTTAAATGTCTAATTTGATTTATGCTTAATTTTTAATCCAAAGTTGTATTACAGCCCAGCAATGGCTAAAGATTTGAATAGTTCAAAAACTTTTGTCCCGAACTCTTAATACACACAAAAAAACAAAACAAAAAAAACCCCTGTTACTTTGTGCATCCCTGATACAAAGACACCGAGGCACAGGCATAAATACTGCAGGAAGAAAAAGCTGATTGCATTTATTAACAAAAAATAATTTTATTAGTTTTTAATTAATGAATGGCTTACTGGCAAGCTTTTACTCTATCATACATGAGACCGACGAAGGAACAAAAAAGCTAAACTGTTTAACCGGGTGAAAAATCGGAACATGCAACGAAAAAATGTGTACATAAACACAGCATGAACAAAATGGAATTATTCATTCTAATTTACTTATAAAAATTAAGAGCACACCACTGTTTTTCTTTTTTTTTTTCTTTTTTTTGGTTGGAGGTTTAACGACCACCGTGAGCAACTCAATGGGCTATAAGCAGTCGCCCGTCCCTAATTTAGGGTCACTGGTTCCAGGGAAGGGAGAGAGCCAGTGCCGTAAGACAAACACAACATCCATGCCTCACCGGGATTCGAACCCGGACCCCTTTCGGACGAATGATCAGAGGCCATTGCCTTAGACCACTGCGCCACCGGGGCGGCACTGTTTTTCTTACTTGCTAGAACCAGTGTTTCTTACAGGACTTTTTGGCTGGGGGGGGAACGGAACCCTAGAGGGGGCAAGTTTTCCAGTTGCTATATATATATATAAACACACACACACACACACACACACACACACACACACACACACACACACACACACACACACACACACACACACACACACACACACACACACAGGGGCACATTTAGAGAGGGCTTTGCCCCCCAAATGCGTCTTACATTAGAAAAAAATACCTTAATTTAATAAAAATGTATTGACTTACATTGAAAATAAAATGCTTCAATTTTTCATTAACTTTTTTGATTTTGTTCCAGATGTCAGATTTTAAAAACTTCCTATTTCCGCCCCCCCCCCCCCCGGAAGAAAAATTCTATATACATCTCTGATATAGTTATTACTTCTTCAAACATTTCAGGATAACAAACTTTCTTCAGCTAAAGGAGGGGGGCGGGTCCGCAGGCTTGAAATTTTCATCTATTAAAATGCATTTAACGCACTCTTGATCCTGAATCACAATTCCCAGGCAATTAGGTATGATTAGTCTACTTATTATATTTTGAAGAATACCTTGCATTGTAATACACTTTTTAATAAAATAAAGTATAACTAGTACCATTTGAACAAAAATTTAAAAATATATAATTGGAGGAATATTTGTAGCATAAAAAGAAACAAAACTTCCTTTTTCATCATAGCCTGAATTTATTAAAATTTGGCTCAGTATCCTAAAACATCGGGGGGGGGGGGGTGTCGTTTCCGGGAGGGCTTCATCTTTCTGGATGTATGCCTGAAAGAAACACTGGCTAGAACATCAGCTGGATTTTCCTCTTGTGTTGCTTTCTTCTCAGCAAGTTACATGGCTATATGTCTTTTGTTGACTATGCAGCTGCACAGCAATCTTTGCTTAATTTTCCTTTCTCTGTTATTAGTTTTTTCCTTTTATTCCCTCAGATGACAATATTTTACCATCATGCTGAAAAACTTTCAGCATGAAGACTAACTTTCAGAATATAAATACTTTTGAACATCATGCATTAATTCTAACACATTTTCAAACTTAATCACTTCAGTTTTTGGAAAATTTCCTCCCCAGGATCAAGCTTCAGAGCAAAAATTTATGGGAGAAACTAGCACTTAACAACACAGGATAGTGAGAACACCGTGGGAAGAAAAAATGATTATAGAGAGAAATCTTCACTTCAACTGACTTCTATTAAGTTTTCCCTCAATTTTTAGGCTGAAATGCAGTATTTTTGAAATAAAAGAATATATAAGAACAATACTGGACCAAAAGAATGTCGGAAATAAAAAAAAATAAAAAACATTACGGGAGAAATCTTCGTTCCGTCTAACTTTTGTTCTCAAAAGTTTCGAAGGGCAGAATTCTGTCCTCAAACGAACCCCCCCCCGAAAATTTCCATTCAGTTGTGCATTGATCTAAAGAATGCCCATAATGATAACGAAAATGGCGGCATTCTTCGAATCCACAGATGAAACTCATGCCTGAAAAAACTACAGAGAAATCTTTGCACCGTCCTTAACTTCCGTTTTCGGAAATCGTTGCCCACAATTTCATGATGAAATACAAACATCTATGCGCTGAAATGATATTTAACAACAGCACTGGACAGAGGCAACATCGTGAATGAAAAGAAATTACAATTATGGGAAAATTTTTCACTGTGTTTAACTTCCATTTTCGGAAGTTTTGAAAGACGAGATACCATCCTCAAAACGAAAACTACACTCCCCCACTCCCCCAAAAATTCTCTTCAGTTCTGCGTCGATCTCTAGAATTATCCAAAATGAAGAAGAAAAAAGCGGAATTCGCGGAAGAATCTCGTGTATGCTCTAAACATGGACATATTTTTTTGTTTTTCAGCAGAAAAAGAAGATAGAGGAAATGCACTCATTCTAGTGTGCCGAATGAGACCTAAGATAAAGGTTTTATAAACTCCAATTATTGATTAGTCCTGCAATTTTATGTAAATTATATTATGTTATGAAGTATTAGCACAAAAAAATAAATAAATGGCAAAGACTTATAACATAAAATATTAGGGTGTTATTAGTACATCTTTAAAATCCTTTGCAACACACAACAAAAAATTTCAAAGCACATTTTAGGAAAGGAGAAACCCAATGAAAAAGGGAATTTACATCCCATAACTGAAAAACCAAACATAATTTGAAATGCACAACACACACACTGTTCTTCATAGTGACAAGCAGAACTTTTCCAACCAGATTTACAGCATGAAAAAAACATTTGTATAGATATATCTAATTATGCCCACTAGGAGTAAAAATGTGTATTACAAAAAATATTAACATATTCAAATTGTTTCCCATAGAGTAGGATATCTAAACTAAAAACAGTGACAAGTAGAACTTTTCCAACCAGATTTACAGCATGAAAAAAACATTTGTATAGAAATAGCTAATTATGCCCACCAGGAGTAGAAATGTGTATTACAAAAAATATTAACATATTCAAAATGTTTACCATAGAGTAGGATATCTAAACCAAAACAAATCTTTGAAATTAAACAATTAGAAGCACAGATGTGAAGGAAAATATATCTTTACAACTTATAGAGAGAAGAATATGCATAATTTGAAGCACAAAATGGTTTTCATGGTCCAGGGTATCCAACAAAAAAAAGTTTTTCAAACAGACTGGTACAAGAGAAGATGCTCTTTTAAATAGAAATATACACTGAAGCCCCTAGTGGCAAAACTTTGCATTACGAAAAAGTAGAAAATATAAGTAAAATATCCCTTGTAATGTGATGGAAAAATGCTTACTACTTGAAGCAGGGATACCAAGAAAACAATATACACTTGCATGCCCCTAGATGGGAAATTGTGCATTATTTAGAGAGGACAATGTTACATAATCTTAAATACATTGAATGACGTGCAGCACAAAAATAATTTTTTTCAATTGGATTTTTAGAAGTAGATATGCAGTTGCAAACAGAAACACACACCACCCAGGGAAAGAACTGTTAATAATGAAAAATTTGGAGATATATGCAAAATGTCTTCAGCAAATAGAATCTGATGAATGCCAGAAACATCCCCAAGAAAATAAAAAAATCAGAGGAGGAGGAGTAAAAAAATTCTTTGACTAAACAACACTTGAAAATAAAGATAACTCTGAGTAAAGCCTACAAGAACTTTCTAATCCTTTAAAAGAAAATGATGCACAACTTTTCGGTAATAGTGCAGCATAACGTCTGTATGTTCTTTAATACATTTTCCCATTGAAATAGGCTTTCATATTCATCACAGAATCTTCTTGCTACATCAATCAATAAAGCAAGGATTTCTGCTGCTTTTAAAGAACAAAATTTCAAAATCACTGCATACCATGACAGCACAGAAGCTGGCACCATTTCTATAACCCATAAAGTTGCTTTCACAGCACAATGAGCAACTAGGGCATGACATTTTAACTTTAATTTCACTTGGTAATAATTGATGACATGGCTATTCCTAGACTTAATAAAACTACAATTAGCTCAAATTATGGGTTTTTACTAAGGAATAAAAAGAATATTTACTGTCAAATTTTCGAATAGTACCCCACCCTTCCTCAGAGCTACAGCTATAGTAGGTGTTGCCATTAAAGTGGTAAATTCTAACCTTTCAAATCATTTAATGTAGTACCTATTCCAGGGATCATAGCATACTTCTGGAAAATTTTAGGTTGGAATTTTAGGAATTTTAGGAATTTTTAGAAAAATTTTAGGAAAATTTTAGGATTGTATTTCAATAAAAACTAGATGTATATTTGTATACATCTAGTAAAACAACTTTGTATACATTGTAAAGAGTTTGCTTCACACCCTTCAACCATATATACTGATAGACTGCGCATGACATCAAAATTTCTGGCTCCAACATAAAATCACATGACAACAGTCAAAAAGATGGGTTACACCTGCTGTGCTTATGGTTGCTCTGAGCGATATAGTAAAGAAAGTTCTATGATTTTTCATGGGTAAGAAACAAATTAAATACCTAAGTCAATAAAGTTCAATTACTTAACCAGAAACTTGCAGCTATTGATATAAAAATACAGTAACTTAAGAAAAAAAAATGGAATGCATGTTCCAAATTCTTCGCAAATGTTCATCACATTATAAATCACAAAATGTAAACAACCCGTTCATGCATGTATATAGCTCATAAGTAAACTTACCTGAAGAGTTTTCATTATATATGAGGCGCATTCACATAATACACCGAAAACACTGAAGTTCTGCAATGTAAATTAGTAATCATAACAGCATTTTTACACGAAATTTGGAGTCTGATGATGACGTGCCCAATGTTTGAGCCATGGCGGCTTTGATGCAGCTATTGCCAATGCGCAGTCCATTAGTATATATGGTCGAAGTTCACACCCAAATTTTTTGCATAACGTCTAATGTCTAAAGTTTAAGTATGATTTACTTCTAATGTTCAGTTCTTATCTTTTCACGTGTTATTATCATATTCAAGTATATTTACCACATTCAAGTTTCACTTTGAACATTAATATGCTGCTTAACCAGAAGCAATTCACGATTTTCACAGAAAGTTTTCAGGTTTCACATTAAATTATAATATCCTAAAAAGGTAATTGAAAACCAAGAACTATGTACAATTGTTCACTGAATTACTTTTTTCATATTATTGTTTTAACCTTTTCCCTGATACGCCTATCTTTTTCTGCTTCCACCACAACTAATTTACTTTGTTTTCTTTATTTCAGCTGAACCTTGTATGATCAAGTTAGAGGCAACTGCTATTTCAACAGTATTTTGTTTTTCTACAGCTTTTCGCATTCTTTCTGTTCCCTCTTGAATTACTGCTAGGAGGCTTCTTTATCTTTTTTAAGCCTATTTATTTCTGCATCATTTTCTTTTATTTTGTCATCAAACTCAGCTTTTCTTTTTTTCTCTAGCTGCTTTTCCTTATTTTCCCTCTCTTTCTGCTTCCTTTCTTTTACCTTTTTGATTGTTCTTCCTTCAGCTTATCAACATACTCTTTATAAAATTTATGTGAATCACGAACACTATTTAACAAATTTATTGTTATGGGAATTTCTTGTTATGGGAACTTTTTTTTTCCTTTATGATGCGCTTTTACTTGTGAAAAGCCACTATTAGAAATATTGAAAATTTCTGAACACAATATACACTTAGCAGAAAATATTGTTTCAGTTGCAGAACACCATTCTTTCAACTTCACTCCGTCCAATTCTTTGGCGAGCCACGCATCTTGAAATTTCGTTTTGGATTTAGGCATCTTAAACACTTGTATTACTAACCAGAAAATGAAAGGGAAGTACAAAAACACGTTCAATATTGCAAAACCAGACAACTTCCCGAAATTTGGCTGCGAGGATGTCAGAAGATATGAAAAAAAAAAAAAAAAAAAAAAGCAGGTCACCACTAGAGAACTGAACCTGCACAGAGAACACCATAAAAGACGTAAAACCAGAAACTATCATACGCATCTCACGCAAGTTCAGTCAAAGCGAGTCGGAGCCGAGATATATTGCGCATCGAAGGTCGCTGTCGCCGACGCATGATCGAAGGTCAATGATCACGTGCTCTACTGCCTGCCAAGATAACTCAGCTACCATCCCATCGTCATTACCGGAGGTTACGGAAAAAGACCACATGTTTCCTCTTTGCTTCCACCCACCTGCGGTTTACAATAACAAAACATCAGCAGAAAGAGGAGGTTCCACAAGGCATGTACAAAAATAAAGTACGATCTTCTGCGTGCCACGGAGTTCCGTCTGCAAAGCGCAAACCAGGGGTGAAAATGACCCCTCCCCTTTTCCCTTAGATCTCTTGTTACTCGAAAACTGTTCGAAGGCAAAAAATGGAACGCCCGCCCCGAAGCAAGTGCATCTCGATGGCGTCATTTTTCCCTCCTTCAGCAGCACAGCATATAGGCTGTGTTTCTACAATAACAGGTCTTTTTTACCTTACCGTAATGGTAAATTTATTGGCGTTAATAACGGTTGTTTTTAATAAAATAAGCTTACGAAAATTTTAGGATGAATAGCAAATTTTAGGTCTAATTTTAGGAATTTAAGGAGGGTCACAAAATATTAGGAATTTTAGGAATTTTAGGACGAATGCGATCCCTGCTATTCTTCTCTCTGTTTCCAGTCCTTCTGCCAGTTTTCATTTTAGAGGTCATACATGCTAACCTTTGGAAGTTGACTTCAGTAATGAACAATTTTTTTAGTAATTTTCAGTGATTCAGCAGACAGTCTCAAATTTGGGTATCTGGCATGGCAAAGAATTCCAGTGTCTCACAACAATTATTATAGGGGAAAAAAAAAAAAAAAAATAAAATATTTTGCTAGTGGTAAAATAAAAAATGCTGTACTACAGGAAAAATCTAAAAGATTACTTTCCGTAATCATTTAGATTTTTTTCTTTTCTCTCTTGCTCTCCCTCTTTTAGAGCCCACAGATTTAGACTGAATTGGAATCCACTGCTTCTCCTAATAATCCATTTACCCTGTGCTTTAAGTTTGTAGTTCACCATTTGATGCTCATTCTTCCTGACTCTGTGACTATAATGTTTTATTAATCATGCTGAAAGAACTTTCAGCCTAAAGACCATGAAGGCATACTCAAAAGCTTTCACAATTTTAGATACATGGTGTAACTTTGAGAATATCAAAATACTTTTGAACGCCAAGCATTAATTTTACAAATTTTCTAATTTCATCACTTCACTTTAGTTTTCATAAAACTTGCCCTCCCTTATTAAGCTGAAATGCAAACATTTATGGAAAAAATATATATATTTAACAACAATATTGGACAATGACACCACAAAAAAAAAAAAAAAAAAAAAAGCTTACAGAAGAAATTTGCACTTTGTCAGACTTTTGTTTTAGGAAATATTCCCTCCATTTTCAAGCTGAAATGCAAATATTTATCAAATAAAATGATATTCAACAATAATAGAGGGCAGAAGGAACATCGTGAGAAACAGAATTTACAAATTGCATGGACATTTTCACTCTGTTTAACTTTGGGTTTTGAAGGTTGCTGTCTAAATTTTCAAGCTTAAATACAAGCATTTATGCACAAAATTATATTTAACAACAATACTGGACAGAAGCAATATTGCGAGTAAAAAAAAAAAAAGAAAAAAGAAATACGATTAGGGGAGAAATCTTCACTTTGTCTAATTTCCGTTTTTGAAAGTTTTGAAAGACGGAATTCTGTCTCCCCTACATACCCCTGACATTCTATTCAGTATAGCATCGATCTCGATTACAATCCAAATGATGATGAAAAAGTGGAATTCCACAGAAGAATCTTATGCCTATTTCAGAAGCAGAAAAATCAAATTGCGATGATGGCGATTTTCAGTCATTTCATCGCCATTTCCATAATTCCAATCAAAAATTCATATTACGGAAAAGCCGTACTATTCAGCATCTACGTTTATGTAACTTTCATGCCACTAACACATTAATTATACACATTATACTATCAATAAAGAGTAAACAAATACAGAAATCACTTATGAAAATATCCACTGCCTCTATTGTTTTTTTCGAATAATATTTAACCATACTATTAAAACAAGAGAGGTGATTTCTATTTTTACACAACCCCAAAATAAATGTTTAAACACTTACCTGCATTTTTATCAATAATATCTTTTGGAATATTTTAGAATAAGAGGGCTTTCATAAACCATCTTCAGCAAGTTGCTTTTTACTCCAAAATTGTTTTTAGGAAGCATGGAATAACAGCACACCTTCTAGAGATCATTTCCCTTTCAACTAATAAGTCTTAGATACTTTATTTAGTGGGTATAAGATAAATGTGCAAAGCCCATATTTCACCAAAAATTGCTGAAACATGTAGAAAAATAATATATGAAGGTCTGCTTGGACCTTGGGGATGCCAACTTCCAATCAACTAGATGAATCAGCTGACTCCATGCAGTTCAAGTTTCTGACTCCTCAAATTTTTAAAATCTATACTTCACATAACAAATGCCACTGTTACCATTCAGTTTGTAATTTTTTTTCCTTTTTTAAGGGATGCCTATTATACAAAACAATCTCTCTCTCTCTCCTGCCCCCCCCCCCCCAAGTTTATTTCCTTGACTCAAATTCATTCCCTTAACCTCCCCTGCTTCTCTGGAAAGCAACCCTGCTAATATATAGAGATTTCTCACCATATACTTTCAGTTGTAGCAATACACACCAGAACAGTCAGAGTGCCAAGAACGTGACCCCATTTTCCCATTTCATTATTAAGTTACTAAAATTCACTGTGATTAATGGATGACCATTCCATGTCAAATCACTCAGCATTTTCACGAGATGTCACACACCCATCTCAGATTTTTGTGAAAATTGGTACAAAGTATTGTACTGGTGAGATATGAAACCTGTTAAAATTTTAGGTCAGTCAGTCCAGTAGATCTTGAGTAATGCCACTTTAAAAATTGAGTAGCTCTCCTTTTAAAGTTTTGGCACACTGAGTTTTCACAACTAACTGTGAAGCCACGTGATTTTTTTTTCTTAAATGATCTGCATGCATACATTTGGGAACAACTAGTTTCTGCACATTTTTTGAAATAAAAGAACACTTTTTTTTTTATTTAATGACAAAAGACATGGAAAAATGAGGTCACATTTTTATTAAACAAAACATTTTTTTTTTCAAAATGAGCCCCCACTTTAAATTTTCTAAAAATATTTTCATGTGTGTATTTATAATGTGGGATGTAAGGTCAGGTGATGCGTAACATCACAGCCTCTCCTTGACAAATGTCAACCCGCCTTCTCGTGGTACATCCTGTTCCCACTAAAGGCGCTCTGACGACCGCCAATAGCGGTATAACTATACCATCGGGATTAGAGGAAATGCTATCCCACACTCACCAACCCGCTTGGCCAGCGTGGTGAGTTATGGCCAAACCCCTCCAAAATGACTCCACAACTTAAATCTTGGCCCTCAGTCTTCGGCAGCTGGATGTACCTGGCCAAGGCAGCGGCCAGTGCGACATGAAGGCAGAGGGAGCTAAGAATCATCGGAGGACCGGACTAGGCTGCCATCTGATGCTGACCTTGGCTACGTATAACGGACGCTCCCTATCTTCTGATTCAAGGCTTCTTGAATTGGAAGAGGAACTACAAAGGATCAAGTGGGACATCGTCGGGCTAAGTGAGGTAAGGAGAAAAGGAGAAGATCTCATTGAACTGAAAAGTGGACATCTCTTCTACTATCGTGGGACAGATACTGGCAGAACTAGTGGTGTTGGATTTATAATAAACAAGAAACTGAAGGATAAAGTTGCAGAAGTTGAAAGTTCCTCTGACAGAGCTGCACGACTCGTTATCCAACTCTCGAGAAGATACCAGGCTCAGATTATTCAAACTTATGCACCCACCACAAGTCATGCTGAAGAAGAAATTGAAGAATTTTATGAGGAAATTCGTCATCTAAATAATAAAGGTAAGCAGCACTTGAAGATAATTATGGGAGATTTCAATGCAGAAATAAGGCAACGGCAACAGAATGAAACTTCAGTAGGTAAATTCGGTCACGGCAACAGAAACCAGCGTGGAAATACTCTCTTAGAGTTTGCAGAGGCAGAAGGGTTTTTCATCTTGAACTCCTTTTTCAAGAAAAAGCCACACAGGAAATGGACATGGAGACATCCAAATGGGACGACAAGTGAAATTGATTTTATTATGTGTAACAAAAAATTTGTCATAGAAGACTGCAGTGTGCTAAACAAGTTCAACACAGGCAGTGACCATAGATTGGTGAGATGTAAGATGCACCTCAACACTAAACTCGAACGTAGCAAGCTCACAAGACAAACAAATTGTATTGACATAACCAACCTTAAAAAACACCATAATACCTTCAAATTGGAACTGAAGAACAGATTCTCTGCTTTAGAAGGCCTAACATTGGAAGAAGTGGATATTTCTGAAGTTAACAGAAAAGTAACCAAAGCTCTTATGGAAACAGCAACAAAATTAGCTGGGTCTAAGAACAAATTGTATGTGAACAAATTATCAGGAAAAACCAAAATGTTGATGCAAAAAAGAAGAGAGATGAGGACAACTAAATAAGATGTGACTTCCAAAGTGGAATATATAGAGCTATGCAAGACAGTACGAAAAAGTATCACTGAAGACGTAAGGAAATTCAACTGTGAACTAGTAAGGAAAGCAATTGAAAACAACCAAAGCCTAAAGATAGCAAAGGGACATCTCAGTAAGGGGAAAAAACAGATTATGGCACTGCGAAAAGAAGATGGTTCTGTAACAAGAAATAGAGGCGAAATTTTGACAAGAGTGAAAGATTTCTACTCCAAATTATATGAAAGGGATGATACATGTACTCCAGACATCATGAAAGGTACCAGTACCAGAGTTCTTCCAGTCCTTCCAGCAGAAGTTGCACATGCAATCAAGAACATGAAGCGGGGAAAAGCTCCAGGAGAAGATGGAATTACTGTAGACATCATACAAGAAGCAAGTGGAGAAATCGAAACAGTACTCGCCCAAATTTTCACTCGATGCCTTAATGAAGGGAAAATTCCTGAGGATTGGAACAACACTACAATGATCTTGCTACATAAAAAAGGTGACATTGAGGATCTCAGGAACTACAGACCTATCAGCCTCCTATCAGTGGTTTATAAAATCTTCACTAAAGTTCTTTCACACCGCTTGAAGGTGACACTGGACATGGCTCAACCGAGAGAACAAGCTGGATTCAGGAGTGGCTACAGCACAATAGATCATATCCACGTACTGAGAGAACTAATTGAAAGAGCGAGGGAATATGAACTTCCATTGTGCATGGCTTTTATCGATTATGAAAAAGCCTTTGATTTGGTGAAACCATCAGCAGTTGCAATGGCTCTGAAATCCTGCGGTATTGAAGATGCATACATTAACATTATTAATAACATCTATGAAAATGCAAGTGCAAAGATTCGGCTGTTTGAAAATACAACACACATAAAAATTGGAAAAGGAGTGAGACAAGGTGACACCATATCTCCGAAGCTCTTTAATGCCACATTGGAAAATGTCTTTCAATCACTGAACTGGGAAAACAAAGGGATAAAGATTAATGGAGATTATCTAACCCACCTTTGTTTTGCTGATGACGTAGTGATTTTTGCAACTACCCCATCAGAGCTACAGAGTATGATCCAGGAACTTGCTGACAAGAGTAAAGAAGTGGGATTAAAAATGAACTTTCAGAAGACAAAAGTGATGTTCAATGCTTTTACAAGAAATGAAGATTTATCGATTGATGGAGAAAAGCTGGAGATAACAGACACATACGTATATCTTGGACAGCAGATATCAAGTGAGGGTCACATTGGTGAAGAAATTAATCGGCGTACAAAACTTGCCTGGAGAGCTTTTGGAAGAAACAGCATAATTTTCAAGAGCAATATGCCATTATGTCTTAAAAGAAAAGTGTTTGATCAATGCATCCTTCCAGTGCTTACGTATGGTGCAGAGACGTGGACCTTAGCTAAAAGAGACATACAAAGGCTGCAGACAACTCAAAGTAGCATGGAGAGGTGCATGCTTGGTGTAACCAGGAGAGATAAGAAGAGGAACACGTGGATCCGAAAAATGACAAGAGTGGAAGACATCATGATCAGAGTTAAATCCCTGAAATGGCAATGGGCTGGACATACTGCCAGAAGAACAGACCATCGATGGACAGCCGAAATTTTAGATTGGATTCCAAGGGACAGGAAAAGACCCAGAAGAAGACCACATGGAAGATGGGTGGATGAAATTCGAAAGTATGCGGGAGTGACATGGAGGAGACTGGCACAAGACAGACCGTTGTGGAGGAAACTTGGGGAGACCTTCGTCCAGCAGTGGATTGATAATGGTTGACAATGATGATGATGATTTATAATGTAACCTTTCAGCAGGAGAAAAAAATAATTTGGGCAATTCACAATTTTGGCAAGGAAAATAAAAAAATAAAAATGGCATGTTTTATATATGGTTGCTTGACCATGTTATACACCCCCCCCCAGTTTAACCCTATCAGTGAGTAGCTCAAAACAATTTTTATTTTATTTTTATGTGCCACCATCTTTTGGATATAGGTTCATTTTTCTTTTCTGCGGCATGCCAAAATAGGGCCTCACAATGGTTTTGAAAAAAGGCAATTGCTTTCCTCTTATTGTAGATCGAAAGTTTTGGTTTCCACTACCTTAAAGAGGACATTTTAGGCTTACAGAAAATGTATAGAAATGACATTTTTTTCTTTTTTAAACCTTGCTTAAAATGGCGTTGAAATCTATAATACTTGCAAGCATAAATTAACCATTTTTGATTATCTTATTACTTAGGTGACTGGGAGTTGGAACCCCAAGTTGAGAATTTTTGTGTAATAATTATGGCTAGTAGTTTTCAGCTATGAAGAACTCAAGTCAGGAGAACACACACATGTGCAAGCGCGCGCACTTGCGTTTCAGATCATCAGCATTAAGTAAAATTATTTATTTTGGATCTTCAGATTTTTTTCGTAAGTACATAGTACATACACTCAACAAGGAGAAATATTCTATTTTTATATTAAGTGTGCAATCAAATAAAAGTAAGTTAATCTGTTGAATGTAAAGTTGTAATAAGGTACAGAAATTTCTTTAGTTTTTCATCCAGTGCATGTAAATACTTTCAAGAAAAGAAAAAAAAAGTCCAACCTAAATTTTTTTGAATTAATAATGAAACGCTTGCCATAAGTACTAATGAATGTATTCACCCCCAAATCATTTCTCCTTACAGGACTTAAAATAAAGTTCTATCCTCACTTGCTATTTCTGTTTTTTGCCTCCTACTAAACTTTCTAGTCATTGTGGATGTTTCTACTTCCTTCAGTTTAGGAAAAAGGTTGTGCATTACCACAGACTGAGAAATATTGAGTATTTCATTGATGGTTGTTCTTCACAATATAAAAACAGCAAGAATTTTCTGAACTTGCGCCATCATGAACAGGATTTTTTTAGACTGGTAAAGAAGTGGTCAATTTTTGCAACAAGCCATGGCAAATCACCAGGTGATGGTATTGGAGGAGATTGTAAAAAGGCAAACAACAAAAGGTAGTTTGCAGCGACCTTTAGCTCAACAAATAACATCTGCTGCAAAAATGTATAACTTCTGCAAAGATAATATAAAGGAAATTACATTTTTCTTTGTGTGTGCAGAAGAGATGAACAAAGTGCGTAATCAGCTTAGTCCCCGTTTTGAGAAAGCAAAAGCTCTTCTGGTACACACATAATGCATCAGTTTACACCACTTCCCAATTTCAGAATTGGTGCTAAGAGACTAAGTTCTGATAAATATTGCAGTATTATTTCCGAAATCAGTGTAACTAATTTTCAAAATGAGTTACAAGCTAACTGTTGCTAGCATGTGTATATGAATCCTGTTGGTATGTGGGATTTGTTGAAAAGATTAACTATGATGAAGGTGATGCAACTGTTCGATTCATGCATCCACATGGGCCTTCTCTATTTTTTTATTGGCCTAATAATGATTGTGAACCCTCTGACACATATATTATGTTTAGTTGAGTTAAACACTGCAACAGGAAGAACATACAGCCTATCCAAACAGGCTGAAGACCTGGTTCAGTCAAAGTTTTTTTTCATATGAAAATTAGTAATTATGTTTAGTTTTAATTCAAACAGACAGAGAAAAGAATTCATTTATCTCTTATGTAACCAAAGAAAAGTTCATTTATAAATCATACATAAATGTATCATTCAATGTCAAAATAATTCATAAAATGGTTTGTTCCATTAATTTATATTTTTATTAAAATTAGTAAGAAATTTAGAGACACCTAATCTTCGCAGTTGCTTGTATTATAAAAAACAAAAACAAAAAACAGCTTGGGACAGCCCCATCGGTCGCAATTTTCACAAATGGCGATTCTTTTTAAGCACAGCAACTGTAAAAAAAACTTTGGAGCTTGTGAGCACGGCCTTATTTGCAGGCTAGGTTAGCGTTTTGTTCAGTTGAAAATTGAAATTGTTCAAAATATTAAATTCAACAGTAACAAATATAGTGAGTTGCAAGCACACTCACAGAAGTAAGGCTGGCTATACATCTAGACAAGTGTTGCTGCTATAGTTTGTGAATCGCAAACTGTACAATATGCTCTGGTAAGGCTGTTTTTTTTTTTAGGTTTTTTTATTTACCTTATGTATAAACTGTACATATAGTTTTTGGGAGTTAAAGGTGTTTAATATATAATTCCATAAGACTTAAAAATATTTTGAAAACAGAAATAAGCATATAAATATTCATTTGTTTTTGTGCATTTCTGAGTGCTGAAATGCTACCATTTATTCACAAATATTTCACAGCCTGTAACTTCTAAACCAGTTTGAACTGCAAAATAAAAAAAACGCACAGGTTTTGTTGAGTACCAGTAGGAATATCCTTTGTGGGGGAAAAATCTGGTCCCTCTTTTGAGTTATGTAACCTTTAAATCTGCAAAGGTTGAAAATTTTGCAACTTTGAGGGGGGGGGGACAAAACCAGACTTAAGTTCTTCATAGCTGAAAACTCGACTAGCCAGCCATAGTTATTACACAAAAATTCCCAACTTGGGGTTCCAACTCCCTGCCACCTTAACAGTTCATCGAAAATGGTGATTTATGCTTGCGAGTATTGCAGATTTCAACACCATTTTAAGCAAGGTTTAAAAAAAAAAAAAAAAAAAAAAAATTATCATTTCTATACATTTTCTGTAAGCCTAAAATAAAATGTATGTCCTCTTTAAGGTAGTGAAAACCAAAACTTTCAATCTACAATAAGAGGAAAGCAATTGCCTTATTTCAAAACCATTGTGAGGCCCTATTTTGCCGTGCCGTAGAAAAGAAAAATGATCCTATATACAAGATGGTGGCACACAAAAATAAAATAAAAATTGTTTTGAGCTACTCACTGATAGGGTTAAACTATGGGGGGGGTTATAACATGGTCAAGCAAACACTTATTTAAAAAATTGGGTAATATGTTGGAATATTCAATATATAAAACACACCATTTTGGACCCCCCCAACCACAATTGCAAATTGCCAAAAGTATTTTTTTCTCCTGCTGAAAGGTTACATTATAATACACACATGAAAATATTTTTAGAAAATTTAAAGTGGGGGCTCATTTTGAAAAAAAAAAATGTTTTGTTTAATAAAAATGTGGCCTCATTTGTCCATGTCTTTTGTCATTAAATTTAATAAAACATGTTCTTTTAATTAAAAAAATGTGCAGAAACAAGTTGTTTCCAAATGCATGGCTCATTCAGACTATTTAAGAAAAAAAAAATATGCAGCTGCAACAATTAGTTGTGAAGTTACGAATTTTTTTTGTCCTACAGCGTAGTTGTGAAAACTCATAGCACGAAAACTTTAAAAGCAGAGCTTCCCAATTTTTAAAGTGGCATTACTTAAGAACTACTGGACTAACTGACTAAAATTTTAACAGGTTTCATATCTCACCAGTACAATACTTTGTGCCGATTTTCACAAAAAACTAAGATGGGTGGGTGACATGCCCTGGGTGATCTGACATGGAATGACCCTGGAGAAAGACACAACTTGGAGCTCTAAAAATGCTAGATTTTACTCTAAGCAGCCACAAAGAAAAACATCAAACTTGATCACATAAATATGAACCACTTATCCATACTTTGTAATTTTTAAATGTTTACGCAGTAATTAAACACAATATAAAGTGAAACTGCAGTGCAATAAACTTACATCTGGGATAAATGGAGGATCCAGCATTCCTGCTTCTAGTCGTTTCCAGCCGATGCACTTAAAAAAATTGTGCTGTTTAATTTCGGTACACCCATGTTTTCCGCTATTGCAGCCAAGCCTTTCCCTTGGGTTTTTTTTCAGTAACTGCAAATAGTAGAAAAATCCATTAAATACAAACATCTTTTAGAGGCAAATGCTGTAAAACCATGAATTTATTTTTAACATTCACAAAAATGTCCTAAATGGTTTTCAAAATACAAAACACATGCAAAATAGATGCACCATTTTAATTTAACATGAATTTAGACACAACGAATACCAACAGTTTAATGGACTTGCAAATTTTAATTCAAGATGCAACATCAGCTGCATGATAAAAAAAATTGTTACTAGTCTTTATAAAAAAAAAAACAACAACCTAATTTTCACTTGTTCCTTAATGAAAACAGAACTGGCTATTTTTTCTTTTTCCATAAGTATATGGAACACTGATATACCTTTTTTGTTATGCAAGAAATGGCTCATTTATGAATCATGACATTTTATTCAGGGGTGATTGTGAGGTGAAATGAAAAACCCGGAAACTGAGCTCAGTGTTAATATATATGATTTTTCATCTTCTTAGCATGCTCCAGGCATGCTGACTGGTTGCACTGTCATTGAGAAAACAGAATGCATGTCCAATGGCAGGATGAAATAGTGTCACAATGGGAACAATGATCTTGTTTTGGTACTCTGAGGCATTCATGTTGCCTTGACAAACACACAAGGAAGTATGGTCATTAAAACACACTCCTGCTCAGACCAGAGCTGACCGCCACTGGTAAGGGTGGATGGACTACACATAATGTGTGGTTACATTTGTCGAATATCAGGAAAAAGAGCGAAACAGGATTCGTCTGTGAAAAGTACATAGTGCTATTCTGTATTTCATGACATCTACTGTTGGTCCCTGGTACATCTTTGACAGTAAGCTGATGTCAATGCTATAGAACCCAGCGGCCTCCTTGCTCTGAGTCCGTACTCCGTAAGAAGGTTTTGAACAGCATTTCTGTAGTCAAATTTCGCAATTCATATTACATATCATTTAGGCAATCTATGGGGATCACTTCAGTTCTGGAAGCTTACAGTGATTTCCATTCAATTTCTAAATGTAGCTCATTGAATTAATTGAATCTAACAAAACCAAATTATTTGATATAGACGCAACTTCCAAAATGATAATAATAAAAAAAAAAAAAAAACTTTACTTTCAGCATGCTGTTTTCTTCATAGTTTGTTCGATAACAAAACAACCTCTCAAAGTGTCACAAATTGTCTACGTTCACCATCCGCACGGAAATACGGTGTTTTCAATCAAACATTGTAATTCTCAAAGAAAATTGACCTGAAAAGAAACCTTTAGTTATCATTTCGCAGCATTTTCAGAAATGAAATGACTGAGGAGTCTCAAATTCTTCTAAAACTTAAAAACCCAAATTTCCGTGTTTAGAATGTGACAAAAACCTGGAATTCTGAGCTACACCCGGACTGCAAACAGGTATGTTTATTCATGATAACTTATTGCAGTTACAGATGGAGCCGGCGATGTTCTGGTGTTAAGGGCATACCACGTTAGGGGCGCTAGGATCACAGATTTGCTTCCACGAGGCATTGGGGGAAAAAGGTTCATTGGCACATAGAAGCCACTCCACCATGTGTCAGTGCCATCACATGTCCACTGCTCTCAACACAGTTGGATGGTATGGTCAGAATGATCCACCTGGTGGGCTATACGGCACGCCGACCACCCTGCGGTTTTCAGCCCAATGATCAGGCCTCTCTCAAAGTCCGTAAGTTGCGTAAATAGACGTTTCTGGTGTCTACCCTGCATTCTTGTCACTCTGCACTCTTTCTTGCGCCGGCTGGTGCTTTTCGCTTTCACGGGGCATCGACTACACGCCGGTTTATAAGGCTGCTGGTTCGTGCTTGCAGCGCCATCACAGGGTGTGTGGTCATGCACAATCGCACCAAACGTGGATTATTTGCATACCAGCATGCACTCTAGCCATTTGCGTTTCGTGGTTGTAGCATGTTTTCTTCTAGGTGCGCAAATTTCATTGTCTGTGAGTGTATATTATTTTTGCTGCTTTCTTTATTTGTACACACCCCCCCTCACAGCACAAAAAAGGTGATTTTTTTTTTTTTTTAGTTTATATTGCTGGAAAAAATTTGCCTTAAACAGTATTAATTGGTAAATAAGGAAAACCCTCCTCTGAGGGTGGGAAATCAGGCTCTGATCAGGAAGAAAAAATGCACAAGATATAGAAAAGGAGAAAAACATAGTCCTAAGGTTGCATACCTGCTGACATATAATTTTTCCTTCTTCACTGAATTTACTAGAGTATCTTTCCTGTTCATCTTTAACTCGCCTTTCAACTTCTTCCCTCTTCACTTTCTCTTTTCTTGCCCTAAATGGTGCCTATATGGGGAAGGATAAAGATGAATGAAATAATAAATACACTTATTCATAATGATAAATAATTATAACTATCTTCTGCCATATACAGTGCTTATAACTGACACAAGTAGTTTTTCAAATCTCAATATCAAAGATATGACAAGAAAAACGATGAAAAAATATGTTTTATCGGTGTATACTGATACAGTACACAAGCAAGCTTTCACCACAAATCGCGTGGCTTCGTCAGACAGGATTACCGGCTAAAGCAAACTTAGATTCTAAACAAAATTCAAAAACATTAGATATTACGCAGAAGGGTAACAAATTCCACCAAGCAGGTCGCGTGCTGTTCACGGTAATGCAATGCATTAGGAACGCGGCGCGCACAGAATGGTGCGCCAGGAAGATCGACTGATACTCCTTCATACTCTGGTTTGTTAAAATTTCAACAGCTTCTCTGAAAGTGACAGCTCTGGTGTTCGTGTATGGGGGCAATCTTCTTGAGCCAGTTCCATTTAGGGGTGGTGGAGTTGTTCTTGACTTCACGCGCCAACACTGTTATTAGCCTCCCCAGTTTTACATCTCTCTTGTGCCCAGCTAGTCTCAGGCAGAAGGAGCACTTAGTCATTCCAATATAGTATTTTGTGGTCCCGTCCGGGTGCTCTAGTGGAATGGAGTACACTCCTGCGTCTGCGAGGTTCGTTACGGCGCTCTTCAATGTGAGCCGCGAGGATAACGTCTCGTCGCTCTTACTCAGATACCCAGTCTGAACTTTCTAAGATAGTTCTTTAAAAAACATGTGAATCCCGGAACACATGGGCATAACCCAACATAGCGCAACGGGGCGTCGTTGCTGTGCTTTCCAGGGTTAGCGAATCTGATTTTTGCTCTCATGATGACACGCTCAATTATTTGGGCATCAAAGCTGGCAGAAGCCGGCAGTGTTTGCAGTGATTCGATTTCAGAATGGTGTCGTCAGAGGTAAGTGCGAACGCTCTTCTGGCCCTATATCGGAAAAGAGCTAACTTCTGTGCAGTAGGACATGTGGAAGCTGGTAAGATGACATCTGGGATATAGGAAGGTTTGTAATATACTTCAGTACGAAGGTGACCGGTTGGTGTCTTTTTTCATAAGGACGTCCAGGAAGGGTAGGGAGCAACACGTTCTACGAATTCTGTGAGTTTTTAAGCAAAGTAAAGAATTCTGCAATTTTTGCTCATACAACGTATAAATGAAATTGTTGAACGCATCCGGTCATATAAATGAAAATTTTTACCATCAAAGGATTTAAAAGATACAATACTATTTGGGGACCAGTAGAAGATGTATAAAATGAGAAACATATAAAAGGTAAGGCACTGTACACATTTTTTGCACCCCAGCATACAGAAATGTTTTTGAATCATTACCATCCAGAAAAATCTGCTTCCTTCTGAATTTCAACAAAGTTTCTATTGGACTAGCTTTGTTTTACTAAAAACAGATTTTTTTTTCAGAAGGAACTAAGCAGTTTAACTATGTACTGAAACAAAATTTAACCCTCTAATATTTTTTTTTTTTTTTTGTTTACAACTGGCATACATTACACAGCAAACAAGCTCCTAAAATATTTTTCAGCAATGCTTAAGAACTACCATTAAAGAAAGGCACAATAACTTGACGGAAACATTAATTTATAAGTTATTATGCAATGAATTCAGTCAAGTGGTTAACTATAAAATAAATTCACACAAGCACTGAATATCTGCTATTTTGATTTGAATTTTTTTTTACCTAATAGAAATAATGAGTAGGGACTATAGGGAAGGGGATCAGTATATACCCACTAGACATCAAATGGGTGCACATTAATTTACAAGTGTGAATGAATCATGATGGATGTAAAACACATTAATATGACATATTTTTATTTTCTTCATCTCCATGTTCAGGAACAGTTATATAAAAACATCTGGTGACTTTTACAATGGGAAATAACAGATAAAAAGAATTGATGAATTACCTGGCCTTCAATCATTTCATAAATAAGACAGCCTAAACTAAACCAGTCAGGGCTGAATGTGTACCTTTCATTGTCTATCACTTCTGGAGCTGAAATATAAATATACACATATATATACATAAAAAAATTATATCCATGTGCAACTACAACAAAATTTAAAGCCACATGATTTTATAACACCAAAACTGTCTGCACCCACTCATTTTCATATAAACTCATAGATGCCAACCTCTAAAAGTAGTTTTCAGTAACCAACATGTTCATTTTTCAGTAATTTTCAGTAACAATTTTTTTTCAGTAATTTTCAGTAATCCAGTCTACAGCGGCAAAATTGGGTATTTAACACTGCAACAAATTTTAATCTGTCACAACTATTAACAAAATAATAATAATAATAATAATAATAATAATAATAATAATAATAATAATAATAATACAATAAAAATTATTTGCTAGTGGGAAAATTTAAAATACTGTCTACCAGAAAAATATAATAAATTACCTCCAGACATGAAGAAAAATTATTCCTTGGAATGTTGCCAAATTATTATGATAAACTGGCTGTAGTTGCCATTTTGGCCTTCCTTAGTTCAATTTGCGAAAACTTCTGATAGCATAGTTCACTGTGTGCAATGCTGTTTATTTTTTCTATTAATAAAGAAGACAGCACATGACTACTTAAATTAGGTCTGAATCATTCATGGTTTTTTTCACAATATTGAAAATTCTTTCTGTACTTGCATTGTTATGAGGGACTATTAAAATAATTTTCATAATTTTGCTTAATGATTCATACTTTTAACTGGCCACTTTCATTTTTCATTAAAGAAATTCTATGCCACACTTCATTCATTCTCCCAGAAGTAACAGCACAGTTAAAATTTTCAAACTGGTAGTGAGCAAATTCAGATTCCACCTTGTCAGATTCTTCTGGTTTCAAAACTGGAAACAGGGAACACATATATTGGACTGATGCAAAAGAAACACTTTGCCTTAATGCTACATTTGCAATTTCAGCATGACTCAGAAATTCATCATTAAGTGGAAATTTTCTTAAAATGTAATTGCAGCCTGCCTTGTAAAATTCCCTTACCTCAGAATAAAAAGTAGCCACTGTGTCTTCACTCAGATCTGCAGTTGTGCCTATATAAGATCTCGCTTTTGACTCCATTACGAGATCACAGTTTTCTTTTTGATTTCTCCTTCTTTCAAAATTTCCATCTGCAAGAGATGTTGCTGTCACATCAAATGCTGATGGCTTGATAAATTGTACAAGCAATTCAGATAACAGACTATGAAGTTTTCTTTTTAATACATGCACAAGCGGAGCTTCCTGCTGCAAGAACACGTTAACAGATGTAAACAAAGGAAGAGTAGCAGATAAAAAAAAGACAATAAAGTTTAGATGAAGGATTTCCAATCATACTTGCAAGGTTCTTATACTGTGAATTCGCTTCTTCATTGTCACTAAAATAATGTTCTAGAGCCTCTCACTGTTCTAAAATTCTGTCAATGGATTCCAAAAGGGATAACTAGCGAGTATTGACATGCTTTAGAATTTTGTGTGGTTTAGTACCACAAACAGCTTGACTCAGTTTTAGATTGTGTTTCCTCTTTGAACTTTTCTCCAAAAAAAAAAAAAAAAAAAGTACAACTGTATCAGAAACTGCTCAACATTAAATCTTTTCAGTTGAGTAGCAGATTTCCGTGCAGCTAAATTTACTAAATGGCATGAACATCGCTGCACTATGATTGCAGGCTGAACCTTCTTTATGTGAGAAACAACACCTTTTACTTGACCTATGATAGTGTTAGCATTGTCACAGGAAAATGACACACAGTTGCTCCACGAGATATTTTTTTTAACAAACTCATTGTTCAAAACGTTGAATATTCCTTCACCTGTATTATTACTTGATTCAACCAATGATAACAAAACAGGTGAATTTTTCCCTATTTTTTCGTCAAAATATGTTATTGTAATGGGATACAGTTTATTTGCTTGAGCATCATTACTTCCGTCCGTAGATGGAGAAAAAGGATTTTTTTAACTTCAGATACGATGTTACTTGTAGAAACACTGGCCATGTGCTGAATTAGTGCAGTAGTAGCCTTGGTTCTTTCACACGAATATTTTTTTTGCGATCGCTGAATCGGGACACATGGCTTGAAATAACGGTTTTTCAAGCCTTCAGTTTTCGGAAATTTATCCAACATTTTCAAGCTGAACTGACTTTACTTTTCGGAAGTTTATCCAACATTTTCAAGCTGAAATACAAATATTTATGGAATAAAATGATATCTAACAATACTGGGTAGAGGAAACATTGCTAGAAAAAAATTACGATTACCAGAGAAATCTCATCTCCGTCTACTTTCCGTTTTCGAAGGATGAAATTCCGTCCTCCGACGGAGAAAACGACTCTTCCCCCTGCCGCCGCCAATCCTCCCAAAATTTAAGTTCAGTTATGCATCGATTTCGTACATGGTGCAAATGATAACAAAAAAGGACGGAATTCCTCGAATCAGCGTGAGAATCTCGTCGCCGAAGATTACGAGGAAATTTTCGGGCGGCCTAACTTCCGTTTTCGGAAACCGTTGCCTACAGTTTCAAGCTGAAATTATGCAAAGAAATTATATTTAACAGTACTGAACAGAAGCAACATCGCGCGAAGGGGGGGGGGGATACGATTACGGGAAAAATCTGCACTTCCCTTAACTTCCGTTTCCGAACGTTTAAAAAGACAAAACAACGTCCCCAGACGGAATACGACCCCCTCCCCAACTAATATCCCGAAAATTTCTTCACTTTTGCATCGATCTCGAAAATTTCTTCACTTTTGCATTGATCTCGAAAAAACAAAACAACAACAACAACAACAACAACAACAACCCAAAAAACCGGAGGGGACTCCGCGAATCCACGGAAGAATCTCACGTACGAATTCACTGCTGAATCGATTTCGAATGTCGTAAGATAACGCTAAAATATCGATGACCGGTAAATTTTAACTTTTGGCGCAAAATTGGTGCAGATTTAGTCGAAATGCCGATTTTTTTAGCAGAATGGCGCAAGAACAACGTTTTGGCGCGGGCTGGCGCAATTGGCGCAGGTGTGGCAGCCCTGAATGTAGCATTTAATGTTTTTCCCCAAGAAAAACTTGAAGAACCAAGAAAAATTTTTAAGTTGATGAAAATTTGCTTTCTATCTCAGAAAATTAAATTAAATGGCGATTTTCCGTAATTTCAGCGGTGTTTCCGTACTTCTGTAACAGCAACCTAAAATCCGTAAAATTACGGAAAATCCGTACTAGTTGGCATCTATGTAAACTAGACAAAGTACCTATGCAGAATAATGGCAATATAATCTATGACACAATACAATACATTGGCATTTTTCTTCATTGTTTGTAGATTATACATTGAATGAACAATAACAGTGTATAATCTATAAGTCTATATCTATATATCATACTTGTATTATACACTGAATGAACAGTGGCAGTGTATAATAAATCTAATCTATATATTATACACTGAATGAACAATAACAGTGTATAATATATGCAAAGCAGCATTCTGTCCAGTCACGTGGGAAGCTGAAACTGGCAATGTCTATAAATAAAACAGATTTCTATGCAATGGAAACTAGTCATAGGAAAGTAATCATGGGTAAAGGCATCAACGTGAATTTGTCCCTGGCCAGATGGTAACTGTGAAGAAGGCCAATTGTTCAATTGCTGAACTGTTGGGATTTCCATGTCATATGTGCATACCAAGGTCTTTAGTAGTATCTCATGGTACAGTGAAACCTCTCCGAGCGACCACCTCCAGGCCAATTTTCTCAGGCACGGAATTTTAGACCATAGACGTAATGTTAAAAAGCACCCTATGAACGACCAAGCCAACTTCCACGAGTGACCGGCTTTCCCCCTTCCCTCCCTAAAAGAAGAATTCGACCCGCTTGGACGTGGGTGAACATGTGGAGAGGAGACAGCTGTCTGACTTTGACGTGTGATTGCTGATTGCTCGTTTGAGGGTGGGCATTCGAGCATTGCATTGTCAGATAAAAGAAATAAATTCTCTTGTCGTCTTGGGCCAGTGGTGAATCTAGTGTTCATTCAAGAATTCAAGTGGATAATTTTCGCTTCTTACAATGTCTAAAAAACGAGGTTTTTAACCGCGTGTTGAAGTCATAAAATTGCATGAAATTTGACAATCTGAAAGGAAGTTATCAGAAACATTTAACTGCGGTAAGATTCAAATAAACAAGATTATAAAGGACAAAGTTACAATTTTAAAAGAATGGGAGGACTTCAAGTTTCGTGGAATCAAGTGGATTCGCCTCGCAAAGTTTTCGGATATCAACGAAGCTGTGTTGGAGTGTTTCAAAATCGCAAGGGCAAAGAACATTCCGATCAGTGGACTTTTGATTAAGCAAAAGGCTATCGAGATATCAGATGCTCTCGGGATTGAAGGCTTTTTCTGCTAGCAATGGATGGTTGAACAAATTTCAGATCCGACACAGCATCGTTTTTCGTGCATTGAGTGGTGAAACGGCAGATGTAGATCAGCAATTGTGTGAGGATCGGGTTACGAGACTCCCATTACTTTTGGTCGGTTATGAAGACAAGGACATTTTCAATTCGAACGAAACAGGACTTTTTTCCATGCTCTGCCAACGAAAAGCACGATGCAAAAATGGGAAGAATCACAAGGAGGCCAAAGTGCAAAACAATGCTTAACGCTTGCATTTTGTGTTAGTGCTGCAGTCGAAAAAGAGAAACCGTTGGTGATCTGGAAATGCCAAAGACCAAGATGTTTAAAGGAAAAAAACATTGCAAATATGGGTGTGATTCGGAAATCAAATTCAAAGGCGTGGATGACTCTCCCTATATTTGAAGAGTGGCTCATAAATATTGACCAAAAGATGATAAATCATAGAAGTATGAAAACTCCACTTGCCATGCACATGAAGCAAATCTCAAAAATGTAAAATTGCTATTTTTAACCTCAAACACTACTGCTAATTTACAGGTGTGATTAAATGGTTCAAAAATGTATACCGGCGTTATGTATTGCAATCGATCTTGGCTCGAATTGATGAAAGCGCAACTGCTTCGGAACTGACCAAGAAAATCACAGTTGCAAACGAGTGGATAAAATCTGCCTGGAGGGATGTTTAGTCCAGATCTTATCAAAAAGTGTTTGATAGTAGTGAAATGACAAATTCAAAATTTTAAAACCAAACTAAGCCACTTGATAAAACGAGCATCAGCGACGAGATATTAGTTGAACTCTCCAAGGTTGTTGTCATCGAGTGCGACCAAACATCAGTGGAGTATAAGGAAAACATCGAGTGCTTCAATGACCTAGGTGAAAATTGGGAGGCACGACTTTTGGAAAACGCCGCTGCGCAAGGTAAGTAGATTGCATTAAAATTGTTATAACATATGTACTGTACACAGATGTTTTTCGGATTCACAATGTTTTCGGATTCCAAGCCATTACAAATAAAAGAGCTATAAGAATTAAGGTTAAACACTGATACTTAAATTATTTCTTAAATTTACTTCATCAAAAAATGCCAACAAAGGCGGCTATGTGTATCACTGCTATATCAATCAGTTCCGTATTGGGAACAACACGAAAACTAGCCTGTTTCTCTTTATCCATTCACTCATGAAAATTTTTTCAACATTCCTTCATGATGTGTATGTATATAACAAAGAAGCAGGCTAAAAATAAATAAATAAAAAAATGCAAATTTAAGTGCGAGACAACCAAGAGGGACAGTTAAGTGTTATTATATGTCCTTCCTTTTTCAAAATAATTTTTCCCCTGTAATGCATATTTTGCTCAAAGTTTAAGAATGCGATTTTCACTTTAAACCTGTTTTACCAGCATATGTGCTAGCTGGTTGTTTTAGTAGTTAACAGGTTTAGTAGAATTTAATTTTAAAGGATTTTATTAACTTACAAAATTTGTTTTTGATGCACTTAAGCAGATGTATAACAATATAGCAGAAACCCACTTCCAGGTCTTTGTAGTCTAAATGACAGAAGGATCATTTCTGTTTGACCCTGAAGATGCCATAAGTGATTATTCTCCACATGTTTTACACCATATGTCTCCTTTTATAATCTCACACTTTTAGGGGTTACTGTTTTTTAGTTTAAGCCCTTATCAAGGGGATATACAGCTTGGTGAAGGCAGCGGCCAGTGCGACATGAAGGCAGAGGGTGCTAAGAATCCCCGGAGAACCGGACTAGGCTGCCATCTGATGATGACCTTGGCTACATATAATGGACGCTCCCTATCTTCTGATTCAAGGCTTCTTGAATTGGAAGAGGAACTACAAAGGATCAAGTGGAACATCGTCGGGCTAAGTGAGGTAAGGAGAAAAGGAGAAGATCTCATTGAACTGAAAAGTGGACATCTCTTCTACTATCGTGGGACTGATACTGGCAGAACAAGTGGTGTTGGATTTATAATAAACAAGAAACTTAAGGATAAAGTTGTAGAAGTTGAAAGTTCCTCTGACAGAGCTGCACGACTCGTTATCCAACTCTCGAGAAGATACCAGACTCAGATTATTCAAACTTATGCACCCACCACAAGTCACCCTGAAGAAGAAATTGAAGAATTTTATGAGGAAATTCGTCATCTAAATAATAAAGGTAAGCAGCACTTGAAGATAATTATGGGAGATTTCAATGCAAAAATAGGGCAACGGCAAAAGAATGAAACTTCAGTAGGTAAATTCGGTCACAGCAACAGAAACCAGCGTGGAAATACTCTCGTAGAGCTTGCAGAGGCAGAAGGGTTTCTCATCTTGAACTCCTTTTCCAAGAAAAAGCCACACAGGAAAGGGACATGGAGACATCCAAATGGGACAACAAGTGAAATTGATTTTATTATGTGTAACAAAAAATTCGTCATGGAAGACTGCAGTGTACTAAACAAGTTCAACATAGGTAGTGACCATAGATTGGTGAGATGTAAGATGCACCTCAACACTAAACTCGAACGTAGCAAGCTCATAAGACAAACAAAATGTATTAACATAACCAACATTAAAAAACACCATAATACCTTCAAGTTGGAACTGAAGAACAGATTCTCTGCTTTAGAAGGCCTAACATCGGAAGAAGTGGATATTTCTGAAGTTAACAGAAAAGTAACCAAAGCTCTTATGGAAACAGCAACAAAATTAACTGGGTCTAAGAACAAGTTGCATGTGAACAAATTATCAGGAAAAACCAAAATGTTGATGCAAGAAAGAAGAGAGATGAGGACAACTAAAGAAGATGTGACTTCCAAAGTGGAATATATATAGAGCTATGCAAGACAGTACGAAAAAGTATCACTGAAGACTTAAGGAAATTCAACTGTGAACTAGTAAGGAAAGCAATTGAAAACAACCAAAGTCTAAAGATAGCAAAGGGACATCTCAGTAAGGGAAGAAAACAGATTATGGCACTGAGAAAAGAAGATGGTTCTGTAACAAGAAATAGAGGCGAAATTTTGACAAGAGTGAAAGATTTCTACTCCAAATTATACGAAAGGGATGATACATGTACTCCGGACATCATGAAAGGTACCAGTACCAGAGTTCTTCCAGTCCTCCCAGCAGAAGTTGCACATGCAATCAAGAACATGAAGCGGGGAAAAGCTCCAGGAGAAGATGGAATTACTGTAGACATCATACAAGAAGCAAGTGGAGAAATCAAAACAGTACTCGCCCAAATTTTCACTCGATGCCTTAATGAAGGGAAGATTCCTGAGGATTGGAACAACGCTACAATGATCTTGCTACATAAAAAAGGTGACATTGAGGATCTCAGGAACTACAGACCTATCAGCCTCCTATCAGTGGTTTATAAAATCTTCACTAAAGTTCTTTCACACCGCTTAAAGGTGACACTGGACATGGCTCAACCGAGAGAACAAGCTGGATTCAGGAGTGGCTACAGCACAATAGATCATATCCACGTACTGAGAGAACTAATTGAAAGAGCGAGGAATACGAACTTCCATTGTGCATGGCTCTTATCGATTATGAAAAAGCCTTTTGATTCGGTGAAACCATCAGCAGTTACAATGGCCCTGAAATCCTGCGGTATTGAAGATGCGTACATTAATATTATTAACATCTATGAAAATGCAAGTGCAAAGATTCGGCTGTTTGAAAATACAACACACATAAAAATTAGAAAAGGAGTGAGACAAGGTGACACCATATCTCCGAAGCTCTTTAATGCCACATTGGAAAATGTCTTTCAATCACTGAACTGGGAAAACAAAGGGATAAAGATTAATGGAGATTATCTAACCCACCTTCGTTTTGCTGATGACAGTCATTTTTGCAACTACCCCATCAGAGCTGCAGAGTATGATCCAAGAACTTGCTGGCAAGAGTAAAGAAGTGGGATTAAAAATGAACTTTCAGAAGACAAAAGTGATGTTCAATGCTTTTACAAGAAATGAAGATTTATCGATTGATGGAGAAAAGCTGGAGATAACAGACACGTACATTTATCTTGGACAGCAGATATCAAGTGAGGGTCACATTGATGAAGAAATTAATCGGCATACAAAACTTGCCTGGAGAGCTTTTGGAAGAAACAGCATAATTTTCGAGAGCAATATGCCATTATGTCTTGAAAGAAAAGTGTTTGATCAATGCATCCTTCCAGTGCTTACGTATGGTGCAGAGACGTGGACCTTAACTAAAAGAGACATACAAAGGCTGCAGACAACTCAAAGCAGCATGGAGAGGTGCATGCTTGGTGTAACCAGGAGAGATAAGAAGAGGAACTCGTGGATCCGCAAAATGATATATTCTTTAAAATATATATTTAAAAATTTTTTTTTTTTGGTGGGCTTATTACTTGCATCTATGACTTTGCAGAAACCCATTTCCAAATAGGTCTTTGTGGAAGTGAGAAAATGCAGAGTTTTTGCTGGTCCTTGATAAAGCCAAGGCTCAGTATTCTCGACACTTTCTACATTCAGTTTTTATTTTTCTCTTTTTACTCGCACTGGTCAATACATAACCTTTTCTATGTTGTACTTGGTGTGAGTCAAAAAATTTTTTTGCTTCAGTCTCTTAATAGAATGTGAATTCTGAATTTTCATAACTGCTGCGTTGCACGTTTTGATCTTCAGGTTATTTTGCATCTTTCGTTTTAAATTCTAAAGTTTTTCTTATGTTTTCGGCTTTGCTCTTTAGTATATATATATATATATATATATATATCATCATCATCATCATCATTGTCAACCATTATCAATCCACTGCTGGACGAAGGTCTCCCCAAGTTTCCTCCACAACGGTCTGTCTTGTGCCAGTCTCCTCCATGTCACCCCTGCATACTTTCGAATTTCATCCACCCATCTCCCATGTGGTCTTCTTCTGGGTCTTTTCCTGTCCCTTGGAATCCAATCTAAAATTTCGGCTGTCCATCGATGATCTGTCCTTCTGGCAGTATGTCCAGCCCATTGCCATTTCAGGGATTTAACTCTGATCATGATGTCTTCCACTCTTGTCATTTTTCGGATCCACGAGTTCCTCTTCTTATCTCTCCTGGTTACACCAAGCATGCACCTCTCCATGCTTCTTTGAGTTGTCTGCAGCCTTTGTATGTCTCTTTTAGTTAAGGTCCACGTCTCTGCACCATACGTAAGCACTGGAAGGATGCATTGATCAAACACTTTTCTTTTAAGACATAATGGCATATTGCTCTTGAAAATTATGCTGTTTCTTCCAAAAGCTCTCCAGGCAAGTTTTGTACGCCCTATATATATATATATATATATATAAAGCCATCAAAAAAATTAAAAATATTTGCATACATGCATACAAACAATGAAAAATTGAAATACCAGCAAAAAAAAAAATTTAGCTCTTAGAAGGCAGAATTCCATGGCATTATTTCTGCAGGTTGACTGGATTCTCTACGTGGCATCAAAAATTTGGTTTGGCCATCCAGGAATTTTTTACTTTGATGATGCCTGCCACTTACATGCTTTTCTCCATTGATCTTCTTCTGCCTTCTTAACTTTTGCTTTTGCACTTAAATTTCTTAGCCATATAAAGGTTCTAGTTCTAACATATAACTTTATCACCTCTATAGGAACATCTAGAAACCTCTAACCAATTTTCACACATAGTTTGTGTACAATGCTGTGTTCCTGGGATAAAGAATCATATCCATGAACTTCTGTAAACATCAAAACATCAACTCAAATTGGCTAACTTTCTCCAACCATCGATCAGGTTGAACAAGCAGGACACCTCGTGAAAGGGTCTCAATCCAGCCAACAGGTACTGGTTCTGTAATGGATGGTGGATTAAGTAGCAGGCTAGTTGGTGTACACAGCGAACGGTCATATTTTCTTCTTTGTAAGTTATGTAACCTGCAAGGTACGGAAAGCCTTCTACAGAGCAGTCAGAGCCAAAGGGAGTAGGAGGTGGTACCTGAATACCTGCACAGTTTTGTAGTGTAATATCCCGGAATATATTTTTTTTAATATTCCTTTTCTTTGTTGATATATTAACAAGGGTTTCCAATGCACGGTTCCGAACTCCATGGTCATGACATCGAAGTGCAGTTGGAGTTGCAGTCTCAGATCCTGAAATGTCAATATTGGCTCTCGTACTTACCCTATTAATACTAGTATTATTGCTTGTAGGAAGGTTTAATGTAGGTACCACACCAGGCTTCAACATTTTTCTGCTAGTCACCACAAGCTGCCTTTAAGTCACACTCGTAGTCATGTGTGAAATGTTGAGAACACACTCTTGCATTAGAAACTTTGAAGGTATCCTTATCACTTCAAAAATTGTGGATGCATTTCTGAATCCACAATTTTTGAAGTGATAAATCCTTGGGAAATGCAGGGTGCATAATGTCAGTATTCTTGGTTTTCTTATTGCCCATAGTACAACAGGCCACTGCACAACCTGGCATTATTGTGTTTCTTACGAAATACAGAAACAATGAATCTCGGTGGTAAATAAGTATCAAAATAAACACAACATAAACATCAAACTAAAGATGCAAATCAATTGCGTTAATAGTGAAAACTCCAGCAAACCAATTGTAAACAAACGGTAATGCAGGAAGTTGAAAGACTGAGCTGCCACGCCTACGTCATGTCATGCACGGTTTCAAAATAACCACGTCCGATACTGCGCAGCTCAAGCAGGACCCCCGGTGTACACCAAGACTGTGTGAAATATGACAAAACTTCCAACCAATGCGAATTCAGTGGGACAAACTTATCTGTAACTTGAAACTGATAGATCTTATAGCATAAACAAAGAAAATCTCCAAAATAGTGAACTTGCATGGTGATTTTTCATGAAGACATAATTATACATACATACACATCACTAAGCTGTTTTCTGAGATTCAGAGGTTAGCTCCAAAAAGAAATACAAACTTCCAGATATTTTTACTTATTGTTGTCATATCAAACTTCGCCATTTACAGCGATCTTGACATACAACTTGTGCTTCACTGATATCCATTACACGCCGTACACAAGATCTTTTATACTTCATACTCATAATCTTTTTCTCATGCAGACACTGCTGAATCTGATCCACCCATGTCTTCCTTGGCCTTCCTCTGCCTTTCCTTCCTGCCACTTGGGCTGAAAAGATTTTCTTAGTAAGCATTTCATCACTCATTCTTTCAACATGGCCAAACCACCGAAGCATATTGGTCTCCACCTTGCTAACAACATTTTGCTTTACATCACACAACGAGGGGCAGCCAAAAAGTTAGTTGCACTCCTCCGTAAAACATTTCGGTAAAAGGATATTTTGTTGACACTTTGTGGCAACACTGCTGGCATTTATCTGCAGCACGTGCCGCAGTTGCTTCTATGCAGTAGTTTTAGTTCGCTCGCTAACGAGTCGTGAACATGCCTCGGCAGCTGCTGGTGGCGTCCAAATTGGAACTGCCAGCGATTCGTTTTTTGTGGGCTAAAGGGTGTAACTGCACTGAAATTTTTTGGCAGTTGAACAAAGTGTACGGTGATAACGCGATATCGCGTCAAGCTATCGCAAAGTGGTGCATCTTGTTCGAGAACGGACGTACTGATATCGAGGACAATTACCGCAAGGGAAGACCGCATGCGGCGAACTTAACGAGGGACCTTCTGAAAAAGTTTAGGGGGAAGGTGTGGACCCCCCCCCTTTATAGCCCAGATCCTGCGCCACGTGACTTCCACGTCTTCGGTCCCATGAAACAAGAACTTGCAAAGCGATGATATCACTCAGATGACGAGGTGAAAGCTGCAACCCAGCAATGGATATCGGACGTTGGATGGAATTTCTTCGCAGACGGCATAGAAACACTTGTGCCGCGTTTCGACAAATGTTTCAATAAACTAGGTGATTACGCCGAGAAGTAACTTTTGTATGGAACTTTCAGGTACATATAACATTTTTCTGTAATTTCGATTCTGTGTTCTTTTATCAAGCAGTGCAACTAACTTTTTGACTCACCTACGTAATAATATATCATGCTTTAATATATCATGACATAATTTAAGGATACATTAATTAAAACATTACTTTCATATCACCTAAATACACACTGAAACACACACACACATGCACACAGTACATAAGCCTACATGCATACATAACATATATGACTATATTATTACCAGATATTCTCATCACTATCACCAATAGCAGAAATTTCTTGTTCATAATTTTCCTCATCATCATCATCAATAGAAGACTTAATCACCATCATCATTGTTATATTCTTTATCTTCTACAGGTGCTATATTTTTATCATCCCCTTTGTTTTCGTTGCTTTTAATTAAGTGTAGTTCTTTCAGGAGTTATCAGACTTCCAAGGTAATGCAGATTTCTTCTTTTGGGGTAAAGTCTGTATATTTGAGATGAAAGGATCTGAAGTGATCAGCAGTAGATTCAGAACATCTTGCATTGTGTCTTTCCGTGAAGTTTTTGGTGCACGACTTTCACGGAATTTTCTTGTGTTTATTCCTAGCCTCTTGCACTTCTTTGGAAAGCATGCTAATCAGTAACATTGCATAATAAATGGCCTGTGCTCCATCACCTTATGCACAGTGACAGGCATATAAAACAATGGATACAATTTTAAGCTTTTTTTTTTTTTTTTTTTTTTCCATGTGCATACAGACAAAAATATTTTAGGATTTACTAAGAAGCCAGAAGAAAGAGTTGTGAGAATGGGTTCAAATCTCTGTATTAAATTTTGATAAATGCCACTTATTTCTGCTAAAAGTTTCAGGTTCTGAAAAAAAGTGGTGAGCTGCACTGCCATCATTGGAATTTCCAGTTCCTTTGAGGATCAGCTAGATCACAATCAATCCCATTATCTTTTTGAAATTTTTGCGAATAAGTTCTTTTCTTGTTTTCACCTTTCGGGATTGCCAACTGTAAGTAGTTTCCTTTTTCTCTGGTGAAAATGATTTTATTATTGTTTTATTAAACAATAATATATTATTGTTTTCTTAAACAATAATTAAAAATTAAAATTTGTGCAGAATTTTGTAATAGCAAATAATAATAGTTTAATAAGCATTATGAAACATCAAAATCCCGTTTGTTCAGCTTACAAATTTAATACGATAAATTTAAACTTTTATTCCAAGATTAATGGTGTGATATCGACGCATTAAATTAATATAAATTAAATTTAACGGTTGCATTTATTTAAATCTGCTTAAATCAACATCTTACTTATGTTTACATGTGGTTTATTGCCAGTTTGTGTTGATTAGGTATGGTACTGATCCGACACTCTGCTTTCAATAGAGGGAAAGTCCTGGTTGTACATTTATTTTATTGTTAATCACCTGGGGGGGGGGGCAAATATCAGAAAAAGGCACAAGTGGTGCATGTTGCAGTTTAAAGTTCCTTATAGCAATATACTTATTTTTTATAGATAAGTTTGGACATGTTTTTTTTTAGTCTGTTCAAAATTTTCAAAAAATTAATTAATATTTTCTTCATAAAGAATGCTAGTTAATAGCATGGCCACACAATTTTCAGAATATGTTACACACACGTACCTTTAACTAAAATACCCAATGGGAATAAAAGCTTTCACCTGTTTACACTCGGTTGTAGCCACTAACTAATCTTACAGAGACATGAACCCTCTGATCCCAGAGGCAAGGTCAGTGATCTCATCAACATTCAACTTTGAGGCTCTGCCATGCGGTCATATTTCAGATTACGCTTGTTTAAAGGTTGAATCGTGATAGAGTAATATGTTTACGATATTATTGAACTAATTTTTACTTATTTTCTCAAGATTGACTAAAATGACTTTTGTCCTGCTAGATTTGGGTTTGGGACCAGTGTGCAATGGGGGAAATGTGGCTGAACAAATGTGCAACTGACCATTGAGGCGAGTGCAGACTGTCCCACACTATAACAAGGAATCGCATGACTACTGCAGAGCAGATGCTAGAATTTAATGAGGATGCATCTACAAGCTTATGCACAAAGACTATTGGTAGCACCATGGAAAAAAAAAAAGCTAATAAGCTATGGCACTAACATCCACATCGTGTTCCTTTGTCGACTGCAAGGCACCAAAAGATTAAATTGCAGTTTACAAAGGCCTATTACAACAGGAATGCGGAGGACTGGAAACATGTCATCTGGTCTTATGAATCACAGTTTCAACTGTATCATGCCCATGGGAGGGTGCGTGTGTGGTGCGAGACTCGTGTAATAGATATGACCTGTTCATGATGCAGATCGGCATGTCCGCTATCCAACGTGAAACTGTCACCACCAGGTGGCGCTGGTGGCAGGGAATAGAAAATACAAATTCTGTGGTGGCAGCCATTATGAAATCATTGTGTGTCGACCAAAGAGGTTAGAATAAGTTATCTGAAGATGCCCTTGTTAATGGAGCAGTACCACTTTGCATGAAGCCTATAACCGCAAGCAACAGCCGTCAAAGTGTGGGAAAGCTGATGGTTTTCAAGGCTATTGCAATGCATTTTGTATTGGCTGAATCGCCTTTTTTCATCACAAATGTTTCCAATTTTGCATTGTAACCTGCTGCCGATGTGTGAGAAAATACTGGATTTATAGAATTCTTAATTATTTTGAGGCTCCATCCCATTTTTATTTTAAATTGAAATATACGAACTTTAGCACAAATTCTAAACAAAATGTAACATTAAAATTGAAAACTTCACTCATGTAAAAAGCATAATTCACTCCAATTTGATAGTCAAGAAATGCATATAGCATATTAAATCTGCTTATTTTTGTGGTGCAATACACAAAGATTTGCCAAGCTTTCGTACACCACTGGGATGCTTTTTGAAGGCAATGGTAGACATAAAAATGTAGACATAAAAATTTATGTCTACCATTGCCCTGAAAAAGCCTCCCAGTGGAGTGTGAAAGCTTGGCAAATCTTTGTGTATTATACCACAAAAATAACGGATTTAATATGCTATAAGCATTTCTTGAGTATTCAAGTCTGGTGCATTTTAAACAACATTTCCGGTTTGATATTAACACGGTTTCTGCAACCAAAAACCACACAATTCCAAAATACACACAGTTGAAATTACACGGGTATCATGTAAACAACGTCAAATTCCCAAACTTTTCAAGGCTTCATGGTTAAGAGACTCAGGGCATCTCCAGAAGTATTATTCTAACCTCCTTGGTGTCGCAACATAGATTGCCATCGTCGTTAGCGTATTCTACTTAATTTTTTTCTGTCAGTTATTTTAAGAAAATAAAGAAATCACTAGCTGTGTTCCATTATACAAGTCTTACAAGCTCGTTGTTTCATAACAAATATTTAGTGCAACGACCAGAGTTCTTCAAAAAAGATGTTAAACAATAGATATAACATCACATGTCTGTAACCCTCATGAGTTATATCGCAATTTACTTTACAAAATTATTAAGGCAGTAAGAAAAGCTACCAAAAATCCAAGTTTTGTGTTTCAGTTGCAAGATGTTTACATCTATGCATTTCAATTATCACTAAAATGAAAGGCTTTTTTTATATTGCAATAATAATGAGATAAGATTAAATGACCATCCTTTTTTATATTTATTTCATATTGTGTGTCACTTATATCAGTTCAGTTTTGATTAAAGTGTGGGTTTATTTAATTTCAAACAACATATTTGTTGGCAAAACCACATCTGCTATCACTGTTGTTTACATTTTTAGTTATGGTCCCTACCGCCACCTAGCAGTCAAAACTTTCAACATCTCGGACACTTTTCCTTTAGACAGATCTCTGATGGGCAGGTCATATTTATTATGTGAGTCTTGGTGTGGTGTATATCACACGAAGCGATGGACCCAGCTTGCCAAGTTGCATCATAGAGACACGTGAAGGCAGGGCAACAGTTTAGGGTGTGTTTACATGGGACTCCTTACTCATTAAGGTCATCACCAGCACAAGGTATGTGAACTAGAGATGAGCACAGGCTCATTTTTTAAGAACTGAATCCAGGTCGGGCCTGTTATATAATCATTTATGACTGGCTCGGGTCCAGCCTGGGTTTGAACATTTGTGCAAATTTTCCTTATGTGAATAAGGAAAAAATGAAGCATATTGTTTTTACTCCTATTTATACTTTCATCATTAGATAAGAATGTTAGGGCTTCCCATTAATGTCGACACCTTCTCAAAAAAAAAAAAAAAAAGAGAGGAAGAATTACTATTATGTGCATCATATTCATGTAACACAATGTCCTTCAATCTGTTTCCCAAGTGTATCAAGTTAATTCGTTTACCTCGGCTCAACTTCGTGTTTTCATGGAATGACCGAAAATTCCCATTTTTCATATTGTAGCTAGCAGAACATTAAATTTTAGTCGCCACAAAACTTTATACTATCAGTTTTTATTGTATCTAGAAGAAAATACATAGTTGTTACTTAAAACACTCACAGAAGTTTTTGAGTTACAAAACGCAAGCGAAACACTCAACAAACAGTAATCAAGAATTTCAGGCAAAAAACAAAAGGCAGACTACAGCCCCATTCAGGTGTGCATTTCCCATTGCGTTAGTTAATTCGGTTAGCAGTGTTAAATAAAACTAATTAAAAACGTGAAAGGGAAAATTAACTTGAGCCCGGGCTTGTACATTAAAGATGTGTTGCAAGAGCCCTCCTGGGCCAGGCCTGGATGTTTCGGGGCTTTTTGTTTTAGCCGGGCTGCGCTCATCTCAAATGTGAACATCCTCACCAATCATCTACACCAGTTCATAATGATTCTCTTTCTATAACCGTGACATCATCTGTCAACAGGGAAATGCCACAGAGCGCCTTCCGAGTGGCGACCAATTGGTTCCAGGAGCATTCAAGTGAGTTTACTGCAATTGAATGCCTCCACTCCTCAACCCCATTGAGAATCTGTGGGGCAAATTCGAAAGATCTGTTCAAACACACCAACCCCCCAGTGGCAAATGTAGATGCTCTACGACAGGCAATCTCCGCATGGGCAACTCCATGTTTTCAACACCTCACTGAGTTCTTACCAAGATGTCTGGCTGCTGCGAGGGCAAAAGGTGGAGAAAATGCTATAAGGTAGATTTATATAACTATTTGTCAATTCAATTTACAATTAGTTAACAACAAAAGTTGGAATGGCAGAAAAATTCTTATCATATGAAGCAATGTGTGGAACATCAGTTTCTCTCTCCACCTCCACCCCCTTCCTTAAGCAATCAATAGAGATCTTACAGATATACAGGGAGTCTCAAAAGTCCTTGACACATTTATTTAAAAATTTGTTAAAAAAAAACTATTTGGGATATGAACATAATTTTAGCAGATTTTGTTAACTTACTTAAAAGTTTTTTTACTGTTTCCCAAATAGGTCACTAGGTGGCACTACTGATTTAATCACAAAGTAAATTTTAAAAATGTCTACTCCAACAGAGAAAGCGATATGTGTTGGTTGGTTTTTCAAAACGAAATCTGTTACCCAAGTGCAAAGCAATGTTCGTTCAAAATTTGGAAAAGATCCTCTAAGTCATAATAACATCTTAGCTTGGCACCAAAAGTTTCTGGAAACTGGAAGTTTCCTTGATAGGCCAAGATGTGGAAGACCAAACACGGGTGAAGGTGATGTCAAAAGCATTTGTGAAGCCTTTTCATGTAGCCCTACTAAATCAATATGAACTGCCACAAAGAAATTGGCAATTCCTTGTGCAACAGTGCATCGAGTCTTACACCAAAAATTCTGCCTATATGCCTACAAAGTGCAGATATTGCATGCTTTACTGCCAGATGACATGCCACGCTGTTTTAACTTTGTTGTGGTCAAGCTACATAAATCATCTACAGGCAGATAATGACTTTGTACAAAACATTGTTTTTACAGAAGAAGCAACTTTTCATGTTTCAGGTAAAGTCAACTGCCAAAATATCAGAATTTGGGGGTCTGAGAATCCATATCACTTCATCGAACATGTCCGGGATAGTCCTAAAGTGAATGTGTGGTGTGGCTTAATGGCTGATCGTGTGATCAGACCTTTCTCTTTTGCAGAATCCACAGTCACAAAATAAATTTATTTGGATATGATTCAAGTTTTTGCTGTCCCTCAAATTTGTCATTTACATCCTAAAATCATTTGGCAACAAGATGGTGCACCACCACATTGGTGTAACATTGTGCGATTTTTTTAAAATAAGGGATCTCCAACCAGGTGGATTGGACGAGATGGACCCATTCCATGGCCACCCCATAACTGCCAACTTTCAGAAACTGAAATCCGTAAAAAAAAATTAATTGATATATTCAATGAAATCACTTGTCGTGTATATTGATTAAATGTACCAAATATATCGATTAAAAAACGATGTTAGCTAAATCAAGTATCAACTTTTAATTGATATGACTACAGATGTTTGAATTTATCGACATGTTTATTTCGATTAAAATAGAATCTACATATAATTTCTCATTACTATGCATTATGATCTATAAAGAGATAAAAATTTATTTTTACTGATGTTTGCATCTAAAGGGAAGGATGCTCTACTCTTTGCCCCCCCCCCAACCCAATAGGATCGTATCCCACGCCGTCACGAAACAAACTAAAATTTTTGCAAAAACAAACCATTTTCATGTTAGGTTTATCTTAAGGAAAGATGGACCAGACAGTCAAATAAAAAAAAAAAAAAAAAAAAAAATGAAATAAATGAGTGACTGAGGGACACTAATTGGTAAATTATGCTCAACTAAAACCAAAGTGAACAAACATTTTGCATGAATCGCATCCAGTCCATAACTTTTAACAAAGGAAGTTGATTTCTAATTTTTTTTTCATGCAGTCAACATTAGATTTATGCTTGGCACTAGAAATATGATTAGTAATATCATTCCTTCCACCACACGAAATGCTGAAATTACATCAACACGCAGCGCAAAATGCATATTTTTCATTTTTTGAAGATTTTGCAACACAACGGAATCCCGCAGAAATACACATCATGGAATGTTTGATAGTAACCCCCCCCCCCCCGTTTATATTGCTGCTCATAGCGAATCACTAATACTAAATTTATTGACACTTGAAAAAAAAAATGCAAGTAAAACTGCTATAGTAAAACATTAAGAGTTTAAAGAGATGCCTCTTGCAGAGGAAAAAATAGTACCCCAACATATTAATTTCATTGAATCAAGCCAAGACATTTTTATGCACGTTATCAAACAATGAACAAAGCACGGTTGGAAAGCATAGAGAACTTACTGACTAATGATCCAGCAAAATAAATCATTGCAAAAAAAGCACAGGCTCAAATGAACATTGGACTTGCTTTTTTTTAAAAAAACAAACTTCCTCTTACTTCGTTAGGTCAAATTTATTGCCAGAAGTTACGAAACCATGCCCCAATGCATTTTCAATTTCACAAAACTGGCAGCTTTTGCTTAATTTCATCATATTGGGTATCAATAGCGGCTTAAAATTTCCACAAGTTTGAAATCGTTAAATTTGCGACCCCAAGGGATTAACAATGCATTATCTGAAAAGGAGAAGGGGCGAAACAGTGAGAGAGAGAGAGAGAGAGAGAGAGAGAGAGAGACAAGCTGCATAATTGTTGCTATAGTCTTTGCAACCCCCTCTCTGTAATCGATTACAAAAAAAAAAAAAATCAATTGCAGAGTAATCGATTACAGAGTGGGCTGCAACAACTACAGCCCATATGATTTGCCGGAAATATGGAAACATTTTGCAGTTCTTTCAAATTATGGTAACGTTTGACTTGTTTTTTCCGTAATTCAAGTAATATTTGATTTTGTTGGAGATGAGATATGCCTGCGCCCTTTTATTATAGATTGTGAATAATGTGCCCAATTGACTTTTGTTTGATTGGTGGATAGTTTTATATCACGTGGCATTAGTTACTGATGTAGAATGCAATGTATTTAAGACACTGTTCTTTGAGCCTTCATTACATCTGAGGATGGGGTGACTGTCACCTAGAAAGTGCTTATGTTTTAATTGTAAATAGCGTTCATATTTTAACATCAATAAATCGTGCTTAGACGGTATATCAATGTTTATTTTGTAGCTCGCACGGAGAATTAGTTTTTAACTTAACTGGCATTATTGCTGCCATTATAACTATTCTTATTATTAGTTGTATATATGCACTTACCCATGTATCCAACAGTTCCAACTCTGCCTCGAACAGTTTCGTTTTCGGGAATATCAACTGCTAAGCCTAAATCCGAAATTCTTACATGACCTAAAATTTTGAAAAACACATAGACTGTGATACATCATACACACAAAACACTTCACGAAAGTTACAGAAGTTTAATATAGACAGATCCATAGAAAATTCACAGAGAATTAAAATTTACTGTAAAACAAAAACAAAAAATAATGCTTAATAACATTGTCACTACCAACTAAAAACCACAATGCACACATGTAAGATTCATTCCTCTGGTGTGCATGTTTTTAAAGCATATGCTATGAAATAAAATGCTATTTTCACATGTTTCTTAGTTATTTTCTCTTTAAGCCTTTCAAGCATTGGCAAAAATACTTTCTATCATCCTCACCTGATGCAGAGGCATATAACTAGGGCAGGGCAGGCTGCCCTGGGTTCAAATCTCACTACCTACAATCTGATTGAAACTGGAATTGATACTTTTGCACCAGTTTCTAATCGGGTTTTTACGCGCTGCACCTTTTTCATTTGGACATTTACAGCATTTGCTTATAAAATACGTTTTGCCAGTTAAGGTAACTTGGCAACTTAAAATTTGCATTTCGTCTAAAAGAAATTCAGGGATGTTAGTTGCACACATTCAGAAATGGATATCACTTGTATATACACCTAAAAGCTGTTTTGAGCCAGTTTGGTGGTAAAGAGAACGTTATAATAGCAGGGAACTTCAATGCTACAGTAGGTGTGCAGAATGCGATTTCTGACAATGTTCTGGGTAAGTTTAATGATCCTTGTGTGAATGATAATGGCGAAAGATAAATTGAACTCTGCATTGAGAATGGTTCAAGTGTATCTAATACGTTTTTCAACCACAAGTATATCCACACATATACTTGGGAAAATTGTAATCTTGGTCAAAAGAGTGTGATAGATTTTGTTGTGCATGATCAGTGTCTGAAACACTTAATTGTTGACATTCGTGTGATGAGAGGTGCGAATGTTGGTTCTGAACATTACTTGGTAGTGTCACAAGTTAAACTGAATGTTGGTTGGAGGAAAAGGAATAGGAAAAGGCCCAGGATGGAAAGAATAAAGGCTGAAAGGCTTTCTGAATATCATCAGCATTATTCTGACTTACTCAGAAAACGACTGAAGGAGCTGAAGTCTTGTGAGAGTGATGTAGAAAAGAAGTGGGTTACAATAGAGGTGATACTTGGTGGAATAGTGTCATTGAAGAGGCAGTAAAGAGAAAGAAGGAAGCCTATTTGGGAATGCTGCAAGGTTAGAGTTTCTGTGGATGAATATCGCTGTAAGAAGCATGAAGCCGCTGAGCTGGTTCGCCAGAGTAAGGCAAAAGATAGGAAGGAGAAGGTGGAAAGGCATGAATTGGCATTTTGGAAAGATAGGAAGACTTTCTGGAAGTACATGAGAATAAAAAAAAATAATAGGGGAAACAAAGGTGTAAGCTGTGTAAAAAATAGGATTCGGGAAATGATATGGGAGCAATGAGTTAAGTGAAAGATGGGGTGAATACTTCTGTGAGTTATTAGATCAGAAAAGCAAAGGTGATTCTAAGGGAGAAGCAGATGATGTCACAGGGAAGGATGCAAGCACAGGAGGGATCTCAAGAGAAGAGGTGTGTAAAGCTCTAAAATCTCTTCAGAATGGTAAGGCTCCAGGAGTTGATGGCATAACTGCTGAGATGCTGAAATATGGTGGTGACTCTATAATTGACTGGTTAACTGAAATTTGCCAGTTGTGCTGGGAGTTAGTAGTGGTCCCTCGGGATTGGAAAGATGCTATTATTGTTCCCTTGTATAAGGAAAGATGATCAGACTGAATGCAAGAACTATTGTGGTATTAGCCTACTAAGTGTGCCAGGGAAAGTGGTTGGTAAGGTCGTTATTGAAAAGTACGGGGGTCTTACATCAGAGAAAGTGTGGGATGTTCAGAGTGGTTTTATTCCTGGTAAAGGCTGCACTAACCAAATTTTTGCATTAAGCATGATGATTGAAAAGTATCTGGTTGTTAGTAAGAAAGTTTTTGCTGCCTTCATAGATTTAGAGAAAGCTTACGACCAAGTAAATAGGACACTTTTGTGGAAGTTATTGAATGAATATGGTGTTACTGGGAATCTACTTAACAGTGTAAAAGCCATGTATGCTTGCAGTAGAGCTTGTGTACGAGTAAATGGTGTTTTATCAAAATGGTTTTCTATTGGTGTAAGAGTCAGACAAGGTTGTGTAATGTCCCCATGGCTGTTTAATATATTTATGGATGCGTGCATGCATGATGCCAAAATAGATAATACTGGTTTATGTCTTGGTGATATCCGTGTGTGCAGATTGCTGCATGCTGATGACACTGTCCTGTTGGCAGAGAGCAAAAGTGAGTTGCAGAGTATGTTGACTCAGATGCACAAAGTTTGCATGAAATTCAAACTCAGTATAAATAAGGGAAAAACCAAAGTTATGGTTTTTGAGAGAGGAACTGGTAGTACTGAATATAATATATGTCTAAATGGCACAGTGATTGAGTTTGTGTATTTAGGAAGCATGTTTGACAGAGAGAACAAATTCAGGGTTCCCACTCAAAAGTAGAAAAAAATTCCCTGACTTTTCCAGGTTTTCCAGGTGGTCCTGAGAGTTTTTCCAGAGCGGCAAATCAAATCACATTGCGACAAATTGTTGCATTTCCTTACATTCTTGCGTTCCTTACGAAAGCATACATTTGTTAATTCTTTAAATAACTGTCCTTTATACAATTACCTGCTTTTTTTTAATAACAATTAAATGCATGAGGCATATTATTTTTGGTACCATTATTTATTTTTGAAAAGTTGGTTCAAATATCCTTTAAAACATGTAAACCATGTATTTACATGTTTTAAAGAATATTTGAACAAAGACTTAATTTAAATTCTACATATAATGAAATATTTCAATCAATTAGGTGAAATTATACAACTGATTTATCTGTATTTTAAGTTCACACAAGTATATAAATAACATTTTAAATGACTCATAACATTTAGAGTTCCAGTTAGGTTTAAAAATGCAAGCTGGGAGAGTTGTGACTGAAGAGAATAAATTGCCCTTAAATGATACAATGCTGAAGCTTTAAATCCTTTAAGTGCTTATTTTACATAAATATTAAACAACACAGAAACGTTTGCTGAAATTTAAGTCTAATGGGAATGATAAAATGGTGAGTGTCTGACAGAGTCTCTTAACATTTTGTCAGAGCGGTTCTATCAAATCGATCTACCAATTTGTATTTTCTATTGGAATTTACTTAGAATCTTTAAAAACAAAGCAAAGTAAAACAGTTATTAAAAAATAAAAAAAGAAGAAAGAGAGAACAGAAATCGTGACAGCATTTCTGCGTCTGAGGAAAAACGTGTGCCAGTACCATCCCAACAATTTCTAGCAATCAGGGAAAATACTACTGACATTTAAAAATCAAAATTGTAATTATTTTAGCTAACGTTAGTTCTTGCACTTGGCAATGAGAACATCGAATCTATGCTATTTCAGAGGGGCCAACCTCTAGCAGAACGCATCAGTAATCAATAGGGGATTTTACAGTAATGTTTCAGTAATCGAACACAAACTTTCAGTAATGTAACACGCCATTTTTTTTTTCAAAGTTAAGGACAATATAATAGTATTACTGTGTAACCTGTAATACTTGTATGAAGTGCCTATCGGTAATCACCATACGAAGCCTCATCGCTAACGCGTGGAATGGGTATTTCATGAGAAATTAATGCGTGAAGTGTGTAATAACTTTATATGTTTACACTATCCTCACAAAAAATATGAAATTGAATTATCAATATTGTACTTACCTCATGTCATTGCTGACATAAAAACTCCCTTGTTGCTTGTTTTGCAGTATTATATTCTTTTTCAGAAAACTTTTTATAACGCAGCTCACCTGAGGAAAATGCTTTACTTTTCTGTATAAGAAGGGCACTTAATGTTTTGGTGCTCATTGTTGGGCAGAAGTATGCGAGGTTTTTCCTTACTATACTAAATATTCTCTACGTAGAGGAATTGCTGTGAGGGATAGTCAATATTGCCAACATTAGTTTAGACAATGCAGAATACTTGGGAAGGCCAGATGAATCCTTCATCTTAGATATTTCATTCCATGCCACATCTGCTCAAGGATATCCAGCTTCATCAATATCAGAGTCTGGGAATATAGCATGAAAGAAGCGACCAGCATGATCACGGATTGCTATAGGTAGGTTATGCTCCACAACGATTGCAGTAAACAGCAATTCAGCATTTATCACGCTATTTTCATTCTTTTTTGCAAAAAAATTATCCAAAGGCTTTGTTATGCTCCACAACGATTGCAGTAAACAGCAATTCAGCATTTATCACGCTATTTTCATTCTTTTTTGCAAAAAAATTATCCAAAGGCTTTGATCGAGTCTTTAATTTTACACAATCCTGGTGTTTGTTTTGACTGGATATGCCTTCCGCAATCATCTCATCTCATCTCATCTCGTCCTACATGGGCTACTGATTACTCTCATATTAGAAGGCACGCAAGGAAACCTTTATTTCAGCATTTTCCATTTCCTTGCTCAAGATTTGGGAGAAAGATTTGGATGTTCCTGGAGAAACCTCTTTGCATATTTATTTGTTTCAGAAACGATAATTCCAAGGATGAAATTGGTAAAAAACAAGTAAAAATATGCAATAGGTGCCACATCAGTTGCAGGAGCATGTTTGGGCCCCTGCATTTCATGACAATCAAAAGGATGCTGAGGTTGTTCATCACTTCCTCTATTACATCCTCTCATTCACTTTCAGAACTTTCATGATCTGAAGATTCACTATGAAGATCTTCACCTTCTGAAGAAGATATGGTGTGCGTGGCACTGTGGCTAGTTTTCTGGCTTGATGTTGCTTGGCCAATATCACTCTCAGATGATTCAAAATCATCACCATCACTTGGCAAACTTTCACTCTCACTACAAGCCATTTCAAATAACCTTAGAAAAAAATTTCACACAGTAGGAAAAAGCACGTCTGCTAGTCTGAGGAACAAGCTGTCAATAAAGTCATCCTCTGCTAACACGAGTTTGGAAAAAGAGGGAGATTCGTAAAGTTTTGCGATTGTGTCTGTTTAGGAAAAAGAAATGAATAATGTTAAGAGCTTCTAGTAATAAAACACCGCACTTCGTTCTCCCGCGCGCCGAAAAGTCCTCAAGAAATATAAACATCCGTCATCGCGGGACCACGCGTTGCGACGAGTTGATCGTTATTGCACTTCGAACGGGGCTCGAAAAAGTGATTTCCGACAGTATGACGTCTTATAATACACCAACAATTCCAAGTGAACAGCCCTGCTTCAACAGCAGTAGGAAACGTTTTAGCTAAAGTAACCTTTCTCCTGTCACACGGAGAAATTGCGTGGGGAACCGATAGCAAGCGCAAACTCTTTTACGATGACACTTACGGCATATTACCCGCAGTTTTCGTCGTATTATCCGCAGACCGCAAAATTCACATAAAAAAAAAAAAAATCCTTCGTATAATCCGCAGACTGACATTTAGGAAAAAATCGCCGTATAATCCGCACATCATAGATGTTGAATCAGAAGTGGAATTTCCGACAGAAAAGTCGGTCACAAACACATCGCTCTTTCCACGTTCCAGAAACACATAGCAACCGAAAAATTGTTTTCAGCCGCCGCCGGGAATTGAGCCACGGATCTCTCGATATCTAACCGAGCGCGTTAGCTTTACACCACGTTGGCCAACAGTCCACGGTGCTATGTGTATTTTTAAGTCAGCTTCTGACATCATAAATCCGTAAGATGGGCTCAGCTACTGAGACGTCTCCATCTGGTGGGTATTAACGGCACTGGCTATATATATTATAGCAGTTAATTCCAAAGGGTGAGATCCAAGGTGAAAATCCTCCAAATACATGGCGTCAGTAAATAAATAAATACGTCGCTCTTTCCACGTTCCAGAAACACACGAGTCCGAAGAAGTAAGAGAAAAAAATATATTTTAATAAATGAAGAAATTCATTTTTAAAGGTTACTGTTTTATATTTTTATCTCCGAACAGATAAAGGGTGTGGCATCCATAGATCACGCCGATGTAGCTCCAGAGTATTGCATTACACTGCCAATGACGAAAGGCTGATACAGAACAAGTCGTAGAAAAACCGTATGTACTCGCGTATAAGTCGAAAAATTTTGGAGGAATTCCTGCTTTCAGAGTTGAGAGATCGTCTTATACGTGGGCCAATAAAAAAACTTCCGTGAATTCTCCCGTGGAAATTACCAACGGATTTGTTTACGTTTTAGATCGCGACACAGAGGCTTTCCGTATGTTGCTGCACGATTGTATTCTGACCTCAAAACTATCGCGCAGTGACATGATCATATCCTCAATTCTGTCCACCACTTCAAGTTTAAATTCGGCAGTGTAACTGAAACGTTTCCTTTTCAGAGACATCATGATTAGCAATGAAGGAAAACAGCAGCAGCGACGTTCGCCAAAACAACGAAAGCAAACTAATACAAGGTCGCGCACATGAAATCCGAAAGGAGAAACGCATAGGTTCGTGCAGCAAGCGCTGTGCGTACTTCTTTGGCTTTTTGCCAAAAAACAGAGCCGGAACGACAGTCAGAGCTCTCCTCAACGATAAAATGACCCCTGCCGTCCCTCTCCACAACTATCCCGATCTTTCATTACGACATTCCTCCCCGCTCCGTACAAACTCCTGAACTGAGGAAAATTCTTCCGAGGGAGTTCCTTTTCCAATTATTACACCTTTCCCTGCACAATAACGCTGCAGCTTTTTTTTAAATCGGAAGGTCTTTTATTTTATTTTTTTAAATCGGCGTGTTAACCGCATCGGTGTATAATCCGCAAAACCTATAATTTTAACTTTTTTAGCAGATAATCCGCGGATTATACGACGAAAATTACGGTACCATTCTTCCGATAATATCGCTGTTTGACGATATGATTCATGGACATTCCATTTCAAAACGATATGACTGATAAATGATATGATCATTGAGACACCGAAATCCGCAGTCTGATTCGGAAAATATGCGGATCAAAATCGAAGGCCGAGAAATCGGCAGCGTCGCACTAAAAGGGTTTAACAAAAAATGATACAAAATTGAGAATCTCCAAACACACTGAATTCCGTAATTCTTCCAACCTGTCCGTAATTCCGTAATCTGACAGTCGAAACCGTAATAATTACGGACAATTCGTAATAGTTGGCACCTCTGCTATTTGCTTCTAAATAACGCAGCATAGGATATTTAGACATTGTGCTGTTAAATTTCATAACCAATAAGCTGGCACACAGAGATCCTAATGCCATAACGGCAAAAAAAATTAAACCCAGGAATAAAGAAAAATAATGGAAGCAACAAGTGGGGAAAACTAACAGTTAATACGGAATACCATTTTGCCTGAGAGGCTACAATTCATATTAGTACTTCCAAAATCCGGAAGTTTTAAAATTGATTGGCTACGTTTGTGACGCAAACATTAGTACTGAACTTTTCTCGCAGGTCACAGTTCATTTCCACGCTACGTCAAATTACTTGTACGGGAAACAAATTAGAGGAAGTTTTGTGTGCATGTGTGCTCATAAAATCCTCCTAACACTTTTTTGTCAACATAATTTATCATCCTACGGCGAGTGGCATGTTTATACTTAACAATATCTTTACGAAGGACAATACATTTGTGCGATGTTGATCAGGCAAAGTGCGAGAAAGGTCTGGAGCCCACTCAGGTCATTTGCAGTAACTCCCTACAAATAACGTCTTCCAAAACGGAGACAGAGGCTTTAGCGCCTGCACTGATAAACCTGAAACGCACGGCAAAGATTTTCATCAGTAGTAACTAGGTAGATTTTTTCTTTCGGCAATGCGAGGGTAAAGATGTGAAATGAATAATTTATGCAAATCTTGTGAGGTGCAGCAACACAAGAAGAAGAATTTACGATTACAAGAAAATTTCTACCCTCTAACTTTTGTTCTCGCAATTTTTTTTTTTTTTTTTTTTTTTCCTATGTATAAGCTGAAACCTTGGGGAAAATTACTTAGAGAATGATGAATTTTATATTTCTTATTCTAAATAACGGAGATATTTGCGTTTTTACGGAAAACGGTTCTACTATGCACAAAAATTCAAAAAATAATATCTTCTAATCTATCAGAAACAAAAAAAAAATTTAAACTTTCAGGTTTTTTTTTTATAACTTGGAGGCAGCTAACCGTAAAAAATAAAGTAAAATCGCACGAATCGGAGATGTGTTGGTGGAAAATTATTTCAATATCTGACGATTTTGCGTGGAATGACCCAGATGTGAAAATCTATGGTTCCGGGCGTCGGACTACCCTATTTTTCGCAACCAGCCAGCTCTTGCAGTAATTGGAATATCGTCTTAAAATAGCTATAAATAAATTTCTTCATGCATTATGAAATAGAAATATGACAGAATAAAAAATCTCTTTCCGGCCGTAAAACCGGAAGACAACGAATCTAGAAAACGGCCGTGAAATCTGGGAAATATGGTAGGTATGCAATAGTACCAGCTTCATTGCATGGTATTTTTCATATATTTTTTGTCAAAATACTCGTAAGTACTATGAAAAAAATAAATCTTTCCCTCTTTGAAGAATCTTCCTATTTCATAATATTTTCCCTGTTCTAACATTTGAAGGTACATACTTTTCCAACTATACCAATTCTGCTTCAGAATTACGAAAGCGAAGCTTTAGTTCGTAAGTGATACGCACCTTTTTTCAAAATAAATTAGGTGCCCTCAATTTGCAACATTCATCCACACTGCTGTTGAAGGGGAGGGGGATTTATTTGGATGACCAATATCCGGCAAAATAAAATGTTTTTGTACGGTTTGATAAAAGACACGTAGAACATGCAAAAGGGGAAAAAAAAAAAAAAAAAAAAAAGCTCAACTTCTAAAGTTTCCAATGAATTTCGGCGAAATTTGAAATGGAACGTTATTTTCATATATCTTGCCCACTGTAAAAATTTCAGTCGGTTATTTAAAAAATTGAGGAAATAGCTTCTTCATAATTTTTTTCCCAGTCTACGCAGAGAACCGGGGCACCACTAGGAACAAATGACTGCCTCTCTTCGCGAACGCCAGCAGATAAGAGCCTGCGAAATGGGTGTGTGATTAATGGCTTTCTTTCACGCTTTGACGTGTATGTTTGTTCGGTTGTAGTTTAGATCATCTGGAGACGGGAAAACCGCAAAGAGACGCACTCCCTGCACAGCTGCACTTTAATCGGTGGATGGGTTACGGAGTTGCCTCGAAGGATAAAACAACTCGAATTATTTTAAAACTTAGCAATACAGAAATATATTTTACAAAAGTCTGAAACAAAATATTTTTCTGGCAAAATAAAAAAATTCCCTGCCTTTATAGTTCCCCTGATAAAAAATTCCTGATTTTTACGGAAAAACACAATTTTCCTGAGTTTTCCCTGATTTTTGGAACAATTTTAAAATTCCCTGAGAATTCCCGGTTTTCCCGGTTTTCCAGGTTGCGTGGGAACCCTGAAATTGGATGGTGAAATTAGTAGGAGAGTGAATTCTTCATTGCAAGTCATGGCTGCTTTGGGAGGGTCTCACAGGAATGATGGGTTCTCAAGAGAGTCCCACATGGCTGTATATGAAAATGTAATTGTTCCTACTCTGATGTATGGCATGAAACCTGGGTACTACACAAGAAACATATAAGTTGTTTGTGTGCTGGAAAAATGTGTTACTTACGGGGGGGGGGGGGGGTGTTGTGGCACGACACGTTCTGATTGTGTGAGGAATGAAGATGTGTTGCAGTTGTGTAATGCGAAGCAAAATGTTGTTAGCAAGGTGGAGACTAATATACTTCGCTGGTTTAGCCATGTTGAAAGAATGAGTGATGAGATGCTTACCAAGAAAATCTTTTAGCCCAAGTGGCAGGAAGGAAAGGTAGAAAAAGGCCAAGGAAGTCATTGGAGGATTAGATTCAGGAGTGTCTGCATGAGAAAAAGACTATGAGTATGAAGTATAGAAGATCTTGTGTACGGCGTGTGATGGATGTCAGTGAAGCCCGAGTTGTATATGTCAAGATCGATGTAAATGTAGAAGTCTGATATGGCAACAGTAATTAAAAATTATCTGGTAGTTTGTATTTCTTTGTGGAGCTAACCTCTGAATATCAGAGTACAGCTTATTGATATATATGTATGTATGTATGTATGTATGGCCAAACCCCTCCAAAATGACACCACCAACTTAAATCTTGGCCCTCAGTCTCCGGCAGCTGGAATGTACCTGGCCAAGGCAGCGGCCAGTGCGACATGAAGGCAGAGGGTGCTAAGAATCCCCGGAGAACTGGACTAGGCTGCCATCTGATGCTGACCTTGGCTACGTATAATGGACGCTCCCTATCTTCTGATTCAAGCCTTCTTGAATTGGAAGAGGAACTACAAAGGATCAAGTGGGACATCGTCGTGCTAAGTGAGGTAGGGAGAAAAGGAGAAGATCTCATTGAACTGAAAAGTGGACATCTCTTCTACTATCGTGGGACTGATACTGGCAGAACTAGTGGTGTTGGATTTATAATAAACAAGAAACTTAAGGATAAAGTGGTAGAAGTTGAAAGTTCCTCTGACAGAGCTGCGCGACTCATTATCCAACTCTCGAAAAGATACCAGGCTCAGATTATTCAAACTTATGCACCCACCACAAGTCATACTGAAGAAGAAATTGAAGAATTTTATGAGAAAATTAGTCATCTAAATAATAAAGGTAAGCAGCACCTTGAAATAATTATGGGAGATTTCAATGCAAAAATAGGGCAACGGCAACAGAATGAAATTTCAGTAGGTAAATTCGGTCACGGCAACAGAAACCAGCGTGGAAATACTCTCGTAGAGTTTGCAGAGGCAGAAGGGTTTTTCATCTTGAACTCCTTTTTCAAGAAAAAGCCACACAGGAAATGGACATGGAGACATCCAAATGGGACGACAAGTGAAATTGATTTTATTATGTGTAACAAAAGATTCATCATGGAAGACTGCAGTGTGCTGAACAAGTTCAACACAGGTAGTGACCATAGTTTGGTGAGACGTAAGATGCACCTCAACACTAAACTCGAACGCAGCAAGCTCATAAGACAAACAAAATGTATTGACATAACCAACCTTAAAAAACACCATAATACCTTCAAGTTGGAACTGAAGAAGAGATTCTCTGCGTTAGAAGGCCTAACATCGGAAGAAGTGGATATTTCTGAAGTTAACAGAAAAGTAACCAAAGCTCTTATGGAGACAGCAACAAAATTAGCTGGGTCTAAGAACAAGTTGCATGTGAACAAATTATCAGGAAAAACCAAAATGTTGATGCAAAAAAGAAGAGAGATGAGGACAACTAAAGAAGATGTGACTTCCAAAGTGGAATATATACGAGCTATGCAAGGCAGTACGAAAAAGTATTACTGAAGACGTAAGGAAATTCAACTGTGAACTAGTGAGGAAAGCAATTGAAAACAACCAAAGCCTAAAGATAGCAAAGGGACATCTCAGTAAGGGAAGAAAATAGATTATGGCACTGAGAAAAGAAGATGGTTCTGTAACAAGAAATAGAGGCGAAATTTTGACAAGAGTGAAAGATTTCTACTCCAAATTATATGAAAGGGATGATACATGCACTCCAGACATCATGAAAGGTACCAGTACCAGAGTTCTTCCAGTACTCCCAGCAGAAGTTGCACATGCAATCAAGAACATGAAGCGGGGAAAAGCTCCAGGAGAAGATGGAATTACTGTAGACATCATACAAGAAGCAAGTGGAGAAATCAAAACAGTACTCACTCGATGCCTTAATGAAGGGAAGATTCCTGAGGATTGGAACAACGCTACAATGATCTTGCTACATAAAAAAGGTGACATTGAGGATCTCAGGAACTACAGACCTATCAGCCTCCTATCAGTGGTTTATAAAATCTTCACTATAGTTCTTTCACACCGCTTGAAGGTGACACTGGACATGGCTCAACCGAGAGAACAAGCTGGATTCAGGAGTGGCTACAGCACAATAGACCATATCCACGTACTGAGAGAACTAATTGAAAGAATGAGGGAATATGAACTTCCATTGTGCATCGATTATGAAAAAGCCTTTGATTCGGTGAAACCATCAGCAGTTACAATGGCCCTGAAATCCTGCGGTATTGAAGATGCGTACATTAATGTTATTAATAACATCTATGAAAATGCAAGTGCAAAGATTTGGCTGTTTGAAAATACAACACACATAAAAATTGGAAAAGGTGTGAGACAAGGTGACACCATATCTCCGAAGCTCTTTAATGCTACATTGGAAAATGCCTTTCAATCACTGAACTGGGAAAACAAAGGGATAAAGATTAATGGAGATTATCTAACCCACCTTCATTTTGCTGATGACATAGTCATTTTTGCAACTACCCCATCAGAGCTGCAGAGTATGATCCAGGAACTTGCTGACAAGAGTAAAGAAGTGGGATTAAAAATGAACTTTCAGAAGACAAAAGTGATGTTCAATGCTTTTTACAAGAAATGAAGATTTATCGATTGATGGAGAAAAGCTGGAGATAACAGACACGTACATTTATCTTGGACAGCAGATATCAAGTGAGGGTCACATTGATGAAGAAATTAATCGGCGTACAAAACTTGCCTGGAGAGCTTTTGGAAGAAACAGCATAATTTTCAAGAGCAATATGCCATTATGTCTTAAAAGAAAAGTGTTGGATCAATGCATCCTTCCAGTGCTTACGTATGGTGCAGAGACGTGGACCTTAACTAAAAGAGACATACAAAGGCTGCAGACAACTCAAAGCAGCATGGAGAGGTGCATGCTTGGTGTAACCAGGAGAGATAAGAAGAGGAACTCGTGGATCCGAAAAATGACCAGAGTGGAAGACATTATGATCGGAGTTAAATCCCTGAAATGGCAATGGGCTGGACATACTGCCAGAAGGACAGACCATCGATGGACAGCCAAAATTTTAGATTGGATTCCAAGGGACAGGAAAAGACTCAGAAGAAGACCACATGGAAGATGGGTGGATGAAATTCGAAAGTATGCGGGAGTGACATGGAGGAGACTGGCACAAGACAGACCGTTGTGGAGGAAACTTGGGGAGACCTTCGTCCAGCAGTGGATTGATAATGGTTGATGATGATGATGTATGATAGTCACAGTGAAGGGTTCAAATCCTGCATCTTGGAAGTTCTACAGTTTTATAAGCTCACCAGCTATCTGAATAAATTGTCCAACTAGTTTCTGTTTGTGTATGATCTTTAATGATATCTATCATTTTTCCTGGCAGAAGCAGAAAAACATATTGTGATTTGAAATCTGCACCAAAAATATCACATTACTTTTTACCTACAAAAATCTGTATTTTAGCAAACGTCCTTTCAGCACTATTTTTGTGTTTTTGGAGAACAACTCTCATCAAGTTCAACACAAAGTTCTTTGCCTCCAACCTCCTTATTAGATTAGTTTTACAAGCATGTACATGGATTTCCCTTAAGTAAATTTTCCAGACATCTCTCATATTTGGTGGTATCTCAGCTAGGACTTGCAAATTTAACCGACAGTTCTTCACTACCAACAAAATATAAAATGCTAAGCTCTAGTCATAAGACGACAAGCTCATTGGATCCACTTATCAATTTGCAAATTAATTATTTGCTTGCAAGATTTAACATCATACTTCCAGATTGTACAGAATCCAAAGTGCATTTTCATTTCATGGCTGTCTCTGCAATAATGTTGCACTTGAATTACACCCTTTTTTTTTAAAGGAAGAAATGAATTGCATTTCATTTCGATTTAGTTCCTAAATCTTCACAGCAGAAGCAGAAGAAAGTAATCAGTAAAAAAAAAAACAAAAAAAAACAAAGAAAAAAACTTGCACACAGAGCTGCAACTCCACATAAATTACTTGATATATAATTGCTGTCAAGCATGGAGAAGCCAGTTTCAGTGTGCTACCGTCTGTGTATCACCTTTGTAACTAAGGGGTTCTGATAATCAAAAAGTAGCCAGCACTGATGTTTAATAGATTGCAATTTCATCTTATGGCAAGACTTCACTGGTTAAATTACTAATTTATTTCTCCAAAAAAAAAGACACTCAATATTACCATAATCTGCTATTTATAAACTTGGAATAGCAGAAACACACACTATTTCACACGTTATAATTTTTATTATCGGGTCAACCCTAACAGTCATAGGTCTAAAATCAATTATCATTCATGGTAAAAAACAAATAAAATAGCATCTTAAACCCTGTTAGGGCTGACCCGATAATAAAAATTATACGTGTGAAACAGTATATGTTTCTGCTATTCCAAGTTACAAATAGCAGATTATATTTAAGCCACGCATTATTTGAGTTCATACAATTTTGTCCTGAACAATTATCTTAAAAAGACAATAGTTTTTATTATGAGCATGCAAAACAAAAAAGTTACTTTTTCTCTTTAAGTAGATGTGCACTTCCCATTAAATAAACAATTTATCATTTAATAAATTTTTACAACTTTTTTTTGAAAAAGCTGGCTTCTCACCCAGTTCAGCTTATGTACTTTTGAGAGTAAAAACAAGCATTTTCTTCGAAAAATAGCTCAAAAGTGACTTCAAAGGTATACTGAAATAAAGTTCAAATAATGATCCAAACATATACAGTATAATAGTCAAACCCACATACAATGAGCTGGAACAATATGAAGTTCTGCATAAACAAAAGGTTTTATAGTTATAATTTTCTCTCTCCTTTGCTATTTTAACCACATATTACGGACAATAATTTTTATAGAAACTGCATATACTGAAGTTCAGCATGGTTCTCAGCAAACAAAATAAGTGACACTTCATTCATCACTTGCTGTTGCTAACACCCCATGAAACATACTGACCCACAGATAGGTCAGAATGTTTCAGTTACTTTTTTACTACTCCCACCCCCTGAATTGTCTCCTGGGCAAATGATGTCAATTTTCTACTCCCCTCACCACATTTCAATCACTAAATCTCTGTTTAAGAAATCTTAGAGTTCACTTTGCATTTAGAAACACCTTAACCACCATATCAGAGGAAACTGAAAAATATTTAAAACAGCAATCATGATATGCACAAACCAAGAAAGAATTAGCTCATATATTTGACATAACATGTAACACGTGAAATTTCAGTTCTTTAGCAATTACTTTAATTTTTACATTTGTTAAATGTTTTGCTTATTGCAGATCTTGGTTACATTATTTTGCTAGCTATAGTTTTCAATTAACCAGTATTATTTACCTCAATTAATTGGTAAATAGTTTATGACTGATTAGTTTTAACTTGACATAATAAAATATACCAAAAATAGTCCTTTTTCATTCTGCCTGGCTATAACAAAATTTGCGTATATCAAATATTTTTGACACTCCCTTCAACATTATTATATATGGGTTCAACTGTATACATATATTTGATGTCATCTCCTGGAGCCTGAACACTGGTGTTAAACAGATTGTTAAACTTTTTAAATAAATAATCTTATTCAATTTTCAGCTAGCTTTATCATGAGAGACCCCCCCCAAAAAAAAAAAACAACAGCAACAACAAAACCTAAGCTTAACAAAATTACAGTAAATACTGCACAAACACGCTTATGGATTTTTTAATGTCTCTTAATATTATATTGGAGAAACCAATTTTAAATTCTTTAATATGCTGCATCAACATTTCATCTACATTTTTTTAATGCAAAATGTCTGTGCTGCCCTAGTAATTCTAGTTATTAATTTTCAAACTCAGAAATGCATGCCATCATGAAAAAAGATGTGTACTTTCAGACATATCTTTCAATGGGTGTCAGCACTGCAGGTAGACGGTGCAGCTGCAGAAGTGGAGAAAATTAAATTCATGGTAATAATAGCTGGCGGCTATTCCTAGACTTAATGAACTACATATATCTTAAAATTATGGATTTTTAAAAAGGAATAAAAGGATATTTTTATAAATCAAATTTTTGTGTAGTAACCCTACTCTTCCTCAGGACTACAGCTGCAGTAGGTGTTGCCATTCATAAGGTAAATTCCAACCTTTCAAATCATTTAATGCTGTAGCTCTTCTCTATTTCCAGTCCTTCTGCCAGTTTTCTTTTGAAAAAATGCTGTTGATACAGAACATAAAGTGCTTTGGTACACTGTAGAAATTCTGACACATCAACAGTACTTTAAAAAAAAAAAAACTGGCAGAAGGACTGGATATAAAGAGAAGAAGAAGTACAACATTAAATGATTTGAAAGGTTGGAATTTACCTCGTGAATAGCAACACCTACTGCAGCTGTAGTCATGAGGAAGAGTAGGGTTACTACACGAAAATCTGACTTGTAAATTTCCTTTTTTTTCCTTAGTAAAAACCCATCATTTAAAGATATATGTAGTTCATTAAATTCATTTCATTTATTGAAATTTTCTGGCAACTACACTTGAGAACCATTGAATTAGATTAATACAAATGACATCATTAACTTACCATGGTCATCTAACAAGATGTTTTCAGGTTTCAGATCTCTGAAGAAGAGAAGAATTAAAATACAAATGTTATTCAAGATATGATTTTAAATATAAAAGTAGATGAAACATAACAGCTGTGAAAATTCTCATGCATGCAAAAACATTTTGAGAAATTTAGATATTTAGGTAGAAGATTCTGGAAAGGGAGTGTCTGACCCCAGGTCTTAAACAACTCTTAGAAGTAGGAGATTTGCGCTAGAGTACATGGCAGGAAAGTCACACAGAAGTGTGGTACAAGTCAGTAGAATAGATGACCTTATTTTTAACTAGGTGGTGTGTCCAATATCTCAGGACTACCACTACTAGCATGGTCTCAAAGACATGGCAAATATTTAGTGGTTAGGCAGTTAGTTGGGCTAGGATAGAACCCCCAACCACATGGTTGGAAGCCGGCTGGCTACACTAACCATGACCTACAATCACTTTAATTGTAGGTCATGGATGTATTTAATCTCATAATGCTATTTGCCTTAAAAAACAAACCACCGTTAATTGAAGTTCAAGCTGAGCACTCGTACCTTCACTCAGCATTCGAATTACCCAGAGGTTCGCTGGCCATTGGCCAGTAAGTTCCCCCCCCACCCCCTAAGTTGTCACAAGTCAAAAAATGAATTTCTATTTCTTTAACCTCACTGAACAATTTTTTTTTTTTTTTTTTAGGTGGCAAACTAATGAAAGGTTTATGAAATGCTATTGGATAACAGTTACTTTTTTATCCCTCGGGTGCAAAAACAAGAAATACAGAAAGGCAGTTTCCCAACCCTTTTGTCTTGTAAACGGCAACAGCCACTTTTGGTCACCTCCGCCCCCACCATTCACAATGAGCAGAAGTAAGCACAATAAATTTCCTGCTCTTCCTTGGATTTGCCCACATAAGTGAATGCAGCAGATACTGACACCACTGTTTCTGCCCCAAGAAAACACACTAACGGAGAACATCAATTGGATGTGTTTTTTTTTTTTTATTGGATTTTTTTAATGACCACCATGAGCAACTCAACGGGCTATAAGCAGTCGCCCGTCCCTAATTTAGGGTCACTGGTTCCAGGGAAGGGAGAGAGCCAGTGCCGTAAGACAAACACAACATCCATGCCTCACCAGGATTCGAACCCGGACCCCGTTCGGACGAATGATCAGGGGCCATCGCTTAGACCACTGCGCCACCGGGGCTGCAATTGGATGTGTGAAGGTGATTTTTGCAAAAGAGCAATTTACATGAGACAGTGTAGAGGTCTGTACGGGCCTTAATTTGGAAAGCCCGGCCCGTATATTTCTCCTGTTTCCAAGGCCCAGGCCCCGTAAAATTTCAACAATTACCAAAACACGAATTTGACACCTAGTGCACTTTGTCATTCGACTCCTGAAGAGTTTTCGTTTTCTTAATTGCTACATGTATTCTATTACAATAAACGTTAATTCAGAATATTTCTGTGACTCTGTATACGTCATGTGATGTCTGAGGAGGGGAGGAGGGGGAGAGAGCTTGTATACTCAAAAATATTGCATGAAAAGGACAGTTTCCATGACTTTCAAATTATCATTCCCTACTGCCAGACCTGGAAATATCCTTGGGGATAAAGAGGGGGAGAAGGGGCTAATTCGAAAAGTACGAAATATCCAGAATCACAAGTCCGATCGTTTTACTGGGAAAAGATTTTATGGCTTTATGAACTGCACCTATCTCTACTGGCATATCCTATCACTGGAACCCAATATGTCTCTCGTGTGTGTGTGGGGAGCACATCTGTGCCACTTGAGATGCGATGTTCCAGACTTTGTGCTATCGTAACTATAAAAGTTTTTGTATTTAGTGCACTGCACAACGTTTACCAGCCGTCTAGTTTCAGAACAGGACAGTAATTTAAAATATTTCCAAATATCGCTTTTTCCCTTTACATTGTCTACAAGCCCGTATTCTCCGGAAGCAATTTTTTCGCGAAAATCTTTCGCTTTCTTAAACTCCGTAATAAGTATGTTAGAGTATTTATCAGCAAGACTGAACTGAGCATATGCTAAGGGAAAACAACGACAGACTACCCAGCTAATCAGTGTCATAGCTTGAGAGTACAAATGGGGAAAATACGGAACAGATTTATACACAGAAGTAAGTTTCTCCCAGCCCATTTCTCCCGTGCCATTTAAGACAACTTAAAAGCTTTTCACACATCTAGAGAACAAAGTGCCGCCAACCAGAACAATAAAAAAGATAGTCTGCGAGCGGGTGGCTCGGTTCAGAAATGCTGCAGTTAATAGCCTTCCCTGAATCATGAGAGGAGGGTGAAAGTCAGAGAGAGAGAGAGAGAGAGAGAGAGAGAAGGGACCACATTCACATTGAAAAACTAAGGGAGCTGACCCACTCAAATTGCTTTGTAGGAGGGGAGGATGTCGTAAAACTTCTATTTTTTCCATCAGCGGAAATTATTCAATCTTATCTTGCTGCTGTATATTGTGAGTTTTCCAAACGAGAAAGGCATCGTACAGTGATTGTTTTGCTCATAAAAAAAAAAAAAACCCTGCTTGGCCTGTGTCTGTTTTACATTAAATATTGAAGGCCCGGCCCGTTTTCCTAACTTAGAAATGAGCGAAGGCCCGACCCGGGCAGACCTCTAAGACAGTGTTGAAATGGGGATTGAAACTAACTTCACTGGAAAGTAGGAGGGATGAGCAATAAGACTAAAATAAGGAAAAAGAAGCTAAACCCTAAACAATAAAACATGAAAAAGGTTGTGAATTTTTGTACCCTTGATATCTTCTCGTTCCCTTCTTACTTAAAAAACAAATTGAGAATGCACTCTTACACTGTTATATCACCAACCTATCGGGATCTTATTCTGGAAACAAACATTCTTTGTTCTGTGCTTTCAAATTAGATGTTTTAAACTGGAGATAATTTCATTGAAATGATACATTATTTTCTGCATATATTGTAAATGTCAATGGTTCTTTGGGGGTTTTTTTACGGACCAGTTGGCATTTTGTGGACCAGTGGTTTGCAAAGTCTAGTGGTCCGCTGGGCCAGTAAAAGATTTATTTTTAATTCTAACACTGTGTTCACTTTAATGGGCAGGAACAGTGCAGTCGCATTCAGGGCTATCTTTTTGGAAGAAGTTCTGTCTTAAGCTTCATACATATATGCAATTCCAAGTTACTTAGAATCAGCAGAAGTTGTGGGAAGCATATCCTGAAATGAAAGCCAACATCTTCAATTGAGGGCATGTGACATAAACAACAATTTAATGCAACTCAGTTTTAGGATTTTAAATATGAAATAATAACAAAAAAAAAAAAAAAAGATTAAAACCTACTAAAATGTTTCAGTTATTCATTCTTTTTTTGTGAGAGAATTCTTGTCAAGAGCTTTATCACATTTCTTTTCTGAAGTTATCTTCAAAGTGTGTTATCTTTGCTTTAGTAATGGTTAATGCCCATATCATAGTTCATTTGATACACCAGATTTTCAAATATACTGAACGATTTTGTTGGTCAGTCTAAACAAGAACACATTTCTGTTCCCTAATAGATGGGTGCTTTGTCCAAGATGTGAAAATCATAATACCTATATTCAATTTAATGTCATGCACTAGCACACACACACACTGCAGCAGTTATAGATGACCTAAACAATTCAAAAATTAAATTCTCTAATAAAAGTATGCATGTTGACCAACAACTTCAATACAATAAAATCAAATCAGCCAATGTTTAAAATGGTTATATTTCACTTCAACGCATTTCAGTAACTGCTTGTGCCACCACCTTCAGGAAATCGTGCCAACATATAGAATCATTTAGATATATAATATATATATGGTGTAGATCCACCATTTCAATTCTGTTCTACAAGTTTTTTTGCAGTTATGCTAGATATTGTGTCAATCTTAATATAATATTAATAATGTTTAAACCATACATGAGACTGCCCAAGGGACAAAAAAGCTGAACTTTTTAACCGGGTGAAAAATCAGAACATGCAATGAGAAAGTGTGTATATAACACTACATGACCAAGATGGAAGTGTTCACTCTAATTTATTTATGTAGATATTTAGAACACACCACTATTTTTTTTTCCTTTTTATTTGTACTTGCTAGAACATCAGCTCGATTTTTCTCTTGTGTTGCTTTCTTCTCAGCAAGTTTCATTTCCATATTTGTCTTTTGTTGCAGCCGCACTGCAATCTTTGCTTATTTTTCCTTTCTGCTGATATCATTCCCTTCCCATTTCTTCACCACTTTTCTTATTACTTATTTCCTTTTAAGCCATCATGATGAAAAAACCTTTAGCCTGAGGACCATGAATGCACGATATCAAAGCTTTCACTATTTTAAATAAATGGTGTAACTTACAGAATATGAATACATTCGAACACCATTCATTGCCACCCCGGTGGCGCAGTGGTCTAAGCGATGGCCTCTGATCATTCGTCCCAAAGGGCTCCGGGTTCGAATCCCGGTGAGGCACGGAAGTTGTGTTTGTCTTACGGCACTGGCTTTCTCCCTTCCCTGGAACCAGTAGCCCTAAATTAGGGACGGGCAACTGCTTATAGCCCATTGAGTTGCTCACGGTGGTCGTTAAACCTCCAATCAAAAAAAAAAAAAAAAAAAAAAAAAAAAAAACACCATTTATTGATTCTAACAAATTTTCGTCATTTCCGTTTTTGGAAAATTTCCCCTCCATTATCAAGCTTAAGTGCAAACTTTTATGGGGGAAAGTAACATTTAAAAACAACACTGGATAGTGGATAGTGAGAACATTGCTGGAAGAAAAAAAAATATATGATTACGGGGAGAAATCTTCCCTTCGATCGACTTCCGTTTTCGGAAACTCTTTCCTCCATTTTTTAGCTGAAATGCAGTATTTTCTGGAATAAAACCATATATTAATATAAGAACAATACTGGGCTGAAGGAACAGAGAGCCGCGGATGGCTTAGTGGTTAGCGAGTCAGACTATCAAAGCAAGGTCCTCAGGTTCGAACCTGGGCAGATCTTTCAGAGATGGTGTGATTTACTAACATGCTGAATATCCGCCGTGCATCGGACGAGCACGTTAAGTGACGGCCCCCAGGCTGGACCCACTGGTTAAACGGGTATCCTTTCCTATGCCTGCCCCCCGCCTGAAATTCTCTCACCCCTCTGTGTGCAACATCGTACTTGTACGGTGTCACCATCTATTGTACTCTAATCTCACTGTTCTGTCAAAGTCGCTAGACTTGCTCTCACTCCTTCAGTTTCTGTGTCCTGCCCGAAAGGCGATCTCGCTGTAGGTGACTGGGACCTAAACTCTACTCACTGTGGACGGAAGTCCTACAAGAAAATGACAAGTACTGTGTGGCTGAAGAAACACCGCAAAAAAAAAAAAAAAAAAAAAAGATGATTACGGGAGGAACCTTCACTCTAACTTCCTTTTTCAAGAATTTCAAAGGGCGGAATTCCGTCCTCAAATGGAAAACGAATCCCCTCTCCCACTATTCTCCCTCCCCCAAAAATTGCCGTTCAGTTGTGCATTCATTTTGAGAACACCCAAAATGATCCCAGATGGAAAACGACCCTTTCCTAGCCCCCTCTCCCCCACTGTCTCTTCAGTTCTGCATCAATCTCGAGCAGGACCCAAATGATGACGAAAAAGCGGAATTCCGTGAATTCACGGAAGAATCTCATGTATGTTAAACTCAATGGGATAGAAGCAGTTGCCCATCCCTAATTTAGGGTCACTAGTTCCAGTGGAGGAGGAGATCCAGAGCAGACCTGCCAACTTTCAGAAACAGAAATCCGTAAAAAAATTTAATCGATATAATCGATTAAATTACTTGTCGCGCATATTGATTAAATGTACCAAACATATCGATTTAAAAAACGATGTTACCCAAATGAACTATCAACTTTTAATTGAAGTGTATACAGATGTTTAGATTTATCGGCACATTCATATCGATTAAAATAAATTCTATGCATATTTTCTCATTACTATGCTATCATTATGACCTATAAAGTGATAAAAATTTACTTTTACAGAAGTTTGCATCTAAAGGGAAGGATGTTCTACCCTTTCAATGGGATCGTGTCCCACGCCGTCATGAAACATACTAAAATATTTTCAAAAACGAACCATTTTCATGTTAGGTTTTTATCTTACGGAGACACGGACGATGAGACAGTCAAATAAAAAATATTAAATAAGTAAGAGTGACTGAGAGACACTAACTGGTAAATTATGTTCAACTAAAAATGAAGTGAACAAACATTTTGTACGAATCGCATAGAGTTCATTATAACTTTTAACAAAGGAATTTCGTTATTTTTTTCCCATGCAGTCAACGTTATATTTATGCTTGTCACTAGAAATATGATTTGTAATATCATTCCTTCCATCATGCGAAATGTTGAAATTGCATCGGCACATAGCGCGAAATGCACATTTTCCTTTCTTGAAGATTTCCAAATACACGGGAATTCCGCAGAATACGAATCACGAATATTTTATAGTACTTTTTTCCCGTTTTATGTTGCTGCTCATAGCGAATCACTAATACTAAATTTATTACCACTCGGGAAAAAAATGTAAGTAAAAACTGCTATAGTAGAGGGAAAAATACCGATTACAGAGTTATCCGATTCGAGCTGGTCAGCTAGGAAAGCAGAGAGCAACTGAAAGGTTCTTTCATATAGAAACAAAGGTTTAGGTTTTAGTTACGAATGTCATTCTCTTGAGTTCGTCCCCTCCCTCCCCATCATTCCTCACAGGTGGATCGATGCCTTGTCTTTTACTAAATCCGATCCCTTTAGCGGCATCCGTTATACTTCCAAATGGCACTGATTTTATAGTTCTGTCTTCTCTTCCTGTCCTCCCCTCCCTTCATCTTACCGAATAGAGCTTCTCTAGTCATTCCTTTTAAAAGCAATCTGGGCTCATCAACGTCTGAACCAACCCCTCTCCTGCAGTAAACTAACACAATTGTTTTGCCGGAACAAAACCAACTGTCTTTTACATCAGGCGTAACTGGAACGATACAGCCACTTCGTCGGTGACATCCTCACCATCTCGTCCCCTGCTCCCTTTGTGGCGGCGTAACCACGGCATAAAATGCTTGAAACGGGATTTTAACTCCGATCTTATGTCTCTGCAAATAAAAAAAAAAAAAAAATGGCCTAACATGACAAAACGGTAGAATACACGTACTGTTTTAGAAAGTGAAAATCTCTAAATATCACACAATTCAATTCGGTTTGATAGAAGTTACAAAGCCAATGGCACTTTTTTTTCAAACAGATAAAAAAAAATTCCACTTCCTCTCTAGATTAAACTTGTGCTGTCAAAATCCGGATATTTTAAAATTCAGTTGTTTACTAAAAGCCCAAAATTTCATACCTACAAAAAAGTGTTAGTTTGCAAAAGCAACAGTGTTCTCCCCGATACTTTACTGTTTTCTTTACGAATCCCTTAGTATGAATTAATTGATATTTTGCGTGTTTTTCTTTATTATAGAACATTTTTTGTGCCCGTTAATTTCTAAATTAAAAAGCTGCCACACACGCGTCGTTTTATAATTAAAAATTCTATCCAAATCGGTCAATTTCCACGGAAGATATTGTGCTAAAATTCTGAAACGCGAGCGAACAAATCTCGCACATGTGCTACTACACTGTCCCCGTGAATGCTGATAGCAACTATTTTCAATAGGATAGGTCCACTATGGGTGCTGAACAGCATACCCAAACTTCATCACAATCGTGCTTTGATTTTACGCAAGTCATCACGCAAAAGGGCGGAAGAATGAATCCCGCTCCTACGTCTTGACCTTACCTTTGACCATTTTCAATAAGGATTAGATGAATTAGTATGTACCCCAACATATTAATTTCATTGAATCAAGCCAAGACATTTTTATGAACGTTACCGAGTGATGAACAAAGCACGGTTGGAAAGCGAAAGCGTAGGAAACTTACTGACTAATGGACCAGCAAAATAAATCTTTGCTGGAGCAGCACTGGCTCGAATGAACATTGTACTTACTTCTTTTTTTTTTTAACTTCCTCTTATAGTAGCATTCTTTCGTTAGGTCAAATTTATTGCCAGAGAAGAAGTTACGAAACCTTGCATGCCCCAATGCATTTTTAATTTCACAAAACTGGCAGTTTTTGCTTAATTTCGTCATGTTGGGTATCGATCTGGGGTTAAAAATTCCACAGATTTAAAATCCGTTGGAATTTTTTTCTACGATAACTATGTTCCGAGATAGCATTTCGAACTGGGAGGAATAAAGATAAAAAACACCTGCTTCAACGCGGACACACCCCACGCTGGCCTTCTGAGAAGTTGCAACTCGGGAGATGAACAACGCATGATCTGAAAAGAAAGGCGGGGGAAACGGCATGCACAAGAGAGGAAGAGAACCAAACGGAAGGTTAAATAAGCCCAGCTGGTTGGTGTTCTAGTGTTTAAAAAAAGGCAAAATAATAACCTAAAACGTGGGAAAATTGCAGCAAAATGTTCCCAAATAAACACATGTAACTGAAAACTTATTCGTAACTTACATCGGCACTTTACTTTGAATGGATTAAGTTTTAAAAAAAAAAAAAAAGTTTTAATAGTGGGTGCAAAATCGTCAGAAAAAGAAAAAAAATCTCGGAGAATCGCCAAATCCGTAAAATTAACATTTTGCCCGTAAAACAAGTTACATTTCCGTAAATTTTACGGGTAAACCGTAAAACGTGGCAGGTCTGCCAGTGCTATAAGGCAAACACAACTTCCATGCCTCACTGGATTTGAACCCAAACACATCTTGGACGAATGGTCAGAAGCCAGTGCTTAGGCCACTGTGCCACCGGGGTGGCAAATCCTCTTAGCAAGGTAGTAGGATGCTACGTATATGTATGTGCATACGCATCCTACGTACATACCTAATTATATTGCAAATATCCACAGAAAAAAATATGTTCATAGTAATGTTACATTAAAAAATACATAATTTGTATATGTACTGTTGCTACATAATATTTTTTTTTGTGGGTATTTACAATATAATTTCTTGTTTGACTAATCCATTTTACTTGTTTGCGTGATAACATTAAATGAAAAATAATCCAATTGTTGCCATTTCATAGCATTTGAATTGAAATTCTGAACTAAAGTAATTGCATTTAATGTTCATTTTTGGCATCCCCCCCAATATGTCAGACTGCAATTAGACTGTACATGTTTTTCAGGCTTGATGCAATATCCAACATAACAAAAAACATGTAAAACAGAATGGAAGTGATGTATACACATACCATATGTATACCTAAATGTTAATGCCACATAATTAGGCTATTTGTCATAATTAGCCAAATGAACTAAAAAAAGAAAAGAATAGAATCACACTCGTTACTTATTGCTGTTCCAGATGAGTGCTGGTAGTCTTGTAAATGGTTATTAGTAAGTCTCTGCAGTAAACATTTTATCAATAAGTGTTTACTGTAATGATCAAACTTGTTATTCATTACTATTCCTCACAAGTACTAGCAGCCTTTTGGTAAATGCTTATTTATAAGTGGTTTGCCATGGAGACTTATTAAGAAGCATTTTCTACAAGACCACCAGTGCTCATGAGGAATTAATATTCTGAAGTTGCTTAATTTCTGAAAATTTTATTTTTTCTCATTTTCTTTGGCACTGTTTAATAGAATAAGTTTCCATCAGTTTCTCATTGTCTACTAACAACAGGGCTCGAAAAATACCCAAAATGTCACATACACAGCTGTGCATGCATGCATGGAAGAAATTTACTAGCCTAATAATAAAAACAGGATGTAAAAAAAAAAAAAAAAAAAAACCTAATCATTAGATGCAGAAAATCCGAAGCCCCATTTTTTTTAGGTTGAAAAGTACAATTAATCACACAAATTTTGCATTTCAGCCTTAAACTATCACGCTGTAATTACGAGGTATTATTATATGAGGTTTTGAAGTACTTGTATACTTCTACTACTCTGTTCTTCATGCAATTCCTGCTTTGATAGGGAATAAACAACCAGATAAACCAACATTGCTAGGTAATATTTTATCTCCTCAATTTCGGTAGCTATTAATACAAGATTAGGCTTACCAGATATGTTCCTGATCTATGAGCTCCAACAATCTTTTTGTGCCATTCCAGGCCTATTACCTTTAGATTCCAATAGTTGTTGTGGCCATAATCTGAGTACCTCTACTGCTGGATTTTATTTGTAGCTCTTCACATGTTCTGGTAGACATGTTCTTGGTATCTATCTATCTAGCCTTTTATTCCCTATCGAAGCAGGAATTACGTGAACAGAGTAAACAAAGGTATACAAATACCTCAAAACCTCATATAGTACAATTTTTTATTTTAGCAACTTCGTACTCCCATTGACCCAATAATGTTTATACCTAGATCACAAGATAGTTAGGGAAGTGATATACCTTTGACCACAACTGTAATACAAATTCCCTGGTTTGCAGTGAAATAAGAAATGACAGGTGAAAACAGGTATTTTTTTTTGTTGTTGTTGTTTTTAATTTATCATAGCAAATTCACTACTACTTTTTTTTTGGTCAAATTTAGTTGCTTGGCTAGGCAACTAGTTCATTTTTGTACCTGCCCAAGCCTATAATTACTATGTCCCGGGCATTTCTTAATTCACTTTAACCAAGGATTTGTACCTGCCCAGGCCAATAATTAATATTTTTTAAGCCCTGTATATATACAGCAATGTACCTAATTCAATGTAAACAGCAGTTGGTATGAAAGTAATCATTGTTTCAGTAAGCTCGTGTAGCACTTACTCCAACATGCTACAGGAAGTTTACTTTTACTTACTTAAACAAGTTTTTATTTTTTAATTGCAAACAAAAAAAGTAACACACACACATTACAATATTACACTTCAAACTTATTTCATAAACATAAGTAAATGAATAGATTCCTACACTCAGAAAAACATTCTAGTGATTAGACTACACAGTCTATTATGTGACTCCACCTCCTGCAGCTACTGATTTTATAGGACTATGCTAGCAAAAACCACATTTGTCTGGTAGGAATATTTATTTCCTACAGATGCTATTGCCAGTCCTCCATGTCTAATCACTGAAAGCTTTTGCAGAATTATTTTAAAGATATTGTTTCATTCTGAAAGGAAAATACATAGACTGAAAATCCTCTTAAAATGAGAACCAGCCATTTCTTTTCTATATCTTAAATATCTGTCCCATTTGCCATAAAAAAACATGACCTTCTCTCATGAGCATTGGCTATTAGGTGTCACACATCTGTAAATTAGAGCTGCTGGCCCTAGATAGAGTTTGCCAGAAAAGGGCAAACACAGCACCTATGAATCAATACCTTTTAATTTGCCAGAATTCTAAAGTGTACAGCCAGTACACCATAAAATCATTTATAAAGGAATTTACACACTGGACGTTGACACAGGGTCAATTAAGTATGCTCAGCTTTTCAGATGTACAGGGTGTCCCACTCACTACCGAACCCGGCATTTCTTTAATAATATTAACACCAATGAAGATATTGCAAAGAAATTTTAAGTGGACTTACCTCATTTCGTGTGAAATGTGATGACATCACAACATGTGCTGGAAGACACCACCAATTGCGTCCAGACAGCATTGAACCCAGAGCACCATATTGTGGAAAGTCCTTGCCAGTACACCCGCCGTCACTGCCTGAATTTCTTCAGTGATGTTTGCTTTCAAGGTACCTATGGTTTGCGGGGTGTTTTTGGGTAAATTCTCCCTTTTAGATAGCCCCATAAAAAAGTAATCACGAGGCGTCAGATCCGGCGAGTGTGGTGGCCATAGACCCTTCAAAATGATGCGGTCGCCAAAAAAAAAAAAAGACTGAATTTAGAACATACTGGTGTGCGATATTGCTCCATCATGCTGGTAATATCCAATGGAGAGTTCTTCGTCATCCGATTGATTTACAAAGGTGTTAAAAATTTCCATATATGTAGCTGTTGTGATGGTTGTATCGAAGAAGATGGGACCAATATGAGAAGCCGGGTTATACCATGCCAAACACCAATTTTCTGTGAACAAAGGAGTTCTTCATGTATGTACCTTGTTGGAATTTTTACTGGCCCAAATACGGGAATTTTGGGAAGTGACGTATCCGAACAGGTTAAGAAGAAGGTAGTGTAGAACACACTAAGTTACATATAAATACGTAACTTAGCATGTTCTACACTACCTTCTTCTTAATTTGTTTGTTAGTTACATTACCTACCACTCATTTATGTTCCGGACAGATCCGGACAGGTGAAACCATGCCTCGTCCGAGAAGCACGTGTAGTCCACAATGCCCGGATTTTCCTGAAAAAATGTCTGAAACCATCAACAGTATGTCACTCATTTCATGTGGTCAGGCTCTTTCAGTTCGTGGACCATGGAGATATGGTAAGCATGAAGCTTTGCTTTTTTTCACAGCACGCCGACAAGTGCTTTTGGACAACCCTGTTTCCTGTGACAGTCGGAGAAGTGACTTCCTGGGAGACGCAAGTAGTCCGCCCTTTACATTATGGATCGTTTCCTCGGACATTTGTGGACGACCTCCTGTATGGTCATCTAATGAAGTCCCCTTGGTTTCCAATTTCTTCGACAATGCCCAAATGATGGACTTGCTCGGCGGATGTCTGCCTGCAAACCTCTCCAGGAATTGCTGCTGACAAGATTCTATCAATTCTGTTTTCCAATAAGTGCGAACAATAAACACTCACTCCTCCAGAGTATACTGATACATTTTCACACGTACATGAACAGCCATGAGCACTCATTATCAACAACCATATTGCATAGACACGCTCAGCAAAATGGCATAACAAAGCAGCAGAGAGGCGCGTCTGCCACTAAGGAGCCCTCCAGCTGGCTGGCGGACAGTGCCAGGTTTAATGCTGTCTGGACGCAAATGGTGGCCACTTCCAGCACATGTTGTGATGTCATCACATTTCGCACAAAATGAGGTAAGTCCACTTCAAATTTTGTTGCAATATCTTCCTTGGTGTTAATATTATTAAAGAAATGCTGGGTTCGGTAGCGAGTGGGACACCCTGTATAATGTGACCCAGATGCAAAATTGCCAACAATGGCAAGGGCCTTGTCAGTAGTGACCAGTATTATTGCATGGCATACATACACTTTTTTATGAAACTATGCATCTCTTTGTGAAAAAGAAATATGTGCCACAACAAAACGTTACAACAAATAAGGACACCAATGAAACTAACACGTGCAAAACACAAAGTTGATTCCCCTGGCAAGGGCACGATAGACAACACTGCGAGATTTAAGTTCGAAAACTCCAGCAATAGAAATCAGTCAGATGCGTTCTAAATCCCACAATTCTTGACAGACAGGAAATCCAAGCAAGTGAACCCACAGTGCATGAACCTCCACTTAACATATGATAACACTGCCTCTAAAACTGTAGTTTATGTCAAGATGAGACCAAAGAAGGAGAAAAAAACTGAACATTTTAGCTGGGTGAAAAATCAAAACACACGGCAATAATGTGGACTACTGCCAGTTTGAAGAATGCAGACTACTGTCACACATAGTGCTGTGGATTGTTGGCCACTATAACGTTAGGCGAACATACTCACTTGAGAGATCTGGGCTACGATCTCAGCGGTGTTCGGATAACAATTTCTCGGTTGCTGTGTGTTAATTAAAGAAAAACATGGGAATAGCAATGACTTTGTCTATTCACATTGTCTCCACGTATTTGGAAGATTTTCACTGTCAGTTTGTCTTTTGTTGACTCTGTAGCTGAACAGCATCCATTGCTTAATTTTTCTTTCTGTTGATATCTTTCTCTCCATATGTCTTCATTGAAGCTTTTCTCCCCCCCCTTTTTTATGCTCTCTGATAAGAATAACTTCATCCATCATGCTGAAAGAACTTTCAGCCTGAGGACCATGAGTGTATGATATCAAAGCTTTAACTATTTCAGATAAATGGTGTAACTTTGAGAAAATTAACACTTTTGAATATCGTGCAACAATTAAAAAAAAATTTTCAACTTTGTCACTTCCATTTTTATGAATTTCCCCATCCTTATCAAGCTTAAATGCAAAAACTTATGGGACAGGGGATATTTAACAATGCAGGAGAGTGGGGACATCGTGGGGGAGGGGGATTATGGGAGAAATCTTTGCACTGTTCGACTTCCGGTTTTGGAAATATTTCCGCTATTTTCAAGCTGAAATACAAATATATTTATGCAGTAAAATGTTATTTAACAATAATACTGGCCAGAGACAACATTGCGAGTAAAAAGAATTGACTGCAGGAAAAATCTGAACTCAGTTGACCTTCTGTTTCTGAAATTTTCATGAAGATGGAATTCCGTCCTTCGACACCCCCCCCCTCAAAGAAAATTAACTTCACTTGTGCATTGATCTTGCGAATGACCAAAAAAATAACAAAAAAGGCGTAATTCCTCGATTTCGTAGAAGAATCTGACGCCTGAAGATTACGGGGAAATTTTTGCGGCATCTAATCTCCGTTTTCGCAAATTGTTGCCTACAGTTTCAAGCTGAAATACAAACATTTATGCAATAAAATCATATTTAACGAGAAAACTGGACACAAAGGCAACATTGGGAGAGAGAAAAATTATGATTACAGTAATTTTTTTACTCCGTTTAACTACAGTTTTTGAAAGTTTTGAAACATGAAATACTGACTCCAACGGAAAAAGCCCATGTCCCCCAAACTGTCTTCAGTTTTACATTGAACCTGAGAATGATCTAAATGATGGCAAAAAACATGGAATTCCGCAAATCCACTTAAGAATCTCATGTACAGCATATCATAAAAACAAAATGAAAAGTCGTAGAATCCGTAGTTTCGACATTGAGGTCCATAGTTCCGTAGTCAGACAACTAAATCCATAGAAACTATGGACATTCCGTAGTAGTTGGCAGGTATGCAGATGCAGTTTCAGGCAAGGTATCAGTATCCCATTTTATTTTATTTTTTAATGCTTTGACATGCTTCCTTCTATGTCCTAGTCTCAGTGGCCTTAAATTAGAAATAGGCAACTTTTACATTAAGGGAAATTAACACAGATCATTTTGGGGAATGTGTGCTATGTGTGTTTATATGAAGGCAGTGCCCCCCAAAAAAAAAAAAAGAAAAAACCTACTTCATCTAAGGCAATTTTTAACTCTCATAATTTTTTTTTTTATGTCAATGCTGGTTGAAACAACTAAAAAAAAAAAAAAAAGAAAAAGAAGAAGAGCACAGCCCTTGCCCCACAAACAATTTTATTTTTCTCTAGATTATGTCTTCATAACTATAACACAGGTCAAGGAAAAGGTTCTTTATTTTTTAACATGCATTCAAAATTGCCTATGTGCTGTGTTGACACTCAGCTAATGAGCTCATCTGACAATGTGAATGTATGTAACACTGTTTGTAACACAATTTAAATTATTTCTTATTGTTTACAAAATGCCACTAAAATTATTGGTTTTATCAATGTATAGGAACTGCTTAAAGTTTTTAACACCACATGCAATCAATACTGAATGCTATTTAAAGGTATTAACTCACAATATATTGTAAATTCCCAACTTCTACACTGGGAAGCAGTATTATGCATGATAAGAAACTTCTACACATAAAAATTTCAATAAAGTTTACTCTCAGCAATGGTTTTTGTGCCTCATTACCTAACTTTTACCAGTCCATTTTCCAACTGATTTCAGACCAGACCTTCTAAAAAATAGGAGGCTATGACATTAGAAATGAGTTCCCTCTTTTAATGATGCCACATAAAAACTAAGGCTTTCAAATTGGTTTCCAATGCTGTTGTACACAATATCAAACAAGACGCAGAAGTACCAGGCATGTAGCCTGAACGTGATGTCATAAAAAGAGGGAATTAATCTCCCTAATGTCATGGTCTCCTGCTTTCTAGATGGCCTTGGTTAAATGCAATATTCTAACTGCAAATACACTTCCCATGTTCATAAGACAATTGGTACTGAATATGGAGACTTTTCCCATTCAATAGCAATTTCCAAAGTTTGCATGGGTTTCCCACTAGAGTGTAATGTTTGCTGATTTTCAAATACAACTTGCTTTATTTATATTTGGCTAAACAATTGCCATAATCATTTAAGGTGATAAGAAGTCACTTGTCCCTAATTAAGAGATGCTGATTCTGTGGAAACAAGATAACCAGCACTCTAACATAAACATACCACCCATGTCTCCTCCAGTGTTCAAACCTAGGCCCAACTCCAATGATTAAACAGAAACTTGAGTCTTCGACAACTTCGCCATGGTGGTGGCATCTTGCTTTCATCATCAGGCTTTTGTAACTATTATTTGTTGCCTTTAAAATGATTACTGTTAATCACTAGGGCCATCCTCCTGGTAATGATAAACACATGTGATAATTGATGGAATTCAATTATCACATGATGGAACTAAATTACCCCATTCAATATTACCAAGCTGAACCTTGTTAATTGTTCACTTCATGACCATTTTCTTTGTATGCCTACTAAACCCAGCTTTATCAGACAAGCTTCTTTCTGCTGATTTATTCTTCACACTGTTCAGTTGCTGACCTTTGCTCTCTGATGTCAGAAAGTTCATTGCTACATTCCGAGTTGTAAATAACTCCTTGCATAGTAAGATAGCTTTCTTCAATTGTGTGTGGGGTGAAAAATTAAAAGACCCGGTTTGCACTACTTACTGTATATGTTGTACTTTCTACACAAAATAGCAGTGACTGGACATTAATAAGGGGGGGAAACGAAAGTAGAGGATTCTCTGTAAATGCTCACATAAACTTATCACTACTGGGAGTATAATTCAGTGATACAACCCTAATGAAGACAAATCCTTCAAGAGTTGGTGGTGGGTGGGTGGGTGGGGAGGGGGATTCAACTCTCTAGAAAAACCTATAAAAACTTCTGTGAATCTTGAAGAGGTACCACCCAGTTCTGTGTAACATTGGCAAAAAGACCCCAACTCACTGGGTTTTGTTCCAGAATCCTTAGGTTGAATGACCAACTGCAACCATCAGCTGTGGGCTAATCCTTCACACTGATGTACTTACCTGATTAAAAAGATACAAAGAGAGAGAATGTATTTCTTCAATGTGACACTTGTTATTTCAGTGGGTCATTTGCTTATAAGAAATGCTCTAAATAGGAATAAAAGCAGTGGATTACTCAATACTTTGACTAGGCTTATATACAATCTGATGTTCAGATCAACACTACTACATATGTCAATAAAAAATTTAACAAACAAGCAAGATTACTTGTTTTCCTTTATCTCATAGGAACTTTCAATAGCTTAGAAGATCTATCCAAAGATATTATTTGTTCTTACAATAAATTAAAAAAAAAAAAAATCATGGCAGTGCAAGAAAAACACAATTTTGGTTAAGGCACAAACCTTTTGCAGAGTAACATAGGTCTAGGCAATTTTCTTGACCTAGATGTTTAACAATAAATTCATAGTAATTATTTTAGATTCTGTAGAAGAATTGTGTAAATATACTGGGGCCTACATCATTTAATTTATGTATTACATTAACAACCTATATATGAGCCCCTCATTCTTCTACACTGCAAAGTTTAATCACCTACTTTTAATTTCTAAGCTTTAAAGTGCTTAATACTTCTTCCTTCTATGTGTGACTTACTTGACATAATTCCTGCAATTTACTACGTTTACATGGGAATCATTTTTTTGTTCTCTTTTACATGTATTATTATTGCAATTACTACAATGGACAATGGGGATTATTTCTTTCATTCTCTTCACATGTATTATTATTTTTTCAATTTTTACAGCAGACATTTGCCATTATAAACATGATCAAAATTTTTGTCGATTGCAGGAAATACAAAATAATATCAACATGCATACTTGACCACAAAGATGCACTTGATGTATAATACAATTTCTTTTAAGAATTAATTATCCAGTTTGTAAATCTCTTCAGTACTTAAAAGACTTTCATAATTGGGCAGAGGTCTTATTTTTCATGAATTTCATTTAATGGGAATTGTGAAATATTTCAGATTTCTAAGAACCTATCCACAGTTAAATCCTGTAGAACAGCAACGACTCTTTCATTAATTTTCATTAGGAATTAAATTAAATGTTATTTTAACTTGAAGAGCTTTAAGTATTCAACTTGATATCTGATAAAGATCTAGAGGCCAGAAATACCTGAGAATACAAAGGAGCTCAGAAGATATGAAGAATATTTCAAAGGTCTTCAAGTTAAAACAGAATTTAATTTATTTTAATCTGAGTAAAGTTTGTAAGTGTTTAACTTTCATTGAGAATAATGATAATAAATCATATATTGGGCAAGTTCTATAAAAGAAGTCACAACACGATTAACTCAAAAGGCTAAAAACAGTAACCTGTTGCAAATTTAAGGCCACTGGTATCAGGTAAGGGACAGAGCTAGATCCAACAAACACACCAAACATACCCCCCATCTGGGACTTGAGCCTGGGCCCATCTTATTCAAATTGTTTGAAACTAGTGCCTCAGACCATTTTGCCACCAGGCCAGCATGCACAGAATAACATAATGGCTTGTTAACGAAGTTAAAACTTCCATGTCCAGCGCACGATGTTTGCCCAGGGATTGTGTTAATGATAAAACTAGAGAGATTTATGGAGAATTATTCCTAATATGACATTGGAAATGAACTTCTACGCTTTTATTTTCATATGCTTATTTACATGAATAAAATTGTTATATGGGTTGTTTCAGAAGAACAATGAGTAAGAATAATGTCAAATGGCAAAGTGTTGATTTAAATACTATTTTATTTAAAAATGTCTTGTTAATTCAGGTGAATTTACTTAGGAAAAGGGAAAATGGTCTGAAAAAAAAGACTGATTCTGTAAATACCAACATTATATAAATTGCATATTGATAAATACAAAACTGCTTGTATGAATGTAAAAAATTAAAGAATTTCTCACCTGTACACAATGTTTTGTACATGAAGATGCTCTAAGCCCTGAGCAACTTCTGCTGCATAGAACCTTGCTCGTGTTAGTTCAAACCCTGGTTCACCACCCATATTGTAAATGTGGAATTTCAGGTCACCTCCATTCATGATGGTTAAAACAAGACAAAGAGCATCTTTTGTTTCATATGCATAAGCCAAACTAACCTGGAGAGGAAAAAATATTCCCATCAACTAAGTGGCTGTTATCATTAATAGTCTTATCATAATAAATAATGAAAACATTTATAATATATGTTCCACCCCACATCTAAAATATAGCAACACACTGAAATACTTCACAAAAAGAATGCAATACATTCATTCAACACCATAAATCTCTGTGCCTATAAGAATTTCATTTGTTCAATATTCTGGGGCTTCCATATAATTTGTGATGACCCCCCTACCACCACCACCACAAGGACACAACTGTAATTTTCCATGAAAACAAAGCTGAATCTCTCTCCAGTGGTGTGGGTGGTTCTGGTGCCACATATTACAATATAAGGATGAAACTTCATCTGCAGAACAACCAGAAGTGACTGCAAGGTAAAGTTTAAAACACTAGAATTTGGGAGAGATGGGGGAGAGGGGCAGACACATACTATCGCCAAATTATTATTTTGAAAGAAATTTTTTTTTAATTAAGAGTACAATAAACTCTAAGTTGGTAATGCTTATAGAGTAGTTCATTTTGTAGTGTTTATACTACATTATAAGTCCTTCAACTTGAAAAAAAATGCTTTGTAGTTTTTTGTTTTCATGTAACATAGTATAAATGATCGGAGAAATAGATTTTAAAAGAACTCACAGTGGTGTGCAAAAGTATTGTATCACCTGCAAAAACCGTGAATTTTTAAGTTTAACTCTTTTTTAACTAACTAATTTTCATAGTTATTTCATGTTATATGTCATTAGATGAGAAATTTAGCAGAGATTTCAAAAATGTCTTAGTTCCTCCTGTAGATACCTCTGTTCTTAAGATATGACAAAAAATATGGAGTTTGACAAACACATTGAAATTCATGTCAGCTGCGTATGGGTTGTTACAGCCATTCATACACATTTTTTTACCTGACTGGCTGCTTCCTAATGATATCCTAATCCTACTCCAGCATTTATAAGGGCTGACACAGAGTTACTAGAGCATTGTAGTGGTCGTTTCTTGTTATTAGGGTATAATTTGTGTACATTTTCCATAATGGCAGAATTGTCCGTAGCAGACAGAATAAAAATAGTTGTTCTGCATGAAGAGGGGTATTCTTCAAGGTAAATCACTGAAAGATTGGGCTGTAATCAATCTATAGTTATTAGGCTATTGAAGAAAGTAAAAGACACTGCTGATATTAAAAATATGCATTGCAGTAGAAGGACGAGATCAACTACAACCAGGAAGGACAGAGTGCTCAGAACACTAAGCATGGCAGACTGGAGGCTCAAATTCATCTGAAGTACTCCAAAGATGGTCTTAAGTGACTGATGTTACTGTTAGTACATCTACTGTTAGGAGACTGCTTCACTATGACTTACATGGCTGGAAAGGCAGGCGTAAGCCATTGTTAACGGCAAATCAAAGACAGTGTAGACTTCAGTGGGCAAAACAGAATGTCTCGTGGACAGCCAAACATGGGAAAATGTTCTTTTCAGTGATGAATCTGAAATTTGCTTTAATGGGAATCAAAATAGTGCCTATGTAAGGATATTCAAGCATGAAGAATTCCACCCAAGTTGCTTAGTGACTACTGTTAAGCATCTGGTGAAAGTCATGGTTTTGAGCTGCTTGTGTGCACATGGTGCAGGGAACCTCTATACTGTCAATGGCATGGTAAATGCCCAGAAATACACCTGGATATTAGAAAACAAGATGCTACTATCATCTAGAAGACTTTATTATGGCAATTTTATTTTTCAAGATGAAAATGCTCCCTGTCATTGTGCTAAAGTAGTGAAAAAGTGGTTTCAGGAAAAAAAAATGTTCAGCATCTTCATTGGTTACCACAGTCACCAGACTTAAACCCGATCGAAAATTTGTGGTTCAAAGTGTCGTACGAACTTTCATAAATGAAACCAACAACCAAAATTCAACTCATTGAAGATGTAATTCAAATTTGGAATCATACTGTTCAACCCAATCTTTTACAAAACCTTGTTCACAGCAGAGTAGCAGAATGTAGACATACGCTGCACGTGGATAGTTTCCAAATTATCAGCAGATTTTGCAGATAGTTTTTGCTTGTTGATTAAAAATAAAAATGCATTTTAACTTGAACAGTCAATTATTTTTCACTTCTTCCGAGTTCTTTTGTTTTCACAGACATTTCCGGCCTCTAGATTTTATCAAGTCCTGTTTCTCAATGTATGGGAACTATATTAAAAGTTTTGTTTACACAGAAAGAATTTAAATTTTATTGCCAGGTTCTTTTTGCTGTTTCCAGATTCAATTAAAATATTTTCCTTACATTATAAATAGCATTTTTAATAAACTTATTGAAAATGCTATTTATAATTTTTGAAGGTCCATTCATGGAACTGTTTTTGTGGATATAAAAACTTTAGTCTCTTGTTTTTATGACATTCATAGCGCAGCATTTTAACAATTTGCCACAAAAGTCCATCTCATGCACATTGCTGCACATTCAATTGTAATGCACTTATTTTGTCCTCATTGGAATCTGTAATATTCTAATAATTATTTGTTTTATTAATTTTTCTTTCAATTATCTTATTCTATTGTTATTGTGGTTTGCGCTTCGCTGGTTTGCAGCAGCAAGTTTTCTGTTTCAATAGTTGTGTACGCAGATACATTTTATTTTTATACAATTCTGGTTCACAGTATGCCAGCAAAATGCAAAGCTGCGATTAAAACTAAAAGTCTAGGCAATAAAATATTTAACATTTTATAAAAAAATTTAAAATTTTATAATTTTGCTTCATTATATTTCTGTATTTAAATGTTATTTTATTCCTTATGAGCTACAAAAACAATTTATTCCTATAAACCTAAGTATTGGATAAATGATCCTTTTTATAATAATTTCAACGTGGTCATGTTTTTTGTAATCTATTAAGAACAGAAGTAGCTAGAGGAAAAACTAAGAATTTTTTGAAATCTCCATTAAATTTAGCATCTAATGACATAAATGATGAAATAACTATGAAAATTAGTTAGTTAAACAGAGTTAAAATTTAAAATTCATGGCTTTTGCAGGTGATGCAATACTTTTGCATATCACTGTACCTTAACACTACTTTATTATTTTATATTGCATATATATCATATGTGGCTGAAGAACCATACAATCCAGCAGAAACACAAAAGCTTGTGGAAGGAGTCACAACATGCACTGCCGCACCAGGCACCAGAAATGCTTAAGACAGCCTTGCTTAAATAATTTGGGAGGTCCAGTTTTCTTAAGTCTGGTTTTCCATGGAACACTCTGCTCTGGTGGAAACCAGGTTACAGTGATATTCAATTAAAGTATGAAGCCCAAACCACCGCTTGTGCTGGTAAAAAGAATGGAAAAGTGATACACTCCGTTTGGAATCTCAGCCTCAGAACCTAACGCGCATGGAGAGGCAAGGCTGGTGAAAACTGTGAAAGGTATGGCAGTGCTACATAATTCTCTGGTAGCTAAGTAACACCAGAGAAAAAAATTGTGATGACTATACGGTATTACTAATGTCAATACAATTTACAAAGCTGTGAAAAGGAAATAAATCATGAATTGTTTTAAACAATATACCACACTGGTAAGTAGTGTCAATACAATGTATAAAGCTAAAAACCCGGAACTGATTGAGCACAGAAATCCGAAAATCCAGGTTACCCCAAAACGTAAAACAACCCTACTAATAAAGTATACTCTGTTGATAATGAGGGGGCATGAGAACTTAGGAAAGGCCTACTTAGGACAAAACACACAAACATCAGCATTGGGGGGGGGGGATATAGGGGTGGAGGAAAACATACAGATGACAAAAAATCTACAAGTTTAAAATTTCCCTCCCAATTCCTAGATAACACTGTATGATATTAACTTTTTTATGAGAGTAAAACACTGGCACACTGTTTCGTTTGTTGAAAAAGTAAGTACCACTGTTTCTTTCACATTACAAATGAGTAGTAAAAACAGCTTATACAAGGAAAATCCCAGATTTTAAAATAGTTTATTTTAGCAAAATATGTGCATGACCGGAATTTTCAATGAGGAGTTATTGATTCTTATTCACACATCATCATCATCATCATCATCATTTCAACCATTATCAATCCACTGCTGGACGAAGGTCTCCCCAAGTTTCCTCCACAACGGTCTGTCTTGTGCCAGTCTCCTCCATGTCACTCCCCGCATATTTACGAATTTCATCCACCCATCTCCTATGTGGTCTTTTTCTGGGTCTTTTCCTGTCCCTTGGAATCCAATCTAAAATTTCGGCTGTCCATCTACGGTCTGTCCTTCTGGCAGTATGTCCAGCCCATTGCCATTTCAGGGATTTAACTCTGATCATGATGTCTTCCACTCTCGTCATTTTTCGGATCCACGAGTTTCTCTTCTTATCTCTCCTGGTTATACCAAGCATGCACCTCTCCATGCTTCTTTGAGTTGTTTGCAGCCTTTGTATGTCTCTTTTAGTTAAGGTCCACGTCTCTGCACCATACGTAAGCACTGGAAGGATGCATTGATCAAACACTTTTCTTTTAAGACATAATGGCATATTGCTCTTGAAAATTATGCTGTTTCTTCCAAAAGCTCTCCAGGCAAGTTTTGTACGCCGATTAATTTCTTCATCAATGTGACCCTCACTTGATATCTGCTGTCCAAGATAAACATACGTATCTGTTATCTCCAGTTTTTCTCCATCAATCGATAAATCTTCATTTCTTGTAAAAGCATTGAACATCACTTTTGTCTTCTGAAAGTTCATTTTTAATCCCACTTCTTTACTCTTGTCAGCAAGTTCCTGGATCATACTCTGCAGCTCTGATGGGGTAGTTGCAAAAATGACTACGTCATCAGCAAAACGAAGGTGGGTTAGATAATCTCCATTAATCTTTATCCCTTTGTTTTCCCAGTTCAGTGATTGAAAGACATTTTCCAATGTGGCATTAAAGAGCTTCGGAGATATGGTGTCACCTTGTCTCACTCCCTTTCCAATTTTTATGTGTGTTGTATTTTCAAACAGCCGAATCTTTGCACTTGCATTTTCATAGATGTTATTAATAATATTAATGTATGCATCTTCAATACCGCAGGATTTCAGAGCCGTGGTAACTGCTGATGGTTTCACCGAATCAAAGGCTTTTTCATAATCGATAAAAGCTATGCACAATGGAAGTTCATATTCCCTCGCTCTTTCAATTAGTTCTCTCAGTACGTGGATATGATCTATTGTGCTGTAGCCACTCCTGAATCCAGCTTGTTCTCTCGGTTGAGCCATGTCCAGTGTTACCTTCAAGCGGTGTGAAAGAACTTTAGTGAAGATTTTATAAACCACTGATAGGAGGCTGATAGGTCTGTAGTTCCTGAGATCCTCAATGTCACCTTTTTTATGTAGCAGGATCATTGTAGCATTGTTCCAATCCTCAGGAATTTTCCCTTCATTAAGGCATCGAGTGAAAATTTGGGCGAGTACTGTTTCAATTTCTCCACTTGCTTCTTGTATGATGTCTATAGTAATTCCATCTTCTCCTGGAGCTTTCCCCCGCTTCATGTTCTTGATTGCATGAGCAACTTCTGCTGGGAGTACTGGAAGAACTCTGGTACCTTTCATGATGTCTGGAGTACATGTATCATCCCTTTCATATAATTTCGAGTAGAAATCTTTCACTCTTGTCAAAATTTCGCCTCTATTTCTTGTTATAGAACCATCTTCTTTTCTCAGAGCCATAATCTGTTTTCTTCCCTTACTGAGATGTCCCCTTGCTATCTTAAGGCTTTGGTTGTTTTCAATTGCTTTCCTCACTAGCTCACAGTTGAATTTCCTTACGTCTTCAGTGATACTTTTTCGTGCTGTCTTGCATAGCTCTATATATTCCACTTTGGAAGTCACATCTTCTTTAGTTGTCCTCATCTCTCTTCTTTTTTGCATCAACATTTTGGTTTTTCCTGATAATTTGTTCACATGCAACTTGTTCTTAGACCCAGCTAATTTTGTTGCTGTTTCCATAAGAGCTTTGGTTACTTTTCTGTTAACTTCCGAAATATCCACTTCTTCCGATGTTAGGCCTTCTAAAGCAAAGAATCTGTTCTTCAGTTCCAACTTGAAAGTATTATGGTGTTTTTTAAGGTTGGTTATGTCAATACATTTTGTTTGTCTTATGAGCTTGCCACGTTCCAGTTTAGTGTTGAGGTGCATCTTACATCTCACCAATCTATGGTCACTACCTGTGTTGAACTTGTTTAGCACACTGCAGTCTTCGACGACGAATTTTGTTACACATAATAAAATCAATTTCACTTGTCGTCCCAATTGGATGTCTCCATGTCCATTTCCTGTGTGGCTTTTTCTTGAAAAAGGAGTTCAAGATGAAAAACCCTTCTGCCTCTGCAAACTCAAAGAGAGTATTTCCACGCTGGTTTCTGTTGCCGTGACCGAATTTACCTACTGAAGTTTCATTCTGTTGTCGGTGCCCTATTTTTGCATTGAAATCTCCCATAATTATCTTCAAGTGCTGCTTACCTTTATTATTTAGATGACGAATTTCCTCATAAAATTCTTCAATTTCTTCTTCAGGATGACTTGTGGTGGGTGCATAAGTTTGAATAATCTGAGCCTGGTATCTTCTCGATAGTTGGATAACGAGTCGTGCAGCTCTGTCAGAGGAACTTTTCAACTTCTACAACTTTATCCTTCAGTTTCTTGTTTATTATAAATCCAACACCACTAGTCCTGCCAGTATCTGTCCCACGATAATAGAAGAGATGTCCACTTTTCAGTTCAATGAGATCTTCTCCTTTTCTCCTTACCTCACTTAGCCCCACGATGTCCCACTTGATCCTTTGTAGTTCCTCTTCCAATTCAAGAAGCCTTGAATCAGAAGATAGGGAGCGTCCGTTATAGGTAGCCAAGGTCAGCATCAAATGGCAGCCTAGTCCGGTCCTCCGGGGATTCTTAGCACCCTCTGCCTTCATGTCGCACTGGCCGCTGCCTTGGCCAGGTACATTCCAGCTGCTGGAGACTGAGGGCCAAGATTTAAGTTGTAGAGTCATTTTGGAGGTGTTTGGCCATAACTCACCACGCTGGCCAAGCGGGTTGGTGAGTGTGGGATAGCATTTCCTCTGATCCCGATGGTATAGTTATACCGCTATTGGCGGTCGTCAGAGCCCCTTTAGTGGGAACAGGATGCACCACGAGAAGGCGGGGTTGACATTTGTCAAGGAGAGGCTGTGATGTTACGCATCACCTGACCTTACATCCCACAGCAATACTATAAATTAATAAATACACACAGCAATACTATAAATTAAAGCACACAATATAATAAACATTCCAAGTTCTTAAATAGGGATCTGGTTCTTCAGAATTAAGATCTAATATGTAAGCACATTTTAATCAAGTTAAACTGGCAATAAATTGTGTTTTAGTCAAGTGTACAGAAGAATACACAAGAAAACAGAAAGAACAAAAACTCATCAAATAGCAACAACTGCAGGTATTGAAATAAACTTAATGCGAAAGCTGAACAGTCTTCAAGATGCAAATTTTGTGATTAATAACACTTCTGAAAATTTGAGATAAATTCTAATTCTTGTTTTACATACTGATATTGTTCCCACACTTGTATATCAACACCATTTCGGTGTACAAGTCATAAATACTTGAAACACAGGAGAAAAAATATTGTGTAAAATACGTTACTTGAACAAGTACTTCGAAACTGTTTCAATACTTACAATAAACCTTGAATTTATCTTCTGTAGAATCTGTTTTTCAATGAGTACCATTGATTCTCCTTTCCGTTTCTTTATCCGTTTCTTTTCTAGTTTTTTGCAAGCATACATTTTCCCAGTGGCCCTTACTTGACATGCACAGACTTCCCCAAAACCACCTTTTCCTAAAACTCTGTACATGCGGAAAGTCTTTGCTGTTATTGGTTGGCTGAAAAATTCAAGGAAAATGCATAACAATCTCTACCATGAAATATAGAAATAACTACAGACAAATTGTGTAAGAATTTTATATTTAGTTGGTTATGGGACATGCTACCACTTATAAGGTAAAGTACTTCTACTCACAAATGCATTAATGGATAATCACATTTCACATACACCTCAGCCATAAGCTAGATGAACATATTCACATTAAAGAACCACATCTAAATCTGAACTAAAGACAGTCACACAAATGACATCTGATAGAAGCTGAAGTATCTCGCTTCGATGCCCGAAGTCCATCAAAAATACCTGTTTGGGCTTACATTTATTAAAATATAGCAACAAAACATGACTTAGGTATAAATTCTGTGAAAGAAATATTCTTCTCTTAATATGAGGAAGTACATCAGAAACATTAACTCAATCAGATATTGCTGAATTGCCTGTATTTATTGTTCATCACACAGATGTGCCAACCTTCAAAATCTAAAAATCAGGAGATTTTTTACAGCTCATAAAATCACACGAACACTATTTTTTATCGACATTTTTCAGATGCAGGAGCAATTTTCCAGAAGTAGTATTATTGGTACATAGCATTTTTAATGTTTAAAAAGTTATTCTAAATGCAGACTGTATGTTTATATGCAAAGTAAAAAGCATAGTGAAAATAGTTGTCAACCAGATACAATTAATAGCATTTTTTATTTCCGCCCTCGAATTTCCGTTTTCGGAAATTTTTCCTCCATTTTCAGACTGAAATACAAATATTTACGGAATAAAATGATATATAACAACAATACTGGACAGAGGCAACATCACAGGAAAAGGAAATTACGATTACAGATTTTTTTTTATTTCGTTTACTTCAGTCTTTGAAAGATGAAATACCGTCCCGATGCGTATTTTTACGAATTGGTAAAATTCTTCGATGAGTAGTTTTACGCGTCGAGAAAAATTCATGATGCATATTTTTTACGCCCCGAGAAAAATTCCCGACGCGTACTTTTATGAGGGGAGAAAATTTCCAGATGCATATTTTTACGCGTTGATAAAATTTCGATGCGTACTAGGCGCGTAATTAGATTACGCATTCTGGAGAACTCTGGTCGGCACGTCACTTGAGCACTCCCGTGGAGAGAGAGAGAGAGCGCGCTAACGCATGATGTGGAGCCATCGTTATACTTGATGGCTTCGCACAAAGGCGGCGAGTCAAAGATGACATCATCACATAACACTGTGCTCGTAAGGTCCGGTAGAAAATCTAAATGGATGGTTGCAGCTTGCAGGGGATTGAAATATTTCGATTGAGCAATCGAAATATGCTACAATAGAAAGATAAAACAAAGCTGACAACAACAGATTCACAATTAGAGATGAACAAAGGAGCATATTAATCTTCTACAAAATGCGAAGAAGAAGGGAAAAGAGACAAACATGGTGCAAAACAAGAAATAAAAATCTCCACAGTAAAGCAAAACCGAAAAGCACTCCTCAAAACTCTGAAGATAAACATAAACAGAGCTCACAGCTAAGAGTGGGGAGACATGAAACGCTAAGTAGGTCACAGCTGGCGCGCGAGTGTTTTTGTAACCAACATAAAATAGACCGCTGCGCCACTGGGGGTGGCTTTCTTTTTGCAGATATGAGGAGAGGAAAAGTATGATACTGATGACTGTAAATGCTGTCTTGCATCGACGCAGAAAGAAAAATATTTCACAAGCGGTTCAAATTCTTTTTCTTCTGCGTCGATCCAAGGCGGTGGTTGATGGAATTTTGTTATTTCGACCAACGTAACGGCTAATTATCGGCAAAAATCGGGAGAATTTGACATTTATTTAGAGGGCAGGAGGAATGGCTGAAAATCGGGAGTCTCCCACCTAAATCCGGAGAGTTGGCACGTCTGGTCACATAACATTAATCACATCAGAACACTTGAAAATTACATCGCCTTGTATAATTTTCAAGTCATTACAAACGTAAATCAGGAGATGCAGGCTTGATTTCTGCTCCACCTAAATGTAATTTTCAAGTTTTCTGATGCTGTAAGGCAATTCAGTGTTGTCTGATTGCTGAGTTAATATTTCCAAAGTATGACTTCACTTGAAGTGGCATTACCTTACATCACACTATTACACTACAAAAAGGAAATGAAATGTCTTTTTTTAAAACTGTCAACATACACACCCAAAAGACAGCTATTGTTAAATAAATATTCTGTGTGAACACCTCTAATTACTAAACCATTATATTTATCACAGGTCTGTAAACTTACAGGGATTATCAGATTGACTAATGCTCTGTAGCCAAAACTTATCTGCTCTGTGGTATTGGCAGAAGAATGAGTGGGAAACTAGCTTACAAAATGTGATTCTTAGAATTATATGCCAATGATTTCTCATAAGATGCACTGAATACAATGCATCACTTTTAAAATCTCCAATAATTAAAAATCCCTAAAAATGTATTGACCATTAGCACCACTTATCACAGAAACACAGCTAAGCCTTAGAGATAATATCTAAACAAAATGAAGTACAAATACACTTTTAAAAGCATTATATTACCTTTTTGTAAGAAATATGATTTACAACAATTTTATGAGAAGAATATCAGCATTTATGCTATTATCAAAGATTAAATCAAATGTTCTTGAAATGATTAAAAAGTGATCTATATTTCATAAATTTGCTAACCTTTCAAGCCATTTCCACTGTAAATATCGATGAAAATACATGCTTTCTTTGAACAGTGTGAATGGCTCACCAGCCAAGAAATCTTTCACAGCTCTAAAAATGAAAGAAACAAAGATTAAACAAAAGAACTAATTCAAAATGGGCTCTCACCAACATATACAAATGGCTGTAGAATTACAAACAAGGGGCATTAATACAAGAAAATACAACAAGCATTACAGAAATAAATTAATTTAAATTTATTTTCACTTAATACAAGTAGAAACAAAATATTTAACTAACACAAAGTTAATCTTTAAAGTTGAAAACATACACAAAAGTTGAAATTTAAAGGCCATTAAATATTTTCATTTTTGGTATGTTACCAGGAGGAACTGATATTAATATTAGACCAAATTTAAAATGAATACAAATTGTAATTTTAAATGGCTAAATTAATAAAAAAATTAAAATTCATAAGCTTTTATGTTTAGTACACAAAAAGTATATGCTCCATATATTTAAAATAACCTCTGTATTCAGATATAATTGCTACTGAACATTATAACATTAATAGGGCATTCCCAGGGGTCGAAAAATGCGGTCGCCTGGGCCATCATGGAAGACATTACTAAAAAACATGCACCGTGATTTTCGTCGTATAATCTGCAGATTATCTACTAAAAAAAGTTTAAAATTTAGGTTATGTGGATTATGCACTGATTCAGATTAAAAAACAAACAAACCATTTTTGCGGTTTATCCCATGTTTTGGATCTCATATGCGGTGTGCTGCTTGTGTTTAGTACATCCTTCGCCGTTTTGAACGTCTTTGCTGCTGATATTTTCCTTCATTGCTATTTATGATGTCTTGGAAAGGCAACGTTTCATTTACACTGCCGAATTTAAACTTCAATTCAAGTGAGGGTCACAACTGAAGATATGATCGTGTCATTAAGTTATACTTTTCAAAAGGTCAGAAAACTAGTGCGCAGTGCTACGTGAAAAGCCGCAGTATAAAATGTAAGCAAACCCGTCAGCAAACTCTGTGGTAGAATTCACAAGTCCAGCCCTCTTTTTTAACTGACCAGTGTGTAAGCTGACTCACGTACTTTGAAAACAGGATTTCTTCCAGAAACTTTCAACTTACAGGTGAGTATATAGGTATTTCTATCAACTGTTCTGTACCAGTAATGCAATACTCTAAAACTGCATCGGCGTGATTAAATTTTTGTGCTGTATGGATGCCATAGAGTACAAAATTTAATTACTACTTTGCTTTATTTATGTCCGAAGATAAAAAATATATTAAAAAAGTTACCTTTAAAAATTAATTTCTTTATTTAATAAGATCGTTTTTTTCCCCCTACTTCTTCGGACTCAGGGGTCTTTATGTCGGAAATTCCGCTTCCGGATCAACATTTGTGATGTGCGGATTATACTGCGATTTTTTTTTCTCAATGTCATGCACTGCGGATTATACGCCAGGGTAGATTATACGAAGATAAAAAATAAATAAATGTAAAAATGCCAGGGCCTGCAGATAATACGACAAAAATTACGGTAATTCAAGAATTTTCGGGCCTCAGAAAAAAAAAAAAAAATGACTGAGTATAGTTTGTCCCCCCCACCCTGGGAAAGAGAAGCCTAAATGCTGAGGGCAAAAGGGGAAAGCATTATTTTTTGGACAGAAGTGTACATGACTTTGATATTATAATCCACACACCCCCCCCCCAACTGGTCCAATGCTTGGCCACCAAAAAATTTAGCAGGCCACCAGATTTCAGAATATTTTTCTCTACCCCTAGCCATTCCGTGTCAAACCAACATAGTTTGGAATTAAATTCCCCCTTGACCCCTCAGATTTTGATGAAACTTGGTGATTAAGTGTTCTCTTACAGTTATGAATGACAATCCTAAAAAAAAAAAAAATTGACTTCCTTTCAAAGTTAAAAAAAAAAAAAAATTGACTTCCTTTCAACTAGAAGAAACCTGTCGGAAGTTTTTTTCTTTTTTTTTTTTTTTTTTGAAAAGAATAAACTCTATGAAACAAGAAACGTGAACTTTATTTGATTGACAAATTCATTCAACCACTTCAGTAAAGACAACAGTCCAGGTTCGTGATTTTTTTTTTCTTTTTTTGACTGAAGGTTTAATGACCACCGTGAGCAACTCAATGAGCTATAAGCAGTCGCTTGTCCCTAATTTAGGACCAGTGGTTCCAGGGAAGGGAGAGAGCCAGTGCATTAAGACAAACACAACATCCTTGCCTCACCGGGATTCGAACCCAGACCCTTCACGAACGAATCATCATAAGCCAGAGCTTAGACCACTGCACAAGTGGGGCGGCCAGGTTCGTGATGAGCATCACAACTCCACCCTTTTTCAGTCGTAAAATGTGAGGCGGAAGTCCACTCATCTCGATCATGTGCAAAAATTCAACTGGATAGCACACTCTTTCACTCTCATTTTCAGTCACAACAGTGTTTTGTAAATGTTGCTGGAATTAGATTCACGTTGCGAAATACTCTTCACCAGTCGGAATCGGCAGTTATTATTATTTTTTTTTTTTAAGAATAAACTGATATGAAACAACAATTGTAAACTTTATTTGATTGACAAATTAATTCAACCACTTCAGTAAAGACAACAGTCCAGGTTCGTGAATTTTGAACAGGCCATTTGTGTGTCTGTTGGAACATGCTTGTAAGCATGTTTTTCAGTCGGTATAGCATTAGAGCTCCTCCTAGTAGGATCACTTTAGTTGCACTGTGCCATTTTTTTTGCCTCAAAATCCAGAACTGTAAGTGGTTTTAATATGACTTGTGAGTGTTCATCATACTACTTGCAAATTATTATTCTATTAACAATCCCCTCTACAATGAATCCCAGTGGAAAGACAAAGGATGGTAAAAATGTATGAAAAAAAAAAACCAACAGAAAAAAAAAAACCGTAATTGAAACAGTAACTTTTCGCCAATGGATTTCAGTTGACCAGTGCAACTTTGAAACTACAAAACTACAAAAACCTGGTCATTAATTGCTTGATCTTTTCTGTGACAATCTCAAAGTTCTTCTTCGTCATGATTTCAATGCCATGCAATAGTGCTTTTATAAGTCATACCAAGGAAAATTTGTCCCATTCCAAGGTGGCAGTAGTTTGCGACTTTTCTGAAAACTGGTTTCGTTTTACAAGACTAAGCACAATTTTATCATTGGAACAGTGCTCAGACTATGTTCACTTCTATGTGGTTTATTTCAAGAAGGAACCCAAGGTTGTGTTATATATATATATATCATCATCATCATCATTGTCAACCATTATCAATCCACTGCTGGACGAAGGTCTCCCCAAGTTTCCTCCACAACGGTCTGTCTTGTGCCAGTCTCCTCCATGTCACTCCCGCATATTTACGAATTTCATCCACCCATCTCCCATGTGGTCTTTTTCTGGGTCTTTTCCTGTCCCTTGGAATCCAATCTAAAATTTCGGCTGTCCATCTATGGTCTGTCCTTCTGGCAGTATGTCCAGCCCATTGCCATTTCAGGGATTTAACTCTGATCATGATGTCTTCCACTCTCGTAATTTTTCGGATCCACGAGTTCCTCTTCTTATCTCTCCTGGTTATACCAAGCATGCACCTCTCCATGCTTCTTTGAGTTGTCTGCAGCCTTTGTATGTCTCTTTTAGTTAAGGTCCACGTCTCTGCACCATACGTAAGCACTGGAAGGATGCATTGATCAAACACTTTTCTTTTAAGACATAATGGCATATTGCTCTTGAAAATTATGCTGTTTCTACCAAAAGCTCTCCAGGCAAGTTTTGTACGCCGATTAATTTCTTCATCAATGTGACCCTCACTTGATATCTGCTGTCCAAGATAAACATACGTATCTGTTATCTCCAGTTTTTCTCCATCAATCGATAAATCTTCATTTCTTGTAAAAGCATTGAACATCACTTTTGTCTTCTGAAAGTTCATTTTTAATCCCACTTCTTTACTCTTGTCAGCAAGTTCCTGGATCATACTCTGCAGCTCTGATGGGGTAGTTGCAAAAATGACTACGTCATCAGCAAAACGAAGGTGGGTTAGATAATCTCCATTAATCTTTATCCCTTTGTTTTCCCAGTTCAGTGATTGAAAGACATTTTCCAATGTGGCATTAAAGAGCTTCGGAGATATGGTGTCACCTTGTCTCACTCCCTTTCCAATTTTTATGTGTGTTGTATTTTCAAACAGCCGAATCTTTGCACTTGCATTTTCATAGATGTTATTAATAATATTAATGTATGCATCTTCAATACCGCAGGATTTCAGAGCCGTGGTAACTGCTGATGGTTTCACCGAATCAAAGGCTTTTTCATAATCGATAAAAGCCATGCACAATGGAAGTTCATATTCCCTCGCTCTTTCAATTAGTTCTCTCAGTACGTGGATATGATCTATTGTGCTGTAGCCACTCCTGAATCCAGCTTGTTCTCTCGGTTGAGCCATGTCCAGTGTTACCTTCAAGCGGTGTGAAAGAACTTTAGTGAAGATTTTATAAACCACTGATAGGAGGCTGATAGGTCTGTAGTTCCTGAGATCCTCAATGTCACCTTTTTTATGTAGCAGGAATATATATATATATATATATATATATATATATATATATATATATATATATATATATATATATATTCTATTAAGAAGATACCTAAGCAAAAAAATACATATATAATTTTGACTCACACCAAGTACAACATAGAAAAGGTTATGTATCTACCTGTGTGAGTAAAAGGAGAAAAGATAAAAAAATAAAATAAAACATCTGAATGTAGAAGGTGTCGAGAATACTGAGCCTTGGCTTTATCAAGGACCAGCAAAAACTCTGCATTTTCTCACTTCCACAAAGACCTAGTTGGAAATGGGTTTCTGCAAGGCCATAGATGCAAGTAACATTCCCACCTAAAATTGTTTTAAAAAATATATATATGTCATGTCCTCCGCAGAGTTGTATGACCTAGCACTAGTTAACAATTTCGCTTGCTTCCATTAACCATAAAAGGAGAAAAGATAAAAAAAATATAAAACAACTGAATGTAGAAGGTGTCGAGAATACTGAGCCTTGGCTTTATCAAGGACCAGCAAAAACTCTGCATTTTCTCACTTCCACAAAGACCTAGTTGGAAATTTTTTGCTGGTCCTTGATAAAGCCAAGGCTCAGTATTCTCGACACCTTCTACATTCAGTTGTTTTATATTTTTTTATCTTTTCTCCTTTTACTCACACCGGTAGATACATAACCTTTACTATGTTGTACTTGGTATGAGTCAAAAATATATATGTATTTTTTTGCTTAGGTCTCTTCTTAATAGAATGTGAATTCTGAATTTTCAAAACTGCTGCGTTGCGCGTTTTGATCTTCAGGTTATTTTGCAACTTTTATTTTGCAACTTTCGTTTTAAATTCTAAAGTTTTTCCTTAGTTTTCAGTTTTGCTCTTTAGTATATATATATATATATATATATATACACTATCTACCAACAAGTAATTGGATACCCCTGCAATCTACGATATCTGTGGTCGTCCTGATACACGTCACGGCCTCCGCCGTTAAATATTGTACTTGAAACAACAACACAACCAGTCGCATGCAAGATGGCACGCAGTTCGGAGCTCTCTAATTTTGAGAAAGGTGTAATCGTCGGGTATCACAGAAATGGCCGATCCACGTGTGACATATCCAGCGAGTTGAAGTACCCAAAATCGACAGTGGCCTACGTGATTGGCAAGTGGAAGATGAGAGGTGACTGTTGGAATGTGCCCCGACCTGGCAGCAACACAAAACTGGGAGTTAGAGAACGACGGGTGCTGGCCAGAGAAATTCGGAAGAACCGCACCAAATCGATGGGCCACATCCGCAGAGAAGTTTCAACAGGCATCCGGAAGTGTTCTTTCGATGAATACCATCCGTAAGCCCATCTGCTCGGTTATCATGGACGTGCTGCCGCCCATAAGCCTTTGATCACCAAGTCCAATAGCACTGCTCAGCTAACGTGGTGCAAAGAACGTTGACAGTGGACCATTGAACAGTGGAAACAGGTTCTCTGGAGCGACCAATCATGGTTCACCCTCTAACGTTCGGATAGCAGGGTCTGGGTTTGGCGTCTGCCTGGAGAACGCCTCCTGCCGGAATGAATTGTGCCAACTGTGAAGTTCGGCTGCGGTGGAATTATGCTATGGGGGTGTTTCTCCTGGTATGGCACAGGACCCTTGGTTGCAATTCCTGGTAGACTCAACGCCGAGACCTACTGCACCATTTTGGATGACCATGCGCTTCCTATGTTGTGGCAGTTTTACAGGGTGGACCCATGTTACTTTCAGGATGACAATGCCACCTGTCATGTTAAGAGGTCCACCATGGCTTGGTATGGTGACATGGGGTTAATCGAATGGACTGGCCTGCGCAGAGCCCGGACCTTAACCCTATCGAGCACCTCTGGGACGAGTTGGAGCGTCGACTTAAGGGGTGCCCCCACTGTTCGAAATCGGTGAAGGAACTGACCTGTCTTCTCCAAGCCGAGTGGAAGAAAATACTGCTAGCCGTCGTACAACGCCTGGTTGAGAGTATGTCCAGGAGGGTCGCAGCTGTAATCGTCGCTCGTGGAGGCTCCACCAACTATTGAAAGTGAATAAACTTTGTTTTCCTTTGCTATCACAGGTGTCCAATTACTTGTTGGTAGATAGTGTGTGTATGTATATATATCATCATCATCATCATCATTGTCAACCATTATCAATCCACTGCTGGACGAAGGTCTCCCCAAGTTTCCTCCACAACGGTCTGTCTTGTGCCAGTCTCCTCCATGTCACCCCTGCATACTTTCGAATTTCATCCACCCATCTCCCATGTGGTCTTCTTCTGGGTCTTTTCCTGTCCCTTGGAATCCAATCTAAAATTTCGGCTGTCCATCGATGATCTGTCCTTCTGGCAGTATGTCCAGCCCATTGCCATTTCAGGGATTTAACTCTGATCATGATGTCTTCCACTCTTGTCATTTTTCGGATCCACGAGTTCCTCTTCTTATCTCTCCTGGTTACACCAAGCATGCACCTCTCCATGCTTCTTTGAGTTGTCTGCAGCCTTTGTATGTCTCTTTTAGTTAAGGTCCACGTCTCTGCACCATACGTAAGCACTAGAAGGATGCATTGATCAAACACTTTTCTTTTAAGACATAATGGCATATTGCTCTTGAAAATTATGCTGTTTCTTCCAAAAGCTCTCCAGGCAAGTTTTGTACGCCGATTAATTTCTTCATCAATGTGACCCTCACTTGATATCTGTTGTCCAAGATAAACGTATGTGTCTGTTATCTCCAGCTTTTCTCCATCAATCGATAAATCTTCATTTCTTGTAAAAGCATTGAACATCACTTTTGTCTTCTGAAAGTTCATTTTTAATCCCACTTCTTTACTCTTGTCAGCAAGTTCCTGGATCATACTCTGCAGCTCTGATGGGGTAGTTGCAAAAATGACTACGTCATCAGCAAAACGAAGGTGGGTTAGATAATCTCCATTAATCTTTATCCCCTTGTTTTCGCAGCTCAGCGACTGAAAAACACCCTCGAATGTGGCATTAAAGAGCTTCGGAGATATGGTGTCACCTTGTCTCACTCCCTTTCCAATTTTTACGTGTGTTGTATTTTCAAACAGCCTAATCTTTGCACTTGCATTTTCATAGATGTTATTAATAATATTAATGTATGCATCTTCAATACCGCAGGTTTTCAGAACCATTGTAACTGCTGATGGTTTCACCGAATCAAAGGCTTTTTCATAATCGATAAAAGCCATGCACAATGGAAGTTCATATTCCCTCGCTCTTTCAATTAGTTCTCTCAGCACGTGGATATGATCTATTGTGCTGTAGCCACTCCTGAATCCAGCTTGTTCTCTCGGTTGAGCCATGTCTAGTGCTACCTTCAAGCGGTGTGAAAGAACTTTAGTGAAGATTTTATAAACTACTGATAGGAGGCTGATAGGTCTGTAGTTTCCGAGATCCTCAATGTCACCTTTCTTATGTAGCAGGATCATTGTAGCGGTGTTCCAATCCTCAGGAATCTTTCCTTCATTAAGGCATCGAGTGAAAATTTGGGCGAGTACTGTTTCGATTTCTCCACTTGCTTCTTGTATGATGTCTACAGTAATTCCATCTTCTCCTGGAGCTTTTCCTCGCTTCATGTTCTTGATTGCATGTGCAACTTCTGCTGGAAGGACTGGAGGAACTCTGGTACTGGTATCTTTCATGATGTCTGGAGTGCATATATCATCCCTTTCATATAATTTGGAGTAGAAATCTTTCACTCTTGTCAAGATTTCGCCTCTATTTCTTGTTACAGAACCATCTTCTTTTCTCAGTGCCATAATCTGTTTTCTTCCCTTACTGAGATGTCCCTTTGCTATCTTTAGGCTTTGGTTGTTTTCAATTGCTTTCCTCACTAGTTCACAGTTGAATTTCCTTACGTCTTCAGTGATACTTTTTCTTACTGTCTTGCATAGCTCTATATATTCCACTTTGGAAGTCACATCTTCTTTATTTGTCCTCATCTCTCTTCTTTTTTGCATCAACATTTTGGTTTTTCCTGATAATTTGTTCACATGCAACTTGTTCTTAGACCCAGCTAATTTTGTTGCTGTTTCCATAAGAGCTTTGGTTATTTTTCTGTTAACTTCAGAGATGTCCACTTCTTCCGATGTTAGGCCTTCTAAAGCAGAGAACCTGTTCTTCAGTTCTAACTTGAAGGTATTATGGTGTTTTTTAAGGTTGGTTATGTCAATAGATTTTGTTTGTCTTATGAGCTTGCCACGTTCAAGTTTGGTGTTGAGGTGCATCTTACATCTCACCAATCTATGGTCACTACCTGTGTTGAACTTGTTTAGCACACTGCAGTCTTCTATGACGAATTTTTTGTTACACATAATAAAATCAATTTCACTTGTCGTCCCATTTGGATGTCTCCATGTCCATTTCCTGTGTGGCTTTTTCTTGAAGAAGGAGTTCAAGATGAAAAACCCTTCTGCCTCTGCAAACTCAACGAGAGTATTTCCATGCTGGTTTCTGTTGCCATGACCGAATTTACCTACTGAAGTTTCATTCTGTTGCCGTTGCCCTATTTTTGCATTGAAATCTCCCATAATTATTTTCAAGTGCTGCTTACCTTTATTATTTAGATGACAAATTTCCTCATAAAATTCTTCAATTTCTTCTTCAGGATGACTTGTGGTGGGTGCATAAGTTTGAATAATCTGAGCCTGGTATCTTTTCGAGAGTTGGATAACAAGTCGTGCAGCTCTGTCAGAGGAACTTTCAACTTCTACAACTTTATCCTTCAGTTTCTTGTTTATTATAAATCCAACACCACTAGTTCTGCCAGTATCTGTCCCACGATAGTAGAAGAGATGTCCACTTTTCAGTTCGATGAGATCTTCTCCTTTTCTCCTTACCTCACTTAGCCCCACGATGTCCCACTTGATCCTTTGTAGTTCCTCTTCCAATTCAAGAAGCCTTGAATCAGAAGATAGGGAGCGTCCATTGTAAGTAGCCAAGGTCAGCATCAGATGGCAGCCTAGTCCGGTCCTCTGGGGATTCTTAGCACCCTCTGCCTTCATGTCGCACTGGCCGCTGCCTTGGCCAGGTACATTCCAGCTGCCGGAGACTGAGGGCCAAGATTTAAGTTGTGGAATCATTTTGGAGGGGTTTGGCCATAACTCACCACGCTGGCCAAGCGGGTTGGTGAGTGTGGGATAGAATTTCCTCTGATCCCGATGGTATAGTTATACCGCTATGGGCGGTCGTCAGAGCCCCTTTAGTGGGAACAGGATGCACCACGAGAAGGCGGGGTTGACATTTGTCAAGGAGAGGCTATGATGTTACGCATCACCTGACCTTACATCCCATGTATATATATATATCACATTTCATTTGTTTGTAAAACTGGTGCTCATATAGGATTTTTGTTTGAAATCTCTTTTGTGAATTGACTGCATGTTTTAAAAAAAACTTATTGAATTTGTGAAAAAAAAACGTGGTGGGAGCATTTTCATTGATACAATTAAATTCCAAAAAAAATTATAAAATTAAAGTGAGAAACATGGCAAGACTTCTCGGGAAAAAAAAAAAAAAAAAAAAAAAAAAAAGGATTCCCCTTATTAATCTGAAAATTAGATTATCTGGAATTAAATAAAAAAAGGAAAGAATTATGACCATCAGCTACTGGAAATGCAACAGGAGGCATTAAAAGTGCATAGAAGTAGGATTTTACTAAAAAAAATTATTTGAATTTAACTAAGATGAAGTTATCTGGAAGAAGAAAAAAACAACTGTGACAGTCAAGTTCTGGAATGCCACAGCAACAAATAACTAAATGTTGCAAATGCTAAAAATATGGCTCTTGAAAAAAGCAATTTAACCTAACTGAAAGAAAGATATCTGGAAGCCAAAAAAGGAAAATTTGCGACCATCAGCTCTCCCGAAATGCAGCATAACACGCACGTGAAAATGGAGTAGTGATGATAAAAATAATGCGTAAAAATATGATTTTTTTTTACAAAAAAAAAAGCTTCATAAATCTAACTGAAGCCATCTAGAAGCAAAAAGAAAAGAAAACAAATTTGGATGTCAAGTGTCTGTCTTGGGCCTGTCTCCTCCATGTCACTCCAGCATACTTTCGAATTTTATCCTTCCATTTCCTATGGGGTCTTCTCCTGGGTCTTTTCTTATATATATATATATATATCATCATCATCATTGTCAACCATTATCAATCCACTGCTGGACGGAGGTCTCCCCAAGTTTCCTCCACAACGGTCTGTCTTGTGCCAGTCTCCTCCATGTCACCCCTGCATACTTTCGAATTTCATCCACCCATCTCCCATGTGGTCTTCTTCTGGGTCTTTTCCTGTCCCGTGGAATCCAATCTAAAATTTCGGCTGTCCATCGATGATCTGTCCTTCTGGCAGTATGTCCAGCCCATTGCCATTTCAGGGATTTAACTCTGATCATGATGTCTTCCACTCTTGTCATTTTCGGATCCACGAGTTCCTCTTCTTATCTCTCCTGGTTATACCAAGCATGCACCTCTCCATGCTTCTTTGAGTTGTCTGCAGCCTTTGTATGTCTCTTTTAGCTAAGGTCCATGTCTCTGCACCATACGTAAGCACTGGAAGGATGCATTGATCAAACACTTTTCTTTTAAGACATAATGGCATATTGTTCTTGAAAATTATGCTGTTTCTTCCAAAAGCTCTCCAGGCAAGTTTTGTACGCCGATTAATTTCCTCATCAATGTGACCCTCACTTGATATCTGCTGTCCAAGATAAACGTACGTGTCTGTTATCTCCAGCTTTTCTCCATCAATCGATAAATCTTCATTTCTTGTAAAAGCATTGAACATCACTTTTGTCTTCTGAAAGTTCATTTTTAATCCCACTTCTTTACTCTTGTCAGCAAGTTCCTGGATCATACTCTGCAGCTCTGATGGGGTAGTTGCAAAAATGACTACGTCATCAGCAAAACGAAGGTGGGTTAGATAATCTCCATTAATCTTTATCCCCGTGTTTTCCCAGCTCAGCGACTGAAAAACACCCTCCAATGTGGCATTAAAGAGCTTCGGAGATATGGTAACACCTTCTCTCACTCCCTTTCCAATTTTTACGTGTGTTGTATTTTCAAACAGCCGAATCTCTGCACTTGCATTTTCATAGATGTTATTAATAATATTAATGTATACATCTTCAATACCGCAGGTTTTCAGAGCCATTGTAACTGCTGATGGTTTCACCGAATCAAAGGCTTTTTCATAATCGATAAAAGCCATGCACAATGGAAGTTCATATTCCCTCGCTCTTTCAATTAGTTCTCTCAGCACGTGGATATGATCAATTGTGCTGTAGCCACTCCTGAATCCAGCTTGTTCTCTCGGTTGAGCCATGTCCAGTGTTACCTTCAAGCGGTGTGAAAGAACTTTAGTGAAGATTTTATAAACTACTGATAGGAGGCTGATAGGTCTGTAGTTTCCGAGATCCTCAATGTCACCTTTCTTATGTAGCAGGATCATTGTAGCGGTGTTCCAATCCTCAGGAATCTTTCTTTCATTAAGGCATCGAGTGAAAATTTGGGCGAGTACTGTTTCGATTTCTCCACTTGCTTCTTGTATGATGTCTACAGTAATTCAATCTTCTCCTGGAGCTTTTCCCCGCTTCATGTTCTTGATTGCATGTGCAACTTCTGCTGGGAGGACTGGAGGAACTCTGGTACTGGTATCTTTCATGATGTCTGGAGTGCATATATCATCCCTTTCATATAATTTGGAGTAGAAATCTTTCACTCTTGTCAAAATTTCGCCTCTATTTCTTGTTACAGAACCATCTTCTTTTCTCAGTGCCATAATCTGTTTTCTTCCCTTACTGAGATGTCCCTTTGCTATCTTTAGGCTTTGGTTGTTTTCAATTGCTTTCCTCACTAGTTCACAGTTGAATTTCCTTACGTCTTCAGTGATACTTTTTCTTACTGTCTTGCATAGCTCTATATATTCCACTTTGGAAGTCACATCTTCTTTAGTTGTCCTCATCTCTCTTCTTTTTTGCATCAACATTTTGGTTTTTCCTGATAATTTGTTCACATGCAACTTGTTCTTAGACCCAGCTAATTTTGTTGCTGTTTCCATAAGAGCTTTGGTTACTTTTCTGTTAACTTCAGAGATGTCCACTTCTTCCGATGTTAGGCCTTCTAAAGCAGAGAACCTGTTCTTCAGTTCTAACTTGAAGGTATTATGGTGTTTTTTAAGGTTGGTTATGTCAATAGATTTTGTTTGTCTTATGAGCTTGCCACGTTCAAGTTTAGTGTTGAGGTGCATCTTACATCTCACCAATCTATGGTCACTACCTGTGTTGAACTTGTTTAGCACACTGCAGTCTTCTATGACGAATTTTTTGTTACACATAATAAAATCAATTTCACTTGTCGTCCCATTTGGATGTCTCCATGTCCATTTCCTGTGTGGCTTTTTTCTTGAAGAAGGAGTTCAAGATGAAAAACCCTTCTGCCTCTGCAAACTCAACGAGAGTATTTCCACGCTGGTTTCTGTTGCCATGACCGAATTTACCTACTGAAGTTTCATTCTGTTGCTGTTGCCCTATTTTTGCATTGAAATCTCCCATAATTATTTTCAAGTGCTGCTTACCTTTATTATTTAGATGACAAATTTCCTCATAAAATTCTTCAATTTCTTCTTCAGGATGACTTGTGGTGGGTGCATAAGTTTGAATAATCTGAGCCTGGTATCTTTTCGAGAGTTGGATAACAAGTCGTGCAGCTCTGTCAGAGGAACTTTCAACTTCTACAACTTTATCCTTCAGTTTCTTATTTATTATAAATCCAACACCACTAGTTCTGCCAGTATCTGTCCCACGATAGTAGAAGAGATGTCCACTTTTCAGTTCGATGAGATCTTCTCCTTTTCTCCTTACCTCACTTAGCCCCACGATGTCCCACTTGATCCTTTGTAGTTCCTCTTCCAATTCAAGAAGCCTTGAATCAGAAGATAGGGAGCGTCCATTGTAAGTAGCCAAGGTCAGCATCAGATGGCAGCCTAGTCCGGTCCTCCGGGGATTCTTAGCACCCTCTGCCTTCATGTCGCACTGGCCGCTGCCTTGGCCAGGTACATTCCAGCTGCTGGAGACTGAGGGCCAAGATTTAAGTTGTGGAATCATTTTGGAGGGGTTTGGCCATAACTCACCACGCTGGCCAAGCGGGTTGGTGAGTGTGGGATAGAATTTCCTCTAATCCCGATGGTATAGTTATACCGCTATGGGCGGTCGTCAGAGCCCCTTTAGTGGGAACAGGATGCACCACGAGAAGGCGGGGTTGACATTTGTCAAGGAGAGGCTGTGATGTTATGCATCACCTGACCGTACATCCCATATATATATATGGAGAAGATGTTAAAAGTGTGCAAAAGTATCGCTTCCTAGATTCATTATTGAAAGAAAGCAATATTCTCCTCAAGTTGAAGTTATCTGTTTGTAAAACAAGGAAGAAGAAAATCAAAATAAAATGAAATAAAACAATTGCTACTTGACTATCGATATAACATGTCTGAAAGCAGGATCCAATGTTAAAATTGAGCAAAAATTTCCCTTCCTTTGCTTTATAATTGAAAGGAATGCTAGAAACAATAAATGTTAAAGAAATAGAAAAAACAGTCTGTACACCTTTCCAAAAAAAAACAAAAAAAACTGCGACGGGAGTTGCAGTGTTGCGCTGCGTCTGTTCCTGGGGTTGGGTTGAGTTCAGTAAATAGTTCAGATTTTTTTTTTTTATGAAATAAATAATATAAATTTTTGAAACTTTCTGAAAGCAATCTGCAAGGGTTAAAATAATCTGCAGCACCCACTGCAGTGCCACATTGACTGAAGATGATATAATTATAATACTGGTCACTAACATCGGTAGGTTTAGGATCTTACAAATTTCCTGTAGACTGGCCGGGAAGGGAGGGGGGAGAGGAATGGAGATAGCGCTTAAGAGTGGAGGCAGAGTAAGCAGGGGGGGGGGGATATTATATTAGAGGGAGCAAATACTGGTAATCTCTTTTGTCAATTTGTACAAACTCGTTCCTTCCCCAGCAGTTCAGTGGGCAGGTCCTTTTGTCCTAAATCTCACCCTTCCTTCCCTGCGAGCATAGGGAAACAGTAAGTGATTGTATCTTACCAGTTCCTGTCTTCTAGGAATCTTAACTAATGGAGGCAATTATGACTTTCTAGATGTAGATGAGAGGTTGATATGGAGTTGGTGCGCTATTTTGGTTTCACAGCAGTGCAGGATTGATTAGGACAGGTTCACATGCGTGGTGTGCAGTTTTCATTTTAAAGTGGTCAGGGCAGGAATTTTAAAACTTAAATGGCTGTAGGGTGCATAATTTTAGCTAGAGGGTGTAATTTTTCAAACCTGAGGATGAGCAAGGCCCGCCCCACGAAAAATGCCTAGAATGAACTCTGGGTATCCTTCATAACAAAAAGGTTTTGGTGCTTTTCTCATGATCACAAACAACAACAATATTGGCTATAAAACACCAGAATTCCAATTACAGCGAGTTCTTTTCATGAAAATTCTTGTCCCAGAAGCTGGCATCATTGAGACTGATTGCAAAAATCTATCAACTTTGATGAAAACAAAGCATATTACTCAGTAAATCAGCTTAGCAGTTTTTCTTTTAAATGTAAAAATATTACTATAATGTCCATGTAACAGACTAAATAAATTTCTTAAATGATGTACTGTCTTAGTGTGTAAATGGAGGAGAAAGAAGTACACAGCATATCAATGACTGACCAGTATTCAACAGCAGATACTGTATTACGTACAGAGAATTTTGAGATTCCACGTATAACAAAGTTGCAAAAATTTAAAACTGGAAGTAAATAACAGCATAAAATTTTCCACTTATTTCTTAAACAATTTTCAGAGAATAGTATTTAAGGAATAAGTATGGTAACAAAACAAAAGAAAACATACTCAAATCTTGATTGATATGATCTTTTTTTTTTTTTTTTGGTTAGGAGTTTAACGACCACTGTGAGCAACGAGAACTTGATGGCTCTAAGCAGTCGCTCATCCCTAATTTAGAGCCACTGGTTCCAGGGAAGGGAGAGAGCCAGTGCTGCAAGACAAACAGCATCCATGCCTCAACGGGATTCGAAACCGTACCCATCTCGGATGAATGATCAGAGGCCATCGCTTAGACCACTGTGCCACCAGGATGGCTGATATGACTTCTGATGTGATGCTTAAGGAGGATTAAAAAAATACTGGGAATATATTTACAATTCAAAATACACAGCACTTACAAGTTAATCGAATGCATATCTTTGAAAATACTCATCCTCTGAGCAAATGCATAGGTCTCAGTATTTCTACATACATATCACTAAGCTGTTCTCTGAGATTCAGAGGTTAGCTCCAAAAAGAAATACAAACTTCCAGATATTTTTACTTATTGTTGTCGTATCAAACTTCTCCATTTACAGCGATCTTGACATACAACTCGTGCTTCACTGATATCCATGACACACCGTACACAAGATCTTTTATACTTCATACTCATAATCTTTTTCTCATGCAGACACTCCTGAATCTGATCCACCCATGTCTTCCTTGGCCTTCCTCTGCCTTTCCTTCCTGCCACTTGGGCTAAAAGATTTTCTTAGTAAGCATTTCATCACTCATTCTTTCAACATGGCCAAACCACCGAAGCATATTGGTCTCCACCTTGCTAACAACATTTTGCTTCACATCACAAAACTGCAATACATCTTCATTTCTCACACAATCATATCGTGTCTTGCCACAAACCCCACGTAAGTAACGCATTTCTCCAGCACACAAATGACTCCTATGTTTCTTCTGCAGTACCCAGGTTTCACTGCCATACATCAGAGTAGGAACAGTTACAGTTTCATACACAGCCATGCGGGACTCCCTAGAGAACCCATAATTCCTGTGAAAACCTCCCAGAGCAGCTATGACTTTCAAAGAAGAATTCACTCGCCTACTGATTTCACCATCCAACTTGTTCTCTCTGTCAAACATGCTTCCTAAATATACAAACTCACTCACCTGGTCAATTACAGTGCCATTTATACTTATATTACATTCAGTGCTACCCGTTCCTCTCTCAAACACCATAACTTTGGTTTTTCCCTTATTTATACTCAGTTTGAATTTCATGCATCCGAGTCAACATACTCTGCAACTCACTTTTGCTCTCTGCCAACAGGACAGTGTCATCAGCATACAGCAATCTGCACACACGGATATCACCAAGACACAAACCACTATTGTCTATTTTGACATCACGCATGCATGCATCCATAAATATATTAAACAGCCATGGTGACATTACACAACCTTGTCTAACTCCTGCACCAATGGAAAACCATTTTGATAAAACACTATTCACTCGTACACAAGCTCTACTACCAGCATACATGGCTTTTACACTATTAAGTAGATTCCCAGTAACACCATATTCATTCAATACCTTCCACAAAAGCGTCGTATTCACTCTGTCGTAAGCTTTCTCTAAATCTATGAAGGCAGTAAAAACTTCCTTCCCAACAGCCAGATACTTTTCAATCATTGTGCGTAATGCAAAAATCTGATTAGTGCAGCCTTTACCAGGCATGAAACCACTCTGAACATCCCGCACTTTCAATGATGTAAGACCCCGTACTTTTTCAAAAACAACCTTACCAAACACTTTCCCTGGCACACTCAGTAGGCTAATACCACGATAGTTCTTGCATTCAGTCTGATCACCTTTTCCCTTATACAAGGGAACAATGATAGCATCCTTCCAATCCCGAGGGACCATTCCTAACTCCCAGTACAACTGGCAAATTTCAGTTAACCAGTCAATTATAGAGTCACCACCATATTTCAACATCTCTGCAGTTATGCCATCAACTCCCACAGCCTTACCATTCTGAAGAGATTTTAGAGCTTTACACACTTCTTCTCATGAGATCCCTCCTGTGCTTTCACCCCTCATTGTGACATTATCTGCATCTGTCTCAGAATCATCTTTGCTTTCCTGATCTAATATCTCACAGAAGTATTCACCCAATCTGTCACTTAACTCATTGGGCTCCCATATCATTTCCCCAATCTCATTCTTCACACAACTTACAACTTTGTTTCCCCTATTTTTCCTGAGTCTCATGTACTTCCAGAAGGACTTCCTATCTTTCCAAAAAGCCAGTTCACGCCTTTCCACTTTCTCCTTCGTATCTTTTGTCTTACTGTGGCGAACCAGCTTAGCAGCTTTACGCTTCTTACAGCGATATTCATCCACAGAGACTACCTTGCAACATCCCCAAATAGGCTTCCTTCTTTCTCCTTACTGCCTCTTCAATCTCACTATTCCATTCCACCAAGCATCACCTCTACTGTTGCCCACTATTGCAGTGCCACAGACCTCTTTAGCAGCAGTGACAACACAGTTCTTAAAACATTCCCACTTCTTTTCTACATCCCTCTCACCAGACTTCAGATCCTTCAGTCGTTCTCTGAGTAAGTCAGAATACCGCTGATGATCTTCAAGGAGCCTATCAACCTTTATTCTTTCTATCCTGGGTCTCTTCCTATTCCTTTTCCTCCAACCAGCATTAAGTTTCACTCGTGACACTACCAAGTAATGATCAGAACCAACATCTGCACCTCTCATCACACGGGTGTCAACAGCTAAGTGTTTCAAACGCTGATCGTAGACAACAAAATCTATCACACTCTTTTGACCAAGAGTACGATTTTCCCAAGTATATGTGTGGATATACTTGTGGTTGAAAAATGTATTAGATACACACAAACCATTCTCAATGCAGAGTTCAATTAATCTTTCACCATTATCATTTACACAAGGATCATTAAACTTACCCAGAACATTGTCAGAAATTGTATTCTGCACACCTACTCTAGCATTGAAATCCCCTGCTATTATAACTTTTTCTTTAGCACCCAAACTGGCTCAAAACAGCTTTTAGCTCATTCCAGAAATCTTCTTTCTTCAGAAGGTTCCGAGTCACAAGGAGCATACACTACAACAATTACAATTCTCTGAAGTTTCACTTTCAAACGAATCCAGAGAATTCTCTCACTTATGCAACTATAGTGAATCAAGTTGTTCTTCATCTTTTCACTTAAAATCACACCTACACCAGCCTGTCCTCTCATATTATCCAATACTCCAGACCACACACTCACCGTGCCATTCACTTCTTCTACCCCAATTTCCTTCTTTTGGGTTTCACTTACACACAGCCCATCCAGTCTATACTTATTCATCTCCTGAATCACTTCACTCATCTTGTCATTTATACCTCTAGTATTCCATACACCAATCTTACATTCACTCAGCCGAGATCTCTTTCTCATACGCCGCTTAAAAAGTCCAGGTCGATTCCGTGGTGGACCGTCCTTCTCAAGTGTGTGGTAGGTCCACCATATCCCACACTTGAGTCATTCTTAATATTTCTTTTTGTCTTTTTAATCAGGTAAGTACATCAGTGTGGGGGATTAGCCCACAGCTGAGGGTTCCAGTTGGTCATTCAACCTAAGGATTCTGGAGCAAAACCCAGTGAGTTGGGGGCTTTTCACCAATGTCACACAGAACTAGCTTGCACCTCTCCAAGATTCACAGAGGCCCTAGTTGCTGTTGTGTGTGCCATTGTTACCACTGAGTGCCCCAAGGAGGCAAACATTTCTGCCACTTCATAAAGCATATTTCTGTCTTATTTTGGGTCAGTATTTAGCTTCTATGTTGCAATCTCGATAATGCTGTCTACACTCTAAAATCTGTCCCAGAAGAGATTCTTTCAAGCTTGGCAACAAGAAACTGCAGGGTGCCAAGTCAGGTGATTAAGGTGGATGTAGTGCCACTGAGATTTGACATGTGGTCAGGAACTCACAGATCAACAGTGCCAAATGTGCAGAAAGATTAACAAGATGCAACAACCAGGATAGACTCCCATTGTTGTGGATGTTTGTGCTGGCTTTTTTCCTTTAGGTTTTTCAAAATCTCCTTGTATAAGTTTGGTTCACAGTCTGCCCAGTTGAAGAAAATTCAAAATGCACCACACTTTTGATATCAAAGATCATCTTCAAATTTGATTTCACTTGCTGGGTGTTTCTGGGTCACGAGGAAAAGTTTTTGCCTTCCACTCAAATGATTTGGCTTTTGTTTCAAGGTCATAGCCATAAACTCATGATCTGTCACCTGTGATAATATTTTCTATAAAAGTGTGGGTTCATTGCAGCATAAATTTTAAGGTCTTGCAACACAGAACTCCTTTTGTTCCTGTGTGATAAGCTTGGGCACAAACTTTGCTATCACTCTTTCACTCTTCTCATCCCCAAATCCTATGTCAAAATCACATGACATGGTCCAGTGGAGACGATGGTTTCACTAGACACCTCCATAACAGTCAAATCATGTGTGATGGAACTGTTTGTTCTTGAAATTAATGAACATCCTGAGCAAGGGTAATTAGCAATTAATTTTGACCTGCAAACACATGTATGATGCAATAATTGCATCATTATAGAGGTTGGATTGACATAAAAAAAAAAAGCCAGAACATGTGTATGATGCCATTGCATCATATACATGTTTGCTGAGTGTGCAACATGCGTATTACCATTCTGTGGATGCTGCGGTGGTAGTGAAAGGCATCAACCATGAATAACATTGAAATTCGGAGTGGTATTCACCATTTTAAATGTTCTTACAGAATGTGTTTTTAAATCCTGTAAATATTTTAACTTTTTAATGCATGCTGAGTTGAAATTCTGTTTCAATATTTAACTGGGAGAATAGCGTGCAAGGGCCCAAGCACTGTTTGTTTTGTCTTTAAATAATGAAATTATTTTTTAATTCATGTTAAGATAATTCAGAATGTTAAAAGTTATAATTGAATTTTGAATACTATAGTACATATTATGAGTTCTGTTGAGCATGCAAACTCCATGTCAAATCACACCGTACCAAGAAAGAAGTGTTCTACAATTATGAGAGAAATGCAGGTTATGTAGAGAATTTTGAAATTTTTTATATACACTGCATATATATTCTTGTACATCTTCTAATGTCTAGCAGTTAACTTGTATTACAAGGTGTGAATGCATCACTGAGACTGTCTTACAACATACTTTGGGATAAACCTAACTTTACGTAAGACACTGTGGCCCTGGACTTTAATAACAAAACTTACAGCAAGGTTAGTGGAAACCTGTACATGAATAAGCTACATAGGTTGTTTTAAACCTGTATTGAGTGCAGTAAAATTGTGGCAAGTCCAAGAACAAGCAGAAGGCTCTTGTTTTAAGATCAGTAGACTCTTGTTATCAGTAGTAAGGCATGACTTTTTTTATACTACTGGAAGTGGAAACATCTGATCTAGCCAATGCATCCAATATGTCTTCCTACACAAGGCAGAACAATGCAGGATATATTTCAATGGCCAATATGGAACGAACAACTTTACACATAATTTGCATTGCATCACTGTTTCCTATTTGAATAAATTATTTCAATGTATTTATAACAATTGCCAGAGGTAACACTGGATACCAGCATGCTTCACTGCTGCTTAATATGAAGTTTTAAATGTGGTAGTCAAAATCAAACAGAAGGAAAGAAATTATTATTAAGAATTTGAACAGTACGCTTGAAAATAACAATAGGAAAATAAAAGACAGAATGGTTAGGTTGTATGTACAAAACACTCTTGATTATTAACACAATTGTTATGCATAAAAACATTCAACTGTTTCACTTTGTCCAAAGAGGCTAGAAACGGGAAAAGCATGATTGATTATATCACAATAAAAAGATATCTGTGAAATGTGATTAAGACAAATGGAATTTTCAAAGGTTCTGAAATGAGGGTGCAATTTTTACTAGTACATATATTGTGCCAATTATGAAATAACTGAAAAATCAGGTATTACAGTTGATAGACTGAGTGACACAGAAATGCGACAGGATTTCCAGTAGTGAATTGTTGAAGCTAATATTGCAAAACTACCCCAGAGTGAAAGCTATGAGATTAGTAGAACACATAAGAAATGGTTATGCACAGAAAGCCTGTTGTACAGTAGAAAGTAAAGACAGTGAAGTCAGAAATTTTTGATGAATAGTAGAAGTGAGGAAAGCTATCAAAGAAAAGCAAATAATTTTAAGTATTTAAAAATGTTGCAATAAAATAAAAAAACGGCAAAAGAAAAAGAAAAACAAAAAGGAAGGCACCTGTAGATTTATAGGATTATGGGGAAAATAACATCTAAAATGTTTCTAAAGTGTTTTAGTCTTGTTAAATGTGTGACAAAGTGTGGAGGTTTATAGCACGAAGATGGTCAGCTTCTTAAATCAGCAGGTAATACATTGAACCACGAACTGAATATTTGGAACACATTATAAATGAAAGAAGTCTGGGAATTAGATTACGGGACAGGCAACTAATTTTGATGAAGATGTTAGTGATGATGACAACGAGGAATGTAGGGCCATAGCTGATTATGAAGTAAGGGATGCCGTTCTCTTCCTTAAATGTGGTAAACATAGCTGATTATGAAGAAATTCTCTTCCTTAAATGTGGTAAAGCTGGAAATATTGATGAAACTAATCCACCATTGCTTAAAAGCAGAAATGAAATGACAGATGTCATTTGGTTGTGCATTATCATTAGGATAACATGGCAAAATAATTTTTAGTTAGGGTTATAACGAATAAGAATTTGTCGCATTTCTGTTTCACACGTTTGTCCAATATAAAGAAGTGACACTCTGGAGTACTTTTTCTGTGTTACACACACATCCATGACGAATACTGCATTAAGTCTTACGCCATATGAAACACCCAAAATTAAACCAAATTAAATACAGCCATTACACTAAACTTAGATACTGAACAATTTAATCGAAAAGCATGACTTAGACTCCAATTGATTATATACATTAAATACATCACATAAGAACCAAGAATAATAAATTTGATGACATGAACAACAGTTGAAATGGTGAATTGTTACCAACAGTCCTACTCAAAAGTCACTTATAGTCGCATCTAATATGCGTAAACATGTCGATGTAATTCAATATTCGCAAGCAGCCCACATACTAGTGTTACTTATTAACTAGCTTGCAACAAATATAAAGTATTTCATAAAGTCCAGAACAAAACAATTGTGTAACACTCGCCACTCCTCTGCTGTCAAGTGTTATAGTATAAACATACAGGGTGTCCAAGAATTATTGGACACATTACAAAATTATGTACAACAAAAAAAAAAACTATGAGCATTGTCTGTTTTTCTATGTCACGTATTGCTAACACAGTTTCTATATTTTTTGTTTTGCAGAATTGTTATTCCCAGAATCTGATAAAAGGTGCTAGGTGTGGCCTGATGACGAATGTATGAGAAATGCACAATCAGTAGTCATTTCATCTGTACAGCAGAAGACTATGTGTGTTATGGCTTGCAGAATTAAAGTCTGTCACTAAAGTTAAAAGACGGTACCGTTTACCGTTTAGATTATGGTTGTAATCCTCCGTCAACAAATTCAATTAAGCGGTGGATGAAACAGTTTAAAGAAACTGGCAATGTGGAACATCGTAGAGGAGCCGGTAGGCCTAGCGTCAGCGGTGAGACGGTTGACCAAGTTAATGAAAGTTTCCGACGAAGCCCCAGGAAATCCGTTCGTAAAGCAAGCAGAGAACTGTGCATTCCGAAATCGACAGTTCACTATATCTTGCACAAGAAATTAAAGTTTCATGCTTATAAAATTCAAATAGTGCAAAAGATGCATGCAAATGATCACACTCTGCGATGCGATTTTGTTGTGGATATGCTGAATCGAGTGGAAAACGACAAAAACTTTCTCAGTACTGTAATTTATAGTGATGAATCCACATTTCATGTATCAGGTATTGTGAATTGTCACAACTGTAGGATATGGGGCAGTGAACTGCCTCATGCTGCTATTGAACTGGAATGTGATTCTCCAAAAGTTAATGTGTGGTGCACCCTATCAAAAAGAGAGGTGTTAGGCCCTTTCTACTTCTGCGAAAAAACCATAAATGGGGACATTTACTTGGATATGCTAGAAAATTTTGCTATACTCCAGATCAAGAGATATGACAATGTGTGTGTACGTAAGTGCCTAAATGGGCATTTCCCCAACAGATGGATTGGGCATGGTGATTCCATTCCGTGGCCTCCTCGCTCTCCAGATCTAACTCCATTGGATTATTTCATGTGGGGTTATGTGAAGGATCATGTCTATCAGATGCCTTGTACTGATTTGCAGGAACTGAAGCAGCGTATCACAGCTACTATTAATTCCATAACTCCTCAGATGTTTGCCAATACATGGCATGAAATCGAGTATCGCTTGGACGTACTACGAGCAACCAAGGGATCTCACATTGAAATTTTTTAACTTGTGTAGTTACATTGTAAGTTAGTATAGTCAGTTTCTTTCGATCTGTTTAATGTTTTGTTTTATATAATTTTGTAATGTGTCCTATAATTCTCGGACACCCTGTATATGGCCCATGCAAACATGACGACAGAAATGCTCAACGATTACTTGTTGGCATTCGCTATGTTGGTTAAAATATTATTGTTGATAGTTAAAATTGATGACAGATTAAAATCCACTATAGTTCCATACTATAGTGTCTAGGTTGTATGGCCAGAGGCCAGATAATTGACAACAGCTATATCCAGGAGTACTCACATACCAGTATGTCCATTCGGTCTGAAGGAAAAGACATGGACAATCTTCGCAAACATGAAAATAACACAAACATTTACACTCCATTGTGTGCACCCTGCCAGACCCGTTTCATCTTCTTTGTCGAGGACATCTTCAGTGGCCGTAAGTTGTAATGAACCTGCACTAGTCCCAACATCGGCCAACCAAATCCCCATTTTTATATCTCGTGCCATCGGGCAGAAAAATCACCTGCGCACGCCACCCGCATCAGTTCCACGTGATATGACGTAAATCGTCTATTCCTCTTCTTTATTAACTCTGAAAATAATAAGCAGGTGCCTTTTATGTGTGTTAATGAAGAATTCATTTCCCCTGAGATTTGTTTCTTATTAGTCACATCTTTGTTCCTGAGGTCTGGAAAAAAAAAATCTGTTGTTCTGCCAATTTACAGCTGGAGGAAAAGGATGAACTGAAATTAACTACAGTGGAATCACTTCAATTAGCATCCCTTGCAAAGTTTACTTAAGAATAATCAAAAAGCAGCTTAGAAAATGGGTGGAAAAGCAATTAAGTGAATAACAGTTTAGCTTCAGACGCGACAAGAAATGCCAGGATAGCATATTTGTAATCATGCAGCATACTCAAAAATTTCATGAAGTGAATCAGGATTTATTATTGATGTTTACACTTTACTGACTTTGACACAGCTCTTCACTGGGTACAAAAATCAGACTGCTCAAGAGAATATACGGTATGAGAAGTAGTAATTATTGTCACTTGTTTTAAGCATGCCTTTTGAGGTGGGGGGGGCATACCTGCATATAATTTTAATTTCACAGTTTATCTATACACATATCTCTGCACCTATGGGTCAGTTAAAAAATTCTTATACCAGAATAAACTTTCTTATGTTGATCTTGGTATTACTCATATTTCCCTTTCTCACACCTAATGCAGAGTTTCCATGCTAGGTAGAACACAAGTATTTTGTTCCCTATGATACATCATTCATCATGTTTCTGGAAAATGGACTTTATGAAATGGATAGCTGAGACTGAGTATAATTTTGCCTGCATTTTCAGTACAATACTCAGTTTTTCTATATTTCTGCTTTACATGGTGCTTATTTTTTTTCTCATGCACACAAATCCTCTCCTTTCACATTTTGCATCTTATAACTGAACCCATATGTAAGGTTTATCAACAGTTAGCACTATGTAGATGACAGTTAAAAATTTCTAATAGACTGGTGGGAAAAATAAGTATGTTTTGATTAAAAACAACAACAACAGCCAATTTGTTTTAAACATTATGAACAAATGCATGAACTAAAATATACAGAAATTACAAAATTACTTAAAACCAATACTACCAATGAAGAAAGAAAAAACAAATTACATTTTGACATACCGTGCACATTCTACAAAGAGCTCTTTGCAAGTTGTATTTAAATTCTGTTTACAGTTTTCTATCACCTCTTCATTAACCACCTCAATGTAATCATCAGACTAAAAAAAGGGGAGGGGAGATATTTTAACATACAGCACATATCTACAAAAACAAAGTAAACATAAGAAAACGTTTTAATCTTAGCACCCTCCACACATACACACTTCAGATTAATTACTAAAATTGACATTTCACACATACATGAGCACAATGGGAATTGTGGAAGAAATATTCTTCACAAATACATGGAACAACTACAGAATTATTAAGGCTTAATAATTCTAAAACAGACAAACAGAATAGCCATTGCTAACAGAATAGCCATTGCTTAGATTACTGTTAAACAGGTAACATTATGTCAGAAATTTTCAAAATTACATCACTCTAGAGTGGGAATTGAACTTTCATCTCCTAATTTCTGTTTAAGCATGCTATACGTTGCACCACCGGGGGACGACAAATTTCTAAGTATCTAATTATTAAGAATCTGAACAACTTGAAATTTTGAACACAATCTGAAAGTGCAACTGGCTAGCAAAATTTACTTTGCCATTATTCAAGGAGAAATAAAGATACCTCACCCTGAATAAAGTACCAGAGGAAGATACCCCCATACTTTCATTGAAAAAGCATAAAGTTCATAACTTTACTAGCTTCAGTACTTATGGCCACATATGCTATCAGTAAGAAGTACAAAATATCTGAAATCTATGAAGTCGGCTTACCCAGATTACATAGTAAGTCTTCATTAGAAATAATACACTAAATATTTCATAAATTCTGGGCTGTTCATTAAATACATATACAGGCGTTTTGAGCCCCTGGATGACTACTGGGTTAGTTTTCAATGCTGATCAACATTAACAATGAACCCAGTAATCATCCAGGGCCTTGAAACACCCGTATATATAAATAAACAGCCCAGAACTTATGAAATATTTAGCATATTATTTCTTATGAACAATTACTTACCACTACAAAGATTTGGGTAATTAGTGATCCCTAAAAACAGGCAAGAATTGTTAGAAGTCAACTGAGGTAAGAAATGAAAGCGTGGCTCTCCAAATTACAGATCACACGCTTCGAACCCAAAACCAGCAAATCTAACTTTATTACAAGATATTTTCAGAAGTTTCAAGAAACTATCACAACTTTCAAATCAAAAACTGTGGCATTCTTTTCACCTGTTCCAAGATCTTTCTTCATTTGTTGCATAAAATTATGCAAGAACAAAGATATAAATATATGCGGCCCACTGAAATCAGAGATACTTTCATATTACTTTTATGAATATCTAAATTTTTTTTATTTTTCGTGTGCATGAAATTAGAGTATTTCTGCTCACACCCTTTTCCAAGAGTCAAAAGTGCAAACCATCACATTTTACTGACAAACCATCAAGATTCTGCACCTGATCATTTAGGTACATAATGATATGTGACACCCATGTGATTTAATTCTGGAGCATATTGGAGAGGCTCTATACTTTGATAAATATTTTCAAATCTATGAGAGTTTTATTTGAATAGGAAAGATGAGATAATTACTTGCTCAGAAGTTCTGGTGGTGTCTACATAACACTAATCTTCTAAAAATTATCCACACCAGAATTACCTACCTTTTAACAGATTTTCTTTGCTGCTGTTTAGTATTCTGAATTCCTTTCATCAGTATAAGGCACACCATACACATTAAAGTGACATTATTTGGCCACACCACTGTCAACACATATAGATGTCATACTGTTTACAGTTTCCTACAAAGCCATGCTATGAAACATGAAGACAGATTTTTGGTTGTAACAGCAAAACCTAATTGTTGCACTACGGCTGGTCAGTTTGTAGGTCGCCTCCATTCCAGCACAAGAATGCAGACATCCTGACAAATTCTGACAAGACATCTGTGACATATAAGGCTACATGCCCGAAGATCTATAGTCTGAGTCCCTCTACACACAGCTCAATGTAGAGCACAGTTTCAGTGTGTTATATCTACACAAATTGGACATGTTATTAATGGGCCAATGTACTCTTCACAGATGAGTCATTTCAGTCTGTCCTCTGATTCTAGACATCAGTTGATATGGCGTGAAAGTGGTACTGCATACCAGTGAAAGAAAGAAAGGGACAGATGCGGCGGTGCAGGATTCATGATGTGGGACGGCATCATGATTAATAGATGCACGGAGCTACAGGTGCTGGAAAATCGGACTATGACGGGTGAATGATATTGCAACAAAGTTCCATGTCACATTCGATTATTCCGTGGTACTGTAGGCGAAGACTTTCTCTTCATGGATGACAACGTGACACCTCATCGTTTGAGAGCAGTGCAGACACTTCTGGGGACCGGGGTATTCATCACATTGACTGGATGGCACAATCACCAGACCTTAATTCCATTTAAAACGTCCGGGACGAAATGGAGCACTCAACACCCCTTTTACAAAACAAGCAGGGCTTCATCCATGCTCTGAGGGAAGAGTGAGCCAATTTGCCTCAGGAACTCCTGGATCACTTCATGTTCAGCATGCCATGACATTGTGAGAGCTGCATTACAGTTTGGGGTGGACATATTACACACTGAAATGTCTCTCTACCTGGTTGTCAGTAAGCACTGTACATCCATTCTCCAACTATGGCCTTCGAAATTTTTTAACTTTTGCATAAACACTGGCTACAATGTAATTTGTGCATCATTTATAGACAATTTTTTGTGTCTTTTCATGTGTTCATACACTCGCAATATAATTATTTCCCTATTTGGCTGTGGTCAAGTATTATTTTCCTTATATAGGTAAAAATGTGGTGTGTCCTCAGGTTTTGGCCTGTGTATAAGACTTACGAAAACATGCTTACAAACACAAACTGTACGTACACCTTTTGCTCCCCAAACTACAAATCTATATTAAAAACAACAACAACAACAAACTAGTAAAGTTGCTAAGTTGAGAAGGAATAAACATATTTTTCATTTCCGTACAACTTTTGCTTCCAAAACTACAAATCTATATTAAAAACAACAAACTAGTTAAGTTGCTAAGCTGAGAAGGAATAAACATATTTTTCATTTTCTTATTTATAAATCCAACTCAGATTGGAAATTGCTTACCTCAGACGACAGGTACTTGTCTAAGACTTCTTGTGCAGAAATATCACGACTGTCATCAAGCTGGATCTCACATTCATCCTGAAAAAATATATGTATATATATATTTCACTTTATTTTCACATAAACACACCTTTCTTGTAAATGCCAAAACATAACACATAATCATTGATATATTTTACAGCTCATTCTTAGCATGCAAAAAGCATTCTTATCAAAGATAATGCAGAACAGTATAGTTTCAAAAACTTTCAGAAAATTACAGTTCAGCTGTATTTTGCATGTGTGTGTGGGAACGGGCAGTATATTCATATCCTTACATAACAGCAAAAAAAAAAAAGTGAAAAAAATGCAACGATGACTAAAATTGTTGTCCTAAAGAAACTTTAACTGATATTTACAATAGTTGCTGCAGTAGACTGAATGCAGCTCAAGAGAATAAGGTTTATGCTAAGAAAAAATAGCTTTTCTGTAGAAGACAACCCAACTTCTTTTTCTTCATTAATTTCTTACTGAAACAGTATCCAAAATACAATATTATGCACTGAATAAGGTTGCTCATTTACAAACTGATCTAATGATAAACTAATAGTTTGCTCACATATTAGGAAGAGTAAAAAGTTTGTCCCATTTGTGGCTAAAAAGTTGAATGATGCACGACAGCCTTACCAGTTCACTTTATTCTTCAAAGTACAGGCAGTTGTTTTCTATAGTCCTCTGCCAATGATCCACAAGAGCCCTGGTCTCACTGAGGTACCACTCAGCAAGGTTTTGAGGACAGAAACTCTCTGATGCCAGATTCCACATCACATCCACCACTAAAATAATGTGCTGTCCTTGTAGGAAATGGGTCATGCATCGGATGAGGTGGTGGTCAGACGGGGCAAGGTTTGTACTGTACAGAGGATGGAATAAGAACTCTCCCCCTTCCAATTCTTGCAGTTTTTGGAGGACCACTCTGGAGGCCTAACTTGGGGCATTAACCACTTGCAGCCATGCCCACTTTCTATTGATGAGTGCTGGGTAGTGTTGGTGCAAAGCATCATGAGCCTGTTACAGTTGTTTGGCACTGAAGTTCCTGTCCAAAGTCTAAAAATCTGGTATGAGTTCCCAGTGCACAGGCCTCCCACAATTCCTCCAAATTCACAGCATCAGTTTCCTATCAAACCACATCTTTGCACCACTAGCTGTGCTTGCTCGCATGGCCTCAGCCACTGGTTCCCATTGGTAGGATAGCATAGCAATATCCACTTTGCATCACATGTGACAAAACAATGCTAAAACCTATCATTCTGGGGATTTGACAGCAATCTGTGACAGAGAGTAAAAGCGATCTGCCTGCTGATGTGTCAATTCATAGGGAAACGTTCAATGGCACCCGGAGAAGAAATTATGCTCCCGCAAGTGATGAATAATGGTGGATTGAAAAGACACCACCTCGGCTGCTAATTGTCATGTACTCAGAGATGCCAACCTCTGGAGAACTGATCAGTAATCAATAGGGGAATTTTCAGTAATGGAACACAAACTTTCAGTAATGTAACACACCAATTTTTTTGCTAAGTTAAGAACAACTAGATGAAACTCGTCGGAATCGACAGTAAGTTTTTTTTTTTTTTTAAATAAACTCATATGAAACAACAAATGGAAACTTTATTTGATTGACAAATTCATTCAACCACTTCAAGTAAAGACAATAGTCCAGGTTCACGATTATTATTATTATTATTATTATTATTTTTTTTTTTTTTTTGTGATTTAAGGATTTAACGACTACCGCAAGCAACTCAATGGGCTATAAGCAGGCGCCCGTACCTAATTTAAAGTCACTGGTTTCAGGGAAGGGAGAGAGCCAGTAGTGTAAGACAAACACAACATCCATGCCTCACCAGGATTTGAACTTGGACCCTTCACGAACGAATGATCATAAGCCAACGCTTGGGCTATAAGCAGTCACCCGTCCCGAATTTAGGGTCACTGGTTTCAGGGAAGGGAGAGAGCCAGTGCTGTAAGACAAACACAACATCCATGACTCACTGGGATTCGAAATCGGTAGGCGAAACCTATCGGAATCGATATTAAGTTTTTTGGGTTTTTTTTTTTTTTTTTAAATAATAAACTCATATGAAACAACAAATGTAAACTTTATTTGACTGACAAATTCATTCAACCACTTCAGTGAAAACAATAGTCCAGGTTTCTGATCTTTCTTTTTTTTTTTTTTTTTTTTTGTGACTGAAGGTTTAATTGACCACTGTGAGCAACTCAATAGGCTATAAGCAGTCACCCGTTCCTAATTTAAAGTCACTGGTTCCAGGGAAGGGAGAGAGCCAGTGGCGTAAGACAAACACAACATCCACGCCTCACCGGGATTCGAACCCGGACCCTTCACAAACGAATGATCCTAAGCCAACGCTTGGGCTATAAGCAGTCGCCCGTCCCTAATTAAGGGTCACTGGTTTCAGGGAAGGGAGAGAGCAAGTGCCATAAGACATACCCAACATTCATGCCTCACCGGGATTCGAACCCGGTAGACGAAATCAGTCAGTATCAACGAACAGTTGTTTTTTCCCCGGTAGACGAAACCTGTCGAAAACGACGATTATTTTCTAGCAGTCACTCGTCCCTAATTTAGGGTAACTGGTTTCAGGGAAGGGAGAGAGCCAGTGGCGTAAGACAAACACAACACTCATTCCTTACCAGGATTCAAACTCGGACCCTTCACTAACGAATGATCATAAGCCAACGCTTGGGCTATAAGCAGTCGCCTGTTCCTAACTTAGGGTCACTGGTTTCAGAGAAGGGAGAGAGCCAGTGCCGTAAGACAAACACAACATCCATGCCTCGCCGGGATTCAGACCCGGTAGACGAAACTCATTGGAATCGACCAATAGGGTTTTTTCCGGGTGGACGAAACTCATCGGAATCGACGTTATTTATTTATTTATTTTTTTAAAGAATGAACTCATATGAAAAGTTTATTTACATCTTTACATAATGGGAAACGATCGAATGAATATTAAATTGTATGTATGCATCACACAGTTCAATGGCACAAAGCAGTCAAGTTTTTGAGTGTTCCGATAAGAACTTTCAAACAAATTCCTGCAAGCGTTGTTTTACACAACGGTTTGCTAAGAAGACAGACTTCAGACTTTGGACTATCCAAGTCTCTCCATACTTCCGCCTTCAACAGCGTGTGAGTCAAACACACGCTTCTCCCATATACTTTACATGAGAACTTTGCCACCCCACAATGCTCAAACTGTTGCCCCAATCTCATTTTTCACTTCGACTGACACATCTACATGGGAAGAACTTTATTTTGATGATACCTCAACCATATGTTTACATTCAGCCGTTATCTCACAAATGGTCTTGTAGTGAAAAACCTTATAGAATTAATATATAGATATTATAGTACTACTGTGTAATGTGTAATACTTGTATATCATAGTAACTTACTTTCACATGAATTACAGGACACTATCATAAAATAAATATTCCATTATAGTCCTGCTTTAATGATTTTTTTCTTTGTTTCTAAATTCAGTAATTTGATGGGTACTGTTAAACAGAAATTATATTAATACAGAAGTTTTAAATTAATAAATCTAGAAATATTATGACTGTGTATTTTAATAAATTCTATAGTATCATACACATTTCTTCTTTCAACAGCACAATTATGAGAATGTATTTTTAAAAAAATTATTTACTATCATGTAAATTTCCTCTTCAAAATTATGGGTGTGGTTAGAAATTGATGTATAGAGAAAAACCAACTTCAGACAGCTCTTTTCTTTTCAGTACTCATGTGTTGTTACCAGTATGATGGGAAAGAAACTGAAGAATAATAATTAGGTTTACCTGCCAGTTTAGCTTTGCCTTACAAATGCTTTCACTTCAATACCAATCAAAAATTATGGCTCTGTATACTGACAGTTTATAAAAGGCAACTTTTCCTATGAACATATTTATACATTGTATATCAAAATTCTTTACATATTTACAAGCCTTTAAGCCAAACTTCTTTAAACTAGCTGGCTCTGTTTAAGTGTTTCCACTGTAAAATGCTTTGCAGCAAATGATGCCATCTTCACTTTTAATGCTAACAACACCCCTAAAGTTTCGGTGACTAGGTTTGGCCTAAATTCTATTTGATTGTTACGGACAATGATAAAGTCTTTCAGTGTTGCATTACTGTGTGGCACAACAAAAATAGCAAACACTATATTGACAAAAGTCACCAGACACCTAAAAGAGAAACACAACATAGCATTTATTGATATACATTAGTACGATGTCTGTCCACCTGTTGCCTTAATGTATGCACTGACCCTTAGAGGCATGCTTTCGACAAGGTTTTGGAACACAGCAATAGGTATGCACTTCCATTCAGTACATAATGCTGCCGATAACTGTTGCTTAGTAGCAGACCTCTGTTTCAAACTTCTTATGCAGCGCTCTAATTCATCCCATAGGTGCTCTATGGGATTAAGATCAGGGCTCTGTGCTAGCCAGTCCACACTAGAGCTGAGACGGGCTGGGCCCGAGCCTGAAAGCCTGAGCCCTAACCGGGGTTCATTTTGAAAACTTCTGGTCGGGCTCGGGCTGCCATATATAGATTTTTATCAAATAGTCATTGGTTTTATTTTCAAAACTTTTTTTTTTTTCAGCAGCAGTTCTCACTCACCGCCAGAAAGTCGTTCTTTTATTTATGCCTGTTGTTCGGCTATCTGTAGGAGGGTGAATGAAATTTAATTAGTCCCTTTAGGCAATGCAGTTGTTCCGTCCATGTGAAGCCGGCTGACAGCCACCAGGGAACGGCGACAGACCAGCCAGAGAAAATGCGTTAGAGGTAGGTGGGTAGGCTGGGGGTGGGGGACTAGGGGTCTTGACTTGTAATAAGAGGTGTAAAAAGAAAACTGACAGGCGGCAAACATAAGAAAGAGTAAAGGGATAAGGGAACGGTTGAAATGCACCCTGATTTTCCGATCGGATAAAGGAAAGGAGAATGGATGTCTGGAAGACAGTAAAAAGCCAGTTAAGCTAACAATGTACAGTACTTTCCCATTCTCTAGTTTTATGATACCTAGCATTCGTTTCCTGGTGCTGCCGTTAGATGTTTAGGGTGCGGATGAAGAGATTTTCTGAAGGCGTAAATTAGACCCAAGATTAGTCTCGATTACCCACGACGGTTTACGCATAAGGTTAAATTCTCTCCATAATTGCTTCGTAAAACTATACAGTAGTCGGAAAGACCGATGGGCCTTGAAGTTTTCTGATGCTTTTTGTGCTCAACATTTAAAACCAGTTACATCTTATGCATTTCCTAAGACAGTAACATGATGGATAATCCCGATTCAAAAGTTGTTATGCTGAAGCTCAATTCTGGCGAATATAAAGTTATTAAAAATAAAAAGTCTCCTGTACGGAATATTTTTAGTGAAATTGTCGAGAGAGATTCAGGGAAAAAATTGGACTATGTTCAATGTGACAGATGCAAATGCATTTTAAAATATAAAAGTTCAACTGGGACAAGTCGGCTTTCTCGTCACTCAAAAACTTGCGCTCCATCAACGTCTTCGAATCCTTTGAATAGTTTTTTCATCCTGCTTTAAAACTGGTTACGACAAATGAAAAAGAAAAAGTCTTACGAGAGTGTGTTAGATTGTGTTCAGAAGATATTAGGCCTTTTGATATAGTTGATGGCGAGGGGTTCATTGTGTTAGCCCAAAGTTTAATCAGCGTAGGTGCTTCGCTAGGAAATGTCAAAGCTAGTGATGTTCTGCCTCACCGTACCACAATATCAAAGCCCGTTAGGCAGACGGCAGAAAACGTAAGAAAAGCAATTTTGCCTGAAGTCAACGAAAATCTTCGAAATGTTGGTGGAGCGTTGACGACAGATATGTGGACTGAGCCTTACAGACAAATGTCACACATCACAATTACTTGCCATTACATCGATGAAGATTTCCAATTAAAATCACTGGTTTTGTCAACGAGTTTCCTTAATGTCATGAAAACTGGTGTCAACATAAAAAGCGAATTAATAGCAACTTTGGAAAGAATCGGCTTTGAAACAGCTCTCTTGACATCAAAGTGTACCTTTGTTACTGATGAAGGATCCAACATTAAGTCTGCACTGAAGTGTTATAGGAGGCTAACATGTGTGAATCACTTGTTAAACACTGCGTTAAAGCACAGTAACAATGAAACTGCAGAAGAATTTCCCTAATTAAAGTGTTCCGTGGAAAAATGTAAAGCATTGGTGACATATCTGAAAAAGTCTGGAACTGTTAATGAGCTTGAAATAACTGTCCATCAGGAAGTAGAAACTAGGTGAAATACTATGTGCACTATGTTGAAATCTGTAATTAGCCAGTTTGCATTAATTACAGATGTGCTTCACAGGAAAAACGAAGGCCACCGAATTATTGATATAAATGTGGAACTTTTAAAGTTTATGGTAGAATTCTTAGAAAAATTTAAAGAAGCTAGTCTGCAGTTAGAAGTGGATTTATATCCTACCCTGCATCTTGTTCTGCTGTGGTGCCATAATTTCAAAAAACACTGCGCATATAAAGTCACAGATTGCGACGTTGCAAAGTTTATGAAAAAAAAAAAAACGAAAAATGGCTAGAAAAGAAGATAAAAATTGACGAACTCCACCGGATAGCTACCTTTTTGCACCCAAAATTCAAATCTCTGAAAATGTTAAGTGGTGAAGAGAAAGCACTAGTTTTCTCAAATGTCCGTGATATAATGTCTCAGTATGAAGGTGAAAATCATCTGGACATAATTAGCAATTCCAATACAAACACACTTGCAGCAGAAAAGAAAAGTGCTGGAATTTTTGAATGGACTGATGACACTGAGAGCTTAGTGTTAGCCATCGATGCAGTGCAACGGTATATTGACCTTTCTGTTGGAAACTGCGATGTGGAAATAGAAAACAAGAACTTGTTGTTTTGGTAGAAAAATTCGTCTTTTACGAATCTGGCTAAAGTAACAAGGCATATTTTTAGCATCCCTGCTAGCAGTGCATCCAGCGAACGGGACTTCAGCGTTGCTGGGAGAGTTTTAGAGGAAAGAAGATGCAGCCTGAGTCCTGATGCCATGGATGCAGTACTCTTTCTGAAGAATTATGCACGTCACAAAAACACCGAAAAAAATATTGAAGGCAAGATAAAAGAAATCACTATTTTCCACTTTAAATTATGCAACAGGCGCTTGATTTTGTGAAACAGAAAAATGAAATATTATATTTCAGATTACTAGATTAATTTGTGTGGTACATAAATTTCAATTTTATTGGCTATGTTCCTTTTTCACTCAAAATGATAAAAGTGGGCAAAATTTCCATTTTAAAAAGGTGATGTGAAATTGTTGGCAGAGTGACTGTGAAAGCAACTACAGAAAATGTTTTGGTAAGTTATTTCTTTATATTTTGAAATTTTGTATCTTTGGGCTTTTTCATACTAGGATGTATTTCAAAAAGTCATCATAAACCTTTGCTAAAATTTTAAGGGAGATTCTCATTCCACCAAAAGGGAATTGAAATTATTTCAACTGAACAGATGCACAGAATGTATGTTCTATTTAACGTTCAATACTTAAAAAAAATTATCTGAACACATTTATTAAAGCAGTAAAAATGACATACTTCATTTAATTTAGGAAAAGTGTCACTTACATTTAGGTAATTTACGCATTTTTGTACTAAATATTTTTAAGTATAGTAACATGAACCGTACCCTACAGAAAGCAAAAATGCCTATGGAGAATAAAAATGAGTTCATGTTTCACCGACAAAATAATATTATGTTCCACATACTGTAAGAAGTGCATATATACATTGTTATTGTTAGTGTCACTGGGACATACTTTTTGTTGATGCCATATAAATTGTGGAACAAGATGAGTACATAAAAATATGGAAGGCACGATAATGAAACTTGATGTTAAAATCATCTAAATAGAACGTTTGCTATGATTCTGGTTGGCAAGTGAAAGCTTAGGATCAATTTATAGCATACGGCAAAAAAAAAAAAAAAAATAAAAAAAAAATGACCTGATCAAATAGTTTAAATTAGATCTACCAAAACTGTTAGTGTCCTTCTGCACTGGGTAGTTTTTACAGCAATTTAAAATTATCAATAGTTCACGAACGTTGCTAAAATAAAGTAAAAAAAAAAAAAAAAAAGTCTACTTCAGGCTCGGGCTCAGACTATGACAAAAATGGCAGACAGTCCTCGGGCTCGGACTATAAGACTTCGGGCCCAGGCGGGCTCGGGCCCCCAAAACTGAGCCCGAACTCACCTCTAGTCCACACACGACACGGAATTATCGTCAAACCACGCCATAACAGTCCTTGCTTTATGGCTTGGTGCATTATCCTGCTGGTACCAACAAGGCTTGATTCCATAGTATTGCCACAGAGTTGGTAGGGCATAATTGTCCAGAATATCGAGGTAGATGTGCTAGTTAACAGGTTTGTCCACGATAACCAATGGGCCGGGACCATACCACGAAAAATACCCCCCCCCCCCCCATGAGTACACTGCCAGCTTCAAACTTGACTGTAGGAACAGTAGTACACTGTGGTAAATAACATTCCCCTGGCTGCTGCCATACACACACATGGCCATCAGACTGATGGATCGTGTATCAGGACCCCGTTTCCATTGATCTACGATCCACAATAAATCTTCTTTACACTATGCTAAATGACGAGTAGCATTCTGAGTGGAGATGAAAGGCTTATGAGCAGCCACACAACCATGGTAACCCAATGGAATGAAGTTCTCTGCGAATGGTACAGGTACATATCGAGGTTCCAGTAATTTTTACTCACCTGCACACTGAGGTCTTGTGCAGTACTCCATCAATTAGCTGTAATGACTTTCCTGAGGCTTCGATGTCCTCTATCACTGATTTTCTTTGGTCTGCCGGTATGTTTTGCGGAAGAGACATAGGAGTCGTTTATGTGCTGGAGAGATGCATTACTTAAGACACTCTCTGATCGTGTGAGGAATGAAGATGTGTTACAGTTGTGTAATGTGATGCAAAATGTTAGTAAGGAGGAGACTAATATTCTTAGGTGGTTTAGCCATGTTGAAAGAATGAATGATGAGATGCTTACTAAGAAAAAAATTTCAGTCCAAGTGGCAGGAAAGAAAGGCAGAGGAAGGCCAAAGAAATCATGAGAGGATCAGGTTCAGTAGTGTCTGCAGAAGAAAAAGATTATGAGTATGAAGTATAGAAGTTACTGTGTATGTCGTGTGATGTATGTCAGTGAAGCCCAAGTTGTGTGTCAAGATCGCTGTAAATGGAGAAATTTGATACAGCAACAGTAAGTAAATAATCAGTTAAAAATGTATCTGGTGGTTTGTATTTCTTTGTGGAGCTGACATCTGAATCTCAGAATACAGCTTAGTGATATGTATGTAATTATCCTGTCTGCTTAGCATCATTTTCAGTAGTGACCGAGTGTTGTTTTCTTGTTACTTCAAAGGCACGTTGCTCCGGTACTGCTTGGAGTAACGAGATTTCTATTTCGTTTTACAGTACATTATAAGGGCTTTTCATCCAGGCATTTTCAAATTTTTATCACCTGCCCCACATGACTTTTTAGATCTATAAAAAACCCACATTTTTAAAAAATTTCAAAGTTTAAGCAATTTTTTCATAGTGAAGTATTAGCTGTAACAGCTCAATTATTTTCCTGCACATACTACTCATACACAAGTAGAACAGAGCAAAAAAATTGGCCTGTTACTCAAAATCGTTCACTGTATTTTTAAAGCTTAAAAATACAAAAATCGGCAGTTCGTGAATAAAAATTTAAGCCCCAAATCTCTGTTTAAGTTTTAATTTTAACGTAATTCAGACTTCAAAAATAAAACTGCATTCCTTATGCTTTTCAATGAGCTCTAGCTGTCCTTCCTGTTATTTGAAATAAAAATTATAGTCTTCGAAAAATAAGTCTAAATTGGCATTTTTTGCCTGTCTGTCTGGTGTGCAATATCTCAGGAGGAAATTTTTTTAAATATAAAGAAAATTGCTTTGTGGTCTAGAAGATTGGTACATTATCACCTATCACAATTTCATCGAAATCAAAAATGGTGAGGCAAATTTGTTTCTTAAAATTTGTTGATTTAACATGGAATGATCCACTCTATCTTTTTCTCAAGTAGACAATCCTGAATCTGGTACTCCCATGATTTCCTTGGCCTTCCTCTACCTTTCTTTCCTGCTACTTGGGATGAAAACATTCTCTTAGGAAGTACCTCATCATTCATAACTTTGGTTTTTCCCTTTGAAACCACCTAAGAATATTAATCTCCAACTTACTAACAACATTTTGCCTCACACTGCACAACTGCAACACATCTTCATTTCTCACATGATTAGATTCTTGCCTAGTAACTCATCGCTCCAGCACACAAACAACTTCTACGTCTTTCCTGCAGTACCAAAGTTTCATTGCGGTACATAATAGGAACAATTACAATTTCATATACAGCTACTTGGGACCATCTTGAAAACCCATCATTCCTGTGAAATCCTCCTAAAGCAGATATGACTTTCAAATAAGAATTCACTCGCATACTAATTTCACCATCCAACGTGTTCTCTCTGTCAAACATGCTTCCTAAATAAACAAACTCATTCACCTGGTCAATCTCTGTGCCATTTAGACTTATATTATGTAAATTCAGTGCTAACACTTTATCACTTAAAAACCATAACTTTGGTTTTTCCCTTATTTATACTGTTTGAATTTCATACAAACTTCATACATCTGGGCAAACATAACTCTGCAACTCACTTTTGCTCTCTGCCAACAGGACTGAGTCATCAGCATACAGCAATCTGCACACGGATATTACCAAGACAAAAACCAGTATTATCCATATTAAAATTTGGATATAAGCATGTAACCATTAATATTAAGTATTAAAACTTTAAAACACGCTTAAGTTATGCAAGAAAGTTTAATTTAGGGCAGCTTTCAACTAAAACCTTTCTTACATAACTTAAACATGTTTTAAAGTTTTAAAATACTTATATTAGTATCGTCCACTTTGGCATCATGCATGCATGAATCCATAAATATATTAAATATGCATGGTGTCATTACACAATCTTGTCTGACTCCTGCACCAAGAGAAAACCATTCTGATTAAACACCATTCACTCATACACATGCTATACTGCCAGCATACATGTCTTTCATAGTATTAATATTAAGTAGTTTCCAGTAATGCCATATTTATTCAGTACTTGCCACAGAAGTATCCTACTTACTCCATCATAAGCTTTTCCTAAATCTATGAAGGCAGCAAAAACTTCATGAGAGAGATAACATGATCAATGCACTGGTCTTCTAACAGAAATATCATGGCAACTATAGTCATGTATTTATGTTACTACAAGAGGAAACTGTAACCCAAGAAAGCTACAAAATGTGTGAAAGCCTTTGACATTATTACATCTATTTGATTCAGAAATGATTTTTTGATTAATCTGTCTACATGAAAAAGAGCATCACAGTAATCTAAACTGTCACTTATTGAAAAAAAAAAATTGTACGAGTCGTAAGCATAACTTGGGCTATCATTCTGAGTTGGGAGCTACCAAATCTTAACATGAAAATCTATAAGCAATCCAAATCTAAAAGCACACTACCAAATCTTAACATGTAACATTTCAAAAAAATTAACCTTCATTTTTTTCAGTTAAACAATGAATTCTTGTTGCAATTTTAACTTAATGAAATCGAGAAAGATTTTCTTAAAAATGTATTATTTGAAAGTAATAAAAATACAACTAAGAAAGTAAAAAATATTGGAGGGCAACTGCCCCTCCAATATTTTTTACTTCCTCATAGTTTTGTGTTATCTCTTATACTTGTAATAATAAAATTATCATGTCTGTCTGCATGTTACCTACAGAAGAAACTATTGAATGTTAAAGTTTGAAATTTGGCTGAAACTTGCAAGGAAGAGGGTAGAGTGGTGCACGTGAGAGGCCTTTTTCTTTGAAATTTAAATTTGCAAAATTTTAATTTATTTCTTAAAGTTTTTATTAATTGTTGAAATTTGATCTTGCAGTATGTTGTGCCAAAAGCTCAAGCAACAGTAATTCATTTCGTTTTTACATAATTTTTTTCCATCGCACCCTTGTCCAATGATATTTCATTACACTTCGCAACAGTATGTTATAAATGTAACATTATCTCCTTGCACTGTCATGTAAACTGTGTGAACCTCATGTCAAATGTAAACCAAACAAACAAAAAGAGTAACATGATTCTTTAAGGCAGGAAATGTATTTCAGTGAAATGCAAATGACATACAAGAAATGAAATGCAAGAAAAATATGAATTCTCTCACATTTCATTTCTTCACAAAGTTTAACAGTGCTATTCCTTTTTTGTACATTCTTCCATCTCATCTTGACTAAGTATTTATTTTATCCAGATGCAATCTGGATTCACAGACAATCTGCAATGGAACAAAATTGACTGTCAAATGTCACTGAAGCTCACGACTGGAGTGATGAAGGAGACCACTGTTTTACTACACACATTGCAATTATTCCATCTGACCTTTCATTTCAATTTAAATACCTACAGTTTCTTGTCTTTCTCAGTCTCACCATGCATATTAACAAGCCACAGGGTTGGTCATAAAAAGTTGATGGACTCAACCTGCATACTTTACCCATGGCCTGCTCTATGTTGGTAGCTCTAGATCTTACAAAAATGAATACCTCCTTATCATCACATACATACATATCACTAAACTGTTCTTTGAGATCTAGAGGTTAGCTCCTCAACCATAATTCAAGATTAAAACTGATGGAACTATATTTTACTTACTGTTAATGCATCAAACATCTTCATTTACAGCAGTCTTGCAAAACTGAAGAAAATTTGGGGGGGGGGGGGGTTGGTGGGTAGGATCATTTTTTTTGTTGTTGTTTGGGAAGGGTATTCCATCTTTCAAACCTTTCAAATATGGAAGTTAGAATGAAGATTTCTTCTCTGTAATCTCACTTTTTTTTTTTTTGCAATGCTTTTTCTGTTTGTTCAACATTATTGTTAAATATTTTATTGCATAATGTTTGTGTTTTTGCTTGAAACTGTACGCAACAATTTCCGAAAATGGCAGTTAGATGGACCAGAAAAATTGCCTTTAATTTTAAACTGAAAAGAAACATGCCACTATTGTTACACTATGGGTCTGGAAATGGTGTGTTGCACATTATTTAAGGAGTGTGAAGCACTGCAAAAAATGCATGGCATTTGGACTTTATCAAAATTAATAATAATTATAATACTGCACCAAGCTCCAGGAATCCTCAAATAGTGGGTGTGTGAGTAGTTTTATCACTTTTTTATGCTTTCCAACCGTAGGTTGAAGAAGCGTATATGCTCCAGCTTTGTCCGTTCGTCTGCATAATAACTGTCGTAAAAATGGTTCGATTTCGATGAAATTTTAGTATGTGGTAGGGGATCACCTGGGGATGAACCCAATTGAAAATGGGACAAATGGGGTCAAAAGTCACGACGTAGGAGTGGGATCATTCCGTGGCCCTTATGCATCATAACTTGCATAAATATGGTTCGATTTCAATGAAATTTTACTATGTGGTAGGGGACCGCCTGGGGACAAATCCTATTCAAAATGGGTGAAGTGGGGTCAAAGGTCAGGACATAAGAGCGGGATGCATTCCATTGCCCTTATGCGTCATAACATGTGTAAAAATGGTTCGATTTCGATGAAATTTCAGTATGTGGTAGGAGACCACCTGAGGACGAACCCTATTGAAAATGGACGAAATGGGGTGAAAGGACAGGACATAGGATTGCGATCCATTCCATCGCCCTTATCCCATATTATTAAGGTGGACGTCAAGTAATTTTGCTTTCTGTACTTCCAATGGAAAAACTTTTGTACACATTTCCTTCACAATTAATGTGTCCCCAAGGATGAAAATTTGAACATCGATTAAAATAACTTTATAACTTGGAATACTTAATATTTTCTAAAACATAACCATAATTATATTAAAAATCAATAACCTTTTCTTTGGTGGTGTTGAAACCAGAAAAAGGATGGCGCGACCTGTACTTTGATGACGTCAGTAGACAAACAAATGTTGGATTGCATAATTATGGTTATGTTTTAAAAAATATTAAGTATTCCAAGTTATAAAATGATTATGGTTATGTTTTAGAAAATATTAAGTATTCCAAGTTATAAAATGAAGCTATTTTAATCAATGTTCAAATTTTCATCCTTGTGAACGCATTAATTGTCCAGAAAAAGATGGCGTGGCCTGTATTTTCATGACGTCAGTAGACAAACAAATGTTGGATTGCATAATTATGGTTATGTTTTAGAAAATATTAAATATTCCAAGTTATAAAATGAAGATATTTTAATCGATGTTCAAATTTTCATCCTTGGGAACGCATTAATTGGGAAGAAAATGTGTACAGAAATTTTTCCATTCGAAGTACAGGAAGCAAAATTACTTGACGTTCACCTTAAAGGAGCAATTCTTGTATGTATGTAAATTTTATTTTGAAAACGGCTCTAAGGATTTTGATGAAAGTCATTAACCTACCGTTTTCTGGTACTAGAAATCGATTTAGCTTGATCTCGACTTTAGGAAAATTTGTTTAGTGGGTTAAATAACCACCCCGAATACGTTTTTAGTGTAGTGTCATGGTGTTGCCCCATTAGATGTTGGCGCGCGGTCACGCCATCTGTCTCATTACGTCACACGTTGTTTGTGGATCCTATTAAAGTTTTATGACGTCACACTCTTGCTAGCAGATGGTCGCGATTCCCATCTGCCTCATTATGTCACGCGTTATGTGCATATGTTCGTCCGCACGATAACTCGCGTAAAAAATAATTCGATTTCGATGAAATTTTAGTATGTGGTAGGGGAACACCTGGGAAGGAACCCTATTAAAAGTGAACAAAATAGGGTCAAAGGTCAGGACATAGGAGCGGGATCCATTCCACTGCTCTTATGCGCCATAACTAATGTAAAAAAGGTTCGATTTTTATTACATTTTAGTATGTGGTAGGGGACCACCTCGGGACAAACCCTATTGAAAATTGGCGAAATGGGGTTCAAAGGTCAGGACCAGGAGCGGAATCACTTCCATCGCCATTATGAGTCATAACTTACGCAAAAATGTTTCGATTTGGATGAAATGTTAGTATGTTGTAGGGACCTGCCTGGGGACGAATCCTATTGAAAATGGGCAAAATGGGGTGAAAGGTTAGGACACAGGAGCGGGATCTATTTCATAGCCCTTATGCATCATAACTTACGTAAAATTGCCTCAATTGGGACAAAACTTTATCATGTTATTTTGGAGGTATACTGAACCAGTTCTGTTGAATATAATCAAAATAGATCAAAGGTCATGGCACAGGGGTGAGATTTATTCCACAGCCATTTTCCTCTTAACTTGAGTAATAGCTTGAGTAATTATTTCTAGTAAGTTGGAAAGCATATCATAATCAATGCATTGCATGATTTTACCAACTTTTTTTAATTGCATTGGTTTACCATATGACATACTAAAACAAGATTCACACATATAGAATGAGCAACTATCATTTAGAAACCCTTAATACCTTACCACTGCATCCAAAAAATTAACACATTTTCGGTAGAGAGGTATAGTTCCACAATACTGGCGAAATAACAAGCGACCAATTGGCTGCAGCTCCACTATGTAATGAAACCTTACATCTACAAAAGATACAGCACACATAAACATTTCAAATACACACACATATATAATACAATGAACATTAATTAGAATAATTAAACAAGTTGTAAATCTGCTGCATTCTGATCATTGACTGCTGCAGTTATCAAAGTAACAACTATGCAATTCTGAATCTAAGAATTTAAACAATGATATTCAGTGCTAAAAAGTTTAGTTGCTCATTATTTCAGATAAAACAAACAAAAGTGAAGAATAAATCTTTGATATTATTCATTCTATCAATTTACTAGTGGTATGAAAATAAGGGCAATGGTTTTGGCTTTTACATTGTTCTGCTCTCTCACACTGATTCTTGATTTTAATGCTGAAGTGAGAAATTGTAATCCAGTAATTCAGCAGCTTACCTATCTTAATCATTTTTTAGCCCTGAACTGTGTGTGATGAAACTCCACTCTTCTACATTACATGAAGCCACAGAGTTTATATAACAAAAATTACTTGTGCAAATCATAGTCATTGCTGTAACACCAACATTAAGCCTTATTTATTGAGCAAACTTTTTGCTTTCCTTTGAAACTAAAACAGAGAAATAATACAAATTTTGAAGATGACAATCCGATTTTTGGCGTAAATGTGACGGGGATGGTAAATTAGATAATATCCGAAAACTTGAAAATTTTCATCGTCCTGGAGCGGGACTCAAACTCGCGTCTCCCAATGGTTAGCATACCCGGGCGTTTTCAGGGAGACGCGAGTTTGAGTCCCGCTCCAGGACGATGAAAATTTTCAAGTTTTCGGATATTATCTGACTTATCATCGCCGTCACATTTACGCCAAAAATCGGATTGTCATCTTCAAAATTTGTATTATATGGCGTAATCCCGTATCTCTTTCATGATTTATCTGCTTCTCCGGGCAAACACGGTATAAGATTCTTAACCTCCAGATTCGTTAAACATGAATGCCGGTTGCTTCGACTAGCGAATCCTGCGATGGTTATAGTCAAATTGATCGGAAACTTGAAACTTGGTCATTCTGGGTGGTGTAGTGGTTAGCATACCCAGGCGTTTTCTGGGAGATGCGAGTTCGAGTCCCGCTCCAGGACGATGAAAATTTTCAAGTTTTCGGATATTATCTGACTTCCCATCCCCGTCACACTTACCCCAAAAATCGGATTGTCATCTTCAAAATTTGTATTATATGGCGTAATCCCGTATTTCTTTCATGATTTTCAGAGAAATAATTTTTTCATAAAAAAGTATACTTGTCCTAAAATTCAAAAAAGAGCTGAATTTGAAATATTTAAAGTTTCTGAAGATAAAAATTGAGTCATTTTTTACTAGTTTCAGGGTGTGCATCAGGTAACTATTTTGTAAGGGAAATATACATATTTAATTGTAACACATGTGCACTAATCTAAGGCACATTTATGGGATTTTGATTATAAAATCCCATAGATATTCCTTAGATTTTCATTTAATGAAAGAAGTAACTAAGTTTTGGGGATAAAATGTTATTGGTTCCTGGTAAAAATAAGTGGAGACCAATTACATGAAGTAACACAGCAACCAAACTAGTCAACTTTGTGGAAATGCTGACTACTTACATCGACGTGTGTGCTACATCGGATAACTCCTGAAGCAGCGTTGAGCACGATCAGAACTGTGATTCTGTGAGAACATATGCCATACTGTCAACATACACTATGACACACACCAAGTGATCACTGAATTATGACCTCTCCTATCAAAAGTGGACGTGGCACGTTGATCACGTAATTTATGAGAGGGCGCGATTAGTCGATGAACGTAGTATATATAAGGTATGAGTGGAGCAATAGGTAGAAAAATTTGGAGCGTGATGGGTAAATGGGAGGATCAGAGGTTGCCAAAATGCGTAATTACATGGCTAGTATGCATCGAAAAATGTGTTTACGCGTTGAAATTTTACCAACGTGTAAAAATACGCATCAGGAATTTTTCTCAGCACGTAAAACTATGCATCGAAGAATTTTACCAATTCATAAAAATATGCATCAGGACGGTATTTCGTCTTTCAGAAACGGGAGAAAACGAAATAAATATTTTTTCCGTAATCGTAATTCAGGGTTCCCACTCAAAAGTAATAAAAAAATTCCCTCTTACAATTACGTTTAAGCAACATCTATTTTGGAACATAACTCTTTGTACACTACGGTTATGTTAAAAATAGCATTCACCAATACTACTGCTTTATAATTTCCACTGTACATAATTGTTACCTTGATGTTACATTCCAGCGATATTTAAGACTTTTGATTTGGCAACGGCGTGGATGCGCATGCGCATTTATGACGTTTCATCGAAGCACTCTCATAGTCGTTCCACGTGCTACTGGGATATTCTTTGGTGATACTGTCGTACTCGAGTTAGCTGGGTGTAGGAGAACTGGCCGCCGGAGAAATAGCCACAAAAATATTAAGGGGCCGTATAAAAATTGCAATTTTGACCGCTTCGTGTCCACGACCCCCAAAGTTTGGTTATCTGAGTCATATAAAGTTTCCATAATTTTGTCTTTTCTTAATTAAGATTATTAATGTAATTCTTTATATAAAAAAAAGTTTGTGATCTACAATGCAACAAAAGATTTCAGGGTTTACAAACTACAAGTCTGCAAATTATCTGAGGGCATGTGCTGACTCAGGAAAACTGTCCGGGGGGGGGGGGGATACTAAAGGTGTAAAATATAAAGGATTTCTGGTCCGATCGAGATATTTTCAGCATTTAGAACCTACAAGTCAAGAACAGGGTTCGTACTCTTTTTGGGGGAAAAAATTCAAGGACTTTCCAGGCCTTTTCCAGGCCATATACAAAAAATTCCAGGATGATTACTACGCTTTACAGTATCATGCTCAAATTAGTTTTTAAAAGCAATTTCAGTTTTAAGTAATAAAAATGATGAAAGATGCAAATGGATTAGGGATGATAGGGGGAAGGGAATAGAACTGTCCATAATTAGCATGTTCTCGTTGCGCTAGGCGCTTAAGCACTGCTGAATTCCGTCAGACCCCCAATGGTCAAATGATTGAAATGTGCTGATGTTCATGGAATGAAATGGTTGATCAGCTATGATAACCGCATAAAAGTTCGAAGGGGGGCGATTTCTTTTTTACGTTATGCAACATTCTACATTACTCCAGTATTTATCTTGTCATCATCAACAATAAGCAATGTAACTACCACTTACGATCGCGGATATCGGCCAACTGAAAATCTGCCATACAACTAAGGGATACAACACACAGGTATCATGTTACAGTGTATTGTAATTGAAAAAAAAAAAAAAAAAGGTTTCAGAAATTAAAATCGAAAAAAAAAAAAAACTTTCAGAAATTAATATCATCAAGTCATGGTGTTTCAAAAATCCGCTTTCCTTTATAATGTTTAAAAACATGTAATGTTTTTTCTTTTTTACCTGTCGTGTATAATAAAATGGGTTGATTTTTTTATGGAATCAGACTTCCATATGTCCGATTGTCTTCGTCTGAGTTCACACGTTAGCTACTGTGTACAAGTAGACATATTTTTTCAGCTCAAAAATATGTAGTTTTGTATGTATTCACAGTATAACTCATTCCGTATTCCCACAGAACAAAATTCAGCAGATACAAATGAAGAACATCAAGACCCACCCAACACCATGTTTCCGATTGTCTGCTGTTTATATTCAAGAAATGCGAATATGGATCAATGGTGAATGCAGCAACTATGGTTTTTATTTATTACCAAGAAAAAAAAAAGGAGCTGTAAAGCTGAAACGGATATTTCTCCCCCTCCCGAAAACATTCCGATTAAGTTCAAACAGCAGGAGCACGCGTCCACGCACACTCAACCTCTGGAATGTCCTGATGGAACGGCTTCTTTTCATTTGGCACATCGCCATAAATCACCACCTGCAGCTCACTGAAGTGTCTTCCTCCTTCACCCTAACTATAGAAGAAAACGTAAAAAAAAAATGCTGCCCAATTTTCGACAAAATGACCAAATTTACGTCAGAACGTTGCAATTTACTAAAATACGTTTATCTGCTGAATTTCGCCTAAATCCATTGAAAACTTTTTAATTATAGATTTTTTTATTAAAACAGTAACTCAGACATCTGAATAAAAATGTATGTTTGTAATTAAAATAGAGTCCATATCATCACAGAAACAAAATTTAAGGATCACTCTGTTTAAATAAACCATGGCATCTAAAAAAAATAATTTGCTTGCTTTTCCCGTAATTTATAATTGCCGTTTCTTTTTTTTTTGAATCCGATTTTGCAACGGAAGATTTTTTTTTTTTTTTGCATCTGCTAAAGTTTCAAACGGAATTCGGCGAAATTTGCACTAGAACTTTATTGTGATGTATTTTAACCACTGTAAAAATTTTACTGTGTTATTTTCAAAATTCCGGAAAATGGATTTCTGAAAATATCTCTTAGTCCTTTTGAGCCGTGGAACTGATAAACAGGTGTTTGCTTTCTTCCCAACCAAGGGCTTCGGATCAGCGCTCCCAGCTGTCAATCAACCGTTGCTATGGTAACACCCTTTCTGCTCAAGGCTCACTGTCTAAAGAGGCACACATAATAAAAATTTCCAATGCTAACTTTTTAAGTTTTAAACCGATTCAAATGGAATTTTGGGAGTGAGCTTCTGTAATCCAATTATAGTAAATATAAAAATTTCAGCCACTTTTTGTGAAAAATTCGCAAAGATAGTTTTCTTATTTTTTATCATAAGTAGCCGAAGTCTCTTGAGGGGTGGGCCGGAAGCAAGCGTCTTAATGCAATAAACAAGGAGCAGAAGAATGTGTTGTTCAGGCATACTCTTCACTGGTGGATGCCAGCTGACTTGGTAAACACGAGACCCCCTTGCAAATGCTAAATGTCTCTTCTTTCCCCTTCTGTTGTTCTCAGTAGTTGTCGGACGGACATCAAGCTCAGGGCTAGAGAATGCATCAAGCTCCCCTTCCGTAACAGACCTGCTAGTAATCATCCAATTTTATTGCACTGGAAGTAGTGCTCCCCCCCCCCAGCCAAATTAGGATTTGGGCACATCCGAAACACCACTGTAGCCGGCGGTTTCTTTGAGAACAGAGGAGAGGAACTTAAAAAAATTAAGGGGTAACAGTCAGTAACACGATTTCCTAAAGGGGCATTTTTTTTAAGCACTAATTTCAAATTTCAAGGCTTTTTCAAGACAGCATTAAAAAAATACCGTTTTTCCAGGATATTCCAGGCCTTGAAAACGTAATCATGATTTTCCAGGACTTTCCAGGTTTTCAAGCACGCGTGCGCACCCTGCAAGAAATTATCCGAGGGCATGCGCTGACTCAGGAAAACTGTCGGGGGGGGGGGGGGGGTAACACCAAAAGTATAAAATACAAAGAATTTCTGTTCCAATCGGGAGATTTTCAGCATTTACACGCTATAACTCGACACATTATCTGAGGGCCTGTGCCTACTCAGCAAACCTGTCTGGGGTGGGGGTAACACCCAAAAGTGTAAATAATAAAGAATTTCTGGCCCGATCGGGAGATTTTCAGTATTTACAACCTACAAGTCAACAAATCATATGAGTGCATGTGCTGCTTCAGGAAACATGTTGGGGGGGGGGGAGTTAACACCAAAAGTATAAAATATAAGGAATTTCTGATCCGATCGGGAGATTTTCAGCATTTACAACCTACATTGCAACAAATTCTCTGAGGGTTGGTTGGTTGGTTGGTGTATTTTAATGGTGCAAGGGCCAGGTCTGGCCAAAGAGCACCAAGGGCATGTGCTGACTCAGGAAACCTCGGGGGGGGGGGGGCACTAAAATTAAAAAAAGTATTTCTGGTTGCAAATGCTGGATATCTCCCAATCGAACGAGAAATTCTTTATATTCTACACTTTTGGTATCCCCCCCCACACACACACAGGTTTCCTGGGTAGGCACATGCCTTTAGATAATTTGCTCAATTGTAGCTTGTAAACACTGAAAATATCCCGATCGGACCAGAAATTCTTTATATTTCACATTTTAGGTTTTAAACCCCCCCCCCCCCCCCGATAAGTTTCCTGGCTTTGTACATGGCAGAAAATTTGTTTAGCTGTAGTTTATAAACCTTGAAAAAATATCGTAAATAAGAAAATATGAAATTATGGAAATGTTATGTGTGTCAGATAACCAATCTCCGGAGACGTAGCAACGGAGCAGTCCAGAACACAATTTTTATATGGCCCCTTAAAGTTTTTGTGGGCAGTTCTCCGGTGGTCAGTTCTCCGCTTTGTCTTTGGCCCGAAAATTACGGAAATGTCTAAATTTCTAACTGAAAATGAAATATTAAAAAAAATATATATTTTATGAACAATAGTTGCAGTAGCAGGGAATATAGCCACACAAAATGTGTTTATGCAGAACAATTTAATGGCACTGAAATTCAAATGTGTCCAGTTCTCCGGTGGCCACTTCTCCGTACCCGGAGTTAGCTAGTTAGTGTACACAAGCGTCCGTCCTTAAATTTTGCACGCAAGTGTATAATAATCTTAGTTCGTTTGTTGGTTTTGAATCAGAAAAAAAAGTCTTAATAAAAGTAGTAGTTAGTTTGTAAAGGTAGAAAAAAATATTGTTGATATATTGAGAAGTTTAACGACTACGCAAGGTCTGAAAAAAAAAAAAAGAGTAAGATATGCATTAAAAGGTATATTTTGTTGATTAATCATGAAGAAATTTAAATCATCCTAAAGAAAAATAAAATGATCTATGGAAAAAATAATGCATTTTAATTAAACAACATATTCGCAAAGCACTGGCCTTCTCATTAGTTCCTACAGAATGCTGTAATCGCGAGGCGTCCCATGGTTGGGTGGGATAACACATCTGCCTAGAAACCCACTGGACAGGGGGTTCAAACCTGGCGTGACTTCGAGGATTTGTATTTCCTTGGAAAGAAAATTTCCCTAGCGTCGTGACGTCACACCGTAAAATTTCCCGATGGAGAAAAACAAAAAGGCGTACAAAAGATATCTGAGAGACCAACGTGGGGACATAAAAAAAAAAAATTGGCGAGCAAAACATGTTCGGTAGGACCACGTGGCACACAAAATGTTATGGTTGAACAAAAAGAGAAAATGGCGGACAAAAGATGGTCGGAAAGATCACGTGGAAAAACAATGGCTGCGACTGACGTCATGATTGACCAGAAATCGACCACATGCGTCCTTGAGGCAGCACGTGGACGTGTTCCTTTTTACAGAAACCCCCTATTATCACGTAACAGTAATGTAACAAAGTTACAAATATCTTTCAAACACGTAACAGTAACATGAAGTTGGTATCTTGAAGTTACAAAGACCTTTCACTGTAACGTATCAGTTATGTTTCAAAGTTATGTAACGTTTGCGGACATTTTGACGTAACCGTAAGGTTTCTGAAACATTACTGTTAAATTGCGCAACGTATCTGAAAAGTCTCAATGTTTCAGTGTTACGTACCTGTAACATATACGAAATATTCTGTGCTGTGTGGGAAGTTAGCTGTAACCATGATTAGTATTATCTGCATACTTTCTGATTTTTTGGATGCACCATTTTACTTCTAGGAGGCATCTGATGGTGTATTTGTACTGTGCTCCAGCTTTTAAAAATTCCTTGTACCTTCTTACTGTAATTGTGTCTGAAAAGTTTCATGCTTTTCCTGGCTTTCAGCACAGCCTTATCTCTATAGGTTATGAAACTCCGTAGATTTGATTTATAATCAAATCAAAAATATATTTCAGCTTCAGCAATATACAGGGTGTCCAGAAAGTCTTTCCCACATTACAAAAATTAATATAAAAAAATCTATATAAGTTAAAATAAAATGGTTGGCAACCTAATATAGCAACACTCAAAGGTTGTTTTTTTCTTCTGTTCTTTAGGTGAGTGCTACTGCTGAATAAGAGGAGAATTTAATTGATAATGGCTTCCGTGCAAGAAAAAGCGGAGAGCGTGTTATGATTCCACGAGACCAAATCGGCATTAACTGTCTAGCGTCATTTCATAAAAGAGTACAGACGATCCCCACCGGATCAAAAAAGCATAAAAGCTTGGTATGAAAAGTTTAAAGCGATGGGTAGTGTTGGCAATCTCCCCCAAGCGGGTCATCCACTGGTTACAAAAAGAGACAGCTGCAGCCAGAGCGGGCCAACCCAAGGTACTTAGAAAGGGGAGAAGTAGGTCCAATTGCCTTTGTTTCCGTGCCGCCGGCGAGCTGTCACCTTACGAGCTGGAGTGTGACTTCACCGTGGCCATAAATGATCTCTTGAGCATTCGGAGTCATTCGGAGCTTGTGTTGTAGTGTTAATTACTCGCTGCATTTCTTTGTGAATCTCAGACCTGCTTTGTTGTTTCATTCTTTTCTTTTCTTTTTTTTTTTTTCCTGTGTAAAACTATCTCGAAAATACCTGGATACGCTGTTGCACTTTGTCATATTAACAGTTCAAGTTAGATGTTACATACCATGTTTTCCCATCTGATAGAGATTTCTTGAAGCAATGGCTTGCGAAATGCGGCCAAAATGATGTATTCGATGCAAAGAAAGCACGAATGTGTTCAGAATACTTTGATGTCTCGAAGTAAGAGCAAGATCTTAGAAATGAATTGCTGAACTTGCCTCCCAGAAAAAAACTGAGAAAAGATGCCGTGCCTACAAAAAATATGCCTTAGCAGATGGAGGAGCAAACTTCTGTTCGAAGTGAACAGTTTAAGATCGGAGAGGTCAGAAAAAAATGCATTAAATCGAATTGAAAGTATATCTCCAATTAAACGTCAAATCACAGGTCACAATGAAAGTGACTTCATTCCTGACCAACATTTATTATACCGTCAACGTTATGTGAGAAGTGCGAATGTCTGAACAAAAATATAATGCAACTGAAGAGTGAAAATAATTCACTACGGGAAGAATTATCAAACGTAAGAAAACAGTTGGTAATGGTAAAACAATGCTTTTGCCTCGAGAAAAGAAGCCTGAAAACGGAAATTAATATTATGAAACGCAAATGCAAGAATAAAAACTTGCTGAGCAACAGTGAAAGGTGGCCAGCTATCATAAATTTGCCTGGCCATTGTTTCACTGAAGTGCAAATTCAAACTCTTGCGTCAAAAAAGAGACCAGCAAAATGGAATGAAGAAGATATAAGTCAAGCACTTGTTTTGCATGCTATTTCTCGAAAAGCATATCTTTTCATCAAAAATAAAATGCACATACTGCTTCCAAGCATTTCCTCTATGAAATGGTGGTGTGGTAAATTTGTGTTACCGATGGTTTAATTGAGCCCGTTTTAAAGGTGATGGAAAATGAATGCTGTACACCTAACCGAATTCGACAAAGTTTCAGTTTTATCTTTTGGTGAAATGAGTGTTGATTGCCGATATTGTTATGATGCTGCTGCAGATAAAATTTTAGGACCGCATAGTAACGTTTTAGTAGTTAATGTTGATTGCCGATATTGTTATGATGCTGCTGCAGATAAAATTTAGGACTGCATAGTAACGTTTTAGTAGTTAATGTTGATTGCCGATATTGTTATGATGCTGCTGCAGATAAAATTTTAGGACCGCATAGTAACGTTTTAGTAGTTATGATGAGAGGCTTCTGGAAAGCTTGGAAACAACGATATACTGTATTAAAAGCTGTTAACCGACATAATTCGAGCCGTTGAGCAATCGGGTTATTTAGTGCATGGAGTAATATCTGATCTTGGGAGGAGGGGGGGGGAGATATCAAGGTTTGGAGGCAGCTTGGAATAACCCTATTGTCTTCTTTTCCAAATCCAGTAAACGAAAATCGAAAAATATGGATGTTTGCCGATGTGCCCCATCTAATTAAACTTCTCCGAAATTATATATTTGATCGCGGAACACGCTGTAATGTGCCAGATATTTGACCTTTTGCTGGAACGTAATAACTCAGAATTAAAGGTGTTTCATAAAATAAAATGGATCCACTCAAACGTAAGAGGCCCCATGAGACAAAGAATTAGTTTTAGCGTCCCAGATGCAATCTAACAACGTAAGCAAAGCTGTAGAGTATTTTTTTCCTGAAAGAAAACAAATTGTTAATTTTATAAAATTGGTAAATGACTGATTCGACGTAATGAAATGTAGATTTCCCAGCTCCAAAAAGCCATTGCAGTGTGCTTTTGGAAAAAAAAAGAAAAAAAAGATATTCGGAAAAAAAGCATCGAACAGTATTCATGTTCATATTCCCATTTTTCCCCAGTATATATTTTACTTTATTTTGAAAAATAGTTGGATGTTTGTACAATTTTTACTTAAAAATTATTTACTCAGAACTAGCTCTGTTATTTCGATTGGAAATTCACAGAGCACACGACACTTTCTCGGTATGGCTCCGTGCGCGTTTCTTCACTTATGGCCACCGTGACGTCACAGTGCAGCGAAGAGAAGCGGGAAGACTGCGTCGTTACGATGGACTTGTATTATTCCTTTGATAAGCAAAGTACCTTGGGCCAACCACTGGTTACACAAGAGACAGCTGCAGCTGTTCAGGAGACATTTCCGAGAAGCCCCAGGAAATCTATTTGTCATGCTTCACTGGAAACGCCTCCCGTGCCACAGTTCACAAAATTTTACACAATCATCTTCATCTGCATGCTTATAAGGTACACATCGTTTAAGCTCTTTGCAATTGTGACGGAGATGTTGCAGTGCATAGCTCATTATAGTGATTATCTGCACCATGCCTGTTTCTCAGATGAAGCCACATTCCATGTCTCCGGTACAGTAAACAGGCACAATGTGCAAATCTGGAGATCAGAAAATCCCCATCATGTCATCGAACAACAGAGGGCTAGCCCAAAAGTGAACATATGGTGCGGCCTGATACACGACAGAATCATCGGACCCTTATTTTTTTTACAGAGCCCACAGTAACATGTATCTGGACATGCTGGAACTTTTTGTAGCACCTCAGTTGCATGCACTCCAACCTTTGGTTATTTTCCAACAAGACTGTGCCCCACCACATTGGTCAACAATGGTTCGCGAGTTCCTGAATGCAACATTTCCGGATAAATGGATTGGCCACGACGGTCCCATGACATGGCCACCTTGATCGCCCAACATAACCCCTCTATTTTTTTTTTTTTTTTTTTTTGTGGGATTATGTGAAAGACCAAGTTTACTCTAGCAGTGTTTCAGACGTTGAGACATTGAACAGCACAATAACGGACATCATTGTTTCTATCTCTGCTGGGATGTTAAACAAAACATGGCATGAAATTGAATATCGCTTAGATGTCCTCCGGGCCACAAATGGCACCCGTGTGGAGGTGTACTGATACTGGAAAAAAAAAAAAAAAACTTTACTTGTGCACCAACATTGTCATTCAATCCCTTTCTTGAACCTGTAATACATTTTTTTATACTAATTTTTGTAATGTGGGAAAGACTTTATGGACACCCTGCATACAACTTAGTTTCTATAGGCCACATTGGCGATCTTTTAACACTGGATAACTGTACACTATTGATAATATTATCCATAAACAGCATGATTTTTCAGATGAACTTCACTTGGGCCTTAACAGTCTATTTGTATTCGACACTATATCAGTGTCTGTAGCAATCGCACAAAAAAACAACTCAAACTCTTACTTGACACATTGGCAAAATTATTCCCAATGTTAAAGTTGTTCTTTACAAAAAGATTGTTTAAATGCTTACTTGAATTAACACAAGTCAAAAAATATGATAGGCCACCAGTTCAGAGTAAATGATACTCGTTAGAGATTTCAGCATTTATGATACCTGAGGAACTGAATGCCCTTCAATTTAGTTTCCGGGCCGGAACATCGTTATGACTCGTCGGATAGCTGTCTTCAATAGCATGAACATCATGGCTAACATTTTGCTCGACGATGTATGCTTTATCCATATATTTTTTGTGGGATGTAATTTTGTTGGGTCAGAGTTGTGCAGAGATTTTGTTTCATTGATGGGCTAACCATCTTCTGATACATTTCAAAATTAAAACTGAAACTTACATCGACTTTGGTCCTCCCGTTTTTTAATAAATTATTTTATGTAAAAAAATGAAGTAGCACTCGTTTTTTTGATTTCATGGAAATCATTTCATAACAGTGCCCATCCCTTCCCCCAATGGAATCTCCTTTTATTACATAGGATCTTGCTCCTTAAGTTACACTATCAGATTAATCAGCAGCAACTTTAAGATACATATGTGATTTCTTTTAAGTGGTACCACTTAGCAAGGCCACAGGCTCTAGGTACCTCAATACCCACTGAATTTCAGAGAACATAGTGTTCACTCCATAAGTAGTGACTGTGGGGGGGGGCACCAAAAAATATCTCGAATTTTTGTGGGGTCCACTATATTAGCACTTTTAATTAATAGAATGCTTTCTTGTTTCTATTTAAAAATTTATTTAGAGCTGAATCTGAAGGTTTCTCTTCTTTCTGATATTTCCAAAACTTAAGGTGATGGAGGGCATCACCCTCCCTTGAAAAACACTTTTAAGAAAGATCGCAAATTCATTTTTACTAAGTGGTTAACAAATATAAATTCCCCCTCCAGCCATGGGCGTCCGCTGCAACTTTTCCAGCTGTGGGGGTGGGGCAAACGGGTATAATCCCACTATCATAATTACTGCTTAAATTTATAGTACCTCTGTGCCCTTATATGGCATAGTGCGGGTTGGGTCAGGAGAGTGCAGCAAGCCCCTACAGCTAGGGGGTGGGTTTGGAGCACTGTTAGCCCCCCCCCTCCATTTTTTTTTAAAATTACAACAATTTCAAAAGGAATTTTGAGGCGATATCATGAAATGGGAACTTGGACACCTCTTTCTTTCTATAGTCAATATTTAGTATAGAAATAACGGACAATAATTATAAATATGTCATTTACCAATTACTGGCCACTAATTATTCATATCAGAGTCAAAAGTTTAACTTTACTGCGGACTTCTTGTTAAATTTAATAACCAACTTAATACAGTCTTTTTGTGTGAAAACATTAACTTGGGGTTACATAAAACAACTGTACAGCTCCATTGTCTTTTATTGAGCATAAGTACCCCCCCCCCCTTTTTTTTTGGTAGACATTGATCTTTTTATACCCTCTTCAATTTTCTGTTTCTTGCACTTTAGAAGAGCTACTATGGAATAAAAGCTGAAAACGTCTTGGGTTTTGTCCAATTCTATCAATCAGATTTTGAATGAGTTCATGTTTATTCGAAAAAACATTTTCTCGGTGAACACTCATCATGCACAGTCCAGATAAATGCTTATCTGCTATTGTTGACCTTAACCGTTTTTACCCTTCTCATAGTGCCGACGGACCTCTCCACTGTGCAGGTTGTTACTGGTAATGTTAGTGCAATAAAGAATAGCCTGTCGAACAGAAGGAAATATCAGTGTCTGTCTGTCTTCACATCCATCATCTTGTTTCTTCCTTCCTGACCACATTTCAAACCAAGTGACTGCTTCAGCTTCTAAGTTCTCAATTTCACATAGCTTAATGATCTTTGCAAGATACTTCATGAATTCTTCCTTTGTAAGCTTTGCCATTTGTAGTGGATGAAGTAAAAAGAGGCTAAAAGTTTGCAAATTTTCAGCAGTAAATAGTCTTTCCAATGATGATATGATGGAGTCTAAATATGGCACATAGACTGATCTACGAAAATATCCTTCTATTGTTGAGACACCAACACATTGGACCAGAATTTTTGTCGGCCACACTGTCTGGGAAGGGTTAGCTGAATATTCAATTTTTCTGCCAGTTGTTAGACTTTCGAAAAAAATTCCTTGAATTATTGTTCTGCTTTTTATCTGTGGCCATGGAATACATTTAACAGTTCCTGGACATGATTATACACTTTCATTACATCAAGCTCGACAGCTTGGAGAGGTTGTGTTACAGATTCCAGTTATGCTAAATAGGTTGAAAATTATAATCAGACAGAGAGAAATGTTGCTGTTCTTGAAGCAGATTCCAACTGATGAGCTTCTTGGCATGTTTTACCTGAAGCTGTAGTGGCCAGTATACATAACTGATCAAAAAGCTTTTCAAAGTTGTTCGAAAAATCTCAGATACTTTTATATTTTGCAGTCCAGCGAGTTTCACATAGTAATGGCACATTTGGAATAAGACATCTTCTCTTTGGACTCTCACGAAAAAACTTAAATTCTCCAGAGCTGTCACATCAGCTCTGGAGAATTTTGCCCCAGTGCTTGCCAAATCAGCTCCAGATAATTTTCCACTAAAACTGACACCACCGCAGCAAACACACACACACAGTCTTGACATTTGAACAATTTTTTTTTTACTTTTGTGACAGTTTTCTCATTTCGGGACTTTTTCCATGACTTTCACCCTGTTACAGTGGCCTGATCTAGGGGACAAGTGACCCGTCTGCCGCCCCCTCAGCAGACACCCATGCCTACAGCAAATCAGGGATGTCCTCAGCAGTATACCAGGCTGGAAAAATAGGTAACTGTTTTCATTAATGTATGAATTTGAACAGTACTTTTTTGGGAGCAAAGATTTAATGCCTATCAAAAAACAACACCTTCCTCTTATCCCACCCCCACCCCCAAAAAAAAAACTCAAGAGGAGGGGAGGGGGGAGGGCAAGACATGAATGATTTGGCAATTCTTGTAAACAACAATGATAAAAATATTCATTTTAGAAAATATTAATGTTCTAGAAGGGGAAGGTGGAACCATTATGTTATTCTACCAATAGCTTTGAATTCTTACAAAAAGAAAAATTATACTTCTGAACATGAAACTTCAGAAGCATTGTATTCTTATCATTTAAATATAATACCCAGTGGTGGAAATGGGCCGGCATGCAATGGAACCCCACGTTCCGGGAGTGATGCAACACCAAAAGAAAGGGAGCATTTAATTTGAATAAAACATTTCTGAATGCATTATACATTTCAATTCATGATGCCATCTTGCACGAATTGTCCATCATTTCAAAAATAAATTTTTCCCCCTTCTGTTCTAATAAAGCACTGATAAGGTGTTTGGTGAGAGCGAAGTTCAAGACAGGAGCAGATCGCCAACAGTCTGGTGGACTGTGAAGGAGGTCCGCCAGATGGACACCCCTGTATGATCTGCCAAATGGTTCTTCTATGGTTTTATTATTTCTTATATGGTTTTATATCTACTGCGGATGCATTTGTGTATATGGAATTTTTAAGGCATACACTTGCACGCTGGGTTCTGGCAGCGAATGATTCCCATTTCCACCACTGATAATGCCTGTGCATAAAGTAAAAAGTGAAATGGTGATTTGATGTAGACTGGAAAAAAACCCCACTAAACTTAAAATATGTATCTTTCTGTAGGTGGAAAGATATATATTTAAGTTTAGTGGGGCTTTCCACACTGCAAAATCAGAACGTAAAATCAGAGCAGTGTTTCCACACTGCAAAAATATGTTTTGAACTGAGATGCCTCCCATTCAAATATTTTTAAACCATGTACCACTGATTTTACATTCAGGCCTATTACTATGGCAAATTGTTTTTAAAACTGTATATTATCTATACTAATATATTAAGAGAGAAACTTTGTGTGTTTGAGGCAATCTCGAAAACTACTGAACCGATTTGGATAATTCTTTCACCGTTGGGAAGCTTATTTCCTTCCCGTGGACATAGGCTATTTCCAATATAATGCTGAAATCCGTTTTTATTGGTGTAATATTTACAAAACTAGGACAAAACGCTCTCTTTCGCCACTACTGGTGGCTTCTTCAGGCAGAAGTATTATTCAAATGCAAAAACTTCCTGAAGAAGCCACCTGTGGTGATGAAAGCTAGTGTTTTGTCCTAGTTTTGTAATATTACATCAATAAAAACAGATTTAATCATTTTATTAGTATTGCTGGTGTATATCTACCCAATTTTTTCTGTTATATGCTATTTCATTTATTTTTTATTATTTTTTAAATTATTTTTTGTTATTTTTGGCTGTACTACTGAATCAGATCACTTTCAAGTAGTTCCCGATTTCCCGTGTATTGTTCCACTTTGTTTATATACAACCTGATCACACCCAACGTGAAAGAAAGTAGTTCACGAAAATACACAGAATTTATATTAAAATAATAATGGCTTCTGAGATTTTGCTTCAGAGCTCTCCAATTGGATTCAATAGTTTGAGTTATGAGCTACACTGTCATGATCTATAAAATCACATTGGAATAATTTATGAAATTCGAATAAATATTATCAGCAACTTATTTTTTGCTGATAAATGGCGTTTTCCTACAATTCTGAGTAGGTAATATATTATAAAGAGCAAAAGTTTGTTTGTAAGAGGCAAACTCAGAAACTACTAAACCAATTTGGAAAATTGTTTCGCCATTCAAAAGCTCATTTCTTCCGGGCCCCAATGGACATAGGCTATATGTTATTACGGTATGAAAAATTGGTGATGAACAGCAAATGTTGCCACGTCGCCACACTGCTACATCGTACTCCAGTGCCATGCAGGGTAGAGGAAGGAGGAAGACACGACTACTTCAATATCAGTAGAACACCATGTCGCATTGGAACAGCCAGTAGTGCAGAGGTACACACTAATATTGCTTCCTCGATTGCTAAAGTCTCAATTTTAAGGGAATTTTGAATAGGTGACTATATTATTATTTGAGAGTTTGCATGCTTAATTAATAAATTGCAACCAAACTAAAAATATGGTACATGCAGAAGCATTGTAACTACATATAATAATATATTCTGAGATAGTATGTTCGGGTAATATGTTCAGAGTTCCTCGCAAATGAAATTGCGGGCAAAAGCTAGTAAATTATGAAAAAGTATTGCCAAATCTCTTTCATCAGCATTTTTGGTTGAAATATCTATTGATTGATTCCAAGTTGTTTACATGGGTCATTCCATGTCAGATCAACACAGTTTGGAATAAAATTCTCCCTTGAACTCTTAAATTTTGATGAAATTTGGTGTATCAAGTGTCCTTAATAGTTATGAATAGAAATCTTAAAAACATTGACTTCTGTTTAAAAGTTACTAAGTATTAATTATTTAAATTTTTATTAAAAATTGCTGCGTCTTGAAACAGTAAACTGCTTTTGTCTCAGGAACCAGATGAGATACAGACCTGGGCAATGTCTCATTTTAAAGCTCTTTTGATGGGCTTTAATTTGATATTAAACATAACAAGGTTATATAGGATTTGTTTTCTTAAAAATCAAATTTAATTTTAAAATTAAAATTTTCAAAAAAACTACAATTTTAAAATTTTGAAAAAATTCACAAAATTACTTTGTACTCGCACACCTTAAAAAATTTCATTTTGGGATCGTAATGGGATCAGGTGATACAGGGAGTACAAGTTTCACATGTATAAAATGACATGGTAAATTTATGACGAAAAAATATTATCTAAATTTGAATGGTTTAGATCGTAGAAAGCAGAAACTAGAAATCTTATTGCTTGTCCCCTCCCACCTCCTCCTCTACTTGGCTTGAGGACCATAGAGAACAAGCTTGAATTGACTGCTGGTGCCTGTTGGAACATGCAAGAACATGCTTGTAAGCATGTTCTTTAGTCAGTCCAGCAGCATTAGAGCTCCTCCTACTAGGATCACTTTAGTTGTGCTGTGCCATTTTTGTTGCCTTAAAATCCAGAACTGTGAGTGGCTTTAATCTGATTGGAGAGTGTTCATCCCAGTACTTGCAAATTACTATTCTATTAATAATTCACTCATGAATCCCAGTCGAAAGACAGTGGATGTTTAAATTGTTTAAAAAAACATAATCAAAACAGTACTTTTTGCCAATGGATCTCAGTTGACCTGTGCAACTTGGAAACTCTACAGAAACAGGTTTGTGAATTTGTTGATCTTTTTTGTGACAATCTATAAGTTATTTTTTTGTCATGATTTCATTGCCAAGCAACAGAGCACTTTATGAGTTGCACCAAGGAAAATTTGTCTCATTCCAAGGTGGCAGTAGCATGTGATTTTTCTGAAATCTATTTATTTATTTATTTTTTACTTTTTTTACAAGATAAAACACAATCTTATCATTGGAACAGTGCTCAGGCTATGTTTACTTCTTTGTGGTTTATTTCAAGAAGGAAGACAAGGTTGAACACTGTAGCTTTGTTGTCATCTCAGAGTGCCATGAGCACACCACAATGGCTATCCATGTTTTTCAGAAAAAATTATTCATTTTTTAAGGTCAAAATTTAGCAATGACCTGAAGGAAAAATTCTTTTTTGGATGGTTCAGCTGCCCAATATAAAAATAAAAAGAACTTTCTAAATCTTTCCAATCACGAAAATGATTTTGGAATTGAAGCAGAATGGCATTTTTCAGCTGCAGCTCACAGTAAAGGCCCATGTGATGGGGGGGGGAGGCAGTTAAAAGAGAGGCAGCAAGAACAAGTCTACAAAAGCCATAACCAAAATCACATCATGACACCTTTTCAACTCTATGAATGGGCAAAACATGACCTTTCCAGATCCATGGACTTTAGCTATGTTACGCAAGAAGAGTACATAGAAAATGAACAACATGTGGCACATCAGTTCAGTCAGGCTGTAGCAATTCCAGGAACTCAAAAGCTCCATGCTTTCACTCCCTCAAGGTATGGAACAAAAGTTTATTCTAAGCTATTTTCATTTGCCCCATTATCAACTAGCCATCCAGTTACCCGTTATGGAGGAAAGTTAGACTTTGATGAACTGAATGGGCATGTCATTTCTATATACAATAACAGCTGGTGGCTGAGCTATGTTTTGGGGAAAAAATGGAGATTAAAATGAAGTGAAAGTTACATTTCTCCACCCATCAGGACCATCTCCTTTTTCTTACCCCTCAACACCTGGTGTGCTCTGGATTCCTTCAACTAATGTACTTTGCAAAGTGAATTCCATCACACCAAATGGTCGAGCTTACACTCTCAGGGTTCCCACTCAAAAGTAATAAAAAAATTCCCTGACTTTTCCAGGTTCTCCAGGTGGTTTTTAAAGTTTTCCAGAGTGGCATGTTGCAAAGAATTGTTACATTTTATTGCATTCCATTCATTTTTCTCACCAAAGCAGACACTTGTAAATTCTTCACGTAATTTGTCTTTATAAAATTACCTGCTTTTCATTAATAACAACTAACTGTGCACATTATTTTCGGTACCAAAGTTCTGTGAACTTTCGTGAATACTACCCACACGGAATTTGTACATACATTCCCATAGAAACAGGTCATATGTAAGAAAAAATCTGTCAGTTGAATGGTTTCAGTTTTTCTATAACACAATGCAGCTACGCTTAATGATGGAATGGCTCTGTTCAAAGAAACGTTTCGAGAGAACCAACAGACAAAGGACTTTGATCCATCATTTGGTTGGTTCTCTTGTGAAGTGTTTCTTAAAGCAGGAGCCATTGTGCCTAATTGTTCCATGTTATAACAACTGCCTGCAGAAATTGAACAAAAGCTTAATAACTGGCAATTTTTTTTAAAAAATTCAATTTTGCATCTTTTTTTAGAGAATAAAGGAAATACTTAATATAACTGAAAGTAAGATCTACCAAATTCTAGGCAGGCAGTAATTGCAAGCAAAAGTTTGAAATCTTGAGAAAATAAGTTTTTTTTTGGCAAAATAAAGTATTCATTGATTTTTACAAAAAAATTAAGGGTAATTTTCCCTGAGTTTTCCCTGATTTTTGGAACCATTTTCAAATTCCCTGAGAATTCCAGGTTTTCCCTGTTTTCCAGGTTGAGTGGGAACCCTGACTCTACCAGAAGGTGAAACGAAGAAGATTTCGGAGGTCATTAAACACTTCCTAGACTCAAAAAAAAGACCGACAGACTTGAGTTAGCAGCAGCCACCCCTTACTTCCAGCATATTGAAAAATACTATGTTAATTTTGATTAACACTATGGCTACATGACAAATACTACGTTAATTTTTGCAATAAGCTGCTAAAACCAATGTTTTCTCCTTGTAAATTGAATTCAATTTTTTTTAGTTGCCATATATTTAGAAAATGTAGAAAAAAATTGTATTAAGCACTATCATAACTTCTTAAAGTACTAGTAATAAGTCAGCTAGATTCATCTAAAGCTAGACTTTTGTGGAAAGCTAGATCTGATATGTTTGCTATTTCTCCATACATGTGAAACTTGAAACTACCTGTATCACCTGATCCCAAAATGAAACTTTCTGAGGTGTTAGAGTGTAGTACAAAATAATTTTGTGATTTTTTTTTCAGAATTTCAGAATTTTAAAATTGTCATTTTTAAAACATTTTAAATTAAATTTGGTTTAATTTTTTTTATTTTAAACTCTGTCATATTTAATATCGAATTAAAGCCCATCAAAAGAGCTTTAAAATGAGACATTGCCTAGGTCTATTATCTCATCTGGTTCCTGAGAAAAAGACAATTTTACTATTTCAGGATGCAGCAATTTTTAATAAAATATTAAACAATTCTAACTTTTGAACAGAAGGCAATTTTTTTCCCTTTAAGATTTGCATTCATAACTATGTAAGGACACTTGATACACCAAGTCTCATCAAAATCTCAGAACGTCAGTCAGAATCAGTGTGTTGATTTGACATGGAATGACTCATATACAGTATATATACGTTTAAATTACAGCACAATCTTGTTTACATATTTCTCACATATTTTCCTCATTTATATGTAAAATGCCACCAACACAAAAATTCTGAATTTCCTTTAATGTGAAACTTTCCCTGTTTCATTTTATGTTTTTTTTTAATTATATGTTAATTATATTTGGTGCCTTGAAAAATTTATAAATGAGTCATAATGAGAAGAATTGGCAGGAAAACATGTAACACACAAAACATTAAAAGAATTCTTAAAATCGTCATCACACGCGTAGGTTACGTTGAAAAATTATGAGCGGGGCGGTTCCACTATAACGTCAAAATTTAAATTATTTACATGTAAGATTTAATTCAAATTTATCACCTTATAAACAGTAAGAAAAAAACATACGAACCTATCTTGTCTTTTAAGTCAATGCACTCAGTTACGTGAGGAAATTGCAGAATCTTTTTCCATTTTTTGCTTTTTCCTTTATTGCTATCAGCACCACCTAAAATGTACACATTTTTAAGAACAAGGTTAAAAAAAAAAAAAAAAAAAAGAGAAAGGAATATTGCTTAATTTTACAACAAAATATTTCATGCTGATCCACATGTTCAACAGCAGCTACCACAGAAAATTAATTAAAAAAAATTAAAAGAACACTCTTTTGCTGGTCATTTTTTTTAAATATCAAAAAATAACATAATTTCACTCCAATAGTTTATGGACATACAGTTCCATCTGCAAGTTGAACTGGAAAAATTTGTTTTGTCACACTTTTCCTGCTATATGGTGTGTAAAGCAAATGCATATTGGTATTTCCCAATAATGCTACCTTATATAAAAAAAAAAAAAAAAAGAAAAAAAAATCATTATTTTTCAAATACACTTGGACACTGTTACTCACCCTTTTACATAAAGTTCAGAGGTTTTCAATTCATCTAATTAACATTTCCAACACATCTTCTATTTGCCTGCTGTGGTTCAAAAATCTGGTATTTCTTGTAAAGAACATTTTTTCCTATTGCCTATTGAAATACATCGGTCCTCTATCATAATTTTTTTTTTTTTTTACTTTAGAAAAGCCCCTATTTCCACATGCAAACAGGGGCCAAAACAATACACACAAATCTTCACAGGAGATTAACACATCTACTTTAACAAATGTGCAACACTTTAGGAAACTATAATACAAAAATTTAAAAACCTTGATATCCAGTTAAAAATCTATTCAGCTACATATTTACAAATGAGCCCTTGATTAACTCAAAAAACCTGCATAACCAACACATCCAAAGAGAAGGAACCACAGATACAAACTTCCATCAATTTCCATTCTCTCTGCACACTGCAACAACATTCTTTCCGAGTACTTTCAACCATAACCAAGGCCATTTTCAGGGAGCTTTGCAGCAACCGACTTCACCTACTGCCTTCAAAGCTAGTGAATGTTCTAGTCTTCGAGTCATATCGTCTCATCAAATTTTTTCCGATCTATTTTCGTGGCACCATCTATTAGATGATTTCGCTTAAGTTTTTTCATTTTGGTTTATATTTGATGGTTAACTTCTATTATTGTTTGTATTATTTTATAATCTTTTAATTTTTCATACAAACACTAATAGAAGTCAACCATCAAATATAAACCAAAACGAAAAAACTTAAGCTGAATCATCTAACAGATGGCGCCACCGAAATAGATCGGAAAGAACGTGATGAGACGATACGATGTGAAGACTTGAGCATTCACTAGCTTAAAGGCAGCAGATGAGATCAGTTGCTGCAAAGCTCCTTGAAATGGTTAGGATTGAAAGTACTCTGAGAGAATGTTGTTGCCATGTGGGGAGAGAATGGAAATTGATGGAAGTTTGTATCTGTGGTTCATTCTTTTTGGATGTGTTGGTTATTCAGGTTTTCTGAGTTAATCAAGGGCTTGTTTGTAAATATGTAGCTAAATAGAGTTTTAACTGGATGTGAAGGATTTTAAATTTTTGTATTATAGTTTCTTAAAGTGTTACACTTTACACATTTTTAAAAGTAGATGTGTTTGCCTTCTGTGAAGATTTGTGTGCATTGTTTTGGCAACTGTTTCTATGTGGAAATACAGGCTAGTTTCTATAGTAAAAATTTTTTATGATAGGACCGATGTATATTAGTAGGCAATAGCAAAAAATGTTCTTTACAAGAAATAAAAGATTCTTGAATCACAGCGGGCAAACAGAAGATGTGTCGGAAATGTTAAGTAGATGAAGTGAAAACCTCCGAACTTCATGTGAAAGGGCGAGTAACCTCCAACTCCAAGTGTATTTGATTACTAACAAGCATGTTATTTAGAAGCAGCTAATTGAATATACACATTCACAATGCTGTATTGATATATTATAATTTTTAATAGTATGGCTATAACCATGATCTGATAAAACTCTGTAAAAATAGTAGACTTACGTGGCCAGAGTAGCAGAACTTAGACGTACACAGATAGTTTCCATATTATTAGCAGATTTTGCAGATAGCTTTTGCTTATAGATTAAAAAAATAAAAATGTTATTTACAGAAATTATAACACTTATTCAAGGCTTTACTTAGATTAATATACTTCTATTTTAACTTGAAAAATAAATTTTTTCACATCTTCTGAGTTCTTTTGTTTTTACAGATGTTTCTGGCCTCTAGATTTCATCAAGGCCTATTCTGAATGTATAGAAACTGTACATAAGTACACCAAAAATTTTGTTTACACAGAATGAATTTAAATTTTATAGCCAGGTTCCTCTTGCAGTTGCTAGTTATTAAATTAAAAGCTTTTCCTTATGTATTTTGTAAGTCTACTATTTTCAGCACGTCTTTTGTAAAAAAAGATCGTGCTTATGTTATTGGTTTGTCCGTCCGTCCGTCCCTACCCACAATATCTCTACACCTAGTTATTAGTCCGATTTGAAAAATTCTTTTTGCATTGGGAAGCTTGAAATATGCGAAGAATGATCCTTCATTTAGTCTTTTTTTTTTTACGATGTACAATTTCGCCGCTAGAGGGCGTAAATGCAGATGATGTTGAATTCAAAAATACGTTTTATTCCACATATTTGCTTCTAAACATCCAATTGAAAAAATTCTTTTATCTTTCGATTCCATTTATGTCGAAGAGTATTTCAGATATGGTTACTTTTTCAAATTATGCATAGATTTTCCACTGGGGGGGCGTAAAAGTAAATTACATTTTCCCTGTAACTCTTCTTCTAAAACTCCGATTTGAACATTTTTTTCTTCAGCGGATACATCTCCTGATGGAAAATCTTTTGCATATAATTTCTAATTTTTTGCTAAAGGATACTTTGGCCACCATGGGGCGTAAGTGTTATTTTTTGCTTCTGATGTATTTGCCATAAAATCTGAGCTTCTAAAATATAGATTGAAAAAATTCTTTCGTGGACTGATGCCACTAACATCAATAAACCTTTTCGGAATATTTTCTTCCCAAAATATTCCACAGTTTCTCCGCCAGGGGGCGTAGATGTATATCTTATTTTTGTCAATATCTCTACTTCTCAGAGCCCGATTTGAAAAATTCCTTCTTTGTTGGATAGTGTTTCCGATGCGAAATGTTTTTTCCTATAAATTCAAAATTTTCAAGTAACTCAGACTTTCCGCTAGAGGGCACAAAGGTAAATGCGTTTTCTGCGTTATTTCTGCTCCTAAAACTCCGATTTGAAAAAATCTTCCTGTATCGCATACAAGACCTGATGGAAAATATTTTTCACATAAATTCTAATGTTTGGTAAAGAATGGTTTGGCCACCAGGCGTCATAAGTGTTAATTTCTGCTTCTTATGTATTTGTAGCAAAATCTGGGCTCCTGAAAACGTGACTAAATTTTTTTCTTGGACCGATACCGCTCATATGAATAAGCCTTTTGAGAATAATTTCTTCCTAAAATAATGCATGGTTTTCCTGGCTTTCCCACCAGGGGACGTAAAGTCACATCTTATTTTTGTCAATATCTCTGTTTCTAAGAGTTCGTAAGCTCACTATTCCGTTTACAGCAATATCTGAGGGATTAAAAACCCGATTGAAAAACTTCTTTCTTCTGTCAGATATTATTGTTTTCCATACCGGTTCCATTGACTTTGAATAGCTTTGATAAATTTAATTTGCGTCAGAATGGATTCAAAAGATGTGCTTATTACACCCGAAAATTCGGTGTCATCTTTCTTGTTAATCGAGTTGTTGAAAATGCTATTTGTAATTTTTGAAGGTTCATTAATGGAACTGTTTTTTTGGGGGGGGGGGGGTTAAAAACTTTTTTTTTCAGTCTCTTGTTTTTATCAGGTTCGAAGTTCAATGTTTTAATATTTTGCTATAAAGGTCCATTGCGCGCACATTACTGCATATTCAATTAATGTACGTATTTTGTCCTCATCTGAAATGTTCTAATAATTATGTATTGTTTTATTAATTTTTCTATAAATTATCTTATTCTATTGTTATCGTTGTACTCGCTCCGCACGTTTGCAGCAAGTTTTCTTTTTCAATGGTTATGTACGCAGACACATTTAATTTTTATACTACTCTGCACGTGGCTATAACCACGTGCAGCCACTTATAAATTGTGCACACTTATCCACTGTATGTAATCAGTAAACGTTTGCCAGTAATAGGGAAACGTGGCAACTTAGGCCAATTTATTGTGGCCAGATAGTTGGAGCCCGGAGGGCAGAAGCAGTATTTTGGAAACAGTGGAACTCGTTGGCTGCTCTTGTACTACTGTATCAAGGGTGTACCAGGACTGGATTAACCACGCACAGACATCCAGCAGAAGGGCTCACATTGGTCAGCCACACTTGTTGGCTGCTCCCGTACTACTGTATCAAGGGTGTACCAGGACTGGATTAACCATGCACAGACATCCAATAGAAGGGCTCAAATTGGTCAGTCATGCAGGGTTGATCCTAGAGGTAAGCACCATGTGTCAAGACTGATATCTCAGCAACGAAATGCGACAGTCACCCAGCTTATCCACCAGTACAACAGTAGTGTAGTTCGACCTATTTCCACATGTACCACGCACTGTACCTTGTTGTATCTGGGGTATCACAGCCCGAGACCAATGAGCGTACTCATGATGATGCTCAGTCATTGCAAACAATGGTTCACATGCAGGGTTGAAAAACAACGGGTTTTTTTAAAAAGCCCAACCCGGGTGGGTTTTATTTGGGGTTTTTTTGGGGGGTTTTTATTGGGGGGAAGGGGTTCTTTGGAGGGGAGGGGGTATGGGGTTTGGGGGGTCTATTTGGTTTTCATATCCTTTCAGTAAGATATAAAAGATTAAATATTATTAATGAAAAATCCATGCAACTTACTTATTTGGTTAACAATAATCTCCTTTTTATGTAGTCTGTTGAAAATTTTTGATTTAAATCTACACATAGGCTAAGATACTTTACACACCACTCATTGCAATCTATAAACTAGTAATTGATCAAACTCTAAACCCTCATTAAACATTTCTGAGATGTTTAATTAAATTTGAGTAAAACTACAAATTTCAATATTTTTTTGTGACAAATTTCAATATTTTTTGGGACAAATTTACTGTTTATTTTTTAAATATTTGTGGATCTTGACAAGTTTCTGTGCTTTATCAACACTTAAGCAATTGTGAAGTTTTTACCAGACTAGTCCTCAAGTAGAAAATATCCTTTCTACTGCAGATGAACTGGCTGGATAACCACATAGACTTGACATATAAAAGCAGAAATCTTTCAGTGTTCAAGTTTTAGTCACACTTGCATGTTGCTCCATCAGCTGCCACCATTTGGCAACACTGAAGTTTTGCATATCATTTACAAACATAGACTTTGGATAGTACTTTGTGTCACATATTTTAAAACCCATTACAAAAATTATACATTCAGGTTTCTTTTCTGACACCCAGTTATCAGCAATTTGTTCTTGCTCAGGGCTCATTCTCTTTCCCTGGTATTTTGGATTCATTAAGTTTGCCAAGTAGTGGCAAGGCTGAAGTGCATGATCCACCCCCACCCCCCCCCTTTTTTTTATCACCGGTGTATACGGTTCAAGATCTGAGTTTTCCACAAGATCTTGCCACAGTTCCACTGCCTCAGAAATGTTTGTTTGTTCAGCCTGGAGAATGTCAAGTACTCTACTAACCTCTTTTAGCATGTGTACTGCATCTTTGTAAATGATTACATTCTCTAGAATTTTATATATATTTAGAAGAATTTGCAGATCATTTGAGTGCTCAGAGGTTTGAATTTCCACATACTTGGGATATTTTTTCACATAAACATTTATGCAAACCATTTGTGAATTCCAACGTGTTGCATTTGGCAGTCGTGGCATAAGTCCACCCATTTGTTTCAACAATCCATGGGGGTGATGATGATTGCGGAAATACTTCTGTACCTCAACTATGTGCTTCAAAACAGCTTTGTTCGTAATTTCCTCAGCTAGCAGATTGACATAATGTGCAGAGCACCCAGTTTTGTATTCCAGTTCAAAGAGATCTCTCATTTTTACCATCTTATTTTCATTATCAGTACATACGGCAAAAACATTTCCCCGAGTGTAGTCTTGCAGTATTCAATTGCAGTCTTGGCAATTTCCGCATAATATGCCGAAGTTTTTTTTATTACTCTCACAATCTATAGCACTTAAAAAAAAAGCTTGTCCCAGTGTGAATGCTTGCTGCAATTATGGCATCATTATTAACATTTGATCACCCATCCAACATCAAAGTGATGCTACTGTTGTTATCCTCAAGATGTTTTTTAAATGCATCACCAACTTCACCAGATACTGTGTCCAACAGTTTCCCTCCTAGATCAATATGACTAGGGCCAGAATAACCAGGGCGCAAACTTTCCACCATATCTTTGTATTCTGCAGTAGTTGCTGAATTAAAAGAAATGTTATTTGCATAAAAAAACCTGGCAATTTTTAAATCTAATGTAGATTTTTGATTATCTGTTGTTTTTACAGTAAAACCTGTCATCAGTTTTTGCCTTTTGGGCATACTTTCTGTGCCATGAGTCTCTTGTATCAAGTTGTGTGATAGCATAGAAATCCAAGGAGCTGCTAATGTGAAATTTGAATCCATTTCTGATGGGAAAATCTCTGTTGTACCAGGCATGGATCTTTTCAAACATCTGTTTAAATGGCCTTTAATTCTTTCAATCTTTGCACTCACTTCTGAACCACAGTGATCACATTTTACTTTGTCCTTGTCATCCAATCTGCTAACCTCCAACCATTCTGGGGCACATTTTTGACCACTTCCTGCTGGCATTGTATGTAAAAGTATAACTGAAGCTCCTTAAGTTTTTAAATTTCAAATAACACAGTATAACATATACTGCAGCTGAAGTGAAGGGAAAAATAGCTATGGTAGTATGCACAAGAGATAAGCATGAGATACAACAAAGGAATCCTATGACCTGTATGCTTACCACAGTATTTGTCATTTTCTTGTAGGACTTCCGTCCACAGTGAGTAGAGTTTAGGTCTCAGCCACCTACAGCGAGATCGCCTTTTGGGCAGGACACAGAAACGGAAGGAATGAGAGCAAGTCTAGCGACTTTGACAGAACAGTTTGTAGTGAGATTAGAGTACAGTAGATGGCGCCACCGTACAAGTATGATGTTGCACATAGAGGGGTGAGAGAATTTCAGGGGGAGGGCATAGGAAAGGATACCCATTTAACCAGTGGGTCCAGCCTGGGGTCCATCACTTAACGTGCTCGTCCGATGCACGGCGGATATTCAGCGATTGTTAGTAAATCACACCATCTCTGAAAGATCAGCCCAGGTTCGAACCTGAGGACCTTGCATTGATAGTCTGACTCGCTAATCACTAAGCCATCCGCGGCTCTGACCTGTATGCTGTATCTGAAAAAGGTTTTTGTTAAGTCTCCAGCCTGCACCCCACCCTATCAGAATCTGATAGGTTGATTTTTAACTCTGATTGGTAATTGGAGTCACCTTCCAATAGTACTGGAGAGTGGAAATTAGAACTCTGAAAACAAGTCCAGTTTGCTTTCCTGATTTCTAAAAGCTAGCAGATTCCCCCTCACATACTTGTGCCTCATGCATTAGTGCACAGATAGCTCAAGAAGCAGGTGACCCTCCTACAATGCATTTCTCGGGGATTAGTCAAACCTTCTGTCCCTTCCCTCCAGCCCCAAGGCACAGGAAACTAGCTCCCACCTACTTGGTTACCTTCCCAGGATTTCAGGCATTCATGGTTCACCCTGAAAGAGTATCAGGAAGAGGATCCATATTAATGTAATACCAGCCTTTTTAAATGATTTAGACCAGTGTTTATGCACACACACACATGCACACATACAAGCATTTTCCTCTTATTTCATTAATATATTTCAAGAAAATATGATTCATAAACTTTTTTTGTTTTTTTCTGGAATTATCTGCAAAAACTATTTGCATGAACACTGAATTATAATTTGTGAGAAAAATTTTATTTTTAAATTTTTTATGCAGCAATAAATTATTTGTGCTGATGAATCTAAAATATCAAGGGAGTCAAATGTGTCCTGAATGCCTGACGATTAGCTTTTAGTAAAGCATCCCAAATGAAGTGGCTTTTGTAACTGCATTATCAAATAACAAAACCTTTCTAATGTTTTTGTTTGCAAATGTACAAAATTTCAGGGCAACAAAATTAAGTAATACTCAGAATTGTATGCAGTGAAACTTAAACAATTTTTATTCCCACATCTAGTTTAGCTCCAGAATTTTTATTTATTGCAAATTTTTTTATCAGTAATAAGTTATGGCTATCAGTATATCAAAAATCTAAAGAAACAAACAAGTTAAACAAATGCAAAAACATTAAAAATTAACAAATAGCATCTATGTAATAATAAAAGCAAAAAGGCATTATTAAAAACCAATTTGAGCACCAAGCTTTTCCATTTTAAAATGTTGCTTTTGAAACTCTTTGAAGAAAATATCCCAAAATTGCATTAAAACTCCAAAGTATACTCCAGTTAAAAAAAAACACACACACACACACACACTGCAAAGTGGGTTTTAAAGGGTTCAAAAAAAAAAAAAAAACTACCGTTTTTTTGGGGGGTGGGTAGGTGGGTAGACAACCCTGCTCACATGGGCCAAAGAACATTGGAAATGGAACCTCAACAGATGGAAGAAGGTTGTCTGGAGTAATGAGTCCCTTTTCCTGGTGCACCATGCTAATGACTGGATTAGCCTATGGCATAAACAGCATGAAACCCTATCTCCTGGTTGCACAGTTGGGGTACAACCGGTCAGTGGAGGTGGTGTTCTGGTCTGGGAGATTTTTCCTGGCAAGCCCTAGGTCCGTTAGTTATCATTCCACAAACACTGAATGGTGGGTGCTACAAGAATCTGTTAGTCGACCATCTCTATCCAGATCTGCAAGGGGTATACCCAGACAACAGTACCATCTTTCAACAGGATAACACACCATGTCATTGGGCTCATATACAGTAACTACTGATGGGTTGAAGGAACATGACAATGAATTCATCACATTGTATTAGTCCCCAAACTCCCCTGACAGTAACCAGTGTTTAAGCTGAATTTTTTTTTTTTTCTCTTGTAGCAATTTGGCTATTTTGTTAGCAAAAGTTGTAGCAAAATGCTATGCATAGCCCAATTTGTGGCTCTATTTTTTTTTTTTGCTATATTTATGTATGAAAATACAAGCACAAAACATTGGCTATAATTTTTTTTTTTTACTTTAAACAGAATTCAAGAAAGAAAACAAATAGCTTTTACTCTTCCAATTTTAACAAAAATACTTACATTTGCTGATGCATGAAGTTTGTGAAAATATATACAAAGACCAGGACTGAGCAAAGCCACAACCAACTGGTCGACCCGAACCTAAACGGCGCATGCTGCTCCTGCGGTTGCTGCTGTGATGGTGAATCACCAAAGAAACAAATGAAATACCTCTTTTCTTACCCATCCCAACAAAACCAAGGAAAAGTGCCCTGGAGGCTCACTGGTGCTTTTATGAAATAGGACAAAGGCAACAGGCACAGCAGCGTGCGACAGCAATGAGGGAAAGAAAAAAATGACAGGGAAGAATACCAGGTCGGTAGAGCAAAGCAGTGGCGACTGAACGAAAAATTACAGGGATAAAAAAAAACCCACAATGGTGAAGCAGAGGGTGGGCATGATGATGGAAAAAAGCATGGCAGAGATTAAAAAAAAAAACACAACACAAGGGCAAAGCTGGAGTGGGTGGTATGATAGGGGCAAAGCATTGATGATGGAATGGAAAATGATGGGATGAAAAACAATGCAAGAATGAAGCAGGGGTAGCGGGATGAAGAAACAAAAAATGACGGGATGAAAAACAATGCAAGAATGAAGCAGGGGTAGCGGGATGAAGAAACAAAAAAATGACAGGGAAGGAAACCGAGTTGGCGGGGCAAAGCAAGGGTTGAGGGCATGATGAAAGACATCGGTAGAGAGGCCGTTTCACATAATATGAAGAAATCAATTATCAGCCTTGTTAACACTGGAAGCAAGTACTCATGTGGTTGACATTTCTTTAGCTGTTGCTAATAGAGATTTCCAAATAAATTTTGAAATCTCTACTGGCAACAGCTAAAGAAACAATGTCAGCCACGTAAGCGCTTGCTTCTAGTGTGAACAAGGCTGAAGTTTCAGCCGAAAGATCTTACTATTGCTAAAGTTTAATATGTAATATAAATCATGCGTGAAAATTTTTGCTTCGTTATTGATGAAAGAAAAAATGACGGGAAATGTTTGCTTTTTGGTGAAAATGTGAACGACAGTTTAAACACCGACTGCAGCCCAATTGGATGTTTGTGGGATATGCCAGAATTTGGGTGGGGGGGTGAGAACTGCTGATCATCCTCCACGGAATGAGAATAAACCAAGGGAGGTAGGTGCTGCAAGGGACATGGGTCCAGCTATGCATGGAGGATGTTTGACACTTTGTAGAACCTGTTGTCCTTAGGAATCTGCAAGCCATGGTTGCACACAAAGGTGGTCAAACACATTATTAGGTACGTGTTCCAAATGCAAAGCTAACTCACTGTATCTTCCTACATCATGAATGTAAAATACATATTGCAACTTAAAATCAGCAAAGAAAGCATGACTACAATAATTGAGAAACAAAAGTCTGTTTCTGATTTGTTCTGAAACATCTGACAACTAGCCAGCATAATACAAGAAATGTATACTTCCTTTCATACACTCTTACAGGTGCTGAAAACGTGAATTGCTACTATGTGCCAAATGTTGGGCTACCAAAGTAGCTCTGACATTATTCTCCAATATCTCTGTTGCAAGCAGGGAGGAGTTTTGAGGGTTTGAACCCTCCCGAAAATTTTGTATTTAAATAAAGGGAAGGTAGATATGTAGATCTATGTACTTGTGTAAGTAGTATAGCATACGTAGTGCGATCAAAAAGTTCTGAGACTAGGAATGTAGCGCGCCAAATGGCAGCATGCGGTTGCGCGAGCAGCGGTTGAGGGCAGTGACCTTCACGAGTCATTGTGCCAAGCGGTGTCATTCTGTGAGCATCGGGAGCTGTGCTGCACCATATTTGATGACCATGAACAGAACACAGCTGCGATTTCCGTACGGTCTGCAAAACTAGAGCAGCGAGCGAACATCAAATTCTACGTCAAACTCGCCAAATCGTGAACGGAGGTGCGTGAAATGTTCCTGTTGTGGGTCATCACTAGGGACGAGACTTCGGTCTATGGTAGTGTTCTCCCTAGAGCCTTTTTACTGGGCGGCCCGCCCAGCTGTGGATGGAATTATGGGAAGAGGGAAAAGTCCCCATACACGCGACTTTATCATTGCGACACTCAGCGTTTGTATTTTTTGTTTTTTTCACCTCACGACAGTGGCTGTTAGCGTTACTTTTTTTCCTCTGCTATTCAAGATCCAAATGTAAGAAGACCAAGTGTTAAACAAAGTATAGCTTACTCCCTTTTCAAATGCAGTAAAACAAAGTCGGAGGGAAAAGTGGGAGCTGTCAATGCCGTCAGTGTTCCCGTCTGCGTGGGGGGAAAGATAAACCAGGTGCGGGAGGGGCGGTAAGTCACTCTCCCGCATGAAATACAGGAGATTATCATCTCAACATCTCCCCGCTCTTTTGGTCCCATTTGTCCAAGCCTGCGTGACTCATAAGGCAGATAATTAGGTTCAGGGTATGCATATGGTCACGTGATCGGTAGCTGCTATTCACATGCATTTTTGGAGACCGCTACTGAAATCAAAGATTTCTAGATCACAAGTGCTTTAAAAAAGTTAGGAATTTTAATCTGGTATAATTTTTGGAAGGAGTTATGTTAGTTACCTTAATGCCTACCACACTGCTATAAAGATGTTTAAGTATAATAATATTAAACATAAAATCCTTTTTATCTTCGTCTGGGGGGGGGTGTTAAAAGTACCATCCAGCTAAAATTTCTTGCCACCCAGCTATAAAGAAGATTTTCTATAAAGAAAATCTAGGGAGAACACTATATGGTTACAACCCGGAGCCCAAACAACAGTTGTTGCAATGGAAGAACCCGCCATCTCCACAAATGAAGAAGGCCCGACAGGTCCGGAGAGCAACCAAAAGCATGCTCATCGCGTTCAACATTCGTGGGGTTGTGCACCATGAATTCGTCCCCAAGGCCAGAACGTCACCGCCCTTTTTTACTGCGATGTTCTGCGCCGTCTTAGGGAGGACATTTGCATCAAACGACCTGAAATGTGGCGCAGGGGTGATTTCATGCTCCATCACGACAATGCAGCAGCTCTCAGCGCACTAGCAACATGCCAGTTTTGTAGCCACAACAGTTTGACTGCCCTTCCTCACCCGCCTTACTCGCCAGATTTGGCCATCTGCGACTTCTTTCTGTTCCCGAAGGTGAAGCAGAAGCTCAAGGGTCATCGTTTTGAAACCGTGGATGAGATCCAGCACAAATCACAGTCAGTCAGTGACACGATTCGCGAACAGGACTTCCAGGGAGCATTCCAACAGTGGCGAAAATGCTGGCAGCAGCCCAAGGAGACCACTTTGAGAAAGATCATAGCCAAACTTAAGTAACGTAAGTACTTTGTTGTATATCGGCCTAGTCTCGGAACTTTTTGATCGGACCTCATATAAGTCAGTATTTGAAAACTGGGGAGTATTAAATAGAAGAATATCGTGTGGAAATAATTAATAAAGTGTGACAGGGAAAAAACTCATATGTATAACATACGATGAAAACTAATTTTCAAATTCAGAACAACTCCTGAAAATTCTTTCTGGCTACCACCCTAGTTGCAAAGAATGCTGGCAGTCATTTCAAGATGGTGTGAAGTGATTGAAACTAATGGAGATCACAAAAAATAGTGTTTGTGTGAATAGTGTGCAGGGATCATAGCATACTTCTGGAAAATTTTAGGTAAGAATTTTAGGAATTTTAGGAATTTTTAGAAAAATTTTAGGAAAATTTTAGGAGTGTATTTCAATAAAAACTAGATGTGTATATTTGTATACATCTAGTAAAACAAATTTGTATACATTGTAAAGAGTTTGCTTCACACCCTTCAACCATATATACTGATAGACTGTGCATGACATCAAAATTTCTGGCTCCAACATAAAATCACATGACAACAGTCAAAAAGATGGGTTACACCTGCTGTGCTTATGGTTGCTCTGACCGATATAGTAAAGAAAGTTCTATGATTTTTCATGGGTAAGAAACGAATTAAATACCTAAGTCAATAAAGTTCAATTACTTAACCAGAAACTTGCAGCTATTGATATAAAAATATAGTAACTTAAGAAAAAAAAATGGAATGCATGTTCCAAATTCTTCGCAAATGTTCATCACATTATAAATCACAAAATGTAAACAACACGATCATGCATGTATATAGCTCATAAGTAAACTTACCTGAAGAGTTTTCATTATATATGAGGTGCATTCACATAATACACCGAAAACACTGAAGTTCTGCAGCGTAAATTAGTAATCATAACAGCATTTGTACACGAAATTTGGAGTCTGATGATGATGTGCCCAATGTTTGAGCCATGGCGGCTTTGATGCAGCTATTGCCAATGCGCAGTCCATTAGTATATATGGTCGAAGTTCACACCCAAATTTTTTGCATAACGTCTAATGTCTAAAGTTTAAGTATGATTTACTTCTAATGTTCAGTTCTTATCTTTTCACGTGTTATTATCATATTCAAGTATATTTACCACATTCAAGTTTCACTTTGAACATTAATATGCTGTTGAACCAGAAGCAATTCACGATTTTCACAGTAAAGTTTTCAGGTTTCACATTAAACTATAATATCCTAAAAAGGTAATTGAAAACCAAGAACTATGTACAATTGTTCACTGAATTACTTTTTTCATATTATTGTTTTAACCTTTTCCTGATTAGCCTATCTTTTTCTGCTTCCACCACAGCTAATTTACTTTCAGTTTTCTTTATTTCAGCTGAACCTTGTATGATCAAGTTAGAGGCAACTGCTATTTCAACAGTATTTTGTTTTTCTACAGCTTTTCTCATTCTTTCTGTTCCCTCTTGAATTACTGCTAGGGAGGCTTCTTTATCTTTTTTAAGCCTATTTATTTCTGCATCATTTCCTTTTATTTTGTCATCAAACTCAGCTTTTCTTTTTTTCTCTAGCTGCTTTTCCTTATTTTCCCTCTCTTTCTTCGAAAATAAAAGCATAACAAACAGCGCGAAAACTAGCTCATAAATAGAATATTTGAAACACTCTCAATGTATGCACTCTCAATTATTAGGGATGGTAGAGGGGAAGGGAATAGAACTGTCCAAAATTAGCATGTTTTCGTTGCGCTAGGGCGCTTAAGCACGGCTGAAGTCCTTCAGATACCCCCAATGTTCAAATGATTGAAATGTGCTGATGTTCATGGAATGAAATGGTTGATCAGCTATGATGACCGCATAAAAGTTCGGGGTGGGGGGAGGGCTTTATTTTTTTTATTTTTTTAGTTTATGCAACATTTTACATCACTCCAGTATTTATCTTGTCATCATCAACAATCGCAATGCAACTACCGCTTACGATCGCGGATATCAGCAACCGAAAATCTGCCATATCTCTAAGTGATATAACACACAGTATCCTGTTACAGTGTATTGTAATTGAAAAAAAAGGATGTGGAAAAAAGAAACTTTCAGAAATTAAGATCATCAAGTCATGCGTTTCAAAAATCCGTTTTCCTTTATAATGTTTAAAAACATGTTTTTGCTTTTTTACCTGTAGTGTAAATAAAAAAACTATGTTGATTTTTTTTTATAGAATCAGACGTCCGTATGTCTGATTGTCTTCATCTGAGTTCACACTTTAGCTACTGTGTACAAGTAGACCTATTTTTTCAGCTCAAAAATATGTAGTTTTGTATATATTCACAGTATAAGTCATTCCTTATTCCCACAGAACTGAATTCAGCATATGCAAAATGAAGATCATCAAGACCCGCCCAACACTATGTTTCTGATTGTCTGCTGTTTATATTCAAGAAATGCAAATATGGATCAATGGTGAATGCAGCAACTATGATTTTTATTTATTACCAAGAAAAAAAAAAGCCGTGAAAGCTGTAAAGCTGAAACGGATATTTCTCTCGAACCCCCCCCCCCCATGCACAAAAACATTCCAATTAAGATCAAACAGCAGGAGGACGCGTCCACACAACACAACCTTTGGAATTACCTGATGGAATGGCTTCTTTTCATTTGGCACATCGCCATAAATCACCACCTGCAGCTCACTGAACTGTCAAGTTGCACCCTTCCTCCTTCACTTTAACTATAATAGAAACTGTAAATAAAAAAAATGCTCCCTAATTTTCGACAAAATTAAATTACCAAATTTACGTCATGATGTTGCAATTTACTAAAATACGTTTGTTTATCTGCTGAATATTGCTTAAATCCATTGAAAACTTTTTAATTATAGATGATTTTTTTATTAAAACAGTAACTCAGACGTCTGAATAAAAACGTGTTTGTAATTCAAATAGAGTCCATATCATCACAGAAAAAAATTTAAGGATCACTCTGTTTAAATAAACCATGGCATCTAAAAAAAAATAATTCACTTGCTTTTCCCGTAATTTATAATTACTGTTTCTTTTTTTCAATCCGATTATGCAACGTTTTTTTTTTTTTTTTTTGCATCTGCTAAAGTTCCTAACGGAATTTGGCGAAATTTGCACTAGAACTTTATTGTGATGTATCTTAACTACTGTAAAAATTTTACTGTGTTATTTTCAAAATTCAGAAAAATGGATTTCTGAAAATATTCTCCTAGTCCTTTTGTGCTGTGGAAGTGATAAACAGGTGTTTGCTTTCTTCCCAACCAAGGGCTTCAGATCAGCGCTCCCAGCTGTCAATCAACCGTTGCTATGGTAACACCCTTTCTGCTGGAGGCTCACTCTGTCCAAAGAGGCACACATACTTGTCCATAATAAAAATTACCAATGTTAACTTTTAAAGTTTTAAACCGATTCAACTGGAATTTTGGAAGTGAGCTTCTGTAATCCAATTACAGTGAATGTAAAAATTTCAGCCACTTTCGTGAAAAATTCAGGCATACTCCTCACTGGTGGATGCCAGCTGACTTGGTACATACGCCACCCCCTGCAAATGCTAAATGCCTCTTCTTTCCCCTTCTGTTCTCAACTGTCGGACGGACATCAAGCTCCCCTTCGACCTACTAGTAATCATCCAATTTTATTGCACTGGAAGTAGTGCCTTTTTTTTTTTCTTTTTTTTTCCCCCAGCCAAATTAGGATTTGGTGCACATCGGAAACCGCTGCCGGTGGTTTCTTTGAGAACAGAGAAAAGGAACTTTAAAAAATGAAGGGGTAACAGTAACACGATTTCCTAATTAGTCCTTTTTAAGCACTAATTTCAAATTTCAAGGCTTTTCAAGACGGCATTAAAAAAACACCGTTTTTCCAGGATATTCCAGGCCTTGAAAACGTAATCATGATTTTCCAGGACTTTCCAGGTTTTCAAGCACGCGTGCGCACCCTGCGTAATGGTAAATTTATTGGCGTTAATAACGGTTGTGTTTTTAATAAATAAGCTTACGAAAATTTTAGGATGAATAGCAAATTTTAGGTATAATTTTAGGAATTTAAGGAGGGTCACAAAATATTAGGAATTTTAGGAATTTTAGGAGGAATGCGATCCCTGTAGTGTGTAAGCTGGGATATTTTTTCTCTTATAGCAGTTTGTGTACTCTATCAGCAAAAGTAATAGAAAAATGCTACGAGGATTAGCAAAATTTTATTCATTGCTGGTGTCAGTTCCTAGAGTGTAAATATGAGATATTAATAAAAATAGCATAAAATAGATTAAAATTACTAAAATATCTCAGTTCTGAATTCTTCTAAGTAACACACAGCAAATCTTTTGCAAAGAGAACTTCCATCATGTTTCTTTTACAAAGTTGTAGTCAACTTGTGTTGTCTACACTTTAAGGCTAATGTCTATATTTCACTCCACTTCATAAGCCTAACTTATATTCACACATAATGTTGTTATTTGGTCCATCTAAGCAAGGGCATACTGAAGAGTTGACAGAAATAGCTTCTAAGTTGCAGAAATCAACCTCAAGATTGAACTATTTACTGTCAAAATGATGCAGCACTTATAGAAGATATAAACATATAGTTTTTAGGTGCTGTGTTGTTTTGTGGATTGCCACATGAAATTAACTGAACCTCGGGTTTTACGATTTCTGCAACTTGGGCTAAGTAGATATCAATTGAAAGCTAGAAGTAGGTCCTTGCTTTTAAATAGACCCACCCCCAAAATCTGTATGCTTGGCCTATCAAGCAAACCAATATATGGACATTAACCTTAAAGCAGATAGCACAAGTTGATGACAACTTTAGAAAAATATGTGACACAAGTTCTTTGCAAAACATTTGCTGTGTCATACTAGAAAAACATGTAACATATTTTAGCAGATTTTAATAAAGAAAGTAACTCGTTTATTTTTATTCTATTTTTATGTAAAAATAAAAGCACAATACATTGGCTAAATAAAATTTTGCAATTTACATAAAATTCAAGAACAAAAGCAAATAGGTTTTTACATTTCTTATTTTAATAAAAATAAATACATTTGCTGGCATATGCGCTGATTTCGTGAGTTCAAGACACTTTTTGAACCCCCAATGATTTTATTGTGGGTTCCTTCAACCCTCATATTTTTGCGCATATTTCGTGGGGAAAACAGATGTGCGCATATATATGCATAAATTTTGTTGTTTTTCGTTATCAATTCTTCAAGTTTTTTTTATTATCCATTCCCCGTTTACTACCTATATATATATAGAATGTGTGTATAAAAATTTACCCCTCAGACAATACCTCAAGTACCGTTGTTTAATAGCATTTAAAACTGCCTCCTTTATAAAAGAAAATTTTTCGGTTTGTCTGGGTTTCCACAAAATATAAGTCTACCTCTGCATACGGACACTAGAACCTATTCGAGGTCATGGTGATAAAGGCGGAAATATGTTGTACAGTCAGTTGACCCACCCTATCTTCGGACAGTCGGGGACCAAGGAGGTTAGAAGAGAGAGAAGATGGCATCAGCCGCCGATGGTGAAGCCAAATCTGATCATCTGGTTTCTTGCGCCCTCCAGGTGGGGAGGGTTCAGTGACGTGACGTCACTTCCTGAAGACCTGTGCTGGAGTATAGGTTGATAGCGGCCGTCTCTCTCTGCAGCAGTCCCTGAAGGTCAACGAGGCTCCCACAGCTTTAGTTGGCTGATGCGCAATATACACTTCCACTCTACGAAGCATAATTTTGTCTGATTCTTTTTTAGAAAATACAAAACAGTATTTTTGTAATTTGTTTTGCAAATTTTTAGTTATGTGCATGTATATTTCAGTCTCGTTTTCCCATGACTGTACATGCTGCACAAGTACCTCTAAAACCTCTTCAAAGTCGACAATTTCTCCATAGACAAGTACAGAAGCAGCCCAAGTTGGGCATGCACAGCTGATACGAAGTGGAGCCCACGGAAAACACAGATGTGCAGCTGATGTCACGTCCTCTCCCTTCTAACCTCCTATTTTAACTCAGAAATCATTTGAAGAAAAAATTTGTTGGCATTTTTAAAATTGGTAAAAACACCTAAAAATAAACTTAACATGTTTTTGTTACTTTTGTAAAGGCAATTTGAGTTGGAAATTCACACAGTATCTGTGTATTGCATATAATAATGCTGCGTCCACAAAAGCAAAATAAATGAAATAAATAATAATCTAGAAAAAAATATTTTTCTGTAAATAACCATAATTTGCTTCATTTGGCATTTCAGGCATCATATTGTGCCAGATAATCTGACAATGAAATTTAAACTAGACTTATATCCTTTAAAAAATGCATGGGTAATTCGATTAAAAATTTCTGGAAGCCCCAATAATTTTTTAAGTCGCTGCTTATGTTTACTGGGATATGCAGCTTGTGAAAATATACACAGTACATTTCTTGTACTTTCATTTCTAGCACAAAAGAAGTTCTAGTTTTTATTCAGTGGTGAAAAATTAAACTCAGTGTCCTGCCTCTATCTTACACTTGCATTTCTGGCTCCAAAACTTGCCACATGGAAACAATGACAATTATTGCAACCCACATCCAACCAATCATAATTTCTCATTCACTTCTCAACTAAAACCACACAGAGTCAGTTGGCTCTTCCAGTTGAATAAAGGTTGGCATACTAAGTCCAACCTGACCATTGCAGACACTTTATACTAGGATCACTCCACGAAAACATCAGAATTTTTTTTTCACTTTGTTTCAAAATTATCAACTTTTTTTTAAAGGTTAATGATGAAATTAAAGAAATTTATAAAAATGCATCTGGCAATACTTGTTGTATCTTGCCGGGTTGTCAGGTTGGTGGTTTTCCCACCAAATTGGGCTATTGAATTTTAAGTTCGGCAGGAACAAATTTGTCGCTGGCAGCTTGCAGTTTGGCTATTTTACTGGCTAAAAACAGTTCTCACCCCCACCCCCTCCTTTTTTTAAAAGGGAAAGTTAATTTTTTTTTTTTTTAATTTCTGGTTTAACTACTACCGTGAGCAACTTGCTAGGCTATAAGCAGTCACCCGTTCCTAATTTAGGGTCACTGGTTCCAGGGGAGGGAGAGAGCCAGTGCCGTAAGACAAACACAACATCCATGCCTCACCAGGATTCATACCCGGAACCCTTTCGGATGAATGATCAGATGCCATCGCTTAGACCACTGCGCCACATGGGGCGGCGTTAGTTTTTTTTTTTTTTTTTTTTTTAATATGACTGTGAGCTGTGTGAAACCTGGCACTACATCATGGGAAATATGTTCAGTGGCTGCGAACCAGCATTTGTTTGTTGGTTTAAAAAACACAGTCGTTTTCTGAGTTGCCACCGTGAGTAACTCAGTGGGCTATAAGCAGTAGCTCGTCCCTAATTTAGGGCCCTGGTTCCAGGAAAGGGAGAGCCAGTGCCATAAGACAAACAAAACATCCATGCCTCACTGGGATTCTAACTCAGACCCTTCTCTCTCGAATGATCAAAAGCCATTGCTTAGACCACTGTGCCACCATAACGGCACATCTGTTTTCCATTGCTTAACAAGGAATACATTGCAGGGGTTAAGGAAATCGCGATTTTTCATGTACAGCATTTATCAACGATATGCCTAACTTTTGCTCATCGTATGGTTGTGCCAACAAGTCTCGTCACCTAAAAAGTATAGAGGAAAAGATAGCTTTACACAGTTTCTTCTGAAAAGGCCAGAACTGTTGAAGGAATGGCCGAGTAATATGAAACGTGAAGATTTTCATCCCACTGTACAGTACCAAATATATTCTGCCCACTTTATGTAACAAGGAAGATTTTGAATATTATGACACTAAAAATTGAAGGCAGTTAAAACCTGGTAATGTTCTTCGAATTTTAATTTCAAAGAAAAAAAAATGGTAGGAGGAAATTGATTGCACATTTGGATCGGTAAAGTTGCAAAGTAAGTTCTACGTTCTTTCCCCAAAGAACGAAATATATTTATAATTTTTCTTTTATTTAATGTTACGCATTAATTTTATTTTTAAGCAGATTGCTTAGCGTGAGACAGTGGGAAGTTTGAAATGTTCTTTTTGCATTGGAAAGCTTGAAATGTGAGAACGACTATTCTTGCATTACATTTTTTTTTTTTTTTGGATGCACAACTTCCCGCTAGAGGTGTAATTGCAGATGATATTGAATTCAAAGTAAATTTCATTTACTCTAAATATCTGATCGAAAAAAATTAATTTTCTTTCGATGTCGTTTAAATTGAAGACTATTTTAGGTACAGCCTTTTTCAAGTAATCTGTAGATTTTTAGCTAGGGGGCATAAAGTTAAATTATGTTTTCCCTGATACCTCTGCTTCTAAAAGTCTGATATGAAAAATTCTTTATGCATCGGATACGGCTCCTGGTGGAAAATATTTTGCATATAATTTCTAAATTTTGGTAAAAAATGGTTTAGCAACCAGGGGTTAGTGTTTATTTCTGCTTCTAATGCATTTGCAGCAAAATTCGGTCCATGAAAGTAAAAATTATTTCGTGGACCAATACTGCTCATCTCAGAAAACCTTTTGAGAATACCTCCTGCTTAAAATAGTGCGTAGTTTTTTTTGTTTCCAGGAGGTTTAGATATATACATGGTGATTCAGCTAAGCGTGTACAAACTTCTGGGATGGGTAGGTTGCACAAAGACAAATTGGAATCACATAGCAATGCATGGTAGGAAACACCATCTTCATGTGCTAGTGTACAGAGAGGACGAGAAATGAAAGAGCAGAACGTAGGAGAACAAAGTATTTTTTATTATTCACAAGTCATTTGCGAAATGCATTGAGGTTACAGGTGTTCAAAGTTGCAACCATGAGCTGTAACACACGCTTGGCATCGCCGGCGCATGGAATCGTGTTCATTTTGGGAAATTCCTGGTGTGTCTCAGACTTCCGAAGCAGCTACAGAGATGTGACAGTGTGCTATAAGGCCCTCATCACTTTCAGCGGGGGTGTCGTACACCAGTCCTTTGATGTAATCCCCAGAAGAAGTAATGAAGGAATGTTAAGTCCGGCGATCTTGCAGGCTAATGAACAGGACCACAAAGCCCGATCCACTGATGCCCAAATGTCATGTTTAAGCGATGACGAACGTCATTGCTGAAATGGGCAGGGGCCCCATCGTGCTGGAACTACATTGCACGGCACAGCGACCGAGGGACCTGTTGTTCATTCAATAGCTCTGGCAAGACGTCCTCCAGAAATATCCGGTAACTCCTTCCATCTAGAGGAGGACGCATGAGGTATGGGCCAATTAAGTGGTCCCCGACAATGCCAGTGCAAACATTAACAGCAAAACGGTTTTGTGCTGCACGTGGTCGTACAGCATGGGGGTTCTCCACCGCCCATACATGAGCGTTATGTGCATTGAAGCAACCTTGCCGTTAAAGCACGCTTCGTCTGTGAACAGCACAGAAGCAGAAAATTGGGTTTCTGGTACATGAAGATGGCGTTTCCGACCCTGCATTGCTATGTGATTCCGATTTGTCTTTGTGCAGCCTACCCCTCCCAGAAGTTTGTACACACTTAGCTGAATCACCCTGTATATATATATATATATATATATATATATATATATTTTAATTGATATCTCAGTTTTTAAGAGTCTAATTTGAAAAAGTATTTGTTGGAGAACGTTTAAGGGTGCGAAATGTTTCGCACATAATTTAAAAATTTTCTAAACGTGCATGGGTGCCACTACAGAGTGTTAGATCATGTTTCCATTCACAGCATATCTGCGAGACTAAACACCCAATTGAAAAAACTTTTTTGATCAGATACTACTAAATGAAACTCTTCATTTCTTTTTTTATTGGAGAATCTAACAACTACCACGACCAACTTGGTGTGCTATAAGCAGTCACTCATCCCTAATTTAGGGCCGCTGGTTCCATGGAAGGGAGAGAGAGGCAGCGCTGTACGACAAACAGAACGTCCACGCCTCACAGGGATTTGAACCCGGAGCCGTCTCGGACGAATGATCAGAAGCCATTGCTTAGACCACTGCGCCGCCGGGGCTGTGTGTCGGTTTTCTTCCCAAAATAATGCCCAATTTCGCCATTAGGGACGCAAATGTTCAATCCTATTTTTCTCGAAATCTCTGCTTCTAAATGTGCGAATTAAAAAATTCTTAGAACACTGGATACCTTTTACTTTGTGAAACACTGCAGGTTTGTATTTGAGGAGTTTTGCGATTCTCTCAGTTTTGTCGCTAGGTAGTGGTTGTCCACTTCTGTTTGCCGCTGTATCGTTGCTTCTAAAAACCCTACTGAGAAATTTCTTTTTGTACTGTATGCCATTTGCGACGTAAAAAAAAATAGAAAATGTGGTACATCAAATCACAGCTGCGATAGTTAACATCCCAGAACTGGACAATGATATGTTGGTGTCCATATCTTTTCTTGTTGGTTGTACATATAGTGCCAGCTAAGAAAATTGTTCCAATTATGCAAAAATTTTCTATGAATTTTGGCCGAATACTATTGGTGAGCAAAATAATAACATAGTAAAAATATGCCGACACAACCCTGGCCCCCACTCCGCCGCTGCTGAGAAAAATATTTTGCTAGTTTTGGGCTGGTTACATTCAAATTTTTGGCTGGAAGAAGTGCTGGAAATCTGGCAACCCTGGTATCCTGTCACATGACCTGGAAAACAAGATGGCTGCCAGTGCTTTTAGAATGCTGAGTGTGTGGTGTTTCATTCTTCTCATGAACAGGTAATTTTTACATATATTCTTATAAAAAGTTTTAAACAAATTAGTATCAATAATTTTATATAAATTTTTTTTTTAGAGAGTTGAATTTATATATAATTTTTAGGGTCTCATTGTGTCACAAAACAAACTTTTCAGTTTTACTGTTTAGATAACAATAGATCATAAACTATTTTTTTTCTCTTTTGAAAGTCATTTACCAGGAGAGAAACTTGTTTATTTAGAAAATATGGGAGATGTTTTGTTTAATTTTTAAAAACTATCCCATTCTGTTACAAAATTTATTTTTCCTTCTTTTACATTTCAGAATTTTTCTTTTTTGACATTTACTACAAATCAGAAAAGGAAAAGAGGCTAAAACAGCTACAGAAAGACAGAGGGAAATAAGGAAGAGGAAAATCTTGAGGATTATGATGCTAACAAAGAAAACACCAAACACTCTGCTAAAAAGTTGGTAGGCCAGGAAAAACGCAAGAAAATCACAGTAAAACAATGAGGCTAAAATTGTAACAGAAAAAGAGGATTCATAAACAGAAGTATCAAAAATGGCTTAAAAGCAACAACAATGTAACTTTCAACTACTATGCTCTTCCTTACAAACTAGTAATACTCCACCATATGCTTTTCTTTACAAACAAGTAACACTACACCATCTCCTTAAGCTACACCTCGAACTGTGGTAAAGCAGTTAATCCTGTATTGGTAAGCCTTACCTTCCAGTCCCAGAAAAGCATGTTAGGTTGGTTAGTTTTTATGGCGCAAAGGCCATGCCTGGCCAAAGAGCGCAGAAAAGCATGTACTGCTGTTAAGGAATCAGTTGATAAATTACAGTATTTTCCGAGAATAACACTGCACCAAGTATAACACCACTGTTCCATTTATTTCCTTGCTTTGTTATTGGGAATAATGCTGCACCAATTTTTTTTGTTTTGTTTTTTTTTAGATTGGAGGTTTAACAACCACCATGAAAGACTCAGTGGGCTATAAGCAGTCGCCTATTCCTAATTTAGGACCACTGGTTCTAGGGAAGGGAGAGAGCCAGTGCTGAAAGACAAACACAACATCCATGCCTCACCGGGATTCGAAACCGGACCCATCTCGGACGAATGATCAGAAGCCATTGCTTAGACCATTGCGCCACTGAGGCAGCCTACACCAAATTAAAAGTCGCAGATAAATATATTACCCCATCCCACACAAAATTTAGATACAATCAGCCTACTATGACAAAGAACTCCAGAAGACTATGCGCTGAAGTACATTCCTGACAAACTGTAGCAGAGTACATTGTACGTCTTTCATCGGAGATAACACTTAATCCTGGGGTGGGGGCAAAAGACTTTTACACCCTACCCTATGTTAATGGGATAAGGACAGGCAGTGAAACACCATGAATGTTAAACAGCAGGGTGTTAGTTATCAACCTTACTGCATTGGAGTAGTTATTCGGAATGCAGGAGATGAATGTTGTTTAGCCTATGGTTCTTGTTTTTTTTTTTTTTTTTGATTGGAGGTTTAACGACCACCGTGAGCAACTCAATGGGCTATAAGCAGTCGCCCGTCCCTAATTTAGGGTCACTGGTTCCAGGGAAGGGAGGGAGCCAGTGCCGTAAGACAAACACAACATCCATGCCTCACCGGGATTCGAACCCGGACCCCGTTCGGACGAATGATCAGAGGCCATCGCTTAGACCACTGCGCCACCGGGGCGGCTAGCCTATGGTTCATGACTGCAACATGGTTTATGTGTTTGGAAAGGGGGAGACATTTCTAATTTCACATATGGAGAAGTGCATGATAGTGGAAACAAATACAACTTTGTAGATTTGCCCTGTTGTGGGGTCACTGACTGTATTACATGCAAGGCAAAATAGAAATCCTCATTTTACCTATCTGAGAGGCCAGACCACAATGGGTGCCATAGTGAAAAAAAAAAGTTGGGACTACGAACTGTGTTATGTCTTGCTGGACAAAAATATTTGCCGTCGTCTCGAAAAGAAAATTGGTCTCACTATGTGACAGCGTGCTATCGCACACTAAACTCCAAGTTTTTGATAATGCAAAACTTTTCCATGAAAAACTTATAGCAGGGGTGATTGTGAGATGAAACAAGAAACCCTGAACCCTAACTTCAGGGCTACATATATAAATAATGCATATTATTTATATATTATACTGTATATATATATATATATATATATATATGTGAAGAGATGGAATTACTGTAGACATCATACAAGAAGCAAGTGGAGAAATCGAAACAGTACTCGCCCAAATTTTCACTCGATGCCTTAATGAAGGGAAAATTCCTGAGGATTGGAACAACGCTACAATGATCTTGCTACATAAAAAAGGTGACATTGAGGATCTCAGGAACTACAGACCTATTAGCCTCCTATCAGTGGTTTATAAAATCTTCACTTAAGTTCTTTCACACCGTTTGAAGGTAACACTGGACATGGCTCAACCGAGAGAACAAGCTGGATTCAGGAGTGGCTACAGCACTATAGATCATATCCACGTACTGAGAGAACTAATTGAAAGAGCGAGGGAATATGAACTTCCATTGTGCATGGCTTTTATCGATTATGAAAAAGCCTTTGATTCAGTGAAACCATCAGCAGTTACAATGGCTCTGAAATCCTGCAGTATTGAAGATGCATACATTAATATTATTAATAACATCTATGAAAATGCAAGTGCAAAGATTCGGCTGTTTGAAAATACAACACACATAAAAATTGGAAAGGGAGTGAGACAAGGTGACACCATATCATCGAAGCTCTTTAATGTCACATTGGAAAATGTCTTTCAATCACTGAACTGGGAAAACAAAGGGATAAAGATTAATGGAGATTATCTAACCCACCTTTGTTTTGCTGATGACATAGTCATTTTTGCACCTACCCCATCAGAGCTGCAGAGTATGATCCAGGAACTTGCTGACAAGAGTAAAGAAGAGGGGTTAAAAATGAACTTTCAGAAAACAAAAGTGATGTACAATGCTTTTACAAGAAATGAAAATTTATCGATTGATGGAGAAAAGCTGGAGATAACAGACACGTACGTTTATCTTAGACAGCAGATATCAAGTGAGGGTCACATTGATGAAGAAATTAATCGGCGTACAAAACTTGCCTGAAGAGCTTTTGGAAGAAACAGCATAATTTTCAAGAGCAATATGCCATTATGTCTTAAAAGAAAAGTGTTTGATCAATGCATCCTTCCAGTGCTTACGTATGGTGCAGAGACGTGGACCTTAACTAAAAGAGACATACAAAGGTTGCAGACAACTCAAAGTAGCATGGAGAGGCGCATGCTTGGTGTAACCAGGAGAGATAAGAAGAGGAACTCGTGGATCCGAAAAATGACAAGAGTGGAAGACATCATGATCAGAGTTAAATCCCTGAAATGGCAATGGGCTGGGCATACTGCCAGAAGGACAGACCATCGATGGACAGCCGAAATTTTAGAGTGGATTCCAAGGGACAGGAAAAGACCCAGAAGAAGACCACATGGGAGATGGGTGGATTAAATTTGGAAGTATGCAGGAATGACATGGAGGAGACTGGCACAAGACAGACTGTTGTGGAGGAAACTTGGGGAGACCTTCGTCCAGCAGTGGATTGATAATGGTTGACAATGATGATGAATATATAAAAAGAGAAACTTTGTGTGTTTTGAGGTAATCTCGAAAACCACTGAACCGATTTGGATAATTCTTTAACCATTGGGAAACATTTCTTTCTGGTGGACATAGGCTATTTCGTTTAATTTTATATTATTTTTGGTTGTACTACCGAAAAGATCGCTTTCAAGTAGTTCCCGATTTCACATGTATCGCTCCGTTTTGTTTACATACAACCGGATCATCACACCCAACGTGAAAGAAAATAGTCCACGATAATATGTTTTTTTTTTTTTTTTTACTAATCTCGAAAACTACTGTACTGATTTGGATAATTCTTTCACCATTGGGAAGCTTACTTTTTCCGGTGGACATAGGCTATTTCATTTATTTTTTCTATTATTTTTGGCTTTACTACCGAATCAGAATGCTTTCAAGTAGTTCCCGATTTTCCATGTATCGTTCCGCTTATGGCGGATTGTACAAAGAAAATAAATGCCATGTGGTCATTCCATGACAAATCAACCAAAAAATTTCAATATTCAACCTGACCATCTCAGACTTCAATGAAACCTTCAGGGATCATTCTCCCTAATGATATAAATGAGAATATATTTAAAAAAAAAATTTTTATCTCATTGGGTTTTCACGTAATTAATTTTTAAAATTTAGAAAAATCATCGTTTTTTGGCTTGCATAAACTTTTTCAATCTTGAATTTCTCACATTCTATAAGGCCTAGAAGAGTTGTTTGACCCCTCATTTTAAAGAGAATTTCATGTTTTAATTTGATATGAAAATTGATTATGCCTGGTGATAAAAAATAATTAAAAAATATATATTTTTTGTAATATTATAAGCTTTAAATCCTGAAACTTTTAGAGTGGGATCTCAGTGGGATGGGGAGCTATGGCAAAAAACTAAAAGTTACTGTACAAGTAATAATGGATTATAATTCTCGTTTTAGCGTGTTTACATGATAACAGACACTGAGTTTTAAAATCTACATAATACATCATACTAATACACAGTCAAATATAAAACAAGGCAAGGATAGTCCCAGCAGGCTAAAAGTTTTACCTGGTAAAATTAATAAAAGTTTTTTTTAGTTAGCACTCAGAGTTGTACTTACGCCAAAATAGCGACCTCTTAGTTCTTATTTAATTTAACAAATAATTTCTAGTTTGCCTTTTCGGTTTCTGAGTCTGTAAGTCGATAAACTCTTCCTGTAGCTGTTGTAGGATCAACTTTTGTTAAAACCTCACTTTTATGTACAACTAGTTGTCAGTAAATTGTGGGTATTTGAAAGATGGAGAAGGGCCATGTGGTTCCAAAAAACTTATTTTTACTTCATCTCCTTCTATTCCTAACACACAACCTAGCCACCACTTGTCTGAGTATTGGCATGTAACAAAGCCAACAATGTCATTAATGTCCAGATCATCATCAGTGTCATCTGCTGAAACTATTTCTACACTTGATTTCTCTGAAAATGAGTAGCTTTTCACTAAAACTCTAGTCTCATTCACAGGACTATAACTGTGAAATTGTTGAGTACCCTTTATTGTTGTTGCTGCTTCAAACCTACTCTTCAAGGTCTTTTCCTCTGCCTCGTATTCGTCTGTAGTGGAATGCAAAAAACTGATGTTGACAATATTGTCTTTAGCCCAATCATAAAGTTGGCGAGGGGTCATAATTTGATCATTGTAGACCATTCGTAGACACGCTAATCGTTTAACAGTTCCTCCAACACCATCACATGCATTTTTTCCATGTGACGATGCAAAGAAGTTCCATTCCGCCTTGATGCCAAAATCTTTTACATGATGGCAGAGATTGAGAAAGTTTGATTTGTTTTTGTACTGTGATGATGCTCCATCTGAAAAGTAATTCAGCTTTTCGGGTTTATGGCGCAGATTCTGTTTAAGAAAGTCAATCATGAGGCGTTGAAACAAATGAACAGCAACTGTATCATGCACCATACAATCAGAAAGAATAACTAAGCTCAGGTGCGCCAACCTTTTGGTTTCCTCATCAACGTAGTATATAAAAAACGGATGTATTGTTGCTTGAGCATTGTTCCAATGAAAGTCTTGTGCAGAATCTTGAAGCACAAATGCATAATTTTCAGCAAAATCACAAAGTACAATGCATTGGTTTTGCGGTAGATTTTCTTTCAAGTGTCGCAAATAGGAAGACTGTTGAGTAGCAATGAAAGAGTGTCTTAAAAGTTTTGGCAAACTCTGAAACAAATAATCCAAAAACTCTTCTGTCGGTTTTATAGTAGTTTCCAGGACACACTTGTTATCAATCTGTATCCATTGTTTGAAACTCACATTTTCAATGCTATTAAGCTCAAAAGCTTCTTCAAACCGAGCCTTCAAATCATAACTTCCTGGGCAATTAACACAATTTGCGAAGTAACATTTAGATGTTAGCGTTTTGCAAATTATATTGCTTGTTACATCTTTGTATGTTTTAATCGGGAGTTCACCATTTGTCAATTTAGGTATTTTACACTGAGCAATCATTAATTCGGCATTCTGATGTATTGTGCAAACACACACAGAATGTGTCCCACTGGACCCAGGAAGAACACAATGCTTGGGACAAAGCTCACAAAATTTAGAAATTCCAATTCTCTGATCAGGGTAATGCTTCTCAAATAGTACAAATGATTCTTTTAATGTACTTAGAATTAAATACTTTTAAACATGTACACATTTGCCATCTTTTTTGACTGAAACAAAGTCTTTTTTATCAGGCATTTGACGACTAACCTCATCATTTTGATAGAATTCTTTGACTAGGGCTACCGTTGCAGGGTCCAATGTTCTTCCAGGCTTTGGGTCAGGGGAAGACATTATACCTTTTTCATTTAACACTGTTTTTGCCTTTCTAGCAGTAAAATTAGACACTCCAAATTCAGTTTCAATTTTTTTTTTAGAGTCCAGCTTTTGGGAAGTGTAGTTAGAACCTGCATTCTAACACTTTTGTCTGTAGTAGCATTGAACTTTTCTTTCAATTGATAAATAATTTCATTGTCATAATTTTTTGCAGCATCAGATTCAGTGGTACCTGGATTTAAATTAAATACTTTCGTTCGAAAAGCTTCCGTAACTTTTTTAATCTTTGCTTCTGGGTATATTTTTTTCAATCAAATGTTTTCTTTTAATAGGTGTTTCTTCGATAGCAGTCAGACTTTTGTTCAAAGCTTCAATTGCCACTTTTTTCTCTGGAGTTGACAATGTATTTTGAACTGGTACTTCAAGAACATTCAAATGGTCTTGTGATTCTGAGCTGCCTTCTTGCTCAGTTAAAATCTCTGGAAGCTTTACGACACCCATCACATATCTTGTCACCTTCATGCAAATTGGCATTATGTCTCAAAATATTTTCATCTACAGATCTCAATTGTTTCTTATAATAATTATGACCAGGTTTCTTAAATGGGTTACAACAATATACTAAAAAATGCTTTGATGTACTGGGTTCACCCATATTGTCACAGTCCTAATAATAGAGTAGAGTTAAAATTATAAATAATAGTACAAGTCAAATTGTCTGAAACAATAAAAAAATATCTTATATAATAATAGACCTTTAAGACTAAATAGAACTGACTGTACTTTTGAACTGGAGAGAGGCCTAGTTGTTCCAAACAAAGATGTCAAAAATGGTTAAACTTAATACTTAACAAACACATAACACTTATTTCACTTCCACTGAAAAAAACTATTAACTTATAAAAATCATATTTTTATGTCTTGAGAGTGCAGCATTGACGAGATAGCCCTAAAGGCCAAGTATGACGTGGAACTTCAAGTTGTATGTAAATAGTAACTCTTAACTCAATAAATCCTTAATTATCTGGAAACCTTTGCCCATTCAATATGATGTCGACACAGCCAGAACGGAACTAACCCTAACATTTGGACATATCCGAAGTAGAGTACAACTTATAACAAAATGGCTCTCGAACTAACCCTAACAACTGACCATATTGAAGCAAGATACAACTTTGGACAAAGAAACTCAATAACTACTGACGTTGGACTGAACACGTATTTCCGTAAGTAAAATCTTTAGGACTTCTAACTGATTTATATTTTAATAGAATAAGTTAAAGCACCACCACAGACTGTATCCACGTTACAGAACGTGTAAAACAGAATTTACAGACGTTAAAGCGTCTTCCTGAAGAAGTCTGTACAGGCTTGTGCCAGAACACCTGTGATTAGCAGACTATTTACTCACATGCTATCCCTAATTTGTCTGTAGGTTTAGTAAATCATTATCTGTAATAGACCTTAATGTAAATTGGTTGCCTTATAGCCAAAATATTTTTTTTTATTTTTTTTTTTTACCTTACAAAAGTTAAAAGGTAGCAATATAGCCCTAACTGGTATTTAAAACAATACCATTGGTACCATAACTCCTGATCCCATTGAGATCCCACTCTAAAAGTTTCAGGATTTAAAGCTTTAATATTACAAAAAACATATTTTTTTCAAAAATTAAAAAAAAACACTACCTCAAAAATAAAAAAATATTTAAAATTTAAAACAAAAATGTTTTTTTTCACCAAGCATAGTCAAGTTGCATATCAAATTAAAACTTATGAAATTCTCTTTAAAATGAGGGGTCAAACAACTTTTTAGGCCTTATAGAACTTGAGAAATTCAAGATTGAAAAAGTTTATGCAAGCCAAAAAAACGACTATTTTTCAAAATTTTAAAAATTAATTACCTGAAAACCCAACGAGATTAAAACAATTTTAAAAATATATTCTCATTTATATCACTTAGGGAGAATGATCCCTGAAGGTTTCATTGAAATCTGAAATGGTCAGGTTGAGTGACTGGTTGATTTGGCATGGGAATCACCCCATGGTAACAAAAAAAATTACTTATGACAATAAAAATTAGCGATGACAAATCTGTGGGTCAGTAGCTTTCATTTAAAAAGAAAAAAAAATCATTAAAATCGCTCCAGTGGGTGGCACTGGCAGATTGTAGAAACGGCCTTGTGTTTTAAATATACAGCTGCCAAAATGATAGAAGTAGCCTTCCTTTCAGCATGCACTACTGTTTCGAATCTGGAAAGCCATTTTTAATTATCACTTTACGGAATTTTTAGAAAACATATGATTGGGGATTCTGAAATTTCTACATAAAACTTGAAAACATGGATTTCCGAGTTTAGAATATCACAAAAATCCGGAATTCTAGGCTACACCCGGATGACAAACAAGCCTGTTATAGATTTTCACATGATCAAATCCTATTGTTCCAATGATTATTCACATACTCACCAAGGTGAAATCAGGCCTCATCACTGAAGAAAACTGTATCAAGGATCTGTATTCCATGTACTTCGACAAATGAGCATAACCATCTGGAAGAAGTTAATTCATTTGCCTTTATCTGGGTCCTTCAGTTCATGGACTGAATGAACACGATTTAGATGAAGGTATAAAGATCTCACAGCTTTCTGAGCACTACCATACGAGATTGATGATTGCATGGAGTTTCCTATGGCTTTTTGTTGGGGACTGCTGCAATGCTTTCTTTACCTCATCCACTTTAACATCAATCAAAATGGTCTCCTGGTGCATCTCTTATCTGCAACAGACCCAGTTTTCCAAAAACACTGCACTAATCTCCCTATGTCAACTTTTGGGACTTCTGTACCTAGATATTTCTTGTGAATTTCCTAAGCTACACGCATACGAATGATTACCGAAACAACTTTCCAAAATGAAAACTCATTACGGCTGGGAAAAAGATATTCCACTTCTACAAGGAACAAAGCTACACTGAGTACATCCTGTTACAAGGAACAAAGCTACACCGAGTACATCCTGTACATGTCATAGTGAACTTGGAGTCCAATACTTTGCAACAGCGTGGTGGTCGCATCTAGTGGTGGAAAGAATTACTATAATGATTTTGCAACAATTTGTACGAATTCAAACTTTGGGTTGAGTGACTTTTTGATCACCCTGCAGAAATGCAATGCAAATGGAACTTACCATACACATAGACAAGTAGATGGAAAGAAGTGATTTACTTCCCGAGGGATTACACGAATGCGATGAGCAAGGAGACAGGATAATGTGACCTGAGTCAGTAAGTCGTATGACAATCATGGTGGGCTGTACATTCAGCAGCATGATGTGGCATCAAGTAGAAAAATCCCTCGGATATATACACTGAAGTGCCAAAAGTTATGGGATATGCACCTAGTATCGTGTAGGATCTCCTCTAGCTCGGCAAAGTGAAGTAACTCAACGTGGTATCGATTCCACAAGTGGCCGGAAGACTTCTGGAGAGATGTTGAGCCATGCTGTCTCAATAACAGTCCATAGTTCCTTAGTATTGTAGGTGCAGGATCTTTGGTATGAACGAACCTTTCCACCACATCCCATAAGTGCTCTATTGTGTTCACGTCAGGCGAACGTAGTGGCCACACCATCAGTCGGATCTGTCCAGAATGCTCCTTAAACCAATTTTGGACAACCTGGGACTGATGTTATGGTGCATTGTCTGCCTGGAAAATCCCATCATTGTTTGGGCACATGAAGTCCCTGAAGGGCTGCAAATGGTCACCCAAGCAGAGCAACAAAGCGATAACCGGTTAATGACGTGTTTACGAGGACCCAAACTGTGCCACATAAAGACACCTCACACATGTATGGAACCACCACCAGCTTGCATGGTGCCTTGTTGACAGCTTGGGTCCATGGCTTCAGAGGGTCTGCGTAACACCTGAACCCTACCATCAGCTTGTAACAACTGGTAGCGTGATTCATTGCACCACGCCACATGTTGCCAGTTTTCGAGGGTCCAATTACTGTGTTAACGAGCCCAGGTGAGGCGACGTATCCGATGTTGTGGTGTTAAAAAGGCACACTGGTGGGTCTTCTGCTCCCATACCCCATGGACGCTAAATTACACTGCACCGACTTGATGGATATGTCTCTGGTACCTACTGCATTGAATGTGGATGCTATTTGAGCCAGTGTTGCTTGTCTGTTAGCATGGACAATCCTGGTCAGATGCTGCTGGTCACGGTCATTCAGCACCCGTGGTCGGCCACTGCGCTGTCCACGGTGGGTGGTAATGTCTTCCATGAGGTATTCTCGCTACACATGTGACATCGTGGATCGAGGAACGTTGAAAAATGAAATCAACTTCGGAAATTGCATGTCCCATCTGTCTGGCTGGAGCCCACTATCATGCCTCACTCGAACTTTGATTGATGTCAGGTTGCCATAATCCTACTAGCGGTTGTTCAACCTGACTCACGAGATTGCATCTCGCAACTGATAAAAATCGTAGCCTGCATTGAAGCCTTTATATGACGGTCTCCCCAGTTAAAAATTTGCATGCTGCTATCACATGATTTTAGGTACTTCAGTGTATATATGCAGGGCTTGAAAAATATCTGAAAAGTTACATGACCAGCTGGGCATGGGCAAGCATTATTTACCTGCCTAGGTAGTAAAAACTGGATGCTCAGGAAAATTTATCTTTTACGATAAAAAATCAAAACCCTCATTTTTTTTAAGTTAAAAAATATGATTAACTTTTTACATGTTTTGCATTTCCCTTTTAAGGGTCTGTATTAAAAATGTTCAATGCACAAAAGCGTGTATCTCAAGTTTTAAAGATGCTACTGAAATTGGTATGAAATGGTATGATTATGAAATTGGTGTTTGAGAAATTTAGTGATTCTGCCATGTTCCTTTCAATGAGTTTTCATCCTTTGTCACTAAACACCAGAGACTAGTTTCGTCAGGGGTATGCACATCCCGTCGCTGATCATAAATAACATTTGGAGCAAAAACTACATATGGTTCCAATTTCTGGACAATATAATCAACGAAGCAATATTTTTCTGTCCTTGGAACTCCGTAACAATACAACTTCCAGAGATTAGCAGTGAAATGAAACATGACATGTGAAGACTCTTTTTCTTGAAGTAGGAAATTTTAATTTAGTTAACTTTTTTTTTTATGGGATTTTTTTAGGTAAAGTTACAAATTTTCTGCAAATTTTCGGAGAAAACTCTTCTTTGTCAGGCAGTCTTTCAATCTAATCTCCGTCACTGTCTTCAGTTATGGTTAACCTTGACAGTTACGGTGATTCTGCAAAATATATTCCTAGATGTTAAGACAGCATTAATCCCCTGCAATCATTTATGATGGAGTTCCGGCATTTTTTAATTTCAAGTCCTTCTTTCAATTTACTTTTCAGGAAGTTGGTTTGAAGTCCAATGACCGTTACAGAGTCCCAATCCACATGGTGTCCTGTTGCTCTAACATGTCTGTCTAATCTTGTCTTGTTGAAAATTTTTTTATTGCAGCTTTGTGCTCAGTGATGCAAGTTTCCAGCCTACGACCTGTTTCACCTATGTAGAATTTTCCACAGATGCAAGATACTTTATAAATTACTCTTTGCATTTTTAACAAGTTTACTTCTTTTTGAAATTAAGCTTCGGCAAAATTTCTTAACCTTGTCCAAATTGGGAGCTAATATAATGTGATATTTACTGCTTATTCTCTTCAAAGATTCAAACAAACCTTTTTGAAACGTTTCCAAACTTTATTCTTTGATGAAGTTGCCTGGACTGGCAGCTAGATTGTTTTTTTACCTGCCCAGGCATGGTATTTTTCAAGCCCTGTATATCACGTGCATATGTATGCAAACATAAAAAAAAAAGAAAAAAAGCTCTAAATTAGTGTGCATTAAATTCTGTAAATTAATTGTCATTATACATTGCAATGATTTAATACAGGGGCATACATAGAATTTCTTTCAGGGGGAAGAGACAAAAACAGGAAGTTTTTGAAATCCATCAGGACAAAATAAAATTTAATGAAGAAAAAAATGTCAAAATAAAGTCAATGAGTTTTTGAAATCCATCAGGTCAAAATAGAAGTTAATGAAAAATAGAAGACAAAATTAAAGAATTACTCTCTAATGTAAGCTGCATTTTCACAAAAAATGTGGAACACTTTTGGAAGGGTGGAAGCTCTAAATATGCCCTGATTTAATAGTTATTCAATATAATGAAAATATGAAAGAGAATTTATTTTACAGCAAAACTCCATATAAAGAATTTGTAGGGACCACGACTTCAATTCATTATTCTGAGAATTCCAATAAAGTGAAAATCCAATATGGCAACCTACCTAAACATAGACTCTTTGAAATAATGAAGCTACTTGTGTAGGAGAGAAACTGGTCATATATAAATGTTCAGTAGGTAAATTCGGTCACGGCAACAGAAACCAGCGTGGAAATACTCTCGTTGAGTTTGCAGAGGCAGAAGGATTTTTCATCTTGAATTCCTTTTTCAAGAAAAAGCCACACAGGAAATGGACATGGAGACATCCAATTGGGACGACAAGTGAAATTGATTTTATTATGTGTAACAAAAAATTCGTCATCGAAGACTGCAGTGTGCTAAACAAGTTCAACACAGGTAGTGACCATAGATTGGTGAGATGTAAGATGCACCTCAACACTAAACTGGAACGTGGCAAGCTCATAAGACAAACAAAATGTATTGACATAACCAACCTTAAAAAACACCATAATACCTTCAAATTGGAACTGAAGAACAGATTCTCTGCTTTAGAAGGCCTAACATCGGAAGAAGTGGATATTTCGGAAGTTAACAGAAAAGTAACCAAAGCTCTTATGGAAACAGCAACAAAATTAGCTGGGTCTAAGAACAAGTTGCATGTAAACAAATTATCAGGAAAAACCAAAATGTTGATGCAAAAAAGAAGAGAGATGAGGACAACTAAAGAAGATGTGACTTCCAAAGTGGAATATATAGAGCTATGCAAGACAGTAAGAAAAAAGTATCACTGAAGACGTAAGGAAATTCAACTGTGAGCTAGTGAGGAAAGCAATTGAAAACAACCAAAGCCTAAAGATAGCAAAGGGACATCTCAGTAAGGGAAGAAAACAGATTATGGCTCTGAGAAAAGAAGATGGTTCTATAACAAGAAATAGAGGTGAAATTTTGACAAGAGTGAAAGATTTCTACTCCAAATTATATGAAAGGGATGATACATGTACTCCAGACATCATGAAAGGTACCAGAGTTCTTCCAGTCCTCCCAGCAGAAGTTGCACATGCAATCAAGAACATGAAGCGGGGGAAAGCTCCAGGAGAAGATGGAATTACTATAGACATCATACAAGAAGCAAGTGGAGAAATTGAAACAGTACTCGCCCAAATTTTCACTCGATGCCTTAATGAAGGGAAGATTCCTGAGGATTGGAACAATGCTACAATGATCCTGCTACATAAAAAAGGTGACATTGAGGATCTCAGGAACTACAGACCTATCAGCCTCCTATCAGTGGTTTATAAAATCTTCACTAAAGTTCTTTCACACCGCTTGAAGGTAACACTGGACATGGCTCAACCGAGAGAACAAGCTGGATTCAGGAGTGGCTACAGCACAATAGATCATATCCACGTACTGAGAGAACTAATTGAAAGAGCGAGGGAATATGAACTTCCATTGTGCATGGCTTTTATCGATTATGAAAAAGCCTTTGATTCGGTGAAACCATCAGCAGTTACCACGGCTCTGAAATCCTGCGGTATTGAAGATGCATACATTAATATTATTAATAACATCTATGAAAATGCAAGTGCAAAGATCCGGCTGTTTGAAAATACAACACACATAAAAATTGGAAAGGGAGTGAGACAAGGTGACACCATATCTCCGAAGCTCTTTAATGCCACATTGGAAAATGTCTTTCAATCACTGAACTGGGAAAACAAAGGGATAAAGATTAATGGAGATTATCTAACCCACCTTCGTTTTGCTGATGACGTAGTCATTTTTGCAACTACCCCATCAGAGCTGCAGAGTATGATCCAGGAACTTGCTGACAAGAGTAAAGAAGTGGGATTAAAAATGAACTTTCAGAAGACAAAAGTGATGTTCAATGCTTTTACAAGAAATGAAGATTTATCGATTGATGGAGAAAAACTGGAGATAACAGATACGTTTGTTTATCTTGGACAGCAGATATCAAGTGAGGGTCACATTGATGAAGAAATTAATCGGCGTACAAAACTTGCCTGGGAGAGCTTTTGGAAGAAACAGCATAATTTTCAAGAGCAATATGCCATTATGTCTTAAAAGAAAAGTGTTTGATCAATGCATCCTTCCAGTGCTTACGTATGGTGCAGAGACGTGGACCTTAACTAAAAGAGACATACAAAGGCTGCAGACAACTCAAAGCAGCATGGACAGGTGCATGCTTGGTATAACCAGGAGAGATAAGAAGAGGAACTCGTGGATCCGAAAAATGACAAGAGTGGAAGACATCATGATCAGAGTTAAATCCCTGAAATGGCAATGGGCTGGACATACTGCCAGAAGGACAGACCATAGATGGACAGCCGAAATTTTAGATTGGATTCCAAGGGACAGGAAAAGACCCAGAAAAGACCACATGGGAGATGGGTGGATGAAATTCGTAAATATGCGGGAGTGACATGGAGGAGACTGGCACAAGACAGACCGTTGTGGAGAAAACTTGGGGAGACCTTCGTCCAGCAGTGGATTGATAATGGTTGACAATGATGATGATGATATAATGTACAATTTAATGAATTGAATAAAATAAAATTTTGTAACTTTTTTTTTACAATATTATTCAAAATTGGAATATTTCTGCGAGAAAAGGCAAATGACTTCGGCCACTTTTTTAAAAAGTGCAACTGTTCTAAACCAATTAATGGTGCAAACATTTCTACTTTTATTTTAACCTTTGAGCGAGCGCGCTGTCGTAAAAGTTACGACAAATGTAGTTGTTTCCGAGTAAGACTTTTCTGCGAATCCCAGCTTTTCCATAGGCTGAAAGAATTCCTAGAGCAATGTTTATGGAAGACACTGTGGGGGACAAGTTAGTGCCGGGACCTTTTATTTAGTCTGTGAGACGACTTAGATGTGATAAGAGCGTTTGATGTAAAGTTTGCGACACACGCTCGTCCACGTAAATATCGCATATTTTAATTCATCATGTTATATAATTATTACCATTGACACCTAATTTACGTGTCCTTATTTTTCTGTTTGTATACATTTTTCTAGATTCTCCGAAAATGTCCTCATCGCAGGAACCTCTTACTCAGGCGGAACTTGAAAGTATCGCTCACCGCATGTTTGAGAAACCGGACAGTGAAGAGGAAAATAACATGTGCAGTGACAGTGATCTTACTGATGAACATATTGAAATCAATGGGTATGACAATACGTCTGAACAAGGTATATCATATGTAAAGCTAGAGGATGAAAATTCTAATAATGACAACTTTTATTTCGGAAAAGATAGAACAACCCAATGACGTAAGTTCGGTTCTATGGTAAACGCTCTAAAACCAAAGAAATCAACATTGTAAAGGAATCTTCTGGTCTGAACTGGTTGTTGTTGTTGTTGATTGGAGGTTTAACGACCACCGTGAGCAACTCAATGGGCTATAAGCAGTCGCCAGTCCCTAATTTAGGGTCACTGGTTCCAGGGAAGGAAGAGAGCCAGTGCCGTAAGACAAACACAACATCCATGCCTCACCGGGATTCGAACACGGACCCCGTTCGGACAAATGATCAGAGGCCATCGCTTAGACCACTGCGCCACCGGGCGGCCTGAACGGGTGTGCCAAAGACATAAATAATGAATTTGAGGCCTTTTTGAAAATTATTGACCTTGCTATGATAGATGAAATTTTAACTTGTACAAATATGTACGCTGATCGACTCGGAACAAGTCATGAATATGCAAGGAAGCGAGACTACAATGTGAATTAGTGGCTTATTTGGGGTTATTATTTTTTATAGTAATAAAAAAGCACACCACACAAATTTAAAAGAACTATGGACATCACATGGAACTGAAATTATGAAAGCAGTGATGAGCTACAAACAATTTTTATTTCTAACTCGTAGCCTTAGATTTGACGATAGGACAACCGGGGCAGAAAGGGGATACGGTCGATAAATTAGCAGCTGTTCGCACATTTTTAAATTCATTTGTAATCAACAGCAAGGCGTGCTTCAAACTGAGTGCATATACAACTATCAAAGAAATGCTTCATCCTTTAAGAGGCCGTTGCAATTCGATTCAATATCATCATCATCATCATCATCATTGTCAACCATTATCAATCCACTGCTGGACGAAGGTCTCCCCAAGTTTCCTCCACAACGGTCTGTCTTGTGCCAGTCTCCTCCATGTCACTCCCGCATACTTTCGAATTTCATCCACCCATCTTCCATGTGGTCTTCTTCTGGGTCTTTTCCTGTCCCTTGGAATCCAATCTAAAATTTCGGCTGTCCATCGATGGTCTGTTCTTCTGGCAGTATGTCCAGCCCATTGCCATTTCAGGGATTTAACTCTGATCATGATGTCTTCCACTCTTGTCATTTTTCGGATCCACGTGTTCCTCTTCTTATCTCTCCTGGTTACACCAAGCATGCACCTGTCCATGCTGCTTTGAGTTGTCTGCAGCCTTTGTATGTCTCTTTTAGCTAAGGTCCATGTCTCTGCACCATACGTAAGCACTGGAAGGATGCATTGATCAAACACTTTTCTTTTAAGACATAATGGCATATTGCTCTTGAAAATTATGCTGTTTCTTCCAAAAGCTCTCCAGGCAAGTTTTGTACGCCGATTAATTTCTTCACCAATGTGACCCTCACTTGATATCTGCTGTCCAAGATAAACGTATGTGTCTGTTATCTCCAGCTTTTCTCCATCAATCGATAAATCTTCATTTCTTGTAAAAGCGTTGAACATCACTTTTGCCTTCTGAAAGTTCATTTTTAATCCCACTTCTTTACTCTTGTCAGCAAGTTCCTGCATCATACTCTGTAGCTCTGATGGGGCAGTTGCAAAAATGACTATGTCATCAGCAAAACGAAGGTGGGTTAGATAATCTCCATTAATCTTTATGCCTTTGTTTTTCCAGTTCAGTGATTGAAAGATATTTTCCAATGTGGCATTAAAGAGCTTCGGAGATATGGTGTCGCCTTGTCTCACTCCCTTTCCAATTTTTATGTGTGTTGTATTTTCAAACAGCCTAATCTTTGCACTTGCATTTTCATAGATGTTATTAATAATATTAATGTACGCATGTTCAATATCGCAGGATTTCAGAGCCATTGTAACTGCTGATGGTTTCACCGAATCAAAGGCTTTTTCATAATCGATAAAAGCCATGCACAATGGAAGTTCATATTCCCTCGCTCTTTCAATTAGTTCTCTCAGCACGTGGATATGATCTATTGTGCTGTAGCCACTCCTGAATCCAGCTTGTTCTCTCGGTTGAGCCATGTCCAGTGTTACCTTCAAGCGGTGTGAAAGAACTTTAGTGAAGATTTTATAAACCACTGATAGGAGGCTGATAGGTCTGTAGTTCCTGAGATCCTCAATGTCACCTTTTTTATGTAGCAAGATCATTGTAGCGTTGTTCCAATCCTCAGGAATTTTCCCTTCATTAAGGCATCGAGTGAAAATTTGGGCGAGTACTGTTTCGATTTCTCCACTTGCTTCTTGTATGATGTCTACAGTAATTCCATCTTCTCCTGGAGCTTTTTCCCGCTTCATGTTCTTGATTGCATGTGCAACTTCTGCTGGAAGGACTGGAAGAACTCTGGTACCTTTCATGATGCCTGGAGTACATGTATCATCCCTTTCATATAATTTGGAGTAGAAATCTTTCACTCTTGTCAAAATTTCGCCTCTATTTCTTGTTACAGAACCATCTTTTCTCAGTGCCATAATCTGTTTTTTTCCCTTACTGAGATGTCCCTTTGCTATCTTTAGGCTTTGGTTGTTTTCAATTGCTTTCCTTGCTAGTTCACAGTTGAATTTCCTTACGTCTTCAGTGATACTTTTTCGTACTGTCTTGCATATCTCTATATATTCCACTTTGGAAGTCACATCTTCTTTAGTTGTCCTCTTCTCTCTTCTTTTTTGCATCAACATTTTGGTTTTCCCTGATAATTTGTTCACATGCAATTTGTTCTTAGACCCAGCTAATTTTGTTGCTGTTTCCATAAGAGCTTTGGTTACTTTTCTGTTAACTTCAGAAATATCCACTTCTTCCGATGTTAGGCGTTCTAAAGCAGAGAATCTGTTCTTCAGTTCCAATTTGAAGGTATTATGGTGTTTTTTAAGGTTGGTTATGTCAATACATTTTGTTTGTCTTATGAGCTTGCTACGCTCGAGTTTAGTGTTGAGGTGCATCTTACATCTCACCAATCTATGGTCACTGCCTGTGTTGAACTTGTTTAGCACACTGCAGTCTTCTATGACGAATTTTTTGTTACACATAATAAAACAATTTCACTTGTCGTCCCATTTGGATGTCTCCATGTCCATTTCCTGTGTGGCTTTTTCTTGAAAAAGGAGTTCAAGATGAAAAACCCTTCTGCCTCTGCAAACTCTACGAGAGTATTTCCACGCTGGTTTCTGTTGCCGTGACCGAATTTACCTACTCAAGTTTCATTCTGTTGCCGTTGCCCTATTTTTGCATTGAAATCTCCCATAATTATCTTCAAGTGCTGCTTACCTTTAATATTTAGATCACGAATTTCCTCATAAAATTCTTCAATTTCTTCTTCAGCATGACTTGTGGTGGGTGCATAAGTTTGAATAATCTGAGCCTGGTATCTTCTCGAGAGTTGGATAACGAGTCGTGCAGCTCTGTCAGAGGAACTTTCAACTTCTACAACTTTATCCTTCAGTTTCTTGTTTATTATAAATCCAACACCACTAGTTCTGCCAGTATCTGTCCCACGATAGTAGAAGAGATGTTCACTTTTCAGTTCAATGAGATCTTCTCCTTTTCTCCTTACCTCACTTAGCCCCACGATGTCCCACTTGATCCTTTGTAGTTCCTCTTCCAATTCAAGAAGCCTTGAATCAGAAGATAAGGAGCGTCCGTTATACGTAGCAAGGTCAGCATCAGATGGCAGCCTAGTCCGGTCCTCCGGGGATTCTTAGCACCCTCTGCCTTCATGTCGCACTGGCCGCTGCCTTGGCCAGGTACATTCCAGCTGCCGGAGACTGAGGGCCAAGATTTAAGTTGTGGAGTCATTTTGGAGGGGTTTGGCCATAACTCACCACGCTGGCCAAGCGGGTTGGTGAGTGTGGGATAGCATTTCCTCTAATCCGGATGGTATAGTTATATTGCTATTGGCAGTCGTCAGAGCCCCTTTAGTGGGAACAGGATGTACCACGAGAAGGCGGGGTTGACATTTGTCAAGGAGAGGCTGTGATGTTACGCATCACCTGACCTTACATCCCGGATTCAATATATACCAAGTAAAACAGCAAAGTATGGCGTCAAAATGTATGCTTTGTGACGCTAAATTACCAAGTAAAACAGCAAAGTATGGCGTCAAAATGTATGCTTTGTGACGCTAACTCTTTTTATACCTACAATCTGGAAGTCTATTGAGGCAAACAACCAGATGGCCCCTACGCCTTGTCAAATTCGCCAATGGACATTGTGAAACAACTAGTTGCTCCAATTGAAAACTCTGGACGAAATGTGGCTACAGACAACTATTATACGAGCATTCCTCTTGCTGATTATCTACTTGAAAAAAAAAAAATGACATTCATTGAGACCATGAAAAAAAATAAGAAGGAAATTCCACCTGAATTCTTACCACAGAAGAATAAAGCAGTACAGTCGACGTCATTTGCATTTCAAAGGAACAAAATGCTTACATCCAATGTTCCACGCAAAAATAAGGCGGTCATACTCCTTTCAACACTACACTGCGCAGATAAAATTGATCCTACTACAAATAAACCACAAATAAACGTGGACTACAACAATGCGACCAAAGGTGGTGTTGATACAGTGGACAAAATGTGCACTACTTATTCGGTTTCTCGAATAACTCGACAATGGTCATGTATTATTTTTTATAGCCTTATGAACATTGCTGGATTAAGTGTCCCAGTATTATATTCCTTTGCCAAACTGACCGAAATATCACAGAATTTTTTCAAAAAATTATCTCTCAGTCTTATGAAGGAGCACTTTACTGCTAGAGCAAAGCTTCCAAACCTACCATCCGATGATGTCAGTGCATTTCTCAAAGTAAATTATGGACAACAGGTAAACCAACTAAATGAAGAGCAAACGAAGCTATGACGCGGCGTATGTCATTTGTGTCACGGACAAGAAAAGAACGTCAGTGCCTATGAAATGTTATAATTGTAATGCATTTACTTGTAAATGCCACTCCCAAACCAACATTTTATTTGCTACATGTCATGCACATGACAATTTGTAATCAGAGTAAAAAAATACTTTGTTACGATACGAATATTTTATTTTACTGCTATTTGTTTTCCAGGGTTTTCATTTATGGGGTTTTTTGGTTATTTCTGCAAATAAAAGACTTATTTTAATAGTTCTCATGAAGTTTTAATTGTTATTCAATAACATTCAATAACTGTTCGATATCATAAATTGATCGCGTTTCACATAGTAGGTCAGCAATCGTTTGTCGTAAAAAATGCCACGCTTGCCCACTCGTGGTAGAAAATGGTACACACACGCTCAAAGGTTGAAGTAAAAAGATCAGATCAGATCAGATCGTTAGTAGAGGATTTTAGGAAGGGAGTGTCACCCCAGGTCTTAAAAAAAACCCTTAGAAATAGGAAGCTAGGAGATTTGGGCTAGAGTGCCCCGATAGGAAAGTGACCGGAAGCGAGGTAGAAGGAAGATGCCTTTATTTATTACCGGGGGGCCAGTACTCAGGGCCCGACAACTTAACGTGCCCATCCGACGCACAGTGGATATTTAGTGGTTCGAGTGTTCGTACCTGCCTGGGATTGAACCCGAGGTCTTCACCGTGACAGTCACGAACGTTGACCACTAGGCCACCCAAGGCCCTAAAGTAAAAAGAAATTTCAAAATCAGTACATAATCTGTCCGCAATGTAATCAGCACCATATCCATGACTCATAAAATTGTTTTACAACAGAGCAACAGTAGCACCGATATTTAAAATTTAATTTCACTTAAATTGGATGTTCTTCCCTTCTATCTGTCATTTCTTGCTATATCAAGAAAAAAAAAAGGTAAGCATTTTTCCTGTTTAAAAAGGAATTTAAGTCAAAAATCAGAACTCTTGCTGCTGTAGTCATAAAGTTGTTTTCTCTGCAAATTCAGTGGAAACTACCACATTTAAACTCTTATTTCACTTTAAACAAAAGGAAGAAAAAATGCTTGCTTTGTTTCTTGATGCAATAAGATACTAAGGAATTGGAGCACAGGCATTTTAAGCAAAATTAAACAGAAAACCAGCAATGCCATTGCTCACTCTGTCATAAAAATATTTTTAATACGATACATCGAAAAGGTGCCAATTTCATAAAGGACAGATCACATACCAATTTTAAAATGTAATTTTGCTTTAAAATGAGGAGCCAAATGCTTGCCCTGTTGATTGATTTTGAAGATGATATTAGAAACTAGCTTTACTACCCGACTTTGCCCGGTACAGAATGTGTGGAATCTGTAGAATCAAACTGACCAAAAGCGTTACAAATTATTTAACACGCATCCAGGAGACACAGCATTCGAACACTGACTGAACAAAATCCGTTAACAATTTGTTATCGACAATCAAATGCATCCCGTGCTTTCAGTTTCAGACGTCTTTGAGGGGCTCTGGGATAAAAAAAAAAAGTTAAAATGTATCTTTGTGAATATTTTATGAAACTGGCTGAAATTTTAATGAACACCATAAATTGTTAAAAGAAACATAACCTCCAAATTTCGCCTGAATCGGTAAATAACTTTTTTAAATTAGCCGTCAAAATTTTATTAACCGTTTCTGCAATATATGTATTTCTGTTTACCGATGAATAAAAAATTCCATGCCTATTTTAAGAAGTTTTGACCGGATTCCGGTGAAATTTTGAGGGACTCCTCTTATTACCAATTCATGGAGTTGATAAAAATTTCAGCACGTTTCATTAAGATTTCACAAAGTTCGTTTTTGCATTTTTTTATGCAGTTAGTTCTCAAAGAATAGAAACACCTGTAGATGTGCAACGGCAATCAATACAGTCACGTGCTTTCGGATTTGGACCAGGATAACGATGACGTAGCAAACAACACTGACTTTACTGATTAGCTTATTAACTAATTCATAACTCACGAACGGAACAACGTAGAGATCTTAAAATAGTTGTGTTGACCTAGAAATTCCAGTATTAATAAGCTATGCAAATTTCATGATGCCATAGTTCGGCATTCAAGAGTTTTTGTTGCTTCAGACAGACAGACATTTTGTGTTTTTATATAATAAAGAAAAACATGCATTTCCTTTGAAGGATTCTTAAAAACCACAAAGTCGCACTTTTTTTTTTTTTTTTTTTGATTGGAGGTTTAACGACCACCGTGAGCAACTCAATGGGCTATAAGCAGTCGCCCGTCCCTAATTTAGGGTCACTGGTTCCAGGGAAGGGAGAGAGCCAGTGCCGTAAGACAAACACAACATCCATGATGCCTGACCGGGATTCGAACCCGGAATCCTTACGGACGAATGATCAGAGGCCAGCGCCTTAGACCACTGCGCCACCGGGGCGGCAAGTCGCACTTTTACCTGAAAGAAAAAAAAAAAAAAAAAAAAAAATTAAAAACATGACAGAAAAATATAAAAAGCAGGAATATGATTAGTAAAAGCAATAAAAAAAAACAAGAAAGATGACACCAAATTTGCGGGTGTAATAAGCACGTCTTTTGAATCCGTTCTGACGTAAATTAAATTTATCAAAGCTATTGAGTCAATGGAACCAGTATGGAAAGCAATAGTATCTGACAGAAGAAAGAAGTTTTTCAATCACGTTTTAAATCCCTCAGATATTGCTGTAAACGGAATCGTGAGCTTAAGCCCTCTGGTTGCAGACTAGTGCATTAAGAAAAACGTGAATTTATATGAGAAACATTTCGCACCGGAAACGCTCTCCAACACACAAATAATTTTTCAAATCGGACTCTTAGAAACAACAAAAATAAGATGTGACGTTACGTCCCCTGGTGGGGAAACCATGCATTCTTTTAGGAAGAAAGTATTCTCAAAAGGTTTATCCATATGAGCCGTATCGGTCCAAGAAAAAAAAAATTTAGTAGTTTTCAGGAGCCCAGATTTTGCTACAAATACATCAGAAGCAGATATTAGCACTTATGCCCTCAGGTGGCCAAACCATTCTTTACCAAACATTAGAAATTATGTGAAAAATATTTTCCATCGGGTCTTGTATGCAATACAGGAAGAATTTTTCAAATCCGAGTTTTAAGAGCAGAAATAACGCAGAAAACGCAATTTGCCTATGTACCCCCTAGTGGAAAGCCTATGATTTACTTGAAAATTTTGAATTTACAGGAAACACTATCCAACAAAGAAGGAATTTTTCAAATCGGACTCTTAGAACTAGAGATATTGACAAAAATAAAATATATGTCTATGCTCCATGGCGTAGAAACCATGCATTCTTTCAAGAACAAAATGTTGCAAAAAGGTTTGTCGACACGAGTAGTATCGGTCAACAAACAACTTTTTTCAGTCGAGATTTTAGAAGCTCATATTTTACTGCAAATACATCAGAAGCAGAAATTAAAACTTACGCCACCTGGTGGCCAAACCATTTTTTTCAAAAATTAGAAATTATGTGCAAAGAATTTCTCATCAGGAGCTGTATCCGCTGCAGAAAACATTTTTCAAATCGGAGATTTAGAAACAGAGATAAAGGGGAAATGCAATTTACCTTTACGCCCCCTAGCGGAAAGTATATGAATTACTTGAAAATTTTGAAATTATATGAAAAACATGTCACACTGGAAACACTATCGAACAAAGATGGAATTTTTCAAATCGGACTCCTAGAAGTACAGATATTGACAAAAATATATACATCTATGCCCCCTGGCGGAGAAACTGGAATATTTTAAGAAGAAAATATTCTGAAAAGGTTTATCGATGTGAGTGGCATCAGTCCACGAAATATTTTTTTCAATCTATATTTTAGAAGCTCAGATTTTATGGCAAATACTTCAGAAGCAAAAATTAACACTTACGCCCCCTGGTGGCTAAAGTATTCTTTACCAAAAATTAGAAATTATATGCAAAAGATTTTCCATCAGGAGGTGTATCCGCTGAAGAAAGTTTTTCAGATCGGAGTTTTAGATGAGTTATCGGGAAAAATGCAATTTACTTTTACTTCCCCTACCAGAAAATATATGCGTAATTTGAAAAAGTAACTACATCTAAAATACTCTTCGACATAAATAGAATCGAAAGATAATGCAATTTTTTCAATCGGATGTTTAGAAGCAAATATGTGGAATAAATCATTTTTGAATTCGACATCTGCATTTACGCCCTCTAGCGGTGATATTGTACATCGTAAAAAAAAAAAAACGAAATGAAGGATCATCATTCTCATATTTCAAGCTTCCCAATGCAAAAAGAATTTTTCAAATCAGACTGATAGTTGCAGAGATATCGTGGGTACAAACAGACAGACAAACCGATAATATAAGCACATTCTTTTTTTACAAAAGACGTGCTAAAAGAGGAACTTGGTCGGAAAAATTCAAAATGGGAAAAACTTCAGAACATTCTCATCCTCTTTAGAACTGTAACCCAATGAGCCTAACTTTACTTTCATTGACCTTACTCATTTTGTCATCCTTCCTTGACCTGGTAGCCACAATTTGCTACTACTGTAGCCATTATTTTGAAGTCGCAATGTCAAAATTCCACGAATGCAAGACATTGTAGTATTTTCAAATCTTGCCAGTTTTCAAGTTAAATATCTTGCAAACATGTATAATTGGTCTGACACAAATTCAAAAATACTTCTAACACAACAATTTTTTTTTTTTTTTGATTGAAGATTTAACGATCACCGTGAGCAACTCAATGGGCTATAAACAATCACCTGTTCCTAATTTTGGATTCTGGTTCCAGGGAAGAGAGAGAGCAAGTGTCGTATGACAAACACAACATCCATGCCTCACCGGGATTCAAACCCAGACCCTTCACAGACGAATTATCATAAGCCAGCGCATATACCACTGCGCCACCAGGACGGCCACACCAAAATAATCACATACAACAAAAGGATGCATTCCAGCTCAACAAAATTTAAGGAATTTTTTAAGATTATTCACTTTTTCAAGTGTTAGTCAAGGATTTTAGAGCATTGAAAATCACAGTTGTTTCTTTTCGGACTTTCAAGGTGTCATTACAAACCATTGTGGCACATGTACTATAGAACTTGTAAGTGCATCTTATTGAAACACTTTAACCTAACAGTCTAACTTCCATGAAAATAACAATGTACAGGTCATACCAGATGCAAAGCATCAAGCATGCACTTATCAAACTGAGACAAAACGAAGAATAACTACTTAAATTACAACCATTGAAATCTTCAGTAATACACAGTTGAGACACATTATTGTGACCACCTCCTACTTCTGACATCAACAGCGCGTAGCCAATGAAAGAAGGCACATGTCGTGAGCTGGCTTGAAGGGTATAAAAGGTGTGCTGTAGGCATTCTAAAAACATGTCATTCATTGCTGTCATGGATAAAAGGAGAGCTCTATCAGATTTGCAAAAAGGGCTGATTATAGACTTTCGGGCTAAGAGTAGCAGTATTTTTGAAACAGCACAGTTTCTGAACTGTTCGTGTACTGCTCTGGTTAAAGCATATCACGATTAGAGAAATGGCACAATTGCGAATAAGCGATGTGGAAACTGTGGAGCACCATGTGCCATTGATGTGAGATGTGAACGTCGGCTTCGAAGGTGCACGAGGGCCAATTGACATGCTACAGTGGAGCAACTCACTGGCCGAATGAACCAGGGGGCTACTGCAAGCGTGTCTAAAATGACAGTTCAACGAATCCTGCTGTGTATGGGGCTCCGATGCAGATGGATGGTTACTGCACTTATACTAATGAAGGTGCATCAACAGAAAAGGCTTGCATTTGCACGACAGTATCGGAATCGGACCAACGCTGATTGGCAAAGGATTGCTTCTCCGATGAGTCATGTTTTCTGCTTCATCGAACGGATGGACGTTGGCGCATAAGGCAAGAAACATCGGAGAACAAACGCTCTTCAATTCATTCCTGGTAGAAAACAAGCTGGTGGGGGCAGCGTTATAGTCTGGGGAATGTTTTTGTGGCATTCTCTGGGTCCACTCATACCTGTGGAAGGCACTATGGACCAAATTCGTTATGAATCCATCCTTGCAGACGAGGTACACCCATACATGCTGATTGTCTTCCCTGGGGTGGATGGGATCTTCCAGCACAGCAATGCGACGTGTCACACAGCTAGAAATGTCCTAGAGTGGTTGAAAGGGCACGATGAAGACTTTAAAGTACTTCCATGGCCCCCTAATTCCCCAGACTTAAACCCAATTAAGCATCTGTGGGACCACCTCGATCATGTTGTTTGCTTTATGGACCCTCCAGTAGCTGTTAGGTGCACTGAAGTCAGCATGGCTCCACATACCTGCTCACACCTTCCAGCACCTTATTGAGTCACTCCCAGCCTGTCTAGCTGCTGTCCGAGCTGTGCACGACGGTTACTCTGCTATTAATTGGTGGTCACAATAATGTGACTTTACCGTGTATAATCTCCCCCTTAAAGTATTTTTATATATAAAAACCAATCGGCATGGATTACACCAAAACTGAATGCCTTAAAAACACATTTAACATATGTAGCTTTGTCCATTACAAAGGGCATTTGCAGACACAATAAATGCCAAAATAGATCACTTTCTACTGCAACATATGGTGCAAACTTCACAGGTTTTTACTTTTGAAATTTCATTTCTTAAGCATGGTAAATGTGGATGTGACATTTTCACAACCTCTCCACACATTTATTTCTTCAATGAAGGGCTCACATGCCAGATTCTATCAATGCTTCTACTCTACTTGCTGGGAGTAACTGATGGAGATTCTGCAACTGTGATGCATGGACTAATATTATCATCCATGTAACTATAAACAATGCATTGCATTTTAAAACTAGGACACAATGCAAAACATGTTCTCGCAAATGTCTACAAGAATTTAGTTTGATCAATTCCAGTAAAGGCTACCACAAGATTCTTAATCATTTCTGATCAATTTGAAAAGATTCAACCTTTACAGTCTGAGCACTTAGTTACATTGCATTATGGCTTTGGCTACACATTTGGAACACCTGGATTACAGGATGCCTAAATGACAAGTGAAAGCACTGAGAACACGTTTTGATGATCAACATGCAGCCCCACAGGTCTTGAAATACTAGTTAACAGATAGAGCATGCTACTTTCTTGAACTCATAACTTGAACTAGCAACACAATTAATTGTTACATGTTGGCTTCAGTATATTTCATTCCGTATAAGGTATATAAAGGTAACACTGAAGCTCGATTAAGTCCTGTTCAACCATGATGATATGGATGCACATGTGTTAATAAAAAAACACACTGCTCACATTATTAAGCCAAACTCCACAACTGCCTTACTACTGATTCCCAAGTTGCTGATCATTAGTATATTACGCGATAAACTCACTTGCGAACCTGTTTATAAATCTAATCCCCGATTTAATGCCCGAATTACACACGCCGTGCAACAGTAGGTATCGGTTCATGCTTGAAAGGTCGCATAACCAAATTCACATCTTTTGAAAATAGCAAAAAGATTCAGACACAAAGTGATCTACATTCATTGTGGGGAACCTCTATCGAACAAAAATACGTTCGTTGCATCTTTCTTTAACTAAAAATTTGGCCCATTCTACCAAAGACCAATGCAAATATTACGATTTACTCACATATGCAATGACAGACAACAAAGCAGGAAAACATGCACAAATCAATAGAAAACTTTTCAACAGAGAGATATACAAACCATTAGAATTAAACAGTTTATTGTGAAGTTAAATTAAATCATATTACTCATACAAAAAATTAAGGCAAATTCACAACGCCGGCACAGGCCAATAATTTAGGCCTGTCCTGACCTGGGAACTGCCAAATACCCTCCCGCATGTTTACCTTCTCTAGCCTTCAAATACACAGTGTTGGCCACTATATTCTCTAATTCCATCAGTTCCAGCTTGGTAAATCCAAAATTTTCGGGTTCAGTACGAACCCTTCACATTTAAACCTACCACACAAAAAACGTCCTCGACCGAATATACGGATTTAATCCTTTCTAACCGGAAGTGACCCGTCCATCACTAGCACCATCCTATAACTGGATTCTGTATAAATTTTTTTTTAGTACTTAAGGTTAAAATTCAGTTAGCTGCAGAATCAAGCAAAAACAATTTTGAGGAAAACAAGACAACAAAAAGATTGCTGGCTTGAATGAAGATGCAGCAGATTCGTCGAAAATAAAAAGGAAAGACAAAATAAAAAAAAAAACTACTGCTCCCAATCCCAATTTCTGTAGTTTCTCAGACAGGTTCAACAATCTTCACTTCCGCTAGGAGTTACTTCACAATGTCCCGTTCAGAACTGTCAAAGCGCTTTAAGGCTGCGTAAACAGCTTGTAGTGAACGATATTTGTAGTGCTCATGGTTTTATGATGCTCAGTGAATTTTTACGAAATAAAGAACCCGTTAATGCTTGAGAAGTAGATGCTTATTACAGTTGAAAATAGTAAAAGGTGAGTTATATAGCGGTTACTTCAATTTTGTGCAGATGGCGTGGAATCTGAATTTAATTCATAGTTTTCTTTATCCTGAGTTTCTGTCCTACCCAAAGACATTAGAGTAGCGTAGACTGGCAAACGTAAGGTTAGCGGTTCTGAAACGATGGAGACAATATTGAATGTGTAGCGCTGTCTATGAATAGGGGAGTTGTCAGTGAAAGCAAGAATGTTTCATTCAATTCATAATGTACTGCAGAAATTACGTAGGAAGAATGTTCGCATACAGCAGCTAGAGAACTTTTTAATAGATCAAATTGTAATTACCAAGTGCTAATATCTGAGAAAAAACGAACAAGACTAGCAAGCAGGAAAATACGAGGCTACATCGCGGCCTGCTATATACACAGAGCAGAAAAAATAAAAAAAGGAAGAAACTACTAATCAAACAAGGAAATATTGCGTCACATGCACTTGAATCTTAAATATATACCAAAACGATGAAGATATAGAACTGAAATGCTTGCACAAACGCATCAAAACAGCAGTTACTCCCTACAACGTATTAAGGCTTTCAATGCATACCGGAAGTATGGTTTTGCCAGTCTATTCTCCTCCAATGTCTATAGTTCTACCCAGATAGTGATCTCGATTGTTAACAAAATAATCACAATAATAGCATGTATGAATTGCTTCCTTAAAAGCGTAACAAGAGTAATAAGTAAACAAGAAAAGATATATATATATATTTATTTATTTATTTTTAGTGGAGGTTTAAAGACCACCATGAGCAACTCAATGGGCTATAAGCAGTCGCCCGTCCCTAATTTGGGCCACTGGTTCCAGGGAAGGGAGAGAGCCAGTGCCGTAAGACAAACACAACATCCATGTCTCACCGGGATTCGAACACGGACCCCTTTCGGACGCATGATCAGAGGCCATCACTTAGACCACTGCACCACCGGGGCGGCATATTAATATACATATATGTATTTGATTCTAAGTTCAACGACCACCGAGCAACTGAAAGTGCTATAAGCAGTTGGCCGTCCCTAATTGAAGGCAACTGAGTTCAGGAAAGGGAGATAACCAGTGTCATAACATAAAAACAGCATCCATGCCTGACCGGGAATCGAACCCAGACCCATCACGGACAAGTGATCAGAAGCTATATCGCTTAGACCGTTGCTCTTCCGAGGAGGCGAAACGAGATTCGGATCGTTTCTAAAGACAACATGCTGTATTTGATGCAGTCTGGAAGTGGTGCTGTGGTCTTGCCAGCAGAGTAAGCATCAAGGGGAACAAAAACATAAAAAAATTTCAAAATTATGTAAATGACGGTGTAGACTGCATATTATATAAGCCATAACAAATTGACACCAATATTGATTAAAGCATAAATAAAGATTTGTTCAGACAAGAAAAAATGAAAATAAAGTTCATGTTCATTCATTAAAATTTAAGACAGTGAATACTATGATATTTTGCTTTTGCATGTTTCTGTAATTAAAAATTAAATGATAAAATTTTCATTTTGATTATTTTTTGTTTTGATTGAAGGTTTTTTTTTTTGGTTTGAGGTTCAACGACCACCGTGAGCAACTCAATGGACTATAAGCAGTCGCCCGTCCCTAATTTGGGTCACTGGTTCCAGAGAAGGGAGAGAGCCAGTGCCGTAAGACAAACACAGCATCCATGCCTCACCGGGATTCGAACCCAGACCCCATACGGACGAATGATCAGAGGCCAACGCCTTAGACTACTGCCTCACCGGTGCGGCGATTGAAGGTTTAACCACGACCGTAAGCAGGCCATAACTTCATAAGCAGTCGCCCGTCTCTAATTTAGAGCCACTTACTTCAGGGAAGGGAGAAAGCCAATGCTGTAAGACCAACACAACACCCGTGCCTCACTGGGATTCGAACCCGGACCCTTGTCAGACGAATGGTTAAAAGCCATCGCTTAGACCAATATGCCACCGGGGCGGCGGTGATTCTTTGAAAATATATTTAAATGTATCGCCTTCCATATACAGCGCAGCATTTTTTTTAATTGCATTTAACAACCACATGAACAACTCGTCTAAGGGACTTTTTCCCTACTTGTGTTGTGTTTTCGGTTCAAGATTTAAAAATCTATAATATGAGCAACTCTAAGGACTATAAGCAGTAATTAACCCCGTCCCTACCAGGGAGGTTAGAATAATACTTCTGGAGATACCTTAGTTTCTTAACCGTGAAGCCGCAAGGTGTGGGCTGGGAAGTTACCATTGTTTGCATGATACCTATGCAATTTCATCTGTTTGTATTTTGGAATTGCGTTGTTTTGGGTTGTAAAAACAGTGTTAATGTCAAACCGGAATGAATTATACTTCTTACACGAGTGAAGTTTACAATTTTTAACGTTGTGTTTTGTTTAGAATTCGCACTAATGTTCGTGTATTTCAATTTAAAATAAAAAATGGGAAGGAGCTTCATAATAATTAAGAATTTTATAAATTCAGCATTTTCTCACACATTGGCAACAACATTTGCGACGAAAGGCCATTCGGCCAACACAAAATTCATTGCAAGGCACTGACTCTCTCCCTTCCCTGGAGCCAGTGACCCTAAATTAGGGACGGGCGACTGCTTATAGCCCATTGAGTTGCTCACGGTGGTCGTTAAACTTCCTATAAAAAAAAAAAAAATAGCCTTGAAAACCATCATCTTTCCCACACTTTGACGGCCGTCGCTCGCGGTTATAGGCTTCACGCAAAGTGGTACTGCTTCATTAATAAGGGCATCTCCTTGGTCCCTACAGCTACTGGTTCCAGAAAAGGGAGAAATACAGCGCCAAAACTGTGAACCTACGCCTTCGATCACTTGCCCGGCACGAACTAGTGTCTACAACATTTTAATATATTGTTCAAAGGTTAACATAATGATTTCATGCATTTTAAAAATTGATTTCAATTGTTTTTTCTGACTTGCTATTTTTTTTTTCTAATTGGTCTGCTTACTGGAATTCATTTTTTTCCTTTTTTCCTCACTAGTGTGTTTCTTTTCTGAGAGTAACTGTCCAAAATTAAGAATTGCTTGCTTTTATGAACCTAAAATGTTTATGTCGGTCTTCGAAAAAAAAAATAAAAAAAAGGAAAAAACCTTACCTACTCGAAAGTTGAAGATTAATGTTTAAATGGAATACGATTTGAACTCCAATAGTGGTACCGTTTCAATTAATTTACCTTTGATATGAATATAAGAACCACAAACATAATAAATTAATGTCTACCGTTAGGAAACTGATTTCATTTCCTGCTGTTGGTTGACAAAGTGGAAGTGGTGGTACGTACCTAAATTCTCATCGGCGCATGCGTTCTATGTCGTAATTGCATCTGCGAAGCGGACGCTGAGAATTGGTTTGGATTTCTTGAGATATTGTCGCGTTTAGGACTTTCATTTGTTATGTGACTTAAAATCACAAAATTTAAATGGCAGCTGCACAGGTTATATGTTTTATTTTTTTCAGTCCTTGGCAAATATTGTAATATGCGTGATTGTATCATGTAAGTTGTTGCAGTTTTGTGTGAAGCACATTTTAGTTGCGTGGTGACATATTCGTGAAGTGCTGTGCTGAATATATTAAAATTTGGTCACCATATTTGTGAGGTACAGGTCAAAATTATAAGAAAAACCAAAATCGTCAGAAAAGTACTGACCTGATTGTTGGGTGTGGGCGTTGTTCATTGATGTAGGGTAACATGTAGCAACCGAACCTGTGTCAAAAATTCAGATTGTTTGTGTTTATCGAAGTATTTGTAATAAATACATTTTGCTGCTGATAACCTGGGAACGTAATCTAGTAAGCGCGTAACATGTTCATAGTGTGTTTAGATGTGGTAGGCCGAAACTTATGTGAGCTATCAACAATTGTTGCATCAAGCCAATAACGTGAGCCACGGTATAGAAACAACGTTTATGTTTAACTACATCAACGTATGCAGACGTAAGAAGTTGTTTATGTTAGTTCAGTACTGTAGCATATTAACGTGTTTCTAACTTGCAGAAATCCAACACTTGTACTTTCTGTCCCGGATAATTTTAGGTAGAAATACATTGAAGTAAATAATGAATTTTATTACCAGTGGTCTAAGCGATGGCATCTGATCATTCGTCGGAAAGGGGTCCGGGTTCGTATCCCGGTGAGGCATAGTTAGTTAGTTGATTTTAATGGCGCAAGGGCCAGGTTTGGCCAAAGAGCGCCAGACACAGAACAATCAGTTTAAGATTTTTAAAAGCGGGGTGAAGTGATTAAGAGCAGACAGACTTGGTAAAGCTTAGAAAAGAGAATGATGAAAGGTGTGAAGACTAGTTAGTTAATTAGGTTTATATATATATATACATATTTTTATTATTTATTTGTGGGCGTTGAAGATGGGATACTTTCGAATTTCATCCACCCATCCTGTGGAAGATGGGTGGATGAAATTCGAAAGTATGCGGGAGTGACATGGAGGAGACTGGCACAAGACAGACCGTTGTGGAGGAAACTTGGGGAGACCTTCGTCCAGCAGTGGATTGATAATGGTTGACAATGATGATGATGATGATTTATTTATTATTACTATTATCGTTTTTGTTTTTTTAGAATAAGTTTTAAAACGTCAATCTGTTTTAAAAAGGAAAAAAACGGCGAAAGTGTCGCAGTGGTCGCCCATCCCGGTGAGGCATGGATGTTGTGTTTGTCATGGCACTAGCTCTCTCCCTTCCCTGGAACCAGTGACCCCAAGTTAGAGAAGGGAGACTGCTTATAGCCCATTGAGTTGCTCATGGTGGTCGTTAAACCTCCAGTCAAAAAAATTATCGCATAGATTGAAAGCTATTGAATGCCATTGTATTGTAGTTCTATAATGTTTGGCTCTCCCAAATCTGATAAATAAACAAATAATATGTGATGTGAAAAATAGTTTAATTAAATTTTTTTAATAAAAACTGTTTCCTACAGAGAGACAGTTGAATGTATCTTCAACAGCATTTAGGATATGAAGCTCACAAGGGCTATATGTTCTGGCTGTCACATTCACAGAGGGCCACAAATTTAGACTTTGCACATTTACTTCGGTTGATACTCTGCACCTTGAAAAATGAAAGTGGCTTTTGCTTCTAGATTTGTGAGAGGGCCTGTTCTTGAGAGTTGTCTTAACTTATCCAGTTTTGTGTAATAAATGTGAATAACTGTAATGCATCTGTTTTTATACAGAAAACCCTGGCCTTTTCCTTCACCATTCATTTTACACAGGGGACATTTCTGATTCATTCTTCCATACCACATACACACCCACACACACAAATATATATATATATATGCGCTGCCCGGTGGCGCTGTGGTCTAAGCGTTGGCTTCTGATCATTCTGCTGAGATGTGTCTGGGTTCAAATCCTAGTTAGGCATGATGTTGTGTTTGTTTTAGGACACTGGTTCTCTTCCTTCCCTAGAAACAGTGGCCCTAAATTAGGGACTTGCAACTCTTATAATCCATCAAGTTGCTCACGGTGGTTGTACAACTCACAAATAAAAAAACATCAAAAATGTATCCTTAGTAGTTTGGATTTCTTGGCCAAGCTTTTCACTTAATCCCTTTTGTGCCCAGACTTTCCACCTATCTCAAGTGCTAAAAGAGGTTGCTAGGTCTTCTGCTCTCTCAATATTGTGTTGGTTCATTTTTGGTGGCCTCACAAAAATACATTTTCTTTATTTTTGGCTTGCCTCAAAATATTAAGCAAAAAAGATCTCATACCTTTACAGAAATTGAGCTTTCATTGTCTTCCTGGGGAGGATTTCCAAATTGCGTGTAGTAGTGCTATTATTAATCCTAATAAAAAATCCAGGACCAATGATAATAAGGGATAAATGTGTGTGTAGGATGCATTTAGATCAAGCACTGTAAACAGTGGTGTAACTAGGGTGGGGCAGACTGGGGCGGCTGCCCCTGGCGCAGTTGAAGAGAGGACCTAAAAATCACTGGAATTTGATTACAACTGGAGCTGAAACTTTTACTCAAGTTTTTTTGGCATATGTAAAGTTAAAATTTTCTCCTCAAAATGTTCAGGGGTTGTTAGTTGTCCACATTCAGTAATGAAAGCTTGGCTGTATAATCCATCCAAATGAAAAATAACCACAACCTTCTTCGACAACAAAGGGGACCGCAGTACTTCTTTAGTTGGATTTACTATATGTATGTTGCAAGATAAGGGAGTTGTTTATATTTCTGAAGATTCTGTGGTAGTTATTCGATCTTTATTGTGGCTGTGCGTCACACTATCAGCTACATTCAGTACGTTTGATATGGTACCGAAGGTCCAAACTTTGAAGCATTTGCAAAAAATTGCCACATTTTGATTATGCCTCTTTACACCTAGTTTTGTTAGAAATAAGAAATGCGTTTTTATGCCTTGTTTCGTTAGAAAGTATTTTTGGCAAAGTCATATTTTGAAATTGTATCAGCTTTTTGCTGTCTTTAATTTAAATTATTTTTCTTGAAAATTTTTCTTTGCACCTTGCACTTGTCTAGATTTTCAATAGTATTGTTCTTTGTAGTGTACAAGTGTGGTGTGTGTGATGAAAGGCAAATAGGGGTGCAATATTTTGTGGCTTGTACCGGGCTCAGAAATGCCTAGTTATGCCTCTGAGTGTAAAATATTTATACAGAACTCCCATGTTGTGCATTTTCAAAGCAATTTGTGAATATATAAAAAATAAATAAATAGTAATATGGCATAAAGCCTGCCTTTCCCATGCATTCATGTGGCACAGTGGTCTAAGCGATGGCCTCTGATCATTCGTCCGAACGCGGTCCGGGTTCGAATCCCGGTGAGGCATGGATGTTGTGTTTGTCTTACGGCACTGGCTCTCTCCCTTCCCTGGAACCAGTGACCCTAAATTAGGGACGGGCAACTGCTTATAGCCCATTGAGTTGCTCACGGTGGTCGTTAAACCTCCAATAAAAAAAAAAAAATCATGCATTCATGTGGAGCAGTTTAAAAAATATGGAAGGTAATGAGGGATAAAAGCTCTGTTTCCCAACATGCATTTATACAGAGCAATTTGGAAAATATGGGAAGCGTTAAAATGGTAAATGTGTACAAATTGGAGGCCTAAATTATTTTGTCGGAAAAATGTTAGTACCTGGAGATAGTGCAACGTACATATTTTAGAGTATAGAAATTGATGGCAAATGGTGCAGAAATTTCATATTTTAAATGCCTTTTAAGTGCGGTTCAGGTCTACACACAAGCACAGTAAAAATTCAGGACAGGTGTGATGTATATTCTGATTTGTGGACATGCCATCCCAGTGTTCTCGTTTGTGAAAATATTATACAGAATAAGCAGTTCAGATGGAAAATCACGAAAAATCTTGCAATTCTTAGTTCACATGTAATGAATTTCAATAATTGGCTAGACGCAGTGTATTTACCTGTAAGTAGGATGCTGTGGAGAGAAGTTGCGGTAGGCCTAACACACCGCTGTGGTGACGATGTGAAGCTTTGCTTTGTTGAAATGGTTTGTTGTGGCTCCAAAATCATGGGCAGAAGAGTACAAGAGAAAGTGGTTACGTTGTTGGTAGGACATCGATCAATGTTTATAGTGATACACTACAGAAAATAGGTCGACATTATCCACCCTTTTTTTTTTTTGTTGTGTCTTGTACGTTGTTGGCAGGAAAAACCTTTTAAAACCTTTTTCATATGCAAAAGATATGTATCAGTGAGATAGAAACTGATCTGTGAACAAGGTATTAACAGAACCAAAACTGCTTTGGCACAGCAAATCAGTTGTGAAAGGAAGGCGTTGAAATGAGAACCGAAAGTTGTACTTCTCCAGTTTTATGTACAACATAGAAAGGCATATTCGTACTTTCTATTTCGAATCGGGGAATCATGCGAAAGAACAAAAAAATTCTGAACATCTGCTTTAAAAACAATGACAAAACATGAGAAGGAGCTATTTTCTTTAGCGTATAAGTACAACATGGATCGCTCTCCTACCAACAAAGTACACAGTTGCACTTGTAGTCATCTGTGTGCGAATTACATGGCTCAGCAAACCTTCCTTTCAACGGAGCAAAGCTTCACATCATCGCTGCAGTGATGCGTTAGGCCTACCGCAGTTTCTCTGCACAGCATTGTGCTTGCAGGTAAATATTATGATAAAAATGTTTAGAAGACATTTAAAATTTGAAATTTCTGCACCATTTGTTATTAATTTCCATACTCTAAAATCTGTACGTCGCACTTGTATCGGGTACTAACATTTTTCTGACAAAATAATTTAAGATGCTAATCTTCATATTTACAGTCAAAATTACTCCTAGCACTAATAGATAAACTGGAATCAAAATTTTTGTATTTCTTTGTGGAGCTAAACTCTGAATCTCAGAGAACAGCTTAGTGAGTTAGTGAGAATCAATAAAAATGAAAGATATAGGTCCCTTCCTTCTTATCATCATAGGAGCAATTTGGGAATTACAAAATATATCTGCTCAAGAATATTTTTCACACTAGTAGACTTATCTGCATCTTGTGTGAAGTGGTTTTTGCTGCCTCCTATTTAAAGCAGGGAATGCCATTGGCTTCATTCAGGAGGTAAGCTTCACCAGACATTGACAGCTATTGGCACTGATATTTGTGAAAACTCTGAGATTAATGACCTGAATTGTAAAGCTTACCTGATTTTTCTTAAGCTTAACAGTCCTGAACTATTCAGATTAAAGAGAAACTACCTTTAAAGAGTTTTAAACTAAGATTAAAAAGGAAGGGGGACATGGGATATAAAATGGTACAAGGTTATAAATTAGAAAATGCCCTTTGCCCATTCGCGATGTATGAGGGGATGCCAATAAGTTCTCTGCCTCGCCAAGAAGAAAATTAGTTAGAGCCATGAAACTTACAGACTATTCCGCATATTCACCCTGAAGTTCAACACACTTGGCACAGCATTTCTGGAGTTTCTTTAACCTTCCAAAAATAATTCTTGAAGTCTGATCACTCAAATACTGCTCTGCTGCTGATATCATCTCCGAATCCTTCAAAAAATGCTTCCCTTTTAAACATTTTTTAAGTTTTGGGAATAGGAAATAGTCCGATGGAGCAAGAGCTGGCGAGTAGGGTGGATGGTCTATGTACTTTGAACCACAGATCCCACAAAACATCCATTGTTTTGCTAGTTTTGTGAGCCAGTGCATTGTCCTGCAAAAAGAGAACACCTTTCCATAGTTTTCCTTCAACGCCTCCTTTAATTGGTACAGCAAGTTGGAATATTATTCAGCATTTATTGTTTGGCCCTTCGGGAGATAGTCAGTAAAACGCCTTCCGAATCCCAAAAAACCGTTGCCATGACCTTTCTTTGAGTCTTGAATTTCTTTGGCCGTAGAGAACCAGATTGCTGCCACTGCAGGGACTGTTGTTTCATCTCTGGATCATAGTGATGTAACCACGTTTCATCAACAGTGACAAGTTGCTGCAAAGAACTACCACCAGATCGCTCAAAAGGCTGCAAAACTGATTTGGAAGTGTCCACTTGTTTTCGTTTCTCATCGGCATTCATACATTTGGGCACCCACTTTGCTGACATCTTCTGCATAACCAAGTGCTCATGAATTATGAAACTAACACATTCCCTGGATTTATCTAGTGTCTTAGCTATTGTTTTAGCTGAGATTCACCGACCTGACAAAATCAAGTCATAAACACAATCAACAATTTTGGGTGTTGTCACTGTTGAAGGCCTCCCAAATCTTGCTGCATCTTCGGTCTCAAAATTCTCCATTTGAAAAGTTGGCACACCATTTCTTCACAGTGGAATATGAAGGGCACTTGTCACTTAATGTTTCTGTCATACACTCATAGATTTTCTTTGCAGTTTTCTTCTGAAAGAACAGAAATTTCATGATTGCCTAGAGTTCAACATTCCAAAATTCAACATTTTGCTTTGACATCATTCAGTTCAGGACGTCAAACATCTAAAAAAAAAAAAAAAAAGCTATTAGTCTTAAAATTGTCACTTTACAATACAAAAGAACACTCTTTCAAGCTGCAATGACAAAATAATGCTACCATTACAGGAAGTGGGTTAGGCTGAGAACTTTTCAGCATCCCCTTATAAAACTGTCTTTATTTTCCAAATAGCTTCTGGCAAAGGAGAGAATATGGTTCACAGGTATATAGTTAGTCTACCTTTAACCAAGTTAGTGAAGGGTGTTATTTAGTTAGAATTATCGAGAAAATATACTAAGATTACTGCTGGAGAACTTTGCATTTTTATTATTGCCTTTGTGTAGTGCCACTCTACACTTTCAAATAATGTAATTTACTGTGTCAATTGCTCATAGAATAAGTAATTTGATTTGCTGAATAAAAAACAAAATGTTTGAATTAGATTTACAGACATATTGTATATTGCCATTTGTTTAAAAATGTGCAAATAAAACATATAAGTAGATAGTGCGGTTCAGGTCTACACTAAGGAGGATAGAATAAGGGGAGAGAGCATGTGTTCTCACAGGTGAAGCCAGCTGAATTGATTGGCCGCCATCTTGCGTTACCCTCAGTTGCGCGTTTGGGCAAGTTCTGAGAGTGAACGTTAGCGTAGTTCCAGTTTAGTGGGGGACGGTCCTAATTTTAATTTGGTTTGTGTTATTTTTGCTGAAAGAAACTACTCAGAAATGCCAGCGTACGCAGCCGTAGGCTGCACCAATAAGACATATGAAAAGCTGCCTGATGGGATCATGTTCCACGTGTGTGTCTTATACATCTAATATTCTATTTCGAAATTTAAAAATGTACGATGAAATAGATAAAAATGTTATTATGAACTAGAAAGTTGTCCTGTTTTCAGTAACTCCCGGTTAAAAACTACATTTCTGAAAACGTTCTATTAAAATTTTGTAAAAGTCTCGTTTTAAGCGTAAAATCAAATCTGCTGTTCCTTTTAAAATTTTGTAAATTATCACGTTAAGCACGAATCCTCAGTTTTAAGGTAATATTTCATTGTGTTTGTGTTTTCTAGAATATTCACTAGATCACATGAAATAACTGAGCGTATATTATTTTTAATTACAGAGTTTATGAACTGCTTCAGGCATTACTTTTGTGTGGTAATTTGAAGCGATTTTTGTCGTACGCACAGTAAAATATGACCTAACATTCCGTTGAGAGAAAAGAAAACAATGGTGATATTATGCAGTATATCCATAAATGTAAAGGGTATTTTTTCTCTTGGTAAGAGGGCTGTAAAATTGCTAACCAGTATGGCATAGCTAGATATGTAATTCGATGTGAACGCAATCAAAAGGGTAACTTAAGATGGCTGCCGCTCAGGACATCGGCTTCATAGCTCTGCGTAGGAACTGCTTGTTATGCTCCCTCTCCTTATTCAATCCTCCTTGGTCTACACCCAAGCACAGTAAAAATTTAGGACAGATGTGATGTATATTCTGATCTATGGACTAGTTATGCCATTTCAGTGTTCTAGTTTGTGAAAATATTATACAGAATAAACAGTTCAGATGGGAAATCACGAAGAGTCTTGCAATTCTTAGTTCACATGTAATGAATTTCGATAATTGGCTAGACGCAGTTTAACTCGTAATGCATGTAGTGTAGGATGCCGTGGCATTTCTTTTGTCTCATCAGTGCTGTGTATGAGTAGTCATGTTCATTACAGTTTTCTGTCAGGGTCATAGTCAGCTAAAGACCTTCACAACATGAGTACAGGTGTTCTGGTATAAGTGTACAGGTATTCTGGTAAAAGTGTTCAGCTGTGTGCAAGAAGTATTGCATCACCTGCAAAAACCCGTGAATTTTTAAGTTTAACCTTTATTTTTAACTAACTAATTTTCATAGTTATTTTATTGTTTATATGTCATTACTGCAAAATTTAATGGAGATTTCAAAAATTTCTTAGTTTTTCCTGTAGCTACTTCTGTTCTTAAAGAAACGGTAAACTCATTTCGGCCATTTTTTTTCCTCGCGCGAAAATGTAATGTCGAAAGAGACGAAAAATTACGCAATCAGAAATACTTTATCGTAAGTAATTCTCCCACTAGAGCATTTTTAAAACCAGCAGTGACATCACATTAGACAAGAGACCAGACGTTCAGCGTGCAGAGCAGAGGGCTCCAGTCGGTGCTGTTTATTGTTCAGTGCAGCGCAGTCGATCCCATCAATCTGTAAAATGGCTAGCGTAAATCCTTATTGATTTGAACTACAATATTCTGCCGGCACAATACGAATGTTTAACAATGAATGTGAAGACAAATTTGAGGGTAGAAAAGGTAATCTTGACTAGTGCCAATGTGATAACTGCGAGAGAATGTCAACAGACGCTGAGTGTTTGTGTTGCAACGAGCGAGTGACCAGATGATGAAAATAAAAGGTAGTGCCCAATGTATAATAAACCACGAATCATTCGACAGTGTTGTTTTAAACATCCACACCTTACAGGCAAGTCGTTATCAAGTGATTCTTCGGGCAGAAAAATACGAGGAAAAGAAATATGAACTTGTATGTAACAAACTATGGAGATACGTTACATACAAACCAAACAATTCGTATATTGTGTGGATGTCTGGATACCTGTGCGGTGAAAAATCAGAAAAGTAATCCCTTCCTGTGTTGTGAGTAAAATTAGAGAATGTTTTCCTGAATCTAATGAATAGTATGATCGGGGTTTGTTTGTTGCGCTGGAAATGACCCAGGCTATTTCGATTAACTTCCACTGTCACTAAAGATTTGTTAGCTGCTGTCTGTATACGAGTATATAAAGGTATTTTCCTTTGAACTAAGTGCATTTTTTTTTTCTGCTATTGGAGAAACAACTTTATGAGTATCTCTCGTAGCCCAAGTGCAAAGACATTAATCCCCCCTAATGAAAATAAATATATCGCAATAGTTGAACATGATATATAGCTCTAGAAATAATGGTTAGATAAAAGGCAGTTTATCTAACTGTTATTTCCACTGTTATTACTGTATGGCAGGTTTTTTTCTACCAGCAGTTCAGCATCTCCATTACACGTTTGAGCTGACACGTTTAATAAATGGTTCGTTATACTGGACCACCATGCTTCTAGTAAAGGAGCTTTCTTTTCAGCAGCTTTTAGAATTTTAGTCACACTTTTGGCCATGTGCCACACATCAAACTGATGATCAATTTGGGGATATTTTTTCTTCATGAGTGCACAAATGCTTCTATTTTTTTTTATTTATTTTTTTTTTATTGGAGGTTTAACGACCACCGTGAGCAACTCAATGGGCTATAAGCAGTCGCCTGTCCCTAATTCAGGGCCACTGGTTCCAGGGAAGGGAGAAAGCCAGTGCTGTAAGACAAACACAACATCCATGACTCGCCGGGGTTTGAACATGGACCCCTTTCAGACGAATGATCAGAAGCCATCGCTTAGAAAACTGCGCCGCCAGGATGGCCGAATGCTTCTATGCCATTCTGATTAAAAAACAACTGATTTTTATTTGTTTATAAAGGCCTGAGAGTAATAAATTGCACGCATTCTTTTCTAAGTCCCTGTCAAAAACACCTTTTTGGATGACACTGCAAACAATATTTCCCTTGCGAATATCCAAAATGGAATATATACAGTATTTGGCACAAAAACCTGGCGAATCAAACTGTCCATCTCCGCTCACCCTAATTTCGGAATCGCATAATTTTGAATCATCAGTACTTTGTTTTTTCATACTGTGCCACTTAAACTTGATTATTGACCCAACTAAAAATTTCACCACTTCGTAAAAAGTAGTGCTACTGAGCGATTGTAAATCAAAGGTTTCAGCGACATCCGCAGCTGCTTAAAATTCATTCTAGTTGTGAAAATTGCAGTAGAAAGTTTGATGACTAACGAACAGGACACGTGCTACACAAGGAAAGAAATTCCTGACACTAATTACCTCATACTTTCCCTCACACCTACCACGCCGAGTACACCGATGCCACTAGTGCAAGAAGTGGTCTGACTGACCGCTTGTCTAGTGTGACGTCATCACCAGAAACTTTGTCGGCTGTTTACTCAGCTCCCAATGGCCGTAGGGAAACACATTTCGGCTCTATGAGCAGCACCTCATCACCCACATAATATGGCAGCAATTTTTTTTTATTTTTGAGGACCATTTTTTTAAGTTTATTGTTCCTTTAAGATAGGACATAAAATATGGGGTTCGTTTGACAAACACATTGAAATTCACGTTAGCCATGCAACAGTTGTTACAGTTAATCATAGACATTCTTTTACTTGATTGGCCCCTTCCTAATCCTACTCCAGCCTTCATAAGGGTTGACGCAAAGCTACTAGAGCATTGTAGTGGTCGCTTCTTGTTATTAGGGTATAATTTGTGTACATTCTCAGTCATGGTTAAAACTGCGGAATTGTCCACAGTGGATGGAGTAAAAATAGTTGTTCTGCATGAAGAGGGATGTTCTTCAAGGCAAATTGCTGAAAGAGTGGCATGTGATCAATCTACAGTTATTAGGCTACTGAAGAAAATAAAAGAGACTGGTGATATTAAATATATATGTTGCAGTGGAAGGCCCAGATCCACTACAACCAGGCAGAACAGAGAGCTCAGAAAGCTAAGCTTGGCAGACAGGAGGCTCAATTCACCTGAACTGCTTCAAAGATGGTCTGAAATGACTGATGTCACTTTTAGTAAGTAGATCTACTGTTAGGAGGGGGGCTACTTCACTATGACTAAAGCAGCTGCAAAGGCAGCCGTAAGCCACTCTTAACTGCAAATCAAAGACAACGTAGACTTCTGTGGGCAAGCAGCATGTCTCACAGACAACCAAGCAATGGGAAAATGTTCTTTTCAGTGATGAATCAGAATTTTGCCTTAATGGGAATCAGAGTAGTGCCTATATAAGGAGATCCAAGCGTGGAGAATTCCATCCAAGTTGCTGAGTGGCTACTAATAAACATCCGCTGAAGGTCATGGTTTGGAGCTGCATGTGTGCACATTGCATTGGGAACCTCCGCATTGTCGATGGTAAGGTAAATGCCCAGAAATACAATCTGGATATTAGAAAACAAGATGCTCCCTGTCATCGTGCTAAAGTAGTGAAAAAGCGGTTTCAGGAAAAAAATGTTCAGCTTCTTGATTGGCCACCAGTCACCGGACTTAAACCCGATAAAAAATTTGTGTTTCAGTGTCTTATGAACTATCAAAAAAGAAGCGAATGACCAAAATTCAACTTATTGAAGATGTAATTCAAGTTTGGAATCGTATTGTTCAACCCAATCTTTTACAAAACCTTGCTCACAGTATTCCATCAAGATGCAAAGCTGTGATTAAAGCTAAAAGCTGGGCAACAAAATATTAGGTGCATTTATTAATTTTGCTTCATTATATTTCTGTATTTAAATGTTATTTCATTCTTATGAATTACAAAAATAATTTATTGCTGTCAACCTAAGTATTGGATAAATGATCCTTTCTATAAAAATTTCGTCTTGGTCATGATTTTTGTCATCTATCTTAAGAACAGAAGTAGCTACAAGAAAAACTAAAACATTTTTGAAATCTGTATTAAATTTCCAGGGTGTCTACTTGGTCATAAAAGTCGTGAAAAAGTCTACAAATTCAGAAACGGGTCATGAAAAAGTCAGGAATTTTGCTTTGGGGTCATTAATTTTTTGGAATTATTAGTAGTTTATTTTCTTGTGACAGTCTAAGTAATTCTCCATGCACCGACAACATAAAACTCAGATGTGGTTTCCAACTAACTTCTTATGTGTCAAAAAGGGGGCTTTTGTGTCCTCCCTTACAAAGAAAACTGTTGAAGCAAATGCTGTGTAGCATATTAGTATATGCACAAAATGTTTGCAAAATTTTGAGATCAATTTAGCAATTTATGTTGCTTACGAAGTCTTGAGATTTTTCACGTATAAATGGTAACGAAAGGTGTGTAATACAATCCTGCAGCACAATGTTGAGTATTTCAACTTATTTTAGGCGCAGTCGAAGTATGACAAGTCAGATTTTGTTGCAAGCAGAAGGGCAGGTGGCAGTGTTTCTGTAAAGAAAAATGGGGGTTGAGTGTCTCCCTTCTTTAGAGTGTGTGTGTTTAACACAGTTTTGTGTATGAGTCTATAAATTAAAGAAGGGACGACTCAGCATGTTAAGCAAATTTAGTTTTAAATTCTTAGGTGTAAAATTAAGTCTTTGACTCTGCTTTTGGGTGGTTTATATATACATGTATATACGTATGAAATGAACTTTCAGAAGACAAAAGTGATGTTCAATGCTTTTACAAGAAATGAAGATTTATTGATTGATGGAGAAAAGCTGGAGATAACAGACACATATGTTTATCTTGGACAGCAGATATCAAGTGAGGGTCACATTGATGAAGAAATTAATCGGCGTACAAAACTTGCCTGGAGAGCTTTTGGAAGAAACAGCATAATTTTCAAGAGCAATATGCCATTATGTCTTAAAAGAAAAGTGTTTGATCAATGCACCCTTCCAGTGCTTACGTATGGTGCAAAGACGTGGACCTTAACTAAAAGAGACATACAAAGGCTGCAGACAACTCAAAGAAGCATGGAGAGGTGCATACTTGGTGTAACCAGGAGAGATAAGAAGAGGAACTCGTGGATCCGAAAAATGACAAGAGTGGAAGACATCATGATCAGAGTTAAATCCCTGAAATGGCAATGGGCTGGACATACTGCCAGAAGGACAAATCATCGATGGACAGCCGAAATTTTAGATTGGATTCCAAGGGACAGGAAAAGACCCAGAAGAAGACCACATGGGAGATGGGTGGATGAAATTCGAAAGTATGCAGGGGTGACATGGAGGAGACTGGCACAAGACAGACCGTTGTGGAGGAAACTTGGGGAGACCTTCGTCCAGCAGTGGATTGATAATGGTTGACAATGATGATGATGATGATGATATACGTATATAGGGAAAGAGAGATAATCCACACACACAAAGCTCTTTTGAAAATGGTCATGAAATTACGTTTCTAAAATTTGGTAAACACCCTGATTTCGCACCTAATGACATATAAATGATGAACTTTGAAGATTAGTTTGTTGAACAAAAAGTTAAACTTAAAAATTCACGGTTTTTGTAGGTGATGCAATACTTTTGCACACCACTATAAGTTAGTGTTCTAAATTATTTGGCTGAAATTTTCATGAAAAAGTTATGCACATATTTTAAAGTTCATATAATTTGATTGAAAATGGTGAAAAAAATCAGCTTTACAACACATTCTACAAAATTTTACTGTAAAACTTATCTGTAAGCATAAGAAGGATGTGAACAAATGCTGTGGCAATCCTTCTGCAGTGCTGTGGTGATGTCATCCATGGCTCCGCTGAAACAAAGATCATTGGCCGTGCTGTGGTGGCTGTTTCATGGGTGAAAAACTATGAGAGAGACAGAACAAAACTTTTCATCGTACAGAGACCTGCTGTGGGAAAAGAGTTCAAAATTTATCTTTTTTTTGGAAAGTGTGTTAAATCTCAGCTTCAGTTTTGTTCTAGCTGGATTATAAAAGCAAGCAAAAAGAAAAATAAGTCAAGTTACCCCTTCCATGATCTTTGTTTTGGTGGATCCAGGAATGACGTTGCTTCAATTGTATGTTAACTAGGGTGGAGTAAAAAGGCCAAAAAAAAAAAACTTTTTTTTTTATTTTGTTTCCTGACCCAACAAATGGTTCTGTTTGGTTAAAAAACACAGTAAAGAACTTACAGCTCAATAACTCGACCTCTTCAGGTTCCACACTAGGTTTAAAACATTTAATTTTAACGTCAAATAAGTGAAAACATGAAAATAATTTTTTTTACAATATTTTTGTTTTTGTATTGGTAAAAAAGAAAGAGGAAAAAAGTTTCAGCTTAATCACTCGTCATCTTCAGGTTCCACACGAAATCCGAAGAAATTCGTCTGAGTGTCGAACTTCGTTCCGGAACTTGATTCGGCTGCATATGAATCCATCCCTTGCTTCTGTCACCAGTCTCACATGCCTCTCTACTACTTGAGAATGGCAATGGAGCTTTCCTATTTCAATTTGTGAACAGCCTCTGATCAATCTTGTTATGTCTTCTAGCTGAGGCTCAAGGTATCCGGTGGTTCCAAGATATTGTCCCAGCGTATCATCTCAAAATACTCCTCTGCTTTGAAATTCAATTTGGGAAGCTCAAAATGGCATATTTTCCCTTCCAGTATTTTTCTCAGGCCAAGTTCTCGAGTGTGTGCTCTTTCATCTTCCAGCATCGCCAACAGAATGTTTTCAGAGTGAGCAAAATAACAGTTCCTCTGAATAACTTTGTGCATGATTGCCGTAAACTCTTCTGGCAAGAATGAACTTTTCTTTATCATTCCGTGAAGATGACGTGCTCCACGAGTTGTTCTCGGGATTATCTTTATTTCAAACCAGGATGGCACATAAACTTTTCTAACATATTCTGCTAGGAGCTTTAAGTCATCTGGTGGTCCTGCGGTTCATACGTAAAGGCGAAGAATTCTGTTGGCTGTAGTGAGCCATCTTGAGTGGGCCATCTTCCCAGGACTTCTGCTTGCTAAGTTTGGAGGGCACTCCCCCGAGGATACTGCCCTAGAAATATCAAGGAGGTATTTTTGGTCTGTACTGGGGTCCTTTTTTGTCAATTTCGGGCAGAGCAACTGGAATAGGGACATAACTTATCACGGCAAGGGTTTCACACGTTTCCAGGGATTTTCCTATTGTTGCGGAAAACTGTTTTGGCCCAGATGTCTTTCCATCAATCTTCTGGAAAAGATGACGCAGAGGCAGTTCGTTGGTGTGCAACAAGCATACAATTCACTTGAGTTGTGAAACCTCAAGATGCCAATATTTTGGGCTGAAATTTGGAGACAATTTGGAACCTAATAATGATGACGATTATGGGCAAAACACGTAACAATATTAACAAATAAAGGTAACTTGATCACGCTAGTTACGTTAACTGAAACTTTTACGAAAAGTTCGTAAGTTGGAAGCTTTCGACCTTATCTTAGGTCTTACCCTTTTCAACCTTCCCTATGGTTAAGATATGTAGACGACATTTTCATTAGCTGGCCACATTCCGGGTCTGAACTACAGATACTGATCAACTCCACTACGGAAAAATTTCCTTCCATTAAGCTCACTATATCTAAGGAAGTAAATCACAAAATTGATTTCCTGGATGTATCTATCTGCAGAAACGCTGATCTCTCCATTACTCGTTCCGTCTATCGAAAACCTTCTGCGGCCACTAACATCATTCCCTACAAATCTTGCACCCTGCATCTCTACAAACTTGCAGCATTGAAGTCCTACATCCACAGGGCTCATATCATTTGCAACAACCAACTCTCTCTTCAAGAAGAACTCTCCAAAATTTCTACAATAGCCCTCTCTCATGGTTTCCCTGCTGTTACAGTCAACTCCCTCATAAAGAAATATGAAAACCATTCGAAAATCGAATGCCTCCTTCCTCACAAGAAAGAAGATCTGAAATTCTGTGGTTCTGTTCCTTACCATTCTTCCTATGCTTATAAGTTACAGATTCTTTTTAAAAGTTTTGGTTACCATCTTGCCATTAAATCTACCCCAAACATCTTGAAACTTCTACAAAGGGATAGGGACAAAGTTGAAAGCCTGAACCTCCCAGGAGTTTACTGCATTCCTATCTCTTCTTCTACTGGGGATAACTTATACATTGGAAGCACATACAGGAGCATTAGCCATAGAATTTTAGAACATAGAAAAGATGTTTCGAAAGCCAATCCCAATACTGCCTTGTCTATTTTGACAATGGAAGACACATCTGCAGTTCCCCACTGGAACGAAGCAAAACGAATTGCTTCTTTTGACAATCGTTTTGCCCTCCGTTACCGTGAAAGCATAGAAATTATGTTCAACTCAATGACTTGCAACTCCGAATCTCCTCTCTACATTCCGTTGATCTGGAGATCAATTCTAAGTTTTGGCAACAAAAATAAGAAAATTCAAATGTAGAATCTGGCAACAATCTTAGTCCTCCATTGGCGTGATGAAGACCTAAGATAAGGTCGAAAGCTTCCAACTTACGAACTTTTCGTAAAAGTTTCAGTTAACGTAACTAGCGTGATCAAGTTACCTTTATTTGTTAACCTAATAATGAGTCAGGCAATATGAATTTCAAAAAAAGGTTTTTTTCACTCCACTCTAATGTTTACATACTTATGCTTGTAAGTAAATTTTATGCTGAAAATCTTCAAAATGTTATGTATGTGTTGAAAAGTTGAAAGTTTTTCAACATTTTCCATCAAAGCACATACTTCAAAATATGTGTATAATTTTTTTCTTGAAATTTTTAGCCAAATAATTTAGCATGATAAACTACACCTTTACTGGTGGCCTTGTTATACACAATCTTGCTTCTCGGGTTTTTGTCATAAAGCCATTTCAGAAAAATAAAAACTGCGTAATTGCACGACCAGTGAAACTGGAGCATTCAGTAGTTTTACATGTGTATATGACTCTACAACTTAAATCTTGGCCCTCAGTCTCCGGCAGCTGGAATGTACCTGGCCAAGGCAGCGGCCAGTGCGACATGAAGGCAGAGGGTGCTAAGAATCCCCGGAGGACCGGACTAGGCTGCCATTTGATGCTGACCTTGGCTACCTACAACGGACGCTCCCTATCTTCTGATTCAAGGCTTCTTGAATTGGAAGAGGAACTACAAAATATCAAGTGGGACATCGTCGGGCTAAGTGAGGTAAGGAGAAAAGGAGAAGATCTCATTGAACTGAAAAGTGGACATCTCTTCTATTATCGTGGGACAGATACTGGCAGAACTAGTGGTGTTGGATTTATAATAAACAAGAAACTGAAGGATAAAGTGGTAGAAGTTGAAAGTTCCTCTGACAGAGCTGCACGACTCGTTATCCAACTCTCGAGAAGATACCAGGCTCAGATTATTCAAACTTATGCACCCACCACAAGTCATCCTGAAGAAGAAATTGAAGAATTTTATGAGGAAATTCGTCATCTAAATAATAAAGGTAAGCAGCACTTGAAGATAATTATGGGAGATTTCAATGCAAAAATAGGGCACCGGCAACAGAATGAAACTTCAATAGGTAAATTCGGTCACGGCAACAGAAACCAGCGTGGAAATACTCTCGTTGAGTTTGCAGAGGCAGAAGGATTTTTCATCTTGAATTCCTTTTTCAAGAAAAAGCCACACAGGAAATGGACATGGAGACATCCAATTGGGACGACAAGTGAAATTGATTTTATTATGTGTAACAAAAAATTCGTCATCGAAGACTGCAGTGTGCTAAACAAGTTCAACACAGGTAGTGACCATAGATTGGTGAGATGTAAGATGCACCTCAACACTAAACTGGAACGTGGCAAGCTCATAAGACAAACAAAATGTATTGACATAACCAACCTTAAAAAACACCATAATACTTTCAAGTTGGAACTGAAGAACAGATTCTCTGCTTTAGAAGGCCTAACATCGGAAGAAGTGGATATTTCGGAAGTTAACAGAAAAGTAACCAAAGCTCTTATGGAAACAGCAACAAAATTAGCTGGGTCTAAGAACAAGTTGCATGTAAACAAATTATCAGGAAAAACCAAAATGTTGATGCAAAAAAGAAGAGAGATGAGGACAACTAAAGAAGATGTGACTTCCAAAGTGGAATATATAGAGCTATGCAAGACAGCACGAAAAAGTATCACTGAAGACGTCAGGAAATTCAACTGTGAGCTAGTGAGGAAAGCAATTGAAAACAACCAAAGCCTAAAGATAGCAAAGGGACATCTCAGTAAAGGAAGAAAACAGATTATGGCTCTGAGAAAAGAAGATGGTTGTATAACAAGAAATAGAGGCGAAATTTTGACAAGAGTGAAAGATTTCTACTCCAAATTATATGAAAGGGATGATACATGTACTCCAGACATCATGAAAGATACCAGAGTTCTTCCAGTCCTCCCAGCAGAAGTTGCTCATGCAATCAAGAACATGAAGCGGGGGAAAGCTCCAGGAGAAGATGGAATTACTATAGACATCATACAAGAAGCAAGTGGAGAAATTGAAACAGTACTCGCCCAAATTTTCACTCGATGCCTTAATGAAGGGAAGATCCCTGAGGATTGGAACAATGCTACAATGATCCTGCTACATAAAAAAGGTGACATTGAGGATCTCAGGAACTACAGACCTATCAGCCTCCTATCAGTGGTTTATAAAATCTTCACTAAAGTTCTTTCACACCGCTTGAAGGTAACACTGGACATGGCTCAACCGAGAGAACAAGCTGGATTCAGGAGTGGCTACAGCACAATAGATCATATCCATGTACTGAGAGAACTAATTGAAAGAGCGAGGGAATATGAACTTCCATTGTGCATGGCTTTTATCGATTATGAAAAAGCCTTTGGTTCGGTGAAACCATCAGCAGTTACCACGGCTCTGAAATCCTGCGGTATTGAAGATGCATACATTAATATTATTAATAACATCTATGAAAATGCAAGTGCAAAGATTCGGCTGTTTGAAAATACAACACACATAAAAATTGGAAAGGGAGTGAGACAAGGTGACACCATATCTCCGAAGCTCTTTAATGCCACATTGGAAAATGTCTTTCAATCACTGAACTGGAAAAACAAAGGGATAAAGATTAATGGAGATTATCTAACCCACCTTCGTTTTGCTGATGACGTAGTCATTTTTGCAACTACCCCATCAGAGCTGCAGAGTATGATCCAGGAACTTGCTGACAAGAGTAAAGAAGTGGGATTAAAAATGAACTTTCAGAAGACAAAAGTGATGTTCAATGCTTTTACAAGAAATGAAGATTTATCGATTGATGGAGAAAAACTGGAGATAACAGATACGTATGTTTATCTTGGACAGCAGATATCAAGTGAGGGTCACATTGATGAAGAAATTAATCGGCGTACAAAACTTGCCTGGAGAGCTTTTGGAAGAAACAGCATAATTTTCAAGAGCAATATGCCATTATGTCTTAAAAGAAAAGTGTTTGATCAATGCATCCTTCCAGTGCTTACGTATGGTGCAGAGACGTGGACCTTAACTAAAAGAGACATACAAAGGCTGCAGACAACTCAAAGAAGCATGGAGAGGTGCATGCTTGGTATAACCAGGAGAGATAAGAAGAGGAACTCGTGGATCCGAAAAATAGCGAGAGTGGAAGACATCATGATCAGAGTTAAATCCCTGAAATGGCAATGGGCTGGACATACTGCCAGAAGGACAGACCATAGATGGACAGCCGAAATTTTAGATTGGATTCCAAGGGACAGGAAAAGACCCAGAAAAAGACCACATGGGAGATGGGTGGATGAAATTCGTGAATATGCGGGAGTGACATGGAGGAGACTGGCACAAGACAGACCGTTGTGGAGGAAACTTGGGGAGACCTTCGTCCAGCAGTGGATTGATAATGGTTGACAATGATGATGATGATGATATGTGGTTGATTGTGATTCAGGTTTGTTCATGTCGCACACAAATTTACACCTGAGATTATCATGTGTGCATATCCCCAATGAGGTGGTATGTAGTATGTACTGTAATTCCTCACGTAATTGTACTCAATTTTATGTAGTCTGTGTGTGTGTGTGTGTGTGTGTGTGTGTGTGTGTGTGTGTGTGTGTGTGTTTTGCCACCCTGAAAAGTAGGATGTAGCCATCGTGTGAAGATTAAATTAGAAAGTGAAATACTAATAATTTTCAGCTTGAAGCCTGCAGAATTATTTTCATATTTACACATAATCCAAGAGAGAAAGGCTTTGTACCTCACTGTATCACTAGCAGACTTGAGTACTATGATACACACAGAATTACAAATTTGTGGTACCAAGTGAAGAGCAGTGAAGAATAACAAATCATATGCTGGTCATGCACACACAGATAGTGGTCAGTGCCGTGGTGTTCACCCCTTGCACAAGCAAGGTCATGTAGCACAGTATTATGTAATGGTGAATTGTGTGGTGAAATATGGAAAGATTTTGGCGCCTTTGCAGCTGTAGAGCCAGAAGTGGCACAAACAGTATTTCTTCTCCTTAAATTTATGTAATTAATGTGTGGTGTGATTAATAGTATGTACCTAGTCTTACCATAAATACTGTTATAAAGTATTCAATGAAATAAAAATAAATTTAAAGATATTTTAATATACCCGTGATATGACGTAAGTAGTACACTTGTGAATACATGGCACCAATCACTTGTCAAAGTGGCAACCTTTTGCCTTCACACAGTCCTTCAGTCTATGTGGCCACTCATCAGGAGCTTTACACATGATTTCCACAGGGAACGCTGCAACTGCCCAAACCAAAGAGTGTTTGAGACTGTCAATACTGAGATACTGAGATGTCAATTTCTGCAGGCCATGTCCTTCATTGTGGCCCACAACTTGTCCAATGGGTTCAGGTCTGGGCTGTTGGAAGGCCAATCAACTGGAGAAATGAAGTCTGGCAAATTCGCCTGAAGCCACTCCAGGGTTGACTTGGCCTTGTGAGCACGTGCAGAATCCTGCTGGAAGCTTCACTGTCAGTTTTAAAATAGGGTGTGACTCACATTTTGGATATCTTGCTTCAAAACCCTGTCCTGGTAAACTTTAGTGGATGTTTTCACTCCTTTCTCACAGAAATGGAGCTTCATGGTGCCCTCGTTGGAGACTCCCCACCAAACCATGATAGAAGCAGGAAGATAGCCCCTCATGATCCTTGGAGCTTTCTCCTGAGCTTCTCGTGAGGTTGACACATACACCCTGTCATTTTGGCGGTTGAAAGCCTCTTCAACAGTGAACTTTTTTTCATCGGGGAAAAGGATCTGTCTGTGGCAATTGTCTGTGTAACGTTGCAGCAAAGGTTTTGCTTTTAGCACCCTCTGCTGCTTCAGTTGTGGAGTGAGGAAATGCCCTGTACGCCGCCGGCAAGCTCTCGCCCTTAGGTCACTCTGCAGCACGCATGACATCAACATTCTTGAAATGTTCAGCTCACGAGCCATCACTGATTGTTTTATGACAGGATTTTGTCGATTACCGGCTGCCACTGGTTTCACTAGGTGAGCAGTCCTCACGGTATGCGCCAACCCTTTCCGGGGTGGTCAGCGATTGTCCCAGTCTCTGGGAACCTTTTTTATTGGTCCAGTAGAGAAAAATTCAGCTGATTTTCAGCTTCTTCAGCATGTTGAAAACTTTGGAAGCTGATTTTCCAACTTTGTGCAGTGCTATTACAGCAACACGATTCTCATAATTGCCCCACTAAATTGCAAGTACTTCATGAAACATATTATCTCCTGTGTGACTGAACGCACAATGATTCAGTAGCTGCTTCATGTCTCCTGGCTGGTCGGTGACGTTGCACACTTGTGCACGATCTGTCAAACATTTGTAACAGTATTTGTGCTAAGACTGGGTACTTCAGCATGCGTAGCATTGTTGCCTATGAGAGCAATCCTTAGAGCCAAGGCCTTCTTTCACGAAGACCTGAACTTAATGCCGGAGCAGTGCCCCCCCCCCCCATCAAAATCTGTGTAGGCATTGCCCAATGGTTTCTGTAAGCCACAGAATCTTAGTAAGCAGCATCATGTTTGTATGGGTTTTTTTTCTAATGCTTGCACCAAATGGAACGTCAGCATAATTTAGGAATTATGACTACCAAACCAAACCTTTTTTCACCGCATAGACATATTCAGCTGTGAACATAGAGCTTAAAGCAAAGGCACTTTCTCTCCTATGCATCACATGATCACACCTACCAGTGTGTCCTTATCTGTGCCCATGCCCTCCACATGCTCATAAATTATCCATTTCCTGCACTTTCAACTACAACTCAATGTCTCTATGACAGAAAACAACTTACCACATCATGAAGAAATGGTAAATGTTGTTCTTTCACAATACATGGAGACATTCTTCTATGTCAATCTGTTAAATTGAGATAAAAAATGCTAAAAAGTCATGAAATGACTCAATCACTCTAAAGCACCATTTATTTTCTAACACACTCCACAGAAAAGAGAATGCCTCTTGTTATGGCTCTCTCTCCCCCTCTCCTGTTTTTTTGGGGAGGGGGGGGGTAAGAGAGAGAGGCTTCCGAATTCCAAACATTTCTCGAGGGGCAGGATATATACAAGGTCTGATCAAAAAGTATCCAAATGCTACCCCCTCCCCCCATACCTTCCTCTCTTCTAAACTAGACAGAGCCCAGACTCTGAGTGCAACCTTGCCTTGGACTTGAATCTGCTTGTGTGAATTTTTTTAATTTTTGCTAACCTGTTGCCTGGCTCTGGAAGTTAAGGTTTAACATTGTGAATTCCATACCAATCACGTTCTTGTCTTGTGCCACAATGAGTGAGTGAGGGGAATCTGCATCAATTTTGCCATTGGCCACATATCAGCTGAAGCAATTTAAATGACTAGCCCACTTATCCCAGTGGAAGGGTCCAGGGCCTCCAAGGCCAAAAAAAGGCACAGAAGGTCTGCAGCAGTCATGCTAACAGCATTTTTTGACCAAGTTTGGTTCATCATGAATATGCTCCAAAAGGACAAACTGTGAATAAACAGTACTACCTGGCAGTTCTCTGTCACCTATGAGATGCATTGCAGCAGAAGAAACCTACACTTTGGCAACAAGATAACTGTCAGCTGCACAATGACCATGTCCCGCCCATTTGTCTCTTCTCATTCAGTCATTTTTGGTCAAACACCTGATCCCACAAGCGAGGCAAGCCCTATACTCTCCAGACATGGCTTATTGCAACTTCTGGCTGTTCTCGAAGTTGAAAATACCTTTGAAGGAGAGAAGATTTGAAGTCACAAAAGAGCTCAAAAAGAACACAATGCAGCACCTACTGGCAATCCCTGAAAGTGACTTTAAAAACTGTTGTGATCAGTGGACAGACCACTGGAACAGTATTATGTGTCAGAAGGTGTGTATATTAATGGATCTAGGACAGTAACACAATTGGTTACTTTTTAATAATTTCTACTCTAGGTTTTATCCCAAAACAAAGCAACATTATATATATCATCATCAACCATTATCAATCCACTGCTGAACGAAGGTCTCCCCACGTTTCTTCCGCAACGGTCTGTCTTGTGCCAGTCTCCTCCATGTTACTCCGCATACTTTCGAATTTCATCCACCCATCTCCCATATGGTCTTCTTCGGGGTCTTTTCCTGTCCCTTGGAATCCAATCTAAAATTTCGGCTGTCCATCGATGGTCTGTCCTTCTGGCAGTATGTCCAGCCCATTGCCATTTCAGGGATTTAACTCTGATCATGATGTCTTCCACTCTCGTCATTTTTCGGATCCACGAGTTCCTCTTCTTATCTCTCCTGGTTACACCAAGCATGCACCTCTCCATGCTTCTTTGAGTTGTCTGCAGCCTTTGTGTGTCTCTTTTTTAATTAATGTCCACGTCTCTGCACCATATGTAAGCCTTTGTGTGTCTCTTTTAATTAAGGTCCACGTCTCTGCACCATATGTAAGCACTGGAAGGATGCATTGATCAAACACTTTTCTTTTAAGACATAATGGCATATTGCTCTTGAAAATTAATTATATATAAGTATATATATATATCATGGGATGTAAGGTCAGGTGATGCGTAACATCACAGCCTCTCCTTGACAAATGTCAACCCCGCCTTCTCGTGGTGCATCCTGTTCCCACTAAAGGGGCTCTGACGACCGCAAATAGCGGTATAACTATACCATCGGGATCAGAGGAAATGCTATCCCACACTCACCAACCCGCTTGGCCAGCGTGGTGAGTTATGGCCAAACACCTCCAAAATGACTCTACAACTTAAATCTTGGCCCTCAGTCTCCGGCAGCTGGAATGTACCTGGCCAAGGCAGCGGCCAGTGCGACATGAAGGCAGAGGGTGCTAAGAATCCCCGGAGGACCGGACTAGGCTGCCATTTGATGCTGACCTTGGCTACCTACAACGGACGCTCCCTATCTTCTGATTCAAGGCTTCTTGAATTGGAAGAGGAACTACAAAGGATCAAGTGGGACATCGTCGGGCTAAGTGAGGTAAGGAGAAAAGGAGAAGATCTCATTGAACTGAAAAGTGGACATCTCTTCTATTATCGTGGGACAGATACTGGCAGAACTAGTGGTGTTGGATTTATAATAAACAAGAAACTGAAGGATAAAGTTGTAGAAGTTGAAAGTTCCTCTGACAGAGCTGCACGACTCGTTATCCAACTATCGAGAAGATACCAGGCTCAGATTATTCAAACTTATGCACCCACCACAAGTCATCCTGAAAAGAAATTGAAGAATTTTATGAGGAAATTCGTCATCTAAATAATAAAGGTAAGCAGCACTTGAAGATAATTATGGGAGATTTCAATGCAAAAATAGGGCACCGGCAACAGAATGAAACTTCAGTAGGTAAATTCGGTCACGGCAACAGAAACCAGCGTGGAAATACTCTCGTTGAGTTTGCAGAGGCAGAAGGATTTTTTCATCTTGAATTCCTTTTTCAAGAAAAAGCCACACAGGAAATGGACATGGAGACATCCAATTGGGACGACAAGTGAAATTGATTTTATTATGTGTAACAAAAAATTCGTCATCGAAGACTGCAGTGTGCTAAACAAGTTCAACACAGGTAGTGACCATAGATTGGTGAGATGTAAGATGCACCTCAACACTAAACTGGAACGTGGCAAGCTCATAAGACAAACAAAATGTATTGACATAACCAACCTTAAAAAACACCATAATACTTTCAAGTTGGAACTGAAGAACAGATTCTCTGCTTTAGAAGGCCTAACATCGGAAGAAGTGGATATTTCGGAAGTTAACAGAAAAGTAACCAAAGCTCTTATGGAAACAGCAACAAAATTAGCTGGGTCTAAGAACAAGTTGCATGTAAACAAATTATCAGGAAAAACCAAAATGTTGATGCAAAAGAAGAGAGATGAGGACAACTAAAGAAGATGTGACTTCCAAAGTGGAATATATAGAGCTATGCAAGACAGCACGAAAAAGTATCACTGAAGACTTAAGGAAATTCAACTGTGAGCTAGTGAGGAAAGCAATTGAAAACAACCAAAGCCTAAAGATAGCAAAGGGACATCTCAGTAAGGGAAGAAAACAGATTATGGCTCTGAGAAAAGAAGATGGTTCTATAACAAGAAATAGAGCGAAATTTTGACAAGAGTGAAAGATTTCTACTCCAAATTATATGAAAGGGATGATACATGTACTCCAGACATCATGAAAGATACCAGAGTTCTTCCAGTCCTCCCAGCAGAAGTTGCTCATGCAATCAAGAACATGAAGCGGGGGAAAGCTCCAGGAGAAGATGGAATTACTATAGACATCATACAAGAAGCAAGTGGAGAAATTGAAACAGTACTCGCCCAAATTTTCACTCGATGCCTTAATGAAGGGAAGATTCCTGAGGATTGGAACAATGCTACAATGATCCTGCTACATAAAAAAGGTGACATTGAGGATCTCAGGAACTACAGACCTATCAGCCTCCTATCAGTGGTTTATAAAATCTTCACTAAAGTTCTTTCACACCGCTTGAAGGTAACACTGGACATGGCTCAACCGAGAGAACAAGCTGGATTCAGGAGTGGCTACAGCACAATAGATCATATCCATGTACTGAGAGAACTAATTGAAAGAGCGAGGAATATGAACTTCCATTGTGCATGGCTTTTATCGATTATGAAAAAGCCTTTGATTCGGTGAAACCGTCAGCAGTTACCACGGCTCTGAAATCCTGCGGTATTGAAGATGCATACATTAATATTATTAATAACATCTATGAAAATGCAAGTGCAAAGATTCGGCTGTTTGAAAATACAACACACATAAAAATTGGAAAGGGAGTGAGACAAGGTGACACCATATCTCCGAAGCTCTTTAATGCCACATTGGAAAATGTCTTTCAATCACTGAACTGGGAAAACAAAGGGATAAAGATTAATGGAGATTATCTAACCCACCTTCGTTTTGCTGATGACGTAGTCATTTTTGCAACTACCCCATCAGAGCTGCAGAGTATGATCCAGGAACTTGCTGACAAGAGTAAAGAAGTGGGATTAAAAATGAACTTTCAGAAGACAAAAGTGATGTTCAATGCTTTTACAAGAAATGAAGATTTATCGATTGATGGAGAAAAACTGGAGATAACAGATACGTATGTTTATCTTGGACAGCAGATATCAAGTGAGGGTCACATTGATGAAGAAATTAATCGGCGTACAAAACTTGCCTGGAGAGCTTTTGGAAGAAACAGCATAATTTTCAAGAGCAATATGCCATTATGTCTTAAAAGAAAAGTGTTTGATCAATGTATCCTTCCAGTGCTTACGTATGGTGCAGAGACGTGGACCTTAACTAAAAGAGACATACAAAGGCTGCAGACAACTCAAAGAAGCATGGAGAGGTGCATGCTTGGTATAACCAGGAGAGATAAGAAGAGGAACTCGTGGATCCGAAAAATGACGAGAGTGGAAGACATCATGATCAGAGTTAAATCCCTGAAATGGCAATGGGCTGGACATACTGCCAGAAGGACAGACCATAGATGGACAGCCGAAATTTTAGATTGGATTCCAAGGGACAGGAAAAGACCCAGAAAAAGACCACATGGGAGATGGGTGGATGAAATTCGTAAATATGCGGGAGTGACATGGAGGAGACTGGCACAAGACAGACCGTTGTGGAGGAAACTTGGGAGACCTTCGTCCAGCAGTGGATTGATAATGGTTGATGATGATGATGATATATCATCATCATTATCAATCCACTGCAGGACGAAGGTCTCCCCAAGTTTCCTCCACAATGGTCTGTCTTGTGCCAGTCTCCTCCATGTCACTCCCGCATACTTTCGAATTTCACCTATTTTACTCAAAATAAAGTTTTATTCAGTATTTTTTTATAATATATTCTTTTTTGCTTTTATTCAGTTCCAAAATACTCAAAATTTTGAATAGATATTAATTCACGTGGCACGCTCAATACGGAAAACAAATCCTTATGCGCAAAATAGTGCAAGTGAAGAGCCGAAATGAGAATGCTTGGAAGTCTGCAGTGTCCGCCGAGTTGTCATGGTAACCGTGACGTCACCCTCCCCAATCTGCTCGCTCAAGTGAAGTGTTTCAGCTTCAGGCGCCTTACCTCTGCATCTTTCAGTTTTTGAGCGTAAAGTCGTGAGAGATCGCATTGGAGCGGGCGGACTACCAGGGTAGGGTACCTTGCAATCTGCTAGGGCTTTTTTCCTTGTGGTGCTGTGATACATTATTTTCCTAAGGGAATTTGTTCTTTCGTGCTTTGTGATTATTTGTCGAAAGCTTAAACTGATATTTTAGGTTTGTGTACGATTTAACTGATGGTGATAGTTTTTAGTATGCATCCTGTGGACGACATTGTTTGTAATTTATTGCAAACTCCATTTACTCTGTGGAAAGAAGAAAATAAAAGAGACATTTTGCTTCAAGGACGACCAACGGATTCACTGACAATTGTTGCCAAGAACGAAATCAAGAAGAGCGGTAAATCTAACAATATTAATTTTAAAAATTGTTGATTTGCTGAATATAAATGGATTTGCAGTACTTCTGTGTTAACTTTTTTTTTGGCCCTGCTTACTTTTTAGTAATAAACATTCGGCGTGGAATAAAGACGGATTCTCAGATTTATTAAGCGTAACACGGTCACTTCATAAACATCGTGATTCTAGTGAACACCTGAAATGCGGATTAATGTTAAGGAATTTTGAAAAAATTCAAAACACCATTGCCGATGCCCTGAGGAAGAATGCTAGGCTTTTGAAAATGCATTTTAACGAAAACGTTCGTTTAAATAGACTTTTCCTGCAGACAGTGATTGATGCAGTATTAGTCTATACTGTATTTGAGCAAACAAGAACTAGCATTCCATGGCCATGACGAAAGCATGGGCTCGATAAATCGTGGAAATTTAATTGAATTACTTTCATTGTTGATATGAAGAAGTTCTTTAGAAATTGAAAATCAACACGAAAGGATAAAACACTATTAAAATGAATTTATTGATTGTATTTCTGAATATATAAACGATCACGTCAAAAATTAAATAGTTTTTTATTGTTGATTCGGAAGGTGTATTGGTTGAGGGATTTTTTGGGTTTCCATGATGTGAATGAAGATGGAACGTCAGGAGCTTTATACAAAATGCTAGACAAAATTTCGGAACAGTCTGATTACGAACACAAATAGGACAATGTTACGATGGGGCAAGTATAATGTCTGGACACTTAAATGGGCTACAGAAAAAAAAGTTAAGGATAAAGCTTCTCAAGCTGTTTTTGTTCATTGCTTAGTTCACCGTTTGAATCTTGTATTACACCAGAGTTTTTCTAAAATTTCTAAGTGTCAAATACTTTTTGTAAGCCTAAGAGGAATTGCTTCGTTTGTTCACCATTCTGCGAAGCGGTCTTATACACTGATATCAACAACCGCAAGACGCAGACCAACCATAACAGAAACTGGATGGTCCTCCATTTCAAAATTAGTAAGTGTAGTTGTTGAATATTGGGATAAATTGAAGGAAGTGTTCGGATTTCTGACGAATAGCGAATAATCAGACAAAAAAATCAATTCATCCTGCCAATGGGTTTTTGAATGATATGAACACTTTCGAATTTACATTTTTGGCTCCACCGATCTATTATTCGAACTTTTGAAGAAAAAATAACTAAACACGGATTCTCAGATTTATTAAGCGTAACACGGTCGCTTCATAAACATCGTGATTCTAGCGAACACCTGAAATGCGGATTAATGTTAAGGAATTTTGAAAAAATGTTAAGGAATTTTTTTTGGCCCTACTTACTTAGTAAGTAGGGCCAAAAAAGTAAGGCCAATTGTATTTACTGTGTAACTCAAATTAAAAAAAAAAACCTCGTGAAATTTTGAGCCATAGAAAGAAATATGAGACACAGTTTGGAAAAGCTAGCAAAATCACAGAAATAAGCACGGGAATATGCTGCTCTTATACAGGAAACAGTTTTTCAAAATTATAAACAATTGTATTTTGAAATTTTGGACCACATTCCAATGGAAATGGATATCAGATTTCGAGACTGTAAGAAACTTCAATTTGTCTGACTTGCTGACACAACCAAATTCGAATAATTTAATGCATGCTTTCCCTCTCGCGCTCTTGAAAATCTACATTTTTACGGAAACATATTTACTAAACACCAGCGCCTTGAAAATTAACTGAGTCTTGTATATGCCGATGAAAATGAAGGAATATATTGACTGAAGAACTCCTTCGAATGTTTCACGGAGACAAAGACATTTTTACAGAAGATTATAAATTGGTTTTCCTCAGTTTAACAATTCCATCTACAAGTGTGCCAGTGGAAAGAAGTTTTCTTAAAAGAATACAGACTTGCTCAAGAAACACTAGTTCCCAAGAGACTTGCTTTTTTGGCAAATATTTCTATTCAGGAAGACATTTTATTGATGCTCACGAAGAAACAACCATCTAACCATCTTATGACGACATAATCGAGAAATTTGCAGCTTTAAAAAGGAAGAAAAATTGATTTAATATACAAAAAACAGGTAAGTTCTCATTAAAGGATTTTCACTGTAGACAGTATGTATCTTTTCATACTGCTCTTGTACCTCTTCACCTATTTTTCCAACCACGAGCCGCCACTGATCTGGTCTTCTTCTGGGTCTTTTCCTGTCCCTTGAAATCCAATCTAAACTTTTGGCTGTCCATCGATGGTCTGTCCTTCTGGCTCTATGTTCAGCCCATTATCATTTCAGGGATTTAACTCTGATCATGTCTTCCACTCTTGTCATTTTTCGGATCCACGAGTTCCTCCTCTTATCTCTCCTGGTTACACCAAGCATGCACCTCTCCATGAATCTTTGAGTTGTCTGCAGCTTTTGTATGTCTCTTTTAGTTAAGGTCCATGTCTCTGCACAATACGTAAGCACTGGAAGGATACATTGATCAAACACTTTCCTTTTAAGACATAATGGCATATTGCTCTTGAAAATTATGCTGTTTCTTCCAAAAGCTCTCCAGGCAAGTTTTGTCCGCCGATTAATTTCTTCATCAATGTGACCTTCACTTGATATCTGCTGTCCAAGATAAACGTACGTGTCTGTTATCTCTAGCTTTTCTCCCTCAATCGATAAATCTTCATTTCTTGTAAAAGCATTGAACATCACTTTTGTCTTCTGAAAGTTCATTTTTAATCCCACGTCTTTACTCTTGTCAGCAAGTTCCTGGATCATATTCTGCAGCTCTGATGGGGTAATTGCAAAAATGGCTACGTCATCAGCAAAACGAAGGTAGGTTAAATAATCTCCATTAATCTTTATTCCCTTTGTTTTCCCAGTTCAGTGATTGAAAGACATTTTCCAATAGGGCATTAAAGAGCTTCGGAGATATGGTGTCACCTTGTCTCACTCCCTTTCCAATTTTTATGTGTGTTGTATTCTCAAACAGCCAAACTTTGCACTTGCATTTTCATAGATGTTATTAATAATATTAATGTATGCATCTTCAATACCGCAGGATTTCAGAGCCATTGTAACTGCTGATGGTTTCACCAAATCAAAGGCTTTTTCATAATCGATAAAAGCCATGCACAATAAAAGTTCATATTCCCTCGCTCTTTCAATTAGTTCTCTCAGTACGTGGATATGATCTATAGTGCTGTAGCCACTCCTGAATCAGCTTGTTCTCTCGGTTGAGCCATGTCCAGTGTTACCTTCAAACGGTGTGAAAGAACTTTAGTGAAGATTTTATAAACCACTGATGGAGGCTGATAGGTCTGTAGTTCCTGAGATCCTCAACATCGCCTTTTTTATGTAGCAGGATCATTGTAGCGTTGTTTTCCAATCCTCAAGAATCTTCCCTTCATTAAGGCATCGAGTGAAAATTTGGGCGAGTACTGTTTCGATTTCTCCACTTGCTTATATATATGCAGTTTCAATGTGGTTTCCTTATACCCTTTGCTTCCTGTGCCAGAGGAGGTCAGAATGTTAAAGGAGGCTGTATCTAGTTAATCACTTTATTCACAGGAGTCTTTCCTCAGCATCTTCAAGTTGATGGACTTAGTCTCAAATTCTAGCTTCTACAGTTTTCAATGGACAAGTCTATAAACAAACTAGTTGCGCTCCGACGGGACTCTCACTTTCTTCCATCTTCGTGGAAGTGATCCTTTGTCTAATTGAGCAGCATATGTTCTCCAGCATCACCCTATGACCTACCACATGGCTACAATATCCAGACAACATATTTTTCATCTGGCCTCACTAAAAGGATGTATACTCTCCCACTTTTCCTTGATAAAATCAACAATACTTATGGTCAGTTTCACTAAGGAGCTTGAGCACAATAATGCCTTCAATATCTGAATGTTTTACTTGGCAAATTGCTTGATATCTGCCTTTGTACACAGGTCTATTATAAACTCACATCCATCCCCAACCTTAGGCTCCACAGCCTGTTCAGTCTCATTGAATATAAAACAGCTATCTTCTGTTCTCGAATTAGAAGTGCCTTCTCCATCTCCTCCGATGTCTAACTAAAAAGAGTCACCGAATTGGCCGCTGAGGCCGAATACAATCCGAATCAGATACATAACTATATCCTTTATCGATAAAGTCAAAATCAAGTGTTCTGATCTTTCAGTGCTGCAACTACGCTACCTACCTACAAATTTGAGAACGTTCTCCAGAAGATTTCCTACCAACTTGAGAACACACTCCAGAAGGTGATTTATGATGTTGGCATAATGTCTCCTGCATTATATACCTTGCTTAAGAGAAACATTGACAAGTCCCACTTTATTTCAAGCGTTACTACTTTGGAATGACCAAGTGTTCATTTAGAATTGGATTCACTGAGCATAAAAGAGACACAAAGGAAGGTGAACTAATCACAACCCTATCCAGAGAAGTCTTAAGTTCAAGTCTGCTGCTTCTATGTGGGATGATATAAAGAAATTAGCTTCCTCCTTCACTCCTAAATCTACAGGCATTTGGGAAACTTGGGAAATCATTACCAACAGTGAGGCTTGCATTGATAGCAATGGCATCTTTCTAGAGTTCATGGATTAGGATTCTAGAGTTCATGGATTAGGAACCTGTTCTTTGAATAATGCCTTTTCCCTTACAAGATACAGTGTGCCGCTGTCCTATCATTGAATGAATTAGGTACATCTGCACCTATCTGCTTATTGTCTAATCAACTTACAATGTTCAAATTGTTGAAGCGTTCTATTATTCATAAACATATTGCAGTTTTCTGTCTCCTTCCTTGATTGAAAATGTCATCTGTTGATGTGCGAAAGCTTGAAAACATTTATTTCTGTTTTCATGCCCATAAATCGGATTGCTAATATAGTTTTATTATTTTATGTATAGTTGTACAGTTCATCATTAATAAATTTAATCTAGTTAGCAGCTTTTCGTTAGTGTTTTAAGTTAATATCTCTTAAGTGGTTACCAGCATGAACTCTGGTTTCATAGTGAGAATAATTGGCAGTGAGACATCTAACACACAAAACATTAGAATAATTATTGATGACGACATATCACGCTTCAGTTACATAAAAATTACAAGTGTTGGGAGTTGGGACGACGTTTTGGTAGCGACTTCTACCTTCATCAGCCATGAAATGAAACACATGGTATTAGCATCAGATGTTGCCAGATTTCAAAATAGCTTTCCAAATGATAGGTATATAAAAAGGTGCGTCTGTATTACAGGTGTTCATGGTAAGGAAGATTTCAATGCTTTCGCGAAAGCACTCAGGTACCGCAAAAGCATTGAAATCTTCTTTACCCCAACACCTGTAATACAGACACACCTTTTAATATACCTATCATGTGGAAAGCTATTCTTAAATCCGGCAGCATCTGATGCTAATACCACGTGTTTCATTCCATGGCTGATGAAGGTAGCAGTCGCTTCCGAAACGTCGTCCCAACATTTGTAATTTTTACGTAACTGAAGCTTGATATGTCATCATCAAGAAGTATTTTAACTCTGGTTTATAGAAGAACTTCGAATTTATAGAATAAACTTCAAAGTGAACTGATTTTTCAGCATGTTCCATTAATTATTTTTCTGTTTAGTAGCTTAGCACAAGTGCTTACATGACTCTGGTCATCCCCTTTTATGCTTCCTTAAAAGAATTGAAAAAAAATAAAAAAAAATAAAAAAAACTGGTCATCCCCTTTTATGCTTCCTTTAAAAGAATTGAAAAAAAATATTGGCTATTTTGGTCTTTAACAGTTTGGTGATTGTTACCATCTTTTGTTAAGAACCAGTTCCCACAGTAGATTACTGGATAATTTTAATACTGTATCATCCTTCCCTAGAGTGTGGTAGATGCTCTTATGAAGGACTGTTAAGTTTGAAAAGGAAAGGCTCTCTAAAAAAATGTGTGTGGTTTATTCATTATCTTGGAATATATTAGAATAAATAGCACTGTAATTTTTGTTTTCTCTCTTTCAGAATCACACAGATCCCAAGCGCAGTGCTTCATCTGAGTGTCGAAAAGTTTTTATCCAGAGAGATTATTCTGAAGGAACAAATGTCAAATTTCAAACAAAATTTCCTCCAGAGCTAGAAAGCTTTGTAAGTTTTTCTGTTTTTAGTTTTAATGAAGAATTTTCATTAGAAGTTTAGTTTATGTGAGCTGTTATATCTGGTCACTTTTTTCCTAAGGTATTGTATGATGTGCATTTTCTTATGATGTATGTGATTTTAATTAGTTTCCTGTCTATACCGATGTCAATAGAGATTCATTACTTCATCATTTCATCTTTGCTTCATGGAAGATGTAAAATAAGTGGAAAAATTGTAGATTTTTTAAAGGCAATATAAAATTTTAAACATGGATTAAAAATGAGTGAGTTAAATAAAAAAAAAATGAGCAAAATTCACAATAAACAACTAACATCCAGCATTTAGAAAAGAAATTTCAAGTTTAATACAAGCAAAATAACAACTAAACCAGTGGAATTCTTTCTGTAGTGCTTGTTGCACTCGATACTAAAAAACTTATGTTTCCACTTCCTGTAATGTTTAGCATTTACATTGCTGTATAGGCAATGGCTGTTCATTTTGAGCATGTGCTGCACCTACCATTTTTCATGAAATTTTATTAGGTTTATGAAAGTTCTCTGAGTGGGAAGATTACATTAAAAACATTTTAATATGTTATATGTTTTTAAAAAGCACCATTATGTTAGTGAAAACTCTCTTGCATTTTTTTGCAGTTAAACGTTCACGGTTTTCTATCTGTAGCTCATGTACAATCTGAAATTCTGCCTCCCATGAGCACAATTCCTTGTGGCTCCAGGGTATTTGAGTATGTGCACTTCATAGATAAGTGTGAGAGCACATTTTCACATTGCCCATTCTTGTTCTGTTACCAGGGAAAACCTCTGTTGCTCACTCACAGCTGTGTCTTGCATTAGTCATTGTATTATTTTATATTTTTAAAGTGCATATCTTCTGTTTTGTCAATGGAATAATGTCAGTGATAGCTTAATATCTTTACATGAATACTGATATATGAGAAGCTGACTGTTGTCTTAATGATGAAATACAGTTGATAATTATCTGAAACATGTGTTCTCTCACATTCATTTGAACAGAAATTGGAAATTAAAAAATTGGGTACACCCATTCTAGAAGTTAAAGATAAAAATATTAAGGGAATCAGAAAGTTCAGTTCCGAAATATACCGCAAGGATGAATAGATATGTATCTGTGACATAAAAAAAAATACTGTACTTTTCTTCCCATGTTTATTGTTTTTGGACAAAATTTCATGATCTACAACTAATGTGAAAGATTTTCAACATTTAGCTAACAAAATTCAGAAACATAACCTACACACATGAATAAAATACTGATTTTGGCTGTACAAACATGACATCAAACATGGTATGGCAAACATGACATCACAACTAGATTCTAGTTACAGATAGCAAATTCAGCAGTAAAATGAAAAAGTGAGAAACAATCAACACATGTTGTCACATCTTATAAATTATTAATTTTTGTGGCACATTTGAACTTGCTCTACAAGGACATGGCAAATCAGACTCTGCATCCCATCCTGAAATGTTTTTTTTTTTTGGGGGGGGGGGGGGCATCTTACCTCCTTGAGGTACTTTTTATTACCATTTTGAAGCAGTGGCTTACGTCGAAGTTAGTAACAAAAAATCATGATACACAATCTACATATACTTCTTAATCATGAACAATATAATTATAATATATAATAATAATAAGGGCATAGCTCTGTTAAATAAATTTAGAAAATTCTAACCAGAAAAATAATTTCATCTAGTGCTTCTTCTAATCATTTAACTTTCTTGTACTGTAACATCACTAGTAACTGCGTAAGAATAAATGTACAAAAGTCAACCTCCTTAATTGTTGTGGCAACCTGATTATTTCCCCTATAAATTTAGGGGATCACCCCCACCTTGAGAAAGTTCTCTGTGCCATGGCCCCTCTCCCCTTGGGAAATTTCTGGGTGTGCTACTGTTTTGAAGCATATAAAAATAGTAATATATCGGTTCTTGTCACACATGCTTGACTTGCTAAGCCACGAGTTGCCACTGTGTGTAGATGTGCTGTTTGATTTATGAATTCATGAGCACTAGTGTTATTTTTGTGAAAGTAGAATCATGATTACTTCAGTGATTTTCATCATCAAGAGTAGGAAAATGTAACAGCCATTTTTTCTTTCTTTTTTGCCAGGTGTAGTTTCACTTGTTTCTTGTTTTGTTTTTTTTACTTGTTTTTAATGGTTTAATTATTATATAATTTTTTAGCAGTCTACAGAATGTGGATTTCAGCAGTTACTGCACAGTTTCATTGTACTTAGAAGTAAAAATAAAAGCAAATTATCAGACATTTCTTATCATCATACCTAGCACAGTAATAACTCCAATGCTGTTAAAATAGCAAAATAAATTTTACTGGTACTTTGCTGAAGCAGCAAGGCAGCTCTAATTAATCTTGGTCATCCTGTAAAAGAGGAAGAGATGATGTCAGACTATGCATAACAGAGGAAGAGCCCCACTTCATACCAGTTGAAATGAGTGAAATATGGTAATATATATATGCAGGTACATCAACATATGTGTTTGCATTTAGGATGGAGCCTTATGTAATTTGAGTGTTTCTTCTGTACAAGACAATGTTAATGTGCAAGCATTAGTGATTTAACGTGTGTAATTTGATGGTTTGAGCATGTGTCATCTTGGAGAGAATATATTTCTGTGACAGGTGTTAAATTCTAAAATAACTGGTTGCAAACCAAAGACAAGATGTATTGATGGTGTGAAATGGGCCATTAGTGATAGAATGAGAGTTTTGTCAAAGGCACAGAATCTTGTAATTACCTGCAATTACTTTACTTTTGATCTCCTGTTAATGGAAGAGGTGATTAGAATCAGTCCTGCATCAATGATGTATGAACAAACTCAGTTATTTAAGGTAGTAACCCACAGTGAGCATTTTGTTAATTATGAAGATCAAGGAACCAGCACAGAATGTATTAAAAATGTGAATACAGATTCACTATCATGATAAATTTGCTAGTGTGTTATCATTAACTAGCTATGCCTGACATATATGAATATGGAACAGACTCCAGTTATCATTACTGTATAGTGAAGTTTATCTAGTCTGCCATAATGTAGGATAACTGGTATCTGCAGTAGTGTTCTGTATGAGTAAGAAAAAAGCATTAATGTGCTCGAAAATGAAAAGAAAATTTTGACTATGATCAGCATTGTTTCAGTACCGATGCTGATCGCCTCTGCTACCACTACCCTGCTTAGAATTAAGAATGAAACAAAGAAGCTTTTCTTGGTAATGTCTGTTCAAGGCTTCCAACATTCCTTGATCCATTGGTTCTTTAACAGTAGTCATATTTGCTAATAGGGAAATAGATTTCATGCCACATGATATCTTCTGACGAGGCATTGTCCAATAATAAAACAGCTTTTTCTGGTGGATTTTCACCATACTGTAATTTTTTTATGTATGAAACAAATTTAGAGTGAAACCATTTCTCAGAAATTTTTGAATTCACCCAGTTGACTTTTGATTTTATTTTTTTTACTACAAATTTAAATTTACAATTATTTAAGCCCCAGGGCTTAGCAGATTTATCAGTAAAAAGTGGAGGTAATTTGTATTCCCCACTGGTGTTACTACAAGTTAAAATTGTGACTTACCCTCTGCTGAACTTGAAACCTATAGCTGCTTGCTTCTCATGAGATGTTGCTTTTGATGGTAGCACTTTAAAATACAGTCCAGTTTAAGCAACATTACAGAACTTATCTAGTTGCAGCTCTTCAATCCTGATCAGTTGTGAAAATGTGGCTATGAAGTTGTTGGATGCTTTAGTTTTAGCAGATAGTTGCAGAAATTTTTTTCATCTCAGCTCAGTTTTTTTATTCAAAAAAATTGCCTTTTCCTGCAAAATGGATCCAGATGTTGATAGTGTTGGGATACATCTTGAACCTATTGCTGCATAAACCACAAAAAACTTAAAATAAATAAATGTGTCATCTAACTCATCACTCTTTGCTCTTTTAAAAGTAGCTTGTTTGGTTATAGAGTGTTTGGATACACTTTTAGCACAGTATTCTTCAATTTCTACATGGTTTTGTCACTTTTTTTCTCTATTGGTATGACCACTGTTTTATGTTTTGCTGAAAACTTGCTACAGTTAGCCATTTTACTACAGTTGCCTAGAAGTTACTATTTTAAGCTGAAAATGTACTTACATACTTTCACAACATCAAAATATTATACACTTTTCTTTTCAGACATAAGGTAAATTGCTCTTGAAAATTGTTTCTTTCAAATACACTCCAACCAAGCTTTATGTGCCTATTAATTTCTTTTACCATGTGGCTTTTACTTGACATCTATTGTCCGAGGAAGATGTAGGCATCAGTTGCGTCTAAATTTGCCCCCGTCAACTGCTAAATCTTTAGTTTTCGATCGTACTCTGCAGCTCTGAGGAAATACTTGTGAACATGACTGTCAGCAGCAAAATGAAGGTGAGAGTGAAATAATCTGCATTAATTGTTATTGACTTCTCATCTCAGCTCAGTGATTGAAAGACATTCTTCAATGTAGCATTGAAAAGCTTGGGAGATATGGTGTTACCTTGTCTCACTCCCTTTCGAATTTTTATATGTGCTGTGTCCTCAAACAGTTGAACCTTCACATTTGCAAAGATGTTATTAATGTATGCATCTGTAATTCCACAGGATATAACTGCTGATGGATTCACAGAATCATAAGCCTTTTCATAATCAATAAAAACCATACATAGTGAAAGTTCATATTCATTTGCTATCTCAGTTACACTATCTACCAACAATTAATTGGACACCCCTGCAATCGATGATATCTGCGGTCCTGATACACGTCACGGCTGCCGCCGTTAAATATCATGTGGGAAACAACAACGCAACCAGTCGCATGCAAGATGTCATGCACGTCGGAGCTCTCTGATTTCGAGAAAGATGTAATCGTTTGGTATCACAGAAATGGCCGATCCATATGTGACATATCCAGCGAGTTGAAGTACCCAAAATCGACAGTGGCCTACGTGATTGGCAAATGGAAGATGAGAAGTGACTGTTGGAATGTGCCCCGTCCTGGCAGACAAATGAAACTGGGAGTTAGAGACCGATGGGTGCTGCCCAGAGAAATTTGGAAGAACCGCACCAAATCGATGGCCTACATCCACGAGGAGTTTCAACAGGTATCCGGGAGTGTTCTTTCGATGAATATCATCCGTAAGGAAGCCCATCTGCTCGGTTATCATGGACGTGCTGCCACCCACAAGCCTTTGATCACCAAGTCCAATAGCGCTGCTCGTCTAACGTGGTGCAAAGAACGTCGACAGTGGACCATTGAACAGTGGAAACAGGTTTTCTGGAGCGACGAATCAAGGTTCACCCTCTACCGTTCGAATGGCAGGGTCTGGGTTTGGCGTCTGCCTGGGGAACGCCTCCTGCCGGAATGTATTGTGCCAACTGTGAAGTTCGGCTGCGGTGGAATTATGCTATGGGGGCGTTTCTCCTGGTATGGCACGGGACCCTTGGTCACAATTCCTGGTAGACTCAATGCTGAGACCAACTGCACCATTTTGGTTGACCATGCGCTGCCTACTTGTGGCAGTTTTACGGGTGGACCCATGTTACTTTCAGGATGACAATGCCACCTGTCATGTTGCGAGGTCCACCATGGTTTGGTATGGTGACAATGGGGTTAATCGAATGGACTGTCCTGCGCAGAGCCCGGACCTTAACCTTATCGAGCACCTCTGGGACGAGTTGGAGCGTCGACTTAAGGGGTGCCCCTACCGTCCGAAATCGGTGAAGGAACTGACATGTCTTCTCCAAGCTGAGTGGAAGAAAATACCGCTAGCCGTCGTACAATGCCTGGTTGAGAGTATGCCCCGGAGGGTCGCAGCTGTAATCGCCGCTCGTGGAGGCTCCACCAACTAGTGAAAGTGAATAAACTTCGTTTTCCTTTGCTATCACAGGTGTCCAATTACTTGTTGGTAGATAGTGTAGTTCTATCAGTACATGGATATGATCTGTATTTCTGTAGCCACTCATGAATCCAGCTTGTTCTCCTGGTTGAGCCATGCTTAGTTTTGTTTCAAGCGATGTGACAGTAACACAGTGGAGATTTTGTAAAGAACTGATGGGAGGCTGATGGGTCTGTAGTTTCTCTCTCTTATGTAGTGGGATTGGTGTAACATTGTTCACCCTTAGTCACCTAGAATCTCCCCTTCATTGAGGCATCTAGTGAAAACTTGTCTGGTTTTTATTTCTTCACTTGCTTGCTGTACCAATGGTCCCCCATAATTCCATTAATTCTGTCTTCCACTTGTGCTCTTTTCCATTTCATGTTCTTAAATGCTTGGGCAACTTCTGCTACTTGGAGGCACTGTAGTGCGTTTATATTTCTTTATGTCTGTAATAAATGTATATCATTCATAATTATTAGTATAGCGTTTTTTTTTATACTTTTGACTCCTCTCAAAATTTCACCCCTATTTTTTGTTAAGTACCATCATTTTTTTTTTTTTTCTGTGTGCCATGACTTTTTTGTTTTCTTCCATAACTTAGATGAGCCATTGTTTTCTTCAGGCTTTAGTTGTTCACAATTTTTTTTTTTTTTTTGTTAGTTCACAACTGAATTTCCCACTCAGGTCATGAAGTATCTTTGTAGTGCATGCTTGGTTGAAATGGAAATGAAGAGAAAAATATTGATAACCATAATTTCCAATGGGAGCCTGCACACTAGATCAGAACAGAATGGAATTTTTGGGGATTGCTTACAATAATGTTTTTGATAATTCCAAACGATTCCGAAGCATTGTGCATTCATTAACTCAAGTTCACCTGCTTCAGTTATTTACCTTATTGAATAATCAGACTATATAAGGTTTTGGCACAACCTGATTTTTCATGTTTTCATTGATTTTATTGTGAGTTGTTCATTTTGTTTTTGTTTTGGAAATGTCTGTTGACAAGAAGTTAATCGACAATGTACAAATCCAATTTTGCACATTGGTCACAAACATTACTGCAATAATATGATGAAAGACAATGTGTGTGAAGGAATAGTAGAAAATTTCCCTGGATTTCTGGATCTGATGAGTCAAATGACTTTTTTTATTCCTTTTGCATTTAATAAAAATATGTTTAGTCTAAAAAAATATATAATAAAAATTACATTTGTAGGTCATATTACATATCACTGCTATAAGATCACCTTATTCTTCCTCTGTGTGTGTGTGTGTGTGTGTGTGTGTGTGTGTTTTTGTCAAGTTTTGCTATCATTGTTATTTTATTAAATTTATGTCTATTCGGTTTTATGCTATTATTTGTAAGTCTGCAGTTTTTGCTCCCAACAAAGAAAAAATAGATATCACTTCATCACGTGTCCACATACTTTTACTTCATTCTGTATTTCACCTCTCTGTTGCTGTGCCTTCTGATTAATTGAAATATATTCTTTGAAAGCTTCCAAGTACTGCAGTATCTCCTGCCTGGGTAGGCATGCAATGCCTTCATGTGGCTCATTGCTTTCTAGATCTCTGGGCTGATGACAATTGTTTGCAGCCCCCCCTCTCCTTATGATCTGTTATGCATCCAATCGCCAATGATCGGGACACACACAACACTTAAGATGTTTTCAAAATGGGTTGGCAATAGCAGTATTACTGCTAAATATCTGAGTATTGTGTTTAAATTTAATATATAAGTTAACTTTGTTTGGTGTGAATTCTCCCTTTTCTCTGGAACCAGTGTCTTTAAATTATGAATAAACAACTAATAATTACTGTAAACCTTGCTAGAATTGGAAAGTACTGAAGGGAAGAGGTTTTTTTTTACTCAAAATGCACATGCACAGTGTTAATATATTCTTATGATTTCCATACAGAAGCACCTTCATTTTAACTGCTCTCCAACCATGTAGCTTCTCAGAAAACTTGAAAATTGCATCATCCTGGAGTGGGAATTGAGCCCTCATTACATGATTAAAATTCAGGCATACTACCATTGCATGAGAACTATGAATTTCTGTGTATATGAGATGAAGCAAATGTAGCATAACTTGAGATTTTTATTCTTCATTGATTTCTGAAACAATTTTTGAAACTAATGATAAAATCTGAAGAACAGTAGATTCCTGACCTGGATCTGATTATGAATTAAAATGGTCACCATCATTACTAGGAGGCATCAGGACTAGCACAAAATTTGAAGTTGGTTCAGGTTTCCAAGCTAATCTACATTTGCTTAGTCTTCTGTATTTAGCAATTCACTGTCCTGTGTGGTGTAATGGTAACATGCTTAAACAGAAATTGGGAGATTTTAGTTTGATTCCTACTTCAGGATGATGCAATTTTCAAATTTTCTGAGAAGCTACATGGAAAACAGTTAAAATGACAATGAAATAATACACTTGTAGGTGAAAATAATATGTTGGTATGCCTTGCTATGTACTTGAGATTATTTATGTTTCACTGATTTTCTGAAACAGTTGCTGAAATTAATGATATTATCAGAAGGAATATGTTAATACATTCTGTTCACTGTTAGCATTAAGCGGATTACTCATGCCTTCCCAAAGAAAAAAAAAATTAAGGTTTTTTTTTTTTTTTTTTTTGCAGTTTTTAGGGGTTTTTTTTTGCATTTTCAGTGTTGCTTTTAGCATGCCATTTATACATGCATTTTTGAAGCAACAATTACTGAGTCCCAATATTTTATAAATATTTTCTTTTACAGATTGAAAGACATCTTTTTGAAGAAACTATCAATACATTGAACACCATTTATGCTGAGGCTGAAAAAACTAGTGGCAGAACATTTTGTGAAGGTTGTTTCGCATGCATCACGGCTTATCTTATATACTTGTGCATTGAAACCCATTACCAAAAGGTTTGTTATTTTTACAGTGCCATTTTTCAGTTAGTCAAAAATATGTGTTTATGATGTCACTATTTCTTTTTGTTGCAAAGACTGTTTAAAGTACCATGTAATGTAGTGTGCTAAAAAAAATGTTCTGTTATAGTGCATTAAAGGTTGCTTAAAAGGTTTTAATAACACTTAATTTAACTTACTGTTTTATTTTTGTAAGTATTTCTCGATATATCAAGATGGGAAAACATATTCGTCTTTAGTTAATATCCATTTAATGATAATGGTTTAACTGTTGTAACTTTTTACATGTTATTTTTCTTTTGCGTCAAATGCATTTCTCGATTGAAAAATACTGTAATTAACAGCAAGAAATTAGATAGATAAAATTCATACCATACCTTTTGGTTGTAACAGTTGTTTGGCTTAGTCGTCGGTACGTTATCTTTCACCCGGTTCTTGAGTTTAAACACTCCAAAAACAGTAGGTACATTGTTCTTGGAGGTGTACATACTCATTGATCACGAAGTTTAAAAAGAGGGGGGGCATGGAGGAGCTTTCTTGAAGTCTATTTTGACTAGAATACCTTTAAGTCTGAAATTCCAAAGATCGACAAGGGTGAGGGGGCTCGGAAATCCATTAGACCAGTATAAAGAGTCTTTTTTAAAAATCCATTTGCTCCAAGAACATGGCATAGTCAGTGTGGACTGTGGAAGGAACAGACAACTCAGTCTCAAAAGATGGCAACCAAGTTTGCCCAAATGCATTGGACAATACAGCCAAAAAGTCCAGCAATATTTTCGGTGATTTGCGTTTTCTTGTGCGAAAATTTTTCGAATGACTCATACTTGTACATCCTGTACTAAGGTATTTTAATGTTTTACAGTTCATTTTAGTCCTTTGGTTTTTGTCATGACTACCCTTCTTGAGCAATTGGTTCTTTTAAAAGAGACTTTTTATACTGGTCTAATGGATTTCTGAGCCCTCTCACCCCTGTCAACCTTTAGAATTTCAGACTTTAAAGGTATTCTAGTCCAAAATAGACTTGAAGAAATATGTTTTTTTTTTTTTTTTTTTTTGTATCTTCGTGGTCAATGAGTACATACACCTCCAAGAAGAACTTACCTACTGTTTTTGGAGTGTTTAAACTCAAGAAACGAGTGAAAGATAATGCACCGACGACTAGACCAGCAACTGTTACAACCAAAAAGGTATGTTACAAATTTTGTCTATCTAATTTCTTGCAGTTAATTACAGTATTTTCCAATCGAGAAATGCATTTGTTGCAAAAGAAAAATAACATGTAAAAAGTTACAACAATTCAACCATTATCATTAAATGGATATTAACTAAAGATGAATATGTTTCATTTTTGATTGGTCTAGTCAAGTTTCCAAAAGCACACTTTGTAGAATAAGCCCTTTTTATTCTGTGTGTGCTTAACATGTGTTTATTAAAACATTTAACATGCTTTCTGTTGATGAATCTTCATGATTGCACAATTTCTAATGCCACAGACATCAGGGTATGAAACTTTTTCATTTGTTATGGACACAGTTAAGAAACATGAAAAATCTGTAAAAAGCAAATGTTTTAGCTGATAAATTGAAACAGTATCAAAAACACCTGATACTGAGCATTGTTAATTAGTGTTGTTATTGTTCTTCAGACGGGAAAGGCAATGGAATTGAACGAGTTTGACAAAGGCCAAATTGTAATGGCCAGACGACTGGGCCAGAGCATTTCGTAGACTGCAAGCGAGTTTGGCAAAGGCCAAATTGTAATAGCCAGATGACTGGGTCTCAGAGCATTTCATAGACTGCAAGCGAGTTTGACAAATGCCAAATTGTAATGGCCAGACGACGGGATCAGAGCATTTCGTAGGCTGCAAGCGAGTCTGACAAAGGCCAAATTGTAATGGCCAGACGACTGGGTCAGAGCATTTCATAGACTGCAAGCGAGTTTAACAAAGGCCAAATTGTATTGACCAGACGACTAGGTCAGAGCATTTTGTAGACTTGCAAGACTTGTGGGATGCTCACCTTCAAAAAGTGGTCCGAGGAGGCAAAAACCACAAACCGTCTTCAAGGTATGGGCCAACCGACCACAGCTCATCAATGCTAGAGATGAGCAAAGACTATCTTGTATGGTATGAGCCAACAGAAGAGATACTGTGCCTCAACTCTCCACTAATGCAAATGCTGGTGATGGGAGTAATGTGTCACTACACACAGTACATTGCATCCTGTTGAAGATGGGCTCTGTGGCTGCAGTGCCCATGCTAACCTAGGTTCACAGTTGATAGCACCTACAAATGGCACATGAACTTCAAAACTGGACCTTGAGTGATTGGAAGAAGGTCATTTGGTCTGATGAGTTTTGTTTTCTGTTGTACCATGTGGATGGCTGGGTATATGTGCATTGCTTACCTGGGGAAGTGTTAACACCAAGGTGTACCATGGGACAAAAACAAACAGGTGGAAGAAGCGTAATGCTTTGAGCAATGTTCTGCTGGGAAGATATTCTATTCTAAGCATTGGGCCTGCATTATTGCATTTGAGAAAGAGGGGTATGCCTATTGAATGGTGTGAAGTTTGGATACTAACCCATTAAAATTGCTGTTAATTGAGAGACTAAACATGGACTGTTGCTACAATAAACATTTTGCTCTTGATGAACAGAAAAAAGCAAAAAGTGCATGCTTATAAGTATCTTAGCTCAAGGGGCTGAACATCGTTGTTATATTTTTCCTATTTCAAATGCGGTAGGTTATAGTTACTGTGTATAGTCTAGCTCACAGTCATAATTTTTGAAACAATTTGATACTTACAGTAGTACCAATGTATATCATAACCGGTTAGTCAAATAGTCAAGAAAAGTTATTTTATGCTGGTATTTATTTTTGCTAAAGGGAAGCAATTTTTACAGAAGTTCTGGTATCAATTCAATAAATATAGCAAAGTAACATATCTATGTCTGCTGGATTTACTGGTAGTTCATGCCAATTCAAAAAGCTTCATCAAAAGAAAAATTAGTAAAATGGGAAAGAAATGTGCAGAAACAAGTTTGACTGAACTGCACAATGCACTTTTTGTATCAATACTGTATGACAAACAGCCCTATTGCTTTAATTTTGGAAGAGTAAAATGTATTTTTGCAGAGTTCAACAGAGAAAAAATTAAAGTAAGCTTTTTAATTTTACTTTATTCATTGAAATTTGTTATTCTCATTATTTCAAATATCCAATAATTCACTAGGCAAAAAAAAAAAAAAGTTCCACTAATCTGTATTTGAGTGGTATGCATTATTAATTCCATGAAGCATGATTTTTCACTGAGCTGAAAATGCAGCTGTAGATTAAATTGTAGCTATAAAATAAAATATACCTGTGAAACTAAGCCTTTTAGAAACATGTAAGGAAATGCTTTATCATGGTTGGAAGCAACTATGTATACCGCTTAATAGTAGTAGTTACTGCTGACAGATATGCTAATGCCCAGTAGTGTGCGGTTGTTGTATGTAACACATGTATTGCATGCACAATTTTGCTCTCTGAAGAAAAAGAAAGAATAATACGAAGAAAAGCTTTGTGCTGCAGTTTTTTATGGTAAAAATTTAAACTAAGTGCCAGGTTTTAGAAAAGTTTTACTTAAAATGAAATTCACATATTTGTGTGTATTTTAGCCTAACTTGAAAGCATGAATGTGAACCTAACTTCGTATCATGAAGCCTGTACTCATGTGAGATTGTGCTGTGCAGTTAGCCTATCCTTGCCATGTCAGTCAGAACAGCAGCGAAGAAAAGCACTGTATGCAAAATTTCTGTTGCATTCAGGGCTTGGGCAGTCAACCAATTAGAGAACCGGAGTTTGTTCCCTCTCTCCCCAATGCTTATTCCCAATCGGTTTGTGGCTTTACCTGCTGTTGAACCTTTTGTCGAAATGTGAAATGGACTGTTGCATCAACCAATAGAAAGGTAGTTTTCTTTTGATGGTCAATATCTGCTTCTAGTGCATAATCAGGGTTCCCACTCAACCTGGAAAACAAGGAAAACCTGGAATTATCAGGGAATTTGAAAATGGTTCCAAAAATCAGGGAAAACTCAGGGAAAATTACCCTTTTTTGTAAAAGTCAGGGAAAGGTCAGGGAAAGGTCAGGGAAAATTACCCCATTTTTTTTTTCGTAAAAATCAATGGATACTTTATTTTGCCAAAAAATCTTATTTTTCAAGATTTCAAACTTTTGCTTTCAATTACTGCCTGCCTAGAATTTGGTAGATCTTACTTACAGTTATATTAAGTATTTCCTTTATTCTCTAAAAAAAGATGCAAAATTGAATTTTTAAAATTGCCAGTAATTAAGCTTTTGTTCAATTTCTGCAGGCAGTTGTTATAATATGAAACAATTAGGCACAATGGCTCCTGCTTAAAGAAAGACTTCACAAGAGAACCAACCAAATGATGGATCAAAGTCCTTTGCCTGTTGGTTCTTTTAAAACATGTTTCTTTGAACAGAGCCATTCCATCATTAAGCTTAGCTGCATTGTGTTATAGAAAAACTGAAACTATTCAACTGACAGATTTTTTCTTACATATGACCTGTTTCTATGGAAATGTATTTACAAATTCCATGTGGGTAGTATTCACAAAAGTTCACAGAACTTTGGTACAAGAAATAATGTGCACAGTTAGTTGTTATTAATGAAAAGCAGGTAATTTTATAAAGACAAATTACATAAAGAATTTACAAGTGTGTGTTTTGATGAGAAAAATGAATGGAATGGAATGAAATGTAACAATTCTTTGCAACATGCCACTCTGGAAAACATTAAAAACCACCTGGAAAACCTGGAAAATTCAGGGAATTTTTTTTATTACTTTTGAGTGGGAACCCTGATAATATTTCAGAGGGATTATTTCTTATTCGGTTGAAAAATTGTACAGCTGCAGTTTTGTATATTTCTTGCCTTTCTGGAGCACTAAAATGCTTCAAGATAATTTAAGCAAACTGCAAAAGGTGAATAAGGAAACAGGTGATGCAAAATAAATGTTTTTAGATTCCCTAAGTTTTATTGAAAAATCCAAATGTGTACGCAATGAAAGACCAGTCTCAAACCTGAGTTGCTTAATGTTGTCATTAAGTATATGCAGGTTAAATATACACACATATTAAATTTTTTAATGCTATTATTTACCAAACATACAAGATTTATAGTGTTTCAAATCCCCAAAGCTGTTTTGTTGGCTGTGTTTATTATTTTGTAATGAAACTATTAGAAATTGTTTACCCTTTCCTTACGAAAAAAATAAATGTAAAACTCAAAAATTGTCAAAATTTAGATTTAAATCAGTATAACTATACGAGTAATCTGAATTTGTTGGCATAAAACAAAAATCAAAGGTTCCAAGCTTTTGCAAATCAAGCAGATGGCTTTTTCAATGAAGGTAGACCACCTTTCTGCCTGGTAGTTTCCAAATCAGGGATGATAACAATCCTTTCCATATAGGATAGTTATCATCCCCCATAACTATCCTATATGGAAAGCTTATAGGCTCAAAAAATTGTGATACAGAAAGCATAGAGTTTTCCAAAGAAAGTCCAAATTCATTCAAAGAGAAACATATCCCACTCATTTTAATTTTGTTAGGTAAAGTGAATTAAGTGGGTTTTTTTTTTACTTTTTCCCATGGACTAAACAGTAAAACAGTCTGCAAATTGTTCAAAGCTTTACACGAATGTGGTTTGGATAAATGCTTGAGGGAAATAATATGTTGTGCCATCAAATTGTGGGAATAAAAACCTATTCATGCAGTATAATGCCAAGATAAGACAGACATATTACCTAAAAAATGTTTTGATAACAATTGAAGTTCTGCTGTAGATTTTTATGTCAAAGCCTATATTTTAAGACAAAGTAATGGAATAATAATTTTAAAAAAATATCACTGGATGGAATTCAGTTACAAATGATGTTTTTTTTTTTTTTTTTTTTTTTTTTCATCATGCCTACACATAATGTTCACTGCATGCCACTGCTAATGGCTGATTTGACACCTTCAGTCAACTTCTTGGTGTGTGTACTAGCATCTCAGAATTTAACATCTGTTTAGGCAGTTGTTCATCTTGTGTACGATGCAGAGGACTCTAAGCTATCTCGGTACAATGCCATTATTATTATTTTTTTTTTTTACTGCTTAAGTTTCCAGTGCAGTTCTAATTCTGTTTTGGTACTACATCTGCCTATTTCCTCCAAAGATTCCTCTTATCACTTTCATGTCTGCAGCTTCTAACTTCCTACAGAGCACTTTACTTACTTTACCCTCCTGCCATAAGAGGATAGGTTTAAATGCTGCAGTTTATAAAGTTAAACTTCTTTCTTGGTGAAAATGCTTTTATGCAACTGATAAAGGGTGTTACTGTGCTGTGTGAAATCTGTTGTTGAGCTCCATATCAAGCTTTCCATTTTAATTGATAATCCCAGGCCCAGATTATTAAAAGCTGTTACTTATTCTAGAATCCTGTTCTGTGAAATCAGTAGTTTTTGGAGTTTCACTTAGAACCTTTGATTTTGACTTACCAACAACGATATCCATCCCAATTTTTTTTAATTTTGTTTGCTTATTATGCTTAGCTGATTAAGGTTATGTTATAACTTGTTTACACTCTTAGAAAGCAGCACAAAATATCAGCATACAGTAAATGATGCTAGGACCACCTACTTCAACATTCAAATTTGCTGTCCTTGAACACTTTGTCGATATGCAACACAGCACTGAACTGTTCTCTGAGATTCAGAGGGGTAACTCCTCAAAAGAAAGCTCATCTCTTAGATTATAGTTTAAAACTGATGGAACTATGTTTTATTTACTGTTGATTTATCAATACTTATAAACAGTGTATATAGGTCATATAAAATAAGGTACATTAGTGATTTGCTTTTTCCTTCCTTTCTATAATTTAGTGTCTAAAACGGATAGCTGAATACCTGGACGACCAGAATGAAACCCTATATCTGCCCCGCAATTTACACATTACAGATCCCATAGAACGAGGACTGAGGGTAGTATCCTTTAAAAATATATGTACATAGTTTCTGGTAGTAATTGTTACTTGTTCTTTTTAATTTCAGATGTCTTTGCATGTGTGCGTGTGTGTTCTCCCATTTCTATGGAAATGCTGTTAACCAGGGGTAGATAAAATCCAAAAATTTTCAGGTGCCAGTTCCTTTTCATTACAAGATAGCTTGTTTTTTTTGTTGTTTTTTTAAAGATATTCGAGGAGAAAACCCCAATCAATCTAAACAAAAACCACGCACACAGAATTGTGACCAGCAGTCAAAATTAATGTATGCATATTGTTTCATAAATATTGTTGAATAATTCAGTGTAATATCTGTAACTAAAACTATGGAATATATTATACACCTCTGTTAATAGTTGCATTTCAAAGTAAGTTTTCATTTCAGAAAGTTCAGCTTTGTCTTCTGGTGTATAACATTCAGTAAAACCACTAATAAATAAATACATGTGTAAGCACCAAATGTGGACATGTATCTGTCTTGGATTGCTCCGCAGAACTTCAACCTGAATCACTATGGTTGATATTGCTGCAGAATGTATAACTATGCTGACGATAGTGCCAAAAATAGATACTGGCATTTCATTATTCCAGTTTTACAGTAAGTAGTCTACGAAGAATATGCAAACAGATAAAACCGTATACCATACTTGTTTTATTAAGGAGATGGAAGCTTTATTATAGAAGTCGAAATTTTGAAAAATAAAATTTTCAGAATAGAATTTGAAATCTCAGTGACAGATGAAAAATTTTAGGCACCTTAGATTTGTCTTCCACTGTTGTTACTTTCATTTAAAAAAAAATGGAGGATCCTAAACCAACACACAATGGACAAAACATTAGAGATACCTACCTAATAGCATGTTGGTCCTCCTCAGCATGAGTAATAGCCTGTACACATTGAGGCATTGACTCCCAGATACTGGAGGGTTTCCAGAGGTAATGACAGCCATGCCTGTTGCAGCATTATCCACAACTCTGCCTGAGACAGCCCAGGATCCATGGATCTGATGTTCTGCTTCATGACATCCCAGAGAGCTTCCACAGGGTTTAAATCCATATACCTGGGGAAGGGGGCAAGCACTGGGTGGTTCCAAACTCAGATGAGTGTTCCTCGGGCCATGCCTGGGGGTTGCGGCCTGGTGGGGCGGCACATTGTCCTGATGGAACAGACCATCGGCTGCAGGATGCACAAAGGCCATGAAAGCACGTAAGTAATTAGCCAGCTCAAGCCGGTAGCACACAGTGGATAAGGACATTTTCAGGCACACTAAGGGATTTAACGTGCCCCATGAGAAGGTGCCCAAAACCATAACAGAGCCACCACCACCTTGAACAAAGCTGACCTGGCATGACGAGGCCATGTCTTCTTACTGTCAACACCACACCCACATCCTTCCATCAGCTCGGTACAGCTGAAAATGGTATTTGTCTGACCACATGGCATGGTGCTACTCTGCAGTGGTCCAGTTTTGATGTTCTCGGCACCAGGTGAAGCATAATTTCCAATGACGAGCAGCCAGCAGTGGCACACGAGTAGGGCGTCGGCTCCCGTAGCCCATGGTATGCATTGTGCATCATACCATTCACTCGCTGATGCTGCTTGAGCCTCGGACATTTAACCTGGATGTGATTTGCACAGCAGTTGCCAAGCAGTCATTTTTATATGAGCCTGGATTGTCAATGTTGAACCTGGTCATGAATGACTTGTGGTTGGACATAGCTTGCTCTCTGGGCACTGGTACATCCGTCAATGGTGCACTCACGACACACCCTTGATACGGTTGCCCTGAGGAACCCTTGAGTTCTTGCCACTTGGGGGATAAAATGACCCATCTGTATTGCGCCAGCAATGTGTCTGTGATGAAAGTGCCTATGCAAGATGGTACGAAAAAGTATCACTGAAGATGTAAGGAAATTCAACTGTGAACTAGTGAAGAAAGCAATTGAAAACAACCAAAGCTTGAAGAGCGCAAAGGGACATCTGAGTAAGGGAAGAAAACAGATTATGGCTCTAAGAAAAGAAGATGGTTCTGTAACAAGAAATAGAGGTAAAATTTTGACAAGAGTGAAAGATTTCTATTCAAAACTATATAAAAGGGATGATACATGTACTCCAGACATTACGAAAGGTACCAGAGTTCTTCCAGTCCTCCCAGCTGAAGTTGCACATGCAATCAAGAACATGAAACTGGGAAAAGCACCAGGAGAAGATGAAAATACTGTAGACATCATACAAGAAGCAAGTGGAGAAATTGAAATAGTACTCGCCCAAATTTTCACTCGATGCCTTAATGAAGGAAAGATTCCTGAGGATTGGAACAATGCTACAATGATCCTGCTACTTAAAAAAGGTGACTGAGGATCTCAGAAACTACAGACCTATCAGCCTCCTCTCAGTGGTTTATAAAATCTTCACTAAAGTTCTTTCACACCGCTTGAAGGTGACACTGGACATGGCTCAACCGAGAGAACAAGCTAGATTCAGGAGTGGCTACAACACTATAGATCATATCCACGTACTGAGAGAACTAATTGAAAGAGCGAGGGAATATGAACTTCCATTATGTATGGCTTTTATCGATTATGAAAAAGCCTTTGATTCGGTGAAACCATCAGCAGTTACAATGGCTTTGAAATCCTGCGGTATTGAAGATGCATATATTAATATTATTAATAACATCTATGAAATGCAAGTGCAAAGATTCGGCTATTTGTGAATACAGAACCCATAAAAATTGGAAAGGGAGTGAGACAAGATGACACTATATCTCCCAAACTCTTTAATGCCACATTGGAAAATGTCTTTCAATCACTGAACTGGGAAAACTAAGGGATAAAGATTAATGGAGATTATCTAACCCACCTTCGTTTTGCTGATGACATAGTCATCTTTACAACTACCCCATCAGAGCTGCAGAGTATGATCCAGGAACTTGCTGACAAGAGTAAAGAAGTGGGATTAAAAATGAACTTTCAGAAAACAAAAGTGATGTTCAATGCTTTTACAAGAAATGAAGATTTATCGATTGATGGAGAAAAGCTGGAGATAACAGACACGTACATTTATCTTGGACAGCAGATATCAAGTGAGGGTCACATTGATGAAGAAATTAATCGGCATATAAAATTTGCCTGGAGAGCTTTTGAAAGAAACAGTATAATTTTCAAGAGCAATATGCCATTATGTCTTTAAAAAAAAGTGTTTGATCAATGCATCCTTCTAGTGCTTACGTATGGGGCAGAGACGTGGACCTTAACTAAAAGAGACATACAAAGACTACAGACAACTCAAAGAAGCATGGAGAGGTGCATGCTTGGTGTAGCCAGGAGAGATAAGAAGAGGAACTCTTGGATCCGAAAAATGACGAGAGTGGAAGACATCATGATCTGAGTAAAATCCCTGAAATGGCAATGGGCTGGACATATTGCCAGAAGGACAGACCATCGATGGACAGCCGAAATTTTAGACTGGATTCCAAGGGACAGGAAAAGACCCAGAAGAAGACCACATGTGAGATGGGTGGATGAAATTCGAAAGTATGCGGGAGTAACATGGAAGAGACTGGCACAAGACAGGCCGTTGTGGAGGAAACTAGGGGAGACCTTCGTCCAGCAGTGGAATGATAATGGTTGACAATGATAATATATATACACACACACACACACTATTTAAGAAGATACAAATGCAATAACTTTTCAACCAATATTCCTAAAACAACATAGTAAAACTCACATACTGACAGGTATCAGTAAAAAGAGGATAAAAAATAGCAAACTGAATGTAGAAAGTGTCGAGAATGCCGAGCCTTGGCTTTATCAAGGACCAGCAAAACTCTGCATTTTCTCACCTCCACAAAGACCCAGTTGGAAATGGGTTTCTGCAAAGCCATAGATGCAAGTTAATATGCCCACCAAATTTTATTTTTTTAAATATATCATAACTTCCCCAGAGTGGAAGTTATGATATATTTAAAAAAAAATTTTTTTTGGTGGGCATATTACTTGCATCTATGGCTTTGCAGAAACCCATTTCCAACTGGGTCTTTGTGGAGGTGAGAAAATGCAGAGTTTTGCTGGTCCTTGATAAAGCCAAGGCTCGGCATTCTCGACACTTTCTACATTCAGTTTGCTATTTTTTATCCTCTTTTTACTGATACCTGTCAGTATATGAGTTTTACTATGTTGTTTTAGGAAAATTGGTTGAAAAATTGTTATTGCATTTGTATCTTCTTAAATAGTATGTGAATTCTGAATATTCGTGACTGCTGCGTTGCGCGTCTTGATCTTCAGGTTTTTTGCAAATTTCTTCTTAAATTCTTATGTAATATCTTTGATTCTCTCTCTCTCTCTCTCTATATATATATATATATATCATCATCATCATCATCATTGTCAACCATTATCAATCCACTGCTGGACGAAGGTCTCCCCAAGTTTCCTCCACAACGGTCTGTCTTGTGCCAGTCTCCTCCATGTCACTCCCGCATATTTACGAATTTCATCCACCCATCTCCCATGTGGTCTTTTTCTGGGTCTTTTCCTGTCCCTTGGAATCCAATCTAAAATTTCTGCTGTCCATCTATGGTCTGTCCTTCTGGCAGTATGTCCAGCCCATTGCCATTTCAGGGATTTAACTCTGATCATGATGTCTTCCACTCTCGTCATTTTTCGGATCCACGAGTTCCTCTTCTTATCTCTCCTGGTTATACCAAGCATGCACCTCTCCATGCTTCTTTGAGTTGTCTGCAGCCTTTGTATGTCTCTTTTAGTTAAGGTCCACGTCTCTGCACCATACGTAAGCACTGGAAGGATGCATTGATCAAACACTTTTCTTTTAAGACATAATGGCATATTGCTCTTGAAAATTATGCTGTTTCTTCCAAAAGCTCTCCAGGCAAGTTTTGTACGCCGATTAATTTCTTCATCAATGTGACCCTCACTTGATATCTGCTGTCCAAGATAAACATATGTATCTGTTATCTCCAGTTTTTCTCCATCTATATATATATATATATATATATATATATATATATATATATATATATATATATACTTAAGAGCAAAACTGAAGACTAAGGAAAAACTTTAGAATTTAAAACGAAAGTTGCAAAATAACCTGAAGATCAAAACGCGCAACGCAGCAGTTTTGAAAATTCAGAATTCACATTCTATTAAGAAGATACCTAAGCAAAAAAATACATATATAATTTTGACTCACACCAAGTACAACATATAAAAGAATATATATATATATATATATATATATATATATATATATATATATATATATATATATATATATATTCTATAAAGAAGATACCTAAGCAAAAAAATGCAAATATAATTTTGACTCACACCTAGTACAACATAGAAAAGGTTATGTATCTACCTGTGTGAGTAAAAGGAGAAAAGACAAAAAAATAAAATAAAACAACTGAATGTAGAAGGTGTCGAGAATACTGAGCCTTGGCTTTATCAAGGACCAGCAAAAACTCTGCATTTTCTCACTTCCACAAAGACCTAGTTGGAAATGGGTTTCTGCAAGGCCATAGATGCAAGTAACATTCCCACCTAAAATAGTTTAAAACATATATATATAAGTCATGTCCTCCGTAGAGTTGCATGACCTAGCACTAGTTAACAATTTCGCTTGCATCCATTAACCTTCATGGCCCGACCCATGCTCTTCATCTGTTACTATTAAACAGAGAGAAGAAGATTAAAGAGAACTCAAGCTGTGAGAGTGACATAATAATTAGAAATGATTTTCAGCCATAACGAAATCCCAAGTTCGTTTGAGAGAGAATTTAAACCTGAAAATCAATGCAAAAGAAATCCAAATTTTACATTGCAATTAAAAAAAGAAATGTTAATTTTTAACGAACAGATTTTTGAAAGAAAACTTGAGTCTAAAACCCTCTACTCTACAACTTATGACAGCACGAAAACGAGAATAAGTTAAAGATAATAATTAACTAAAGAAAACTTTGTGAAAGTTATATACCTTAAACAGTTAGTTGCAATATGTACAAAGTATTTCAGCAGTGCTTTAAGTGCATAATTAATTAGTTATTAAGAACTTAACTACTTTGAAAAACAGCGCAGAGACAGCGCATAGAAAAGGAACAAGCTTAGCCATCTTCTGTTCCTAGGTACCCCATAAGACGCTCAAAGTTACAGAGAAAAGAAAGAGTTAAAACCCGCAAAAATGTTAACAGACAAACCAATGCCTAAAAGCTGAAAAGCTAAAAAACGACAGAGAATAAGTACAAACATTGAACTTATAAAACCTAGAACCCAAAAACAAGGAAGAGAGCTTACCTCTTGTGTGACAAAAACTTTTCTCCTCACAAGAGAAGAACATGGCTGACCTCTTCCGCCACTCCCTAGACGCTGGGGGCAGTGAGGGTGGGGCTGATGGCCTCCTCATACAGCAAGAAAACAACGCGCGGAGATTTTAACCAGAGAAAAAAAATATAAACTTAAGACTGTGGATCTGTATGATCAGAAAGAGCAGAATTAACTCTCCAGAATACATGAGAAATATTATAAAATACACGAGCAGTTTATTTAATAATCTTTGCCTGTATTAAATCACCTTAGTGAGCTTCTATAGATTAATCAGAATCTTATTAATTTTAATGTTGGTTTTCAGCCCCACCCTCACTGCCCCCCAGCGTCTAGGGAGTGGCGGAAGAGGTCAGCCATGTTCTTCTCTTGTGAGGAGAAAAGTTTTTGTCACACAAGAGGTAACAGATGAAGGAAGATGATTGGAAGAGGAACTACAAAGGATCAAGTGGGACATCGTCGGGCTAAGTGAGGTAAAGAGAAAAGGAGAAGATCTCATTGAACTGAAAAGTGGACATCTCTTCTACTATCGTGAGACAGATACTGGCAGAACTAGTGGTGTTGGATTTATAATAAACAAGAAACTGAAGGATAAAGTGGTAGAAGTTGAAAGTTCCTCTGACAGAGCTGCACGACTCGTTATCCAACTCTCGAGAAGATACCAGGCTCAGATTATTCAAACTTATGCACCCACCACAAGTCATGCTGAAGAAGAAATTGAAGAATTTTATGAGGAAATTCGTCATCTAAATAATAAAGGTAAGCAGCACTTGAAGATAATTATGGGAGATTTCAATGCAAAAATAGGGCAACGGCAACAGAATGAAACTTCAGTAGGTAAATTCGGGCACGGCAACAGAAACCAGCGTGGAAATACTCACGTTGAGTTTGCAGAGGCATTAGGATTTTTCATCTTGAACTCCTTTTTCAAGAAAAAGCCACACAGGAAATGGACATGGAGACATCCAATTGGGACGACAAGTGAAATTGATTTTATTATGTGTAACAAAAAATTCGTCATCCAAGACTGCAGTGTGCTGAACAAGTTCAACACAGGTAAGTGACCATAGATTGGTGAGATTTAAGATGCATCTCAACACTAAACTCGAACGTGGCAAGCTCATAAGACAAACAAAATGTATTGACATAACCAACCTTAAAAAACACCATAATACTTTCAAGTTGGAACTGAAGAACAGATTCTCTGCTTTAGAAGGCCTAACATCGGAAGAAGTGGATATTTCTGAAGTTAACAGAAAAGTAGCCAAAGCTCTTATGGAAACAGCAATAAAATTAACTGGGTCTAAGAACAAGTTGCATGTGAACAAATTATCAGGAAAAACCAAAATGTTGATGCAAAAAAGAAGAGAGATGAGGACAACTAAAGAAGATGTGACTTCCAAAGTGGAATATATAGAGCTATGCAAGACAGTACGAAAAAGTATCACTGAAGATGTAAGGAAATTCAACTGTGAGCTAGTGAGGAAAGCAATTGAAAACAACCAAAGCCTAAAGATAGCAAAGGGACATCTCAGTAAGGAAAAAAACAGATTATGGCACTGAGAAAAGAAGATGGTTCTGTAACAAGAAATAGAGGCGAAATTTTGACAAGAGTAAAAGATTTCTACTCCAAATTATATGAAAGGGATGATACATGTACTCCAGACATCATGAAAGGTACCAGAGTTCTTCCAGTCCTCCCAGCAGAAGTTGCACATGCAATCAAGAACATGAAGCGAGGGGAAAGCTCCAGGAGAAGAAGGAATTACTGTAGACATCATACAAGAAGCAAGTGGTGATTATCTAACCCACCTTCGTTTTGCTGATGACGTAGTCATTTTTGCAACTACACCACCAGAGCTGCAGAGTATGATCCAGGAACTTGCTGACAAGAGTAAAGAAGTGGGATTAAAAATGAACTTTCAGAAGACAAAAGTGATGTTCAATGCTTTTACAAGAAATGGAGATTTATCGATTGATGGAGAAAAACTGAAGATAACAGACATGTACGTTTATGTTGGACAGCAGATATCAAGTGAGGGTCACATTGATGAAGAAATTAATCGGCGTACAAAACTTGCCTGGAGAGCTTTTGGAAGAAACAGCATAATTTTCAAGAGCAATATGCCATTATGTCTTAAAAGAAAAGTGTTTGATCAATGCATCCTTCCAGTGCTTACGTATGGTGCAGAGACGTGGACCTTAGCTAAAAGAGACATACAAAGGCTGCAGACAACTCAAAGCAGCATGGAGAGGTGCATGCTTGGTATAACCAGGAGAGATAAGAAGAGGAACACGTGGATCCGAAAAATGACGAGAGTGGTAGACATGTTCAGAGTTAAATCCCTGAAATGGCAATGGGCTGGACATACTGCCAGAAGGACAGACCATCGATGAACAGCCGAAATTTTAGATTAGATTCCAAGGGACAGGAAAAGACCCAGAAGAAGACCACATGGGAGATGGGTGGATGAAATTCAAAAATATGCGGGAGTGACATGGAGGAGACTGGCACAAGACAGACCGTTGTGGAGGAAACTTGGGGAGACCTTCGTCCAGCAGTGGATTGATAATGGTTGACGATGATGATGATGATATATGAAAATTAATGGGGATTTCAAAAATGTCTTAGTTTTTCTTGTAGCTACTTCTGTTCTTTAGGTACATTACAAAAATCATGACCAAGTCTAAATTATTATGAAAAGGATCATTTATCCAATACTTAGGTTTACAGCAATAAATCATTTTTGTAATTCATAAGGAATGAAATAACATTTAAATACAGAAATATGAAGCAAAATTATAAAATGTACCTAGTACACTATTGTTTGTGAAAATTGCAACACCAAAAAGCAACCATGTGATTCGAATGCAATTAATACTACACATTACTGATATGACTGTAAATAAGTGATTTAATTTTCAGAACAATACAACAATTTTTACCTGCAAAAATCAGTATCTTGTGGAGCCTCCACGAGCTGCAATAAGAGCTTCGAGACGATGTGGCATTGAATTGAAAAAGTGTTGGATGGTGTCCTGGGTATTTGCTTGCCAAGTGGCATGTATGCGAATCCACAGATCATTGGTGCTGACCACTGGAGGACTTTGATGGGTCAGTTGCCTAGTGACCATATCCCAGACATGTTCAGTAGGCGACATGTCTGGCGAACGTGCAGGCCAGGGAAGAAGCGGTATCAGCTGTGCTGTGAAGAGGGCTTGAACATTCCTGGCAGCATATGGTCCGGCATTGTCCTGCTGGAATATAGTGCCAGGAGTGCTCTGAAGGAAGGATATGACTTTTGCCTGTACAACTTCCCTGATGTAGCGGTCACTGTTGAAATTGCCCTAAAGTCGTAGCAGCCAAGATTGTGAATGGTACCCAATGGCACCCCATACCATCCCACTTGGTGTTCGGCCCATACTACGCTCGACAATGCATGCTGGAAGAAGGTACTCGCCACGATACCGTTTAATGTGTATGCGGCCATAGTGGTAGTTCAAGTTGAATCGGGACTTGTCCGAAAACACTATGTTGCCAATCAGCACGCTATTGTCTGTATTGAAAACCCCATTCCAGCCTGAGGTGTTGATGGTTCAGGGTCAAAAGAATCTGCCACAAAGGGATGCGTGCAGCCAGTCATCTGTGCAGTAGACGGCATTGAACTGTAGAGGCAGACAATGCCACACCTGTTGCAGTGCCCAAGTGTTGTGCTAACACTTGTGAATACTGTATATACATGTGTATAGGTCGAGTTTTTTTAATGAAATATTTAGGTCGAAATTAGGGGATCGAACTATACACAAAATATTTCTGGTAGGTTGAAAACCAAAATTTTAATGCCTTATGGAAATGTGCATACTTAGCCCTTTGTGCCATCAGTTCATTTGTAGTTGTATATTTAGTCATTTTCCGGGTGCTACTGGTACAGAAGAAAATTATTGCTAAGAATTTTCTTGATTTTATATGTACGAGTTTTTTTATTTACTAATAGAAACATTAATTTCGCAAGGATGTCTCAAAGTCCGTTTTAGATCTGTCAATTTGGCCTTGACTGCCCCGCTGGTAAATCACCCAGAGAAAAGAGATGACCGTGCCGTGACCTACGACTGTGCTCAATTCTCGACGGGGAGGATGAAGAGGGAAAAGGACACACTATTGCAAAAGGAGACCCCTGCCGCTGCTTAGCGATGATGAAGAGAGATGTGATAATCTACAGAACGGCAGTAACTTGATCAATGCATCTCGAAAACGAAAGTGTTTAAACTTGGCCGATTGCTCAGAATAATACTGCCATTGATAGTAAAGTGCATTAGTTTAACAACCTACTTACGTTTGTCATTAAACTGAGTGTGTCCCGGCTCTAAAAAACAAACAAACTAACCTTTTCTGAAGACTAAGAGCGAGCAAAAAGGAATTGCAGAGATCGCATTCCTCCTAAAATTCTTAATATTTTGTGATCCTCCTTAAATTCCTAAAATTTACTATCCTTCCTAAAATTTTCGTAAGCTTATTTATTAAAAATACAACCGATATTAACGCCAATAAATTTACCATTACAGTAAGGTAAAAAGACCTGTTATTGTAGAAACGCAGCCTATATGCTGTGCTGCTGAAGGGAGGGAAAATGACGCCATCGTGATGCTCATGCTTCTGGGGGGGGGGGGGTCCACTTTTGTGCCTTCGGACAGTTTTTGAGAGTAACGGAGTTCTAAAGAAAAAAACATGGGTGCTGGGGGTTCCAGTTAGTAATACAACTTTTGTGCTTTCGGACAGTTTTCGAGCGTAACGGAGAGTTCTAAAGAAAAAAACATGGGGGGGGGGGGTCATTTTCACCACTGGTTTGCGCTTTGCAGACTAACTCCATGGCACGCAGAAGATCGTACTTTATTTTTGGACATGCCTCGTGGACCCTCCTCTTTCTGCTGATGTTTTGTTATTGTAAACCGCAGATGGGTGGAAGCAAAGAGGAAACATGTGGTCTCCTTCCGTAACCTCCGGTAATGACGATGGGATGTTAGCTGAGTGTTATCGTGGCAGGCAGTAGAGCACGTGATCATTGACCTTTGATCCTGCGACGGCGACCTTCGATGCCCAATATATCTCGGCTCCGACTTGCTTTGACTGAACTTGCGTGAGATGCGTATGATAGTTTCTGGTTTTGCATCTTTTATGGTGTTCTCTGTGCTGTGTGCAGGTTCAGTTCTCTAGTGGTGACTTGCTTTGTTTTTTCTATCTTCTGACATCCTCGCAGCCAAACTTCGGGAAGTTCTCTGGTTTTGCAATATTGGAGCGTGTTTTTGTACTACCCTTTCATTTTCAGTTTTCTAGTTAGTAATGCAAGTGTTTAAGATGCCTAAATCCAAAGCGAAATTTCAAGATGTGTGGCTCGCCAAAGAATTGGACGGAGTGAAGTTGAAAGAATGGTGTTCTGCAACTGAAACAATATTTTCTGCAAAGTGTATATTGTTATCAGAAATTTTCAATATTTCTAATAGTGGCTTTTCACAAGTAAAAGCGCATCATAAAGGAAAAAAAAACATTTGCAGAAATTCCAAAGTAAGTTTCAAAATAAGTCCATCCTGAAAGCTTTTGGAGGATGGGATCTTCAGTCCAAAACAAATATCAGTGAAGTACTGAGTCAATGATTTACAGCTGGCTAAAGCCAAAGCATTATGGGCCATGAAAGTTGTTAAGGACAATATGTCTTTTGTTTCATGCACTGAAACAGTTGAACTTTTCAAAGAAACTTTTCCTGATTCTGCTATTGCAGCCAAAATGCAACTTAAAAGTTGCTTATGTGATATCACATGGACTGTCAAAATATTTTGAAGAGGATTTGAAAAAAGACATTGCATCTAGTAGCCCAGGAAAGGTTACTATAGCATTTGATGAAACTACAAATACACAAGTGAAACGGCAGTTGGATGTGTATCTCAGGTACTGGTCTTCAGAAATAAATTCAGTTTCTTGCCAATACCTAACAAGTGTTTTTCTGGGTCATGCAACAGCTGATATTTTGCTAAAAGAAATTCTTGATGTGTTATCATCCTTCAATATTTCGTTGAACAGAATTATTTGTGTATCCATGGATAGCCCAAATGTAAATAAGTGCTTTTTACGCAAATTCAATGAAGTTGTAAAACAAGAAACAGGCCAGAAATCTTTGGAACTTGGTTTTTGCAACCTGCATGTTAGTAATGCATTTAAAATTTTTTTGACAAGCTTAAATATAGATTTTGACGAATTTGCTACTGATATGCATTACTTTTTAAAGAGTAGTGCTGCAAGACGAGAGGATTATAAATATGTCGAGGATATAACATTGGTCACAGCCAAATTTCTTTTGCGGCATGTCAGCAACAGATGGTTAACTGTTGGTTCTGTAGCCCAGAGGCTCTTGGATCAATGGCTAAATATTACAGAATATTTTTTAAACTTCTTGCCATCTCAAAAAATATTTGAAAAACAACTAAGCAATTTGGCAAGGTATAAAAGAATTCACGGTTTCCTGAAAAATGAGCTAACTCCTTGCTATTTAGAATTAATTTCATTTTCACACCAAAATTTTGAAAAGTTTTCATTATGTTATCAGAGTGAAGAACCAAAAATACACCAGTTATATTCTGATTTAAATACTTTAATGAGGAATGTTATGGCTCAGTTTTTCCAAGATGATGTTGCAGGGAAATTTGGAGAAGACCTAAAGAATGTAGATTTTGAAAACAAAAATTTATGGAAAAAACTAGGGGAGTTAGAAGTTGATATGAAGACAAAAAATCTCCTCAGGAATGTTCAGGAGACCAGGCAGAAATTATTTCTCTTAGATGTAAGATCATCACTAATTGCAACCACAAAATATTTAAAGTCAAATTTGCCATTCTGCAATCAAAAGCTAAGAGACATAGAAGTTTTAAAGGTAAAAGAACCAAAGAAAGAGTCGACTCAACTTTCAGTCACTGAAGGACTTTTGGAGAATTTCAAGTGTTTTGCATCTTTCTGAGAAACAAATTGATAGAGTAAGAGAAGAGTGGAAACTTTTAAATTGCAATAAGCCAACTCTAGATGAACTCTTGAAATTTTCAGAGGAAGGGCATATTCCAGTGCGGATTGATCATTACTGGCGTAATATATTTAGTATTAAAGACTCTAGCAGAAAAGAAAAATACTCAAACTTTGCTAAACTCATCAAGTCAATTTTAGTTTTACCTCGTGGTAATGCTGATGCAGAAAGGGGATTTTTGGTTAACCCTGCTCTGTTGAGGAAAGACAAGGCTAACTTAAAAGACTCTACTATAACATCATTAAGAATAGTTAAAGGGGCCATTAAACACTATGAATGTGTAAGTAAAGTTCCCATGACAAGAAATTTGTTAAATAGTGTTTGTGATTCACATAAATTTTATAAAGAGTATATTGATAAGCTGAAGGAAAAAGAATAAAAAAAGGTAAAAGAAAGGAAGCAGAAAGTGAGGGAAAATAAGGAGAAAAGCAGCTAGAGAAAAAAGAAAAGCTGAGTTTGATGACAAAATAAAAGAAAATGATGCAGAAATAAATAGACTTGATAAAGAAACCTCCCTAGCAGTAATTCAAGAGGGAACAGAAAGGATGAGGAAAGCTGTAAAAAAACAAAATACTGTTGAAATAGCAGTTGCCTCTAACTTGATCATACAAGGTTCAGCTGAAATAAAGAAAACTGAAAGTAAATTAGTTGTGGTGGAAACAGAAAAGGATAGGCTTATCAGGAAAAGGTTAAAACAATAATATGAAAAAAGTAATTCAGTGAACAATTGTACATAGTTCTTGGTTTTCAATTACCTTTTTAGGATATTATAATTTAATGTGAAACCTGAAAACTTTACTGTGAAAATTATGAATTGCTTCTGATTCAACAGCATATTAATGTTCAAAGTGAAATTTGAATGTGGTAAATATACTTGAATATGATAATAACACGTGAAAAGATAAGAACTGAACATTAGAAGTAAATCATACTTAAACTTAAGACATTAGACGTTATGCAAAAAATTTGGGTGTGAACTTCGACCATATATACTAATGGACTGCGCATTGGCAATAGCTGCATCAAAGCCGCCGTGGCTCCAACATTGAGCACGTCATCATCAGACTCGAAATTTTGTGTAAAAATGCTGTTATGATTACTAATTTACGCTGCAGAACTTCAGTGTTTTCGGTGTATTATGTGAATACGCCTCATATATAATGAAAACTCTTCAGGTAAGTTTACTTATGAGATATATGCATGCATGATCGGGTTGTTTACATTTCGTGATTTATAATGTGATGAACATTTGCGAAGAATTTGGAACATGCATTGCATTTTTTTTTTCTTAAGTTACTATATTTTTATATCAATAGCTGCAAGTTTTCTGGTTAAGTAATTGAACTTTATTGACTTAGGTATTTAATTCGTTTCTTACCCATGAAAAATCATAGAACTTCCTTTACTATATCGCTCAGAGCAACCATAAACACAGCAGGCGTAACCCATCTCATTGACTGATGTCATGTGATTTTATGTTGGAGCCAGAAATTTTAATGCCTTGCGCAGTCTATCAGTATATATGGTTGAAGGATGTGAAGCAAACTCTTTACAATGTATACAAAGTTGTTTTACTAAATATATACAAATATACATCTAGTTTTTATTGAAATACACTCCTGAAATTTTTCTAAAAATTCCTAAAATTTCTACCTAAAATTTTCCAGAAGTATGCTATGATCCCTGGAATTGCATCTTTACTGAATGGGGCGATGTTTGGTTTTGTCACAAACACGGTAGACAGGGGGGATGAAACTCGGGAGTAGATAAACGACCTCTCTGTCAATCACACACTCATACTACTCAGCAGTTGACCGACAGCTGCTATGCTGCACGGGGTAGTGGGAGAAAATTTTGCAGAACAAATTTTCTTCAATTTTTTAAATAGTTGTGTGCAAATTTTAGAGTGTCTGCAATACATCAAAATAAAGATTCACTGTAAATTTTGAAGAAATCCATTGAAAACTTCAAAAGTTACATATTTATTTTTTACGGCATGCATATTCTTTATGGGATAAAAAAACAATCAGGTTGACATCAAGACCTATTTACGCTTTTCAAATATGCTTCAGGAAGTATTTTTTTCTTCTTTTTAAATAACGATGTGCCTTACGACGTTTGGTAAATGCATCATGATTTGTTTGCTGCTGGAACAAATGCTTTACTCTCCATGAATGAAGTAACTGCAGAAAACTCGCTCGCAAAAAGTGGGAGAAGGGGGGGGGGACTATGTGCAAAAGTGGGTTCATATATTGCTAAAGTGTGTAACCTTCCCCTGAAAACTCTCTAACCAGTGTGGTGAGCCCTATTAACTTCCCAGAATCGTGCCTCAATTCCACCCACATTTTGCTGGAAACTGCTGCAAGCAACATTGCGAGAGCCAGCTACTACAATAAATAATAGGTTCATATTAACTGCAGGTATTCAGATAAAAATCGGGGGTCAATTTATACATGGGATATACAAAAACTGCAAATATTCAGATAAAAATAGGGAGGTCGACCTATGCAAGAGTATATACGGTATGCGGAATGGTTCGTCACTGCCACGCGGATGAGGTGTCTGTCATCCTGCAGTGTCATCACATTTCTCAGTCCATTGCCGGATTGCTGATGCACCTGGTTCTCCTCAGTCCACTGTTGCCACACGCGCATCACCGTCGTGGCATTATGTCCCGTCCGAGCGGCCATGTCACGGTACGAAAATGCACCTTCATGCACGGTCATTCATCCCTGTTCAAACTCTGTCATATAGTGATATTGCGCCCTTCGTTGTCGCTGAGGCATTACTGAATCCTGGAGACCCTTTTACAATTCCCTGTCCGCGATGCACTGCAGGTGTGTATCCTAAGCAGGCCCTTTCTTTATACCCCTCACTTGACAGTTCAGAGAGCGCTGCCGGGCCCAGACATGCAGAATGACTCTGCACTTCTAATCATTTGCATGTCCTACCCTGCTCTGCATACCCGGTAAGTTTCATGTGATTACCATCATTCCTTCATGGTGTTGCAATTTTCACAAACAGCAGTTTATTTTGTTGCCCAGCCTTTATCTTTAATCCCAGTTTTGCTTGCTCGCATTCTGTGAACAAGGTTTTGTAAAAAATTGGGTCGAATAATACGATTCCAAATTTGAATTACATCTTCACTGAATTGAATTTGGTTGTTGGCTTCTTTATTGATAGTTCATACAACATTTTGAACCACGCATTTTCAATTGGGTTTAAGTCCGCTGACTGTGGTGGGCATCAAGATGCTGAACATTTTTTTCCTGAAACCACTTTTTCACTACTTTAGCACAATGACAGGGAGCATTTTCATCTTGAAAAATAAAATTGCCATAATAAAGTCTTCTAGATGATGGTAGCATATTGTTTTCTAATATCCAGATGTATGTCTGAGCATTTACTGTACTATTGACAATGTAGAGGTTCCCAGTACCATGTGCACACATCCAAACCATGACCTACACCAGGCACTTACCAGTAGTCACTAAGTAACTTGGATGGAATTCTTCATGCTTGGATATCCTTTTATAGGCACTATTTTTATTCCCATTAAGGCAAATTTCTGATTCATCACTGAAAAGAACATTTTCCCATTGCTTGGTTGTCCACAAGACATGCTGTTTTGCCCACTGAAGTCCATGCTGTCATTGATTTGCCATTAACAATGGTTTATGCCTGCCTTTCCAGCCACATAAGTCATAGTGAAGCAGCCTCCTCCTAACAGTAGATGTACAAACAGTAACATCTGTCACTTCAGACCATCTTTGAAGCATGACGATGATGGGCAAAACACGTAACAATATTAACAAATAAAGGTAACTTGATCACGCTTAGTTACGTTAAATGAAAAAACTTTTACAAGAAAGTTCGTAAGTTGGGAGCTTTTGATCTTATCTTAGGTCTTCATCACGCCAATGGAGGACTAAGATTGTTGCGAGATCCTACATTTGAATTTCTTTTTTTTTTTTTTTTTTTTCTTTTTCTTTTTTGTTGCCAAAACTTAGAATTCATCTCCAGATCATCAGAATGTAGACAGGAGATTCGGAATTGCAAGTCATTGAGTTGAAAATAATTTCCAAGCTTTCACGGTAACAGAAGGCAAAATGATTGTCAAAAGAAGCAATTCGTTTTGCTTCGTTCCAGCAGGGAACTGCAGATGTGTCTTCCATTGTCAAAATAGACAAGGCTGTATTAGGATTGGCTTTCAAAACATCTTTTTTATGTTCTAAAATTCTGTGGTTAATGCTCCTGTATGTGCTTCCAATGTATAAGTTATCCCATGCTAAAGAAGAGATGGGAATGCAGTAAACTTCCTGGGAGGCCTAGATTTTCAACTTTGTCCATAACCCTTTGTAGAGTTCAAGATGTTTGGGGTGGATTTAATGGCAAGATGGTAACCAAAACTTCTAAAAAGAATCTGTAACTTATAAGCATGGGAAGGATGGTAAGGAACAGAACCAGAGAATTTCAGGTTTTCTTTCTTTTAAGGAAGGAGGCATTCAATTATCGAATTGTTTTCATATTTCTTTAAGAGTTAGTTGACTGTAAGAGCAGGAAAACCATGAGAGAGGGCTATTGTAGAAATTTTGGAGAATTCTTGAAGAAAAAGTTGGTTGTTGCAAATGATATGAGCCCTGTGGATGTAAGACTTCAATGCTGCAAGCTTGTAGAGATGCAGAGTGAAATATTTGTAGGGAATGATGTTAGTGGCTGCAGAAGGTTTACAATAGACGGAATGAGTAATGGAGAAATCAGCGTTTCTGCAGATAGATACATCCAGGAAATCAGTTTTGTTGTTTACTTCCTTAGATATAGTGAGATTAATGGAAGGAAATTTTTCCGTAATGGAGTTGATCAGTGTCTGTAGTTCAGACTCTGTAAGTGGCCAGCTAATGAAAATGTCATTTTACATGTCTTAACTACAGGGAAGGTTGAAAAGGCTGGTGAGGAATGATGGAAACTTCAATATGTTGCATGTAGACTTCTGCAAGAAGAGGGGAAAGAGGTGAGTCCATGGGAAGACCAGATTGTTGTTTGTACACAATTTTGTTGATAACAAAACAACTGTGTTTATGAATAGTGTGGAAACAATCATAAAGATCTTTGATAAGAGTCCTGGGTAGTTCAAAATGAAGAATCAATTTCTTCATGAGGAGCATGTAGGACTCAAAATATGGTACAGAGAGGAAGAAAGATTCCACATCAAGAGTATATAGATTAACACTTGGAGAAAAGGAATTAGGAAGTTTATGGATGAAGTCTGAAGTAGAGACAACAGTATGAGGATGGTTGGCTGCCAGGGATTTGCATTTGAGGACCAATTTCTTTTCAAGGTTTACTGCTGGAGAAGAAGAATATTCAACTAAAGGTCTGATGGAGTTACCAGCTTTATGCAGTTTAACTTGCAGGAAAAGCCTGAGAGTTCTAAAGTAAGGAGGGGGTGAGATATCGCCCAGTCATCATTGGTAAATAAATACTAAACCAAAAAGTGCATTCATTTCTTACATCTGCTAACTGCATTCCTCTGCAGTCAGACACCACCAACTCACTCAAAAACTCAGTTGACAGGTTATTTAAAAAGAAACTCTTCAATCCTTCCTTGGAGATATCTCACCCCCTCCTTAATTTAGAACTCTCAGGCTTTTCCTGTAAGTTTAACTGCATAAAGCTGGTAACCCCATCAGACCTTTAGTTGAATATTCTTCTTCTCCAGCAGTAAACCTTGAAAAGAAATTGGTCCTCAAATGCAAATCCCTGGCAGCCAACTGTCCTCATACTGTTGTCTCTACTTCAGACTTAATCCATAAACTTCCTAATTCTTTTTCACCAAGTGTTAATCTATATACTCTTGATGTGGAATCTTTGTTCCCCTTTGTGCCATATTTTGAGTCCTACATGATCCTCATGAAGAAATTGATTCTTCATTTTGAGCCACCCAGGACTCTTATCAAAGATCTTTATGATTGTTTCCACACTATTCATCAACACAGTTGTTTTATCAACAAAATTGTGTACAAACAACAATCTGGTCTTCCCATGGACTCACCTCTTTCCCCTCTTCTTGCATAAGTCTACATGCCACATATTGAAGTTTCCATCATTCCTTACTACCCTTTTCAACCTTCCCTGTGGTTAAGATATGTAGATGACATTTTCATTAGCTGGCCACTTACCGAGTCTGAACTACAGACACTGATCAACTCCATTATGGGAAAATTTCCTTCCATTAATCTCCCTATATCTAAGGAAGTAAACAACAAAACTGATTTCCTGGATGTATCTATCTGCAGAAACGCTGATCTCTCCATTACTCATTCCGTCTATCGTAAACCTTCTGCTGCCACTAAAATCATTCCCTACAAATCTTTCACTCTGCATCTCTACAAGCTTGCAGCATTGAAGTCTTACATCCACAGGGCTCATATCATTTGCAACAACCAACTTTCTCTTCAAGAAGAATTTCTCCAAAATTTCTACAGTAGTCCTCTCTCATGGTTTCCCTGCTCTTACAGTCAACTCCCTCATAAAGAAATATGAAAACAATTCGAAAATTGAATGCGTCCTTACTCAAAAGAAAGAAAACCTGATATTCTCTGGTTCTGTTCCTTACCATCCTTCCTATGCTTATAAGTTACAGATTCTTTTTAGAAGTTTTGGTTACCATCTTGCCATTAAATCCACCCCAAACATCTTGAACTCTACAAAGGGTTATGGACAAAGTTGAAAATCTAGGCCTCCCAGGAAGTTTACTGCATTCCCATCTCTTCTTTAGCATGGGATAACTTATACATGGGAAGCACATACAGGAGCATTAACCACAGAATTTTAGAACATAAAAAAGATGTTTTGAAAGCCAATCCTAATACAGCCTTGTCTATTTTGACGATGGAAGACACATCTGCAGTTCCCTGCTGGAACGAAGCAAAACGAATTGCTCCTTTTGACAATCGTTTTGCCCTCCGTTACCGTTAAAGCCTGGTAATTGTTTTCAACTCAATGACTTGCAATTCCGAATCTCCTCTCTACATTCCGATGATCTGGAGATCAATTCCAAGTTTTGACAACAAAAATAGAAAAAAAAATTTCAAATGTAGAATCTGGCAACAATCTTTGTCCTCCATTGGCGTGATGAAGACCTAAGATAAGGTTGAAAGCTCCCAACTTATGAACTTTCTTGTAAAAGTTTTTTCATTTAACGTAACTAGCGTGATCAAGTTACCTTTATTTATCTTTGAAGCACTTCAGATGAATTTGAGCCTCCAGTCTACCATGCTTAGTGCTCTGAGCACTCTGTCCTGCCTGGTTGTTACGTAGTGGATCTGGGCCTTCCACTGTGACACATGTTTTTAATATCAGCAGTATCTTTTACTTTCTTCAGTATCCTAATAACTGTACATTGATTATAGCCCACTTTTTCAGCAATTTGCCTTAAAGAATATCCCTCTTCATGCAGAACAACTATTTTTACTCTGTCTGCTGTGGACAGTCCCGCAGTTTTAACCATTATTGAGAATGTACACAACTTATATCCTAATAACAAAAAGCGACCACTACAATGCTCTAGTAGCTCTGCTTCAACTCTTATAAAGGCTGGAGTAGGATTAGGAAGCAGCCAATCAGGTAAAAGAATGTCTATGATTGGCTGTAATAACTCATACGCCGCTAACAGGAATTTCAGTGTGTTTGTCGAACCTCATATTTTATGTTATATCTTAAGAACAGAAGTAGTGAGTGGAAAAACTAAGACATTTTTGAAATCTCCATTAAATTTCACATCTAATGACATATAAACGATGAAGTAACTATGAAAATTAGTTCATTAAAAAAAAAAAGAGTTAAACTTAAAATTTACTGTTTTTGCAGAAGTACAGTAAAAATTTTTCTTGATTCATGTGGTTTTTTTTGGGGGGGGGGGGGGATGAGCAAAATATGTTAGTCTGTCTTTCTGCCCTGTGGAGTATTTCTAAAACACAATGGCTTTCTGCCTCTGTCAACAAAGTTTATTGTATTCAAAAATATTGTGGATTGTTTTACCTTACTTAATGAAGTGATGACAATTTCTTCCAAAGTGTATCATGATTCATAAACAGCCTCTGTGGTATTTTAAGCTCTTGAGACTGGTCTGGCATTGTATGTGAATTGCTTAACAAGCATCCATTGGATCTGATCCAAGTTTTACCCATTCCTACACACATTTGCAGCATGGTAAAAATCATGCACATGTGTTTTTCACATTAGATACATAAATAATAGTAATCTTATTCATTAAGGAAAAAGATGGAGAAAAATTAAAGAAAATGAATGAATTTGACTGCAACTTGGATTACCAAATATGTGTTTGCTTTGTTGGAACCCTGTGTAATATACAAAACCGATTTTTTACTTAGATTCTTCAAAAATGAAATACTTTGTTTCTTCTGTGTGCAAAAATAATTGTAACATCCTGGGTTACTCATATGATAAAGTATTTTTAAATAACCATATTTGCAGAGGTCAACTTAGTGGCCGAGAAGTTATAAACTTTTCAAATGTCAGGAGGTGTATGTCCTGTGATTAAGAAAAAAATCTTGGAATATTAGAAAGTAATAATTGACTAACACACACGTTTTTGCTGCATGTATAATTTTTACAGATTTAATATGATGTACTTTGTTCTTATAAATGTATGTGCAACGTGCATGCATTATTTTGTCATTTGTGTTACACATATTGTTGTATTTTTTAGGAGGTTTGACACTTGGTAAACATGCTGTGGAGAATTCCTTATTGTGATACCACGTAGAGTAAACAGTCTTTCAACAATGCGGAACATTTGGCTGATATAAATATTCTCATGTTGTTTCCAGATATTAGTAAAATAAATAGTGGTTCATATTATAAGTTGTTCAAAATATTCATATTGGAATGCTCTAACAGGGTGGCCACGCGACCGGGAAAACACAGAGAATTTTATAATAGGTTTAAAAACTGGGAGAAATCAGGGAAAATATAAAATTTTTCGTAAAAACCTGGTTTTACATTCTGGAATTTATTGTACGGAGCGGGGGGAAGAGGTGTCATAATGAAGGATCAACAAAGCTGTGGGGAGGGACGGCAGGGGGCGGGAGTCATTTTGTATTGTTGAGAAGGTCAACGCTGACTGCTCGTGCTCTCTCTGTTTTTGGCAACCAGCCAATGGAAAGGTACGTACAGCACTCCAGCACTCGCCGCATGCTGCCCCCACCTCCACCAAAGGAAAGGAGATGGTGAAGTCACAGTCTCCCACCACCATTGTTTTCAGGACTATGCATAAAAAAAAAAAAAACTAACTTTGCGAAATCTTCACGAAACTGGCTGAAATTTTTATGAACACCATGAATTGGTAATAGGAACAGACCCTCCAAATTTCGCCATAATCGGTTACAAACTTTTTGAACTAGCCATTGGAAATTTTCAATCATGAGTAAACAGAAATGGTATACACAGAAACGGTTAATAAAATTTTGAGGGCTAATTTAAACAGCTTTTAACCAAATCAGGCTTGGAGGTCATATTCCTATTACCGGCTTGTGTTCATTAAAATTTCAGTCAGTTTCATAAAATATTTGCACAAGGATATGTTTTTTACCTTTTTATCCAAGTCTAGTGGAAATCCTGGCCGATCTGACAGAGCCCCCCCCCCCCCTCGCACAATTTTTGCTGAAGAAAATTTGAAAATGCTAAAATATTTCTAGATATTTTTGCTAAAAAGTTAGTCTTATTTGTCAGATTAAACACTGCTGAGCTTTCATTATTTGTCCGGAGGAGATAAAAATATATAAAAATAAAGGAACATTTAAAAATGAGTTTCTTTATTTAGTAGGATTGCCCCCCTCCCCCCGACTTCATCAGACTTCTGGGCGACTGACTTTTCTGTCGGAAATTCCGCTTCTGGATCAGCATCTGTGACGTGCAGATTTTACGGCGATTTTTCCCCCTGAATGTCGCGGTCTGCAGATTATATGAAGGAAAACAATTTTTTTGTGTGAATTTCATGGTCTGCGGATTATGTGCTGGTGTGGATAATACAACGAAAATTACGGTACATACTTAGCCGCATAATAAAGCTATGAAACCCGTGGGCATTTCCAGTGATTAAGGACGCAGTTTGCGACTCCACATTTCTGCCCTTCCATTCATTCCAACCACTTGGCTTTGAGCGATTTATCGCCCCCCCTCCTTCCAGTCTACAAACGGTGACATAGTTCCGAACAGCCTGTTCGGGATTTTAATCTGCTCTTTTGCATTCTTCTCCTTCCTCTCGCACAAAATCAGGCAAAGCATGCTGCGTGGTTCCCCCACCCCTGTCATTCCAAACAAAAGTCGTGCAGTTGGAATAGAAACACGAAACTTAGATTCAAAATGAAACATTTTTGGGTCTAGGTGAAAACAGTGGCTGGACAGAGAGGTTGAAAAAATAAATGGCTAAATTACTCCCCAGCATTTTTTTTTTTTTTTTTTTTTTGGTTGCCATTCGTTGACGCTTCACTGTATGTATACATATATATGTAAACATAAAGAAAACACTGACTGCCCAAATTTTCCAAGTGTCTTTGTTTTTTTGCCGATAGATGGTGTCAGCTTTGCTCTCGGCCACAGAAAAATGTCCGGATTTCGGACTTTGTACTATTTCCATACTTGAGTTTTCCTACTTATTCCTAATTTTTACTTGTTTTTGTTATTAAGATAGTATTTCTATTGACTGCATTTGTATATAGACTATTTTCCCTGGTAGAGCGTGCTCTGAGGATCACACGCTGAAGTTGGTCTCATGCGATCGGCAAGGAATAGCTACCCAGAGCATGATCAGAACTCAGTTACGTCACAGGGAGGCGTCTATCTCACAAGCCATCAATTCAGCTAATCAAAGAAGGCTGTCTCTTCCAACCCAATGGCCACCGCACCGCATCCTAGGCATCACCCACCCCCCACCCTCTCCTCACAGCCTTGCTTTGTTCACAGTGCAACTGATTGGCGACCTCCCAGCTTCTCCATGTCATCTCTGCCATCACGCTGTTGTGTGGTTCAGCTTACGCACTTTTGTTAAAGTTTTGGTTTCGGAAAGCTATGTGTGGTGATATACACTGAGTGGCCACTTTATTATATCCACCCCTTCAGTACTTCGTTGGGCCACCTTTTGCCTTTAATACTGCGTCGATTCTTTGTGGCATGGACTCCATGAGATGTTGATAGGTGGTTTGTGGAATATGAGACCATGCTTGATGAAAAGCACTTTCCAGGAGTGTGAGATTGCAGGGTTGTGGATCCAGCTGTCTGATGGCTCGTTCAGCTTCATCCCACAAATTCTCAATGGGGTTGAGATCTGGAGATTGTGGGGGCCACCTAAGCAAAGTAAACTCACCGGCATGTTCCTGAAACCAATCCTGTACAATACGAGCACTCTGGCAGGACGCATTATCTTGTTGAAAGTAGCCATCGCCATTGGGATAAACCATCCACATGACAGGATGCACTTGGTCCGCAACGATGTTTAGATAGGATGTGCCAGTCAGACGTTGATCAACACGAATTAAAGGGCCCAAAGCATGCCAGGAAAACATTCCCCAAACAATAACGTTGCCTCCACCAGCTTGAAGGGTTGTAGCAATGCATTTTGGGTCCATGCTTTTGTGCTGTTTCCGCCAAATTCTCACTCTGCCATCGGCATGGTGCAACTGAAAGCATGATTCATCAGACCACATAATTTGTTTCCAATTATCGACTGTCCAATCCTTGTGCGAACTGGAGACGTTTTCTCTTGTTAACTGCAGACAGCAAAGGTGTTCCAACAGGCCTTCGGCTGCCATATCCCATCCGATGCAGTGTACGGTGAACAGGGCGTGCAGAGATCATTTAAGGGGATCCTTGATTAAGTTATCTGTAATTTGCAGCACTGTTGCCCTTCTGTTGTCTGTTACCAGTCTGGACACTCTCTGTTCCACCCGAGCAGTCACTAGTCGATGACGACCACACGTTGCACATAGAGACCCAGTTTTTTGGCTGACAGTCCAGTCTTTTTAACACTTTAACAACAGCTGCTCTGGAACATTTCATGAATGCGGCGGTTTCGGTGATACTCGCTCCATGGCTCTGAGCTCCTACAATCATCCCACATTGAAAGTCCGTCAAATCGCATTTTTTACCCATCTCGTCACCCAAAAATCACTTCTACTACTGTCGCAAGCACTAAGCTTTCCCTTTTTATACTATCCTCACCCTCTGGCAGCAACAGCGTGCAGCCATAGCTCATTTGCTTAAAACTGTTTGTTGGTCATAACAAAGTCGCCACTCAGTGTATAATGCGTGTACTTGTTTATTTTTTTTAGTCTTTGAGAAGCACAAGGTTTATTTGGTGCCGTGGTGTGATTTCATGTGGGGCGAAATCAGTGAAAACTCAAGAGTTCCCAGCATCTTATACGATAGTGACATAGGTTTGATTTTGCTGTTGTGAGAACTTGCATTTTTATTTTTGCATATTATTCAACCAAGTGAGTTCAGCCATGAGCTGCTCAAAGTACAGTAAGAGCATATTTAATATAGCTTGGATGGATCATAACGCATATCCACAATATGCAGACTGGATTGAAGAAGTTCCAAAGAACCCATCTGCGAGATGCCGTTTTTGTCAGAAAATTTTCAGTTTGAGCAATATGGGTAAGCAGGTAATCACAAGTCATGAACTGAGTGCTAAGCATCAGAAAAACATAAAAGCTCTGTCACAACAGCCTTCCCTTGTAAATTTATTACGTTTGGTAATTTCCACAGCAGAAAAGGAAAACCTGCCACTTTAACCTGCACAAGTTCTGTAGCATCTGAGATTTCAGGTGGGGGGGGGGGCTACCATTACGAATTTTGTTTCTCATGAATCTACTGTAAAAGCAGAGATACTGTGGGCAATGAAACTTGTAGTTTCTCATTCGTCCTTACGTAGTTTTAACGATGTTGCAGGCAATTTTACCTACATGTTCAGTGACAGCGAAATAGCGAAGAAGTGCACATTGGAAGAACAAAAATGGCATATTTGATAACATTTGGATTAGCACCTTTCTTTCGTCATTCACTACAAAAATTATTAGGTACCAGTAAATTTGTAGTTTGCTTTGATTAAGCCTTGAATCGGATATCCCAAAGAGGCCAAATGGATATTATTATCATATATTGGTGTAATTCTACTAATTGTGCTTCAACCCGTTATTGGAATTCTTTGTTCTTGGGTCATGCTACTGCTGCAGATCTTGTCGACAAATTTAAAGAAGGTGTAGCAGATCCAAACAAGATGCTGTTACAAATTTCCATGGTTGGTCCAAATATGAATAAGAAATTTTTGAGGCACATAAAAGAAGAATTATTAGCTGCAGATGGTTGTGACTTATTGGATTTAGGCACCTGTAATCCATGCTGTACATGGTGCTTTTCAGCATGGGCACAATGCCACAAAATGGGGATTAAATGTCATCTTTTGAGTGATGTATCAGTTATTTAAAGACAGTCCAGCTAGACGGGCAGATTATTGTAGTATCACAGGCAGTTCCTTATATTCTTAAATTTTGCATGATTAGGTGGGTAGAAAACACAGCAGTGTCCAACAGGGCCATTGAAGTATTTCCTTATGTGAAAAAATATATTGAGAATGTTCAGTGTTTGCCAGACACATTCACCTATGAAACTGTGAGAAAAACTTGTGAAGATAAACTAATTTTAGCAAAGTTCGCTTTTTTTTTTTTTTTTTTCATTGTGACATGCATGTTGCAGCCATTTCTTAAGAAGTTCCAGACTTCAAACCCAATGGCGCCTTTTTTATATGATGCTTTCTGTGACCTTATCCATCAATTAATGGGCACTTTTGTGAAAAACGAAGAGTTAAAGGGTACAAATACCCTAGCAAAGGTGCTTGAAATAAATGTTGATGATGAAACCAAGTGTAAGAGCCTGAAAGAAATTAACATAGGTGTTGCTTCTGCCATGTATTTAAATCGAAGTGGTGTTTCTGAATTGCAGAAGGAAAGAATTTCGATATTGTTGTTTAATTTTTTTAAAGAAAACTGATAGCAAAATAGTTGAAGTTGCGTTCATTTTCCTACTCTTAGATCAATTTCATGTTTAAACCCAAAGCTTTTGCAAAGTAATTTTACCTTGTGTGAAAAAAGGATGTCTACATTATTACAAGTTTTACTTGAAAAGAAAATTATAACACATAGTTCTGCAGATAAAGCAAAACCATAGTTTAACACCTTAGGTCAAAGAGTAAAAGGTGAATTTAAAGGGATTTTTGAAACATACTCAGAAAATGATTCTCGTTTAGACGATTTTTATAAGGAGCTACTTCTTGATAATGATTATTTTATTGACTTGTGGGATATTGTGCAAACAATTTTGATACTGTCCCATAGCAATGCACCAGTGGAGAGTGGATTTTCTATAAATAAGGATTTGCTGATAAAAACCTTCATGAAGATTCCCTTATCGGGTTGCGAACTGTGTATGATTCGGTAAAGACACATGGGGGTATACTAGTAGTACCCTTTGGAAATGAGTTGCTTTTCATTATGCAAAAACATCCCGTTCCCGATATCAACAGGCATTAGAAGAAAACAGAAAACTGGCCAACTAAAACAGGAAAATGAAAAAAGGTAGATTTCTGATCAAATTAAAGTCTTGCAAAATAAAAGAAGTAAACTTATACTGTTAAATAACCTGGAGACAAGGAAAATTGATGCTGAAATTGCAGAATTATCAAAGTTGAAATAGAAGCTTGTGGGAACCACTGGAAATGGTAATTATGAAAGTCTGCTTGCAAATTTCTGAAATATTGTTAATGAATATATTGTTAATAAATAAATATAATGCACATAATACTTGGCTTTTACTTTACAAAAAAAAAAAAAAAAGAAAAAAAGCCAAGTTTACTTTTACTTTAAAAAGTATCTAGATTATTTATTCATATTTGAATAATTCTTTCATAACATAGGTTATGAGCACAAATAAACATTGTATGCTATTTCTTTTGACAGTGTGCTCAGATAATTGAGATGTGTGTGAAATAGGGATTCAGATATAAATAACAGTTTTCATTCAGCACAACTTTCTCAGTAATATGAGATATTATGTTGCTTCGCTGTTTTAAAAAAGGAATTTTATCATTTGTTTTTATTGGGAAAAAAGATTGACTAAACTTTTTTTATTAAATCTCTGATGCCTTTGAAAATAATATCAACAAGAAAGATGACACCGAATTTTCGGATGTAATGGAGCACGTCTTTTGAATCCGTTCTGGCGCGAATTAAATTTATCAAAGCTATTCAGTCTTTGGAACCGATTTGGAAAACATTCAACTGGTTCCAACAATCGATAAAACATCTATTTAGTTTCACCAGCGGTTAAAAAGCATATTACAAAAATTAACAAATGGCAAACAAAAAGTTTCACGTACTACAAGGAAGCTACCAGAAACAGAGATTTTCAAATCTAACAGTTAACAGGAGAAATATAAAAGGAAACATAATATAAGTCTACGTCTGCTAGCGAAAAAAATTTGCAAAACGGAAAAGTTGAAAATAGGCAAAAAATATTCGTCCTGGAAAAAGCTATGCTACGGGTAAAGAACTTTTCAAATGCGTCCCCTGGGAGCAGATATTGTAAAAAAAAAAAAAAAAAAAAAAAAGGCTTCGACTATACGCAGCTAGCGAAAAATCTGTATGTTATTTAAAGAGGATAATGCTCTGTTGTAGTGAATGGCATACAGTAAAGAAGAAATTTCTCAATAGCGTTTTTAGAAGCGGCGATACAGTTGTAAACTGCCGAAAGCCCACCTATCAACAGAACTGTGAACTACAAAATTCCTTATGTACTTTAGCCCTAAAGTGTTCTACAAGGGAAATGGCATCGCCGCCCCGGTGGCGCAGTGGTCTAAGGCGTTGGCCTCTGGTCATTCGTCCGTAAGGGGTCCGGGTTCGAATCCCGGTCAGGCATGGATGTTGTGTTTGTCTTACGGCACTGGCTCTCTCCCTTCCCTGGAACCAGTGACCCTAAATTAGGGACGGGCGACTGCTTATAGCCCATTGAGTTGCTCACGGTGGTCGTTAAACCTCCAATAAAAAAAAAAAAAAAAAGAAATGGCATCCGGTGTTGAAAGAATTTTTTAAATCTTGCATGTGAAAGCAGTGATATTGAGAAAAACAGAATAAGCATTTGCACTCCTAGTGGCGAAAGGATGCACTATTTTTTAAAGAAAGTACGCACACAGAGTTTGCATAGTTAGTGGTATCTGACCGAAGAAAGAAGTTTTTGAATCGGGTTTTTAGTCCCGCAGATATTTCTGTAAACGGAAACGTGAACTGTCGCCCTCTGGTGGCAGACTTGTGCATTAAGAAAAGTTTGAAATTATATGCGAAACATTTCCCCACGGAAATGCTCTTTAACAAAGAAGTAAGTTTTCAAATCGGACTCGTAGAAGCAGAGATATCGACAAAAATAAGTTATGACTTTACGCCCCCTGGTGGGAAACATGCATTATATAAAGAAGAAAGTATTGACAAAAGGTTTTTCGATGTAAGAGGTATCGGTCCACGGAAGAATTTTTCAATCGAGTTTTCAGGAGCTCAGATTTTGATGCAAATACATCAGACGCAGAAATTAACACTTAAGCCCCCTGGTGGCCAAACCATTCTTTATCAAATATTAGAAATTATATTCAAAGCATTTCCTATCAGGAGCTGTATCCGGTTCAGAAAGAATTTTTCAAATCGGAGTTTTAGAAGCAGAGATATAGAGGAAAATGCAATTTACCTTTACGTCCCCTAGCGGAAAAGTCTATGCATTACTTGAAAATTTTGAAATTATATGAGAAACATTCTACACCGAAAACGCTGTCTAACAAAGAATAAATTTTTGAAATCCGACTTTTAGAAGCAGAGATGTTGACAGAAATAAGATATATGTCTACAACCGCTGGCGGAGGAACCATGCATTATTTTAAAAAGAAAGTATTCTGAAATATTTATCGACATGAGCGGTATCGGCTCATGAAATAATTTTTTCAGTCGAGCATTTAGAAGCTCAGATTTTACTGCAAATACCTTGAAACCAAAATTAATGCTTATGCCCCTGGTGGCCCAAACTATATTTTACAAAAAATTATAAATTACAATCAGAACATTTCCCACCAGAAGCGGTATCCGGTGCAGAAAGATTTTTTCAAATCGGAGCTTTAGAAGCAGAGATACATGGGAAAGCACAATTTACCTATACTCCCTCTGGCGGAAAGTCAGTGAATTACTTGAAATTTTTGAAATTATATGAAAAACATGTCTCACTGAAAGCTCTGGCCAACAAAGAAGAAATTTTTCAAATCGGGCCATTAGAAGTAGAGATATTGACAAAAAGATATACATCTACGCCCTGGTGGAAAAACCATGAATTATTTTAAGAAGAAAATATTCCGAAAATGTTTGTCGACGTGAGTAGTATCGCTTTACGGAAGAATTTTTTCAATCTACATTTTAGAAACTCAGATTTTGCTGCAAATACATCAGAAACAGAAATCAACACTTACGCCCCTGGTGGCCAAACCGTTTTATAGGAAAAATTTGATTTTATATGGAAAGTATGTCCCATCAGGAGTTGTATCCGCTGAAGAAACTGTTTTTCAAATCGGAGCTTTAGAAGCAGAGATATCAGGAAAAACGTAATTTATTTTTACGCCCCTAGCGGAGAATCTGTGTGTAACTGGAAAAGGTTACTATATCTAAAATAGTCTTTGACATGAATGGAATCGAAAGGTAAAATAATTTTTTGAATTGGATGTTTAGAAGCAAATATATGGAATAAAATGTTTTTTGAATTAGATATCATCTGCATTTACGCCTCTAGCGGCGAAATTGTGCGTCGTAAAAAAAGAAACAACGAAATAAAGGATCATCATTTGCACATTTCAAGCTTCCTAAGGCAAAAATAATTTTTCAAATCGGACTATTAGTTGCAGAGATATCGTGTCTACAGATGGATGGACAAACCGATAACATAAGCACGATCTTTTTTTACAAAAGACGTGCTAAAAAGTGAAACAGCGCAGTTGTGGATCATATTACTAAAGAACCAATAAAAAAATTGTGGAATAGAGAAGACATAAGGTGCATTTCATTATTCATGTGTGAAATAAGTCACTGAACAGCTATATTCACGACATAAAGGCCTCATCACTTCATAATGGAAGTCGTACATTCTAGTTTTAGAGATGTCTAAAATGGCGACTCCCAAATAAATGGGTTTGTTGAAGGTGAGGTGAGTGATTGTTGAAGAACAGAGAGCGATTGATCATGATAGATCCGTGTATCAATCGATCTGTGTGTGTGTGTGAGAGAGAGAGAGAGTGAGAGAGAGCGCACTTGTGTGTGGTTTAGCTCCATTTATATTTAATCATGTGTTTTTTTGTTCTGGAAAATTATAAAAATTCTCCTGAAAAACTCGGGGAATTTTTGAAGCTAAAGTGAGTGGCCACCCTGTCTAACTACTAAAATACCTTTATGTGTGTGGTACCTTGGAATAAAAATTTTAATTCTCAGTGTATGCCTTTACAGTGAAATTGCGAATGTTGTGCCGAAAGTAACGCAAAAGTGGGCATAACTTTTTTTAACTGACAGAAGTAATTCAAATTGTACATGTTGGTAGAGTAACTCTTTCTCTATACAAAGGTACTGCTCAACATAGTCTCCCTCACAAGCGATGCATTTGCACCATCGTTGAACCTAACTCTCGAATCCTCTTTGAAAAAATTCAGGTGTGGACTGTTGTACCTACTTCTTCACAGCCACTTTCACCTTGTCTGTGTCATCAAATAATTTTCCCCGGAGACTGTCCTTCACTGGACCGAACAGGTGAAAGTCGGAGGGCACCAGATCTGTGCTGTACGGTGGATGGGAGACCACCGACCAGCCTAATTTAATGATCTCCTGATTCGTTGCCAAAGATGTGTGTGGTCTTGCATTGTCATGGTGAATGTGGATCCTTTTCAGATTCTTGCTCAGTCTTTTTCTCCTTATGGCTTCTCTAAGCTTCTTGAGTGTCTCAATGTACACTATCTACCAACAAGTAATTGGACACCTGTTATAGCAAAGGAAAATGAAGTTTATTCACCTTCAATAGTTGGTGGAGCCTCCACGAGCGGCGATTACAGCTGCGACCCTCCGGGGCATACTCTCAACCAGGCGTTGTACGATGGCTAGCGGTATTTTCTTCCACTCGGTTTGGAGAAGACAGGTCAGTTCCTTCACCGATTTTGGACAATGGGGGCACCACTTAAGTCGACGCGCCAACTCGTCCCGGAGGTGCTCGATAGGGTTAAAGTCCGGGCTCTGCGCAGGCCAGGCCAGTCCATTCGATTAACCCCATTGTCACCATACCAAGCCATGGTGGACCTCGCAACATGACAGGTGGCATTGTCATCCTGAAAGTAACATAGGTCCACCCCGTAAAACTTCCACAACGTAGGAAGCGCATGGTCATCCAAAATAGTGCAGTAGGTCTCGGCATTGAATCTACCAGGAATTGCGACATACCAAGCCATGGTGGACCTCGTAATATGACAGGTGGCATTGTCATCCTGAAAGTAACATAGGTCCACCTCATAAAACTGCCACAACATAGGAACCGCATGGTCATCCAAAATGGTGCAGTAGGTCTCGGCGTTGAATCTACCAGGAATTGCGACCAAGGGTCCCGTGCCATACCAGGAGAAACACCCCCATAGCATAATTCCACGGCCGCCGAACTTCACAGTTGGCACAATACACTCCGGCAGAAGGCGTTTTCCAGGCAGACGCCAAACCCAGACCCAGCCATCCGAATGGTAGAGGGTGAACCTTGATTCGTCGCTCCAGAGAACCTGTTTCCACTGTTCAACGGTCCACTGTCGACGTTCTTTGCACCACGTTAGCCGAACAGCCCTATTGGACTTGGTGATCAAAGGCTTGTGAGCGACAGTAGGTCCATGATAGCCGAGCAGATGGGCTTCCTTACGGATGATATTCATCGAAAGAACACTCCCGGATGCCTGTTGAAACTCCTCGCGGATGTGGCCCATCGATTTGGTTTGGTTCTTCCGAATTTCTCTGGCCAGCACCCGTCGGTCTCTAACTCCCAGTTTTGTGAGTCTGCCGAGTCGGGGCACATTCCGACAGTCACCTCTCATCTTCCACTTGCCAATCACGTAGGCCACGGTTGATTTTGGGTACTTCAACTCTCTGGATATGTCACATATGGATCGGCCATTTTTGTGATACCCGACAATTACACCTTTCTCGAAATCAGAGATCTCCGAACTGCGTGGCATTTTGCATGCGACTGGTTGCGTTGTTGTTTCCCACACGATATTTAATGGCGGCGGCCATGACGTCTATCAGGACCGCAGATATCGTCGATTGCAGGGGTGTCCAATTACTTGTTGGCAGATAGTGTATTTCATGCTGGTCATGGTATGGCCACGTTCCAGAAAATCAAAAAGAATGACATCCCTGTCATCCCAAAAACAGTCACTCTGACTTTCTGTGCTGATTGCTGGCTCTTGAACTTCTTAGTCCTTGGTGAAGAGGTGTGACGCCATTCCGTGGATTGATTCTTCATTTCCGGATCGTAAAGATATGTCCACGTTTCATCCCCTGTCACCAGATCAGAAAAAAAACGTGTCTTCATTGGCTTCAGCAGATCAGATCAGACTTCCACCCTTCTCTCCTTCAAATCGGGTGTCAACTGCTGAGGTACCCACTTTGCACACACTTTCCGATACCCTAAGTCTTCCACCATCTTCTGTATGGCATTGTGACCACAGTCCAGTTGTGCAATAAGCTCACGGATTGTGACTCGTCTCTCCGCGTTAATTCATCAGCTCGCTGATGATTCGTGTCAGTGGTCGCAGATGATGGTCTCCTTCTGCGTGGTTTGTCTTGAATGCTGGTTCTCGCTTCTTTAAACTTATTCATCTATCTGTGCACATTTCTCGTGTCAAGGGTGTCATCTCCGTAAACATTCTGTAGCCTTCTGTGGATGTCGGACAGTCTGCAGCCTTCTTTTGTCAAGAACTCAATGACTGCACATTGCTTTTGCTTGGAGTCCATTATTTACCTGCAATGAAGAAGGGTTACTATAGAGGAAGAGTTACTCTACCAACATGTGCAATTTGAACGACCTCTGCCAGTTAATAAAAAAGCTATGCCCACTTTTGCATTATTTTCGGTACAACCCTCTTACATAATATATATGTGTGTGTGTGTGTGTGTGTGTGTGTGTGTGTGTGTGTGTATTGTGCAAAAACGTTTTGAGCAAATGCTTGGACTACAGAAAATAAATATAAAACAGTTGCAAGAATTCCAGACTTATAAAGCGGATGATCTCAGAGATAAATGTTGATGCAATCTTTGCAGTATTTCTGGAGGCAACTTGCACCGTCGATAATGATTCAAGAAAAACAGGAGAAGCAACAAAAGGTTTCAATTTCATAGCTGCCAATCCTTCCAATTTACCCAGAAAGCTTCCGAGTGTTGGGGCTTCTTTCCGATATTCCGATTGGGAAGTGATTTCTTCTGATTTTTCATTCGCATACCCAAACCCCCTTTTTTTCCCCATTTCAAGAACAAAAAAATCTTCATTCCACTTCAAAAAATCCTTAACACAAGATAATGATTAAAAAAAAAATCTCTTTAATTCCGCTCTGACAAGAAAGCGCGAGCGGCATGGACTGTGGACGGATCACTACAGCTTAAAAGTCGCAACGCTGGTGACCTCAATTCCCGTCAGGCTATACAGCTGGCCTTGCTCTATGTAACGACGGGTTACGATCACTGTTATTTTTTTCATTTCGTTTGTGGGAGAGTTATTGACTGTTGTTGCTGCTAGTTGATTTCTTTTTAACTTATGTGGATTTTTTTAATGTACTGTTGAAATGTCAAGTTCGTCAAAAAGCAGTATTATCAGAGCTACAAAGAAAATTATTCAATTATTTTCAGCTTCATCCAAAAATCATGGCTTAGTGAAAAGTATGCATTTTGCACTTGTTGTAGAAGCAATATCAGTATTGCACGTGATGGAAAATGACATTGTTTTGCATGCAAAAATGGCAAAGCACAAGGGTAATTTTAAAGTTGTATAATATTAATATTTATGTATAATATACATAATATTTATGTGTAATTTAAGTCATAAATTATGTATGTGAAAACTAATACTTCCATAAAATCTGCATTGTTTGGAAATAAGGATTTGTCTGTAATAAAACGCAGAATGTTTTTATACTTCATTTCTCATCAAATATAATTTGCCTATAACTTGCAGTGATCATGCAAGCTTGTTATTTCGGAAAATGTTTCCTGATAGTATTATTGCGAAGAATTATGGCTGTGCACGAACTACAACTTCCGCAATCCTTCAGGAAATGTCAGTGAAAGAAAAAAGTGAAGTTGTTGCATTCTTAAAAATCCATTCTTTCGCTATAGCAACTGATGGGAGTAATGATGCAGATTTGAAGCTAGTCGTAAGTTTTTATGACTCTGAATGTGGCTTTATTAAGAATTGTGTGCCATCTTTAGAAGGTGATTGAACGGGATTAAACATCAGAAATCTTCTGATGAGTACCCTTCAGTCAAAAGATATTCCTATATCAAATTGTATTGCACTTAGTAATGGCAATGCACCTGTTATGATAGGTTGTAAGTTGGATGTAGTTGTCATCTAATAAATTTAGCAGCTGAAAAGAGTTCAGCATGTTTTCCTTTTAAAATTGATGAGGTTTTGGTCGATATTTATTATTATTTGCAAAAGAGTTCAAAAAGGAAAGACGGGCTTTTAAAGCTTTTACAGCAGTTTTACAAGACTGACATTAAACAGGTGCCTGAGTATGTTAGTATACGCTGGCTTTCAGTTGGAAAGTGTATTGAAAGAGTTATTGACCAATGGGAGCCTTTAGTAAGTTTTTTTTAAAGAAGCAGCAATAAAAAAAACTTTCTTCATTGTCATTTTATTCAATCCCTACCATAAAAAGGTCACAAAATATGCCAGGTGGGCCTAGTGGAAATACTGAGGGATCTGTAACTTCTCAGGAAATGTGTAAGGAAAAACGTAAAGATGAAGAGACTTTGCATAATCTTAAAAAGAAAATTGGACATTATTCAGCACAAAAATGCTAAGAAACAGAATCTGTTCAACAACCCGATTTCTCAGGAAGAAAGATTATTTTATTTCTTAACAACAAACATTAACAAGGCTTTTTGTATGTTTCTTTCAATACATAGTGCCGGTTTTTCAAAAAAACCAAAAACAAATGTGTTTCTCCAGTCTGCGACACCACATATTCATGTGTTAAGGTCACTTCTTCTTCATTTATTTAAAGAAATGCTCGTGAAGTTCATTAAACCTTTTATTATGAAATCATCTGAAACATACCTTAAAGTTAACTATCGTGAACTTAAAAATCAGAAGGATGATTTGGAATTTGCTAATTGGACATACAAATTCCCAATTTGTTTCTGATTTGAAGCCAGATGATAAGAGTGTATTTTATTCACATGTGAGGAAATATTATACTACAGCTTGTGATGACATGCATAAGAAATTTCTTTATAATTCTGAGGTGCTTCTGCATGCTGAGGATGCACATATTTCAAAAATTGAAAACTCTTGTTTTTCCAGCTTAAAATTCTTTGCTGATAAATTACCTGTTTTCCTATTTCTGAATGACAGTGAAAGAGTAGATGATGCTATGAATGCATTACTGACAGAATTCAGTGAATTTCAGATTTATGAAGTTTCTGAAAACATAATGAAAGAAGCTCATATTGAGAAATGGCTTCCTAGTTTAATTCAAAGAATTAGAACAGAGTATGGGTCAGATACTTGGCAAACAATAAAGAAAGTTCAACATGCTACATTGAAGATGGAAAGATCCATAGCTCAAATCAAGTTCCTGAAAAATTGCAAGGTAAATAACTTTATTCCAAATTCATTTAGACTTAGAAAACCATTTAAAGATTTACTTTCAGCCAACTTCATAAGAAAAATAGAGCAAAAAACGTTAAAAAGAAGTATTGAAGCAAAATATAAAAATGTTGCTTATTATAAAAAAGTAAAAGTAGAAAATGAAAAGAAAATTTCTGGAATCTTAAGGGATGCAGTAAAAGCAGAATTGGATGACTGGCTAAAAATTGGAGTAAGAAACAAAAATAAGAAATTTGTTAAAAAGCTGAACCTTAAAGAAGAAAAATTTTTGAAGAATAACTATTCTAGTAAAAAACAAAAAAACTGCAGTTCTTAGTCATGTGAAGGACAACACTGCTACTGGAGTTAGCCAAGAATTATTACAAGTGATAAATAAAGGAAGTAATTTCAATCTATCCAAAGAAAAAATAAATCCAGAAAAATTGGTAATTGAATTGGAAAGCATCTGCAGCACTTTAGAAAAAGAGGACCAAATTAAAGCAGACCTCCTCAGAAAAGATTACTACAATAGCCTTACAAAATTCCAGAAGCAAGTAAGGAAACCTCAAAAAAATTTTGATAATAGTCAATTACAAGCTCTTAAAGATTTCAGAAAAAATGAAAGTATAGTTGCTGTGAAAACAGACAAAAGTAAGTTGATTACTATTATGGATAAGAAAGATTATCTAGAAAAGATGGAAGAAGAACTAAAAAAACCTATGTATGAAGAAGTAAAAGAAAACCCACTACCAGATTTGATTAAAAAAGTCTCTAAGCTTATTTCACTTCAAAAAAAAGAAAAACCAGCTTCCAGAAAACTATAAACAATTCTCAAAATTACAGTTCAGATTACCTCAAATATATGGAATAGTCAAACTGCATAAAGAACACCAACCAATTAGACCAATAATAGACTCAAAAAACTCTATTCTTTCAAATCTAAACTATTTTTTAAAGTCACACCTTCAGAATCTTTTAAAAGAGCCACCTAACTTGATTAAAAACTCAATGCAGCTAAAAGAAAAACTAGAACTTCTTCCTAAATTAGATTCTCCTATTATGGGTAGTTTAGATATAGTGTCTATGTATACTCACATTAATATAGATCAACTTATAGACTTTATAGCGGAAGACTTGGCAGACCTAATAGTTTTTCACAACAAAGAAAAAAACATATTAGTAGGAATTTTTGAAATGCTTACTTTCTCTTTGCAGAACAACTACTTTCAATTTGGGAAAACTTTTTTCATTCAAAAATCGGGGCTAGCTATGGGCTCCCCCACTCTCCCCACTCTTAGCTAACTATTATGTGGGAAAACTAGAAGAAAAGATACTAGTACAACCCACATACTTCTGCTTATATAGCAGATACATGGATGACATCTTATTTATAATAGATAGCTCAGAAATTGTTCCAGAAAGAATTCTAGACTCATTCAATGAATTAGATGATTCCCTTAAGTTCACTATTGAACTTCAAAAAGAAAGAAGAATAAACTTCTTAGATATTACTATCTATTATGAAGATGAAAATTCCTCACTAGTTGGTATAAAAAACCAATGAATACTAAAAAACTACTGGATTTCAATTCGTATCATCCAGTTTCTATTAAGAAAAATGTAGCAAGTCAGTTTTTAGAAAAATTAATAAAATAGTTTCTACTGCAGATAAAAAAGAAGCCCATAAAGAAGAGCTTAAAGTCATACTTGCAGAAAATAACTATCCTAAAGAAGAAATTGAGAAGCTTCTGAATTTTAATGGTAAGAAGAACCCACAAAAGCAAGAAGTAAAATTCACTAGAAAAATTTCTTATCACAAAGGTTTATTTGAGGCTTTAAAGAGAATTAGTAAAAAATACAATATTAGGCTAGCTCCAAGTTTAGAGAACAAAGTTAAAAATTTTTTCCCTAAAATAGTTCAAAGAGAAGAAGATATTTTAAAAATGCAAGGAGTAGTTTATGAAGTAAATTGTAGTTGTGGACTATCTTACATAGGTGAAACAGGTCGCAGACTAGAAACTCGTATAGCTGAGCATAAAGCAGCTATAAAAAATTGCTCCAACAAGACTGGATTAGATAGGCATGTTAGAGAAACTGGGCACAGCATGGATTGGAATTCCCTTAAAGTAATCAGTTTCCAAAGCAATTTCCAAAAAAGAAAACTGAAAGAAGGAATAGAGATTGAGAAAAAAACAAAATTCCATCATCAATGACTGCAAGGATTTTCCCTGCCTAACATCTGGCAGGATTTGGTGAAAAATAACCTAAACCGTCAAGGTTAACCGTAACCGTCAAGGTAAACCGTAACCATGATAGTGACAAGCAAAAAGTGACAACAACTAGAGAGCCTGAAGAAGGAGAAGAGTTTTCTCCGAAAATTTGCTATAAATGAAAACATTTCCTAGTAAATTCCCATAAGTTGCTTTAGATTATTAATGAAAGAAGATTGCATTGATGTGCAGTGGGTAAAAGTTGCCAGATCAGAAATGATGTTGGTCAGCCAAAAAGAAACTTTCACAGTTCATGTTGTCAATCCTCACAATTCCCTATAGTAATGCACAGTGCTAACAAGTTTTTAGTCATGTGAGGAAAATAAGGACTGATTTCAGGTCTTCAATATCTAATGAAACTTTGGAAAAAAATTTAATAACAAAATTTAGACGAAGTACAAGATGTTACAAAACTGTATTTAATGAAAAATTTCTTCTAAAAGTAAAAACCTTGTTCAACAGCATTTGTAAAAAACAGTTTAAAATATGTCCATATAAGGTAAAATGTTAAAGTAAAATTTTAACCTTTTTTTTAATTATGGTGTAAACTTCACGATTATTGAAAACATCACAAATATTTCCTGTGTCAAAATTCTATAGATTCAGAAAAAAAGAAAAAAAGTTATTAGATGGGAATAACCATCTAATAACACCCAAAAAAAGAAAATTAGAAGGGAATTTTTGTTTTTAAACGCTGTGGAATTTTAATAGCAGAAAAAAGTTATTTGATGGGAATAAACATCTAATAATAAACATAATACAGAAAAAAGTTGTTAGATCGGAATGACCATCTAATAACAGAAAAAATAAATGGGAATAACCATCTGATAATAAACATCTAATGACACAGAGAAAAAAAGTCATTAGATGGGAATGACTATCTAATTATGAGGGGAATGACCATCTAATTATGGTGGGAATGACCATCTAATAACACAGAAAAAAGTTATTAGATGGAAGTAGTCATCTAATAACACAGAAAAGAAGAAATGGGAATAACCATCTAATAAAAAAAAGAGAGAGATGGGAATAACCATCTAATAACACAGGAAAAAAAAAAAAAGTTATCAGATAAAAGTAACCATCTAATAACACAGAAAAAAAGTTATTAGATGGGAATAACCATCTAACAGAGAGAAGAAAAAAAAAGAAATTTAGCAGGGAATGTTTGTTTTTAAATGCTGTGGAGTTTTTCTGTGGAGGGATTTTTTTGTTTTTAAATGCTGTGGTTTTTTTGTCTGTATTTATTAGATGGGAATAACCACTAATAACACAGAAAAACAAAACAGAAATTTAGAAGGGAATTTTTGTTTTTAAATGCTGTGGAGTTTGTTTTTTTTTGTTTTTTTTTCTTATTGAATACAATTTGTGTTATGTTTCATCATTTGTTCAGTGTCATTTATTTTGGCAGCTTGCACCTTAACTGAAGCTAGATTGAAATTGCAATTTTAAAAGAGCCGGCCAATAGGTCATGACAATCACCAGTGTTAGGCTCAACTAGTCAACGTCAGTATATTGTGGAAGAATGCTCTACAAGCGACAGAGCAACAAGGGAAGATCCCAACTGTGGGCTTTGCTTTGATCTTTTGAACAACTGTATTATGACGTGTTTGTGCACAAGCTTATGTACAGCTCTGATATCTTAGTGGGTGCTAAATTTGCTGCTGTGCAAAATGTGAATGCCATGTTTTTTTATACTGGACCAGGTAGTGCACTTCTGACCAAGAGAAAATAGTACAAAAACTATTTTTTTCCCCTCAAAGATATTGAAACTTATGCTATTCTGTAAGATGTTTCAGAAACAAAGTAATATGAGTTATTCAGTTATGAAGTTTTTGTGCCATTGTTTTGTTTTCTAGTAATTGAGTGGCTTAAAGTGTATTGTAGGGAACAACCCTTTTTTTCTTCTTCTTTTATAATTAAATTGTGTACATCTGTTAAAAACAGCAAAATTCATTATTAGAGTAATTGCAGATTACTTTGACAAAAGCATGCCTGACTTGCATGAAATTTATTGAATTATGTTCTGAATTTTACGTTTACTTTCAGGTTTATGCTGCCATTTCCAGAATATTTGTTATTTATGGTGCAAGGAAAAATGAGCAGATTTTGGATTTTAAGCATTAAAATTAATTTAAAACATTTGTTTTTTAAAATGATTCAGATACCAGACTTTTGCCAAGGGTTCTTTTGCTGAAAAACTGAAATGAAATCAGAAAATAACCTAAAATAAATACCTCTGTTGCTGAAGCTTTTGTGGAGGCATTTGAATTCATTCCAAATGAATTTGGTAACCTTTGCATAAATTGTTTGATGCCGACATATTTGTTTTAATATCTACTTTCGTATTGAAGGAACCAAGTCTTTGCTTTGAGGAAGGAAAAATAATTGGAAGCAGGTTGAAATTAAGTTTTGTAAATGCATTTTAACTTAGCAGATTTTAACTTTAAATGATTTTCATACAAAGTAATGTGTAGTGAAATCTGGAGTGGAATTTTTTCCTGCTGTAATGATCTGCACTAATGTCTTTTTAAACAACTTTTCATTGGTTTAGATTTTAAAGTACTGATGTTAAGCCAGTGTATGTGCTTAATATATATATCTCATCTGGCTGAATTACTTAAAATCATGCATTAGATGTAATAAAAGTTTCCATATGCTGAAGATTTGGAATTATATGCTGTTTGATGTCCTTGCTGTTGTGTTGATGGTTTCTACTCAAAGTGCTATACACCTCAGTGTAGAATTTTTTTTATTACACATGAGCAACAATATAATACTTAGTCTTTCAATTTTTAATAAGAGATTGCCCAGTTAAATCTGAAAAATGTGAATTTTGCTTGTTTTGTAAGTGCATGTTGCAGTAACCTAGTGAAAAAGAATCTGTAACAACTTTACCATCTTTACTGATTTTTAAGGAATGCTTTTTTTTTTTTTCTTTCTAGTTTGCTAAGTTCCTTATAATCATTAAGATAAGACTGTTATTGAACTGTGTTTATGTATTTATTTTTCCTGTGTAAATAATTTCGTTTAAATGTTATTCATTCTATGGTATTGTAATTCCGTTTGAGTTTTACAGTGTATATTAAAGTATTTTGAAATGGTCTTTATAAAATATTAGTTACGTATATATATATTTGTAAAATATTTACTACATCACTATATATTTTTCTCTGTTGCATGGGTTCGAACAATGATTCAAAGAATGGCATAGTGTATAAAGCAAAAATCAGTGCCCTAAAAGTTTGAGCTTTAATTTGAAATAAAATTGGTTTAAGGGATATTTGAATTGTAGAGTTGAGGTTTTCCACATATTAACATATGCCAGTAATTATTTTCTAGAATACAGATGTGCTAAGAAAAATAATTCACATGACCTTTTAACATGCTCATGTTGAAATGTCAAAAAGCTGAAGCTCTTGCCATCTCCTGTGAAATTTATATAAACTTCTAACTTTGGCATTCAGTATTGGAAGGCATTTGTTTTAAAATTTTGAAATTCAGAATTTTCCATGTTATGCAAGTCTTTAAAATTAGATTTTGTTGCTGCAACAATTTGAGCCTGTCTCCTATCTCTTTGCTGTATGGAAGTGTAATGAGAAACTTTGGAGGCCTTGAAACTGTCCAGTTCAGTTTCAATTGGCATTTTTGTTCCACAGAAGCTTCTGATTTACCAAGAATTTCAGAAGGAACTTTTAAAGAATTGCACCGCTTTCCTTCTCCAATATGAATTCTTACCTCCACAACTTATCTAAACTGACTCATTTTCCTTTCAGTTTTTCATATTTGAAAGAGAAAGAGATAAAATGTAAAACAAGTTTTTGCTTATATGTGGCTGTAAAAATAGGTAAATATTACATGTGGCTGTAAAAAAAAAAAATTGTCCATAGTTTGGTATAAGTAGTGTAGATAACTTAATCTCTTCCAGATGACTTACCTTTGTTACAAATAAGGTGCTTTATTGACGTCTCCAAAAATTGCTGTGTAAATGTTACTGTAAGGTATAATTATTTTAATTGGAAATAGAAACATATTGCTAGTCATGGTTCAGGTTATAGAAGCGTTTGAAGAAACAAAAAAAAAAAAACAACAACTGTATATTGAACACCTAATGAAACAAATCTTGAAAATGTAGATACAAATTCTTTATATTTGTGTGCAATTCATTGATAACATGTCAGTGGATCTTTTATGTTCTGAAACTTCTGTGTTTCACATCTGCTGCTGTGTATAATATGTCCTCAATAGCAGCATTTCTAGAATTTTTTGGTGATGAGTAATTTTATGTTACCACAATGGCCAATTAGTTCCTTTTATTAGCTTACAAAGAATGTGAAATCGTAAATCCACTGTTTCGCTTGGAGAGTGCTAAACAGAATGTCAAGTTCATCCTTCTGTTGTTGATGTGTTGAAGCTTAAGCACAACCATATGTTGTGCTTAAGCTTCGAAATGGTCTTTTTATTCTCTGTATGGAAATTCTGTTGTAACAAATCTGAAAAATCATTACTATGTGGAATGCGTGATAAAAAATTATCTTTATAGTTAAGTGTTGAGTAGGGCACTTAGTTCATGCACCTGTAATGCCAAGTGTCATGATTGGTGTGCATAGCCTGTAGTTTTGTTGTCTCCCATCTCTGGAGCTTGTACTATATTGAGGATTACTGAACGATTTCTTATGGTAATGCCCACAAGATTGGAGAAAGTACAAGCAACTAAACTACCAGGCTTAACATGGTACCATCATCCTGAAGGTCATTAGATTTCTGACAGACAAACTAGGATAAAATGTGTAATAAATTATTTAACTACAAAATGTATTTTGATATAGACATGGAGTTTACAAGGCAAATCCTGAAATATGAATGAAACTTAACATGGTACAACTAGTGCATGAGGAATTCACATGAATCTGAGGTGAATTAGATTTTTTTCCCTGTAAGATATCAAATATTTATTACCGTCTAGCTCTCTCGTTGATCTTGCGAAACACTTTTGTTTGTCTCCAGATGAATGTTGACAAGATAACACTAATAGTTGTCAATTGATGCAGTGAAACTTTTCAGGTCTGTTCTATGTGTTCTACTTTTAGAGTGGCAAAGTAATTTAATTTATTCTCTACAAATTACATGTATTTATTTTCTCAAATTATTTGTGCAGTTTTAGGCTATATCTCCAAATTCGTTAGTCACAAGTTCTGATCGTGACATTTTAAAGTAAATTGCAAGGAAGTACATGTAGGCTCAGAGACTAACACTTGCGAAAAAATTGCCATACTTATTTCTAGCTAATTGTGATTGTACACCATTTCTGCTGTGCTGCATCATCTTGCTGGAAAGCAGACTCCCATTCTCTTGAACAGGTGTAGTTGTGATAATATGATTATCCCTTTGTAAAATGGTTGTGTCGTAACTTTCTCATCATCTTATTTCTAATGCTGTTCTGCATGTTTTAATCACCCTCAGGCTTACCTGTTTTATTATTTTGTGGCATTGTTTTGGACACAGGGATGTTCATGGGTTCTAAAAGTATGGGTGCATAAAAATTTATATATTAATTTTATATCATTTCTGCTCATGGATTGTTTAGATATATGTAAGACAGTAAAATTACCTCTTATGTAGTATAGCTATATTTTCCACTTTTTCTTGTGTCCGTACATATTAGGGTGGAACGAAAAAAAAAAACCTTTTTTTTTTTTTTTTAATTTGAATCATCGCCATGGGCAATAGTTGTGATTTTATTACTGAAATGACCCCCTGAAATATGGATGATATTATTTGATATCCTAGGCTTCCCCAAGAACCTCGAAGTTTGAAAGTTGTAGGGAAAAATGCTTCAAAAACATCTACTTTCTCCATTTTGTAAATATAAAAAAATACTGTGTCACCATGTTATTTAATATCACTTCTGAGTGTATAAACACTGGTAAAAATTCAGCAGACGTGAGTTAATTTCTTAGGCTTCCCCAGATCCCTTAAAGTATGAAATGCTTCGCCAAAAATGGCATGATAAGTTGCGTAAGCATCAAGTTCGACAGCAGCCTTACCGTTACTAATTTAGGCTTAACATTAACAATCCCCCTTCTCATACTTTCTGGAGCCTTGTGTTGATTTTCAGAAGCATAGCTTGCGGTCTTGCGCTATCCTTTGTTTTTGTTACTTTCTTCACCTCACCTCACCCCCTCTCTCACAGTGAAGCTGTCTTTGCGAACTCGCTGAGTCATCTCATCACAGTAGCACAGATCCTTTTGGGAGAGAGTGTTGGAGGGTGCTGCGTCATAATGACACAACAGTTTCTTTTACTCCTAGTGACGTTGATTGGAGCATACCGGCATTTTCATTTTGTCGTTCAACTACTTAAGATAGCTGTAACAAAAAATAAAGCTGATTGCCCTATCCTCGGAAGTTATAAGAAGATGCATGAAAATGTGTTGCCTACGTACGAAGATGTAAAGGGCCGTTACTACCTTGTGGGAAATACTCTTAGGCAGGAAGGCGCAAATTATGAGCCTGCTGCAGCAGAAATAGCAAGTATTGTCATGGACAAAGTGCCGAGTGTATGGAAGAAAGCATCTCTTCCGACATCGCTCCACAAATCAGTTGTAAAGCGTATTACACCATACAACACTGAAATCCAAAAGCTGAAAAAACACGCTCGAAGAATGGATGAAACCTACCGGAAGAAGGTTCAACAATTTTGTGCAGATTCACAATGCATCTTTGACACATGCTCGTGCAAGTGCAAAATGTTTTAGAACCTGCAAATGCAGCTCTGACAAAAAAAGGTACCTGTTAAAGAGCGAGACTTTCTAATGGATCAGAGAACAAACAGAAGAATGATAGTAGATGGGCTTGACGCAAAAACCACCAGTGTTCTGAAGAAAAGATCAGCTCGAAAGAGTGACAGGGAAGAGCATGTTCCCAGGAAATTACAGAAAACTGCATCACTGAAATAGGCCTTGCGAGTTGAGGATGATACTTCAGAAGAGAATAAGAATTCTACAGCAAAACCTGACGAGCCGGGTCCTAATCATTTGCTGACCTCGTAGAAAGATTATGATTTTATTCCACGGTGCTCTTCAAAACCTATGCGTCAAATGACACTGTCTGCATTTTCTAGAAAGTGTGATAGGCGAGGCATCAGCGATGGAGCGGCAGTTGATCTTGCGATGGAGCGGCAGTTGATCTTGCGTTGGCATTGCTTCATGATGTAAGTGAACAGGTTTAGTCGAAAGAATGTAATGCACCCGTTATTGACCGGCATAAAGTATGACGAGAAAGGAAAGAGACCCGTCAAACAATTCAAGATGAGGTAAACTCGACTGGTCGCAAAATTGTAACTCTATTTTTGGACGGAAGAAGGGATGAAAATCTCATCATCTCTCTGTGTTACAAATACACAGACAGATGATGGCAAGTGGCACAAGTGAAAAGAATGGGAGTAGCATACTTGTTGAAGAACCGGGTTTGGTCTATTTGGGACATTTTGCACCAAAGAGCTAGAGTGCAAAGGACATTTCCGATGGTATCTTTAGCTTATTGGACCAGAAGGCCTTTGACTTGTCCGGGTTAGTCTTTATTGGAAGTGGCTAATACCGGCACAAATGCAGGTATAATTAGGCGCCTTGGAGAGAAGCTAAATTCTCCCGTGCACTGGATTATATACCAACTTCATTTTAATGAATTGCCTTAACGTTGCCTCACTGAAGCACTAGACAGGAAAATATCAGGTCCAAAAGGATTTAGTGGATTGATTGGGAAGTGCCTGAAGACGGGCGTAAACCTTATAATTAATTTCCGGAAAATTGAATTTTTGTTTCAGTCCAACATTAACTTTGGAGATCTTAGCTCGGATCAACTTTATTTGTGGAAAATTTGTAAGGCAGTCTCTGCAGGTGGTTGTCCACAAGATCTGGCAAATCAGGATCCTGTAACACTTGCACATTCCCGTTGGCTGACCCTCGCAAATCGCGTTCTGCGTTTGTATGTTGGAGCTAGTGATCCAACACCACGACTTGTCTCATTAGTCACTTTCGTAATGAAAGTATATGCACCATCGTGGTTCACGATCAAATGTAACGGTATCTGTAAAGATGGTCCAAGAAATTTGCAGCTTTTTATATCTCAGTTTCAGTATCTTCCAAATAATTTAAAGGATATTGTAAAAAGAGTCTTCTAGAGCAACGCATATTTTGCTCATGCAGAAAACTTGCTCACTGCAATGTTGTTTGACAACAGAAGGTATGTCCATGAGCTTGCTGTTCGACGCATCATGAAGGCCAGGAAATCTTCCGAACAGATTTCCTGGCCTTCATGGCCATTAGGAAGTTTCGGATTCCTAAGCTGAATTTACAGAGTGATGATTACATAGACCTAATCGACTGGCAAAAGTGTATTGTGACTATACGAAAATGGAAGACCTATCACACGGAAATGGAGAGACGATGAGTTTCTGGAATTATCTACAGTTGGATAAATATCCAAATTCTTGCCACGAATTTACAAGAATACCCTGTCATTCTCAGGCAGTAGAGAAAGTGGTTAAGATAGTAACAGATTCTTCTGCTCATGTGTGCAGCCTTCTCGATGGTTCATCAGAGATAAAATTTTGGATAGCAAGCTGCTGCCAAGTTTTAAAAAAGTCTGATTTTCAAGTGAAATAAACTCACTCCTCAAGTTATGCTATTAGGTAAGGCTGATGTCTGTCATATTTACATAACTAATCATGCCATTTTCAGAGAAATATGACAAACTTTGAGCTCTTTGGGGAAGCCTAAGAAATTAACTCATGTCTGCTGAATTTTTACCAGTGTTTATACACTCGGAAGTGATATTAAGTAACATGGTGACAGTATTTTTTTATATTTACAAAATTGAGAAAGCGGGTGTTTTTAAAGCATTTTTCCCTATAACTTTCAAACTTCGAGGTTCTTGGGGAAGCCTAAGATATCAAATAATGTCATCCATATTTCAGGGGGTCATTTCAGTAATAAAATCACAACTATTGTGCATGGTGACGTTTCAAATTAAAAAAAAAGGGGGGTTTTCGCTCCACCCTAGTGCATATCCTTGATGGTTTGGCACTCGAGCCTCTGGTGGTTGAATTCCTGAACCAATAGTCCAATTTTGTAGTTTACTGTTCATTCATTTAAACTCTGGGCTGCTATAACAGACTTAAATTTATTTTTAATGACATTCATTTTGCTGAATCTTCATTCACAGGAAACTGTAGACTTGGGACACACACACACATTGATTGGGGGCATGAACTACTTTTGTGTAATGTTGTGTTTTATGTAATAGTTAAAAAAAAAAAAAAAGCTTTCCTTTATAACAAATTGTCCTCTTGTCAAAGTTTGTGAGTCTGTTTTTTTATTGATGCACTTGTGTGTGTGTGTGTGTGGGGGGGGGACTTGCAGCTTCAAATGTTTTCCCACCAGAGTTGTGTTACTTTAGAATTTATGTTTGTGAAATTCTGGAGTCAAACAGGTGGTATGCGAGAGAGAGCTGGTTCAAAGTGCTGAGATAATTAAAATGCTTTTCATTTTTTTACGAAAGTCTCTTAGCAGCTGCAGAAGTATTTGTCGTTCTATGAGTCTCAACAGTATTTTCAAGATGAACATTGACACATTTCCATTTCTTAAGCAAGCAGCTTCCAAGCATCTGAATCCTTGGTAACTTTGAAATTTAAGAATTCAGTTTTACCGCAGTAATTCTGATTGGTTTTAACCAAAACATGTTTTCTTTGTGTTTTTTTTCAGAGGGGTGACAAAACTTGCATAGAATAGAATAAGGAACAGTATGTTCCATGTTTTGCTTCACTTCTAGTATTTAAATCTAATATGTATACAATGTATGTACATTTATCACATGACGTGGATTTTATGAACAATTTCTCTGCTAGTTATGTTTCTTGCTCCAACAGTACCTATGTGGCAGTTGACTGGGGAGAAAGGAAATTCAGTTCCTTACATTATTTTGCATTAAAACTTAATTTTTGGATGTGTTTTTGTATTTTGTCCCCAAGAAAAAACAACAAACAAACTTAGAAGTGGTAAATGAATTCTTCAACTGAACAATATTTTGTTAAAGAGGAAACCAATCTGCATGCCCAGGTTTTTTCATTTCATATTGAACTGTTGTCAGATAGCTCTTTAACTGCATCAGTATGATAAGTACTTATACCTGTCACCTAGAGGGGCAACACGTAAAATTATTTATCTTTCTCTCCTCCATTTTTGATGTCAAGAATAGATTCTGGAACCCCTTCATTGGCTAAGGCAACCAGAAACAAATAGTAAAAATGTAAACTAGAATTTTTCCTTAGCACTCACTGCAGTAATACATATGCAACAAATTTTGAACACTTCATGTCACTGTTTTATTGCATTCTGTAATTTAACTTCCCAGTTTATATATCCAAGACTGTGTGCACAGTAAAATATTTATTCTTTACAATATTGCTGATTATGGAAATAACCTTTTTATTTAGAAACTCATCTTTATGCATGGTTGCTGAATTAATATTGGAGTAATTAATGCTGTCTTTGCTTCAGTGTATTTCTAATGCCAAAACAAGTTTTATTGTGCTTTTTGAAAATTTCCAACATAAAAATGCCACCAAACCATTCTCAACTTTGAAACTGGCATCTGGAAAGAGAGGACAAGGTCTAATATATTGAAGTGCCAATGGTGTCAGGAAATTATGTTGTTTCAGTTCTGTATACCTATTCTACATTAAAAAAACAAATAATTCTGATTTTGGGTGTATTTTAGCGTCTTCTTTGTATTCGCATTTTCAGTTATTTTTTGCTAAAGCATTAAACCGTGGATCTTACTTTTCCAGTGAAATAGTTGTAAAATTTTGAAGCTCAGGCTGTGTCATGCTTTTTTATTTTGCTGTTGGTGCTCTATATCGCCAAGATAAGCTTGCACTAAGAAACAATAATTAAAATTAAAATAAGACTGTGATCGTGAATTAGAGTTGGGCATTTATTTCTCTGTGCCCAACAATGAGGAAGGGGGAGAGTGGTTAAACATAAATAAAAATATCTAGACTGCTATAGCAAACTCTTTAAATCATCATCAACCATTATCAATCCACTGCTGGACGAAGGTCTCCCCAAGTTTCTTCCACAACGGTTTGTCTTGTGCCAAAAATATCTAGACTGTTACTCCTGCATACTCCTCCATGTTACTCCCGCATACTTTCGAATTTCATCCACCCATCTCACATGTGGTCTTCTTCTGGGTGGTCTTTTCCTGTCCCTTGGAATTCAGTCTAAAATTTCGGCTGTCCAGCCCATTGCCATTTCAGGGATTTTACTACGATCATGATGTCTTCCACTCTTGTCATTTTTCGGATCCAAGAGTTCCTCTTCTTATCTCTCCTGGTTACACCAAGCATGCATCTCTCCATGCTATTTTGAGTTGTCTGCAGTCTTTGTATGTCTCTTTTAGTTAAGGTCCACGTCTCTGCGCCATATGTAAGCACTGGAAGGATGCATTGATCAAACATTTTTCTTTTAAGACATAATGGCATATTGCTCTTGAAAATTATGCTGTTTCTTCCAAAAGCTCTCCAGGCAAGTTTTATACACCGATTAATTTCTTCATCAATGTGGCCTTCACTTGATATCTGCTGTCCAAGATAAATGTTCGTGTCTGTTATCTCCAGCTTTTCTCCATCAATCGATAAATCTTCATTTCTTGTAAAAGCATTGTACATCACTATTGTCTTCTGAAAGTTCATTTTTAATCCCACTTCTTTACTCTTGTCAGCAAGTTCCTGGATCATACTCTGTAGCTCTGATGGGGTAGTTGTAAAAATGACTATGTCATCAGCAAAACGAAGGTGGGTTAGATAATCTCCATTAATCTTTATCCCCTTGTTTTCCCAGCTCAGCAACTGAAAAACACCCTCCAATGTGGCATTAAAGAGCTTCGGAGATATGGTGTCACCTTGTCTCACTCCCTTTCCAATTTTTATGTGTGCTGTATTCTCAAACAGCCGAATCTTTGCACTTGCATTTTCATAGATGTTATTAATAATATTAATGTATGCATCTTCAACACCGCAGGACTTCAAAGCCATTGTAACTGCTAATAGTTTCACCAAATCAAAGGCCTTTTCATAATCGATAAAAGCCATACATAATGGAAGTTCATGTTCCCTCTCTCTTTCAATTAGTTCTCTCAGTATGTGGATATGATCTATAGTGCTGTAGCCACTCTTGAATCCAGCTTGTTTTCTCGGTTGAGCCATGTCCAATGCTACCTTCGAGCTGTGTGAAAGAACTTTAGTGAAGATTTTATAAACCACTGATACGAGGCTGATTGGTCTGTCATTCCTGAGATCCTCAATGTCACCTTTTTTATGTAGCAGGATCATTGTGGCGTTGTTCCAGTCCTCGGGAATCTTCCCTTCATTAAGGCATCGAGTGAAAATTTGGGCGAGTACTGTTTCAATTTCTCCACTTGCTTCTTGTATGATGTCTACAGTAATTCCATCTTCTCCTGGAGCTTTTCCCCACTTCATGTTCTTGATTGCATGTGCAACTTCTGCTGGAAGGACTGGAAGAACTCTGGTACTGGTACCTTTCATGATGTCTGGAGTACATGTATCATCCCTTTCATATAATTTGGAGTAGAAATCTTTTACTCTTGTCAAAATTTCGCCTCTATTTCTTGTTACAGAACCATCTTCTTTTCTCAGTGCCATAATCTGTTTTCTTCCCTTACTGAGATGTCCCTTTGCTATCTTTAGGGTTTGGTTGTTTTCAATTGCTTTCCTCACTAGTTCACAGTTGAATTTCCTTACGTCTTCAGTGATACTTTTCCGTACTGTCTTGCATAGCTCTATATATTCCACTTTGGAAGTCACATCTTCTTTAGTTGTCCTCATCTCTTCTTCTTTTTTGCATCAACATTTTGGTTTTTCCTGATAATTTGTTCACATGCAACTTGTTCTTAGACCCAACTAGAATCTTGTTGCTGTTTCCATAAGAGCTTTGGTTACTTTTCTGTTAACTTCAGAGTTAACAGAAAAGTAACCAAAGCTCTTATAAACTCACTTCTGATGTTAAGATCTTCTAGAGCAGAGAATCTGTTCCTCAGTTCCAATTTGCAGGTATTGTGATGCTTTTTAAGGTTTGGCATGTCAATACTTATTGTTTTGTGAACTTGCCACGCTCGAGTTTAGCATTGAGCTTCATCTTACCATTCTATGGTCACTACCTGTGTTGAACTTGTTCAGCACACTGCAATCTTCCATGACATATTTCTTGTTACACATAATAAAATCAATTTCACTTGTCCATCCATTGGAATGCCTCCATGTCCATTTCCTTTGCGGCTTTTTCTTGAAAAAGGAGTTCATGATGAAAAACCCTTCTGCCTCTGCAAACTCTACGACAGTATTTCCACCCTGGTTTCTATTGCCGTGACCGAATTTACCTACTGAAGTTTCATTCTGTTGCTGTTGCTCTGTTTTTGCATTGAAATCTCCCATAAATATCTTGCAAGTGCTGCTTGCTTTTATTATTTAGATGACAAATTTCCTCATAAAATTCTTCAATTTCTTCTTCAGGATGACTTGTGATGGGTGCATAAGTTTGAATAATCTGAGCGTGGCATCTTCTTGAGAGTTGGATAACGAGTCGTCCAGCTCTGTCAGAGGAACTTTCAACTTCTACAACTTTATCCTTCAGTTTCTTGTTTATTATAAATGCCAGTATGTGTCCCACGATAGTAGAAGATATGTCCACTTTTCAGTTCAATAAGATCTTCTTTTCTCCTTACCTCACTTAGCCTGACGATGTCCCACTTGATCCTTTGTAGTTCCTTTTCCAATTCAAGAAGTCTTGAATCAGAAGATAGGGAGCGTCCATTGTAAATAGCCAAGGTCAGCATCACATGGCAGCGTAGTCCGTTCCTCTTGTGATTCTTAGGACCCTCTGCCTTCATGTCGCACTGACCGCTGCCTTGGCCAGGTACATTCCAGCTGCCGGAAACTGAGGGCAAAGATTTAAGTTGTAGAGTCATTTTTGGAGAGGTTTGGCCATAACTCACCACGCTGGCCAAGTGGGTTGGTGAGTGTGGGATAGCATTTCCTCTGATCCCGATATTATAGTTATACCGCTATTGGCGGTCGTTGGAATTCCTTTAGTGGGAACAGGATGCACAGCTATTGGCGGTTGTCGAAGCCCCTTTAGTGGAAACAGGATGCACCATGAGAAGGCGGGGCTGGCATTTGTCAAGGAGACTCTAAAATGTTGCGTATCACCTGACCTTACATCCCCTTTAAATATCATCACAAAAATGCTGATTAATAAAGCCCATCGATGCTTTATTTTTCAAGTCATATGAAAGCTGATATTTTTTCTGAACACGATGGTTAGTTTTTTTATGTACTTTTGCTGGAAGAGAAAGATCACCTTCTGTACAGTCTGTGCAAATGAGACAATATGGACTGCCCATGGCAACATAATCTTTTTGTTTCCCAGCCAAGGTAAAACTCTCATTTTTAAGGCTGACCTTAAAAGTCCTCCATACCCCGTGTTGTTTCAATTCCGCCGAATGTGAAATTGAAACAAATATAGCATCATGCAGATGAAAAAATCAATATATCATATTATTCGTATGTGTTCCCAAAATTTTATATTTCGAGAGAAAAACTATTTTTCTGCTTTTTAACCTAGCAGTTATCAAAATTATAACTTTTTAAAAATTGTCAATCTGCCCATTATTTTACACTTTTGGGAAAATAATTAAAATACTACTTTGCAAAGTAACGTTAATATAGAAACGCCAAAAGATGGTTCAATGTTTATTCCACATGTGAAAAAAAACTTTATTTCTAATTTTTAAAAAAATTTTTATGTATGTCATTTTGTTCTACAAATGCGTGTTGTGAACTATTTCTCATGAGGTATGGAGGACCCTTAACAAGTCATTGCCTAGAATCAAAATTGTTTTTTGGTAGCAAGATATCATATTTGAAAATTTCCTGATGTAATTAGTCCAGGTGTGGCTGTTTTTTAGGGCAACAGCATTCAACTCATGCTGTCTTAAGACTTATTTCTCTGTAAATGTGTTTTCATCTGATTACAGCCATAATACAAATTGTGTTAGTAGGTTTTCTTTATTTAGCACAGTGATGTCCAATGATAAATTATAGCAGACAAGGAATTTCAATTTTGAATAATTTTGTGATTGGTTATCAATTTAATTTGTTTGACTTTCTTCTGTGATGAGGTTTTAATATTGAGCTTTCTTTTATGCATTGGTAACAACATATTTAAATTTGCAATGCAAATTGATCTTCCTTCCTAGGAAACAGTTTCAAAATGTACTCCAATATGCATGGATATTTAGCTTTTAATTCAAGATTTTAAGTAAAGGTGCACAGACTTGGAGAAAACAACATACGACTAGAGTGAACAATTAGAACAAGATATGGGCTATTCATAAGTGAATGTATGGTGCTGAAGTGACAATATATTTTTCTTATTGAATAAGCCACATCAGGTGGTTTTTTGATAAATTGTTATGACGTAGTTACCTACTGAAGAATTTTTGTGGCTGCACACATCTGTGTATTAACCTCATTGGGTAATTTAAATTTCTCCATAGTGATGTTGTAGAAATCTGGAGGTCTGTGTTATTCTAAGACTTGGATGTGGCGTGTATGTAAGTACATATACGTAATTGATAATTAATGAACAATTATAAACAAACAGGAACATTGAGTTTTAAAAGTATTAAAACAGTTGGTTCCTTTTCTTCTACAGCTAACATTTTATAAGAGGACAGCATCTGACAAGCAAGTGGGAATCCTTTGTCAGAAAGCCATATTTTGACAAACACACATCTCTTCAGTTAAGAGCTGCAAAACTTCCTTGTTGCAAATAGTTTAGAAAATTGAGCAGTTGCTTTTGTATAAAATTAATTTCATGTTGCCACTAGATGTTACTATGTGTTGCCTGGAAGGTATTTTTGGTGATAGCAGCAACTGAGGATTGTTATAAAAGTGTTGCAGAACCCACATAAAGATGTTTAAGAAGCAGTTAGGATGTAAGAACATCCACTGTAGATATATATAATAAAAAATGTTTAGTACAAAAGGAAGTTTTTTTTTTGTTATGGATGTTGCCGTTATGTAATGATTCTTGGTATTAAAGAAAAGGGACCATTTTCCTTTGTCATAAATGATAAAGTTCTTAAATAGATATTTATGACTTCTTAAAATTTTGGTTCTAAAAAGAAAAACTTAAGTTTATGTAGAAAATTACAAAATGAAACTTTCTCTTCTAAAAATGCTTAAAACATGAAAAATACATTTATAGTAGATTTTTAAGTAAGAAATAAACATATAAAATTATTTGCTGTCAAAATTAAAGTATCTGGTCCATTATGCTGAGTGAATTAGTTGTATTATGAAATAAAACTGGTTTAAATTAAAGCTCTGACTTTTCTAAAAATTAAAAGGAATTAATGTAAAGCACTTTTCAAAAAATCATGAAGCTTGGGAGTACTACTTGTTAATATTTTTGTATATATAAGATATGTCTGAGAACAAAAGAGAAATCAGTTAAATATCTGCTGTATATATATATATTGCTGTTACTTTGATTTAAATAACTTGTACTGTATTATATGTGTATCACTTAAGTGAAAAAAAAAAAAAAAAACAATCTGTTGTAGTTAAATTGGAAATTGAACAGGCTACAACTAAATTCCAAATTATGAAGAACTTTTCAAGTTATTAAAATGCCTGCTCAGTTTCAAAATTTTTATTCCTTGAAATAAAAATGTACATAACTAATAGGATTTACATTTCTATGTATCTATAAATACTGCATTTATATGTATCCAATATTTACAGTGGTTTACACAACAAATAATTTGTATGATCTGTGGGATTTGTATGTGTGTTAGCTTGATTAAAAATGATTCATACAGATGCATCTACTGTTAATTTTTTTTGTTTAATTGCAATTTTTTCACTTTTTCAGGGAATTGTGCCTTGATATTATTTTTGATTTGCCTGTACCTAAGTGGTCATTTATGAGATGAAGTCAAATTCACTTAGAGGTTTTACTCATTTGCAATTGTAAAGTCTCTCACATACCAGAAGTTTGCAATTTAGTCTAAAATTACACAAGATTTTCAGAGCACTAGAATTAATCTGTATTTGAGATTTTACAAAGATGTTTTCTACTATTATGTCTTTTACACAAAATAGAGGACAAGTAAATCCATTTTTAGACACCCTAGAAATTCCCAGTTGGTAGCAAATAGCATTCATTCTTATTTTTTTGTAATGATAAATTGATGAGAATGTAATGTTACTGTATAACCCTTGTGGAAGGGGCAAATACATTTATTTTGTGTGGATAAGTGATGAATCTAAATTTTCTTCAGCCATAGTTGCCAGAACATCTTATTTTTTTGTAATTTAAGAATAGGTAATAACTTGAGTAATCTGAGATTTGCAAAAACTGTGCAGCTATAAGTACAATGACCACCATTTTTAAGGTTAATTGGTTATAAGGCACATCTATATACAGGGTGCATAGGAAAGTCCCTTTAGCCTGAAATAACTTGCGAACGGAGAAAGGTATAGTAAAGCGACTACGCCCGATCAAATTCAACCGATAGCAGCGCTGCGCCCCTAGTGGTGAAATGCGGAAGTTTATCATTGCAAAACGAAAAGAGATAGAGCAAAATTTCCAATTACAAAGTTGTAGAGCATCAATCAATTAGTACAAAACGACATTTGTTTCACACGGATAAGATAAAATGTCCGAAATCAATACGCGACGATTCGAATCTGCATATTCACATTTCGCAAATGTAGCCGTATGAAAATGCAGATTGTGACGGTGTACCGTACCTACGATATAAAAACCAGTAGCAGGATGTACCCTGATCAGAAGTTTAGGTCTACGTACGCTGTGTGAGAATGGCAAGCTTCACTCTCAATATTGCGAGATGGTGCTTATTTACGGCGAATGCCAACGAAACGCGGTGCTAGCTGCACGGGAATATGCCGTTCGTTTTCCAGCTGGGCCACATCCAAATGCGGTTACCATCGCAAGTGTAGTGAGACGACTCGGGGAGACAAAAAGCACTAAAAGTCGTTCTCATTCTGGCAGACCAGTGGTGCAGGTATGAGTGTAATGGCAGAGGATATTTTGGCATATGCACTAGCCCATCCACAAAGCAGCGCAAGAGATATCGGCAGGGCGAGTGGCTTAACACGGAACTGTGAATGGCAAATACTGCATGCTCAAGGTGCACATCCCTATCGTGTCACTCCGCAGAAAGAACTGTTACCATGGGACAATGAGCGTCGATTTGATTGGTGCAACTGGGCGTTGATTAATGTTAAAGGTGACTCAGACTTTTTATCCAACATTCTTTGGTCGGACGAGGCAGTGTTCCACCGTACCGGATTACTAAACTGACACAACACCCACTACTGGGCGATGGAAAATCCCTCGTATGGACGATCCACCAGACATCAAGTGCGTTGGTCCGTTAACGTGTGCGGTATTAGGAAGAACCGCTTAGTGGGACCTGTGTTCTACGAAGGCACATTAAACGGACAGAGATACCTCCAACTATTACAGGATATCATACCTGACTTTTTAGATGACTTCCCCTATCCGCATTACGTTCCTTGTGGTTCCAACATGACAGTGCCACTGCACACCAGCCAGCAGCAGTGTGGCGCTTTCTCACAGATTGTTTTGGTCAACGAATCATCGGGTTTGGTGGTGCTGTTTGACAGTGGCGGCTCGTGGTTGGAAAAATAGGTGAAGAGGTACAAGAGCAGTATGAAAAGATATATACTGTCTACAATGAAAATCTCCTAATAAGGACTTGCTTATTTTTTGTATATTAAATCAATTTTTCTTCCTTTTAAAGCTGCAAATTTGTCGATTATGTCGTCATAAGATGGTTGTTTCTTCGTGAGCATCAATAAAATGTCTTCCTGAATGGAAATATTTGCCAGAGAAGCAAGTCTATCTTGGGAACTACTGTTTCTTGAGCAAGTTTATATTCTTTTAAGAAAACTGCTTTCCACTGGCACACTTATAGATGGAATTGTTAAAATGAGGAAAACCAATTTATAATCTTCTGTAAAAATGTCTTTGTCTCCGTGAAACACTCAAAGGAGTTCTTGAGTCAAATATATTCCTTAATTTTTCATCGGCATATACAAGACTCAGTTCATTTTTAAGGTGCTGGTGTTTAGTAAATATGTTTCCATAAAAATGTAGATTTTCAAGAGCGCGAGAGGGAAAGCATGCATTAAATTATTCGAATTTGGTTGCCTCAGCAAGTCAGACAAATCGAAGTTTCTTACAGTCTTGAAATCTTATATCCATGTCCATAAGAATGTGGTCCAAAATTTCAAAATACAATTGTTTATAATTTTGAAAAATTGTTTCCTGTGTAAGAGCAGCATATTCCCGTGCTTATTTCTGTGATTTTGCTAGCTTTTCCAAACCGTGTTTCAAATAACTCATCGTTCCTTTTATGGCTCAAAATTTCATGAGGTTTTTTTTTTTTTTTTTTTTTTTGGGGGGGGGGGGGTTGTTTTATTTGAGTTACACAGTAGTTTATGTTTAGTTATTTTTTCTTCAAAAGTTTGAATAATAGATCGGTGGAGCCAAAAATGTAAATTCGAAAGTGTTCATATCATTCAAAACCTCTTGGCAAGATGAATTGATTTTTTTCTGATTATTCGCTATTCATCAGAAATCCGAACACTTCAATTTATCCCAATCTTCAACAACTACACTTACTAATTTCGAAGTGGAGGACCATCCAGTTTCTGTTATGGTTGGTCTGCGTCTTGCGGTTGTTGATATAAGTGTATAAGACCGCTTCGCAGAATAGTGAACAAACGAAGCAATTCCACTGAGGCTTGCAAAAAGTATTCGACACGTAGAAATTTTAGAAAAACTCTGGTGTAATACAAGATTCAAACGATGAACTAAGCATTGAACAAAAACAGCTTGAGAAGCTTTATCCTTGACTTTTTTTTCTGTAGCCCATTTAAGTGTCCAGACATTATACTTGCCCCATCGTAACATTGTCCTATTTATTTGTGTTGGTAATCAGACTGTTCCAAAATTTTGTCTAGCATTTTGTAAAATTTTGTCTAGCTCCTGACATTCTATCTTCATTCACATCATGAAAACCCAAAAATCCCTCAACCAATACACCTTCCGAATCAACAATCAAAAATTATTTAATTTTTGACGTGATCGTTTATATATTCAGAAATACATTCAATTAATTCATTTTGAATAGTTTTTTATCCTTTCGTATTAATTTTCAATTTCTAAAGAACTTCTTCATATCAACAATGAAAGTAATTCAATGAAATTTCCACTATTTATGGAGCCCATGCTTTCGTCATGGCCATGGAATGCTAGTTCTTGTTTGCTCAACTACAGTATAGACTAATACTGCATCAATCACTGTCTGCAGGAAAAGTCTATTTAAACGAACGTTTTCGTTAAAATGTGTTTTCAAAAACCTAACATTCTTTCTCAGGGCATCGGCAATGGTGTTTTGAATTTTTTCAAAATTCCTTAACATTAATCCGCATTTCAGGTGTTCGCTAGAATCACGATGTTTATGAAGTGACCCTGTTACGCTTAATAAATCTGAGAATCCGTCTTTATTCCACGCCGAATGTTTATTACTAAAAAGTAAGCAGGACCAAAAAAAAAAAAAAGTTAACAATCCATTTATATTCAGCAAATCAACAATTTTTAAAATTAATATTGTTAGATTTACTGCTCTTCTTGATTTCGTTCTTGGCAACAATTGTCAGTGAATCCGTTGGTCGTCCTTGAAGCAAAATGTCTCTTTTATCTTCATCTTTCCACAGAGTAAATGGAGTTTGCAATAAATTACAAACAATGTCGTCCACAGGATGCATACTAAAAACTATCACTATCAGTTAAATTGTACACAAACCTAAAATATCAGTTAAAGTTTTCGACAAATAATCACAAAGCACGAAAGAACAAACTCCTTTCGGAAAATAATGTACCACAGCACCACAAGGAAAAAGCCCTAACAGATTGCATGCTACCCTGGTAGTCCGCTCACTCCACCGTGATCTCTCACGACTTTATGCTCAAAAACTGAAAGATGCAGAGGTAAGGCGCGTGAAAGCTGAAACACTTCACTTGAGCGAGCAGATTGGGGACGGTGACGTCATGGTTACCATGGCAACTCGGCGGAAAACTGCAGACTTCCAAGTATTCTCATTTCGGCTCTTCACTTGCACTGTTTTGCGTATAAGGATTTGTTTTCCGTATTGAGCGTGCCATGTGAATTAATATCTATTCAAAATTTTGAGTAATTAGGAACTGAATACAGGCAAAAAGAATATTATTATAAAAAAATACTGAATAAAACTTTATTTTGAGTAAAATTGGTGAAGAGGCACTTCACCTACTTCACCTGAAAAGCCGCCACTGGCTGTTGAATGGCCACGATCGCCGGACCTCACTCCGTTGGATTTCTTCCTCTGGGGTTACGGAAAAAAATCAGGTGTATGCAACAGCTCCTACAAGTCTGCTGGATCTACGTCCTGGCCCTGATTTATGGGAGGGCACACGGGGCACGTGCCCAGGGCCCCCGATTTTGGGGGCCCCCAAATTTGAATTAAATGTGTACTTAGTTAATGGGAATTTTGTGTGTGTATATTCAAAATTAATTTTTTTTACTTTTGCATGCTCATGAGTCATGTGTTTATAAATGTGGTACTTGCACACAGTGAGTTTGAGTTTCGAATTTCACGTAAACACGTGGCCATTAATGAGTTTCAGTGGTTTAATAACCTTCAGGTGGCCATTGAGAAGGAGGATCGCTTCCATTGATTCACGTGACTTTTCTTGCTTTTCTGAACGCACCTAAACTCAACTGATCCTTCAACTTCCTGCACACGGCTTGCCGTTGTTGTAACTGTAACCACAAAGGCTTGGTTGTATTTTGCGTTGCATTTCTTGTAGTCTGATGGAATGTTGAATATTTGTTAATTTTATATATAATCAAATTTAGTTAGTTGTAACAATATATTTAAGTTGAATTATTTAACAGTTAAATTATGTCAAAACGTACATATTTATCAGGCAGTGCTAAACAGAAAGCCAAACAATTGAAACTGAAGGATGATGACTTGCAGCATGGTAGCATTGAACGTTTTGCCATTAAAAAATTGGATATTTCACTTGGTCCCAAAAGTTCTACAAATTCATCTAATTTTACTACTGGTGAGTCTCTTGAGTGTAATTTGTCTTTGGAAGCCAGTAATCTGACTTCAGGCCGCCCCGGTGGCGCAGTGGTCTAAGGCGCTGGCCTCTGATCATTCGTCCGTACGGGGTCCGGGTTCGAATCCCGGTGAGGCATGGATGTTGTGTTTGTCTTATGGCACTGGCTCTCTCCCTTCCCTGGAACCAGTGACCCTAAATTAGGGACGGGCGACTGCTTATAGCCCATTGAGTTGCTCACGGTGGTCGTTAAACCTCCAATAAAAAAAAAAAAAAAAAAATCTGACTTCAGAATCATCTAACATCACAGATGCTCCTAATTTGGGAAATCTTCTGAATTCACCTATAAAGAGAGCACAAGTTCCACAATGAATGCTGTGGATCCTGCCTTATGGGGAGAAATTACAGAAGAAATGTGCGAATGCTTTTGAGCAATCCACCAGTCCAAGATTTGAAGTTGCTGGCATTCACAGGGAAGGATATATGTGGTAAAAAACGTTTTCTAACAGAAGGTAATTTTTTCAGAATAAAAAAAAATAATGAGAAGGTAAAACGCGACTGGCTTCTTTTATCCCCATCAACTTGTTTACTATTTTGCTGGATATGCAAATTGTATGCTAGGAGCACTACAGCATTAGGATCCACAGGTTTTTCTGACTGGAAGCATGCAAGTGAACGTCTTACAGAGCATGAAAATTCACACATACACAGGCAAAGCAGTATGTGACTATTCATCACGCATGAATGCTTCTGCACGCATTGACTGTCAGATAGTTATGCAGGGTCTGAATGAATCCAAGTACTGGCAAGACGTTTTGCATAGAGTTGTTGCAACAGTTAAGTATCTCTCAGTTCGTGGGTTGCCAATGTATGGTGATGATGAAACAATTGGATCAGTTCAGAATGGAAATTTTCTGGGCTGCTTAGAATTAATTGCAGAATTTGATCCATTCTTAGCTCAACACTTGGAAAAATGTGGGAATCCAGGAAGTGGTAACACCAGTTACTTATCTTCAACATGTGTGGATGAATTTGTTGAATTGATGGCTGTACGTGTTTTTAATGCCATCACTGATGAAATAAAAATGTCAAAATATTTTTCTGTCATAGTTGACTCTACTCCAGACATTACACACATAGATCAACTGGCTTTTATCATAAGGTATGTCAACAAAGATTGTGAAGCAAAAGAACGGTTTTTGACATTTATTCCATTCCATAGACATACTGCAGAAAACATTACAAATACCATATCATCTTTTCTACAGGAGGCTGGCCTGGATATTTTGAATGTCAGAGGCCAAAGCTATGACAATGCCAGCAACATGTCTGGGAAGTATTCTGGTGTTCAAACACGCATTAGGGAAATCAATCCACTAGCGGAATATGTGCCATGTTCTGCTCACACTTTAAATTTAGTTGGTGTGAATAGCATAGATAGTTGTGGTAAAGTTCTCTCTTTTTTCACATTTTTGCAAAAACTATACTTTTTTCAGCATCAACTCACCGTTGGAAGATTCTTCAGGAGAAAGTCCAGGAAGCACATGGAAATTCATCACTCACACTGAAGAGTCGGTCAGTTACCAGATGGTGTGCAGATGCTGCAGCTACATGATTAGTGAGGAAAAATTATCGTGAAATAGAGAAAGTTTTAGTATTTCCGTCAGAAAATGTAGATGATTCTCCACAGACAAGAGATGAAGCAAAATCACTGCTGAAGAAAATGCGAACAATGGAAATATCGATCAGCTCAGTAGTTTGGGACACAATACTTCAGAGATTAAACTGTGCAAATCAAACTTGCCAGAATCCAAAAGGAAATATTTTTGAAGTACTTAAAATTTTCCAGTCGTTAATTGAATTCATTCAGTTCGTGAGGGAAAATTTTGAAGGTCTATGAAGAGGAAGCTAAAACATTAGTGTCTGAAAATGTGCAATACCATGGTCATGATTCCCGAAGAAAGAAAGTGCCCAAGAATAAACACCTAGATGAATGTAACAATAAACATATAGAACTCAGTGCAAGGGATATATTTAGAACTCAGGTTCATTATGTGCTTTGTGATGCTTTAGTCACTCAGCTTTCAAGCAGAAAAAGTGCTTATGAAAATATGAGAGAATTTGAATTTTTTACAAAAAAAATCAAGATCTGAAATTTTTAAAGGGGCAAAAAGCATTGCAGGAATACTATAACAATGACCTTGACGACCAGTTTGCAGATGAGTTTTTGTAATTCTCCTCAATGATGGGGGAGCATGCAACCATTCCCCAGATGCTGCAAACTTTGAAGGTAAACAATTTAGAAGCCACATTTCCGAACACTGAGACTGCACTTAGAATGTTCATGACATTACCGATTTCAAATTGTACAAGTGAGAGATCATTTTCTTTGCTGAAAAGACTTAAAAATCCCTTACGATCAACCATGCGACAAACGAAACTGGCATCATTAGCTCTGCTGTCTTTGGAGAGTGATGTGACACAGTCTTTAAATTATGATTCTCTGATACATGACTTTGCATCTAGGAAATGTAGAAGAAAAATATTCAACCCAACTGTTTCGTCCTGATATAGGAGGTAAATTTTCAATTGTTTTTATTCATTCCTAAAAATAAAGAATAGTAATCGTGTTATTACAAATAAAAAGCTCTGGTGCCCAAACACAGCACTTTGCCATCATATTGCCAGTTTTGTTTGACATTGGACAATTTATACATTCATGTCATTATGTGCTCATTAGATTTTGGTAAAAATTGGGTAAATGTGTAGTTTAGCGTGGTAAATTATTTGGTCGGAAAAGTTGTAAAATTTCTAAAAAGTGTGACGTACAGATTCTAAAATATACAATTTAAGGGGAAATGGTGAAAAAATTTCATTGTTAGAATGAATATTAAAGATGTTTACCGAAAAACTTGAACTCCAAGTATGACGAGTCGGCAGACGCTGCGGGAGGCCTTAAACAACGCTGAGGCGTTGACATGAAGCTGTGCTCTGTTGAAAGGAAGGATCGTTGCAGCCAGGACATTCATGGGCGGAATAGTACAACAGGAACCGGGTACGCTGTTGTCAGGAAAGAGTGTAGTGCTACACTGCAGAAAATAGTTAATTTCGGTGTCAGTTCTTGACATCGCAATCGGACAGTTTCTTGTTTTTTTCACATGGGATTCTTTGATGCTGAATGTATAAACTCATTTCTCCGTGGAAGTTTTTTTTTTTTATTTAGTAATCAAACTTTCACTTTGAGACTTGCCATCTAACTTCTTTTAGAGAGAATGCGACACTTACTCTAACGCTTTTCTAGAAACAAGAAAGGCATGTGCATACTTACTATTTTGTATCACGGAATTACATGCCAAAGAACGAAGACATTCTCTGAATGTTTCTTTAAAAAGTGAGACAGAAATTACAAACTACATTCTTTAGCGTAGCAGTATATTCTGTTACTCTTTCCTGACAAGAGTATACCTGATTCCTGTTGTACTCTTCTGCCCATGAATTCCCAGCCGCAGCAAACCTTCCTTTCAACGGAGCAAAGCTTCAGGTGGTCACCACAGCGTGTGTTTACTCATCCTACTTGGACTACTTGGAGGTAAGTTTTTCGGTAAACATCTTTGACCCGAATTACAACACATTTACCAAAAATTGGACCGGACTAGGTGTTCCCCTCAGCTTTTCAGATTATTATTATGTTTTTTGTTTTGTTATTATTATTATTATTATTTTTTTTTTTTTTTTTTTTGTGTAACTCAGACTCTTCCTCATCAACACAAAATTTTATGTTTTGCAGTTTTCTGATATATTGATCATAATGCACTGATTTGATCTTGGTAGAAACCGGGAAGCTGGAAGTAGGAGTTCCCATAGCACTTTTTCAATTTTTTATGCAGCTTCACATCTCTTTATTTATGAGAAAGTCCAGTGGAGGTCACCATGGATTTTTTTTTTTTTTCTTGTTTTAGTTCACATTTTTTGTTGGATGCATTGTTCTCATATTCTAGATGCAAGAATCAGTACATTGCAAGACCACAATATTCACTAAAATTAAGATGTCCATCCATTTTGTCATAGATATATTGTTAGAGTCTATGGGGATCATTAACACCACAAACTACTGATCAACCAGTTGTCCCCGCACAGCCAGAGTTGTATAAAAATAAAATGTATCTGCGTACACAGCTATTGAAACAGAAAACTCGCTGCCAACCCGCAAACCATGATAACAATAGAATAAGATAATTTAAAGGAAAATTAATAAAACAAATAATTATTAGAACATTCAGATTCCAATGAGGACAAAATAGTACATTCTAATTAAATGTGCAGCAATGTGTGTAAAATGGACTTTTATGGCAAAATATTAAAATATTGGACTACGAACCTCATAAAAACAAGAGATTAATTAAAGAAAGTTTTTATATCCAGAAAAACAGTTCTATCAATGAACCTTCAAAAATTATAAATATGACTTTCAACAAGTTAATTCAAAAATACTGGACTTACAAAATGCATAAGGAAATATTTTTATTTAATTGGCAACTGAAAGAGGAACCTGGCAATAAAATTTAAATTCTGTGTAAACAAAACTTTTAATACAGTTCGTATACATTGAGAACAGGCCTTGATAAAATCTAGAGGCCAGAAATGTCTGTAAAAACAAAAGAACTCAGAAGATGTGAAAAATAATTAAGTTCTTCAGTTAAAATAGAATTAAGTATATTAATCTGAGTAAAGCGTTGAGTAAGTGTTTTAATTGCTGTATATAGGCCTAACATTTTTATTTTTTTAATCTACATGCAAGAACTATCTACAAACCTGCTAATGATTTGGAAACTATCAGCGTACGCATGTACGTCTACATTCTGCTACTCTGCACACAGTGACTATTATTTGGTCGATAGAGAATAAGGAGGGGTGCCCCGGAAATGTTTTGTGCCCTGGGCCTCGCATGTAATAAATCGGGCCCTGTCTACGTCGTCGTGTTACAGATGCTTGCAATAGTGTGACACCTCCCATGCTGAGGAATGTGCATGCAGATTTACTTTCACGAATACAAATGTGTATCGTGGGCAATGGCGAACTCTTCGAACATACTCGACATAAACTTTTCATCACTGTGCGCCAGTTTGCCTTTTTTGTTTTGTCTGACGTCATCAAACTGTATTGACATAAGTATGCATTTATGCAATAAATTGTGTGTATTTGCTTATACCTATCGGGCTATGCCTGTTCCCTTCAAACGTTCACACAAAAGGTCGCACATCGATTTCGGACATTTTAGGGTATTCAGGCGACAATTTATCTTATCCGTGTAAAACAAATGTCGTTTTGTACTAATTAATTGATGCTCTACAACTTTGCATTTGGAAATTTTGTTCTATTTCTTTTCGTTTTCGATTTGCAATGGCTAACTTCCGCATTTCGCCACTAGGGGCGATGCTATCGGTTGCATTCGATCGGGCGTAGTCACTTTGCTATACCGTTATCTCACTTGCATAACTTTACCTCTCTGCGTTCGCAAGTTATTTCAGACTTAAGGGACTCTCTTATGCACCCTGTATATAAGTAGGAAATTAATTTTTTAGTGCTAAAAAGCAGAAAAACATTTTAATTTTGAAAATACTCGCTAAAAATAGAAAAATGTATTATCTTCAATGATAATGCAACTAACCTTTTTCTATGATAAAAAGATGTTAGTACTCATTAATCAAGCCAGAGATTCCATTAATACCTGGACAGGCGTATTTCATGCTTCGGAAACGAAATCGGGGACATATTTTTACTGCTCCAAAGCTTATCCATTTTGATTTAAAAACATATACCTAAGCTTTTTTATATCTCTGCTGTTCAACACACAAGTTGAGCCATCAAGAATGTAATGCCTCCCTTGTTCCCCACCCCAGTTCTGTGTCTCCTTGGATTTCGCATAACCTGGGCTGCAGAAAAAAGCGACCCTAAACACCCAAGCCATGTGTGGAAAAAATGTGTTAACTATGTCACAACTTGGGAGGAGAAATTCCAGTGACCTTGAGCGCTGTTGTGCTGTGCCCGGCAAGATGTGCGCACAAGCCCAAACGAAATGAACGGGAAGGCAACATTTATTTCGAGTTCCATAGGACTGTTGACACCATTGTCGAAAAAGAAAAATACATTCTGCTTCTAAAAATGTTGGATGGGGGAGGGGTGGCAGATTCGCGTTATTTACAACTTCAGTCTTTTTTTTTTTTTTTTTTGTACTTCGATGTTTTGGGGAAATCTCAAAATATGAGTACGCATTATATTGCGAATGGGAACAAAATTTGCTGACAGTAAAAAATATATATCCATGTTTTTTTTTTTTTTTTTGATTGGAGGTTTAACGACCACCGTGAGCAACTCATTGGGCTATAAGCAGTCGCCCGTCCCTAATTTAGGGTCGCTGGTTCCAGGGAAGGGAGAGAGCCAGTGCCGTAAGACAAACACAACATCCATGCCTCACCGGGATTCGAACCCGGACCCCTTTCGGACGAATGATCCGAGGCCATCGCTTAGACCACTGCGCCACCGGGGCGGCATATCCATGTTTTACTTTCACAGTAAAACATCTGGAAATATCACAAATGGACCATCAGATAGATTTGCTTTGATCTTTTTCTGTTAAATGAGTTTCCAACCTTTTCTAGAACCATTAAACAAAGATTGTGCCGCCCTGGTGGTGCAGTGGTCTAAGGCGCTGGCCTCTGATCATTCGTCCGTAAGGGGTCCGGGTTCGAATCCCGGTCAGGCATGGATGTTGTGTTTGTCTTACGGCACTGGCTCTCTCCCTTCCGTGGAACCAGTGACCCTAAATTAGGGACGGGCGACTGCTTATAGCCCATTGAGTTGCTCACGGTGGTTGTTAAACCTCCAATCAAAAAAAAAAAAAAAAACAAAGATTGCTTGATGATACGGTATCTGTATGAATAACAGTACATTTTCTTGGAGTCTTTAATATCCCCGCCCATTTTTTTTCACCTCTTTCATTCGTGGGAACGCCGCCCGGTGGCGCAGTGGTCTAAGGCGCTGGCCACTGATCGTTCGTCCGTAAGGGGTCTGGGTTCGAATCCCGGTCAGGCATGGATGTTGTGTTTGTCTTACGGCACTGGCTCTCTCCCTTCCCTGGAACCAGTGACCCTAAATCAGGGACGGGCGACTGCTTATAGCCCATTGAGTTGCTCACGGTGGTCGTTAAACCTCCAATAAAAAAAATAAAAAAATTCGTGGGAACTGTGAAGACACATTTCTTCCCTTGGTTTTGTTTGTAAGCCTATATGGTACATCTTGACAATTGTAAGCTAACCAGGTCCTATTTAAGGTAAAACACACGGAATGGGAAGGTAGTAAAGGGGGACAGGAAGTATTCCAATCTTTATTGTTTAAACGTTGCCTTTGCCGCCCTGGTGGTGCAGTGGTCTAAGGCGCTGGCCTCTGATCATTCGTCCGTAAGGGGTCCGGGTTCGAATCCCGGTCAGGCATGGATGTTGTGTTTGTCTTACGGCACTGGCTCTCTCCCTTCCCTGGAACCAGTGACCCTAAATCAGGGACGGGCGACTGCTTATAGCCCATTGAGTTGCTCACGGTGGTCTTTAAACCTCCAATAAAAAAAAAATTCGTGGGAACTGTGAAGACACATTTCTTCCCTTGGTTTTGTTTGTAAGCCTATATGGTACATCTTGACAATTGTAAGCTAACCAGGTCCTATTTAAGGTAAAACACACGGAATGGGAAGGTAGTAAAGGGGGACAGGAAGTATTTCAATCTTTATTGTTTAAACGTTGCCTTTGCCGCCCTGGTGGTGCAGTGGTCTAAGGCGCTGGCCTCTGATCATTCGTCCGTAAGGGGTCCGGGTTCGAATCCCGGTCAGGCATGGATGTTGTGTTTGTCTTACGGCACTGGCTCTCTCCCTTCCTGTAACCAGTGACCCTAAATTAGGGACGGGCGACTGCTTATAGCCCATTGAGTTGCTCACGGTGGTCATTAAACCTCCAATCAAAAAAAAAAAAAACGAAGATTGCTTGATGATACGGTATCTGTATGAATAACAGTACATTTTCTTGGAGTCTTTAATATCCCCGCCCATTTTTTTTCACCTCTTTCATTCGTGGGAACGCCGCCCGGTGGCGCAGTGGTCTAAGGCGCTGGCCACTGATCGTTCGTCCGTAAGGGGTCTGGGTTCGAATCCCGGTCAGGCATGGATGTTGTGTTTGTCTTACGGCACTGGCTCTCTCCCTTCCCTGGAACCAGTGACCCTAAATCAGGGACGGGCGACTGCTTATAGCCCATTGAGTTGCTCACGGTGGTCGTTAAACCTCCAATAAAAAAAATAAAAAAATTCGTGGGAACTGTGAAGACACATTTCTTCCCTTGGTTTTGTTTGTAAGCCTATATGGTACATCTTGACAATTGTAAGCTAACCAGGTCCTATTTAAGGTAAAACACACGGAATGGGAAGGTAGTAAAGGGGGACAGGAAGTATTCCAATCTTTATTGTTTAAACGTTGCCTTTGCCGCCCTGGTGGTGCAGTGGTCTAAGGCGCTGGCCTCTGATCATTCGTCCGTAAGGGGTCCGGGTTCGAATCCCGGTCAGGCATGGATGTTGTGTTTGTCTTACGGCACTGGCTCTCTCCCTTCCCTGGAACCAGTGACCCTAAATCAGGGACGGGCGACTGCTTATAGCCCATTGAGTTGCTCACGGTGGTCTTTAAACCTCCAATAAAAAAAAAATTCGTGGGAACTGTGAAGACACATTTCTTCCCTTGGTTTTGTTTGTAAGCCTATATGGTACATCTTGACAATTGTAAGCTAACCAGGTCCTATTTAAGGTAAAACACACGGAATGGGAAGGTAGTAAAGGGGGACAGGAAGTATTCCAATCTTAATTGTTTAAACGTTGCCTTTGCCGCCCTGGTGGTACAGTGGTCTAAGGCGCTGGCCTCTGATCATTCGTCCGTAAGGGGTCCGGGTTCGAATCCCGGTCAGGCATGGATGTTGTGTTTGTCTTACGGCACTGGCTCTCTCCCTTCCCTGGAACCAGTGACCCTAAATCAGGGACGGGCGACTGCTTATAGCCCATTGAGTTGCTCACGGTAGTCGTTAAACCTCCAATCAAAAAAAAAAAAAACGTTGCCTTTAAGAAAGAGCATTTACCTAGGAAGAATTGAAAGAAATATTTGCTGCAGAAGTAAGGATGCATGTTTTTATCCTTAGGAATTATTACTCGATTTTAAATTTTGTTCTACTTATTAAAATAACTGCATGTCTAAAGAAGATATTTTTTTTATTGTAATGCATATAGAATTTAAGGTTTTTTAGAAATGAAAAATTTTATGGCAGTTTTTTACAAACTGGGGGAAGGGCTACTTCTGAAAATCACAAAATACTTCTTGAAAATCATGAGAGAAGTATTTTTATTCCTTGTCCAAAAACTTACCGGGACCACTGATCACAACTATACATTCGATGAAAAAAGTTCTGAAGAGTTGCAGCAGACAACAAATGTCACCTCTAGACAGGGCTTGAAAAATCTATCGCTGACATGCCCGAGGCAGGGGCGGATTTCTGACTAGGAGCGCGCCTAGGGCCTCAGAGCTTGAGGGGCCCAAAAAACGTATAATTGGATTGCCAGTTTTGTTTTAGTCTTCACGGACAAAAAACAAATCAATCCTAAAGTGACTACTTTCTTTGTATTGTCATTTCATATTTTCAGAGCCCATTTAAGAAGACATGGGACCCAAAGGCTGGACAGTATTTTGGGGCCCCCAGCAATGATGCAGTTCTGGAAAAAGTAGTGGCCTGGTGCTCCGAACATCGGCCCAGGCGTATCGACTCCAGCAAGAATATGCGCGGGTGGGGGAAGGGGGTAGGTGAGACAGAGTGTGTGTGAAGAAGAAAGAGAAAAAATTAGGTTAAGATTATTTGTGTTAAAAATGTCGATTTCGATGGGCAACGATTAAATAAGTCAAATTTTAGAAAGTTCGATTCAGTGAGGTAAAAAGTTACCTGCCGCCAACTGGTCTTGAAAAAATAAAATGATATGGCGGTGCCAAGCCTCGACTGAACCCCAACATCAGAGTCACATCCAAGATTTCAATATAAAATACGCCGGGGAAAACATCCCCAAAACATGATGAGGAAGCCATAAAAATAGCCCTGCCATATTGAAGTGTGTAACCCATGATTCATGGACGAATCAGGTAGCAAGAAAATGAAAAATGCATGGCTGAAAAACGGAAATCAGTTCAGTTCTGCTTCAATCACCCTTCCCCCGGGTTCAGTTTGTTGAAATTAGATATATTGAAGTAGTGGACAAAATAATATGATCGAAATATCATGATTCAAATGATTTCTTAATGTATGAAAATTTTCCCCATGTACAGATGTGTACAAAAAAAACAACAGCTGTAATACTTTCGAAAAATTCGAGGATGGACTCGAGGCGACTATATTTTTTGCGGATTCCTCCTAAAAAGAAGCAGAAAGAAATACAATTTTTTTTCACAAGGCAGTTTCTTCTTGTTTTTGCTCTGTTATCTGCAAAAAAAAAAAAAAAAAACAACTGTAGAACTCTATTAATTCTTCAATCATCCTGCACAATTCTGGGGCCCCTTGAAAGTGCGGGGTCCGGGGCTGCATCCCACCCCTCTTAAATGGGCTCTGATCTGACTGATAAAAATTTCTGAGGCGATAAGAAGGGGAGGGGCCCCTGAATCTTTTAGCGCCTAGGGCCCCAAAAGATCTAAAGTCGCCTCTGGCCCGAGGCATGTAAAAATTTGAATCGGGCATTATTATTTACTACATGCCCGGCTGGGCATGTACATAAGAAAATTTTCATTCAGCATTGACCTGATTGGGCCGGCCGGTAGCTGAAAGCCAGTAACCAGTACATTGTACTACAAAAGTTTTCTGTTCAATATCGAAAACCACACTAGGGAGGAGGATTAAAATAAATCAAATAATTATTCAATGACGAGCTGTGGATGTCCCTTAACCTCTCAGCGTGATAGGTAGCGGTGATGAGAGCGATGGTGATGCCACTAACAGAACCAGTTAGCAGGCTTGAGCCTCTGGCAGAGCGCCAAAGCATTTCCGTTCCGCTCTCCCAGTGAATAGCGGGAGGGCATTCAAAAGACTAGTGCTCTTCAGCGAGTTACCGATGAACGCATTTTTTTTCGAAAGTTGCTGAACACGTGCGTCGTTCAGCAGGTAGGCACGTAGATTTTTGACTGTTGCTAATACACAGTCTAGTCACATTGTGACTACTACCTCTTCCTTTTGATGTCAACAGCGCATAGCCAATGAAAGAAGACACGTGTCGTGAGCTGGCTTGGAGGGTAATAAAGTGTGCTGTTGGCATTCTGAAAACATATCACTCGTTGCTGTCATGGATAAAAAGAGCAATTTATCAGATTTCTAAAAAAGGATGATTATCGGCTTTTGGGCCAAGGGTGGCAGTATTTCTGTAACAGAGCTGTTTGTGAACTGTTCGTAGGTTGGAGAAATGGCACCTGCCGCCCCGGTGGCGCAGTGGTCTAAGGCGTTGGCCTCTGATCATTCGTCCGTAAGGGGTCCGGGTTCGAATCCCGGTCAGGCATGGATGTTGTGTTTGTCTTACGGCACTGGCTCTCTCCCTTCCCTGGAACCAGTGACCCTAAATTAGGGACGGGCGACTGCTTATAGCCCATTGAGTTGCTCACGGCGGTCGTTAAACCTCCAATCAGAATCAGAGAAGAGAAATGGCACCATTGCGAATAAGCGACGTGGAAACTGCAGAGCACCATGTGCCTTTGATGTTAGAGGCGAACGTCGGTTGTGAAGTTGCGTGAGGGCCGATCGACACGCTACAGTGGAGCAACTCACTGGCCGAATAAACCAGGGGAAGGGGCCTACTGGAAGTGTGTCTAAACCAAGAGTTCAGCGAACCCTGCTGCATATGGGGCTCCGACGCAGACGGATGGTCACTGCACCTATGCTAACAAAGTTGCATCGGCAGAAAAAGCTTACATTTGCTTGGCAGTATCGGAATTGGACCTCCGCTGATTGGCAAAGGATTGCCTTCTCCAATGAGTCACGTTTTCTGCTTCATCGAACGGATGGACGTTGGCGTATAAAGCAAGAAACATCGGAGAACAAACACTCTTCAACCATTGCTGGAAGAACACAAGCTGGTGGGGGCAGCGTTATGGTCTGGGGAATGTTTTTGTGGTATTCCCTGGGTCCACTCATACATGAATAAGACACTATGGACCAAATTCGTTATGAATCCACCCTTGCAGACCAGATACACCCATACATGCTGATTTTCTTCCCTGGGGCGGATGGCATCTTCCAGCACGACAATGCAATGTGTCACATAGCTAGAAATGTCCACGAGTGGTTGGAAGAGCACCATGAAGACTTCAAAGTACTTCACTGATTCTCTAATTCCCCAGACTTAAACCCAATTGAGCATCTGTGGGACTACCTCGATCATGTTGTCCGCTCTATGGATCCTCCAGCAGCTATCAGATGCACTACAGTCGGCATGCCACACATACCTGTGAACACCCTGCAGCACCTTATTGAGTCACTCCCAGCCCGTCTACTTGCTGTCCGCGCTGCACACTGCAGTTAGCTGGTGGTACCAATAATGTGACTTGACCGTGTACTAATGGATATCCAAAACTTGAATGTTGGCAATCAGCTGCACAAGGCATGTTAGTGGACACTCTTTTTTATTGGAGGTTTAACGACCACCCTGAGCAACTCAATGGGCTATAAGCAGTCGCCCGTCCCTAATTTAGGGTCACTGGTTCCATGGAAGGGAGAGAGCCAGTGCCGTAAGACAAACACAACATCCATGCCTCACCGGGATTCGAACCCGGACCCTTTACGGACGAATGATCAGAGGCCAGCGCCTTAGACCACTGCGCCACCCCGGCTTCATTTCAACTTTCTCAGATAGTAGGTTTGTTGTTTCTAATTTCTTTATTGAATGGTACAGGAAACTTAAATCAGTAGATATTTATGCTGTTTCGTTTTAAACTACTTTTGTCTTTGTCCATTTCATTGACAACAGACTTAAAAGCCTTCAAAACAATCTGCATAGCACACCACGGCATTGATCCAAGTACCTTAGTGTGTGACTACAGGTGTAGGGCCGGTGGTATAAGTGGTCTAAGCGCTGGCTTCTGATCATTCGTCCGAAAGGGGTCCGGGTTGGAATCCCGGTGAGGCATGGATGTTGTGTTTGTCTTAGGCACTGGCTCTCTCCCTTCCCTAGAACCAGTGGCCCTAAATTAGGGACGGGCGACTACTTATAGCCCATTGAGTTGCTCACGGTGGTTGTTAAACCTCCAATCAAAATTTAAAAAATAAATAAACAGGTGTAGACAGCAGTGGGAGACCATAATTCTTGTTGGTGATTTAACAAGCACTTTTTTCCCCCTACTTGATACTAACTTGTCCATGTAAGGATATTTCTTCACTACCTGATCAAAGCACGAATGACATGTTACGTGTATCATTTTCAGAAAGATCATTAGTGGTTTTCATTTATGCCACTGCATCTGTAAGCAAGAGTGAAACGAATCCTCATGGAGGGGAAGGGGTATAAATTTCACCTGCTCATAACAATGCTGTTTTTTTTTCTAAATTTTTACTTCAGGTTTATCTAAACTAAAAAAAAATGGAGGAAGCATTCAAATTTATATATTACAAAATTTTGGAAAATATTTATCTTAAAATCTGTTCCTTATTTATAAATCCTTCATGGACGAATGATCATAAGCCAGCGCTTAGACCACTGTACCACCGGGGCGGCATTATAAGATTGAAAATAGGAAATTACAATACAAATTGAGTATTTCCCTATAAAAATTGCTTCCACTGTGTATGAGGCTCAAGAAACAATTTGCTTGTTTCTAAGATTTGACTTTCTACTTGCACGCATTAGATGGCATTTGGATTTTTTTAATGAATAAAATTTTCGGTACATTCACTGAGATTTACCCCAAAACTAGTTTTTTAACTTATCTTTAGAAGATAAATTTATCTGATTTTTTTTTATTGTAGGGTTGACCAGCATCATGAGCAACTTAATGGGTTATAAGCAGGCGCCTGTCCCTAATTTACGGCCACTAGTTCCAGAGAAGGGAGAGAACCAGTGCCGTAAGAATAACACATCTATGCCTCACCGGTATTCGAACCCGAACCTTCCTCAGACGAACGGTCATAAGCCCTATCTGATTTAGTAACCTCTTCTGCTGAGAAACACATACACTCACGGACAATAAAATTTGCGCACCAAGAAGGAAGCATCGGATTGAACTGAAATTTTATGGACGTAATGATACAGATGAATAATATACATGGCCGCCCCGGTGGCGCAGTGGTCTAAGCGATGGCCTCTGATCATTCGTCCAAAAGGGATCGCGGTGAGGCATGGATGTTGTGTTTGTCTTACGGCACTGGCTCTGTCCCTTCCTTGGAACCAGTGACACTAAATTAGGGATGGGCTACTGCTTATAGACCATTGAGTTGCTCAAACCTCCAATCAAAAAATATTAATAATAATAATACACATGATGGCAAAACCAGAACTGCAAGACAATTACAGAGGGATTTGCGGCATGCAGTCCCGTCATCTTCAATAGCGCGTCGCACCGCCTCGTGCGGCGATACATGCTGTAATACGGTCCAGCATGGAGGCGAACAGACACCTGATGTCCTGGGCAGACTAGCCCACATGTGTTAGATGGTGTGCTCCAAATCCCGGATAGTGCGGGACGGCGGCAGCTGGCATTTCAACTGGTCCCACACATGTTCGATAGCGGACATGTCCGGGGGAGTCAATAGGCCATGGAAAGTATCTGGACATGACATAGGCAGTCCTGGGCAACCCGAGCCATGTGCGGGTGGGCATTATCCTGCTGGTATAGCGCACCTGGAATCCCGGCCAGGAATGGGATCTCATGGGGCTGTAGGATCTCATCCACATACCGCTGGTCTGTCAATGATCCATGTACCACTACTAGAGCTGATTGGATATCGTAGGCTATGGCTCCCCACACCATAATGCCTGCAGTGGGGGAAGTGTGGCACCCGATAGCAAAGTTGGGTTGTGCCGTTGATCACCACACTCTGACACGATCATCTGTCCCCAAAACGAAGCGACACTGATCGCTAAACACCACACGTCTCCAGTCCGTGGCTTTCCACGTCACTCTGGCCTGGCACTACACATAAGGGGCGCTGGGATCAGAGATTTGCTTCCGCGAAATGGTTCGTGGGCACACAGGAGCTGCTACATCTGCCTGTATAGTGGACCGGGTCCCTGTGGGATCCGTTCGTGCCTGGCGCACAATCCTTCGATCCTCTCTACCAGTGGTCCTCTGGAGCCGCTCCGCCGTATGGCAGTGCCATCACGTATCCACTGCTTTCAACACAGTCGGATTCACATGGCAGGCTATACGGCGCGGCGACCACCCTACAATTTTTAGACCGACGATCAGGTCTCTGAAAGTCCGTAAATTGCGTAAATTGGCGTCTCTGGCGTGCACCCAGCGTTCTTGTCACTCTGTACTCTTACTTGCGTCGGCCAGTGCTTTTCGCTTTTATACGGCATTGACTACACACCGGTTTATACGGCTGCCAGTTCGTGCTTGCAGCGCCATCACAGTGTGTGCGGTCATACGCAATCGCACCAAACGTGGGTCATTTGCATACCAGCATGCACTCTAGCTATTTGCAAAGATTCGCGGTTGTAGCATGTTTTCTTCTAGGTGAGCAAATTTCATTGTCCGTGAATGCATATAAAGCCTTTGTTCTCTTTTCTAGTGAGATTAGCTGTGTATCCAACCCTAAACTCAGAAATGAAAGAGGGTATCAATGAAGTGGCTGAGAGGAATAAGGGATGTGTGCAGAGACATAGCAAATTGTTCCTTCACTGCTTAATTCCTGTGAAGAGAATATTTCGTGGTATTCTGGGAGCAGAATTTCTGATTTAAGACATGGACCTAAGAGCATAACAATATCTTCATGCTCTTGGAACAGAGGAGGAATTCAGTTTCAGTACACAATATGTTTTTTGTTTATGGTCAATTCAGAACCTGTAATCAGAAATAGCACTGATACTGTAGCACACTACTTTTACCGTAGCATGCTAAAAAATAAAGCAGCTTGCAACTGAAAACTATGCAACAAATCATGTAACATTTCTTAGTTGTTTTGGCTGGGACAGTGGGGCCTCAGTGTCCCCTGTCTACAATTGTGCACCAGATTCAACTTACATTGTGAAAGCTAGCTGAACTGTTAAGTATTCTCAGTCAGCCTGCAAAGAGAGCACATACAAGATACCAGTGGTTTTGTTGACTGTTGATAGCATGGATTCAGTCCTCCACACGGAGGAGTTGCTCACAACAGAGTGCAGCGTTGATGGTCCAATTCCTCGGCATCATTTCCAAGTGAATAATGCATTCCATGTCCCACCAGACACGCAGCATGATCTTCGCAGCATGAAGGTCATGTTTTGGACATGGTGTGGGTGTCTTGTTTGGGCTTAACCATTCCCTCCAATACCTAAAAATTCACGTACAGGCACCAATTTTCATCTCCAGTAACAATACGTGACAAAAAGGGTTCGTGTTGCTGAGAACATTCGCGATAACGGGCGAGCAAGGAACCACATATGGCAACATGCTGATTCTTGTTGTCTTCGGTGAGAGTCACCCAAGACCTCAATTTCTGGACCTTTCCCATACGTCCCAGGTGTCGCACCACTGTGGCATGATCACAGTCCATCTCAGTGGCCAATTCGTGTGTGGTTTAACGCGGATCCAAGTGGATGAGATGATTCAAACGATCCTTATCAAAGTGAGATGGACAACTTGAGCTTGGAGAGTCGTTGAGATGATTCAAACGATCCTTATCAAAGTGAGATGGACAACTTGAGCTGCTCACGGAGAGTCGTTGAGGTCAAAATTGCTACCTCGGAACTGCTCAAACCATTTGCGGGCTGTCCTCAGAGCAATAGCATCCTCCCCATACTCAGCACAAATTTGTTGAGTTGCCTCGGCGGCTGTGGATCCCTTGTTAAACTCGTAGAGGAACAGATGTCGAAATGTTCATTTCTCTCTACTCGACACTCCATACTTCTGGACCTGAAAACCAAAAAACCATTAGCCACAATCGCACAACGCAATATGTTTTAGATACACGATATTACTGGATATATTTTGATATACAACTGGCTATCTGCACTGTCACTATTGACCTGCGAAACTCTTGAAATAAAACGGCATGAACTTATGCATCAACCCAACATTTAGCTCTTAATGCGATATGTGAGAATGTATGTAAATATTCTCAGAGCTTGCACTTCAAACTTGAGCCTCAATGTAAAAAAGTAGCTACTTTTTCAAGAATGTAGCAGTAGCTGGTTATCTTTAAAAAGTAGCTTTCCAATCACAGTCCAGACTCCAACAAGCAGATGATTTAAGATACACAGTCCAGTTCTGCAACAAGCAGATGATTTAGGATACAATGAAAACCCTAAGGTTTGTCTAAGGGGCAATTGATTCTGAAGTTTGCTTTGAAAATGCAGTTAAAGGGGTACTGAATCTTAAAACTCAACATTCTATGCACCACTTTAAATGAAAGGTTGAAGAAAAACATGGTGTGAAATGTGCTGATGTTAAAGATGCGGTTTTGTAATGTTACAAGAAAGCACAGGATTTACGAATGCCCTAGTTAGCAGTGGCATACTTTTTTTTTTTTTTTGATTGGAGGTTTAACGACCACCGTGAGCAACTCAATGGGCTATAAGCAGTCGCCCGTCCCTAATTTAGGGTCACTGGTTCCAGGGAAGGGAGAGAGCCAGTGCCGTAAGACAAACACAACATCCATGCCTCACCGGGATTCGAACCCGGACCCCAGACGGACGAATGATCAGAGGCCAGCGCCTTAGACCACTGCGCCACCGGGGCGGCGCAGTGGCATACTGCTAGAAATACTTTGTTGAGGACAAAATTAGAGCACCTGATGGATGACAGAAGTAGAGAAACCGAATTGTGCATAAAACAACTGTGCCACAAAGAGGGAGATAATGACAACTGAGATGGCCCCGGTGGCGCAGTGGTCTAAGCGATGGCTTCAAATCATTCGTCTGAAAGGGGTCCTGGTTGGAATTCCGGTGAGGCATGGATGTTGTGTTTGTCTTACGGCACTGGTTCTCTTCTTTCCCTGGAACCAGTGGCCCTAAATTAGGGACGGGCGACTGCTTATAGTCCATTGAGTTGCTCAGGGTGGTCATTAAACCTCCAATAAAAAAAACAACAACTGAGATGCAGGAAAATTAATATTTGCATGTTCAGCTGAAATTCTTGAAAGTTACAAACCTTGAAAAATTCACAGTGCTAGCAGATAGGTCTTTACTTCAGAGCTTTACACAAGTGCTCCGTACCGTTTAAAAATGTGTGGCATCTGTTGGAAATAAAGCATGCGACGCTTTTCTTGATCAGCAGCAACATGACAATAGTTGTTAAAATGACACTGCTCATTACTGTAAAAAAGCAAGATTCCAAAATGTTTCTTTTTTTTTTTTTTTATTGGAGTTTTAACGACCACCGCGAGCAACTCAATGGGCTATAAGCAGTCGCCCGTCCCTAATTTAGGATCACTGGTTCCAGGGAAGGGAGAGAGCCAGTGCCGTAAGACAAACACAACATCCATGCCTGACCGGGATTCGAACCCGGACCCCTTACGGACGAATGATCAGAGGCCAACGCCTTAGACCACTGCGCCACCGGGGCGGCAGAAAAATTCTCATCGGCCGCTACCGGGAATCGATCCCAGGTCTTTCAGTTAAGCGCCTGACATGCTACTACCAAAATGTTTCAAATGCACTTAACAGCTGTTTGTAGATTATGAACCTTCAAACAATGCACAGATAAAAAGCAAAATTATTTGCCGGCTCAGTGGTTTAAGTGCTGGCTTCTGACCATTTGCCCGTGATGGGTCCTAGTCCGAAAACCGGACTAGGACCCATCAAGGTCAAATGGTCTGTCTGTAGATTATGAACCTTCAAACAATGCACAGATGAAAAGCAAAATTATTTGCCGGCTCAGTGTTTTTTTTTGTTGAGGTTTAACGACCACCGTGAGCAACTCAATGGGCTATAAGCAGTCGCCCGTCCCTAATTTAAGGTCACTGGTTCCAGGGAAGGGAGAGAGCCAGTGCCGTAAGACAAACACAACATCCATGCCTCACCGGGATTCGAACCCGGACCCCTTTCGGACGAATGATCAGAGGCCATCGCCTTAGACCACTGCGGCTCTCAGTAGTTTAAGTGCTGGCTTCTGACCATATGCTAAAGGTCTGAACTGTGTTCCTCGAACCATTCCTGCACAACATTAGACCTGTGGCTTGGCACATAGTCATCTTGGAAGTCATCATCATCATTCGGGAAACAGTGCCACATTGCTGGGTGTACAGAGTCAGCAGGCAATTCATGTTAGTGAGCACCAGACATACGTTGTTCCACATGCACTAGGGGTCCAAGTCCAATAAAAATAAACATGCCCCACACCATACAACCGTCTCCATCAGCTTGCACTGTGCAGACAATGCAGGACAGATTGAGTGCCTCATTGTTTGCACCAAATATTTACACAACCATCCACAGAGTGGAGCGTAAAATGTAACTCATCAGACCAAAACCTATTTTCTTTCCCAGTCATCCGACGTTCAACTTGCATGATCTTTGCACCAGGAGTCTTTTGTGCCGTTGAACTGTGATTAGGAGAGGATGTCTTTGGGGTCATCTGCTGTTATAGCCAATATGTGCGATACATGGTCCTGAAAATTCCTGGTTGACTTTTGTTGTATTGGGTAGTTAACTGCTGAACAGTGCTGTGTCTGTTGGCCCATACAAGTCATCGGAGCTGGCACTCACTTCTCACACCAACCCGTTGTCGCTTGCAGTTTTGCCTCTGGGTCGTTGTTTGACCATTTTCAGGTCAGTCCTGATGCACTTTAACTACAGTGGCTCACGAACAACCCACCAGTTCAGCAGTTTGGGAAATTGAGGCACCTGCTCCCCGAGCTCCCAAAATCCTTCTGTTTACATATCACATTCCGAATTTTACTACCTACTGCTCCACTCACACCTTATATATGTTATATCGGTCGACTAATCGCGCCATCTCGGAAATCACGTGGTCGATGGGCCGCATCTACTTTTTGATAGGTGTGGTCATAATTCAGTGATCACTTAGTGTACATTACTGAAAGAAGATGAAAATTTTGGATACAATTGATACAGGCAAGGGATCAGCACCCGAAATCGCGAAAAAAGATATCTTTTGTTGGATGCAATCCACATGGTTTTCAATGCCTGAAGAGTTTGTATTTTTTCATTTTGACAAACATTGGCATTTTTAACTGCCTCCAGAAAGCAGAATTTTACAAAACAAGTGACTTAAATATAAAGAGAGATTATTTTAATCATTCGTTCGAAAATTGGATTAATATAGACAGTGACACACTAACTTGAAACAAACCTGAGGAAATAATTGTAAGAATTAGCAGAAGTTCAGAGGAAACAATTACAAATGTTGATGAAAAACCAACTGCAAAAAGGGTATGCAATTTCTTAGAAAAACATTGGAACAGAGATGTGGTTACCAGAAGTTCGACAGATTTTCCAAAAACTAACGTAAAGTACAAAAACATGTTGGAAACTTTTGTCAACAATGGACATTCTTTTTCGATGTCAATATTTCATGTTTATAGCATTTCATGTTATCACTCAACATTTCACTAAGCTGTTCTCTGAGATTCAGAGGTTAGCTACACAAAGAAACAAACTACCAGATAATTTTTACTTACTGCTGCCATATCAAACTACTCCATTTACAGCGATTTGACATACAATTTCGACTTCACTGACATCCATCACACAACATACACAAGATCTGTACTTCCTCATAATCTTTTTTTTTTTCATGCATACACTCCTGAACCTGATCCTCCTATGACTTCCTTAGCCTTCCTGCCCCTTGGGCTAAAAGGATTTTCTTAGTAAGCATCTCGTCACTCATTCTTTTCAATATGACCAAACCACCAAAGCATGTTAGTCTCCACCTTGCTAACAACATTTTGCTTCGCATTACACAACTGTACCACATCTTCATTCCTCACACAATCAGAACAAGTCTTGCCACAAACCCTCCATAAGTAACGCATTTCAGCACACAAACGACTCCTATGTTTCTTCTGTAGTACCCAGGTTTCACTGCCATGCATCAGAGTATGAACAATTACACTTTCATACACAGCCATGCAGGACTCTCTTGAGAACTCATAATTCCTGTGAAAACTTCCCAAAGGAGCAGACTTTCAATGAAGAATTCATTCGCCTACTGATTTCACCATCCAGTTTGTTCTCTCTGTCGGACATGCTTCCTAAATACACAAACTCATTCATCTGGTCAATCACTGTGCCACTTAGACTTATATTACATTCAGTATTACCAGTTCTTCTTTCAAAAACTATAACTTTGGTTTTTCCCTTATTTATACTCTGTTTGAATTTCATGCAAACTTCTTTTTCATTAAAAGAATAAATACGTAGTGCGATAAAAAAGTTTCGAGACTAGGTACGTAGCTCGCCAACAGATGGCAGCAAGCGAATGCGCGAGCAGCGGTCAAGGGCAGTGACCTTTAAGAGTCATTGTGCCGAGTGGTGTCGCTCTGTGAACATCGGGAGCTGTGCCACACGATATTTGGTGACCACGTGCAGAACACAGCTGCAGTTTCGGTATGGACTGCAAACTAGGGCAGTGAGCGAACATGAAACTCGGCAAATCGGGAACGGATACGCATGAAATGTTGCAGTAGGCTTATGGCTATGAAACAATGAGTCGTGCCAGGTGTTTTGAGTGGCACCCGTGCTTGAAGAGCAGCACTGGAAGACGACGAGAGGTCAGGGCGACCGTCCACAAGCAAAACTGTGTTTTTGCCACTGTTGTTATGTGGACAAAATTAAGGAACTATGTGGACAAAATTAAGGAACTGGTTTAAAATGTGGACAAAATTAAGGAACTGGTGCACGAGGATCGTTGGAGAACCATTCGACATTACTACCATCGTCAATATGTCATACGGAACAGTGCAAGAAATTCTGATGTCGGTTTTGGACATGCACCGCATTGCTGTAAAATTTATGCCAAAGATTCTGAAACCCGAACAGAAAGCGCTCCATGTCGAATTCTGTCAAGATCTTCATCAGCAGGTGGTGAATGAACAAACGTTCCTATCGCAGGTCATCACTGGGGACGAGACTTGGGTCTACGGTTCCGACCCGGAGACCAAACAACAGTCGTCGCAGTGGAAGAGCCTGGCATCTCCACGACCGAAGAAGGCCCAACAGGTCCGGAGCGCAACCAAAAGCATGCTCGTGTTCTTCGACGTTCGTGGGGTTGTGCACCGTGAATTCGTCCCCCAGGGCTAGACCGTCACCGCCCTTTTGTACAGCGATGTTATGTGGCGTCTTAGGGAGGACATTTGCCGCCAACGACCTGAAATGTGGCGCAGTGGTGATTTGCTGTTCCATCACGACAATGCAGCAGCTCACAGAGTGTTAGCAACACGCCAGTTTTGCAGCCATAACAGCACGACTACCCTTCGCCGTCCCAGCGGCGCAGTGGTCTAAGCGATGGCCTCTGATCATTCGTCCGAACGGGGTCCGGGTTCGAATCCCGGTGAGGCATGGATGTTGTGTTTGTCCTACGGCACTGGCTCTCTCCCTTCCCTGGAACCAGTGACCCTAAATTAGGGACGGGCGACTGCTTATAGCCCATTGAGTTGCTCACGGTGGTCGTTAAACCTCCAATCAAAAAAAAAAAAAAGACTACCCTTCCTCACCCGCCTTATTTGACGGATTTGGCGCCCTGCGGCTTCTTTCTGTTCCCGAAGATGAAGCTGAAGCTCAAGGTCGCCGTTTTGAAACTGTGGACGAGATCCAGCGCGAATCGCAGACAGTGCTTGACACTATTCGCGAACTAGGGAGCGTTTCAACAGTGGCAAAAACACAGGCTGTGGTGTGTATCGCTGCCCAAGGAGACTACTTTGAGGGAGATCATAGCCAAACTTAAGTAACGTAAGCACTTTGTTGTATATCGGCCTAGTCTCGGAACTTTTTGATCGGACCTCTTATACCGATGAATTACTGTTTTTTGTTGTTGTTGTTTTGGGGTTTGCCCATCACCACGAGCAATTCATAGGGCTATAAAGCAATTGCTCTTCCTTAATTTAGTGTCACTGGTTTTATGCAAAAGAGTGAGACAGCATTGCGAGACAAACATTACCCTTGTGTCGAATCCAGGCCCATCTCGGACGAAAGACCCGAAGCCTCTTTTACCTCAGACTACTCTGCCACTCTTCTCTGCTTTATCAATCAGTGGGTTAATATAGATTTTATATTCATATTTTTAGAAACATTTTCTTAAATTTTTAAATGGTGAAATTTAAGAACATGAAAAATTATTTCTATAGAATACTGAATATGAAGGTTTAAAAAAATCTGCCACATATAGGACTCAAAACAAGCAGTCACAAATCTGAGTTTATAAACAATGATCACTTTTTATAAACTGAAATGCTAGTTTATTATTAGGTGTATGCACTTAGTAGTGTGTCGTTGCTACCCTAGGCCTGCAAAACAGCCCAAATTTGTTGGGCATGGAACATACCAGATGCTGGAATGATTGAGTTGTGAAACTGCTGCAAATTGGATGACAGGACAGTCTTACATTGAACAGTCTGTTCCATCTCATCTCCAAGAAAGATGCTTGATGGGGTTTAAATCTGGAGACTGTGCAGGCCGTTGAAGCAAGGAAAACTCATCAGCCTGTTTTAACAACCCTTCAGTGATGATATGGGCTTTGTGAGTGGGTGCATTGTGTGCTTAATGTGTTCATCTACTTGAGGATAAATCGTAGTCATGAATTTGGCCAGCTATGATGTTCAGATATACTGTGGCATTTAAATGTTCTTCAGTGGGCATCAGGGTGCTTAATGTGTGCAAAAAAAAAAAAAAAAAACAATCTCCACACCAGTGTACCATTGCCACTTGACAAGACGGTTCCATTGGCCTCAGGTGCCAACTTTGGATCCTGCCATCTGCATGATGCAAAGAACCTTGATTTTGATTGTTTATAAGATACTAGAGATATTTTATTATATTGTTTTGATAACATGACCATACCCCCCTTCAGAAGCCACCACCCACTCGAGATTCGGGTAGTTAGTATAGCGGAGAATCCCCCCTCTCCCACCATCACACAACAATTAAGCATCAAATTACAGATTTTTTTAATTACAAGTTAAAGCTAAATTAAGTGATGACACATGAAAGCACTGGGAATGGGTGTCAAGTGGTAACTGAAACATTTAAAAATATCTAATAAGAAACAATAAAAAAAAGTGATGGTACTTTTTTTCAAAGTTCAACATTTTTCACAGTGAATGTACTACATTTAGAAATTTAAAACATTGACATCAGAGCAGATCATGAGTGTGAAGAACTCTGACATAATGCACACAAATAGCATTTAAGCATTTATAAATGTGGTTTTCAACCATTCATAAAATATCTGCATTATGCTCTGTAATCAGTTTTTGGGCAACTGTGAAAACTAAAGATAACTTTTTGGTCGAGGCTCCAAAAGAGACCTTTTCATATTGCTTTTATGAACATTTTCGCTGTCTTAGAGAATTTTGGACTCAAAGATAAAACAATATGCTCCTTCTGGAACAACAATGAAGCCAATTGTACAGTTGTGAAGACATTTTCACTGGAAATACATGTTCTGGAAGCCAGATAGCAAAGTTTCCTCTCTCATATTTATTGTAATAAGCACCAGAGAGAAATTTAAATCAACTTTGTCACATTTAAAGTTGCCAAGGGTTTATTAAAACATAAGGGTTGAAATTCTTTTCAATTGTGTAATGTGTGGATGAAAAAATTATGCTGGTTAACACATTAATGATCCTACATTTTACCTAAAAAACCCAAAACACTGATTTAGTGAGTCAAAAAAAAAAAAAAAAATCTCCACACCAGTGTACCATTGCCACTTGACAAGACGGTTCCATTGGCCTCAGGTTGCAGGTGCCAACTTTGGATCCTGCCATCTGCATGATGCAAAGAACCTTGATTTTGATTGTTTATAAGATACTAGAGATATTTTATTATATTGTTTTGATAACATGACCATACCCCCCCCCTTCAGAAGCCACCACCCACTCGAGATTCGGGTAGTTAGTATAGGGGAGAATCCCTCCCCCTCTCTCCCACCATCACACAACAATTAAGCATCAAATTACAGATTTTTTTAATTACAAGTTAAAGCTAAATTAAGTGATGACACATGAAAGCACTGGGAATGGGTGTCAAGTGGTAACTGAAACATTTAAAAATATCTAATAAGAAACAATAAAAAAAGTGATGGTACTTTTTTTCAAAGTTCAACATTTTTCACAGTGAATGTACTACATTTAGAAATTTAAAACATTGACATCAGAGCAGATCATGAGTGTGAAGAACTCTGACATAATGCACACAAATAGCATTTAAGCATTTATAAATGTGGTTTTCAACCATTCATAAAATATCTGCATTATGCTCTGTAATCAGTTTTTGGGCAACTGTGAAAACTAAAGATAACTTTTTGGTCGAGGCTCCAAAAGAGACCTTTTCATATTGCTTTTATGAACATTTTCGCTGTCTTAGAGAATTTTGGACTCAAAGATAAAACAATATGCTCCTTCTGGAACAACAATGAAGCCAATTGTACAGTTGTGAAGACATTTTCACTGGAAATACATGTTCTGGAAGCCAGATAGCAAAGTTTCCTCTCTCATATTTATTGTAATAAGCACCAGAGAGAAATTTAAATCAACTTTGTCACATTTAAAGTTGCCAAGGGTTTATTAAAACATAAGGGTTGAAATTCTTTTCAATTGTGTAATGTGTGGATGAAAAAATTATGCTGGTTAACACATTAATGATCCTACATTTTACCTAAAAAACCCAAAACACTGATTTAGTGAGTCAAAAAAAAAAAAAAAAAAAAAAAAAAAAAAAAAGGAAGATACCACATTTTCTGGGAATAATACCACAGTTCCATTTATCTCCTTGGTTTGTTATTGGGTATGACACAGCGGTGAACTTACCACGAAAGAATTTTTGTTTGATGATCATTCGAACTCCCCAGCTGATGTGGTAACAGAGTACATTGTGTGACTTTCATCAAAGATAAGTGATGCAATGAAGGGAAGTGTTAGGAAAACTTTTTATTTTTAATTCACTTTGAATCGGGCTGCACGACACTGTCAGAGGTGAAAGTGCTGTATGTGCATGGAGAGTTGAGCCCTAAATGGCAATGGTCTCCAGCGTTCGAATTACCCAGAGGTCCGCTGGCCATTGACCAGTAAAACTTTCATCGGACCACCAAACTCTTGATTTTACTGGCCCAGGCGGCCAGTAATTTTTTTTTCTAATTTGTCGCAAGTTAAAAAATGAATTTCTATTTCTTTTACCTTGCTGTATGATTTTCTTTTTAGGCTGCAATCTAATAAGTTTAAAAACGAATATTGGAGATAATTCCATTGAAATGACACGTTATTTTCTACATATATTGTTAATGCCCTTAAAAAAAAATTATTTTTTTTTACGGACCAGTGGTTTGCAAATTCTAGTGGTCCGCAGGGGCAGTAGATTTATTTCTAATTCTAACGCTGATCTCTACTGCATTATTGTACTTGCATAGCTTTCTCCTAAAAAAAAAAAAAAAAAAAAACAGAAAAAAACCCCCTTTACATCCCATTTATGGGAGAGAATATTTTAAAGACTAAATGTCTCACAGTGGGGTGTTTGTTACCAATCCTGGGCAGCAGCAGCAGTTTGAATGTCATTTAGATTGTGGAAGAGAAAGATACCACTCTAACTTCATGTGCAACGAAATGGGCGATAGTCGAAGCACGTACAATTTTGTTGTTTCCCCTGTTGTCAGCTAACTCTATAGTATGTGCAAGGCCAAAAAGAAATCTATGTTTTACATTCTCTAGCATGAGATAAGAGAAAGAAAAAAAAATTGACTAAAAAAAGGCATGAAGGCATAATTTATCCTAAATAACAATTTTTGAACAATAAATTATAAATTACTTACATGTAAAATGAAAGGACAGGTTTGAAACCTTACCATTCTCCAAATAACCTATTCACATTCAATCATGCACAGGGCCAGGGAAATCTTTTTACAGGGAGAGGTCCTTTTTACAAATTGTTTCTAGAAATGACCTAACTGACATTGAACTTATTATTAGTAGCAGTATTGTGAATAATATTTTGTCTGGATCTTTATTACACTCTCTACTGGTCTATCTCTAGTGCTTTCATTAAAGGAATAATTTCAATTTTTGCAACACCCTTTATTACTATTCTCTGAAATTGCTGCCTCACCTTAAGATTACAACCAGTTTTGCTTTAAAATTTCAATTAAAAATCAATTTTGTTTTAAAATTAAGATTAAATTATTTTATTATTGTATTATAAAAAAATATTACAAATTCATAGATTAATCAAATTGCACAACTTTTCAACTATTACACAGTCAAATTTGCTATGTAGGATGAAATATGAGTAAATATACACTGAAGAGCAATTGCATTAGAGACAGCTGGTGTTATGCATATGTGGCGCTGTGGGCGGCCCTGTAAACGGAAACTACATGACGTATGCAGCGATCCGACAATATAAGGAGTGATGCCACGGGAATCAGTAAGAGTCGGACGCAGTATGGGTAAGACGAAGGATCTAAGCGCATTTGATCATGGGCAAATTGTCGGGGCCCGACGAATGGGTCACCCCATCTCGAAAGTCATGCAGGCACCGGGATTTTCACGAGTCACTGGGTCACAGGTGCACTATGAGTACATCGAATCCGGTAAAACCATCCCTGCAAGGGCCAACTTGCCGTGGTCAACAGCGTGTGGATGAGCGGGGTCATCGTCGGCTAGCTCGCATTGTAACAGCGGATAGACAGGCCACAGTGCAAGAAATCACTGGCAATTTAACGCTGGTGCACAAAAACGTGTAAGCAGCCACACCACCCAGAACCATCTCTTTGCTATGGGGTACAGAAGCCATTGTCCCACGAGGGTACCGCTGCTGACCGCACGTCAAAGGGTGCAAAGATTAGTATGGGCGCGGGAACATCGCCACTGGACCCTAGACATGTGGAAAAATGTTGCCTGGACTGATGAGTCGAGATTCACGTTGGTGCATGCGGATGGCAGGATACGAGTACGGTGCAAACCACATGAAGCGATGGATCCTTCTTGCCAGCAGGGCACTCTTCAAGCTGGTGGGGGTGGAATTCTGATCTGGGGACTGTTTATGTGGACTCAAATGGGACCCCTGGTACGTGTGACATAGTCCCTCACAGGTCAACGTTACCTGGATATCCTAGACGACCATTTGCTCTCGTTTGTGCGTCTTTAACATCCCACTGGGGACCTCATCCTGCAACAAGACAATGCACTGTGCCATCGCTCCCGAATTGTATCTGAATGGTTGGATGAACACTCCATCAACGTGACCTCGCTTCCTTGGCCAGCTAGGTCATCTGACCTCAATCCCATCGAGCACATCTGGGACATCAAACATAGATCTTTGCTCTTTCCACGTTTATAAGTGAGTCACGGAAAAATTATCATTGGCCACCACCGGGAGTCGAACCCAGGGTCTTCCAGTTACGCGCCAGATATGCTTCCGCTACACCACAGCGGCCTCGAATTCCTCCAGACTCACACACGCTAACTGCCAAGCCAATTTGGCAGGTTCATCTGGGATGCCATCGAGAGAGATGTTTGAGGCTCTGACCCCCCCTCCATCATCAAATCTTCGTAAACTGTGGGAGCTTGTTCAGGGGTCGTGGATCCGTATGGCTTCCCAACGCTTCCGGTGTCTTGTCGATTCCATGCCGAGACGATTCGCCGCCATCATCAGGGCGAAAGGTGGTGCTACACATTACTAGACAGGTATCTCTAATTCAATTGCTCTTCAGTGTATATATTGTATCTTGTGACATCTCCAGCACTATACATTGGTGAAAGATTTTGCTTCAATGGGGGACCACCATTTTTGTGACACTGAGCACCCCACCCCTAGTCTTAGCCAGGCCCTGATCACACAGGTTTCACGAATTTGTCCCATTGCTATTCTTCCATTCTAATATTCCGTGTCTGCCATAAATATTCACAAAGCGATTTGTTTTAATATCGTGAAGGACAGTTAAAATTTACATTACTGAAAATGTTCATAAGTCACTCTCATTAAATGCCACATTTTGGAGTAGTGTGTTTATAAAATAGAGTTTAGCATGGCTACAATAAAAAATATATACAGAGTTAAAAATGCATAAAAACTACAAATTGTATAATAGAAAAAAAATGTTACAGGATTTGTTTTGGTCATAAAATAAAAGTTACAGATAATTTTTATTAATCTATCTTATGTAGTTTACAACTCCCAAAAATGACATATAAAAGTTTACAGAATTCCACATAGGAAGCCAAAAGAGGTAGCATCATATAAATCTTGAGACCTGAAAAACATAAACACTATGACACAATTGAATTAGATTATGTTTTTCTCAAAGGATTTCCAAATCACTGTACATAAGGCTCAGGGGAATAAATTTATTATCAAAGAAGTGGCAATCCAAAAATGATGAGTCTGGAAGAAGAAGAAAAAAAAAAAAAAAAAAAAGAACATCACTAACAGCAGCAAGTTGATATGGTTTTAGAAAATATTATTAACAACATACAACAATTGCTTTGCTACACATGTCAGTCTGATATATAGAAACAATTTATGTTGCAAATGTACTAGTAACTTCTGTCAAATTAGAATACTTGAAAAGCCAGATAAAACAATTTTCAAGAAATCATTTGCATTTGGAAAATAAATAAATAAAAGAAAGAAAGAAAGAAAGCAAGAAGAAGATTTAGAATTGTCATATCCTTGGTATCTTTATCAATCAATCAATTGTACTAGGTGAGATTCAAAAGTTAGCTCCACAAAGAAAGAAAATTTGCCAGATAAATGTTTATCTGAGTATTTACTTACTGTTGCTGCTGTATCAAATGTCTCCATTTACATCGATTTTGGCACACAGTTTGAGCTTTACTGACATCCATCACACGACGTACACAAGACCTATACTTTGTACTCATAATTTTTTTTTCATGCAGACACTCCTGAACCTGATCCTCCCATGACTTCCTTGACCTTCCCCTGACTTTCTTTTCAGTCACTTGGGTTGAAATTTTTCTTAGTAAGCATCTCATCACTCATTCTTTCAACATGGCCAAACCACCAAAGAATATTAGTCTCCACCTTACTAACAACATTTTGCCTCACATTACACTACTTACTGCAACACATCTTCATTCCTCACACAATCAGAGTGTCTTGCCACAAACACTCCATAAGTAACGCATCTCTCCAGCACACAAACGACTCCTGTGTTTCTTCTGTAGAACCCAAGTTTCACTGCCATACATCAGAGTAGGAACAATTACACTTTCAATCAATTATACTACTGCCATTCGGGACTCTCTTGAGAACCCGTCGTTCCTGTGAAAACCTCCTAAAACAGCTATGTTTTTCAATGGAGAATTCACTTGCCTACTAATTTTACTATCTAGTTTGTTCTCTCTGTCAAACATGCTGCCTAAATAAACAAACTCATCCACCTGGTCAGTCACTGTGCCATTTAAACTTTTCAACAAATACATGTAGTTCAACAATTCCTCACTCAGAAACCATAACTTTGGCTTTTCCCTTATTTATACGCAGTTTGAATTTCATATAAGAATGGTGTTTTATCAAAATGGTTTTCCATTGGTGCAGGAGTTAGACAAGGTTGTGTAATGTCACCATGGCTGTTTAATATATTTATGGATGCATGCATGCTTGAGGCCAAAATAGATAACAGTGGTTTATGTCTTGGTGATATCCGTGTGTGCAGATTGCTGTATGCTGATGACACTGTCCTGTTGGCAGAGAGCAAAAGTGAGTTGCAGAGTATGTTGACTCGGATGCACGAAGTTTGCATGAAATTCAAACTGAGTATAAATAAGGGAAAAACCAAAGTTATGGTGTTTGAGAGAAGAACGGGTAGCACTGAATGTAATGTAAGTATAAATGGCACTGTGATTGACCAGGTGAGTGAGTTTGTGTATTTAGGAAGCATGTTTGACAGAGAGAACAAGTTGGATGGTGAAATCAGTAGGCGAGTGAATTCTTCTTTGAAAGTCATAGCTGCTCTGGGAGGTTTTCACAGGAATGATGGGTTCTCTAGAGAGTCCCGCATGGCTGTGTTTGAAAGTGTAATTGTTCCTACTCTGATGTATGGCAGTGAAACCTGGGTACTGCAGAAGAAACATAGGAGTCGTTTGTGTGCTGGAGAAATGCGTTACTTACGTGGGGTTTGTGGCAAGACACTATATGATTGTGTGAGAAATGAAGATGTATTGCAGTTGTGTGATGTAAAGCAAAATGTTGTTAGCAAGGTGGAGACCAATATGCTTCGGTGGTTTGGCCATGTTGAAAGAATGAGTGATGAAATACTTACTAAGAAAATCTTCTCAGCCCAAGTGGCAGGAAGGAAAGGCAGAGGAAGGCCAAGGAAGACATGGGTGGATCAGATTCAGGAGTGTCTGCATGAGAAAAAGATTATGAGTATGAAGTATAAAAGATCTTGTGCACGGCGTGTAATGGATATCAGTGAAGCACGAGTTGTATGTCAAGATCGCTGTAAATGGTGAAGTTTGATACGACAACAATAAGTAAAAATATCTGTAAGTTTGTATTTCTTTTTGGAGCTAACCTCTGAATCTCAGAGAACAGCTTAGTGATATGTATGTATGTATGTATGTATGTATGTATGTATGAATTTCATACAAACCTCGTATATCTGCAAAAACATACTCCGCAACTCACTTTTGCTCTCTGCCAACAGGACTGTGTCATCAGCATACAACAATCTGCACACATGGATATTACCAAGCCATAAACCAATATTGCCCATTTTGGCAACATGCATGCACATGTCTATAAATATATTAAACAGCCATGGTGACATTACACAATCTAGTTTGACTCCTGCACCAATATAAAACCATTTTGATACAACACCATTCAGTCGTACACAAGCTCTACTGCCAGCATACATGGCTTTCACACTATTTAAATAGATTCCCAGTGATACTGTATTTATTCAGTACCTTCCACAGGAGTATCCTATTTACTCTGTCATAAGATTTCTCCAAATCTATGAAGGCAGCAAAAACTTTCTTACCAACAGACAGATACTTTTTGATCATTGCGTATAATGCAAAAATTTGGCTAGTGCAGCTATTACCAGGCATAAAACCACTTAGAACGTCCCAAACTTGCTCTGATGTAAGACCTCGTACCTTATCAATAATGACCTTTCCAAACACTTTCCCTGGTGCACTCAGCAAGCTAACACCACATTAGTTCTTGCATTCAGTCTGATCACCTTTTCCCTTACACAAGGGAACAATGATAGCATTCCTCCAATCATGAACCCTCCAACCCCTCTTACATTCCAGCACAACAGGCAAATTTTAGTTAAATAGTCAATTACAGTGGCGTCTTTATGCTTCCTGCATATAAGAACTCCCCTCCCCCATCCTAAAACTAGTGAAATAAAATACACAAAAGAATATTTAGATGATAAGGTACATAAAACATATGTCACACACCTGTAAAAGGGCTGCTTAGCAAATAAAAACTTTGTGGAAACAGAAGATTGACAATTGACATTTAAAACTACGGAACTAGATAGGTGATATTCAAGATAACATTAGACCAAAGAGATAAAGTCCAAAAAACTACAAATGTAAGTAGATAGCATGATTCATAGTTAGTTACATTTGCCTCAGTACAGGCTTTTATTTTTTAAGAAGAACAAAAACATTGTTGGTAATATAGCAATGCCACGTACACAGACACACATGTGCACCACTTTTGCACAGCGTAATAGCAAAATATAATCTGTCTAAGGATACGGGGAAGCTATGCGTTTTAACTTTATATGTACTGTCCCATATGAAACTCATGTAGACAGCAGAACCGAATGAAGTCTTAAATATGAGGGGTAGTCCGAAAGTAAGTTTCGAATATTGATATTGTCGGAGGCGATGTATTGACGGGGAAAACTATATTGTCTGCAGTTTACGGGCATTCATCTCCTTTACTGAGCAATGTTTGGTCTGCAGAGGCAATGATGCGTAGGAGTAGGTGAAAGTGAGTGACCACCGCTCAGAGCATGCCCTTGTCACAAGAACTTGAGTCGTGGTGGCGAACAGTCACGTGTTATAGACGTGGACAAAAGATGAAGTATGGGTGGTTGTCCGCTACAGACAGGCGCGTGGCACGAATGGTACAGAAATCCACGTGTTTCATTGAGGTTTATGCTCTAGATGTGATGTCAAACAAATAGTATGGCAATGGTGTCAGCAGTTTAGTGATGGGCGTGAGAGTGTGTCAGATGAGCAATGACCTGGAAGGTCGTCAATAATGACTACAGAGGCGAACATCGAATGTGTGGATGCCATGATTTATGCTGACCGATGGACAGAGCCTGATTTACGCCTAGGCACGCAAGGCACATGCCTAGGGCCCTCAAATTGAAAGGGCCCCAAAATCTTGGTTAAAAAAAACTTTCCCTTTTTCAAAATATTTATATGTGGGTAGATGTGATGTGGAGTAACCATATATAAATCGCTGGCAAAACACAAGCAAGTACTGGCAATATAATATGTGATATTTCTAGTTAATATCAGTAACATTTTCCAGATAATTTGGGGAGGGTTTTTGTGCGAGATTAAACAAAAAATTGTCGTGTTGTGTAATAAAAACTAGCAGTATGTGTATGTTTATAATTATGGCGTACTAAGATCAACTATATACTTCAATTTCAAATACTGCATGGTTCTGAAGCAATTTTTAAACATTTTGACATTTTAGCTCCCAAAAGTTATATTTGAAAAATCTTTGGACTTAATTCGAGCAGGGTTTGAATCCCCCCAAACCTCTCTCTTAAATACACCCCTGGTTAATATGGTAATAGTATAGTTTAGACACACCTGGTAAAAAATCCAATGTCCAATTGAATTTTACCCGTCATATGGCTTTGTCACACACAACTGTTTCATCGATGAAGGTTCAAGTCTTTTCAGATGCAAATCAGTAGGACAGCATAAAAATCTAGGAGAAAACAATATTTTTACCAGGTACTACCGTAATTTAATGTCAGTCTTATAAATGCATTGTGTTTATTAAATTATTACGCTGGACTGTAATACAGTCGCCCAAAATGGTCACTACCTACTCGACTCCGTAAAGTAAATGTCGAGGGGGCCTCGTTTTGGGTTGCGCCTAGGGCCCAATTTTGTGTAAGTCGGGCCCTGCCGATGGATCACTGTGGATACGCTTGCCTCAGCATTAAAGATTGCCCGGGCACACCACATCATCCTGGACTACTGCAAAATGTCAGCATGGTGGGTGCCTCGACAGCTGACTTCTAATCACAAGTCTTACAGAATGGTCCTCAGTCTGCAGTGCCTCCTATGTTATGAGCAGAGAGGCAATCAGTTTCTTTTCTGCATTTTGACGGGGGACAAAAGCTGGGTCTACCATTACACCCTAGAGTCAAAGATAGCCTCCATGGTGTGGAAGCACCCCAGTTCCTCCGGTCAAAAAGAAGTTCAAGGTTACAGTCTGCTAGCAAGATCCAGCAGACTATGTTTTGGGACACCAAAGGGGTTCTGTTGCCGGACTTACTTCAAGGTGAAACGGTGAATGCCGCCAGGTAGTGTGAAACACTGAGACAGTTGAGAGCAGTCATTTGATGAAGGTCTCACTTCTGGTGTTCTGCTTCTAGATGACAATGCCAGACCCCATGCGGCAGTGACAACAGCAGCTCTTTTGGTGAGGTTTGGCTGGGAACATATGGAGCCTCCCCTCCCCCTACAGTCACAACCTTGTGACTTCCACTTTCAGACTTTGAAGAAGGCACTAACTGGACACCATTACACCAGCAATGGTGATGTCAAACATGCCATTCACAACTTTGTTCTTATGCAGGGCACATACTTTTACGAAAGGGGCTTCTTCAACTTTGTACCACAAGTGCCTCAATGTCCGTGGGGGACTATAATTGAAAAATAGGTAAGCCACGATTTTCTTGTCCATAGTGCCATTTGTCACTGCATGGTAATTCCTGCAGCTAACAGAACAGCAAAATTTATTTTTGGACTACCTCTCATACAAAGACAAGCTAGCAATTGTTGAGAAGAATGGAAGCTGACAGAAATATTTGAAACCAGAGGAAAAAAAGATGAGAAGAGAAACTGATCACCACTTGCAGCCAATGTTAAAATAAATCTAAGCTGCTGAAGTGCAACTATTCTGCAAAATGCATACTGTGGGGACCCCAAAATATGTCTATGTAAATACATGCAGCTTCCTCTAGTAACAATATTCTCCCAAATAGAAATTTTATAACACAAACACTGACAAATATAGACCTTACAAAATTAATTTTAGTTAGTCAGTGAAGAACAGAACTACACTGTCAAAATGGAATAAAGGAACTGTGTTAAACACAGATCAAAAGATGCACTGATATAAAAGTTCAGGTGTTTTAGCATAGAAAGAGAAATTGTTTTTAATCAACAAAGCTAGCTCAAATGATTCATTTAGTAAAATCTTAGATCAGGACACCTACTGCCAGTTGATGTTAACATCATTTGTGATGGTGGACAGGAAATTTCTAAACATGAGAATACTTCAAAAAGGTGATGACCAGACAAATGCTCAAGCTGCTGGCCAACAAATGATACAGTGGCTAGTCAAGTTGAGGTCTATGCTTCATGTAACATAGCAGATGTTACAGCTAATAACAAACATGTAATTGGCAGTTCATCACATGAGGTTGTAGTTGTGGCCAGTGCAGCCTGATAGATACCATATGTGAAGAAACACTACCCCCCCCCTACAGTAATGCCAGAATGCAAAAACTTTTGGGAGTTGAATCAGGGAAAGCAGTAGTTTCAATCAAGATTCACTGCACCATTTTTGAAGGAGAAAGAGAAACCCCTACTGACATTTTTTTTATGGAAATATTTTTGCCCCAAATATTTTTTATTGAGAAGTCCTGTCTCTGCCTGCTGTTCACTCCTTTGTTTTAACCCAAGACTGCAAACTTTACGGTGTGCAAGATATCTTTGTAGGCAGAATTTTTTTTAAAAATTGGTGCACTCATGTCCACATTACTAAACAACACTGTGGACTTTTACAAACAGGTAGACCTTTGCTTCCAAATATTGTCAGCTCCACACACCACTGCAAGTTTTCTTCACAAATATTCCAGTATTTGTTCACAATGTATTTTCCTTCTTTTCTATTTGCGTAGTCATTAAACAAACTGGTGCACACCTCACCTATCACATATGAGACTACCTAGTATGTGTTTCATTAATGGCTAAACATCTGGCTGAATGCCAGGTCTTGTCACCACTGGATGAGACAACTTGCAATTTAAGTAAAGTGCTTCAATCTCTGTAATAGCTAAAGGATACTGAAGATGCGAAATAAATGGGCAATTTTAGGAGTGCAGGGAGTGGCTCATCTAAAATAACACTGCTACAAATTTCTGTTGAAATTTCCTTCTTACAGATACACTCTCCTGAAGGAGCTTAAGTAATTGTTGGAAGAACCACCGCAAAAATTTTTTCAAGAGAAGTGGCGAGAAAAAAGAAACTTCAGCTAGCAGATCCCTAGAAAAAGCTTGTAAAGTTTTATGAGCTCCAATAATACACTGCTGGACAATTGCTAAGGACGGATCATAAACGGCTATATAGCGCATAAAAAAGTAAGTGTGGTTGGATGCCAAGTGAAATAAAATAATGTCAGAATGCCAGGATATTACAAGAAAGACAATTTATTGTGCTCTGAAATCCAGAAGGCTTTGGAACGTGTTCAAGGGGACAAACAGGCCATTTTGTGCAGAATACGTAAACGTGAAAAAATGCAATTACCGTCCGCAGGCGTTCCGGCGTAAGATGTCAATACGGGATATGGCCACCATGGAGGGCGATGCAAGATTCCACACGTCATGTCATGCTTTGCACAACATTATCAAGCAGCTGTTGGGGTAATTTATGCCATTCCTCTGTCAGTGCACGGATGAGGGTGTCCTTGTTTATTGGAGGGCATTGGCGACCAGCAAGACTCCTCCCCAAAGCATCCCACACATTTTCAATGGGATTCAGATCTGGAGAACGTGCTGGCCATACGAGGTGTTGAATATCCTCGCTCTCAAGACACTCCTGGACAGCGACTGTTCGATGACATGTTGCATTGTCGTCCATGAAAATGAATCTATCACCAACAGCACCACGGAACATGCGAACATGAGGTAGCAGAACATCATTAATGTACCGTTGGCCAGTCATAGTCCCAGTTGGAAGCACATAGAGGGACGTGCGGCCATTGATCATGATGCCAGCCCATACAATGACACTACATGTCGAATATCGGTCCTTTTCCTGTATGTTTGCTGGACAATATGCAGTACCACTATCACGCCAGATCAGTTGTTGTCGACAATCAGACGATAGACTGTATCTACTCTCATCTGAGAAGAGGACAGCAGACCAGTCGTTATCAGTCCAATTGCGATGTTGATGACACCATAGCAAACGGGCGGTATGGTGACGTCTGGACAATGGGATGCACACAACAGGACAGCGGGCGTACAGTCTTCCTTCATGCAAACGTCTGGAGACAGTTTTTCGGGAGATCCGCTTGCCAGTAGCAGCCATATGATCACGATGCCAGCCCATACCATGACACTACATGTCGGATATCGGTCCCTTTCCTGTATGTTTGCTGGACAATATGCAGTACCACTATCACGCCAGATCAGTTGTCGTCGACAATCAGACGATAGACTGTATCTACTCTCATTTGAGAAGAGGACAGCAGACCAGTCGTTATCAGTCCAATTGCGATGTTGATGACACCATAGCAAACGGGCGGTATGGTGACGTCTGGACAATGGGATGCACACAACAGGACAGCGGGCATACAGTCCTCCTTCATGCAAACTTCTGGCGACAGTTTTTCGGGAGATCCGCTTGCCAGTAGCAGCCATAAACTGATTTACTACCTCACTAGCTGTGCTGCGCCGGTGTCTTTTTGTTGATAGCACTATGTACCGATCTTCTGCAGGTGTCGTACTGCGAACACGACCTCCCCAGTGACGTTTGCTACACTCTCCATTTGTTTGAAATGATTTCCAAAGCCTTGAAACAACACTGTGGCTGACGTCGAACTCCCTGGCAACATCTGTTATTTTTCACCCTTCTTCAATCTTGCCAATAATACGGCCACGCGTAAAATCATCTAGATGATGTCGGGAAGACATACTGAAAATTGCAAGTTCGTCAATTGATTCCTTCCCTTTCAACTTTGCGTTTGAACAACAATGGTCAATACGCGTCAAATCCTTTATATCTCTTATCAGCGCTATGACATCACGAACAAATTCGGCAATCCAAAATTTGCATACGCACTACACGTCTTACTGTATCCTGCACTTATGCTAATTTCCACATTTTCCTGCCTTCCATTTTATGGTTGCTATCGTTGCTATTGTCATCTGTCCTTAGCAATTATCCGGCAGTGTAGTTGTCTATGATTTGTTCATATATGCATACAATTTTTTTAGTGCCAATCCAAGAATTGATTATGACTTGTTATTACTGGCAAAAAAAAAAAAAAAAAACTGCAGAACTCTAGTTCATCCTTGGTAAATGCCAATAATGTGGTCTGAAGTTCTAGTGCTTATTTACTTGAGAAAAACTAATTCTCATATCTTCATTAGTCAAAACTAGTACTGACTGATATGGAACAGTTTTGTTACTTTCTATCCACAACCAAAAACTTGGGACCATTTCATTCTACATAAGGAGAAATTGATATGCTGACAGTTCAAGCCAAGCAGTCCTACACACACACACACACACACACACACACACACACACACACACACACACACACACACACACACACACACACACACACAATGTGTGGAATAAATCTTGGAAGGAGGTGAGTTAAGATCTCCAACCATGCAGTGCAGTTAACATACCAGGGAATATTTGTATGCAACAGTGTAATTACATTGTTCAGAAACATACGTACTACACATCTGGATTTAAGAATGTCTATGAAGCATGAGATACAATGAAAAGTTACCAAAGCTGTTGGGGGAGGACGAGGAGGTGGGAGAAGACAAGTAGTTTAGTCAAGTGATATTACAAATATTATCAGAGTTCAGTTCACATTTGTATTGGCCTGCTGTCTGTTATGTTGCATGATAGAGCAGTGGGGGCATTTGTAACCAAAATTGTTTCTTGCATTGCTCTGACTGAGCCTCTTGAGTGTAAAGCAAAAGATCAGAATTATCACATCTAAACACTTGACAAAAGCCATTTAAAAAAAAAAATATCTTCTTCAGTACAATACTGTGCAAGTTGAAAAATATTGCCATTGCAAAAAAATCTGTGAAATAAGCAATTTTACATGTTAAGGTTTCAAATTCCACGTTAACTGTTTTGTTTGCCATTGCTTTATAGATAGCCAATGGAAATGTATTGAACACTTGCTCATATGTTTCATAGAAAGAATACATCTTCACTGAATAAGCGTTTAAGCATCATAATCAATAGTTGTTTGAAGAATAGTGTTTGAAGGATTACCAAGAATAGTGCAAACATGCAGAACATTACGTAATAGCAAAAATGAATCTGTAAGAAGGGGGAGGGGCCGATTGAAGAATACCACAGATCACTGCATGTAACATGGTGCAGCAGTTGTACCGAGCCTGAAAGACGTGCAAGTCATTTTGTGTGCAGGTGGTCCTGGACACAGTGTGCGCAAGTTCGGAGGATGGTCAGAAGAAAGTTTGTTGTTTAGCTAAAGTTCTTTAGGGTTCACCATTTTACAGATTTTAAACCTTTCGCACCACATCACATTTTAACTACGTCATTGTTTTTAAATCTTTGTTCAACTCCCAACTGGCATACAATTCCTCAGATATATAGTACTTAAAAGTATGCACACACTGGCGAAGAAGTTTACAGTTTTTCCAGCAGAAGTGTAATTTGTCACAAACAAAAGGGCGAACCACTTGAAGTGTCTTTCAAGATTGTTAAACAACATCAGCTATGTACTACAAGAGGAAAAATATTAAAAAGACTACCAATAAATTAGTAAATAGTTTCTAGTATTTTCTTGAAAGTGCGGGAAAATTCTTCTGCCACCTAGATTACAATGTGTTAAAAGTGCTTTTGTGATTTCACTAAGGTAAAAATAGTGTATACAGTCAAACCTCAATTTAACGAACTTCAAGGGACCAACAAACAGTCTTGTACGTAAAATCGAGGAATTCACTAAATCAAGAAAGCCTTTCAAATGAAACATTCAACTTAAGCTAGGGTTCATAACAGGATATGTAAGCAGCTAAGTTCTCTTTCTTTCAGTGAAATTTAAATTAGTATTGTATTTTTAATTACAAAATTTATTATTAAAATGTTATAATACGTACACATTTACTTTGCATATTAAATACATAATTTGTAGATATTAGACTTCATTCAGTACCATCAAAATTTAAGCGTACTTTAAAATTGTGAGAAAAACATGATTGTTGAATTTTTCGCTAGCGCTTAGCTTCTTAAATAACTATTTCAGCATCATAAACCGCACGAAACATAACATCAATTAGTACTAATTAACTTTTAAAAACCGAATATGCATTAATTACCTTTTTACAGTGTAGAAAAGAAATGCTTTAAAGTAGATTGCTTTTTTTTTTTTTTTTTTTTTTTTTTTAACCTTTAGCTTTATAAATTGCAGCTTCAAATTTATGAAGTGCATGGAAAACGTCATCATTAATATCGAACCGCATCAAGTAGGTTTTAAACACATTCTATACTGTTAGCAGCATAACTAAAGCAGCTAACTTTCGGTTCTGCTTCATCTTTTTCATCAGAATCTGATGCATTTAGTCCAATCTGTTCATCCAAAACATCATCAATTGCATTTGGCAGGTATGCACATTTGCGTCACAATCAACATAATTGGAAAACAAAATACCAGATGAGGCAATTTCATTCCATTCTTCAAGATCGTCATATGCAAAATTATCAGCAGGATTTTCGGTATTGGACCCACTTTCTTCTTGTTTACAACCTGAGAAGCCTACTTTGTTAAGACAGTTTTTAATGGTATCTGTCGTAACTGCATTTCACGACTGTTGCATGAAATGAATCGCATCAGGAACGTTAACTTTAACTTTGGATGCATCATCCTTTTGCATCGATAACAAAAAGTACTTTTTACATTTCACATGAGAAGCTATAATAATGGGCTTAAAAAAGATCTAATTGACAACCAGATCCAGCGATTTCAATTCACTAGTACAATTTGCTGGGGAAAAAATGACGAACATTTTTCAGATTGTTTACCTGAGGATGTGCAGCACACTGATAAATGAATAAGAGGATTTTTTTCTCTTTTTTGCCTGCATTTGAGTATCCAGGACTTCTACATAATTTTTGAATAAAGCTGTGGTAACCTACAACTGAGTCATTCCGTCTCAGCTCAGGCGAGGCATGTCAGGTGACCATTTTAGATTTGTTCCAAAAACTTACAGTAGTTACAACTACTGGAGACATAAAATATCCTGAAAGGATTTTCCTAAAAAAATTTTTTCTCCAGCTACAGCGTTTTGAAGTTTGGCTAAAATCTAGCGATCTTTGAAAAATGGGGAAAATGTTGTATTTTAAAACTAGCGCTGCTATTGAATTAAATTTTAACTTGGCATAGTTTGAATAAGCCTGACTGACATTATTAATAAGGAAAAAAAAATTATTGCAAAAAAACAATTTTTTTTTTTTTTGCATTTCCGGAAAAAAAATATTTCCTACTAAATAATTGTTTTTCAGGTAAGTAAGGATGGCAATCTGAAGTCCCTCAATGGTAGTTTTACAGCAAATTTTATTTAAAACCTGCGATGCATGCAGTCCATAAAATTTAATTTTAAGTTATGTGGAAGTACAAAAAAGCTCAATTTTTGAATAATGTTAACTCAAAAACTCCATTTTTTTTAAAATCTGAAAATCTGGCCATTTGATGCCCTCTTAGTTGTTAATAAATTGCTCATTGCAAAATAGTGTATTTTTGCCTGGTTAATTTTATATATATTTTTAAAGATTGCATGTTTTCAGCGTTGTTGCATAATACAACACAAAATGCAATAGATTGTCCACATTTCACTGAAAACTTCGTTTAATCAGGTTTCAAAGTTAAAACATAGGTTACTGGTGTTTGATTATGACAATTGCATTATATTTTGAAGTTCAGCACAAAAACATACAATAAAAAATGTGCAGAACATAACATTATTATACTATAGCATCACTGTAATTCAATAACATATATATATATATAATTACACTTGGTATTATTTCAATTTTTTTATCAATTTTACTTTCATAATTTTTTTTATTCACAAATAGCCTTTTAGATGATAAACAATTTCTTAGCAGTATATTAATAAAGTTACCTGTAAAAGGTTTATATAGAAGGATTAGGCACAGAGATTTGGTTGATTTTTCTCAGCTCCTGTTGGTCAAAAGTATGGAGTCTTGCAGATAGTCCAAGTGGAGTAGGATTCCTTACTTTAAGCAGCACATTTTCTAATGGCATTGGACATTAATCTTTCTTCTTTCCAGATTCCTCTGGCCACTGGAACCCTTTAGCTGGACTGTGGGGATGCATAAATGACACAGTAATGTCATTGAGCTCTCGAGATATACCTGTAATCTGCCCCATCCACCAATTATTGTCATAAACAAACCCAACAAACTCACCTACCTGGAAATCACTTACTGAGTAATGTTTTTTCACCTGGCTAGATGTTTAAACTTTTTCAACTTGATGTTTAATTGTACGTCCCATAAAAGACTCGTTATTTTTAACCAACCAGTAATGTTTTGATTGTGTTCCTACAACAGGTTTTACATTAGCCCCCCCCCATTCTTCTTCCTTACAAGACCTGTAGGCTTGAACAGTTTTACCTTCAAGAACCAGCAGTGTTATATTTTGTAAAAGATGAGAAAGTTCAGCAACAAATGAAGCTGCATCTCTTATGGCTTGCATAGACCCTCTTTGGAGATTAAACTTTGTTGCATAATGCTTACATAGCCCACCTATAGCATCACACGAACTTTTACCATGCCCATCGCTGAAAAAATCAAATTTTTTTCCTCAATTTGATTTTTAGAAAGTTTATAAATTTGGTATTAATTTTTGAAATGTCTAGCAGCAGCCCCATCGGAAATGTAAACAAGTGATCTAATATTTTCTAATTGGCACAACTTAGAAATTTCTTTTATAGCACAAGCATGAGCTGTGTCATGAGCTGTATCATCAAACACTACAACAAAACTTTTGATCTCTTTTTCAAGATATGCAACACATGTGAATAGTGAAGTCTGAACATTTTGCCAGTGGTAACTTTGTATTTCATCGGGCAGTATCACTATCATCTAGGTAGTTTCAGCAAAATCAAAATGTAAAACTAGAATGTCAGAACTTTCTTTCACAGAGATTTTTGCTTCAGCTATTCCTTCTCTTTGGATTTTCCTGATTTTGCTATGAGAAATTGCTTTCTTCACCCAATGTCTCACATCTTGCAGAAACTTTTGGACAGATACAGATTTTCTTATGAGGTCACCACCTTCCCAAATAGCAAATGTAACTACTTCTTCATTCAAGCAAAGAGTTTCAACTGTCAGTGCTTCTGTGCTGGGGCAGTCACCACACTCTTGGAGCCAACAATCTTCATTGCTTATTCTGTCACATAAACACTTCTGTAAAATAACTTCTTCCTCAATTCGTGTGTTTGTTATATTTTGGAGAGCTGTACATATAAGTTTCAGATTACTGCAATAAATACAAGTGCATACTGCTTGTATTGGCTGAATTTTGATCCACTTTGGACGTAGAGTGTAAAACTTTGAAAGACCAATTTTTATAATTTTTATTTGCTTCATATTTGGTGGGCAAGGAGTTTGCTCTTTTGAAGCAAGGTGGTTTAGCAGATTTGCTTGGCAACTAGAAGAACAGTGATTCTGTCTTTTGATTTCTTTCCTCCATGGCAGGTGTCATTTCGAAAACAGTGTTTTATCTGGCTGCAGGTTATAAAACAGTCCAATTTCATTAGCATTAAAAGTGTCACACAGCATGTACCCTTCAATAATTTGTGGCAGCTGTTCATTTTTCCAAGTTTGTGCCATCACAGGATCAACACATTTGCTTTCACCATACACTATGTTATGTCTTTGCTTAAAAAGATCAATTCGTCCATTTGAGGTGGTGAATTCTTTAAGTCGCTGTGCAAGATGAACTGCTTTTTGCTTCAGAAGTGGTCCACTAATAGGCAAATTACTAGCTCGTGTTTGTTGGAACCAAGTAACGAGAGCGTTTGCCAACTCACATAGGGGTTATACTTTCACGTATTTCCTCCTACTCTAAAACAGCCTCCACTTTGATGCACAGCTTTCAATCAATTTCTTTCCTATTTTTTGCTATGGTAAACAACATTGGCTTGAAAATTTCGAGTTTCTTGATGCAGCAGTCTGATCTGGGGTTCGCATGAAGCCGTGACAAAATGCCCATTTTTACAATGATTAAAAATCCTTTCCGCTTTTTTTTTTTTTGCAGTTATTCATTTTTTTAAAAAATGCTCTCACAAAATGCACACACGCGAACTATGGTGCTCAGTCTATTTCACTTCTAACTTTTCTAGTGTGATCTACAGTATGTCCATCAAAACTCTGTTCATAAACGAGCTGTGTTGTTTAATTTAACCTGTAGATTTAACACTTTGAAGAAAAGGAGGAGAAACACAATTTGGGAAAGAATTCCAGAGGTTCAGGAATGGGTATGCACAGTGTTTGTGCCCTCTGACCTTACAGAAAGCTATTATGTCTGTAGCTGAAAACAAGAATACTCAGGGTACTCCAGATTTTCCCACCCCCGTCACTGCCCTTCTTTTTCTTGCTTCCCACCCATGCAAGAAAATGTTACACTCCTTTGCATCTTGTTGGTCATTTGTGCCTCCCTGTAAGAAACTTGCGCTTCTTTTTTTTTTTTTTTTTTTTTTTTTTTTGATTGGAGGTTTAACGACCACCGTGAGCAACGCAATGGGCTATAAGCAGTCGCCCGTCCCTAATTTAGGGTCACTGGTTCCAGGGAAGGGAGAGAGCCAGTGCCGTAAGACAAACACAACATCCATGCCTGACCGGGATTCGAACCCGGACCCCTCACGGACGAATGATCAGAGGCCAGCGCCTTAGACCACTGCGCCACCGGGGCGGCAAACTTGCGCTTCATAGTCGAAGGAAAGGCGAACTTGATTTATGATTCTGTCAAGCTGTGTCACAGATCGTGTTCTTTGAAACGCTGGCTAACTGCATGCATAAACTTTTCTTGTTATGCAAGCTCTCTTTCTAGCTAACTTTTAAGATAAAAATGCTGGTTAACATAGTTTCGTGGTTTAGAAAAAATAAAAAATGTTCACTAAATTGAGGAAATGTGTTTGTTCAATCGGGAAACACCAAGCATTAATTTCAACATGGTTCCGTCCAGACCATAAAAAATGTATGTAAAATCACAGAATTCGTTAAATCGCAGTCCGTTAAATAGGGGTTTGACTGTATAAATTTTTGCTTGTACAAGAACCAAGTCTTATGCCACTTTAATCTTACAATAGTTCTTTCAAAAACAAGTAAATATGGATGCATTATTTACTGACCATTTATTATTCTTTATTTTACATTAATTTTAGTTCACATTTTCTTTGGCTTGGTGTGAATGAAATGTCCGGCATGAACGAGCACGAGACAGGCCCCCCACCACAGAACATCATCAGAAATTGTATTACATCACAGAGTTAGCATAAATAGCTAGCACGTGTATGAATAAAAAGGTTCAGGCATGCCTTGCAAAAGAAACATGCAGATGCCGGATTTAAGAGTCATCTTCCTGTATGAATTTAAACTGGGCCATTCTGCAGGAATTGCCACTCGAAACGTTAAAGGATTTAGGGAAAATACAGCCAACGAATGAACCATTCAGCAATGGTTTGTGAAGTTTCAAAGCAGAGATACAGACCTGCAAAACAAAGCACGTGGTCACTGACCTGTTGCTGTTTCTGACGATGTTCCGTTACGTGTGGTTGAAGCGGACCCCGAAAAACTTGTCATGAGATAGCGGCGACAGAGAGGGGTGTCTGCCGCACGACAGTTGTTCGGCATTTGGCTGTGCTGGGTAAGGTCAAAAAGCAGGACATGTGGCTGCCGCGCGAGTTGACAACTGCCAACAAGACTAGACGATTGGAAGTCTGCGCGTTGCTGCTTTCCAGGAATAAACAAGATCTTCCGTTGCATCGAATCGTCACCTGCGACGAGAAGTGGGTCCTTTATGATAAGTGGAAATGATCTGCACAATGGTTAAGCAAGGCACAGCCTGTTGGACGGCATCCTAAGCCACCCTTACACACCAAGATGATGCTCCTTGTCTGGTGGTCCACAGCCGTGATAATTCATTGGAGTTTCTTGGCAAGAGGCCAAACCATCACTGTATAACATCGTGCTGAATTACCCCAGATGCACTGGAAATTGCTGCAGAAACAACCAGCTTTTTCAATGTGCAGTTGATGACTTCTTCGGGTCCCAGCCACAAGACTTTTTTCATTCCAGGATCATGGCCTTGCCAGACAGATGGCAACTATGTGTCGATGCCGAGGGGGATTATTTTGCCTAGATAAGCTGTCCTGCTATTCCGTTCTCACCATCCACGTGTGATGGTCCTTTGCCAGACATTTCATTTGCACCAACCCGATATATTATTATTACTATAGCAGTGAAGCCTGGGGACTGCAGAAGAGACACAGTAGTTATTTATGTGCGGCAGAAGTGCAGTACTTATGGGGGTTTCTGACAAGACACTTTCCGATTATGCAAAGAATGAAGATGTGTTGCAGCTATGTAATGTGAGGCAAAATGTAGTCAGTAAGGTGGATACTATTATTATTAGGTGGTTTGGCCATGTTGAAAGAATGAGTGACAAGATGCTTACTAAGAAATTTTTTTGGCCAAAGAGGCAGGAAACAAAAATAGGGAAAGGCCAAGGAAATCATGGGAGGACCAGATTCAGAAGTGTCTGCATGAGGAAAAGATTATGAGTATGAAATACAGAAGGTCTTGTGTATGTTGTGTAATGGATATCAGTGAAGCTCGAGCTGTGTGCAAAGATCACTGTAAATGGAGCCGTTTGATACACCAACAGTAAGTAAATAATCAGTTAAACATTTATCTGGGGGCTTGTCTTTATTTGTGGAGCTAACCTCTGAATCTCAGAGAACAGCTTAGTGATATGTACATATTTTCTACATTATTCCTTTCTGCCTCAAAAAGTAGTAATTCTAAGTTAATATACTATGTCAAATTTTATGCAGTTTTCAAAATAAGAACTTAAAATTTGTGAAAAAATCTTATTTATTCCAATTTTGCTGCAGTTTTTGTAAAAGATATGCAATAGATATGGAGAGATCTGCTACAATAAAGACAATCAAGTAATGAGAAAGCAGAATTCTTTTCACACACTGAGCATATAAACACATATACCTTATACATTCTTACCCTGTGTATGATTAGACAGAGGGCTTATCAAATAACTGTCCAAAGAGGGACTTGGAAGACTCTCTGGAGATGGAGGAGACTCGATATAAGTTGATTTGACATGCATGATGTTTTCTCTATCCTGGGGAGATAGTCTTTCATCCTTAGGTAAGATATCTGCATAGTCATCTAAAATGATAAAAGGCAGAATGTTTAAAAGGTGTCTAAATACAATTTTCAAGATTTTCATTCCAGAAAGTAATTATGGATCACAACTTTTCAACAATCTGTTTAAATTACTAAGGAAAGTCATGGTGGGCATTTCGAACAAGAAATAAATAGACAGTGTGTTTACAAAACATGGTTAATAAATCAAACTTCAACAAAATTTTCTTTCATCCACTCATTTCCCTTGTAAAATTCTCGAAAGATAGTCCTTTTCCTTTAAATAAAACAAACATAGTTTATTATTTAAAGGAAAAGGACTATCATTTATCAGTGATAACTACACCCTTTCTCTCAAAGTTAGTTACATTTCATTACAACTTCAATGTCATGTTTGGTGTTGTATTTTAGTTCATGGTTAACTATAAGCATTTTCATGTGGTAGAATGGCAAGCCTGCACTCAGTCTTGAAAACTTGCTCTGATGGATCTAAAACTGCCTTGTATACTTCCATATACAGTAGTGGCCAAAATTGTGGAAACCTTTTGGAAAAAGTGTATTTTTGAGGTTTGATGGCTCATAACACCAATTATTTTTGGAGTAATACCTTAAAATTATATATCAATGGAAAGATAATTTCATCAAGAATGTAATGCAATAAAGTTTGTTCAATTATCTGTATTCTATGAAAAGTTATAGCCAAATAACCAGAAAAAGGAAGCACAACATGCTTAGGTTGATATGAAGTAGTTTTTCTTCATTTGAATGTAGCTAATGAGCATGAGTGTTTAGAGAGCGAATCAGGTGTCATCTTGTTTTGGCAATGAGCCAATCAGGTCACAGTAGGATTCAGCTATTGGTGTCATGTATTAGAGCTGAGAGGAGGACATTTGTCAGTGTGTTATGTGATTACTATCAAATAGATTTGTGTGTGTGTGTGTGTGTGTGTGTGTGTGTGTGTGTGTGTGTGTGTTTTCATTTAGTGAGCTTGTAAAACGTAATAAAATAAATGGTGCAAAGAGTTGACTGGTCAGTCAGAAAGCCATGTAAAATAGTACTATTAAGTGAACAAGGCTTCAGTTATGAAGAAATTTGAAGAAAAATTGGTGGAAACTTAACCAAAGGTGGCATTTCTAAATTTTTGAAGAGGTATAAGGAGACTCAGTCACTACAAAACCAGACTGGTAAAGGCAGTTTAAAGGTGCACAACAGCAAGTGATGTTAGAAGAATTAAGAGACTGCCTAGGTGATAGAAGAAAATCATCTGGGTGTATACCAGATGAAATGGCGCAATGCAATGTGAAGTTGAGTGCAAGGACTGTCCGGCGTAGACTGCAGGAATTTGGTCTAAAAGCTAGAATTCCACGAAAAAAAGCCATATTTATCTCTCAAACAAAGGTTGAAAATACTAAACTGGGCTAAAACCCATGTTAACTGGACAGCGGAACAATGTGACAATTTTTTTTTTTTAGTGATGAGACCAAAATCTCCCTGTTTGATAGTGATGACATAAAATACGTAAGGAGAAGAATCTGAGGAGATTTGCATCCTGATTGCATTACATGTACCGTGAAACACCCAGTTAGTGTCATGATCTGGGGTTCTATGACATCAAAAGGTGTGGGCAGAATTTGTGTGATTAATGGGAATATAAATGGTTCAAAAATACATTAATGAAATACTTGAGCCCAAACTGAAACCTTCCGCATGTGATCATTTCCAAGATAATGGAACATTTATATTTCAACAAGATTCAGCTCCATGTCATGTTGCTGCTCTGTGCAAAAAGTGGTTTCAAGGTAATCATATTTCACTGCTAGAATGGCCTGGGAATAGCCCAGACCTTAAATCCATTAAAAATCTATGGAGCCGACTAAAGAAACTTGTTAGTCAGAAGCAACCCAGCAATAAAACCCAATTAATAGAAGCAATAATTCAATCTTCGTTTCACATTATAACAGCTGCAGAACTAAAATACTTGGTTCACTCCATGGAAAGGCATTGTAAGGCTTGTAATTAACGTTAAAGGTTACCCAACTAAGTTATTAACTGACATGGTAAGAATTTTTGCATATCTCATTTTTTTATGTGTTTCACTTTACTTCTTTATAACTGCTGTTCTAATACAAAATCCTTCATAAAAGTTATTGCATTACATTCTTGATGAAGTTATTTTTCCATTGATAAATAATTTTCTGGTATTACTCAAAAAAAAAAAAAAAAAAAAAAAAGTAGTGTTATGAGCCATCAAACCTTAAAAATACACTATTTCCAAAAGGTTTCCATAATTTTGGCCACTACTGTATTTATGTGCACCTGTGTTCTACTTCAAATATATTAATATAAGCAATTAACCAAAATAGGTCCAGTTACTGATTTTAATTAATCATACAATAGCAATAATAACATAAAAACATGGCACTATTCAATAAATTCTGTTTTTCATGTATTAATGTATAGCTGCCAACTAAATTTAATAAAAAACCAGAAGATTGCAAAAAAAAAAAAAAATCCATAAGATTGCATAAAAACCAGGAAGATTTTTTTCATGTTAGTTTGTCATACTATATAAAATGTCCACACAGAGCTAAAACTGTATATTGTTTTGCAATAGATGCACACAAAGTTTTATATGCACCTCAACAAAACAAGGGAAAGATTAATAAAGAAGTACATTACGTATAATTTACTAGATTTTGAAACACTCCATCCATACAGGTCAGCAAGAAAAAATTATATCCTTTTGGATACCTGTGGAGAATTTCACTTTTTTTCTTGCTGCTCTTAGTCTTTTTTTTCTTCTCAGGATATCGGATATTTTTCGTTTTTGATTCCTTAAGTACCTGGCCACTTTCAATGTCTGCATTTTTTTCTTTTCAAACCTATACTGTTTTCTTCTGCTTTATTTAACATTATCAGGAATACATACCTGCTTCTGAAGTTGAGAAATGCTAAGTGGACCTAACATTTTTTTCTTTTTCTAATTTTCCTCAAACACAAATAGGAATCCTGCAGTAAATGTAATATGTGCCTACACAGACTGGGAGTAGCTCACAGTGGTCTTTAGAACCCATTAACAAGTGTTAGGATCTGGAAAACATGAAAATAAACTTTAAACAGATGTTTAATAAAGTTATTTCACTTAGATTTTCGATTTCCATAGCATACTCGATGTTTTCCGTTGTCCATAGCGGATCAACGATTTCTATAGCACACTCAACGTTTTCCATAGCATAATCAATATTTTGTCGTCCGTAGAGGACCGACGATTTCCATAGTACAATGTAAAATCTGCAGTACTTGGAGTCTTTGAATCTTTCTTCCCATCGCATGATCTTATTCAGCGTCAAGCGGAACGGTGTGCACGGAGAATTTACTGTGCCGAAGTCCCGACGATGACAATGGTGCACGAGGGTTCTGGCACACAATGGTGCAGAATTCCCATCTCTGTTATATATTTTATTTATAGGGATATTTTTACCAAAAAATACAGAAAATTTTAAAATCTGAAGAAACGTTCCTCCGGAGGTAAAACCGGACGACTATATAAAAAATCAGAAAACTTGCAGAAAATTCGGGGCAGGCATGTTAATGTGTTCCATTTCTTCTTCTTCAAGTGAAGTGTCCTCCATGAACTTCAGCCATTAGCTTCATGAACTGTACACACAGCTAGGACCAGCTTTACGGCAGTGCCACTACACCAGGCACCAAGCTTGGGGAGGGCTTTTCTGTGCAAACTTGTAAATATAATAGCATATAGAAAATCCAAAAATGCATATAGAAAATGAAAAAAATACCTTGCAATTATTGTATTCCGAGATGATGAGTGATCTTGTGGTCACTGGACAAAATGCTCTATAAGGGAATTAATTTTAGCCACCACACGAAGCCTTAGGACAAACTTTGGAAAGTTTTGTTATCCAAAAAACACTCACGGACAATGAAATTTGCAGACCTAAAATTTTATGGACGTAATGATACAGATGAATGATGGACATGATGGCAAAAACAGAGCTGCAGGACAATTACAGAGGGATCTGTGGCATGCAGTCCAGTCATTTTCAATAGCGCGTCACACCACCTTGAGTGGCGATACGTGCAGCAATACAGTCCGCCATGGAGGCGAACAGACGTCTGATGTCCTGCGGTAGACTGGCCCACATATGTTGGACAGTGGGCTCCAAATCCTGGATAGTGCTGCATGGCGGCAGCTGGTATTTCAACTGTTCTCACACATGCTCACTAGGGGACATATCCGGGGAGCAAGCAGGCCACGGAAGTGTCTGCACATTACGTAGGCAGTCCTGGACAACACGAGCCGTGTGCGGGTGTGCATTATCCTGCTGGTATAGCGCACCTGGAATCCCAGCCAGGAATGGGAGCACGTGGGGCCGTAGGATCTCATCCACATACCCCTGGCCCGTCAATGATCCACGTACCACTACTAGAGCTGATCGAATACCGTAGGCTATGGCTCCTCAGATCATAATGCCCGCAGTGGGGGAGGTGTGGCGCTCGATAGCGAAGTTGGGATTGTGCCGTTGACCCGGAGACCTCCACACCCAGATACAATCATCTGTCCCCAAAACGAAGTGGCACCAATCGCTAAACACCACACGTTGCCAGTCTGTGGTGTTCCACGTAGCTCTGGCCTGGCACCGCTGAAAACGGAGCCAGCGATGTTCTGGTGTTAATGGCACCACATGTAAGGGGTGCTGGGATGGCAGATTCGCTTCCACGAGGCATCGGGAAATGGTTCATGGGCACACAGGAGCCGCTACATCTGCCTGTAATGTGGACCAGGTCCCCGTGTGATCCGTTCGTGCCTAGCGCACAATCCGTCGATCCTCTCTACGGTGGTCCTCCTGGTCCGTTCGGAGCTGCTCCGCCGTATGGCAGTGCCGTCACGTGCCCACTGCTCCCAACACAGTCGGATGGTATGGTCAGAACGATCCGCGTGGCAGGCTATACGGCTGCTGACCACCCTACAGTTTTCAGCCTGATGATCAGGCCTCTCTGAAAGTCCATAAGTTGCGTAAATCGACGTCTCTGGTGTCTACCTGGCATTCTTGTCACACTGTACTCTTGCCTGCATCGGCCAGTGTTTTTGCTTTCATGGGGCATCGACTACACACCGGCTTATAAGACTGCCAGTTCGTGCTTGCAGTGCCCCCACAGGGTGTGCTGTCACGTGCAATCGCACCAAACATGGATCATTTGCATACCAGCATGCACTTTAGCTATTTTCAAAGTTTCACGGTTGTAGTATGTTTTCTTCTAGGTGCGCAAATTTCATTGCCCGAGAGTGTATAACAGCAACTCGTATCACAATGTTGAATTACGTTGCTCCTAGGCATTGCAAGCGGTGCTCTATTTGGGTAGCACACCCAGAGAGATCAAATGTAATGTTTGAAACCACGGGAGAAAATAACATGACCTGCAGCACTATCTAGGGAGCGCTTGTACCACAGTTGCTTGGGCATCGTCGGATTTCAAGCGGTGCTCTTTTTGGCTAGCACACCCTGAGAGATCAGCTGTAATGCTCGAAACCACAGGGAAATAAAAACGTGACCTGCATTGCGATCTAGGGAACGCTTGTACCACAGTTGTTCGAGCATGTCGGATGCCTTGTCGAGAAACTGCACACCCGATGATCTTAGCACAAATGTGATATGATTGCTGAACAAACTTTCTCCCAATGAAAACATTGTGTGAGGGAATTAATTTTAACCACCACTTGAAGCCTTAGGACAAACTCGCGAGTTTTATTAGAAATAAATCCAAAAATGTAATATTGTTTGTATAGGTTAAATAAATGGTGACTGTGCGTATGCACTGCACACCTAGCACATCCCGAATATTTGCCCCTTGATACATACATACATGCATCCATAAACATACTGAAGAGCAATGGTGACGCTACACAAACTTGCCTTACCTTTGCACCAATGAAAAACCAATTTGATGAAACGCTACTTACATGAACACGTACACTGCCATTTCACACGTAGATTTCACACATTTAAGTAAATTGGATTATGATAAACTTAGATTTATTGAGTTAAGGAAACAAAAGGATAGCAAGCAACATGAGCAGGAAACCTTGCTTTCTGATGGCATAAATGATTAAATGCAATATCACATTTTTACTCTTTACATTCTTTCTCCTTTCTGCATTGCTATTTTACAGTTTAAGTACTGAACAGCAAACAACTTTGAGTTTATAAGTACCAACTTTCATTTTTGTTTAGTGTTGGTTGTCAGCTAATGCTTATTGTAAGACTTTTTATTAGTGATTTTGGGGACCTCTCAATCGATTTTACTATCCTTTCTATAGAATTTTCCGATTATAGCACAGTTCACAATTCTTTTTCTATACAGCAGTATTTAATTTATATAAAGAAATGTTTTTTCTTTTAAATGTATTTATACATTGCTTTCATACACACTTTCAATACTCTGTCCTAGTTCATTTTCAAAAAGAACATTTCTTGTATGTGCCCTGATAAAAGGAAAAGAATTTCAGTTTGTTAGCTGGTTAGCTTTTAGAGTTTAGTGGTGTTAGTGCCTTGTTGAGCTCAAGAACAGCTAAGATTTTCAAAAACTCAATGCAGGGTGGGATCAGTATTTAAATTCTTAAATGAAGATGAGCAAAAGGTAAACATGATTTTAATGGTGGTGATGAAAATGCTAAAGATGCCGAGGAATAAAAAGCTGCAACAATGGAGAAAATTCCTTCATGTATATGTGCATACTTTTTAATATGAATTTTGTGCAATCAAAAAGTGCTTATAGCTTAGCAAAATCCATTTATTTACTGGCATAAGATGCATATAGATTCACCAAGCTTTCACTTTCCACTGGGAAGCTTTTTCAAGGTGAAAGGTAGACATAAAAATGCAGGGAATTGGAACACATAATATGATTTTTTAAAAATTAATGCAGGTAAAGTAACATCATGAGCAGTATTACATGTATGTTTATCACACAATTATACAGTGTGCTGCGGTGTGTTTCCATCCCTTAATAGCGTATACCAAACCATTCGTAGTTCCATAGAGACCATATCATTGCATGCTAGTTTGCTGAATAGGATGCATCCATAAATATATCCAGCAAATTAGCATCCTCTCCCACAAACTAGCATGTAACAACATGGTCTCTATGGAACTACCAATAATTTGGCATGCATTATTAAAGGACAGAAACACATCATAACCCACAGTATAATTGCGAAATAAAAATACACGCAATACTGCTCACGATGTCACCCATGTTAATTTTCAAAAAAACACCCTGGTTTCTTACGCATTCTAATTCCCTGCATTTTATGTCTACCTATTGCCATGAAAAAGTCTCCTAGTGTAGAGCGAAAACTTGGAGAATCTATATAAGTCTTATGCCAGTAAATAAATGGATTTTGCTAGGCTATAAGCACTTCTTGAATCTACACAATCTGGTGTACTTTTAACTAATATGAATTTTATATATTTTAAATGATTTATACAAATGCCTTCAGATTCTAATTATTCAAGTTTTAGACAAATATTTTTTTTGTCTTTTTAGTGAAAAAGAATGGGAAAAAAATTTACATTTAAGGTTATGAATTACATATGTGAAACTCTCATTGAAGGTGAAAAAACAGCTTCATACATTTGAAGTTTTATATTCCACAAAACTGTGCTTAGTATACTCCTTTATTTAAAAAAATTAAACACAATTAAAACATTACCTTCAGATTCTTCATAAGTATGCATTTCTTCTATGTCAGACCAGTCCTCTTCTGGCTCAGCAAGAAAGCCTGCAGATTTAGAAGGCTAAGTAAAGAAATAATATACTATTATCTCAAACTTGGCAAACTAATTTCACTTTGATATCCAGTACCAGCATAAAATTAAATTCAGTCACTGAAAAGAATTCAAAGAAACTTTTCTTACTGCTCAGGGAAGACAATTTTTTTTTTTTTTTTACTCATTTACATTGAATGGAGTTAGCTACATGCAAAGTAGCTCCTAAAAGCCCAGATACAATGAAAAGTACTTTGACACAAATGGCTACAAAGATGGACTGGGCCTGAGAAATTAGGTCAGGAAATTTATTCTTCTGGTCCACTACAGAAACACATGTACCCACAGGGAAACACCTCACAAATTCCCTCATAAAAAAAGATCTGTTAACTCCTGAATGAAAGAGAACTGTTGATATATGCTTGTAAAACTAATTCAGTCATGAAGAAACTTTAACAGTAATTTAAGGGCGATAGAATTTTAAAAACTCGCTTATGATTGAATGTAATACGTCAAACCATACTAAAAGCTGGGTGTTGTACCAGATAATTATATTTATTTGGTCACTTCGTCTAATGTGCAACAATATTCGTACCACCTCCTTGAATATACACCTTTTTGTCTACCTCTTATTTTGAGTGATGAACTATCATTTTGATCCATGAACCAGTACCAGTAAATCATGGTTTCTTTTAATATAAATGCCTATGAGACATGGATTTTGGAACATCTCCGGAGGCAAACCACTTTGTGCTCTATGTCTGTATGTAGATAAGAGTGTGGGGATGATGGACAATCAAAGTTGTTACTAGTGCCTCTTTCAATATTGCAAAAGGAGGGTAGGTTCTTCCAATGTCCCTTTGGCTCCATGGTGAATTATTTATAACAGCTAACTTAATTTATTTATAAGAGCGTGATTGAGCCGGTGACAAATTTTCCCCTGAAGTAGAGGGTGCTTTGTCATTTTAGTGCAAATGCACAACATCTACATACATGTAGATAGAAGGAAATGCCAAATTTTTTTAAACACAGTAATGTATTAGACAGATAATAATATAAAGCTCAAATGAAGTTGATGATTCCAATCATAAGTACCAAAATAATTATCCGTTCTTCCCAAAAAAATCCTGGCAAAGAGCATACGAGAAAGTGGGCCATTTCTCGAGTGGTCCATTGGGAAATATCCCTACGTCTAGGTGGGCCAATCTGCCCCTGCTACAAAGTACTGTCTTTCAACAACTACATTTTTGGAAGCATATGTACACACTTTGCAAAACAATACCTAAAACTTTCACTTCTATGCATTCTTGAAGTGACAGCTTATCGATTGGTCTTTCAAGATAAGGGAAGTGGTAAAAAACACACACACTGACTGAGTTCAGATGCGTATGAGTGTTGGGAAGCACTACCAGTTTGGAAAGATAACAAGTGACCAATAGCTTGTAGCATAATTATGTTTCATTACTCAGTTCTTAGTCCTGCACAATTTAGAATACATCAGGTGAATTGCCCCTCATAAAGGAGCAAGCACTTTACTTGTTGACTGTAGTGCCTTTGTAACTCATAGTGAACATTGCCTTGCCTATTTGTATTAGAAAAGCTTGAGCATCACTTTTCCTGAGCAAAAGTCGCCTGGAGTTATGATTTTCATGACAGCAAATTGCGAGTGGACAATTACCACCCATTATCACATCTTAGCATTAATATATTATTACATTGCAGCTCCAGGATGCTTCTTTGCAGACAAATGATCTTTTATTAATGCAACACTGTACTGAAACAAAAATGTTAAGTTTTCCATAGAACTACATCTTCCGTGTTTTCATCTCATTTTAATCTTTTTTCTATTCTTCCAAGTTCACTCCTTCATGGTGCCCTGAAGGTTGTTTCCAGTCAGTTCATTTCTTTTGATTTGCTTTTGTCCTTCATTGAGAGATTTATAAGAAACAAGCATAGGGATGCCATGAAGATGTGAACTCTTAAGAGAAAATACTGAGTTAACAAAAGAGTAACATGCTAATTTAAAGACTGTAAAAAACCCCCAAAAAAACCTGCTTTTTGTTTAAATATAGTGTTGCATTAAATACAAAAAAATTCTTCTGCAAGAGTCATTCTAGAGCTGCAGTGTGATAATACATAAATATTAAAATAAATTATACTATTGTTAAATATATGCTTGTTAGATAACAAATGTTAATATTGCTGTCAATGATTAAAGAAGGAACATGGTGTTTTTTCACAGTAATGATTTTGTTGAAAAAATTCGACTATGAAAGAAATTTACCACTAATCATGTATCTGTAAAATTAATCTCAACCTTCTTGGAGCAACGTGCTGGCAGATGAGTAGCACCTTTAGACCCTAGCTGGGAATGAGATGATTTTTGTCAATGGAAATTTCCATTTTTTTTTTTTTTAATACAAATTTCCACTTCCCATACAGCATCATTCTGGGGTCAGCTGTACCACTCAAGCACCCTTTACGATGGCATTGTTTACTATACATTTTCACTTAAACGTAGTTCCCATGGAGAATTATTTTAAATTCAGGAAAAAATTGATGGTGGCCTTCTGCTATAAATGACCATTATGGTTCAAAACATTCTACACATTATGCTTTGTTTCATCAACTTTTGGGTCTGTGAATGACTTGTTCTATTTAATTTTGTTTTTGTTACCAATTTTTGGGTTGCATTTTTATTTTTTGATATTTCCCTTTTCTCATCATCTTTTTTGTTTGTTTTTCAACTTGTATACATGACAGCACTATTAATATATGTCCTTTTGGGCTGAGGTCATTTTAAGTAAGGCCCAGCTGTCTCCAGAATTCCTGATTTGTTCCCCCTTTCCTTTTCTGCTCTTACTAAATACAGTAAAGCCACTCAATAAAAGACATCCTTGGGCCTCATCATTTGTGTGCTATTCAGGAGTTTGTCTTCTCAGCCCACCTGTGCTTACAGCAGAGGTGCCAACCTCTAGCAGAACCTATCAGTAATCAATAGGGTATTTTTCAGTAATGGAACACAAACTTTCAGTAATATTTTCAGTAATGTAACACGCCATTTTTTTCCAAAGTTAAGGACAATATTATAGTACTACTGTGTAACCTGTAATACTTGTATGAGGTGCCTATCGGTAATCACCATACGAAGCCTCGTCGTTAACACGCGGAAAGCTTATTTCATGAAAAATTAATGCGTGAAATGTGTAATAACCTTATATGTTTACACTATCCTGACAAAAAATTATGAAATGAAATTATCAATATTGTACTTACCTCATGGTCTGACAGAGATGCCAACCTTCTGCTGTGCCTATCAGTAATCACCATATGAAGCCTCATCGTTTAAGTGTGGGAAGGGTATTTCATGAGAAATTAACGTGTAAAATGTGTGAACCACCTTATAAAATCAAATACCTTATAACATGACCCTTCTATTTTAATGGTTAGTATTTTTTAATAACCCAAGTGGGAATGAATATCGGCTAGATATCGAGCCGATATTGGTTATGATGGCTGAATGTCGGTTAATTTCGGACACATACCCACCAACCAAAATTTTCCTAAATCAAAAAGATTGCTTGCAAAAATCAAGATTTACCATTAAATCAAGAAGATTTTCCCTAAAATTAAGAAGTTTTGCAACAGTACGAGAACTGTTAATTCACAATTATCTATTATTAGGGGAGAGTGGTTATGTATGGAATGTGCTAGCAGTATGTTTGATGATACTTGTTTTCAATTATTTTTCTGTATCAGTCACTCATAGATGGAGTTCAGAAATTGTGATGATTTTCAAGGTTTTAATTTTTTTTTTAATTGAATGATGCAATTATAGAAATTACTTTATTTCATTTAAGCAATGACAAGACAGTAACCTTTTTTTTTTTTATGCCCTTGGATAACAATTTTATCCATCATGAATGTATGACAGCATTGTTTTAGATAAAAGATGAATAGTGTAACTTTGAGAATATGAAGCTACATTTGAATAAAATTTTGGGCTGTGTGACTTTTTGATACTAACTCTGGATAACTTCTTGACACAGTTCTAACAAAGTCAGGAAGTACTTTGGGAAGCAGGGTTAATGTCAACAATGTCAATCAGAGTATTCAAATGCTGTCTGCTGCACCTGTGAAAATTTCAGTCCAGTAACACTTCTATCATACTGTTCATCTTGTCCTTCCTCTTCCTGAATTTGCACTTGATTAGCAATCTTTTCCTCAGTCAAGTTGTGGTAGTCTGTTTCTTCATCAAAAGTCAACCAAGCACTTAAGGCTCCTATATGGGCAGCTCAAAATGCTTCTACATAATCTTCATCTGTATTTCCTCCAGGTCAAAACTGGTTGTTCATTGTGAAGAATCTTTTTCTATGTGTTTTGCAGAGAGTTTAAGTTCCAACTTTGTTTCAGCTGTTTGTGTGGTTGAAAACAGCACTTTTGATATTGTATTAGTTTAATGTTTCAGCACCACTGTTGGCTTCAGTTTCTTTGCCATCCTCAAAACACACTCCTCCAGCTGTTTATGCCTGGATTGCTCTTTGGTCCATTGATTATGATGAAAGAACATTTAAGGAGGGAGGAACACACACACACCTGATTTTTCCATCACTGCTCATCAAAGAACTGCCAGTGGGATGACTTGGTGCAATGCCCAAAAAGAGCAGCAGCAGCTTGATGTTATCTATCCCAATTTTTAACTCATCTTCCAGGAATGTACGAACTTCCAGTACAAAATAACTCTGGAAACATTCAGAGAAAAATTACCAAGTAAACCATGCCTTTTTGTTTGCTTTATAAATGACTAGTAGACTGCATTATGTCTTTAATCACTCTAAACCATCCATGTTAGCACATACAAGGGCCTGCAATCACTCTTTGTTTACTTTTTGGTCTGGGCTAAAACTAGCTACTCCATAGCCAGTCTTTTCAGGATCAAACTTTCAGAACAAGCCCATTTCATCGCCATTGTATATTTGAGATAGCATTAAGTTTTTACCCTTTATTATGGTGTTTAATAAGACAAAGTCAGAGATTTTCTTTTGGTCTTTTTTTTTTTTTCTCTCTCATAAAATACTGATTTGCTAATTCTGAACTAGCAGCTGTCAATAACACACTAGGCCAAAGCATGAGCATTTATTTTACATACACCTTTCATCTTGCCTTTAAGGTATTTTCCTCCTTATGCTCACTGTGCATTATACCAACTTAATACGCAAATGTCCAAAAATAATCTAACCAAATATAGCATTCACTCACGTCCGGCAACAAAATGAATCACACACAATATTCCTCTGGAAGAGGTTAAGCCTCGGCAGCAGCTGTGGTTGAATAACAACACAGCTTCTCCCTACAGATTTTCAATTCATCAAACCAGTTTATGGTGACAGACAGCTTGTGCTTGCCTCACACACGTTTCTAGGAATTGGGCGTCAGTATCATACCCAACTATTAAACAAAGGGGGCAGGCAAGCATGAACTGCCATGAATTCCACTTCACTTACAAATCTTTATAATACACACATTTATGAGGATAGATGTACATAATAGGCACAAGATCAATGCAGTGGAAATTTATATGTGCGTAATGTAAACACGCTGCAAAAATCGCTACTCATTAAAGATAACGAATGCGACGCACCCAAAAATTACACAAATCAGCACTTTCATAAATTCACAAATATTTAGCAAAATGAATATACATATTAATGAAATACATACTTTAAGGAGCTGGGGAGTTTGTTTTGAAGGCAACTTGGATTTTAATTCATTAGTACTTCCCCTAGCTTAATGTTAGCTAGATCTGTTAATGCATTACGAACTGGTTTTTCCAGTTTATTCCCAGCATTATCTGTTCTGAAGCTTTTCTTTCTGGTACCTGCAAGGTCTGTTTAAAAAAAATAAAAAAATGATTACTTTTGTCTAGAAGTATTCAATTGCAAATCAAAGAAAAAAGGGTTCACATCACTTTAAAATGACCAATTTACAAATGGTATCAAATACTATTTTAAAATGGTTAAAAAATTTATAATTTCACTTAGATACTATAAAAATTATCAATTTTACAATATAAGTGGTGTCAATGATCGATTTTACAATACACAGGTGATGTCAGTTTTATAGTAAAACCACCATACGAAAAACTAAATGGAAAAATTACTGTAAAACACGCTATTAAATATATTTAACAAATTCACATGATGGAAAAAAATGTGCATAAATCAGCTTTTTGTGAAAATAGGTAGAATTGGCAGGGCAAATAGCAAGTTATCAAATGAAAAAAGGATATGAAGTTAGAATGATTTTTATTGCTATTTCCTAAATCATATTGGTCATTCCATGCCAAATCAACACAGCACTCACAACCTTGACATCTCCGATTTTAACGAAAATTGGTGAGAAGGTAGTCCTTACGTGGTAAAGTAAAAATAATTTTTTTTGAATTTTCCTTTGGATTGTTTTGAAAATAAAAAAGGTCAACATTTTGAATTTTTGTCTATTTTTTGAAAATTTGTAACCATTCAACTTTTAATATCTTGAGATAAAAACATATTATCCAGTTGATTCTGGTGTCAATAGAAAGCTTATTAAGCAAGCTTTAACATAATAAAAATTTCATCATAAAATTTCCCTTTCAATTTAAGAAATTTTAAATTTTTGAATTTTCAAAAAGAGATCTCAATTTTTTTCAAAAAATTATATGTTGAACTTCTTGATATCCTTGACATATCATAAAATTTTGGGCGTGGCAATCTAACAACTTCTACAGTTACAAAGAAATTTTATTTCCAATAAGTCAAGTTTCAGAATGTATCACATCTATTCCTACCTGTATTTTTTTTTAATAACAATGCATGGATTAAAGTTTATTGTGTAACATTTGGGTGGGTGGGTGTGAGTGCCAATGTTTACCAATATAAGATACCTTTTTAATGCTTTATTTTCTGATAATGGCTAAATAAGATTCCTTATTGCTTTTATTTACAATAAATAAGAAACTATGCTTTATCCAATGTGACAGTGGTCTTTCCTTTTAAAAGCCAATCAGATTTGCCCTTAGTGTAATGTTACACTCCGCGCCAAGTTTTTTTTGTTAAAATGGAATTTGTAAGTTGCATTTTTTCTAATGTAAACATTAGAAAAAAAGTGCTTTAATTTAATAAAAATGCATAAACTTACATTGAAAAAAAAAATGCTTTAATTTTTTCTTCTATTTCTCCATTAACTTCTATTTCGTTCTGGTGGATTTCGAAAACTTCCATATTTTTTTTTTTTTTTTTTTGGCATTTCTTCAATTTGCAGGAAGCATACATATTGGTATTTTGCAAGGTAAAATATCCCACTCTAAAAATTGAATTTTCCAAGTTTTGTGAATGAATGCGAAAAAATTGTGCTCATGCTGGCATAAGTGGCACTCGCATTATCTACATAGCGTGTACTACTATTCAACAAAATGTCAAATTAATGCTAACAAAATGGAAGAGTTATCTGCCAAGAGTGATGCAGGTCAAAAATTTAAACATGTAAAGACTACAGTGTGAATCACCTTCACCAACTTGCTGTTTAGATGAATACCAAAAAATGCCCAGGAACTGAAAAATTTTAAACTAATTTTAAAGATTTGTTTGATCCTAATGTAATTGATATAACTTACAAGCACTGAATATCCATAAACTCTTCAACACTGACACTAACAAAAACCATTGATGATTCTATAGTTTGTTTTTTTTTATTGAAAAATTTATTGTTCATCTAAGACATTTATTTATAGCTAAATAGCAGGTAGCTTTTCATAATGAACTAAAAGCAAATTTGCAAGCTAGTGAATTTTTGGTAATATGTGATTTCTCTCTCTCTAAGCACTGTTAATTTCTGTTGCAAGATTCTGCTCAAGGATTCCATTGGAATAATTTTCAACCCACAATTCACCCATTTGTTGCATATCACAAAAAAAATCAAGGACAACTGAATGCACAAATTATGGCATCATTTATTTTTGGAGAGATTGCAACACAATGGCAATAGCAGTTTATACTTTCCAGCATTGCTTGCACATTTCAATAAATAAAAAAGTTTAAAAAAAAGACAAACATTTTTCATCATTCAGATGGATCAGTACAATATAAGAACAGAAAAAAATTGATCAATTTCTGCTAAAATTAATAGATTTTGGAACAGTTGCTCAGTGAAACTTTTATGCAACATCCTGCGGTGATAGTGCTTGTGATGGTGTTGGTGGCAATTTTAAGTCTTACAGCTAAAAGAAGTTTACAAAGGTCCTGTAATAATACAGATTATAACACCTTATGAATTATATATGAGGTCCAATCAAAAAGTTCCGAGACTAGGCCGATATACAACAAAGTACTAACGTTACTTAAATCTGGCTATGATCTCCCTCACAGTAGTCTCCTTGGGCAGCGATACACCACTGCCAACATTTTCGCCACTGTTGGAACGCTCCCTGGAAGTCCTGTTTTCAAATCGTGTCAAGCACCGTCTGTGATTCGTGCTGGATCTCATCCACGGTTTCAAAACGGCGACCCTTGAGCTTCAGCTTCACCTTTGGGAACAGAAAGAAGTCTCAGGGGGCCAAATCTGGCTAGTAAGGCGGGTGAGGAAGGGTAATTATGCTGTTGCGGCTGCAAAACTGGCATGTCGCTAACGCTCTGTGAGCTGCTGCATTGTCACGATGGAGCAGGAAATTGCCCCTGCGCCACATTTCAGGTCATTTGCTGTGAACGTCCTTCCTAAGACTCCGCAAAACATTGCAAGAAAAAAAGGCGGTGACGTTCTGGCCCTGGGGGATGAATTCACGGTGCACAACCCCACGAATGTCGAAGAACACGCTGAGCATGCTTTTGGTTGCGCTCCGGACCCGTCGGGTCTTCTTCGGTCATGGAGATGCCAGGCTCTTCCACTGCGACAACTATTGTTTGGTCTCCGGGTCATAACCGTAGACCCAAGTCTCGTCCCCAGTGACGACCTGCGACATTCATTGGATCATTCACCACCTGCTGATGAAGATCTTGACAGAATTCAACACGGAGCACCTTCTGTTCGGGGTTCAGAATCTTTGGCACAAACTTTGCAGCAATGCGATGTATGTTCAAAACCGACGTCAGAATTTCTTGCACTGTTGTGTATGACACATTGACGATGGTAGCAATGTCTTGAATGGTTCTCTGATGATCCTCATGCACCAGTTCCCTAATTTTGTCCACATTTTTTGGGGGTTTGCTCATGGACGGTCGCCCTGATCTCTCATCGTCTTCCAGTGCTGTTCTGCTGCTCTTGAAGCGCAAGTGCCACTCACACGACTCATTGCTTCATTGCCATAAGCCTGCCACAACATTTCATGTGTCTCCGTTCCCAATTTGCCGAGTTTGACGCAGAATTTAATGTTTGCTCGCTGCTCTAGTTTGCAGTCCCTACCGAAATCGTAGCTGTGTTCTGCACGTGGTCACCAAATATCGTGCAGCACAGCTTTCGATGTTCACAAAATGACACCACTTGGCACAATGACTCGTGAAGGTCACTGCCCTTGACTTCTGCTCGTGCATCCATGTACTGCCATCTGTTAGCGCGCTACGTACCTAGTCTTGGAACTTTTTGATCGCACTACATAACTGGACAACCAAACACATGCCAGCTTGCAATTTTGAATACCTCAGTGAAAGTCAGTATGAAGCTGAAAAAAGCTATTGCAGCCACATTTTGAAATGAAAAAAGAGAAAACATACAGAGAAAACTTATGCTGATTATGGCATTTACACTAGAGTGCAAGTGTTTCTAAGTTTGAAGTGAGCAGTCTAAAGGCAAAATAACAAAGCATCACACAGAAAACATTTTCATGTGATGCACTTGATGCAAACTTTGCTCTTTATTTTACATAAAAATATTTCTTTTTCAGTGGTTACAATATAAAAATGTCATCACTGAACAAGAAAATGAATTTTTGAAGATTTCAAAATTAGATATCAGTGCCAAGTTAAAATGCAGTAAGTAAACTTTTTTCAGCTAATAACATTTACCCTTGTTTAAAGCTGAACTGCTAAGATATTAGTATGTAAACAAGAGTAACCCATCAACAAATGTAATGCATATACTGTATATGCATTGCTTTTTATTCTGCTGGTTGGCTAGATTATAAAGCTTCTCTATTGATCAGTGGAACACGCATATTTTAGTCATATGGTAAATTTACAGATTCCTCATAAATGTTGATGCCTTTCAATTGCCACCCTCAAATTTACAACACATTATCCCAATGTCATGTAATTTCACATATCATTTAAAAAAAAAATCAAAATGTCACTTTTCGAGAAATTCAACGTCAAATTTTAAAATGTGTGACCTTAAGATAAAATTTTTTTAAATTCCAGTTGAAATTTTGTTTAATCCCCCCTACAAGTTCTTATGGATTTTTACAGACATTTCTGGCCTCTTGATTTTAGTCAAGACCTGTTCTCAATGTATAGAAGGATTAACAAAAGTTTTGTTTACTTCTGAAGAATTTAAATGTTGTTGCCAGGTTCCTCAAACTGCTGCCAGTTACAAAACTGAAATGTTTTCATTGTGCATTTTGTAATTCTGATGGCACTGTTTTTTTGGATGTAATAACTTTCTTTAATTAGTCTCTTGTTTTTATGAGATTCATAGTCCAATATTTTGATTTTTTCCCATAAAGGCTCACATTTGCAAAACTGCATATGATTTGCCAATACACTATTTTGATTATTGTTATTAATACTTGGCATTTCATATTCCTTAATTCCAATTTCCAATTTTCGAGACATTTGTCAAATATAATTACTGTTGCAATTAAAAGGAATTTGATATACAACATTTTTCTTTCGATCTTGTCTATTGTATGTTTCTTTATTAGCTAAATATGCTACTTTGTTTTCTGCTGTAGTGGCTACTTTTATGTTATTCTTTATTAAAGAATTCAGAGGGAAGGAAGATTAAACAAAATTTCTTCAACTGGAAATAGAACCAAAGGAATATATCTGGGTAAAGCCTTGAGTAAGTGATTTAAAATTTTTAAATCATGCATTAAATAATATATCATTTTAAAGCCAATGAAAAGAGGTTTTGAAAAAAATAAACCTCATCACTCTGTGTTGAAAAGAACTTGATAAGTACTTTTACGACATGCAAAACACTGAAATTTGACAAATTTCTTGAATTTATGACCTCATAAAGTTTTTGTGACCTAAAAATGGGCACACGTTCATTTCTTGTGTATATCAACAAATCTACAAAATTTCATAAAAATCCAAAGGGTTCAGGTTGAAAATGCTATTTTTCTGTGTTGATTCGACATGGTATGCCCATATATAAGAAAATTGATCATAAATTGGTACAGTAATTAGATTACACAAATTATATACAATATTTTTTTTATATACCGCACAAAATGAAAAAGTAATTAATGCACTACAATATATTTTTGAGAATTACAACTAATGTAGTCCTTACATGATACAAAGTCTTCCGCATCAACATTATGATTGGCACATTATTCCAAAGTTTTAGAAATGTGATGAAAGGAGTTGTGCTTGAAAAAATAGTGCACTCCATCTACAATGCTCTGTGACATAGGTGAATTTCATTAGATTGATGAAACTGAAAACAAGGTGTTTCAGAAATTACAAAAAATTGAGATTCAGATTCACCTGGTAGAAATATCCATGTCAACAACTTTGTAAAATCATGCAAAGCACTGATTATAACACCACCAAAGGAAACATTATTGTTTTTTAATATAATTATGCTTATGTTTTAGAAAATGTTAAGTATTCCAAGTTATAGTATGAAGTTATTTTAATCGACGCTCAAATTTCCATCCTTGGGAACACACTAATTGTGAAGGAAATGTGTACAAAAGGGTTTTCCATTGGAAATATAGGAAGCAAAATTACTTGACGTCCACCTTAATAGTGTGGGATAAGGGCGATGGAATGGATCCCGATCCTATGTCCTGACCTTTGACTCCATTTGTACCATTTTCAATAGGGTTTCTCTCCAGGTGGTCCCCTACCACATACTAAAATTTCATAGAAATCGAACCATTTTTATGCAGCTTATGACGCATAAGGGCAATGGAATGCATCCCGCTCCTATGTCCTGACCTTTGACTCCACTTCCCCCATTTTCAATAGGGTTCGGCCCCAGGTAGTCTACTACCACATACTAAAATTTCATCGAAATCGAACCATATTTACGCAAGTTATGACGCATAAGGTCAGTTGAATGGATCCCGCTCTTATGGCGTGGCCTTTGACCCCACTTCACCCATTTTCAATAGGGTTCGTCTCCTGGTGGTCCCCTACCACATACTAAAATTTCATCGAAATCGAACCATTTTTACGTGAGTTATCGTGCCGACGGACGGACGGACGGAAAAAGCTGGAGAATATACGCTTTTTCAACCTACGGATGGAAAGCGTAAACAAGTTAGTAAAATCATGCAATGCATTGATTATAATACGCTTTCCAACGTACCAGAAATCATTACTCAAGTTATCACTCAAGTTATGAGAATAATGTCTGTGGAATAAATCTCGGTCCTGTGCCTGAACTTTGATCCCATTTCAATGATATTCAACAGAACCGGCTTGGTATACCTCCGAAATAACATGATAAAGTTTTGTCGCAATCGAAGCATTTTTACGTAAGTTATGATGCATAAGGGCTATGGAATAGATCCCGCTCCTGTGTCCTAATCTTTGACCCCATTTCGCCCATTTTCAATAAGGTTTGTCGCCAGGTGGTCCCCTACCACATACTAAAATTTCATCGAAATCGAACCTTTTTTACATTAGTTATGGCACATAACAGCAGTGGAATGGACCCCTCTCCTATGTACTAATCTTTGACCCCATTTAGTTCACTTTAAATAGGGTTCCTTCCCAGGTGATCCCCTACCAGATACTAAAATTTCATCGAAATCCAATGGTTGTTATGCGAGTTATCGTGCTGGCGGACATACGCACACAACCCGTGGCGTAATGATGCAGATGGGAATCGCGACGCCCACCGCAAGAGTGTGACGTTATAAATCTTTAATAGGATCCACACACAACGCGTGACGTAGAAGAGACAGATGGCGTGCCCGCGCGCCAACATTCTCAAACTCGAGTTGTGACGTCATAAGATTTCTAAGCATTGGTAACATAAATGGAACAACACCATCACTAAAAACGTTATAATTCGGGGTGGTTATTTAACCCACTAAACAAATTCTTCTAAAGTCGAGATCAAGCTAAATCGATTTCTAGTACCAGAAAACGGTAGGTTAACGACTTTCATCAAAATTCTTAGAGCCGTTTTCAAAATAAAATGTACATACAAGAATTGCTACTTTAAGGTGGACTTCAAGTAACTTTGCTTCCTATACTTCCAATGGAAAAACTTTTGTCCACATTTTCTTCACAATTATTGCGTTCCCAAGGATGAAAATTTGAACATCGATTTAAAATATCTTCATTTTATAACTTGCAATACTTAATATTTTCTAAAACATAACCATAATTATGCAATCCAACATTTGTTTGTCTACTGACGTCATGAAAATACAGGTCGCGTCATCTTTTTCTGGACAATTAATGCGTTCACAAGGATGAAAATTTGAACATTGATTAAAATAGCTTCATTTCATAACTTGGAATACTTAATATATTCTAAACAAACCATAACCGTAATTCTGCAATCTAACATTTTTTTGTCCACTGACGTCATCAAAGTACAGGTCGCGCCATCTTTTCTCTGGTTTCAACACCACCAAAGAAAAAGTTATTGATTTTTAATATAATTATAGTTATGTTTTAGAAAATATTAAGTTTTCCAAGTTATAATACGAAGTTATTTTAATCAATGTTCAAATTTTCATCTTTGGGAACACATTAATTGTGAAGAAAATGTGTACAAAAGTTTTTCCATTGGAAGTATAGGAAGCAAAATTACTTGATGTCCACCTTAATAATATGGGATAAGGGCAATGGAAAGGATCGCAATCCTATGTCCTGACCTTTGACCACATTTCGTCCATTTTCAATAGGGTTTGTCCCCAGGTGGTCCCCTACTACATACTGAAATTTCATCGAAATCGAACCATTTTTACGCACGTTATGACGCATAAGGGCAATGGAATGCATCCCGATCTTATGCCCTGACCTTTGACCCCTCTTCACCCATTTTGAATAGGGTTCGTCCCCAGGCGGTCTCCTAGCACATAGTAAACTTTCATTGAAATCGAACCATATTTTCGCAAGTTATGACGCATAAGGGTAATGGAATGATCCCGCTCCTACGTCGTGACCTTTGACCCCACTTGTCCCATTTTCAATAGGGTTCGTCCCCGGGTGGTCCCCTACCACATACTAAAATTTCATCGAAATCGACCCATTTTTACGCCAGTTATCGTGCGGACAGACGGACGGACAAAGCTGGAGCATATACGCTTCTTCAACCTACGGTTGGAAAGTGTAAAAAATATACATGAAAAAAGAACATCACATCATGAAAATTTTATTTGGCATTCTTTAAATGTTTTTAAGTGATGTGAAAGAAGAGCATGAAACAAAACTTTCTTACATATTGATTTAGGATAACAGCAGTGTTGTTAGATGTAATAATATGAGGGTTGTTGTGTTATATGTTCTTCAGAAGTTTGATATTTTCCCCCTCATGGCTGATGCACTTCATGTGTGCCAAACTTTCTTTTGCTGGAAATTAAATCTTTCAAAAATCCAGTCTTTTGCTTTATATATCTTAAAAATGCTAATCAGATGCAGCTCTAGAGAGAGTGCAAAAAACATTGCTTGCAATCTCTTTAAAACTGGAATTGAAACTTTTGCACCAGTTTTTTGTACAGTGTTTTTTAGAGCCATACTTAGTCATTTGCCCTTTTACAGAATTTGCATAAAATATGTTTCGATAGCCATGGACAGCTTAAAATTAGCATTTCCCCCTCAAAACAACTAGGGGAGGTTAGTTGCTAATGTTCAGAAATGAAGTCGCAGTTGTGTAGTCCATCCAACTAAAGAAGAACCATTACTTTTGTCGCCAACAATGGGGCGGGCGGTCTTAATTTAGTTAGGTGCCTTATATGTGTGTTGCAAGATAAGAATGTCTTTCATGTTGTTAAAGATTCTAGGGGGGGGGAGCTTGGAGGCGCAGTGGTCTAAACTCTAGTTTCTGGCCATTCATCTGAGATGGGTCTAGGGTCAAATCCCAGTGAGGCAGGGATGTTGTGTTTGTCTGCCTTTCGGCACTGGCTCTCTCCCTTCCCTGTAGCCAGTTTCTCTAAATCAGGGACAGGAGACTGCTTATAGTCCATTGAGTTGCTCACAGTGTCGTTAAACAAAAAAATTCTCTGAGGGCTATTTGATCATCATTTTGTCTGCGAGCCACGACTGCCAGCTGCATTCATTTTGTTTGATGTAGTACCAAAGGTCCAAACTCCAAGCAGTTAGCAAAAGCTGCACAAACTTTTTCAGTTTGATATGAGGTTAATCTTGTTTCTTGAGCAGTGTATGCTTATGTAAATATATAGCTCAAAAATTAGTATTATATATATGTATAACCATTAAATTAGCATACCTGCCAAATACTACGAAATGTCCGTAGTTTTTATGTATTTCTCGCTGTCAAAACTACGGATTCTGTGGACATCAAGAATTATTCTAATGCAGGGATCATAGCATACTTCTGGAAAATTTTAGGTAAGAATTTTAGGAATTTTAGGAATTTTTAGAAAAATTTTAGGAAAATTTTAGGAGTGTATTTCAATAAAAACTAGATGTATATATTTGTATACATCTAGTAAAACAACTTTGTATACATTGTAAAGAGTTTGCTTCACACCCTTCAACCATATATACTGATAGACTGCGCATGACATCAAAATTTCTAGCTCCAACATAAAATCACATGACAACAGTCAAAAAGATGGGTTACACCTGCTGTGCTTATGGTTGCTCTGACCGATATAGTAAAGAAAGTTCTATGATTTTTCATGGGTAAGAAACGAATTAAATACCTAAGTCAATAAAGTTCAATTACTTAACCAGAAACTTGCAGCTATTGATATAAAAATATAGTAACTTAAGAAAAAAAAATGGAATGCATGTTCCAAATTCTTCGCAAATGTTCATCACATTATAAATCACAAAATGTAAACAACACGATCATACATGTATATAGCTCATAAGTAAACTTACCTGAAGAGTTTTCATTATATATGAGGTGCATTCACATAATACACCGAAAACACTGAAGTTCTGCAGCGTAAATTAGTAATCATAACAGCATTTGTACACGAAATTCGGAGTCTGATGATGACGTGCCCAATGTTTGAGCCATGGCGGCTTTGATGCAGCTATTGCCAATGCGCAGTCCATTAGTATATATGGTCGAAGTTCACACCCAAATTTTTTGCATAACGTCTAATGTCTAAAGTTTAAGTATGATTTACTTCTAATGTTTCAGTTCTTATCTTTTCACGTGTTATTATCATATTCAAGTATATTTACCACATTCAAGTTTCACTTTGAACATTAATATGCTGTTGAACCAGAAGCAATTCACGATTTTCACAGTAAAGTTTTCAGGTTTCACATTAAACTATAATATCCTAAAAAGGTAATTGAAAACCAAGAACTATGTACAATTGTTCACTGAATTACTTTTTTCATGTTATTGTTTTAACCTTTTCCTGATTAGCCTATCTTTTTCTGCTTCCACCACAACTAATTTACTTTCAGTTTTCTTTATTTCAGCTGAACCTTGTATGATCAAGTTAGAGGCAACTGCTATTTCAACAGTATTTTGTTTTTCTACAGCTTTTCTCATTCTTCCTGTTCCCTCTTGAATTACTGCTAGGGAGGCTTCTTTATCTTTTTTAAGCCTATTTATTTCTGCATCATTTTCTTTTATTTTGTCATCAAACTCAGCTTTTCTTTTTTTCTCTAGCTGCTTTTCCTTATTTTCCCTCTCTTTCTTCGAAAATAAAAGCATAACAAACAGCGCGAAAACTAGCTCATAAATAGAATATTTGAAACACTCTCAATTATTAGGGATGGTAGAGGGGAAGGGAATAGAACTGTCCAAAATTAGCATGTTTTCGTTGCGCTAGGGCGCTTAAGCACGGCTGAATTCCTTCAGATACCCCCAATGTTCAAATGATTGAAATGTGCTGATGTTCATGGAATGAAATGGTTGATCAGCTATGATGACCGCATAAAAGTTCGGGGTGGGGGAGGGCTTTATTTTTTTTATTTTTTTAGTTTATGCAACATTTTACATCACTCCAGTATTTATCTTGTCATCATCAACAATCGCAATGCAACTACCGCTTACGATCGCGGATATCAGCAACCGAAAATCTACCATATCTCTAAGTGATATAACACACAGTATCCTGTTACAGTGTATTGTAATTGAAAAAAAAAGGATGTGGAAAAAAGAAACTTTCAGAAATTAAGATCATCAAGTCATGCGTTTCAAAAATCCGTTTTCCTTTATAACGTTTAAAAACGTGTTTTTGCTTTTTTACCTGTAGTGTAAATAAAAAAACTATGTTGATTTTTTTTTATGGAATCAGACGTCCGTATGTCTGATTGTCTTCATCTGAGTTCACACTTTAGCTACTGTGTACAAGTAGACCTATTTTTTTCAGCTAAAAAATATGTAGTTTTGTATATATTCACAGTATAAGTCATTCCTTATTCCCACAGAACTGAATTCAGCATATGCAAAATGAAGATCATCAAGACCCGCCCAACACTATGTTTCTGATTGTCTGCTGTTTATATTCAAGAAATGCAAACATGGATCAATGGTGAATGCAGCAACTATGATTTTTATTTATTACCAAGAAAAAAAAAAAAAGAGCAGTGAAAGCTGTAAAGCTGAAACGGATATTTCTCTCGAACCCCCCCCCCCCATGCACAAAAACATTCCAATTAAGATCAAACAGCAGGAGGACGCGTCCACACAACACAACCTTTGGAATTACCTGATGGAATGGCTTCTTTTCATTTGGCACATCGCCATAAATCACCACCTGCAGCTCACTGAACTGTCAAGTTGCACCCTTCCTCCTTACTTTAACTATAATAGAAACTGTAAAAAAAAAAAAAATGCTCCCCAATTTTCGACAAAATTAAATTACCAAATTTACGTCATGATGTTGCAATTTACTAAAATACGTTTGTTTATCTGCTGAATATTGCTTAAATCCATTGAAAACTTTTTTAATTATAGATGATTTTTTTATTAAAACAGTAACTCAGACGTCTGAATAAAAATGTGTTTGTAATTCAAATAGAGTCCATATCATCACAGAAAAAAAAATTTAAGGATCACTCTGTTTAAATAAACCATGGCATCTAAAAAAAATAATTCACTTGCTTTTCCCGTAATTTATAATTACTGTTTCTTTTTTTCAATCCGATTATGCAACGTTTTTTTTTTTTTTTTTTTTGCATCTGCTAAAGTTCCTAACGGAATTTGGCGAAATTTGCACTAGAACTTTATTGTGATGTATCTTAACTACTGTAAAAATTTTACTGTGTTATTTTCAAAATTCAGAAAAATGGATTTCTGAAAATATTCTCCTAGTCCTTTTGTGCTGTGGAAGTGATAAACAGGTGTTTGCTTTCTTCCCAACCAAGGGCTTCAGATCAGCGCTCCCAGCTGTCAATCAACCGTTGCTATGGTAACACCCTTTCTGCCGGAGGCTCACTCTCTCCAAAGAGGCACACATACTTGTCTGTAATAAAAATTACCAATGCTAACTTTTAAAGTTTTAAACCGATTCAACTGGAATTTTGGAAGTGAGCTTCTGTAATCCAATTACAGTGAATGTAAAAATTTCAGCCACTTTCGTGAAAAATTCGCAAAGATAGTTTTCTTATTTTTTATCATAAGTAGTGGAAGTCTCTTGAGGGGAGGGAGGGTGGCATGCACATAAACAAGAAGTAGATGAATGTGTTGTTCAGGCATACTCCTCACTGGTGGATGCCAGCTGACTTGGTACATATGCGACCCCCTGCAAATGCTAAATGCCTCTTCTTTCCCCTTCTGTTCTCAATTGTCGGACGGACATCAAGCTCCCCTTCGACCTACTAGTAATCATCCAATTTTATTGCACTGGAAGTAGTGCTTTTTTTTTTCTTTTTTTCCCCCAAGCCAAATTAGGATTTGGTGCACATCGGAAACCGCTGCCGGTGGTTTCTTTGAGAACAGAGAAAAGGAACTTTAAAAAATGAAGGGGTAACAGTAACACGATTTCCTAAAAGGGCATTTTTTAAGCACTAATTTCAAATTTCAAGGCTTTTCAAGACGGCATTAAAAAAACACCGTTTTTCCAGGATATTCAGGCCTTGAAAACGTAATCATGATTTTCCAGGACTTTCCAGGTTTTCAAGCACGCGTGCGCACCCTGCGTAATGGTAAATTTATTGGCGTTAATAACGGTTGTGTTTTTAATAAATAAGCTTACGAAAATTTTAGGATGAATAGCAAATTTTAGGTATAATTTTAGGAATTTAAGGAGGGTCACAAAATATTAGGAATTTTAGGAGGAATGCGATCCCTGCTAATGCTTTAGAACGTGGACTGAAATATTCTTACCCGTATAAAATTCCATCTACCGAGGTTTTGATTCCACAGATCGAAGAAGTTATATTACAGCTACCAAGAAAGAAGCAAGAGCAAACCAGACATAAAATAGCAAGAGCTATCAACAACGTTGATAAACAACAACAAAAAATGATATTATAAAATATGAATGACAGGCACTTCTGGAATTACGTAACAACCCAGAAATTTCATGTATAATGACTGACAAATTCAAGCAGCTCATAATCATTAACTGTGAAACGTATCAAGACAAAATGCTTTTAGCAATCAATGACCTGGATACTATGACTATCAAACAAGATCCTACGGAGATGATTATCAGAAAATTAGCACAGCTGAGAAATACCAGTGGGCTCCCTGATGAAGTGAAAAAGGCATATCCACCTGTGGGTGCAACTATTCCTACTATATTTGGCAAATTAAAAATACATAAAGACAACACCCCTATAAGACCTATAAGTGTCAAAACAACTGTCACCAACTATTCATATTGAAAGGGCACTATATCACTTCATTAATGAATATTATAAAAAAACACACATTCACTGTTAAAAACTCAGTAGAAGTTATCAACGCTATCAAGGAATATAAAGGAAATGCTGAATTCAAAATGGTTAGTCTTGATATTGTATCGTTGTTTCCCAATACACCCACGAAAATTTCCATTCAATTGATTGAAGAAAAATTGCTACTACGTAACTTGCCACAGTCCGAAATAACCAGTATCATTTCTGCACGGCATTTTATTAATGATAATTTCTTTTTCTTCAATAAAACCATCTACAAGCAACTGTCAGGTGCTCCTATGGGGTCACCTCTCTCCTGCCTTTTCGCGGAGGTAATTCTACAAGACATCGAGCATAAACTTCTCAATGGGAACAACTGTGATATAAAAACCCGACCTATTCATTCAATATGTTGACAATATCCTTGTCTTTTGGAGCTATACCAAACAAGAACTTGAAGACCACAACATCATACTCAAGTTTTTATCCAACCATTAAATTGACAACCGAATGGGAAAATAAACAGCAAATTACCGTTCCTCGACATTTTGCTAATCAACAACAATAGACAAATTGAATATCAGGTGCATTGTAAGCCTTCATATGTGCCTAACATTATACCATTTCAATCCAATCATCCATGGAAATACACTGGCGTGCAAAAATTAAGGATGAGACGGTTTTTCGAATGTAACATCGTGCAGAAGTGCTCCCCATCAACTCAAATTATACCATAAGATCCCCAAGATGTAAGAATATGGGACAAGTGAGCAAAACCATCTAAACAAGGAATCCAAAGGATACAAAGGCACTTTATTGAAAAGGTAGCTTCGAGCACAACTGGACAGAAGACAGAAACGTCCATGTGACAGGCGGCTGCCAAGAAAAATCCAGTCTTTAGTAGGGAATATGATAACTATGACTGCGTTGCAGGATTTACAATGTCTGTCCATGCTGAGGACGAGGTTGTCAAGGAGCTTTTGAGGCATCGCGGCCCATTCCTTTTGTATCGCCAATTGCAGCTGCGGAATCGTTGCTAGCGGCTGGTGATGTGCTGACAAGCGTTTCCCGAGAAGGTCCCACACATGTTCGATTGGATTTAGGTCCGGGGACCTTGCGGGCCATTCCATGCATTGAATATCTTCACTCTCCAACAGCTCTGCGACAGCCACTGTACTATGAGGTGTAGCGTTGTCATCCATAAAGAGGAACTCAGGACCCACAGCATCTCTAAACAGACACACCTGAGGCAGGAGAATCTCAGTACAATATCGGACACCAGTGACTGAACCTCCTTGGAAGATGTGGAGGTCAGTACGGCTACCAAGCATGATACCGCCCCAAACGAGAACTCCGTCACCTCCAAACCGGTCCCTTTCGACGACGTTGGAGGTGTGATTGCGTGTTCCCTGCTCTCTACAGATGTGTATATGTCCAGAATCGCTCGTCAGACTAAATCCGCTCTCTTCTGTAAAGAGAACTCGACCCCATTGCTGATGTGTCCAGTTCTTGTGTTCCTGGCACCACAGAAACCGCCGTTTCCAATGAGCAGGCATTAATGGCACACACCGTACTGGTTGTCGTGCAAATAGACCACCTTTGTGCAGCCTCCTGGCCCTGGTAGAACGCGATAAACGATGTCCAGTTGTCCGTTGCATGTGCCTTGCGATTTCCCCCTCTGTCTGTCGTCTGTCTCTTCTCGCCTGTAGGACAATATACCTGTCGTTCGCCACTGTGGTTGCTCGTGGACGACCACTGCTAAACTCTCAGACAGCTGTTCCTGTCATTTGAAATGTTCTCGAAGCTTGTGAAACGATGCTGTGAGCGATCCCGAACTCCTCAGCCACACTAGTCACACTTCGACCTTCTTCCAACTTCCGAATGACGTGACCTCGGGTAAAGTCATCCAGATGTCGTCTACTGTATTGCCTGTTGGCCATATCACACGGTGGCAGCAACTCGACGTCGTTCAAACCGATGTACACCGTGCAAAAGCTTTCACCGAACTGCTGAGCGTACACCGCCCGCGTGCTATATACCCTTCCGACACTCTCCCTCTATGTCATGCTGCATATATGCGCATGCCCTACCGTACCGGACCCTAGTCTATCTCCTGAGTGGTCTTTCGGTCCGTTCTGCCTTTTTTTCCGCTGTTATGTTAATTTCTCCTCTTCGTCCTTAATTTTTGCACACCAGTGTATAAGATGGCAGCCTTTAGATATTTCATTAGAAGAGCCATCACAATGTCATCTAACCAGCAAGCAACAAACAAAGAAATCAAATGGATTAGAGACCTCGCCATAAATTTCGGATATAACAGCAATATAATCGACCACATATACCATCAGTCCATTAATGACAGAAAGAAACCAAACTAGCCAATTAGTGACCAAAAAAGTTTTGTGGAAAACTTCCTTATTGTCCACCAATACCTTGAATTATTAAAAAGGAAGGTAGTAAGGCTAATTTACTTATTGCTAATACAGTCACTGATAATAGCAGAACACTTCAGAGAAATACTGACAATATCAGTATACTAAATAAAGCTGGTGTGTATCAAATTCCAATATTCAACAACAATGATTCCTCACACAACAAATCAATATACATTGGTAGCACAAAACGAAGTATAAAATCTCGATTGAGGGAACATCTTGGTAACTGGACAAAGAACGAAACATGAACATCGCTCATTCAATATTGCCAAGATAATAATGCTGTCCCCGATTGGGACAACATAAAACTGTTAACATCCCATAAAACCCATAGAAAGATCCTCACAGCCGAGGCGGTATTAATTGAAAAGACCAAGGAGAATAATTGCAATTCAAATATTCCCGTCGAATTATCTAGTGCATGGAAGAATGTAATCGAGCATGAAAAACATCAATCCATCCGTGCTAAGCAATCAAAAATTTACCAACATAGATTAAGTAGACGAACACCAGATGGCGGGACCTCCAATATACGTGACAAATGATAACTGACGAAGTAAGGTTGGCTATAGTGGAACGATGGGACAGACCTTGGAGTTCATTGCAGAGTCAACAACCTTGAGAATGGCCACAATATATGTGTGCCGAAACGTGTCGGGAATGTCGACGGTGCGATAGGACGACGACGGTGTGGTACCAATCTTTTATTCTTTCGCATGAATTTTATTGTGATGACTTCTTTCTATTTTATTTCATCATCTTTCAATACAGGTTTTTAACTTCTGTGTTTTTTAACTTCTGTAAGCGTTCTTTTAATGTTAAATTCGAAGCCCGTTCGCTATCCTTTGTGTTCAAGTCATTTCATTTCGTTTGCGTCCATTCAACAGTGTAAAAATTTCATATATCTTTCACCACCTTCAAATATCTATCACCCTAATGTTTATCTCAACGTTTTTACGAAAGACGACGGAACTAAGCATGTACCGGTATTCTTGTGCAACAGACCTAGCCACGATGAGCCTAACCTTGTTTTGATAAGGACGATGAACTGGAAGAACCGTGGCTACTACTGACAACGAAGGAAAGCGGGGCAGTTCTCAAGTGGTAAGCATTAATACGCTTAATATGTATTTTTAACTATAATGGTCAATTGACACAAATAATGTTCACCGTCGTCAGACGTTACGTATTAGCCGGTCGAACTTTCACAGAACATAACGTGTGAAACAGAAATATTCAGATACAGCAAATGATTGTTTCAGATACTATATATGTTCCACGTATAATGGCACGATTCGATTAATACCATAACGTGCAACTAGAATCCAATATATGGGTTTTACCACCCTACCACTCTCGGTGGTGTTCTGGTGTATACAATACGTGAACACCCAAAAACTGATATTATTTACTTCTATATTATAAATTGCAAATAGAATTACATGATCAAATTAAAGACAGGATACACAGCAATATGACAGAAAAGGAAGACTTAACAGAATCAATGTTTTAGGGCATAAAATAATCAGTCATCCTTTTCTGCTTCTTTAAAGTTATTGCATTTGTCAAAATGCTGTTTTTACCCTGTTCAATTTTGCCAAAGTGTATCCGGTACCCTCAATTGTCCACCTCACAGCAGCTTTCTCTCTTATCAACCCAGCCCAAAGATCACAAAGTCCCCTCCTGTTCTTTTTGTCTCAGTGTGCTTCAGAGGAGGGGAGGTAGACAGGAAGGGGAGGGGCCGATGAATGCTTCCAGTTTGGAAACTTTGGAAGCGTCAGGAATCTGCCAAGGGGAATTCCCACTTACATTGAAAAAAATATGATCTTGCTTGAAAAGAATTGTTTCGGAGAAAATTTGCAAGGAATTTTATTCGAAAAATTCGATATATACAGTAAGGCTAGCCGCTTCAACTCGTTCGAAGTAGGAAAATGCGTTACACACTATTTTGATGGGGATTTTCAAAAGTTCGAAATATGCAATAATTCATTATATCCGGGTTCGATATAAATGGGTTTGACAATATATTTTAAGGTCAAAGTATTTAGAAAACGACCTTGAATTATTTTTTTCCCATTCAGATGTGATCATGTGACATTATTTGAAAGCTTAAGTTTGAGAGCTTTCACTTAGTACTTAAAGAGTAGACTGATTTAGATTGAGCTTTTCTTGAATTTTAGAAAACTTACATCTCAAACACTACTCACCAAAAAAATTTTGAATTTCAGGTTTTTACATCTTGCCGTGAGAGTATTGCAAATGCAGAGGTTACTTTGATTTCAAAGTTTTTGCCAACTTATTCGCAAAATTCAATTTTTTTTCGCCGAAGTGTTATAACAGTACAAAAAGGTAATCACCAATATTTTTGCCAAACCTACTTTTCCACCACCAAAATGATTTTTTTTCTCACAAATTGTGAAGAATGTGATCAGCAGCACGACCCCTGCAAATGTGCTAATTTTACACAAATTTATGACAAAGTTTTTGTGATGACCAGATTGACATGGAAACTACACATTAAAAAAAAAAAAAAAGAATGCTACAACTTTTGGTAGTGAAGTAAACCATACCGAAACAAGTGAAAATTTAAACACTTTGATCTCTAAGCAAGTTGAAATATGAATGCAAGTGGAAAGAAACGCACACACACACACACACACACAGGTAGCGTTTGATTAATTTATGACTTGAGTTAACTTCAGCTGATACAACCAAATAATATTTTCACACTTTTACACCTTAACTTGACAGTGCAAAATTCTTATGCACATACATTAGGTACCATAGTGTGTAAGACCTTTCAGAGTTTACATAAATACTGATCAGTGTTATAAAACTGTTTACAAACATAAGATATAGATACCATTTTTTGCTGAAATTTTCTTCCTATGGAATATATTTGAGCCAGCATTATCTTCATCCAGTCCACAAAATATGTCCATCTTTACAACCAGTAATCTGAAATGAGAAAACAATGAATCAAATATTTTCTACAAGTAAGCTTCACAGCACTAAAAATGACATGATGTATGTACATCCTCCATTTCTACAAAAAGTTACATTCCACTGGTGCAATACTGTCATAAACGTAAATTTTCATAGAATTAGAATTAAATGATTATGAAAACATTTTTTGGTATAAATTTTTACATGTTATGGATTCACTCTTTGTACGATACCCCCCCCCCCAGTCTTTCATTTTTTTTTTTTTTGCTTTCTTTTTACTTCAGAGTTTACAAATACGTAGGTCGCCAGATAAATAAGATACCTGCAGGTTACAATTCAGGGCTTGAAAAATATCTGAAAAGTTACGATGCCCAGCTGGGCATGTGCAGAAAATATTTACTTGCCCAGAAGTAAAATCTACATGCTCACAAAAACTTATCTTTTAAGATAACAAAACAGAAGCCTCATTTTTTTAAAGTTAAAAATTGTGATAAACTTTTTATACATCTTTTGCATGGCCATTTTGAAGTGTCTGTATTAAATGCACAAAAGCATATATTTCAAGTTTTAAGAAAGGTAATCGATGGCATTTGAGAAATTTAGTGATGATGCTATGTTCAAGAATTTTTAATATATGTCCTGTGTTTTGCAAAAAAATTAAATAATCGTAGTTAACTGTATAGCAATTTAAGTAGTTTTTAACAACAATTTTGAATGTGAAAATTATTTACCTTTTTCTCTTGTGCAAACAGAAGTAATTTTGCATCATAAAATATCCCAAGAATTGTTGTTTAGAAACAAAGGCAATCCCTACGTCTTTGACTACTGTTGTATGAACTTATAGTTATTAAACATATATCACCACCTGACACCCCATATCCTTGAAAAAATTGCTAGTGATATCAGCAATTTTAGGATGGTTTTCGCAAACAGTTCATCACATAACAGTCTTATCACCATTTGACTTTAGCCAATTAAATGTTTTTATCAAAGATTCCTCAACTGTGCGAGTGTCCCCCCCCCGTACGCTTTATCATAGCCCACTTGCGCAAGTTTCCGTTTTGCCAACGATGTAGAATCCGATTCTGAAATTAAGTCACTCAAACATGCGAAAGACGAATTTGTAATTACCGCTGACAGATAGGTAATTTCACATAATTGCTTACTATGAGATATAGTCATTTCTGGATTTTTTTCCAAAAAAAAACCATCTTACATCCATTACTAAATACAACTTATATCCACAGTTAACACGAACTACTGTTCTCTCAGATAAACTAAGTTATCGGCGTCAGTAATTTTTGCTCTTCTCCGGGTTAAGCGTAACGCATTGCGCAGGCTCATTCTTAAACGAAACTTAGCTTTTGTTTCAGTAGTACCGCTGTCAGTTCATGTGTGTGGGCGGAAAATTCCACTTACCCCTCCCTTCACTCACGCAAGTTATATCAGGGACCCCACTCCACCCGTGGCTGTGCAATAAATAACCCGTTGTCACTCCCACCTCACTACATCCTCCTATTTCATGGCAGTTTACGCATTTGGCCACTAAACACTGTAGGCTAGTTTCATTAGAGGCATGCATCCTGTCGTTAACTGTAAACAACATCTGGAGAAAAACTATGTATGTCATAATATAATTGAAGCACTATTCTTCTGGCCTTGGCATCCATTCTGTAACAATAATACAACTTCTGGTGATTTGCAGTAAGAGTGAAAAACACGCGACGGCCATCTTTTTTTCTAGAGTAGAAAATTCGTAATTCCAAACTTTTTTTTTTCTTTAAATCTAGTTGCCCGACCGGGCAACTAGATTTCATTTTTACTTGCCCAGGCCACTAATTTACATGCCCCGGGCATCTCGGGCATGGTATTTTTCAAGCCCTGCAATTTACATGGAAATGTTTATGTCACAGCATCAGCAATACATGCCAAAAGGACTAAATACAAATTGTCATTTCCCCACATAGTCACCATACACATTAAGATATTTATCCCAGCAATACAAGAGGTTTAAACATTCCTTCAAGGTAGCTTGCCCATCTAAGATTATCGAAGTATCGCAGAACTATTGTCTGCAGTGTCGCCTTGTTATTGAATCTTTTACACAATAAGGAATTCTTTAATGGACCAAAGAGGTGATTACCTGGTGGGGCTAGATCGGGACTGTGTGGTGGAGCCAACAGAACTTTCCACTTCTGCTTTGCAATCCACACTTTCATTTGGTTTGATGTGTGAGGTCTAGCGGCATCATGTAAAAGTCTCACTCTAGCACTTACAACGTCCTGGCCTCTTTCCTCGAATGGCTTCCTGCAATTTTGTTAGAGTGTTACAGTACTTGTCACTGTTAACTGTTGTTTTCAGGGAGAGAAATTCACAAGACCTTCACAGAATCCCAGAACTCTGATGCCAAGTTGCTTTCTTTACAGACGGCTGAACCTTGAATTTTTTGGAGGTTGGTGATTGTGGATGATTCCATGTCATCGAGTTCAGTTTGGACTCAGGGGTGCAATAGCGCAATGCTTTCAATAAACGAGCTTCCTTCAGCATGGTAACAGGCGAGGTTTTTGAGTGAAACAGCCATTCTGTTGGTTGTGTGTCAGTCAGCATTTTTGGAAAACATTAATAAGAAAATTTACTGACCTCTGATGATCTCATGAATAGTACCATTAGGAATACCTATCTGTTAAGCAATTTCACAAACCTTCACTCTTTGATCTTCCCTTATCAAATCTTCGACAAGATCACAACTGCCTTTCATGTGTGAAGTCCTTGGTTTGCCTCTGTGTTGCTCAAGATCACTGTTCAATTCCGTTAGACCATTTTGGAATTTCCCACACCACACTGATGCCTCTTTTTGGCTTAAATTCTATCCATAAACATTCACTAACCTGCGATGTACATCATTTTGAGTGTCACGTTCTGCCTGCAAAAATTTAATGATTGTGTGTACTTCTAACTTGGAAAACTTTTCAATAACACCATCTATTTCATTTGCTTGCCAGCCATAGACTACTGTACTTATTGGAGAACAACAAATGAGGGACGACTACTACTCATCCATGCAGTGCACTCAAGAAACTCGCGTCACACTTGCGCGCACATATTGTGCATCAATGCCATGTGTTACCTTTAATATCGGATCTCCCTCGTAATGTTTTAACTGTTTGGTAATCAGTCTTTCAGAAGATGGATGAACTCACTGAGACTGGAAATAAATCCTAAGCAACCCAATGCATGCGTGCATTTTGACCATTTGTTTCACCATTTAAAGAAACACTTCCGACAGCAAAAATAATGTCACATGTTAATTACACAGGTGTTATAAATACCCATGACATGCACAGTAGGACACCTAACATCCAGTTTATTTAAATTTGTGCCCTTATTGAAACAGACTATCACATGCAGCAGCTATCATCCATAGATAGGGTGTTAAAGAACATAAAACTAGTTTTTTTTTTTTGGATTTATTGGAACCATTACATCACTTATTATTGCATCGATAACTATAAGCTCAGCTAGTCACAATAATGTGTTTTGTAGAAAAATAGCATGTTCCCAGGCTTTGTTCTACAAACAAATCACGCGATAGTTTTGTGATCTTCCACCACCCCTTCGATAAGTGAGACGGAAATGGCTATACAGCTGTGGATGATAACTGTTACATATCATAGTTTAAATATATACCAAAACTCAATGCTGTCAAAACACGATGCAAAAAATATATAGAAATAATAGCAGATTTAAAAAAAAATCTATCCAAAATTTTTTTTTTCAAATAATTGCAGATTTCACAGGTCCTTGCCAAAATTAGGTCATTTGACTCTTGGGATTTGCCTTTTATCCTAGCGTCATTGGATGTTGTCTCCTTATATCCCAATGTACCTCTTGAGCTTGCTCACTCCCTTATTGAAGAAAAACTCCCTAGTTTAGATATTACACCCACTGAAGCCCTCACCATTATTGACGCCCTAAGACTTGTAGCACAACATGCTTATTTCAGACTTAACATCATTTATCGACAAAAAGCGGGTACATCCATGGGCTCACCACTTTCAGCTTTACTAGCCGAGGTGGTGTTACAGCAATTAGAAAACAAAGTTCTTGAGCAGTGCTCCTTAAAACTATTACTTTTTTTGAGGTACCATATATACTTGTGTATAGGTCGACTCCCCAATTTTTATCTGAATATTTGTGGTTTTTGTATATCCCGTGTATAAGTTGCCCCCCCCGATTTTTATGTGACTATCTGCAGTTTCTGTATACCTACCTATCTTGTGCATAAAAAAAAAAATTCTGTGGGTGCGCCCGCATGCGGAAATGTGAACCTACTATTGTTGTAGCTGGCTCTCGCAATGTTGCTTGCGGCAGTTTCCCGCAAAATGTGGGTGGAATTGAGGCACAATTTTAGAGTTTTCAGGGAAAGGTTACACACTTTAACAATATATGAACCCACTTTTGCACATTGTCCCCCCCCCCCCCCCGCTTCTCTCCCACTTTTTTGGGAGTGAGTTTTCTGCAGTTACTTCATTCATGGAGAGTAAAGCATTTGCTCCCGCAGCAAACCAATCGTGATGCATTTACCAAACGTCGTAAGGCACATCGTTATTTAAAAAGAAAAAAAAACACTTCCTGAAACATATTTGGAAAGCGTAAATAGGTCTTGATGTCAACGTGCCCGATAGTTTTTTATCCCATAAAGAATATGCATGCCATAAAAAATAAATGTATAACTTTTGAAGTTTTCAATGGATTTCTTCAAAATTTAAAATTAATCTTTATTTTGATGTGTTGCGGATACTATAAAATTTGCACGCAACTATTTAAAAAATTGAAGAAAATTTGTTTTATAAAATTTTCTCCCTCACCCTGTGCAGCGTAGCAGCTGTCGGTCAACTGCTGAGCTAGACGAGTGTGTGATTGACAGAGGTCATTTATCTATTCCAGAGTTTCATCCCCCTCTCCACCGTGTTTGTGACAAACAATCGACTTTAGTGACAAAACCAAACATCGCCCCATTCAATAAACATGCAATCCTTTTTGCTCGCTCTTAGTCTTTAGAAAAGGTTACTGTTTGTTTGATTTTTAAAGATAGGGCACACTCAATTTAATAACAAATGCAAGTAGGTTGTTAAACTAATGCACTTTTTTACTATCAGTGGCAATGTTATTCTGAGTGATCGGCCAAGTTTAAACACTTTCGTTTTTGGGATGCATTGATCAAGTTACCGCTGTTCTGTAGATTGTCACGCCTCTCTTCTCCGCCATCGCTAAGCAGGGGCAGTGGTCTCCTTTTTCAATAGTCTGTTCTTTTCCCTCTTCATTCCCCCTTCGAGAATTGAGCACGGTTGTAGGTCACGGAACGGTACAAAATTACTGGCCGACGTGTTCACCTTTTTCCTCTGGGTGATTTACCAGCAGGGCAGTCAAGGCCATATCGACAGATCTAAAACGGACTTTGAGACATCCTTGCGAAACGAGTTTTTCTATTAGTGAATAAAAAAAAAAAAAAAAAACTCTTACATATAAAATCAAGAAAATTCTTAGCAATAACTTTCTTCTGTACCAGTAACACCTAGAAAATGACTAAATATACAACTACAAATGAACTGATGGCACAAAGGGCTAAGTATGGCGCATTTCCATAAGGCATCAAAATCCTGGTTTTCAACCTATCAGAAATACTTTCCGTGTATATAGTTCGACCCCCTAATTTCGACCTAAATATTTCATTAAAAAAAGTCGACCTATACACGAGTATATACGGTACGTCAATGATATTATAGTATTTTGGCTTCATTCTGTATCTGCCCTATATGATTTTGCTAAATTGCTTTCCACCCCTTTCCCCACCATAAATTTCATGGTTGAACTTGAAACACAGGGCTCGCAACCTTTCCTTGATTTCTGTTTGTATCGTAACACATCTAACCTCTCTCTCTCTCTTTTTCTGTATATCATAAACCCTCCGCACCACCCACATAGATCCCATTTACTTCTACTAGCCCGACTAAACACAAGACAGCTGCCTTGTCTTTTTTGTTTTGCAGAACGTATTCACATTCCTCATCTACCAAAGCTCGTAATAAAGAGATTAAATTCATTTTTGACCTGGCTTCTCGGTTTGGTTATCCATACGATTTTGTTGTAAGACAGCTTCAAAGATGTCAACGTTCCATGTATACCTCTTTACAAGGCAACGAGGGATTGGTTAGGCACATTGGCTCTGTGGACTATGTCCCTGAACTTGTCCACATTTTAAAAAATGCTTGTCACAGGCAGGGTATGGACTTTGGCATAAAGATCAACAAGCTGTTCTCATTAATAAGGAAGGACCGTGAAAAAGTTAACCCAGTTCAGAGGCATGGTGTCTACTCCATTCCGCTTAAAGCTATTGACTTTAACGTACAGGACACCAATTATGTGGGATCTACACTTCGGACAATTGCTGCTTGTGTATCTGAGCACAAGTACAATGTCAGAACTGGTTCGACTGCCACTGCCTTATCCAGATTAATTAGCCAAGGCCAACATGTCCCAGGGTGGAACAGCACTACTTTAATTGCAACAGCTGCAACAAAACCTGACTTATTGTTCACAGAAAGTTTATACATTAATCTATTTGCCGATCAGTGTTGTAACGATGACGAGTCATGGACTCTACCCACCTCACGGAAATACTTTATTTCAAATCATTGTACATATCATAACAGTGTTTTTTGTGGTGATTTGCATTATGTATGTTTTGTTGAGTGCGTATGTGTGGGTTGGAGTGACACCCTTCCAATGCTGTTGCATTGTGGGCGTTTGCTTCCGACTATATAATTCACGGAGTTACACCCCGCAGTGCCTGATGACGGACCCAGAGTGGGTCTGAAAGATCTTGCTACGATTTTAATCTGGTTTCAGTTGTAAATAAAAGTTCATCTTTTAAAATCTGCAATTATTTCTATATTTTTTGTGTCGTGTCTCTACAGCATACAGTTTTGGTGTATATCAACTGGCACGAATAAAAAATGGAATCTTGGATAGTTTAAATAGCTGCAAAAAAGTGTAAACATACTGGATGTTGGATTTCTTGCTGGACATATCGCACATATATTTTTATAAGACAAATAAAAAATATGCGAAACCATATTTTTGTTCTTGAATGCCAAAATGGATGCACTGGGTTGATCAGAATTTGCAGAAATGAGTGAGTGCACCTTCCAAAAAATTACTGCATATATTTTTACTGATACAGAAACATTTATAGATCAGAAATAATGTTTTTTATACCTCTCGTATTACAAGCAAATAAGTTGACTTTATCTATATCTCTAACTTACAATTATAAAGACTAATTTCTCCTTAGAGACACTTTACCTGCTGTGGAGATATTTAGTAATTGATTACATGATGCAATTATGCTAACATATGATACATTTTAACATATGTCCTGGTTTGCAACACTTACACCTTTAAAACTGATGTATGTGATACTTGCTTACCAATTTCCTAGCCCTCCCCTCACCTCAAAGGGTCCTTCAAATACATAATTATAACATGAATTTCACTTCAAGAAAATAAAATTCTGGCACATGAATATTCATCTTTACCACTGGCCCACAGTATCTCTACAAGAGTAATCTGCTTCCACATGCATAGATCAAAAATAATCTACTTCCAGAGGAACAGCTTTAATATAAATAGTCCTCACGTAGGTGTCCCATTACTTGGATGATCACATTCGGCATTAATGCAAAGTCCAAAAAATCCGTCCACAATTGTTCAATGAGCCTCTCGTTCATGGAAGTAATGCTAGGAAAAGCCTTCAACATGGTTTCATTTCTCAATGTGTTTGCATACCAGCACATTCACATGTTGGCTACTTATGGGGTCATTCAATACCAAATGAACAGCAAAAAATGCACTTAACCATCTCGGCTCAGAATTTCATAGAAATCAGTAAACTAGTAGCCCGCATGAGAGATGAAAACATGCCAAATTTCAACTCACTTCATTCATATAACAAAAGTACAATGAATTAAAAAATGCATATTACTTGCAACAAACAGAAATCCTTTCCATATATTGACTCACGTTATTATTGGTAGCATTTAATTCTAAAGCTTTTCAAATTGACTTTCGCATGCACAAATTTTACATCCCACTCCCGAAAAAAAACAAAAAAAAAACTTTCAAGGTCAAAGTTTAGAATTTGAGTTCAAAAATTAGCTTTGGCAAAATGTACATGCAATATACATTAGAAATGAAAGGCCATTTCAGAAGCTTTTTTGTTGATTTGCTTCAGAGTTTAATGACTGCCAATGAGAAACTCATAGGACTATATTATAGTCATCCATCTGTAATTTAGAGCCACTGGTTTCAAGGGTGCGAAAGCGCCGATGCCGTAAAGCAAACACTTCACACGTCTTGAAACTGAGCCGAACTCAAATGGCCAGAAATTAGCACCACAGACCACTCGGGCATTGGAGTTACTCAAAACATTTCAAATGCCATCAAATTAAGGAATTAACTTTAAGTCAATTTGCAAGAGTCTCCTATTTTTCGTGTTGTAATTTGGAGCACTTTTTGAACAGACTGCACTTCTGAACCATTAAGGTGAAATGAGTCAGCATTTAACAGATTTTCAGTTAGAATATTCAAAGCAGTCGGAATTGTGTACTGAATTGCCTGTGGGTTACTGGTCTTCCATGTAACAAACTCCTCAGAAAACTTTAAAATTACCGGGAATTGAACCCGCATCTCCCGATTTTCGTTCGAGTATGCTACCTATTACGCCACCTAAGGACAACGAAGTTCAAGCAACATTAGCACACTCAAATGGAAATCGGGAGATGCGGGTTTGATTCCCGCTCCAGGGTGATGTAATTTAAAAGTTTTCCGAGGAGCTGTTACATGGAAGGCCAGTAACTCACAGGTAATTCAGTACATAATTCTGATTGTTTTGAATATTCTAGTGCATTTCCATGTTATTTCTGAGGGATATATGTTTTCCTCAAATTCTAGATTTTCAGTTTTCATGCAGAAACCTACCAGTTTACCAATTTTGGCTATTCAAATGCTTTCAAACACAAATAAATTAACTGAATTCTGTAGAAGTGTATTCACAACAAATTGTCCAAAAAGAATAAATTTCCATTTTTTTTTTTTTAATTTCTAATATCTCTGAAAACTTTTGTCAGGGAAATCTAATTTTTAAGCAGCATATTTTATATGCAGACCCAACAAATTTACCAAATTTTATGAAAATCAGAGATGGTGAAGTAAATTCACTGGTGGAGTTGAAATAACTTTTAACCACCAATGACATTTCATTCAGAATGAATTGAAAAGAACTGAAAATGCATATCTGACCCCTACAGCAGCCACTGGAATTCTGGGGCTAGAAAATTTTAAATTCTATTTTAGCTTGATGAGCTTTGTACTTTTATTTTTTTTTTGGTCTCTAATCTTCTGAGTTCTTTTGTATTTTCAAATGTCGAGGACTGTTTTCAGTGATTAAAAACTGTACATCAAAAAGTTTTGTTTACTTAGAAAACAAAACCTTTGATACATATTTCTGAGTAAGCAAAACCTTAGACACCTATGTTGAGTAAACAGAATCTTTGATACAGTTCCTTATCATTGAGAACAGGTCTTGATAAAAATCAAGAGCCAAAAACATCTGAAAATGAAAAACAACTCAGTATAAAAAATAAATAAATAGAAAGGCTCTTCAAGTTAAAACAGAATTTAATTATTTTATCCTCAGTAAAATCTGTGAGTAAGAGTTTTTAATTGACAGCTAGAAAGTTTTTATAAACAATGTAAAGAAAGTCATTAAACACTACTTTAATGGGTGAAAGAATTGAAATGTAAAATAAAAATATCAACGTTTACCACAATCAAAGGTTTATTATATATTGACTATAGTTTCGCAGAGCTTCTGGCTCGGCTTCATCAGGACGAATGGAGCGTAAACATTATATGTATATCGTGCAATACATATAATGCTCAGCTGAGGATTCCTTGCAGAAAGAGCTAGATTTTCTTAGACGAATTGCAGTACACAGAGGATATACACGTTCCGTCGTAGATAAAGCTATCTACAAATTTAGGAAACCAAAGCCTGTCTGCTCACTCACGCCGGTAGACCACCCAATATGACAGAATTGGGCGGTTATCCCATTTGCTCCACAGATTTGCTATGGAATTTCAAAAATTCTCAAGAGTTTTAATTTTAAAGTTATTTTCAAACCCATAAACAAGATAAATTTTTTGGATCCAAAGATTACGTCAAAGACATAAATTCCTGGGGAATTTATCAGATACCTCGTGAATGTGGACTTTTGTATATAGGGCAGACCCGCAGGGCTTTAACTTTCCGTGTGAAGGAACACCAGACCTACGTATGGAATTGTGAACTAAAAAGTAGTCTATAGCCCAGCATTGTCACGAAAACAACCATAAACTTCTGTTCGGAAACGCTATGCTCATTGATTTGATTCAACGATGAAGCTTAATGTATTAGAAGCTTTTCATATATACCGGAACTCTTCACTGCTTGTCAACGACATGACGTCGACTCCATTTCTTTCAAGCGCGTGGAAACAACTTACCAAAAACAGTGACCGTCAGAATTCTGATGATGTCACAATGATTTGAATGTTTACGCTCCATTCGTCCTGATGAAGCCGAGCCAGAAGCTCTGCGAAACTATAGTCGATATATAATAAACCTTTGATTGTGGTAAACGTTGATATTTTTACTTTATTCAACACCACAAGTTTGTAGTCATAAATTATATATAATTGAAATGTAAATCTAGTGATGCTTTAGTGAACATGCTTATATGAGAAATATAATTTGAAAAAAAAACATGAAATTTTACACTAAATAAATATGGACTTAATTAGCACCTTGGGTGAAAGCTAGGGGCATTGCCAGGACAATTTTTTCTACCCCCCCCCTTAAACCGTACCAAATTAGGACTGCGTGCATTTGCTGCCTCAATTCTTTAATGTGATTCCGCCCATTTGTGTGTTTGTATGTGTATATATGCACACAGATACATATAGTCATACCATTACTTCATGGGGTAGATTTTTGATATTTCATTAGATTTTTCAGATCTCACACCCTGCAAAATTTTTATATATATATATATAGAGAGAGGTCTCAACAAAGCCAATCTGTCCCACACCATGATCGTGCACATGCCGGGAGGTACATTGGCCATGACCATGCTTCGCCCTGATTGACAACGTTTTTGCAGAAATGTATAGAACATGCATTCGTTGATACAAATCAGAGTATCAACAAGTGCAAAGCTCCAAATGCAAAGTAAAATCTTTCAATTTACTTTCTATATCAAGCTGAAATACAGATGGAATAAATTTACATTTAACAAAGCATAATAGAGGGACATCACAAGGAAATTTTTTTTTTTTTTTACTATTATGGGAGAAATTTCTGTTCTGTCTAACTTCTGTTTTTGGAAATATGTCAAAAAACATTTTTTTTTAAATTGGAAGTTTAATGACCGCAGTGAGCAACTAAATGGGCAATAAGCAGTCGCCCATCCCAAATTTAGGGCCACTGATTACAGGGAAGGAGGGAGAGAGCCAGTGCCATAAGACAAACATAACATCCATGCCTTACCTGGACAAATGGTCAGAAAGCATCGCTTAGAGCACTGTGCTCTAAGCAATGGTTTCTGACCATTCGTCAGAATTCCGTCCCCCAGACTGTAATATGCAACAGGTAAAACATGGACCTCTTGTAAAAATCATGAATTTGATAATAGCACCAAAATTTAAATATTTAATTCCTTTTCATACTATTCCATATGCATTTTTAACCTCTAAAGCAAACAGTTTAAAAAAGTTATATGCAATAGGTAAAATATACTCTACAAAAGCAGTCACCTACTAGATCAAAGCACCTTAAAAAACAAATGATATAAAGAAATCCACACAACAAAAACATCTGTCACAAATCAAAGTGAAGATTTAATTTGCGTTATGAAAACTGTTCGTGCTCACTATCTATATATACGAAGCTAAAACTTGGAAAGCCAGAAATTCATTAACTGTAAGAGGGGCATTTCTTTCTTTCTCTTTATTTAATTAGAAAGCCTAAATTAAATTTTAGTTTTTTTTTTTTTTTTTTAGCACTTTGTCCAGATATTGACAGGCAGGGCTATTTTATCCAACAGGCACTGTGAGATGGAACACAATTTCTTTTAAATAAAAATTTTGGTTATAAAGCCATTTAAAAAAAATTATTGTATATATTTCCCTACAGTCAGTAAGAAAAATAATAAAATAATCCATGCAAATGAACTTTTTTTTTTTTTACATTACGCACATAGTAATGCAGAACTGAAATACATTAAGTCCCAATAATGATTAACTAAACCATGGTAAACATGAAAAATTACTGCATTATCAATTGCCTATTCAATATTACGAAGCACCTACAGAAAAAATTACGTCCACAATACCTGATAGCATATAGAATTTAGGTCACAACAGTTTAGCTAAGTAATTCTTCCTACGAACATAATATTACGAACACTATGCAAAGCAAACTACAGAAATTTAATTTTTCCGCATTTACATTGACTTGACTAATCAACTTGTTGGCGCTCCGAAATGCTGGCTTTGAAAACCTGGAGCGCAGTGGTCTAAGCTTTGGGTCTAAGCGATGGGGTCATTTGTCCGAGGTGGGTCCGGGTTCGAATCCCGGTCAGGTATGGATGTTGTATTTGTCCTACGGCACTGGCTCTCTCTACCTTTACTGGAGTCAGTGGCCCTAAATTAGGGACGGGCAACTGCAGTGACGTGCCGACGTTTCAGAAAGAAGGGGGGGGCAAAGTTTTTTCCTATTTTCTAAATAAATGCCGCCCAGGCGGAGTAGTGGTCTAAGCGATGGCTTCTGCCCTTCGTCTGAAAGGGGTCCGGGTTCGAATCCCGATGAGGCATGGGTGTTGTGTTTTTCTTACGGCGCTGGCTCTCTCCCTTTCCTGGAGCCTGAATACCCTGCAATGTCCGAAATCGATGCGCGACCTTTTGTGTGAACGTTTGAAGGGAACAGGCATAGGTATGAACAAATACACACAATTTATTGCATAAATGCGTACTTACACTGCTGGCCACCCAACATGCAACACCAAGATAGACACGAGATAGCAAAGCCAGATTTACTGGACACATAACAACAGATACAAAGATGAAACGATTATGCTTACAGGCCCGTGCGACTTGCGGAACACGCAGACATCAATAGTTCGTGTGGCCCCCATGGCTGGCAATAACGGCCGCTACACGCCGCGGCATCGAACGAAAGAGGCTTTGGATGTGGGCTTGGGGTATGTCGGTCCAGGCTGCTTCCACACGTTGCCACGGTTCATCAGGTGTAGCCGCGGGTGGTGCTTGCCGGGCCACTCGGTTGCCGATCAGCGACCAGACGTGTTCGATGGGCAACATATCGGGAGAACAAGCGGGCCACGGCAGCAGTGACACCTAGCGGGTCGTGAAGAATTGTTGCACGATGCGTGCCACGTGCTGGCGCGCATTGTCCTGTTGAAACGTGGCCGCTGATAGATCTTGCAGGTAAGGGAAGACTACAGGCTCCAAAACGTCAGAGATGTAGCGGTGGCTGTTGAGTGTACCGGCGATGCGTACCAGAGGGGTGCGGGTGTCATATCCAATTGCACCCCCAAACCATAACGCCAGGCGACGGACCGGTATGGTGATGCATAACGCCGGCGTCATACAGTCTCTCGTCGCGGGGCCGCCACACGCGGATCCGACCATCGTGGTGTTGAAGGAAGAAGCGGGATTCGTCAAAGAAGACAATGTCGTGCCATTCCGTAGTCCAGGTGTGGCGTTCAACGGCCCACTGCCGCCGCCCTCGCCGGTGGTGTAACGTCAATGGCAATCGGAACAATGGGCTCCGTGCGACAAGTCCCCGCTCCTGCAGACGACGTAGAACGGTACGTGCTTACACAGGATGTTGCGCAACAAACCGTAATTCCTGCGCTAACGTTCGTGATGTGTCGGTGTGAGCCGTCAATGCCCGCCGCACAAAATGCCGGTCCTCTCGTTTGGTGGTGTGCCGCGGCTGAGGCAATCGCTCACGTCGGTCCGTCCGTCCCGCCTGCACCCACAGAATCCATACTCGCCCCACTGTGGCTGGATGTCGTCCCACACGGGCGCCGATGTTTCGGAACAATAAACTGCCGTCGCGATAAGCCACTATTCGTCCTCTGTCAAACTTTTTTTTTTTTTTTGATTGGAGGTTTAACGACCACCGTGAGCAACTCAAATGGGCTATAAGCAGTCGCCCGTCCCTAATTTTGGGTCACTGGTTCCAGGGAAGGGAAAGAGCCAGTGCCGTAAGACAAACACAACATCCATGCCTCACGGGATTCGAACCCGGACCCCTTACGGACAAATGATCAGAGGCCAGCGCCTTAGACCACTGAGCCACCGGGGCGGCCTCTGTCAAACTCCGAAACGTGCTGGAATGACTGCCGTATTCTGCGACGAGGCATCAGGAAGCTTCCCACGCACCGGTCCGGCAGCACAACACACTTCCACTACTTACACCCCGCCTTCTGTACACTCTTCTTATAGTGCTTCTCGGTGGTGTGCCGGGCGCACATGATTTGCATATGCCGTGCAATGCTAATCGTTTACATGTCCTCTCGCGGGCGACGCATGCTGCGAATTTCAGGCCAATCGGAAGCTTCCTTCTTGGTGTTGCATTTTGGGTGGCCAGCAGTGTATGTCAATACAGTTTGATGACGTCAGACAAAACAGAAACAAAAAAGGCAAACTGACGCACAGTGATAAAAAGTTAATGTCGAGTATGTTCAAAGAGTTCGCCATTGCCCACGACACACATTTGTATTCGTGAAAGTAACGGTGGAACACTGCCTTGTCCGACCAAAGAATGCTGGATAAAAAGCATGAGTCACCTTCAACATTAATCAACGCCCAGTTGCACCAATCAAATCGACGCTCATTGTTCCGTGGTAACAGTTCTTGCTGCGGAGTGTCACGATAGGGATGTGCACCTTGAGCATGCAGTATTTGCCATATGCGGCCCGGTGTTAAGCCACTCGCTCTGCTGATATCTCTTGTACTGCTTTGTGGATGGGCTAGTGCATATGCCAAAATATCCTCTGCCATTATACGCATACTTGCACCCACTGGTCTGCCAGTACGAGAACGACTTTTAGTGCTTCCTGTCTCCCTGAGCCGTTTCACTACAATTGCAATGGTAACTGCACTTGGTTGTAGCCCAGCTGGAAAACGAACGGCATATTCCCGTGCAGCTAGCGCAGCGTTTCTTTGGCATTCGCCGTAAATAAGCACCACCTCGCAAGTTAGTGAAGCTCGCCATTCTCACGCAGCGTACGTAAACCTAAACTTCTGATCAGGGCACATCCTGCTACTGGTTTTTATATCGTAGGTACGGTACAACGTCACAATCTACATTTGCGAAATGTGAAAATGCAGATTCGAATCGTCGCGCATCGATTTCGGACATTTTAGGGTATTCAGGCGACAATTTATCTTATCCGTGTGAAACAAATGTCGTTTTGTACTAATTAATTGATGCTCTACAACTTTGAATCTGGGAATTTTGCTCTGTCTCTTTTCCTTTTCGATTTGCAATGGCTAACTTCCGCATTTCGCCACCAGGGGCGCTGCTATCGGTTGCATTCGATCGGGCCAAAACCGCCTGGAGAGAAAGCCCCAGCGCGCGAACTACGAAGGGGTGTGACGTCACGGTCAAAGGGCCATCGCAATCCCTCTCTCCAGAGAGATCAAAGGGCAAACGTAAAGGGAATGCCGATATTAGCTTTGCGTTCATGCGGCATTGATCAGTATTGAGCTTTCGGTGGTCGTGCACGCGAGTAAGCATTGTTATACAACATGCCTGGAAACATTGAGATCTAATTACAAAGCACATCCAAAAGCCACTGTTTTCAGCTTTCCTGAAGGTGAAAGCTCTCGAAGAAGGAGGATTTCTTCCGTACCAATGAAGAATTTTAAACCCACCGTGAATTCAAAGGTTAGTTAAGCCTAATTGTTCTCATGACAGCATTTTCTGCTTTCGTTGTACATACAATTATAATTTAGTGAATTGTTAGTCGTTCTTTTTTTTTTTTTTTCATTATTGACGGAGTAAAATTTAAGGGCTAGCTTTCCGATTATAAGCTCATTATTTATTGTCGTTTAAATAATGGTATTAATTACCATTCAAGATTTCATTTCCATAAAGTAATAGTTATTTTTCTTTACAAAATTCGTAGTTAGTAGTGTCAAAATTGAAAAAAAAAAAAAGGAGATGTACATATATTATCAGCGCATCAAGTACTAAGGTTAACAAGGCAAAGAAACTGGCAATAAATAATCACGTTATTTTTTAATCAACATTTCATTTCCGTAAAACAAATGACATTTTTCTTCATAAGATTACTGTGTAACAGTGTGCTAATTAAAGCAAGAATTCGCACGAAATGTACAGAACTACCTGATGCGCTGATAATCTGAAGGCTAGCCAAAGAAAAGTTTATTGGAATGTCCAACAAATGTATCCGAAAGTTTGGAATTAATATATTCCATGTTCATTTGACAAAGAACTTTTTGCTAAATGATATTGATTTATAATTATTTTTTTATCTTCTAAAAATAGTTGCAAGATTTGAGCACACATCTTACCGTACTTTCAGTAAATATACCCACTAAATCGGAAATTTTGCTTTCGCGTTCATTACGTAATTACGGAAAAGTCTTTTCTTTTTTTTCTTTCATTTTAATAAATCGAACGCGAAGGGAATTTCTAAAAGTTTTAAGTGAAATGATAATGTTCATACAGTCCTACCACTTTGCCATTAACGCACTTAAAAAGAAAGTAGTTGCAAAAATGCTTAACGTAAAATGCTGGGTTTTCCACGTTATGCGTGAAAAAACTTATTTTGTTGCTGCTTTAACAAAATTGAAAACTAACGAAAAAATTTCATGAAATCATTTCCCAGCACAAGAGCAAAACTTTGGAATTCCCCGATTTACGGATATCATTGCTGGAAACTGAAAAAAGAAAAATGAAAGCTAAGAATGTAATCTTTTGATGTTATTTATTATTAGGACAAAAAATACATAGAAAAAAAACATGGTCGATTTATTATTGTGTGCGCAAATTGTCTAGTATCGCACTCGAGAAATTATTTCACTGCGTAAACACCGCGGTACTTTGTCGGCGTTTTCAGGAGCGGAGAGCTCAAGGCTCGAGTCGGTCGGCCCACTAGCTTTGACATCACAGACCAATTCGGAGGCTTTCTTAATCTTCAGGGGTTTTTGGCGCGGCAGTGATGAAAGGTCTTTACACTGGGAAAAAACAGCTCAAGGCCCCACCCAGAGTCCCAGAAAGTGTCTCCAGTGATGCCACATTGCTTTCGGCAGAAACCAGGGCTAGACTGGGCAGAAACGCACTTGTCGTCTGGTCTTGCCGATTGATGGATTGAGCTAAGAAAAGCGGAATGTTTGATAGGCGATAATACAACACTAATTGTTCAAGAACTAGATAAACACGAACCCCCCTACCCCATTGGGAATATACGCATAGAACGGATTTCAAAATCACTTGAATGCAAAAGGAAAAATGGAGTGGACTTGTCCGTGCCCCCTCTACACACATTCACACAGCTATTTGTTGTTGTATTTGTGTAGGATCATTCTCCCTCACTCTTCCCACCCCCACCCATTTTTCCTTTACCATAACGGTAAAAATGCTAATTGCTAATTAAAAACTGCTAAAACGCTATAAAAATCACCAGCATTTCGTTTGTTTTTTAAACAATTTGAAAGCTTATTTTTTTTTCTGTTAAATTAAATGAACTTATATTTTGGGTGCTAAAACTGGAGGGGCAAAAATACAGTCTGCCCCTCCACTTAGATCTGGGAGGGGGGCAATCTCCACTCCTGCCCCCCCCGTTGGCACGTCCCTGGGCGACTGCTTATAACCGACTGAGTTGCTCACGGTGGTTGTTGAACCCCCAATGAAAAAAAAAAAAAGCTGGAGACAATACCCTTGAACACATACAAAGGTTTAATTATTAATCATTTTCGGTAGGAATAATGAAAGTATTCTTTTCTGCCATGATTAAAATATGATGAACTAATTTTTTCGCCATCACAAAATATCTTGTGTTCATTTATCCATTTCAGTAACTTTGAATAAAAATTAGAATGACGAAACACTGAAGGTTTGCAGACTTTTGAGGAGGGAGGTTAACGACCACCAAGAGCAACTCGATGGGCTATAAGCAGTCGCCCGTTCCTAATTTTTGAGCAATTGGTTCCAGGGAAGGGAGAGAGACAGTGTCGGAAAACAAACACGACATCCATGCCTCACCGGGATTCGGACCCGTACCCATCTCGGACGAGTGGTCCGAGGTCAGCGCTTAGACCACTACGCCACCGGGGCGGCGGACGCTTGTTCCAGGGACGGGAAAGAGCCAATGTCGTAAGACAAACGCACGTCCATGTCTGACCTGGATTTTTTTTTTTTTTTTTTTTTGATTGGAGGTTTAACGACCACCGTGAGCAACTCAATGGGCTATAAGCAGTCGCCCGTCCCTATTTTAGGGTCACTGGTTCCAGGGAAGGGAGAGAGCCAGTGCCGTAAGACAAACACAACATCCATGCCTCACCGGGATTCGAACCCGGACCCCTTACGGACGAATGATCAGAGGCCAGCGCCTTAGACCCCTGCGCCACCGGGGCGGCACCTGGAATTGTATCCCGACGCATCTCGAACGAAAATAATTGATGTGCATACAGTGGCGTGCCCAGAAATTTCTTTCGAGTGGGAGGATGGAGGGGGAGAAAGAAGGTTACGAAATTAATTTTTTTATGCAATTAAATGTGTTATGAGTGCATTTTAAAAATGTATGCAACATCCGCGGAAAAATATTCAAATAATTATCGCCGGAAATTATTATTAATATTCTTATTACCTATATTCTTATCACCATATAATGGTTGACCATTTATATTTTGCTATTCATCTGTGCAGAAAACAAGAATACTGCACTACTTATTGTTAAATGGTTAAAAAATACAAGTAATTATGGAAATAATAACAATTTACCTTCTGCTGAAACATTCTTCAATTGTATAATGACACTTTTTTCATTGTACAGCAACACTAACAATACCTAACGAGTGACGACACTCATTTCGACAAATATTTTTTGACTTCATTCAACCCTTATATTACTATTACTTAAGTCGTATTTCCACCCTTCTGAGTTTTTTAGCTAGTTCATCTGAAACTTTAGCTTTCGGCAGTGGCGTAGCCAGAGGGGGGGGTTGAACCCCTCCCTTGAGGGGAGACTGAGCACGAATTGAGATACGCGAATGGCTTAGTGGTTAGCGAGTCAGACTATCAATGCAAGGTCTTCAGGTTCGAACCTGGGCTGATCTTTCAGAGATGGTGTGATTTACTAACAATCGCTGAATATCCGCCGTGCATCGGACGAGCACGTTAAGTGACGGCCCCCAGGCTGGACCCACTGGTTAAATGGGTATCCTTTCCTATGCCCCCTGAAATTCTCTCACCCCTCTATGTGTGCAAACATCGTACTTGTACGGTGGCGCCATCTACTGTACTCTAATCTCACTACAAACTGTTCTGTCAAAGTCGCTAGACTTGCTCTCATTCTTTCCGTTTCTATGTCCTGCCCAAAAGGCGATCTCGCTGTAGGTGGCTGGGATCTAAACTCTACTCACTGTGAACAGAAGTCCTGCAAGAAAATGACAAATACTGATTGATCTGAGCACGAATTTAAAGCGATATATACGTGTATACGAGGCTTTCCTCAATGAACCAAATCCGTGGACCCCCTTAAGAAATTTCTGGCTACGCCACTGGCTTTCGGTGTGTATTCTCGATGAATGTGAAGTAATGCTAACCCATTGAGTCTCAGCCAGTTCTGATATGGCATTACGCAGATATAATTTTAAGAGACGCTGTGTTGAAACCAAACTCTCACTTTCTGAAATTGTCATCGGTATAGTACCTAGTATGTGAAACAATGTTTTTATATTGGGTAACACCTCACTGTATCACAGTTTTAAAGCACTTAATGCATTTTTTGGTTGGTGCTCCTTTTCTTTGCTGGCGATTCTACGGTACCACATGCAGTTTCAATTCTGCGATAAGTTCTTTTTTCGAGCCATTCAAGTCACATGTATAAAATTCAGTTAAAGTTTTAAAACCATCAGTACCTTGAGAAGATGGTGGCACATTGGGATTTGTTGGGAGAAGTGACTGGAATCCAGATAAGATTGATTTGTGTGCGAGAGACCTACATTGCTGGCCATTAAAAGTGCAGCACTACGAAGAGATATCAATCACATATTTATTGTACAGAAAGCAGATGATACAAGGGTGAATCGATTACAAATACAGCACGGTGGGACGAGGGGAACACATAAAAATCAAGATCTGATGTAGCCACCATATTGGCAGCAATTAAAACTGCTACACGGCCCGACATCGAGAGGAAGAGACGTCGAATGTGTGTCTGGGGAATATTTGTCCACGCAGCTGCGATACGATATCACAGTTCATCCGTTGTAGCCGGGGGTGGTCGCTGGCGTGCCAGTCGTCCGGGATCATGGACCACACGTATTCAATAGGCGACATATTCGGGGACCGCACGGGCCAAGGATGTTGGTGACACATGGGGGAGATCCAGGAAGTCTTGGACGTTGCGTCCTACATGCTGTCGCGAATTATCCTGTTGGTAATTGGCACCAGACAGTCCCTGAAGACATGATACAACAATAGGCTCCAACACCTCAGTGATGAAACGATGGCTGTTCAACGTACCGGTAATACGTACGAGGCGCGTGTGGGAGTGAAATCCAATGGCACCCCATACCATAACGCAGAGTGCTGGGCCAGGCACAGCGATAATGCAGAAATCACTCAGCCGGTTGCCGCGGTACCGCCAGACACGGATTCGTCCATCATGGTGTTGCAAACTGAAGTGGGATTCGTCCATCATGGTGTTGCAAACTGAAGTGGGATTCGTCGAAAATCAAGATGCCTCGCCATTCACTCTTCTCCATGCGCGACGTTCTTGGCACCATTGTAGTCTCAGACGCCGGTGTTGTACAGATAAAAGTAGCCGAGGCAATGGCCGCCGTGCAAAAATGCCCCGATGCTGCAGACGACGTCGAACCGTCCGTGCGGAGACGGAGTATTGTGCCACTGCCACACACCCGAACTGTTGATCTACGGTGTTCGATGTGGCTGTGCGATTCGTCAGAGCCATGCGCACCAGATGTCGATCCTCTCGTTCGGTGGTGTGATGAGCCGTTGGGATCCCGCACATCGGTGTGTTTGTTCCTCCGCTACCCATTGAGGCCATATTCTCCCCACCGTGGCCGCATACCGTCCTACACGAGCACCGATGCTTCGACAGTGATAATCCGCAATCCCGATATGCCACAGTGGTTGCTCGTGGACGACCACTGCTAAACTCTCGGACAGCTGTTCCTGTCGTTTGAAATGCTCTCCAAGCTCGTGAAACGATGCTGTGAGCGATCCCGAACTCCTCGGCCACACTAGTCACACTTCGACTTTCTTCCAACTTCCCAATGACGCGACCTCGGGTAAAGTCATCCAGATGTCGTTTATTGGATTGACTGTTGGCCATATCACACGGTGGCAGCAACTCGACGTCGTTCAAACCGATGTACACCGTGCATTAGCTTTCACCGAACTGCTGAGCGTACACCGCCCGTGTGCTTTATACCCTTCCGACCCCCTACGTCATGCTGCATATATGCGCGTGCCCTACCGTACAGGACCTAGCCCTACCGTACTGGCCCCTAGTCTATCTCCTGAGTGGTCTTTCGGTCCGTTCTGTCTGGTCGTTCCGCTGTTATGCTAATTTCTCCTCTTCGTCCTTAATTTTTGCACACCAGTGTATATGTACTTTACTATGCCCCCAGAAAAAACAGAAGTGTTGGGAAATTGCTGGCCCCTAGCTGGCAGTGATGGGTCACTGCTGGCTGAAATCTGCCACTCACGGTACGGTAGGGATTGGCTGATGGCAACGCCATTAGTTGGCAGCCATTGATGGCCTTGCAGCATCGCCGTGAACTACCGGCCTCCATGCAAGTGCCACTAGTGGCCTGTAGCTGACAACCGAAGCAACCCCAACAGGAGGTGGAAGCAGCAGGACTGCGCATGCGCTGAAGCAACATGTGCACAGTCTTTCGTGGTACCAATTAGTTGAAGACGACGCCCTCGCCATCGTATTGCTTTAGTGGATGTTAAAAAAAGCCATATGTAGAGAGACGGATTAATTTCCTAACGAAATGCCGCGTCGACGAAGATTACCGTTGGAGGAAAATTACACTGACGTGCAAAACTTAAGAGCCGTTCGGTTTTTTCGCCGTAGCTTCGCAATGAAGCAGCCTGGATAGATATATATGTTATACCACAGAGACCTCAGTATGTACCAAACGGGGAAATGAACAAACACATGTGCAAAAATGAATACAAGAGTGTATACTGGGACTTTACTAAGAAATGATCGTTAAGCACTACACACCATGGTACCCAGCCATCGTTTCCACAGATGGATTACAGCAAAGAGGTTGTCGTCAGTAAGAAATATGATGTCCCCTAACAGCAATGGCTGAGTTGCAGCGTCCGGCCATACTTAACACGAGGCTGTCAATGAGTTCTTGGGGCAACTTTGCCCATTCCTCCCGTAGTGCACGTTTCAACTGATGGAGATTTTTCAGCGGATGTGGGCGTGCCACAAGACAGCTCCCCAAAGCGTCCCACACATGTTCCATGGGATTTAGATCCGGGGAGTACGCAGGCCAATCCATACGAGTGATATCCTCACTTTCCAACAGCTCATCTACTGCACGTGTACGATGGGGTCTTGCGTTATCGTCCATAAACACGAACTAGGAACCAATGGCACGTCGGAATAGGTGTACATGGGGAAGGAGCGCCTCATCGCAGTAGCGGTTTGCGGTTACCGAACGTCCTTCGAAAATGTGGAGCTTAGTACAACCATTCAGCGTAATGCCTCCCCAGACGAGCACACCAACACCGCCATACCGATATCTTTCGGTAATGTTAGCAGGTCGATAACGTGTTCCCACCTCTCCAGATCAGCTGACGTCCAGAATCGCTCGTGGCACTGAATCGACTCTCATACGGGAAGAGTACCGTGCCCCATTGCTCTATGGTCCAATCCTTGTAGTAATAATCGATGTCTCCGATGGGTAGGCTTTGATGGGATGCAACGTTCAGGTCGTCGGGCAAATAGTCCACCTTTATGTAGACGTCTGGCAACGGTGAACCACGATACAGCGCGTCCTGTGGTCATCTGCAGTTGCCTCGCGGTATTTCCCGTTGTCTGACGTCGATCACGTTTGGCCTGTAGGACCATATATCGGTCATCTCTTGCTGTTGCTTTCTGTGGCTGATCACCGCCAACCTTTCTAACAGCTGTTCCTATCGTCTGGAAGATCTTCCACGCACGTGAAACAATGCTATGGGGTCACGCCGAACTCGTCGACGACACTCGTTACGGTTCGCCCTTTTTCTGGCTTTCCGATTATTCAACCACGTGTAAAGTCATCTAAATGTCACCGCGTAGACATTTTCTCGTCTGCGACACAATGACAAACCACTCGAACCTCTTTACAACGCCGCACATTTTCGCTTTCCGTCTCCTGCCTTGCTGCGAGATACTCCTTATATCCATTTCAGCGCTGTCACGTGACCTGCGACATCGCATTTCGGAAATTTGCATACGTATCATCTTTCTACTGACCCGCTTGCGTTATGCAAATCGCCTCAAGCTTGTGTGTTTCACTGTGTAACTATAATCTGCGGCACTAGTGTCCGTCCTTAAGTTTTGCACTGCAATGTATATAAGTAATTAATTAACCGTAAATTAATCTAATGTATTTATAGAAATTCATTTCGTAGCAAAATTTATAAATTTTGTAGTTTATAGAAATTCATTTCACGAAGAATCGAGAACACAAACAGCCATGAAACACACTCACTCCATTCCCATGAATAACAAGAAATAATTTCAACATAATCTTCATACACTAAACCGCTTCAAACAGAAGTCCCAAAAGGACATTAAAAAATCTTTATGTTGGAAAAAAATAAGAATTATACGAGTACAAAATGGAAATTTTCGTTAAAAAATTATTTAGTATTTGAAAAAAAAAAAAAAAAAAAAAAGCAACGCTATGTGAATATATAATGTACATATCCACGCGCCGAATACACAAGATTGGAGAAATTCGCTGCTAAAAATAACCGGAAGTAAAATAAAATATCATTCCTATTTAGAACAGATGTAGCTTCGGACCGTGCAAAAAAAAAAAAAGATACAACTTTAAAAATGTAACAGAATGTGACATGAATGTGTAAATATATTAATTAAATAATCGCCTTTCAAGATCACAAGGACAGCACAAAACTTTGGAAAACGTCTTTAAGTTGGTACAGTCGTTGAAAGTGGGTGAAGTTCCCTTAAAGTAAACAAAAAATAAAAATCGTTACGTTGAAAAAAATAAATTTATGAATTACATGAAACGTACATTTTCGAAAACGAACTCGCAAAATTGCGAAATTAAAAAGAGAACCCTCAGTTTCATAGCGCGCAGGAGATAGGTTCACCTCCAAGGGGACGGTCACGCGTGGGAAACTAGTGTAGTGCTTAGAGCATTCGCTTTGCACACATGTATTATAGTTCGTGGCTCGATGCCAGTTAGATCCACTGGGCGATTTGACGGACCTGTTGAGCAAATTTCCTGAACGCCGTAACAACATGTAAGAGTTTCGTTGGAAAAAAGAGCAGTTGTGTGTCCCTTTGGGTGAACTATGATTATCTATTTTTTTTACTACTACTGAGAAATTGACGGACAAGATTCGGCAAGCCATCAGTTACGTCACGTGACTGTAGGCTGCCACTGCCGGGACACTGACGGACCACACTTGGCTAGCCATCATTTTTGGCAGGGCCTCTTAAGGGCCGATTGTGGCAGCCACAGCCTGTGATGGATAACTGATGGCCCTGTTCTGGCATATGACAACTGATGGGGGTGCCAACTGTTGGCTAGCTGCATGCTTGAACTACTGGCCCATTTGGTGGCCGCCGGGACAATTTATTGACGATTAATGTAACGGCAATACAGTGCTGGGACAGTGCTGGCCCAACAAGAGTGTTTTTGCTGGGTCGTTGTTCAAAAGTGACTGCTCCACTTTTGAACAACGACGTAGTGAAGTTATGCACCGCAGCATGAGGACATTTTTCGCAAAATAATGTTAAAAAGCGGCACAGTCTTGAAACGTAATATAAGGTAACCTTTGTGATACATTATGATAAAATTTCGCACCATAATATGGTGTACCTTTACACCATAATATTGAAATTCCACAGCAAGCACAAATGTAGTTGTTTGCACTCAAAATCAGCCATACATAATTGCAACCGTCACTGTTACAGAAGAAAAAGAGAGAAGAAAAAAACTGATCAATTTTTGCACTTAACATATAAATGAATTTTTTCAGTAAATTCACATCAATAATTTTATTTATTTATTTTGAATTCATTGCTGTATTGTGGAATCGAAATAATATTTCTTTGCTTCTTCACTTTCTAGGATCAATATTGCTAAAGATGGCAAACGATCTTTGGTCGTGGTCTATATAAAATATGTTTTAATCATTTTTTGCTTGATAAACGATCTTTCGGAACTTGAGGGGTTACTACTACAGGCGAAACTCATTACAGCGAAATTTAAGGAGGGGAGGACAGAACAAAATTCCTAACAACGTATTTTCGTTAAAACTTTATTACGAAATTTTCGTGAAAAGGTCAGTACGTACTACAACAATTTTCATTACTCATAAGACTGCAACGCTGTAATTGAGAAATAGTGCCCATAGAAACAAGCAACGTAATTTATTTGTAATGAAATACATAAGCTTCAATTAATTTATTAGTATGAAATTACGTACTGTATATATTTTTACTTATATGTATTTACGCACATACTGTAATTATTTTTTATCCTCCCATATTAAGAATTTATCTCTCTTATACATCTTAATAAAATACTGTCATATGTGCTTCAGGAAATAATGTACGTACGTATCGGCATCACATATCTTTAATTTTAAAGCCCTATAATTAAAGCAATTTAATTCCATTTTGATGCAAAGCATGCTTACATACGGCAAACAGTAAAACAGTTCAAACATATGTATTGGGATTTGAAGTACGATGTAAGCATAGTCTATTTTCGTGTTTCCGTGGTGTCTTTAGTTATAACTGTATTCATTACATTTAAAAAGCTTCTAATTTCTCGATATAAAGTCCTCGGTTCTGTAAATAATATCCAACTTTCTCTCAACATTCAGTTGTGTTTACTTGAGAAACATCAGAATAACAGTTTAAAGTTTCTGTCTCATCTTCGTTGGGTGAATCCTCATTTTCTTCGAAGTTTTTTGGCGATCCCTGTTTTGTTTAGATACTAACTCGTAAAAACCGAATTTTTACAGTTTCTGCAAATCCAGCAGTTTCTTCCTCTGTTTTTTACAAACAGTTTCTGCTCAAATAGTTTTGATAATACTTTAGAAGAGTTTTGAGGACCCCTTTAAAAGTGAGGTCCCGATGCATTGCATGCTTGGCATCTCGCCTGTCACAGCTCCTGGTGACTTGAACTCTCCGCTATGTGTTTATTTTGCCTGTTTTGTTTATATCCCTTTATATATAATTTGTTTACATGCAGATGAAGTACTCACACATTTAGTCGAGGGCATCATCAGCCAAATTCCTTCCGTCTGCGACAATTTCAGTCTCTTACTTCCGATATTACCTCTGGAAGGAGGACCTTTGGTAAAAAATTATGATTCCCTTCAATATTTAATTGAACAAAACAGAAAAAAAACCCAACTAAAAACGTTGAGCCTGGTAAATGCTCTATGATTCAGGGACGAACTACCCCCCATTTTGCTAAAACTTTGCCTTTACAATAAACGGCTCCATAGGAATAGAAAAAAAAAGTGCAAAAGCATTCCTTCGTGAATTATTGAAGCGATTACGTCATTAAACTAACGAACGGACATTATAAAAATGAAAATAATAATAATTATGATATATTTGCTGATGCAAATAATAATAATGATTATAATGATAACACATTATTATAGATAGATAGATAGCTACGGAGGTTTAGCATCTAATTATAAAATAAACTTGAAATGCACGGTGGTCGTTAAACCACCAATCAAAAAAAAAAAAAAATTGAAATTTTTACAAAGAGACATCAAGAAGATCCGCCAGAAAAGAAAAATAACTAGAAGAGGTACGCTTTCGCTGTCCTTTCCATGAAATTACGTTGACTCATTGAGATCAAAGCCATGATAGGATAATTTAGGTTTGTGTGATCGACTGCATCCATCAGGCTTTAGATTTTTTTTTTTGCGTGGGTCACCAAATTCACCTGACACTACTTGGCGTCAAAGCTTGCTATTACGAATTGGAACTTACTCCCGTGCCACGGCGAGAAGCCAACCAAGAAGATTTAGAAAACGGAGAATATATAGATGAGTCTACAAAATTCCATTAGAAATTTTTTTCTTCTGAAAAAGATCCCTGGATTAAGAGTTAAACATTACTTCACGATGTAGCTTAAATGTTGATAAAGAAGAAATCTTTATTCGACATAAAAGTGAGTTTTCTTGACTTCAACTATAGCTTCACCCGAACAGTAAGTGTTTCAGAACTCTGGCATCATGAACAAAGTTGATGATTACGATTCTGTTCGAGATTTACCCCACGAGCTTCAGAGAAGTGGAGTTCATAACGCGTTGTTAACTGTGCGCAAATAATTTTGGAAAACGTGCAAAGTTTTATAACATCTACAGTATTTGCATATCAGTTTTGCTTTTTTGAAAAAAACTAATCGAATAGACAATGCATGTTTTTCCAAATGTGACGTACCTGCCAGCAGGACGCACACGACATAAAGGCAGATAGGAATCAGAATAAACGTCTGCGTAGCTCAGTTGGTAGAGCGACTTGTTCCGGAATAAGCGGCCTCGGGTTCGAATCCCGGCGTAGACCAAAAATGACGGAGAAATTTACTTCGTTATACAAATTATCAGCATCCAAGGACGACGCATCGTGTACTCTACATCTTTCGAGAACCTGCGACTATCTCGCGCAAACTCAGTCAACAACTTTGACTATGACGTCAGGTCAGAATCAGACAGAAAATGAAACACTTACTATCTTGATGAAAAACTGCAGTTGACGACCTTGAGAACCTAACATTAAGCTGAACAAAGAAGATAATTCTTTTGCTACATTTATGCTGTTACTTGTCATTATACGATTCCGTGACGTACCATGAAAGATCTGAAACTGGAGGTTTTTAAATTAATTTAACGCTTTCGTTAAAAAACATAAGCAAAGTTACTTAAATTCGAAATTTTGAATTTCCACTTATCAGTTGAAAAGTTTACATCACTATAGGTAACGGTCAATTTATGTTTAGTACCTACTCTGCAAACCAGATAATTCTTTTGCTGTAGCTTTGTGAAAATCCATTGCGAATAAGGGAGAGAAGGAAAACGCCTGTAAATTATGTCATGATTTTTTTCCTATGCTACTGCTTTGTTTCTGACATGTATCATGATCAGGTAATTTGCTTTTTGTGCAATTTCTGCTGTACTATACACAGTGCCTCCTGGATAGTAATTATAGGCTTATTTATGCACAATTCCTGCGATGTTTGGCCATTATATGCTTGAATTGCCATTTGCGTAATATATGATATACTGATTTCTGCTGTCCGTTATTCACATACACTTCTGGTGTGAATGTAATTTTCAAGCTACTGGTAAAGCTGCAGTTGATGTAATAAAGCAGACAAAATCTATCAGCTGCAATTTTTCGTGTCTAATTAGTGTATTGAGGCACTCAAAGTCTTGGTGGAAATTCCAGATGATTTTGATTTAAGAACACATTTAGATAAACTTGAGTACAATTGAAAATTAGGTATTGAAATTTTGTTGAAATCTTACACGGAGAGTATCACGTACTCTTGATCCGGTCAACAAAATATTTACACTGGGGTCAGTCTCATTTTCTGTATCTAATCGCGAAAACGCTTAATTAGCTGTAAACATTCAACAAAATTATTGGTTTTGTGAGCCACTCTTTCGAACGTCGTTAATAGATGAGAATGACATGTCTACATATATTTTGTACTTTCTGAAGAATTTTGAGTTCTGGACATTATTCTATTACACACAGATTAGAATGCATTCAGTTCTGGACATTTGTCCCGTAATATATTTTCTCATTCTCTACTTGTCTCCATAGCTTAATGAAAGGAGCCTTCGGTTAACGTTTTCTTAATGAACCGAAAGATCCGAGTAACTTATATTGCAAATAGCTTCGTTAATAAAAGTTAGCAATCAGTTCACTCGAAAATAGCTTTCATTCTCTATCACAAAGACACTCACCAACAGAAGTAATTTTATTAGCAATCTGCAGTATTAAACAACGCCAGAATTTTGCACTAAAGCAACAAAAATGCTGCTAATACACTGAAGAGCAATTGAATTAGAGACAGCTGGCATTATGCAAATGTGGCGCTGTGGGCGGCCCTGTAAACGGAAACGACATGACGTATGCAGCGATCGGACAATATAAGGAGTGATGCGACGAGAATCAGTAAGAGTCGGACGTAGTATGGGTAAGACGAAGGATCTAAGCACATTTGACAGTGGGCAAATTGTCGGGGCCCGACGAATGGGTCACTCCATCTCGTAAGTCGTGCAGGCACTGGGATTGTCACGAGCCACTGTGTCACTGTGTCACGGGTGCACCGTGAGTACATCGAATCCGGTAAAACCATCCCTGCAAGAGCCAACTGCCGTGGACAACAGCATGTGGATGAGCGGGGCCATCGTCGGCTAGCTCGCATTGTAACAGCGGATAGACGGGCCACACTGCAAGAAATCAATCGGCAATTTAACGCTGGTGCACAAAAACGTGTAAGCAGTCACACCATCCAGAACCATCTCCTTGCTATGGGGTACAGAAGCCATCGTCCCACGAGGGTACCGCTGCTGACCACACATCACAGGGTGCAAAGATTAGCATGGGCGCGGGAACATCGCCACAAGACCCTAGACATATGGAAAAATGTTGCCTGGACTGATGAGTCAAGATTCACGTTGGTACATGCGGATGGCAGGATACGAGTACGACGCAAACCACATGAAGCGATGGGTCCTTCTTGTCAGCAGGGTACTCTTCAAGCTGGTGGGGTGGCATTCTCGTCTGGGGACTGTTTACGTGGACTGAAATGGGACCCCTGGTACGTATGACATCGTCCCTCACAGGTCAATGTTACCGGGATATCCTGGGCGACCATTTGCTCCCGTTTGTGCGTCTTCAGCATCCCACTGGGGACCTCATCCTGCAACAAGACAAAGCACCGTACCATCGCTCCCGATTTGTATCTGAATGGTTGGATGAGCACTCCACCGACGTGACCTCGCTTCCTTGGCCAGCTAGGTCACCTGACCTCAATCCCATCGAGCACATCTGGGATGCCATCGAGAGAGATGCTCGAGGGCCCTGACCCCCATCCATCAAATCTTCGTGAACTGTGGGAGTTTGTTCAGGGGTCGTGGATCCGTATGGCTTCCCAACGCTTCCGGTGTCTTGCCGAGTCCATGCCAAGACGAATCGCCGCCGTCATCAGGGCGAAAGGTGGTGCTGCACGTTACTAGACAGGTATATCTAATTCAATTGCTCTTCAGTGTACTTTTTAGCTCTGTTTGGTGACTTCTATCATTGTTCAGTTTCTTGCAGCCAAATGCGCCTCTTGTGAGGGGGAGGAAATAAAATTTAGAATCGGGAACAGAGTGCCCGGATGGAACAGTAAAACAGAAAACAGTAGAAAATATTACAGTTGTAGGAGACACGATTTTACGCTAAGGTAATTACGTTGTAAGAAGAATGCACGTTTTCATAGCTTACCTGCATTTATATATTTACTTTAACTAAGGCTGCGCAACTGTGCAGTATGAGGAACAATCATCATTGACATTGTTCGGAAACCCTTTGTTCGGAAAACCTTTGTTCCAAACTTTATTCCTTATTATTAATGCTTGGGGAGAATGTTGCAATAGGAGATAATAAAACACAACTCCCCTTTAATCAACTCCTCATATTGTTGCGTTGATCTAAATATATCACAAACTTCTTTTCAGTCATAGATAGTAACACTATACTAGTGATCCGATGTATTGGCATAGGAAATACACATAAGCGTTTCCAAGCCTTCGCACATCAATCAGATGGCTTTTTCAAGGAAATTAGACAGAAACTGCAAACTGAAAAATAGAACGCATTAACAATTTGAACGCGGGAACTTAACTTGACAATAAATAGATACGACATTATATTCATTTAAAGATACGAGGCATCACGTTGGCTGCACGCGCGGTATCCTGGTAGGGAGAAGGCGTTACTTGAAGAATTGGTTCCAGATTCGTGGCAACTCGAGTGAGACCCAATCATTGCAAGTGTCGCTGTTGGTAATGATCTCCAAGGTTTCCCGAATTGCTGTACATTTAGGGGTAGAGTAGATAGCTAATTTCTTTATATCATCCCACATAGGAGTAGCGGACTTGAACTTCTCTGGAATAGTGCCGTGGCTACTTTACCGTATTTTGTGTCCCTTTTATGTTCGTTGACTCTGATTCCAAATGAACGCTTGGTCATTCTAATGTAGTATCATTCAGAGCCGTCCGGATAATGTAGGGGATCGCATAAACACCTGCTTCTTTGGAGAGAGGTGGTTTATCACTATTTCTGTTTAGCATAGTATATAAAGATACAGGCGACCTTATGCCGACGCCGAAGTTCATCTTCTTGAGGGCATTTTTGAGTTTGTAAGAAACGTTTGGTATGTAGGGAATTGAGCCTAAATAACGTATAGCTGCGTCACAGGAAGATTAGAATGTTTGACCCTGGCTTTTTGGATAAAGTTACGTATCTGATTCAATGAATATCCTGCATCAGTGGCTAACTTGATGGCGCTTTCAATTTCGTGCCGTCTAGAACGGGTATCAGAGGAAACGGCGAAGGCTCTTCGAATTCGAGAACGGAAGATAGCTGTTTTGTATTCTGCGGGACAGAAAGAGCAGCGGAGCATCAGGTTGGGGACGGACGTGGGTTTATAGTAGACTTGTGTACCGAGGCGGTTGTCAGGCGATTTTCTCAATAAAACATCCAGGTAAGGCAACGCGTTGTTGTGTTCAAGCTCCATCGTAAAATTGATCGTAGGGTGCACATCATTGATTTTATCAAGGAAGATTAGAAGAGTCTCTTTTCCGTGATGCCATACAAAAAATACGTCGTCCGCATAACGCAGCCAAGTGGTAGGATGTGGGGTAATGCTGGAGAATATATTCCGCTCAATCGGGCGAAGTATATTGCTTCTGCAAGGACGGGTGAAAGTGAGGATACCATCGGAGCGCCATTATTCTGTTTATGTACTTGTCTTTGAAAACTGTAGAAGCTAGTATTAGTGACCAAGTCTATTATTTTGAAGATGCTGACGCATGATTCCTGCGTATAAAATACTGAATTTGATATGGCTTTCTTTAATGTTCTGATGGCTTCCGGAACGGGGATTGAAGGGTAAAGGCAAACCACACCAAAGCTGCCGATAATGTCACCTGGTAGAACAGTGAGTTGCTTGGCTTTCGTTATAAAATCCAGAGTGGAATTTATTACAAAGTCCGATTCAGGAAGAAAACTACGCAGAAATTTGGATAGTGCTTTCTCTAAATGGTACGTTGGTGCAGACTTCCTGGATACGATGGGTCTCAGTTCAGTTGGTTTCCGGGCTTATGGTGCTTAAATCTTCCGAAGAGCTTTGGGATCTGAGGTCCTGGTGGTAGTCTGGCGGCTTTCCTGAGATCGTCTGTAATAGCGGGTAATCGGGCTGTTCTTTGTACCTGCGCAATCCAAGAATTTAGAGGGTTCCTTTGAAGGGTTGTAGAACCAGAGTCAGTGATAAAATCTTCAAGTTTCTTATTGTAGTCTGCTGCGTCCATAATTGCTATCTGCCAGATTTGTCCGTTAGAGTCAACATTATGGACGGGTCATTTCTAAGGATCGAAACTGGCCTCGGAATTATAAATTTATTAGGCCTTTTAGTAGGATCGTACCAAGATCGTAATTTAGAAGAACAGAGCTGGCGTAGTTCATCTTTTGAGTCGTTTGGAACACATGATATTACGCTTTCGAATTCGAAAACGACGCTTTTTGGGTTCGATCTGGTTCGAAAGCATTTTACGCGGAGGCAAATAAACTGATCTTTTATTTTCCCGCAAGCAGCAGCATATAAGAGGAAAGTCATTTCACAAATCAAGCCCAGTAGAATTTCGATTACACTACATTAGCGTTATCCTACGTGTCTCTTAATTTATTCCGAAGGTTTTGATTAGTAAATATGCGTACACCAGTAAAAAAAGGCGGTCGTTTGATTGTTTGGATGCATCAACAGAGAATACGGTGATGTGATATGTAACACTGTTTGATAAAATACACTCACGGACAATGAAATTTGCGCTTCTAAAAGAAAACGTGCTACAACCACAAAACTTTGCAAATAGCTAAAGTGCGTGCTGGTATGCAAATGATCCACGTTTGGTGCGATTGCGCATGACCGCACAACCTGTGGTGGCGCTGCAAGCACGAACCGGCAGCCTTATAAACCGGAGTGTAGTCGACGCCCCATGAAAGCGAAAAGCACCGGCTGAAGCAATCGAGAGTGAAGAGTGACAAGAATGCCGGGTAGACGCCAGAGACGTCGATTTACGTAACTTACGAACTTTGAAAGAGGCCTTATCATCGGGCTAAAAACCGCAGGGTGGTCGGCGCGCCGTATAACCAGACACGTGGATCGTTCTGACCATCCCGTTGGACTGTGTTACAATACTGCCACACGTCTCCGGACAGACCATGAGGACCGCCGGTGGAGAGGATCGACGGATCGTGCGCCAGGCACAAACGGATCACACGAAGACCTAGTCCACTATACAGGCAGATGTAGCGGCTTCTGTGCGCCCGCCAACCAGTTCCTGAGGCCTCACGGAAGCGAATCTGCGAACCCAGCGCCCCTTACGAGTGCTGCTATTAACACTAGAACATCGCTGGCTCCGTTTCCAGTGGTGCCAGGCCAGAGCGACGCGAAACGCCACAGACTGGTGACGTGTGGTGTTTAGCGATGAGTGCTACTTCGCTTTGGGGATAGATGATCATCGTGTTCGGGTGTGGAGGTCCCTGGGTCAACGACGCAATCCCAACCTCGCTATCGGGCACCACACCTCCCCCACTGCCAGCATTATGGTCTGGGAAGCCATAGTCTACGATAGCCGATCAGCTCTAGTAGTGGTACGTGGATCATTGACAGTCCAGTGGTAGATGAGATCTTATGGCCCCATGTGCTCTCATTCCTGGCCGGGATTCCAGGTGCGCTATGCAGCAGGATAATGCCCGCCTGCACACGGCTCGGATTGCCCAGGACTGCCTACGTCATGTACAGACGCTTTCATGGCCTGCCTGCTCCCCGGACATGTTCCCTATCGAGCATGTGCGGGACCAGCTGAAACGCTGGCTGCCGCCGTGCGACACTATCCGGGATTTGGAGCACACCGTCCAACACATGTGGGCCAGTCTGCCAGAGGACAACATCAGGCGTCTGTTCGTCTCCATGACGGACCGTATTGCAGCATGTATCGCCACACGAGGCGGCGTGATGCACTATTGAAGATGCCGGGACTGCGTGCCACAGTTCCCTCTGTAATTATTCTGCAGCTCTGTTTTTGTCATCATGTGTACGGCGAAGGCTGGCCGGTTCCCCGACCGATCCTGTCCGGGTGAAGACCCATCGGATCCTGGCAGGATTGCTCTTGCAACGCTTTCACTTCAATAATTTTGAGAGAGTTCAATTTATCTCTGCGGAGCCAGCATGTTGGCGGCGCATATTAAGTCATGAGATGGTTATGGCCACATAGGTCTCTCACTCTGGATGTTCTTCCTGAGTTGGTGTAGTCTAGGTACACCCTTGAAATTTTTGACCGCGTAAATCAAATTTCGTGGCTATTTCCGAGATACAGCAGTTTCTACAACCAAAAACCACACAATATAAAAATGCACACAGCTGAATATGCGTGGGTATCACGTAAACAACCTCCAAATTCCCACACTTTGCGGCTTCATGGTTAAGAAACCTAGGGTATCTCCAGAAGTCTTATTCTAACCTTGTGACGTACCAGGAGATGTGACGTACCTGCCAGAAGGACGCACACGACATAAAGGCAGATAGGAATCAGAATAAAACGTCCGCTTAGCTCAATTGGTAGAGCAACTTATTCCGGAATGAGGGGACCCGGGTTCGAATCCTGGCGCGGATAGAAATGACGGAGAAATGTACTTCGTTATAATGGCACCCGAACTATCCGGATGACCCGACCGTTCAAAATCTCGCAATGGTGTGATGTTATTTCCGCACCGCGAGATAGGAAAAATAAGAGAATCCTTTCTCCAGCACTTCGAATAAAAAAAAAAAAAATAAATAAGGGGGAGATGATGTAACGTACCAGGAGATGTGACGTACCTGCCAGAAGGACGCTCACGACATAAAGGCAGATAGGAATCAGAATAAAACGTCCGCGTAGCTCAATTGGTAGAGTGACTTATTCCGGAATGAGGGGATCCGGGTTCGAATCCTGGCGTGGACAGAAATGACGGAGAAATTCACTTCGTTATAACCTCCTTGGTCCCAAAATTACGAGGCATCAATGGTGCATTTGATTTACGGCACTGGCCTATCCCTTTTCTAGAATCAGTGGCCCTCAATTGGGGGCGGGCGACCGCTTATTAGCTCATGGTGGTCATTAAACCCATAAAAAAATACACAGTCAAAATTTGTTTTTATAATGAGCATCTTGCCAGGTGCGTAGAACGAAAATTGCATTTAAGAGCATTTTTCATTAGAAACGTAACGAGCTAGTGTTAAACCCTAAGTTTGAGGACATTTGAAGAAAAACAAACATTCGAGTACAATTTGTATCCCTAGAGACATCAGATGTTTTTGAGGACAATAAAGAAAATTCAGGGATTATCATGAAAAAATCGGACCTCTGGTCAGTATAAACATTCAGAGCCAAAACATTATAACCACCTGCCTTATATGATGTTGGACCTCCACGTGCACCCTAAACAGTTCTTACCCGGCGAAGATTTCTAATGGCGTCTTGAGGTATCTAGTACCAACATATTGCCAGCAGATTCTTTAACTCTTGTAAGTTATGTGATTAAGCCACCACAGATCGAATATGTTGTTCCAACACTAACCACAGATGCTCAGTTGGTTTGATCTCTAGGGATTTTGGAGGCCAGGGAGTTTTTCTCATGTTTCCCCAACCATTCCCGAGCAGTGTGGCATAGCGCATTCATTATCCAGCTGAAAGGAGGCACTACTAGAAGGGAATGCAATTACCACGAAAGGATGTATCTGGTATGAATTGATGTTTAGGTAGGTGGCAAACGTCATAGTTTCGTGCACATGAATGACTGGGACCAGGGTTTCTCAGCAGAATATTACCCAAAGCATTACACTTCCACCACCGGCTTGTTTTTGTTTCATGGTGCATCCTAGTGCCACCACTTCTCCATGTAAACTATAACGAAGTTAATTTCTCCGTCATTTTTATCCGCGCCAGGATTCGAACCCGGGTCCCCTCATTCCGGAATAAGTTGCTCTACCAATTGAGCTACGCGGACGTTTATTTTGATTCCTATTTGCCTTTATGTCGTGTGCGTCCTTCGGGCAGGTACGTCACATCTCCTGGTACGTTACATCATCTCCCCCTTATTATTATTTTTTTTTCGAAGTGCTGGAGAAAGGATTCTCTCATTTTCCCTATCTCGCGGTGTGGAAATAACATCACACCAATGCGAGATTTTGAACGGTCGGGTCATCCGGATAGTTCGGGCGCCATTATAACGAAGTTAATTTCTCCGTCATTTTTATCCGCGCCAGGATTCGAACCCGGATCCCCTCATTCCGGAATAAGTTGCTCTACCAATTGAGCTACGCGGACGTTTTATTCTGATTCCTATCTGCCTTTATGTCGTGTGCGTCCTTCGGGCAGGTACGTCACATCTCCTGGTACGTTACAAAACAACTGGCACGTAGCGGGCCGCTCACATGGTGAAACTGGGAACGAGGTTCTTCGAACCAAACGACCTTCTTCCAATCATTCAAGGTCCTGTTTTGATGCTCGCGTGCTAATTGTAGACAGTTTCGACTGTAAACCGAGGTTATCAAGGGCACTCGGAGTGGCCTTCGGCTACGCAGCCCCATTTTCATCCGGGTACGAAGTAGTGTGTATTGAGATACATCACTTCCGTCACCAGTATTCAAATTACCTGCGAGTTGGACACAATTTCCCTCCTGTTGACTCGTTACATGCCTTCGCTCATTTCTGGCATCCATGAGCACTAGCACTGGTTGGCCCACACCTTGCCCGAGGTTCGTGTTGTTGTTTCTTTCTCCGTGGATCACTTTTTGAACGTAATAACCATGGCTGACCGTGAGCATCCCCCATGCCTTGCCGTCTTGTAAATGCTCTGACGCAGTTTTATGGAGATTACAATTTGGCCCTTGTTAAACTAGCTAATGTTCGCTGCCTCTCCCATCTGAAGAACAAGAATAACACTGATTAACAGAGCTCTATATTAGGTTTTGAATATGACAATCCGTTTTTCGGTGTAAATATGACAAGGATGGTAAGTCTGATAATATCCGAATACTTGAAAATTTTCTCGTCCTGGAGGGGGAATCCGCGTCTTCCAAATAGCGCCCGGATATGCTATCGGGTGCTATCTGGAAGACGCAGGTTCGATTCCAGGACGACGAAATTTTAAAGTTTTCGAATATTGTCTGACTTCCCATCCATCTCATATATACACCAAGAAACGGACTGTCATCTTCAAAATTTGTATTGTATGGTGTAATCCCGTATTCCATTCATGATGATCTATATCAGGCTTTACTTATATCGTTTCGCGACCTTCACACCAAGGAGGTTATATTACTGGAGACACCACTGGCTCTGCCGCCATAGGTCACAACTAATCTGTGGTGTGACGTCACAAGCAGGCAAAATCGAACTAAATTATACCGTTGATAAAACAGTAAGCTTGTGTATAATTGATAAATATTATTGAATTACTCATTTTATCTGTTTATATGCTTAGAAGCTTTTGTTCCATTGGTTTCAAAGCAGCTTCTTTTCTGCGGCTGCGTCGTGCCTGCTCATGGCGTCATTTGCAGCACGGACGGTGACTTATGGCGGCCAATGCTGCGTGGATAGGAGTGGTGTCTCCAGTAATATAATCTCCTTGCTTCACACGCGGCGTCGTTTACTCACAGCAACTTTGATTTGCAATTTGCATAAAGACGCTCTGGTCATAATGTTTTGGCTTTTCGGTTTATGTCTGTTGTCTTGTTCCAACTCTGAAGTCGATAGAGTTATTCTGGGTGTCGGTAAAACTTGCTTTTTATTGGTGTTGGTAAAACTTGCTTTTGAACTCTGAGTTATTCTGGGGTGTCGATAAAACTTGCTTTTTATTGGCTGATGTATTTCGGGCTAAATTCTTTTGTCCCATAAACATGATTTTGGCGATAACGAATTCCTAAATTGTTAATTCATTTTCTAAATTCTAATGCTTACCTCCTTGGCGTCGGCCTTCGCACGTCCAGTCATCAATCCAAATACAGTATATTCCGGTTAATTGAGCCATCAGCTAATCGAGGCAGCTGTTTCTTTGGGATAATTCTTGAAGAACATTCCAAATATTTAGTTCTTTGGGATAAAGTTTCGCATAATTAGGGCAACAGCTTAATTGGGCCAAAGTGCGCTACCTCAGGTGTGTCCCAATTAACCGTAATCTACTGCACTTAAACTGCTCTTTTAGCTTAGTTTGGTTACACCCGGGGCGCAAGAGTATTTACGACCCGTAGAGGAAATTATGTAAAATATGCTACGTGAGGTATATTTCTTGTAGTGAATGGAACCAGTCACAAAGAGAAAAAAATTCAACCAAGTTTCTATAATAGGTAAAACATCCGCAAATAGAAAGTTACCGGCACCAACTAAGGATTGAAATGTATTATATGTTGCGAACAATCACAAATTGTACGCAAAATATTCCTCATATAAGAGAATATTCGAAGCAAAAGGACTTTTTGAAATCGGGCAATTAGAAGAAAAGACATGGAGAAAGACATGGCGTAATTTACTCCCGTCAGCAGAAAAGCTGTGTTTTTTTGAAGAAGAAAGTGAGGACAAAATGTTCTTCATAGTTGTGATTAAAAATTTTCTTGCTGAAGATTTAAGGTTAGACTTAAATTGTTGTTTGTAATAGATAATTTAAGATTTAAATGTTTAACTTAGAACTTGTGAACATCATTTTTGATACTGAACACTTGTGAGTATAGAAAAACAATAACGATCTAGGATACAGAATCAGCAAGTAGTAACTTAAATTTCACAGTCCACGCTTTATTGTTCTTCATTATCACATCATCATAGAAAAATGGTGGCTTTAAATCATATCACAACATCAAGTGCTTCAATCGAAATGCACTTCCATCTACCAAGTTGTTATCTCAAAAATACACATTTATCAAGACTTCATTTTAAATACATCAGACTTGAACAATCATGAAACGCATAGCTTATTAAATTCGTTTATTTTTGTGGTGTAGTCAGCACAAAGATTGGCCAAGTTTTCGCCCTCCACTGGGAGGCTTTGTAGTGACCAAGACAACGTTAGTGAAGTGCGAAAGCTTGGCCAAATCTTTGTGCTGACTACACCACAAAAATAAACGGATTTAATACGCTATATGCGTTTCATGATCATTTATCAAAACGTTTGCTCAAATCTATTCTCTGTCCATACAACATTGTTATCTTATAAAGACATTTGATTAAAGACATCGTTCTGTACTAAGGTGAGGGATTTTCTATGCATATGGCCACATCAGCAATTTCCCCTTACATTATATTGTACTATATATTTAATTTTCTTGAAACAAAATACATACATTAAATCTATTTAGTTGGCAGGCATGGGACCAATAGCTAAATGCCATGGTTGTTGTATACATTAGAGAGTGAAATGCAAGATTTAACACTTTGTTACCACCTCCCCACGTGTGGAAGTTCAGCTTTTCCTATCACTGCCCACTTTCATGCCTGTATGATAGATGAAATTATTGTCATTAAGAAGGCATTAAAAAAAAAAAGAAAGAAAAGCAACAATGAAGAAATGGGAAGAGAAATATATCAGCAGAAAGAAAAATTAACCAATGAATGCTGTGTAGCTGCAGAATTCCCAAAAGACACACAGAAGGCAGTTCATGTACTTGCCACATGCTTTTCACCCAGTTAAAAGGCTAGCTTTTTTTCTTCTTCATCAGTCTCGTGTGAGCCATTTGGGACCTTTATGAGAATCCATCATTATTGTGAACAAAAGCAACTATGACCTTTAACAACGAATTTACTCACCTACTAATTTCACCATCTAATCTCTCTTCTCGGTTAAACATTCTGTTCTCTGAGGTACAAGCTGTTCTCATTCGAAATCGTTATCTCAACCTGCACTGCACTCAGCGTTTTCTTGCTTGCCCACTTACTACATTCAATGATTACATCCTATTCACCTCTGAACCACTGTCAGCGATGCCAAAATTATAACATTTGTTGGGAAAGTAACTTCTCATTAAGTCCAAAAACGCTAAACGAGAGGTAACAAAATTTAAATTACACGAGGACAGTGAAACTCAAAAGAAAGGTTAAATTAGAGTGTACGTGTTATTAAAGTATTGAAGGGTATCTTACCAAGAAATGATTTTCCCAAGGGATTTTTAGCAATGGCCGTTCCACAAAAACAGAGAGTAAAATCCCACAAAATGAAGAAATATAGATACAGCAAAATATATGTTATTCTTACTCAAAGTACCTTCCCTCGGATGATATGCAACGGTCCCATCGTTCAATCCACTTTTCAAAGCATGTGGCGAAGGCATTTTGTGAAAGCTGCTTTAGCGACCCCTGTACAGCTTGAATAACTGTAACGTACCAGGAGATGTGACGTACCTGCACGAAGAACGCACATGACATAAAGGCAGATAGGAATCAGAATAAAACGTCCGCGTAGCTCAATTGGTAGAGTGACTTATTCCGGAATGAGGGGATCCGGGTTCGAATCCTGACGTGGACAGAAGTGACGGAGAAATTTACTTTGTTATAATGGCGCCCGAACTATCCGGATGACCCGACCGTTCAAAATCTCGCATTGGTGTGATGTTATTTCCACACCGCGAGATAGGAAAAATAAGAGAATCCTTTCTCCAGCACTTCGAAAAAAAAAATAAATAAGGGGAGATGATGTAACGTACCAGGAGATGTGACGTACCTGCCCGAAGGACGCACACGACATAAAGGCAGATAGGAATCAGAATAAAACGTCCGCGTAGCTCAATTGGTAGAGTGACTTATTCCGGAATGAGGGGATCCGGGTTCGAATCCTGACGTGGACAGAAATGACGGAGAAATTTACTTCGTTATATAACGTTAGCATCTGTGTTGAATGTTGTGCCACGGAACTTCATTTCTTCATTGTTGGAAGCAACCAGAAATCGCACGGGGCGAGGTCAGGACTGTAGGCAGGCTGTGGTATAATTTCAAAACTGCATTTCGTAAGAAACTGTTGAACACAAGCAGCCACAAGTGGGCGAGCGTTATCATGGTGTAGGGTCCACTTGCCCACCAGTTTCGGTCGCTTAATCGATGTGTATCGTCGCAGACGCTTCAAGACTGAAATCAGATACTCAGCATTGACTGTAATTTGTGGAGGAACGGTATGCTGGTAGACTCCACCTTTATGATCAAAGAAAATTATCATCATCACCTGCCCAGCTGATTTGGTTTGACGGACTTTTTTCGGAGGAGGCAAGCCTGTGTGTTTCCAAACACTCGTTGCGAGCTTCGTGAGGGAACCGAAATAGTGGACCCATGTTTCATCGACAATTATTACTGCGTTTAGAAAGTTTGAATCCTTTGCAATAATGTGTTTCCACTCGCGATACACCTGAACTCTATCTAACAATAGTTCTCTGTTCAGGTGATGAGGTACCCATCTAGAACACACGATGCAGCAGTAAATTGTAGCGTAGAATGCGGAATGCCGACATTTTTGAAATATTAGTTGACGTCGCTATGTCTTTACACGTCATTCGTCGATCTTCTTGCAGGATTGCTCAAATAGTGTTAACGTAACAACGCTTTCAGGTCGACCAGGCGTAGGAGCGAGTTCTGCCGACGAACGCCTTTTTTGAAATCATGGTGTCCTCTAAAAATCGTTGACTCACCCACACATTTATCTTTGTAAACTTTTTCATTAAATCAACTGTTTCTGGAGTCATTTTACCCAAACGATAGCAAAATTATATAGCACAACGCATTTCACTTCTTAACTCTGAATCATTCACCTCCATAGCTGTATGGCGAAATGCAGCCGTACCTTAAGGCTGTCTTTGAATGAGTGTAACAGAAATTCTGTCCTGTATTTGTAATGCAAATTCTTTTGTACACATTTTCTCAAAAATTATTACTTTGTAGAGTTTGAAATTTTGAGCACAAATAAAAACGACCCATAGCTAATAGGTGCCGCAGTTATTTTTCTGAAAAATTTGTTAGAATTTTTTTAAAAATGCAATTTATCTGACTCGAAAGTATTCCAATTTGGCGCTAGATGGCGCCAGAAGTTAGCTTGGCATTGTTTCTGTGTGGAAGAAACGAAATCTCTCATTTCTGTCCGATTTTTTTAATTATCTAGGCCAAATAGAAATCAAAGAATGGGCACTGAAGTGAGATTGGAATCTTGTCTTCTATAAAACATCTTAAATTCTACTGTACGTTCAGTTTTTGAAGAGAAAATGAGTAAATTACCAGAAAACACTTGAATTTGAGACAGAAACTACGCCTACCTACTAAGCTCCACTCCCCAAACAATGTCATTGGTTAAAACATAACCGCGCGTATTTTGTCTTTTCATTGTGGAGCCAACGAGAGACCGCTTCCATTCTGAATATGGTAAGGTCTTCAGTCATTCGTTGACGCCAACTTCTGGGACAATCCCTCAAGACGTAAAAGCCACGCCCAAGGAGTGATATTTTGCGCCTTCCCTAATTCAGTTAGTCGTCTGCGTAGTTATGTTCCCCCTTCGCACTGTTGCCAACTCAAAAAAAAAAATATTCTCAGTTTTTATGGAACGGCCTTTGTCGGTTTGGGGATGCTCTTTCACACAGATATAAACAGACGCTGACTCCTCCTAGTGGCAGAATTGTAAAGTATGAAAGTGTAGAAAGTATGCATAAAATATTCTGTGCAACAGAAGCTATTCAATGAGAACAGATTTTCCAAATAACACACGTAGAATCAAAAACAGCGAGAAAACGTATTTACGTATATAAGCACCCTAACGAGAAAACTGCATTATTTAAAGAGGATAATGTTTGAAACCTTTACCATAGCGAATGACGTATAGTACAAAAATTTTTTCAGTATAAATTTTAGAAGGGGAGATACAGTTACAAATAGAAACACGCCCACTATCTCCACAAAACGTCAGAACTGTACAGCATAAAAAGCAAAAAGTTCCACCATCTGAAGTTTAAAGAATTTTTCAAATAAGATTTTTAGAAGCAGATATATGGAAAAAAATGGATTGTACATTTGCTACTTTGGAGGATAAATTGCGCGTTATTTTAGGCAGAAAATGCACATCAAATGTTTTTGCAGTGACCGGTATCTGACCAAAAAAGGATTTTTTTCAGTCTAATTTTTAGACGCGCGCTATGACTGCACATATGCCGGAAATAGAAATATATGTCTTTTTTTTTTTTTTTTTATTTCGAGGTTTAACGACCACTACGAGGCACTCTTAGGACTATAAGAAGTTTTCCGTCCCTAATTTGGGGCCATTGGTACCGGGAAAGGGAGAAAGCCATTGCCATCGGACAAATGCACCATTCATGCTTCCATCGGGACTCGAACCCAGGATCATCTCGGACGATTGACCAAAGGCCAGTGCCATGGACCACTCGCCATCCGGCTGCAGAAATATGTGCTTATTCCGCCTCATGGAAACATTTTTTGTTAAAAAAAATCAGAAATCATATGTCCCAACATAAATTTAGGCCGACCGATAGAAAAAAATAAAAATAAAAAAATTGCGTCTCTCCGGTGTCCGAGTGTTTTGAGGCGCTGGCTTCGGATCATACGCCGAGGTGTGGCCGTATTCGAGTCTCGAATGTGGCAAGGGGGTGTATTTATCTTACAGAGCTATCTGTCTCTCTTTCTTGGAATGCCTGGCCCCGAATTTGTGACATGTGACTACACTACGTGACATACTACAGAGGTGAAGCACATGTCAAGACGACAAATCTGCGGTGATACATTCTGTCAATGTAGCTCAGTTGGGAGAGTAACTTACTCGGGAGTGAGGGGGCGCGATTCGATCGCCGTCACGGAAAACTTTGTGTTTTCACATTGGCGCCTGAACGTAAAAATGGATCCACTGGCCGTTGGGTTTTTGAAAAATGTACAAAGGGCCCTCGATTTGTGCTCCGCAACCCGTAAACGCCCGCAGTGATTTGGAAGCTTCGTTGGTCGAGGGGTAGAGACTTCTTGCTATGAAAAAATCTAACTTATTTTCTTTGAGGTCGTAGTCCGGATCATTCACCCCATTGTTTAGCGTAAATAGTACTCTGTCGGAAGTTAACAAACCAACCAACGTGTACATCGTGCTACTGGACTTGAGTTCGTCACCCGATTACAGCAATGATGTTGTGTTCGCACTTGCAACAATACGGCATTTCCGTTTTTCTTGGAAACGGAGGACATATTTTAAGCATATATACTTTTTTCCAGTCATTTACGCTCTATGAAGGTCGTAAAAACCGGGGAGGGGGTGACAGGAAGGGAAATGCAATAAGGTGAAACGTTTCTTCGCTCCTTGCTACTGTTTCTGTGATCTTATCTCTCAATGATGAAAAAGGCATTTTCCTCACATCCTGGAAGGAACAAAGCTCCGGAAAATCGGATGCGCAATAGTCATTCTTTGTTGATATCAGCTGTCACGAATAAAGTTATTACTTGCATTAGAGTAAGGAGAAGCATTTATATTTCAGAGAGACGGTAAGAAAAACCTGAAAACTGGGTTTCTCTATAAATGTGCAAAAGTGTTAAACACCCGTTAAAAGACAAGCAAACAAATAGAAACAAACAAACGTGAATACACTTAAAAAACTTACAAAAACTGAAACTTAAAACTTACAAAATTTGAAATTTAAAACTTACAAAATGTAAACTTGGTGGGATGAAACTTAAGAGTATACCTTTGCAGAAGATTCGAAATTTACTCTTATTTACTCAGGAATGACGGATGTTGGCAGTGGCGTAGGAACGCTTTTGATTTAGGGTGGTACAAGCATATGAACTTTACACCTCAAGGATTAAGCTATTTATGGATGACCCCCTCTGATTTTCTTTGGGGGGGGGGGGGAGGGTATATTAGACTTTTTATAAAATACGTGTACTGATCAGAATTTCATTCATACGAATGAAAACTGTTATCTTCATATTATTATTAATTGTTACCATTATTATTATTATAGCTGACAAAAATTTCACATCAACAATTTGCTATCAGATAATTTATGGCATAGCAGCTTTTTTATATGCTATCGCTTTTTAATTTGTGTACGAATTTTTTTCACTAAAATACTGAGCGGGGACAAGTGAACATTACGATTAGCTAATTTCTTCCTGCAAGGTTTGGAGAAAGGGGATTCTTCAGGAAATGTTATAAGTCTTTACAAAAACAAACTAAATTTCTTATTATTTTTGCCAACATCAAAAAACTGAAACTACAGTAAGATAAAACCCACTCTAGCAGCTAAGTTAGTGCTGTTGAAGTATTATGAAGTTTATATTAAAAACTTCGAACGATACACAGATTGACAATTGATATCAAAAACATATTGGTCTGGTGCAAGCTAAATGAGGTGGAAATATCGTAGGATTGGAGTTCTATGAGTGTCATATAAAATACATAATGCACTCGTTGTATTGCTATAGATCTTAAAACTGAGAAAATAATTACTGCCCGGGCGACTCTACTAGACCCCTGATCCGCCAAAAATCGGACAAATTTTGAAGATGACAATCCGCCAAAAATCGGATTGTCATCTTCAAAATTTGTATTATACGGCGTAATCCCGTATTTCTTTCATGATTTATCTGCTTCTCCGGGCAAACACGGGATAAGATTCTTAACCTCCAGATTCGCTAAACATGAATGCCGGTTGCTTCGACTAGCGAATCCTGTGATGGTTAAATTCAAATTGATCGGAAACTTGAAACTTGGTCGTTCTGGATGGTGTAGCGGTTAGCATACCCGGGCGTTTTCTGGGAGACGCGGGTTCGAGTCTCGCTCCAGGACGATGGAAATTTTCAAGTTTTCGGATATTATCTGACTTGCCCTCCTTGTCACATTTACGCCAAAAATCGGATTGTCATCTTCAAAATTTGTATTATATGGCGTGATCCCGTATTTCTTTCATGAACTTGGAGTAAATTTGCAAAAGAGTCAGGTCTGTTTTATTGTCTGGATAATCCCCAGGATGAGCATTTACCGATGTATTTCCACAGAAATGGATATCAAGTCTGAAATATGAACAATCTACTTCATGCCATGCATCCGATGTACAGTCTTGCAAAACTGGTACATCCGAGGCTAACTCGAAATCTGGATCATTTATGTCTTATGTGACCGTGTGTTTTCACTAACCAGTGAGTCACTTCCGCTGTTTGTTCCACAACAAAATTCCGATGCATCATCGGAAAAATCATGCAATGATTCCAGCTGCTTTCTCCCTCTATAATTTCTTTTGCTTTCTCTTCTACTTATTTCTGTGTCAAGGCTCTCTTCAATTTTCTATGATCTGAACTGATTGTTCGTTTCTGACTTCTGCTGATACAAGGTTCTAAATATAATCTGAAACGTATTGCATTTGTTAAAACAAAACAAAAAACGTAATCCCACCACCATATTCCACCTTTCTTTCCAACACATATAAAACATCGATACAGTGCCATATTTACAAATATACGTACTTAGATATTTTTCAACACCGCATATAATATAACAAAACGGAATCACATTGCGTAAAACACGAACGTACTACAAATCTGACAAAGGAAACATCGGACGCTTAGTAGGGACTAGCGTCGCACATACACATCGCGGAACCTTGGTTTATCAAATGTAATATGGTTTCGTCTTAGTGGTTGGCCACACACAATTCTAGAACCCTTCCTAAGCGCCACGATTACATATTTATCATTACAACTCATGTCTACTGTGACCCAAAGATGGTGCTCAAGGCGCAGCGTGCAAATTCTTTTGAGCATCACGGGTGATGGATGCTCATGACAGTCAACGTGTTAAATCAGGTGTGTACACTAGCTGATTGAGTCTCCTCAAGACCGGCAAATTAACACGTCATCCCAATGCTAATTGCTTTCGAGTTTCTGTAGGAGTAAGGATCTTTTGTGGGCTTTAGAAACCCAGAAGAGAAGCCAGCTAAGCTGTAAATAGCAAAATTCTCCTTTAACAATCGACTACCGCACTTAACCATTGCTACTTTAGTCAGCACGACTTTCTCTCACTCCCTCATTTTTTATTTCTATGTAATATTACCGTATGTATAATAACATTATTTGTATAATGTAATGCATTTTAATTGAGTATTTGAAATGAAAGGTAACAGAGTTCTATTTCCTCTAAAATGTGCAAAACTAATTTTTGTTGGAGGAGGTGGTCCTAAATAATTTTTCGTGGGGGGCGTAGTCTTGCGCCATGCCACTGGGTGTGGTGGTCATGCGTTTTGCTCATTACATCCATTTTTTTACTTAATTAGCACAATATTATTTATAATGATACGATTTTTATAATACTATTATTTATTTATTTTTTTTTATTTTTTTTTTGATTGGAGGTTTAACGACCACCGTGAGCAACTCAATGGGCTATAAGCAGTCGCCCGTCCCTAATTTAGGGTCACTGGTTCCAGGGAAGGGAGAGAGCCAGTGCCGTAAGACAAACACAACATCCATGCCCCACCGGGATTCGAACCCGGACCCCTTTCGGACGAATGATCAGAGGCCATCGCTTGGACCACTGCGCCACCGGGGCGGCAATACTATTATTGTAACGTATCTTAGAGGTCTGCACGGGCCTGATTTGGTGAGCCCGGCCTTACCCAAGCCCGTGCGCTAAAGCCCCAGCCCGGGCCCATCAATTGCAGCTCTTGTTTAGGCCCAGCCCGTGATATGCCATTTGGTATTATTTTGTCTTTCTATTGTATTTTATTAAAATGTGAAAATTAAATAATGAAATGATATATTATTGAAAATATTTAGTTGAATGTAAGCCTAAAAATATTAACTAAACTTTGACAATTATCGAAAATTATAACCTTTAAAAAGAAAAGAAAGAAAAAGGAAGATTAAGCGCGTTCAGAATCTCCCTTTCTCTGAACTATTAAGCTACAAAAGTCAATCCTTACAGAGATTAGGGATAGGAGAAAAAAATCGATGTCGTCCCCCTCTGTCTCATACGAACACACACAGACCCGCAGACATCCTCCGTACCCCACTCTACACAACACACACACACACACACACACACACACACACACACACACACACACACACACACTTGCTCGGGGTCGAATCTTTTTGCTGTCAACAAGCCCAAAAATGGTTTTACCATCTTAATACCTATAGGTTGGTAAAAACACTGTATGTGTCACTCCTTGCTTTTCTGATTACGCCCTGGGCTATGTCATGGAAGTAAGTAAAGCCAGCGAAACAGTTAAACACACCAGGAAATCGGGTAACATTACTTTTTTTTTCTTTACCATTGCGATAAAACAATGGGTCGACTTGGTCCTGCCCGGTCGTAAGTGTCTGGGAAAAACCTGGCCCGGCCCGTTGCTTTGTTCTCTAAATTAAAAAATGGCCCGACTCGGCCCGTGCAGACCTCTAACGTATCTTCTGATCCTCTGACAGCAAGTTAGCGATTTACCATCTTACCGTACTTTTTTCTTCTTTCTTTCTTTTTCTCTATTAATTATTTTTTTTCTGTCGGAAGCAGCACAGTTCAGCTGATCGTTTCCTTGAAAACGACACCCACACACAAATTTTTCTTCATGTTTTGGAACAGGAAATAATCACGGGGTTGAAGTATGTACTGTGAGAAAAAATGGTTTAGTTTCTGTGAGCAGCAATTCCTTACAGCAGCGCTCTCTAGCTTTGTGCGCAGGTGTAATATCGTGAAATCCTTCCAGCGTCGTTTCACTTTTATGGCATCCCTTAAAGTTGGCATGATTGTAGTGTATGAATTCCATTGAGTGTTTTCTTATGTTTCAAGCAGTCTGCAAGCAGAATTCCGTCAGAAATCTATATTGCAGTGACGATAATCTTCGCAGTCTTTGGTTGTGCTCTGAATTTGTTGGAAGGCTGAGAGCCTTGTGCTCCCATAGCTTGGATGCTCATCTGATACCAAGATTCTAGTGATAAATCCATTTTTCATAGCCAGTGACTATTCTGCAAAAAAAAAAAAAAAGTTTGGAGATTTTCTTCACAAAATCTTAACTTTTATTAGCATATGTTAATTATCGGCTCAGTAGTTCAGAAGTTTTACTCTCTGCGTATTTCTTCATTCTGAGATACTGCAGAGCAGCACAAAGAGAAGTTTGTTTATGGTATTTTCTTTTACGTTTTGCGCGGAATGATAATGAAGGGCCAAAAATGTCTCCTGATTTCTCATTAAGCGACAGCTGGTTGCTGAGAATGTCACAGATCAGAATCCACAGAAGGTCAGAGGTCAAAATCTATCTGTGCTCATTGCAGCGGAAGCTAGATGCATGTTCTTCAGCACCTGAGCTTAAACAAAAAGAAAGCTGCAAAACAATATTGCTATTCAAATTCATCCAGGGGGGTACTGATAAGACCCGCTACCCCCGCACATTACGCGCGCGCGCGCGTGTGTGTGTGTGTGGTGGTGGTGGTGGGGGGATGCTTGTGATTAAAAGGGCACAAAAAGATTTTGTATTTTTTTCGGAAACTTCGTATGAAACTGGTTAAAGAAATAGCCAGGAATTAAGGCATATGAATAAACAAAGACATTGCTCTTTCCACGTTTAGCAACGCACAGCAACCGAAAAATTGTTATTCGGCTGCCGCCGGGGAATTGAATCCCGGATCTCTCGATATCTAGCCGCGCGCGTTAGCCTTACAACACGGTGGCCAACAATCCACGGAGCTATGTGCGTTTTTCTGTCAGCATCTGACATTATAAATCCGTAAGATGGGCTCAGCTACTGAGACGTCTCCATCTGGTGGACATTAACGGCACTGACTGTATGTTAATTATAGCAGTTAAATCCAAAGTGGAAATCCTCCAAATACGTGGCGTCAGTGAATAAACAAAGACATCGCTCTTTCCACGTTTAGCAACGCACAGCAACCGAAAAATTGTTATTCGGCAGCCGCTGGTTTGGTTATTCGGTCGCCGCTGGTTTGGTTGTTCGGCCGCCGCCGGTTTAGTTGTTCGGCCGCCTCCGGTTTGGTTGTTCAGCCGCCGCTGGTTTGGTTGTTCGGCCGCCGCCAATTTTTCGGTTCCTGTGCGTTGCTAAATGGGGTAAGAGCAATGTCTCTGTTTATTCACCGACGCCACGTATTTGGAGGATTTTCACTTTGGATCTCGCCCTTCGGATTTAACTGCTATAATTAACATACAGCCAGTGCCGTTAATGCCCACCAGATGGAGACGTCTCAGTAGCTGAGTCCATTTTACGGATTTATAATGTCAGATGCTGAGAGAACAACGCACGTAGCGCTTTGGATTGTTGGCTACCGTGGTGTAAGGTTAACGCGCTCGGCTAGATAGCGAGAGATCCGGGATTCAATTCCCCGGCGGCAGCAGAATAACAATATTTCGGTTGCTGTGCGTTGCTAAAACGTGGAAAGAGCGATGTCTTTGTTTATTCACTGACGCTACGTATTTGGAGGATTTTCACTTTGGAATTAAGACATTTGTGAATGAAGTATTAAAAAGAAAAGCAACTTTTTTTTTTTTTTTCAGTAAATAAATAAAATGTTTAAAAATCATTTCCTTTGCTTTAGTTAATAAAAACTGGATGACGAGATTGCAGCTATTCCCAGAGAACTTGAAACCCCTTTTCACAGCCGTAGCAATAATTCCTATGCATGTATGTTAACAAGAGAATGTAAAAGAAATGTCAGTTCAATGAGTGGAATTTTTATACCAATGATGGTAAGGTGTTATGCATTACACTTGTTTGCACATAACTACGCATCATTCAGAATATAATAGACTAAAAGGTGTTCTTCGCGAGAACGGAGAAACAGAGACCTGTATCATTTTTTAATAACAGAATTAAGAGAAAAACTTTTTACTGTGTGCAAAAGATTGCTGCATTATGGAATTAGAGTAAATAGTTTAAGTAGCATCAAGTTTTTTTGTGCTATAATTCCTAATTGTTCCTTAGTTATTTGCTTACCTATATGTTCTGACATTTCGTATAAAAATGGGAAAAGGTCGTTATTCAATGTCACACGGCAGCTGCATGTTTTAAGTGAGTGTGATCGTGAGGCATTTCAAAGAGGCTGGTCTTAGTTTTCTAAAAGAATAAATTTTGCGTGATATGATTAACTTTGGCGTAAGTGTTTAGTAGTACTTTGTATCGGTATAAAATAGAGCAATCATTTTAATTACGATATACACATTTGTGTTTCACGCAATAAAGTGTAATAATTTTGGTTTAACGAAAAATACTCGTAAGTTCCAAAGAATTTAATTTATTAAAAGTTAAAAACATGGAAGTTAAAATTTTTAGTAACAGCAAGCTAACGTAGTTTCGGAAAAGGGCCTCCAAAATAGGGGGGGGGGGGAGTTTTTCCAGTACGCCACTGAATTCATCTCCAAGAATATTTATACAGCTTTGTGAACTTATCTTTGTAAGTCTGTCGGCTGGCTGTGTTTCGTACACGCTCGCTGTCCGTTACATACAACGCCAGTGGCGCACCCAGGAATTCTTGTTGGAGGGGCTGTATATACACAGTATATATATATATATATATATATATATATATATATAGCATACGTACACAATGTGTGTACATATATGTAGTGTACGCCTATAGTTTATTCACGGTTGTGACGTACGTCGCTCTTAATCTCTTTGGGAAGAAAACATCATGTAATAGAAAACACTGTACTTTTTTGTAGATGTAAAATAATATTTTTGAATGTTTAATTAGTGACGTACGTCGCTCTTAATCTCTTTGGGGCTTTGAGAAGAAGAAACTATGTAATAGAAGGCACTATGTAATTTTTTGAACATGTAAAATAATATTTTTAATGCTTAATTTGTGACGTACGTTGTTCTTAATCTCCTTGGAGGGGGCTAAACCCCCTCCGTGGGTGCGTCAATGTACAACGCACACTTCTTTTTATTCTTCGATCTCCGCAAAGCTGAAATAGTGGCTGATGCGATGCCTCATATTTCGTTTCTGATATTCGCCTTTAAAAAATGAGAGTTATGTATAAACTCCTCAATATATCGTAGCCGCAGGATTTGCGTAAATTGTAGACAGAAGCAAGAATTTGAAAGAAAACACAAAAGTGCAGAAGATATTGGAGTCCAGAAAATTATTGCTACAGGAGAATAAAAGCTTACATGCAGAAATGCATGAAATAATTTCAAGGATAGGGAATGAAGAAGTGACGCTGGAGATGAAGTGGAATTGTTATTTTTCTAGCATATAGAAGAAAGATATGTTTATAGATTAAGATAATACAACGTAGTTGTCACAAATGTTTATTTTTTCAAGCCGATCATGGTTTCGCTGGGTATTGACCTAGCTTCATCAGGACGAATGGCACGTAAATATTCAAATTGTATATGACATCATAAATGGTGTTTACAGTCACGTGTTTTGGTTAGATGCTTCCACGCGTTTTATAGAAATGGCGTGGATGCCATGTCATTAACAGGTTGCGAAGACTTCTGATATATATGGAAAGCTTCCAAAATATCAAGTTTGGAGGTTGAATCTGGCTTGTCAATAAGTTTTGCTTCTTCAAAGAGAAATTTGTGGTCCTTTTTCGTAACAGTGTTTAGCCATCGATGACTTCTTTAGGTCACAATTCCGAATGTAGGTCTTGTGCTCCTTCAATCGAAAACGCAAGGCTCTACGGGCCTGTCCTATATACGAAGCGCCATATTAAAAGAGCACAAGACCTACATTCGGAATTGTGACCTAAAGAAGTCATCGATGGCTAAATACTGTTACAAAAAGGACCACGAATTTCTCTTTGAAAAAGCAAAACTTATTGCTTGCTTCTACTGCTTTATTCCGTGCTCCATAACCCAAGGCATGATGGGTAAGGGCAAGTCTCCCTGACAAGGACATCATGCCACTGGAGAGAAACAAGTGACTGAAACATCATCTCTCTTTTGTTTTAGGTTCGCCGACATTGTTACAGCCCTTTTTGTGGGTAACTAGAAAGGGTTGGTGTCAGTCATTCCCCAAAACGACCACTTTGGATGACAAAGCTAAAGAGATAGCAATGATTTCTGATGCGCAGATTCACTCCTTTCAGCCATTTTCGCCCCATTTCTTAGAGAGCGAATGAATCCGCTCGACTTGATTTGTGCACATTTTGCTAACCCCGAGTTTTTTCGTTCCATCCCGTTAAAGGGTTAAATGTTACAGCACAATACAAGAAACACGTTTCTTGTTTGCTGAAAGGATAGCTACAGTAAAAAAGTCCGGGAAGCTTTGAGGGATTTTTATTTCCTCGTGAAAATTATTTCCGTTTAATGTGGCAATCAGTAAGGTATTCTGTTTCTCATGAAAATATGTTTTCAGCTTAGCTTCGTACTGTTTACTTTAAAAAAATATATCCATGGGTTTAACCGAGGAAGAATTCTTACGTGTGTGTGTGAGATAATGACGAAGTGTTGAATTAATTTATAGCGTACGCAAGGAAGATTACGAAAAGAAATAACAACATCCAAATGACCTTCGAACAAACTGTCGTTGTATTACATTCCTTCCCAAAATATAAAAGCGCTCACGGCAAGAATAATAAAGAGAACACGTGTATCTTAAAAGCGCAGTTCTGAGACACCAAAATTGTAAGCAGAAGTTATTTGTCCTTGAAACAACGGACTTGTCCCTCCGGTTTTCCTTCCAAATCGAAAGTGAACAGAACGACTAAGCTGAATGGATCGCTGTTACTAAAAGCCGATACGGAACGGAGTAATGTTTTTTTAATTTTGACTTTGCCTATGAGTTTTTCTTTTGCCCCCTAGGCTTCTTACGTCATAGCATTGATTATAAATTTTAATATTTTGTCGGCACCCTGTGAAGAGTATTTTTTTTTATGATTATATTTCTGTATAATGCATTTCACTTGAAAAAACAACATGTATTTCGTTAATTTTTTTTTACGTAGAAATACATCAACATTTTTCAAAAATATGTACACATTTCTTCAGTGGCGTAATTAGCGCAACGCGCCCCCCCCCTTCCCCAGCAAAATTTATTTCAGCACTGCCCAAGCACAATGATTTTCCCAGGATTTCGAACACGAGGTAGGATGCGTTTTTCGTGGTGTGTGTGTGGTGGTGGTTCCAGGTGAATTCGTCGAAAACGAATTCATCGAAAATAAATGCGTCGAACGGAGAATTCATCGAAAGCAAATTTTTCAATAATTCGGGCTTCACGTGAATTCATCGAAAGCGAAATGACCGAAAAATGCAATATCGTAGGGTAAGCTTTTCTTAAAAACTTTGACTATAAATGGAATGTGGCAATACCCACAAAAATATTTGGGGAACGTACAAACATTGCATTTTTTATATCTTCGTGTACACTTTTACGTAGGGTGACCACAAAACCGATAGGGAGTCTTATAAGAATCAGACTTTTGATTTCACCGTGTCTGCTTTACTCGTACGTAGATCGCCTCTAAAGATTGCGATTTTATTGCTGTCTCCTCATCGTGCTCTTCAGCATTGGTTCAATGGAAAAACAAATTATTTGTATTGAAATAACTTATTGTAATGTTGCTCTTCTACCAAGGCAATACAGGCCTCGGGATAGGCCATTTTAGCAAATTTGAAACCACAGGATGTAAAGTTAACATAAAAAAATGAAAATAATAATGACACACTTTTACTAAGGCGAAAAACAATAGTTTTGGGCCCTAAGCCTCGGCCTTTTTAGAAATTTTTAAACTGCCCTGTTCATATTCATAAGGTTTTCAGAACATGTCAAGTTTGTGATATTGCGCTCTTACTCGAGCACATTTTTTTTTTTAATTCGGCCTAGGCAGTGGCCTTTTCAACAGTTTTTATTCCGCCGTGATCATATTTATAAGGTTTGGACACCAAGATAAATTAGAAAAGTTGCGCTTTTACTTAACCATCAAATATTTAAAAATAGGCCCACGATCTAGGCCTTTATAATAGCCTTTTTTCCGCGGTGATCAGAGAGGTTAGAGAGGTTAGTAAGCGTAGGCATAACCTCTCAAGAAAATGCACAACACTACTAACCTCTCTGAGACATTTAGAGAGGTTAGTAATGTTACGCATTTTCTTTGGCACTAAAAATATATATTATGCCTAGGCGTAGGCTTTTTAATAGTTTTTATTTCATCGTGCTCATATTCATAGGGTTTAGACACCAAGTCAAATAAGTATCATTAGCTTGACTTGTTATGTAAGCGTAATGAATGTATTCCGTCTTGCTCATATACATAAGATTTAGACATCAAGAATGGTATTTTCCCCCTTTTACTTAGGCATCAAATATTAATCCATAGGCCTTTGCGCACATCTAAAACCAAGAAACTGCAATTTTTACACGGCCTATGGGTATCGGCACTTGTCCACTTGGCCAGCTGTTTAGTGGTCACTTGTCCAGTTGCCACTTGTCTTAAACTCCATTTCGATGAACTCGTTTTTTTTTTCTGAAAAACTGGTAAATCTGTGAAATGTTTGTTATATAAATTTATTCTCGGTGAATTTGCATTCGACGAATTCATTTTCGATGAATTCATTTCACGTTTCCGAAAAGTCGTCTTTCGGTAAATTGTTCGCTCGATAAATTTGTTTTCCATGAACTCGCGTTCAACGAATTCATTTTCGATGAATTCGTTTTCAATAAATTCGTTTTGATGAATTCGACTGCTCCCGGGGATGGTGGTGGTGGTGGGAGTCAGGAAATCAGGGATAGTGTCTAGAAAAGTAAGGGTGGGGGCTTCCTAGAGTCCTGTAGTTTTAACTTTTTAAGTAATTATTGGAACAGAAGTATACAATGCAAGGTTATCAATCAGCCAATCAGAATTAACACGGTGCGCGAACCGATGCATGAACATGAATATATATTTTATCGCAAGAAACGAATTCGGTGAAAGTATTTAAATGGTTAAGGTTAATGACTATGATGTATTTAAATGGTTAAGGTTAATAACTACAAGGTATTTAAATGGTTAAGGTTAATGACTATGATGTATTTAAATGGTTAAGGTTAATAACTACAAGGTATTTAAATGATTAAGGTTAATAAATACAGCATTTAGTGATTGTTACTGGATATAGTTGCATACAAATAAATAATTTAGTGTTTTATACCGTAAGAATGTAATATGGGCTTACGTAGCTACAGATATTTATCTGCATATATGACAAACCTTCAGCAGTACAGCCACTTTTACTTTTAGAAAAAATATGAGTATCGTAATGCCCTGTGTCTCTCGGGTATTTTGCAGCGACAGGTAGGCAGTGAACACTTTCATGACCAGTGGTACTGATGTCACAGAAAGCAGTCCGCACATAATATTTTCACAGGGATTTCCAATTTCATAATCATCCTTCTTATTTCCACTTGTTTCTGAAGTATTTCTTTTCATAAAATATCTGCTTCTAAACTTTGAACAATTGATGTGCTAAACAAACCATCATTTTTTTCATCGGAACAGGCACTTGAGCTTAACTGACTCGGCGGCAAAAAGAAGTGGTCGAGTTTTGGGCAGTTTCTTTTGCCACACTCCTTTTTCTTTCGCCGATACTGTGTTTCACTTGGACGCTATTGTGACATTTTGCAAATGAATGTCGTTCACTTGTACACATATTCAAGTTTCCACACAGAGAATGGGATAGACGTACTTACTGTAAGGAAGAACTAAAAGCAGTAGCAGCATGTAATTGTTTTGTTCGAAACTAAAATAAAGCCCTTGAAGAAACCACCTTTTATACATAGCAGTTCTGCAACTGCTGTGAGTAAATGTTGGCGCCTGTCATGTACATAGTCCTAGGTAACTGACTGTTTTCCCACATCATCCACGGGGAATCCCCATGTAGACTCACAATTTTCCTCAGCAGCGCAGAGAGAGAGAGAGATAGAGATTGGAGAGCGATTGTATTGTTTACAACCTATTGCAGAGCGATTGTATTGCAACCCGAAGCCAAAGGGCCGAATAGCTTCAATCTGTAGGCCATCTAGCGTTTTAAAAGTGAAACTTGACATTTATTTAGGCAAATCTATGTATATCTTACAGGAAAATTTAAATTTTTGGGTTAAATGTGGTTTTTTTTTTTGTGTGCGTGTTGGAATTTTTCATAAAACTATAACTGGCAGCTGCAGTACGCCCCTTCGTCACTCGCGCCCCCTCCCCCCACCTGCGGGGTCTGGGAGGTCGTAGTTACCCCACTGCATTTCTTACCTTTTTCATATTACCCATTCCTTACGTACTCTGAATTTATGCTATTCCCTTCCTTTGCAAGTATGCTTTCAAAATACAAAATTTCAATATATTCACCATTCATACTAATATTACATGGGATAATAATCATCTGATTGTGTAGATGTAATCGTCATTAGATGAAGATATCTTAACTTGCTGATGTAATTGTCGCATTCTTTTGATGTAATTTTATCACCTGTCCGTCTTCTTGAATTGAGCTCTATTCACATCTCCTATAGCAACAACATAAGCGAAGCCTTGGACTTTAACCGTTGTTAATCCCGCCATTTTCCCCAGGTGCAATTCAACAGTGTTCTAAAATATTGGTAATGACCACCTCCCAATTGTAATCAAGATTGACAGAACCTCTAACATTGACACTGCTCAGAACCTTGGAAACCTCTGACACTGCTCAGAACCTCTGGCATTTCAAAAAGCTAATTGGAATTTTTAAGAGAAACTTTGGACAATTATCTGGTTAAAGCATATCAACAGGAAGACTTTGAAACAAAATGGCATCATTTCAAGGACTCGGTTATAAAAGTTGCTAAAATGGCAATTCCCAGAGGCAGTGGCGCACTCAATTGGCGTTGTCCCAGGGGCCTGGGACAACGCCAATTAGTGCACCCATGAGGTATAATTTGGTCCTTCGTTCTTTGTTACTGGCTACTTATTTTTAAATATATTTGTATATAGTTTTACATAGTTTTATATCATTGGAAATGTACTTTAACATGGCGGAGATATTTTTATCGCTTTCCAATATTTTTGGAGATGTTTTCTACGGGATGTATTTTAATTTGCATCTTCAATATTTTGGGCCACCCTCATAAATAAATCCTGGGTGCATCACTGCTCAAAGGCAACTTTTGAAACTTTGTTCCAAATGTTACGCACATTGAAACTTTTAGCCTCTCATTCGGATACAAGACAACCTTCACACAGCTCTTCTGCATAATCCTCCAACTGCGATTCGAATGGAACTTTACAACACGAACGCTGAAATTAAACGTTTCTTTACCCTAAGAGAGATAAATAGAAGACAAGTTACAGTGAAGATCATGAAATACAAGACTTTGGAAACTTGTTTAACAAACTGATAGGAATCAACCACAAATTGATAATGCAAATACCATTCTTTGCACAAATGGATCTCCGGCGCGTAATGACTGGGAGGCAGCTGATATCTTAGGTCTACATTACCAAGAAGAAAACAAACTAAACTTCACTAGGATTAACAGGACTACATTTAAACTTGCCAGTAAGCTCATTCTCCTCTGCAGATAATCATCCAGTGATAACCATATATCGTACAAGGGTAATTTTTCACTTGAGAAACTGAAACTTATGCTCCAAGAAGTTAGACCAAATAAATTTCTTGGTCCTAATGCTATTCATGATCTGATGCTTTTCAACTCATTCCAGCTAGGTGAAAGGCTTGTGGATGTCCCCAACCTCTCTTGGAATATTGGCAGACTACCAAAAGGCTGGAGCGGTGCTTGGATTATTCTCATTCGGAAGTGAGACAAAGAAGCTAACTGACCAAGTAGTTACAGGACTGTTGCTTTAAGTAGCATTTCTTGTAAACTTTTGGAAAAATTGAGTTTGAATAGAACAGTACTGTTTCAAAAAGGGTCAGAGAACTACTGATCAATTTTGTCTTGTCAAAATGTCAGAAATGCTCACAACAGAAAGCCTGCAAATCACACTCTCCCTTCTTTTATTGATCTCACTAAAGCTTTCGACAGGGTTTGGAAGAACAAACTAATTGACAAATTGTTCAGATACTTTAGGATCAATGGGATTTCTGAATTTTTTAAAAACAGATCATCAGTGTCAAGCTCAACTAAAGCATTCTCCAAAAGATTAGAATTAAGTCAACAAATTCCTCAGGGCTCAGTCCTTAGCCCAACTCTATTCTTGCTCTTTTAGCTGAACTCGAACCTCAAATTTCTGCACCTTGTAATGATGATTTATTTGAGGGCGATATTGTCATTTGGAGCAGAAACTAGGATTTACTTTCCATAGAGAGATCCATCAATAATTTCTCTTGTTAACGTCAATGCTTTCGCCCAAGTTAACAAGTTATATTTCTGTCCTAGAAAATTTATGACCCGTCTCTTCATCACAAACAAGCAACGGTTTCACGTTTAGCCTAATATTGTATTCAAGGGGCAACTTCTGAAATATGTTAAGCATCCTAATTACCTTAAGTTTACCTTGGATCTGTAAGTTACCCGAAACAAGCGTATTGAACAAATTGTTAACAAAAGCACAAATAAATTCAATATCCTCAAATATATCTCTGGGAGAGGCTGGAATACTGATGTCAAAATACTAAAATCACATATACTTCCTTAATTGGACATACTCTATACTGACAAAGCCAACCGACACCTTGAAGAGAAACACAACAAAGCATTTATTGACATACATTAGTACGGTGTCGGTCGGGAGAGCCAGTTCCTTGCCACCTGGTCACCGGCTGCCTCATGGTTTACCAGCTCGCCAGCGTCATTGTACCTGACGGTCGGCAGATTTGGTATTTGACCTTTTTGAATCAGAAATGCATATGTAAATATCAACAATCTGTTTTCAAGATCTTTGCACAGCTTGGAAATTTACCGCATGGTTTTTTTTTATAAAGGGCTGTACGTGTTTACACAGCAAATTGTTTTTTGTGACACTCATCTTGTATTTTTTTTTCTTACATTGACGTTCAAGTTGGTTCGTCTTTAGTTTACATTTTGAGTATAAATATTGCAGTTAGTCATTAGCATAGTGCTGTATAAACATAGAAATTGTTTCTGCAGTGTAGTTTTTTGTAATTTTGTTCTATTTTGTTTCCCGAACATGTTTGCACTGTGCTGTATAATTGTACATAGTTTTCAAAATATTGCGGAACAAGTAATCCATCTTATTTGCATCAGAATGTCCAAGTTTAGTTATTTCCTGTTATTAAACATTCCAATGATTTGTCTGATAATCAGTTTTTTTAAATTGCATAGTACTGTACATCCTTGTAAATATGTTGTGTTAAAACTCACTGTCATATCGTACCTTCTTTCAAGAGACATGTTGACTAATGATTCTTACTGTATTTATTTTTGCACAAGTTAGTCAATTGCATGGTGTTGTACTCATGAGTAATATATTTTGAAAAACATTTTACCTATTTTGTTCTTTTGTGTGTGGTGATGCTTGGTACTATCATTCTTCTATTACTACATATGGATAGTGAGAATATGTTAAAGCTTTATTCATCGTGTGTTTTCTTATTATACTTACATTTTCTATCTGGTCAACAGAATAGTGTTCCATTTCTGTATATGGTCCGATTTTGATTTGTAACATGTTGACACTGTGCTATATATCTGTACATTGTTTTTGAATATTGCCGAACAGGTAATATACACTGCTGGACAATTGCTAAGGACGGATCATAAACGGCTATATATAGCGCATAAAAAAGTAAGTGTGGTTGGATGCCAAGTGAAATAAAATAATGTCAGAATGCCAGGACATTACAAGAAAGACAATTTATTGTGCTCTGAAATCCAGAAGGCTTTGGAACGTGTTCAAGGGAGAAACAGGCCATTTTGTGCAGAATACGTAAACGTGAAAAAAATGCAAATACGTCCGCAGGCGTTCCGGCGTAAGTTGTCAATACGGGATATGGCCACCATGGAGGGCGATGCAAGATTCCACACGTCGTGTCATGCTTTGCACAACATTATCAAGCAGCTGTTGGGGTAATTTATCTCATTCCTCTGTCAGTGCACGGATGAGGGTGTCCTTGTTTATTGGAGAGCATTGGCGACCAGCAACACTCCTCCCCAAAGCATCCCACACATTTTCAATGGGATTAAGATCTGGAGAACGTGCTGGCCATACGAGGCGTTGAATATCCTCGCCCTCAAGACACTCCTGGACAGCGACTGTTCGATGACATGTTGCGTTGTCGTCCATGAAAATGAATCTATCACCGACAGCACCACGGAACATGCGAACATGAGGTAGCAGAACATCATTAATGTATCGTTGGCCAGTCATAGTCCCAGTTGGATGCACATAGAGGGACGTACGGCCATTGATCATGATGCTAGCCCATACCATGACACTACATGTCGGATATTGGTTCCTTTCCTGTATGTTTGCTGGACAATATGCAGTACCACTATCACGCCAGATCAGTTGTCGTCGATAATCAGATGATAGACTGTATCTACTCTCACCTGAGAAAAGGACAGCAACGACTGGTCGTCGTTATCAGTCCAATTGCGATGTTGATGGCACCATTGCAAACGGTCGGTACGGTGACGTCTGGACAATGGGATGCACACAACAGGACGGCGGGCGTATAGTCCTCCTTCATGCAAACGTCTGGGAACAGTTTTTCGGGAGATCCGCTTGCCAGTAGCAGCCATAAACAGATTTGCTACCTCACTAGCTCTGCTGCGCCGGTGTCTTCTTGTTGATAGCACTATGTACCGATCTTCTGCAGGTGTCGTACTGCGAACACGACCTTCTCCGTGACGTTTGCTACACTCTCCATTTGTTTGAAATGATTTCCAAAGCCTTGAAACAGCACTGTGGCTGACGTCGAACTCCTGGCAACATCTGTTATTTTTCGCCCTTCTTCAATCTTGCCAATAATACGGCCACGCGTAAAATCATCTAGGTGATGTCGGAAAGACATACTGAAAATTGCAAGTTCGTCAATTGATTCTTTCCCTTTCAACTTTGCGTTTGAACAACAACTGTCAATACGCGTCAAATCCTTTATATCTCTTATCAGCGCTATGACGTCACGAACAAGTTCGGCAATCCAAAATTTGCATACGCACAACACGTCTTACTGTATCCCGCACTTATGCTAATTTCCACATTTTCCTGCCTTCCATTTTATGGTTGCTATCGTTGCTATTGTCATCCGTCCTTAGCAATTGTCCGGCAGTGTATTATATTTACACCAGGAAGTCCAAGTTTGTTCTTCTCCTGATATTCATCATTTCATTGATTTGTCTTATGATCAGTTTGTCAATTGCTTTGTACTGTACATTCTTGTAACTATGATGTGTTACACCTTACTGTCTTATTGTATTTTTTTTTTTTTTTTTTTCAAGAGAAATGTTGTCTCCTGAAGCTCTCAATATTTTCTTGAACAAGTTTGTTAATCGCACAGCAATGCACTTATGAGCAATAAGTTTTTTTTTTTTTTTTTTGTTAAAATCCTTCCTAAATGCCCAGACATGCTTGTCGCTGTTCATTTATCACGAGCTGTAATTTTGCTCCATTTTTCAACTTGTGCACTATGCTGTATATTTTTATATAGGTTTTAGTGGTTTAACGATCTTTGATCGTATTTTATTTGTATTAAGACGTCCTTATTAGTTCGTCTCCTGATTTCTACCTTGAATAAAGATATTTTGAAACCACCTATGGCCTTAATGCGTGAACTGACCCTTCGAGACATGCTTTCGACAAGGTTTTGGAACTCAGCGATAGGTATGCGCTTGCATTCAGTACATAATGCTGCGCTAACTGTTGCTCAGAAGTAGACCTTGGTTTCCAACTTCTTATGCGGCTCTCTAATTCATCTCCTAGGTACTCTATAGGATTAAGATCAGGGTTCTGTGTTGGCCAGTCCACACACGGTACGGAATTATCGTCAAACCACGCGGTTAAACAGCCCTTGCTTTATGGCTGGGTGCATTATCTGCTGGTACCAACAAGGCTCGGTTCCATAGTATTGCCACAGCGTTGGTAGGGCATAATTGTCCAGAACATCAAGGTAGACGTGCTGGTTAACAAGTTTGTCCACGATAACCAATGGGCCGGGACCATACCACAAAAAAAAAAAAAAAAAAAAAACACCCCCACACAAGTACACTGCCAGCTCCAAACTTGACCGTAGTAACAGTAGTACACTGTGGTAAATAGCGTTCCACCGACTGCCGGCATACCCACACACGATTAACAGACTGATGGGTCGTGTATCTAGATTCACCAGTCCATAGGATCCGTTTTCATTGATATACGGTCCACGTTAAATGTTTTTTACACCATGCTAAACAACAAGTAGCATTCCGAGTGGAGACAAAAGGCTTATGAGCAGCTTCACGACCACGGAAACCCATGGAATGAAGTTATCTGAGAATGGTACGTGTACATACCGAGGTTCCAGCATTTTTTACTCATCTGTATACTGAGGTCCTGTGCAGTACTCCGTCGATTAGCTGTAACGACTTTCCCGTGGCTTCGACGTCCTCTATCACTGATTTTCTTTGGTCTGCCGGTATGATTTGCTGCTTCAGGCACGCCAGGTGTCTTCCACTTATTCAGTACATACAAATCAGTTGACTTGGGTATGTTTAAACGCCTCTCGGTTTCTCTTATGACAACCCACTAATAGAACACCCAACAATCTTTCCTTTCTCGAAGTCAGTTCTCTCCCGCCGCGACATTTTCACTCAACTTCACAGTGCGATATGATCGCGATCAGCTGGAGGCTTGTTTTTATACCGTTTGCAGCTGTACCGCGCATCTTAACAACGCAGCGTATCTGTTCATTTGCTTTCGAAGGGGTGTCCCGTGATTTTTGTCGTTATAGTATATATTAGAATATGGTTACCAAGTTTCTCAGACTGCCTCTTTCTCTGAAAACATAGACTTGAAAAGGTTCAACTTAGTGAGAGTTGAATCATCACCGGCCTACGATGACTCCAAATCTTTTCCTTAAAATTCCTTTCCCCCATTAATTTTCGTTTAAGAAATAATCACAAGACTTATCGTACGAGCAAAATGACACTGGAAGACGTGAATTTACGAGGCACAGGTTACTGTTTTTTGCTTTTGCCATCGAATGTTTCCGCATGAGTTAATACCCCAGCAGACAGAACGAGGTGTTGCTCTCTGTCGCAGACTGCTGTCAGATCAGCAGGACGACAGACTTTGACCTTGTATCGTCACAGCTGATGAAAAGTGGATATTCCTACTTCATTCTACCACTGCAAGCCAGGGGCTGAGGCCACGTCTGGAAGCATAGCCAATTAGTGCAAAGAGGGAAGTTATAGATGAAAGTCATATCGTGCATTTGGTGGAACTTCACTGGGAACTTGTGTCAGATATTCAGACTGTAGCGGATCCATGGTACTTTGCGCCCACGCAGCCCAGCGCTCATCAATAACGAGCGGACGTTTCTGCAAGTGATAATGCTTCAAGTCACACTTTCAGAGTGTTTTTTTTTTCTGTTTCTGACTTTTGTACGCATACGTCCGTCCTTAATGTAATGTCACAGGTTCCAAGAACGGGAGAGAAAACAAACCTCCCATGTCTCTACCCAGCACTCGTGCACGGTGCTCAACTCACATGATTCGCACGAAGCCCACGCCTGGAGACCACTCTGCTATCGGGTAGCCATCCAGCATTTTATTAATCTGGGAGCGTTATGAACATTATTTAATGCTAAATAATCCTTTTAGAAATGCCATTTCTATGTTAGCAGAATATAGTGAATTGAAAAAAGAAAAAACAAAACAAAAAAACAAAAACAGGTAGGCTCAATTCCGATTGAGCCATCAGTTTGTAACGTAGGACTATGCCTTGAAGATCGCAGAGTTGAAATGAGCTAGCCTAGTATGGTTTCAAAGCGTTTATTTAATTTGATACAGCCAACACTGGTCTATGATATGAAAAGTAGCTTACATAATTTTTACAAATAATGCTGGATACATTGCAAACACAAAGCAGATCGATACACGAATTACCCATCGTGGTCCTCTGCATGGGATCGGTTATTATTATTATTATTTTTTTGATAGGTGGTTTAACGACCACCGTGAGCAACTCAATGGGCTATAAGCAGTCGCCCGTCCGTAATTTAGGGTCACTGGTTCAAGGGAAGGGAGAGAGCCAGTGCCGTAAGACAAACACAGCATCCATGCCTCACCGGGATTCGAACCCGGACCCCGTTCGGACGAATGATCAGAGGCCATCGCTTAGACCACTGCGCCACCGGGGCGGCTGGGATCGGTTACAGTATCCATGCCGAGATCTCGGGACAGAAACTTTTTGAATCTCTCGTAAGTTGGTCTGTCTTTGATGTTCAAGTTGAAATCGCCCAACATGATAGGTATGTTGCCGTATCCTTTTCTGGCCAGTTGTGGGAAGGCTTCTTAAACTTTGATGTGTATAATACAAGTTGTGGGAAGGCTTCTTAAACTTTGATGTGTATAATACAAGTTGTGGGAAGGCTTCTTAAACTTTGATGTGTATAATACAAGTTGTGGGAAGGCTTCTGAAACTTTGATGTGTATAATACAAGTTGTTCTCAGGCGTTTTTTGATACTCTCTAGTTCGTTGGGCTGTAGTCTTCTTGGGCTTCTTACATTCCTCATCACTTGCTCTTGCCTCTCGTTTTGATTTTCTCCACTTTTGCTTGGGTTCATTCTGCGAATTCTGCGGCATTGGCAAAAATGTTACCTCTTTCACACGAAAATAATTAAAAGGTTTTTTTTAGGTTAAACCACTGCGATATGTTCTTTATATATTTGAATACATCTCATAGGGAGCTTTAAAACGATACCACGCACAGTCGTTTTGTATTCACGGTTGCCCAGATAAACCGCGATAATGTCAAAAGTGTTCACCAGTTCACAAGAAAACAATTTTTTAAAAGGTTCAGTTCAAACCCCTGCGAAATGTTCTTCGTATATTTGTAAATCTCGTCGAAAGCTTTAAATAGATACCACGCACAGCTGTGTTGCTCTCACGGTTGCCGAGATACACTGACAAGAGAAACTGTCGAACCTCCCGACGACAATCGTCACGGAACGTTTTGTGGTGGGCAAGCATGACACCAAAGTAACTAGTGTGAAGTACGGCATTTCGCAATCGCCCGCAACCCCTAGAGCATGGCTTATAAAAATGGGACGCCCGCTGTAATGTATGCAGCCATAAAGTGTCATCAAACAACATGTAAATGTGGATGTGATGTGATTGGGTGATACTGCGCATGCTTGGAAGGTGTCTTGTGTTGTATAAGTCAGTGACTGTAAAACGTGAGTAGTGTGAGACAGCGCACGGGCCTGTTCGTACGCATACAAATATTGTGCTGTGTGTTTTAAGAAAATGGCTTGTAACCCTCATGCTGTAGCACAGATACTGGTGAACGAGGTGATGCAGCAATACCAAGCGGACGACACGGCTCCAACGTACATTGACAGGTGAATTGCAAGGCAGTTGTATAGGACTTAACAGCTTACGCAATACCTAAGTTGTATAGCGTTTTGGAGCAAAAAAGACATTGTGGCGTGATAGTGATGAAACGTCGGACACGTTATCTGAACATAGTGATACACCGGGTACTCCAGCACACAACGTGCCAAGCAGTTCGAGAGCAAACAACGTGCCAAGCAGTTCGAGAGCAAACAACGTGCCAAGAAGTTCGAGAGCAAACAACGTGCTAATCAGTTCGAGTTCCTATGAACGATCACCCCCAAAGTGAAACGGAAAAGCATTCACGAACAGTTTTCCGTACAAACTACGCAGAGTGTCTATGACAATGTGAAGGTCGCAAAGAAAACCGTTGCAGCAACTGCCAGTAAATACAAGATATCACCAGAAAAAGTGCGGCAAATAGTGACGGCTGTTGAGAGTGGTGGTACGATGTAACACAAAACTGCACCCATTCGCCAGCATATGTATTATACACCAAATTCCAAGATGCGCGCAACATGGGACTCTCAATTCACTACTGGCATTTAAAGACGTGGGCGAAGGAAACAGCTAACGCAATGGGTATCCCCAATTTTAAAGCCAGCACATATTTCCTGCACAAATTTAAACGCCGCTATAAAATATCATCACGCAAGATCACGAGATTCATTTCCAGGCGGGATGTTACCCTTGACACGGACGTAAGGAACAGGAGTTTGTACGAGATGTTACGGACTACATTACTGCCAATGCAATTGATGTCGACATTGTGTTCAATACAGACCAAACTCGATTTGAATACGAACTCACGTCAAGCAGGATGCTATCATTGACTGGGGAGAAGATAACTGAAGCTGTTGTGCAATCCGTCGCATCGACTACCCACTCCTATACCATTCAGGTGTTTACGTCCATGTCAGGACGCCTTGCAAAGAAACTGTACATCTGCTTTCAGGAAGCGGGTGGTAAGTTTGGCAAACGTGTTTCCGAAGCAGTATGACGTAATCAACCTCCAAATATAGAATGTGACTGCAGCACCAGTGGTAAGATATCCACAGTTCTTGTTCTGTCCTGGATGCGTATGGTACTGGAACCAGAGCTAACAGGACTTTCCCTTCCCTTACTGGATTCGTGGTCTGGCAAACCGACACCAGTTTGCCAGCCAAAGCCTTCGGTGACAGGGACGTCAATTTGCACACAAAAATCATACCAACGAAAGCCACCAAATACTGCCAGCCCCTTGATGTGTATTTGCTTCGACAATACAAACTGTTTGCACAACGCACGGCAGAGTACATACGTTCTGATCAGGTGCATGGCGTCAACCTGTACGACATAATCTTCATTTTCAAGTTTATTCATTTATGTACAACCAGTTGTGTGCACCACAGTACCAACCTATGCTTCGCTATGTGTGGAAAGCGTCTGGATACTTGCCACACGAAACGCCTCTTCCGTTCCGTAATGTGTTGGACATCAATTTTGCTGTGCGTGACATGTGCAACGCTCCTGACTGTGATTCCAGTGCTGTCATTATCTGCTCGTGGTGCGAGATTCACCTTTGCTTGCAGCACTGCGTCCTCTCAACACATTACCATGACGTGGAGTGAGGTATGTATATGACATTTGCAACTTAATGGTGTTGCGCGTGGTCTCTCTCGACATTTAGGTGCCTCATATCTAACAGGTAAACGTTGTTTGATAGTTTATGGCTCTTTACATTACAGGCGGGCGTCCCACTTTTATAAGCCATGTTCTAGGGATTGCGGGCGATTGCGAAATGCCGTACTTCACACCTGTTACTTTGGTGTCATGCTTGTCCACCACAGAACGTTCCGTGACGATTGTCGTCGGGAGGTCCGATAGTTTCCCTTGTGAGTCAAACGCGGCGCCTCACCCAGAAGTATTGCATCACCTTCCCCCTGCGCACAGGGAGAGAGGGGAGCGTCGCGCGCACGATGTATTGCGCAGTACTCAAATTGGACTCCATGCTGTTTATGAGTATGCTAACACGATTAGTGTGCGGCACGTATTTTTAACGCTATAATGATTTCAATTGGGACTTATTTTAGTCACAGACGGTTGGCCGAAAATAGCTCTATACTATCCGCGGAGTTAGACGTAGCCCTACGTCGAAAAAAGAGCGTATCTCTTTCTTAAAGTTTCCATATTATTGCAAAGGGAAGAGCCTAATTTCGCACATTATAGTGGATTTTATGTCGTTCCACAAATCCCATTTCTCGCAACTTTTTCCCAAAGCACGATTCAATTTTTTTCCCGCCGCACCTGGTGCGCAATGCTCTAAGCGATGGCTTCTGACCATTCGTCGGAGATGGATCCGGGTTCGAATCCCGTGAGGCATGGATATTGTGTTTGTCTTACGGCACTGGCTCTCTCCCTTCCCTGGAACCAGTATCCCTATATCAGGGATGCGCGACTGCTTATATCCCACTGAGTTGCTCACGGTGGTCATTAACCACCACTCCCTACGCCCCTCCCCCCCAAAAAAAAATTCGTGAGCACTCTTTCCAAAAGTAAATTTCATCAGTTTTTTTCGTAAGATACAGGGATGAACAAATAATTATAGGCTGTCATGATGCGACATTATTACACGTCCGAACATATTCACAGGCTGCGTTGTTTATTATTTAAACAATATTTCACAGAGAAGTTACTTTTCAGGGCACATTTTCTTTTCGTAACATTAAACAGCATGTTTAAAATTTCATATGTTGTGGAATTTTATGAATACAGTAGAAAGGTAAAATTATGATATGTGTTTCTTGGTAATATACCCCAAACAAAGAAATAATACAAAATGGATGTATTGCTTTAAGGGTGGGAAATATATGAGGGCGTTAAAAAGCTCTTATTCTTAAACATACAGGAAAGCTGTGACATAATGATTCCATTTTTACTTTTCGACATAATCCCGTGCCGTACAAATACAGTGCTCACACAGATACTCCATTGCCTTGACCCCGGTGGGCAAAACAATCTTCATATTGGTCTTCCAAACACAGACCAACAGCAACGACGAACTCAGAGTTGGAGACAAATCGCTTCCCACCGATGTTTTCCTTCAGCTTGCGGAATAAGTAAAAGTCACGTGGGACCATTAAACCCATATAATAGGCTACGTCTGTCCCTAACACTCTGACATCATCAGTACATGCAGCGCCATCTGCTTTGATCCGGTGGCCGAAATCGGAACTAAGCTCACCGCTATCGCACGATAAGTAAAATCAAAGAGAAATACCGGAAAATAAATAAGACAAATGACTTCGTCTGTGGCAACACGAACGTGTTCGAACTACTGTCTCCGACGTTTGTTCTGTTACGTAGGTGTAATGACGTGTTTTATTTCCTTTTCTTCGCATTGCAAAGTAATTTCATAAAAAGGAATGAAATTGCAGAGTAATTTCATAAAAAGGAATAAAATTGTTTAGTAATTTCATAAAAAGGAATCAGCGCTATTTTATTTCATGAAAAGGAACGAGTAAAATTGTAAGAAAGTAACTGCATTTGTGGTTTTGATTCACTGTGATGGAGATTTAAAAAATAATTGGTTCCGTGGAATTTTTTCTTTGTAGTACAAGATGGAAGAGCGTAAAGCTGAAAGAAAACGTCGCTTGAATAGAGAACGACAAAGGCGATGGCGTGCAAACCAATCTTCTAATACTTTGCATAACTTGAACGAAGGTAGAGCTAATCGCAGACGAAATGAAACTTTTGAAGAAACACAAACCAGACATATTACTGATGCTCTTGCGCATGATAAACGCTGACAGCAAGAAACTCCTGAAAAACTACAAACTCGACGTAATGCAGCTGCTCTCTCAGGTGTATTATGTATTTTACGATTTGTGTTATAAAAATTTAAGCCGCAGCTTTTTCACCCGTGCATGGCAGGGCTATGAGCTAGTATCTGGAGAATTTCAGTCACAGCTTTTTCACCCGCGCATGGCAGGGCTATGAGCTAGTATCTGGAGAATTTCAGTCACAGCTTTTTCACCCGTGTATGGCAGGGCTATGAGCTAGTATCTGGAGAATTTAAGTCCCAACTTTTTCACCCGTGCATGGCAGGGCTATGAGCTAGTATCTGGAGAATTTTAGTCACAGCTTTTTCACCCGCGCATGGCAGGGCTATGAGCTAGTATCTGGAGAATTTCAGCCACAGCTTTTTCACCCGTGCATGGCAGGGCTATGAGCTAGTATCTGGAGAATTTCAGTCACAGCTATTTCACCCGTGCATGGCAGGGCTATGATACTAGTATCTGGAGAATTTCAGTCACAGCTTTTTCACCCGTGCATGGCAGGGCTATGAGCTAGTATCTGGAGAATTTCAGTCACAGCTATTTCACCCGTGCATGGCAGGGCTATGAGCTAGTATCTGGAGAATTTCAGTCACAGCTTTTTCACCCGCGCATGGCAGGGCTATGAGCTAGTATCTGGAGAATTTCAGTCACAGCTTTTTCACCCGTGCATGGCAGGGCTATGAGCTAGTATCTGGAGAATTTCAGTCACAACTTTTTCACCCGTGCATGGCAGGGCTAAGAGCTAGTATCTGGAGAATTTCAGTCACAGCTTTTCTCCCGTACATGGCAGGGCTATGAGCTAGTATCTGGAGAATTTAAGTCCCAGCTTTTTCACCCGTGCATGGCAGGGCTATGAGCTAGTATCTGGAGAATTTTAGTCACAGCTTTTTCACCCGTGCATGGCAGGGCTATGAGCTAGTATCTGGAGAATTTCAGCCACAGCTTTTTCAGGGTGGGTGCTGTAGCAACTGAAATACTGCAGTCTGATACTCAAATAAGTTTAAGTTTTACGCGCCTCTTTTTCTTGAGGGCTGCACGAAGTTGGCTTATAAAGTTAAAGTAGTATACACGAGTTACACTTGTGCCCTTTTTCAGGTAGTCAGTCAGGATGGCCTTCTGTATCCAAAAAAACTGATGCCGTTAGCTTGCGGGCTGAAGGAGCAACACGGAACTTTCTGAGAGTCGAAGGTATATGTTTCCAGTGGCGTATGAACGGGTGGGGGTGCCCAAATTTTGGAGAGGGGTACATTAATATCTACTGTACCCCCCCAGATATGAGCAAACACAAACCAATCATTCATAAAGAGTGAACTGTAAAATTTATATGCTACTTTTTTTTTTATTCTCTTTTTTTTTCAAAGAAATATCACGGGTCATCTGGGTTTTTTTTTATATATCCGAAGATTGTAGTGAGAGGCTTTTCATCCACCAAAAACTGGCCAACCATCTGGAAACCTCCAGCAAATTAGTTCTGCAGGGAAACGACGAGTGTGAGGTTTTTGTTAATAACTTCAAACAGCATATATGGTAGGGCTAGGGCTTGATAACATACTTGTGATCAGTGTTTCTTTTCTCTTAAAATTCCATGCATCTTGATCAGGTCGTCCTTTCTGCACTTTAAAAAAAAAAAAAATTAATGCACAAGTGGACATTTCAGCGCCCGCAGCCCCGGCACTAAAATTGTTTTCTGTTTTAAGATCTGTAGCAATACAACAAGTGCATTACGGATTTCACATGCCACTCATAGAACTCCAATTCCTCGATATCTCCACCATCATTTAGCTTTGCATCAGACCAATGTGCTTTTTACATCAATTGTCAGCCTATGTATCGTTCAAAGTTTTTAATATAGACTTCATAATGCTTCAATGGTACTATCTTCGCAGGTAGAGCAGTTTTTATCTTACTGCGGTTTTACTTTATTAACGTAAACAAAAATGATAAGAAATTTAATTCGTTCTTGTAAAGAGTTATATAACATTTCCTGAGAAATCCCTCTTTTCCAAACCCTGCTGACAGAAATTCATCCTAATGTTGACTTGTCCCTGCTCAATATTTTAATGGAAAAAAAAAGTACAAAAATTAAAAAGAGAGAACACAAAAAAAACTTCTCCATTCATTTTCTGATAAGAAATTAATAATGTGAACTTTTTGTCAGCAATAAAAATAATAATGGCAATAATTAATAATTATATGATGATAACAATGTTCATTCGGATGAATTTCTGATAAGTATACGTATTTTATAAAAACTCTAATATACTACCCACCAAAAAAAAAAAAAAAAAAATAAAATCGGAGGGGGTCATCCATAGATGGCCTAATCCTTGAGATGTAATGTTCATGAGCTTGTACCCCCTAAATCAAAAGCGTTCCTACGCCATTGTACGTTTCAACATTAGACTTTGTTCTTTGGTCTCTAGATCAAAATGCTGAATTCATGTTTCCTTCATTATAACAACCTGTTACCATAAATTTATTGGATCTGTACGAAGCCTGTGATGCACATTCATTTAGGACATGCCTTTTGCTCACCTGTTAACATTCGTGGAACCCACCAGCTTTTTTTACGCTTTCCAAACACAGGTTGAAGAAGCGTATATGCTCCAGCTTTGTCCGTCTATCTATCAGTCCAAATATCGCAAACCATGATATGACTTCGCAGAGTCATAGCATGGTTTGCGATATTTGAAGATATTTCACCCTATTTGCCAAGGACTAACATACTTGCGAAAAACATACATGTTTAAGTGCATTGAAATTAATTGAAGTAAGAGAATTTCATCGAAAACAGAGTATTCCCATAGGACAGTTATACATGCGTCGTGACGTACATAACCCAGAGGTGATGCATATGTCATGACGGTAAAGTTGAAGCGATAATCTTCGTCGGTAAAACTGTTGACTCTGGAGAAGGCAGATGTAATTTCGAATACGATCACGGACAAATGAGGTTTTATTTCACATTGGCTCCCGAACGTAAAACTGAATCTCCCAGCCGCGAGGTTCGAGAAAATTGTGTGATTATACATCGTCTGGAATTAATAAGAATTCCTTCTTCTACAGCGAGCTCCTTCAAACATGGTTTGCCGGCTGTCCCGGAAACCTACGATTCCATCCCAGCCCTTTCTCAAGGAGAGATATTCGTGACATGTGCTATGTTCGTTCCACACATCGTGTAGATTTAGTTAGAATTCCTTCTTCAAGTGACGTTTTCCGGCTGACCTGGAAACCTACGATTCTGTCTCAGCCCTTTCTCAAGGGGAGTGGGTGGGGGGGGGGGGATATGCGTGACATGGGCTATGTTCGCTCCACACATCGTCCGGAATTAGTCAGAATTCTTTCTTATACAGTGATCTCTCCTTCAAGCGTGGTTTTCCGACTGATCCGGAAACCTACGATTGCGTCCCAGCCCTTTCTCAAGAGGGGGATATATATGACGTACCTACCGCAGAGGTGACGCACATTGTCAAAACGATAAGTTACAGCGATAAGCCTTCCTCAGAGTAGACCATAACAAATTTTCTACAATTTACGAGTGTAAAAAATAAGTGGTGTGGATTCACGAAAACTTTTTGAAAATTTCCGTAGGCAGAAATTACGTTAATTTCAGAAAAATCCATTTCAGGTTTTTCCGTATTTCAACTGAAATTCCACAAAACCGACGACCCCGCATTTTTCAGCCCTTTCCTCAGACAATCTTTCCGCTCCAGTCAGGATTGAACCCGTGCTGCTTGACCAGGCAACGCACGCCGTTAGCCACTGAACCACAGACCTCGGAAATGCGAGTCACGTACATCGTAAAACAAATTACGTGACAATGAAATTTTTTTTGTCGTTAATATGAGTGATTTATTCATTTTACTTTTTGTTGGAGCTTATTATTTTTCTGAATAATTTTGTGATATTTTTTTTTTCTGTAGGTGGACTTTTCACAAATTAAGCATTTTTTTATCCTGATTTTTCGAAGCAACAAAATGCTTTGCAACGTGATTTTTTAAACTGACAATGACTTTCAGTTATCTTTAAAACAGGTTAAATGTATTTTTTATAGCATTATTTCACACAAAAAAAAAAAAACAACAACAACTCCTAAATATGAAATTTGCTCTTGATAGCTATAATAGCTTTTTTCTTAAGTTGTCCAAAGACAGACTCGTATAATCATCTGTACAATAAGTTAAGTACTCGTTTTTTTACAGTAACGCAATACACACAAGTGTATGATATGATAATTAGCTGGTGCACAAAATAGGGAAGTGGAGAAGAAATATCCCGTGCCACAATAAACAAAATTCATGCGATGTGCTATCCACAATATCCGATCTCGCTACGGAACTTCAAAATTCGACAGACGATTGAAAGTTAAAAGTTAATCAAACCTCAAGTATTCTCCCCAACCGCTCCTATTACCGGTAATTTCTCGTCATACGGATACGGAAAAAGTGAGAACGGAGTTTTTCCGTTAATATACGAAAGGAATTGCGGAAAGGTTTCTGAAAATTCAGAATTTTCCATTAAGCACATCTCTAAAACGGTAATTTACCGTCAATATAAGAAAGAAACTGCGGAAAGGTTTCTCAAAATTCAGAATTTTTCCGTGATACGAAAAATCCGTGAAATTCAGGTTTCTTTCCGTCATTTCTCGGAAAATGTATCAGAAATATGCTTCGTTAATTCACGAAAGAAATGACGGATAGTGGCTCGTGAATTTCAGAAAATGTTTTACAGTGTATTTCTGATACAACCTTTTTAGTGAAATGACGTAAAAAAACCTGAATTTCACGGATTTTCCGTACGACAAAAAAAATTCTGAATTTTAAGAAGCCTTTCCGCAATTCTTTTTTTATACTGACTGTAAATTTCCGTTTTTAAGATACGTTAACGGAAAATTCTAAATTTTCAGAAACCTTTTTATATTAGCAGAAAAACTCCGTTCTCAATTTTTCTGTATTCATATGACGAAAACCTTCCGGTAATCGGAGAGATTCGCGGGAATAGGTTTGATTAACTGTTAAATTTCAATCGCCTGTCAAAGGCACTGATTTTAAAGTTATGGAAGGAGATCTGATATTGTGGATAGCACATCGTATGAATTTTGGTTATTCTACCACAGGATATTTCTTCTCCTCTCCCCCATTATGTGCACCAGCTATTATATAGTATTGTGTCACCGTAAGAAACCGGGTATTTAAATTATTGTACAGTTGATTGTACGATGTCTACGTATCAGTCTGTGGAGTGCTTAAGACAAAAATAGCTGTCAAGAGTAAATTTTATAATTAGAAGTTTTATGAAATTATACTACGAAACAGTGCATTTCGCCATTTCTTAAAGATAACTGAAAGTTATTGTCATTAAAAAAAAAGATCACAAGTACCAAAGTATTCTGTTGCTTCGAAACATCACGTTTAAAAAAATACTTAATTTATTAAGTCCTCCTACAGAAAAAAAAATTAAACGTGTTAAAACATAATAAGCTCCGATAGAAAATAAAACGACAAAATCACACACATTAATGAAAAAATTCTCATCGCAAGATTCATTTTACCTTGAACGTGAGGGCAGTTCCTAAGACGTCCTGGCTCAGTGGTTAAGGCGCGCGGTTTCTAACCCAAACGACTTCAGTTCGACACTAGCTACCGGCGCGAAAATATTCTCTGGCGTAAGCGCTGAAAGATTCAGCGTCTTTGATTTTACGAAATTTCTGTCTAAATAGGGAAAAACTTGTAATGGACTTCTCTGAAATAAACAGAATTACTGACTACAGAAAAATTTGCGAAAATGCGGAAGTTAAAAACAAAACAAAAAACCGGCAACTTTTACAGAGGATGAGTCGAAAGTTGTGGGCCGCCCCGGGGGCGCAGTGGTCTAAGCGATGGCCTCTGATCATTCGTCCGAAAGGGGTCCGGGTTCGAATCCCGGTGAGGCATGGATGTTGTGTTTGTCTTACGGCACTGGCTCTCTCCCTTCCCTGGAACCAGTGACCCTAAATTAGGAACGGGCGACTGCTTATAGCCCATTGAGTTGCTCACGGTGGTCGTTAAAATTCCAATTAAAAAAAAAAAAGGTTGTGCAATATTTGCGTAAACGCATGTGCTGCAACGGGTATGTCACGTGTTCAAACTAGTTCAAGACGCGCTGCAGTCAGTCGAAAGGGATATAAAGTGGTAGTCGTTGCTGTGAACAGCATTGTACGCCGTCGTTCTGTCTGTGGTTGGGACGCCTGAAAGATGAACCGCCACAACCGGCTAATTAGGGAACTTTTGCGTTACGAATCTGAAGTCGGCCATAACGCTGTTCAAGTAACACGAAACATTTCTCATGCGAAAGGGGAAGGTTCCGTGGACCACATCATCGCAACCAGATGGTTTAAGAAATTTCGCTCAGGTGACAGATACCTCGACAATCAGCCAAGGTCAGGTAGGCTGCGAACCGTTGATTCGGAGGCCATGCACCAGGCCGTAGAGGTATATCCGACAACCAGCATTCGGAGATTATCAGGCGACTTGGCATATCACAGACCAGTGTGGTTCGTCACCTTCCGGACTTCGGCAAGGTCTACAGGAGTTGCCGCATTGCCCCTCAGGAACTGACGCCAGCTGAAGTAAACCGCCGAGTGGAAGTGTGCACGAAACTCCTAGAAAACAGACGAGATGGACTTTTCGTCAAAATAATTGTTACGTGCGATGAAAAGTGGGTCTATTTCCGTAATCTTAACACACAACGGCAGTGGTTGAGCCCGGGCGAGCTTCCAGAACCTGTTACCAAACGTGGGCGCTTCGAGCACAAGGTGATGCTCTGCGGCTGGTGGAATTTCGAGGGGATAATCCATTAAGAATTTGTTCCAGACGGTCGGACCATCAACGCCAACCTCTTTTCTGAACAGCTGGAGCGGATGTATGTCGTTTTAGAGGAGAAGTACCGGGCACTGGTGAACAGAAAGCACGTTTTCCTACAGCAGGACAACGCTCGGCCTCATACCGCGTGAACGACCCGGGCAAAACTCCAGGAACTTGAGGGCATCGAACTGATGCCACACGTCCGGACCTTGCCCCCTTCGAATTATTACTTGTTCCGGTCCATGGTCCACTTCCTTCGCGGGCGGCACTTCAACAACCCGTAGGAGGTGGCAGCTGGGGTGAAGGAGTTCTTCGCTTCGAAGGACAAGAACTGGTACCGCCGCGGAATCGAAGAACTGGCAGACAGATAGCTAAAGACGGTACAACACGTTGGCCTGTACTTTGAATGCTAGTCAGCTTTCGTCGTAAAGGTACGTATGAAGACATAAAGTGACCCAAATATTGCAAAACGTTCGACTCATCCTGTGAACAAGATGGAAATTCGCTTAAAAAACGGATACTTACCGGCAACTTTGCTGCACGTCATTTTCAGAAATTTAGTGAATTCACGCCACTTAATTTTTACAGTGTAGTTTAAACGGTAGAATATCCGACTTCGGAGAAGGAAGATTCGAATTCCATCACCAACAAATTTGGGATTTTACGTCATAATATTATGTTTAATAGGTGCTAAATGCCCCTTAGAATTTTAAATTTTGATAGAAGTGACGTGACCACCAGTCTCACCCGTTTTTGACGTTACAAAGTTTTTCTTTTTGCTTTTCCTTTTGACGTTTCACCTTAACGGCTACTTACTGCAACTGAGTGTTACACGCACGTGCACAAACACGAGTGTGCGTGTGTATGCTCACGCTTGTGAGTGTTGTGCACACAAAGGAATTATTAAGTGTAGCAAAGGAGCTTTCACATGTTAATTTTTTACCTGGCTGCAATTACTAACTTCATTTATCCCAAAATGCTAACGATGAAATTTTATTACCGCGAAATATTACGACTAATTACACTGAATTTCCAAAAGTCACGGGATAGCCCTGTGAAGTGCGGCAACTCGATGTGGCATCGATTCCACAAGTGGCCGGAAGATCTGGAGAGATGTTGAGCCATGTTGTCTGAGCAGCCACCCACAGTTCCCTGGTATTTGTAGGTGCAGGATCTTGGGTGCGAATGCACCTTTCCACCATGTCCCATAAGTGCTCTATTGGGTTCATGTCGGGCGAACAAGGTGGCTACACCATGCGTCGAAACTGTCCAGAATGCTCCTCGAACCAATTTTGGACAACTTGGTCCTATAACGAAGTGAATTTCTCCGTCATTTTTATCCGCGCCAGGATTCGAACCCGGGTCCACTCATTCCGGAATAAGTTGCGCTACCAATTAAGCTACGCGGACATTGATTCCAATTCCTATCTGCCTTTATGTCGTGTGCGTCCTTCTGGCAGGTACGTCACATCTCCTGGTACGTTACATCATCTCCCCTTATTTTTCTTTTCTTTCGAAGTGCTGCTCATATTTTTCCTATCTCGCGGTGTGGAAATAACATCACACCAATGCGAGATTTTGAACGGTCGGGTCATCCGGATAGTTCGGGCGCCATTATAACGAAGTGAATTTCTCCGTCATTTTTATCTGCGCCGGGGCTCGAACCCGGGTCCACTCATTCCGGAATAAGTTGCTCTACCAATTAAGCTACGCGGACATTATATTCTGATTCCTATCTGCCTTTATGTCGTGTGCGTCCTTCTGGCAGGTACGTCACATCTCCTGGTACGTTACATCATCTCCGCCTTATTTTTTTTTTTTTTTTTTTTTCGAAGTGCTGGAGAAAGGATTCTCTTATTTTTCCTATCTCGCGGTGTGGAAACAACATCACACCAATGCGAGATTTTGAACGGTCGGGTCATCCGTATAGTTCGGGCGCCATTATAACGAAGTGAATTTCTCCGTCATTTTTATCCGCGCCAGGATTCGAACCCGGGTCCACTCATTCCGGAATAAGTTGCTCTACCAATTAAGCTACGCGGACATTGATTCCAATTCCTATCTGCCTTTATGTCGTGTGCGTCCTTCTGGCAGGTACGTCACATCTCCTGGTACGTTACAGTCCCAATAACATGGTGCACTGTCCGCCTGGAAACTCCCATCGTTGTTGGGGTACATGAAGTCCATGAAGGGCTGCAAATGATCATCCAGCAGAGCGACAAAGCGATTACCAGTTAATGCCGTGTTTACGAGGAGCAGAGGAACCAAACAGTGTCACGTAAGGACACCTCACACATGTATGGAACCACAACCAGCTTGCACAGTGCCTTGTTGACAGCTTGGGTCCATGGCCTCATGGAGTCTACGCCGCACCCGAACCCTACCATCATCTCTAACAACTGATAGCGTGACTCATCGGAACATGCCACATGTTGCCAGTCTTCCAGGGTCCAATTACCGTGTTCACGGGCCCAGGTGAGGCGCTGTGTCCAATGTCGTGGTGTTAACAAAGGCATTCTGGTGGGTCTTCTGCTCTCATACCCCATGGATGCTAAATTACGTTGCACTGACCTGATGGATATGTCTCTGGTACCTCCTGAATTGAATGCGGATGGTATTTGGGCCAGTGTCGCTTCTACGTTAGCATGGACAATCCTGGTGAGACGCCGCTGGTTATGGCCATTCAGCACCCGTGGTCGGCCACCACGCTGTCCACAGTGGGTGGTAATGCCTTTTATGAAGTATTCCCACAACTTTGGAAATTGAATGTCCAATCCATCAGGCTCCAACTACGATGCCTCGTTCAAGCTCCGATAATTCACGTCGGCTTGCCATAATCCTACTGGCGATTGTTCAACCCGACTCACCAGATTACACCTCGCAACTGATAAAAATTGTGGCGTGCGTAATTTGCCAATTACAACTTTGCATACTGCTATTCCATAACTTTTAGAACTTCAGGGTACTTCCTTTTGAAAAAAAAAATATTCCAAATACGTGGCGACAGTTAATAAATAAATACATCGCTCTTTCCACGTTTCAGAAACACACAGCAACCGAAAAATTGTATTTCAGCCGCCGCTGTGGAATCGAACCAACAGAACTCTCGGTATCGCGCCGAGTGCGTTACCTTTACGCAACGGGGGCCAACAATCCACGGTGCTACGTGTATTTTTAAGTCAGCTTCTGACATCATAAATCCGTAAGATGGGCTCAGCTACTGAGACGTCTCTATCTGGTGGGCATTAACGGCACTAGCTATATATACTAGGGGTGTTCAAATGAAAAGGTACGAAACGTCATAAGAACGTAACCGTTAACATATTTGCCTATGCCGCTATGGGAGAACGTAGCGACACATCTAGGGATGCGATTGGAGTCGCCGGCGTGGATCGGAGCATGCGCGGGCGCCCGCATGCGCAAGAGAGAGCAGAGGCTCTTAAAAGAGCGCCGTCCAATTGACGCGGCAGTGCGTGTGAGGACAGTATGGCGTTCACATTGCAAAATTCGACGATTGAGTAGCAGCGAGGTGTTATCCGATTTCTGACAGCGGAAGGTGTTAAACCGGCCGCTATTCATCGCGGAGGGTGTGGTTCTGCTCCATGATAACGCGCGTCTACACGTCTCCAGGGTCACACACGCGGAACTGGCCAAGTTCCAGTGGGAGCAGCTTGACCATCCGCCCTACAGCCCGGACATGTCGCCCTGCGATTTCCATGTGTTTGGTCCCCTGAAAAAACATCTGAAAGGGAAGCTTCCACTCGGACGACGAACTCAAGGACGCTGTGCAGGACTGGGTCTCGTCACGGCCACAGGAATTCTGGGAACAAGGAATCCTTCGGCTCGTTAATCAATGGGATCGTTGTGCTACGGCCTATGGTGTATACTTTGAATAAAGTCTTCATTTATACTCACAGTGTAGTTTCGTACCTTTTCATTTGAACACTCCTTGTATATTATAGCAGTTAAATCCTGACCTGATGGATATGTCTCATATTATAGCAGTTTAATCGCCGAGTGCGTAAAGGTAACGCACTCGGCGTGATACCGCGAGAGTTCTGTTGGTTCGATTCCACAGCGGCGGCTGAAATACAATATTTCGGTTGCTGTGTGTTTCTGGAACGTGGAAAGAGCCATGTATTTATTATTAACTGTCGCCACGTATTTGGAATATTTTCACCTTGGTTCTCACCCTTTGGATTTAACTGCTATAATATATATAGCTAGTGCCGTTAATGCCCACCAGATGGAGACGTCTCAGTAGCTGAGCCCATCTTACGGATTTATGATGTCAGAAGCTGACTTAAAAATACACATAGCACCGTGGATTGATGGCCCCCGTTGCGTAAAGGTAACGCACTCGGCGCGATACCGAGAGTTCTGTTGGTTCGATTCCACAGCGGCGGCTGAAATACAATTTTTCGGTTGCTGTGTGTTTCTGGAACGTGGAAAGAGCGATGTATTTATTTATTATTTATTATATTAGTACTTCCTTTTGATTTACTAATTTCAAATTTATCTGATGTTGAACAAGATGCTGGGCAAGCCTTATTTCCATAGTTTGATGATGAGATTATGGGGTTTGTAAAAAAATTGCTTTTGAAGGTAACATATCCTTCATACCATTGACCGTAAAACAAAGAGCACTCAGGAATGTTGTACACACAGTCCTACGATCTTAAAAAAGAACGCCTTTAAAAGTTGCAAAGCCTGTCCATCACTATTAAAAAGAGAGCGTTATGCATATTGCATCAGCCTAGAAAACATAAGTAGTAATTTTTTTTGATTGGAGGTTTAATGACCACCGTGAGCAACTCAATGGGCTATAAGCAGTCGCCCGTCCCTAATTTAGGGTCACTGGGTTCCAGGGAAGGGAGAGAGCCAGTGCCGTAAGACAAACACAACATCCATGCCTCATCGGGATTCGAACCCGGACCGCTTACGGACGAATGATCAGAGGCCATTGCTTAGACCACTGCGCCACCGGGGCGGCTAAGTAGTAATGGACGTCGCGTTCTTTGCCCATCAGTCTAACGGAAGAGCACTTAGAAACCTCGTACTGGTTGTTCTGAAAAAAATCACTTACGAATGTCATATCAGTCTGCAATAAACAAGCAGTTATAAAAATCACATAACTTGTCTGCCAGTCTAGAAAAGAGATGATTCAACAAGAGACGAGCACCTGTGAAAGTTCCGGTCTTGTAGGGCGTGTACTTCTGTAGCCAAGGGAATATTGAGTGCGTCGTACCGTTCTCTCGCTGAAGCTGCTTAGATCTCCGACATTTGACCAAAGAATATCTAACGCTTAAAGAACGTCAACTCTCATAGAGATAACTTAAAACAGGCGGCAACAGCACCACTACATCTTAAGAGGTAATATGCTCTGCGGAAAGTTAGCATTCAGGAGCAAAACACGTTAGGGGATCAAAGAAAGGTAGTGAAACCTTTCTTTGATCCACGATGGTTTCCTTCGATCTGGTGACTATTTGCTTAGAGCAGTTTTGTTGTTGTTGTTGTTGCTGTTTTCTGATATCCCGCCCATCCCTTATTTTGGTGAGAAAAATATGCAATAACATTATTACTATTTAAATTAAATTTCAGCAAATATTACAGTTAGGCCTAAGGATCCGTACAAAATGCAGACATTCCCTAGTGTTTGGCATTACTGAAAATGTTTCTGAAAAACTGAAGAACAAACAAAAGCCTTAACTAACCCGATTGGCGTAACAAAACTAACATATCCGATTTGCGAAGTGATTATGCTACCGAGAAGGTTACAATCACGTGCTGTGAGTAGCTCGGCTGACTGTTCTTTACTTAAAGAATTGAAGTCAACAGAAATACGCATGCGCAGTCTGCTCCGGCATCAGCCTATATGTTGGCTCCTGTGCACTGCATTTTTTCTCTGAAGATATGGCGGCGCTAGTTACGTCTCGCTGAGACTTAACTTCTTCTCGTTAGATATTCTCTGATTTAACCTCGATGAGATTTGCGCCGCCGTTTCCAAGCGGTCGGTCTTACGAGCCCGGATAGTTTACGTCGACCCCTATCATCAAATGACGTGTGCTCGGCCACTGCTCACTCCCTGAGCGTTGGTACGTCAATGGATGGTACTCGCGGTACACTCTTGATACGATTGCCCTCGGGAACCATAGGAATTTTACCACTTGGGCGATAGAAAGACCGATCTGTCTTGCAGCGACAATGCTCCCACGATCAAAGTCGCTCAGATTACCATGTTTGCACATGTTCGTCGATTGTGATACACTATTGGGAAGCCCTGTTGTCCGCCTATTTACCGCCTGCGTTCTTCGGGTGTGTTCCACTCTGCGCGGATGTCAACTGCCCATCACACCTGTCTCAAATGTTTTGTCTACTGAGTGTATATGTGAGTGTATGCGCGTGTGAATCACTTTAAAAGTAATAATATTTTTTCTTTATGGAATGAGACCATAATAAAAAATAAATTATAACAACACAATTTTCGTTATGTAAGATATCTTTGGTATTTTATCAAGAAACAGTTTAATTCTTGAACGAATTACAAATAACAACATTCCACATCAATTTTAGAAAGAAGAATTAATTTTAAGAGTAAAGGTGAAAGCATTTTACATACAGTGCCCAAGAATAGCAATGACAAATTTCATTTTTGGAAACGGTAGCTCATCGACAGCAGGGCTGTCCGAAATAGTCAATTTTTTTCACTGCAACTAACTGTCTTTGAATGAAGAAATTCTGATATTTATAAAACTGCATCAGAACACTTTTTAAATCTCGCCAATACCATAATCTCATGCGTGTCAATGAGCTAAAATCTTACAAACATAAATTTCTGATGCTTCTTCTCTTTTGAAAGCGAAATAGTTGTGTAGTGAAGGTCTCGAGAGCCTCTTATCATTGAATATTTTTTCAGAAAATGCTATACTTTTTTCGAGTAATACACAGTTGCAGCGAATGAAGGAAAGTACGCTTTCCACTGAACACCTTGTGAAAGTTTAAAGATGTACTACACGACACAACATTTCAAATGGCACATGACTACGGCCAATAGGCAGTTTTTGGTCTTAGAAACTGGTGTTATGTCCAGATATGCTACCGGCTGGGCGGTTTTTGTGAACTTCAATTGGTATTCTACTGAGAATTCCAGTCTTCACGACGGATTTTTTAAGCATGTATGTCAACAGAAAGAACTGGCGAGGGAGTGGTGATAATGCTACAGTGACTTGTCGTCGTACACACATAGCACGAGGTCTACCGAAGTTGTGTTAGCCAGATACGTATTTTCAATGGTGTTCGGAGTTTTACTCGCGTTCTTAGTTTGACGTCATACCAGTCACTGAAAGAAAAGCATGTTATTTTGGTGATTTCTGTACTTCATTATTTTGATGATTTCTGTCCCTAAAAGTTTATTTTTCTTTTGGCAAGAGAAAAAGGTGCGAAGGATTTGAGACATACGAGGATCATAACAAAAGTTCTGAATATGTTAATTGCCGCCCCGGTGGCGCAGTGGTCTAAGGCGCTGGCCTCTGATCATTCGTCCGTAAGGGGTCCGGGTTCGAGTCCCGGTCAGGCATGGATGTTGTGTTTGTCTTACGGCACTGGCTCTCTCCCTTCCCTGGAACCAGTGACCCTAAATTAGGGACGGGCGACAGCTTATAGCCCATTGAGTTGCTCACGGTGGTCGTTAAACCTCCAATAAAAAAAAAAGAACATGTTAATCTAAAACTGACATACAAGGGTCATGACAAAAGTTCTGCACACGTTAATCTAAAACTGACACACGAGGGTCATAACAAAAGTTCTGCACACGTTAATCTAAAACTGACATACGAGGGTCATAACAAAAGTTCTGCACACGTTAATCTAAAACTAACATACGAGGGTCATAACAAAAGTTCTGCACATGTTAATATAAAACTGACATACGAGGGTCATAACAAAAGTTCTGCACATGTTAATCTAAAACTGACATACGAGGGTCATAACAAAAGTTCTGCAGACGTTAATCCAAAACGGAAATTCTGCACACGTTAATCTAAAGCGGATGATGCAATCAGGAAAATGATTGCGTCATGTCAAGGTCAGACTCTCTGAAACGCAGTGGTGTCAGAACGACGCGCTATTATTTGCTGTGTGGACGTGGGAGGGTTTGGAAATGGAAGCGTGTAGCTTCTCAGGTCGAGTCACTGCGTTAGACTAGCGCTCGTACATGAAAATAGAAACTCTGATTGGGAAAAACTCTGACACAGATCCACACTGCCTTGCAAGAAGTTTGTGAGGAAAGAACTCTTGATCGAAGCACAATTTCTCGTTGGGCATTGCGCTTTCCGAAGCAGCATCGAATATGATCACCGCTCAGGCCTACCTCAAACCGCGACAGAGAAAACATCTATCACCATTGTTGCAACGCTTCTCGAAGAGAATCGCCGTTTGACAGTCGAGCAGATTGTTCATCAGGCAAATTTGTCCACCATGTCTGTTCACCGGATTTTGACCGACTCACTGGGAAAAGGAAAACTCACCGCGCGCTGGGTGCCCCATCAACTTGTTGGAAGCGGGAGCAATCTTGCGGCATGACAGCGCATTGCGTCACGGTACAGCGTCGGTACGGGGAATTTTGTCGAAATGTGGCTGGAAAACTTAACCCCACCCACCATACAGCCCTGATCTCAGTCCACCCGGCTTTTGTCTTTCCACAAAGTTAAAAAATTGGCTCCGTGGAATCCGCTACGAATCGCTGAATGGACTGTCATTGTACGTGATCCTAGTAATACGACACCTGAACAAAGATGACGTACTACGGGGCATCCAAGACCTATCTCACCGCTGGCAAGCTGTCATTAGCAGCCTAGGGGGAATACATTGAACGGCAATAAGGTAAGTTTTCCTCGTTACTACGCACTCTTCTGAAAAATGGACAGTGTGCAGAACTTTTGTTATGCCCCCCGTATCTATCTTCCGTCTGAAAGAACGGTATCTCCACTTCTGAAATTCATCTTTTAGAATCTAAGGTATATAAATTATGCACACATTTCCTATATGCAGTTACTGATAGAGAAAGGAATGCGTACAAGGTATGACTGTCCTTCAGGTCATGAATTATTCAGACTGTCTATCTGTCTGTCAGCAAAATAATATCTCCGTTTCTAAAAATAGTATTGTGGAAAATCTTTCTGTTTGAAGCATGAGAACAAGACGTAAGATATGTCTGTCCTTCATTTAGATGCCGGTTAGTCTGTCTGTCTGCTTGCTTCTTCAAAGCACAGAAAATAGCCTTATATGCTTCAGCCAGGTTTTAGAATGGAAGGTACATCTCTCGCAGAAACAGATGCACACTGACTGAGGAGTGAACGGACGGACAGACCTATCTCATATCTTGTGCCTTGTTTTATCTTATCCTATATGGAGAGAAGTTGAGAAGTCCAATAATTGAAGAGGAAGTATCGTTTCTAGAGATAGAGAGACGGAAGGACAGTCATCATCAAAATAATGCACTTTCCTCTATACGCAATTTTCTCTGAGTTAGCTTTACATTAGGAACACACCCTGTTTTACATATTCGGAGCAATAACGAAGTACCACGTGATATCAACTTCACGTGCGGCAGCTGTGTATAAATAGTGCACATGTATTCTCTGTACGTAATTAGTTAACCTTTGCCGGTAATGAGGTAACGGGCGACTTAAACCAATTTGACCAAGGCTAGATAGTTGGGGCCCGAAGGGAAAGTGCCAGTATTTCGGAAACAGCCACATTTGTTGGCTGTTCCCGTACAATTGTATCAAGGGTGTATCAGGACTGGATTAACCATGCACAGACATCCAGCAGAAGAGCCACCATTGGTAAGCTACGCGTGGTTAATCCAAGATGTGAGTGCCCTGTGTCACAAGTGGTATCTCAGCAACGACGTGCAATAGTTAGCCAGCTCACCCACCAGGACAACAGCGGTGCAATTTGACCTATTTCCACTTCACCTGCAGTTCCATAGACGGAGACCAAAGAGGACACACATGATGACGTCCAGTCATCCCAAACAACACTTCGCATGGGCCAAGGAAAGTTGAAAATATACCCTCGACAGATGGAACACGGTCGTTTGGAGTGCCTAGTCTCATTACCTGCTGCACGATACTGATGTCTGGATTCGCATATGGCATAAACAGCGTGAAGCCCTATCCCCTGGTTAAACCGTTGGTGTTCATCAAGGCTTTGTTCTGGTTTGGGGAGGTGTCTTCCTCACCAGTTGGTTATCAGAGCTGAGTTCGGGCTCAATTTTTAGAGCCCGAGCGCACTTGAGCCCGAATTTTATATTGCAAGATAGAGCCCGGGCCCGAACGAACCCCAAAATTGGCTAACCTGTTCGACCATTAATAAAAAACATATCCTTTCCACTCTCTCCTCCTCCTGGAATTAACCAATGTATTTCTCAAATGGGCAGTGGGAAAGAAACCTCAATCTATTTTTATAGTGTAACTGTACGATTTTCTTTGACCGTTCGTTTCCACCTGAAGTGCTTCGGGCTACCGGGCATCCAAATTGATCGGGCGATGATGCAATTGTATGTTCCTTAAATAATGCTAATATTGTCGCACCATAATGTACTGAAATATGTACGTTGTTAAATAGAATTACCAGGGAGCTACTGGGTGGGGATAGGGGGTCAATTATCGTTCGCAAGCTATCAACTATCTAATGTCTATAGTTCTTGAAAAGACTTTATCTTCTTTGCAGAAACACACTAATGCGCGGCCTATGGCATTTTCTACCCAAGCCCGGAATAAATAGTTACCTCGAATGCCCGCTCTTTAACCAAAACCACTTGCCGAAGAATTCCCTTTACCAACTATAAAGTGTCTGATTTGCTAAATCATATAAAATCCAATTTTTACATTTAAAAAAGAAAAATTCTCTCGTTCTCCCTCTCTCTAAAAACCCCAGCTCGTCCCAGCCCGAAACGCAGTAAATATTCTACAGCTCGAGCCCGATTCGGGCCCGGGCTCTGCTTCGGGCTTTCGGGCTCGGGCTCAGCCCGTTTCAGCTCTATTGGTTACCAGCCCACAAACACAGAATGGCGGACGCTACATAGACCTGTTAACTGACCATTTCCGTCCATATCTTCAGGAGGTTTTCCCGAACCACAGTGCCATTTTTTCATACGACAACGCACCGTGTCATCGGGCTCGTATATCTATTGAGTGGTTGGTGGCACACGACAACTATTTTGCCATGTTGTCTTGGCACCCAAACTCCCCTGACTGTAACCCAACTGAACATTTGGGGGATATGCTAGACGGGGTGTGAGAACTTTTGATGCTCTTCCACAGAATGAGCGTAAACTGACGGAGTTCTGTCAGTTTACGCATGGAGGATGTTCGACACTTTTTTAAATCTGTTCTTAGGCGTCTGCGAGCCGTGACTGCACAGTGAACCAACACGTTATTAGGTAGGTGTTCGTAATGCAAAGCTAACTCAGTGTGTATGTACAGTAAAACTAATAGGACAACTGATTAATACACCAAATACATACTGTAAGATTGAAGTTGTAATCCGGTTAATTGGCGTAAGAAACAAAATACAATTTGCCGAGCTTTCGCACATCTACGAATGGCTTTGTCAAGGGTAAAAGTGTAAACAAACTGAAAATGGGAACGATTACAATTTAAATACGAAAATGGTTTCACGAGACATAACGAATGGTTAAATACGTGGCGCGTCGTGTTCTGAATGTGAACTACTACTATTACTACTACTAGATTTATTAACTACTACTACTACTACTACTAGATTTATTAACTACTACTACTACTACTACTGCTACTACTACTACTACTACTATTGAGTGTGTGCATAAGTTCTTCTCGTTTTTGTAAGCTACAAAGAAAGGAGGAGAACACAACAAATAACGTACCTAGGATTTCACATAATTGCCATCACTCTGTATGACCTCTTGCCATCTGTCAATGAGTACGTGAATTCTACGCCGGAAAACTCCTGTGTTTTAGAGTAAAAAGTCATGCAATTCCGTTTTCACATCGTCCACATCATCGAAGGTTTGGAGAGCGAAGGCGTTCTGTAACGATCGAAATGGTTGCAGTCCGTAGGTTCCAGATCAGGAGAGTACACCGGGAGAGGTAACTCTTCCCAACCAAAGCCCAGTAATTTTTGCCGAGTGATTAAAGCAGCATGACGTTTGGCGTTATCATGGTGAAGGATCACGCCTTTGCGATTGACGAGTGCGGCAGCTTCGAGGTCAGTTATTCTCGCAATCTGTCTAACTGTTGGCAGTAGAGGTCAGCATTTATAGTTCGCTTAGGTGCCATTACCAGTGGATTATTCCCTGGACATCCCACCAAGCACTCAACAAAACCATTTCGAGATGCAGTCCTCCATTTGAGGTCAATGGAGCAGGCTCCGCACCTTGGCACACAGTCCGTCGACGCTTTACATTACAGTACAGTACCCATTTCTCATCACCCGTTTCAATTCGTCCCCCAAAGGGTTCATTTCTGTAACGAGAAAGCAAAGAAACACAGGTACGTATTTTCTCCTCTGGTTGCTTTGCAGAAAGCTGGTGCGGAACCCAGTTATTGAACTTGGTGATGAAACCAAGCGCAGGCATCCGTCTTTCGACTGTTGTTCTGTGTACCGACAACGTTTCCGCTAATTCCTGAACGGTTGGATGTGGGTCATTTGTTATGGCTTGGTCCACATCCTCGTCAAAAACCACGGATGGACATCCAGGAAGTGGTTGACCTTTACAGTTCCTGTCTCCGTCCCGGAATTTCCGAAACCAGCGGCGACATGTGATACCATCAAATGCATCCTCCCCATACACTTGACAGATGTTGTGGCAAAGCTGCGGCTGCAGTACTGCCTTTATCGAACTCGTACAGTAAACGATGTCTAATGTGCTCTTTATCACATACCATGTTACACCGTCCGTGATTTCTGTTACGAATGACTTACTCTGACAAACCTAGTGCCTTTATATGCGATTCTGTTCCACGCGTTATTGGCCGAAGATTCGGCATCGCAGAGTCATCTGTGACGTAACTACTCCGATCGCAATTTGCATCTATTACAAAAATGGGTAGAACTTTTGCACGCACCCAATACTACTAATACTACTACTACTACTTTATTAACTACTACTAGCCGTAGATTTCGAGATCTGAATGTGAAGTCGCGAGATGTGTTAATTTGGAACATGGCGGTTTTCATTGAGGAAATCATTCAGGCATTGAATCCAGATTAATGGTAACTCCAGGGAGACGCTATCGTTGCAGGCCTCACGGCTGGTTATAATCTCCAGAGACGGAAAGGAAGGAAGATCTACGACTCTATCCGAAGTAGTGCGTTCCAGGTCCGCAGTACCAATGTGGGAAGCTATTAGAAAATTAGCCCCATACACTAACCCGAAAGCAACGGCATTTAGAGTACTTGGATATTATAACCAGCCGTGAGGCCTGCAACGATAGCGTCTCCCTGGAGTTACCATTAATCTGGATCCAATGCCTGAATGATTTGTCCCATGCCCCAAATTAACACATCTCGTGATTTCATATTCAGGACACGGATCGCCACGTATTTAATCATTCTTTATGTCTCATTTAACCATTCTCATATTTAAATTGTAATCGTTCTCATTTTCAGTTTGTTCATAAAGGAAGGATATATAGAGAAGACACTGGCTGTATAAAGCTGAAACTCATGACATGAAGTCGACTGCAGCGCACCAGCGACCTAAAACAGAACTACAGTTGATTGACAGCTGGTTTCCCAGGGAACACCCAAGAACCACGTGATTTTTGTCCGAACGAATGTTTTTACTTTGACTTTTGACTTTGGCTTGCTATCCGGCAGTGTTTAAGACGAATACATGCACTACTTTTTTAATTTTAAGATTCTTTTTGATTTTCAATTCCTCTAGCGTTCTAATAAGTGGTATTCTTTTGCTTATTACTTACTGATCGTATACGGTTCCTTACAGAATTCATAACTTTTGGGTTTTTACGTGTCTGTTGTTCATCTGATCATCTCCGAGTGCTGGGTTGCCGTAGCAACTATTGCCGACGTCACGGGGTCACGTCACATTTTGCTTCTGTTTTAGGTCCGTGGGGGAGCCACTTTCTATGTGAGGAATTTCCATGGGCTCCTATGTCTGTTTCCACTCTGTAGATCCTTCCATTATGAGTTTGTTTGCACTTTTAGCCTTGACAAACCATTCGTAGATGTGTAAAAACTCGGCAAATTGTATTTCGTTTCTTACACCAATTAAATGGATTACCAGTTCAATTTAATAGATGGAAAAGCAAACACATTTTTAGCGCTGACTTTGACGCATAACCGTTTTCCATGAGCCTTTCCACAAAATAAGTTATAAAAGGTCCAAAAACCAGATCTAAGGATGTCCATCATTTCAATACATTTTCACCATTGTGCATCAGTTACTGTTGAATATGATTATAGTCAACTTATGATTTGTACTGGGTCTGAATGATTCACATTCACTTGCGTTTCAGTGGGTTTTGGTTGCATTCGATAACTGAGGTCTCCTTATTTCTCATGACGGAGCTAAATGTTTTATTTCTCCTATATCAAGGTGAAGTTACTTTGGTTCTGGTCGACTTTCTTTACGCCGTCTTTTACAAAACAACTGGAAGGCCATTTTTCTGAAACTCTGGCACAAAACGCTGTAGATAATCACATTGACAGAGGAATTGACCGCTTCGGTAAGATGCAAAAGGATAGGTAACCGGTCGCTGATGCCTTGATCAAATCCGGCACTTTTGGCTATTCCGAAGAAAAATGATGGTGTGTAGCAGACAAAAAATACAAAAACTATGCAGAATAACATCATCGAAAGTCTTGCATCATTTTCCTCTTTTTGGGTCATCTTCTGCCTGAGCAAACGGGCTTTTCGTATCATCCGGTGAATGGATATGTTCAAAAACAAGAGACACAGAAAGGGAATCACACTGTTTACTATGCTGTCCATCCAGGACTCGTATACAACACGGAAAAAATGAGTTTCACTAAAAGCAGTAGGAACCAGGTCTCCTACTGTCTTATTGGTGCCAGGATCAATTTCATACGTCACTCTGTGTGTGAAGAAATGTGGTAGATTGAAGCACACGACTAGAAAAGCAATGAAGAGGTTGAAGAGAATTGTTCTCCTGTAGGTGCAGAAGCTCATTGCCTTCAGTGGGTGACAGACGACGAAATAGCGTTCTAAAGAGACGCCAACGGTTGTCCATATGGACCCTGTTCGCACCATGTATACCAATATTGCAAAGAAAGACAGTGGGGTAGGAAACATTGAAGAATAGAGGCGATTCATTATGTCATTTTTGAATGCAAAGACGAATATTACATGCAGCACTACTTTACATATAAGAAACAGCGTGTCATAAACAGCCAAGCATTGCAGATAACAGTTTATAGGCGCTTTCATCTGAGGTCGAGACAAAACGAAAAAAGCAAACACGTTGCCTGTGATGCCAAACAGACAGACAATACCTAAAAGGACACCGTCTGTCATGTATTCGTAGAATGAGATCTCATAACTTTCTTCTTCCGGCAGGGTTTCATTATGGAATTCAAGGTTCATCATGGTTTCGTTATGGAATTCAAGGTCCGTCATGGTTTCGTTATGTTCTTCAAAGCCCATCATGATAAGGCCGTCTTTTGTTCAACCCTGTTAAGAAGTTTAGAAGACGTCGATCTCTTGAAAATTTGGTGGACGTCAGGCAGATACATCCAATTCACAGTTGATGGATGCTGTTTCCTAAAAAGAATAAAGAAATGATCAGAAAATAAATATTCATCTTCATTTCAGTCAAATAAATTAGAAAAGTTGGTATCAGTTTTTACAACAGCCTTCAACGCTGTTTTAGTCTAACGTATTCACTTAAACATTACTTATCGTATTACTGATGATTCTTGTAACACTGTAGATTCTTAACGTTGCTAGGTAAAAGCCCGTCAATAATGACGGGGACATATAAGACGTGTGGAGTATTTTTTTCAATAACCAGGTATTCTTTTTGTTTGAAATGTCCAAGTGTGAAAGTATGTTTCATACAACAATGAACATTCCTTTTTTATGAAATAAAATAACGCTGATTCCTTTTTATGAATTCCTTTTTATGAAATAAAATAAAATAGCGATGATTCCTTTTTTTATGAAATTCCTCTGCAATTTTATTTCATTGTATGAAATTACTCTGCCATTTTTTTCCGTTTCATGAAATTTCACTACAATGCGAAGAAAATGAAATAAAACACGACATAACATCTATGTAACAGAACAAGTTGTTCGAGCTCGTGCGTGTTGCCACAGATGAAATCGTTTGTCTTACTAACTTTATTTTATTTTCCAGCATTTCTTCTTGATTTTACGTAACGTGCAATAGCGATGAGCTTAGTTCGGATTTCGCCACCGGATAAAAGAAAATGGCGTTGCAAGTACTAATGTCGTCAGAGCGTTAGGGACAGACGTAACCTATTATTACATAGGTTTTATGCTGTGGATAACTGTAGTACAAAATCCTTATAATCATACAATGAGCAGTATTAGGCTTTCTGACGGCCAGAAGAGAAAAAGTCTTCAATTACTAACATAAATAGTCTTTATTTGGTATTTCCTGCACAACAGAACGACGCTTCAATGTACTTCAGTAATCTCAACAAACTGAACCTCTATAACATTAGGCTCAAAGTGTATATGTATATACGTAGTACATGAACATAATTTCATCAAAGATATAGTCGTTAAGGGGCTATGCAAGGCCGCACTAATCTACCTACACTTTACGCTGCCAGCTCCACACATTATATACAGCGTTCTTATCTTGTTAAAATATACACACGTCATTCAACCTGATCTCAAGACTGTTGGCACATAACATTCAGTGATTGAAAAAAAATATAACGTTAAGGTTGAAATGCTTAAAGAAAATGACCTCAAAATGTACATAGGGAAAGAAACTAAAAATGAAAGTTAAATTAGAATATATACCGAGTATTTACTGAATTATGACCACCCCTATCAAAAATCAAAAGTGGATGAGGCCCGTTGCCCACGTGATTATCAAGAAGGCGCACTTAGTCGACCGGTGTAGCGTGTATAAGATGTGAGTGGAGCAGTAGGTAGTAAAATTAGGAGCGTGATGGGTAAACAGAAGGATTTTTCAGACTTTGAGAAAAAATAGAATGAGAGCTCGGAGAGTGGGTGCCTCGATTTCCCAAACGGCTGAACTGGTGGGTTGTTCGCGAGCTGCCGTAGTTAAAGTGTATCAGCACTGGTGATAAAATGGTCGAAAAACGACCCTACACTGGACAGAGAAAAGTTGATGTGATAGGTGAGCGACTCGCACAGGTTAACAGACATAGCACTGTTCAACAATTGTCTACCCAATACAACAGAGGTCAACCCGGAACAGTAACTTTTATTACTATGTGTCTCACGCTCGCACGTATGGGTTATAACAATAGACGACCCCGACAACATCCTTCCCTAACAACGGGAAGGATGTTGTCGGGGTCGTCTATTGTTATAAGCCCTATCAGGCGTCAGGATACAGCTATCACTCCTATTCCAGCATTGAAGGCAGAAATACACACAGCCTGGTTGGCCATACCTCCAAACTGCTTCCGGCATCTTATTGAATTGATTCCACGTCGGATAGCTGTTGTACTGAGGGCGAAAGGAGGACCTACGAAGTATTAGGTAGGCTCTCATAATTCAGTGATCACTTAGTGTATGTTGAATCGATGCCACGTCGGATAGCTGCTGTACTGAGGGCGAAAGGAGGACCTACGAAGTATTAGGTAGACTGTCATAACCCAGGGATCACTCAGTGTATGTTGAATCGATGCCACGTAGGATAGCTGTTGTACTGAGGGCGGAAGGAGGACCTACGAAGTATTAGTTAGGTTGTCATAATGCAGTGATCACTCAGTGTATGTTGAATCGATGCCACGTCGGATAGCTGCGGTACTGAGGGCGAAAGGAGGACCTACGAAGTATTGTTTCCACGTCGGATAGCTGTTGTACTGAGGGCGGAAGGAGGACCTACGAAGTATTAGGTAGGTGGTCATAATTGAGTGATCACTCAGTGTATGTTGAATCGATGCCACGTCGGATAGGCACTGTACTGAGGGCAAAAGGGGACCTATGAAGTATTAGGTAAGTGGTCACAATTCAGTGATCACTCAGTGTATGTTGAATCGATGCCACGTCGGATAGCTGCGGTACTGAGGGCGAAAGGAGGACCTACGAAGTATTGTTTCCACGTCGGATAGCTGTTGTACTGAGGGCGAAAGGAGGACCTGCGAAGTATTAGGTAGGCTGTCATAATTCAGTGATCACTCAGTGTATGTTGAATCGATGCTACGTCGGATTGCTGTTGTACTGAGGGCGAAAGGGGGACCTACGAAGTATTAGGTAGGCTCTCACAATTCAGTGATCACTTAGTGTATGTTGAATCGATGCCACGTCAGATAGCTGCTGTACTGAGGGCGAAAGGAGGACCTACGAAGTATTAGGTAGACTGTCATAACCCAGGGATCACTCAGTGTATGTTGAATCGATGCCACGTAGGATAGCTGTTGTACTGAGGGCGGAAGGAGGACCTACGAAGTATTAGGTAAGTTGTCATAATTCAGTGATCACTCAGTGTATGTTGAATCGATGCCACGTCGGATAGCTGTTGTACTGAGGGCGGAAGGAGGACCTACGAAGTATTAGGTAGGTGGTCATAATGCAGTGATCACTCAGTGTATGTTGAATCGATGCCACGTCGGATAGCTGTTGTACTGAGGGCGGAAGGAGGACCTACGAAGTATTAGGTAGGTGGTCATAATGCAGTGATCACTCAGTGTATGTTGAATCGATGTCACGTTGGATAGCTGCTGTACTGAGGGCGAAAGGAGGACCTACGAAGTATTAGGTAGGTGGTCACAATGCAGTGATCACTCAGTGTATGTTGAATCGATGCCACGTCGGATAGCTGTTGTACTGAGGGCGGAAGGAGGACCTACGAAGTATTAGGTAGGTGGTCATAATTCAGTGATCACTCAGTGTATGTTGAATCGATGCCACGTCGGATAGCTGTTGTACTGAGGGCGGAAGGAGGACCTACGAAGTATTAGGTAGGTGGTCATAATTCAGTGATCACTCAGTGTATGTTGAATCGATGTCACGTTGGATAGCTGCTGTACTGAGGGCGAAAGGAGGACCTACGAAGTATTAGGTAGGTGGTCATAATTCAGTGATCACTCAGTGTATGTTGAATCGATGCCACGTCGGATAGCTGCTGTACTGAGGGCGGAAGGAGGACCTACGAAGTATTAGGTAGGTGGTCATAATGCAGTGATCACTCAGTGTATGTTGAATCGATGCCACGTCGGATAGCTGTTGTACTGAGGGCGGAAGGAGGACCTACGAAGTATTAGGTAGGTGGTCATAATTCAGTGATCACTCAGTGTATGTTGAATCGATGCCACGTTGGATAGCTGTTGTACTGAGGGCGAAAGGAGGACCTACGAAGTATTAGGTAGGTAGTCATAATTCAGTGATCACTCAGTGTATGTTGAATCGATGTCACGTTGGATAGCTGCTGTACTGAGGGCGAAAGGAGGACCTACGAAGTATTAGGTAGGTAGTCATAATTCAGTGATCACTCAGTGTATGTTGAATCGATGTCACGTTGGATAGCTGCTGTACTGAGGGCGGAAGGAGGACCTACGAAGTATTAGGTAGGTAGTCATAATTCAGTGATCACTCAGTGTATGTTGAATCGATGTCACGTTGGATAGCTGCTGTACTGAGGGCGAAAGGAGGACCTACGAAGTATTAGGTAGGTAGTCATAATTCAGTGATCACTCAGTGTATGTTGAATCGATGTCACGTTGGATAGCTGCTGTACTGAGGGCGAAAGGAGGACCTACGAAGTATTAGGTAGGTAGTCATAATTCAGTGATCACTCAGTGTATGTTGAATCGATGCCACGTTGGATAGCTGTTGTACTGAGGGCGAAAGGAGGACCTACGAAGTATTAGGTAGGTAGTCATAATTCAGTGATCACTCAGTGTATGTTGAATCGATGCCACGTTGGATAGCTGTTGTACTGAGGGCGGAAGGAGGACCTACGAAGTATTAGGTAGGTAGTCATAATTCAGTGATCACTCAGTGTATGTTGAATCGATGTCACGTTGGATAGCTGCTGTACTGAGGGCGAAAGGAGGACCTACGAAGTATTAGGTAGGTAGTCATAATTCAGTGATCACTCAGTGTATGTTGAATCGATGTCACGTTGGATAGCTGCTGTACTGAGGGCGGAAGGAGGACCTACGAAGTATTAGGTAGGTAGTCATAATTCAGTGATCACTCAGTGTATGTTGAATCGATGTCACGTTGGATAGCTGCTGTAATGAGGGCGGAAGGAGGACCTACGAAGTATTAGGTAGGTGGTCATAATGCAGTGATCACTCAGTGTATGTTGAATCGATGCCACGTCGGATAGCTGTTGTACTGAGGGCGGAAGGAGGACCTACGAAGTATTAGGTAGGTGGTCATAATTCAGTGATCACTCAGTGTATGTTGAATCGATGCCACGTTGGATAGCTGTTGTACTGAGGGCGAAAGGAGGACCTACGAAGTATTAGGTATTTAGTCATAATTCAGTGATCACTCAGTGTATGTTGAATCGATGTCACGTTGGATAGCTGCTGTACTGAGGGCGAAAGGAGGACCTACGAAGTATTAGGTAGGTAGTCATAATTCAGTGATCACTCAGTGTATGTTGAATCGATGTCACGTTGGATAGCTGCTGTACTGAGGGCGGAAGGAGGACCTACGAAGTATTAGGTAGGTAGTCATAATTCAGTGATCACTCAGTGTATGTTGAATCGATGTCACGTTGGATAGCTGCTGTACTGAGGGCGAAAGGAGGACCTACGAAGTATTAGGTAGGTAGTCATAATTCAGTGATCACTCAGTGTATGTTGAATCGATGTCACGTTGGATAGCTGCTGTACTGAGGGCGAAAGGAGGACCTATGAAGTATTAGGTAGGTAGTCATAATTCAGTGATCACTCAGTGTATGTTGAATCGATGCCACGTTGGATAGCTGTTGTACTGAGGGCGAAAGGAGGACCTACGAAGTATTAGGTAGGTAGTCATAATTCAGTGATCACTCAGTGTATGTTGAATCGATGCCACGTTGGATAGCTGTTGTACTGAGGGCGGAAGGAGGACCTACGAAGTATTAGGTAGGTAGTCATAATTCAGTGATCACTCAGTGTATGTTGAATCGATGTCACGTTGGATAGCTGCTGTACTGAGGGCGAAAGGAGGACCTACGAAGTATTAGGTAGGTAGTCATAATTCAGTGATCACTCAGTGTATGTTGAATCGATGTCACGTTGGATAGCTGCTGTACTGAGGGCGGAAGGAGGACCTACGAAGTATTAGGTAGGTGGTCATAATGCAGTGATCACTCAGTGTATGTTGAATCGATGCCACGTTGGATAGCTGTTGTACTGAGGGCGAAAGGAGGACCTACGAAGTATTAGGTAGGTAGTCATAATTCAGTGATCACTCAGTGTATGTTGAATCGATGTCACGTTGGATAGCTGCTGTACTGAGGGCGAAAGGAGGACCTACGAAGTATTAGGTAGGTAGTCATAATTCAGTGATCACTCAGTGTATGTTGAATCGATGTCACGTTGGATAGCTGCTGTACTGAGGGCGGAAGGAGGACCTACGAAGTATTAGGTAGGTGGTCATAATGCAGTGATCACTCAGTGTATGTTGAATCGATGCCACGTCGGATAGCTGTTGTACTGAGGGCGGAAGGAGGACCTACGAAGTATTAGGTAGGTGGTCATAATTCAGTGATCACTCAGTGTATGTTGAATCGATGCCACGTTGGATAGCTGTTGTACTGAGGGCGGAAGGAGGACCTACGAAGTATTAGGTAGGTAGTCATAATTCAGTGATCACTCAGTGTATGTTGAATCGATGTCACGTTGGATAGCTGCTGTTCTGAGGGCGAAAGGAGGACCTACGAAGTATTAGGTAGGTAGTCATAATTCAGTGATCACTCAGTGTATGTTGAATTGTTTCCACGTCGGATTGCTGTTGTACTGAGGGCAAAAGGAGGACCTACGAAGTATTAGGTAGGCTCTCATAATTCAGTGATCACACAGTGTATGTCCTAAGCCTTTATTTCAAATGATGCTAGCGTCTAACATGCTCAGCTGAGTTAGCTCCGCGCCAGACGCCCAGTAGGTTAGTCGGCATTCATTTTCCTTCCATCAAGGATTAATGGGGATTCATTTATCCCTGCAATAACTAAGCTTTGGAGTTTCTTACTTATCTGCATTTTCTCCCTGTGTATTATAGCTTCCAGTTCTTTGAATCAAGAGCAAATGGACTGCTTTTGAGCCGTTCGATGTTTTAAAACTGGAAACCAAAATTCAACTAGTGTTGCTGTACAAAATTCTTAGTGGTGTTTCGAAAGTTTTTTTTTTTTTTTTTGATTGGAAGTTTAACGACCACCGTGAACAACTCAATGAGCCATAAGCAGTCGCCCGTCCCTAATTTAGAGTCACTAATTCCAGAGAAGGGAGAGAGCCAGTGCCGTAAGATAAACACAACATCCATGGCTCACCGGGATTCAAATCCGGGCCCCTTTCGGACGAATGATCAGAGGCCATCGCTTGGACCACTACGCCACCGGGGCGGCCAAAGGTTTGGGGCAACGTTTATAAAAAAAACGAATTTCAAAGAAAAAAATATTACTCTTTAATCTTTAAAGTATATCTTTGTTAACTCGATAACCTCTTTGCACAGTCGTACAGCTTCTGAATGGATCTATGAAACTGAACTTGCGGAACTCCGTTTAACTGTGATATCACGCTGTTTCGCATAGCTGAAATGTAGTCAAAATGGTGCCTCTTCAGATGGGGACAGAAAATAATAATAATCAGCAGATGAAAAATACGACGAATGCGGAGGAGGAGAAACACTGTAACGACATTCAGTGCTAGAAACTGGTTGATGATTATCGCGTTGTGCGCAGGCGCATTGTCATGAACCAAAAACCAGCCAACTTACTGGACCGCAGAAAGAGAGTGAAAGATGCATTCTTAGATGTAAAACAAATTAGGCTTTCATAAACCACATTAACCAGAAACCATATGATAAAATGAAAAAAAAATGCGAGAGATAGAGAGAGGAACAGGCAGGCAGAAAGAGCCAGAGAGAGAGAGAGAGAGAGAGAGAGAGAGAGAGAGAGAGAGAGAGAGAGAGAGAGAGAGAGAGGAGCATGCAGAAATAGCCATATATATATAGAGAGAGAGATAGGGGATGTAAGGTCAGGTGATGCGTAACATCACAGCCTCTCCTTGACAAATGTCAACCCCGCCTTCTCGTGGTGCATCCTGTTCCCACTAAAGGGGCTCTGACGACCGCCCATAGCGGTATAACTATTCCATCGGGATTAGAGGAAATTCTATCCCACACTCACCAACCCGCTTGGCCAGCGTGGTGAGTTATGGCCAAACCCCTCCAAAATGACTCCACAACTTAAATCTTGGCCCTCAGTCTCCGGCAGCTGGAATGTACCTGGCCAAGGCAGCGGCCAGTGCGACATGAAGGCAGAGGGTGCTAAGAATCCCCGGAGGACCGGACTAGGCTGCCATCTGATGCTGACCTTGGCAACGTACAATGGACGCTCCCTATCTTCTGATTCAAGGCTTCTTGAATTGGAAGAGGAACTACAAAGGATCAAGTGGGACATCGTGGGGCTAAGTGAGGTAAGGAGAAAAGGAGAAGATCTCATCGAACTGAAAAGTGGACATCTCTTCTACTATCGTGGGACAGATACTGGCAGAACTAGTGGTGTTGGATTTATAATAAACAAGAAACTGAAGGATAAAGTTGTAGAAGTTAAAAGTTCCTCTGACAGAGCTGCACGACTCGTTATCCAACTATCGAGAAGATACCAGGCTCAGATTATTCAAACTTATGCAACCACCACAAGTCATCCTGAAGAAGAAATTGAAGAATTTTATGAGGAAATTTGTCATCTAAATAATAAAGGTAAGCAGCACTTGAAAATAATTATGGGAGATTTCAATGCAAAAATAGGGCAACGGCAACAGAATGAAACTTCAGTAGGTAAATTCGGTCACGGCAACAGAAACCAGCGTGGAAATACTCTCGTTGAGTTTGCATAGGCAGAAGGGTTTTTCATTTTGAACTCCTTCTTCAAGAAAAAGCCACACAGGAAATGGACATGGAGACATCCAAATGGGACGACAAGTGAAATTGATTTATTATGTGTAACAAAAAATTCGTCATAGAAGACTGCAGTGTGCTAAACAAGTTCAACACAGGTAGTGACCATAGATTGGTGAGATGTAAGATGCACCTCAACACTAAACTTGAACGTGGCAAGCTCATAAGACAAACAAAATGTATTGATATAACCAACCTTAAAAAATACCATAATACCTTCAAGTTGGAACTGAAGAACAGATTCTCTGCTTTAGAAGGCCTAACTAACATCGGAAGAAGTGGACATCTCTGAAGTTAACAGAAAAGTAACCAAAGCTCTTGTGGAAACAGCAACAAAATTAGCTGGGTCTAAGAACAAGTTGCATGTAAATAAATTATCAGGAAAAACGAAAATGTTGATGCAAAAAAGAAGAGAGATGAGGACAACTAAAGAAGATGTGACTTCCAAAGTGGAATATATAGAGCTATGCAAGACAGTACGAAAAAGTATCACTGAAGACGTAAGAAAATTAAACTGTGAACTAGTGAGGAAAGCAATTGAAAACAACCAAAGCCTAAAGATAGCAAAGGGACATCTCAGTAAGGGAAGAAAACAGATTATGGCACTGAGAAAAGAAGATGGTTCTGTAACAAGAAATAGAGGCGAAATTTTGACAAGAGTGAAAGATTTCTACTCCAAATTATATGAAAGGGATGATACATGCACTCCAGACATCATGAAAGATACCAGTACCAGAGTTCCTCCAGTCCTTCCAGCAGAAGTTGCACATGCAATCAAGAACATGAAGCTGGGGAAAGCTCCAGGAGAAGATGGAATTACTGTAGACATCATACAAGAAGCAAGTGGAGAAATCGAAACAGTACTCGCCCAAATTTTCACTTGATGCCTTAATGAAGGAAAGATTCCTGAGGATTGGAACACCGCTACAATGATCCTGCTACATAAGAAAGGTGACATTGAGGATCTCGGAAACTACAGACCTATCAGCCTCCTATCAGTAGTTTATAAAATCTTCACTAAAGTTCTTTCACACCGCTTGAAGGTGACACTGGACATGGCTCAACCGAGAGAACAAGCTGGATTCAGGAGTGGCTACAGCACAATAGATCATATCCATATGCTGAGAGAACTAATTGAAAGAGCGAGGGAATATGAACTTCCATTGTGCATGGCTTTTATCGATTATGAAAAAGCCTTTGATTCGGTGAAACCATCAGCAGTTACAATGGCTCTGAAAACCTGCGGTATTGAAGATGCATACATTAATATTATTAATAACATCTATGAAAATGCAAGTGCAAAGATTAGGCTGTTTGAAAATACAACACACATAAAAATTGGAAAGGGAGTGAGACAAGGTGACACCATATCTCCGAAGCTCTTTAATGCCACATTGGAGGGTGTTTTTCAGTCACTGAGCTGGGAAACCAAGGGGATAAAGATTAATGGAGATTATCTAACCCACCTTCGTTTTGCTGATGACGTAGTCATTTTTGCAACTAGCCCATCAGAGCTGCCGAGTATGATCCAGGAACTTGCTGACAAGAGTAAAGAAGTGGGATTAAAAATGAACTTTCAGAAGACAAAAGTGATGTTCAATGCTTTTACAAGAAATGAAGATTTATCGATTGATGGAGAAAAGCTGAAGATAACAGACACGTACGTTTATCTTGGACAGCAGATATCAAGTGAGGGTCACATTGATGAAGAAATTAATCGGCGTACAAAACTTGCCTGGAGAGCTTTTGGAAGAAACAGCATAATTTTCAAGAGCAATATGCCATTATGTCTTAAAAGAAAAGTGTTTGATCAATGCATCCTTCCAGTGCTTACGTATGGTGCAGAGACGTGGACCTTAACTAAAAGAGACATACAAAGGCTGCAGACAACTCAAAGCAGCATGGAGAGGTGCATACTTGGTGTAACCAGGAGAGATAAGAAGAGGAACTCGTGGATCCGAAAAATGACAAGAGTGGAAGACATCATGATCAGAGTTAAATCCCTGAAATGGCAATGGGCTGGACATACTGCCAGAAGGACAAATCATCGATGGACAGCCGAAATTTTAGATTGGATTCCAAGGGACAGGAAAATACCCAGAAGAAGACCACATGGGAGATGGGTGGATGAAATTCGAAAGTATGCAGGGGTGACATGGAGGAGACTGGCACAAGACAGACCGTTGTGGAGGAAACTTGGGGAGACCTTCGTTCAGCAGTGGATTGATAATGGTTGACAATTATGATGATGATGATAGAGAGAGAGAGAGAGAGAGAGAGAGTGTGTGTGAGATGCATTTGTAGAGGTACAATATGTCTACGCCATGAAATTAAGCTCCCATAAACCAAGTTAACTAGGAGCCATATGATAAATAATGAGAGAGAGAGAGAGAGAGAGAGAGAGAGAGAGAGAGAGAGAGAGAGAGAGAGAGAGAGAGAGAGGGGGGTATCTATCAACGACACGGGGAGATCTGACGACGCCACAAGTGGGACTGGTTCATGTACGCGGACTTCCTAACTTGTCGATCGACGCATTCAACGGAAATTCGTAGCAGCCCCACAATCCATCGCGGATGGCATTGTCGATGAGTACAGGCAGCTATTGATATCCCCGTATAGACACGGACTCCGAATCGTAGATTGGCTGAGGCAGGTTTACGCTGCCGCCAGCCATTGCGAAGACTACCACTCAGCACAGCACAATGTCAGAGATCCGTGACAGGACGAATGGAACCATATCGTGTTCAACAATGAGTCTCGCTTCTGTCTCAGCGCCTACGAACGCCGATTAAGAGTGTACAGACGACGTGGTCGGCCAGGCTGATGTTGCCGACGTCCCTGAGCGTCATACAGCTCCTCAGCCTGGTGTTTTGGTACTGTCAGTTTCAACAGCAGTTCACTGCTCGTACGAGTCATGCGTGCAATGACAGCACGACAGTGCGTCGATGACGCACGTGCTGTCATTGTACCCGAAATCCGTAAGGTTTCGAATCTGCCTCACTGTAGAAGGGAGGAATTGTCATTAATTCCAGACGATGTGTGGAAGAAGCGTGACACACTGTTTTCGAACCTCACGGCCAGGATATTCATTTTTACGTTTGGGGGCCATGTGAAATTAAGCCTATTTTCTGCCGGTGGTGGAATTCGGACTCCACGTCTCTTCGCTCTGGAGCAAGTTATTCTCCCGACTGAAATACACCGACAAAGCTTATCGCTGCAACTTTGCCGTCTTGACATGTGCGCAACCTTTCTAGTAGGTCACAACTTGTTAGTGAAAGTTGGTTTATAAGTATTTGTATGTGTTTGTGGGTAAAATTCCATAATTATTAGAAATTTCTAAAAAGGCTGTAGCCTGTAAACAAATGAGAATGTGGGTAGTCAAGAACAGAAGTACTGAGAGTGAAAATCGTGAATTTCAAGGACGGGAGGGTGAGTATTTGTTTATGACTTTTAAAGGAAAAACGATGCTGTTTGAATTGTTTTTAGAGTGCAGCAGTATACGAAGTGTATATAATTTTAAGAAACCTTACTTCTTCCATAAAACAAAGTGTCTGTTTTATACTCGTATAATACAACAGAATGCAGCACCATTGCTTTTTCAAAGCGATATCATGTGAATTGCAATACTTTTCAGGGCTATAGCTTGCGGACCACCATTGGAGGCTCAGCCACACCTGAAAAGTTTTGATCCTACATACGACAGACTCAACAAAAGGGATAATAGTTGGGAAAAATATTACGAGAAGACTTTCAGAATCACACTTCTTGCGCTCTATACCTATCTGACTGAGAGGAAACCCTGTAAATCTGCTGGTTCAAGATCATTTCCTTCGAGTCATCAATATGGAAATTGGAAGTTTTAAAACACTGAAGTTTTATTACAGAAGCTTGTCTTAGATACAGCAATACAATTCGCAGCTCTGCAAACTATTGTAACCGTATACCCAGTCTAATTCCCCTTACATACTGTATTGCTATTATTGATTTTTGAAGTGCTTTGCATTCAGTGAGATCGGTCGGAAAAGTTTCGGCGCGGACAAATATCGACGCTAAACAGGGCCCGATTTACACAGAATTGGGCTCTAGGCACAGCACAAGATGAGGTCCCCCACCCGTCCACATTCTTGAAAGAGTAAGTACATTTGTCGCCCCTAAATATTACCAATAAATTTAAAAGATGGGGAAACTATGCGGGGTAATATAGGAAATAATATATACTTTTATTAAATCTTAATATTAGCAAGAAAGTTCGCACTTAAAAATATAGATCGGTAAATATAACAATACTTAATAGTTTATTATAGCTATTTTTGCATTTAATTATGTAATAATTCAAATATTCACAGATGTTAAGTTATTCACCCCCTTTTAAAATAATTCTATTTTTAACCGATGGACATTATTTAGACTTCGCACAGACTGATGTTTTTGGAGCAAGGTAAACTTCCATGTAACTGGTTAATCACCTGTGATGTGTTCGATATTATAGTAGAATAATTCTATTAACAAAGGAATTATACTTACACTTGAGCAAACATGCATAACTGGATTATTCTCACACTTATAAAAGCACATTATTCAGCTCATTAATTCACTTTATTTAGACCCAAGGAATTTTAAAATGTGGTACCTTTCAATGTAAAACACTCATTGTTTTTTTTCCATTCATAACAAATAATTTATAAAAAAAAACACTATTTTTTGTTGGCATTGCGATTCTGCCCCCCCAATGTGGGGCCCTAGGCCCAAGCCTTGCGGGCGTAGGCCTAAATCAGGTCCTGACGCTAAAACGTAAAATTACGAATCAAAGAAACACAAATGTTGAAAACCTAGCGAAGCAATTCAAACTACATCCCACGACGCAGTCAGAAACCAATACATGTAATGAGTATAATTATACATAGTCATGGCGTGAGAGATGTAGAAACTACGTCTCTAAAGTTTATTTATTTTTTAGATTAGGAATTTAACGACCACCGTGAGCAACTTAATGGGCTATGAGCAGTCTTCCGTCCCTGATTTAGGGCCACTGGTTCCAGGGAGGGGTGAGAGCCAGGAAGGCAAGACAAACACAGCGTTGATGCCTCACCAGGATTCGAACCCATACCCATCTCGGACGAATGGTCGTTAGCCAACGCTTAGAACACTGCGCCACAGGGGCTGCGCACCAATTTTCAGACACAACGGAGACGTAATGCAAAGCGTGCCATTATTAGATGTGTATGACAAAAACACGTTTTTGTTTCGGGGAGTAAATTAAATTCTATAGGTAATACAATTATAAATTAGCAGTTAATTTGCTATTCATTGTGTAAAAATTAATCAGTGTGTTGTCTTCGGTTGTACTTGAATGATTTTCCTTTAAAGTTCTCAAAAACATTTCGTCCGAATTTTCATTAAATCTTCTAGCTTAGAGGAAATAAACAACGGTTTCACATTATGTAAAGGATATTTGTGTCCAATTTCAAGCAAATAAACTATAAACGTTATTTTAACAAAACTTGGAAATACCGAATTTTGTATAGATAGGTTAAACAGTTTTTGAGTGATTTCATTCTGAAAAAAATAAAATAAACACCCCAAGGCAGTGTTGCCAACCGTACCATAATTATAGTACATGTATTATAATTTAGCTAATTCTACTATGAACAATAGCGAGTCTATTATGTCCCATAAATATCGTGTAACCTACTATAACTTTGTTTTCTGCATCAGTGAAAACCAAGGAGGTTAGAATAATGCTTCTGCAGATGCTCTGAGTCTATTAACCGTCAAGCCGCAAAGTGTTGGAATTTGCGGTTGTTTACATGATACCCATGTAATTTCAACTGAATGTAATTTGGAACTGCGTGGTTTTTGGTTGCAAAAATTATGTTAATATCCAAACCGGAATGCATTTTACTGCATACCCGAGTAAAGTTTTCAATGTTAACGTTATGTTTTGTTTTTAATTTGCACTAACGCTCATGTATTACAATTTAAAATAAAAATGGGAACAGTCTGAAAATAATTAAGAATTTCATAAATCCAGTATTTTCTCACACATCGTCAGTGGCGGACTGGCGATCCATAAATGGCCCTGGAAGTTATTTTGCGCGGTCCACTTTTGGGGAAAATTATCGAGGTATCTTATTCCTAAAAACCGGTGAATCAACACCGCCGTTTACTGTTTAAACGTCTTTTCAACACAAGTCTACGAATCTTTGCAGTTTTTTGTATTGAGGCAATGATTAACAGTTTATCCATTTTCCTGGACAGGAGTTCCTTAGTAAAAATAATGTAAGAACAAAATTATTTCCGTTGCTCAGAAGCAACAGGAAAAGTACGTTCTCTGACAGACACTGTTGAATAAATTTCATTCTTATGAATTTTATTGCGATAAGTGAATTCAGAATTTGCAATAGTTTCTTCGCTTTTTAGTGAAAATGGAAATCCAAATGTTCCAAAAATTAATTTCTTTTTCAAGACTTACCTATCAATGATAAAATAATTACGAAAAAAATTTCTTGAGAAAGCTGAAAATGTCCGGAATTGTAAGAATTTCAGTGCAGATTTATAAAGTGAGAAAAATTAAAAACTGTGAAAATACATGTACTTTCAAATTTTTTTATTGAAGGTTTGACGACCACCGTGAGCAACTTAATCTCCCGTCCCTAATTTAGGGCCACTGGTTCCAGGGAATGGAGAGAGCCTGTGGCGTAAGACAAACACAACATCCATGCCTCACCGGGATTCGAACCCGGACTATTCTCGGACGAATGGTCATAAACCAGCGCTTAGACCACTGCGCACTTTCAAATTGAAAAAATATACTTGTAACCGAAATAGACTTTCAAGAGCTGTATGTAGTTCATGAATTCTTGTCACCATAAGGCCCAAAAAAGTAGTAAATTGTTCAAAAGAACAAAAAAAAAAAAAAAAAAAAATACGTGCACATATAAAAAGCAGCAACTCAAAATTTTTGTCTCAGGTGAATCTCAATTTCTTTACGTACACAAGGAATTTTGGGTTTCAGTCCCAGATTATTGACAGCATATTTGATTTGATTGTATTGATTATTTTAACTGCGATCAGTTTTTGATATCAGCCAAAAGGGACGGAGCTTATATTTGAAAGTCGAGAAAAGGAAAATAGGTGTATCACAAACACCATTTGACTCAACAGAACATTTGCCCCCCCTCTCCCCTGCCATTCCTGAAGCGGTCAAAGGGGTAAACAAACTTAGCAATTTTAGAATCAACTTGGTTTTCTTCTACGAGAACATTAAACTATAAGCATATATGCTTTTTTCTTCAGTTAGTATATAAGGTCTAGCGGCCTTATACTAACCCCACCCACCTGGAATTCTATGGCGGCCCACCTGGAATTCTCGCGGTATCTCGGCGGCCCAGTCCGCGCCTGCACATCGTTAGCAAGTTACGATGCAAAATTGGAAACATTTGCGACGAAAGAATGCGATTCGGCCAACACAAAATGCATTGCAATAGCGTTGAAAACCATCAGCTTTCCCACACCTTAACGGCCGTCATCTCGCGGTTATAGGCTTCACGCAGAGTGGTACTGCTGTGTTGACGAGGGCATTTCCCGATATCTTTTTCTAACCTGCTTATTGAAAACCTTAGGTTCATTTCTACTTGCGTAATTTTTATTTTTTGTTAGTAAAGTTGAATCAAAGCAATAGAAACTGTGACCTGCGTCTAGCCTGCGTATGTGTTGTGGCTAGAATACAACTTCACAAAATTTCTGAACCGGATTGCAAATGCAGGAGACCAGATGCAAAATATCTGGTTGTTGATGAGAAGACCTTCGCCGTACTGACACGTAAAAAAAATTAGTACCTTAATTCCTTTTAAAAACTGAAATAAAAAATGTATAGCACTTGAAACTTAACTAATACTAAACTGAAAGAAGAAAAAAGGAAAAGAAAACTTAGAACAACTTTTTTTTTTTTAAATCATAAGAACGCATTAAAGGCCATCCCGGTGGCGCAGTGGTCTAAGCGATGGCCTCTGATCATGCATCCGAAAGAAATTCGGGTTCGAATCCCATTGAGGCATGGATGTTGTGTTTGTCTTACGGCACTGGCTCTCTCCCTTCCCTGGAATCAGTGACCTTAAATTAGGGACGGGTGACTGCTTATAGTCCACTGAGTTGCTCACGGTGGTCGTTAAACCTTCAATCAAAAAAAAAAAAAAAAAAAACGCGTCAAAGAGGTGATTGGTTATCCTACATTCAGTTCTTTTTGATGTACTATAATTTTTGTAAAAATACTATAATTTTTGAAAAATGGTACTATAATTGTAGCTTTAGAGGTTGGCAACACTGCCCCAAAGGTGTGTCCACTTTTGGGACCAGGAGGGGCACCAAAGAAGGGGGTATACTCTCGGTATGTATCTCTGAAAACTACTTCAGTACTTCTGTGCTTATCAACCCCCTCCCCATGGGCGTACTGATAGCTCCCGCAAGCCCCGTAGTGGGGAGTGGGAGGGGCTCATGGCTAAGAGGACCTCTAGCCTCAGAAGAAGTATTTTTCAAAATTTTTACAGAACGTTCATATGAAAATGATTAAAGGAATAGCCAGGTATCTTTGTCGGCAGCTTTTTGAATGAAGCATTAAAAAGAAAAGCAATTTTAGATTTTTTTTCCAGAAAATAAGTAAGATTTTCAAGAAATCCTTTTCGCTTTAGTTTATGAAAACTGGATGATGGAAAGCAGCTATTCCAGAGGACTTGAGGTCCCCTTTTTATAGCCATAGTAATAGTTCTATATACATGTACATGAACAAGAGAATGCGAGTAAATATCAGTTACAGAATGTGAATAAATATCAGAATATATGAAATTTTTATATCAATGACGATAAGGCGTGTTATATATTACACTTGTTTGCACATAACTATGTATCCTTCAGAATATAATGAGCTAAAAGGTGTTCTTCGCGGGAACTAAACAGCAGAGACCAGTGTCATTTTTTGTGAATCAAAAGAAAAGACTTTTACTATGTGAAAAAACCATTGTGACAATAATTGTGTTTTTTTATATTCAAGAGTAAATAATTTAAGAAATTTTACTCTTTTTGTGCTACAATTCTTAGTTGTTGCTTTTTTATTTGCTTACATAAGTTATGTATTTCCGAATAAATCGGAAGGTCATTAGACACCGTTACATGGCGGTTACGTGTTTTGTGATCGTGAAGTATTTCAGAGTCTGGCCTTCGTTCGCTAAAAGTATAGAAATTACATATGCTGAACTTTGGAGTACATGTTTTGTAATGTTTCGTATCGACATAGAACTAGGACAATCATTTTAATTACAGCGTGAGCATTTGTGTTACACGCAATAAAGTGTAACAATTTTTTTGTGACGTGATGGAGGTTTAACGACCACCGTGAACGACTCAATGGGCTATAAGCAGTCGCCAATCCCTAATTTACGGTCACATGGTTCCAGGGAAGTGAAAGAACCAGTACCGTAAGACAAAAACAACATCCACGCCTCATCGGATTCGAACCCGGACCCATCTCGAACGAATGATCAGAAGCCATCTGTGACGTACCTGCCAGCAGGACGCACACGACATAAAGGCAGATAGGAATCAGAATGAACGTCTGCGTAGCTCAGTTGGTAGAGCGACTTGTTCCGGAATAAGCGGACTCGGGTTCAAATCCCGGCGTAGACCAAAAATGACGGAGAAATTTACTTCCTTATAATGGCGCCCGAACTATCCGGATGACCCGACCGTTCAAAATCTCGCAATGGTGTGATGTTATTTCCACACCGCGAGATAGGAAAAATCAGAGAATCCCTTCTCCAGCGCTTCGAAAAATAAATGTGTGTGACGTTGCATTCCACACACTAGATTGACTGGGAGTTCTCAAGTGCACGTTCTACAGTGGATGGCTGCCTGCAGCGATTCATGGTCACGGCTGACCCGTGGGCCATGCCCCCGGCCCTCTTTCGGGGGAGATGTGACGTACCTGCCAGCAGGACGCACACGACATAAAGGCAGATAGGAATCAGAATGAACGTCTGCGTAGCTCAGTTGGTAGAGCGACTTGTTCCGGAATAAGCGGACTCGGGTTCGAATCCCGGCGTAGACCAAAAATGACGGAGAAATTTACTTCGTTATACATCTCTTAGACCACTGCGTCACAGAGACTGCTAATAATTTTGGTTTTACGAAAAATGTCTATAGGTTCCAAAGAATTTGAATTATTAAAACGCCCGTACAACCTAGTTATTAATATGGAATTTAAAAAATTCTGTAATTGAAAGCAAATAGATTTTCGCAAAAGGGCGTCAAATTTATTTTTTTGCTGGGGGCCTTGAGTTTTTCAGTGACGCCACTGCCCTGCAATAAATACTGCTATATTAGATCAAAATTAATTTATCAAAGTAACTAAAATTTTTTTTTTGATTGGAGTTTTAACGACCACCGTGAGCAACTCAATGGGCTATAAGCAGTCGCCCGTCCCTAATTTAGGGTCACTGGTTCCAGGGAAGGGAGAGAGCCAGTGCCGTAAGACAAACACAACATTCATGCCTCACCGGGATTCGAACCCGGACCCTGTTCGAATGAATGATCAGATGCCATCGCTTAGACCACTGCGCCACTGGGCCGGCTTAAAACTTTTCTAGCGTCCCCTACATTACTAGTAGCCTCCCTTAGAATTTACCACTAGATACCGCTCTGGTCCTACTTCTAAAATGTTGGAAACACAGGAAAAGAATAAGCTGAAATCTTTGGAATAGGGAGACGGAGAGGAATCACTGTTTTCTTTCTGCTTTGGAGATGCTGTGTTGCTAAGTTCGCAAACCTTTGCTGCAATTATTTCGAGTTAGCTTTACCAAAGCCGTCTGGAGTACTGGCAGGCCTTAATCCTCGATTCGTGACGTCACCGTCGGGGTCATAACAAACGTTACCGTGACGGCCATCTGAGCTAGCCGCAAGCTTACGAAGAGGCGATATCAAGATTCTAATTTTTCCATTAAAGCTCTGTGACAAAGCCGTCTCGAGTACTAGCAGGCCTTAATCCTCGATTCGTGACGTCACCATCGGGGTCATGACGAACGCTGCCGTGACTGCCATCTTAAGCAAGCCGCAAGCTTACAAAAAGACGAAAAAGATTCTAATTTTTCCATTAATGCTATGTGACAAAGCCGTCTCTAGCAGTGTTTCTTTCAGGACTTTCTGGCCGGGGGGCAAATGGAACCTTAGAGGGGGCAAGTTTTCCATTTGCTATCACAGGTGTCCAATTACTTGTTGGTAGATAGTGTATATATAGAAGTAATTACTATATATCTAGCACAGGGGCGCATTTAAAGGGAGTCTTGCCCCCCCGGAAAATGGTTTTTTTTTTTTGTTAAAATGCGACTTACATTAGAAAAAAATGCCTTATTTTATAAAAATGTATCAACTTACATTAGAAGAAAATGCTTTAATTTTTCTTCAATTTTTTATTAATTTTAATTTTGTTCCAGATGGTGGATTTCAAAAACTTTCTTTTTTCGCCCCCCCGAAGAAAAATTCTATATACATCCCTGATATCGTAATTAGAAATTTTTATCTAATAAAATGCATTCAACGTACTCTTGACCCTGAATCACGATTCCTAGACAATTAGGTATGATTAGTCTACTTATTTTATTTTGAAGAATATCATACGTCGTAATACACTTTTTAATAAAATAAACTATAACTAGTACCATTTGAACAAATATTTAAAAAAATATAATTGGAGAAATATTTGTAGCATAAAAAGAAATTAAACTTTCTTTTTCATCATAGCCTGAATTTATTAAAATTTGGTTCGGTAACCTAAAATGTCTCCGGGGGGTCGTTTCCGGGAGAGCTTCACCCCCTGGATGTATGCCTGAAAGAAACACTGGTCTTTTCTACTAGCAGGCTTTAGTTCTCGATTCGTGACGTCACCATCGGGGTCATAGCAAACGCTGCCATGACTGCCATCTTACCTAGCCGCAAGCTTACAAGGATGCGATATCAAATTCCAATTTTTCCATTAATGCTCTGTGACAAAGCCGTCTCGAGTACTAACAGGCCTTAATCCTCGATTCGTGACGTCACCATCGGGGTCATAACAAACGCTGCCGTGACTGCCATCTTAAGCTAGCCGCAAGCTTACAAAAAGGCGATAAAGATTCTAATATTTCCATTAACGCTCTGTGACAAAGCCTTCTCGAGTACTAGAAGGCCTTAGTCCTCGATTCGTGACGTCACCATCGGGGTCATAACAAACGCTACCGTGACTACCATCTTAAGCTAGCAGCGATATCAAGATTCTAATTTTCGCTTACGCTAGAGGCGATATCAAGGTTCTAATTTTTCGTAACTTCGCAATATTAATGGAAAAAAGTTATACATTTCGGTAAATGCAAAACATTTATTAAAAATCAAAACGCAAACACTTTATGAACTACGGGAGCGACGAATTCAGTGATTACAGTCGAAGCCTTTTATATCGAACCCGGATATAACGAATTACTGCGCAATTCGAAATTTTGAAAATCACCGTCAAAGGAGCCTGAAAGTAACATGTAACGCATTTTCCTATATCGAACGAGTTGAAGTAGCCTTACTGTATATATCGAATTTTTCGAATGAAACTCCTCGCAAATTTTCTCGGAAACAAATCTCAGGTATTCGCCAAGTGGGAATCCCCTTTGGCGAATACCTGACGCTTTCAATGTTTCCAAACTTGAACCAGTCTTTCCTTTCATTGCTCAAAAGACCCTCTCTTTCCCAAACTTTTCAACGGGACGACATTTCCCCCCCCCCTCATTTACCTCTTCCGAAACACACTGAACAAAAGGAAAGAAGGGTGACTTTGTGATCTTCGGGCTGGGTTGATAAGAGAGATTTTATGCCCTAAAACATAGATTCTGGTAAGACTTCTTTTCCTGTCACACTGCTGTGTATCCTGTCTTTAATTTGATCATGTAATTCTATTTGCAGTTTATGAAACAGAACTAAATAATCTTAATTTTTGTGTGTTCACATATTGTATACACCAGAACACCGTTGAGAGTGGTAGGGCGGTAAAACCCGTATATCGAACTACCGAGTTCTCCCCTTCGAATTCCGATATAACCGGATTCAATTGTATTCCATATCTACAAACTTATTCAGATATAAAAGGGCTTTAACATTTTCTTTTTACATCAATGGGTTGTTGTTTTGCGCAAATTCACTGGTACTGCTGTAGGTGCCATGCATTTTTTAAAACAAATTATATTCTATTTCATCTAAATAAGTTAAGGAGAAAGAAAAAAGGCAAAACTTAAAAACTTTGTCTGATAAGTTAATAAGAAACATTCCATGGATCACACTAAAATTGCCGTTATTGATATGGTAATTCCATATTCATTCAGCAACACAATGTGCGATTGATACATACTTCTTTTATGACGTAGGAAAAGTACATTTCTGAATATTTCGTACAAAGAAAACCGCTCTGACCCCCCCCTCGAAAAAACGCATACTGATTAAGGAAAATCTCCTAAGCCTAATGATTCATGAAACCTTGTTGAAGCCTTATCTATACATAGTATAAAATAAAGTCCCCAGTAGGCGTCTGTCTGTTTGTTCGGGTTAATCTCGAGAAACGCTGGGCGGATTTTGATGCGGTTTTCACCATTCCCTAGAGAATTTTTCGAGGAAGGTTCAGGTGTATGAAACATTAGTCTACGACAAAAGGTAGCCGAGCAGTAACGATTTTAGTGACAAGTCAAAGAAAAAACTCACCGTTCGCGTTCTTTTGTGGCTTCCACTGCCTAAACAACGATGTGCGGTAACCGGTTTACGAAACTTTTTTGCTCATTGGCGAAAAGACGAGAGGCGGCCGGTCTGACAGCATGTACGGTCACAGACTAAATACGTAGTTACATCCGACGCTGAAAGAATTGGTTCATCGGCGCTCGCACAGACTAAATGCGTAGTTGTTTTCGTCCACACGTATGTATCTCTTTGAGTAGCTCTTTAATTAAAATTCAAACATTGCATAAACATTATGTCGAGACGAAAATCGAATATAGGTCGTAGTACATCGGACGCTAAAAGAATTTGTTTATCCCGTCATAATGAAACTTTCGAAGAAACAGAATCTCGATTGGCAAATGACAAAGAATGGCTTAACAAAGAGAAAGACAATCGCCTGTTGAACTTAATAATCGTCTCTCTTTAGATCGAAGTAGACATAATTCTCAGAGAGAAAGAGAATCACATATTTAGCGCAACAGTTGTCTATCTGCTGACAGGACCAGGTATCCTTTATTTTAAATACACCAGAGTTGAATAATAATGAAACGCATATAGCATATGAAATCCGGTTATTTTTGTGGTGTAGTCAGCACAAATGTTCGCCAAGCTTTCGCTCTCCACTGGGAGGCTTTTTCAAGACAATGGTAGACTCAAAAATGCAGAGAATTGAAACATGTAAAGAACGAAGATGATTTTTGAAAATAACGCGGGTGACATCACGAGAATATTACATGAATTTTTTTATCACGTAATTATACAGTGCGCCGTGATGTGTTTCCATCTTTTAATAACGCATGCCAAGCCATTGGTAGTTCCGTAGAGACTATATCATTGCATGCCACTTTGCTGGATAGGATTTCCACTGTTTCCTTGATGGCAGTCTCTTTGAAATTCGTGTAAGGGGCAATTCTTCTAATATCATTCCATACAGGAAGAATGAAAATTTCAACATCGATTAAAATAGCTTCATTTCATAACTTGGAATACTTAATATTTTCTAAACCATAACCGTAATAATATTTTCTAAACCATAACCGTAATTATGCAATCCAACATTTATTTGTCCACTGACGTCATCAAAGTACAGGTCGCGCCATCTTTTTTCTGGTTTCAACACCACCAAAGGAAACGTTATTGTTTTTTAATATAATTATGCTTATGTTTTAGAAAATGTTAAGTATTCCAAGTTATAGTATGAAGTTATTTTAATCGATGTTCAAATTTCCATCCTTGGGAACACACTAATTGTGAAGGAAATGTGTACAAAAGGTTTTCCATTGGAAATATAAGAAGCAAAATTACTTGACGTCCACCTTAATAGTGTGGGATAAGGGCGATGGAATGGATCCCGATCCTATGTCCTGACCTTTGACTCCATTTGTCCCATTTTCAATAGGGTTCCTCTCCAGGTGGTCCCCTACCACATACTAAAATGTTATCGAAATCGAACCATTTTTACGCACCTTATGACGCATAAGGGCAATGAAATGCATTCCGCTCCTATGTCCTGACCTTTGACTCCACACCACCCATTTTCAATAGGGTTTGTCCTCAGATGGTCCCCTACCACATACTAAAATTTCATTGAAATCGAACCATATTTACGCAAGTTATGACGCATAAGAGCAATTGAATAGATCCCGCTCTTATGGCGTGACCTTTGACCCCACTTCACCCATTTTCAATAGGGTTCGTCTCCTGGTGGTCCCCTACCACATACTAAAATATCATCTAAATCGAACCATTTTTACGTAAGTTATCATGCCGACAAACGGACGGAAGAAGCTGGAGCATATACGCTTCTTCAACCTACGGTTGGAAAGCATAAAAAAGATTTTACATTTGGCCGGATGTAAATGAATTATCACTCAAAACTAACACGAGAGTACTCTTATCTTCAGAAGATAATGGTCTTTTTGCTGAAATGTTACTCAAAGTTGGGAATAGAGATTTTTTTATCTATGAATGAAGGTAAAATTAAGCTCAATTATGATTTATGTGTTTTAGTCAGCAACATTCAAGAATTGATTACTAATGTTTATCCCGAAATCCATGACCTTTCAAATAAGTCACTTTCATGGTTTAAAGAAAAAGCAATTTTATCGCCGACAAACACACAGGTTCGGAAACTTAACGACTTGGTGCTCTCCAAATTCAATACCCAAACTAAGTTTATTACTCAGTAGACACGGTAGCGGACACTGAAGAGGCCGTTCATTGCCCAACAGAATTTCTAAATTCTTTACATCCTTCCAGCATGCCAGCACACAAACTGATTTTGAAAGTGGGGGCTCCTATTATATTGTTACGCAATCTAAACCCACCGAAGTTGTGCAATGGGACGCGATTGCAAATAAAAACTTTGAAGAACTTTTTGATTAAAGCTACCATTTTAACTGGCTGTGGCACTGCAGAAATAGTTTTAATACCGAGAATTACAATGATTCCATCAGATTTGCCGTTTCCGTTTCATTTCAAACGAATCCAATTCCCGGTAACACTCTGCTTTACCATGAAAATAAATAAAGCACAGGGTCGGACACTGAACGTGGCTGGCGTTGACCTAAGTGAAGAATGTTTTACTCATGGACAACTTTACGTGGCTCTTTCGCGTGTCGCGGCAAAACGAAACCTTTTCGTGCTCACGTCTGGAGGAAATACGACAAATTTTGTCTACAAGGATATCTTATAACACCTCGGTGAAAAATACTTTTCGCCGTAAATTCTAAATTGCTACCGTGCGAAGCCGGGCCGGGTCGCTAGTGAGGCATAACACGTTGCTTAAACCTAATTCACGGTAACTATTACATTTACAAAATAGAAAAAACAATAGCCTAGTTCATCAATTCATAAGAAATATGCAATCTAAATTAATAAAAATACTAACTTTTCTTCGAATCCTCATATCGCACTGAAGTCTATGGACTCTCAGCATAAGACACACGCCGAGCAAACAGACTGTTTCTCGGTTTCAATCGTAGCGGGTTCGATTTGTTACGACACCGTTGCTGAAGTCACGAACGGGAAAATCGCGTAGGCTTAGGCCTCAGGTACTCGAGACGGCTTTGGCTTTGCGCAGAACCACTGGCATTTTTACTCCTGTACATGTCACGAAAGTCTTTAAAGCACGCTGTTTTGCCATTTGCTATATTTGCTTTCTCCCATTGTGTGCTATTTATGTTCATTGTATTTAATGCGCCCCTCTGTCCTCCTTGCTCTTGCAGATTGCAATGATTTGGAAGCTGAATAAACAACAATCCTTCCGCAAAGGTTACGGAAAGTAGAAATCGCTTTTCACTGAAGTATGTAAAAGTTCAGTTTCATTTTTTATACCTTTTCGTATTACTTTCGAAGTTGTATTGTCACGCACATCTCTTATACTTTGTGCTGGTATCGCTTAACGCAAAATAAACCACGAAATTCAAGAGAAACGTATACAGCTTTTCCTGTGTATTGCATTATGAAGTATTGGCGAACACAATTGTTACCTTCAAATGATGAACATTTTTTTTTCAAGTGCTATATTTTCTTCTCATAAAAACATCACATTGTTGATATTCTGCATAATAATGAAAGCGTAAGTTTGAAGGGAACAACGTTTAGTCGTAAGTTTTATTTTTTTATCGACCTCGGTTTTGCTCTGTTTTAGCCCAGCTTCCTCAAGACAAATGGCACGCAAATATTCAAATTGCTGTCACACCATCAACACTGTTGGCGGTCACGGATTCTTGTCAGGTTCTCCCAAGCGCTTGACAGAGATGGAGTGGATGCCATGTCACTGATAAATCGCAAGGAATTTTGATATATATGAAAAGCTTCCAAAAAATCCGGTTTTATCGATAAGTTTAGCTTCTTCAAATATAAATGTATTATTCTTTTCATGAAAAAATGGTAAGCTGTAGACGATTTCAAAGGTAGTTCAAGGTTCCGTATGCCTTGTGTTCCTGGAATCAGTAACGCAAACCATACTGCGCTTTTCTACATACGAAAGGCCACATTCACATGCTATTTGATAATTTCCCCGGGAATTAATACCTTTAACATGACCTTTTGAACTAAAAAAGATAATTTTGTTCATGGGCTCAAAAATCACTTTGAAATTAAGGGCTTTGAGTATTTTTAAAATTTTGAAGACATTGCCACCAGAAAAAGAAACATGGCAAAATTCTCAAGTTATAATGGGTGAGAAATAGTAGGAATCAATATGGAGACAGGCTTCGGTGTCCGAAAATTTTTAAGAGCCTTATATACAGCGATGAGACATTATATTATGACTACCTACCTAATACGTTATAGGACCATCTTTTGCCCGCAAAACAGCAGCCACTCGGCGAGACACCGATTGGATGAGGTGGCGATAGGTATCTTCTTGGGTATCTAATACCATAATGTCAACAGCAGGTCTTCGAGTTCCTGTACATTTCGGGGTGGTAGTGATTTAGCGTGAATCCGCTTTTCCAAGTCGAACCACAAATGTTCGATTGGGTTCATGCCAGGTGAATTTGGAGGTCAGGGCATTAATAGAAAGTCACCAGCATGTTCTTCGAATCACTCCTTGACGGTTCGGGCAGTGTGACATGGCGCATTATCCTGTTGGTAATGGCTATCACCAGCAGGGAACACAATTGCCATGAATGGGTGAACTTGGTCTGCAGCGATGTTCAGATACGCGACAGCTGTCAAGGAAATTGCTATTGGGATAATGGGGCCTAAAGGGTCCCAAGAAAACATCCCCCAGAGCATAACACCACCGCAGCTGGCCTTTTCCCGCCCAACAGTGCATCCAGGTGCCATGGCCTCCGTTAGTTATCTGCGTATCCGCGCTCGGCCGTCTATGTGATGCACCAGGAATCTTGATTCGACAGACCAGGCCACTTTCTTGAAATCCTTCACGGCCCAAATCTTGATGACCTTGGGCCCATTTTATGCGTTGTTGGCGATGATGTGCATTGAGCATGGGCACCCGGCGGGGTCTTCGGCTAGGCAGGCCCATGCGCAGAAGGCTGCGATGAACTGTGTGCTGTGACACATAACCCTGATCACGAATGTTGTAGTTGCAGGTGACTTGTCGCTCTGTAGCTCGGTGGTTGCAATGAACAATGCCCGACAGTCTCCGCTTCCCTCTGGCATCAATGAGCTGCGGACGACATACGGCTGCCAGACGGTTCGTCGTTTGGCCATCTGCGCACCGCGTTTGATACGTACTCACTACAGCGGCACGTGAACAACCCACAAGCTGCGCCGTTTCCGAGATCGTAGTTCCAAGGAGCCATGCCATCTCAATTTGTCCTTTATGAAACTCCGATAAATCGGCAGCTTTTCCCATTTCGACTCCGAACACTCTACTAATCGAAAGCCGGTCCTCGGGTTGCATATATACTGCTCTGTGAACTTCACCTGCGCCACCGTTCGGTCTCCAGGCTGGGGATGGTCATAATGGAATGACTCAACGGTGAATATATGCACCGAAGGGCTGTGACATCTCTGTGTTGCAATACTTTTTAGAATTTTTTATTAAAAAGTCTTCATTTGAATATATATGTATCGCACGATATACGTTCGTGTGAAAGGTGCGATTTTTTTAGTAAGGGTAATTGAAATTAGTATTTGGAGCTCATGGACAGACACGTGGAGCATTGAGTTATCGATTGAAGATACACGAGACTTATGTCTGGAACTTTGGACCGCGTCCCGCTTTAGGGTTCTGTGAACCACCACTGAATCTTACACGCCGCAGTGGGATTAAGTAAAACATCCATAACCTTAGAAAATACATTCCGCCGCCCCGGTGGCGCAGTGGTCTAAGCGATGGCCTCTGATCATTCGTCCGAAAGGGGTCCGGGTTCGAATCCCGGTAAGTCATGGATGTTGCGTTTGTCTTACGGCACTGGCTCTCTCCCTTCCCTGGAACCAGAGGCCCAAATTAGGGACGGGCGTCTGCTTATAGCCCACTGAGTTGCTAACGGTGGTCGTTAAACTTCCAAAAAAAAAAAAAAAAACACATTCTGAAAATGTCGTCAATCGGCGTCAACGATGAGGTTGGAATCTCTATTCCAGTGTCTCGGAATTCAGGGTTGAACAAGGTGCATTGCGGCAAAGACATTGGGGTAGCATAGATTGGCAAACGTAATGCTGGCAGTTCTGAAATGATAGAGACCAACTGAACGTGCAGCGCCATCTATAAATGGGGGAGTTGGCAGTGAACAGATGCCTATTGGAAAGCAAGAATGTTTGATTCAATTCATATTGTACTGCGGGAATTACGTAGAAAGAATGTTCTCTTACTACCCGAGAACGTTCTAGATCAAATTGCAATTAGCAAGTGCTCATATCCGAGAAAAAACAAACAAGACTAATAAGCAGGGAAATGCGAAGCTATATCGCGGCCGGCCATATCATGGAGGTGGGCCATATACACTTAGAGCAGAAAAATAAAAAAAAACAGAAAGGAAACTTACTAAACAGGAAAAATTTGCGTCACATGCACTTAAATCTTAAAGATATATCAAAACCTTAAAGATTTAGGACTCAAATACTCTCGCAAATATGTCAGCCCTAAAGTGACCAGATATTGGAACATCGATTTGAGGACAAAAGGGCGCGGTGTCCCCAAATCAGCAGATCATTTGGTGACACATACATACTCAAAATAAATACGCAAATCTTTTTGTCACAAAACTGTATTGTTTTTAAGGCTGTCTTTGAATCAGTGTTACGGTTCCTCTTCTGCGATAGATGGCGCAAAAATCACTCCTTGGGCGTGGCTTTTACGTCTTGAGGGACTGTCCCAGAAGTTGGCGTCACCGAGTCACTGCAGACATCGCCATATTCAGTATGGAAGCGGCCTGTCGTTAGCTCCACAATGAAAAGACAAAATACGCGCTGTTACGTTTTAACCAATAACGTTGTTTGGGGTGGAGCTTAGTAGGTAGGCGGAGTTTCTATAGCTTAAATTAAGGGGTTCTCTGCTAATGTACACATTTTCTCTTCAAAAAAATGAACGTACAGTAGGGTTTAAGATGATTTATGGGAGACAAGATTCCAGTCTCACTTTTGGCCCCTTTCAATTATTTCTGTTTGGGCGAGATAATTCAAAAAAGTCAGGCAGAAATGAGAGAATTCGTTTCTTCCAGACAGAAACACTGCTAAGCTAACTTATCGCGCCATCTAGCGCCCAAATTGGAATACTTCTGAGTCAGAAAAATTGAATTAAAAAAAAAATCTAACAATTTTTTCCGAATAATAACTGTGACATAGGTCGTTTTTATTTGTGCTCAAACTTTCAAACACTACAAAGTAATAGTCTTTGAGAAAATGTGTTAAAAAGAATTTACATTGCAGATATAGGATATAATTTCTCTTACCCTCATTCAAAGACACCCTGAAAAGGGTATATTTTGTAGAATGCTGGTAATTTGTACTGAAAAAGCAGAACTATGATGCCGAGAACATATTAACAAAAGTGAAAGGCTTTTCCTTAGGTATATGTACTGATTTAAAATTAAGCTACACACTGAGGAACGAATTTCATGGCGAATTTTTCATTTTGCCAAAGTTTTTGGAAGAACAGAACAGGTACTGTCGAAATATGGCAGCCCCAGTGTTAGTGCTGGCCACTGCTCATTCGTACAAGTTGGTACGGGTTCGAATTCCGAATGAAGCTTGGGTGGTGTCTATGTCTTACACCACTTGCGTTCTCTCTCTTCCCTGGAACGAATGTTCCCAAATTAGGGAGACGTGACTGCTAATAGCCTTTAGAGTTGCTCACGATGGTCGTTAAACTTGGAAAAAAGGAAAAAAACAGTCAAAATTTATTTCCACAAGAAGCATGTTGTAAAGTTAGTACAACGAAAACTATTTTTAAAAACAGTTTTCATTAGAAATCTAACGAACTAATGAGAAAGTGTAAATTCGAGGACACTCGAGGACAAACATCAAAATTTGGGGACAACAGGGTTCCCCAAATGCGCCAGGCGTTTTTGGGGACAGTAAACTAAATTCGAAGACTGTCCTCAAGAATTCGGGCCTTCCGGTCAGCTTACTCCCTACAATGGCGGCTTTCTATGTATGCCGGAAGTAGCATTCCCTCTGCCAGTCTATTCTCCCCCAATATCTTTGGCACAGCGGCGTGTTTCATATGGAACAGCTACGGTTTCGCCATGTCCTTCCATATGATGCATAAGAAATTTAATAGAAGGAAAGCATGCAGCCATTACGCATTTGTATGTAAGCATCATGAAAATTACTTAGAAAATTTCTCCCTGAGTATTACTGAAACTGAGTGACACAGGTTAAATTTAGAAATACAAAAATTTATTCTAAAGAAATGAGTTTAAGGTTAGGCACAGGAGTACCCGTGGAGTTGGAGAAGTTAAACAATTTACCTGCATGGTTTATGCTCCACCCGATCAACTACTAGTCTGAGAATGAACCCATTTCTTTCAGTTAGTTAAACAACTGTGGTGTGCTAAAGAAAAAAATATTCATTGAGTTTACAGGAAATAGGATCGTGTATCAAAGTATGAGACAGGGTATGAGACAGAAAATATCTTGCCGCCCCGGTGGCTCAGTGGTGTAAGCGATGGTTTCTGATCATTCATCCGAGATGGGTGAGGGTTCGAATCCGGGTAAGACATGGATGTTGTGTTTGTCTTACGGCACTGGCTCTCTTCCCTCTCTGGAGCTAGTGGCCCTAAATTAGGGACGTTGCTCACGGTGGTCGTTAAACCTCCAATAAAAATATATATATGTTACTCGTTCTTTTCCAGCATACGTCTCTCGCGTCTGCAGAACGTTGGCTCCGTCCTCCTACTGCCTAAACTTCCCGGATTTCTATCATTGTCTAATACCACTTCGGTACTCTTTTCTTATCTCTTACTTTTTTTGCTTACTCTCCGTTTATTTCATTTCCATCTGTTACAACCTATTCTCGCTCGCGAATCATACTCCTGCTTTCTACCCATTTTTCTCCCTTTTTTTCTCGCATGCGTCTCTATATACTATTGGGTCTACCTGATCTTCTTGCCCTTAGGCGAGGAGATAATTTGCCTAAGTGGAGCTTCTGGCGTTTCATTGGTCACTATCATATTTCAAATCACTTGATACTCAAGTCCCAAAATTCTCTTCTAGTTTTTGTGGTCACTGCAAACTGCAAAGCTCGTGACATATAGTAAAATACGAGTATAGGGTTTTAAATGTCACACCGTTGCAAGTTCTACATTCAGAGCTTTTGCCGCTAAGGATTTGTAAAATTAAAAGAGCTAATGCTCGACTTTTTACTTTCGGGTCTCCTCACGTGGTGTTTTTACAGATTCTGGTGGCGAAGCTCTCTTTTGAACGGTGGTCAGAAAACGTTTTCTGAACGTGCTTTATTACTCGAGAAAAGCCTGGAAAAGGTTAATGACATTCCAAGGCTTTTCAGTGCTTTGAAAAATACCGAGGAGTGGAGTTAAATAATTTAGCTTAAGCCTTGCTATTGCTTTTCTCGAAATTTCTTGCGGCATTATATCCAGATTTTGTGAGTTTGAGAATTTTTGAGACGAAAATTCTCGAACTCACAAAACCTGGATATAATAGACTTCTTTTTTTGGAATGAACGATCTCGATAGAAATACGATTCAAGATCTGGGGGGAAAGGGGAGGAAGGGGAGAAAGAATTTATAAGCCCAATTTTTTTTTGATTGAAGGTTTAACGACCCCCTTGAGCAACTCGATGAGCTATATAAGCAGTCGCCCGTCCCTAATTTAGGGCCACTGGTTCCAGGGAAGGGAAAGAGCCAGTGCCGTAAGACAAGCACAATATCCATGCCTCATCGGGATTCGAACCCTGACCCCTTTCGGGCCAACGATCAGAGGCTATCGCTTAGACCACTGCACCACTGGGGCGGCAAGCCCGATTTTGTTTTAACTCTGCTTTAAAATGTAGGGCAAAGAGAAAATCATTGAAAACTTGTAGATTAGAAATTTTAACAAGGATTGATTAATTAATGCAGTAATTAGAATTATTTTGTTTGTTTAGGAGTTTAATGACCACCGTGAGCAACTCGATGGGCTATATAAGCAGTCGCTGGTCTCTAATTTAGGGCCACTGGTTCCAGGGAGGGGAGAGAGCCAGCGCCGTAAGACAAACACAACATCCATGCATCACCGGGATTCGAACCGGGACCCTTCTCGGACGAATGGTCAGAAGCTAGCGCTCAGATCATTGCGCTGTCTGGGTGACGCAATAAGTGGAATAATCCCTGTTTCAAATAACACAAACATAAAAACATATAACGCACTTTATGGTTATTTCCAATGTTATTCGAAACACGGAGAATTTCGGAGTAACAACAAAAATCGTCGGTAGCTAAACATTGTCATGAAAATAACCACAAATTTCTATTTGAAGAAGCTAAATTTCTTTTAAATTTCTATTTGAAGTCATGAAAATAACCATGAATTTTTATTTGAAGAAGCTAAACTTATCGACAAACCGGAATTCAACTATCAAGTTTAATACGAGTTTTTAAAACTTTTTATAATATATCAAAATTCTTCTCAACTTGTCAACGACATAGCATCCTCTAAATTTCTATCAAGTACATGACAAGAAACCGTGACCGCAAAAAATATTTATGATGCCACAGCTTTTTGAATAATTTCGTGCCATTCGTCCTGAGGAAGCTGGGTCAAAGCATACAGAAATCGTGGTCAAGAAGGAAAATTAAATTTATTGCGACTATACCCCGTTTTCTTCAACCTTACGTACTTAACAAAGTGTGTAGTCTAAGGGGCCGTCCATAAAGTACGCCCGTCGAGACTGCAGGGGAGGGGGAGGTTTAGTAATTCGGGCGTCCAGCGGCAAAAATATAGTGGATGATATTTCTGTGTTTTTTTGTTTTTTTTTCTATTTCTTCTGTTAATAGTTAAAAAAAGGTATGAAATATTTCAGATTTCTGATATTTAGCTAAATCAGGATATTAAGTTCTCGTATTTGTACTACCAAATCTATCGTGTTTTGTAGATGGTATGATCGGAAGTGTTGCAACCTTGAACGCGTGCGTTCATTTGTAGATCTTTATTTCCAAATGATAAAGTTGGGGTAGCATTTGGAAATAATTTATTGCCTAAAAATATATATTTTCTGAAGAAAAAGCGTAAATATATGGAAGATTCCTTTAAATAATTACTTGTTTTCTTTCTGTTTCTCAACGGACTTCTAAAAGCAGTCGTCAAAAATAAAGGGGGTCGCGGGAATTAGGACGTACTTTTTAGGGGGGGAGTGTCAAAAATAGGACAAAATGTGACATGGGGGAGCCTAAAAATAGCAAAAAAAACACGGACGTACTCTTTTATGGACGGCCCCTACGATATATCGCACTTAATGCTTATTTCACCTAAATGAATGTGAAATAAAAGTAACGTAAAAAATACTTCTTTTTCACATACTATTTTGACTAACCATTCCGATGATATGGAGGAGGCAGCTTAAAGAATTTGGATTTAAAATAACCAACGTGCTGAATTTCGCTGCTTTGTATAAGATCACTTTAATTGTAAAAGCGCCTGGCTGACATATTACATTGCGTAAGACACGAGATATAATGTCCAAAATATCGGGGATCGGAAAATAGCTTTATCTGTCTAAAATTAATGAGTCACATGATGACAAAAAAATGCATGAGAAAGAACGATATGTACAATGAATACACCGATCAGCCAAAACATTAAATCTACTTCTGTGTTATAAAAATCAGCGCGCGTGCAGCCAATCAGCGTCACGTGCCGAGGTCGCGAATTATATATACAGGGTGTTCGTAAACTGTTTAGACAAAAGAAAAGGGGTGATAGTACTCATCAAGGCGAACAATATTTACAATGGAACCTAAGGTCGCATTCCACTCTGAGTGTCAGAAAAGAGTAACTTCGAAATACGTCCAACAAGCAAAACTCGTCACCTCAGACGTCATTTCTTTCGTGCCGGAGAAGTAGAACATCACCGTCAAGCATTTACCGTATGCAAATTGCCAGAGAAAAGACGCAGCATCGACAAGGTGCAGTAGACACTTCCTGAATGCCACATATCCCGCACGATGGATTGGACGTGGCGTATCTGTGGCATCGCCTCCACGCTCACCAGACTTAAACCCACTGGACTTCTTCTTCTGGGGGCACATGAAATCATTGGTGTACAAGATGCCTGTGGACTCCGTGGAAGATCTCGTTGCGAGAATTGTTGTTGCAGCGGACAGGATATACACGTCACCAGATGTCTTCGAGAGGGTGGGCCAGTCTTTCATTCGCCGGTTTGAATTGTGCAACGGCATCCGTGGCCGCCACTTTGAGCATCTACTTTGAGTCTGTCCCTGATCTCCATAAATGGGATTGTGCAACTTATGATGTCGTTAATTCTCTTTCTTTGCACTGTTGAAAGTTCAACTTGGACATCTAACTTTACTCTTTTCTGACACTCAGAATGGAATGCGACCCTAGGTTCCATTGTAAATATTGTTCGTCTTGATGGGTACTATCACCCCTCTTCTTTTGTCAAAACAGTTTACGAACATCCTGTATAATACCTGGATCGGAGCCTTCTCAATCAGCATTTCGTTTCGTCTCAACATGGGAAAAACAAAAGATTTATCTAATTTCGACGAAGTCCAGATCGCTATGGCAAGGCCTCTTGCTAAGAGCATCTCCGAAACAGCGAAGCTTGTAGGCTGCTCACGCCATGCAATAGTTAGTACCTATAAAAGATGGTCCGAAACAGGCGACACATAGAGCCGTGGACAAGGCATGGGCAGACCACGCCTCATTAATACCAGAGGCAAGTGCTTGCTATCTCATCCTGTCCGCAGCAAAGGAGGGCTACTGTGGCTGATATTACCCATAATTTAAATTGTGATGAAGGGCTCAATGTCCGAACACACAGTTCATCTTAGGCTCTTGGAAATGGGTCTCAGCAACAGAAGACCCATTCGTGTCTATGCCTACAGCCGTTTATCATTATCCACGCTTACCGTGGGAACGTAATCATGACATTGAACCATAGAAGTAAAAAAGAGGGTCTCATGGTCAGAGGAATCCTGTTTTCTGTTACACGATGTTTGCATCATGTCGATGGACGAGTTCGTGTGCAACGTTTACCCAAAGGAGGCCTTCTCACCTGGACCCACTGTGGGACGGATCCAGGCGGCTGGAGAGAGTGCGATGGTCTGGGATATATTTCTTGGGAACACTTAGACCCATTATCCCTGTATAGTGAACTCTGACAGTTGTTACGCCACTGAACATAGTGGCTGACCAAGTACACCCCTTTAGGGCGTCTGTATTCTTTGGCGGACATGGCGTCTTTCGACAAGACAAGGCTCCATGCCACGCTGCATAGAAGGTTCAGGAAAGGTTTCAAGAATGAAGACGAATTCCATTTATTGCCATGGCTCCCCAAATTTGCCGGACATGAATCATATCCAGCATGCGCTTTGAGTTGGGGACACGCGTACGAGCCGCATCACTCCAACCACGTGATTTACAGGAACTGCGGGATCTTCTGTTACATTCATGATGCCAAATATCAAGAGACACTAACCAACATCTCGTTGAATCTGTGCCTCATCCGGTGAGAGCACTTTTGGCGGTGAGAATAGGGCCTACATCATATTAGGTAGGTAGTTTCAATATTTTGGCTAATTGATGTATCTACAGACCACAACTCACGGTGAAAAAAAGGAGGAAGAACAAACACTCATAGGTTGTAGAGTATGAAAAAGTGTCCTCATTATAGTAAAAGTGAAGAAGAAAAAAAAATTACAGACCGTTGAGAAAACAATAAATATGAAAATTCAAAGTACGTACTAAGGAAAATCCTTTTGTAAGTGTCAATTTGCAGTAAACAAGCATGCTCTAAATGTATATGGTGAATACAAAAGCCCATAATGAAATAAAGCAAAATATTCATGGACAGTGATAAAAGGGTCAAATACAATCTGTAACAAGTTAGTAAAATCATGCAATGCCGTGATTATGATACGCTTTTCCAACATACCAGAAACCATTACTCACGTTATGAGGATAATGGCTGTAGAATAAATCTCGCTATTATGACCTGACCTTTGACCCCATTTCGATAATATTCAACAGAACCGGTAAAGTATACTTCCGGAACAACATCAAAAGTTTTCTCTCAATTGAAGCGTTTTTACGAAAGTTATGACGCATAAGGGCATGGAATGGATCCCATTCCTATGTCCTGAATTTTGACACCATTTCGCCCATTTTCAATAGGGTTCGTCCCCAGGTAGTCTCCAACCACATACTAAAATTTAATCGAAATCGAACCATATTTACGCAAGTTATGATGCATAAAGAAAATGAAATGCATCCGGCTCCTATGTCGTGACTTTTGATCCCATTTTGTCCATCTTCAATAGGTTTTGTCCCCAGGTGGTTCCCTACCATATACTAAAATTTCATCGAAATCTAACCTCTTTTACACGAGTTATGACGCATAAGGACAATGGAATGGATCCCGCTCCTATATCGTGACCTTTGACCCCATTTCTTCCATTTTTAATAGGGTTTGTCGCCAGGTAGTCCCCTAACATATACTAAAATTTCATCGAAATCGAACCATTTTTACGCGAGTTATCGTGCGGGTAGACGGACGAACGGACAGATGGACAAAGCTGGAGCATACACGCTCCTTCAACCTACGGTTGGAAAGCGTAAACAAGTTAGTAAAATCATGCAATGAATTGATTATGAGATTATGATACGCTTTCCAACATACCAGAAATCATTACTCAAGTTATGAGGATAATGGCTGTGGAATAAGTCTCGCTCCTGTGCCCTGACCTTTGATCCCATTTCGATGATATTCAACAGAACTGGTTCAGTATACCTCCGAAATAACATGATCAAGTTTTGTCGCAATCGAGGCAATTTTACGTAAGTTATGATGCATAAGGGCTATGAAATAGATTCCGGTCCTATGTCGCGACCTTTGACCCCATTTCGTCCATTTTCAATAGGGTTCGTCCCCAGGTGGTCCTCTAACATATACTGAAATTTCATCGAAATCGAACCATTTTTACGCGAGTTATCGTGCGGACAGACGGACGGACAAAGCTGGAGCATATACGCTTCTTCAACCTACGGCTGGAAAGCGTAAACAAGTTAGTAAAATCATGCAATGCATTGATTATGATAAGCTTTCCAACATAGCAGAAATCATTACTCAAGTTATGAGGATAATGGCTGTAGAATAAATCTCGCTCCTATGACCTGACCTTTGACTCCATTTCGACGATATTCAACAGAACTGGTAAAGTATACTTCCGGAACAACATGAAAGTTTTTTCTCAATTGAAGCATTTTTACGTAAGTTATAACGCATAAGGGCAATGGAATGGATCCCGATCCTATGTCCTGACTTTTGATCCCATTTCACCCATTTTCAATAGATGGTCCTCTACCAATACTCTACCATATACGTCCCCAGATGGTCCTCTACCACATACTAAACTTTAATCGAAATCGAACCATTTTAACGCAAGTTATGACGTACAAGGGCAATGGAATTCATCCCGCTCCTATATCCTGAACTTTGACCCCACTTCAGCCATTTTCAATAGGGTTCATCTCCAGGTGGTCCCCTACCACATACTAAAATTTCATTGAAATCGAACCATATTTACGCAAGTTATGATGCATAAAGGCGATGGAATACATCCCGCTCCTATGTCGTGTCCTTTGACCCCATTTCGTTCGTTTTCAATAGGGTTCGTCCCCAGGTGGTCCCCTACCACATACTAAAATTTCATCGAAATCGAAACGTTTTTACGCGAGTTATCGTACGGACAGACGGACAAAGCTGGAACATATACGCTTCTTCAACCTACGGTTGAAAAGTGTAAAAAACAAGTCATCTAAAAGTGATTGGTTTAAAATGTGAAACTGCTCAGTAGAAGTGAAGACATTGCATGAGGAAGAAATATTGAAGCAGCTGCTGAATTTTGTCATGAAGAACCGTAAATTAGATTTGATTAGCTGCCCATCGTATACTGAAATGCTGTTCAGTGAAAGAATGTTAAGAAGCTGCATATTCAAGTTGAAGAAGTGAACGAAGGTGAATCCTGAAAAGTAGACAAATCTGTCGTTTTGCTCGTGAAATATCAGTCAGCAAAGTTTTCTGCATAGTAAGGTTAAATAAGCAAATAACATATTTCCTGAGGACCAAAGCATCGGCAGGGACGAATTACTTTTCTGTTTCTGTATGTCTGGTACCAGCCTTGATGTTCTATCACGGGGCAGAGAAACTCTCACTGGACACTAATGTCTCGATACTTTTGATCCATTATGACACACGATGTACTTTATCTGGTATTGAGCATAACAGCTCCATACTCACATAATCACAGTTGCCAAGGTGTGGCCGACTAAAAAATTGTAGTTCTATCCATGATAAAACAATGTATATGTCTTCTTATGACTAGTCTGCCCCATTCGTTCACCTTACGGAAGCTGCAGGAGTAGAGATATCACGTCACACTTGATGAATCCAATACTCAGTCGTGGCCCTCTACTTTTCGAGGACCTCGGCAGAGCTGGGTTCAAGAATAATTATTCGCTGGAGGGTAGTACTTTCGTATTATGTGGCAGCTGATAAGAGGGTTTAGAAAACAACTAAATTGCAAACAAATAGACTAATAACACTAGTTAGAGTATTTGAATCACACACCCACACGGCTCTTTTCTTTTATGTTGGTGTTTAACGACAACCATGAGCGACTCAATGGGTTATAAGAAGTCACACCCCCCTAATTTGGGGCCATTGGTTCCAGGAAAGGGACAGAGCCAGTGCCATAAGGTAAACACACCATCCATTTCTCCCGGAATTTGAAACCAGGCCCATTTCGGACAAATGATCGGGAATCAGTGCTTAGATCATTGCGCCACTGGAGCTTCCCACCCAGCTTTCCATCACATACGCTTTAATGGTTTGCCGTAGCATTGTTTCCATAAGATGCTGATAAATTATTTAAGTCCTTACACTGTCATACTTCCTTTTACCATACCCATAACGATTTCTCAATTTCTCGATGTCGGACGTGTTAGCGAAACTGTTCATAACATGATAGATTTTTTGCTTTCGTTTAACGACCACCGTCAGCAACTCAGTGGGCATTAAGCAGCCGCCCGTCCCTAATTTGGGGCCACTGATTCCAGAGAAGAGAGAGAACCAGTTCCGTAAGAGAAACACAACATCCATAAATCATCGGGATCAGAACGCGGACCGATCTTGGACGAATGATCAGAAGCCAGCGCTTACACCACTGATCTTGTTTCATCAGATCTACAGTTTTGCTATATTTAAAGTATTTGTGAATTGCTCATTCTGGGACCCTGAAAAAAATTGGTGGGATCGCCGAGATCTTTGCGATTCCCCAAGTTTTCTTCAGGGTTTAACGTTCACCACGAATCATAAGTTTTCTTCCGTCTCTAATTTAGGGTAACTGGGTCCAGGGAGAGGGGATATTCAGCGTTGAAAGACAAACACGTATCCCATACCACGTTCTAGAGTCGAACCCGAGTCCATTTTGGCAGAATGATCAGAAGCTAATATTTCAAAGCTCGGCTGCCGGGCCTGCCTAATTTTTTGAACAGTATATTTTGGCAATAACGCGGGTTCTTTTTTTACATGAAGAGAAAATTAATTCATTTGGCCCATTTGTTTATTTGTTTTATTTACAGTCTGTTCCTGATGAGATCATATAGTTCGTTTAGACGATTCCTTCGTTCTGTTTATTTAAAACAGTTTTTGTGAGGTATACATAAAGATGATGTCACTTCACAGGAAAATACGTATCAAGGAAGTACAGAAATGCTTAATACTGCACTTTAAAAAAAAAAAAACGTACTGAACATTGTGTGAAATAATTTTTTTTCTGATAATTTTATTTCTTTTTCGCACAATGTTAGTGGTAATGTGACAGCAAAGAAATCCATGAGAGGGCCTCCACATCGACAAAATGCCAATCTCTTTGACAAGTATCGCAAAGTGGAACAATAGCACTATGCAGAGCTAAAAACCGCTTCCTAGCAATCATGTCTGAATTTCCAAAATCATAGTGTTTACGCAAGCCCATACATGTGATATTTATTTAACATGCACGATTTAAAATGAATCAGCGATTTTATCTCTCTTCTCCAGTGGTTTTTTTGCCTAAACGAGGAAAATTTTACTTTATTGAATTGTGAAGGTAATGCATATTTTTTTAATCTTCTATACACTAACATTTACAAAGTCGTGAATGAAAAGAATAACAAACATTAGGTCGAATTCTGAAGTATGGTATATTTTAAATAAGGAAAATGTGTGTTAACATAAAGTGCAATACTCGTTACATGTGAATCATTTGAAGAAAAAATGGGCGCAAAACATTCTTCATAGGGAAGTGAATGCGAACAAGAAAGAATATTTTCAATTGTTTTTTTAGATGCGAGTTACAGTCGGAAAAAGAATATATATTTTTTTTTGGTTCGAGGGTTTAACCGCAACTGTGAGCAGCTCAATGGGATATAAGCAGTCGTCCGGCCCTAATTTAAGACCACTGACTCCAGGGAATCGAAGGAGATAGTGCATTAAGACAAATATGCCAGTCCATGCCTCACTCAGCATTCAAATCCGGAAGCATCTGAAACAAATGGTTAGAAGCTAGAGCCTCGTACCACCCCGTCACCGAGGTGGTCAACTTAAATACACTCGTCACCTAGCAGTAGAACTATGTATTATGAAAGATTAAAAAATGTACGCAAAGGATTCCTCACTAAATGGCATCCGACATGAAAAGGAGTTTTGAAATAGAACTTTGAGAAGGAATATTAAGACCCCCACCAAAAAAAAAAAAAAAAAAAAAACATTTATGACCCTATCGAGAAAACTATATTATTGTGATCAGGAAATATGCACGAAATCTTTTCAATAGTGATCAGAAGTTAATATTTTTTAAATATGGTTTTATGAAGCACACACACAGCTGCAAATGCGTTGCAAACAGATATACGCATTTAAAAATCGTGGGCTATGAAGATTTAGAATTGTTTACAAAATATGGCTCATTCTGAACACCATTTGATGAAAAAAAGTTTCAGTGTGAATCATTGTTCTCACAGTGAGAGCTTTCTGACGGAAACAGAATTTTCCTTATGAAGCCAATAGGTGCGCAGATATAGTGCCACAGACGGACATAGAGTTCCTATAAGTGCATATGTTTTCTCAATAGACGTGCTTAAAATTGTTAAATAAACAGTGTTAAAAATAATTTTTTCGAACTGCATGAAGAGGAAGAGAACTGTGAGTATTTATTGACTTAAAACTCCTGGATTAACTACACGATTTTTTCTTGTTTCTCGTAGTGCATGTTTCACTGGTGACAGTCGAAAAACTTTTCAAGTTCGATTATTTGAATAAACGAAAAACTGAACTAGAGCGAATGGTTCCATATAATACCTTGGTGCGAACTTCGTTGAACTTAGATTACCGTCGGTGAGACCCACCACAAGAAAATGATGAGAACGACTTCTCTTACACTCTTTATGTCAGTTTTACTTTGCCCCAAATAATTGCGAACATCTGGTATGGGAAAATATCAAGGATAAGTTTCAATAAGACAATTTTCTTAGTTGAAGTCTAAGAAAAAAGTCACATACCTGAAGCACGTAAAACGTTGATCAACGCTAGGTATTCTATGCTCAGCAATGAAGTGCAAATAATTTTTTTTTCACTTCGCTGTCAGGAAGATCGCAAGGTCGGAAACCTGTTTTGATAAATCCGGCGGGAAATAAGCTCGTTAGGAAAAGTAATGTGCTCACTTCCCATGAGGGTGTGTGTATGTGTGTGTGTGTATGCATGCTGCGATTGCACGTTTCAACAGCAGATGTCTAAAACATCCTTGATTTCGTTAAGTCAACAGAGGTTTTCTGAAATTTTCCAATTTGACCTCGTGCGGGCTCGGGCAGGCGCGGGCTCGGGCAGGCTCGGGCTCTTAGATAGAGAGAGAGCGAGATGATTTTTTTGTATAAAAATGTAATTTTATATGATTTAGTAAATGAGACACTTTATAGTTGGTAAAGAGGATTCTTCAGCAACTGGTTTTGGTTAGGGAGCGGGCTTTCGAGATGGCTATTTATTCCGGGGTTGGGTAGAAAATGCCATAGGCCATGCATTAGTGTGTTTCTTCAGAGAAGAAAAATCTCTTTCAAGAACTATAGATATTGCATAGTTGATAGCATACCGACGATTAATTTACCCCTTATCTCAGCGCAGTACCTCCCTGCTAATTCTTCATATTTAGCAACGTACATATTGCAGCGTCGCCCAATCATTTTGGATGCCCGGCCGCCCGCAGCACTTCAGGTGGAAACGAACGGTCAAAGAAAATCGAACAGTCACACTGTAAAAATATAGATAGAGATCCCTTCCAACCACTCCACATTTGAGAAATACCTGTACATTAGTTAATTGCAGGAGGATGAGAGACTGGAAATGTGGAAAAGGAGATGTTTTTTTATTAATGATTGAACAGGTTAGCCAAACAAAATTTTTTGCCAAACAGAATTCGGGCTTGGGTGGGCTCGGGCTAATATGCCACTGGCTCGGACGGGCTCGGGCTCCGAAAATTGAGCCTGAACTCAGCTCTAGCTTCAACACACCCTACTTTTCTTTGAGCCCACCCTTTAGCTCCCCCAAAATATTTAAGCAACTGAAACATATAGCGGGTGCAACCGTCTAAGATTTTAGGGAACTTGGACAAACGTGCGTGGATTTCTCTAATTCACCTAAATTTTATTATATAAAATGAATTTTTTGTTAAATTTATTGTTTGTACCTTTGGGAAATGGAAGGAGTCATCTGAACGAATTTCTAAGAGAGTAGTAGAAACACACCATTTTTGTAATTACAGTTTAAAACGATGAAAAAGAGAGAGATATTCCTTGTCAGGTTACAAACTAAAATTCATAAACAGCCTTATGAAAAAAAAAAAAAAAAAAAGACCTTAATAGGTAAAACTGCGAAGAAATAGTAACTGCCATAGAGATTCGTATCCATGGTTCCCATACTACATACAATGAATAAATACTGGAAATCACTGAGAACTTTTTTTACTAGGGATAACATTATCAGCTTCGGGTAAAATGCACATGAACAGAATTTTTTGCCAAAATTTCTTCCAAACACTTCAAAAATTTGTGCTCCCTCATCATACTTAGCCCACCTAATAGCCCATCTATACTCCAAGTCAGGGGGCCGACTTCTCCAAATCATTGAGGGGGGGGGGCATGCGTGAAGAGATCAGACGTGGGAGGGGCATGTCTCTTCCATTGTCAGAAGGAAAATAAAAAAGGGGGGCGGGTCGAAAAGATAAACTATGAGATTTGACGTATATTTTGAAACGCAGTTGTAATTGCTCATTAGCAAATGAACAAGGAAACAAAAATATTATTCTGATGAATATTAATATTTTTAAAATTAAAACTCAGCCTGTGATTTTATAAAAATATCCAGAAAGATTTTATTTCCAAAGTTTAGTAAAAAATGAGAAATTAGCTGGGTTACTCAAACAAAGAACAAGAGCAAAAAATAAATAGATAAATAAAGGCGCTAGAGATTAAAAGTTCCTTTATTTTATTTTAATTTTGATAATTGTTTCAAGCATTTACCACATATCGCGAGAACATGTCGAACTCTAATAATACGGGGCTGGCAATCCAGTTTCTTACCAAATGAGCAATGCTGAGATTGGGGAAAAAAAGTTTTTATTCATTTTGTTATTTATTATTTTTTTGGAAATAAATCGCTTTGGCCTAACAAAGTGGAGTTTGGTTCACCTTATGAGGCTACAGCGATTATTTAATTAAACAGGACCAAAAATATTAGGTGGGCACTGTCCCCCAGCAAAATTATTGGAGGGCAAGATTCACGTTGCCCCCTTATAGTCGGCACCTATGCTTCAAGTCACCCCAAGAGTGTACTATTGTTGAAGGCTAGGAGTCTTATCACGACCTATGCGTGGAAAGCAAGAACGGAATCAGTCCGCGTTACGCTGAACTCCTGCTTTTTCCTTTCTGTCAAACAATTATTCTCGCACTTTCTCCCCACCTGCCCCACTCACCTGAATAAACTCTAGAACAAATATTAAAAATTATATAATTGGAGAAATATTTGTAGCATGAAAAAAGAAACGAAAATTTCTCTTTCATCACAGCCTGAATTTATTAACATTTAGCTCGGTAACCTAAAATGTCTCGGGGGGGGGGGATCGTGAATGGCCGTTTCCGGGAGGGCTTCGCACCCCCAAATGTATGCCTGAAAGAAACACTGCTTTTAGTTCCGCGTGATGTTAAGATTAACTTCGTAATTCAGCATTAGTTTAGCCGAAAGTGCGAGGCTTTTGATTGAGTAAACTATATCAAATGTATATCTAAAAACCCTGACTTTTTGAAAATGTGTTTTAGATAGCAATTTTGTCCAATAAACTGCTGAGCAAAAAAAAAAAAAAAAAAAAGGGATTCTGAGTAATAGTTCTGCTGCTTTTGTGCTTTTGGCTGTAAACACTAGGGACTATTTTTCGTAGCGGAGGTAGCTGTTTCGCTTCTGCCAGCAGTGGTACACTTTTAGGTTGACTCCGAGTGCAGTTTTGAATGGCTAAGTGGAGGCGTAGTTGGGTAGAAGGGTAAACCCCTGTTTGTTATTTGGTGACTATGAAATGCTAAGCTGCTGTTTAAAAGCTTCCAGTTTGCCTACAAAGAAGTGGTGTCGCGGGAACATTTTAACTAAATGCATCCCGTTACGTGTTGGAAAGTAGCGCTAAAAGGAAATCCTTGCGCATGCGCGAAAGAGCAAAAGCTTTCAACAGCTCGTTCATTGCTTTACGTCCAGTAGGAGTGATTTTACGATGCTTGTGCTGCAGAAAAAAGTCTTTCTTTTGGCGGGATCCTGGTGCTTTTGATTTTTGAGAGGGAAAAGGAGTACGGCTGTTGACCACGGTAAGAAGTGGTACCACCGAGCACCAGCGGAGGAGAATGCGTGATTAAATATGGAGAAAAAGTGAAACCGAAGAAGAGGAGTGGAAAAGTTGAAGTATGATATTAAATCCCCGACGCCATTGCGAGAGCAGGACAGTAAACTAAGAAAAAGTACGCTAGTAGGAAGATATTTTGACTCGAGCGATAAGGAATGCGGAGCTCAATCACCATGCAGAAAATTCAAAGAATATGATTTATTTTTTATATTTCAAGAGAGGTCTGCTTATTTTTTCCATCTTTTTATTTCATGTTTTGCATTTTATCTATTGTTTTTACTTTCTGGCATAATTATTCGCTAATGAAGTAAATTAACGAAAGGAGATTAAAAACGAAGCAAGACATGCTTTTGTATACGTGGAAAAATGCAGTTTGTAGTTGAAAACATGCCCTTCCCAGGTGAGCCTTCAGACCTCCCAGATGACTCTTGCCCTCCCCCTCCCCCGGGTTCTGGGAAGGAGATCAACGTGTTAATAATAATAAATATAGAAAATGAATGGAAATCACGGACAATACTTGAGACTTTCCGCACATCAACTGAATAAACACTTTCCTCACTGCAAGAGCTATTTATATTTTACTAGCAGGGGTACCCGGTATTTCCCGGGTAAATATTTCTGGAATCACCAAGTTCAGCGGGTGAAATTTTATGAATGAAAAATATATTCTTGTCATTTTCCCGTTAATACCAAATTTGGTGATTCTAAATTGAAAACTATAGAACTTTTTTTTTATACCAAATTTGGTGGTTCTAAATTGAAAACTGTAGAACTTTTTTTGAAAATTTTGTAGGGGGGGCTTGACTCTCCGGCTACGTACATTCAGCACATAGGGATCTTTTCCTTCAATCTCATTAAACTTTACCAAATACCGCATTTTGTACTCGATAGTTAAAATTTCAAAGTAAGACACTATCATTTCAACGGGAACTGGTTGTCCTTCACTTACGTAACGTTACTAAGGCTCGTTGCCATGATGAAAGTCACGTGTCTGCTACATCCTTATAGGCAGTGGAAGCCAGGAAAGAATGCGAACGGCGGTTTTTTCTTTGACTTGTCACTAAAATCGTTACTACTCGGCTCCCTTTTGTCATAGATTAATGTTTCATACACCTAAAACTTCCTCGACAAATGCTCTATGGAATGGTGAAAACAGCATCAAAATCCGTCCAGCGATTCTCGAGATTATCCCGAACAAACAGACAGACGCCTACCGGGGATTTATTTTACGCTATGTATAGATTTATCTGCTCCAATCGGGTAAAACAGGGGTTAAATCCCCAAAACAAAAACTCTCTGAAAGCACCGCAACAACGAACCCTTACCGCAGAGCACTGATATATAACTCAGCACCAATCCCTGTAACAGAAGAAACCATTTCTTTACGTTAAATACTGTCCCGATTCTTAAAGTTCTCAAAATTTAGCGATTAAAATATGATAAAAAGAAACTTTAAAAAACTGCAAAGATCCATGATTTTAACTTTTCAGCGATTATTTACAAATAATAATAGAGCATTTAGTGAAATTAATTTCCAACTTTTTAGTTAAGCGAGTTCGTGGAATGCTACTGAAGTTTTTATTTGTTCCACATAGAAGGATTTTTTTATGAGGTTCATACTAGCCTATAGCCCGTCCTAGGACGGTTGTTTTTAAGATTCAAATAAGTATTAATATATAGGGGATGTCGCCCGTCCTAAGACGGGGAGGGGGGATTTTTAATGGAAGCACATTGAAAACAAACTATTTAGATGCCGGTTTTTTGTAACTCCGGCACACTTGTTATTCCGTTTACGGCTTGTTTTAGACTGTCCTATTCGACGGTTAGTTTAAAACTTCATACCGAAACTTTTTCTACAAAAAAAAAAAAAAAAACGCAACATCTGGCATTACAATTCGCAACTGTCTAAATTATATCGACAATGTGCTGTTGGGACGACATCTGTTTTTAGATGCAATTTTGCTCACTTTGACATCTTTTCAGTTTTTGTTGTAGGACAGAGCGTTTAGGTAGACCGATATTTTGCAAAATGTACAGTATAATCAGCACTAAATTCGGATAGTTAGTTAAATTAAAAAAAGTAAAAAATAATTAAAGCGTACAAATTAATATTCGAATTGTGCTAAATTAAATTAATATACAAACTCAACTTACCGTGATATTAAGATTTTAATTCGAATTTTGTAGATTGCATAAATAGAACTTGAGTCGTTGATAATCCAGTTTTTTTAAATTAACACGCGATCACCTTGACATCTAAAAGCGATCGCGTGCTATTACATACCAGGCAATGATTTTGACATCGCGAGAGCACCCAGGAATTGATTGATCGATAAATAATGGTGCAACAATGCAGACGTTGCTGTGACGTCAAGCGTTCCAGAGACACAGAGTGGTCTGGGTGTTTATTATAGTAATAAAGTTACCTAATTTCTCCTCTGTCATTAAACATGGCACTTCGGAAGAGAAAGGGCGATGAGTGGGATGTCTCGATCCCCCAATATTTTGATTATTTTTCATAATACACGTATCATACGTGCGGATGTGCATACGTTTTCCTTTCCATTGTTTAGCTCCTATTTTAAACAAGTTTGTACAGAAATTTCCAACTCAGATTGTTTATTGTTCCCAGATTTCCTTTAAGGCTGTTTTTAAATGAATGGGACCTCAAGAGAAATTCTACCCTATATCTGCAATGTAAATTTTTTTGTACACATTTTCTCCAAGACTATTACTTTGTAGTGTTTGAAATTTTGAGCACAAATAAAAACCACTCATAGCTAACATATGCCACAGTTATTATTCCGAAAAATGTGTTAGAATATTTTTAAATTCAATTTATCGGACTCGAAAGTATTCCAGTTTGGCGCTAGATGGCGCGATAAGTTGGCATAGCAAATGTTTCTGTCTGGAGGCAACGAAATCTCATATTTCTGCCTGATTTTTTTAATTATTTGAGCGAAATAGAAATGAATGAAAGGGGGTAAAAGTGCGATTGGAATTTTGTCTTCTACAGATCATCTTAAATCCTACTGCACTCTCATTTTTTGAAGAGAAAATGTGCTCATTAGCAGAGAACCCCTGAATTTGAGCTATAGAAACTCTGCCTACTTACGGAGCTCCAACCCCGAATAACGTCATTAGTTAATACGTAACAGCGCGTATTTTGTCTTTTCATTGTGAAGCAAACGAGAGACCGCTTCCATTCTGAATATGGTGAGGTCTGCAGTGATTCGCTGACGCCAACTTCTGGGACAGTCACTCAAAACGTAAAGGCCACGTCCAAGGAGTGATTTTTGGCGCTATCTATTGCAGATGATGATACCTAACACTCATTCAAAGACAGCCTTAAGAAAAGGGCTACCGCTTTTTCACACGCACGGAATTTAACGCGATAGGTAACGATCAGGAAAAGGCTTTCCTTGATTTTAGAAGCATGAGGTATATTCTATGCTTAAATCTATATTATGCTAATATTCAGGTGGCGAAAACTGAGTCGAATTTAGACGTAAAATAAAAAAAAAAATTGCTGAGCTTACGAAACCATACTAAATGAAGTAAATATCTAGGAAATAAAGAACTATACTTTTCAAAAATAAACTACAATTTGTTTGTTTTCCTAAGCATTTCAGGCATTCTTCGTGCCAGATAACCTCACTAAATAAAAGTGAATTGAACTTAAATCCTTGAAAAATGCATGGACTTTGTGACGTACTACAGAGGCGAAGCACGTGTCAAGACTACAAATCTGCAGCCATATATTCCATCTGTGTAACTTAGTCTGTTAGAGCGGAGCGAGGAGATGCGATTCGATCTTCGTCACCAACAAATTCCTGTTTTCACAACTTAATTCTTTAAAACATGGTTTTTAATATCATTTTTTGGGAATATAGGTCGCACTTTATCCCCAACAAAATTCATGTCAAAATCCCCCTGCGTCTTATATACCGAAAGTCAATGCTATCGCCACGAATATACACTGCCTGACAGAGAAAATGCCACACCATGAAGGAATGCTCGAGAACAGAACAAATTGCACAACCAAGTAGGTCCTGAACAAATGATTTAATTGTCACATACAGACTAGGCTCCAGTACCCGAATATACAGGATGACTAATAAGGAGTGTGGCCCCCATTTTGGGCGATACAGCGTTGAATCCGACGTGGCATCGAGGCAATGAAAGTCCGAATAGAGTCGTGGGACATCGTGGACCATGTGGTGTTGATCCAACTCTACAGTTCATCTTCATTTTGCGGGGCTGGCGGGGGAGGGTACTTAACAGACGTCCAATCGTGTCCCACAGATGCTCGATGGGCGAGAGGTCGGGGAATCGTGCTGGCCACGGTAGCATCCGCACACCGTGTAAAGCATTCAGGTTCATCCGAGCGGTATATGGCCGGGTGTCAGCCTGTTGAAACATGGCGTTTGGAATGCCCTGCAGATACGGTAGTGCCACAAGCCGCAGAACCTCGTCAACATAGCGGCATGGCGTCAGTGTGCCCGTAATGCGTACCAGCGGTGAGCGGCTTGTGGCGCCGATAGCACCCCGCACCATGATTCCACGTTGCCGAGCCGTGTGGCGCTCCACAATGGTGGAAGAATCCACCCGTTGGTCACGTGGCCTCGTGAATCTCACACGGCGATCATCCTTGGTGATACAGAACCGCGATTCGTTCCTGAAAACCACACTGTTCCATTTGGCACCCCACGCAGCTCTGGAGCGACACCACGCCAAGTGATGACGACGATGGCTCGCTGTTAAGGGTAGCTTTCGCAACGGACTGCTGGACAGCAAACCAGACACATCAAATCAGCGCAACACTGTCCGCTTCGATATCGGAGAATCCAAGCATCCCGTACACTCCGTAAAATGTCGCCCGTTGTGTCCTATGGCTCCGCTACGGCATGACGTCGAATGAAATGATCGGTGCTCTCGGAGGTCTGTCCCCGTGCTCCGGTCCCCCTACGACGTTGCACAGATCCTTCTTGGGGCCACTGTCTCCAAATGCGACCGACGGTTGTGGCATCACGTTGCATTTCTTTCTCAATACGACGCAAGGACCATTTGGCGGTACGAAGGCATACGATGACACCTCTCGTGAACTCGTCTGTTTGCCGAAATCGCATACGACGGCATTTTAACGGCACTGGCACCCCTTGTTCGTTCTCCAGACACGTTTAAAGCAGAACCACTCACTTCTCGCAGCCGTGACGACGTCTCGACTGATGGCCTCACGGGCTGGTTTTCCGCTTACATCCCACGCGCTGTTCGGGTGATTGGCCTGCAAATGCAATCATTTGTATAACTTGCGCGTATGCAGTCACTCTACAATTTGCATGGCGCTGTGCTTACGTCTTCGTGGTGTGGCATTTCCTCTGACAGGCATTGTATACGTATGCTACAAATGAGCTTAAAATTAAAATGCTTTCAATTCATCTTAGATACAATAACTCATGTTCTGCACTTTTTCTACAATGTTATGTAGCGTGAATGTATACTGTACATCTATGTTTATCCATTTTTAACTACGCTCGTGCGTTTTTTATCAGCAGGGGCCTGCTGCCATACTAGATGTGCATTTGTGTCCGTGTGCATATCTGTCCGTTCGTGAGTTAATTTTTTTTTTTTTTTTGATTGGAGGTTTAACGACCACCGTGAGCAACTCAATGGGCTATAAGCAGTCGTTCGTCCCTAATTTAGGGTCACTGGTTCCAGGGAAGGGAGAGAGCCAGTGCCGTAAGACAAACACAACATCCATGCCTCACCGGGATTCGAACCCGGACCCCGTTCGGACGAATGATCAGAGGCCATCGCTTAGACCACTGCGCCACCTGGGCGGCCGTGAGTTAATGACATAAGGTACAGGTTAAGAACATATCTCATATACTGTACAAACCATCTGAAAAGGACATAAAAAGACTATCATGATTCTTTTAAAAAGCAAAGTGATCGAAAATAAGGGAAAGAACCGAGTTTTAGGATAAAACATTGCAACAGAAGCTTAAGACATCCATCAACAAACTGCTGGTGGAAACCAGAGCTGAGACGGGCTTTTCTTTTAATGCGATTTTACATGATTTATCACACGAGACTTTTTTTACACTTTCGAGCTGTTAAACAGAATTCTTCGGCAACTGGGTCTTCATGGGGAGTAGGAATCGGACAGGGATATTCATTCCGGACTTGGGTAACAAAATTCCATAGGCCATGGATTACAAGATTTCTGCGAAGGAAAAGTTTCTATGAGAACTATAGACAGTAGATAGCAAGCTGACGAAATTTGCTCCCTACCTCAAAGGAGCAGCTCCCTGCTAATTCTATTGAGCAACGTACGACGTAGATTGTTATGCCTCCAGATTTTTCGATTTTTCTTGATTTCCTGATAACCCCCCCCCCCCCCTGAAATATTTCAGGAAGAAATAAATCATTAAAGAAACTATAGAAATAGATAGACATCCCTTTCCCACTCCGCAGTTGAGAAAGACATCGGGTAATTGCACGGGTAGGAAAGACTGGAAAAGTCTGGAAGAGAAGACTTTTTTAAATGCATAAACAGGTTAATCATAGATTTCGGGCTCGTTCGGGCCCGGGCTCTATCTTGCAATACAAAATTCGGACTCTGGGCGGGCTCGGGCTGACATACTTCTGGCTCGGACGGGCTCGGGCTCTTAAAATTGAGTCCGAACTCAGCTCTGGTGCAAACCATTAAAGCCGGATGCATTATTGGTTCTTCAAAAATCTTCAATTTACGCAGAACTTTCGTAGACAAAACGCACAAATCTTATTCATTTACAATAACATACAAACTGTGGAGGCGCAATTTTCAAAAAAAAAAAAAAAACATTCGTGAAACGAGCAAATTTCCTTGAAATTTACCTGGTGGGAACGTACTTTTATTTGCAGTTTACGACGGAAGATGACGCCTCATCTAACTGATAAGAAGGTAAGGCTCAGCGAGACGTAACTAGCGCCCCTGCTAGCGCCACTATATTATGCGGTACCCCGAATTGCCGAAAGTATTACACAGAAGCCAACATTACAGGCTGATGCCGCAGGATGCCGGAGCAGACTGAGTTGGACTGAGCATGCGTGTTTGTGTTGGCGTTTTGTTCAAAGGTTTTGTTGTTCTCTTCTAGATCTGCGTTTATAGCTATCAGTCGTTTCAGCAAAGAATACATATTTGGTTTCAGTGTATATATTTGTTTCACCAAAAGAAGGGACAGGAGGGATACTCAGAAAAGAACAACTTTCACTATGGTCTCTCTATCCTTTGCTGTTCGCCAACAATGTGCAGGGGTTCGCCAGTTTGCTTCTCTGACGATATTTTTTATTTCGAACAGTTCTGGGCAAAATTTAAGAGTAAAAAAAGCAATTCCCACTCCCAGGAATTGGTTGATGCTACAGAATGCCGACAGGCTTCGACCACAGCTGTCTAACTTCGACATTTATGCCATGCGGCGATGAAGACAATCCAGTTTATAACTAAGGCCGTACGAAGGTGTGACATCGCTGGCAAATCGTGCAACACATGTACGCTGATAGACTGAGTGGCGTTTCGCTACATTGCTTTCATCAGCGTAATCCACATGCTAATTTTGCAAATCGCATGGATTCGATGGTACATCAGCTAAGTTCTTGTGAATAAAGTTTAATTTTTTTCTTAATAAGCATCTTTAAAATGCTATTTTTTTTATTAAATTTCTCACAAAAAATAAGAGTACGTCTTATATTTCGAAAAATAAGGGAATCTCACTCATAACACAATTAAAAAAAAATTTCAACTATGATAAATTCCGGAGACCCCAGTTATTTTCAAAGTCGGCATCAATGAATACCCGAACGCAATGCTGTTACTTTTAGTGTTAAACTACAAAAATTGTGTTATCTACTGTCATTTTGTGCTTCCTCCGAAAATCGTACTCAAGAGGGTAAAGAAGGCGGCAAAATCGATAAAATTGCTAGTCCAGCAGCTCAAGTTGCTAAACTCTGCAGCAAATCTAAAAAAATTCTAAAAGAAAAGGAACGGAGGAGGCTAAGCAAATGTCTTCAAAATATTCCATCAAATATCGCTCCTATCAATTCCTTATCAGAGAGAGACCACTTAGCCTATGTATAAAAACATAATTTCAGGGGAAGGAAAGGAAGAGAGAGAGAGAGAGAGAGAGAGAGAGAGAGAGAGAGAGACCACTTAGACTATATAAAGACATAAATATAAAGGAAGAAAAAGAAGAGTGAGAGAGAGAGAGAGAAAGAGAGAGACCACTTAGACTATAAACAGAAATAATTGAAAGAAAGAAAGGGAGTGAGAGTGAGAGAGAAAGGAAGAGAAAGGAAGAGAAAGGAAGAGAGACGCCACTTAGACTATATAAAGACATAGTTATAGAGGAAGAAAAGGAAGAAGGAGAGATACCACTCGGACTATATAAAGACATAATCGTATATGAAGAAAAGGAAGAGAGAGCGAGAAACCACTTAGACTATATAAAGACATAGTTATAGAGGAAGAAAGAGAGATACCACTCGGACTATATAAAGACATAATCGTATAGGAAGAAAAGGAAGAGAGAGCGAGAAACCACTTAGACTATATAAAGACCACTTAGACTATATAAAGAAATAATTGCAGATGAAGGAAAGGAAGAGAGCGAGAGACTATATAAAGAGATAATTTCAGAGGAAAAAAGGAAGGGAGCGAGAGAGAGAGAGAGAGAGAGAGAGAGAGAGAGAGAGAGAGAGAGAGAGAGAGCACTTAGACTATATAAAGACATAGTTATAGAGGAAGAAAAGAAAGAATGAGAGAGACCACTTGGGCTATATAAAGAAATAATTGTAGAGGAAGGAAAGGAAGAGAGCGAGAGCGAGACCACTTAGATTTTATGAAGAAATAATTGCAGAGGGAGGAAAGGAAGAGAGAGAGAGAGTGAGTGAGTGTGTGTGAGAGAGAGAGAGAGAGAGAGAGAGACAGAGAGTGATAGAGAGAAACCTTTCAAGCAAAATCCCCAGACAGTGCTCAAATGTCATTTAACAAGTGAACATTTAAGAATTAATTTTCAGAAATTGCGTTCTACGAAGAAAGAAATGTAGTGAAACGCGTCTGCCCCTGCAGTATTTCATGGAAAAATATTCCTTGCTTTTCCTTGTTTCGAGTAATCTTAAAACGCATGTACGACGTTCAGCAAGTACGTCCTGCATTCTTATGCTTTTAAAGGAGGATGAATTCAAACACCAGGTCATTAAGATGGAGCATTTTATTTTTCAACAACAGTGAAATATGTTATATGTCCTATGAGTGCCAAACGTCACCTGACATGACCTTCAAGCCGAATGTATTTTCTTTCTTTATGCTTGCGGCAATTTATGTAATGCCGCTGCGTTTACGTTTATGAAGCCGGAACTAGCAGATATCTATTTCCATAACTTCAAGGACGAGAGGCATCTTTTTAAACACAATGCCAGTTTTTGAAGTTAGCCTCTCAGCTTTTTTCTTTGCATGAACAATCACAATGTTCGAAAGCTGACATTAATCTGTTAATAAATTTACGGATTTCAAGCTGTATGATCTTCTGATTCATCGCGAAGGAAATACCAGTAACTTCGAGTTAGTGTTTATTAATCTGAGTGTATTAATGCGCAGTGAGACACCTGAGCTACCGGGTTCGAAACTTATGGTAGTATCTATGCTTGTGTGAACGATTATCTAACAATAATACGGTGCGTAGGGCACCGACCCAATTCAATATCCCGGGCTGGCTCATGAAAAAGGAAATCTGGTTACCAATGTAACTCCCTTTTCCCTTATCACTCACTACTATAAATCATTGGTCCATAGCTTTAGCATACCGAATATGTATGTGTCTGATGCTTTATATATCGTACGGTGATAATCTCGATTTTGTTAGGAAAAATATTGCAATGTTTAATCACGAAAGAACTTTTGGTGACCGCAGTTTCTCTGTGCACGTGTTACCCAGCGTTATCAGGACGAATAGCACGTTCGTGTATTTTATTTAGTTGTTTCCTGGCGGTTGAGAGAAATGAAGTGGATGTCCTGTTAGCGACAAGTCGTGAAGAATGAATTATATATGCATATATGTAACAAAAAATAAGGTAATCATAATTCGACGAAGCAGCTACCTTTCTAGAATCCTGAAAACAAGTCACTCATGAAAATTGCCTTAATCACGAGAGCATCAGTTTTAGCATGGGAGAGGCGTTACTAGTGTCAGAAAACAACCGGAGTAACTCCAAGATGTCTGACCATGCCCCCGACGTCACAAGAGCTAAATGAATTCAAAGGCAGAAGCAACACATAAAACGCAATAAAACAAATAAAATATTTATTGAAAAATACAACCACAGTTTGAAGACGGAACCAATAACATTGACCACGCCCTGTATAAAATAAGCTGAGATTAATTATCTAAGAACTTTCTGATGGCAATTCATGTTTTCTTTTTGGTCTCATGTGACAAGCTTTCAAAATTCTCATCCTGAATTAATTTTTTTATGTCTGGCTCAGGAATGCAGTCGAGGCCTGGTGGGGACTGGCGCAACCAAGCCACTTTTTCTCAAAGCCTGGCGGCACCAGGTTTTTTACTTGGCTGAATCGGGCTTGTTTAAATTTACTGCATTTATTCAATCATCGCCTATCCAAATCGAGATTTTTAACACAGATAATCTTAGCGGAGTTTCTTTTCTATTTCTTCTTCCTTTCTCTTAATTTTTTTCCATGGTTTCTATGCACAAATCTATAGATCTTTTGTTTACCGAAACCACCTCAGAAATAGACAGTGAAGTGGATACCAGACAATACACTGAAGAGCAATTGAATTAGAGATTAGAGATACCTGCTTAGTAACGTGTAGCACCACCTTTTCGCCCTGATGACGGCAGCGATTCGTCTCGGCATGGACTCGACACGACACCGGAAGCATTGGGAAGCCATGCGGATCCACGACCCCTGAACAAGCTCCCACAGTTCACGAAAATTTGATGGAGGGGGTCAGAGCCTTGAATATCTCTCTCAAAGACATCCCAGATGTGTTCTATGGGATTGAGGTCAGGTGACCTAGCTGGCCAAGGAAACGAGGTCACGTCGGTGGAGTGTTCATCCAACCATTCGGATACAATTCGGGAGCGATGGCACGGTGCATCGTCTTGTTGCAGGATGAGGTCCCCAGTGGGATGTTGAAGACGCACAAACGGGAGCAAATGGTCGTCCAGGATATCACGGTAACGTTGGCCTGTGAGGGACAATGTCACACGTACCAGGGGTCCCATTTCAGTCCACGTAAACAGTCCCCAGACGAGAATGCCACCCTCACCAGCTTGAAGAGTACCCTGCTGGCAAGAAGGATCCATCGCTTCATGTGGTTTGCGCCGTACTCGTATCCTGACATCCGCATGTACCAACGTGAATCTCGACTCATCAGTCCAGGCAACATTTTCCCACATATCTAAGGGTCCAGTGGCGATGTTCCCGCACCCATGCTAATCTTTGCACCCTGTGATGTGCGGTCAGCAGCAGTGCCCTTCGTGGGACGATGGCTTCTGTACCCCATAGCGAGGAGATGGTTCTGGATGGAGTGGCTGCTTACACGTTTTTGTGCACCAGCGTTAAATTAGCGATTGATTTCTTGCACTGTGACCCGTCCATCCACTGTTACAATGCGAGCTAGCGGATGATGATCCCCGTTCATCCACACGCTGTTGTCCATGGCAGTTGGCCCTTGCAGGGATGGTTTTACCGGATTCGGTGTACTCACGGTGCACACGTGACACAGTGGCTCGTGAAAATTCCAGTGCCTGCACGACTTCGGAGATGGAGTGACCCATTCGTCGGGCCCCGACAATTTGCCCACGATGAAATGCGCTTAGATCCTTCGTCTTACCCATACTGCGTCCGACTCTTAGTGATTCCCGTCGCATCACTCCTTATAATGTCGGATAGCTGCATGCGTCATGTCGTTTCCCTTTACAGGGCCGCCCACAGCGCCACATTTGCATAACGCCAGCTGTCTCTAATTCAATTGCTCTTCAGTGTATATACACAGGTATGTACGTTCGATTTCAAAGTTTTGTTCGCCCCCGCCCCCCTTCACATCCTGCATACCTGCGGGAATCAATAACGCCTGGGCCGGTCTTCAGAGTACCTGGTCATTTCTTTTTTCAGGACTGCACCACTGGTGGTCTGGTCCGTCAAATATTCATTCTTTTTAGCTTGCTCTCTGAGAATCCATCCTGAGAACTTTTTGCACAATGACTTAAAACCCAGTGGTGTATTATTTAGGGTTACCGAGGTTCTGTGAACGACATTGGTTTTCAGGCTCCTTCTGCTTTGCCAGACATCTTTGAAGAAAACCAAAAAATTGTTTTCTATTCCCCCATACTCCTTTCACTCTTTTTCACGCTTTCCAACCGTAGGTTGAAGAAAGCTTTTACGAGGACTAGCGTAAAAATGGTTCGATTTCTATGTACGTGGTAGGGGCCCACCTGGGGACAAACCCTATAGAAAATGGGTGACATGGGGTCATAGGTCAGGACATAGGAGCGAGATCCATTCCATCGCCCTTATGCGTCATAACTTATGTAAAAATGCTTCGATTGCGACAAAACTTTAGGATGTTATTCCGGAGATATACTGAACCTGTTATTTTTAATATCATCGAAATGGGGTCAAAGGTCAGGGCACAGGAGCGAGATTTGTTCCACAGCCATTATCCTCATAACTGTTTCTATTCTGACAAAACTTTAGTATGTTGTTCCGGAGGTATACTGAACCAATTCTGTTTAATATCATCGAAATGGGGTCAAAGGTCAGGTTTTCAGGCTCCTTCGCTACTGAATCGGTTCTGTTGAATATCATCGAAATGAGGTCAAAGGTCACGGCACAGGAGCGAGATTTATTCCATAGCCTTTATCCTCATAACTTGACTAAAAATGCTTCGATTGCGACAAAACTTTACTATGTTGTTCCGGAGGTAAACTGAACTAACTCTGTTTAATATCATCAAAATGGAGTCAAAGGTCAGGGCACAGGAGCGAGATTTATTCCACAACCATTATCCTCATAACTTGAGTAATAACTTGGATAATGATTTCTGGTATGTTGGAAAGCGTATCATAATTAATGCATTGCATGATTTTACTAACTTGTTTGCGCTTTCCAACCGTAGGTTGAAGAAGCGTATATGCTGCAGCTTTGTCCGTCTGTCTGTCCGTCCGCACGATAACTCGCGTAAAAATAGTTCGATTTCGATGCAATTTTAGTATGTGGTAGGGAACAACTGGGGACGAACCCTATTGAAAATGGACGAAATGGGGTCAAAGGTCAGGACATAGGAGCAGGATCCATTCCATCGCCCTTATGCGTCATAACTTACATAAAAATTCTTCGACTTCTGAACCGATTCTGTTGAATATCATCAAACTGGGGTCAAAGGTCAGAGCACAGTAGCGAGATTTATTGCACAGTCATTATCCTCATAACTTGAGTAATAACTTGAATTATGATTTCTTGGAAAGCGTATCACAACCAATGCATTGCATGATTTTATTAAATTGTTTTTATTTTCTCATACTGATGTATGAAAAAGTATTGTAATCGCAAAAACAAACGTATTGTAATGGCAAAACTCGCGAGCTCGAGATCTCAACAGGAAATATTCATTTCGGATTCCGCATAGCATGATTTGACTATTTTTACGGTAGTGTGTGTATCAATCTCTTTCTCTCTGTGTCTGTGTGGTTTGTTGCTGCATAACTAAAACACTATTACAGCTATCAAAACGAAAATGAATGTTTAGGGGGTTTGTGATACCCTGATGGGAAAGAAATTCCGGAAGGTACAAGTGGGAAAGCATTTATTAAGGAAGAAAAATCAGAACTTTTATAATGGTAACATGAAGCCCAGAATTAGTGTTTAAAGGTGCTACATACTGTTTAGTTATGGTACTGCTTTAATTGACATTTAAGTTACATGCGGTGGGGAAACTGCTATCGCATATCATCAGATTCACCCAAAATAGACAAAGGCATCGCTCTTTCCACGTTTTTCTTTAACCAACACACAGCAGCCGAAAAATTGTTCTTCAACACCGGTGGGATCCAATCCCAGATCTCTCAATAACTAGCAGAATGCGTTCGCTTTACGCTAGAATGACAACAATCCACGGCACTATGCGTGTTTATCTGTCAGCATCTGACTTCACAAATCCGTAGGGATGGGCTGAGAAACTGAGACATCCTCCATCTGGTGGGGCTTAACAGCCCACCCGATGGGCTTCTGGTGGGTCTTTTTTCGGCTGCTGTGTGTTGGTTAAAGAAAAATGTGGAAAAAGCTATGACTTTGTCCATTTACATTGTCTCCACGTATTTGGAAGATTTTCACGATTTTTCTCGCCCTTTCGTTTTAGTAGCCATAATTAAATAGCTTGTGCAGTTAAGCTCCACCAGATAGAGACTTCTCAGTTCCATCTTAGTCTCAGTTTTTCTTTCTCTACGGATTTGTGAAGTCGGATGCTGACAGATAAACACACGTAGCACCGTGGACTGTTGGAACCGTAGCGGAAAACGAACGCACTCGGATAGTTATCAAGAGATCAGGGGTTTGATCCCAGCGGTGTCGAAATGCAATTTCTCGGTTGCTCTGTGTTAATTAAAGAAAAACATGGAAAGAGCGATGACTTTGTTTATTTACATTGTCTCCACGTATTTGCAAGACTTTCACCAGATTCCACCTAATTGACTGTTCATCTAAAGATCCTTTAATACTGTTGAAATCTATTCTCTCGAGAAACCAGTTTTTCCAAATTCATTTTATTTGTATCATAACAGTTTTATGATTGCCTGTTAAACTGGACTGCATGAAGAATAAGAAATACTTTGGAAAGATTGGCGATCGTATTAAATACAGAAGCAGAGCACAAAATATTCTTACATTCTAAGAAAAACAGTTAGAAACAACATCCCAATCTCTGAGCCCAGTTGTAGTGTAGTACTAAGTAATATTAAACTCAAAATGTGTATGTGTGTGTGTGTGTGGGATTTTTAGTCAGCCTGCCAGCATATTAATACTTGTAGATGGCATATTTCGAGTTCTGGCAGAATCATGCTCCCTAGACCCACAACCATTCTCGGAGCCACGAATTTATTTCTTCAGTACATCGAAGATTTAACACCCCTACAAACTATAGAACAGAAGCAAACTTGACAGTATATGACCATACGCATTCATAGAGGGAGTAAACCACTGACACTAACGTGATGCCTAATTACGTTAAACATTATGAGAAGCAACTAAAATTTACATTAGGGAAGAGCCAACAGAAACGGAAAGCTAAGAAGACAGTATGCATCCAAAACATTCGCAAATTGTTTTCTTAAACTAACTTTCATGATTAGAGGAGGCAAGAAATGTTCTTCCTTATAAATCAAACCAGGGCTCCTTGTTTTTAACAGTACGTATGTAATAAATTACAAAGGGAGAAATCGTTAAAGAACTCGAGTAAGATGAATTCATGGATGTTTCTTGTTTGTTGGGGGGTTTAATAACCACCGCGAGCAACTCAATGGGCTATAAGCAGTCTCACTCTCTGATTTAGGGCCACTGGTTTCAGGGAAGGAAGAAAGCCAGTGCCATAAGACAAACACAACATCCATGCCTCACCGGGATTTGAACCCGGACCCTTCTTGAACGAATGATCAGAAGCCAGCGCTAAGACCACAGCGTCACCTGTGCGGCGGATGACTTTGCCACCAGTGGCGTAGGAACGCTTTTGAATTAGAGGGGTACAACCTCATGAACCTTACATCTCAAGGATTAAGCCATCTATGGATGACCCCTCCGAATTTTTTTTTTTGGGGGGGGGGGGGGGTAGTATATTAGAGTTTTTATAAAATACGTATACTGATCAGGAATTCATCCGAATGAACATTGTTATCATATTATTATTAGTTATTACCATTATTATTTTTATTGCTGACAAAAAGTTCACATTATTAATTTCTTTTTTTTTTTTTTTTTGTGTTCTCTCTTGTTAATTTTTGTACTTTTTTTTCCCATTAAAATATTGAGCAGGGACAAGTCAACATTAGGATGAATTTCTGTCAGCAGGGTTTGGAAAAGAGGGATTTCTCAGGAAATGTTATATAACTCTTTACAAGAACGAATAAAATTTCTTATCATTTTTGTTTACGTTAATAAAGTAAAACCGCAGTAAGATAAAAACTGCTCTACCCGCGAAGATAGTACCATTGAAGCATTGTGAAGTCTAAATTAAAAACTTTGAACGATACATAGGCTGACAATTGATGTAAAAAGCACATTGGTCTGGTGCAAAGCTAAATGATGGTGGAGATATCGAGGAATTGGAGTTCTACGAGTGGTATGTGAAATCCGTAATGCACTTGTTGTATTGCTACAGATCTTAAGACACAAAAAATTTTTAGTGCTGTGCATTAATTTTTTTAAAGTGCAGAAAAGACGACCTAATCAAGATGCATGGAATTTTAAGAGAAAAGAAACACTGATCACAAGTATGTTATCAAGCCCTAGCCCTACCATATGCTGTTTGAAGTTATTAACTAAAACCTCGCACTCGTCGTTTCCCTGCAGAACTAATTTGCTGGAGTTTCCCAGATGGTTGGCCAGTGTTTGGTGGATGAAAAGCCTCCCACTACAAGCTTCAGATATATAAAAAAAAAAAAAGGTGACCCGTGATATTTCTTTGAAAAAAATATAATAAAAAAAAATAAGTAGCGTATAAATTTTACAGTTCACTCTTTATGAATGATTGGTTTGTGTTTGCTCATATCTGGGGGAGGGGGGGGTAGAGTAGATATTAATGTAATGTACCCCTCTCCAAAATGGGGGGGGGGGGTACATTGTACCCCTGTACCCTCCCGTTCCTACGCCCCTGTTTGCCACTGCTAAGGTGGATCCACCTAAAATCTCTGCCATATCTTTCCAATTAAAAAAAACTTGTGTAGTCATTTTCTTCGCAATGAATGTATTCCCAAGGATGAAAATTTGCACGTCGATAAAATAACTTTATATTATAGCCTAGTATGCTGAATATATCCTGAAACTTAATCACAATTATGTTTAAAATAAGAAATTTTTACTTGGGTAGTGTTGAAATCTGCTAATAGATGGCGCCACCATACTAATTGTTATCAAGTCTGCTTTTTTTCAATAATTTTATTAATTTTCGGATTGGAATCAACATTTGAGTTTAACCATGTGATAGTTTGGAATGTTTAGAATAATTTAAGCCACTTAGGTTAAATTCTTTCATAATAATTTAGCTAAAAATGTTAACAGAACCATAGATACTGCTGATTCTTAATTCTGAAAATCACTGAGACATTAGTTCCAAGCTCATTGTGCGACATTAGTGCCACTGGTACCAGGAAAGGAGGAGAGAGCCAGGATCGCAGGACAAACATGCCACACATGACTGATTTAGCACTGGAGCCCGGGACGAGTTCTAGAAAATAACGAGAAACCAAACACCTCTGACCACACGTCCATCGGTGCAGCTGAAATTAGATTCAAGAATATTCCTAACCTGAATTCAGTTTTCACCAATTTCAGATGAAAGTTTAGGCAAAGTCCACAAGTCGTCATTTTGATTCAAACATTTTCGCCAAGATATTCGAATACGCATTATGAATGTAAATGTCTACTCGTGCTAGTCAGGTCCATAATAATTATCGAAGTTTTCATACGCAACGTGTGGCTGTTGAAAATGCTTTTCTTGTTGGCACAAGGAACAGTATATTATTTGCACTTCTTGTAATCCTTGAAGCTCTGTAACGAACTGGTTCATAAATCTTTCAGCATCCAGAAACGATTCAATTTCCCTGCATTTAAAAATTCACGGAGGAGATAAGCTTGAGTCACCAATCTTGAAACGTCCATGATTGTGAAGAGACTTGTTTCGTCGATATTTCAGCATCCATGAAGATCAAGTAACTCATCAGTAATCCAGAATCAGTGAAGATGAAAATGTTTGATTGATAAATCTTCCAAAAGGCAAGGAGGTTAGATTCCTGAATCTTGTAGTATTTATAAACAGATGTGGTTTTTCGATCCTTCAACATCCACAAGAGCGAACAAATTCAATTCGTCCAACTTTAAGGCTTCAACAAGATGAATATTTTTGATTCGTAGATTTTTCAGCATCTGTGAAGGTATAAAGAGCTTTGATTCATCCGTGTTTCATAACATGTAAAGACAGACGGTTTTGATTTAGCGATATTTCAGAATGCACGAAAATCAAGATACTTAAAAGATCAATAGTCTAATCAGTAAAGATGAAAAGACGTGATTTCTCAATATTACAGAATCAATGAATATGTAAAGAATTGATTCATCAATCTTCCAGCATGCCCAAAAGTCAAGGAGATTAGGTTCATGAATTTTGTAGAATTTATAAAGAGATGCGATTGATAGATTCTTCAGCATCCACAGAAGTGAACAAGTTCAATTCATCAATCTTTAGCATCCCTGAAAATCAACAGATTTGATTAATCAGTAGTTTAGCACCAAGGAAGGTGAAGAAGTTCGATTCATCAGTATTAAAATATCCAAGAAGAAAGAGAAGTATGAATTTTTTTGCAGATGATTGAGATGTGAAGGCGTCAATGCTTGTCGAAAAATGATCAGAAACAAAAATCTAGCTGCAACAGTAAATATTTCTTCAAACTGATAAGGCAGTCAGCCATGTCCTTCTGATGCTAGCAAAAAATTTGCAGATGCGTTCACATAAAGCGCTAGGTAGTAAGAAATAAACGAAGCAGCTTAATGCAGAGTAAATTACTTCTCCCAAATGCGTAAGAACCTGAAACACTTCTCTAAACTCCTCCACATCATAAACTGCCTGTGAGATTAGGAAGCAAAACGAAGGTAAGTAGCACAAGAAAAAAATGGCAACAACACAAAAGAACATTTTTGCAAAGATTATATCCCTTTCTTGTTTACGACTGATCTCCTCCATGGGCTTTTTCACCACTCGATAAATGCCGTAATTGAGGATTCCAAGTACCGAAAAAGGTATGGCATAGAATAGTAACATGTGTAGCCAGAATTCATAAATTTCATGAAACGCATCGTTTTCTGAAAGGTACGTAGGAGAAATTACGTAAAATGTGCTGTTGTAAGAGTAGTCAAATTTCTTCGTCATTACATAAAGGAAGAAAGTCGGCATATTGTAGATTATGACGAATACTGAAATGAAGAAATTGAACATGAAGAGGCCTTTACAAGTGCTTATTGCTTTCAAGGGATGGCAGATGGCAAGGAATCGATCAATGGCTACTCCAACTGTTGTCCACACCACCCCTGTCCGAGCTATGTATGTTAAAGGAATGAACCAGTGACTGTAAGGGTAAATTGCCACGTACAAACTGCTAGCGGTATCATCTCTTTGAGCTGCGCAAGGAATCACTTTGTTGAGGATTGTCATAACGAGTAAAAATATGTCGTAAAGTGAACGATGTTTCAGGCAGTAGGTGATAGAAGATTTAACTCGAGAGCAGGAAATAACGACGAGGAAAACTATGTTGGCGATGATTCCCAAACAACACACAGCAGGCATGATGCTTCCATACATAAGTAGAGGAAAACTGCTGGTCATGCTGTCAATGCGTTACCTCTTTTCCTGAGGCACTTGGAGAATATTTGCTAGCGAGAGAGGCACTGTGTACAGTTGTAATAAGCACAACAGGAAATCAAGTGCTGTAAGTGGCTTCTGATAATCTGCAAAGACATCAGACGAAATCAAGATACCATGCGACTAATTTGCATAAGAAATATTAATGAGAACAATTTTCAAGCATGGTATAAAACGTACTGAGTTAAAATTATATCAGAAAGAATACGTTTCTAGTGTTACATATCGAACAAAATGTTTTAGTTTCGAGATTTAATGAATACATTGAGGAACTCTTTCGGCAATAAACACTCGCCGGTCCTTATTTAGGACCACGGATTCCTGGAAAGAGACACAACCAGCGCTATAAGATAAACATACAACACATGCCTCATTCATAACTAGAGCCCGGACCCATCTCGGACGAATTGTCAAAAACCAGCTTCTCAGACCACTATATAGGTAATTTGCCCACTTTTTTTTTCATTCTAGGTTTAACGACTACTGTGAGCAACTCAATGGGCTATAAGCAGTCTCCCGTCCCTAATGTAGGGGCACTGGCTCCAGGGAATGGCGACAGCCAGTGCCGTAAGACAAACACAACATCCATGCCTCAACGGGATTCGAACCTGGACCTCTTTCGGACGAATGGTCATAAGCCATCGCTTAGACCACTGCGCCACCGGGCGGCTTGCCCTCTTTTGCCCGTGATGCAATTCGAACTAACATTTTCAATTTCCGAAGTCGCACATTCTACCAATTGAGCTATACCAGCAAAGGCTTATAGCTGCGCTGCCGCATTGACGCAGACATCTAAGCACTGGCTTGTGACCATTACTCCAAAACGGGTCCAGGTTCGAATCCCGGTGAGTAATGGATGCTGTGCTTGTCTTACGACACTGGCCCTCTCGCCCCTCTCTCCCTTCCCTGGAGCCAGTGGCCCTCACTTAGGGACGAGAGACTGCTTATAGCACATCGAATTGCTCACGGTGGTCGTTAAACCTCCACGCGCACACACATACACAAGCTGATAAATGGATTATCGAAATGGGGAGTTCCTGAAGAACGAAGGCATTTACAGGTATGCGGAAAAGAACATCAATTGTTAACTGCCGTTATGAGCCTGATTAGTTAGCAGATAAACATTTATCAAACAGTCGTAGAAGTTCTATTTCTATTGATTCAAAATATAGAGGGCCGCCCCGGTGGCGCAGTGGTCTAAGCGATGGCCTCTGATCATTCGTCCGAAAGGGGTCCGGGTTCGAATCCCGGTGAGGCATGGATGTTGTGTTTGTCTTACGGCACTGGCTCTTTCCCTACCTTGGAACCAGTGACCCTAAATTAGGGACGGGCGACTGCTTATAGCCCATTGAGTTGCTCACGGTTGTCGTTAAACCTCAAAAAAATATATATATAGAGGTTTGGGTGGTAAAGAGTTTCATGAAAATTTCGAAACTCTTGTGCATTAGACAAATAAAGAAAATTATGCTTACTGGCTACATCAACATGTCCCCGCACGGGGATAACTGGTTTTTCCAGTTATTTGGGGAGCGGCGCCCCCACGGCCCGAGCTGACCTTGTGACGGATCAATATTTCATTTCGTCTTGAACGATTATATAACCGAAGGGACAGCTGTTCATCCAGCTGATCGGGGATGGCGTCCCCAGGACCCGAGCCAACATGAACTATATGTGATGAATTTCACATTTTTTTATGTTTTTTCACTATACATGAACCCGCCTCAGTTGTAGGTTGCTGAGGTTGTGATTATGCGCCAGCTCAGGATTTTAGTTTCTCGTTTTCTTTCCTGTCTTCTCCATTTCATGTTTCTTTCTTTGTTTTTCCGAGCTGGTTAGCTAGACCTGCCTGCACGTTTGCCGTGTGCGGTGACCCGTAAGGTGGAAAAGGGGATGCTGGAGGCTGAGGTTTCTGGAGGCCTGGGTGTTGTTGTCGCTAGTTGCCAACACTCCTCTTTGCCCCCTGCTTCACCCTAAACGGGCGGCTGGGAACTAACCCACTCCTAGTCAATGAGGTCTGTGGCCGAGTGGCTTGTCTAACGGCTTGTCGTCTCGTACGACAGGGTGAGTCTGGGGATAGGGTGGGCATGCCAAAGGGGTGTTCCCTAGGCATGGGAAAGTCTGGGTGCTCGCCGAGCGCATGTCTGCCCTATCAACTTGCTATATCCGCTTGCTATCCCTAGAGTCGTGTCCTGCGTCCACTTGGGCTTGCGGACCTCCGGCTCTCCCTCGTTGGGCTCGATTGTGGGTGGGGAAGTCGGCGGACGAATTATTAAATTTTTTCATGGATGAAAATAAAATTTCCCCAGAACCAAAAAGCAAGAGAGGTATGGAGGAAGGGTCATCCCCTTCTGCAAAAAAACATGTCCCTGATTGTTCAAATGCTCGATTCTTTTTTGTGCACTCATTGGACCCTTCAAAGTCTTTGAGTGCCAAAAGTCCATTTTGGATAAATAAAGCTCTTCAATCCATTGCAAGCTCTCCTAAGAGCGTAAAGAAGCTCCAATCTGGAGATCTTCTGGTAGAAATGTCCACTGTGGCCTACTGTTCCACACTTATTAACACCACCACGCTGCTTGAGACTCCGGTCAAAATAACACCCCATGGATACCTAAACTCATCTCGAGGTGTTGTCTCCTCTCAGGACTCGTTGAGTGTGCCGAGGAAGAATTACTTGAAGAACTGAGGAGTCAACACGTTACGAGTGTGCGGCGTATTCTATTCAGGCGGAATGGGCAGTCCGTCCCATCCCGGAACATCATTTTAACTTTTGATAGCCCTTCCCTGCCTACATCCATCAAGGCAGGGTATCTCCACCTCGAGGTACGCCCGTACATCCCTAATCCCTTTGAGATGTTTTAGGTGCCAGTCTTATGGCCATTCTCAGCAGTCGTGCAGGAGCAATCCTAGGTGTGCACGCTGTGGTGCCACAGAACATCTTCTGCAGGAATGTGTGGCCGAGGTTGAGTTTTGTGTGAACTGCAAGGGTTCACACGCAGCATCAGCCAAAGATTGTCCCAAGTGGAAGGAGGAGAAGGAAATCCAAAGGATCAAAACGGTGGAAAATATTTCCTATCCTGAGGCCAGAAGAAAAGTGGTTCCTGTTACATCTGATCGGCGATCATACGCTTCAGTGGTGGTTGCCAAATCTACGGTTGCCATTCAGACTGACATTCTGATTCCCCTTAAATGTCCATTCAATGTTAACGACATCATCGCAGCCGGACTGGAGGCACTCCAGTCTCGAGCTAGGGGTCTGAAAGCGCCACCCACCACTTCGCCGAAGCAGACTCATCACACCCCCAACAAGGGAACTCAGGCCACTTCTTCTAACAAAAAGACCAAAGCCCAGGATAAGAAAAAGCATTTCTTCTCCTCCAAAATCTCAGGAAACGACTCAACGTCGTGCGCCTCCCGGTAAGACACTTGGGACAAAACATGCTCCCATCTTAGCTCCTGGTCACACGCCTCCAGATCTGGGGGAACCCCCAGCAGAGGCGATGGAGCCGGACTTCGTTTGATCATTTTCATTTTCATTTCACTTATAACCATGGCTTCAATCATTCAGTGGAACTGTCGAGGTTTTCGGACGAACTTTGATGAAGTGAAACATCTGCTTTCATTTTACTCTCCGGTGTGCCTTTGTCTATAGGAGACGAAGCTTAAACCATCAGACCTGCTTTCAGTTCGAGGCCACAGTGCATTTCGGACAGATAACTCGTCTGGAAATATAGCCTGTGGGGAGTCGCTATTCTCGTCCCTCACAGGGTTCCGGTATCTTCCGTCGCGGTTTCCACAACTGTGCAGGCCGTGGCGGTTCGTATTTCTATGCCTGTACCTCTTACTGTCTGCAGTGTCTATCTGCCGCCGGACGAAAACGTGAGCGTCTCTGTACTGGAGAGATTGGTTGATCAGCTGCCTTCACCCTTTCTAATACTAGGTGACTTCAATGCCCATCATCATTTGTGGGGTAGTGTCAGCATCAGCACGAGAGGTCGTCGCGTAGAGTCTCTTCTGTCCTCGGCCTCTTTGTGCCTTTTTAACACCGGTGCTGACACGTACTTCCATGAACCGACACGGTCCTTCAGTGCGATCGATTTGACCTTGGGATCACCATCAATTCTTGCTGACTGGTCGTGGACGGTGTGTAACGACCTCCACGGGAGCGACCATTTTCCGATTTTGCTCTCGCATCATGCCAACATGCAAACTTCTGCCTCCCGCCCTCCTCGTTGGAGGATGGAGCGTGCGAGATGGGAGGTCTTCACGCCGTCAGCTTTGATCTCTTCTGCAATGGTGACCCAAGAGTCAATCGACGCAGCGGTTCTTGAAGTCACAAATTGTATTCTTCAGGCAGCTGATCTTTCTATACCAAAAACATCTACGACACTCTCCAGAAGTCCGAAACCTTGGTGGACCCCTGAATGCGCAGCGGCTAGGAGAGCTCAACATAAGGCCTGGTCTACGTTTCGGTGTTATCCAACCGATGCTAATCTCGTTACGTTCAAACGAGCTAAATCCTATGCTCGGTTGGTGCGTCGACGTAGCAAGAGGGAGTCTTGGATCCAGTATGTTTCATCTCTCACTTCACGTGCCAGTTCGAAAAGTGTGTGGGACAAGATTCGTAAGATCCGGGGTAACTACAGCTCTCACCAGATCTCTATTCTCGAGAGTAACGGCTGCACATATGCTTTAGTCGGGGAGATTGCTGATTGTTTGGGGAGGCGTTTGCCTCCGTGTCGAGTGACCTGGCGTATCCTTCCTCCTTTCTGAGGATTAAATCCACTGCGGAACGCCAGAGAATCTCCTTTGCGCCTTTTCTCGACACTGGATATAACTCCCCCTTCAGCATGGTTGAACTCAGGGTGGCTCTGCATCGGTCCGGCGCTATATCGGTCGGTCCCGATGGCATCCATTATGACATGCTCCGTCATCTCTCGCAGTCGTCTCTCGAGAATCTCTTAATCTTGTATAATCGTATTTGGTCGGAGCACAGTTTCCCGGAATCTTGGCGAAACGCTTTTGTTTTGCCTTTTCCCAAACCTGGCAAGGATCCCAAGTCTCCCTCTAGTTATCGTCCAATTGCTCTTACTAGCTGTCTGTGTAAAGTTCTTGAACGCATGGTTAATTCCCGGTTAATTCATTTTTTAGAATATCATCAAGTACTTTCACCATCACAAAGCGGCTTTCGCCGTCATCGTTCACCTCACGATCATCTCCTGCACCTTGAGACATCTGTGCGCGAGGCGTTCGTGCGTAGGCAGCACCTGGTTTCTGTATTTTTTGATATTGAAAAAGCTTATGATCGAGCGTGGCGGCACGGTATTATCCGTGACCTCCACGCATGCGGATTGCGAGGAAATCTTCCGACATTTATTTTAAATTTTCTTCGCAATCGGGTGTTCCAGGTGCGCCTGGGTACGACGCTATCTGCAACATTCCATCAAGAACAAGGTGTTCCTCAAGGTTGCATTTTATCTGTCACATTGTTCATCCTTCGCATTAATGGTCTCCTCACACATCTTCCTCCTGCGGTTTCGGCTACAGTTTATGTTGATGATTTACACATTTTCTGCTCGTCATCCAGCATGAATTTTATTGAAAGGCAGTTGCAGTCTGCGATTAACCAGATCTTTAAAGCGGCGAATAGCAATGGTTTCGTTCTTTCTCCCGACAAGACAGCGTGTGTCCATTTCTGCCGGAGGCGCGGCATCCATCCTGACCCAGAGCTGTTTTTAGACCGTGCAGCCATACCAGTTTTGCCGGAGACCAAGTTCCTTGGACTGACCGTCGACCGTGCGCTTACATTCCGTGCGCACGTTCGGCGGCTCAAGATTTCCTGTCTGCGGGCTCCATCTATTCTTAAGATCCTTTCGAGAGTCTCGTGGGGCGCAGACAGGGTGTCGTTGATTTGCATTTATCATTCTCTAATACGGTCAAAACTGGATTATGTTTGTATCGTGTATGGCTCTGCTCGTCGTTCCGTTCTCCGGCCTTTGGACACTATTCACCATCAAGCACTGCGTCTTTGTTCGGGAGCATTTCGAACATCTCCAATTCCCAGCCTTTACGCTGACGCGAACGAACCATCGCTTGAATTACGCCGTCTGCAGCTGTCTATTCAATTCTACTTGAAACTTAGATCTCTTCCAGACCATCCTTTATACGATGCAGTTTTTCATCCTCAGCATGCTCGTTTATTCGGGAACCGGCCCTCCTGCATTTCAACTTTCGGTCTTCGTATGGCGACCGTAGCCCGTGATGTAGGGCTCGACCTGTCACTTGTTGGAGAGACCAGGGGCTTTGGGGATCCTCCATGGCACCCGCTTAGTGTCATGGTTGATACCACCTTTACATCTTTCGATAAATCCTCAACCCCTGCGTCAGTGTACCAGCAGCTCTTTGCTGAGCACCGTGACCTCAATTCTGACTACACTCCCATTTTCACTGATGGCTCTAAGATGCATGGAATTGTTGGATCCGCGGTTGTCTGTGTAGATGACGTGTCAGTAGCGCGGATCCCAGCTGAGGCCACGGTGTTTTCGGCGGAGATGCATGCTGTGTATCTTGCATTGCTTCATGTTCAGTCGGGCTCTCATCAACGGGCTGCGGTGTACACTGATTCTTTGAGTGTTGTACAGTCACTGTCATCGCTGGACTACTGTGACCACCCTTTTCTTCTTACCGTAAGAAGGCTTCTTTGTTCTTTGCTCGAGGCCGGTGTCCAGATACAATTTTGTTGGATTCCCGGGCATGTTGGAATCTCGGGTAACGAGTGTGCTGATGCGGCTACTAGATCTGCTTCCTCTTTGGTCGTCACACGCTTGCCACTGTTTCATCGGGATTTCCGCTTTCTGGTTCGCGACCATATCAAGCGAACGTGGCAAGGTCTGTGGGACCAACAGGTGGAAAATAAACTGCATCGTATCAAACCTAATCTTGAAATTTGGAAATCCACATATGGTCGGAACCGTAGGGAGGAAGTGGTGCTTGCGCGTCTCCGCATTGGGCATTGTCGTTTCACTCACCGCTTTTTGCTGTGTGGCGACACTGCGCCGATGTGTGAGACGTGCAATTGCCGACTCACCGTCACTCATCTTCTGTGTACCTGTGTTCGTTTTCGTGATGTACGTTTTCATTTCTTTCATTCTCATTTGTTGACCGAGGACGCTGCTACACTGCAGCGGCTCCTCAATGACCACTGCAATACTGTTGCTGTTTTTTCCTTTTTTAAACAAATTGACTATTTTAAACGTATCTAGATTTTAGCCTTATCATCATCCTCATTTCTCAGTTTTACTGAATCAGCTAGATTTTAATCATTGTATCATGTTTTTAATATTGTATGTTTCATTATCTTTTTAGCCCTTCCATCGTTCTCATTTTTCAGTTTTACATGATCAGTCAGATTTTAAGCTTTTTACCACACTTTTAATACTATTTGTTTGTCTTGTTTCTGGCGCTCTTTGGCCAACCATGGCCCTTGCGCCATAAAAATCAAACAACCAACAACCAACCAACCAACATCAACATGTTGTTTCTGTATCCAGTAAGTTTCTTCTGATGCGTTTGCCACGATAATGTATAAGATCAGGCTGTATTACGACTCTTATCTAAGGTCTAAAATTTTTGGTGTGGGCTTCTAAAGGCATGAGTCTAAAAGCTCCCCACACTTTACATCATTATACACAGTCGAGTCACCTTATTGTGACCACCTCCTACTTTTGATGTCAACAGCGCGTAGCCAATGAAAGAAGGCACGCAGTATCGTCAGCTTACTTGGAGGGTATATAAGGTGTGCTGTAGGAATTCTGAAAAAGTACCACTCGTTGCTGTCATGGATAACTAAATCAGTTAAGAAAAGATTCCATATGTACAGGGTAATTCAAAATGGCCGCCCCGGTGGCGCAGTGGTCTAAGCGATGGCCTCTGATCATTCGTCCGAAGGGGTCCGGGTTCGAATCCCGGTAAGGCATGGATGTTGTGTTTGTCTTTCGGCACTGGCTCTCTCCCTTCCCTGGAACCAGTGACCCTAAATTAGGGACGGGCGACTGCTTATAGCCCATTGAGTTGCTCACGGTGGTCGTTAAACCTCCAATCAAAAAAATAATTCAAAATGATGGCCCCGATTACAAATTACAATACCTGGTTTATGAACATAGATACATTGTTGCACAATAAAGGAGGAAGTTTAAAATTTGTTTCGATATCTTACTAGTACAAATGTTCTATGTGACTCCCCTGGGTCACGCAGAAACATCTAAACGGTTATCCATATCATGCCATACATTATGAAGAATGTCGGTAGTCACTGATACCAGTGCAAGCTGAATGCGCATCTTTAGTTCTTGCAGTGTTCTCGGCAAAGGTGGCACATGCACATGGTCTTTCACATACCACCACAAAAAGAAGTCGCAAGAAGTATGGTCCGGAGATCTGGGGGCCATTTGCAGAAAACCCTGTTGTCCTGTCCACAATGACCAATCCAACAACGGTTCAACCATAGCAACACAGCAGTGTCAACCATAGCAACATAGCAGTAGGTTCCATTAAAATTCTCAAATTCCTTCTTTCTTGTGTAGGGATATCAGCTGTCTATTTATCTTCGTAAACACTTTATTGTCATTTGTAATCGGGACAATTATTTTGAATTACCCCGTATTACACTAAACCAGACATGTACAATTTACGGCCTGCGGGCCACATGCGGCCCTCGGCCGGAGAGTATATGGTACTCGTGAGCACAAAAATCCAATTGGGGGCACAAAGCGAAAATTAGTCAATCACATTTACAGAAAAAATGAAAAATTATAGGGACATGAACATTTTATAGGAGACTGGCGGTACACACAAAAATACGCGTATATGAAGATATGAACATTTTATGGAGTGCACAAATACATATGACGTGTTTGCAATAATACCATGCGCAACTAATATTGAAACGGCGTCCGTTGATTTTCAGATGGAGCTTGCTGATCTTCAAAATAATGCCGAATTGAAAATTAAATTTGCAGCTTCTTTAGTATGCTGCATAAATTCGTTGTCTTGTGAAACGAAGAGACTGAAAATCCATGCCCCCCCCCCGAAAAAACAGCAATTATTCGAAAGCATCTATTTATGTGAACAATCATTTCTGTAATGAAACAGGTGAAATCAAGACATCGTTCTTTTCTAATTGATGAACTCTTGAAGGGAAACCTGCGGAACACTGTGTCCTACATTGAACCAGATATTGAGATACTAATAAAAAACAAATATTGTCAAATTTCTCACTAAAGACAAAAAAAAAAAAAAAATTAAAACGTTTTGGCTGCACCTGCGTATTTTTCAAGCAAGTAAGTTGTTTTGTTTAATCAATTACTGAACCCTTTTTTTAAGTTTTAATTTCTTTTTTAATACTTTGGTTTTGGGATTGTTTTAATCGTTTTTGGGGGATACTCCCTGCAGCCCGTTATTTTTCAGTCGATCTGAAAATGGCCCGTTGGTGTTAAAGGGTTTTGCACTCCTGCAATAAACGAAAGGAAAATGAAATTTCGTCAAACGATTTTTTTTATATTTACTGTCACCCGGTCTCTGAATAAAATATTAAATTTTTAATAAAAGGAAATCACCTGTTCGTTAGTCCAGCCTACAGTTGAAATATATAATTATGCATAATTTCTGTTGAATTTAATGTCACAGAAATAGCACTCCAGGGATATGAAAACGGGAACTAGGTCCAATGCATTTGAATTATGAGACAAAATCTAAGTTGGTTGCAAAGATGTACTGAACAAAATGAGAGAATTCTAATTGCAACCATGCAAATCAATTTGCACTCCTGCACTAAACGCTCACCACGTCCTTGTCGATAGAAATCCTTTTCCTGGGCTTCAAGACTGAATTTTTTATGACAAAATCTTTACTTTCGGTCATCGAGGAGTTCTATCGGTAATTTCTGCACTTTGTACAAAACTGGACGAAAAGTTAACACAAATCGAACAAATACGAAAATGTTATGTGATGTCTTCTAACGTATTGTGTCAAAACAGACAACACAAAAATTTAAAAGGACAAAATTCCTTGAGATAGGTTTACGCGATCTTTATGGATACACACTACTCAACATATAAAATGCTACACCATGAAGAAATGCATGAAATAAGACGAAACTTAGTAATAATGACGAACTGTACACTAAGTACACTTAAAATAGTAAAACTATACTAACAATCGTAACTCATTGGCGTAAAATAGAACTCAAAGTTTCCAAGCTTTCGAACATTAACTAGCAGTGTAGTTTTTGTTATTCAGCAAACTGAATAACAAATAACTACACTACTGTTTGTGAAAATTGCAACACCAAGAAGGAACCATGCGATTCGAATGAAATTATACCACGCATTACTGATATGACTGAAAATAATTGATTTAATTTTCAGAACAATACAACAATTTTTACCTGCAACAATCAGCATCTGGTGATGACTCCGCGATCTGCAATAAAGAGCTTCTAGACGGCGTGCTATTGAATCGAAAAGGCATTGGATGCTGTCCTGGGTAATTGCTTGCCAGGCGGAATGTATCGAGTCCACGAATCATTGGTACTGACCGCTGGAGGACTTTGTTGGGCCAGTTGCCGAGTGACCGTATCCTAGACATGCTCAATAGGCGACATGTCTGCCGAACGTGCAAGTCGTGTGGTCGAACATTGTTCTGCTGGAATATAGCGCCAACAGGGCTCTAAAGGAAGAGTATGACTTCTGCCTGTGCAACTTCCTGATGTAGCGGTCGCTGTTGAGCTTGCCCTCAAGTCGTAGCAGCCGAGATCACGACTTGGCGTTCGGCAAGTGCGACAGCCCTCGCCAGAGAAGTCATGAATTGCTCGGCCGCACCTGTATGGAATAATATTAGAAGAATTGCCCCTTACACGAATTTCAAAGAAACTGCCATCAGGGAAACAATGGACATCCAATCCAACAAAGTGGCATGCAATGATATATAGTCTTTACGAAACTACCAATGGTTTGGCATGCATTATTAAAAGATGGAAACACATCACGGTGTTATGTATAATTACGTGATAAAAATTCATGTAATATGCTCGTGATGTCATCCACGTTATTTTCAAAAATCATCTTTGTTCTTTACATGTTCCGATTCTCTGCATTTTTATGTCTACCATTTCCTTGAAAAAGCCTCCCAGTGGAGTGCGAAAGCTTGGCGAATATTTGTGCTGACTACACCACCAAAAATAAACGGATTTCATTCGCTATATGCGTTTCATAATTATTGCTTTTACATTGTCGTAAATGTAATCCTATTTGTATTCAACAGTTTCATTTTCATACTGTCTTTGAATCACCAGGAAAGCATTCTTGATCTTTACGCAGTTATTCCCAATTTAAACCACTCATAAGGGGTCGACTATTCCATAAACTGATCAGTTATGCGGTCAACACTTCCTTAAAGTCCCCCGATTCACCGAAGAAATACTTTCACAAAATCCACAGAATTGCATTTCTTCTTTGCTTAAATAAAACATAGCTTGAATGAAATTTCTCACAAAAAGTCTGTTTAATGCACCATTTTCATTGAGATTTATTTTGTGAAGCATGTTTCTTTCCTGCAAAGTGTTTGCAGCAGTATTAAGTTTTTCAGTACTTGTTTAAACTGCAATACGCGTTTCAAACGTTTGGCACAATAATTACGTTTATGAAAAGCACGGGTTGCATTTGCGCAATCTTCGAAGCTTCTATGATTCCAAGCTTTTTTTTTTTAAAACCTCGAATACAACAGCAAGGCCAACAAAGTCGTTTTTGCAACTAACGACTTCCTCATAGCCACAAATGCTGTTTACACTACGAGCTTTTTCTAAAGTGCAATTGGTATGATTTTCCTCAAGATTTGCTTATCTTCTTCACAGGTACAGAAAATTTTACTGTAAGCCGCTCTTTTTACTCTCTCCCTGATGATTAATACGTAGCCTCCGACAACCTCCTTTTGATGCTCTTCCTGTGAGTTTATAAATTGACATGATTTCTTGTTTTCCGATGAACGCACGATAATCTAGTCCGTCAATATGTCGTCGCATATTTCCAACATTTCGTCTACGGACACTTTTTCCGCTGTGTTAAAAGTATTATTTTCATCTTTACTTTTACTGCCACGATTACTCTCATCCCGAAACATTTCATTTATTTTAACTCTATCACGGAGTGGAATTTTTCACATCTTCGTCATCACTCTTATGATCACGGTTACCTTATTTCAGAATCATTTCAGTTATTTTCAACACGCCACTGAGTGGGAATGTTACACATCATCTTCATCTTTACTGTTACAATCACGATTACATTCATTTAGAACGATTTTATTTATACTCACCACGCTACTGAATGGAATTTAACATTCGATGATTAATCCATTCGTTGGAAATGGGTCAAAAATTTTGGACCAGACCTGACCCTGACAAATCTGTTTCGAACTATAAATTCAAAACTGTTTTTCAAAATTAAAGTGACTCTACTCAGAGAGCTCTGGAGGGAGTACTATGACAGAATATAGCAGTGAAACTTAGAAGGTATAGGCGAACTAGAACACGCGCTCAAGAATTACGGAAATAAAAAAAAAGTGAAGTTTCACCACCAAGTGGAGGAATGGCGCTGTGAAAGAAAACATGAGCTGGAATGGGTATATGTTTTTTTTGTTATCGTTCAGAAATTATAAAGTTGGTTCAATATGTGTGCCACCCAGATCGATTACATGCTGAATACGCAATACAAAATTAGCAACACAAGCTTGAAGCATTTCAGGTGGAATATTTCCAAAGCCACACAACACAATCTGAACTATGCAAATTATCTTCGAAACAGTTGTTTTGTCCCTGAGACAGGATGAAGACTATAAAACTACAAGAACCTTTTCTATGGGAATAATAGTCGACGGTCGTCATGCTGGAGAAGAAAGATCGCGCGCTCTTAGGGGTGTTGTTTTACGAGAGAAATGCGAATGTGTCATCTGCGCTAAGGGAGTACCAAAGATTAAAAGGGTTGCGACGAGGACCCCTGATAAGAAACGGATTAAAGAAAATGATTGTAAAATTTGAACAAACAGGTGAATTAAATGTTTTACCTGGAAGAGGTCGGCGACGTGTCTCGGAGGAAGTCGTTCAGGATATCGCTGTTGTTATCACCGACAGTTCAACAAATGCAGAGGTTCCTGCATCACCAACAAGTGCCCGAGCAGTCGCTTGACAACTGTTAATCCCATGGTCAACTGTACACAAAGTGCTACGGTGCATTTTACACTTCTACTTATATAAAATTCAGATGGTGCACGAATTGAAACCCCAAGTTCAGGAGCAGCGAACAAATTTTGCGTTATGGCTTCTGGGAAAATGGCTATGGAAGAAATTTTCCCTTACAACATCCTGTGGACTTATGAAGCCCATTTTACACTGACAAGTATGGTTAACACTCATAACTGCCGGGTATGGGGTACTGAAAATCCACATGTTGTGTTCCAAAGGCCATCATAGTCCACCTACGTGACTGTATGGTGCGGGTTCACATCCAGTTTTATTCTCGGGCCATTCTTCTTTAAGAAAGAACCCCTGAAGGTATAGTGAGGTGCACCGTTACAAGTGAACGCTACCGTGACCTTCTGATTGAACATTGTATTCCTGCTTTGCAAGAAAGAGCGTGCTTACCGAGTACTGTTTTTATGCAAGATGGGGCACCACCACATATTGGTCGCACAGTGAAACAGCTGCTTCGGGATACATTTGGAAATGAACGCATAATTTTCAGAGGTTTTTCTCACGTTTGGCCTTTACGATCACCAGATTTAAATACCTGTGACTTCTGGCTTTGGGGATATCTCAAGGATAGAGTCTACCAGGGTCATATTCGCTCCATACCAGAGTTGAAGCCAAGCATAAGGCGACATGTTTCAAATATCCCACCTGAAATGCTACGAGCGCGTGTCGATAATTTTGCATTGCGTATTCAGAATGTAATCGACCTGGATGGCCCACATATTCAACCAACTTTGTAATTTCTGAACGATAACAATAAATATTATACCCATTCCAGCTCTTGTTTTCTTGCACAGCGCCATTCCTCCACCTGGTGATAACAGTTGACCTATTTTTTTTTATTTCATAAGTCTCAACCGCATGTTCTAACCCACCTTCCTTCCAAGTTTCAATGCTATATCTGTCATAGTACTACTTCCAGAGCTCTCTGTGTAGTGTAACTTTAATTATAACCACCCGGTATAAAATAATTTCAAACGCATCTGCGAGGGTCAAAAGGTCCCTCCGCAGTAATGTTAAGGCTGTTCCACTTAATTCTGATGGTGCTACAGTCAAAAAGTTTGAATTATGTAATTTGTTGTATGTTTAATGCCAGTTTTTGCTGTTTTCTTGATAACATATCAAGCATCAGAATATGTTTCATAACACCAATGTTCAATAGCTTCTAATGCGTTGAAAGTTTCCAAAATGCGGATGTTGATTTCATCTTTGCGCCTCAGAATGAAGGAATACTCGTGAAATCAACATTCACATTTTGGAAACTTTCAACTCATCAGAAGCTTGTGAAAATTGGTGTTGCTCTGAAACATATTCTGGTTTCTTATTGAGACGAAACAATTTCCAGCATACGCTCCTCCTCTTTTTGTTTTCAAAAAGCATGTATTTGTTGGCCTGGACGCCTTTTTCAATATTCTTATTGTTAAATTCATCCATATCAACAAATAAGGCATTAATTCCGACACGACATGGAAAGAAATGGGATGTTCGCACGTCAAACGAAAGCTTCTGAATGCTCAACGCAAAAGATGCAATGTGAAAAGTAACTTCACCAGATTAACATACGACTAACTGCCAAACCACATGGCAGCTGGTTTGGCAGTTAGTCGTATGTGATGCTGCAGAGAATTCGAGGCCACTGTGGTGCAGTGGTAGCATGTCCGGCGTGTAACTGGAACACCCTGGGTTCGATTCCCGGTGGCGGCCGATGAGAATTTTTCCGTGACTCATCTTTAAACCTGGAAAGAGCGATGACTTCTGTTTGAGTACATTTTTTAATAAATTTCTCATCACAAAATGGTTTCATTCAGTTCGACGTTTAAATACCCACTGAGGTAGAATATTATTTGTAAAAGCTACCTAATAACGTTTTGGGCAGCTCTTCGCCTACGAAACAGACTGGATTCGATGTGGCACGAATTCAAGGAAGTGCTGATATCGTTCTACAGGCATGATCAGTCAAGGGGACGTGTGACATCAGTAAATTTACTGATATTCGCTGGAGGATGTTCTCTGTTACGAAAGGCTCTCTTAATCTCATCCCACATATTTTCAGTTGCGCTATGATCTGGGGACTTTCGCGACCGTTTTAGAGTTTCAAAGTCACTGTCGTTCTTATGGATCCACTGGGTGACGATCCGGGCCTCCTGCATGGCTCGTTATCCTGCTGGTAGTAGTTCTCTCCATCAAGAAACACCTAGTGGTGTAGTGCTAATTGAAAAAGTACAAGAACGCGCGGTGCCCTTAAGTCTTCAATACCTTTCCCTTCTCCACCTCTCCCTTCCACCTCTCCCCCTATTTACATTATTATATCTTTAAAGTATAAGAAAGCATAATGTTTGGTCGAAATCAGACTTACGGATTTACAGGTTTCCGCATTCACAGAATAAAATTTTACCATTCTTGTTAGAAAACACTGAAATGTACCCAAATTGGGACCATTTTGGAGTGTAAAAACTAAAACCAGCTCCATATTATCCAGTAATATTTCGTTGGAAGCGGAAGCTAATTTAGAGTGTAATCGTGAGCCATTTATTACTAGGAGTAGTTCACTAGATATTTGGATACGGGCAGTTTTTATAACATACAATTCTATAGCCCGCCTGAAAACGAGCGGAAGAAAAGCCGGGAGATTCATTGCTTCGACGGATTTCATCGATTCCCCAGCGGTAGCAGTTCCCGTCCTTCGAGGAGAAGAATTCTTTCATTCCAGCTGCAACCCTCCTACTGATTGTTGAAGTGCCGACCGCGAAGGAAGTGGGAAATGGACCGGAATAGGTAATAATCTGACATGGCAAGATCCGGACTATATGCTAGGTGTGGCATCAGTTTGATGCCTTCATGTTCCTGGAGTTTTACCCAGGTCGTCAGCGCGGTGTGAGGCCGAGCCTTGTACTGCTGTAGGAGGGCGCGCTTTCTGTTCACCAGGGCCAAGTACTTCTCTTCCAAAACGGCATACATTCGCGCCAGCTGTTTAGAATAGAGGTTGGCGTTGATGGTCCGACAGTCTGGAACAAATTTGTAAGGGATTATCCCCTCGAAGTTCCACCAAACGCAGAGCATCACCTTATGCTCGAAGCGCCCATGTTTGGTAACAGGTTCTGGAAGCTGTCCAGGGCTCAACCACTGCCGTTTTGTGTTAGGATTAGGGAAATAGGCACACTTTTCATCGCACGAAACAATTCTCTTCGATGAAACGGTACATCGCGTGAGTTTTCTAGGAGTTTTGTGAGCACTTTCACTCGGCGGTTTCCTTCAGCTAGCGTCAGTTCGTGAGGGACAATGCGGCAACTCCTGTAGACCTTGACGAGGTCCTGAAAGTGACCAACCACGGTGGTCTGGGACATACCCAGCGCGCCTGATAATCTCCGAGTGCTGGTTGTCGGATTTTCCTCTACGTCCTGGCGCATGGCCTCCGAATCCACGATTCGCGGTCTACCTAATCTTGGCTGATCGTTGAGGTTTCTGTCACCTGAGCGAAATTTCTTGAGCTATCTAGTTGCCGTGCTAGGGTCCACGGAACCTTACCCGTCCGCATGGCAAATGTTTCGTGCTGCTTGAGCAGCGTTATGGCAGAGTTCAAACTTTTAAAGCAAAAGTTCGCTAATTAGCTGTTTGTGTCTGTTCATCTTTTAGGCGTCCCAATCACAGATAGAAGGACGACATTCAATTCTGTTTACAGCAACAACTACCACTTTATTTCCCTTTTCGACTGACTACAGTGCGCGACTTGAACCAGTTTAAACACGTGACATACCCGCTGCAGCACATGCGCAAACGTTAAAATATTGCAAACCTTTCGACTCACCCTCTGTATATCCCATTGCGCTAATGTGCAACAGGAAAAATCTCCTCTTGATACCAGTGTTAGAGTGCGCGGTTACTTGCGCGCAATGGAGTTTGTCTATAACCTGGTACGAACCTTTTCACTCGCCCTTGCCTTTGTACATCAACCAGTCGTTTCCACTTAGAGGAGTACCGCTGTCTGCTTCTTGTGCAGACCTCATTGTTCACCTTCGATACAGTTGTGCTTACATAACAGTTTGCCATTTCTGAAATTCTAGCACCTGACCGCCTCGCACCCACTGTGATGCTCTTCTCAAAGTCACTCGAGTCATTCCATGTGGCTGCTATCTTCGCTTCGTGCACGTCTGTATTTATCAGTGAGCAGTTTACGAAGTCATTGGATGGCAAGTGTCTGACTGCTATTGGGTGTTCTTCATAATTTGTTACTTCAAAGTGTATGTAACAATTATATTATATGACGAAGTAAATTTCTCCACCATTTTTATGCCAAGGGCAGGATTCGAACCTGCTACTCGCGGTTCCGGAGCTCCGAGTGTTATCCGCTATAGAACACTGGCGAGTGCTCTCACTGCTATCTGCCTTTATCTCATGTGCGTCCTGCAGGGCAGGCACGTCACATCTCCCCCCCCCTCCCAAAGAGGGCCGGAGGCATGATCCATGGGTCAGCCAGGACCATGTGTCGCTGTAGGCAGCAGTGCTGAGACGGGCCGAGCCCGAGCCCGAAGTAGAGCTCGGGCCCGAACCGGGCTCGGGCTGCATAATACTGGAGTTCGGGCTCGGGCAGGCTCGGGCTCTGCGAGAGGGAGAGAATGTTCTTCCTTTTTCTTTTAATGTGATTTTACATGATTTATCACACGAGACTTTTTTACACTTTCGAGTTGTTAAAGAGAATTCTTCGGCAACTGGGTCTAGATTATGAGAAGGAATTCGGCATGGCTATTCATTCTGAGCTTGGGTAACAAATTACCATAGGCCATGAATTATAGGATTTCTGCGAAGGAAAAGTTTCTTTAAGAACTTATAGACAGTAGATGACAAGCTGACGAAATTTTGCTCCCTGCCTCAAAGGAGCAGCTCCCTGCTAATTCTATTGAGCAACGTACGACGTAGATTGTTGTGCCTCCCAATTTTTCCTGATTTCCCGATAACCACCCTTCCCCTTGAAACATTTCAGGAAGAAATGAATTGTCAAAGAAACTATAGAACTAGATAGACATCCGTTTCTCAATATACAATTGAGAAAGACATCGGTTAATTGCACGGGTAGGAAAGAGTGGAAGTCTGGAAGAGAAGACTTTTTTATTTAATGCCTAAACAGGTTAATCATAGTTTTCGGGCTGGCTCGGGCCCGAGCTTTTTATCTTGCGATATGAAATTCTGGCTCGGGATGACATACTTCGGGCACGGGCTCTTAAAATTGAGCCCGAACTCAGCTCTGGTTGGCAGTCATCCCATGAAAAACGTGCATTTGAGAAATTCCAGACAATTTGGTGTGTGGAACGTAACATCATACACATTTATTTTTTCGAAGCACTGAAGAAGGGATTCTCATTTTTCCTGTCTCGCGGTGTGGAAAGAACATCACACCATTGCGAGAAACTTAACAGCCGGGAAATCCTGGAAGTTCGGGCGCCAATATGACGAAGTAAATTTCTCCATCATTTTTATGCCAGGGGCGAGATTCAAACCTACTACTCTCGGCTCCAGAGCTCCGAGTGTTATCCATTATACAACACTGGCGAGTGCTCTCCCCTATCTGCCTTTATCTCATGAGCGTCCTGAGGGGCAGGCAGGTCACAGTTACTTCAAGTGTAAGTAGCAATTATGAAGAACACCCAATAGCAGTCAGGCAAAGTGTACATTGTTTCAATGCCTATATGATGTTCATTGACTTGTATTATTTTGTAAGTTGGATTAGGCAATTTTCCATTTACTCACGCAATTTGGTTTACTTTCTCTGTGCGCAGTTTAACACCAGTTCTTTTTTACTATTTGCAGGTCTCCATAATCAAATTCTGTGAAGACACGCAATTCAACAATTGTCACACGTAGACATCCTTAATGGTTTGTTCTTACGCACGACAAAGAAGAAGGATACTGCCAATGTAAAAATTCTTGAATAACTGAATCGGTTCTGCGATGGCGCTTATTTTATGTGTGTGTATGCGTGCGTGCGTGCTTGCGTGTTTTCCTCCTAAGCTGATTCTATCTCTTTAAGAAATCGGAACATCCGACGTACTATGTTGTTACAGTGTTCTTTGCAGAGCACATTTAAGGAGATTCAGGGGCTGGACGGTATTTTGGGGCCCAGCAGTAGTAGCACATCTAGGATTTCAATATGGGTGGATGAATAAAAATACCCAGGAGAAAGCATTCCTAAAATATGGTGAGGAAGCCATAAAAATATCCTCGCCGTATTGAAGTGTGTGTGTGTCCCATTATTCATGGACGAATCAGTGATAGCAAGAAAATGTAAAAATGTATGGTTCAAAAATGGATACCTGTTCAGTTCTGCAATAATCCCCCCCCCCACAAGATTCAGCTTGCTGAAATTATATCGAAGTAGTGGGCAAAATAATATGATTCAAAGGAATTCCTATTCCCCCAATTACAAATGTGTACAAAAAACCCCATCTGTAATGCTTTCCAAAGATTTCAGGATGGACTGGGGACGGCTACACTTTTTTGCGGAAACTTTCTAAAACAGCAGAAAGAAATCGAATTTTTTTTTTCACAAGGCAGTTTCTTATGCTTTTTGTTGTGCTATCTGCAAAAAAAAAAAAAAAAAAAAAAAAAAAACTGTAGAACTGTGACAATTTTTCAAGCATCCTGCATAATTCTGGAGCTCCTTGAAAATGTGGGTCCGGGGTCTGCAGTCCTCTTAGCCCTCCTCTTAAATGGGCCTTTGTTCTTTGCATACTAGCTGTATCTTTAGGGAGAAGCTTTATAATTACTTGCAGTGATATCGGTTCAGTAAATGGCAGTTTTAAAACTTATAGCTTATTCGCAGAAGTAGAAAATACGGTATAACCCGATTTGATGAGGAGATGCTTCGATTGACTGAATGATGTAAACTGGCATCCATATTAATTTCTTGAAAATGTTCTCTAAGTGAAACTCTACAGAAAGGAACACACATAGTATTTTAACAAATTATTCCATATCTTTTTTTTCAAGATATCTATAATTCCGATTTGATAGGAAAACAATGCATATTTTGAAGAGTTCTAAATGAGCGATTAGACCTCAGGGGATTTTATTTTGTGAAAGTATATTTAGCAGAGTCTGGGTGACACCAAAAATAATGATAGTGTAATGAAACCATAAAATGACAGATTTGTCCAAACATATTGAATTCTTCATTTCCTTCAACATAGTTTCCTTGGTCTCTGACCAACTACTGTGCCACTGTGGAAAATAAGCAATAATTCTCATCAAAATAACGTAAGTTATAATATCTCCTTCTACAATTTGTTTTGCTACTTCAAAATGTACTGGACAGGTAGTTATGTTTCACTGTAGGAATAAAAACGCTTCACTACAATACAGAAATCATTCAGTTACTTTCCGCAAAAATAGTCTGAACTAGCTTTTCAAAGGAAAGTATCCTTTGTTTTCCGGCTTTGCAGTGAAGCCTGTTAAATATTGCCATGGCATTTACTTGTTCAAACATTTAAACGCTTGTTAAGCGCTAAAGCATCTGTGGAAATAAAAATATGTCATCTCATTTAACGAGAAGGCGTTTGATTACATTTGATTTGACAAAAACAGCCCTACGTTTGTGATTTTAGTATAACGTCTCGAAGGATGGTTTATGACATGATATGCATTCCGAACCTGTTTTACTGAACTTGAAACAAAATATCATTCATATTCCTTGCTCTTTCAAATTTCTCATTTAAAAAATCATAGAACCAATTCGTTCGGCATATCGTATGCCAAGAACAGAAGTAGAATTGAACACCGGGAGATTCGGCAAATTTTCTTTTTTTTATATATAGACTATATGTGGGACAAAGTGTATCTTTTCTTGTTGCCCTGTCATGTGAACCGTCTAACGATCAGATCATATGTAGAGGATTTTAGGAAGAGAGTGTCTAACCCTAGGTCTTAAACAACCCTTAGAAATAGGAAGCTAGGAGATTTGGGCTAGAGTGCCCGATAGGAAAGGGACACAGAAGCGAGGTAGAAAGGGTGAAGAAGACGTCCCTGCTTATTACCGAGGGGCCAGTACCCGTGGCCCGACGGCTTAACGTGCCCATCCGACGCACATTTAGTGGTTCGAGCGTTCGTACTAGCCTGGGATCGAACCCGAGGACTTCTCCGTGGTAGCCACGAACGTTGACACTAGGCCACTCGCAGACGATCATCTAGAATGCTTCGGCACCCGATAACAAATAGCCACACACTGACATTTCGATATAGGGAGTCTGAAACAACAGAAGTACTTCCGTCTACATTGTTAAAACTTTTATGGTAGGTTGCACCAAATAGTGGAACTACACCAGCTGCACTTTTTCTGAAAAAAGATATATCATTGTATGGTGCAAACGAAATCTAACAACATAGTGAAACCTTGCGCCATAATGTGGTGCAATCTTGTACCATAACGTGCACCATACAATGCTATATCTTTCCTGAGAAAGTGGAGCAGCAGATGTAGCCCAACGTTTCGGTGCAACCTAACACAAAAGTTTTAGCAGTGTAGCGATGCAGTCCTGAATGCTTGATGATTTTTTGCAGGAATAAGGGAAATTATTTAATTTCTCTCCTCATTAAATAACCATTTCTGTCATCACTCACAACAAATAACTGAACAGATTTCTGTCTCAGTATGTATTTCTGAGACAAAAATACATACTGAGACAGAAATATAGAGGAACGGGAGTGAGACAAGGTGACACCTTATCTCCCAAACTCTTTAATGCCACATTGCAAAATGTCTTTCAATCGTTAAACTGGGAAAACAAAGGGATAAAGATTAATGTAGATTATTTAACTCACCTTCATTTTGTTAATGACGTAGTCATTTTTGCAACTGCCCCTTCTGAACTACAGAGTATGATAAAGAACTTGCTGACTAAAGAAGTGGGATTAAAAGTGAACTTTCGGAAGACAAAAACTGATGACAATGCATTTACAAGAAATGAAGATTTATCAATTGATGGGGAAAAGCTGAGATAACCGTTACCTACATTTACCCTGGACAGCCGATATCAAGCGAGGGTCACATTGAGGAAGAAATTAATCGGCGTGTAAAACTTGGTTGGAGAGCTTTTGGCAGAAACGGTAGAATTTTTAAGAGCACTATGCTATTATGTTTTAAAATAAAAGTGTTTAATCAATGCATCCTTCAATTGCTTACGCATGGAGCGGAGAAATGGACCTTAACGAAAAAGACATACAAAGACTGCAGACAACAGAAAGAAGCATGGAGAGATGCATGCTTTATGTAACCAGGAAAGATAGGAAGAGGAACTCGTGGATAAGAAAAATGACAAGAGTGAAAGACATCATGAACAAAGTGAAATCCCTGAAATGGAAATGAGCTGGCATATTGCCTGAAAGACGGACCACCGATGAACAACCAAAATTTTAGAGTGGATTCCAAGGGAAAGAAAAAGACCCGGAGGAAGACCACATGGGAGATGGGTGGATGAAATTCAAAAGCATGCAGGAGTGACATGGAGAAGTGTGGCTCAAGACAGTCCGTTGTAGAAGAAACTTGGGGAGACCTTCATCTAGTAGTGGATTGATAATGATGTATTTCTGAATAAGGTAAATTAAAGAAGTTCATCTCTTTTGCATTTTTAAATAATTTATATGTTTGTACTTTAAAAGCGGTGTTGTGCAAGCACTTCTTCTTCTCGAAAAATCAGCGTGATTGAGTATGGGAAAATTTGGAAATATTAGGTGGTTTTTCTTAAATTTGAGTAAATCTCACGTCATTGAGCAAGATATAATCGTTTGCTCAATTTTCTAATCAAAAAATATGTTTCAACTTCAAAACCAGAAAATTATTTAGTATTCGTCTTTCTGATTCAACAAACCATGTTGTCTTTCAATTTTAACAGATGAAAACGAATTTATACAAAAGGGTAAGATCGTAAATTACCTTATTCCAAGAAATTTTTTCAATGCTGTCGTCTTGCTTTACTCTTGGACAGTAGAAATGCAAATGCCCCGCATTTCAGTGAATACACTACACGTCATGCAAAAAAACAACAATAAGAAAAGCTGTCTCATACGCGACTGGTTTGAATCCTGCTAAACCAAAGACTAAGTCAGTAATTTTAAGGAATTCACGTTCCATATTAATTATGCATGCAGTTTTTGAAGAAGAATCTTGTCTCGCACACCGTAAAAGTATTTCTTTCAAAAAAAGAAAAAAGAAAGAAAGAAAAAAGTGAGGGAGCTTAAATTCGGTTTTTATTTATTTCATCGTTGCTGGCAAAGTTCAAGAACATATGTCTACTTGATATGCGCAGTTTCTTTGATGTACCCATTTGTAATGGTATTAAAATAATATCGTAGATCACGTTAAAAAACGTTCTACGTGCAGCGGGGGGGGGGGATATCATAGTAATGTAACAAAGCAAAAAAAAATATAATTTTCCCTAAAAAAGTGTGCTTATTATTTTTCCCGAATATTCGCAAAATCCTTGCAAGGTAGACTAATGCTTGAAAATGCGTTTATTCTGTATTTTAAGGCTATATGGATTAAATGAGGTTTTTAATGGGAAAAGATTCACGTTTGATGAAAGCAACAACGAAACTATTTACGACCTTTTCAGACTTAGACCGATATATATTAAAAAATCTCTTATTGACGCTGCATAGGTAAAGGAAAGAAAGCTAACGCGCGCATTGATTTTGCCGGTTTTTTGACCTCTCTGGATAACACAGCAAACAATTATTTTGCAGTGAGTTGCAAAGCTCCAGATTTTTTCACTGAAACTTAGTCATATAAGGGCTCTTTGCAAGGTACATCAGACCTTTGTATATAAAAATCAGGATATCATATACACTGCTGGCCACCCAAAATGCAACACCAAGAAGGACACGAGATAGCAAAGCCAGATTTACTGGACACAGAACAACAGATACTAAGATGAAACGATTGCGCTTACAGGCCCGTGCGACTTGCGGAACACGCAGACATCAATAGTTCGTGTGGTCCCCATGGCTGGCAATAACGGTCGCTACACGCCGCGACAGCGAACGAAAGAGGCTTTGGATGTGGGCTTGGCGTATGTTGGCACAGGCTGTTTCCACACGTTGCCACAGTTCAACATGCGTAGCCGCGGGTGGTGCTTGCCGGGCCCCTCGGTTGCCGATCAGCGACCAGACGAGTTCGAATGGCGACATATCGGGAGAACAGGCTGGCCACGGCAGCAGTGACACCTGGTGGGCCGTGAAGAATTGTTGCACGATGCGTGCCACGTGCGGGCGCGCATTGTCCTGTTGAAATGTGGCCGCTGGAAGGTCCTGCAGGTTAGGGAAGAATACAGGCTCCAAAACGTCGGAGATGTAGCGGTGGCTGTTGAGTGTACTGGCGTACACACCAGAGGGGTGCGGGTGTCGTATCCAATTGGGCCCCAAACCATAACGTCAGGCTACGGACCGGCATGGCGATGCATAATGCAGGCGTCATACAGTCTCTCGCCGCGGTGCCGCCACACGCGGATCCGACCATCGTGTTATTGCAGGCAGAAGCAGGATTCGTCGGAGAAGACAATGTCGTGCCATTCCGTAGTTCACGGTGCGGCGTTCAACGGCCCACTGCCGCCACACTCGCCGGTGGTGTAACGTCAATGGTAATCGGAGCAATGGACGCCGTGCGACAAGTCCCCGCTTCTGCAGACGACGTCGAACGGTACGTGCTGACACAGGTTGTTGCACAACACACCCTAATTCCTGCGCTGACATTCGTGATGTGGCGGTGCAAGCCGTTAATGCCCACCGCACAACATGCCTGTCCTCTCGTTCGGTAGTGTGCCGGGGCCGCGGCAATCGCTCACGTCGGTCCGTCCGTCCCTCCTGCACGCACCGAATCCATACTCGACTCACTGTGGCTGGATGTCATCTCACACGGGCGCCGATGTCTCGGTACGATAAATCGCTGTCGCGATAAACCACTATTCGTCCTCTGTCGAACTCCGAAACGTGCTGGAATGACTGCCGTATTCTGCGACGAGGCATCAGGAAGCTTCCCACGCACAGGTCTGGTAGCACAATACACTTTCACTACTTACACCCCACTTTCTGTGCACCCTTCTTATAGTGCTTCTCGGTGGCGTGCCGGGCGCACATGATTTTCATATGCCCTGCAATGCCAATCGTTTGCATGTCCTCTCGCGGGCGACGCATGCTGCGAATTTCAGGCCAATCGGATGCTTCCTTCTTGGTGTTGCATTTTGGGTGGCCAGCAGTGTATATTGTTGACATCCTAATTAGGTTTAGATTGGGACAACCATGTAAATAGCTATCACAGCCGACTGAAAAATGCTACTGTGTTATTATTTTCCAGAATCAAACTTACGATAACATCGGCTTCAGTCTAATATTTCAAGAATGTGAAAAATATTTTCCTAAGAGAAATATAAGTGTATGTGAGAGTTATAAATAAGGACCAACGCTTGGAAGGCTTATTTTCAGCTACAAGGAACTATCAGTGACTTTTAAAAACCGACAGAATAAGCAACTTATATCATGCCTCTGTGACGAGGCTCAATTCTTTAATTTCCGTGATCCACATTTCGGTCATATTGTTACTGGCAATCTCGAAGTCATTAAATTACATCAACTAAGTCTTATAATGAGTAAAGAACCCAACTTCAGAATTTCATTCCAAGAACCTCAGCTGAAGGAAATAATAAGTCATTAAATCTGATCTCTCCAATTTCATACTAAAAGCCTCTAATTGTTTTGAACTTCCAGTTTAAGTATTTATGCAGTGGTGTGTGAAGGTTGCCGAGAAAATCTTAGTTAATTTGAAACATAATTCGAATAGATATACACTATTTCGACAAAAGTCACCGGACACCCCTTCAAAAGCAAGTGAACGGATCCTCTGCGTTGTTAAAATGCGCGGTACAGCTGCAAACGGTATAAAAACAGACATGCAGCTGACCACGATCATATCGCACTGTGAGGTTGAGTGAAAATGTCGCGGCGAGAGAGAACTGACTTTGAGAAAGGAAAGATCGTTGGGTGTTATATTAGTAGGTTGTCCATAAGAGAAACCTAGAGGTGTTTAAACATACCCAAGTCAACTGTTTTGGATGTGCTGAATAAGTGGAAGACACATGGCCTCCTTGAAGCAGCAAATCGTACCGGCAGACCAAAGAAAATCAGTGATAGAAGACGTCGAAGCCTAGGGAGAGTCGTTACAGCTAATCGACGGAGTACTAAACAAGACCTCAGTGTACAGGTGAGTGAAAATGCTGGAACCTCGGTATGTACACGTACCATTTGCAGAGAACTTCATTCTTACCGTGGTCGTGCGGCTGTTCATAAGCCTTTCATCTTCACTCGGAATGCTACTCGTCGTTTAGCATGGTCTAAAGAACATTTATCGTGAACCGTAGATCAATGGAAACAGGGTCCTATGGACTGATGAATCCAGATACACGATCCATCAGTCTGATGGCCGTGCGTCTGATGGTATGGCGGCAGCCGGGGGAACGCTATTTAACACAGTGTACTACTGTTCCTAAGGTCCAGTTTGGAGCTGCCAGTGTACACGTGTCGGGCTGTTTTTCGTGGTATGATCCATGCCCATTGATTATCGTGGACAAACTTGTTAACTATCACGTCTACCTCGATATTCTGGACAATTATGCCCTTCCAACTCTGTGGCAATACTATGGAACAGAGCCTTCTTGGTACTAGAAGGACAATGCACCAAGCCATAAAGCAAGAAGTGTTATGGCGTGGTTTGACGATAACTCCGTATCGTGTGTGGACTGGCTAGCACAGAGCCCTGATCTTAATCCCATAGAGCACCTATGGGATGAATTAGAGCGCCGCATAAGAAGTTTAGAACCCAGGCCTACTACTAAGCAACAGTTAGCGGCGGCATTATGTACAGAATGGAAGCGCATACCTATCGCTGTGTTCCAAAAGATTGTCGAAAGCATGTCTCGAAGGGTCAGTGTATGCATTAAGGCCAAAGGTGGACCGGCACCGTAATAATGCATGTCAATAAATATGCTATGTTGTGTTTCTCTTCTAGGTGTCCGGTGACTTTTGTCATTACAGCTAATTTACGAAAACTTAAATTTCATCGTCCTGGAGCGGGACCCGAATCCGCGTCTCCCAGATAGCGCCCGGGTATGCTAACCACTTTACCACCCAGAACGACCAAGTCTCCGATTACTTTGAATATAACCATCACAGGATTCGCTAGTGGAAGCAACCGGCATGACCCGGGCTCTATCTGGGAGTCTCGAGTTTGGGTCCCGCTACAGGACGATGAAATTTTCAAGTTTTCGGATATTATCTGACATCCTTGTCACATTTACACCAAAAAACGGGTTGTCATCTTTAAAATTTGTATTATATGGTGTAAAATTCTTTCATAATTTTCTTTGTCTGACATTTGTTCCACTTTGGAGGCGCGGTGGAAAGAGTGCTTCCCTGTTTTAAGTGTCGAAACCGTGCCTTAACCAATATACTTTTTTCATTGTTCTAATGTTCATGAAACACACTTTCACATCAGGACATCACAAACAAAAAGAATATCTGGTTATTAAAAAGTTACTCTCCATAACTTATTTTTCCTAGTGATTATTGACGGGCTTTCACCTAATACACACTGAAGTGCCATAAGTCATGGGATACGTACCTAATATCGTGTAGGACCTCCTCTAGTCTGACAAAGTGCAGCAACTCAACGTGGCATCGATTTCACAAGTGGCCGGAAGACTTCTGGAGAGATGTTGAGCCATGTCGCCTGAACAGCCGCCCACAGTTCCCTGGCATTTGTAAGGGCAGGATCTTGGGTGCGAATGGACTTTTCCACCACGTCCCATAGGTGATCTATTGGGTTCATGTCGGGAGAACGTGGCGGCCACAACATCCGTCGGAACTGTCCAGAATGCTCCTCGAACCAATTTTCGACAACTTGGGCCCAATGACAGGGGGCATTGTTCGCCATTGTTGTTGGGGTACAATAAGCCCATGAAGGGCTGCAAATGGTCATTCAGTAGAGCAACAAAGCGATTACCTGTGAATAACGTGTTGACGAGGACGAGATGTTCCAAACCGTGCCACGTAAAGACCCCCCACACACAAGTATGGAACCATCACCAGCTTGCACAGTGCCTTGTTGGCAGTTTGGGTCCATGGCCTCATGGGGTCTGCGCCACACCTGAAATATACCATCAACTCGTAAGAACTAGTAGCGTAACTCATCGGACCACGTCACATGTTGCCAGTCATCCAGGGTCCAATTACCGTGTTCACGAGCCCAGGTGAAGCTCTGTGTTCGATGTCGTGGTGTCAACAAAGGCACTCTGGTGGGTCTTCTGCTCCCATACCCCATGGATGCTAAATTACTCTGCACTGACCTGATGGATATGTCTCTGGCATCTCCTGCATTGAATGTGGATATTATTGGAGCCAGTGTAGCTTGTCTGTTAACATGTACAGTCCTGGTCAAACGCCGCCGGTCACGGTCATTCAACACCCGTGGTCGGCCACTGTGCTGTCCACGGTGGGTAGTAATGCCTTGCATGAGGTATTCTTGGTACACACGTGACATCGTTGATCGAGGAATGTTGAATGTTCGCACAACTTGGGAAATTGAATGTCCCGTCCGTCTGGTTCCCACAATCATGCCTCGTTCAAACTACGATACTTCATGTCGGCTTGTCATAATCCTACTGGCGGTTGTTCAACCTGTCTCACGAGATCACACCTCGCAACTGATAAAAATCGTGGCCTGCGTCGAAGCTTTTATACGACGGCAGCGCCACTTAAAAATTTGCGTACTACCATCCCATGAATTTTGGCACTTCAGTGTGCATATAATCTGTCATAAATGCAGTGTTTGTTAAAGCCATAAAGATCAGGTATAAAGGAAATAATTGATGAAGCACTTCCGAACAAATTGAAAAGGTTTCAGTATTATGCGCTTTCATGTCCTTAAGCCAATCAATTTTTCAATGGCAATTTTGGTTCAGTATCATAATAAAAATTAACGGATCACTCTCAAGTAGGCGAATACCCGTCGAAGTATGGATTACTTTACCTGCTAAGCATGGGTTCGAATCCTGAGTTAAGGACACCTTCAACGCTAATTCTCTACTATTCAACAGATAAAGTGTCCCTAATCAAGAATCAGGCGACTGCTACGATTCCCGGAGGTTCCTTGGAGTTGCTGAAGAAAAACAAAATCTCTAAATACAGTTGAATGTTTGTTGTTTGTATGTATGTCCGCTGTACAAATCCACAGTTTTTCCATTCAGAACCACCAAATTTGGTATACTATCTCATGGTACTCTAAGTTAGACCACGGACCGTTTTTGGAAGGGATCGAGGCCCGGGGTCAAGGGACCCCCATACAAAATTTTCGTAAAATCTACAGTTTTCAGTTTATAACCATCAACCTTGGTATACTATCTCATGGTACTCTAACTTAGACAATAGATTGATTTTGGAAGGGGTCGGAGCCCGGGGTCAAGGGGCCCCCCAGACAAAATTTTCCAAAATGTTCCAGGCGCATTTAAATATTGAATCTTGCCAGTCTGTCAAAGCCATCAAGCACATCTGCAGGTATGTAAACAAAGAAAGTGATCAGGCTGTTTTTGGGCTGGAACAACGAACAGCAATTGTTGATGAAGTTGAGAGTTTTCAATTGGGAAGATACATAAGCAGCAACGAGGCAGTTTGGCGAATACCCAATTTCCCAATTTTTAACCGTTTTTGGAAGGGGTCAGGGCCCGGGGTCAAGGGAGTTGACCGTTGACCCCAACCCCTTTACAAACGTTATCCGACTGTTCTTCATCTCAGTGTCCACCTTGAAAATGGTCAGTCTCCTTCAATTCAAACAACATTCAGCAGCAGCAACTTCAAGGGCCACCAAACACAACACTGACAGCTTTTTTTAACTGTGCAAGCATGATCCTTTTGCTACAACCATTCTTTATTGTGGTGTTCCTCGCTACTATTCTTGGAATGCATCCGGAAAAAATTTCCAGCGGCGCAAACAAGGAGCTGCTGTTGAAGGACATCATGAAGTAAAATCCACGGATGCTCTTGGCCGAGTTTACACAGTTCATCCATCAACTGCCGAGTGCTTCTTTTGAGAATGCTGCTCCACATTATCAAGACGCCAACCTCTTTCGGTATTTTGAAAATGGTGAGCAATCAAGTTTGGGAAACCTTCAAAGAGGCATGCCAAAAAAAGATGATTCCTGGAGAATGATGGCCACTGGGACTTGGCAATGACTGAAGTAACTGCCACCCAATCACCAATGCGTCTGAGATATCTCTTTTGAATTTTGTTTCAGTTGCTTTATATTTTCCCCACAATTGAAGAGGGTTTTTTTGCTCAAATTCATTTCAATTGTGGCGAAAATACAAAGAGGATCTGAGCGAAGACATTCTTTTGAGAGTCAGACGGGAAAATCCAACTTTGCAAATTCACTTTTCACCAGACACATTCAACAAGGCTTTCATAATTCTAGAGGACCTGTGTTTGGCAATGGCTGGACAAGGCTTTAGACAGTGTGGACTGCCATCTCCCCAAAGAAACAGCACCGACAATCTTTGCAATGAAATTCTGCGGGAGATGAATTGCAATGCCAATGACTTGAACGCATATGTTCCTGCCAATGAACCGCTCTTAACTACAGACCAAAGACAGGCCTATAATAAAGTTCTGGACATGATAAGCAATGCGAATGGAGGCATCTGTTCCCTCGGTGCACCAGGTGGGACAGGCAAAACATTTGTCATCAACTTACTCTTGGCAACAGTTCGCCAGCAAAAGAAAATGCCAGTGGCATCCTCTGGCATCGCTTCAACACTGCTGGAAGGTGGTCGGAAAGAATATTCTTCCTTCAAATTGCCTGGACAGGCAAAAATCCTGGAAGACTTCAGTGTCATAGTTTGGGATGGATGTACGATGTCTCACAAACGAGCCTGAAAGCTCTAAACAGGACTTTTAAAGACCTCATGGGAGAAACTGTTGTGTGCTGGCTAGAGACTTTCACCAGACTCTGCCAGTTATTCCGAGGTCAACTCCAGTGGACGAACTCAATACATGCCTAAAAGCATCTCATCTTTAGAAGCATGCCAAAAAATGTCATTGACCACTAACATGCGAGTTCATCTGCAAAGGCACGCTTCACTGGGAAAGAGTTTATACGCCAGCTGCTTCAACTTGGTAATGGTAAAATCCAGTTGAGCCCGAAACTGGACTGATTTTATTCCCAAATGTATTTTGCAATATTTTAAAGACGGTCGAAGAACTTGCGGGAAATGTTTTTCCAAACATTAAACTCAACTACCTGAATCATGAGTAGATGTGTGAAAACACAATTCCAGCTCCCGAAAATGGCAGCGTCAACAATATCAATGCTCACATTCAAAATTTACTTCCTGGAGCCACCACATTGTACAAATCAATTTATACTATCACAGAAGCAGAACAGGCAGTTCTCTACCCAACAGAGTTCCTCAACTCATTGGAGCCACCAGGTATGCCTTTTCACAATTTGATCCACAAAAATGGGGCGCCAATTATGCTGCTGAGGAACTTAGACACACCAAGACTTTGCAATGGAACCAGGCTTTGCATTAAGAATTTGCTCACGCACATCACCGAAGCAACTACACTGAAGAGCAATTGAATTAGAGATACCTGTCTAGTAACGTGTAGCACCACCTTTCGGCCTGATGACGGCGGCGATTCGTCTCGGCATGGACTCGACAAGACACCGGAAGCGTTGGGAAGCCATACGGATCCACGACCCCTGAACAAGCTCCCACAGTTCACGAAGATTTGATGGTGAGGGGAGGTCAGAGCCTCGAACATCTCTCTCGATGGCATCCCAGATGTGCTCGATGGGATTGAGGTCAGGTGACATAGCTGGCCAAGGAAGCGAGGTCATGTCGGTGGAGTGTTCATCCAACCGTCCGGATACAATTCGGGAGCGATGGCACGGTGCATTGTCTTGTTGCAGGATGAGGTATACAGTGGGATGTTGAAGACGCACAAACAGGAGCAAGCGGTCGTCCAGGATATCCCGGTAACGTTGACCTGGGAGGGACGATGTCATACGTACCAGTGGTCTCATTTCAGTCCACGTAAACAGTCCCCAGAAGAGAATGCCACCCCCACCAGCTTGAAGAGTACCCTGCTGGCAAGGAGGATTCATTGTTTCATGTGGTTTGCGCCGTACTCGTATCCTGCCATCCGCATGTACCAACGTGAATCTCGACTCATCAGTCTAGGCAACATTTCCCCACATGTCTAGGTCTAGTGGCGATGTTCCCGCGCCCATGCTAATCTTTGCGCCCTGTTATGTGCGGTCAGCAGCGATACCCTCGTGGTACGATGGCTTCTGTACCCTATAGCGAGGAGATGGTTCTGGATGGTGTGGCTGCTTACACGTTTTTGTGCACCAGCGTTAAATTGCCGAGTGATTTCTTGCACTGTGGCCCGTCTATCCGCTGTTACAATGCGAGCTAGCCGAAAATGATCCCGCTCATCCACACGCTGTTGTCCACTGCAGTTGGCCCTTGCAGGGATGGTTTTAGCGGATTCGATGTACTCACGGTGCACCTGTGTCACAGTGGCTCGTGAAAATCCCAGTGCCTGCACGACTTCCGAGATGGAGTGACCCATTCGTCGGGCCCCAACAATTTGCCTACGATCAAATGCGCTGAGAACCTTCGTCTTACCCATACTGCGTCCGACTCTTACTGATTCCTTTCGCATCACTCCTTATATTATCGGATCGCTGCATACGTCATGTCGTTTCCGTTTACAGGGCAGATCACAGCGCCACATTTGCATAACGCCAGTTGTCTCTAATTCAATTGTTCTTCCGTGTATTCTGACTGGCTGTGCAAAAGGGGAAGTCGTCTTCATTCCGAGGATTCCATTGATTCCTACAAGTATGCCGTTTGACTTCAAACGTCTGCAATACCCGATTCGTCTGGCCTTTGTCATGTCCATCAACAAAGCACAAGGCCAATCATTGGCAGTGGCTGGCATTAATTTGAAGAAACCCTGCTTTTCACACGGACTGCTCAAGGTTTGGCAATCATAAAATCTCTACATTTTTGCTCCCAATGGAAGGACCAAAAATATTGTTTCCCAAAAAGCAATAACCTAAATTAATTAAACGAATTTGCTGGAAAACTACAGGAATAACTTTTTCATTTATTAACTTCCACCCTCTGAACTTGGTGATTCCACGAATAGTAATATTTACCCGGGAAATACCGGGTACCCTGCTAGTTCAAAAGGAATCAGACTTAATTTACCTTTGAGAAGTGAATGATTGTTGTGTGTTTTAAGTGGTCTAGTTGCTTAGAAAGTGGTGTTTCCACATTCTTTGGCAAGTTGTCAAGTTATCTTCCGATGGAGCCGATATCAAAAAGTCGTGAAACCAAAGGCTGCCGTGATTGAAATAAAACTCAGTTGGTTCATGACAAAAATAAACCTTTTTTTTTCGAGGAAAAATGCCAAACAAAAGGGCAAGGTAATGGTTCTCGTGTTTTGGGAAAACCCGCTATTATTTTATAAAACAAGACCACATTTTGTTTCTTCGATAGGTTAGACGAAAATAAAACAGTTTCTCCTTCTTTCTTGATTTTTGTGTGCTTGCAGAATTCGGCAAACATTTTGCACCTTCCTGTGATTTAGAAGGTGATTCTGAAGTACAAATGCGGTTGAAAAATTCAAACTAAATTGGTTCGTGTTTTGTGAATCAGTTTTGGGATTGAGCCTAATGCATAGCAACAATAACAACAAAAATAATATAATAATAATTCAGAACATGGTATTCGAATTCTTTATTATGGTCTAAACATGTTATTTTATAACACAAGAGGATGAAATTCTAAGAAGACTACAGAAAATATTGGTAAAACGGTGAAAGTAAAGGTGTTACAACATCAACCCTCATAATGAAGAAATGTCCTTCATGAAATAAAGAGCACGTGGGGCTCTTCCGATGCCAAAAGTTCCTTGTATTTTGGCAACCTGTAAAGAAATGGAATAAACATTTTCAAAACAGGAAAAAATAGTAACATAGTGAATTTTTAGTAAGCACGAATCAAAGAAAATAGAAAGCAAAGAGCATATAAACAAAGACATCGCTCTTTCCACGTTGAAAGAGCGATGTATTTGTTTATTCACTGACGCCACGTATTTGGAGGATTTTAACCAATGAGCATGTTTGTTTTCTTCACCGGTGGAACACTAAATACTGTAACATGGCTCTGCACACGTGCTTGAAAGTAAGACATTTTTTTCCTGTTGTAAGAACATTTTTATTATTTAGATTCAAAATTCAAAATAAGTCTGATGCCTCGAAGATCGCATGTTCTGGTAATGTGTTAAATTTTTACGACTTTTGAAGGACCAACAAAAGGAACTTTCGATGAAAGTATATACACTGACGGAAAAAAATCCCAACACCAAGAAGGGGTTGTGTTAGATAAACGACAGTTGGTAGGTGGCGAGAGTACATCTGTAAGATGACGTCTATGCAAATTTCGCGCTCGGCGCATACGTGTGGCGCTAGTAGCGCCCCTCGGAACATGCAAAGCAGGTTTGCTGTAAATACGCGCTGTAACGTTCGTGAGCGTTAGTTATCGTTGAGATTCGACGTAGGGTGTTGATGTTAGTCAAGAATGCCTTTAAGAAGACGAAGAAGCCATTATCAACAGCTCACAGTGTTTGAACGAGGTCGTGTAATAGGGCTACGAGAAGGTGGATTTTCTTTCCACAATATTGCAGAACGGCTTGGCAGGAATGTAGCCACTGTGCATGATTGTTGGCAGCGGGGGACAAGGGAAGGTACTGCCTCAATAAGACCGGGTTCCGGCCGGCCACGTTGCACTACTGAGAGGGAAGACCTCCGTGTACGTCGTATGGCCGTGGCGCATCGTACCGCGTCTACGGCAGCAATTCGAGCTGCAGTTGCCACCACAGTGACACAACGAACTGTTACAAATCGGTTACTTGAAGGACAGCTCCGAGCCAGACGCCCTTTAGCGTGCATTCTACTTACTCCAAACCACTGCCGTTTGCGACGTCAGTGGTGTCAAGCTAGAGCTCATTGGAGGACGTAGTGGAGATCTGTTGTGTTTTCTGATGAAAGCCGGTTCTGCCTGGGTGCCAGTGATGGCCGTGTGTTGGTTAGAAGGAGGCCAGGTGAGCGCCTGCAACTAACCTGTCTGCGGCCGAGACACACTGGACCTACACCTGGAATTATGGTCTGGGGAGCAATTTTCAATGACAGCAAGAGCACTCTCGTGGTTATCCCACGCACCCTGACGGCACAGTTGTACGTCGGTCTGGTGATTCAACCTGTTGTGCTGCCATTCATGAACAGCATTCCAGGGGGTGTTTTCCAACAAGATAATGCTCGCCCCCATACCGCTGTTGTAACCCGACATGCTCTACAGAGTGCCGACATGTTGCCGTGGCCTGCTAGATTACTAGATCTTTCACCAATCGAGCACGTATGGGACATCATTGGACGACAACTCCAGCGTCACGCCCAACCAGCATTAACCGTCCCTGTATTGACCGACCAAGTGCAACAGGCATGGAACTCCATCCCACAAACTGACATCCAGCACCTGTACGACACAATGCATGAACGTTTGCGTGCTTGCATTCAACATTCTGACGACTACACCGGTTATTAATGTACCAGCATTTCACATTTAAAATGGCTCTTCTCGCGCTTGCAATAAGCTGTGATCTTGAAACCTTAATCGATTAAATATTTTACCTATACAAATGTATTGCCGCCATTTCATTCCTCTACAACTATTTTTTCGTGGTGTTGGGATTTATTTTTCCGTCAGTGTACATGTATCGATAAATATAATTTTGAAATTAAATTATATCAAATGTTTTCAAGACTTAAGAGAATGATATGTTCGTTTTCGTCGTTCCATTAATAATAGCTGGACTCACATGTACTTAGAGGTACGACGTGCTCAAAACGCGAAATGACGCCGATTAAGCATCCGGTTTTTCTGTCTGAGTTACGACAGAAGTGACCGCATGGTAGCACTAGTTACACACAAACCTTACAATTCACGCCCTCGCCGTATTGAGGTTTGTTTGGAATTTGCCGTTGAAACTTACCATTCTGAAGTCCAAAATGTTGCACCAAGTGATGCAAAAGTAATATTTTCATTGAAATAGGTATCTTTTTTTTCTTTTTTTTTTTTTGATTGGAGTATTAACGACCACCGTGAGCAGCTCAGTAGGCTATAAGCAGTCGCTCGTCCCTAATTTAGGACCACTGGTTCCAGGGAAGGGAGAACGCCAGCGCCGTAAGACAAACACAACATCCATGCCTCACGGGATTTGAACCCGGACCCATGATCAGAAGCCATCGCTTAGACCACTGCGCCACCGGGGTGGAGAAACAAGTTAGCGACATCGTTTTAACGCTTTTTATCGTATGAATGACGTGGGAAATATTTATTCTTGTTGGGGTAGCCCAGAAATTCATTCTATCAACTTTCTGTATTTACAGATTGTCTAGTACCAATATCGAAGTATTTAATAAAGAAATTGCGTAGAATTTGAAACAAATAGCTAAACTGACTATCAGTCAGTTTGAAGAATCGTACTCGTGAAAAAAGAAATTAATAGAGGTCGTAATAGGACGGTATGCTGTACGAACATAAATGCAATGTATTTAGATCTTAGTGGAAGATATTGTTACGACCTCGGGCCCAATCGTGTCCCTAATAATCAGGATGCCAATTCTTCCGGACGTAATCCGATCGCTGGATCCGCAAATATACCTTGTTAGCCAATTAGCCTTCAAAGTACACCAAGAAATCAATGGAGGAGCAGTATAACAATTAAAAACAGAGATTTAACCGATACTGGCATAATTTACACTGGAATTTCATGTAGTAATAAATGCTCTAAAATTTCCGGCCAGCTTTGGCCCTCTTTAGTGTTTCCGAAAATGTGACGCAACGAAAAGCCTGTTCGTACAATATGGGCCACAAAGAAATACTGATAAAGTACTTACGTATAACCTCCAGTATCCAAGTACTGATGGAACTCTTGAACACACTCACACGCAGGTACGTTTATCCTAAACTTGGAGCACTTTCTCTTTCCGGCTTTTCGAAAGCGGCGTCGCTCGACGCAGCGGGCTGTGCGACCTCAGACACTCAAACGAATTTTTCTCCAGTACTTCGACAACACGCAGAGGCGGCGATTAGCTTCGGTTTATCTCCCTGGCTGCAGAAGGGGGCCTATTCAGTTCTTCCGTTCAAGCCAGGTGTTCCCCCCATCTCTCTCTGTGCTTAGAGCAAGGCGGTTCCGTGTCTCTTTTCTGCCGTACATCTGAAATAGCTCCTATTTTTACGCAACTTTTGGTATCTGCTGTCCGGCGAATTTGTGGAAGTTCCAAAGCGAAACTAGAGGTGGCGATTCTTCAGCGTATATTTTAGCTTGTTTTCCAGGTGCTCAGGTTTTCAATAGCGGCAGCAGATGGCAACAAATTTCTAGCGCGAGGAAATTCCCAACCTCTCTCTCGGCTATCAAACGGGGTCTCTGCTGAATAATCACCTTTGTCTCTAAAGAGGTGGTAAGCGATGAATTCCACCACTTGAAAACACGGAATGTTTATTACAAAACGATTTTAGTGCAAAACCTTTTCCATTGTCTTTCGCGCGCGGCTACGCTTACCGACAAAGTGCTCCAAAGTGCTTGCCGTCCAAATAACTTTTGAGCTACGGGAAAAAGCTTCTAAACCCTGACCTGTCCCATTTACGATTATGAGCTTTTTGTTCTCATGACAAACACCTGCATCTCGCCATTCAAATTCAAAGTACTAGAAATCTTTTCTTTTTACACCGCCCCTCGCAAGTGTTTAAATTAAAATTCCCTGTTAATTAAACGCCCAATCAAGTTTCAATTAACATGCATTAGCCACGCCTCTCGCCAATTAATTATACGAGGGGGAGGGGGAATCGTCACAATATGAAGACAGGAAATATGTAACTGGTAAACTAGGGGTCGTCCATAAAGTACGTCCGTGATTTTTTAGCCCCCTCCCCCATGTCACATTTTGTCCGATTTTTGACACCTCTACCCCTAAAAAGTACGTTCTACTTCCCGCAACCCCCCTTTTTTTTTGACGACTGCTTTTAGAAGTACGTTTAGAAACAGAAGGAAAACAAGTAATTATCTAAATGAATCTTCCACATATTTACACTTTTTCTTCAGAAAATATTGATTTTTTAGGCATTAAAATATTCCCAAATGCTACCCGAACTTTATCATTCTGAAATAAAGATCTGCAAATGAACGCACGCATTCAAAGTTGCAACACTCCCGATCATACCATCTACAAAACACGATAGATTTGGTACTACAAATACGAGAACTTAATATCCTGATTTAGCTAAATATCAGAAATCTGAAATATTTCATACCTTTTTTTAACTATTAACAGAAAAAAAAGAGAAAACAAAACGAAGAAATACCAATTCACTATATTTTTGCCGCTGGACGTCCGAATTACTAAACCTCCCCCCTCCCATGCCACATTTGGTCCGGTTGTCAGACCCCCTCCCACACCCCGGGTTTCATTCACAGTACTTAAAACATGTGAATGAAACCCAGAATGGTACACAGCATCGCATGATGCAAGTACAAAAACAAAAGTCACTAATTTAGATTTTTAAGTTCCAGAGATATTCACACTTAAGAACACACAACAGCAATGCAAAATTCGTCTGAGCCGCCGTGAGTTGTGCGGGTAATAAGAGATCCCTGGTGAGACGTTTGTGCGTAAACATTTGAAATAATGAGATGCTACAATTTGCCATTTAGCTAGGTCTTTCTCTAATCACATGTGGGTCTAAGTAATAGTTTCGGATTTCGTGGCCTATTAAAGTAGATAATTTGATCTGCAATCTTTAGACCGTCAACAAATTTTCACATTTGCCAGTGAAATCCCGTTTTTTCATTTTCTGGTAATTTCTTTTCATTTTTAAAATTACTTGGATTTTTGCTGTGTGTGTGTGCGTGTCACATTTCACTTAGCAATTGTAGCGCTACTAAATTTTTTCGTCTTTGTTTATAAAATCGTAATCTTTGCTTTTATTTGAAGACTTTTTTCTAGCGTGCAGACGACAATTCCAAGTCTTCTGAAAATTATCTGACAGTGTTTTGAAGTTTTCTGAGGAGTTAGCTGTATGCTAGCATTTAATTTTTAAGTCATTTCTACGCCTAGAATAGCATGCCTGATGATTTTTAAATTTGTCTACCTGATATAACATCGTCAAAGAGATCAATACCGGTAACAAGGGCACCCATGGGGGGGGGGGTCCGTTTGTATAGCCGAAGTTTTGATAAATTTAAAACAATAAAATAGACGAAACCTTTTCAAAGTAATTTTAATTCATCCCAACATGATGAAAAAATGAAAAAAGATGTTTTTTTTTACAGCTGTGAAGGAACTGTCTCAGTTTTTGACATAGAAAATCTGGAAGCGGAAGCTAGAACCTGCTATGATTTATGAAAAACAAGGACTGTGGTGAAAAAGTTAAGCTAAGTGATCTCCTCTCAGAAACTGCATTTTTTTCCTTCAGTTAAGAGGGCTCTACTGAATTATATGACAATTCCGCCAACAACATGCACTGTGGAAATATCATTTAGCACCCTCAGACGAGTGAAGACATGGCTGAGAAGCACAATGAGTGAACGGCGTCTTTCAAGTTTGTGCTTCGGTTCACAGAGACAGAATAAAAGAGAAAGAGCTGAATTTTGTAGAATTATCTATAGGCAAGTTTTCTAAAAAAAAAAAAGCAAAATCTGCAGTTTGCTTTCTCTGAAAAGTACTAGATATCATGGTGGAATAAAATTTTCCCATTACAATGTTCTAAACTGTAATTACAACTTTAATTGTATAGTTCAGTTATAACCTCTGCGTTGGCAAAAAAAAAAATTGCTGCAAACTTTTAATTCATTTGAAATGTAGATTTTACATACCATCATCACACATGTAACATGAAGTTGCAATGGCATCTAAAATCAGCTAAAACATTTATTGGTTCAGATTTTTTTGTAACTTTATAAATAAATATAATGAACAGAACAGAAAAAAATTATGTGAGTTTTTGATAGACCTTTCACATTTTAAAATAAGGTACTTGTTAGCTATTTACTAATTGTCAAACAGTATCAATTATTTTTGTTGTATTTTAGTATCTTGTACATTTACTAAAATGTTTGACAGCCTTGAAGGAGATAAGGATTTTTCTTAGCCCCCCCCCCTAAAAGTACTCATATGGGTGCCACTGACCGGTAACAAGAGAATAGTACTTGATGCGCTGTTATGCAAATGATTTATTGATTTCGGTTTTTGCACACAAAGATGCGTCTCTCTTATTCGAAATCTTAGTATGTTCTCATCGCGAAAGAAAGCCCGACTTGAATTTCTTCGGCTTTTGCTTTTGATTTTGTGGCGGAAACTGAAGCATCTTAATGTTATATTCAAATACAAAGTGCTGTAAAGTTCAGGTTGTGTAAGATCTCAAAATCATCCAATTTTTCAATATGAAAAGCATGCAATTTTCATTGGCGCTCAAACATCTAGAATACATTACTTTAATTTTGCATCAGGAATTGCGAAAAGTAGGGGGCGATATGTTTGACCCTTTAACGACCGGAATTCTGAAATCTTGTGTCCCTCAGAATACCATAACGCCAGAAACTGTCTGTGTCCCTTTCAGAATTTCACCCATTCCCTTTACAAGTTAACAAAAGAAGGATTAGGGCTCAGTCATCACACGAAACTTCCGTTCTGTAGTCTTGGTGTGCATTGACCTTCAGACATTTCCAGGGGCCCGATCACTGCATTCTTCCATGGAGAAGGTATGCGATGTCATGGATAAATAATATTGCCCCGGGAGATACCAACGTCCGCTTTACTTATTTGTTTAGCAATAAAAATGGTGACTAAGCATAACTTCTGATAATTCCGTAGAGGCAGTGAAAATTCAAGGAACTGGATGGAGGTAGGAAATCCTATTCACTCCAGACGGGTCCTTTCGAGCTGTCGTGGTTGTTTGGATGTAAGGGCGTTGAGGGCGTTATGGTCGTTAAAGGGTCAGGAGCTATAATTGGCACTGATAGGAAAGCAAAAGTATGTTTTAAGAAAAACTAGCAACATCGCAGTTTCTGCCATTTCTATGGCGTGAGCGATAGAAAGCGATACTTTTTCGTGAGCGATACTTTTCCTGATCGATTAAGCGATCAGGAAAAAGCAGCAAAGGTTTTCTGCATCCAACAGTGTTATGTGTTTTGGTCCATCCTCTAGTGATCATTCAGAAGAGTGCCAAGGGTCAAAGACTCCAGCACCGAAGACACGAATTTCATACATAAGTGACCAGTGAATATCAGGGATCAGTTTGTCCTGCACCAAACATCAGGCAGCTATGAATCAAATCTATGAGTTGTGCACCGGAGTTTAAAAGGACATGTATCAGGCATCAGGCATCAGTCAGTAATAAAACGGAAGTCGCTATGTCATGCCCTGGACACCGGTCAGCTATATTTGTGTTGGAAGCAAGCTCGGAAAACCTGCATCGGGAGATCGGGATATTTCCACGGCTCGTGGGGGATAGATAGAAGGGACTCCTGCTTCCTGCTGCATGACGTCAAGGCCACGTGACATACATCTTTCTCTCAATTGAAGCAGAGAGAAGGCCCATTTTTAGGTTCCGCCGTGTAAAGCTGGCCGCACACTATTTCGAAATAGAAGCAAAGGGTCAGAACGAAATTAAAGGAAAAAATTGGTAACCAAATTTCCAATGTACGCCCGCACGTTACACCGGAACGTCTCGGAATAGAACGAAAATTTTGGGTATCGCTTGCTGACAATATTTTTGATGGATTCGATTTTTTTCCGAAAATATTTATAATCACACCTAGCCTTCAGTTAAGTCAAGGTCACCTACCTCAGTTGCTTACTTTTTGCATCATTAGAGAGCAAGACCAGACTTTTATGGGTTTTTTTTTTTTTGCTTCTTCTGTAAAGTTGTTTATTTTATTTTTTATTGTCTCTGACATGTCTGTTGACGAAAAATTAACCAACGTCGTGGAAATAAATCTTATTTTGTTCAACATTAGTTACAAACATTACTACTTTAATGTGATCAACGACAACTTGCGGGAACAAATATCAGAAAATTTCACTGAATCTGCTGCGGGAAGTATGACATTTTTATTCTTTTCGCTTTTCATAAAAATAAGTTTAGTTTAAAAAATTGCATACACGAGAAAAATAACGTCCTAAAGTTAATACATATCGCTGCTATAAGATAATCTTATTACAAATGTGCATCCTATGTGTCTTTTGCAGAATAAGTTATCACTGTCATTTTATTTTATGTCCATTGAGGTATAATGCGGTACTTTGAAATCAGATTATACACTGCTGGCCACCCAAAATGCAACACCAAGAAGGAAGCATCCGATTTGCCTGAAATTCGCAGCATGCGTCGCCCGCGAGATGACATGCAAACGATTAGCATTGCAGGGCATATGCAAATCAGGTGCGCCCGGCCGCCACCGAGAAGCACTATAAGAAGGGTGCACAGAAGGCGAGGTGTAAGTAGTGGAAATGTGTTGTGCTGCCGGACCTGTGCGTGGGAAGCTTCCTGATGCCTCGTCGCAGAATACGGCAATCATTCCAGTACGTTTCGGAGTTCGACAGAGGACGAATAGTGGCTTATCGCGACAGCGGTTTATCGTACCGAAGCATCGGCGCCCGTCTGGAACGACATCCAGTCACAGTGAGGCGAGTATGGATTCGGTGGGTGCAGGAGGGACGGACAGACCGACGTGAGCGATTGCCGCAGCCGCGGCACACCACCAAACGAGAGGACTGGCATGTTGTGCGGCGGGCATTGACGGCTCGCACCACCACATCACGAACGTTAGCGCAGGAATTAGGGTGTGCTGCGCAACAACTGTGTCAGCACGTACCGTTCAAAGTCGTCTGCAGGAGCGGGGACTTGTCGCACGGCGCCCATTGCTCCGATTACCATTGACGTTACACCACCAGCGAGTGCGGCGGCAGTTGGCCGTTGAACGCCGCACCGTGTCTACGGAATGGCACGACATTCTCTTCTCCGACAAATCGCGCTTTTGCCTGCAACACCACGGTGGTCGGATCCGCGTGTGGCGGCACCGCGGCGAGAGACTGTATGACGCCTGCATTATGCATCGCCATACCGGTCCGTCGCCTGGTGTTATGGTTTGGGGCGTAATTGGATATGACACCCGCACCCCTCTGGTATGCATCGACGGTACACTCAACAGCCACCCCTACATCTCCAACGTTTTGGAGCCTGTAGTCCTCCCTTACCTGCAGGACCTGTCAGCGGCCACGTTTCAACAGGACAATGCGCGCCCGCTCGTGGAACGCATCGTGCAACAATTCTTCACGATCCACCAGGTGTCACTGCTGCCGTGGCCTGCCTGTTCTCCCGATATGTCTCCCATCGAACACGTCTGGTCGCTGATCGGCAACCGAGTGGCCGGGCAAGCACCTCCCGCGGCTACACCTGATGAACTGTGGCAACGTGTGGAAGCAACCTGTACCGACATACTCTAAGCCCACATCCAAAGCCTCTTTCGTTCGATGCCGCGGCGTTTAGCGGCCGTTATTGCCAGCCATGGGGTTCACACGAACTACTGATGTCTACGTGTTCCGCAAGTCGCACGGGCCTGTAAATTCAATCGTTTCATCTTTGTATCTGTTGTTATGTGCCCAGTAAATCTGGCTTTGCTATCTCGTGTCCTTCTTGGTGTTGCATTTCGGGTGGCCAGCAGTGTATGTCCACACATCTTTATGCCCACTTTATTGATATGATTACATGTCCACATATTTTCACTTCATTCTGTGCTTCGTCTTCTATTTTGATCATTTCATCTTGTTAGACCCCCTTGCGTTCTGGTGAATTGAAGCACGCATTGAACCCGTTCCTTTATGTTGAAATCTTCAAGTGCGGCATCACCTTCTAGCTTAGGCAGTCATTGCAAAGCGAATCTTGACATTCTGGTTCATCGGGAAGACACAAGTTTCCATCGTCTCCTCGTAGGAAATTATGCAACAGGTTATTGCTAAGGTCTGGTTGTTTGCTAAGTAAACAACCTTTTATTACATCAGTTAAATTAAAAAGATGCAGTTTTTTTTGCACTTGAAATTACAGTACGTGCAATACTACTTCAAACGCGGTGAACGTCTACCAAATTAGTGATTTCGATTCCATCGGTGTAGTTCCGAACTAGTGTGCGAACAAATGTAGTTCCCGTTCCGAGAAGAAAATTTCAGTCAGTTCCGATAAAAAAAACAACTTCATTTGCATTCCAATCTGTTCTAATAAGAAAATATCGTTTCCGTTCCGATCTGTTCCGATAAGAAAATTTCTTTTCCCTTCTCATCTGTTCCGTTGAGAACATTTCGCTTTCTTTGCGATCTGTCCCGATGAGAACATTTCGCTTCCGTTGCGATCTGTCCCGATAAGAAAATTTCGTTCACGTTCCGATAGAAAAAATTCCTTTCCGTTCCAATTGATTCCGGCCGCCCCCGTGGCGCAGTGGTCTAAGCGATGGCTTCTGATTAGTCGTCCGAAAGGGGGTCCAGGTTCGAATCCCGGTGAGGCATGGATGTCGTGTTTGTCTTACGGCCCTGGCTCTCTCCCTTTCCTGGAACCATTTGCCCTAAATTAGGGACGGGCGACTGCTTATAGCCCATTGAGTTGCTCATGATGGTCGTTAAACTTCCAATAAAAAAAAATTGATTCCGTGGTAGAATGTGGCGACCTTAAAAAGGATTGCCTGAAAGTGTTTTTCGGTTCTAGTGTGTGGGAAGGGGGTCGTGGATGTCGGAAAAATTATCCGACTTCATTCCGAAAAACCAATTTATCTCACCAACCAACAACTATTTCTGAATATATTGAATCAGTGTCTCATGAAATGAAATTTTTCGAAAGATTGGAAGATTGCAAAATTGGTCTTGTTCAATAAGGAAGGTAGAGATCCTAGTGATCCGTCTGCTACAGACCCATTTGTCTCTTGTCTAGTTGGAGAAAAGTACTTGATAAGTTACTGACAAATAGAGTACAATTCCATTTGTTCAGTAACAATTGGTTTCTTGACTCTCAGTATGGATTTTTCCCAGGTCGGGATTCAACGCGGGCAATTGACCACATTCGTAAGCTAAAAGAAGAGAGCATCTGGTTTGCACACTTGCATTGTTTCTTTGGATATAAAAAGTGCTGTTAACAATGTGTAGTGGCCTGCTGTATTGGATATTCTAAGAAGACAAAATATTGCTCGGAATCTATTTAACGTCATTTGTGATAATTTTTCCGACAGAAGAGTCATACATGAATCAGGAAGTTCATTTCTTGATAGAGAATATTTTACGGGTTGCCCACAGAGGGTCAATCTCTGGACCCCTGTGGTGAAACATCATTGCTAATACAGCGCTCCAATTGCAGTTGGGAGATGGGAGTCCATATATTAATACAAACTTATGCTGATGACTTTGTTTTCATGGTTTCAGCTTCAGGTAGGAATACAATAGAAGCTAAGTTGGAGAGGCCTTGCAGATATTGGATACATAAAGTAAGAAACTGAAAATATCGTTTGCACCAGATAAAACTTCATCTTTGGAAGAAAGGGATCAATGAAAACTGCATCGCGTTGTAATTTTAACAGCTTCACAATTAAGTCGGTTAAGTCCATAACTCCCAAATGAGTTACTTTAGACTGCAAATTCTCTGGATTTGCGCATATTCATAAACTGAGACAAAATTTTTTGAAGATCTTGAATCGTATTTTATGTATGAAATTACCTGGAAAGGTTTTGAAATCAGTGTATAAGCGAGGTCTTGAAAAGATGATTACGAATGCTTCCGGGTCACGGTGGCATGACACACAAAGACTCAGACTTAAACTTCAGCAGTTACAGAGGCAGGCTCTGATGGATATTTGCGGATGTTACAGAACAGCCTCAACAGCGGCTGCGACAGTACTTGCACTGATTGTGGAGACTGGCTGTGATTATAATATGTACTTCATTCGACAGTACTTGCACTGTCCCAACAGCGGCAGTGAAGATTTTGTGCTGTCTGAATGAAATTTTGGCTACATCTAAGAGTTATCGTCTTTCAGACGGAGCATCTGTATTTCAAGCAGAATTAATAGCTACTTTAGTGGCATTGCAGTGGATGCACTCTAACAAATCTACGGATGAAGAAAATATTTATAATCACACCTAGCCTTCATTATCAGCAATTAAATTCTTTAGAAGCTCGAATGGTATCATTAAGAAAATTAAACAATGTCTTTTAGACCTGGGTATTTACAGAATTAAATTATACTGGATAAGAGGACATCAAGGTCATCCAGGAAACGAGTTGGCGGTTTCCTTGGCCAAAACGGGAACTGAAAAAGAAGTTATAAATTTCGTTTTTAAAGTTCCATTTTGGATAAAAAGAACAGAAATAAAAGATTGTTACAGGAAATATGACAAAATCGATGGTCAAATGGTGATACGGAAATACTTCTGAATTCTTTCCTATGGTTACGACTAAGCGTTGTCAAACAGATAAATTTCTTAACCAGTAGTTTTCCAAACATAGTGACAGTCCTTAATACTTTGATAGATTTTCTATTAGGATGAAAGGTTTGATTGCAAAGATCCCAAAAGGGACATTCAACACAGTTTGTTTGATTGTAACAGTTTTAGTAGTTTTGTTATTGGATTGTATTCGGAAGTCAAAATCTGATATTTTAAAATCAACTAAATATCTTGCACAAGTTTCATCAATGATTGGTCTCTAATGAAAATGTTAATGTTCTTTTTGAGTATGAAGATTGGGATTCTCTTGTTAATGTTAGTGAGGCTGAGGTTGCCGCACGTTTTTTGTGTGTGACGTCATCACTTGCAGAAAACCCTGTCGTCCTGTCCACAACGAGCAACCCAATGGTTCAACCATAGCAACACAGCAATATCAACCATAGCAACATAGCAGTTGAACCATAGCAACATAGCAGTTGAACCATAGCAACACAGCAGTAGGTTCCAATAAAATTCTAAACTTCCTTTTTTCTTGTGTAGGGATATCAGCTGTTTATTTATCTTCATAAGCACGTGATTGTCATTTGTAATCGGGGCAATCATTTTGAACTACCCTGTGTTTAATTGTTCCGCGTTACCACGACTGGTGGCGTCGACGTGTGTTTGGGCTTGGATTTGCGGTTGTTCGGCGGGGAAGAGTACCGTTATTACAGTGTGTTTCCATTAGGGAGTTCAGCTATCCCCTGCTATGCATCACTGGCGGTACAGGAAATGGTTATTAGGCATACCCATGGGTTGACTAAATTATTTTACTTACGGTTCATAAAGAATTACACAGGTTGTGTCTGTCAGCTAATTTTGTCCCTAGTTTCACAGTTACAAATGTAAACACTATTAAAAAGGGAGTCCATTAATATGAGATTAAGGCTCGTTACCATTTTTCTGATAGCCCTGGTAGGTGAACAAGGACTAAATTGAAAAGAAAGTAAAAATTCATGGCTACATCCAGAGCCATGGAAAGAGAGGAAGAGGCCACATGGTCAGAGGGGTAAGTTTATATCTAGTCTCCCGAGTTAGGCCTGGATTTGAGCCCCGAAAAAGGTATTACAGTCATTTGCAAAAATTTAAGACCAGCTGTTGGTATTAGAAAATTTCTACCAATTGCGTCAGCTATTGTCTGTATTACTCAGCTTCCTGTCGGTGTTGCATCATCCTACAGCTGCAGTTGTTGATAGAGTTGGGGGACGCCTGAGAGCATAATTTTGCTTCTGGTTTTCATGCCGAGAGGATTTGTACGTATTTTCTATATAGCGATAAATGGGCAAAAAGTGTCATTAAGTGTTACTCAAAGGGCACAAATAGTGACTTTTGTGCCCTCTGAGTAACACTGAAGGATACTCCGAACGTGACAAAGCAGAAATGCAAGACGGCTATTAATAATACGATCATGAAATATCGGGATAGAGGTGAATTTGGCGACCGAAAGAGAAGTGGACATCCAAGGAATATAACCCCACGTGCTGACAATACCATAAGGCAAATAGTTACGCGTTCTCGGAGGAGTTCGTGCATGAAAATCAAGGCCTTTCTACATTCCAAAGGGTCTGATATTAATATCAGTACTGTTTCCCGACATCTTAGCAAATATTTTGGATTACAATCTTGTTAATCTACACATAAACCTAGACTAACCTCTGTCATGAAAAAGAAGAGACTCCAGTTTGTGAAGCGTCATCAATCGTGGACTGTTGAAAATTGGAGCCAAGTTCTTTTTTCCGATGAATCAACTGTACATCAATTTGAATCACCTAAAGCACATCTTTGACGACCAAAAGGCAAAGGTTTGATGTAAAATACACCGTTAGCACCGTGATACATTCTCGTAGTCAGATGATATGGCGTGCCATATCAGCATACGGTACTGCTTCATTATCTTTTTTGCCGACAGGGACTACAATGATTAGTCATTCGTACGTGGAAATGTTACGTGAGACGCTGCGAACTCATATGCAAGATGCACAATCAGTGATGTATTCAGGCACCGTCTCGGGGGTTCTTAGCTCCCCAGCCCCCAAAAATCCATGAATGCCCCCCCCCCCCCCGTAGGTTTTTGAGTGATCTCCCTTTATATTTAGTTTAATCATTTTCGTTTATAGCTGAATACTTGGAAAAATTAATTAAAAAAAAAAGGAAAATACGGGAAAATATTATAATGATAAAGAAAAAAAAAACCCATCCACATGGACTTCAATTTGAAATTCCTATCATCCTTCAATACAACATTAAACAGTCCTCGCTGAAGAGGCAATTTTTCGAGCACTGACAACTCGGACTACTTCCGCAATAAAAACCTAATTCCACAGAGTAGAGAAGTTTGCACTGCAATACATCATCATATTTTGCAAACTGGCATTCAGCTTTATTTCATTCTTCTATGCCGACTTTCCATGTATACGGTTAAGCCTCAGTGTAGCTAACATGACGTTAGTTCTCCCACATACAAAAAAAAAAAAATAAAAAAATAAAAAAAAAATTCTAATTTTTAACAATAACAAATTATTAGAAATTATTCCCATAAAAATGTTTGTTTTTTGGCGGTGGGTGGTTTATTTACACTGTTAAAAAATATCGGGGCACCTAAAACTGGCATCCAAACGGTTAGTGAGTTTGTTCGTTTTTTTACTACTATATGCTAATCTAAATAATCTAAAGGGGCTGAAACCAAATGGCGGGGGAATGGTTTACACCATACGTTTTCAGGTAACACTGTAATGATTCCTTAATAATCAGAAACACGCTTGTAGTAAAGTGAGGACATTTTTACCACTCCTAATGTTTTTTTGGGGGAAAGGGGATATTTTCTCCAGCACAGCGTTATCTTACTAGGATCCTTAATATTTTACACCACCCCATGGTAAAATCCATGGTGCATTATTGAATTAAAGCAAAGGTATAACATTTAAAAAATTTTAATCACTCGTATGTGTAGCGTCCTTGGAATTTGCATTTTTTTATATTCTATTTAAAATTTTTCTATATTAATGTATAAATAAATAACAAAATTGTGATTGTATGCATATAATCAGTTAACAAGTTTCAGCCCCTCAAAATTTGTAATTTTGTGATTTGCCCCCCCCCTCCCCCCGAAAAAAAGTCTCCGAATGTAACGCTGTGCACAATATTTATGCATGATGGTGCTCCAAGCGACAGATCAAACACATTAAAATACTACCTGCAGATGAAAAACATCTGTGCTTGACTGGCCAGGTAATAGTACCGAGCTTAACCCCATCGAAAATTTGTGGACCATTTCAAAAGAAAAGGTAGCCACCCCCAACAAATCCCCAAGCATTGATTGACCCGATAAAGTACGTCTGGTGCAAAGACACTTCAAGTGACTACTGCAAATCCCTCATTGAGATGAGGTATTCTGTCTGTTATAAAAAACAAAGGCGGCCACACAAAGTACTGATTTCGGTCTTTTTGTGTTCTAAAGAAAGTAAGTATTCATCTGCTGCGTCATTTTTCAAATATCTTTGACTAGTAATTATTTGTTTCTTTGGAAATCTTAATTTTCAGTAAATTGGCAGGTGGTCTTAAACTTTTGCAAATGACTGTAATGGCTTGCTTGACCTACAGTTCTGGTTCTTTTTCCTCCCTGGAACACGTGACCCTAAATTTTAGATGGCTGACATCTTGCAGCTTTAGAACTGCTCACGAATGTCGTTAAACACGCCGGCACACACACAGCACACACGCACTCTCTCTCTCTCAAAATAGCAGAAGGCAGAACAACTTTAGGACTTAATGATGATGCGAACATACGTAGTTTAACATAAAGCGGCATGAACTAGATGTTTTTCGTATTTATACATCCCACAGATGTACTGCATTACTAACATGCTTTACATACACACAGAGCGAAAAAAAAGGAATACTTTTGGAGGTTATAAGCCGCAAGTGGTAGTGCACACAATGCACGTCACAGAGCAGGAGACTCAGAGGTTATTCTTCCATACAGGCTCATGGCAACAATTTGTCCCCGAAGATTTCAATAGAATAGCGCCCAGTAGAAGGACATGGAACTAAAACGTCGAAACGTAACCGCTTGCCCCATTTTTTTTTTCAAGTTTAAAACTCAGATCAGATCAGATGTACAGGATTTTAGGAAGGGAGAGTCTGACCCCAGGTCTTAAACAACCCTTAGAAATAGGAAGCTAGGAGATTTGGGCTAGAGTGCCCGATAGGAAAGTGATACGGAAGCGAGGTAGAAAGGGGGAGGAAGACGCCCTTATTTGTTACTGGGGGGCCAGTACCCGGGGCCCGACGGCTTAACGTGGTCATCCGGCGCACGGCGAATATTTAGTGGTTCGAGCGTTCGTACTTGCCTGGGATCGAAGTCGAGGTCTTCTCCGTGGCAGTCACGAAAGTTGACCACTAGGCCACCCGCGGCCCAAGAGTTTAAAACTCGCTCCGCGGTGCTACTTATATAGCTACTGGTATCGTATCACGTGACAGACGCTATCGTAGTTTCATATCCGACCACTGGGGCGCTGTCTTAAACACGAGCTTGTTGGACCTCTCCTCAGTCTCTCCTCCTATGTGACAGAAGCATTCACTATTGTAAAAACCAAAGCATACAGTTTGCATCTCTAAAGTTATATCCAGTAGCCGCTGGTACAATGCGCCTTCTAAAAAATAACGCAATATTAGAAGCTATAAAAAAATGTCTCTTACCTCCATCTTAGTTAGCCTCGAGGTGGACGGCGTGGCGGATATTTCCACTGGGGGCTGCCAGACCACCGATGGCCAACATTAGAGTGATTAAAATAACAGCCAAGAACTTCACCTTCATCTTTTGTCTGCAAATTGATGAATACATAAATTTACTTTTATAACAACGAATCAGTTAACAATTAAATAATAGTCAAAACACACTAGACAGTTCTGGGAAATAGGATACCATGAAAACTAAAACATGACTAGTGTATGTCGCAGTCACAGAATTCCCCTAAGACTGCCGTCGTCTGGCGTTATTCTAATCTTTTGCATTTCTGATATTATTTGCACATACATTTACACTAAAAAACAACAACTACTAAGCAAGAGACTAGCTACGATATTGGCATTTAGAGTAATGCTATAACAATTCGCTTAGTGTAATGTTAATAACGTGTTTGGTATTATGTTACCTTTTTTTAATACGATGATTAGAATCGATAGCAGATTGCAGCTAGTACTTGTAAATTAAATTACAATTACAGCTATGTACAACAATTACACAGCACATACAGTTATACTCCAAAAGCTTTTTAATGTGTTTGGAGTAAAGAAATGATGATAATAAAGTGCGTGGTGTAATGCTATTAATGTATTTGGTACTCTGTTATTCGTTTAGAATGAAGTGATTTGAATCGATGACAGATTGCAACTAGTACTTGTGTAAACTAAATAAATTAAATTACAAATACAGTCAGAGTAATATATGTTTAAATAAAAACATACTAAGAATTTATATATCACTTACAGTTACACTTCAAAAATCACTCTATAGGTGTAATGTCATAACTGTGCTTATTGTAATGTATTATAAGATTTGAATCGACAGCACTAAAGCTAGTACTGTGTAAACTAGATAAATTGAATTAAAAATGCATACGGTTCATCAAGTACACAATAAGAATTTATACAGCACTTACAGTTACTCTCAACTTTGTGGTGTAATGTAAATGTGCTTAGTGTAATGCTATTAAGGTGTTTGGCGACATGTTACCTTTTTGAAACAAAACGCTTTGTGTCGATAGCAGATTGTAGCCAGTACTAAATAAAAACGCAGTCAGCGTAATAGAAGCTGCAGCAAGTACACATTAAGAATTTATACATCACTTACAGTTACATTTAAAATCACTTTGTTTGGTGTAATATTATTACTGTACTTAGTGCAATGCTAATAATACGTTTGGTGCTTTGGTACCTTTTAGAACAATAAGATTTGAATCGACAGCAAAATGCAGGTAGTAGACTAAATAAATTAAAAACGCAGCTATAGTAATATATGGTACAACATTATTACTATATCTGCATTTTTAACACATTAAGAACTATACAAATGAAATGCATACAAAAATTGCTTGGCTCTTAAATGATTGCAACCTCCAAATTCTGTTTTTTATTCTTACAGCATTAAATTAAGTTATATGAGTAAGTCGCACCAATTAATAAAGTGATAACCTACAATTAACGAAGAAATTACTACAATAGACCCTTTCCCAAGCAATGAAATAAAAAGAAATTGAGATAATCGTCGTTCCTGACTAATTAAGCTATCATTCAGAGCCGATTTAAAAAAGGGGCATAGTGGGCCCGAGCCCAGGGCTACAGATTTAGGGGGGCGCCAAGTTCCAAGAGGTTTTTTTATGAAGATCTTAGCCCCACCAACCAAGAAAAATTCTACATAAATAATTTTACAAAATTTATAAATTTTTAAAACCTATATTATTTTTGGTCGTCACTCCATATGCGTGGACGCAGAGCATTAACTGAGCAAGAGTAAACAGGTTTTTGAAGATTATGGATTCTTCAATCAGTAATTTCGCAAACAGGAGGAAATCATACGAAGTTGTTCTGGGAAGGTTTGGACTTTTCAGGGATTTGAAAGAGACCAGTGCTCGTGACATGGAGGATATATCAAATAAACTTGTTCATAGGTACCAAAGAGACAAAAAAATTTCTCAGCAACGGATTTCTACATTTCCAGTCATATATGAACACCGAAGACTTGAACACACCACGGGATATGTACACTTTCATCATGGATGAAAATCTTCGGAGTACATTTTCAAACATAGAAATAGCTTTGAGAATGTTTTTAGCCACCACAGTCACGAATTGTTCTGCTAAAAGATCATTTTCAGCAGTCTCAGGAATACAAAATAAACAAGAAAGATGACACCAAATTATCAGGTGTAATAAGCACGTCTTTTGAATCCGTTCTGATGCAAATTAAATTTATCAAAGCTATTCAAAGTCAATGGAACCAGTATGGAAAACAATAGTATCTGACGGAAGAAAAGTTTTTCAATCGGGTTTTTAATCCCTCAGATATTGCTGTAAATGGAATCGTGAGCTTACGCCCTCTGGTTGCAGACTTGTGCGTTAAGAAAAACATGAATTTGTATGAGAAACATTTCGCACCGGAAACGCTCCCCAGCACAGAAAGAATTTTTCAATTCGGACTCTTAGAAACAGATATCGACAAAAATAAGATGTGACTTTACGTCCCCTGGTGGGAAAACCATGCATTATTTTAGGAAGAAAGTATTCTCAAAAGGTTTTTTCATATGAGCGGTATCGGTCCAAGAAAAAAAAATTTAGTCGAGTTTTCAGGAGCCCAGATTTTGCTACAAATACATCTGAAGCAGAAATTAACACTTATGGCCCCTGGTGGCCAAACCATTCTTTACCAAACATTAGAAATTATGTGAAAATATTTTCCATTAGGTTTTGTAAGCGATACAGGAAGAATTTTTCAAATCGGAGTTTTAGAAGCAGAAATAACGTAGAAAACGCAATTTACCTTTGTGCCCCCTAGCGGAAAGTCTATGATTTACTTGAAAATTTTGAATTTATAGGGAAAACATTTCGTGTCGGAAACACTATCCAACAAAGAAAGAATTTTTCAAATCGGACTCCAAGAAGTAGAGATATTGACAAAAATAAGATATACATCTACCCCCCTGGCGTAGAAACCATGCATTATTTTAAGAAGAAAATGTTCCTAAAAGGTTTGTCGACATGAGTAGTATCGGTCAACGAACGACGTTTTTTTCAATTGAGAATTTAGAAGCTCATATTTTGCTGCAAATACATCAGAAGCGGAAATTAAGATTTACTCCCCCTAGTGGCCAAACTATTTTTTTTAGAAAAATTAGAAATTATGTGCAAATGGTTTCCCACTAGGAGCTGTATCCTGTGCAGAAAGAATTTTTAAAATCGGAGATTTGGAAGCGGAGATATAGTGGGAAACGCAATTTACCTCTACGCCCCATAGCGGAAAGTCTATGAATTACTTGAAAATTTTCAAATTATATGAAAAACATGTCACACTGGAAACACTATCCAACAAAGAAGGAATTTTTCAAATCTGGCTCCTAGAAGTAGAGATATTGACGAAAATAAGATATACATCTACGCCCCCTGTCGGAGAAACTGTGGGATATTTTAGAAAGAAAATATTCCGAAAAGGTTAATCGATGTGAGTGGCACCAGTCCACGAAATATTTTTTTCAATCGATATTTTAGAAGCTCAGATTTTATGGTAAATACATCAGAAGCAAAAATTAACACTTACGCCCTCTGGTGGCCACAGTATTATGTACCGAAAATTCGAAATTATATGCAAAAGAGTTTCCATCAGGAAGTGTATGTGCTGAAGAAAAAAAATTTCAAATCGGAGTTTTAGAAGAAGGGTTATCGGGAAAAATGTAATTTGTCCGGGTTCGAATCCCAGTCAGGCATGGATGTTGTTTTTGTCTTACGGCACTGGCTCTCTCCCTTCCCTGGAACCAGTGACCCTAAATTAGGGACGGGCGACTGCTTATAGCCCATTAAGTTGCTCACGGTGGTCGTTAAACTGTAACGTACCAGGAGATGTGACGTACCTGCCAGCAGGACGCACACGACATAAAGGCAGATAGTAGTCAGAACAAACGTCCGCGTAGCTCAATTGGTAGAGTGACTTATTCCGGAATGAGGGGATCCGGGTTCGAATCCTGGCGTGGACAGAAATGACGGAGAAATTTACTTCGTTATAATGGCGCCCGAACTATCCGGATGACCCGACCGTTCAAAATCTCGCATTGGTGTGATGTTCTTTCCACACCGCGAGATAGGAAAAATAAGAGAATCCCTTCTCCAGCACTTCGAAAAAGAAAAAAATAATAAGGGGGAGATGATGTAACGTACCAGGAGATGTGACGTACCTGCCAGCAGGACGCACACGACATAAAGGCAGATAGTAGTCAGAACAAACGTCCGCGTAGCTCAATTAGTAGAGTGACTTATTCCGGAATGAGGGGATCCGGGTTCGAATCCTGGCGTGGACAAAAATGACGGAGAAATTTACTTCGTTATAAAACCTCCAATCAAAAAAAAAAAAATGTAATTTAATTTTACGCCTCCTAGCGCAAAATCTATGCGTAATTTTAAAAAGTAACTATATCTAAAATACTCTTCGACATAAATGGAATCAAAAGATAAAAGAATTTCATCAATCGGATGTTTAGAAGCAGATATGTGGAATAAATCGTGTTTATGTTTAATAAATCGTGTTGAAATCGACATCATCTGCATTTACGCCCCTAGCGGCGAAATTGTACTTCGTAAAAAAACCAAATAAAGGATCATCATTCGCATATTTCAAGCTTCCTAATGCAAAAGGAATTTTTCAAATCAGACTAATAGTTGCAGAGATATCGTGGGTGCAGATGGACAGACGGAAGGACGGACGGACGAACCGGTAACATAAGCACGATCTTATTTTACAAAAGACGTGCTAAAAAAGGACGTTATTGAGAGAAAAAAGTTTAACTCACTCGTGTTTGTAGAAAAGGACATAACTCTGGGTATAGACTACTCTTAAGTAATTGACAGTTTTGCCCGTTCAAAGGCCCGTAAAAAAACGATGATCATGCCATAATTATGGTGCAGTCAGACATTGGGCGCAAAAGTGGGAAATTACTTAAGTTTTAATTAAATTTTCATTTGCATCGTAAGTGTTCATTAAGATTCTTTTAGTATTTTCTTCTTTTCCCACATTATTGTTACTTTTCTGGTGCTTTATATTGTTTTATAAAAATAAATGTTATTATCATAATGCATTTATTTTTCACAAAATCCTGCAGGTCAATAATTTGAAACGTACATTTTTACACTATGAAATAGACCTGCTATATTTTCCATTAATAATAAATGACATTGCAAAATTACTTGAAATAACGCAATAAAACACACTCCAAACAAACAGACACATACACGTTATCAGCCCGCACCGTTTAGCAAATTAACAAATTTGGTGAGGGAAGGCGCCATCTTGTTTTCTCTCCATGTCATCAGAGACACTAACTTCGTCCCTGCTATCGTTAATGAAAACACCATCGAATTTCTAAATCCCCAATCCCTCAATCCTACTGATACAATTCAAAACAGCACTCTTATCATACTCGTTCAATTACGTCATTCTCTTGGCTCGCCGTCAGGTTGCCAAAACATATTAGCCGAAAGAGAAAATGTAGCGTTAACATTATAAAGTGCTTAACGAGAATAAATAAAAATTTACATAAGAATACAGGAACCCAAAAGGAAAATTAAATTAGAGTACACCTTACAAGCTCACAAGTAGCACCGACAACTACTAATCACCTGGTGACTACTCACATCCTTTAACAGAAAGTAAAGTGAAGACCGAAAAGCAATTATGAAATACCAGTGCCGGAATTTTTCAAGATGTATTATGGCGGAAATACAAGAAAGTGCCGGGTAAAATCTTTGGCTAGTTTATTTTGTGTCGTAAATGCTCAGGATAGACTCATTCTTTTCATTTTGGCGTCTGTGTTGTCAGTCTCTCTCTCTCTCTCTCTCTCTCTCTCTCTATCTTCTCTCTCCCTTTCTCTCTCCCTTTCTCTCTCTCATTCTCTCTCTATTTCTCTCTTCTCTCTCTCTCTCTCTCTCTTTCTCTCGCTCTGGACTTTAATTAATTTGCTTCTCTTTTCTTTACCCAGTATCTTCTTCACTGTTCGAGCTGGTATTTAAAAACAGCTGTAAATTAAAGGCAGTTGTCTGCGTCAGCTGCCTAATTTATTTATTTTTTGTTAATTAGTAGGATACAAATCATCCTGTAATGGGGAAACAGTTTTCTTGCCTGCAGTTGAGCTGGCTAGATTCAAAAAACTGTGTACTATGTGAAAAATTAATAGTCTATGTATATTGGTGTCAGCGGTATTACTGGCTGTTATCGATGCTTGATCTAAGCGTCTAGAGATTTTTTTTTATTGTAGGTTTAACGACCACCGTGAGCAACTCATTGGGCTATAAACAGTCGCCCGTCCCTAATTTTAGGGTCACTGGTTCCAGGGAAGGGAGAGAGCCAGTGCCGTAAGACAACACAACATCCATGCCTCACGGGATTCGAACCCGGACCCCGTTCGAACGAATGATCAGAGGCCATCGCTTAGACCACTGCGCCACCTGGGCGGCCCGGCACTTTGGTTGAAAGTCTTTGGTTGAAAGTCTTTCAACCAAAGTGCCGGAACTGCATTCTATAGTGCAGGAAATTTTTAACGCGCAAGCAGGACTGTTCTGAAATAAATATTGTACCAAATATTTGAACGCGATTTTATCCAAACTACATGTTTTGGTGATTTTACCACGATATCTCGAAAACCGCTGGAGATATCAACTTGAAATTTATACCGGAGTTGTAAAACAAGATGACGCATTAATTATAACTGACATATGATTGAATAAAAATGTTTTCACCATTTTACAAGAACGAATAACTCGCATTTTCCCACTTTTTTCGTTATCTGGACGCCATTTTTTGCATTTTGTTTTCATTTTCAATTTTTCAGGTATAATCAATAGAGGGAAGCCAAAGAAGAAGAAATATCCCTGGGATTTCCCGAAATCTTCATCCATTGGACTGTAATCGTGGTAAAATCGGATTTTACATAGTTTGCCTCATTACGTTGGAGCGCTAACAGTATTCACCTGGGAATAATTACCGCGATATTTTCTTATTTTATCATTTTATACTAAATACCCCTACACAGACAAAACGTTTTACATTTATTCGCCGCCTTGTTATAAACAATTAAAGGCAAGCCACTTTATGAAATGTCAAACCTCCCTAGTCCCCTTAATCAGCTAGAACTAAAAAAAATTAAAAGAATTAGAAATGAATAAATGAATTTGAGTTTGTTATACAAAAACATCGCTGTAGTAAGAAAACTTTTCATTCATATCCAAATTTCACCCTTTTTGAAATAAGATCTATTCTATTCCTCACCAAACAGAAGTCATCGATCCTTCCACGTTAATAAGTGAGTCACGGAAAAATTCCCATCGGCAGCCAACGGGAATTGAACCCAGGGTCTTCCAGTTACGCGCCAGACATGCTACCACTGCAGCACAGCAGCCTCAAATTCTCCAGACTCACAAGTGATTAACTGCCAAGCCACATGGCAGGTTGCTTAATGGAGCCCCACACAGCGCTGCGGATTCACCAAAGATGGAAAGCAGCAACTGAACAAATAACTAGGAGGAGATTGAATAATTAATTCATACACCCGACGTGGATCAGGAACACCAAACAGAAATCATCGCTCTTTCCACGTTTATAAGACTCACGGAAAAATTCTCATCGGCCGCCAACGGGAATTGAATCCAGGGTCTTCCAGTTACGCGTCGCACATGCTTCCACTGCACCACAGCAGCCTCGAATTCTCCAGACTCACAAGTGATTAACTGCCAAGCCACATGGCAGGTTGCTTAATGGAGCCCCACACAGCGCTGCGGATTCACCAAAGATGGAAAGCAGCAACTGAACAAATAACTAGGAGGAGATTGAATAATTAATTCATACACCCGACGTGGATCAGGAACACCAAACAGAAGTCATCGCTCTTTCCCCGTTTATAAGACTCACGGAAAAATTCTCATCGGCCGCCAACGGGAATTGAACCCAGGGTCTTCCAGTTACGCGTCGCACATGCTTCCACTGCACCACAGCAGCCTCGAATTTTCCAGACTATGACCCTGGGTTCGATTCCCGGTGGCGGCCGGTGAGACTTTTTCCGTGACTCACTTATTAACGTGGAAAGAGCGATGACTTCTGTTTGGTGTTCCTGATCGACGTCGAGTGTATGAATTACCTATTCAGGTCGCAGCAGAAATACAATTGTACTGTGGAATCAGAAAACACTTTCTTAATTAGTAGCTAGGAACTATGCACCAAATATACACAAAAGAGAAAATTATACTAGTAATTAGATTTATTTGTATAAAAAATAAAAATATACGTTTCCAAGCTTTCGCACATCAACAAGATAGCTTTTTCAAGGAAGGCAGACAGAAAACAGCAATATGAATAATAGCTCGACAAAACAAAACTGTTTAACAAAAAAACAGCAATATGAATAATAGAACGCTTAAACAATTTGAACGCGGTGACTTGACTTGACAATAAGCAAATAGATGCGAATATATTTTGCATTCAAAGGCACAAGGCGTCATGTAGGTTGGGCAAGCGGTATCTTGGAGAGAAAGCAGTGTTATTTGAGAAACTGGTTCCAAATTTGCGGCAACTGTAGAGAGACGCTATCATTGCAAGCTTCGCTTTTGGAAATGATCTCCAAGGTTTCTCGAATGGCTGTAGATCTAGGAGTGGTGCAAGGAGCTAATTTCTTTATATCACCCTACATAGGAGTAGCGGTTTCCCCACCTCCCCCCCGATTGGGGCTTTAACATCAAACAGAAGTCATCGCTCTTTCCACGTTTATAAGCGAGTCACGGAAAAATTCGCATCGGCTACCACCGGGAATCGAACCCAGGGTCTTCCAGTTAAGCACTGGGCATGCTACCACTGCACCACAGCGGCCTCGAATTCTCCAGACTCACATACCACTAACTGCCAAACCACATCGCAGGTTGCTTCTTGGAGCCCTGCACAATGCTCGGGATTCACCAAAGATGGTAAGCAGCAACTAAACAAATAACTAGGAGGCGAATGAATAATTAATACACGCAACTGACGTGGATTAGGAACATCAAACAAAAGTCATCGCTCTTTTCACATTTATGAGCAGCAAGAAACAGCCTGCCATGTGGTTTGGCAGTTAGTCGTATGTGAGTCTGGAGAATTCGAGGCAGCTGTGGTGCAGTGGTAACATGTCCGGCGAGTAACTGGAAGACCCTGGGTTCGATTCCCGGTGGCGGCGGTGAGAATTTTTTCGTGACTCTTATAAACGTGGAAAGAGGGATGACTTCTGTTTGGTGTTCCTAATTCGCGTCAATTGTGTATATTAATGGGGCTTTAACGACCACCGTGAGCAATTCAATGGGCTATAAGCAGTCGCCCGTCCCTAATTTAGGACCACTGGTTCCAGGGAAGAGAGATAGACAAAGCCAGCGCCGTAACACAACATTCATGCCTCACGGGATTCGAACCCGGACGCATCTCGGACGAATGATCAGAAGTCATCGTTTAGACCACTGCACCCCCGGAGCGGTGAGTAGAGGACTTGAATTTGACTTTTCTGGATATGGTCGTAGTTACTTTACCGTATATTGTGTCTCTTTTATGCTCTTTGATTCTAATTCTAAACGAACGTTTGGTCATTCTTATGTAGTACCGTCTGGAGGCGTCCGGATATTAGCGACTTGGCTGATCTCTCGGTTTTTGAAAACTGAGAGAAGATCCTTACTCCTACACAACGGAGAAACAATGGGCGTTAGGGTGGCGCCTAGGTTCACGAGACTTAAGAGGGCCATTCAGTTGGAAAAGGAGTCAAATCACAAATTAACAGCAGGGGTGGAGGAAACATCGCCCTCCTGTATGGGGGAAGGGATGATGTTAAGAAAAAACAAGAATATCATGTAAAGCTTGTCAAATGTACTGAAAACAGAAAGAAATTAGTTTCAGCAAGTGTGATTTTTCTCTGGAACACAACTTTAACTCTTTTAGCGGCCGATGTACCAGAACCAATTTGTGCCCAAAATTTTCTGCGCTCCCCAAACAGAAATGTTTACATAGCGGCCAGGTTTTGCGAAAGCTACGGCAAAACAGTTGCTTTTCCTCTTTTACCTGAGCAGTACCTCAAATACACGTGTCATAGACGATAAGTTCTCCCTTATAGTCTCCTACTATCCGCAGAATGACCCAAGACATGTCCCCCTGATACGGACATCCTGTCGCTGGACAGGAACGAGGGACTCAAACATCTTCTGTCTTTTTTCTTAGGTTGGTAACCATTGTTACAGCACTTTTTAGAAATCGGCCAGACAGGATTAGTACCAATCATCCCCCTAAATGACCACTTTGAATAACAAAGCTAAGAGAAAAGCAACGCTTTCTGCAGCGCAGGTTCATTCGTTCTAGCCGTGTTAAACCTACTTCTTAGACAGCGAATATATTTCTAAATGACCACTTTGAATAACAAAGCTAAGAGGAAAGCGACGCTTTCTGAAGCGCAGGTTCACTCGTCCTAGCCGTATTCGGATCACTTCTTAGACAGCGAATATATTCCTAAATGGCCACCTTGAATAACAAAGCTAAGAGGAAAACAATGCTATCTGCAGCGCAGGTTCAGTCGTTCTAGCCGTGCTCGACCTACTTCTTAGACTGCGAATATATTTCTAAATGACCACCTTGAATAAAAAAGCTAAGAGGAAGGCAACGCTTTCTGAAGTGCAGGTTCACTCGTTCCAGCCGTGTTAGGATCACTTCTTAGACAACGAATATATTCCTAAATGGTCACCTTGAATAACAAAGCTAAGAGGAAAGCAACGCTTTCTGAAGTGCAATTTCCCTCGTTACAGCAGCGTTCGCCCCTCTTTATAAAGCGAATATATTCGTTCCAGCTGATTTCAACCCATTTTCTTAACCCCAAGTTAATTCGTTCCACCCCGTAGAAGGATTAAATATGATGTGCAGTCATAAAAGAAGGCACTTGTCTGAGGTTGATATGAATGTAAGGAAAACATTATTTACAAAAATTTCCGTCCATCGAGGTCTGTAGGGATCTAAGGTACATCACTGGCTTTTTCCAAAGAGGAAAATCTTCTCATTCCAGGTATTCCTCCTTACCCTTTTTGCATTTTAAGACCATCAATTTCAATTTTCAGAGGCATGTACTATGTCAGTCAACAAGAATCAGGGATCAGCCACTCAAGATAATTTGCATAAATCGTGAGACATCTTGAACTTAACAGGAAATTTTTTGTTAAATCTTCACACAGTGGGTTGAGATAGAAAATATTGTATAACGAAGTGAATTTCTCCGTCATTTTTGTCCACGCCAGGATTCGAACCCGGATCCCCTCATTCCGGAATAAGTCACTCTACCAATTGAGCTACGCGGACGTTTTTTATTCTGATTCCTATCTGCCTTTATGTCGTGTGCGTCCTTCTGGCAGGTACGTCACATCTCCTGGTACGTCACATCATCTACCCCTTGTTTTCTTTTTTTTTTTGTTTGTTTTTTTTCGAAGTGCTGGAGAAAGGATTCTCTTATTTTTCCTATCTCGCGGTGCGGAAATAACATTACACCAATGCGAGATTTTGAACGGTCGGGTCATCCGGATAGTTCGGGCTCCATTATAACTAATTCAAGCTTTTTCTACTAATGCTTCTTCTAATGGTTGTTGTTTGTTACTTATATCATGAATAAACTTTCCTGCTAGTAATGTAGTAATAAAAATGAACAAGCTTATAACTGGTAGTAATGTTGTAGTAGTAATTAAGATGAATAAAGTCTTAATGCTGGTTGTTACTAATAACACTTAATGAAATAAACCTAACAGCCAGACAGAGGTCTGACAAAACTATGAACTGAGAAAAACGTACTTACTAAAACAACTTTTTATTAGGGAAACTCTTGATATGACCCAACATACACTTCACCGGACACACAGCTACTCAATAAAACGTAGCTCCTTGCACATGAACGAAGCTCTACTCACATAAACGAAGCTCTCCTTACGCATATAACGAAGATCTCTTTACACATGAAACAAAGCTCTCCCTACGCACATCAACAAAAAGCTCTCTCACGTAACCCAAAGCTCTCTCTGGTATCGTTGAACGCGCCTATTTATACTGGCTACCACCACGTCATGACTTACACTCATTGCCAGATCTCATTCAGCGGGAGAAATAACATCTCGTTCAGTAAGAAGATAATTTACATAGGAAAATAAAATAACCAGAGATAGTAAAATCAAAAGGAAAGTGAATCCAGAGTATACGTTACAATTGGACTGAAAAGTTACAAACTAAAACTCTTACAAATGAAGTTAGAAATCAGTTATTTGAACATCTGTTTACTTGGGCTTCAAACTTTTGATCAGTGATAAGAGGTTCACTTTTGATGCTTAATCTTATAAATAGTGCAACAGTGCAATTTCAATAACTATTTAAAACATGGAACACGCCAAAACTGCAGAACAAATATGTGCTTTGTAGCAAGCAACTTGATCTGTGAGTTAAAAAAGAAATCCAACACTGATTAGACTGAGTCACTTGACTTTAGAATGAGAGAGATAATTTTCGGCTAGGCTCACGGTGTTTACCAATGTGCCTAACAACAAGAGTGCCGTTCATCTTAACTGTTGGTAAAGAAAAAGGGAAATATTTTTGTAAGAGAACTGAAGAACTATTTGGTGAATGAAGCAGGTGAAAAAAGTTACTTCTGACTTATCACTTATTAGTACTACTACGTACTTCGGGCGTAAATATCAATCTAGATACCTTTAGAAATTAAGATAAGAACTATTTTTTAGACAACACGAAGTATCGCCGATTACCAAGAACGGATTTAAGGAGAAGGTCCAGTGTGTTTCTACAATTATTTCCTAGAATTTTTTTCGCCTGTTTGTTTCAGCCCGCTTTCATATAGTCAGTTTATATTATGAATTTGTTGTAAGTTTATGCTGCCCGACGGCGCAATGGTCTGCGCGCCGGCTTATGACCATTTGTCCGAGATCAGTCCGGATTCGAATCCTGGTGAGGCATGGGTTTTGTGTTTATCTTACGTAACTAGCTGTTTCTCTTGGAACCAGTGACCCTAAATTAGACATGGGCGACTGCTTATAGCCCATTGAGTTGCTCACGGTGGTCGTTAAACCTCCAAACAAACAAAAAGTTTATTGATGAATCTAAGTGCCAGATATGATGCTACAATTAAACTGAGAAGACAAAGTCATTTTTGTTGACGACACAGCCATTTTTGCAAGTTGCTCCTGAAAGCTGCACAGTACAAATTAGGTTTTGAAAAGTCTCCCATGTCAGAAATTTTCTACGTGGAGCGGCTCAGTAAATAACTACTTGGTTTCATTTGCATATGTTAAAAACATTGGAGTAGAGGAGGAAAATTTAAGAGGGTGAAATTTCGAATTCAGAGGTTGAAACCTACGGTACTCAGAAAGTGGTTCCGTGGTTTTTAGATATGAAGAATACTATTTTTTATTTTTGTTTGTTTTAATAAAGTGTTTAAATTAATAACTTTCAGTAGGTATAAATAAAAGCACCGCCACGTTTTTAAGTTCAAACAGCAGAGATTAACATTACGTTTGCATCATATGTGAGTCTACGAACTTTAAGTCCGTTTAACTAACACTTTTGCTATTTTTCCCCTCAAAATATAGAAATCAAATAGGATAAATTAATAATAACCGGAACGAAACTACCACATTTTTTTATACGAAAACGTTTTTTTTTTCAGTATTAATGCCATAACTTAGGTTATCACGAATTCTTTTCATTACGTTATTACTTAAAAAAACGCCTTTTCAGCTCTTTTCTTCTATAACTAAATAAGGAAGCTGATTTAAAAATATCCATTACCGCCAACGAAAGATTAAGTAGCTTAATGTTTTGACGATATTTTACCAGTTTTTTGAAGGGTTAATTTGATGGGGGAGAAATTGACACTGGAAACCTTATTACATCGTAAAAAAAGAGAATATGGTGTTAAGAAAACTAAATCATAGGAAATAAGGCTTATTTTCGAGGATACATTTTTTGTCTTGAAGTTTGAAGATCTCTACGAGTTCCTAAAGCAAGATGCTAACGCCCATCGACAATTTCGAGTAACTTCTCCCAGTGGAGGAATAAAATCAGTACCGTAAAACCAAACACAATGCTCATATGCTACAACTGGGTTTCAAATCTAGATTAAATTCATCGGATGAAGGAGCCAGAAGTCTGCACTTTCACTCGTCGACCGGCATGTAAGAAGGAACGTTCTCACAATAGCGGAAAAAAATTCGGCTTCGCAAGAGAGAAGCAGCAATTTTGTCTCACAGTACATACAGCATGAAAATAGTATTATGTTAGAATTAAAATGACCCTTCATTAAATTCAGCAGCAAAAGACTGACATTAGAAGTGAAGTCGCATCACTTAGACTGCTTTGCACGGAAGCTCGAAATTGGAACCTTTAATATGTTCGCATTTGCGTAATGCATAATTACTGACTCTCGAAGCTGAAAGCTAATAAATGCTCACCCTGTTCCTTGGAAGTAGAAAAAGAACCACCTTACAGTTTAAGCGAGGAGCAGCAACTGATATTCTGAAACAGGAAAGCAGCCTTTTTAGGGGTCCGGTTTTTTTATCAGCCTGCGGTCATCTTTGTTTACGTGCAGTTCACGACGCACTTCGATTGGCTTGAGACATCATGTCGCATGGCAAGTTCTACCCGAAGCTGTGATTAATAGTAATAAAATTTTCTCACGTCGTATGAACTCGTCGTATGATTCGATCCTAAAGCGCATCTAAAAAAGACTTTTCCTTGTTTCATTTCATTTTTATTTTTCAGTTGTGACCATATACACTAATAGTAGTATTATAACAATAGCAATGTAACTAGTGACAACTGGGGAGAACGAGGGAAAAGGCCTGATTTGGCCTAACATAGCCCTCGGCACCCGTAAAAAAGATCATACAAGACAGGAACAGACGTAACTGATTTTCTGATATCATATAAGTAAACTAGTAAGTAGTAAATAGAAATTATAGAGAAAGGTCACCAAGAGTAATTTAGTATTATATTAGTACAAATTTATCCCAATTTCATTTTCCTCCCCTTTTCCCTTCCCCCTTTCCCCCATCAAACAGGAGCAAGCACATGAGAAATGCAAAAGTATATAAGTTGGCCTTAAACCAGTCGGTCAAAGGAAAAAGAGATATACTATGATAGATCTAGTTCTTCCCCATTAAATAGAGTTTTAGTTTTTTCTTAAAAAGGTTAGTATTGTTAATAGCCGTAAGATGGTAAGGAAAAGTATTCCATAATTTAGGACCAGAATAGTTTATGTTATTTTTAAAATTTTCTGTATATGTAAATACCGGTAGTAATTTAAATCTATTTCTTGTTGGGTAAGTATGAGTATGGGTATTAATTTTCATCAAGTCATGATAGAGGTTATATTTTATTCTTTTAAACATGATCTTTCCTAAATTATATTCATGTAGTTGTTGTATAGTTAATATATTAAATGTATTGGGATGTGAAGTTGTTCTATATGTTAAATTGGAAGATTGATTAGTATTAAATTTTAAATCCAATAACCTGATAAACTTATTTTGTAATTTAAGTATATTATATCGTGTTGTTTTTCCCCATGTTGAAATACAGTAAGTAAAATAAGTCTGAATGATGGAATAGTATAACGCCAGCATTAGTTTAGGGGTTAAAGGTCTAAGAGTGTGACTAATAACTCCGATGCTTCTCGAGATTTTAGTTGAAAGTATATGTGTATTCCATTTCAAGTCATCACTTAAAGTGGTACCCAAATACTTATGGCAGGGCACCACCTCAATATCATGCCCCATTAATTTTATTTTCTGTAAGTTAAGTGGAAAAGCAGAGTTTTTTTCTAAAAATCATTATTTTTGTTGTATTCATATTAATAGCCTGATCATTACAGCTCAACCAGTCATTAATTAAAGTGAAATTATTTTCCTACTGAGAAATAAGTGTATTGATGTCATTACCGTATAATAAAATAGTAGCATCATCAGCGTATAGTTGTATATCAGTATGTTCTAATAATTTAAAAATATCATTAATATAAATATTAAAAAGTAGAGGAGCAAGAACTGATCCCTGCGGTACACCTGAAAACATGTGTCCGAATATAGATTTCATAAGATTAATCTGTGCATACTGTCATCTTTGAGATAAAGAACTCTTAAAAATATCAAGAAAGGTACCTCTAATTCCAATGTCATATAGCCTCTGCACCAGAATTTGATGATTTATTGTATCGAAAGCCTTTGAAATATCAATAAAGAGAGCAAGAGTTTAGTTATTGTGTAATAAATTAGATTGAACATTATTGATTAGGTTCAGTAAAGCTATTTCAGTTGAACTATTATGTGTAAAGCCAAATTGATTTTGATGTATAATATTATATTTAGTAATGAAATCAAGTAGTCTCGTGTAGATTAACTTTTCAAAAATTTTAGTAAATATTGTTTGATTAGCAATTGGTCTGTAATTATTAGCATCTGTTGTTGTACCAGATTTATATTTAGGAGAGACCTTTACAATTTTCATTAGATCTGGAAAAATACCTGTTTCAATAATTCTATTAAATATGTGTAATAAAGGATCAACAATATATATCATCATCATCATTGTCAACCATTATCAATCCACTGCTGGACGAAGGTCTCCCCAAGTTTCCTCCACAACGGTCTGTCTTGTGCCAGTCTCCTCCATGTCACTCCCGCATATTTACGAATTTCATCCACCCATCTCCCATGTGGTCTTTTTCTGGGTCTTTTCCTGTCCCTTGGAATCCAATCTAAAATTTCGGCTGTCCATCTATGGTCTGTCCTTCTGGCAGTATGTCCAGCCCATTGCCATTTCAGGGATTTAACTCTGATCATGATGTCTTCCACTCTCGTCATTTTTCGGATCCACGAGTTCCTCTTCTTATCTCTCCTGGTTATACCAAGCATGCACCTCTCCATGCTTCTTTGAGTTGTCTGCAGCCTTTGTATGTCTCTTTTAGTTAAGGTCCACGTCTCTGCACCATACGTAAGCACTGGAAGGATGCATTGATCAAACACTTTTCTTTTAAGACATAATGGCATATTGCTCTTGAAAATTATGCTGTTTCTTCCAAAAGCTCTCCAGGCAAGTTTTGTACGCCGATTAATTTCTTCATCAATGTGACCCTCACTTGATATCTGCTGTCCAAGATAAACATACGTGTCTGTTATCTCCAGTTTTTCTCCATCAATCGATAAATCTTCATTTCTTGTAAAAGCATTGAACATCACTTTTGTCTTCTGAAAGTTCATTTTTAATCCCACTTCTTTACTCTTGTCAGCAAGTTCCTGGATCATACTCTGCAGCTCTGATGGGGTAGTTGCAAAAATGACTATGTCATCAGCAAAACGAAGGTGGGTTAGATCATCTCCATTAATCTTTATCCCTTTGTTTTCCCAGTTCAGTGATTGAAAGACATTTTCCAATGTGGCATTAAAGAGCTTCGGAGATATGGTGTCACCTTGTCTCACTCCTTTCCAATTTTTATGTGTGTTGTATTTTCAAACAGCCGAATCTTTGCACTTGCATTTTCATAGATGTTATTAATAATATTAATGTATGCATCTTCAATACCGCAGGATTTCAGAGCCGTGGTAACTGCTGATGGTTTCACCGAATCAAAGGCTTTTTCATAATCGATAAAAGCCATGCACAATGGAAGTTCATATTCCCTCGCTCTTTCAATTAGTTCTCTCAGTACGTGGATATGATCTATTGTGCTGTAGCCACTCCTGAATCCAGCTTGTTCTCTCGGTTGAGCCATGTCCAGTGTTACCTTCAAGCGGTGTGAAAGAACTTTAGTGAAGATTTTATAAACCACTGATAGGAGGCTGATAGGTCTGTAGTTCCTGAGGTCCTCAATGTCACCTTTTTTATGTAGCAGGATCATTGTAGCATTGTTCCAATCCTCAGGAATCTTCCCTTCATTAAGGCATCGAGTGAAAATTTGGGCGAGTACTGTTTCAATTTCTCCACTTGCTTCTTGTATGATGTCTATAGTAATTCCATCTTCTCCTGGAGCTTTCCCCCGCTTCATGTTCTTGATTGCATGAGCAACTTCTGCTGGGAGGACTGGAAGAACTCTGGTACCTTTCATGATGTCTGGAGTACATGTATCATCCCTTTCGTATAATTTGGAGTAGAAATCTTTCACTCTTGTCAAAATTTCGCCTCTATTTCTTGTTATAGAACCATCTTCTTTTCTCAGAGCCATAATCTGTTTTCTTCCCTTACTGAGATGTCCCTTTGCTATCTTTAGGCTTTGGTTGTTTTCAATTGCTTTCCTCATTAGCTCACAGTTGAATTTCCTTACGTCTTCAGTATATATAAGAGGTAACAAATGATATGATTTTTGGGTTAGTGTCATCATGTCCTGGCCCCGAAGTTTTATTAATATTTTGTATTGTAGTTAGTATTTCCAATCTAGTAATTTTGAAAAAATAGACAGAATTAGCTCTATTTGTGGTTATAGGTTGAGCCGTGAACGAAGCACCGCTCTAACGTATGTTTGCAACTATAGCCTGAGGACTAGAAACAAAGTGATCATTAAGTTCATTTGCTATTTGAGAATTGTCTAAGATCTTGATATTATTTTTCATTAAATAAGGTGGTAATATCTCTGTGTTATTCCTACCCATAAGGAAGTTACGATTTCTCCAAGTTAAGCGAATATTATTTTGTGAAAAGATTCCAAAGTAATTGTTCCTCTTCAATTTCCTCAGTTTAGAGTTTAATTTATTTCTAAATGTCTTGAATAAGAGAAAATTCGATTGTTGTCTAGATTTGAGAAAATTAAAGAACATTTGGTTTTATTTATTTGATTTAAGCAGTGCTTAGTTGACTACTGGTTGCGTTCTTTTTTAATTTTATTTTTTTGAAATTTAATCTGGAATGCTTGATTATATAGAGAGATAAAAGTTAGTAGGAAGTTATCAAAAGCTATATCTGGATTAGAGATTTGTGTGACACTTTGCCAATTCTCATGCTGTATAAGATTTATAAAAAGTTGGTTATTAGTCTGATTAAACAAGCGATAAGTAAATTTCATTAATGGCTGTAATACTTTTTTCGAATAAGTGAATGTTAGAAATATTGGCCAATGATCACTAAAACCATAAATTATAATTCCTGAAGCAATCTTGTCTTCTGAAACATTTGTGACAGCAAGATTAATTATTGTGGCGGTTTGTGTAGTAATTCCAGCAGTTTCCCGAGTTGTATTATGAAATTCAGTTGCCGAAATTGAATTGAGAAAGTCAAGTGAATTAGAGCTAATCTGAGAGATATCTTTGTTAAAGTCTCCTACAGGGTACCCACAATGTCTTCTTTCCCCCCTGTAATAAGAAATGTAAGTGAGCTATGTATCTGTTGTATGATGTATATGTTGAGTTATTTGTTGAGGCATCCTTAAGCATCCAGTGGATCCGTTTGGGCTCCGTCATTCTCGTGACAGAGAATAATTTTACGCCATGTTCTGTGAGGCATTTTCCGAAGCAGTTGCGGGGTGATACGAGAGAAAGCACGTCTTACTGCTTGTTTAAGTTCATCAGTGGTTTGGTAGCGCTGCTGTACAACAGCCTCCTTTATGAAACCTCAAAGGGCATTATCACACATTGAGAGATCTGGGCTTCGAGGTGGCCATTCAAGCGGAGCGGGCAGCACTGCCGAACCTCGGCCGATAAAACGATCCTGAAAGACCTCACCAAGGTATTCCCGTACAGCGGTTGCGTAATGGGTGGGTGCCCCATCCTGTTGGAACCATACGTTATTCAGAATGCCAAGATTTCGAAGTTGTGGCACAAACCAGGTTTGCAGTATGTCCAGATAAGTTATCTGATTCAATGAAACATCAAAGAAATACGGTCCAAACAGATGTAGACTATTAATTGCAGCTCATATCATGACATGCGGAAGATGATGTTCCAATTCTTCGACATAATGTGAGTTTTCCTTGCACCAGAACACACCGTTCTGTCATCGACAGCTGCGGGTTATCGCACATTCATAACTGAAAATGACCTTTCCACGTTTTGGGATTATGGCAAATGTCTGAAACATCATTGCACATTCATTCCGTCTGCGGTTTAAATCGATGTCTGATAACTCCTGAACGAACATCGGGCGATATGCGTGAAAATTCAGGTCATTCTTCATGTGCTTATGCAGTGTCGATCGTAGTATTCCAAGCTCCGCTGATCGTTTGCGGAGCGACTTCGTCGGTGACCTGATAATTGATTCCTCGACCGCTTGACACTGTTGCACTCTGGTTGATGGCCTTCCCGTTCGTGGTTTATCCTTGATGTTGCCTGCTTCGAAGAGTTTATGTTCCCACCGCAGAAGAGTCTGTTTTGGAGGAACCACTTTGTCGAATCGTTGCTGGAAATCGGCACGCACGTCACGCATTGTCTTCCCTGAGTGTGGACGTTCGTGTACCCAAACACTAACAACAATCCGCTGTTCCAGGGTGTATTCGCTTTTATCACACATGGTTCCGGTACCTAATCTGTAAATAAACACAATACAGACCATAACTCAACATATACATCATACAACAGATACATAGCTCACTTACATTTCTTATTACAGGGTGGACACCCTATAGAATAAATATGACATTGAATAAATAAACAAGACTATAGAATAAATAAACAAGACATTGTGGACACTCTATAGAATAAATATGTTTTTATCTGTTAAATTGAGATAATTTAAGATATTTGTAAATTTTTGGATGAAGAGCGTTATGTTCGTCGACGGAGGTCGGTAGCAAACTGAAATAACATTATATTGATTTTCTATAGTTAAAATCTCAAGTGTGTCATCAATAAATGTAAAGTTTTGAGCTTCTGTGAAACATTGGTAAGTGTCTCTGACGTAGTGATTCGTTAAAATTAAGCCGACTTTCGCGCCTGAACGAATTCATCGTGTGTTCATCAGAAACTTAGATTAAAGAATAGCACGGTTTGTTCAAATTCTACAGTACATCTTGGCAGAACGCTGGTGCGAGAGCGAGTCAGAAAGATGTTTCTTACAGATTAAATCAAGCACCCTGTGACGTACCTGCCAGCAGGACGCACATGACATAAAGGCAGATAGGAATCAGAATACATGTCTGCGTAGCTCAGTTGGTAGAGCTGCTTGTTCCGGAATAAGCGTCCTCGGGTTCGAACCCGCACCCGTGTATAGTGAAAAATAACATATATCATCAGGGACGGATTGGCCCACCAGGACACTGGGATATTTACCGGTGGACCACTCGAGAAATGGCCCACTGTTTCTCGTATTCTTTGTCTGGGTTGTTTGAAAAGAACAAATAATCATTTCGGTACTTATGAATAACAATCCAAACTTCATTTGAGGTTTATATTATCTGTCTAAAATATTACTGTCTTAAAAAAATGATGTTTCATTCTATCTACATATGTATGTATATGTTGAGCGTTTGCTCTAAAATGACAAAGCAAAATTTTCTCTGTTTCAATGAAAACTTTGTCGGGACCAAGCACGCTGACTTACTCTTAACCCCGTTAAGAGCAAGTCTAAATAAACATCGAGTTTATATTAGGTGGAGACACCACTCCTATCCACGCAGGACTGGCCGCCATAAGTCACCGCCCGTACGCCAAGTGACGTCATACGCAGGCACGACGCAGCCGCAGTAAGGAAGTTGCTTTGAAACCAATGGAACAAAAGCTTCTAGGCGTATAGACAGATAAAATGAGTAATTCAATAATCTTTATCTATCATACACAAGCTTACTGTTTCATCAGCGGTATAATTTAGTTCTTTTTTGCCTGTTTGTGACGTCACGCCAACGATTAGCTGTGACCTATAACGGCAGAGTCAGTGGTGTCTCCATCTAATATAAGCTCGATGTAAATAAATTAAGCTAACATCGGTTAAGAGTTGGTCATTGGATTAGATATATTATTTAACTACGGTTAAGCGTCTGCCAAAGGGACATTGATGGGCTTTATCCTCATTCGGTAATCTTGAAGGAGGCACTAAAAATAATTTTGATGGTCCATCATGACTACACCCTTATCCACGTAAAGGCATAGAGTTCAAAACGATTCTTTGACAGAGATGTTCCGAAATCTGTGTCACACTCACATTTATCTTAAAAAACAACAACGATTTAACGGTATTGGTTCATGGATCAAAATTGTAGTACATGAGTTAAAATATTGGCTGGACTTAAAAAAGGCGTCTCTTCAAGTAGGTGGTATGAATACCGTTGTCGCAGTACACGATCAGCGACTAAATAAATATAATTATCTAATACAACACCCTGTTTTGAGCATGGTTTGATACGCTATATTCAATCACGAGTGGATTTTTAAAATTGTTTCACACTTAAATTGCTACTAAAATTTATTCACGACTGAATTAGTTTTACTATACATATTTCAGCAATTATATTTCGTCCAGAAGTTAGCAAATTTTTTTTTCATGAGAGTATGAGTTGTTTTCCTGTGGGTACGTGTGTTTCTGTAGTGAACCACAAGATTAAAATTCCCGGTCTAATTTCGTCAACCCAATCCACCCCTGTATACCATACTTAGCTGTGTGGTTCTTCTGATAAAATTAGCAGTAAGCAGCTGTCGAACCACGTAGTTTTTTTAAAACACGTTTTAACTTTATTAGCTTTATTTTAAATGGTTAAACAAGTAGCTAACTAATTGGCTAATGTTCTTAGACAGCTTCGTTACACATAAATCATACTGTGGCGTATGTATATGACGTCATCATTTTGTGTGCACCACGTATCATGAAACCGCAACCGTCGCGTGTGTGGCGTGACTCGAAGCACCAAGCTGAGACAATAAGGACTTATAACGAAGTGAATTTCTCCGTCATTTTTATCCGCGCCGGGGTTCGAACCCGGGTCCACTCATTCCGGAATAAGTTGCTCTACCAATTAACCTACGCGGACATGCATTCCGATTCCTATCTGCCTTTATGTCGTGTGCGTCCTTCTGGCAGGTACGTCACATCTCCTGGTACGTTACATCATCTCCCCCTTATTTTTCTTTTTTCTTTCGAAGTGCTGCTCATATTTTTCCTATCTCGCGGTGTGGAAATAACATCACACCAATGCGAGATTTTGAACGGTCAGGTCATCCGGATAGTTCGGGCGCCATTATACCGAATTGAATTTCTCCGTCATTTTTATCCGCGCCGGGGTTCGAACCCGGGTCCACTCATTCCGGAAGAAGTTGCTCTACCAATTAAGCTACGCGGACATTTTATTCTGATTGCTATCTGCCTTTATGTCGTGTGCGTCCTGCTGGCAGGTACGTCACATCTCCTGGTACGTTACATCATCTCCCCCTTATTTTTCTTTTTTTTTCGAAGTGCTGCTCATATTTTTCCTATCTCGCGGTGTGGAAATAACATCACACTAATGCGAGATTTTGAACGGTCGGGTCATCCGGATAGTTCGGGCGCCATTATAACGAAGTGAATTTCTCCGTCATTTTTATCCGCGCCGGGGTTCGAACCCGGGTCCACTCATTCCGGAATAAGTTGCTCTACCAATTAAGCTACGCGGACATGTATTCTGATTCCTATCTGCCTTTATGTCGTGTGCGTCCTTCTGGCAGGTACGTCACATCTCCTGGTACGTTACAGACTTCAAACAACAATAACACTGCATCTAGGCGACCATTATGTTGGTATTAATATGTCTTATTTTTTTGTATCTGCCCCGTACTTCGAGTCACGCCCCGCTCACTATCATATAGTTATGTTGGTGTATTCACCATGACTGCCGCAGAAATATAAACGAAATATAATTGCTGAACGACAATCTCCGTTCATTAGTTGTTTTTTTTATTGGAGGTTTAACCACCGCCGTGAGCAACTCAATGGGCTATAAGCAGTCGCCCGTCCCTAATTTAGGGCCACTGGTTCCAGGAAAGGGAGAGAGCCAGTACCGTAAGACAAAAACAACATCCATGCCTCGCCGGGATTCGAACCCGGACCCATCTCGGACGAATGATCAGAAGCCATCGCTTAGACCACTGCGCCACCGATTCCTTCGTTAAAAACTTGACTATTTTTTTCTACAGGAGGAAATTCAGAACAGGCCATGAACTAAAAAATAAAACATATAGTAACAGAACGGTTGCCTATACTTCGATTCATCCTAAGATGACACTGAAAAGGAAGCTACGTGAAACCTATCGCCGCGACTAAAAGTAGTTCCCAATATTTTCCGTGAAAACCAACGCATTTATTGCCCAGAATCGTACTATACGTATATTGTCCTAGTTGTTTACTTATAAGTACACTACCAGGGGAACCCGGTATTTCCCGGGTAAATATTCGTGAAATCACGAAGTTCAGCGGGTGAAATTTTATGAATGAAAAATATTTTCCTGTAATTTTCCCGTTAATACCAAATTTGGTGGTTCTAAATTGAAAACTGTAGAACTTTTTTCGAAAATTTTGTATGGGGGCCCCTTGATCCCCCGGCTTCGACCCCTTCTAAAACCTGTCTACGGTCTAAGTCAGAGTATCATGAGATAATATACCAAATTTGGTGGTTGTAAATTGAAAACTGTAGAACTTTTTACGAAAATTTTGTATGGGGGCCCCCTTGACCCCCCCCGGACTCCGACTCCTTACAAAAATTGTCTACGATCTAAGTCAGAGTATCATGAGATAATATACCAAATTTGGTGGTTGTAAATTGAAAACGGTAGAACTTTTTACGAAAATTTTGTATGGGGGCCTTTTGACTCCCAGGCTCCGACCCCTTCCCAAAACCATGTACGGTCTAAGTCAGAGTACCACGAGATAGTATACCAAATTTGGTGGTTCTAAATTGAAAACTGTAGAAATTTTAAGCAAAATAACGAAAATTTTGTATGGTGGCCCCCTTGACCCCCCCCCCCCCCACCGCCCCGGCTCCGATCCCTTCCCAAACCCTTCTACGGTCTAAGTTAGAGTACCATGAGATAGTATACCAAATTTGGTAGTTCTAAGTTGAAAACTGTAGATTTTTATAGCGGACAAACAAACAAGCATACAAACAAACAAATATACAAACTTTCACTTTTATATATATAGATTACCATATTTTTCTCTCAATTTTTCTAAGTCTTGAAAATCGCTTCCCAGAGCATAGAAAAACACTTTTTATTGAAGAGTTACTAATTGCTCACTAATTAGTGATCTCACTAAATTAGCATGTAAAAGAATATCCCCGACGAGAAATTGTTATATGCTTCGAGAATTTTATATGATTCTAATGCCTCTTACTGTTGTATGGTAATGGCGCTTCGACAAAGACGAAGTAATAAAAAATATTTACTATTTGCACTTCTGGAAAACTTTTCGCGTTACCTTCGAAGATTCTTACATTCAGCACATAGGGATCTTTTCCTTCAATCTCATTATTTTTTTCCAAATACCGCATTTTGTACTCGAAAGTTAAACTTTCAAAGTAAAACACCATCATTTCAACAGGGACTGGTTGTCCTTCACTTACGTAACGTTACTAAGGCTCTTTGCCATGATGAAAGTCACGTGTCTGCTGCATCCTCATATGCAGTGAAAGCCACGAAAGAATACGAACGGCGGTTTTTTCTTTGACTTGTCACTAAAATCGTTACTGCTCGGCTCCCTTCTGTCATAGATTTATGTTTCATACACCTAAACCTTCCTCGATAAATGCTCTATGGAATGGTGAAAACCGCATCAAAATGCGTCCAGCGATTCTCGAGTTTAGACCGAACAAACAGACAGACGCCTACTGGGGACTTTATTTTATACTGTGTCTAGATATACTGTAGTTATTTTAGACAAATCTAAAAATGATCTATTTTTCAGAAATTAAGTTTTAAAATTAAACCAATACACGCGTGAGTAGATATGCAGTGTTTGGAAGACAAGGATGCCAATGAGTTGTTGGGGGAAGTGCTATACAGCTGCTAACAGCAGGACACAGTGGGGAGTGACGCAGATGAACATAACTCTCTGCCGTCCCCGAAGGCTCAGTGAGTGCGTAGGCTCTTGTACCTTATACTGCAGTTGTCACTTATGGTGAATCGGAGTGTTGCTATTGCTTGAGTCTTTCTTACTAATGCTGTGTTGTTATTGCTTGAGTCTTTCTTACTATTGCAGTGTTGTTATTGCTTGAGTCTTTCTTACTATTGCAGTGTTGTTATTGCTTGAGTCTTTCTTACTTCTTGCTTCGAGTCACGCCACACAGGCGACGGTTTCGGTTTCTTGTTAAACTGTGCACACAAAATGGTGACGTCATATGCTACGCCACAATACTTTAGAGATGAGTAAACAAATGGTCAGTTAGAAAGAATCAGCTATTCACATACGCAATTCCAAAAGTTTATTATGTACTTCAGGACATCAATGTAATCCAGTGCCAGAATAAAATCTCCCTGGAATCAACACAGATATCAATCGTATGATATTGATACATATTCGTCGATCATATATATATATCAACAATTTTCATCTCTTTTGTAACATCAACATTTAACAATCTTTCAATATTTCTGCAAATCTCTACTACTGCAAACTATTCAAATTCAATCTCGCCATTTTTATTTTTCTCTGACTCATTGTCGGTGCTGCCAAGTTGTAAAAACTGTTTCCTAGAAATAATGCGCCGTTCAGTGAGAAAGCGTTAAACGAGAAGTAACTAAATTTACATAGGAAAACAGAAACTCAAAAGGAAGGTTAAGTAGAGGCATACAGCACAACGTACAACAAAGCATCTATTTTTTTTTCACTTTATTTCTTGGCACTAAAACTGTAAAAAATTAATATTTTCATTCAGGCTTTAAACTTTTATGCTGTTACTCTTTGCATTTTTCTACTTTGTTACCTTTATGAACACTGATGAAAATTTAAGGCACAAAAAAGATCCTGAATAACGCCTTCATTGGAGAAGAAACAAGAAAGATGACACCGAGTTTTCGGTTGTAATGAGCGCGTTTTTTGAGTCCATTCGGACGCCAATTAAATTTATCAAAGCTATTCAAAGTCAATGAAACCGATTTGAAAAACAATAGTATCTGACAAAAGAAAGAAGTTTCCCCATCGGGTTTTTAATCCCGCAGATATTGCTGTAAACAGAATCATGAGCTTACGCCCTCTGGTTGCAGACTTGTGCGTTAAGAAAAAATTGAATTCATATGAGAAACATTTCGCAGCGGAAACTCTCTCCAACAAAGAAAGAACTTTTCAAATCGGACTCTTCGAAGCAGAGATATGGACAAATATAAGATATGCATTTACGGCCCCTGGCGGGAAAGCAATGCATTATTTTAGGAAGAAAGTATTATCAAAATGTTTTTAAATGTGAGCGGCATCGGTCCAAGAAAAAAATCAGTCGAGTTTTCAGCAACATTTGAGGAGCTGGTGTATTTTCAGCATCATTTGAGGAGCTCAAATGTTGCTGCAAATACACCAAAAGCAGAAACGTTCCCTGGAAGCCAAACCATTCTTTACCAAATATTAGATATTATATGTAAACCATTTCCCATCAGGAACTGTATGCGATAGAGGAAGAATTTTTCAAATTGGAGTTTTAGAATCTGAAATGTCGGGGAAAACGAAAATTAACTTTAATGCCCCCTAGCGGAAAGTCTATGAATAATTTGAAAACTTTTAAATAACACGAAAAACATTTTGCACCGGAAACGTTATCCAATAAAGAAGGAATTTTTCAAATCGGACTCTTAGCAGTAGAGATATTGACAAAAATAAGATATATATCTACGCCCCCTGGCGTAGAAAGCATGCATTATTTTAAGAAGAAAATATTCCTAAAAAGTTTGTCGACGTGAGTAGTATCAGTCCACAAACGAATTTTTTTTCAATCGAGAATTTAGAAGCTCAGATTTTGCTGCAAATACCTCAGAAGCGGAAATTAAGACTTACGCCCTCTGGTGGACAAACCATTTTTACCAAAATTAGAAATATATGCAAAGGATTTCCCATCAGGAGTTGTATCCGGTGCAGAAAGAATTTTTCAAATCGGAGTTTTAGTAGCAGAGATATCTGGAGAAACGCAATTTATCTTAACGCTCCCTAGCGGAAAGTCTATGAATTGCTTGAAATTTTTGAAATTATATGAAACACATGTCACACCGGAAACTATATCAAATAAAGAACGAGATTTTCAAATCAGACCATTAGAAGCAGAGATATTGACAAAAATATGATATACATCTACATTCCTTGGCGGAGAAACCACACAATACTTTAAGAACAAAATATTCCGAAAAGGGTTATCGACGTGAGTGGCATCGGTCCACGAAAGAATTTTTTCCATCGAGATTTTAGAAGCTCAGATTTTATGGCAAATACATCAGAAGCAGAAATTAACATTTACGACCCCTGGTGGCCAAAGTATGCTTTACCAAAAATTAGAAATATATGCAAAAGTTTTTTCATCAGGAGCTGCTTACGCTGTAGTAAAATTATTCAAATCGGAGTTTTAGAACAAGAGATATCGGGGAAGACGTAATTTACTTTTACGCCGCCTAGCGGAAAATCTGTGTGTAACTTGAAAAAGTAACTATACCTAAAATACTCTTCGACATAAATGGAATCGAAAGATAACAGAATTCTTAAATCGGATGTTTAGAAGTAAATATATGGAATAAAATGTATTTTGAATTCGACATCATCTGCATTTACGCCCTCTAGCGGCGAAATTGTACATCGTCAAAAAAAAAAAAAAAAAGAAAAGTGAAGGATCATCACTCACATATTTCAAGCTTCCCGGTGCAAAAAGAGTTTTTTCAAATCAGACTAATAGTTGCAAAGATATGGTGTCTACAGGCGGACGGACAAACCGATAAAATAAGCACAATCATTTTTTACAAAAGACGTGCTAAAAATACGAACTGCCATGTTATGGGTAAAATATGAGATGCTGAAGAGCAATGAAAACGTACTGGAAACTCAAACTGGATCCTATTTTTTTATTAGTACTCATGTCATCTTCCCAAGAGTTTACTTCTATGTCATCGCAGAAGTTTTGCCACTCTTTTCTTCCTCTTTTTGGTTAAATTATTTTCTTCAGACACAGGTTGTGGAGCATCACGTGCTTCTTCTTTCTATGCTTCGGTTCCCTAACGAACTTTATAGATATCTAAAGCTATGTGAAGTCATCTGTCCATAATTCAGGGCCCCTGTTTCCGGAGCAGTGTTCAAACCAGCGCCGTACAACAAACACACCACCCGTGCTCAGGCGTGTCGCCCGAACATGGGTGGTGTGTTTTTTACATTGAGGGGCTGGTAGGAGATGAACACGGCTTAGTTTTTTAATACTAGGGGATTGAACAGGGCTTATTTTTTTACTTTCTTGTACTCACCCCAAACATCCTCTTCCGTAATAAAAAAATAAATGAAACTGCAGAATTAAAAAATTGTTAGTTGCCAATTTTAATTTAATTGTGCTTTAAATTTAAAATAATTAAATTGATTTAATTTCATTTCCAACCAATGGAACTCCGATGTTCAGTTTTAGGATTACTTTTAGCGCAGTATTAAAATTATTTTAATGTTGATCATCTTTGATGTTTTATTGAGAAAATTGAGGTGGTACCCGTTTGCTTTCCGGCGGAGAGAAGTATTGAGCAGTGCTGCAGGGGAGTTAAGGGCAAATAAGAGCAATAAAACTGTTCCGATGAAGCAGTGGTCTAAGCGCTGGCTTCTGATAAATAATTCTTCCGAGATGGGTGCGGATTTGAATCCCGGTGAGTAATGGATGTTGCGTTTGTCTGACGCCACTGGCTCTCTCCCTTCCCTGAAATAAGTGGCCCTAAGTTAGTGACGGGGAACTGCTGATAATCCATCAAGTTGCTAACGGAGTCGTTAAACCCTCAAACAAAAAAAGGGGGGGGGGGCAATGTAGGGAGAGAGAGAGATCCGCAGCAGAGCAAGATAACTAGGTCTGTACCAAATTCAGCGTACGACGTCCGAAATCTCTGAACATCCCAATTGATTTTTTTTTTATTGCAGGTTTAACGACCACCGTGAGCAACTCAATGGGCTATAAGCAGTCGCCCGTCCCTAATTTTGGGTCACTGGCTCCAGGGAAGGGAGAGAGCCAGTGCCGTAAGACAAACACAACATTCATGCCTCACCGGGATTCGAACCCGGACCCCTTTCGAACGAACGATCAGAGGCCATCGCTTACCACTACACCACCGGGGCGGCCCCAATTGATTTCCACGTCGTCCATACGCATACAGTGCTGCCAAATCTTGAGAAGAACCTATGGCTGAAAACTAAATAAATAAATAAAAGAAACCGCATTACACATCCGACGATTTGTGGGACATATTCCTAAGGAAGAGGAGACTCCTCACGCGTTCTTCGATATCATATAATGGTACATATTGTACATATGATTGATCAATGATTTAAAATAATATTGATAACATTCCGAATTTAGTAAAGGTTTCAATTTTTTTTAAAACTTTAACGGAAAACTGGTTTGGAGATCATTGTAAGATTATATTGGAGGAGCTCCAAATGCGGTTAGTGGAGCTTCATCTTCCTTTTAAATGGTCTAGCGACGCCCCTGCTTATAACGTCCTTAGGGTCCAGTTTGGACGATTAGTCGGTATTCTGAGTCTCTAACTACTCCTTACCTAGTTATGCATTTAATTAGGCGCTGTTACCATTTATGGAAACGTATCTGGAACTCTGTTTTTGGAATACTCTTGAGTTCTTTTGTTGCGTTAAGCTGGATGTCAGAACTGTCGAAAAATCTTCCTCCCTTTCATGGCAGTTGTTATTTCTTTGTGAAGAGCCAAAAATCAAAAGAGGCTAAGTCAGGTGAATAAGGTGGATGATCCAATTTTGTAATTGCTTTCTTAGCCAAGAAGTCCCAAACACTGAGCGCATCAAGGCTTGGGCAGTGGCGTAACTAGCACAACGTGCGCCCCACCCCCACCTCCCCCCGCAAGATTCACTTCAGCCCCCTAAGCGCAGTGATTTTCCCAGGATTTCGAACACGAGGGAGAATGCATTTTTCGCGGTGTGTGTGTGTGGTGGTGGTGGTTAGGAAGTCAAGGAGAGTGTCTGCAAAAGTAATGGGGTACCTAGAGCCCGGTATTTTTAACCTTTTAGGTAATAGATTTGACAATGCGTGTAATTGCTTTGTCCAAAAATAAAATAAATCACTTGAAGAAATCACCCTCTTACACACTGCAGATTTGCGGCTGCTGTGAATAAATGTTCACGCCTGTCGTGCACGTAATCCTAGGTAACTGATTGTTTCCCCCACATCCTCCACCGGGAATCCCACTGTGGCCTCTCGCTTTTCCTCAGCAGTGCAGGCGATTGGAGAACGATCGTATTATTTGCAACCCATTGCAGAGCAATCGTATTACAACCCGAAGTCAAAGAGCCGAACACTTTCAATCTGTAGGACATTCAGTGCTTTAAAAGTGAAAGTAGGCATTTATTTAAGTAAAGCTAAATACATCTTAAAGCAAAATATGAATCTTTGGGTTAATTATTGTGCGTGTTCGAATTTTTTCATAAAACTATAACTGGCAGCAGCAGTACGCCTCTTCGTTACCTGCGCCTCCCCCACCCCGCAGACGCGGGGTGGTAGTTACGCCACTGTAGACATTACTTGATGGTAAGTGATGTTCTGTCTAGCTGGTATTCAATAAATAAATGAGCAGATCTTCCGAGGTCTAGTGGAATCGATGCCACGCCGGGTTCAAATAATTATCACGATGGAAGACGGCTGACCACACTATTTACGAGGTGTTACAATTTAATTCTCGGAATGGTTGCGTAATGTCGCCTTTGTGGCGATGCGGGCAGAATCCCGTTGTTTGAACATGTTTCAAATAGCCCATGCGTTAACTCAAACTGGTAGAGCCCGTGAAAAGTTTGTCCGCGACGGACATTGAATCCGGAGTAAGTCGCTCTCCCAACTGAGCTACGCGGACAGAATGCCACGCTGCTGATTTTTGTCGTTTTTACACACGTTTTCACCTCTGCAGTAAGTCACATCATCTCCCTCTTACTTTTTTTTTTTTTTTTTTTGAAACGAAGTGGGATTTTTTCATTAATTCCAAACAATGCGTGGAAAAAACTACACACATTTTTCGAAGAACCAAACGGCCAGTGGATCCCTTTTCCACAATTGGGCGCCAATGTGAAAACACAAGTTTGTCGGCGACGGGCATCGAACCTTTGTCACCTCACTCTGGAGTAAGTTGCTCTCCCAACTGAGCTACGCGGACAGAATGCCTCGCTGCAGATTTGTCGTCTTGACCCATATTTTCACCACCGTAGTAACGTCACAGGCCATTCGTCAGGGAGCAGTTGCGTAAGCAATGTAAGTCTGTGTGTGAGTTTTGAGGAAAAAATGAAAGGTTAAAATTTAGAGCAGGGCGTTAACATCTAATTCTGGGTCATGATCATTAAAAGTGCTACTGAAACGTTAGAGCCATTGAAAGTGACGTATGGTAAGGATGCTATTAAAATTAAGTGTCTTTAAGTGGCATAGAGCCGAAAGAAAGCAACGCTAACAGTTCAAGACCATGCTTGTGTATTTTTTTGACCCCAAGGGAATAGTTCATTACGAATTCATTGAACAGGGACAAATTGTCAACCAACAATGCTATTTAGAGGTGTTGAAAAGGTTACGGGAATCGGTTAGAAGGAAAACAGCTGACCCGTGGCTGACAATGTTCCAGGTCCACATAGCTACTGAGCGAGGTACAGGCATGAGCAGACGAATGCTGCATTTCATAAATGTTAAATGGGATTTAAATCAGGAGAATCTGGAGGACAGGGAAGCACCCGAAACGCTTGCGCATGGCTCTCGAACCATTCCAGCACAGTGACACTCTTGCGACACTAGACCTTGTTCTGCTAAAACAGCCCAGTGCTATCTGCATGCACGATCATCATGTCGGAAAACAATTTGTATGGAACAATGCCGAGGTAGAATCTAGCAGTAAGGATGGGCTCAAAGGGGGTGACGGGGACTAAGTGATGTTCCCCTCACACCGGAACAATTCCCATACCATGATACTTCCATTGCAGGCTTGTTTCTGTCCAGCCGTGCAGTCAAGTCTGTCCGAGTTGTAGATAATATGCACCCCTTCATTGAGCATGTAAAAGCTGAAACATCATACTGCTGAGACATCGTTCGAATTCAAGACTTTGAGAAACGATATGTCGCAATAAACGCAAGAGAATAAGGGAGCTCACGGAAACATTTATATTTATCGCAATCTGTGATTTATGCATTCTGACGTCACAGATGTTAATTTGCGTAAGATTATGCAGGATTGGGCTTTCGACGTCACATTCGACTTGCGTTTTCCACGTTTCGGTAGAATGTCATACGATTGGATACTAATTAATAACAAGGAACTGTACACCAATTACACTTAAAATAGTACTAGTGATCCGAATTTCTTGGCGTAAAATATAAATAAAAGTTTCCAAGCTTTCGCACATGAACCAGATGGCTTTTTCAAGAAAGTAGACAGCTAACTACAAACTGGATAATGGAACACTTCAACAATTTGAACGTTCTGGGTTCATTAGTTCATGAACCCAGAACAGCTCTTGTTGAGGAGTAGTAATTAATCTGTGATTTATGTCAGAAAGCATAAATCACAGATTGCGATAAATATACTTACATATGTTGAAGTGTTTCCATTATCCAGTTTGCTGTTATCTATCTACTTTCCTTAAAAAATCCATCTGGTTGATGTGCGAAAGCTTGGAAACTTTGATTTATATTCTACACCAAGAAATTCGGATCACTAGTACTATTTCATTACATACGTTTGTACCCTGCAGAGCTCATTACATACGTTTGTACCCTGCAGAGCTTCATTACATTCGCTTGTACCCTGCAGAGCTTCATTAGATTTGTTTGTACCCTGCAGAGCTCATTACATTCGCTTGCACTCTGCAGAGCTTCATTACATTCGTTTGTACCCTGCAGAGCTTCATTACATTCGTTTGTACCCTGCAGAGCTTCGTTAGATTCGTTTGTATTCTGGAGAGCTGCATTACATTCGTTTACTACATGCAGAGTTTCATTACATTCGTTTACGCCATGCAGAGCTTCATTACATTCGTTTGTACCTTGCAAAGCCTATTACATTCGTTTGTACCCTGTAGAGCTTCATTGCATTCGTTTGAACCCTGTAGAGCTTCATTGCATTCGTTTGCACCCTGCAGAGCTTCATTGCATTCGTTTGTACCCTGCAGCGCTTCATTAAATTCGTTTGCACCCTGCAGAGCTTCATTACATTCGTTCACGCCATGCAGAGCTTCATTACATTCGTTTGTACCTTGCAGAGTCTATTACATTCGTTTGTACCCTGCAGCGCTTCATTAAATTCGTTTGCACCCTGCAGAGATTTATTACATTCGTTTGCATCCTGCAGAGCTTCATTGGTTCATGAACCCGTATATCAGGCCATTCAGGGGAACCGTCAGTCCTGATTGTGTTCTTAAGGACGACAATTTCCAACCTCATCGAGTTCATTTAGCCAACAATTTTCTCCAAGAGAGAGAAGTTCGCTGAATGGAGTGGATATCCAGATCCCCTGATCTCAATCCCATTGAACCTGTATGGGGTACTTTAGGAAGATGCACTAGAGCTTTCAGCGAGCTGCCACACACTTCAAGAACCCAGAACAGCTCTTGTTGAGGAGTAGTAATTAATCCCTGAAGACCTCATCAGTACCCTCATAAATCTACAGAATACGCAGAAAGTGCTTTCAGCTATTGAGAATTACGATCACGACAGTACTCATCAAGTATGCATAACTTCCTCTGTAATTTTTATGGTGAATGGAAGGAAGAGAAGAACTGAATCCTGGATTGTAAATCAGACAAACTCCCCTTTTCTGCAAAGCGTTGAGAAGTTTTGGGGTTAATTTGGGTCACCAGCCTCATGGTGAGAAGAGTAATTCTTAGTCGAATGATGAGAAGTGGGAACTTCAGCCTAAGCTTTCTATTTGGACTTAGATTTGAGGCTCGAATGGCAGTGCTCCAGTCGTTTTCCTGGAACCAGCGGCCCAGAGTACGCAGGGCTACTATTCATAGTATTAGGTGATCACAGTATCTTTAATACCCATACCCAAATAAAGGAGGATTCAATGTGGTGGCAGAGTGGTCAGAGGGACTGGCTTCTGGCTGACTGTCCGAACGGAGACATGGCCTGTGCTGGTTCTATGGCATTGGTTTAGCCACTTCTCTGGAACAAGTGGCAGCAGACTGGACAGGCTACTCCTTATAGTGTTAGATGATCATGGGGGTCATTAATCCCCCAAAGTAAGAGTAATGCCCTCCAGCAGGCGAGTGGTAAGAGGCGCGATCTTCAGACAAATCGTCCGTATTGGGATCAGGCATGGGTGGTACGTTTGTCATACGGCACGGGGTGAGTCTCTACCCTGGAACCAGTGACTCTAAATTAGGAACCGTAGATGCTTACAACTTTAAAAGCTCCCAGTGGTCGCTAACCCCCTCCCCGCCGTCAAACAAAAAGTTGTTTCGTGAAAAAGTATCGCATATAGCTTAGGCTACATTACCAGTTTTTGAAGATTTGCGCTTAGGCTACATTACCAGTTTTTGAAGATTTGCGCTTAGGCTACATTACCAGTTTTTGAAGATTTGCTGTAAAAGAAAGGTGAGTTTGTCAAAAGAATACTCACACCTAGAACATATAAAGAAATTATCCTTCTCATAGGGTTAAATGACTAAATTAACATTCAAGAAAAGCGTAAATCTTGATCTCTTTTGAATTCACAACAAGGAAGTGAATCCAGGTAGAATGACCTCCAGAAAGTTTTCCTATGGTAAGTGGCTTCGGTGTTCCGGCTTAAACAGAATAACTTTACAGAGGTCACAGAGCTGTTCAGCAGCCTGCTATACATCTAGGGCATAGAAAGCATGAGCAAGAAGATCGTTAGAAAAACAGTGAACTGGATTAGCCGTAATGAATGGCATCTAATTGATTTAAAAAGAATATGAAGAAAAAGGTGAATTGATACTTCAGGCTCTTTTGCGTCAAGGAAAACTGCTCCACGACGTGCACCTGAGCATTCTAATTTCCTCAAATGACGTTATGGAACTATTTACGTAAGCTCTGACGTTAGTTGCGCCAGTTAATTTGTTTTCCGGAAATATCACAAACCTCAGAATATAATATTATTTTTTCTTAACGAAGCTTTTTAAGACGCTTACGGCATTAATCAGAATAATGTGTGTGTGTGTCTGCGTGTACGTGTGCTCGTTATAGAGTATATCATATTATGCTAAAAGATATATTGATTTCATACACCTCTTAACGAAAGCTATTGCCGTTAAAGATTACCTTAATCTGATATGATATGGACTATGCTGCTTCTTCATTGGCGCAAAAACCATTTGGAAAATTTTCTTTGCCATTATAATTAAACTGTGTCAGTTTATGTGCATAAGATGGCGGCAATAAGCCATTTAGGCTCAGTTCAGAACGATGCATAATCCTTCAGCTGTTACGTAGCAATTATAGATCAAGCTGAACAATTGAAATTCTGCCTTGTGCATCATCAAAATGAATAGAATAAAAAGAAGCAAGAAAGATGACACAGAATTTTCGGGTGTAATGAACACGTCTTTTGAATTTTTTCGGGCATGAAAAAGATATTTCAAAACAGATTTTTAAAAGGAAAAATTCTACGAAAATATACATTTCTGCCCACTTTGAGAAAATCTGCGCATAATTTAAAATGCGTAATGTAAGCAATGGTCTTCATAGTGCATTGAATTGATAGCTAAAAAAGAAAAAAAAATAACAGAAAGAAGAAGTCAACAGGATTTCTACAAAACCCATAAAACATCCGCAAGTATTAGATGTACAAATAAGTTTTAAAGCGTTTTTTTGTATGACCTATACCGCTAATTTATATATCCGACATTCCCCCGCGTTGTTCTCATGTGACCCTAACTGGTCCAGTGTATAAAATGTAACGCAGAAGTTTGCCCAACAGTCAAACTGCATTTATTTGACTCTGCGTTCGTTACGAATTTCATCAAGGAGAAAGTTCTGCAAAAGCATGTGCATCGATCTGTTCTGTTCTGGGGCAGAATATTGTATCGAAAAGCACGTGTGAGTTTTGGTTTAGAAGGTTTAAAGCAAGTGATTTTCATGTTAGCGATCCAGAACGTGGCGGCTCCCTGCAGAAGGTTGCACACGAGGAGCTGCAAGCATTGCTGGATAAAAATTCGTCTCAAACGCAAAAAGAACTAGGTGAACAACTGGAGGTTACTCAACAAACCATTTCCAATCATTACGTGCAATGGGAAAGATTCAGAAGGAAGGAAAATTGGTGCCACATGATCTGAGCTAGAGGGACAAGGATGAGCGTGTCATGAAGTGTTGGAATCTGTTGAATAAACAACACAGAAAGTCTTTCCTGTGGAAAATCGTTATGGGTGATGAAAAGTGGATATAAGAGGGACTGGTGATAAAATTACATAGTTCGAGAAGAGGGACTGGTGATAAAATTATATCGAAAGAATGTGACAATCACATCAGCAAGATAAGATATCTTCATCTAATGACAGTTATATAAACACAATCAGATGATTACATCACGTAGTATTAGTAGGAAGGGCAAATATATTAAAATTATGTATCTTCAAAGCATACTTGCAAAGGTAGGGAAATATCATAAAATCAGTGGAAATGCAACCTTTTGTAAGAGTACGTAAAGAATAGATAATATAAAAAAGGAATGAAATGCAATCGCGTAACTACGATACCCCAGCCTCCGCAGCTGGGGGCGCAGATAAGAAAGGAGCGTAGGTACTGCAGTTGCCAGTTATAGTTTTATGAAAAAAAATAAAAATAATAATTAACCCAAAGACTTAAATTTTCCTTTAAGATATATTTAGCTTTGCCTAAATAAATGTCAAGTTTCACTTTTAAAACACTGGATATTAGATTGAAGCTATTCGGCCTTTTATCTACGATCGTTCTACAAGGGTTGTAATACGATCGCTATGCAATGGGTTGTAAAAAATGCGATCGCTTTTCAATCGCCCTCTCTCTGCTTTGCTGAGAAAAAGTGCGAGGCCACATGCATATTCCCCTTGGAGAATGTGGGAAAACAGGCGACTCACTAAGATTACGTATACGACAGGCGCTAACTTTACGCACAGCAGCGGGAAACTCTCTGTAATGTATAAAACATGGTTTTTTCAAGTACTTTGTTTTAGTGCTGCTATTGCTTTTAGCTTTTCTTCATAGTAAGCAGTGGCGGACGGGGTCTAAAAATATTGACTGCCAGGAGACAAAGGGTGCCCACCCACAATTATAAGGCTATTATTGAATTTTTATAAGAAATAAATAAAATTTTCAAAAAAATACATAACTGGAAGAAAAGTGCAATTAAAGTTTTTGCAAATAAATTTATGTTTTTTAGTAATTACAGTGCACATATGTTGTACATATTACTGGCAGTATATAGTAGACACTAAATATAAATTCAGATTGTCATAATTGAATTTTTAATTTTTTTACATTAAACAAATGATGAATATTTTTTTAAGTTTGCTTGTACTGAACATTTTACACAGTAACAGGTAGTTCAAAAGCATATTTAATGCAGTCAACTATATTAAGAGCAATCGTTTGAATTCACTCGATGATTGTGCGAATTTGTCAATAATTGCTTCTGCATCCAATTCATCTAACAATTCCTTTTCAATGGGTTGCAATATGTACGATTCCAAGTTCTCCTCAGACAGTGAATTTCTTAGACTTGTCTTTGTGATCTTTAGATTTGAAAATAGCCTCTCACATTGGACTTGAGTAACTGATAGCGTGCAGATGACTTTACAAAGTTCATAAAGGTTATCATATGCCAAAATGTTTAGTACACACTATGGGCAAGTGCTACAAATTTTACACTTGTTGCAATTGGAATCCATATTCTCACCATCATTAAGCAATAGCTTTAAAACATCAAAATTCAAGGCAAAAGAAAACAATTCCAATTTTACTTGACCTTTGTTGATTTGTGGAGTCCCAATGCTTCATCTTCAAGGCCCTTCTTTGCTGGGTTCAAGCAGGATAAATCTTTATACAACTTTCTGTGTTGTAGAAAGTGTGAATCTAGTGACTGGACAATGCGGTTCATTATTAGGTAAACACATTCACTCGAAAATCGGCTAGAGAATCCGAGGAATTTCCTTCATCATCTATAAGCTCATCTGCCATTCTTTATATATGATAGCCCCTGCAACCCCGCATTGCGGCGGGGGGGATGTCTCACGGCTAAGAGGACCTTTAACCTCAGCAAAAAGATTTTACAAAATGTCCTGTGGAAACTGCATAGGAAACTGGTAAAAGAATAGCCATGATTTTTTTATGGCAGGTTTGGATGAAGTAATAAAAAGAAAAGGGATTTTTGGCATCTTTTTCAATCAAGTAAAATATTTGGAAACCATTTTCGCGGTCTTAGTTCATAAAAACTTAATTACGGGAATGCAGCTATTCCAGATCACTTGAGGCCATTTTCACATCCTTAGCAATAGTCCCTATGCATGTATTGTACATATATTAACAGGAGAATGTGAAAGTAACATCGGTTCAGTGAATGAAATTTTTATTCCAGTGAGGAAAATGTGTTATGTATTACATTTTTCGCTCATAACTACATATCCTTAGAATATAATAAACTGAAAAGTGTGCTTTGTGATGCCAAAAAAAAAAAAAGAAAAAAGCAGAAACCTGCGTTTTTTTTCTCTTTTTTTATATCAGAGTCCAGAGAAATTTTTACTAACTGCAATACACATTATGAAGTTATGTTAAGTGCATTGTGTCATACATTCAAAAGAAAATAATTTAAGTTCTTTTACTTTTGTTTCTCATAACTCTTAATTGCTATTTACTGTACTTAATTGCTTACTTACGTATTTTCGTATATATAAGAGGTAATTAAACACTGTCACACGGCTGTTCCGTGTTTTGCGTGTGTGTGATAGTGAAGCATTTCCAAGAGGCTGTCCTTTATTCTCTAAAATAATAAAATTCGCATGATATGATTAACTTTGGCATAAGTGTTTTGTAGTACTTTGTAATGGTATAAAATTAGGACAATCCTTTTAATAACAAAGTGTTACACGGCAGTAAAGTGCAATAATTTTGGTTTTATGAAAAAAATCTTGTAGGTTCCAAAGGATTTGAATTATTAAAACGCCCATGAAACCTACTTAATAATATGAAATTCAAAAACTTTTGTAATGAATGTTAACACATTTTCGCATGAGGGCCTCGAAGGTATTTTTTGTGGGAGGACCCCAAGTTTTTCCGGTACACCACTGCTTCTTCCTTTGCCTCTTAACTGGCAATGCTATTTCCAAAGAGTCAATTTTCAATGTTTGATTTTCATTCTGAAAATTCGTGTCAGTGCCTATTTTTTATTCTGAAATTCGTCTCAGTGTTTTTTTTTATGTCTGATCTTTTTATTCTGAAATTCGTCTCAGTACAACGTCTTTCACATTCGCTAGAAGATACAGCAATAATTTGCACATATTGTCTAATGTTTAAGGGGGCCCCACTTCATCAGGGGCCCACTTGCCATTGGGCAAGCTGACACCCTGACCAGTCCGCCACTGATAGTAAGTATGTCTATCCCATTCACTGTGTGGAAACTTGAATATACAAGCGAAAGACATCCATTTGCAAAATGTCACAAAAGTGTAGCACAGTATCGGTGATAGAAAAAGGTGAGTTCGTGAAGAAATTGCCCAAAATTCGACCACTCATTTTTGCCGCAAAGTCAGTTAAGCTCAAGTACCTGTTCTGATGAACAGGATGATGGTTTGTTCAGCACGTCAACTGTTCAAAGTTAGAAGCAGATATTTTGCGAAAGCAAACGCTTGAGACACAAGTGAAAATAAAATGGATGATTATGAAGTTGGGAAACCCTGTGAAAATTATCATGTGCGGCCTGCTTCCTGTGACACCAGTGGCATTGGTCATGAAAGTGTTCACTGCCTACCCGTCGCTGCCGAATATCCGAGAAACGCAGGGCATTACGATGCTCATATTCTTGATCTCAAATAAAAGTGGCTGTACTGTGTGACGTACCTGCCAGCAGGACGCACACGACATAAAGGCAGATAGCATTCAGAACGAACGTCCGCGTAGCTCAATTGACTTATTCCGGAATGAGGGGACCCGGGTTCAAGCTCCGGCATGGATAAAAATGACGGAGAAATTTACTTCGTTATAACTGCGGAAATTTTGTCGTACATGCAAATAAATACCTGTAGCTACGTAAGTCCATATTGCATTCTTACGGTACAAAACACTGAATTATGTATTTGTATGCAACCATATCTAGTAGCGATCCCTAAATTCTTATAGTTATTATGTGAAAACACAAATTTGTCCGCGTCCCCTGACTCCGGAGTAAGTTGCTCTCCCAGCTAAGCTACACGGACGGAATATACCGCCACAGATTTGTCGTCTTGACACGTAATTCACCTCTGTAGTACATCACATTATCTCCCTCTTATTGTTATTTTTTTTAAAGCGAAGTCGGATTTGTTTTTCGTTAATTCCAGACGATGTGTGGAACAAATATCACACATTTTTCGTAGAACCCAACGGCCAGTGAATTCATTTTTATGTTCGGGCGCCAATCTGAAAACACAATTTTTTTCGTGACGGTGACCGAACTCGCGCCTCCTCACTCCGGAGTAAGTTGCTCTCCCAACTAAGCTACACGTACAGAATATATCGCTGCAGATTTGTCGTCTTGACATGTAATTCACCTCTGTAGTACGTCACAATGAACCTTAACCATTTAAATACCTTATAGTTATTAACCTTAGCCATTTAAATACCTTATAGTTATTAACTTAACCATTTAAATACCTTATACTTATTAACTTTAACCATTTAAATACTTTTACCGAATTCGTTTCTTGCGATGAAATGTATATTCATTTACATGCATCGGGTCGCGCACCGTGTTGATTCTGATTGGCTGATTGACAACCTTGCATTGTATACTTCTGTGCCAAAAATCACTTAAAAAGTTAAAACTACAGTACCCGCCCCCACTCCTTACTTTTCTAGATATTCTCCCTGATTTCCTGACACCCCTTCTCTCCAGCAACACCACTACCACACACAGACCGCGAAAAATACATCCTCCCTCCTATTCGAAATCCTGGGAAAATTACTGTGATTAGGGGTGCTGAAGTAAATTTTGCTGGGGGGTGCATGTTGTGCTAGTTACGCCACTGAAGAAATGTGTACGTATTTTTGAAAAATGTTGAGGCATTTCTACGTAAAAAAATTAACGAAATACATGTTGTTGTTTTTCAAGTGAAATGCACGATATAGAATCATCAAGAAAAAATTACTCTTCACAGGGTGCCGACAAAATATTAAAATATGTAATACAGTGCCGTATCTTGGGTCCGAGACCTGGGCTGTTTTTTTTAATTGCGAAGTTTAATTTTTAATTGTTAAATAATAGAAGTGATTATTTTTTCTAAATTTTAGGTACATGCCATTGCTAACATGATACCAAATAACTATGGGGATTAGGATTTGAACACTTATTTGTACATGAACGCCATTCTTCTTCTAAATACTTTATTTGTACATGAACTCCATTCTTCTTCTCCTTTTGTGTGAACTTGAGTGCTACATTTTCATAAAAAAATTTTTTCCGAGTACTTTTTCATATTTAAAAATAATGTTTTTCTCTATTGACAAAACAGCCAAGTTTTTCGGATGTGCATGTCCTTGTGTGGCTCTAAGATATATCTTGATTCTTTTTAATGCTGAAAAACTTCTTTCGGCAGTTGCAGTTGTGGATGGAAAGTTTAATATTAGGTCTGCTAATTTGTACACCTCACTAAACACTACGTCCAATTTATTCAACTTTATGTAACACGCAATGTCTCTTACTGATTTGTTTTTGTATTCATCAAAGGAATAAAACACCTTCAGTTAATTTTTTAGTCGAGCTATATCAAAATTTGAAGCATAATTTGAATTAAGTTCTGACAGTAGATGTTCAGGGAGGCTTTCATTAAATTTATCAAAACAGTTCGAATCCAACAAAGCAACGAATTTAAGATATAATATCTCTGATTTTAATTCACTGACACTTCAAGCAAACTGAAATAACTCTCGCGAAACATTCTTAAGGGCGGGAGTATGCGAGTGTCTGAGATAGTCCAACCCTTCTTTTTTCTGAGCGAACCGTTTCCTAAAGCAATGGCCCATTCCCCCTACCAGCTGATTCATGTTGTCATGGAAACGCTAGCAGGCGATTGTACGGAAGGTTTTCGCATCAGAATTGCGGACTCTGGAAGAGCTGCTTGAGTTATGCCGTTGGTTTTCGCTCGCCAGACTGAGTCAAAGAAACGATTCCGCACGCATTTTTTTTTTCGCTCTGAAAGCATCGGCATGTTTTAATACCGTTGATAATTGACTTTTATTTCTGTATATTTAATTCAGTTTTATTTGTGCATTCTCTGGGCTTCGCAACTAGGCTAGCTAGCCTCGAATATACGCCACTGATGTAATCAATCTATGACGTAAGAAGGCCAGGAGGCACAGGAAAAGTTCACAGGCAAGGTAAAATTAAGAGAACATTACCCCGTACTATCGGCTTTTATCAACAGCGATCCATTCAGCTTCTTAGTCGTTTTATTAACTTTCGATTTGGAAGGAAACCCGTAGAGACAAGTTCGTTGTTTCAAGGGCAAATAACTTCTGCTTACAATTTTGGTGTCTCAGAACTGCGCTTTTCAGATAAACGTGTTCTCTTTATTATTCTTGCCGTGAGCGGTTTTCTGTTTTGAGCAGGAATCTAATACAACGACAGTTTGCTTCAAGTTCTTTTGGAGTAGACGTTGTTATTCTTTTTCCATTTATTTTCGTAGTCTTTCCTGCGTACGCGATAAATTAATTCAACACTTCGTCATCATCTCACACACACACACACACACACACACACACACACACACAAATCATAATAATTCTTTCTCGGTTAAATCGATGGATATATTTTTAAAAGTAAATAGTACGAAGCTAAGCTGAAATGATATTGTTATGAGAAACAGAATATCTTACTGATTACCACATTAAGCGGGAATAATTTTCACGAGGAAATAAAAGTCCCTCATAGCGTCTCGGATTATTTACTGTAGCTATCCTTTCAGCAAGTAAAAAACGTGTTTCTTGTATTGTGTTTCTTGTATTTAAAACGTGTTTCTTGCATTTAACCCTTTAACCGGATGGAACGAAAAAACTCTGGGTTAACAGAATGCGCTGAAATCGAGTCGAGCCGTTACATTCGTCCTCTAAGAAGTAGGGCGAACGTGGCTACAAAGAGTAAATTTGCACATCAGAAAGCGATGCTTTCTCCTTAGCTTTGCCATTCAAAGTGGTCGCTTTGGGGATGTATGCCACTAACCCTTTCTGGCTATCCTTTAAAAGGGCTGTAACAATGTTGGCGAACCTAAGACAATAGAGAGATGTTTTAGTCACTTGTTTCCATCCAGTGGCATGATGTCCTTATCAGGGAGACTAGGCCTTACCCATCATGCCTTGGGTTATGGAGCAGAGAATAAAAGACAAGAATCACGAGTGACGGGTTTATCGTTGATACTGCTGAGAATAGAGGGAGAAAGGAATTATTTTTCGGTAGCTTTCGTAAAATCCGGCCGTTATGGGAACATTTCTATCTTGGAAGCGCAGAAAATTTTGGGCACCATTTGCTTTAGGTACATCGGCCACTTAAGGCTGTCTTTGAATGGGACCTCAAGAGAAATTCTATCCTATATCTGCAATGTAAATTCTTTTGTACACATTTTCTCGAAGACTATTACTTTGTAGTGTTTGAAATTTTGAACGCAAATAAAAACCACCCATAGCTAATATGTGCCACAGTTATTATTCCAAAAAATTCGTTAGAATTTTTTTTAGCTCAATTTATCGGACTCGAAAACATTTTAGTTTGTCGATAGACGGCGTGATACGTTAGCATAGCAGTGTTTCTCTCTGGAAGCAACGAAATCTCTTATTTCTGCCTGATTTTTCTAATTATCTGAGCAAAATAGAAATTAATGAATGGGGCAAAAGTGCGATTCGAATTTTGTCATCTATATATCATCTTAAATCCTACTTTACGTTCATTTTTTTTAAGAGAAAATGTGTGTATTAGCAGAGAACTCCTGAATTTGAGCTATAGAAGCTCTGCCTACTTACTGAACTCTACCCCAAAATAGCGCAATTCTTTAAAACGTAACAGCACGTATTTTGTCTTTTCATTGTGGAGCCAACGAGAAACAGCTGCCATTATGAGTATAGTGAAGTCTGCAATGATTCGCTGACGCCAATTTCTGCGACAGTCACTCAAGACGTAAAAGCCGCGCGCAAGAAGTCATTTTTTGCCATCTATCGCAGGTGATGAACCCTAACACTCATTCAAAGACAGCCTTTAACTGCAAACGGATCTTTTTTCCACGTATAATTCTCCAAATTCTCGGGTATTGCATTATGTAAGTACTGCAAGAGGGCATCATTTTATTTGTTGTAGGTGCTGGGTGAATTCTCCAAAAATCTCGTCAGATTCACGATGCTTCCTTCGAGCTCTTCCAGGGAGTACGTAAGCGCAGGGTAGCAAACAATCTCAAAGTTTAGGAAACATGCAATCTACAATTGCACCTTTCCCTTGAAAGAACGAGTTTTGTCAGAGGCCGTGAAAACAGTAGCATTCTTTCTTTGGAGACTTAGGTTAACTTCATTAATTTTTGTGAATACGTCAGCTAAATGTGAAAGTCTAAACCAATGGTGGGGAGCCTGCATTCTTCTAGGCCATTAAGTGCGGCCTTTTGGGTGAATCCAAATTTCGCAGAACAAATCCTTCTATTTTTATTACTGAAAATATGTTTTTGTCCATCTTTTATTATTCTTATTTTAATCTTGAAATGACCGTATTTGAAATATCAAAGAGTAAAAGAAGATTCAAGGAAATAATGCTCCCCGACTAACGGCCGCAATTAAAACATTAGTAAGTCATAAGGACTATTTTGACACCTGCTACGCTCATGATTTCGTTCTATGGCTTCTAAAGAACTACATATGGGATTGATTGAGCTCTCAGAAGATGACATTTTAAAGTCCTTATTTGACGCTAAGAAAGATCCAAATGAAATATGAAAGAATGCAATACATTAATCCACACCTTCGGCAACACGCACGAAAAATGCTTCCTTGTTTTTTCAACCACTTATTGGTACGAAGCTGCATTTTCCTGCATAACCTCAATCAAGACGCCATTAAGGTCACAAATGATCAGCTGAAACTGCGGACGTCCATGTTGCAACCAAATATGCAAATGCTTTCCAGCAAATAGCAATAACAACAGAGTCATTAAAAGATTAGTTAACTTTAGAATTTACATTTTTCTTTCTTTTTTTTTTTTTCAAGTTAGTTAGTATAGTGTGTCGCATAAATATAGAGACAGAACAAATTCTCGAATAAAAAAGAAGCAACAACGAGCTGAAATGTACACCTCATATTTATAGTAAAAATAGCATAGGACACGCAGCTGCACAATAGTTTGACGGGAACATAACAATTCCAACGCCAAGTACAAGAAAAAAACAGAAATACGTTGTCTCAAAAATATAAAGACTTACTAGTTATGAGCACCTCCGGTACGAACAGTGGAGCCGTTGCTCCGAGTAACACTGAAAACCCGATTGGGCAGGCTGTCCACCAAGTGATGTAAGTGTTCTGGACGGAGTGCGTACCAGCTTCGTTCAATCTGCTCTGTCAATGCCCCCACACTTGAGAACTGTCGTCCATTCGCATACACATCGCGAGTTAGAATACCCCAGAGGTTCTTGATAGGGTTCAGATCTGGACTGAGTACTGGCCAATCCATTACGGTCACATGATGAGTGTTAAACCAGCTTTTCGTTGATGCAGACCGATGGAGAGAGGCATTGTCTTGCTGGAACAGATAATCAACACTCGCTAGAGTTTCGGCAAACGGTAGAAGGTGGCTGCTGAGTATGTCCTGATACGTTTCGGAGTTTTGTCTGCCTTGCAGAAAAGCGATATCCGTTGTCCCATTGAACGCAAAAGCCCTCCAGACCATCACAGATCCCCCTTCTTTCTGTCTGCTGAAGAAGGTACGTGGCTCGCGTCGTAAATCGTGCCAATAGCAGGTCCAACCATCAGGGCCGTCCAGGTTGAACTTTTCCTCATCGGAGAAAATAGTTGTGATCTACTCGTCCGTCCAGTGCATGTGGCTGCTTGCCCATAACAATCTAGCTTCCTTGTGGCTCCGCGTGAGGTGTGGCAGACGGCGCATTTTACGGAGCACAATGTTGCGACTTTCCTTGATTCGTCGATGAACTGTATCCTTTGAGACGGTGACATCAACAGTCCGAGAAACTTGACGTAGTGATAACCTTTGGGATGAAACTAAACGCATGATGGCACGATCATCTGGTTTGGTTGTTATTCGAGGCCACCCTGGCCGTTTTCTGGCAGTTAACGCACCGCGTTTCGATAAAGTCTTATAAATGACTGCCCTACTCCTCCCCATGGCTTTACAAATTTTCGCTACAGGCAATCCATTTTCTCCCAGTCTCCAAATCTTCTGCACCTCCTCACCAGAAAGTTGACTATTGCGTGGCATTTTGGCAAATGAATGTCTGACGGCAGGTCCGCTGTCTTTTGTAGGCTGGACCGAATTACGGCCCATGCGCGTGCGTACAACATGCTCATTTGCATGTGGCTACTTTACATAGTTGTCTTTATATTTATGAGACACCTAAAAGTACACTATTTCGCTTTGTGTTGTTCTTTTCACACAATCCGGTCATCTCGACGGATCGAAACGTTTGTTGTAGTGTTATGTATAATTAGGTACCACTTCAGCTTCCTACCTATATTCGCATTGCGTTCACGGCGCAAAGTCGACTGTCTCTATATTTATGTGACGCACCTTACATTGTAAGATTTTTACAAAATAATGTACATATTGATGAAGTTTCTTGAATGCGGCCTTTTTAGAAAACAGCTAACTTAATGCGGCCTTCCAACATGAAAAGGTTCCTCACCTCTGGTGTAAACAACCACAGATCATCATTCAACTGTTCTTCCAAGCCGAAATGGTGGCCAATGAGGAAAGTTCGTACTTCAACTCTCATTATGTACATATATTCATTGAATAAAGAAATTGAAGAAGTATGTGGATATTTCCAGAGTATTTTTTCGTTGTCGAACATGACGGTGTCACGAGGGATTATTCACGGAAAGCGTCACGGAGCCCTTGTGGAGTCCCAGTGCTCCGCGGGACACACTTTGAGAACCGCTGTTCCAGTGGGTTATACCAGCTCCGATCCTGCAAAGACAAGTTTTTCTCTTTTTCGTTAAGTAATACTACCTTCTGTGCTCAGGTAACAGATAGAAAGCCTGAAAATGTGGGAACGCAAAATTTTAACAGTTTTGTCACCAAACCACTGAGTGCAGAGAAAAATTGGATCAAAATGATACAGAGACTTATGAGATAGCAAAAAAGCACTGCAAATGCGAATCCTAAAAAACAAACAAACAAACAAACTCTGAGCTCTGAGGGTGGTTTTAAACCTTAAAACCTTATCCTGGTTGCCCCCTTGATGACATACAAGGTGTCAATAAAGTCCTTCCCACATTACAAAACATTATATAAAAAATCTATGTAAGTTAAAATAAAATGGTTGGCAACATAATATAGCAGCACTCATAATTTTTTTTTCTGTTCTGTAGGCGAGCGCTACTGCTGAATAAGAGGAGCAGTTCATCGATAATGACTTTCATGCAAAAAAAAAAAAAAAAAAATGTCTGCGAGTTGTGGTTCCATGAGACCAAATCAGCGGTTACTGTCCAGCGTCATTTCAGAAAAAAGTACTGACGATCACCACCGGACCAAAAGAGCATAAAAGCTTGGTACGAAAAGTTAAAAGTAGTGTTGGCGATCTCCCACAAGGGGGCCGACCACCGGTTACACAAGAGATAGCTGCAGCTATTCAGGTGACATTTATCGTGCTTCACTGGAAACTGGGATTCCACGTGCCACGATTCACAAAATTTTACACAAACGTCTTCATCTGTATGCGGCCGCCCCGGTGGCGCAGTGGTCTAAGGCGTTGGCCTCTGATCATTCGTCCGAAGGGGTCCGGGTTCGAATCCCGGTGAGGCATGGATGTTGTGTTTGTCGTACGGCACTGGCTCTCTCCCTTCCCTGGAACCAGTGACCCTAAATTAGGGACGGGCGACTGCTTATAGCCCATTGAGTTGCTCACGGTGGTCGTTAAACCTCCAATCAACAACAACAACAACAACATCTGTATGCGTATAAGCTCTTCAGCCTGATGGCCGGCTTCGCCGTGCTGCATTTGCGATGAAGATATTGCAGCCCATAGCTCATGATACTGATTCTCATTGCAGCCCATAGCTCATGACACCGTTTCTGTCCTCAGATGAAACCACATTGCACGTCTCTGGTACAGTAAATAGGCACAATGTGTGAATCTGGAGATCAGAAAATCCCCAGCATGTCATCGCATAACAGAGGGCTAGCCCGAAAGTGAACGTATGGTGCGGCCTGATGCATGACAAAATCATCGGACCCTTCTTTTTTACAGAGCCCACGGTAACATGGGATCTGTAAAAAAGAAGGTTCCGATTTTGGAACTTTTGTAGCACCTCAGTTGCATGCACACCAACCTTCGGTTATTTTCCAATAAGATGGTGCCCTACCACATTGCTCAATAATGATTCGTAAGTTCCTGAATGCCACATTTCCGGACACATGGATTGGCCGCGACGGTCCCATAACATGCCCACCTCGATCGCCCGACGTAACCCCCTCTTGACTTTTTCTGTGAGGTTATGTGAAAGACCAAGTTTACTCTAGCAATATTCCCGATGTCGAGACGTTGAAGAGCAGAATAACGGACGTCATTGGTTCTGTCTCTACTCAGATGTTAAACAAAACATGGCGTGAAATCGAATATTGGATATCACTTATATGTCCTCCGGGCCACAAATAGCGCCCGTTTGGAGGTGTACTGACACTGGAAAAAAAAAGCTTTACTTGTATACCATCATTGTCGTTTAATCCATATCTTGTACCTGTAATACATTTTTATATTAATTTTTGTAATGTGGGAGACTTTATGGACACCCTGTAATTTGGTATTCTCTAGCCTCTATTCTATCTCCACGGATAAACATCCTTACCCATTCGCTAGTTACAATTCTTGCGTCTAGGTTTTATTACCATGTATCGCAGTAGGGAAATTTACACTTTTACCCACAGCCATTCTGAATTTTTTGATAAGACTAAAACTATATTTAAGTAACAACGGGTTTCAAGCTGAATTCCCTACCTTCACCAGATACACTTTTTTTTCTGCCAAATGTGCTTCTTAAACACAGAAACTCATTTACCTGGTCCAATTCTAAACCAGTTTTCCTTAATCAGTTTGTTACCGAATGGCCCTTAAGTCTTAAAGACAAATGTGGAAATAAATATAAAATATACCCACACAAACATATATCAGAAGAGTGGTTGTTCGAAATGTAGAGATACAGTGATACTGCTAATTTTTCATTACCTTGAGCGAAATGGCGCATGCGCTGTCTTGCTTTCTCAAGTTTGCTTAGATAGCAATGCACATATCGTTGTTTTCTGGCACATTATATAAGATCTGTTGTAATGAACTTGTTTGCGATGATGAATAAGAAAGACATTTTTTACGCTTTTATGTAAGTTTCCGGACATAATTTTGTCTTAAGCTTGGCATGCAAGTTGCTATTTGGTGCATGTGCAATAGAAGCAGTATATTGAACGACAGTGCATCGATGTTAGAAGCAACGAACGATCGTAGCTCTGTTCTTTACTAACAAAACTATACACTAGACAAGATGTCCCAAACTAACCCAATATCCTTATGTCAACATACACTGAAGGGCAATTGAATTAGAGATACCTGTCTAGTAACGTGTAGCACCACCTTTCGCCCTGATGACGGCGGCGATTCGTCTCGGCATGGACTCGAAAAGACACCGGAAGCGTTGGGAAGCCATACGGATCCACAACCCCTGAACAAGCTCCCACAGTTCACGAAGATTTGATGGAGGGGGGTCAGAGCTTCGAACATCTCTCTCGATGACATCCTAGATGTACTCGATGGGATTGACATCAGGTGATTTAGCTGGCCAAGGAAGCGAGGTCACGTCGGTGGAGTGTTCACCCAACCATTCAGATACAATTCGAGAGTGATGGCACGGTGCATTGTCTTGTTGCAGGATGAGGTCCCCAGTAGGATGTTGAAGACGCACAAACGAGAACAAATGGTCGTCCAGGATATCCCGGTAACGTTGACCTATGAGGGACGATGTCACACGTACCAGGGGTCCCATTTCAGTCCACGTAAACAGTCCCCAGACGAGAATGACACCTCCACCAGCTTGAAGAGTACCTTGCTGGCAAGAAGGATCCATCGCTTCATGTGGTTTGCGCCGTACTCTTATTCTGCCATCCGCATGTACCAACGTGAATCTCGACTTATCAGTCCAGGCAACATTTTCCCACATGTCTAGGGTCCAGTGGCGATGTTACCGCGCCCATGCTAATCTTTGTAACCCTGTGATGTGCGGTCAGCAACGGTACCCTCGTGAGACGATGGCTTCTGTACCCCATAGCGAGGAGATGGTTCTGGATGGTGTGGCTGCTTACAGGTTTTTGTGCAACATCGTTAAATTGCCGAGTGATTTCTTGTACTGTGGCCCTTCTATCCGCTGTTACAATGCGAGCTAGCAGACGATGACCTCGCTCATCCACACGCTGTTGTTCACGGCAGTTGGTTTTACCGTATTCGATGTACTCACGGTGCACCCGTTACACAGTGGCTCGTGAAAATCCCAGTGCCTGCACGACTTCCGCGATGGAGTGACCCATTCGTCGGGCCTCGACAGTTTGCCCACGATAAAATGCGCTTAGATTCTTCGTCTTACCCATACTGCGTCTGACTCTTACTGATTCCCGTCGCATGACTCTTTATATTGTCGGATCGCTGCATACGTCATGTCGTTTACGTTTACAGGACCGCCCAGAGCGCCACATTTGCATAACGCGAGCTGTCTCTAATTTAACTGCTCTTCAGTGTATATACATGCATGTATATTAGTGTGAGTGCATGCTATCCAAGGCTTATAACATATTTATATTAAGAAGTCCTTTGTACCACTGGACTTCGTATCCTACATGTTAACTTTTAATTCTGTAAAATGCGACTGAATCGAAATCGCGACAGCACTTATCAAATTCTTCACAAGGTTGAACATGTTTTTCATCAGATAGCTCAGTATATATTGGACCTGTTAAAAGAAACCCGATTATGCTGCATCATAATGCCTTCGACTATTTAATGGTCACAAGCCGGAATCCCTGTTTAGAATAGAGTATATATAACGAAACCAAAAGAGTTATCATTTCGGCAGTGATTCCCACGTTTGTGTACACTTCTTCAATCATTTTAGGGAGTCTACAGACGCAGAATAGAACGACGTAGCAGACAACTATTCTAACGGAATTCATTTCTTTGTCTGATTTCTTCTTTTCGGAATTCCTCTGGCTCCTCAAAGAGCATGTGTATCCTTCGCCATATTACACTGCCGGTAACAATGAGAATTAGATAGGAAAATATATAATTTACAGAAGTATATATCCACTGAAGAACATATTTGTAGTGTCTCATGACCTCCGAAATCTCTGAAGCAGAGACTTCAAAGGAACTAAAATTCAGCTCTTCCTCAAGACAATCGTCTACTTTATATTCCCGAAACTGTGGAAAGTTTATACTTGTGGCAAATATTGTGATACATAGGAGAATAATTCCAGGCTGTCTAACTTCACATCGACATTGCTCTCAAAAGACTACTTATAAAAATACTGCGTTCTATTATGACGCTGACAGTGTTCCATACAGAAGCTGTTTCTATAGTCCTTTTGGTGGGGTATAAAAGGACCCAGACATAAGAAGAGAGAGACATATTTTGACTATGGAAAGCCAAAAAGCTCCGTACTACCCTTGCAACAGTAATATGATGCAGATCACCAAAGTAGTAAAAAGTAGCACTACGTTATGCGTTTCATCCAAGTTTGAACCCAAGATTTCAGTTTCTGTCTGAAGAGAAAACGCAGGGCAAAAATATTTCCGAGTATGCCGAGAATGCAAATAATGGAATTCACAGCAACTTCTGTTGTAAAACTTAAGTCCCAGCTGAAGAATGTGAAGCTCTGTTGCAAAATCCGACGCGTTTTACTGTTTCTGAATCGTTGGTAAAACTGTCGTTTCCCATGGGCGAGGAAGATGCAGCCGTCGTTGATGCATTTCTGTATGTTGTGTCATCACTGCTGTGCAAGGCCGTAACCAGGATTTTTTTTCGGGGGGGGGGGGGACTAAATATTTTTTATCGGTGTGGTATTCATTTCTTTTGATGATTGAATGGAAAGTAAACTTTTTTTAGTTTACAATTTAAAAAGCTATACCAACCCTCCCCCCCCCATTTTAGGGATTAGTAATTGTAAAATTTTCCTCATAAATATGGTTTACTGTTAAAATTTCCGCCTATAAATTTACAATAAACATAGATCAAACACAGCGGGAGGTAATTCCTTTAGATAACTGTTTTTAATGATTTGAAAATTATGTTGAACCAATGTTTTGAAACAAGCAATAACAATTACAGTATGTATCGACAGAAAGTTTTAAATTTAAGGCGAACATTAAAACATTTAACATATAGGCATAATACAATTTGTAGAAATCAGCAAATTCAAGAAATTTATACATTAAGAAGAACAAGTAAGGTTTACATATTCACTCACATTATAAAAAATTAGCGCACCTTGAAGATTTAATAAACAGATTTAAAATTTCGTCCGGTTGCACCTCAGTATTGCAATGGGTTGCTAAGAGTGTTAATCTACTCAGTCTGTTTTCTCCCGTTGAGTTTCTTACATGTGTCTTCAATCGTCTAAGTGTTGAAAATGTCCTTTCTGGCGTAGCTGTAGAAATCGGAATTATAGCAAGAATCTGTAACAACATGTGTGGGTTGGGGAAAAGATTTGAGTCGCATTGTAAAAGGGCCTCCATTGAGTTGCCAGGTCTTGAATTAACATCTATGTTGATCCATTTGTTTCGCCAAACGGACTATGAGAGTAGGCTACTGCTCTCTGGAAGTTGTTTTCATAAAATCCTTTGCGAGTCGTTAGATCTTTTTCGCAGTTTAACGTAACGTAACGTGTTAGAAATATTTGAAGCGCTATGAGTAATGTCTTGTGAGTCTCGAATCGATCATTAATTTGTGTTCGCACGCAGTCAACAAATGGCACGAAACGATTCTTCCGGAAATATTCTTCTGGAGTTTCTGATGAAATATTCCCTCTTTGAATCATCCTGAAGGCAACTCTTACCCTTGTGATAACTCCATCAACTTATGTGATCAAATTTGTCGCTGCATTAAAAATAACACTGAATTTATCGATGGCGTTACTTCTTAGATGGTCGCGGGAAGTTATCACGAGATCAATATGCTCCAGTGATGTCGTCAAATCGCAGTCAACGTTTTGTAGAGTGTTCGACAGCGGTAATGTCCACGAAAATACAAGGTCAAGTGTGACAAGTGTGACTGCAAACTGCCCTTGGGTAATAGCACATAATAGCTGATAAGCTTTTTGGAAGGATTTGCGATTTTTTATATCTTGCACATTTTGTAACGATATAACTATTACAACGTAGATCTCCCGGAACCACAATAAAGCTTCATGCTTGTAAACCCAACGTGTTTCTTACATTGATATTAACGTCGTGTGCCGGGAAGCTGGTAATACGTGCTTGATGAAACCTTTGAGAACTTCGTTATTTTTCGCAGATGAGCTAAAAAAAGTTCCAACAGACTAAATTGTGCCTATACAGTTTATATACATGTAATTGTACAAGGGTCCCCTAGTGCCAAATGTAGAGAATGTTCTCCACAATGGACGCATAAGGCCAAAAAAAAAAAAGAAAATATATATATATATTTGTTGAAGAAAAGTTGCGAAAAATTGATTGTGATTTCGAAGGGGGGGGGGGGGGGCTAAGATCTTGCCTATCTTGCCCTTACCTACTGCCATGCCACTGTGAAAGCTATCATTGGAGATACTCCAGGCAAAGGAATGCGGAGTTGACGCTGGAACGAGTTTTGTGCTGCTTAAAAAACTTTCATTAGCTAGATCCATGTTATCCGAATACGAAATTGACGCATTATGTGTTATTTCTCTACTAGTGAGTAAACTTTTGCTTGCCGTTTCAACGCTGCTGAGCTTCTGCTTTTGGCGTAAATGAAAGGACCTCCATTCCGTATTCAGATGGAGTATTCTGTAACAGAAATCAAAAGATTTCTTGTTAATTTTTGGTGATGCGAATAAACCTGATATACGCGGTGCTTTCAAGTTATAAGACCTACAAATCTGATTCACAAAATTGCTATAATGATATTTGCAGTTCCCCCAATTTTTTTCCTGTTGTTTTCAGCTCTTTCTCATAGATGGCAGCATAGTGCACTCTCATATCAGTCGCAGGAATTTTTTGAGCTGTAGTATTTCACACAAGAAAAATGCTGGAGTCCAGTCATCAAGAATAACTTACGAAAATATTTTCAACCGGAGCTGTTACGCTGTGGCGGATCCGGAAGGGGGGGATCTCACCTAAAACCTTTACGAAGTATTTTTTTTGTAAGTTCAAAGTAGCGAAGATTGTAAACGATTAACTTTGCATATTTTGTTTTCAGTTTAAATTAACAATTAAACTTACTACGAAATTAGATTTAAAATATGTATTACATTGATTGAGCTTCAGTACAAAAAGGAAGAGAAGAGAATAGAATAAAAAAAGAGAGAGAGCGAGGGAGAGTGCAAAAGATAAAGGGAAGACAGGAACAGCGGGCGAAAAAGCATGGGGGTAGTCTTTGTAAGTTTTTTTGCTATTGTTATATTGTCTAGCGTCCGTAGGCCTAACGTCTCGAAACATCTCGTTCAGGTATTTAACGATTTAACATTCCTGAAGCAAGTGAAAGTGTTTTAAAGATCTTGCAAAGTAACGCCAGGTAGGAGCGGTACCGCTAATATGTGTAATGTATATATAAAAAAAACCTTCCCCGGTGGCGTCAGAATATATACCCCCCCCCCTCTTCCCCAGTGGCTTCGGAACTCTGTTTTGACAGCGGGGGCAAGATGACGGAGAAAAAGTATTCTATTATTTCATAAAATTTATCGTACTACTGTAAAAGAAGACGTGATGACTTCATTAGGAAACTTTGCTGAATTTTTTTTTCTGTTAAACATTCGTCTTTAAAATAAACCATTTTCATATCCGTATAGTTTTTCAATGCAAAACAAACTGTACACATAAACGGCGTTAAACTACAGATTTTGATACTTCCGGATTGGTACGAATTCTGCATAAATTGTAGTCGTAGACGTTATAACTATACATTGAAGGAATCTATATCTCATTCCTCACCCTACTTCCATTTCCCTGTTTCTTTTTACTCATTTTTTCAGAGGAAGACTAATTTTTTACACCTAATGAGACAAAACGTTGCTGGTCTTCAAAAAAGAACCATCCCTCTGTTTAATGGGGCTAGCATTTCTTGGGGTCTCAGGAGCGGCATTAAAAAAAATCAGATTTCTGTAGAAAAAAAAAGAAAAAGTTCATGCTAAAAAATGAAGAACAATACTCAATTTTTATCAAAATGAACTTCAAAACAAGTTAGTAAAATCATGCAATGCATTGATTATGATACGCTTTCCAACATACCAGAAATTATTACTCAAGTTATGAGGATAATGGCTGTGGAATAAATCTCGCTCCTGTGTCCTGACCTTTGACCCCATTTCGATGATATTCAACAGAACTGGTTCAGTACACCTCAAAAATAACATACTAAAGTTTTGTCGCAATAGAAGCAGTTTTACGCAAGTTATGAGAATAATGGCTGTAGAATAAATCTTGCTTTTGTGCAATGACCTTTGACCCCATTTCGTTGATATTCAACAGAACCGGTTCACTATACCTCCGGAACAACATGATAACGTTTTGTCGCAATCGAAACATTTTTTGGTAAGTTATGATGCACAAGGGCAATGGAATGGATCCCACTCCAGTGTCCTGACCTTTGACTCCATTTCGCCCATTTTCAATAGGGTTCGTCCCCAGTGGCTCCCTACCCCATACTAAAATTTCATCGAAATCGAACCTATTTTTACGCAACTTATGACGCATAAGGGCAATGGAACAAATCCCGCTTTTATGTCCTGCCTGACCTTTGACCCCATTTCGCCCATTTTCAATAGGGTTTGTGCCCAGTGGTTCCCTAACACATACTAAAATTTCATCGAAATCGAACCATATTTACGCATGTTATGACGCATAAAAGGCAATGAAATGGATCCCGCTTTTATGTCCTGACCTTTGACCCCATTCCACCCATTTTCAATAGGTTTCGTTCCCAGGTGGTTCCTTACCACATACCAAAATTTCATCGAAATCGAACCATTTTTACGCAACTTATGACGCATAAGGGCAATGGAATAAATCCCGCTCTTATGCCCTGCCTGACCTTTGACCCCAATTTGCCAATTTTCTATAGGGTTCGTGCCCAGCTACTTCCCTATCACATACTGAAATTTCATTGAAATCGAACCATATTTACGCATGTTATGACGCATAAAGGCAATGAAATGGATCCCGCTCTTATGTCCTGACCTTTGACCCCACTTCACCCATTTTCAATAGGGTTCATCCCTTGGTAGTTCCCTACCACATACTAAAATTTCATCGAAATCGAACCATATTTTCGCAAGTTATGACGCATAAGGGCAATTGAATGGATCCTGCTCTTATGGCGTGACCTTTGACCCCACTTCACCCATTTAAAACAGGGTTCGTCCCCTGGTGGTCCCCTACCACATACTAAAATTTCATCGAAATCGAACCATATTTACGCAAGTTATGACGCATAAGGGCAATTGAATGGATCCTGCTCTTATGGCGTGACCTTTGACCCCACTTCACCCATTTAAAATAGGGTTCGTCCCCTGGTGGTCCCCTACCACATACTAAAATTTCATCGAAATCGAACCATTTTTACGTGAGTTATCGTGCCGACAGACAGACGGACGGAAAAAGCTGGAGCATATACGCTTCTTCAACCTACGGTTTGTAACGTATACTCTAGATTCAGTTTCCTTTTGATTTTACTATCTCTTGTTATTTTATTTTCCTATGCAAATTATGTTCTCACTTAACGAGATGTTATTTCTCCCGCTGAATGATATGTGGCAATGAGTGTAAGTCATGACGTGGTGGTAGGCAGTATAAATAGGCGCGCTCAACGATACCAAAGAGAGCTTTGTTTTATGTGATTAGGTTCTTCTTCATTATTGTGATGCGATTCTACGAAGGTTCGGATATTCAGTAGTAGTGTGATTAGTAGAGTGTGTGTTGGATGATACCAGGAGTTTTCCAATAAAAGGTTTTAAAGTGAGTACATTTTTCTCAGTTCATATTAGTGTCAGACCTCTGTCTGGCTGTTAGGTCTCTTTCATTAAGTGTCTCCATTACGTCCAGGCATAAAACTGTATTCATTATAATTACCACACAACCGATGTAAAATATTATTCATTATAGGTTGGAAAGCGTAAAAAAGAAAACCTAATGTTTCAGATTTCCAATTACGAACATATGTAATTCGAAAGGAAGAAAACTGAGGGGGCAAATGTGATGTTTTGCCCCACACTCATTTGCGTGTGGGGGCAACTTCCCTTCTATACCCGGTGTCTCCCCCTTTATACCTGAAAAACCGCTCCCCGTAGAGTAAATTTCTGAATCCACCCCTGTTGTTAAGTCCAATGTATGTCGTGAAGATCTGTCAATGAAGGTGAAAAAAATCTCCAAGGCGGGCAGCACCGGCATATACCATTTACCAGTGAAATACGAAGGAAGGTGTAAAAAATATTTTGAATTTTTTGGAGATTTTATTAAATCGTGGTGTTTCATTACTTCACTAAAAATGATCTTCGCGAAAAAAAAAAAAAAAAACGGGTCTCACAAAACTTGAATGCTCCTCATATATACATGTACTGCAGAGAATATAGCATTTTTATGCCATTTTCAAACTATGGTTTCTCTGTTAGCACAAATACAGCATGGTAATCAGGTAAAGGAGTTTCTTTTCACTTTTATGTCGAAAACGTTATGCACCCGATGATAAAGTGCTTTTAAAACACGCATAAATGAATTGAGAAAAAGGAAAAAAAACAATGTTACCCACCAGTGAGATGTTTATTTGTCATTATGTTATCACCTGTTCAAGAACTTTTGCTGTTGATCCAGCTGCCTAAATACAATGCACACTTTGTGATATTATATTCCGATTTTAACAAGAGCTTGCTTTTCCCGAAATCTTTAAAAACTACCTGTTTTTTTTTTTATGTGGAAGGATCTCCCCTTTGTTCTGAATTTTTTTAGAAATTTGATTTTCATTCTGTTCTCGTCGTTAACCTTTTTTTACTCTTTCGAAATTAAATTGAATATCTAATCCGCGATTTCCGACGGAGAATTTACTTACGTCGCATTGAGTTAGTTGTTTTAAGTTGAATTAATATGTATTCATATTATAGCGAACAAGTACGAGAATTCTCTAGACACAGCGTTTTGGAGTGCTGTTGTTCGATTGCTTACTTTTTTGACGGTAAACTCGTGTTTGATTTCAGTTATTGTTTTCCGAGTTCAGGTTGTTTCCGGACGATGATTTATAAATTTGTGACAAATTTCATAACAGTATGCTAGGTTGCAGCCGCTTTGTGATAGAAGTAATTGAAAATGTACTGCATTATTCCTTAAAAATTGAAGAACTTCAAATACGAAGAGTAAGTCGTGCTATTGAATACAATATAAGAGCTCCGTCTTAACACGATTTATTTTATTTTAAAAAACGAACATATATGTACAATTAAAAGCCATTAGCACTTTCGGAGTGCCGTTCACTCAATCTTCATATGATCTATGTTGCTGTATTATACAGCTATATATATATCATCATCATCATCATTGTCAACCATTATCAATCCACTGCTGGACGAAGGTCTCCCCAAGTTTTCTCCACAACGGTCTGTCTTGTGCCAGTCTCCTCCATGTCACCCCTGCATACTTTCGAATTTCATCCACCCATCTCCCATGTGGTCTTCTTCTAGGTCTTTTCCTGTCCCTTGGAATCCAATCTAAAATTTCGGCTGTCCATCGATGATCTGTCCTTCTGGCAGTATGTCCAGCCCATTGCCATTTCAGGGATTTAACTCTGATCATGATGTCTTCCACTCTTGTCATTTTTCGGATCCACGAGTTCCTCTTCTTATCTCTCCTGGTTACACCAAGCATGCACCTCTCCATGCTTATTTGAGTTGTCTGCAGCCTTTGTATGTCTCTTTTAGTTAAGATCCACGTCTCTGCACCATACGTAAGCACTGGAAGGATGCATTGATCAAACACTTTTCTTTTAAGACATAATGGCATATTGCTCTTGAAAATTATGCTGCTTCTTCCAAAAGCTCTCCAGGCAAGTTTTGTACGCCGATTAATTTCTTCATCAATGTGACCCTCACTTGATATCTGCTGTCCAAGATAAACGTACGTGTCTGTTCTCTCCAGCTTTTCTCCATCAATCGATAAATCTTCATTTCTTGTAAAAGCATTGAACATCAATTTTGTCTTCTGAAAGTTCATTTTTAATCCCACTTCTTTACTCTTGTCAGCAAGTTCCTGGATCATACTCTGCAGCTCTGATGGGCTAGTTGCAAAAATGACTACGTCATCAGCAGAGTCAGTCACGTGGGGCATTACGTAGCTTAACTAATTGTCATTCATGATTTACACGGTATTATATCACATACATCTGTTGCCACAAAAATAGTGAAAAAACTATACACATATAATTCAATGTTTTTTTTTTTTTTTTTTTTGATTGGAGGTTTAACGACCACCGTGAGCAACTCAATGGGCTATAAGCAGTCGCCCGTCCCTAATTTAGGGTCACTGGTTCCAGGGAAGGGAGAGAGCCAGTGCCGTAAGACAAACACAACATCCATGCCTCACCGGGATCCGGACCCCTTTCGGACGAATGGTCAGAGGCCATCGCTTAGACCACTGCGCCACCGGGGCGGCTCAATGTTTTCACTGTTTCCAAAATTCAGGTAAATCGGCAGGGTAATAGTCATTACAACATTTCGTATCTAATGCCGTGATAAAAACACTTTCTGCTATCAATAGAGCATGAACAGAGGAAGGAGTCTGGAGCATACTGACATTACACCAATCAGGGATAAATATGCCATTATTTACATTACGTGCAAGTGCTGTATTATAAAGGTGCGCTTTAACGCTATATTTGTGTTCATTTACTCGTAACTCCAAATTCCTTCTTGTAGAACCTACGTAATTACTGACATGCTGTTTTGTAACTGGGTCTAAAAGCGGAATATTGTAAACATCCCAACTTCGCAAAATATCAGGTTTATCTCGGTCTCCTCTGAATTGTGCAAACAAATTGTTACACTTAATGCCTAGTTGTAATTTATATTTGGAACACGTGTAAAAACAAATTTGTAACAGCAGGTAAGTATTCTAGTGATCCAATGAACTTCTGACTGCGTTCATTATTTCTGACCAACGTAGTAGAACAACGTGTTATTACCCTTTCATGAATCCTGCGGGTAATATAATCCGGGTACCCAAACATGTTAGTCATCTTAAAAATTCCATTGATCTCACTGTTTAAAGCTCGGTCTGTAGATGAATGTGAGTAAGCTCTCCTGAAGGGAAAATCAATCGCAGAAGTTTTCTGCTTAAAAGGATGACATGAGTTATACGGAATGATAGAACAAGCATAAGATGGTTTTCGTAAACAGAAAATGACAACTCCTGGGTGGTGGAGTTACGACAAATATCCAAAAACAGTAAAACATAGTTACCCTCGATTTCAACCGTGAGCCTGATTATAGGGAAAATGGAAGATAGTGCGTCGCAAACTGTTGTAACAAATCCTGTGAATGAGGCAAAATATTCGTAGCAAACGTGGATTTGTGGACTCAATAAGCCGTAAGTCTTATACGTCAATCTTGAAATTGTCATACGGAACTCACCCTATACTAGTGAACCGTGAATTACTTATTGTTAATGCTATCGTTGATAGTGAAGTTCAAACATTGACTCAAACACATATTGGGAAGCTTAGACGACTTGTGGGCAATGAAGCGAGTAAGAGAAATTACAGTAGATACTCACGAAGATGGAACTCTGATCCACGACCAGCAACAGTCATTAACTTAAGTGACTACGCTTTGAATTTAATTCAAGTAAGGGCACTCCAACGAGGTGCGAAATTCGCGTACCCTAATACGCGACGTAATATATTGTCACTCACTCCACGTGTTGAAAGAGTACTTCAGAATGTTCCTGATGATAGCAATGGACGTGATTTCACCCGTATGAAGATTGCTTGGTTTTTACAGCGTAAACCTAAAGTTATACACAACTCGTCTATAAATGATCAGTATAACGAAGAGCAAGTTCAGCTTCGGGTGCTTCGGAATAATCGAGACATAGCAATATTGTCAGCTGATAAAACAAATCCAAATGGTCATTATGAATAATACACAGTATAACTCTAAGATGACTGCTGTTATGAATTCCATTCAGCACAAGGTTGTTAATCGAGATCCTATAAAAGCAACTGTGGCTGCACTAAGTAGGCTAAAACGTGCACATTGCTTCCCTGAATGTTTTCAAAATGATTTTACCTCTCCACCTGGTTATCGTGTGCCTGATGTTTTTGGGTGACTTAAACTACATAAAGAAGGGTTCTCACTTCGCCCACTGGTATCCGGTTATGTTAGCCCTACCAGACCACTGGAAAAAGCTTTGGCATTGTATTTGTCCAAACTTGTAGTGGATTCCCCTTACTGTATTCAGAGTTCCACTAGGGCTGTTGAAAGGCTTTGAATGTTTCAAATACATAATGAGCCTTTCATATTGGCATCCCTTGATGTAGTATCCTTGTACCCTAGTGAACCCGTGGAGGCCGCCCACTAAATTATAGAGGCGCTTCTTGCTGATTCCGGAGTTCTGTCTCAGGAAATTATGGCTGTTATGAACGCACTTAGACTAGTTAAATAACGTTCATATTTTAAATTTCAAGGATGTGCTTATCAACAGGTGGAGGGCTCCCCTATGGGTTCACCATTGTTATCCGTCCTTGCCGAAATTATAATGCAACATGTTGAAAATTCGGTTCTACCTAAATTTCCATACCCTCCTTGTTTGTATTTAAGGTACGTCGATGACATCCTGGTTATTTGGCCTCAATCACAGGATTTGTTAGAACAGTTTGTCGACGCACTATCTTCTATTTTCCCTACCACCAGGCTCACGGTTGAAATCAAGTGTAACTATGTTTTACCGATTTTGGATATTTGTATTTGTTGTAACTCCATCACCCAGGAGTTATCATTTTCTGTTTATCGAAAACCATCTTATGTTTGTTCTATCATTCCGTATAACTCATGTCATCCTTTTAAGCAGAAAACTTCAGCGATTGATTTTTACTTCAGGAGAGCTTACTTTTCATCTACAGACCGAGCTTTAAACAGTGAGATCAATAGAATTTTTAAGATGACTAACATTTTTGGGTACCCGGATTATATTACCCGCAGGATTCATGAAAGGGTAATAACACGTTGTCCTACTACTTTGGTCAGAGATAATGAACGTAGTCAGAAGTTCATTGGATCACTAGAATATTTGCCTGGTGTTACAAATTTGTTGTTACATGTGTGTTCCAAATATAAATTACAACTAGGCATTAAGTGTAACAATTTGCTTTGCACAACTCCGACGAGACCTAGATAAACCTGATATTTTGCGAAGTTGGGGTGTTTACAATATTCCGCTTTTATACCCAATTACAAAAGAGCATGTCAGTAATTACGTAGGTTCTACAAGGAGGAATTTGGAGTTACGAGTGAATGAACACAAATATAGCATTACAGCGCACCTTTATAATACAGCACTTGCGCGTAATGTAAATAATGGCATATTTATCCCTGATTGGTGCAATGTCAGTATGCTCCAGACTCCTTCCTCTGTTCATGCTCTATTGATAGCAGAAAGTGTTTTTATCACGGCATTAGATACGAAATGTTGTAATGACTATTACCCTGCCGATTTACCTGAATCTTGGAAACACTTAGTGAAAACATTGAGTTATAACATATGTGTATAGTTTTTTTACTATTTTTGTGGCAACAGATGTACGTTTATAGCACCGTGTAAATCCTGAATGACAATTAGTTAAGCTACGTAATGCCCCACGTGACTCTGTATGTACATGTATATACAGGGTGCCCCACAAAGGTCTTCCTGATTTTAAAATGAAATAACTCTGGAAACGGAGATCGATAGAAGAATAAAACAAAGGGTATGTTTATTTGAAAAGCCGTAAAAATCTGACACAGAAGTTTCAAAATCACTTACAAATGTTGCCGAAAGGTGGCGCTGTACTCTGTAGTCGCAGTGCGGTCCTATAAATAATGCTGTGAAGCACAGAGCGATCAGTCTTCGGACAGTTTCGCTGTTGAAACGTGAAAGGAGGTTAACGTACTGAAGGAAGTGGATGAAGTCATGTATTCCGTGGAGCAACGTGTTTTTCTGGTACTCGAGTATCAGGGACTTCGTGGTTTATGCAAGATGGAGCCCGATCACACCGAATTTCGGGAATAGTCATTGCTTTGAACTATTCCACACTTACTGGAACAGGCATGGATTGGCTTCCATACTCACCCGATCTTACCCCCTGCGACTACTTTTTGTGGGGCACATTGAAGGACACTATTTTCCAGAACAATTCTGCAACACTGGACGAGCTTGAAGAGTTGATCGGTGAGGCATGTGCGTCCATTTCCGTTGACACACTACAGAGGGTGACTGAAAATTTCATTCTTCGTTTGCGCCATCTCTGTGCTGCGAAAGGTGCACATTTTGAATCGATTGTCATGTGATTGCAACGACTGCTTGCAAAGGACAGTTTATAGACTATTTCTGGGACTCCCTACTGCGACTAAAGCGTACAGCGCCACCTGTCGGCAACATTTGTAAGTAATTTTGAAACTTCTGTATCAGATTTTTACGGCTTTCAAAATAAACATACCACTTGTTTCATTCTTCTATCGATCTCTGTTTCCGAGTTATTTCATTTTAAAATCAGGGAGTCCTTTGTAGGACACCCTGTATATAGCTGTATAATTCAGCAACATAGATCATCTGAAGATGGAGTGAACGGCACTCCGAAAGTGCTAATGGCTTTTAATTGTACATATATGTTCGTTTTTTAAAATAAAATGAATAGTGTTAAGACGGAGCTCTTATATTGAATAAGTGTTTTGGAAAGTAACAAAAACGAGACAGGTTTTATGTCAAAATGAACACTGGTACAGTCCTGAAAAAAGGAAGTGGCCTGGAGTTCGGAAGATCGGCTCTATACTCGGGTCAAAGCTAACCTGATTACATGCACTGTTAATGCTGTGAAACCGATCCACCTACAAGATATCTCCTGTGTATCAGCATTTTTTCGCTCACTAATGGGGTGCCATGTGTTACGGACCCTTTCTCCTAAGAGTGACTTAAGGCAAGACAAAAGGGAACTTCCCACGCTCCATGACTATGTCACCCCTCAATCACCACACCTTCTCAACCTTGTTGACCACCGGACAAACGATGTCTGTATGAGTATTTTAAAACAGTAACCACGAAGAAAGAAGCAAGATTAATCGCCAAACCATTATCTCCAAATTTACCTTCAGGCTAACCTCTCAACCCCCACATCTTCTCAACCTTGTGCTGACCACCAGACAAAGGATTTCTGAATGAGTGTTTTAAAACAGTAACCACGAAAACAAGAGCAAACTTAATCGCCAAACCATTATCTCCCCACTTACTCTCAGGCTAACACAATTCTTCCCTCCCGCTTGCAGTAAATATCCTCCTTGTATAAAGTACAGCCTCTCTAAAGCAAAACACAACTGAAAATGACGTCACCAAAATGAGAATATTTGTGCTTTTTAGAAACGCGACCGAAACTGGGATCTTTACATACAACATTTAGAACAACTATATATAACCTGGGATCGTATGTACAACATTTAGAACATCTAAGTATATATCCATGTCCTTTTTAGGTCTCAGTTCAAACTGGAACACGGGCTTTTCAACTGGAACTATATTATGCAGTGGAAGTACACACTCCGTAACTTTAACTCAGTAGTCAGGTTAGCCTTGCCCAGAGTATATAGCAGTCAGGTATTAGTGGGCCACAAACCATTTTTTTTTATTGGAAATTTAACGACCACCGTGAGCAACTTAGTGGGATATAAACAGTCGCCCCCTAATTTAGGGCTACCGCTATTGCCGTAAGACAAACACAACATCAACGCCTCACCAGGATTCGAACCCGAACTCATCTCGGACGAATGGTCAGTAACGAGCGCTTAGACCATTGCGCCATTGGAGTGGCTGCGAGTATCTGAAAGATGATAAATTTACAAGATGTCACTATCGCGTACGCACTTCACTGGTAATTTCTGAAGTGGTTTCAGTAAACAAAGTCTACGAATTTGTGCACAGCCATCGTGAAAAAAAAAATAAAGAGAGAAATAAGAAAGAACAAAACGAACTCGGTTAAGATTATTTGTGTTAAAAAATGCAAATTTCGATGGGTCTCGATTGAATATATAAACTTTAAAAAGTCCGATTCAGTTAGGTAAAAAGTAGCCTGGCGCCGCCAGGTCTTGGAAAACTCGCCAGGCCCCGACTGCACCCCCAGAAAATGAAGCCAAATAAGCACTGCCAAAGTTTTGACAAGAAAACTGAATTCCAAAATGCATTTTAATGCCACTGGTTTGAAGGTAGTTCGATTGTATTACTTTTTCCTGTTTTTAAGAAATTAATTTTTAGAAACATGTCACCCCGTTAAAATAAATTGTTTCTCCAGTAAACGACACAAGAGATGTTTACAATTCTCTCTTTTTGACGTAGGACTACGTCTAACTCCGTGAATAGTATGGGGAGACTTACGGCCAACCGCGTGTGACCAAAGTAGATCCCAATTTAAAGCATTATAGCGTTAAAACTACGTGCCGCACACTAATCGTGTTAGCATATTCGTAAACAGCACTGAGTCAAATTCGCGTACTGCGCAATACATCGTGCGCGCGACACTCCCTCTCTCCCTGTGCGCAGGGGTGATGCAATATTTCTGGATATGCCGCTGCGTTTAGCTCAGTTTATCTCGGCAAACCGTAAGCGTGCGTGGTATCGTTTTAAAGCTCTCGACGAGATCTATTCAAAATATACGAAGAACATTTCGCAGTGGTTTAAATTAAATTTTTAAAACTTCTTTTCGTATGAAAGGGTTAACATTTTCTACAACGCAGCAGAATTCGCAGAATGAATGCAAGCAACAGTGGAGAAAATCAAAATGAGAGGCAAGAGCAAGTGATGAGGAATGTAAGAAGCCCAAGAAGACAGAACACCACGTTGGGTAATTCGTGTATCTATTTGCTTTGTGTTCGCAATGTATCCAGCATTGTTTGTAAAATTACGTAAGCTACTTTTCATATCATGGACATGTGTTAGCTATAACAAATTAAATAAACGCTTTGAAGCCATACTCGACTAGCTCATTTCAACTCTCCGATCTGCAAGTCGTAGTCCTACGTTTTAAACTGACGGCTCAATCAGAACTCAGTCTACCAGTATTTTTTTTTAACTTCATTTATCTTTGTTTCCGTACAAGTCTTGTACAAAATTATGAACATTAATAGAATTACCTGTAAGTAGATAAGTACGTAAGCAGTGCACAAAATGTATACATAATGATTGGTTAAGCAAGAAGTCGTTTTCTAAAATTTTAAACACATCTCAAAAGGCATGAAGAAACACTTCTTTTTCTCCTTATATCTTCATGGAATTAGAAAAACAATATATTGCACACACACAAATGAATATATACACAGAGGAGCCAATACATTATGACCACCTGCCTAATACACTGGCGTGCAAAAATTAAGGACGAGACGGTTTTTCGAATGTAACGTCGTGCAGAAGTGCTCCACATCGACTCAAATCATACCATAAGATCCCCAAGATGTAAGAATATGGGACAAGTGAGCAAAACCGTCCAAACAAGGAATCCAAAGGATACAAAGGCACTTTATTGAAAAGGAAGCTTCGAGCACAACTGGACAGAAGACAGAAACGTCCACGTGACAGGCGGCTGCCTAGAAAAATCCAGTCTTTTGTAGGGGATATGATCACCCCTGACTGCGTTGCAGGATTTATAACGTCTGTCCATGCTGAGGACGAGGTTGTCAAGGAGCTGCTGATGCATAGCGACCCATTCCTCTTGTAACGCCAATCGCAGCTGCGGAATCGCTGCTGGCGGCTAGTGACGTGCTGCCAAGCGTCTCCCGAGAAGGTCCCCACACGTGTTCGATTGGATTTAGGTCCGGGGACCTTGCGGGCCAATCCATGCGTTGAATATCATCACTCTCCAACAGCTCTGCGACAGCCACTGTACGATGAGGTGTAGCGTTGTCGTCCATGAAGAGGAACTCAGGACCCACAGCACCTCTAAACAGACGCACGTGAGGCAGGAGAACCTCGGTACAATAGCGGACACCAGTGACTGAGCCTCCTTGGAAGATGTGGAGGTCAGTACGGCTACTAAGCATGATACCGCCCCAAACGAGAACTCCGCCACCTCCAAACCGGTCCCTTTCGATGATGTTGGAGGTGTGATTGCGTGTTCCCTGCTCTCACCAGATGTGTATACGTCCAGAATCACTCGTCAGACTAAATCGGTTCTCATCCGTAAAGAGAACTCTACCTCATTGCTGATGTGTCCAGTTCTTGTGTTCCTGTCATCACAGAAACCACCGTCTCCGATGAGCAGGCGTTAATGTCACACACCGTACTGGTCGTCGGGCAAATAGACCACCTTTGTGCAGCCTGCTGGCCACGGTAAAACGCGATAACAGACGTCCAGTTGTCTGTTGCATGTGCCTTGCGATTTCTCCCGCTGTCTGCCGTCTGTCTCTTCTCGCCTGTAGTACAATATACCGGTCGTCCGCCGCCGTGGTTGCTAGTGGACGACCACTGATAAACTCTCGGACAGCTGTTCCTGTCGTTTGAAATGCTCTCCAAGCTCGTGAAACGATGCTGTGAGCGATCCCGAACTACTCGTCCACACTAGTCACACTTTGGCCTTCTTCCAACTTCCCAATGACGCGACCTCGGGTAAAGTCATCCAGATGCCGTCTACTGGATTGCCTGTTGGCCATATCACACGGTGGCAGCAACTCGACGTTGTTCAAACCGATGTACACCATGCAATAGCTTTCACCGAATTGCTGAGCGTACACCACCCGTGTGCTTTATACCCTTCCGACACTCCCCCCCCCTACGTCATGCTGCATATATGCACATGCCCTACCGTACCGGACCCTAGTCTATCTCCTGAGTGGTCTTTCGGTCCGTTCTGCCTGCTCGTTCCGCTGTTATGTTAATTTCTCCTCTTCGTCCTTAATTTTTGCACACCAGTGTATGATGTTCGCCCCTCAATGTGCAACCAACACAGTTCTTTTCATTTAAGGTTTAAAGACCAATGTGAGCAGCTCGATGGGCTATAAGCAGTCGCCCGTTCCAAATTGAGGTCCACTGGTTCCAGGGAAGGAAGAGAACCAGCGGCGTAAGAGAAACACAAAACCTATGCCTCACCAGGATTCGAACCCGGACCCTTCTCGGATGAATGGTCATAAGGCAGCGCTTTCACCATTTCGCCACCGGCACGACACAGTTTTTATCCAGTGAGGCACGAACGCTAATTTGGAGGCCAAGGAAATGGAAGTCTTCCTCTACAGAGCCGATTTAAGCAACGGGCCCAGGGCGCCAGACTCAGGGGGGCGCCAAGCTGGAAGAATTTTTTTAATAATTTTTTTAGCACCACAACCCAAGGAAAAAATACTTAAATAAATTTACAAAATGTATTAATTTTTAAAACTGATACTATTTGTAGTCGTCACTCCATATACCTGGGCGGAGAGCATTAACTAAGCAAGAGCGTCCATTGCCGGCTGTGTTAGGGCTGGCCAAAATGCTACAATAATTATTTGTTGTATGAGGCAGTCTGACATTGAAACTTGTTATGTGCTAATTTGGAGGGTGAGGGAGAGAGCTCGAGGGGTGTCCCCTCTTGCCTTGACGTCTAATACTATGCTAGTTTATAGTAATATATGGAAGCAATTACGAGTAGAATTACTGTTTGCGTAGGGAACGTTCTTCCCCTCTAAAACTAATTCAGCCGTCCTAAGCCCACTCATTGTTTTTATGTTTAAGATTAATAAAGCTGTTTAGCCTGTTCTTCACAAACTCGACCATACACACATACAGTGAATGCTATATAGAAATAATTCACCAAAGGGCGCGTAAAATAATTTTTATAATAATTTCCAGAAATTAACATTTATAATTTCTTAATACAATAAAGTAATTCTTTATGAAAATGGGTGCCGTTAGAGAATAGAAAGAGAATAGCAAGGTATTTCAAAATAAAGGTCAAACTACACTATATTGACAAAAGTCACCGCACACCTAGAAGAGAAACACAACATAGCATTTATTGACATACATTAGCACGGTGTCTGTTCACCTGTGGCCTTAATGCATGCACGGACCCTTCGAGACATGCTTTCGACAAGGTTTTGGAACACAGTGATAGGTATGCGCTTCCATTCAGTGCATAATGCTGCCGCTAACTGTTGCTTAGTAGTAGACATTGGTTCCAAACTTCTGATGCGGCACTCTAATTTATCCCATAGGTGCTCTATGGGATTAAGATCAGGGCTCTGTGCCGGCCAGTCCACACACGACACGGAATTATCGTTAAAACCACGCCGTAACAGTCCTTGCTTTATGGCTCGGTGCATAATCCTGCTGGTACCAACAAGGCTCGGTTCCATAGGATTGCCACAGAGGTGGTAGGGCATAATTGTTCAGAATATAGAGGTAGACGTGCTTGTTAACAGGTTTGTGCACGATAACCAATTGGCCGGGACCATACCACGAAAAACACCCCCACACGAGTACACTGCCAGCTCCAAACTTGACCGTAGGAACAGTACACTGTGGTAAATAGCGTTTCCCCGGCTTCCGCTATACCCGCACACGGCCATCAGACTGATGGATCGTGTATCTGGATTCATCAGTCCGTAGGATCCGCTTCCATTGATCTACGGTCCACGATAAATGTTCTTTACACCATACTAAACGACGAGTAGCATTCCGAATGGAGATGAAAGGCTTATGAGCAGCCGCACGACCACGGTAATCCATGGGATGAAGTTCTCTGTGAATGGTACCTGTACATACCGAGGTTCCAGCATTTTTACCCACCTGTACACTGAGGTCTTGTGCAGTACTCCGTCGATTAGCTGTAACGATTCTCCTGAGGCTTAGACGTCCTCTATTACTGATTTTCTTTGGTCTGCCGGTATGTTTTGCTGCTTCAGGCACGCCATGTGTCTTCCACCTATTCAGTACATCCAAAACAGTTGACTTGGGTATGTTTAAACGCCTCTCAGTTTTTCTTATAGACAACCCATTAATATATCACCCAACAACCTTTCCTTTCTCATAGTCAGTTCTCTTTCGCCGGGACATTTTCACTCAACCTCACAGTGCGATATGATCGCGGTCAGCTGCAGTCTTGTTTTTATACCGTTTGCAGCTGTACCGTGCATCTTAACAACGTAGTGGATCCGTTAATTTGCTTTTGAATGGGGTGTCCGGTGACTTTTGTCAATATAGTGCATATAATTAATTCGTAACTGCAGTAATATGAAAGAAAAACCAATGGAGTGAGTAGCCACCCGAATGTGTATTTTACGTGGAACGTGGCCTTGAAAACTTTCTCAGCAACGAATGTCTACATTTCTAGTCATATATGAATGCCGAAGACTTGAACACACCACGGGATATGTACACTTTCATCATTGATAACAATTTTCGAAGTACATTTCCAAACTTAGAAATAGCTTTGAGAATGTTTTAACCTTATACCAGTCACGAATTGTTCTGCCGAAAGTTCATTTTCAGCAGTCTCAAGATTAAAAAATGGAAAAAGGACGTTATTGGGAGAATACAAAGTTTAGCCCACTAGTGAAAATGTTTGCAGAAAAGGACATAACTCTGGGTATAGACTACTCTTGAGTAATTGACAGTATTGCCCACGCAAAGGCCCGTTAAACCCCGATGATCAAGCCATAATTATGGTGCATTCAGACATTGGGTGGGAAACTGCGATACGTCACTGTTCATCAAATTTTCATTTGCATCGTAAGTGTTAATCAAATCTTCATTTGCATCGTAAGTGTTAATCAAATCTTCATTTGCATCGTATAAGTGTTAATCAAATCTTCATTTGCATCGTATAAGTGTTAATCAAATTTTCATTTGCATCGTATAAGTGTTAATCAAATTTTCATTTGCATCGTATAAGTGTTAATCAAATCTTCATTTGCATCGTATAAGTGTTAATCAAATCTTCATTTGCATCGTATAAGTGTTAATCAAATCTTCATTTGCATCGTATAAGTGTTAATCAAATCTTCATTTGCATCGTATAAGTGTTAATCAAATCTTCATTTGCATCGTATAAGTGTTAATCAAATCTTCATTTGCATCGTATAAGTGTTAATCAAATCTTCATTTGCATCGTATAAGTGTTAATCAAATCTTCATTTGCATCGTATAAGTGTTAATCAAATCTTCATTTGCATCGTATAAGTGTTAATCAAATCTTCATTTGCATCGTATAAGTGTTAATCAAATCTTCATTTGCATCGTATAAGTGTTAATCAAATCTTCATTTGCATCGTATAAGTGTTAATCAAATCTTCATTTGCATCGTATAAGTGTTAATCAAATCTTCATTTGCATCGTATAAGTGTTAATCAAATCTTCATTTGCATCGTATAAGTGTTAATCAAATCTTCATTTGCATCGTATAAGTGTTAATCAAATCTTCATTTGCATCGTATAAGTGTTAATCAAATCTTCATTTGCATCGTATAAGTGTTAATCAAATCTTCATTTGCATCGTATAAGTGTTAATCAAATCTTCATTTGCATCGTATAAGTGTTAATCAAATCTTCATTTGCATCGTATAAGTGTTAATCAAATCTTCATTTGCATCGTATAAGTGTTAATCAAATCTTCATTTGCATCGTAGGTGTTCATCAAATTTTCATTTGCATCGTAAGTGTTCATCAAATTTTCATTTGCATCGTAAGTGTTAATCAAATCTTCATTTGCATCGTATAAGTGTTAATCAAATCTTCATTTGCATCGTATAAGTGTTAATCAAATTTTCATTTGCATCGTATAGTGTTAATCAAATTTTCATTTGCATCGTAAGTGTTAATCAAATTTTCATTTGCATCGTAAGTGTTAATCAAATTTTCATTTGCATCGTAAGTGTTAATCAAATTTTCATTTGCATCGTAAGTGTTAATCAAACTTTCATTTGCATCGTAAGTGTTAATCAAACTTCATTTGCCTCGTAAGTGTTAATCAAACTTCATTTGCCTCGTAAGTGTTAATCAAACTTCATTTGCCTCGTAAGTGTTAATCAAACTTCATTTGCCTCGTAAGTGTTAATCAAACTTCATTTGCCTCGTAAGTGTTAATCAAACTTCATTTGCCTCGTAAGTGTTAATCAAACTTCATTTGCCTCGTAAGTGTTAATCAAACTTCATTTGCCTCGTAAGTGTTAATCAAACTTCATTTGCCTCGTAAGTGTTAATCAAACTTCATTTGCCTCGTAAGTGTTAATCAAACTTCATTTGCCTCGTAAGTGTTAATCAAACTTCATTTGCCTCGTAAGTGTTAATCAAACTTTTCATTTGCATCGTAAGTGTTAATCAAACTTTTCATTTGCATCGTAAGTGTTAATCAAACTTTCATTTGCATCGTATAAGTGTTAATCAAACTTCATTTGCATCGTATAAGTGTTAATCAAACTTCATTTGCCTCGTATAAGTGTTAATCAAACTTCATTTGCCTCGTATAAGTGTTAATCAAACTTCATTTGCCTCGTAAGTGTTAATCAAACTTCATTTGCCTCGTAAGTGTTAATCAAACTTCATTTGCCTCGTAAGTGTTAATCAAACTTCATTTGCCTCGTAAGTGTTAATCAAACTTCATTTGCCTCGTAAGTGTTAATCAAACTTCATTTGCCTCGTAAGTGTTAATCAAACTTCATTTGCCTCGTAAGTGTTAATCAAACTTCATTTGCCTCGTAAGTGTTAATCAAACTTCATTTGCCTCGTAAGTGTTAATCAAACTTCATTTGCCTCGTAAGTGTTAATCAAACTTCATTTGCCTCGTAAGTGTTAATCAAACTTCATTTGCCTCGTAAGTGTTAATCAAACTTCATTTGCCTCGTAAGTGTTAATCAAACTTCATTTGCCTCGTAAGTGTTAATCAAACTTCATTTGCCTCGTAAGTGTTAATCAAACTTCATTTGCCTCGTAAGTGTAAATCAAACTTCATTTGCCTCGTAAGTGTAAATCAAACTTCATTTGCCTCGTAAGTGTAAATCAAACTTCATTTGCCTCGTAAGTGTAAATCAAACTTCATTTGCCTCGTAAGTGTAAATCAAACTTCATTTGCCTCGTAAGTGTAAATCAAACTTCATTTGCCTCGTAAGTGTAAATCAAATCTTTATTTGCATCCTCCACCGGCTTATTTCCGTCGCACGGTGCATCCCGGAGCCAACACTTCCCCAGATAAACGACGCACACGTACTCGACCGTCCACATGGTGCGTCAGGAAATAGATTCATCGGACCAGACGACCTTTTTCCAGTCATTCAAGGTCCAGTTTTGATGCTTGAGTGCCCATTGTAGGGACTTTCAACGGTGTACCAAAGCTAGCATGGATAGCTGCTATGGATACCCAGCCCCATTTTCAGTAGGGTTCGATGTACTGTGTGTCGTAACACATTACTCCAGTCACCAGTACTCAAATTACCAGTGTGTTGCGTCACAGCATTCCTTATGTTAGCTAGTACTGTACGGAATAGCCTTCACTCACCTCTCACATCGGTGAGCTGTTTTGGTCTAACAGGTTAGTTGTCGGCTAGCATCGGTGGGCTTTGGACGGTTTGTGGTTTTTTCATGCTTGGACCACTTTTTGAAGATACTAACCACGGCTGACCACGAGCAACCCAGAAGCTTTCCGTCCCGGAAATGCTTTGACCCAGTCGTTTGGCCCTCACAATTTGGCCTTTGTCAAACTCGCTTAAGTCCATTTCCTTTCCCATATGAAAAACAAGAATAACACTTATTAACAGAGCTGAATATCAGGAGTTATTTATACAGTTTCATGACCTTCACATGCACTGTCGTTTACCCGCAATTGCTTCGATTTGCATAGAGACGCGCTGGTCATAATGTTCATGATCCTCGGTGTATATATATACACTCATCGTCAAAAAAAGTTGCAGCCAGAAGGAAACCGACAGGAATGAAACTTGGTGGGTAGGTTTGACATGGTGAGACATGCAAAAGATTGCCGGGCCGTGTGGTGCTCCACAATAGCGGAGGAATCCGCTCGTTGGACACGTCGCCTCCAAACTCTCACACGGCGATCATCCGTGGTGAGACAGAACCTCTATTTGTCGCTGAACACCGCACTGATCCCCATTCGGCAGCTCTGGAGAGACACCACGCCAAGTGATGACGACGATGGCTCGCTGTTAAGGGTAGCCTTCGCAACTGACGGCTGGACAGCAAACCAGAGGCAGCCAATCGGCGCGACACTGTCCGCGTCAATACCGGAGCATCCAGGACTCTCCGTACACTCCGCAAAATGTCACCTGTTATGGTCTGTCGGTCCGCCATGGCATGATGTCGGATGCGATGATCGGTGCGCTCGGAGATCCGTCTCCCTGCTCCGGTCCCCCTACGACGTTGCACAGATCTTTCCTGGGACCACTGTCTCTAAATGCAACCCACGGTTGTGGCATCACGTTGCGTTTCTTCCGCAATACGATGCAAGGACCATCCGGCGGTACGAAGGCCTACGATGACACCTCTCGTGAACTCATCCGCTCGACAAAATCGCGTACGACGGCGTCTTAACTGCATTGGTATCCTTTGTTCGTTCTCCAGACACGGTTACAGCAGAACCACTCACTTCTCGCGGCCGTAACGACGTCTCGACTGATGGCCTCACGGGCTGGTTGTCTACTCACAACCCGCCCGCCGTTCGTGCGATGGGCCTGCAAATGAAATCATTTGTGTAACTTGTACGTGTGCACCCACACTGCAATTTTCATGGCGCTGCATTCACGTCCTCGTGGTTTGCCATTTTCTCTGTCAGGTAGTACACACACACACACACACACACACATGTATGCGATTTTTCCGGGCCCACACCCTAAACAAAAATCCTGGATACCTGTTTGGGTTAGGGACTACAAAAAAAAAGTGGAGAATGCAGGGTACGCCAAATGCTAAGGCAATATGACAACCGCAAAGGTATGAATAAGTGTAGGAATGACGAAGCGCTAAGGCAATGTGGATACCACAAAGAGCTAGAGAATGAGAGGGAGAGCAGAATTGTAATACACACTGTCAGTACCGTCTTGAGCTAAATTCGCGTATGGACCTCAATGCGCTCATGAGTGAAGGACTGCTAGAATCCTAAGGCAGTATAGGTACCGTTAAGGGTTGTAGAGTTGCATCAGAATGGACTAAATAGTGAAGGGGCAGCAAAAAATGAAGCACAGTAAGGATAACAAAGGGGTAAAGACGTATTTCTCATGATTTAGCTATAAAGGTTAGAATATTTAATATTCAAAGTGTTTCATCCACACGACACCCAGTCATTCTGTTACGGTACCGTAGACATTAGTTTACTTGACTTGAGAGCATTTGCTTTCTGTGTGCTATCTGGAAATAACCAACGGACGTTATTTTAGTTCTAAAAAGGAACAGGGTGTTTTTTTCGCGAGTTTAAACTGCTACTTAATGTTTAACGATAACAAAACCCAGTCGTAATAACGTTTTATTCAATTACTCGGATTAAGTATGATTCATATAGTTAGGCAAAGTATTTGATTTCCATTACCTTAAATGAGTGTAAGTAATACTGCACCACACAACCAAATAGTTATATATCCAAATGGTCACAAACGAAAGGAGAATAGGACAGGGCTTAATTTCTAAAGAAAAAAGTACCAGAGCTCCCTTTTAAGCTACGTCATTAAGCATTGCGTCATTACCAGTTTGATTGTATCCTGTCCTTTCACCCAATGAGAAGAGTGCTAAAAATAGCTGTGTCACCATGGCTGCAGGTCATGGCATCAGAATTTCCCTGCGTAGTTAGCGCTGAAGACAGAATAAACAAAACAAAAAGTCTCTTTCGGAGCTCAGCTAATACTCAAATATTCGCCAAAACATGAAGTACCAGAGCTGACCTCTGGTGAGCTCTGGCGCAAATTAAGCACTGAAGGTGGAGCAGCAGAAAATTTATTGTACCGTTAACGCCACAGTAGCACTGACCTTATGTAAACTTTAGGTATTTTCCCTTTCACGAGATGATTGTGGAAGTCCGTGTAAATAATTCGAAACAAATCATGCATGAGTTTACTAAATTTCTGGAAAACAATATGGTCGTTATGTGCTCTAACCGGCGATATCAGGAGCTCTAAATCTTATGAAGATTTAGCTTATATAACCTCTCCTCTCCGTTGCAAAAATTGTTTTGGCATTCTGCATGGAGCAGAGGCGTCTAGTTTCTTTATCCTTTGGCTATTTCCTTATTCATGCTGTGATCTTTGCCTGACTCTAGAGATATATTCTGGGTGGTTAAAATATAATAACTCACAGTGTATCACACACTCCCATTCAGCGCATTTCACCATTCAGCACAGTTTCCTGATGAACTTTGGACATTGGTACATGTGAGGTAACTAAGACTTAGAAGGAATGATTTTCATATTCTAAGTTCTTGGCATAATTTTTATAAGGAATATCTTATCAGCAATTTTTTTTATTTAGAGGTTTAATGACCACTGTGAGCAACCCAATGGGCTGTAGCTAGTTGCCCATCCGTATTTTAGGGAAATAGTTCCAGGGAAGGGAGAGAGCCAGTGACGTAAGACAAATACAATGTCCATGACTTACCCGGGACTCGAAACCGCACTCACAAATGGTTAGAAACCAGAGCTTTCTACCACTCGGTGATTGAGGCGGCTCAGTAATATTGCCCGAGCAGAGAAACCTTGTCTGTAACTTCATTGAATTTCCTGCAGATTGGGCAATAGAAAGAGGCCGTTAAAATTGCAGCACAGTTTCTTAAAATAAACAAGTTAGTAAAATCATGCAATGCATTGATTATGATACGCTTTCCAACATCCCAGAAATCATTACTCAAGTTATGAGGTAATGGCTGTGAAATAAATATCGCTCGTGTGTCCTGACCTTTGAACCCATTTCGATGATATTATACAGAACCGATTCAGTATACCACCGGACCAACATGATAAAGTTTTGTCGCAATCTAAGCATTTTTAGTCAAGTTATGAGGATAATGGCTGTGGAATAAATCTCGTCCTGTGTCCTGACCTTTGACCCCTTTTCGATGATATTCAACAGAACCTGTTCAGTGTACCTGTGGAACAACATGATAAAGATTTGTCGTAATCGAAGCATTTTTATATAAGTTATGACGCATAAGGGCAATGGAATGGATCCCGCTCCTATGTCCTGATTTTGACCCCATTTCGTCCATTTTCAATAAAATTTCATCCCAGGTGGTCCCCTACCACATACTAAAATTTCATCGAAATCGAAACACTTTTACGCAAGTTATGAATTATAAGGGCAATGGAATGAATCCCGCTCATATATCGTGACCTTTGACCCCATTCCGCTCGTTTTCAATAGGGTTCGTCCCTAGGTGGTTCCTTACCACATACTAACATTTCATCGAAATCGAACCATTTTTACGCAAGTTATGACGCATAAAGGCAATGGAATAAATCCCACTCTTATACCCTGCCTGACTTTTGACCCCATTTCGCCCATTTTCAATAGGGTTCGTCCCCAGGTGGATCCTTACCCCATACTAAAATTTCATCGAAATCGAACCATTTTTACGCAAGTTATGATGCATAAAAGCAATGGAATGGATCCCGCTCCTATGTCCTGACCTTTGACCCCATTTCATTTATTTACAATAGGAATCGTCCCCAGGTGGTTCCCTACCACATATTAAAATTTCATCGAAATCAAACCATTTTTTCGCAAGTTATGCCGCATAAGGGCAATGGAATAAATCCCGCTCTTATGTTCTGCCTGACCTTTGACCCCATTTCGCCCATTTCCAATAGAGCTCGTGCCCAGGTGGTTCCCTACCACATACTAAAATTTCGTCGAAATCGAACCATTTTCACGTGAGTTATCGAGCGGACGGATGGACGGACAAAGCTGGAGCATATACGCTTCTTCAACCTACGGTATCAAAGCGTAAAAAAGAAAGATGCTTAACCTATACGAAACAAATTTTGTGATTTTGTAAAATAACAAATATTTTATTTTAATCACCTTTACTCGACAAGAGTTTAACATAAGACGATAAAAAAGTTTCACATTGAACATCAGTTTAACATTTGAAGATAAAAACAGTTCAACATTTATTCTTTAAAGAATAAATAGATAGAAAATCAAATTATATAGAATTTAAATTCTAGGGATATGGTATAACAAATATGGTAAACCTTACCTTGAGACTTTGGTTTGCTGTTCCAATGTACTTTTCTAAAGGAAAGTAAACTTTACACTAGTGAACAATTTCTTTTTTTTTCATTCTACTTTTAAAACGACTATCTTTCATAGGTATGCAGTTCTTTAAGATTTGTAAATAGCACACTGTCGTACGGTTTTTTTTTCAGATCATACCATCCACTGAACAGAATCTTCATTCAGGAATTTGGGAACTGGTGTGTAGCAAAATGTCACCAGTGTACTTTCATGTAAAACTCAAACCTCGAGCTTGAAATATTAACCGTAGAGATCGTAAACAGAATAAAATCGGAAATGATGTGAAGCTAAGAATAACTGCAGAAGATTTGCAGGAAAGCTCTGCGGAAATTACTGGCAAGTGTGTAATAAACGACGCAGTTAATTGCTGAATTAAATGATTCAGTTAAATTTGAAATTGTAGGTAATGGACCTTCGAATCTTTTGCCATCTGTACTGTTTAGGACTATTGAGAAACAAAATGACGGAAAATAACATGCAAAGAAGATGGCCACGACACAGAACAGCATTTTGGCCAAATTCATGTCTTTCTCTCGATTCGAACTCATTGTTTGTCTAGTTTTCATCGCTCTTTTCATTTCTTGGTAGATAGAGAAGTTCAGAAACACGAGTGCGGAGAAAGGTATAATGTTTACCAGCATAATATTTGCGAAGATATGGGAAGATATGTATGGGAAGATATGTATGTAGGTATCCAGCCATACATCGCAAATAGCGAAGAACAGTTCGTTTTTTCCGAAGATTGTTGTTTCCATTTTGGCATATGTTTCGTTCCTTAACGGATCCCATTCATACTCGATCTCATTTTGAAAGAACAGGTGTATGTTATACGAAATTACCAGAACAATAATTAGGAGATTGAATAGTAAGCTCCGTTTGTATGTGCACAGCGATTTGGCTTTCAAAGGATAGCACACTGCAACGTACCTTTCTACAGACACACCAACAGTAGACCATACGGATCATATCCGGGCTATGTTTATTATAGGCAGAAACCAAGGAATGAAATGATAATATTCTATATAAATGGTTTTCACCCACGCTATATGGTACGACAAATGTGGAATCACCCGAGTGAATATTTTCAAGATGAGGAAACATGTATCATGAACTGCAAGATGCTGAAGACAGCAGTTGATTGATGATTTCATGTAAGGACGAGACAGAACGATAAGCGAAACCACGTTGCCAGAAATTCCCAAAATGCACAGAGCAAAGGTAACATAGCCATTCGCAATTATCTCAATCGGGGATCGTGGCACCGTTTTCTTCCATGGGAAGATATTTGCTTGCAGTCGAACATTTGCCGTATTCTTCTAAATCCGCGCAATCCACAGCTTGTCCAGAAATGTCTAATTACCTGAAAATAAATTTTTAATATCATGAGAACATAACATATGTGTGGAATTTATAGTAAGTGATATCGTTCAGTGATACAAAGAGGAATAAAACTTGTTGAAACATGGATATCTATATTATTCGTTGCGTGAATAATTACCCGCAAATATTATTTGGCACGAAAAACTGTTTCACACAAGATTATACAGCGAGACGGTTTTCCTTAACGGATCAGTACAATAACTTAAAAAAAATGTTTTCATCGTTAATACATCTACTATACCGAGCAAATTAATTGGGACAAGCTATTTTATTCTCAGAATTGTAATGTGATCGCCAGTTGATGTCGGAAACCCACATAAACCGGTTTTATCAGCTGTGAGGTGGAGTGACTGTTAGAACTTGATAGTAAGAATGTGGTTTGGCTGGTTTTAAACAGGAAATAGGCACTTCAGCTTCAGTTGTGAGCTTTCGTGTGTAACAAGTGGATGTTAGTTTTTGCTCTCTGTGAGTACGTGTTGCTTTCGTGTATTGAAAAATGGATATTTCCCCAAAGAAGCGTGCAAAAATAATTGCTCTGAAGGATCACACTTCTATGACAGTGAGAGATATCGCTGCTGCAGTTGGTGTTGGCAAATCAAGTGTACAAGTGTATCAAGACTGCTTACGCAATACAATGCATCTGGATCATCGTCTTCAGAAAGGAGAGGTAAATGTGGAAGAAAACGAAAAACAACTCCACGAACCGATAAATATCTAATCAGAAATAGTAAAATGAATCCAAAAAAAAAAAAAAAAAAAAACAAGCACCGAGATTTATTGTCTACTGGTTGTGATGTTAGGGACTCAACTGTACGCCGTAGGCTTCTGAAAGTTGGCCGGAAGGCAAGAAGTCCAACGAAAAAACAATATTTGAATGAGAAAATGAAGATAAAACGTTTAGCATGGGCCAAAAAATATAATTCATGGACTGCTGACGACTGAAAAAAGGTAATTTTCAGTGATGAAACTCATTTATTTGTGCAGGGTTACCAAGCAAATGTCGTTAGACGAAGCAACTGTGAACCCTTAAGACCTGATCATGTCAAACAAATTGTAAAACACCCTTTGAAACAGATGTTTTGGGGTTTTTCCCCATCAAAGCTTAGTTCCTGTTCAAGGTATAAGCTTAGTTCCTGTTCAAGGTATGATGAATTCAGCCAAGTACGTAGAAATATTACAACGTAGGATTGTTCCATTCTTGCAAAATTTTGTCGGGACATTTCAACATGACTTGGCCCCATGTCACAATTCGAAATTGGTCAAGAATTTCATGCTGGAAAATCAAATTCATTTGCTTGATTGGCCTGGAAATTCACCAGACTTAAATCCCATAGAAAACTTGTGGAATATTTTGACGAGACGTTTAGGTAAAATGGACTGTACAACCAAAGAACGCAAGATAACGAATGCTATAAAAATGTGGTTCCACGATTATGAAGTCAAAAATATGTGCACTCAATTAGTGGAGTCAATGCCAAAACGAATTCAAGAGGTCATTTCTGCTAAAGGAGGACATACTTCATACTAATACCGGTATTTATCAGTATATATCAAGGCATAGAATGATATAAGGGCATAGTTTTGGAAAAAAAGTGATTTTTTACTTTGTCCCAATTAATTTGTACAGTATAGTATCATCCAATCAGGTACACAAATCATCACATCATGCAAAATGTAAATAATACGAGTAAATTATACCCGGTTGAGTCACATTATTGTGACCAGCAGCTAATAACCAGAGTAACCGCCGTTTGCATCACTGGCAGCAGCTAGACGGGCTGTGAGTGACTCAATAAGGTGCTGGAAGATGTTCACAGGTATGTGGAAACATGCTGACTGTAGTGCATCTGACAGCTGCTGAAGGATGCGCGGTGGAGGACCCATAGAGCGAACAAAACGGTCAAAGTGGTCCCACAGATGCTCAATTGGGTTTCAGTCTGTGGAATTAGGGGGCCCGGGAAGTACTTTGAAGTCTTCATCGTGCTCTTCCAACCACTCTCGGACATTTCTAGTTGTGTGCGACACGTCGCACTGTCGTGCTGGGAGATCCTATCCGGCCCAGGGAAAACAATGTATGCGTCTGCAAGGATGGATTCATAACGAATTCGGTCCATAGTGCCTTCCAGAGGTATGAGTGGACACAGGGAATGCCACGAAAGCATTCCTCAGGTCATAGCGCTGCCCTCACCAGCTTGTGTTCTTCCAGCAACGGTCGAAGGACATTTTTTCTCCGATGTTCCATCCCGAATCAACAAATTAAGACCTGCTAGATTTAGAAAAACGAAAGGTAGCAGGAAGAACAGGACACCAGAAATATGAGTTATGTGTGACAGAAGCAGAAGGTTGGGAGATAGGCATATTTGATCTAAAAGTTGGAGTGCAGCAAGATTAAACAATAATGCATTTTGATTTGCTATCATCGGGTAGGAAACAGTAGCAGTGAGAAAAAGAGCATTTGTGGCCGTGCTGATTGAACGTCATGGAGCCTCTTGCATCAAGGGCACAAGAGAAACATAAAAAAATTGAAGAGTGAGAATACTAGGAGACATATGACGCAGTGTAACTGTAACCGAAACTTAGCACGCGTATTGAAACTAGAAGATAATAGAACTTGTAATGTCTACGAAGAGACGACTGAAAAAGCATTAACGTTTATATATCGGAGAAATATGGAAGGAAACTGAATATCAAAGTTCCGGCGTGATGGAATGATTTGAGGAAGGCTAATGGTGCACTTTGTGATAACAACCACGAGGCTGAAAAGCAAAATTTTCGATAAAATGGTAATGCTGTACAGAACCAAGACAAGATGGCAAGACGTTTAAAGGACAAGGTAAAGGCTGAAGAAATTAAAAAGCAAGAAGACATGAGTAAACAGCTAAGGTAACAGATCTCAAGGAAGACACAACAAACGCGATTGCTCTGTTATAGAAAAGCGTTGTGAAGAGGCTAAATATGCCTTGGGAGTATATTATTGAACATAGAGATAGAAATCAAAGTAGAGCAGAAGAAAATCTAAATAAGGAAATGAAATAAGAGAAGTAGGAATTGCTTGAACAAAGACATAAAGGAAATTACCTTAAAACGTTGGGTAACAGAAGACAAGACAAGGAAAACCCGCTTCAGATCTCTCAAAACCTGCTGGACTAAAGTTGCAAGACAAGTTGTGACGTACCTGCCCGAAGGACGCACACGACATAAAGGCAGATAGGAATCAGAATAAAACGTCCGCGTAGCTCAATTGGTAGAGCAACTTATTCCGGAATGAGGGGACCCGGGTTCGAATCCTGGCGCGGATAAAAATGACGGAGAAATTCACTTCGTTATAATGGCGCCCGAACTATCCGGATGACCCGACCGTTCAAAATCTCGCAATGGTGTGATGTTATTTCCACACCGCGAGATAGGAAAAATAAGAGAATCCCTTCTCCAGCACTTCAAAAAAAAAAAATAAATAAAAAAAAAGGGGGGGGGGAGATGATGTGACGTACCTGCCAGAAGGACGCACACGACATAAAGTCAGATAGGAATCAGAATAAAACGTCCGCGTAGCTCAATTGGTAGAGTGATTTATTCCGGAATGAGGGGATCCGGGTTCGAATCCTGGCGCGGATAAAAATGACGGAGAAATTTACTTCGTTATAATGGCGCCCGAACTATCCGGATGACCCGACCGTTCAAAATCTCGCAATGGTGAGATGTTATTTCCACAACGCGAGATAGGAAAAATAAGAGAATCCCTTCTCCAGCACTTCAAAAAAAAAAATAAATAATAATAAGGGGGAGATGATGTAACGTACCAGGAGATGTGACGTACCTGCCAGAAGGACGCACACGACATAAAGGCAGATAGGAATCAGAATAAAACGTCCGCGTAGCTCAATTGGTAGAGTGACTTATTCCGGAATGAGGGGATCCGGGTTCGAATCCTGGCGTGGACAGAAATGACGGAGAAATTTACTTCGTTATAATGGCGCCCGAACTATCCGGATGACCCGACCGTTCAAAATCTCGCAATGGTGAGATGTTATTTCCACACCGCGAGATAGGAAAAATAAGAGGATCCCTTCTCCAGCACTTCAAAAAAAAAAAATCAATAAATAAATAAGGGGAGATGATGTAACGTACCAGGAGATGTGACGTACCTGCCAGAAGGACGCACACGACATAAAGGCAGATAGGAATCAGAATAAAAAAAGTCCGCGTAGCTCAATTGGTAGAGTGACTTATTCCGGAATGAGGGGATCTGGGTTCGAATCCTGGCGTGGACAGAAATGACGGAGAAATTTACTTCGTTATAAAGTGCATAGTTCTCCAGGACAACAGTTCAAAGCTGTAGATCAAAATTCGAGAATTCGCATGGATTGGAAAAGAAGTAAATTAAAAAGTGAACATTCCGACTGCAAAACTCAGAAAAAACACTTTCATAAGAAAAGAATTACAAGTAAATGGAATCAGAGTAAATTAAGTCTTGTTGTGTTTAGAGGTTTAGGACCCGCTAATGAACATCAAAGCATGAAAGAAATCGCTAGTCTTTATATTAGAGTCACTGGCTCCAGGGAAGCGAAACAAAAACAGCTCTTTAAGATCAACACAACCCTCCAACAGAGATGAAAACGGGTCGGGTCAAGGTGTTGCCGACCCGATTTTGACCCGGTTTTATTTCCCTTTTGTTTTTGGAAAGAAAAAATATTTTAAGAACCCTTCAGAGATCTTTGAAATAATACTTAAGAGCTGCAGAGTATGATCCCGGAACTTGCTGAGAAGGGTAAAGAAATGTGATTAAAAATGAACATTCGGAAAACAAAACTATTGTACAATACTTTTACAAGAAATGAAGATTTATCAATTGATAGGGTAAAACTGGAGATAACGAATTCCTACATTTACCTTGGGCAACAGATATCAAGCGAGGGTCACATTGATGAAGAAATTAATTGGCGTAAAAAACTTGGTTGGAGATCTTTTAGAAGGAACAGTATAATGTTTAAGAGCAATGTGCCATTATATCTTAAAATAATAGTGTTTAATCAATGCATCCTTCCAGTGCTTACGTACAGAACAGAGACGTGGACCTTAACTAAAAATGGCATACAAAGATTGCAAAGAACTGAAAGAATCATGAAGAGATGCATGCTTAGTGTAATCAGGAAAGATAAGAAGAGGAACTCGTGGATAGGAAAATGACAGGCGTGGAAGACATGATCAGAGTAAAATATCTGAAAAGGCAATGGGCTGAACATGTTACTAGAAGAACGGACCACCGATGGACAACCGAAATTCTAGACTGGATTCCAAGGGACAGAAAAAGACCCAGAAGACCACGTGGGAGATGGGTGGATGGAGGAGACCGGCTCAAGACAGTCCGTTGTTGAAGAAACTTGGAAAGATCTTCATCCAGCAGTGGATTGAAAATGATTGACAATGATGATATATTCGAATTTATAGTCCAAAGCACATTTGTCCGGGTCAGGTACGGATCAGGTCCAATTATGTGACGGCCGTGTCCGGGTTCAAAGTTTTGACCCGTTTGCAACTCTGCCCTCCATATCTCACCTGGACTCTAACTGTGGCCCAATTCTGACAATTAGCCAGCAACCTACTATTTGGCCACCTGACTAGAAAGAGTGGGTGACTCAGGTGGAAATGGTTAGGACGTAAACTCTAAAGAGTAGATGATACAGGGCAAAATACTTAATGAATTACCAAGAAACGAAAAAGACTCAGAAAACAACCACTGAGGACTGAGAAGCTGAAATTAGAAAACAATTGGGAACCACTTCAGGAGATAGCCGGTTGTGAAGATTCTCGTAAGTGGCCTTCACCTATCAGCTGCTTAATTGTAGTTTATATTGATCTATACCCCGAGTGATCACTGAATTATGACCATCCCTATCAAAAGTCGATGCGGCCCGTTGACCGCGTAATTTCTGAGAGGACGCAATCAGTCGGCGGACATAGCATATATAAGGTGTGACTGTAGCAGTAGGTACTAAAATTCGGAGCGTGATGGCTAAATCGAAGGAGTTATCGGACTTTGAGAAAGGACAGATTGTGGGAGCTCGGACAGTGGGTGCCTCGATTTCCCAAAAGGCTGAACTTGTGGGTTGTTCGCGAGCCGCCGTAGTTAAAGTGTATCTGGACTGGAGCGAAAACGGCCAAACAACGACCGGGAGGCAAAACTGCGCAGGACAGCGAGAGGTTTATGTGAGAGGTGAGCAACTCGCACAGGCCAACAGACGCAGCACTGTTCAAAATTAATGTAAGTACATTGCCGTCTATGCACGATAAAATAGTTTAAAAATCTTTAATGTAAAAACACCTGAGTCATAAAAACATTCACATAAAAGGCACACTAGAATCTTTCAGATCCGCAACGGATCCATCCTCAGGTGTAAGTCTGATGGTTAGATCAGCAGGATATATACACAGTGGGATGAGATACACAAATGACGTAGGATGTAATGAAGGCATGCGCACTACAGAGACATAAAAGTTCAAACAGGTGAGTGTGTTATTATTCAAAGTTTATAAAAATGTTTCTAGAAGCTGCTATCTGTAGCAAAAATCTCCAGGAATTATGAATGAAACTTGGGTAATCGTCGTTACAGCATTGGTGGCGATGAGCGAAAATCTGCAGACTCTCAGTAAGTAGGGTTAGATGCTTAGATTTGGGAGTGGTGAGAATTTTGGTTTTTTCCCACAATGGTTGAAAAAGTTCGTTAAGGAGTAAAACGTGACATTGCTGTATTGGAAGAACAAGTTTTTATATTATATTTGTGTTCTTTAAGGCGAGTACTCAGATTACGAGTTGTTGAACCGATGTAGATTAAGTCCTTCGTTCCAGGTTCGATAGCTTTGAAAGGTATTGCATGGATTCCATGTTTGTCTGATAGCTGTACGGGATCTCTGTCTTTTTTGATGATGGAGTAAATATTGCGTGTTTTTATTCCAAAATTAAGATCAAAAGGTTTACAAATATTTTTCAGATTGTTTATAACAATCGGGATGTAAGGTACAGATCCCACGTAGCGAATGTCACGTTTATTAATGTTGATTAAGAAGCAGGTGGTACGTTCTGGAATTTTTTGTAGGATCCTATTGACAGTATGTGGTGTATATCCAAAGGCTGTAGTAAGGTCCCTGATTTTTCCAATTTCTGCATTGTATAGCTCGAGGGTTGAAGAGTGTGTTTCTGCACGATTTAACGTAAAACGAAGTGAGGAAAGTTTTTGAGATATGGGGTGAGAAGATGCTTCAGGGATCATAGAGAATGAAGCAGTAGGTTTTCGATATACTGAAGTGATAAAATTGTAGTTATTAGCTTCACGTCTAATCAAAATATCGAGGAAAGGTAATGTTAGATCAGATTCCTGTTCAATGGTAAAATTTATAGAAGGGAATTTAGACGACATAGTATCAATGAAAGTATTCAGATCAATAATAGATGAAGACCAAAATAATAAAATATCATCAACGTAACGAATGTATAATAATGGTTTGGTGCAGAAGTTTGAAAGAACATCGTTTTCAAGGTGCTGCATTAGTATTTCTGCAAGAATAGGGGAGAGTGGGGATCCCATGGGGGCTCCGTCGGTTTGACGGTAAATGGTCTCATTAAAACGGAAGAATGACCAATTATAGACAAGACGAAGTGCACATAGAATAGCTTGTATTTCAGAATCGGAGTATAAAGCTGTCTGCATTTTATCGACTATGAGGTTATGGACGGTTGGAACAGGAATATTTGGGTATAAGGATATAACATCCATAGATAGCATAACAAATGGGGTGGTGATAGGAGAAATGGAACGAATTCGAGTTAAAGCTTGGTGGGAACTGGTAATTGAATAATTGGAGGTGGTGGTAAATTGAGAAAGAAAGGAAGCTAAAGCCTGTTCGAGAGGTCTGGTAGGTGAGGCATAGCCTGAAACTAGGGGTCGGAGGGGTAAGCCATCTTTGTACAGTTTAGTTTGCCGAAGAGTTCTGGGACTCTAGGTCCTGGCGGGAGGTGTAAGCATTTAACAATGTTGGCGGGGAGTGAGTCCAGAGATCTTAGCTTCCGAATTGCGGCAACGGAAGCCGGGGTCGGATCTTTGTTGCAGATGACGTGTGGAATATTGTTGATAGCTGATTCAATTTTTTCGATGTAATCAGATCTGTCCAGCACAATAATCTGTGAGCTCTTGTCTGCTGCAATAATTCAAATGTTAGGATTTTTTATGAGGGCACGTAGTTGTTCTTGTTCATCAATAGCATATTGTTGAGTGGTTTGATTATGTCCAAGTGTAGAAACAAAGGATTTAATGGCACTCGCCATTCTACAGCGAGAAGTCCCTTGAAAAGGTTCCGGCAGATGTTATAGAATTGATTCAATTTGCGGAATTAATGTGAAGATATTGAGACGTGAAGCTGGATAGGCAAATTTTGGGCCGTGGGTAAGAGCTGTAAATTGTGTGGAATTCAAGTTCAGATTTCTGTGATTCAAAAAAGGTAAATATGATTGGTTAGTTGAGGTGTTTGAATAGTGCTCAGGTTTCCTTACTTTATAACGTGATTGAGTTTCATCAGCAACAAGATTCCGTAGTTTGTTAATGTGAGTTTTTTGCAGTTCTAGTTCCCGAGAGAGGCATGAAGCATAGACTGTTATGAGGGCTCTGTTTAACAAAATAGGATGAATTGAAGTCGTCATGTGTTTGTAGGATTCATAAGTACGTCGATTGAAGAAATCAATATAACCTCTTTTTTGCCTGATAATGCAGCGGAGTCGTTTAGTCTCAGAAGTCTTTAAAATTATGCTGTCTCTCAGAGATATGGGTTTTTGACGAAGTAATAAGAATTTAGGGATAATGCCAAGATCTCGACAGTTTAGTAAGAAGGTTAAGTGCATACCTTCTGAGGTCAATCGTTGTCTCCATTTCCCAAAGGTATTCACCACGCTGCTCATAATGCCGAATGATTATCAAAATATATAACATATACCAGTAAGCGGCGTTCGTTGAGTCCATAAAACACTTCGTGCAGGAGGTTGAAAATTAATGTAAGTACATTGCCGTCTATGCACGATAAAATAGTTTAAAAATCTTTAATGTAAAAACACCTCAGTCATAAAAACATTCACATAAAAGGCACACTAGAATCTTTCAGATCCGCAACGGATCAATCCTCAGGTGTAAGTCTGATGGTTAGATCAGCAGGATATATACACAGTGGGATGAGATACACAAATGACGTAATATGTAATAAAGGCATGTGCACTACAGAGACATAAAAGTTCAAACAGGTGAGTGTGTTATTATTCAAAGTTTATAAATGTTTTTAGAAGCTGCACAAAGATGGCTTTCCCCTCCGACCCCTAGTTTCAGGCTATGCCTCACCTACCAGACCTCTCGAACAGGCTTTAGCTTCCTTTCTTTCTCAATTTACCACCACCTCCAATTATTCAATTACCAGTTCCTACAAAGCTTTAACTCGAATTCGTTCCATTTCTCCTATCACCACCCCATTTGTTATGCTATCTATGGATGTTATTTCCTTATACCCAAATATTCCTGTTCCAACCGTCCATAACCTCATAGTCGATAAAATGCAGACAGCTTTATACTCCGATTCTGAAATACAAGCTATTCTATGTGCACTTCGTCTTGTCTATAATAGATCATTCTTCCGTTTTAATGAGACCATTTACCGTCAAACCGACGGAGCCCCCATGGGATCCCCACTCTCCCCTATTCTTGCAGAAATACTAATGCAGCACCTTGAAAACGATGTTCTTTCAAACTTCTGCACCAAACCATTATTATACATTCGTTACGTTGATGATATTTTATTATTTTGGTCTTCATCTATTATTGATCTGAATACTTTCATTGATACTATGTCGTCTAAATTCCCTTCTATAAATTTTACCATTGAACAGGAATCTGATCTAACATTACCTTTCCTCGATATTTTGATTAGACGTGAAGCTAATAACTACAATTTTATCATTTCAGTATATCGAAAACCTACTGCTTCATTCTCTATGATCCCTGAAGCATCTTCTCACCCCATATCTCAAACTTTCCTCACTTCGTTTTACGTTAAATCGTGCAAAAACACACTCTTCAACCCTCGAGCTATACAATGCAGAAATTGGAAAAATCAGGGACCTTACTACAGCCTTTGGATATACACCACATACTGTCAATAGGATCCTACAAAAAATTCCAGAACGTACCACCTGCTTCTTAATTAACATTAATAAACGTGACATTCGCTACGTGGGATCTGTACCTTACATCCCGATTGTTATAAACAATCTGAAAAATATTTGTAAACCTTTTGATCTTAGTTTTGGAATAAAAACACGCAATATTTACTCCATCATCAAAAAAGACAGAGATCCCGTACAGCTATCAGACAAACATGGAATCCATGCAATACCTTTCAAAGCTATCGAACCTGGAACGAAGGACTTAATCTACATCGGTTCAACAACTCGTAATCTGAGTACTCGCCTTAAAGAACACAAATATAATATAAAAACTTGTTCTTCCAATACAGCAATGTCACGTTTTACTCCTTAACGAACCTTTTCAACCATTGTGGGGAAAAAACCAAAATTCTCACCACTCCCAAATCTAAGCATCTAACCCTACTTACTGAGAGTCTGCAGATTTTCGCTCATCGCCACCAATGCTGTAACGACGATTACCCAAGTTTCGTTCATAATTCCTGGAGATTTTTGCTACAGATAGCAGCTTCTAGAAACATTTTTATAAACTTTGAATAATAACACACTCACCTGTTTGAACTTTTATGTCTCTGTAGTGCGCATGCCTTCATTACATCCTACGTCTTTTGTGTATCTCATCCCACTGTGTATATATCCTGCTGATCTAACCATCAGACTTACACCTGAGGATGGATCCGTTGCGGATCTGAAAGATTCTAGTGTGCCTTTTATGTGAATGTTTTTATGACTCAGGTGTTTTTACATTAAAGATTTTTAAACTATTTTATCGTGCATAGACGGCAATGTACTTACATTAATTTTCAACCTCCTGCACGAAGTGTTTTTATGGACGCAGCACTGTTTAACAGTTGACTACCCAATACAACAGAGGTCAATCCGGAACAGTGTCTTTCAAGACCTTGAATCGCACGCTCGTACGTGTGGATTATAACGGACGACCCCGACGACATCCTCCCATAACCACGGTTCATCGGAGTAAAAGACTCGCCTGGTATGAAGAGCATGAAAGCTGAACGTCGAATGACTGGAAAAATATGTGCTGGTCTGATGAATCGCGTTTTAGCTCCACTTCGTGAATGGTGGTGTACGTATTTGGCTCAAACAACATGAGGCACTCAACCTGTCCTGCAGGATCTCCACAGTGCAAGCCAGTGGAGGAGGTTGTATAGTGTGTGGCATGTTTACCTGGCAGGAACTTGGACCCCTCGTGCATGTGGAACAACGTATGACTGGTGTCCACTATCCTGAATTGCTTGCTGACTCTGTACACCTAGCAATGTTGCACTTTTTTAGCACGTCTTTTGTAAAAAAAGATCGTGCTTGTGTTATCGGTTTGTCAGTCCGTCCTCCCGTCTGTACCCACGATATCTCTGCAACAATTAGCCCGATTTGAAAAAATCGTTTTGCACTGGGAAGCTTGAAATATGAGAATGATGATCCTTTATTTCGTTTTGCTTTTACGATGTGCAATTTCGCTGCTAGAGGGCGTAAATACAGATGATGTCGAATTCAAAAATACGTTTTATTCCACATATTTGCGTCTAAACATCCGATTGAAAAAATTCTTTTATCTTTCAATTCCATTTATGTCGAAGAATATTTTAGATACAGTTACTTTTTTCAAATTACGCATAGATTTTCTGCTACGGGGCATAAAAGTAAATTACATTTTCCCCGAAAACTCTTCTTCTAAAGCTCCGATTCGCAAAAAAAAATTCTTCAGTGGATACACCTCCTCATGGAAAATCTTTTGCATATAGTTTCTAATTTTTGGTAAAGAATACTTTGGCCACCAGAAGGCGCAAGCGTTAATTTTTGCTTCTGATGTATTTGCCATAAAATCTGAGCTTCTAAAATATCGATTGAAAAACTTATTTCGTGGACTGATGCCACTCACATCGATAAACCTTTTCGGAATATTTTCTTCTTAAAATATTCCACAGTTTCTCCGCCAGGGGGCGTAGATGTATATCTTATTTTTGTCAATATCTCTACTTCTAGGAGCCCGATTGGAAAAATTCCTTCTTTGTTGGATAGTGTTTTCAGTGTGACATGTTTTTCATATAATTTCAAAATGTTCAAGTAATTCATAGACTTTCCGCTAGGGGGCGTAGAGGTAAATTGCGTTTCCCCCTATATCTCTGCTTCTAAATCTCCGATTTGAAACATTCTTTCTGCACAGGATACAGCTCCTCATGGAAAATCGTTTGCACATAATTTCTAATGTTTGGTAAAGAATGGTTTGGCCAGCAGGGGGCGTAAATCTTAATTTCCGCTTCTGATGTATTTGCAGCAAAATATGAGCTTCTAAATTCTCGATTGAAAGAAACTTCGTTTGTATACCGATACTACTCATGTCGACAAACCTTTTAGAAACATTTTCTTTTTTAAATAATGCATGGTTCCTACGCCAGGAGTCGTAGATGTATGCTTTATTTTTGTCAATATCTCTGCTTCTAGGAGTCCGATTTGAAAATTTTTTTCTTTGTTGGATAATGTTTCCAGTGTGACATGTTTTTCATATAATTTCAAAATGTTTTAAATAATTCATAGGGGGGGCGTAAAGGTAAATTGCTCTCCCCTATATCTCTGTTTCTAAATCTCCAATTTGAAAAAAATTCCTGCACAGGATACAGCTCCTGATGGGAAATCCTTTGCACATAATTTCTAATTTTTGTAAAAAATGGTTTGGGTACCAGGTGGCGTAAGTCTTAATTTCCGCTTCTGATGTATTTCCAGCAAAATATGAGCTTCTAAAATCTAGATTGAAAAAAAAATCCTTTGTTAACCGATACTACTCATGTCGACAAACCTTTTAGGAACATTTTCTTCTTCAAATAATGCATGGTTTCTACGTCAGGGGGCGTAGATGTATATTTTATTTTTGTCAATATCTCTACTTCTAAGAGTCAGATTTGAAAAATACCTTCTTCGTTGGATAGTGTTTCCGATGCGAAATGTTTTTTCTTTAAATTCAAAATTTTCAAGTAAAGACTTTCCGCTAGGGGGCACAAAGGTAAAATGCGTTTTCTGCGTTATTTCTGCTCCTAAAACTCCGATTTGAAAACTTCTTCCTGTATCGCATACAAGACCTGATGGAAAATATTTTTCACATAATTTCTAATGTTTGGTAAAGAATGGTTTGGCCACCAGGGGGCATAAGTGTTAATATTTGCTTCTGATGTATTTGTAGCAAAATCTATGATCCTGAAATCTCGCTCAATTTTTTTTTCTTGGACCGATACTGCTCATATGGATAAACCTTTTGAGAATACTTTCTTCCTAAGATAATGCATAGTTTTCCTACCAGGGGACGTAAAGTCACATCTTATTTTTGTCGATATCTGTTTCTAAGAGACCGATTTAAAACATTCTTTCCGTGTTGGAGAGCGTTTCCGGTGCGAAATGTTTCTCATATAAATTCATGTTTTTCTTAACACAAGTCTGCAACCAGAGGGCGTAAGCTGACGATTCCGTTTACAGCAATATCTGAGGGATTAAAAACCCGATTGAGAAACTTCTTTCTTCCGTCAGATACTATTGTTTTCCATACCGGTTCCATTGACTTTGAATAGCTTTGATGAATTAAATTTGTGTCAGAACGGATTCAAAATTCAAAAGACGTGCTTATTACACCTGAAAACTCGGTGTCATCCTTCTTGTTCTAACTGGCGACGGTATCTTTCAAGGTGACAATGCGCCCAGCCACATGTCAAATGTTGCGCAGGAATAGTTTCAGGAACACAGATCAGACTTCAAGCATATCTAGTGGCATTCGAGCTCCCCGATATCAATTCCATAGAGTACTTGTGGGACATTATGGAACGACGTCTGGATACACTAATCACCTCCATAGCTTCATTGAAGGTATCAGTAAACACAACTTGTGTACCCCCTCAAATGCTTCCGGCATCTTATTGAGTCGATGTCACGTCAGATAGGTGCTGTACGGAGGGCGAAAGGAGGACCGACGAAGTGTTAGAAAACGTGGTCATAATTCAGTAATTATTCAGACATACACTGAAGTGCCAGAAAAACCGGTACACCAGTCTAATACTTGGTAGGTCTCCCACGTGAGCGCAGGACTACAGAAATACGACGGGGCATGGATTCAACTAGCTTCTGGAAATATGCTACAGGCAACGCACACCATACTTCCTGCAGAGCGTTCCACAATTCGGGTGTATTCCGAGGTTTCGGATTCCTGTGTTCGATAGCACGTCGCATGCCATCCCAAATGTGTTCTATCACGTTCAGATCTGGGGACTTGGGTGGGAATGGCAACACCCCAAACTAAGACGAATGCTCCTCTAACCATAATGTGGCGTCCCGACACTTCTGTGGAGGTGCATTGTCTGTTGGAACAGGCCCAACCCATCAGCATAAATGCAGGTCATGAACGGATGTACCACGTCAGAAAGGATGCGCACTTAACGTTGGCCAGTCACAGACGTTTGTAGACGTGCCAGGGGTCCTAGTGAAGTCCAGCTAAACACACCGCATACCATTACAGACCCCCACCATCCGGTACAGTTCCCTGATGACAGGCGGGATCCATGGCTTCATGGGGTTTGCGCCACACACGAATCCTTCCATCTGCCCGATACAGTTGGGAACGCGACTCGTCAGACCAGGCTACTTGTTTCCAGTCATCAAGTGTCCAGTGGCGGTGTTGCCGTGCCCAAGCGAGGCACATAGTTCTGTGTCGTGCACCCATCAAGGGGACTCGAGTTGGGCGTTGGCTCCCAAAGCCCATATCGTGCAGGGTACGTTGCACAGTCCGGACGCTGTTGCTTGTTGAAGCTCCAGCATTGAATTCCGATGATACCTGCGAGAGTGTTGCACGCCTATCGCGTGAAACGATTCTTGACAGCCGACGATGGTCACGTTCACCCAATGTCTTTTTACAGCCACACTAGTATCGTAGGTTGGAGGTTTTGCCGGAATTCTTGTAATCACGGAACACTCTTGCAATGGTCGTTCGTGAAAATCCGAACTTCGTTTTTACCTCAGAAATACTTTGGCCCATCTCACGGACGCCAACTATGACACCGCGTTATAAATCGCTTAAATCGTTAGAATGACAAGTACATTCTCATGCAGAAAACAGCCCTGACAGCTGGCAAGGATGTCTATTGCTTTATGTACGCACTGGCGGACGCAACCGAGTACGCGCATAGGTGACGTTGCTATGTATTTTGCATAAGCTCGTCCTTTCCAGTTTTTCTGGCTCTTCAGTGTATATCGTTATACAGTATAAAAGACCGTTAAGTTGATTTCTTATTCTCAGTAATCCTTTCTCTCTATCAGTGAAGGACACAGTTTATTACCAGGCATGCACTTTGAAACGTATTCTTCAGGTTTAAATTTTTCCAAAATAGAAGCTCAGCTCTAGAAATACAGGCTCCTGAACTGAATGATTTTCCAGGTGATCAGGATAATCTTCCTTCTCATTCATAAAAATTTTGTAAGTACTTCATATTTTTACTGCTTGTTATGTATTTTCTGTATCTTGTGTCAGACACATGTTAAATACCTTGCTGTTCGTCTCATCACTTCATGGATACGTTGTTATTATACGTATTTGCAGGGACAAAGTACATTAATTTGGTAAAAAAAATAATATATATACACTGCCGGAAAATGAAAAAAAAACACCAAGAAGGAGACGTCTGATACCAACGAAATTTATACAGCATAATAACGGAATACAGAGGATAACGTGATCAAAACAATATGGCAAAATACAGCTGTATTTGCTGGTAAACTGAAAAATAACATTTCCATGTAACATGGTTAGTACGAGGTTGAACCGCCATGAACTGCGTCACACTGTGCAATTCTGGCATGGAGTCTGTCGTACAGATGTTGGATGTAAGTTTGGGTATTGAGTTCCAAGCATCTTCAACCTGGACGCGTAAATCGGGGATCGTCGTGGCTGGCCGTGGAGACCGGATAAGTAGTTGTCCCATAAAATCCCACACGCTCAATGGGGGACAAATCCAGTAAACGTGCAGGCCATGGAAGCTGTCCCACACCCTGAAGTGCATGTTGCGTTGCACGTGCCGTGTGTGAGCGTGCGTTATCTTGCTGGAAAACACCACGATGGACCGACCTTACAAATGGCCCAACAACGGGCTGAATGATGTTGTTGATGTAGGAGGTGCTATTTAACGTACTCGGTACAAGCACTAGTTGTGTACGGGAGCGATAGCTGATCGCTCCCCACACCAGGAGACCAGGTGTAGGCCCTGTGTGTCGCTGGCGGATGCAAGAAGGGTAGAGAGGCTGCCCTGTGCGTCTGCGAACACGCATACGGCCATCGGAGGCTCCCAAGCAGAATCTGCTTTCATCGCTGAACACGACAGATCGCCATTGCGTTCTCCAGTGCAGACGTTGGCAACACCATTGCCGTCGTTCCTGACGGTGGGCTGGAGTCAGAGGTACACATGCCAGAGGCACACGTGCACGTAGTCCTGCATCCAGTAGACTGTTGCGGATTGTTCGCACAGTCACCTCAGGTGCAACGGCAGCTCGGATTTGCGTCGCAGTGGATATTTTGCTTGACAACGCCGCTCTTCTTATGCGTCGATCGGTCCGCTCATCAGTTCGTCTGTGACTCCCGGTTCCACGTCTTCTCGTGTGGGAATGTTCCTCGGACCATCTCCGCTACCATCGTACCACCACGGATACTTCCCGTCCAATTCGCTCCGCAATACGACGATACGACCCCCCAGCCTCGCGGAGTCCGACTAGACGACCTCGCTCAAAGTCCAATAACTGCTGAAATCGTACACGTCTTCCATGTCCAGGCATTGCAGCTTCTTCAGGGTCTTCGCACGTGACCGTACGCCGACGATTGATTACATTCAATTCGCCGTTCTCCTTAAATACCACCGACGATAATTTGCATATTATGCCGTGCTGTGGCGTAAGCGCTCACCGGTTGGTCCCGAAATTAACATCACACCTACGTAAACTCGATCCCATTAACATACGTAAATTTCATGATCGTCCGCCAATTCCTTCTTGGTGTTCTTTTTTCACTTTCCGCCAGTGTATATATATTCTGATATCACCCGCTATGAAATTATATTCAGAAAATATCTTTTTCTCTCTCTTTCCAATAGGCAATGGAAGAACTGTAAATATTAATATTTGCTGTACACTCGATCAAAAAGAGATTAATAAAATAATGTGAGAGATTAACATGAAATTCGCTGAAATTTTATATAGATGATGATTGTCTTCTTTGATAAAATTTAATAAAAGAACTTGATATCAAACAATATTTTGGAAATTCCTAATAGTCCAGAAAATCTAAAACACGAAGAGCTGCAGAAACTACACTGCTGGCCACCCGAAATGCAACACCAAGAAGGAAGCATCCGATTGGCCTCAAATTCGCAGCATGCGTCGCCCGCGAGAGGACATGCAAACGATTAGCATTGCAGGGCATATGTAAATCATATGCGCCCGGCACGCCACCGAGAACCACCATAAGAAGAGTGCACAGAAGGCGGGGTGTAAGTAGTGGAAATGTGTTGTGTTGCCGGACCTGTGCGTGGGAAGCTTCCTGATGCCTCGTCGCAAAATACGGCAGTCATTCCAGCACGTTTCGGAGTTCGACAGAGGACGAATAGGGGCTTATCGCGACAGCGGTTTATCGTACCGAGACATCGGCACCCGTGTGAAACAACATCCAGCCACAGTGAGGTGAGTATGGATTTGGTGGGTGCAGGAGGGACGGAAGGACCGACGCGAGCGATTGCCGCCGCCGCGGCACACCACCAAAGGAGAGGACCGGCATCTTGTGCGGCGGTCATTGATGGCTCGCACCGCCACATCACGAAAGTTAGCGCAGCAATTAGGGTGTGTTGCGCAACAACCTGTGTCAGGACGTACTGTTGTACGTCGTCTGCAGGAGCGGGGACTTGTCGCACGGCGCCCATTGCTCCGATTACCATTGACGTTACACCACCGGTGAGTGCGGCGGCAGTGGGCCGTTAAACGCCGCACCTGGACTACGGAATGGCATGATATTGTCTTCTCCGACGAATCCCGCTTCTGCCTGCAACACCACGTTGGTCGAATCCGTGTGTGGATGCACCGCGGCGAGAGACTGTATGACACCTGCATTATGCACCGTCATACCGGTTCGTCGCCTGGCGTTATGGTTTGCGGCGCAATTGGATATAACACCCGCTTCCCTCTGGTATGCATCGCCGGTACACTCATAAGCCACCGCTACATCTCCGTCGTTTTGAAGCCTGTAGTCCTCCCTTACCTGCAGGACCTGCCAGCCGACACGTTTCAACAGGACAATGCGCGCCCGCACGTGGCACGCATCGTGCAACAATTCTTTACGGCCCACCAGGTGTCACTGCTGCTGTGGCCAGCCTGTTCTTCCGATATGTCGCCCATCGAACACGTCTGGTCGCTGATCTGCAACCGAGTGGCCCGGCAAGCACCACCCGCGGCTACACCTGATGAACTGTGGCAACGTGTGGAAGCAGCCTGTACCGACATACCCCAAGCCCTCATCTAAAGCCTCTTTTGTGCTATGCCACGGCGTGTAGCGGCTGTTATTGCCAGCCATGGGGGCCACACGAACTATTGATGTCTGCGTGTTCCGCAAGTCGCACGGGCCTGTAAGCTCAATCGTTTCATCTTTGTATCTGTTGTTATGTGTCCAGTAAATCTGGCTTTGCTATCTCGTGACCTTCTTGGTGTTGCGTTTTGGGTGGCCAGCAGTGTAGAATTTTTGGAGTTCCTCAACTGCTCCATCCCGAAAAAGGGAAAAGGAAATTTTTATTCGGTTCAAGATTCATCTCTCCTTAAAGTAAAGAACCAGTTGTCCGGATTTTTTTCCGTATTATAAAAAAATCAGAGGACTTTCTATAAAGGAAGAAACTGATGCACTGATTATTGTTTCTCCGAGAAAAGATAAGAAATACTTACTTAGATTTTAGAATCCCTCTTGAAGAAAACGTAGGAGTAATTACTCAGATATAAACTCCAGTTCCACCAGAAATGCAGAAATAGTTGCAAGAGCATTTAAAATAGTACGTTCTTTGGAAGATCGGCAAGATATATTCCAATGTTAGATTAAAATACTAGTGTGGTCTGACAGTGGAATGGAATCACCTCTGGTTGTAGGGTCCCGGTGTTGTAACTATTCAAACTACAGTATTAACTCACAGTGTTTACTAGAAATTCATAAGAATCCTTGAACATGTAAGGATGCCGGATACGGAATAACAACCGGCTTTACTCCATTGGCATTTTGTCAAAACTGGTTATTGCAGCCTTGAACGGCTTTGTGCGCACATTATTTTGCTTTCAATCTAATTTCTTTTTCTCTTTGACGTGTTAAAGGATCTTCTTATAGTGAATTCTGCCGTAATTTATGTCTGAAAGGTGAATTCCGGGATCATTTGTCTACAAGAATGAAGCAGATAAAAGCTGAGTCGGTAATGTTCAACACAGCTTCTAGGAGCATGTTTGTATTAAAATTTGCATGTGGGGAGAAGGTTTCTCTTGTGATTGTGACAAAAGGCGCAGATAATCCATAAATCATATAAGCACTGGACTTTATGTTTTGCAACAGACACTTTAGAAAAAGAAATCCCAAACCTCCAAAGTATTTCTTCAGGTAGAAGCCATGTTGTCATAACATCTCAGTAATCCGGTGACATTTCAGTGGATCTTGAGTTTAACTAGCTATTGGTTTTCATCGTGGTTTTTATAACGGAAGCACTTTTCCGCGGTGTCTGTACGCCCGCCTTCTTATAAGTCTTAAGATACGTTTATCTCATGTTGTTTTACATTTCATTTTCAAAAATTAAGATTCAGAACAAAACAGCTGATAACTTGAGATTTAAAATTTTTTTCGCTACTAAATTTTAGTGACTTTCAGAGAGAGTGAGAGAGAGAAGAGACAGATCGACAGAGAGAGAGCGACAGACAGCCAGAGAGAGAGACAGACAGACACAGAGAGAGAGAGAGAGAGAGACACAGAGAGAGAGAAAAGACAGACAGAGAGAGACAGACAGACACAGAGAGAGAGACAGACAGACACAGAGAGAGAGAGACAGGGAGAGACAGAGAGAGAGAAAAGACAGACAGAGAGAGAGACAGACAGAGAGAGACAGACAGACAGAGAGAGAGGGGAAGGGAAGGAGGGAGAGGAAGAAAGAAGGAAGGGAAAGTAAAACAGAGAAGGAAAGAAAGAAAGAAAGTGTCAGTGAAAAAGAGGGAGGAAATAACACAGAATACAAAAATAAAGAAAGAAAGCACCATGATCTGTGCATGTAGTAAATTTTATTTTTATATACACTGACGGAAAAAAAAATCCCAACACCACGAAAAAATAGTTGTAGAGGAATGAAATGGCGGCAATACATTTGTATAGGTAACATATTTAATCGATTAAGGTTTCAAGATCACAGCGAGAAGAGCCATTTTAAATGTGAAATGCTGGTACATTAATAACCGGTGTAACCGCCAGAATGTTGAATGCAAGCGAGCAAACGTTCATGCATTGTGTCGTACAGGTGCTGGATGTCAGTTTGTGGGATGGAGTTCCATGCCTGTTGCACTTGGTCGGTCAATACAGGGACAGTTAATGCTGGTTGGGGGTGACGCTGGAGTTGTCGTCCAATGATGTCCCATACATGCTAGATTGGTGAAAGATCTGGTGATCTAGCAGGCCACGGCAACATGTCGACACTCTGTAGAGCGTGTTGGGTTACAACAGCGATATGCGGGCGACCGTTATCCTGTTGGAAAACACCCCTGGAATGCTGTTCATGAATGGCAGCACAACAGGTTGAATCACCAGACCGACGTACAACTGTGCCGTCAGGGTGCGTGGGATAACCACGAGAGTGCTCCTGCTGTCATAGGAAATTGCTCCCCAGACCATAACTCCAGGTGTAGGTCCAGTGTGTCTCGGTCGCAGACAGGTTGGTTGCAGGCGCTCACTTGGCCTCCTTCTAACCAACACACGGCCATCACTGGCACCCAGGCAGACCCGGCTTTCATCAGAAAACACAACAGATCTCCACTCCGTCCTCCAATGAGCTGTAGCTTGACACCACTGACGTCGCAAACGGCAGTGGTTTGGAGTAAGTGAAATGCACGCTACAGGGCGTCTGGCTCGGAGCTGTCCTTCAAGTAACCGATTTGTAACAGTTCGTTGTGTCACTGTGGTGGCAACTGCAGCTCGAATTGCTGCTGCAGACGCCGTACGATGCGCCATGGCCATACGCCGTACACGGCGGTCTTCCCTCTCAGTAGTGCCACGTGGCAGGCCGGAACCCGGTCTTCTTGAGGCAGTACCTTCCCTTGACAACCGCTGCCAACAATCATGCACAGTGGCTACATTCCTGCCAAGTCGTTCTGCAATATTGCGGAAAGAAAATCCACCTTCTCGTAGCCCTATTACACTACCTCGTTCAAACTCCGTGAGCTGTTGATAATGGCTTCTTCGTCTTCTTAAAGGCATTCTTGACTAACATCAACACACTACGTCGAATCTCAACGATAACTAACTCTCACGAACGTTACAGCGCGTATTTACAGCAAACCTGCTTTGCATGTTCCGAGGGGCGCTACTAGCGCCACACGTATGCGCCGAGCGCGAAATTTACATAGACGTCATCTTACAGATGTACTCTCACCGCCTACCAACTGTCGTTTATCTAACACAAGCCCTTCTTGGTGTTCGGATTTTTTCCGTCAGTGTATATACACCAAAGGCGGATCCAGAACAACGGAACGGGAGGGGCGATTTGATATCGTTGGGGGAGATTTTATCAATATTATATATACAGTATATCATCATCATCATCATCATTGTCAACCATTATCAATCCACTGCTGGACGAAGGTCTCCCCAAGTTTTCTCCACAACGGTCTGTCTTGTGCCAGTCTCCTCCATGTCACTCCCGCATATTTACGAATTTCATCCACCCATCTCCCATGTGGTCTTTTTCTGGGTCTTTTCCTGTCCCTTGGAATCCAATCTAAAATTTCGGCTGTCCATCTATGGTCTGTCATTCTGGCAGTATGTCCAGCCCATTGCCATTTCAGGGATTTAACTCTGATCATGATGTCTTCCACTCTTGTCATTTTTCGGATCCACGAGTTCCTCTTCTTATCTCTCCTGGTTATACCAAGCATGCACCTCTCCATGCTTATTTGAGTTGTCTGCAGCCTTTGTATGTCTCTCTTTTACAGTATATATAGTTTGGTATTTACAGAGAACAATATTTTGTTAATAAACTTCTGTTTCAGTCGGGTTTTATTAGGAGAGTGAAAAATTTTACCTGCATATTTTTCTAAAATAATTTTCATATCTGTTTATTTTTAAGGAACGGGCGGGGGGGGGGGGGGAATTGCTACATTCGCCCCGAGCTGGATCCGGCACTGATATACACGGGTTTGCGTAAATAATGGGAACACCGACTGCGTGGATATAAGTCCATCTCACGTCTAACCCCTTCTGTTCTTAAAGCCCGAGGTGGGCCTACAGCTTATTAATAAAAAGTTCTCCACAAGCACTAAGTGTTTTCATTATTTTGATAAACCCCTGTACACAAATTTTTCACAGTATTTTGCGTGAGGAGAGGGAATAGAATTACCGCTGGTTGTAAGGTCCGAGTGTTGTAAAAATATGTTATTTTGTTCGAAATATGAAGATTTAAGGTACTTGTCGTAACTTAAAGACTTAAGTAAAAAACATTAAAATCCGTTTATTGACATAAGACAGCAAACAAAAGGTTGCAGGCTTTCAGCACCTACGGGTGCCTTCTTCAGGCTTAGACGTGGTTTTGCAACAACGTTAGTAATCTAAATCAATGTACAGAAAATTTAAATATGCATGTGAAAAATAAAAATGTATATCAACGTGACAGCACGGCACGTGCGGAAACAGAGGAATCAGGTCCTTTCACGAGAGGCACGCAGGAACATGCGCCATATCAAAGGCAGCTCCATTGACACGTCATCGTTGCAGACATCATTGTTTAACAAGATCTCCAGAGACTCCCTGATGGCTGTACCACTGGCGGTAGTGTGCAAATCGGCCCATTGTGGAGCGGCAGAAGATTTCATGACCTCCGTAGATAGGGCAGTGGACGATTTATTCTTCAAGACGTCTCTTTTGTGTTCGGACAAACGAGTCGCAAAGGACCTCTTTGTCATTCCAAAATAAAACTTGGTATTTCCATCCTGGTATCGAAGGGGTATGGAATATACCCCAGCGTTAGCAAGTAAAGTGCTGCGGCTTCCGGATGAAAGTAGGAATTGTGATATTGACCTAGGGTAGCAAATTCCAACTTTAAGCGCTAACTTCTTAAATGCATTCCGGATGAAATAGGAAAGTCCCGGTACGTACGGGAAGGAGCCGACAAACCTCTGACTGGGTTCCTTGATGCGACGACGTTGATTAACAAACTCAAGTTCGGTGCTCCTAAAAATGTCATCAATTGCATACTCTTTATAGCCTGCAGCTGAGGCCAATGATTTAATATTGTTGATCTCCGCAATCCTGGACGCGTCATTTGAAGAGTGGGAAAACGCTCGCTTAGCACGATGTCTGAAAAATGCCAATTTGTGGGTAGCCGGCACAAAAGGTGAGGGTAAAATTAAATTTGGGGTATAAGTGCGCTTTTAATAAACTTCAGTCGAAAAAGTTCCATAAAGCGGTTTAGTGACGAGGACGTCCAGATAAGGAAGGGAATCATCATTGGCGCAAACCATAGTAAACTTGATGTCATTATGGAGTGAATTGATGAAGGAGAAGAAATCGTCCAATTCTTCCAACCCGTGAGGCCAAACAAAAAATATATCGTCTACATAACGTAGCCATAATGCAGGTATTAATCCGGTTCTATTTAGGATATGTTATTCTAGCGGCCTTAACACAGCCTCAGCAAGCACAGAGGACATCGGGGAGCCCATAGCCACCCTTCTCGACTGTTTAAATACTTGGTTGTTTAAACCGAAGTAATTAGAGTCTATTACAACGTCGATTGCAAAAGAGATGACCGCCAACGACTCTTGGGAGAACAAAGTAGATTCCAGTAACGCTTGTTTTATGGTGCAAGATGCTTCCTCTACAGGTACTGACGGAAAAAGTTAAACGACATCAAACGTACCAATGATGTCATGTGGAGCCACTATAAAGTCTTTAACTCTGTTGATAAAATCCACTGATGACCGAAGCACCGCAGAGGATGACGGTAAGAACGGAGCAACGAAACCAGCTAAACTGCGTTCAATATTTATCGACGGGCAGACCTCATCGTGACGATGGGGCGTAGTGGGTTGCCTTGCTTATGATGCTTAACTCTAGCTTGCAAGGATGGGATTTTTGGTCCTGGAGGAAGCCAAGCACACTCACGAATAGCATCCGGTACGGAAGGCAGTTTTGCTAATCTCTTCACTCTAGCAATCCACTTGTTAAGTGGGTTGGATGTGATCACTTTTGAATTAGACAGTTCGATAAAGTCCATGATTTTCTTGTTATACTCCACCGAATCCAAAACAGCAATCAAATTGGATTTTTCGGTGAGTAAAAATTTGATCGACGGGTCCTTTGTAAGATTGCGGATGGTAGATGAATCGTGCGTCGGATTGGCTGCTTTATCGAAATGTAAGCAAATCTTATTCAAACGTGAAGCGAACTGATAGCGTAGCGTATCTCTACTTTCGATGGGTACTTTTGCCAAAAGGCTTTCAATGGCAGGAATAAGAACCTTAGTAGGCGGTTGGGAACTAAAGCAGAATTTAGGTCCCATTTGAAACAAACACAGTGTAACGTACCAGGAGATGTGACGCACCTGCCCGAAGGACGCACACGACATAAAGGCAGATAGTAATCAGAATAAAACGTCTGCGTAGCTCAATTGGTAGAGTGACTTGTTACGGAATGAGAGGATCCGGATTCGAATCCTGGCGTGGACAGAAATGACGGAGAAATTTACTTCGTTATAACAGTTCTTTATTAGAGAATGTCTTGGAGGAGAGATTGACAACCGGAATCTGGAATTTCTGTTGAGGCGTTGGTAATGATTCTTTTAGTCTGGTGAGTTTCTTCAAATGGATATTGCTTAAGGTCCGACGTTGACGGTCGACTAGCATATTAACTTTCCGTAAGAAGATGTCCACAAGCAAGGGAGCCGTTTCAGAAGTAAGCTTAAGATGGATCCGGAAGAGCCTATGTTCCAAAGACATGACGAGACGTCTCTTAAGGTGTACAAGGTGCGACAAGGCCTGTCGTTGGAAGTCCAATTTCCTTCTAAGGAACCATTTGTCGTGGACAGTAGTCTTGAACTGCATGAACTTCGGGATAACATTAGAAACCTTACAATCGATCAGGAATAAAAGGCGACTTCTTTCAGATTCTAGCTTAAGCCTTAAACCACGATAATCTTTGAAACTACCCATGATGTGCCCGGAAAATAGCGTAGATTAACAAGATAAAAACGGGTAGTAATACGCCAAACAACTAAGTAAAGAACGATAAAATCCGTTTATTGGCATAAGACAGCAAACAAAAGGTTGCAAGCTTTCAGCACCTACGGATGCCTTCTTCAGGATTACACGTGGTTTTGGAACAACGTTAGTAACCTAAATGAATGTACAGAAAATTTAAATATGCATGTGAAAAATAAAAATGTATAACAGCGTGACAGCACGGCACGTGCGGAAACAGAGGAATCAGGTCCTTTCACGAGAGGCACGCAGGAACATGCGCCATATCAAAGGTAGCTCCATTGACACGTCATCGTTGCAGACATCATTGCTAAACAAGATCTCCAGAGACTCCCTGATGGCTGTACCACTGGCGGTAGTGTGCAAATCGGCCCATTGTGGAGCGGCAGAAGATGTCATGACCTCCGTAGATAGGGCAGTGGGCGATTTATTCTTCAAGACGTCTCTTTTGTGTTCGGACAAACGAGTCGCAAAGGACCTCTTTGTCATTCCAATATATAACTTGGTATTTCCATCCTGGTATCGAAGGGGTATGGAGTACACCCCTGCGTTAGCAAGTAAAGTGCTGCGGCTTCCAGATGAAAGTAGGAATTGTGATATTGACCTAGGGTGGCAAATTCCAACTCCAAGCTCTAACTTCTTAAATGCATTCCGGATGAAATAGAAAAGTCCTGGTACGTACAGAAAGGCAACCACTACGCCCCATTGTCACGAGGAGGTCTGCCCCGTCGATAAATATTGAACGCAGTTTAGCTGGTTTCGTTGCTCCGTTCTTACAGTCATCCTCCGCGGTGCTTCGGTCATCAGTGGATTTTATCAACAGAGTTAAAGACTTCATAGTGGCTCCACATCACATCATTGGTACGTTTGATGTCGTTTAACTTTTCCGTCAGTACCTGTAGAGGAAGCATCTTGCACCATAAAACAAGCGTTACTGGAATCGACTTTGTTCTCCCAAGAGTCGTTGGCGGCCATCTCTTTTGCAATCGACGTTGTAATAGACACTAATTACTTCGGTTTTAACAACCAAGTATTTAAACCGTCGAGAAAGGTGGCTATGGGCTCCCCGATGTCCTCTGTGCTTTCTGAGGCTGTGTTAAGGCCGCTAGAATCACATATCCTAAATAGAACCGGATTGGTACCTGCATTATGGCTACGTTATGTAGACGATTTTTTTTTGTTTGGCCTCACGGGTTGGAAGAATTGGACGATTTCTTCTCCTTCATGAATTCCCTCCATAATGACATCAAGTTTACTATGGTTTGCGCCAATGATGATTCCCTTCCTTATCTGGACGTCCTCGTCACTAACCCGCTTTATGGAACTTTTTCGACTGAAGTTTATTAAAAGCGCACTTATACCCCAAATTTAATTTTACCCTCACCTTTTGTGCCGGCTACCCACAAATTGGCATTTTTCAGACATCGTGCTAAGCGAGCGTTTTCCCACTCTTCAAATGACGCGTCCAGGATTGCGGAGATCAACAATATTAAATCATTGGCCTCAGCTGCAGGCTATAAAGAGTATGCAATTGATGACATCTTTAGGAGCACCGAACTTGAGTTTGTTAATCAACGTCGTCGTATCAAGGAACCCAGTCAGAGGTTTGTCGGCTCCTTCCCGTACGTACCGGGACTTTCCTATTTCATCCGGAATGCATTTAAGAAGTTAGGGCTTGGAGTTGGAATTTGCCACCCTAGGTCAATATCACAATTTCTACTTTCATCCGGAAGCCGCAGCACTTTACTTGCTAACGCAGGGGTGTATTCCATACCCCTTCGATACCAAGATGGAAATACCAAGTTATATATTGGAATGACAAAGAGGTCCTTTGCGACTCGTTTGTCCGAACACAAAAGAGGCGTCTTGAAGAAATATTCGTCCACTGCCCTGTCTAGGGAGGTTATGGCATCTTCTGCCGCTCCACAATGGGCCGATTTGCAACAGGTTGCTCCATACACTACCGCCAGAGGTACAGCCATCAGGGAGTCTCTGGAGATCTTGTTTAGCAATGATGTCTGCAACGATGACGTGTCAATGGAGCTACCTTTGATATGCCGCATGTTCCTGCGTGCCTCTCGTGAAAGGACCTGATTCCTCTGTTTCCGCACGTGCCGTGCTGTCACGCTGTTATACATTTTTATTTTTCACTTGCATATTTAAATTTTCTGTACATTCATTTAGATTACTAACGTTGTTCCAAAACCACGTGTAATCCTCAAGAAGGCACCTGTAGGTGCTGAAAACTTGCAACCTTTTGTTTGCTGTCTTAAGCCAATAAACGGATTTTATCGTTCTTTACTTAGTTGTTTGGCGTATTACTACCCGTTTTTATCTTGTTTAAAGACTTAAATTAACTCTTGATCGTTGAAGTTGTAAGCTGTAAGATTCAAGCCTAATTGTCATTAGTACTTGCCATTAACTAAAAGCACCTGTGTAGCAAGAAACTCTCTCATATTTTGTCCCTACACTTTGTTGACCTCTGACTCACGGCCAGTGGTGCAAATTAGAATACTCGTCGTAGAAATGAATGTGTCGTTAAGTCAAACACGTTAAACGGGAAGGAACCAAATTGACATAATAATACTGAAACTCAAAAGGAAAGTTAAATTAAGTTATACGTCACAATGTTTAAAACTGTTAAATAATATTTCATTGACTTGACCAAATATGAGCGCGTAATTTTATCATGAAACCGTTCAAGACGTTTTCTTCGTAGTTAATGCATTTCCAAGGATGAAAATTTGCTCATTATTAAAAATGACTTTAAAATATAGCCTAGTATACTTAACATTTGCCAAAACGTAATCATAATTACATTAAAAATTGAATTTTCCTTGTATAGTGTTTCAGATCTGCTAACAGATGGCGTCACCTATACAAGTCATTTACTAATTGTAACCTTGCCGCATTTTTTTTAATAATTTTACTAATAGTCTATCCTTGCGATAGTCTGGAGTGTTTAGAAGGGTTTGAGCCACTAAGATTAAATTTTGTGACAATTTGGCTGGAAATGTTAACAGAACTGCAGATACTGCTTAGTTTTAATTCCGAAATAAACCAACAAGCTTACTCTGCGACATTTTTAGCAAAATTATTGTCAGAAAATTTAATCTAAGTAGCTCAAATCATTCCGGACTAGCGCATGGTTAGACTCAAGGGTTGAGTCCGTTCCGAAAATTAATAAAATTATTAAAAAAAGTATTAAGTATATTCAGTTATAATTTAAAGTAATTTTTATCGATGTGCTAATTTTCATTATTGGATATACATTGATTGCGAAGAAAATGTCTATGGAAATTTTTGCTATTGGAAACACAGAGCAAAGCTTTTATTTAGATGGATCAACCTTAAGTTCCAGATGGTGTAACTTCTGTGTAATTCACTTGTGTGTAGGCATTGTGAATCCGTTTAAGCACATTGCACCCGAAGATCGGAATGGACCTTATTCAACTCGCATTGCATCATGGGAAATATTTTTCTTTGCCGCGGACCAACAATAGTTTGCTTACATGCGTTCAGGGCCGGCTGGACCATAGGGGCAACCCGGGCGGTCACCCCGGGCCCCGCGTCTACACGGGCCCCGCACTTTTCAAAACAAAAACAAAATTGTTTTTGCTAGAATTCTCTATATTTATTGTTATTTTTTTAAATTTTGGGGCGCAAGGCCCTAAAAAATATATTTTTACGTTTTCCAAACCGTAGGTTGAAGAAGCGTACATGCTCCAGCTTTGTCCGTCTGTTATCCACCCGATAACTCGCGTAGAAATTATCCAATTTCAATTAAATTTTAGTATTTGGTAGGGGACAATCTGGGGACGAACCTTATTCAAAATAAGCGAAATGGGGTCAAAGGTCAGGACATAGGAGCGGGATCCATTCCATTGCCCTTATGCGTCATAACTTACGTAAAAATGCTTCGATTGCGACAAACCGTTATCGTGTTGTTCTGGAAGTAAGCTGAACACGTTGTGCTGAATGTCATTGAAATGGGATCAAAGGCCAGGGCACAGGAGCGAAATTTATTCCACAGCCATTATCCTCATAACTTGAGTAAAAATGCTTCTATCGCGACAAAACTTTAATATGTTGGTCCAGAGGTATACTGAACCAATTATTTTTAATATCATTGAAATGGGATCAAAGGTCATGGCACATGAGCGAGATTTATTTCACAGCCATTATCATCATAACTTGAGTAAAAATGCTTCTATTGCGACAAAACTTTAGTATGTTGTTCCGGAGGTATACTGAAAGAATTAATAGTCAGGGTTGAGAGGACCGTTTGTCTGCGCTCGATTTCTGGTATGTTGGAAAGCGTATCATAATCAATGCATTGCATGATTTTACTAACTTGTTGTAATGTGTATTTTTTTCTGTTTATAAATCCCCCCCCCCAACTTATTTAAACCTTAAACTTTTCCATATTCATGAATTACATTTTGTGACTCCATATTATATACTCAACAATTTGTGTGTATGTGTAAACCTGGTACTGAAATTTAAAAAAAATACAAAGAAAAATATCAAAGTTGTATCTAAGCTATATATGGAGGCCAGTCGTTCAGTGACTTTAAAAACAGTGTTGGAAATAAAAGATAAATAAATAAAGCAATTTTTATACATGAGCGCGTATAAGAGGTAAATAAAGTAATTAATTTACCAGTTATTCCACTTTCCATAAAAAACCAATCACTAAAATATGTACCAGGAAAAAAAAATATACATACGTATTTATTTAAGAGGGATCGTTATTATCCAGTACGCAAAAATGTTTGCTATGGAAAAATATTCGCTACGCAGATTAGTTGAAGCTATCTTTTTATCATTTTGTAGGAACGTTTTTATTAAGATAATAAAGCAGCCTAAACTCCCTCCTTTCTAGAAAGAAAGTCGTAGATTTCAGCACTTTTTATTCTCTTCCTCTCTTTGTCAGTCTGCCAGTCTGTCTGTCCGCCCGTCTCTCTGCCTGTCTGTCCGCCCGTCTCTCTGTCTCTCTCTTACTCAATGTCTGTTTATCTGTCTGTCTGTCCACCCGTCTCTCTGTCTGTCTCTCTCTTACTCAATGTCTGTTTATCTGTCTCTCTCTCACTCTGTCTGTCTCTCACTCTGTGTATATCTGTCACTCTCATTCAATGTCTATCTGTCTCTCTCTGTCTGTCTTTCTCACTCAATGTCTGTCTGTCTCTTTCTCACTCAATGTCTGTCTGTCTCTTTCTCACTCAATGTCTGTCTGTCTCTTTCTCACTCAATGTCTGTCTGTCTCTTTCTCACTCAATGTCTGTCTGTCTGTCTCTTTCTCACTCAATGTCTGTCTGTCTGTCTCTTTCTCACTCAATGTCTGTCTGTCTGTCTCTTTCTCACTCAATGTCTGTCTGTCTGTCTCTTTCTCACTCAATGTCTGTCTGTCTGTCTCTTTCTCACTCAATGTCTGTCTGTCTGTCTCTTTCTCACTCAATGTCTGTCTGTTTGTCTCTCTGTGTCAGTCTGTCTGTCTGTCTCTGTCTCTCTGTGTCAGTCTGTCTGTCTCCCTCTCTCACACTCTACCGTCTGTCTGTCTGTCTCTGTCTCTGAAAATTGAAAATACCCGAAAATTATCATAAAGAGACTGTTTAAACTCTTTCTCTCTAAATTTTCAATCCATATGATGGTCTTTTTCTTAAGCTCACAATAATTTGAGATAATCATGTTCCTTTATGATAATTTTTGTCTATTTTCATTTTTCATACAATGATTTCATTAAACTACGAAATTCATTTCCTAGGGCCCTCTATACATGAAATTTCGCCCTGGGCCCCACAAAAGTTCAATCCGGCCCTGCATGCGTTTTCCCACTGCTTAACATGACGTTACGTTGCAGAGGTTCAGGAAAATCGCGATTTCTATAAATTTATGAACGACATGTCTAACTTTTGCTGATCGTATGGCTGTGCTAATAAATCGTGCCATCTAAATTGTATAGAAAAAGGAATAATTTTCCATAATTTTCCTCTGAAAAGGACGAAATAATTAAAGTAATGGCTGTGCAAAGTGAAACGTGATGATTTCCGTCCCAGTGCTCGTTCTCCAATATGTTCTGCTCACTTTAACGAAAAAGATTTTGAATATTATGACACTACGAATAAAAGGCAGTTGAAACCTCGTAGCCTTCCTTTCAATTTCAAAAAAAAAAAAAAAGTTAGAAGGAGAAAAAAAAACTGCTGGCATATTTGGATCAGTAAATTACGAATTAAGTTCTACGTTCTTTCCCCATTTTTTTTTATTTAATGTTACGCACTCATTAAATTCTTAAGCAGATTGTCTGGCGTGCGAACCCTAGTTTGTTTCCGCATTACGTATTTCTCAGGGTTTCATCTAGTTTGTTTCCATATTACATATTTGTCTGTTTTGTAAAAAACGTTTCCCAAGTTTATGTTTCAAATATTTCGTCAATGTCTGATAGTAAGAACATGAAAAATTGATACACCGAGTACGAGAAATGCTTCATTAAAAACTTTCATGATGACTATGGCGAAGTTCTCTAGCGTCATGCGAAATGAACATAGAACACGAAATTGCAATCTTGATATTTTTGCAATCTTGATTTGTTCTTCTAAGAAATTAATTTCTTCTTTTTTGCCCTGTAGCTCTATTAATTCGTTGGAAGACTGCATGACGGTAAGGTGGACGTCAAGTAATTTTGCTTCCTATACTTCCAATTGAAAAACTTTTGTACATATTTCCTTCACAATTAGTGTGCTCTCAAGGATGAAAATTTGAACATCGATTAAAATAACTTCATATTATAACTTGGAATTTTTAATATTTTCTAAAACATAACCATAATTATATTAAAAATCAATAACTTTTCCTTTGGTGGTGTTGGAACCAGAAAAAAGGTGGCGCGACCTGTACTTTGATGACGTCAGTAGACAAACAAATATTGGATTGCATAATTATGGTTACGTTTTAGAAAATATAAGTATTCCAAGTTATAAAATAAAGCTATTTTAATCGATGTTAATTTTTTATCTTTGGGAAACCATTAATTGTGAAGAAAATGTGTACAGAAGTTTTTCCATTGGAAGTATAGGAAGCAAAATTACTTGACGTCCACCTTTAGATTGCAAAAATTAGCCAACAGTACGGGATAATCAAGTTGCGACAACAATGAATCAGCAGCCATGTTGGTCCGCAGAAATCCACTTCTGACTTCACATGAAGTTCCATTAGGTTTGATGGATTTACAACAGTCACGATTTTCTACTTTTCCTGTTGTGAGGATTAAAGCACACTACTGTTTCTCACGGAAGAATTCCTTTCCTTCCGTAAGTCTTTTTTCTATCGGAAAGATAAAATTTATGGATTAGTAATGGCTCAACTGTTGCTTTGCATGTACGCAAATGTACGAATTTCAAAAATTGAAATTGTTGGATACAATCAAGATTTCCGTGGAACTGAAAAATTGTATCGATCACCACCGCAGCATACTGACTGACCGATCGCATTTGACTCCTGGTGTCAGCTGACGTTATGTATAATATTCTATAACGAAGTAAATTTCTCCGTCATTTCTGCCCACGCCAGGATTCGAACCCGGATCCCCTCATTCCGGAATAAGTCACTCTACCAATTGAGCTACGCGGATGTTTTATTCTGATTCCTATCTGCCTTTATGTCGTGTGCGTCCTTCTGGCAGGTACGTCACATCTCCTGGTACGTTACATCATCTACCCCTTATTTATTTTTTTTCTGAAGTGCTGGAGAAGGGATTCTCTTATTTTTCCTATCTCGCGGTGTGGAAATAACATCACACCATTGCGAGATTTTGAACGGTCGGGTCATCCGGATAGTTCGGGCGCCATTATAACGAAGTAAATTTCTCCGTCATTTCTGTCCACGCCAGGATTCGAACCCGGATCCCCTCATTCCGGAACAAGTCACTCTACCAATTGAGCTACGCGGACGTTTTATTCTGATTCCTATCTGCCTTTATGTCGTCTGCGTCCTTCTGGCAGGTACGTCACATCTCCTGGTACGTTACAATTATTCTATGTGGAAGAAATTGCTTACCATTTTGTAGGTAGGGCTTGCAGATGTAATGCAGTCGCCTCGGCAGCACAGTGGTATAGGCTCTGGCTTCTAAGCATTTGTCCGAGATAGATCCGAGTTCGTATCCCGGTGAGGCGTTGATGCTGTGTTTGTCTTACGATACTGGTTCTTTCCTTTCCTTGGAACCAGTGGTCCTAAATTGGGAACGGGCGACTACTAAAAGCCCATCGAATTCCTCACGGTGGTCGTTAAACCACTAAATCAAATACACTGACGGAAAAAAATCACAACACCACGAAAAAATAGTTGTAGAGGAATGAAATGGCGGCAATACATTTGTATAGGTAACATATTTAATCGATTAAGGTTTCAAGATCACAGCTTATTGTAAGCGCGAGAAGAGCTATTTTAAATGTGAAATGCTGGTAACCAGTGTAACCGTGTAACCGTCAGAATGTTAAATGCAAGCACGCAAACGTTCATGCATTGTGTCGTACAGGTGCTGGATGTCAGTCTGTGGGATGGAGTTCCATGCCTGTTGCACTTGGTCCGTCAATACAGGGACGGTTAATGCTGGTTGGGGGTGACGCTGGAGTTGTCGTCCAATGATGTCCCATACGTGCTCGATTGGTGAAAGATCTGGTGATCTAGCAGGCCAGGGCAACATGTCGACACTCTGTAGAGCATGTTGGGTTACAACAGCGATATGCGGGCGAGCGTTATCTTATTGGAAAACACCCCCTGGAATGCTGTTCATGAATGGCAGCACAACAGGTTGAATCACCAGACCGACGTACAACTGTGCCGTCAGGGTGCGTGGGATAACCACGAGAGTGCTCCTGCTGTCATAGGAAATTGCTCCCCAGACCATAACTCCAGGTGTAGGTCCAGTGTGTCTCGGCCGCAGACAGGTTGGTTGCAGGCGCTCACCTGGCCTTCTTCTAACCAACACACGGCCATCACTGGCATCCAGGCAGAACCGGCTTTCATCAGAAAACACAACAGATCTCCACTCCATCCTCCAATGAGCTTTAGCTTGACACCACTGACGTCGCAAACGGCAGTGGTTTGGAGTAAGTGGAATGCACGCGTCTGGCTCGGAGCTGTCCTTCAAGTAACCGATTTGTAACATTTCGTTGTGTCACTGTGGTGGCAACTGCAGCTCAAATTGCTGCCGCACACGCGGTACGATGCGCCACGGCCATACGCCGTACACCGCGGTCTTCCCTCTCAGTAGTGCCACGTGGCCGGCCAGAACCCGGTCTTCTTGAGGCAGTACCTTCCCTTGACCACCGCTGCCAACAGTCATGCACAGTGGCTACATTCCTGCCAAGTCGTTCTGCAATATTGCGGAACGAAAATCCACCTTCTCGTAGCCCTATTACACGACCTCGTTCAAACTCTGAGCTGTTGATAATGGCTTCTTCGTCTTCTTAAAGGCATTCTTGACTAACATCAACACACTACGTCGAATCTCAACGATAACTAACTCTCACGAACGTTACAGCGCGTATTTACAGCAAACCTGCTTTGCATGTTCCGAGGGGCGCTACTAGCGCCACACGTATGCGCCGAGCGCGAAATTTGCATAGACGTCATCTTACAGATGTACTCTCACCGCCTACCAACTGTCGTTTATCTAACACAAGCCCTTCTTGGTGCTGGGATTTTTTCCGTCAGTGTATGTATATAGACTCACGGACAATGAAATTTGCGCACCTAGAACAAAACATGCTACAACTGCGAAACTTTGCAAATAGGTAGAGAGTGCATGCTGGTATGCAAATGATCCACGTTTTGTGTGAGTGCGCATGACCGCACACCCTGTGGTGGCGCTGTAAGCACGAACCAGCAGCCTTATAAACCGGCGTGTAGTCGATGCCCCATGAAAGCGAAAAGGACCGGACGACGCAAGCAAGCGCACAGAGTGACAAGAGTGCAGGGTGAATATCACAGACGTCGATTTACGGCACTTACGGACTTTGAAAGAGGCCTGATCATGGAGCTAAAAGCCGCAGAGTGGTCGGAGCGCCGTATAGCCAGCCACATGGATCGTTCTGACCATACCGTCTGACTGTGTTTGGATCAGTGGACACGTGATGGCACTGCCACACGGCGCACGGCTCCGGACGGACCAGGAAGGCCTCCGGTAGAGAGGATCGACGGATCGTGCGCCAGGCACCAACGGATCCCACTGGGACCCGGTCCACTATAAAGGCAGGTGAAGCGGCCGCTGTGTGCCCACGAACCAGTTCCCGACGATTCGCCGAAGCGAATCTGCGATCCCAGCGTCCTTTACGTGTGCTGCCATTAAAACCGGAACATCGCCGGCTCCGCGTGCAGTGGTGCCATGCCAGAGTGACGTGTGGTGTTTTGCTTCTTTTTGGGGACATATAATCATCGTGTCCTGGTGGGGCGGTCCCCTGGTCAACGGCACAATCCCCACCTAGCTATCGAGCGTCACACCTCCTCCACTGCAGGCATTGTGGTCTGGGGAGCCATATGCCTACGATAGCCGATCAGCTCTATAGTGGTACGTGGATCATTGACGGGCCAGCGGTATGTGAATAAGATCCTACGGCCCGATGTGCTCCCATTCCTAGCTGAGATTCCAGGTGCGTTATATCAGCAGGATAGTGCCCTCCCGAACATGGCTCGGGTTGCTCAGGACTACTTACGTCATGTCCAGACACTTCCATGGCCTGCCCGCTTCACGGAGATGTCCCCCATTGAGCATGTGTAGGGCCAGTTGAAACGCAGGCTGCCGCCGTGCTGCACTATCCGAGATTTGGAGCACACTGTCCAACACGTGTGGGCCAGTCTGCCGCAGGACAACATCAGGCGTCTGTTCGCCTCCATGCCGGACCGTATTGCAGCATGTATCACCCCACGAAGCGGTGCGACGCGCTATTAAAGATGACCGCACTGCGTGCCACAGATCCCTCTGCAATTGTCCTGCAGCTCCCTTTGTGCCATCATGTGTATCATTACATCCATAAAATTTCAGTTCAATCCGATGCTTCCTTCTTGGTGAGCAAATTTCATTGTCCGTGAGTGTATATATCATTATAATCAAATATGGGTACAATTCCCGTAGGTATCTGTTGTCATTTTAACTATATTGTCCTATTGAAATCTGTTCATTGCAGAGTAGCTCAGTTCTTGAAGAGTTCCACCTCACCAATCTTTAATATCGTCAGCCCACACACGGTGAGGGGGTTCTCTTGCATTTCTTCCGTTCATTAAGCCAAACACCAATGTCTTTATCTTTCTGTCATTTTTCATTCTGCAGAGGCGGCCAAAGTGTCTATATACACTCATTTTCATAAAAATCCGCGCACTCAGAAGGAAGCGTCGGATTGAAATGTAATTTTAGTAGTGAGATGGTACATACCAAGGACAGAAGTGATTACAATATCACAGCAGCAGGACATACGGTACACATTCCGGTCAGCGTTAGTACCGCGTCGGACCGCCTCGTGCTGGAATACATGCGGTGATACGGTCCGGCATGGAGTCAAAGGGACGCCGTATGTTATCCTGGGACAGATTGGCCCACACTTCTTGCAACTGACACTCTAAATCACGAACACTGGGACACGATGAAAGCTGGCGTCCCATCTTGTCCCACACGTGCTCGATGGGCGAGAAATCAGGTGATCTGGCAGACAACGGAAGCATTGATGCATGACGCAGACAGTCCTAGGAAACCCGAGCCGTGGGAGGACGGGCGTTACCTTGTTGGAAAATGGCTCCGGGCAGCCCCGCCAGGAAAGCCGTAGAGAGTGCAGATTCGCCCCTGCCAGACGACTGGAAATGGTTCTGGCGGACACAGGAGTCTCTTGTATAGCCGCCACATGTATCTGGATATTGGACAAGGACCTCGTTGCATCTGTGCGGGCAGCTCTCACGATCCCGCGGTTCTCTCTGCTGGTGGGGTGTCTGGATCGTCCGGAGCCAGTCCGCCATGTCCGGGTGCCTTCTCGTGTCCATTGCTCTCAACACGATCGCATCGTACTGTCCGACTTGCTCAAATGGCAGCCGATTTGGCAAGCCGGCCACCCTGCCTCTCTCATCCCGACGATACGGCCTCGTTCAAACTCCGTCAGTTGCCCGTACAACACACATCTACGGCAGCTCCTCGGCATGTCTATCGCTCAGGGATCTCACCTGACTCTTACAGTGCACTTCGGCACAAATGTGGAGTTCCCTGCGCAGCGCCTTATAAGCCCCAAGTATTGCGATAGAAGCGCCGGTGTTGGACGCGCGGGCATGCGGAATTGCACTAAACTTTAATCATTTGCATGTCTGCTCTCCCGTAGCTATTCGCAGAGTTTCGCGTTAATCGCACTGTTTTTTCTTGGTGCGCGGATTTTTATGGCAATGAGTGTATATATACGAAACGCGGGATACATATATATCTATACGATACGCGGGATACCTATAACTCGTCATTATATAAACTGCTGCTCAAAACTTAAGGACGAAGTACATTTTGATCAGTCAAAATCGGAAAAATTGGCTTTGCGACTGTAAGATATATCGACGGTAATACCAACTGCAAAATGAAACGCATGATATCAATAGTCATGCGTAATACAGGGTGCCATAAAGTCCTTTTCTCACTAAAAACATTTTTATTTAAAAACTATGATTGTTAGAAACAATCTGTTTGTGGCATGCACGATGCATATAAACTGATAGAGTTTTTGTTGTTGTTGTTGTTTTTTGCATGCTGAGTAGTAACTAGGTGGCGATTCCAGCACAAGAACTCATAATGGCGTCTTTGCAGAAAAAGGCGCAATGTGTTCTATGGTATCACGATACCAAATCACCGATAAATATTCAACGTAATTTCAGAAGAAGGAACGGACGTCCTTCTCCTGATCATAAAAGTATAACAGCTTGGTATGCAAAGTTTAAGGAGATAGGAAGTGTTGATGACCGAAAACGAACTGGCCGACCGGGTGTTCGTGAAGAAACTGTTGCTGCAGTGCGAAGAGCTTTCGTACGCAGTTCCTCGAAATCTACCCGCCGAGCTTCGTCTGAACTCGGAATCCCCTGCACTACACTGAAGAAAATTTTACACAAAAGGCTTCGTTTGTATTGCAGAGTGTTCAAGCGTTGCAGGTGGTAGACCGCCCACGCCGTGCTGCTTTTGCAACTGAGATTTTACAGCAACAACAACAACCCTCTGAAGCGTGTGTATTTTTCGGATTAAGCTACTTTTCACACCTCTGGTTGTGCGTGTATGAGGTTCGGAAAATCCCCATATTGTCTTTGAAAAACAGCTATACAGCTCAAAAGTGAATGTTTGGTGTGGTCTTATGCACAACGGAGCTATCGGACCTGTCTTTTTTTTGTGAACGAACAATAACAGCAAATGTGTACCTGGGCATGATGGAGCTTTTTATTGCACCTCAGTTGAAATGTCACCCATGGTTAATTTTCCAGCAGGATGGTGCTCCCCCTTCGCCACATTGGGTATTAATTGTTCGAAAATTCCTCAATACCAACAGATGGATTAAGAGGGACGGTCCAACATCATTGCCGCCACGATCACCGTACATAACACCCCTAGGCTTTTCCTGTCCTGTGGGGTTATCTCAAGGGTAAAGTCTATTCAATACCAGTGTCTGATACTGAAACTCTGCAGTGAAGGATAACAGATGGCCGCCCTGGTGGCGCAGTTTCTAACAGCTGGCTTCCCGAGATGAGCCCAGGCTTGAATCCTGGTGAGGCGTGGATGTTGTATTTGTCTTACGGTGCTAGGCTCTCTCCCTTACCTGGAACCAGTGACCCTAAATAAGGGACAGGCGACTGTTTGTAGCCCATCGAATTGCTCACAGTTATCGTTAATCCTCTCCTCCCCAAAATAATAGATATTTACGTAGCATAGTATTTTAAATAAAAATTTTCTTAATAAAGGAAAGACTTTATGTCCATCCTGTATGAATAGAGATCGAAACAGAACAAAATGTTAGGAGGGAGGTACAAGCTCACCTGTCATCCAGTGATACTTGTGATGCATACCTCTTATTTGACCTTAATTTTGAGTTTCTGTATTCTTGCGCAAATTTGGATTCTTCTCGTTAAACGTTTCATGATATAAAAACACATTATTTTCCTTGAGTAAGTTCCTAAGTTGGCATCACCGGAAGGGAATCAGAGGTACACATAACGTAGTGAGTGAATGTAGCAAAAGGCAAAGACGGCAGAGTTGATATGTTAACGATAAGATAGAATTGATATCACGATTTTTTAAGAGCAGTTCTGTCTAGCTAACGATTTTTAATGAGCAGAGTCTTTTGAGATCACGATTTGTTAATAGCAGATCGAGATAATGATTTGAGCAGATAATTTCGAGATGACGATTTGTTAATAGCAGATCGAGATAATGATTTGAGCAGATAATTTCGAGATGACGATTTGTTAATAGCAGATCGAGATAATGATTTGAGCAGATAATTTTGATGTTGTAATCGGATTTGAAGCCAACAAGTGTACTCCTGCTAGTGTGCACAACCTGTGATAGCGTGCCATAGCAGCAAACAACACCAGTGGAATTTTTCGTAAGTCAATGTTAATTCTTTAGCACTCTTGGTCACTGTGGGATTTCTATAATTACAAGTGTCAATACTACCTTCGCAAATTCTTAAGCAACTTAGACATTTCCATTCCATTCTCTCTCTCTTCCGTTCAAGGCGGGCTGAGTTCCTCAAAGACGAATGCTTCCTCTATGAGGATGTTGGCGAATTAATGCAACCGGCTTCTCACTCCTCTGCTGCATATCAGGACAAGGGACACAGTCGAGGGCCGACTTCACAGGGAACCAGCTGTGCATTCGCGTCCTCAAACACAGGGAGTCTGCGGAAAACCCTAGAAAAACCGCAGACTAGATGTCCAGGAGGACCAATATTCGAACATCCATCAGAAACGTCCAGCTCCCACACAAAGCACAGCTACTTAACCAACTGCGCTACGCCGGCCTTTAAGCAACTTAATATGAAGCCTGAAACCTACGATTGAAGTTTTGAAGTTAAACCAACTAGTACGAACAGTTAAACTTAAATCTAACGCTGCATATCTGCGTACGCTCTTTCATCAGTACTGCGTAAAAAAACTACAGGGCGAAGTCCTCAGTAGGGTAAATTACCCCCCCCCGCACCACAATGCCCCAAGTGGTTTAAGATCCTAAGGTAAATTGTCCCACTCCTGTTAGGAAGCTCTCATAAGCACGGAAGTGGTTTCTGGTGGTGATTCCTTTGCTCAAAACGTATCACCAGAGCATGTTCAATTGAATTAAGATCACGGGAACACGGTGGACACTCCATTCAACTGATATCCTTTTTTACTAGCCAATACTTCCTTCCACATCTTCTGGACAAAGAGGGCGGACGTTATCGTTCATAAAAATGTAATCTGTGCACACAGCACTACAAAACAGACGAACGTAGCGAAGAATCACATCATGGCCGTACCCCGGTCGGGTGATTGTCCCTTGATCCATCACCTGCAGTTTGATCATTCCATTGACCAGCTACTGGCCCACATCATGACGCCGCGACCGACGTATCTGTCGGGTTCAAGGATGTTCCTGGCTGGTATCATACTCAGTCCTACGTTCCTTTCAGATCAGCTGCCGCATGGAATCCGACGAAGGACTAAACTGGTATTCATCTGTGAAAATAACCTTTGTCCACTGATCTGAAAATCAGTCATCATGACACACCCACCACTGATGGCAAGCTGTATGATGCGCCCTGGATAACGATAGGTAGCGTACGGGTTTCCGAGCATGTAGTCCTGATACATTTAGACATCTTCATGAGGTTTCGCGCAAAGTATATACATCTGTGTTTGCTTCAAGACGATTTACCAAATGAGCGCAGTACGTTTCCGACTCCTTTTTGCTCTTATGGTCAGGTAACAGTCATACCTCTGTCTGGTACTGTCTGGTATAGCGAGATATCTGGAGAAGTTCTGTGTTGCCTGAAATCTGACCAAACTCACAACGCTATGCTGTGTTATACTCCAAACTCTCTGGCGATATTGGTCACAATATGGTCTTCTCTTAGCTTTCCGATACTTCATCCTAGCTTTCTGTTACTTCATCCTAGCTTAAATAATCCTGCATAAGATGTCTCAGAGACTTCCTTTTATTTCTTCAAGCTCACATTTTCTTGCAGGTGATTAACAGAATGAACTCCTATAGACACGGCTCGGCCTCCTTCCTGCCTATGCAGTAGTCATGCGTTCACAGAAAATTTCTATGCAAGTTGCGCATCATGTAATGCTTTCACGTCATACCTCACTTGCGTGCGAATATTAGTAAGCTCTTTAAGCACTGTAACGCTCTGCAATTAGCAGATTTCATGTTCGCTTTCAAGTTTTGGATAGCTATGTTTGTAGTTCGCTCTTCGACTTGACGAAAGTGTGGAATTCGGGCTTTTTGCTCTGTTAAGCCAGGTCGTAATCTCAGGAAAGCCAACTAAAACATGTATACTGCGTTTCTACTTACTATACTTGCGCCTCTTCATCCTTTCCCGAGAAAAATGTCCTTAAACGATGGATGAACTACTTCTTTTGCCTGAGGTGAGCATAGAGATTCGCTGAACTAAAAACACTTGATGTTTAGATCAAAGTAATTTTAAATTTAGGCTACTAGACTTGTGTAGAGAGGTTCTGCGTTTGAGACTAAGGACGTTACCTCACTCTTCGGCTTTTTCCTCTCCTTATCTAGTCCTAGTTGCCCTAAATTAAGAATGGAAGATTTTGCTGAATTTTTTTTGGATTGGAGGTTTAACGACCACCGTGAGCAACTCAATGGGCTATAAGCAGTCGCCCGTCCCTAATTTAGGGTCACTGGTTCCAGGGAAGGGAGATAGCCAGTGTCGTAAGACAAATACAACATTCATGCCTCACCGGGATTCGAACCCGGGCCCCTTTCGGACGAATGATCAGAGGTCATCGCTTAGACCACTGCGCCACTGAAATTTCGAAGACCATAAGTCGCTACAGTAACCACTCTTTTTCGAATGGAAACACAGAGTTCGATTTATTGTGATGTAGGTGCAAATTTCAATGTGAATATAATTGCAAGTGTATCGCTTGCTTTTAATAGTTTCTTGATGACTGTTTAGCATCATGTGAAGGTCATGTGTGTGTCGACACTGCAGGGCCTTAGCTATAGGGTCTCACAATCAGGGTGGCTGAAGAGACTTCAGGGTGGGCTTTATGTTCATCTACAAAAATATGTTTTTACACGAATACAAGTACAAGTTTTGCTTTGCTTTTACGCCATTTTTGTTAATTTATTCTAACGAATAATTTCTCCATGCCAATAAAATGTAACATAACATTTGTTACATTTATTGGCATGGAGAAATTATTCGTTAGAATAAATTAACAAAGTTTCTCGAAAAGAAATATTACGTTCTACGTATGAATTTACTTGATGGTGGTTGACTTAAAATTTATTTATCGTTGGAGACAACATAGCTTCCAACTGAAAGCATTAATGTTTTAAGTTTACCATTCCAATCCCTTACCTTAGATTCATGCAATGGCACCGAGGAAAGTGACTGGAATAGTAAACTGAAAAAGAATAATAGCTTTTTCCATTTCAGTTGGCAGTTACTCATGCAAGTGGCCTTCATGTCGTATTTTGACTCTTTCTGCTTCCCTTCCTCGGTTCCACTTCTTTCTCGAGTTTTAATCACGTATTATCTTTTCACTGGTGCGTAAAATAAGCCTTTTCTTACCGCGGTCAACAGCCAAACCTCCTACACTTCCTGTTCAAAACCAAGCGCCTTCAGATTCCCGGTACTAAACCCACTTTCTCCCTCACAAAACATTGTAAAACAAATTCAACTGATAGTAAAGACATGTGCAGAAGAAAGTCGAACCTCATTCTCTTTCCCTCTCTCTCGCTCAAAGATTTCCCTCCAGCACTATTTTGTAAAGCTTAGAGACTAGAGAGCTACATTTAGCTATGACAACTTCACGACAGCACTCTTTGTAGGCAGTTATCTTTGTGAAAAATTTCTAACAGCAGCTTAGAATCTCATAGTAACTTACTAAATGTCCTGTCCCGAAATACAAACAAGCCTTGTGACCATGTGACACACAATAATTTTCACAGCTGTTCCTACTGAGTCACCTCGAAAAGTCATTTCTTTAAGTGATTCATCATTCGTGCTGTATTATTTCAGTTTTGTTTTAGAAAAGTACGTTCATTACACGAATGAATAAGGTAAAGTATTAACACTCGTAGAAATACACACGTAACTTTCATTATCCACCGAAAAGTTCAGAGTATTTCCAACTCCCATTTTCCAAAGGGGGAAGGGGTCGTTTGCCTAGCAGAGGCGACTGAGCTCCCCTCTGGCAGTCTGATAGTTACGGTCCTGCGATAATTCGCCAAGGTAGGACATGTTGGGGAGTCTAATGAAGTAAAATGATACAGCTGTGTCTTTGTTGAACGCAAGTCACATCCGGATATTTGCCATGACAACTTTACTTGATTTAGATGGATTTTTTAGAACATTCAAAGCAAACAAATGGGAGATTCATTTTTTCGTAATCAAATTATGTTTCAGTTGATCATTATCTTTTATTAAATTAGCATTTATGGAAACATGCAAAGCCACTAAAAGTGAACTGGCAGTGAACGTAACAGTTGAAAAAATCCTGTCTGAAGGCCTGGCAGTCTACGACGTAATTCATTGCCAATACGGCCACTTAGTAATGTTTATGTGTTGTATTGTCTCACTGTACAGGGTCCTTTTTTTGTTTTAAATTTGCCTTCGTCTTGAGTCTCACGTTGTGTTAACGGGCTGGACATTGAGCTGATTATCAATCGACTGTGATTTATGTCGTCAGGGAGAACCAGGTTTATTGTGCTATTACGTTTCTCCTACCGGTAGTTTCTTTATGCTTGAGTTGTTCTGAGGAACAAATTACTTTCAGTACAGAGGATTACTTTTTTGACAGAGAGACGGAGAGAGAGAGAGAGAGAGAAGGGCGGGACTGGAGGGGAGCGGCAGACAGAGCTAGAGACTAAATTGCTTTATCAAGTCCACACGAATTTCATGTGTAAGGGATTCTATTGTTTCAGCTAATTAAAAGGTTTCATTTTTTTTTCAGTCGCAAATCCTTTCGAAAAGCGCTACCAGGCTTTATGTAATATTTCCCTTTGAAACCTAATGAAATATTTTCACCCATGTAGGCAGTTTTACCTTCATAACGAAAAATTCTATAATTCATGACCACATCATTCCAGCCTCTTACTTTGGACAAACGAGAGGACGTTCGGCCTTTAATAGAGCTGCTGAAGTTCCTCATTGGCCTTTAATAGAGCTGCTGAAGTTCCTCATTAGCCCTTTTCCCATATCTTTCCCTCTCTACATTGTATACACCGATGATCCATTCCATTATGACCACCCCTCAGCCTAGAGAAATGAGCTCGTCTGGAGATCGAACGGTGGCGCAGGTGAAGTTTGCAGAGCAGTATGTATACAACTCGAGGACCGGCTTTCGGTTAGTAGAGTTCAAGTTTTTGAATTGAATTTTTTTAAATGCTAAATTGAAATGATACAGCAGGAATGATGAATAACTAAAAAAAATTTACTTCTTGGGGGAATCAGTAAAACCAGCTATGCCAATCATTCTGAACCGCACAGGCACAGGGCATTTTAGTGTTAGGGTTTAGAAATAAATAACCCTTTTTGTATTCGAAGAGACGTAAAATAAGAAAGAACACTACCAACCTACCCTTCCAAAAAAAGAAAATGATAGAGGCGAAGATGGTTGCGTAGTTGCGCAGAAGGGTAAAATTCTGTTCGTCACTTGCTAAGTGAGTATGATATGCTAAGCTATCGTGTTAAGAAACTTCCATTGTCTGTAAAAATGTAATGTCGAGGAAAGGGCATGTGAGAAGTAGCTAAATGTATATCCCTGGGAGGAAATGGTGCTAAAGAGAAATCCTTGTACGAGAGAGAGAGAGAGAGAGAGAGAGAGAGAGGGAGCTTTCAATTTGTTCCTATTCATATTTACAAGATCAGCAAGAGTGATTTTACGATACATGTTTGGGAGAAAAGGGGTTTGTTGGCATGAATCCGAGGGCTCGCAGTCTTTGACTGGGGAAGGGAGTCAGTTTGGCTGTTTACTACCGTAAGAAGAGACCCATCTCCGAGTTCCAGCTAAGCATATTGCGTGATAAACGTTGTGGAAAAAAGTGGAACAGAAGAAGAGGAGTAGAAACAGTTAAAATACGGCATCAATAACTCTTCGATCATATTACGTGGATCCACGGAAAGCGACTAAAATACTAAACTAAAAAATGTAATACTTCATCCAACAACAAGAAACCTGCAATTCAACCAGAATCAAGTAAATTCGGAGAATGTGAATTCTTATTGTTCTTTTGTACATTTCAAGGGAGTGAAGTTTTCTTTCACCCCTTCTTTTTCCATATTTTGCATTTTAATTTATTTTATTGTTTCTACTTTTTGGCATGGAGATATTGTTCGGTAGTGAAGTAAATTAACAAACGAAGCGCAAAAAAGGAAGAAAAAAATACGAAAAACGTGCGTCTGTATTCATGGTAAAAGTTATTTTGTAGTTGAACACCGATCCCCCAAAATGACCCTTCAGCCCCCTCCCTCCTCGAATCCAGGAGCTAGCTACGACCGTGAGACATCAGCATACGGCTTAAGTTAGAACCATGCATTGAATCTAATTAATTATTTGTAGCAGTTAATCCACACAAATAAGGAACAAAAAAGAGAAGCAGTGAATCTCGCCTTTCCTCAGAATTAATAAATTCCAAAATTCCGATATTTTCTACAAATTTGATCTTTCTGAAACCCTCAGCACCATAACGCGGCGACGATGGATACACATTGTTCAAGGGAGAAAATTTGAAATCAAGTACGTAGTATGTGAAAACACAAGTTTGTTCGTGTCCCCTCACTCCGGAGTAAGTAGCTCTCCCAACTGAGCTACGCGGACAGAATGTCTCGCTGCAGTTTGTCGTCTTGACACATGTTTTCACCTCTGTAATACGTCACATGTTGTTTATATTTCTAAAGTAACATACGTTCCATAAGTGTTAGAAAGACTCGACTCACTTAAAAGTTGAACTAGAACTTTTTCTACTCATTAGTAGTATTGAGCGATAGCAGATGCTTCAGTTTAACGAAGCAGGTTGGCTGTTAATGGTGATTGCTCACGGGTTTTTTTTTTTTTTCATTTTATCGGAGGTTTAACGACCATCGTGAGCATCGTCCATCCCTAATTTAGGGTCACTGGGTCCAGGGAAGGACAAACACAACATCCGTGCTTCACCGGGATTCCAACCCGGACCTATCTCGGACGATTGATCAGAAGCCATCGCTTAGGCCACGACGCCATCGGGCGGCTGCTCACGTCTAATGTGGTATTTGTTTAGAATCAAGAAAGCAGCAGGTGCAGAAGGCTTTCATTTCAACAGTTGAAAGCCACCGATATAAGAATTTTACTTTGGACAAGAATCGTGTTTGTTTTTCTTTTACCAAAGAAACTGCTGTAAGATATCTGGAAAGAAACCTTTTTACTCTCTTGTGTAACACATTGTTAATAATAAACAGCTTAGCTGCCGGGTGAATTCAAAAACTTTTAGCCATTTAAATGCTTTTATTACATGATTTGGTTTCAAAAATTATGAACTTTTATGTTACATTTTTAGCACGTCTTTCGTAAAAAATGATCGTGCTTATGTTACCGGTTTGTCCGTCCGTCAGTCCGTCTGTACCCACGATATCTCTGCAACTATTAGTCTGATTTGAAAAATTCTTTTTTCATTGGGAAGCTTGAAATATGCGAATCATGATCCTATATTTCGTTTTTTTTTACGATGAACAATTTCGCCGCTAGAGGGCGTAAATGTAGATGATGTCGAATTCAAAAAGGCGTTTTATTTATTTACTTCTAAACATCCGATAAAATTGTTTTATCCATCGATTCCGTTTATGCCGAAGAGTGTTTTAGATATAGTTACTTTTCAAATTACGCACAGATTTTCCGCTAGGGGGCGTAAAAATAAATTACATTTTCCCCTATATAACTCTTCTTCTAAAACTCCGATTTGAAAAACTTTTTCGTCAGCGGATACACCTCCGGATGGAAAATCTTTTGCAGAATACTTTGGCCACCAGGGGGCGTAAGCGTTAGTTTTTGCTTCTGATGTATTGGCCATAAAATCTGAGCTTCTAAAATATCGATTGAAAAAATTTTTTCGCGGGCTGATGCCACTCACATCGATAAAATTTTTCCGAATACTTTCTTCTTAAAATATTCCACAGTTTCTCTGCCAGGGGGTGTAGATGTATATCTTATTTTTGCCAATATCTGTACTTCTAGGAGTCCGATTTGAAAAATTCCTTCTTTGTTGAATAGTGTTTTCAGTGTGACATGCTTTTCATATAATATCAAAATTTTCAAGAAATTCATACACTTTCCGCTAGGGGGCGTAGAGGTAAATTGCGTTTCCCCCTATATCTCTGCTTCTAAATCTCTGATTTGAAAAATTCTTTCTGCACCGGATACAGATCCTGATGGGAAATCGTTTGCCCATAATTTCTAATTTTTGATAAAAAAGATTTGGCCACCAGGTGGCCTAAGCTTTAATTTTCACTTCTGATGTATTTGCAGCAAAATATGAACTTCTAAATTCTCGATTGAAAAAAATGTCGTTTGTAGACCGATAGTACTCATGTCGACAAACGTTTTAGAAACATTTTCTTCTTAAAATAATGTATGGTTTCTACGCCAGGGGGCGTAGATGTGTAACTTATTTTTGTCAATATCTCTACTTCTAGGAGTCCGATTTGAAAAAAAAATCCTTCTTTATTGGATAGTGTTTGCAGTGTGGCATGTTTTTAATATAATTTCAAATGTTTTAAGTAATTCATAGACTTCTGCTAGGGGCGTAAAGGTAAATTGCTTTCTCCCCTATATCTCTGCTTCTAAATCTCCGTTTTGAAAAATTATTTCTGTACCGGATACAGCTCCTGATAGGAAATCCTTTGCACATAATTTCAAATTTTTGTAAAAAATTGTTTGGCAACCAGATGGCGTAAGTCTTAATTTCGGCTTCTGATATATTTGCAGCAAAATATGAGCTTCTAAATTATCGATTGAAAAAAAACGTCGTTTGTAGACCGATAGTACTCATGTCGACAAACGTTTTAGAAACTTTTTTTTTTTTTTTGATTGGAGGTTTAACGACCACCGTGAGCAACTCAGTGGGCTATAAGCAGTCGCCCGTCCCTAATTTAGGGTCACTGGTTCCAGGAAAGGGAGAGAGCCAGTGCCGTAAGACAAACACAACATCATGCCTCACCGAGATTCGAACCCGGACCCGTTCGGACGAATGATCAGAGGCCATCGCTTAGACCACTGCGCCACCGGGGCGGCTTAGAAACCTTTACTTCTTAAAATAATGCATGGTTTCTACGCCACGGGGTGTAGATGTATATCTTATTTTTGTCAATATCTCTACTTCTAGGAGTCCGATTTCTGATGCGAAATGTTTTTCCTATAAATTCAAAATTTTCACGTAAAACATGGACTTTCCACTAGATGGCACAAAGGTACATTGCGTTTTCTGCGTTATTTCTGCTTCTAAAACTCCGATTTGAAAAATTCTTCCTGTATCACATACAAGACCTGATGGAAAATATTTTTCACATAATTTCTAATGCTTGGTAAAGAATGGTTTGGCCACCAGGGGGCATAAGTGTTAATTTCTGCTTCTGATGTATTTGTAGCAAAATCCGTGCTCCTGAAAATTCGACTAAACTTTTTTCTTGACCGATACCGCTCATATGGAAAAACCTTTTAAGAAAACTTTCTTCCTAAAATAATGCATGGTTTTCCCACCAGGGGACGTAAAGTCACATCTTATTTTTGTCGATATCTCTGTTTCTGAGAGGCCGATATGAAAAATTATTTTTGTGTTGTTGAGTGTTTCCCGTGCGAATTTCTTAACGCACAAGTCTGCAACCAGAGGGCATAAGCTCAAGATTCCGTTTACAGCAATATCTGCGGGATTAAAACCTCGATTGGGAAACTTATTTCTCCGGTCAGACACTACTGTTTTTCATACCGGTTCCATTGACTTTGAATAGCTTCGATAAATTTAATTTGCGTCACGGATTCAAAAGACATGCTTCTTACACCCGAAAATTCGGTGTCATATTTCTTCTTTAGTTTCGTTTCTTCCAATAAAACATGTATAGTATGCATTACTGTTTGTGAAAATCGCAACACCAAGAAAGAACTGCCCTATTCAAATGAAATTTATATGAAAGATTCCCCATGTTACATGAAACAACTGATTGCATTTGTAGAGCTATATGAGATTTTTCATTTCAAAACTCAGTATCGTGTGAAGTTACTTCGAGCAACAATGGCATTGAATGAAAGAGGTTTTGGTATCGTCCTGAGGAATAGCCTGCCAGCCTGTTTAGATGTGAGACCAGTGTTCATTTTTGGTGACTGTCGGAGGCGCTTGACTAGCCGGCCGCTGAGATACCATGTCTCAGGCATATTCGATGGGGAACATATCTGGCGAACGTTCAGGCCAGGGCAGAAGCGGTATCTACCGTGCATGGAAGAAGGCTTTGGACATTCCGGGCCACATGTGGCCGAGCATTGCCTTTCTGGAATATGGCGGGACAACTTTGAAAAAGGGTATCACCTCTGCCTCTAAAACATCGCTGATGCATTACTGGCTGTTGAGGGTTCCTTCAATTCGTATCAGGCGAGATCGCCAACTGAACCTAATGGCGCCCTAAACCATGACGCTTGGTGCTGGCCTGTATGACGCTGCAAGGTGCCGTTCACCACGATGTCTTCGATCACGTATGCGATCATCATCGTGAATCAAGTTGAATCGTGACTCGTCAGAAAACACGACCTGTGGCCAATCAGGAAGCCAATGTCTATGTTCGAGACCCCAAGGCAGCCTGAGGTGTCTGTGGTTGATGGTTAAAAGAATGAGCAGAATTATGATACAAGCGACCAACCCTCTGTTAAACAGACTACGTCGAGCTGTGTTCGAAGATAAGGCCTTAACCGCGACAGTACTCCACTGCAGCGCTTACACCGTGGATGTCGCTGTGCGATAGGTCACTACCATGCAGTAGAGGTACGATTTTGCGGTCCATTTCCCGTATTTCTGTTCGTCCGAGCCACATCTGTCAACTGACGCCACATTTGCATACTATGTGCTGACGTTTCGTTAGGTGCGAGTGTCAATTTAGGAAAATTCAGCTTCTCTCATCCCAAAAATCCTTCCTTTCTCAAAGTCTGTCAGGTGTTCATAGTGCCACATTCTTCAGCGACAAAGCATAGTGAGACACAAGACTCAATTCGGCTCTTCACTGTTTCGACATCTCGTTTGAGCCAGCTCTTTATACCCAAGACCGGACAGTTCAGAGGACCCTGCTCCGAAACCGCATGAGCATTTTCACTGATATTTTAATGATTTTCATGTCCCAACCTATTGTACATATCCTGTAAGTTTCAAGATAATATCGGCAGTCCTTCATGGAGTCTCAATTTTCACAAACTGTAGTGTATATCCTTCCCAATGATAACGTGTAAAAGTCAGTCTACGTTTTAAATATCGACATCTATGTGATAAACTGAAGTACAGAAATATCATTTTTCTCTTTGCTGTTTTAATTAAATTTTCTTATCGCAGTACAATATCTACGGAACTTTTCTTTCAGTAAAACAAAAGACCGTAATGTGTCTGTCAAGTTAATGATCATGTGTCTCAATTGAGGGAGAATTATTTTCACAACTAAAATACAGTAGGATCTCCTTAGGTTTTACGGGGCTGAAATCGCACCACTCAAAAGACGTTATGTAATTTCCATGCGTGTACTCTCTGCTAAACGCTATGGAATACGTGAAGTTTCCATTTTCCAAAAAAAAAAAAAAAAAAAAACCCGGATAGAGCTCGAAACTTCTCCACTGCATTTTTCGTCGTTACAGTTACCTCTATTAGGCCCTGAAACAGAACAGATTCTTCTTTATCGTAGGGATGAGAATATTCCCAGGTGATGTCAGTGACACGTGAACTGGAGTCACGTGTCACTGACATTATCCAGGAATATTTGCGATTCCACTCATGGCTAACCAGGTTCCCCGCTTTATGACCGTACATAGCTTATCCCAAAACAACTGAGAATGATTTTATAAAAAATGTTCAATACTGCGTACGACCTTGGCTCTCTCTCTTTCTCTCCCTCTCTCGCTCCCTCTTCGTTGCTGTGTTCGAGCATCGTGACCCAATTCACATCCTGTCGTAGTCAAGGTTCGCCATTCCTGTCTATTATCCACAGTTCTCATGATTTCTGCAACTGATAGATTTGTGAGAGTTTTTATTTGATCGGTGAATCTGTCTGGGGGACGTCCTCTCGTTCTTTTGCCGTCGACTGAATACAAAGTCTTTCTAAACTGCCTTGTCGGATAGTGTGGTCGAAGAAGATTACTGTACGTCGTTGGATTGTCGGAAGAAATCGCTCGTCCGCGTCTACCCCGTGCTCTTACAAGATTAATGCATTAGTCCTACGCACAACCCAGGATGTTCGCATCATGCATCTGCAGCATATAATTTTAAACGCCTCAATTCTTCTGCGACATGCTGCATTTAAGGTCCATGTTTCAGAACAGTAAGTCGCGATGGGCCTTGACCAGCCAAGCTCAGGCTGGTCGAGGCCCTCGTGCCTTGATACACGAGGGCTTGACCAGCCTCAGCATAGTGGTTTTGCTGATGAGGCTATTCCTCCAGATTTTTGTAAGCCTTGCCAGAGCAGATTGGTTCTACGTCAATTCGTGGCGTGCGTCAATTCGTCGCCTGCGTCAATTCGTCGCGCGTCAATTCGTCGACCACGACGATTCGTCGAGCGTCAATTCGTCGCGGACAAATTCGTCGACTACGTCAATTCGTCGCGTTTACAGATTTTGGTTACATACAAAACGAATGCAGGAAAACGTACGATTTCGAACGTCTTCCTCCCTGATCAAATTTATAAAGTTTGGATACTCAGACAGGATAGGAATATTACGCTTTTTCTTTGGCACTAAAAATATTAGACAGTAGACGGTTTTTGGAACGGGTCAGAGGCCCGGTTGGTCAGAGCCCCCCATACACAAAATATTCGTAAAATCTACAGTTTTCATCTTAGAACCACCAAATTTGGTATACTATCTCATGGTATTCTAACTTAGACAGTAGACGGTTTTTGGAACGGGTGAAGGCCCGGGGAGTCAGAGCCTCCCCCCCCCCACACACACATACATACAAAATTTTCGTAAAATCTAGTTTTCATTTCAGAACTATCAAATTTGGTATACTATCTCATGGTACTTTAACTTAGATGCTAGACGATTTTTTGAAGAGGTTGCAGCCCGGCGGGTAAGGGCCCCCCTCATAAAAAATTCGTAAATTCTACAGTTTTCAATTTAGAACCACTAAATTTGGTATACTATCTCATGGTACTCTAACTTAGACGGCAGACCGTTTTTGGAACGGGTCAAGGCCCGGGGAGTGAGAGCCCCCCACACACAAAATTTTCTTAAAAACTACAGTTCTCAATTCAGAACCACCTAACCTGGTATACTATCTCATGGTACTCTAACTTAGACGCTAGACGGTTTTTGGAACGGGTAAAGGCCCAGGTGGTCAGAGCCCCCTAATAAATTTTTTCGTACAATCTACAGTTTCAATTTAGAACCACCAAATTTGGTATACTATCTCATGGTACTCTAACTTAGACAGTAGACCGTTTTGGAACGTGTCAAGGCCCGGGTGGTCAGAGCACCCCACATACAAAATTTTCTTAAAACTACAGTTTTCAATTCGGAACCACCTAATCTGGTATACTATCTCATGGTACTCTAACTTACACGCTAAACGATTTTTTGAAGGGGTTGCAGCCCGGGGGTAAGGGCCCCCTTATAAAAATTCGCAAAATCTACAGTTTCTAATTTAAAACCACCAAATTTGGTATACTATCTCATGGTACTCTAACGTAGACTGCAGACCGTTTTAGGAACGGGTAAAGGCCCGGGGGTCAGGGCCCCCGCATACAGAATTCTCTTAAAAACTACAGTTTTCAATTCAGAACCACCAAATCTGGTATACTATCTCATGGTACTCTAACTTAGACGCTAGATGGTTTTTGGAAGGGGTTGGAACCCCACGGGTTTCAACCCCTTCCAAAACCATCTAGCGTGTGGGTTGGAACCCCCCCCCATAAAAATGCCGTAAAATCTACAATTTTCAATTTAGAACCACCAAATTTGGTATACTATCTCATGGTACTCTAACTTAGACGGTAGACCGTTTTTGGAACGGGTCAAGGCCCGGGGATCAGAGCCATCCCCCTATAATTTTTTTTGTAAAATCTACAGTTTTCAATTTAGAACCATTAAGTATGTTATCATGAAGCTCAAACTTAGACGCCAGACGGTTTTTGGAAGGGGTTGGAGTCAGAGCCCCCGAATAAAAAAATTCGTAAAATCTACAGTTTCCAATTTAGAATCACCAAATTTGGTATACTATCTCATGGTACTCTAACTTAGACGGTAGACCGTTTTTGCAACGGGTTGCACCCCGGGAGGGTGGGGGCCTTCATAAAAAAATCGCAAAATCTAGTTTTCAATTTAGAACCACCAAATTTGGTGGTATACTATCTCATGGTACTCTAACTTAGACGGTCGACGGTTTTTGGAACGGGTCAAGGCCCGGCGGGTCGGAGCCTTTCCCTTCCACATACATTCAAAATTTTCGTAAAATCTAGTTTTTATTTCAGAACCATCAAATTTGATGGTTCTGAAACGATGGACGGTTTTTGGAAGATATTGAAGCCCGGGGAGTCGGAGCCCCCTCATAAAAATTTCGTAAAATCTACGGTTTTCAATTTAGAGCCACCAAATTTGGTATACTATCTCATGGCACTCTAACTTAGACGGTAGACCGTTTTCGGAACGCGTTAAGGCCAGGGGGGTCAGAGCCCCTCTCATAAAAAATTTCGTAAAGTCTACAGTTTTCAATTTAGAGCCAACAAATTTGGTATACTATCTCATGGTACTCTAACTTAGACGCTAGACGATTTTGGAAGGGGTTGCAGATTTTTTTATGAAGGGGGTAAGGACCCCTTTCATAAAAAAATCGCAAAATCTAGGTTTCAAATTAGAACCACCAAATTTGGTATACTATCTCATGGTACTTTAACTTAGACGGTCGACTGTTTTTGGAACGGGTCAAGGCCCGGGGGTCAGAGCCCTCCCCCGCATACACAAACACATGCAACATTTTCTTAAAAACTACAGTTTCAATTCAGAACCACCAAATTTAGTATCATGAAACTCTAACTTAGACGCTAGACGATTTTTGGAAGCGGTTGGAACCCAGGGGTGAGAGCCCCCCTCCTCATAAAAATGTCGTAAAATCTACAGTTTTCCATTTAGAACAACCAAATTTGGTATACTACTCATGGTTATCTAACTTAGACGGTAGACGGTTTTTGGAAGGGGTCGGGGCCCGGGTCAAGGGAGCCCCATACAAAATTTTCGTAAAAAGTTCCGTTTTCACTCTTAAAAATACCCTATCTACGTTCTAAGGCGCTCTTTGACCCTTTGAGGGCCTTGCTCCATAAACCATCAACCAACCAACTAACCAACCTACGGTCTAAGTTAGGGACTGTAGATAACAATAAAGTGCAAAAACATGCGTTTAATGGTTTATTAAAAACACAAATCAATATAGTTTAGCTTTCACTACCAACGAGCGGCTTATCAGGAAGAAATGCAACGTAATGTAAATAGAGAGTTCCAGATATTCAAAATTCAAAACGGTAAGAAAAAGATGATCAATGCCAATGTGAAGTCGAACGCAATCGACATCACATAAGTACATTGCATTTCTTTGTTGCGGGATTCACAGAAGCACACGCCAGATGTACTGCAGTTCTATAGATGTCTCCTAGAAGGTAAGTATTCCCATTCCTTTTTCTTTCTTTTTTGTTTCGAAAAATTGAATTAACAAAATCAAAAAATTTAAAATAAGTTTACTGGAAAATTGCAGGAATATCTTTTTCATTCATTAAATTTCACCCGCTGAACTTGGTGATTCCACAAATAGTAACATGTACCTGGCAAATAACTGGTATCCCTGCTAGTACAAATTATATTAATGATTTATTTGCATCCAGTTTAATCTAGTATGTCCATAAGAGCGTTTGGGGCCGTATGAAAAATACATTTCAGCGTGTGCCGCTATGGCGGCGGAGTGATCTAGGGGCTGACTTCTGACCACTTTTCAAGAAGAATTTTGTATGTGGAGGCACTTACCCCCCGGGCCTTGACCCGTTCCAAAAAACCCGTCTACCGTTTAAGTTAGAGCACCATGAGATAGTATACCAAATTTGGTGGTTCTAAATTGAAAACTGTAGATTTTACAAATTTTTTTATGAGGTGAGCTCTGACCCAGTGCTAGTCCCGTTCCAAAAACCGTCTGCCGTCTAAGTTAGACTACCATGAGATAGTATACCAAATTTGGTGGTTCTAAATTGAAAATTGTAGATTTCACGAAAATTGTTTTTGGGGGGATGAAACCCAACCGTGCCCCGACCCGTTTCGAAAACCGTCTAAGTTAGATTACCATGATACAGTATACCAAATTTGGTGGTTTTTAATTGAAAACTATAGACTTTACGAAATTTGTGTGTGTGTGTGGTGGGGGGTGGAGGGTGGGGTGGTTCTAACCACCCGTGTCCCGACCCGTTCTGAAAACCGTCTACCGTCTAAATTAGAGTACCATGATGTAGTATACCAAATTTGGTGGTTCTAAATTGAAAACTGTAGATTTCACGAAAATTTTGTAGGGGGGGCTTAAACCCTCCGTGCCCCGACCCGTTCCAAAAACCGTCTAAGTTAGATTACCATGATATAGTATACCAAATTTGGTGGTTCTAAATTGAAAACTATAGACTTTACGAAATTTGTGTGTGTGTGTGGTGGGGTGTGTGTGTGGGGGGGGGGGGGGGTTCTAACCGCCCGTGCCCCGACCCATTCTGAAAACCGTCTACCGTCTAAGTTAGAGTACCATGATGTAGTATACCAAATTTGGTGGTTCTAAATTGAAAACTGTAGATTTCACGAAATTTTTTATGGGAGGGGGGGGGGCTCTGAACCCCGAGCTCCAACCCTTTCCAAGAAACCATCTACAGTCGAAGTTAAAATACCATGAGACAGTATATATACCAAGTTTGGTGGTTCTAAATTGAAAACGGCATATTCTAATAAAATTTTGTACGGGGGGAGGGCTCTGAACCCCGGGCCCCGACCCATTCCAAAAACCGGCTCTCGTCTAAGTTAGAGTTTAATGATACCAAATTTGGTGGTTCTGAATTGAAAACTATAGATTTTACGAAAATTTTGTATGTAGGAGGCTCTTACCCCCGCGCCTTGACCTATTCCAAAAACCGTCTACCGTCTAAGTTAGAGTACCATGAGATAGTATACCAAATTAGGTGGTTCTAAATTGAAAACTGTAGATTTTGCGAATCTTTTTATGAGGGGGGCCCTTACCCCCCGGGCTGCAACCCCTTCAAAAAATCGTCTAGCGTCTAAGTTATAGTACCATGAGATAGTATACCAGAATTGGTGGTTCTGAATTGAAAACTGTAGTTTTTAAGAAAATTTTGTATGTAAGGGGCTCTGACCCCCGGGCCTTGACCCGTTCCAAAAACGTTGTACCGTCTAAGTTAGAGTACCATGAGATAGTATACCAAATTTTGTGGTTCTAAAATGAAAACTGTAGATTTTACGAAATTTCTAATGAGGGAGAGGGCTCTGACCAGCGGGCTCCAACCCCTTCCAAAAACCGTCTAGCGTCTAAGTTAGAGTTTCATGATACCAAATTTTAATGGTTCTGAAATGAAAACTAGATTTCACGAAAATTTTAAATCGTACGTTTTCCTGCATTCGTTTTGTATGTAACCAAAATCTGTAAACGCGACGAATTGACGTAGGCGACGAATTGACGCTCGACGAATTGACGCTCGACGAATTGACGCGCGATGCATCGTCGTAGTCGACGAATTGACGCGCGATGCATCGTCGCAGTCGACGAATTGACGCACGCGACGAATTGACGTGACACCAGCAGATTTTGCCATTCCAATCCTCCTTTTTATCTCTCCCTAGCAATTGCCGTTGTTGGTTATGCGGATCCCCTAATATATGACCTGATTTTCGAGAAAATATCGGGTATCTGTTCAAAGTTTTGAGGAAGCACTCCGGCCTTGTCAACTGCCATAAGACAGCACTTGGCTCTATTTAGTATAGCACAACAAGGAAGGTATCACAGACAAAAGGATTTTCAAATCAAACAGTTAAAAGAAGAAATGTACGAGAGAAGGAAACATTATGTAACTTTATGTCTTCTAGCGGAAGAATTTTCATAATGGAAAAGTTGAAAATAGGCAAAAGTATTATCCATGGAAAAAGCTAAGCTAAAGAAAAAAGTTTCCAAATACGTCTCCCGCAAGCAGAAATAGCGAGAAAAAGGTTTCGACCTTTACAGTCCCCTAGCAGGAAGCCTGTGCATTATTTAAAGCGGATAATTCTCCACATCTCTAGTGTAGCGTATGGTATACAGTAAAGAAGAAATTCCTCAATAGTGTTTTTAGAAGCGGCGATACAGCTGCAAACCGAAGTACACAAACACCACCTACCAACAGAACTGTGAACTACAAAATTCCTCATATACCAGCCTGAAGTGTTCTACAAGGTAAATGGCATCCGGTGTTGAAATAATTTTTTAAATTGCACATGTGGAAGCAGAGATATTGAGAAAAACAGATCATACATTGGCGCTTCCTAGCGGTGAAATTGTGCATTATTTTGGGAAGAAAATTCGCACACAGAGTTTGCATGGTTAGTAGTACAAGTATCTGACGGAAGAAAGAGGTTTTTCAATCCGGTATTTTGTCCCACAGATGTTGCTGTAAACGGAAACGTGAACTTACACCCTCTGGTGGTAGACTTGTGCGTTAAGAAAAATTGTAATTTTATAAGAAACATTTCGCAGCGGAAGCGCTAGAATTTTTAAAATCGGACACTTAAGGAAAGATATTGACAAAAATAAGATGTGCAACTACACCTTCTGGCGGAAAAGCCATGCCTTATTTTAAGAAGAAAGTATTCTCAAAATGTTTTCCGATGTGAGCGCCATCGGCCCACGAAACAATGTTTTCAATGGAGTTTTCAGAAGCTCAGATTTGCTGCAAATACATCAAAAGCTGAAATAAACATTCATGTCCCCTGGTGGCCAAACCATTCTTTACCAAAAATTATAAATATATGCAAAGCATTTTCCATCAGAAGCTGTATCCAGTGCGGAAAGAACTTTTCAAATCAAAGTTTTAGAAGCACATATATCGGGGGAGGGAGCTGGGGGGAGCGTAATTTACCATTATGCCCCCTAGCTGAAAGTCTATGAATTACTTGAAAATTTTGAAATTATACAAAAAACATTTCACACTGGGACTCTATCCAACAAGGAAGGAATTTTTCAAATCGGTATCTTGATAGCAAAGATATCGACAAAAATAGGATATACATCTATGTCCCTGGAGGAGAAACAATGGATTATTTTAAGAAGAAAGTATTCCGAACAGGTTTATCGACGCGAGTGGTATCGGTTCACGAATGAATTTTTCAATAGAGATTTTAGAGCACAGATTTTGCTGCGAATGCAACAGAAGCACAAACTAACAATTACGCCCCTGGTGGTCAAACCGTTTTTTACCAAAAATTAGAAATTATATGTAAAAGATTTCGCATCAATCTGCTGCAGAAAAAAAAAATTCAAATCGGAGTTTTAGAAGCAGAGATATTGGGGAAAACGTGTATAACGAAGTAAATTTCTGTCATTTTGGTCCACGCTGGGGATCGAACCCAAGTTATCTTATTCCGGAACAAATCGCTCTACCAACTGAGCTATGCAGACGTTCTCGCTGATATCTGCCTTTATGTCGTGTGCGTCCTGCGGGGCATCCTCAATGCATTTCGCAAATGTCTTGTGATTAATAAAGAGCATTTTGTTCTCTTATGTGCTCCTCTTTCATTTCTCTTCCTCTCTGTACACTAGCACATGAAGATGGCGTTTCCGACCCTGCATTGCTATGTGATTCCAATTTGTCTTTGTGCAACCAACCCCTTCCCAGAAGTTTGTACACGCTTGGCTGAATCACCCTGTATGTACGTCGCATACACACTGCCTGACAGAGAAAATATCACACCATGAAGACGTGAACGTAGCGCCATGCAAATTGCAGGGTAGGTGGGAAGGTACAAGTTATGCAAATGATTGCACTTGCAGGCCAATCACACGAACGGTGCGCGGGATATAGGGGGACAACCAGCCCGTGTGGCAATCAGTCAAGACGTCGTCACAGCCACGAGAAGTGAGTGTTTCTGTTGTAACCGTGTCTGGAGAACGAACAAGAAGTGCCAATGCCGTTGAGATGCCGTCATATGCAATTTCGTCAAACGGATGAGTTCACGAATGGTGCCATCGTAGGCCTTCGTACCGCCGGATGGTCTTTGTGTCGTATTGCGGAAGAAATGCAACGTGATGCCACAACCAACGGTTGGATTTGTAGACAAAGGTCCCAGGAAAGATCTGTGCAACTTCATGGGGGACCGGGACGCCCGAGCGCACCGATCGTCGCCACAGACGTCATGCCGTAGCGAACTCACAGTCCACAACGGGCGACATTTTGCAGAGTGTACTGGGAGCTTTGGATGCTGCTATGTCAATGCGAACAGTGTGGCGCCGATTGGCTGCGTCTGGTTTGCTGTCCAGCCGTCTGTTTCGAAAGCTACCCTTAACAGCGAGTCATTGTCTTCACCGCTTGGCGTGGTGTCGCTCCAGAGCTGCGTGGGGTGCTGAATGGAAAAGGATGGTGTTCAGCAACGAATCGCTGTTCTGTCACGCCACGGATGATCGCCGTGTGCGAATCTGGAGGTCACGTGACCAACGGGTGGATTCTTCCGCCATTGTGGAGCGCCGCTCGACCCAGCAACGTGGAATCGTGGTGTAGGGTGCTATCATCGCCAACAGCCGCTCACCACTGGTACGTATTACGGGCACACGGACTGCACGCCGTTTATCAACAAGATAGCGCCCGGCCGCATACCGTTAGGATCAGCCTGACTGCTTTACACGGTGTGTGGATGCTTCCGTGTCCAACACGATCCTCCGACCTCTTGCCCATCGAGCATCTATGGGACACGATTATACGTTGGTTGAGTGCCCTCCCACCCCGCAAATTGAAGATGAACTTTGAACTCTGATCAAAACCATATGGTCCACGACTCTGTTCGGATTCTCATTGCCTCGATGCCACGTCCGATTCAACGCTGTATCGCCCAAAATGGGGGCCACACCCCTTTTGATCATCCGGTATATTCGGCCACTGGAAATGTGACAATTAAATCATTTGTTCAGGACCTAATCGGCCATCTGTGTCTGCACTTCGGTCTGTTTTCTAGTATTCCTTCATGGTGTGGCATTTTCTCTGTCAGGCAGTGTATGTTACGTCGCTCCAACCCTAGGGCTGCCTCACCCGAGCATGTATTCGGTTTTTAGATGTAGCAAACATTTTGAAGAATTTATTATCTTTTCGGAAACCGGAATGGAGGCAGGGTTTTGAGCAAATAGACAACACACTAATTAATAATTAAGAAGGAGGAACTCTTCACTAACTATATTTAAAATAGTATAACCATACTAGTAATCCGAATTTCTTGGCGTGGAATAGAAGTCAAGCTAACATGACGCCTCGTGTCTTTGAATGAATAATTACATTCGCATCTGTTCGCTTATTATCAAGTCAAGTCACCGCGTTCAAGTTGTTGAAGCGTTCTATTACTGTATTAAGTTTTCTGTTTTCTGTCTACCTTCCTGGAAAAATCCAGGTGGTTGATGTGCGAAAGCTTGGAAATATTGATTTCTACTCTACGCCAAGAAATTCGGGTTACTGGGTTACTAGTATAGTTATACTGTTTTACGCAACACACAATGTACTGTAAGTAATTATGGGAACGACATAGACCAATGTAACATTTGATTAATGTTGCATCAAATTTTATGGTTAAAATTGATTAATGTTGCATCAAATTTTATGGTTAAAATTGATTAATGTTGCATCAAATTTTATGGTTAAAATTGATTAATGTTGCATCAAATTTTATGGTTAAAATTTATTAACATGAGGATACCGTCGATTTAACTATACAGAAAGAAAATCAATTCTGTTCTCTACAAGCTGACCAAAGCCTAGTTAATCAGAACCACTGCCACGCATACAAAAATTTAACGCTATTTACCGGGAACTTTGCGTCCTGACGATGTACACTGAAGAGCAATTGAATTAGAGACAGCTCGCGTTATGCAAATATGGCGCTGTGGGCATGACGTATGCAGCGATCCGACAATATAAGGAGTGATGCGACGAGAATTAGTAAGAGTCGGACGCAGTATGGGTAAGACGAAGGATCTAAGCGCATTTGATCGTGGACAAATTTTTGGGACCCGACGAATACTTCATCTCGGAAGTCGCGCAGGCACTGGGATTTTCACGAGCCACTGTGTCACGGGTGCACCGTGAGTACATCAAATCCGGTAAAACCATCCCTGCAAGGGCGAACTGTCGTGAACAATAGCGTGTGGATGAGCGGGGTCATCGTCGGCTAGCTCGCATTGTAACAGCGGATAGACGGGCCAAAGTGCAAGAAATCACTCGGCAATTTAACGCCGTTGCACAAAAACGTGTAAGCAGCCACACGTCACTAGACAAGTATCTCCAATTCAATTGCTCTTCAGTGTATATCCAAATATTAACAATAATTCAAGGTTCAGGAGCATTCACTTATTTCGATGTTGTATACTTGACTTCAAGAGGTAAAAGCACACGCTCGCACACTCATGATCGTGAGATGAACTTTAGGTAGAGAGCTGTACAACGTCACATGCGTCTGCTCGTAATGACCGATGCCGTTGATTAGATACAATAATCTGTCCTCCCTCGATTCCACGGGTGTGACTATGAGTGGCGGTCGAAAACAATGGTGACATTTGTAGACAGAGATCTCCGGCAGGGCAGCTCTTGAACTCCGATATCCCGGCAAAGGACAAGATTTCCCTAGCACAGGAGAGCGCGCTGGCCTTCCAATTTCGAGCAGCAGGTGAAGTCGCCTTTATTGGTTCAAACCTAAAATTTCTAAAAAGACAGGAAGAGAAAGGAGTATCTTTTACATCCTTTTCTCGCGGTAAATCCAATCGCTCCCTTCCCGAGATCTCAGCTAGCACCTGCAGATCGTCCTCACGCTCAGAACTTCACGGAGAACTGTCTCGTCTTTTTGTTCTTCAGTTTTCGTCTTTTCTTTTTGCTAGGGATTTGTTTTATTCGTTGGCAGTTTAAATTACTAAAAGCTTTTAAGAAACGCAAGATCGAAATGGTACCTTCTATGCACAAAATTGTGTTTTAGTTACTGACCTTCTTAGTGACCTGACAAATAAATTCTTAACAGAAACTTGTTTCATTGCTTCGTTCTGTTCACTTTCTCGCCATAATCTTAATCACTTCCAAACATCTGGTAAAGAACGATTTCTGTCTCTCTCCCTTTCCTGGAGCCAGTGACCCTAAATTAGGGTCGGGAGATTGCTTATAACCAATTGAGTTGCTCACGGTGTTCGTTGAACCTCCAATAAACAACAACAAAAAAGAACGACTTCTAACACTCTGCTTGCAGACGGGACCTCCCAGCTCGCTTGCCCGTCGAAACGTGGGGCCTTTCTCTTGCATTCCTTGCGTTCACGCACTCTATCTTACCAAGTTTCGCGCTGATTCTTCTCTCATTTGCACCGTCGGGGGGCAGGGGAGGGGTGCCCCGAGCTATTAACTTCTGTAAACAAAAATTAACGTTGTCTCCGCATCGCTAATCGAAATAGTTAGGGCACCAAATGCCCGTAACAATACACTGTTCGATTCTCCCGTGTATCGTCAGCAGTACACTGAAGATCAATTGAATTAGAGATACCTGTCTAGTAACGTGTAGCACCACCTTTCGCCTTGATGGCGGCGGCGATTCGTCTCGGCATGGACTCGACAAGACACCGGAAGCGTTGAGAAGCCATATGGATCCACGACCCCTGAACAAGCTCCAACAGTTCACGAAGATTTGATGGAGGGGGTCAGAGCCACAAACATCTCTCTCGATGGCATCCCAGATGTGCTCGATGGGATTGAGGTCAGGTGACCTAGCTGGCCAAGGAAGCGAGGTCACGTCGGTGGAGTGTTCATCCAACCATTCGGATACAATTCGGGAGCTGCATTGTCTTGTTGCAGGATGAGGTCCCCAGTGGGATGTTGAAGACGCACAAACGGGAGCAAATGGTCGTACAGGATATCCCGGTAACGTTGACCTGTGAGAGACGATGTCACACGTACCAGGGGTCCCATTTCAGTCCACGTAAACAGTCTCCAGACGAGAACGCCACCCCCACCAGCCTGAAGAGTATCCTGCTGGCAAGCAGGATCCATCGTTTCATGTGGTTTGCGCCGTACTCGTATTCTGCCATCCGCATGTACCAACGTGAATCTCGACTCATCAGTCCAAGCAACATTTTTCCACATGTCTAGGGTCCAGTGGCGATGTTCCCGCGCCCATGCTAATCTTTGCACCCTGTGATGTGCGGTCAGCAGCGGTACCCTCGTGGGACGATGGCATCTGTACTCCATAGCGAGGAGATGGTTCTGGATGGTGTGGCTGCTTACACGTTTTTGTGCAACAGTGATTTCTTGCACTGTGATTTCTTGAGTGATTTCCGAGTGATTTCTTGCACTGTGGTCCGTCTATCCGCTGTTACAATGCGAGCTAGCCGACGATGACCCCGCTCATCCACACGCTGTTGTCCACGGCAGTTGGCCCTTGCAGGGATGGTTTTACCGGATTCGATGTACTCACGGTGCACCCGTGACACAGTGGCTTGTGAAAATCCCAATGCCTGCACGACTTCTGAGATGGAGTGACCCATTCGTCAGGGCCCGACAATTTGCCCACGATCAAATGCGCTTAGATCCTTCGTCTTACCCATACTGCGTCCGACTCTTACTGATTCCCGTCGCATCACTCCTTATATTGTCGGATCGCTGCATACGTCATGTTTTTTCCGTTCACAGGAACGCCCACAGCGCCACATTTGCATAACGCCAGCTGTCTCTAATTCAATTGCTCTTCAGTGTATATTGTTCGATGTTCCCTTGTGTCGTAACTGGTTATTCTCATATTAGCGTATAGCCCGTACTAGGCCGGTTGTTTTTAAGCTTTAAATAAATATTAATACATAGAGGAAGTTGCCCGTCATGTGACGGAGTGAAATTTTTAATTGAAGCAGATTGAAATCAAATCAAATAGGCGCCGGATTTTTGTAAGGAAACATAGTAAAAACTTATACAGAAGGAACTCATTCATGTCAGAACTAAAAATTATATGCTATTTATTTCCGTTTTTAAAAACACCTCGTGATAAATAACATTCTGTGTAAAATATTTGTTTAACAATTGTAGATTAGAGCGTTTAGATATATCGATGTTTTGGAAAATATGTAACTTAATCAGCACTAAACTTGGAAAGTTGTTTTCGTGTAAACTTACCTTAATAACTTTTTCTTTCATCTTTCGCGTTAAGTGACTTTTTTTTTGGTTGGAGGTTTAACGACCACGGTGAGCAACTCAAATGGGCTATAAGCAGTCGCCCGTCCCTAATTTAGGGTCACTGGTTCCAGGGAAGGGATAGAGCCAGTGCCGTAAGACAAACACAACATCCATGCCTCACCGGGATTCGAACCCGGACCCCTTTCGGACGAATGATCAGATGCCATCGCTTAGACCACTGCGCCACCGGGGCGGCTAAGTGACTTTTTCTCCGGCACACTTGTTATTCCGTTCATGGCTTGTTTTAGACTGTCCTATTCGACGGTTAGTTTGAAACTTCATAAAAAAGCTTTTTCTGCAAAATAATGCGACATCTGGTATTACAAATCAGAACTATCTAAATTCTCGACAATGTGCTATTGGGGCGACATCTGCTTTTAGATACAATCTTGCTCACTTTGACATCTCAAGATTTTAGATTTTATTGTAGGTTACGGCATTTAGATAGATCGATATTTGGCAAAATGTATAATATAATCAGCACTAAACTTGGAAAGTTAGTTAAATTAAAAAAGTACAAAATAATTAAAACGCACAAATTAATAGTCGAATTGTGCTAAATTAAATAAATATACAACGCATCTTGCCGTAAGATTTTAATTCGAATTTTGTAGATCGGATAGATAAAACTCAGGTCACTGATAATCCAATGTTTTTCATTTAGCACGCGAGCACCTTGACATCTCAATGTGATCGCGTGCAAACTCAACCTGCTGTGACATTAAGAATTCAATTCGAATTTTGTAGATCGGAAAACTAAAACTCAAGTCATTAATAATCTAATGTTTCTAAATTAGCACGCGATCACCTTGACATCTAAAAGTGATCGCGCGCTATTATATAGCTGGCAAGCATTTTGGCATCACGAGAGCACACGCGAATTGATTGATAATTGATGGCGCAGCAATTCAGATGTTGCTGTGACATCAAGCGTTTTAGAGAGACAGACGGATCTGGGTGTTTAGATTATTAATAATCTGTAGGTGCGTGAAATGAATTGCCCTGTAACTTCAATAATATTTTACTCACCTGAAAATCTGTCTGGTCTAGTTTGCAATTTTTATCCGACTGTAATCATGATATAGAAATCAAGATTTCTTTTTGGTAAAACTAAGTTTGACACAGCATATAACATTCTAATTTTGGGTATATCATTGTTAAGTACATTTTTAATGCATTTTGAATAAAAGAACATGTAAAGTAAGTTCCCTTAGAGAGAAAGATTTCCATATTTTAATGTTTTTGACGTAAATTTTATAAGTGATGCCTTTTTGATATATTCGTCTATTTAACCGTCCTTTTGCGTTTCTCGTTACTGACGTAAATTTCTCTGCTTTTCCTTAAAGATTTTCTTACTGGACGGCGCATTACTTTCCCGAACTGCTTTTGCAGGTTGACAACGCTGACAATGAGTCAGAAAAAGATAGAACGACGACGCTAAATGTAAAAAGGGAAGATGTTGGTATGTAGAGATGAAGATTGCAAGTGCATTACGGAGAGTTGATATAGCGAAAGAGATTGAACACTGTGAATCGACGAATTCGTATTTGTTTTATGTGATATTGATACAAGAAATTGAAATGATGTGTCAATGGACGAATTCGTGCTGATCTTCTGGTGAGCCGAGAATTAACAAGTGTCTTTCAGTCTGACCGTTAGTATTTATTTAGATATTTATGACTAGCTATCTAAGAACATTAGCAATGTAATTCGTTAACAATTTAAGCTCACAGCTTCAAACATGGAAACACTTCAACTTAATTGTCAATATTTCTGTCTAAACACAGAAACGTTGCCTATATCTTTATTCCGTTCTCTGCAGACACGCCTATAGGAAGAGGGCGTAAACTCACGAAGCAATTTCAAGGTAAATAGGGATGTGTATATCACATATGATGCTGACCTTGGCTACGTATAATGGACGCTCCCTATCTTCTGATTCAAGGCTTCTTGAATTGGAAGAGGAACTACAAAGGATCAAGTGGGACATCGTGGGGCTAAGTGAGGTAAGGAGAAAAGGAGAAGATCTCATCGAACTGAAAAGTGGACATCTCTTCTACTATCGTGGGACAGATACTGGCAGAACTAGTGGTGTTGGATTTATAATAAACAAGAAACTGAAGGATAAAGTTGTAGAAGTTGAAAGTTCCTCTGACAGAGCTGCACGACTTGTTATCCAACTCTCGAAAAGATACCAGGCTCAGATTATTCAAACTTATGCACCCACCACAAGTCATCCTGAAGAAGAAATTGAAGAATTTTATGAGGAAATTTGTCATCTAAATAATAAAGGTAAGCAGCACTTGAAAATAATTATGGGAGATTTCAATGCAAAAATAGGGCAACGGCAACAGAATGAAACTTCAGTAGGTAAATTCGGTCACGGCAACAGAAACCAGCGTGGAAATATTCTCGTTGAGTTTGCAGAGGCAGAAGGGTTTTTCATCTTGAACTCCTTCTTCAAGAAAAAGCCACACAGGAAATGGACATGGAAACATCCAAATGGGACGACAAGTGAAATTGATTTTATTATGTGTAACAAAAAATTCGTCATAGAAGACTGCAGTGTGCTAAACAAGTTCAACACAGGTAGTGACCATAGATTGGTGAGATGTAAGATGCACCTCAACACTAAACTTGAACGTGGCAAGCTCATAAGACAAACAAAATCTATTGACATAACCAACCTTAAAAAACACCATAATACCTTCAAGTTGGAACTGAAGAACAGGTTCTCTGCTTTAGAAGGCCTAAGATCGGAAGAAGTGGACATCTCTGAAGTTAACAGAAAAGTAACCAAAGCTCTTATGGAAACAGCAACAAAATTAGCTGGGTCTAAGAACAAGTTGCATGTAAACAAATTATCCGGAAAAACGAAAATGTTGATGCAAAAAAGAAGAGAGATGAGGACAACTAAAGAAGATGTGACTTCCAAAGTGGAATATATAGAGCTATGCAAGGCAGTAAGAAAAAGTATCACTGAAGACGTAAGAAAATTCAACTGTTAACTAGTGAGGAAAGCAATTGAAAACAACCAAAGCCTAAAGATAGCAAAGGGACATCTCAGTAAGGGAAGAAAACAGATTATAGCACTGAGAAAAGAAGATAGTTCTGTAACAAGAAATAGAGGCGAAATTTTGACAAGAGTGAAAGATTTCTACTCCAAATTATATGAAAGGGATGATACATGCACTCCAGACATCATGAAAGATACCAGTACCAGAGTTCCTCCAGTCCTTCCAGCAGAAGTTGCACATGCAATCAAGAACATGAAGCTGGGAAAAGCTCCAGGAGAAGGTGGAATTACTGTAGACATCATAAAAGAAGCAAGTGGAGAAATCGAAACAGTACTCGCCCAAATTTTCACTCGATGCCTTAATGAAGGAAAGATTCCTGAGGATTGGAACACCGCTACAATGATCCTGCTACATAAGAAAGGTGACATTGAGGATCTCGGAAACTACAGACCTATCAGCCTCCTATCAGTGGTTTATAAAATCTTCACTATAGTTCTTTCACACCGCTTGAAGGTAACACTGGACATGGCTCAACCGAGAGAACAAGCTGGATTCAGGAGTGGCTACAGCACAATAGATCATATCCACGTACTGAGAGAACTAATTGAAAGAGCGAGGGAATATGAACTTCCATTGTGCATGGCTTTTATCGATTATGAAAAAGCCTTTGATTCGGTGAAACCATCAGCAGTTACAATGGCTCTGAAAACCTGCGGTATTGAAGATGCATACATTAATATTATTAATAACATCTATGAAAATGCAAGTGCAAACATTCGGCTGTTTGAAAATACAACACACGTAAAAATTGGAAAGGGAGTGAGACAAGGTGACACCATATCTCCGAAGCTCTTTAACGCCACATTGGAGGGTGTTTTTCAGTCGCTGAGCTGGGAAAACAAGGGGATAAAGATTAATGGAGATTATCTAACCCACCTTCGTTTTGCTGATGACGTAGTCATTTTTGCAACTACCCCATCAGAGCTGCAGAGTATGATCCAGGAACTTGCTGACAAGAGTAAAGAAGTGGGATTAAAAATGAACTTTCAGAAGACAAAAGTGATGTTCAATGCTTTTACAAGAAATGAAGATTTTTCGATTGATGGAGAAAAGCTGGAGATAACAGACACGTACGTTTATCTTGGACAGCAGATATCAAGTGAGGGTCACATTGATGAAGAAATTAATCGGCGTACAAAACTTGCCTGGAGAGCTTTTGGAAGAAACAGCATAATTTTCAAGAGCAATATGCCATTATGTCTTAAAAGAAAAGTGTTTGATCAATGCATCCTTCCAGTGCTTACGTATGGCGCAGAGACGTGGACCTTAACTGAAAGAGACATACAAAGGCTGCTGACAACTCAAAGCAGCATGGAGAGGTGCATGCTTGGTGTAACCAGGAGAGATAAGAAGAGGAACTCGTGGATCCGAAAAATGACAAGAGTGGAAGACATCATGATCAGAGTTAAATCCCTGAAATGGCAATGGGCTGGACATACTGTCAGAAGGACAGATCATCGATGGACAGTCGAAATTTTAGATTGGATTCCAAGGGACAGGAAAAGACCCAGAAGACCACATGGGAGATGGGTGGATGAAATTCGAAAGTATGCAGGGGTGACATTTAGGAGACTGGCACAAGACAGACCGTTGTGGAGGAAACTTAGGGAGACCTTCGTCCAGCAGTGGATTGATAATGGTTGACAATGATGATGATGATGATGATATCACATATGTACCAGAGTTCTTCCAGTCCTCCCAGGAGAAGTTGCACATGCAATCAAGAACATGAAGCGGGGAAAAGTTCCAGGAGAAGATGGAATTACTGTAGACATCATACAAGAAGCAAGTGGAGAAATCGAAACAGTACTCGCCGAAAATTGCACTCGATGCCTTAATGAAGGGAAGATTCCTGAGGATTGGAACAACGCTACAATGATCCTGCTACATAAAAAAGGTGACATTGAGGATCTCGGGAACTGCAGACCTATCAGCCTCCTATCAGTGGTTTATAAAATCTTCACTAAAGTTCTTTCACACCGCTTGAAGGTAACACTGGACATGGCTCAACCGAGAGAGCAAGCTGGATTCAGGAGTGGCTACAGCACAATAGATCATATCCACGTACTGAGAGAACTAATTGAAAGAGCGAGGGAATATGAACTTCCATTGTGCATGGCTTTTATCGATTATGAAAAGGCCTTTGATTCAGTGAAACCATCAGCAGTTACAATGGCTTTGAAATTTTGCAGTATTGAAGATGCATACATTAATATTATTAATAATATCTATGAAAATGCAAGTGCAAAGATTCGGCTGTTTGAGAATACAGCACACATAAAAGTTGGAAAAGGAGTGAGACAAGGTGACACCATATATCCGAAGCTCTTTAATGCCACATTGGAAAATGTCTTTCAATCACTGAACTGGGAAAACAAGGGGATAAAGATTAATGGAGATTATCTAACCCACCTTCGTTTTGCTCATGGCGTAGTCATTTTTGCAACTACTCCATCAGAGCTGCAGAATATGATCCAGGAACTTGCTGACATGAGTAAAGAAGTGGGATTAAAAATGAACTTTCAGAAGACAAAAGTGATGTTCAATGCTTTTACAAGAAATGAAGATTTTTCGATTGATGGAGAAAGGCTGGAGATACCAGACACGTACGTTTATCTTGGACAGCAGATATCAAGTGAGGGTCACATTGGTGAAGAAATTAATCGGCGTACAAAACTTGCCTGGAGAGCTTTTGGAAGAAACAGCATAATTTTCAAGAGCAATATGCCATTATGTCTTAAAAGAAAAGTGTTTGATCAATGCATCCTTCCAGTGCTTACGTATGGTGCAGAGACGTGGACCTTAACTAAAAGAGACATACAAAGGCTGCAGACAACTCAAAGCAGCATGGAGAGGTGCATGCTTGGTGTAACCAGGAGAGATAAGAAGAGGAACTCGTGGATCCGAAAAATGACAAGAGTGGAAGACATCATGATCAGAGTTAAATCCCTGAAATGGCAATGGGCTGGACATACTGCCAGAAGAACAGACCATCGATGGACAGCCGAAATTTTAGATTGGATTCCAAGGGACAGGAAAAGACCCGGAAGAAGACCACAGGGGAGATGGGTGGATGAAATTCGAAAGTATGCGGAAGTGACATGGAGGAGACTGGCACAAGACAGACCGTTGTGGAGGAAACTTGGAGACCTTCGTCCAGCAGTGGATTGATAATGGTTGACAATGATAATGATGATGATGATATCCCATATCAAACACCATTTGCAATCTGTTACAGGGCAACATGGATATTTTATTGTAAACTCAGTAGTGATTGATTTTACAGATCTGTCGTTACGGTTTAGTGAATATTTAAAAGACATTCTTGTGAGATTTTGCTTTATTTCTTTTTTGATGTACTTTTCTGAAGGAAAACAAACTTTACAGTAGTGAATTATTTCTTTCGTCTTCATACTTCACAAAATGTCCATCTTTAAAAAGTCTACAGTTCCAAGAGATTTAGAACAACACAGTGCTCTACTGTTTTCATTCATCATGTCCCGAATTTTCATTGCCTAATTTACAAACTGGTATAGTGGCAAGTGTCACCAGCGTTCTGTGATGTACCACTGGAGTGACGCACATGTCAAGACGGCAAGTAGCAGTGAGAAGCAATCGTCGGTGCAGCTTAACTGGGAAAGCATACGGCTTTGGAGCAGAAGGATACGGATTCGGCACTCCCACTTGCCAATTTGTGTTTTCACAGTTCTTTCATGCGAAATTCAAACGTCGAGCATACAGTATAATACTGATCGTAGAGATTGCGAGCAGAAATGATGTAGAGCTAAGAATAATTGCAGAAGATTTGCAGGAAAGCTCTGCGGAAATTGCTGGCTAGTGCGTAATAGACGACGCAGTTAATTGCCGAATTAAATGATTCCGTTAAATTTGATATAGTCGGCAGTAGTCCTTGGAATCGTTCACCATCGGTGCTATTTTCAATTATTGAGAAGCAAAATGACGGTAAGTAGCATGTAAAGAAGATTGCCACAACGCAGAACAGCATTTTTGCCAAATTTATGTCTTTTTCTTGATGCGAGCTCATTGTTTGTCTGGCTTTCAACGCCCTTTTCATCTCTTGGTAGATAGAGAAGTTTAGAAACGCGAGTGCAGAGAAAGGAATGATGTTTACCAGTACTGCATCTACCCACAGTTCGTAAACTACGTAGAACAAATCACTTTTTCCAAAAGTTGTTGTTTCCATTTTGACATATGTTTTGTTTCTAGAGGAATCCCATGTGTCCACCATCTCATATTGAAAGAATCTCGGAATGTTATACGAAGTTACTAGAACCGTAATGAGGAGATTGAATATCAAGCTCCTTTTGTACGTACATAGAGATCTAGCCTTCAAAGGATAGCACACAGCAACGTACCTTTCCATTGATACACCGACTGTCGCCCATACTGATCCTGTCCTGGCTATGTGTATAATGGGCAAAAACCAAAGCGTGTAAGGATAAATTTCTATGTAAAGGGTATTTACCCAGGCTATATGGTGCGACGTATATGGAATTGCTTTAATAAATATTTTCATGATGAGGAAAAAGGTATCATAAACTGAAAGCAGTTGTAGGCAGCAATTGATCGATGATTTCATGTGAGGACGAGACAGGACGATTAGGGAAATCACATTGCCGATGATTCCTAAAATGCACAGAACAAAGATGAAAATGCCATCTGCAATGAAATTAAAATTGGAGATCATTTTGTCGTTCTCTGCGATTTTCTCTTCAGTTGATACTAGTGTGCCATCAGTGTAAAGGTGCATTCATTTTATTCTTCTGCATGTTCAACGTCCGCAGCGTTTCCAGAAAAGTCAAGTTATCTGAAAAGGAATTTTTAAAACCATGAGAACGTAACACAACTATGGATATCGCTCAATGGTACACAGTGTTAAAATTTGCTGTAACATTAATCATTGTATTAAAAATTACCCCCACAATAATATTTGGCATAAAAAGCTTCTAAAGGAAAGAAAGTCCTGTAGTATAGTGCTACGATTTTCTTTTGCGAAGAAATACGATCGCTTTCTTAAAAAGTGACTTCATCTTTAGCACATCTTTCACTCCGGTAAATAAATCATCACATTACTCGAAGTGCAAATTCAAGAGTACAATGCTGGATATGATGCTTTTCTTTCTTTCTTTTTTATTTAACGACCTACCAACGCGAGGAACTCAGTGGACTACACCAATGAGCCAATACATTATGACCGACCCCAGCCTAGAAAAATGAGCGCGCCTGGAGACCGAACGGTGGCGTAGGTGAAGTTCACAGAGCAGTATACATACAAACCGAAGACCGTCTTTCCGTTAGTAGATTTTTCTGATTCAGAATGGGAAAAGCTGGCAATTTTCAGGAATTTGATAAAGAAAAAATTCTGATGGAACGGCGCCTCGGAACTATGATCTTGGAAATGGCGTAGCTTGGGGGTTGTTCACGTGCCGCTGTAGTGAGTACGCATCAAAAGTGGTGCACAGATGGCCAAACGACGAACCGTCCTCCACAGCTCATTGATGCCAGAGGGAAACGGAGACTGTCGCGCATTGTTCACAGCGACCGCAGGGCCACAGTGCGACAGATCACCCGCAGCTACAACAATGGCGATCAGGGCAATGTGTCACAGCACACAGTTCATCGTAGACTTCTGCGCATGGGCCTGCGTAGCCGAAGACCCAGCCGGGTCCCCATGCTCACTGCACGTCATCGCCAACAAAGCATGAAATAGACTCAAGATCATCGAGATTGGACCGTGGATGATTTGAAGAAAGTGATCTGGTCTGTTGAATCAAGATTCCTGGTGCATCACATAGACCGCCGAGCGCGGATACGCAGATTACCAACGGAGGCTATGGCACCTGAATGCACTGTTGGGCGGGAAAAGGCCAGTTGCGGTGGTGTTATGCTGTGGGGGATGTTTTCTTGGGACACTTTAGGCCCCATTATACCAATAGCACAATTCCTGACAGCTGTCGGTATCTGAACATCGCTGCAGACCAAGTTCACCCATTCATGGCAACTGTGCCCCTACTGGTGATGGCCGTTCCCAACAGGATAATGCCCTATGCCCCACTGCCAGAATCGTCAAGGAGTGGTTCGAGGAACATGCTGGGGATTTTGTGTTAATGCCTTGGCCTTAAAATTCACCTGACAGGAACCCAATCGAACATTTGTGGTTAGACTTAGAAAATCCCCCCCCCCGAGATGTACGAGAACTGGAGGACCTGCTGTTGACATTATGGTACCTGATACCCCAGGATACCTATCGCCACCTCATCGAATTGATATCTCGCCAATTGGCAGCTGTTTTGCGTGCTAAAGGGGGTCCTACAGCTTATTAGATTGTTGATCATAATGTAATGACTCATCGATGTATAAGCAGTCGCTGTAATACTTTCAACATTTTCATTTGTTAATTACAATTATGAATTGTAATTGTAATTGAGAAATTGTGTTACAAGGGTGCTGCTTATGACATTTAGATGATTGAGAGCTTAGTTCGTATTAGATTGAGTGCAGAATTTATGAAGTGACAACATACGTAGGACTAAGACGCCTTGGGGGTCCAAGGCCACGAAAATTCGGAGGCTCCCCATTGAGGCGGACGCTGTCACCAATGTATAGCCCTTGAGATGTGATGTGATACGTACCCGCGACATGACGCATATTTCCTTCAATTTAACGTTTACATCAAATGAGGAAGCTATTTTAATCTATGAAAACACGTAGTATTAATTGAGCTACGAATTTCTCGCAACAATTTTTTTTAAACTTAGAATTTGTAATAAATTTTAAAGTAAAATTGATCTTGAAGCGAGGCAGCGATTTCAGGAGAGAGTAACAAAGGGTCTTATGAAAACTGGAACTGTTCCTTTACTGAAATCATTGGAGACTAATGGATAAGAAATTGCAACAAAACTTCACATGAAATATTGCTTTCGCAATAAAAATAATAGCGAAAAGTTCAATGATGATTAGGCCACTTCTAGAAACAATTTGAAAAATGAGGCATCTGTTAAACAGTGGTCTGGGCCAGCTGGTCTTGGTGTAGGTTCACCATGTCTCTGTTTTTTTTGAGATTAAGAGGTTAGCTCCACAAAGGAAAAGAACCTATAACGAAGTGAATTTCTCCGTCATTTTTATCCGCGCCAGGATTCGAACCCGGGTCCCCTCATTCCGGAATAAGTTGCTCTACCAATTGAGCTACGCGGACATTTTATTCTGATTCCTATCTGCCTTTATGTCGTGTGCGTCCTTCTGGCAGGTACGTCACATCTCCTGGTACGTTACATCATCTCCCCCTTATTTTTTTATTTTCGAAGTGCTGCTCTTACTTTTCCTATCTCGCGGTGTGGAAATAACATCACACCATTGCGAGATTTTGAACGGTCGGGTCATCCGGATAGTTCGGGCGCCATTATAACGAAGTGAATTTCTCCGTCATTTTTATCCGCGCCAGGATTCGAACCCGGTCCCCTCATTCCGGAATAAGTTGCTCTACCAATTGAGCTACGCGGACATTTTATTCTGATTCCTATCTGCCTTTATGTCGTGTGCGTCCTTCTGGCAGGTACGTCACATCTCCTGGTACGTTACAAACCTTAAACCATACATTTTTATTTACAATAATCTAGGTCACAACTCGATCTCTTCACACGTCCCACACATGATATTTTCCAATTATTACCAATTATCTTATTTTGTCTTCCAATCGTTCCACAATTTGATCCTCCTATGATTTTCATGCTGTTCGAACTTTCTTTCCTGCCGCTTTGGTAGAAAAATTCCTCTGAGAAATTTGTTATTCATTCTTTCAACATGGACAAAACGCTTCAGAGTGTTTATATTCACCCTAATAACGCCATTGTATTCCATAAGTAACATCTTCGTTTTGCACAAGATCGAAATGAGTCTTTCCTACTCCAGCTCCCATAATCATCGATACGCTATACCTCTAGAGACAATAACCGTGTGTTTTCCGCGATACTTAGGTTTCGCAACCATTCATGAGAGTAGGAATAAGTGATACTTTCATGCATAGTTGTTTTGGACTTTTTGTCGATAAGTAACTTCTACGAAATCATCCTGAAGCAGCTATTTAAAGCAGGAACTGAATTCACTCGCATGCGAATTTCCCTTTTACTCTGTTCTTTTTTTTCTGTCAAACATATTTCTTCAATACAGAAACATTTATCTGGTCCAGTTCTTATACTAACATTCCTCAATCAGAGGATTTGCATATGACTTAAGTGTGAAACAGAAAGTTAGTTACAATTGCAATCACGTAGACAGATACGTACAAGATGAGTTCGAAAAATCGTGACAGGGTTTTGCTTCGTCAGGTTTCTTTCGCGACTCTTTGGGCGCCAAACATTTCGCAGCAACCTTTTGTAGTATTCCGCGGTTACAGTGGTCCTCCCTCGGGCACTTTGTCTGTTGCTATCTCTCAAACCTTATCATAGGCCATAATCACCATCAGCTAAACCTTCGATTGTTGGCGGCGGACATTTTTCTACAGATGTGCTACGATGCTCAAACGTTTGTGGGGTTAGTGTAGTGCTACGATCCACTGCACTAACCACCCCGGAAACTTCACACAAAGCTTTATGAATTTCAATACGGGATTTTGCTCGCAAAGTTTCAATTTTAATGTACGATCGCTGGTAGCTACGCAAGATCTGACCTGCCTCATTTTCTTCCTCCATTTCTAGGCAGAATTTTTAGGAATAGGAACAAAATTAGCCAGCAAACATAGACACAACTTTGTATACTGAAGTCTGACTTAGAACTGGCGCACCGAGTGGAGCGATTGCGTCATCCTACGGGTAGCGCCTGCGCAGTGTGCAAAACTTTTTAAATGACCAATGTATTCTCGCTGTTAAGATCAGTTATCGCCTTCCTGAAATGTTGCATCATTTTTCCGACGAGCAACATTTCGCGATTCCTAATATTGTTAACACAGCCTAGTGATAACCATACGACAGATATTATGAGCTCTGGCAACTACAGCGTGGGTCTGTATTTTGAACATCCTACCTATAGCGATACACTTCTTCGAATACTCCAAAAAGCTTCGGATATTCATCTGTATATTCTTCATATACAAAACAATGAGGTTTGAAGAGAGAAATTTCACACACTGTATGATACACCATCGGAAACAAATTCGTTTTAGGTTTGGCAAAAGCGGCAAAAGAGATGTTGTAGGTAGCATAGGGAGTAGACGCATCAGGCTGTAATACATGCATAATATACTTCATGTATTCATGCATAGTTCATATTCATAATTCATGCATCATTAGCACTGAAACATAACATATTAGCTGTTTGCTAAAGTCACAACTACACTAGGGAAGATGCCTAGAAATGACCTACTATAGTCATATGTACATACATACATACGTATTAGTTTGAGTGTATGTCATCTAAGTAAGGAAACAATTTTATTAAGAAACATTTTGTACAATAATACTTACAGGTAGAATAGCATTTGTATCAAAACCATCGGTTACGTACTTGTATCATTTGAGAGCAACATTCAATACAAGATAGTAGACTTGTTTTGCCGCAGATAGTTCAGTATATATGCAACAAGTTCTAAGAAAATAGATACATTCTGAAACACAATGTCTTGAACTATTTTGTACTGTAGCTACATGCCGGAATCCCTGTTTAGAATAGAGTATATATTACGAAACTGAACGCGGAGTTCACTGAAAGCATGAGATTGGACACCGGAGTTATCATTTCGGCAGAGATTCCTACGTTTCTGTACACTTCTTCAATCATTTTGGGGAGTCTGCAGACGCAGAATAGGATGGCGTAACAGACAACCATTCTGACGGAATTAATTTCCTTGTCTGACTTCTTCTGGGATTCCTCTGGATCCGCTAAGGATATATGTAGCATACTCCACAGCACGCTACTGGAAATAATGAGAATTAGACACGGAAATATGTAAGTCACGCAAACATATATCCATTGAAGAACGTATCTGTAGTTTTGCATGGTCTCTTCCTTAACGTCGGTTGCATAGACTTCGAAAGAAATAAGATTCAGCTCTTTGTCAAGGCATTCCCTTACTTTATATTCCCTAAAGCGCGGAAAGTTTATACTTGCAGCAAAATATTAAGATGAACAGGAGTAAGACTCCAGGCTGTCGGTATCTGCACATCCCTACTGCTCTCAACGGATTACGTATGAAAATGCAGCGTTCAATCATGACGCTGACTGTGATCCAAACAGAGACTGTTTCTATGATTTTTCTCGTGGGGTATAAAAGGACCCAGACGTAAGAATAAAGAGCTATGTTTTGATTATGGAAAGCCAAAAAACTCCGTGCCAACCTTGCAACAGTAATTTGATGAAGATCGCAAGAGAGAGAAGAAAGTCGCACAATGCCATGCTTTTCATCCAAGTATGAACCCATGATTTCAGTTTCTGTCTGAAGAGGAAAAACAGTACATAAAGATTTCCCAGTATCCCGATAACGCAAATAACGGAATTCACAGCAACTTCTGTTGTAAAAGTCATGTCCCAGTCTGAAGAATGTGAAGCTGTATTGCAAATTTCGATAGTGCTGTTTGTAATTTCTGTGTTGTTGGTAATGCTATCGTTTTCCATAGGCGAAGAAGATGAGGTCAGTGTTGTCGCACTGATGTTCAAGCCACCATTGGAAGTACTCCAGGCAAGGGTATTCCGAGTTGACGATGGCATTATTTCTATGCTTTCCAGGAGACTGTCATTAGCTAGATCCAAAGCAGCCGAGTACCATGTCGATGCATTTCTATATGCTATTTCTGTACTGCTCAATAAGCTTTTGTTGGCCATTTCAACAGTGCTGCTTTTAGAGTAAAATGAAAACGAATCCAGTCTTGCTTCAAATGGCACATTCTGTAACAGAAAGTAAAAATTTCCAGTTAACTTTTGAAGAAACGAAAGAATCTAACGTACGAGGTGCATTCAAATTATAAGACCAGCAAGTAATCTTCCCAAGACGTCTTTACTGATATCATCGGCACTTCTTCAAAGCTTTCCTCAGTTATTGTCAAACCTTTCTCATCGTTGGCCACCCGATGCGCACCTCACATCAATCGGAAAACGAAACATGATGCTCAAACGCATATTTCGTAGACTGAAAAAATATCACCGTCCAATCATCAGAAGTGTATATCTCACTGGAAAAATTTCTATCGCAATTCTTTAAGAAATGTAAAATCCTGAAGATTTCTCGGAGGATAAAGTTTAGTAAAGATCTGTGACGCATGCACCTTTAAATAATTTTCCTTTCGAGTTTCTGTTTTCTTATGCATATTTAAACTGGTTCCCAAAAATTAAGGAAGAAACACAAAAATCGGGATAATTCAAAACCTATATGATCAAATGTCATGAAATTTGGCGAAAACTTTTATCATACCGTACGTTAGAGGAAGAACCTAGAACATTTCGTAAGAAACACTTCATTCCGATAAAATTGACAGCATACGTAACCAGGAGAAAAATAAGGTATTAAAGTGAAATAGCCAAAGTACTTCAATAGGAAATGTGGTCACCTTCTCACAGCTATGTTTCATGCTGCTTTTAGGGTATCTGGGAGCTCAGTAAGTAGCAACGGCTATTGTTCGGGCAAAGCTTGTCTATGCCCCTCCTGGTCTTGCAGAGGGGATTGAGGGCAGCAAAAAATAATCCTCCCTAGAACATCCCAGACATTCTTGATTGGATTAAGATCGGAAAACCTGGCTGGCCAATTCCTGCAGACAATGGTCTCCTCTTGAAGATATTGTTCCACCAGCTCCACTCAGTGAAGACGACCGTTATCGTCTTGAAGGAGAAATGTGTCACCTATGGCATCTACATAAGGGCTAACAGAAAGGTAGAGCACATCATCCTTATTCGACCATAAACGTCCCTTTCATGGTCATAGAGCAATGGTAGAGTGTCCCTCGGTCTCTCCAGATCAGAGCAACGCTGGAATCCTCTGCAAAGCAAGTCTGGAGTCGTCTGTGAAGAATTCAGTCCAATTGACGTAAAGTCTTGCCTAATTCAAACGTTCCAACCCTGTGACAGGGTTAAGAGGCATGCAGAGTGCTGATCACTTAGCGTAAAAACCTCCTTCGTGAAGCCTTCGTTTTTACTTTGGGGGCAGATGTCACCATTCCTGTAGCTGTAGTAGCAGAGAAAGATTGCAGCTGAGTCCGGGTAGCTGTCCGCATCCTGCGCGCAGTCAGTCGGAGATATCGGACATTCACGGATATAGTAGCCGTAGGCCTTCTTTCTCTGTACCTTCGGGAAGCTGATTGCGTATTTTGAAACTGCACCGTCTGTGGACCACGGAAGAACTCACATACAGCAATCTTGCAAAATCCACCTGATTTTGGATTGCCTCTAGTCTTCCACTCGCTGAACCTCAGTTCACTTGTTAAATGATGTCTTGCAGTCATTACAACAAATTTTCTATTTAAAAATTATTTCTTTACACTCTGCAAAAGATGTGACGCACACCTCCGCAATGGTTCCTTTTATGCAGCTGCTCGTTTGCATACAATATCCGGACACCACATTACATTTCACGTCATACAGTCAAGTTTCGCACATTTCCAACTCTTTTTTCAAATATAATCTCGATTTGTTTTTCCAAATTTATGGAAACTAGTGTAGTCACTTCTGGTTAAAGGTTTTTTTCGCTGAGCGGTGCATTACTTCCCAGAACAACTTCTGCAATTTGGCAACACTGACAGTGAGTCAGAGCTAGAAAAGAATGTCAACATTGAATGCAGGCATAGAGTGGAATTCAGTAGTTGATATGGAGTTATCGAGATTTACGTAAGAAAGAAAGTTAGCAATTTATGTGCGTAGTCGAGATTTATGAACGACAGAGAGAGACGAGATTTATGTACGAGAGTTGTTGCTTTTAGAAAGACCATAGCATTGTTTTGAGATTGTTGTCTGGATTGAAGCCAGCAATTTTCAGTCCGGCAAGAGTTTTTCTTCATGTCCTGAAGTATAGATGATTACTGGATAAACTAGTGGACCAATGCAAGTTAATTTGCTGATTCTTTACACTTGGCAGTTTGGTTAATTTTTGACAAAATGTGATGACTTATGTGCAACGTGGTTCACTACGAACATGAGCAGAGACACATAGGTGAGCACAGAAGGTTGAAATACAGGTATTTAAAACTTCATCTCCATATACCTTTGGATGAAAGATCGCCTTCGCTGTAGATTTCAAACGCCAGCAGTTGCTGAGTCATCCACTTTCCAGTGAAATTAATAAGTTCAAAGAATGTTTAGATCCTGCTTTTATAGTTTGAAGAAGACGTCAATATGAAATTTCTTTCTTATGTAGGAAAGTGCTATGTAGAAATATGGCTTTATGAAAAAAAGATAGGTCTCACAAAATTTGAAAGCACCTCGTATACATGAGTTCTCGAAAATACAGAAACACAGTTATGCAATTGTAAAAAAGACTTTCGCCTCATGATAACATAAATAAAGCATAGTAATCAATGAAAGTAAGAAACGTCCCTGAAAAATAGGTTATTTCGCTTTTATTCAGAAACATTATGTACAGCAAGCGTGTCACACCCGGAAGGCGTCGAGACAGGAAATTACGCCCCCTTGCGCTTACAAATTCTCTATTTCCACTCAAATATTACTCAGTTTTCACATTCTCATATCTCCATCATACTTCCGTTATCATGATCTTTTAAAAATTTCACTTGACATAATTTCGCTAAAAATACGAGAACTACAGTGATATGCAAAAGTATTGCATCACCTGCAGCATATATTCTATTTTAACTTTCCTTTTGAGTTTCTTTTTCTATGTAAATTTGAGTTCGTTCTCTTAAACATTTTCAAACCTTAACGTTATGTCTTTTCCCTCAAACGAGAATGATGTTGGCAACAGACTAAGTCTGGAACAAGAGTAACGTATGTGTGGCCGGATAAGAACCATAGATAAAAAGGCAATGCAGCGGTTGTTTACGGTGATGGGGCCGCGGGTGGTCTAGTGGCTTAAGTTCGTGACTGCCACGGAGAAGACCTCGGGTTCGATTCCAGGCAGGTACGAACGCTCGAACCACTAAATATTTGCCATGCGTTTGATGGGCACGTTAAACCGTCGGACCCCGGGTCATGGCCCCCCGGTAATAAAAAAGGGAGTCTTCCTCTCCTTTCCGTGTCACTTTCCTATCGGGCACTCTAGCCCAAATCTCCTAGCTTCCTATTTCTAAAGGTTGTTTAAGACCTGGGGTCAGACACTCCCTTCCTAAAATCCTCTACATGTGATCTGATCTGATCTGTTTACAGGGATTGGTGTTATTGGTGATAGATGTGCTGTTATACTGTGTTTGTATGTTAAATCACTGATACTGTGTTGAGTACGCCAATAAACCGGATGTGAGTATGGAATGCAAGCAAAATAAACGTATTTGTGTAATACAATTGACCTCTTTCTTGTAATGCGTATGGGTACCTGCTAATATTACATTGACTTTAACACACATAACGTAGTTACTGACGTAATAACTAAGTTACAGCCGAAAGACAAACTACGTTATTCACCTGCAAAAACCATGAATTTTTAAGTTTAACTCTTTTCTTAACAAACTAATTTTCATAGTTATTTGTCATTATACGCGAAATGTAATGGAGATTTCACAAACGTCTTAGCTTTTCCTGTAGCTACTTTTGTTCTTAAGATACATTACAAAAATCACGGCCAAGTCGAAATTATTATAAAAAGGATCATTTACCCAGTGCTTAGGTTGACAGCGATAAATTATTTTTGTAATTCATAAGGAATGAAATAACATTTAAATACAGAAATATAATGAAGCAAAATTGTAAAATGTGCCTAAAATTTGGTGGCCCAGCCTTTAGCTTTAATCACAGCTTTGCATCTTAATGGAATACTGTGAACAAAGTTTTGTAAAAGATTGGGTTGAACAATACGATTCCAAATTTGAATTACATCTTCAATGAGTTAAATTTGGGTTGCTGGCTTCGTTTTTGATAGTCCATACGACACTTTGAACCACAAATTTTCGATCGGGTTTAAGTCCGGTGACTGTGGTGGCCAATGAAGATGCTGAACATTTTTTTCCTGAAACCACTTTTTCACTACTTTAGCAAGATGGCATGGAGCACAGTCATCTTGAAAAATAAAATTTCCTTCATAAAGTCTTCTAGATGAGGGTAGCATCTTGTTTTTTAATATCCAGATGTATTTCTGAGCACCATCGACAATATGGAGGTTCCCAACGCCATATGTACACATACAGCACCAAACCATGACCTTCACAGGATGCTTAACAGTAGTCACTAAGCAACTTGGATGGAATTTGTCATGCATGAATCTCCTTACATAAGGTACTACTCTGATTCACATTAAGGCAAAATTCTGATTCAGCACTAAAAAGAACATTTTCCCATTGCTTTGTTATCCATAGGACACGCTGTTATGCCCACTGCTGTCTTTGATTTGCAGTTAACAGTGGTTTTTGCATCCACGTAAGTCATACTGACCGCTCCAATGGCTTCTGATAATTCGTACGAGATGGGTCCGGGTTCGAATCCCGGTGGAGTATGGATGTTGTGTTTGTCTTGCAGCACTGGCTCTCTTCCTTCCCTGGAACCAGTAACCTTAAATTAGGGATGGGCGACTGCTTATAGCCCACTGAGTTGCTAACGGTGCTCGTTAAATCTCCAATAAAAAAATGTTCATAGTGAAGCAGCCTCCTCCTAACAGTAACATCAGTCACTTCAGACCATCTTTGAAGCAAATTCAGGTGAATTAAACCTCTTGTCTCCCTAACTTAGCTTTCTGAGCACTCTGTGCTGCCTGATAGTAGTATATCAGGGCCTTTCACTGCGACGTATATTTTTAATAACACCAATGTCTTTTACTTTCTTCAGTAGCCTGTAGATTGATTAAAGCCCACTGTTTCAGCGATTTGCTTTGAAGAATATCATTCTTCATGCAGAACAACTATTTTTACTTTGTCCGCTGAGGGCAATTTCGCTGTTTTTAACATTATTGGGAATGTACACAAATAAATTATACCGTAATAACAACAGGAAGCGACTACTACAATGCTCTAGTAGCTCTGCGTCAAACCTTATAAAGGCTGGAGTAGGATTAGGATAGCATTAGGAAGCAGCCAATCGGGTAAGAGGATAGTGAAAATCCTCTAAATACGTGGCGTCAGTGAATAAACAGAAACATCGCTCTTTCCACGTTTATCAAAACATAGCAACCGTAAACTTGTTATTCGGCCACAGCTGGGATCGTACCCCAGATCTCTCGATGTCTAGCCGAGTGCGTTCGCCTTACGCTACAATGGCCAACAATCAACGGAGCAATGTGAGTTTATCTGTCAGCTTCTGACATCACATAACCGTATGATGCGCTCAGCAATTGAGATGTCTCCATCTGGTGGGCATTAACGGTATAAGCTATATAGCAAATAAATCGAAAGGGCGGGAACAATAGGGAACATCCTCTAAATACGTGGCGTCAGTGAATAAAAAAAGACATCGCTTTTTCCACGTTTATCAACACATAGCAACCAAAAAATTGTTACCCAAGATTGTTAGATATCAACAGATCTGGGGTACAATCCCAGCCGTGGCCGAATAACAATTTTACGGTTGCTATGTGTTGATAAACGTGGAAAGAGCGATGTCTTTGTTTATTCACTGACGCCAGGCATTTAAAGGATTTCAACATTTTCAGTGTTACCTAACAAGAAATGTTCCCGACAGTAGACCTAGAACAAAGGTATAAAAGTAACCAATGATAATTTAACCCATCTTCGTTGCTAACAGTTTTATTTTTGTAAGACATCAAGAATTAAAACGCGACTCTAGTAGTAGAAGTAATACAACAAAGCGGGTGTTTATAATAAACCTGAAATTGTAGGGAAATAACCTGTGAGAAGAAAGAAGGACTTTGGTGACATTTTAAAAGACAGACTTCTCCGAGAAAGAAAGACGACAGAGAAAGTGTTGAAGAAGAACGGATGAAAAGAAAGTTCTAACGTAGCCATGGGAAATGTCTTGGTCAAGGCAGAAGAGACAAGGACACCTCTCGGTGTGGAAGAATGAATTACTATCTTATACAAGGGGCATCCTAAAAGTAATTCCATCCTTAATAACTTTTACAATTTTGAAGTGATTTTAATGGAACTGCATAGACGTGTGTGTGTGTGTGTGTGTGTGTGTGTGTGTGTGTGTGTGTGTGTGTGTACAATTTTTTTCAGAATCAGAAATAAGGTTTATGAACGACAGAGAAAAGCAGCGAGCCGTAATTGAATTCCTGGAAAAAGAAGGATGTGAGGCTCCAGAAATCCACAGAAGAGTCCTGGCGGTGTTTGGAGCTGCCACAATCGATATCAGTAATGTCCGAAGATGGATGAAGAGGTTTCGAGAGGGAGAAAGTTCAGTGTTGGACAAAGAACGGAGTGGAAGACCCGCAACTGCAGTGACAGATGCCAAAAGGCAACGAGTCAAAGACCTCATCACAGCTGATCGTCGTGTCCCCCTCCAGGAGTTGTGTGGTGCAATTCATTGTGGTCATAGTGCTACGGAAATATTAATGAGGGATCTGGGCTACAGAATAATTTGTTCGAAGTAGATCCCAAAAAACCTGACCCGTGAACAATATGAGCAAAGGGTGGACATGTGCCGCAACCTCTTGGGCTGTTATGAAAGGGAGGGCGAGGTGTTTTTCTTTAATGCTGTGACGGGGGATGAAACCTGGGTGTTCTTTCATGACCCAGGAACAAAACGTGAATCAATGGAATGGCACCGTACATCTTCACCTCGACAGAAAAAGGTGAAAACAACTCGTTCCGCAGGAAACGTGATGGTGAAAATTTTCTGGGACAAATGTAGTGTCATTTTGAATGATTTATTTGAACAGGGAGCAACAATAAGCAGTGCTCACTATGTGCAGACATTGAATAAACTAAAGCAAGCTACCAGAAGGAAAAGACGTGACATTCCACTTCATAGTGTTGTTTTACACCATGATAACGCACCTCCCCACATCTCAATGGAGACTTCACAGGCTATGGCCAAAATGGGATGGACGGTGATACCCCAACTACATTCCTGATTTGGCTCCCTCAAACTTTTTACTCTTTGTCCCTTTGAAAAACACCTTTCGTGGGGAACGTTTCGACGATGTGACAGACATTTAACTGGCTGTGAACTCATAGGTGAAATACAGCCTCAGGAATTTTTCCAAGATGGATTTTACCAATGGGTTCACAGATGTCGGAAATGTATAGAAAGTGATGGACAATACTTTGAATAGGCTAGCATTATTAACAACATGTCCAAGTATTTTGCCACCAAGTTTCACATTTTTGCTGCGACTAATAAAAATCTTATGAGGGACGATGCATTACTTTTAGGATGCCCTTTGTACATCAGAAAGTAAGGGGGAAAGAAAAGGTAAAATTATATGAACCAGGTGTATAGGTAGTAAAATCACAAAGCCTTCCCAGTGGCCGAGTAGACAGAAGCACAGGTTCGATTCTTGGATGAGAAAAGGGCGGTGTTAGTTATCCTACGGCGCCAGCTGTGTCTCTTCCCTGAAACACGTGACCATAAATTATAAAGTGGTGAACCCTTATTCCATTAGTTGCTCCTAGGGATCGTTAAACCCTAACAAACGAGAAAGACGACACCGAATTTTCGTTGTAACTTTCACGTCTTTTCCAACACGAATAAAATGTTTCGGTTATTCATGGTCAACGGAATTCTACAATTCATTGTGTTACAAATAAAAAAATCCACCGTATTTCTACAATCGATAAAACTTTTAGAAATAGAATTAGTTACTTTCCCTTACTGGCGTCTGAAAAGTAAGTTAAGAAAATTAACAAGTTGTGCTCAAAAAGTTTCTCATAGCGAAAGGAAGATATCAGAGACAAAGGGATTTCAAAGCGAAAAGTCAGAAGAAAAGATAAAGATCAAAGCGTGATATTACTTTGCCCACCCTAGTGGAAGAAGTTTGCATAATCGAAAAGCAGAAAATATGCGAAAAGTATTCCTCACACCAAAAGCTATTTAAATAGCAAGGAACTATACACCAGCTGTACTTAAATAGCATAATTATACTAGATATCCGAAATTTCTTGGTGTAGAATAGAAATAAAAGTTTCTAAGCTTTCGCACATCAACCAGATGGCTTTTTCTTTTCTCATCGACAAAGAAAGAATTTTTCAAATAGGACAGTTAGAAGCAGAGACATCGACAAAAGTAAGAAATACATCTACGCCTCCTGGTAGAAAAACACTCACTGTTTTAAGCAGAGGAAGGTACAGTATTCTCAAAAGCAGCTGGTTGATGTGTGAAAGCTTGGAAACTTTGATTTCTATTCTACGCCAAGAAATTTCGGATATGTAGAATAGTTATACTATTTAAGCAAAAGCTATGATAACAAAAAATAACTTTTCAAACACTTTTGGTGGAAGCGGAGGTAGCTAGAAAAAGGTTTTGATATCTACTCCCCTGGAGTGAAAACTGACTATTAATTAAGAAGGATAATATTCCCAATATTCACTGTATCAAACGGCATACAGTAAGAAAAGAAATTACCAGGATTTTTAGAAGCGGGGATGCAGCTTCAAATAGAAATGCACTCTAACACAGCCTAGCGTCAGAACTGCAAACTATAAAAGATCCACGAATAGAGGCAAAGTGTTTAGCAAGGCAAATGGTATCCGGTGTTGAAAGAATTTTTCAAATCGGACTTTTAGAAGCAGAGGTATCGACAAAAACAGACTAAACAGCTGCGCCTCCTAGCTAAGAAATTTTTCATTATTTTTGGCAGGAAATTCACACAAAATGTATTGGTAGTTAGTAGTGTCTCACTGAAAAAAGATATTTTCAATTCAGTTTTTAGATTCACTGATATTGCTGCCAATATGCTACAAAATGAAACATGAACTTATGCTCTATTTCTAGTGGCACAATTGTGCGTTAAGAAAAATCTGAAACTATCTGCAAAGCATTTCGCATCAAAAACGCTCATCGAGAAAGAAAGAATTTTCCAAATAGGACAGTTAGAAGCAGAGACACCGACAAAAGTAAGAGATACATCTACGCCTCCTGGTGGAAAAAAACTCACTGTTTTAAGCAGAGGAAGGTATTCTCAAAAGGTTTATCGTGGCAGGCGGTTTATGACCGCGAAAGAATTTTTTCAACCATTCCTTACCAAAAATTAGAAAGTACACGCAGAACACTTCCCAGAAGGATCTCCATCGGATGCAAAAAGAATTTTTCAAATCAGACTTTTAGAAGCACAGATATTGAGGAAACCGCAATTTAACTCTACACCCTCTAGCGGAAAAAACATGTGTTACTTGAAAAACAAACTGCACACAAAATAGCCTCTGTTATCAATGGTATCGAATGGAAGAAAACATTCTTTCAATCGGATATTTTGAAGAAGATATTTATACTTAAATATGGAATGACGTGCATTTTGAATTCGATAGCATCTCTAGCGGCGAAGCTATGCATCGCAAAATAAATGCAAGAAAGATGACAACAAATTTTCGGTTGTGGTGAGCACGTCTTTGAATCCCTTCCGACGCGAAAAACATTTATCAAAGTTATACAAAGTCAATGGAACCGGTTTGGAAAAGAAATCAATCCGACTTCTACAATCGATAAAACTGCTAGTGACTTCCACAACCGGCTCAAAAGGGTATTACGAAAATTTACAAATGGCGCACAGAAAATTCTCATAGCAAAAAATCAGAGACAAAGGCATTTCCAAATCGAACAGTCAAATGAAGAAAAGTAGAAGGAAATTTGATATAACTCTACGCCTTCCAGCGGAAGGATTTTGTATAATGAAAAAGTTGAAAACAGGCGAAAAGTATTCTTCATGGCAAAAGCTATGCTACGGAAAAAGAACTTTCCAAATACGTCACCCAAAGCAGAGATAGCGAGCAAAAGGTTTTGACTTTTACGCCCACTAGCGGAAAAGCTGTGCATTATCTAAAGAGGATAGTTCACCACATCTCTATTGTAGCTATAAAACTCCGCAAATACTAACCCAAAGTGTTCCGCAAGGTGAATGGCATGCGGTGTTTAAAGAATCTTTTAAATCGCACATTTAGAAGCGGAGATACCAAATAAATATTGGCGCCACAAGCTGGGAATTGTGTATTATTTTGGGAAGAAGATACACACAAAGAGTTTCATAATTAGTACTATCTGTCCGAAGAAGAAATTTTTATGTCGAGTTTTAGTCCCGGAGATATTGCTGTAAACAGGAACGGGAACTTACGCTCTCAAGTAGCAAACTTGTGCGTTAAAATTTTTTTAAATTATATATCTAAGAAACATTTCGCAGCGGAAGCGCAGCAAAGAAAGAATTTGAATTTTGAAGCGAAACAAAAAAATAATTTTTCAAATCGGGCTCTTAGAAGCAGAGATATTGACAAAAATAAGATATACCCCTACGCTCTCTGGCGAGAAAACTATTCGATATTTTAAGCAGCAGGTAATTTCAAAAGATTTTCCGAAGTGAGCGGTATCGGTCACGAAAGAATTTTTTCAATCGAATTTTCGGAAACTCAGATTTTGCTTCAAATACATCAGAAGTAGAAATAGACACTTACGTCCCCTGATGGCCAAACCATTCTTTATCAAAAATTAGAAATTTTATGCAAAATATTTCGCATGCGGAGCTGTTTCCGATACAGAAAGAATTTTTCAAATCGGACGTTTAGAAAGCGCATTTTACCTTAACGTTCCCCTAGCGGAAAGTCTATGCATTTCTTGAGAAAAAGAAACTGTACCTAAAATAGTCTTCGAAGTAAATGATATCGAAAGGAAGAAATAATTTTTTGAATCTGATATTTAGAAGCAAATGTATGCAATAAAATGTATTTTGAATTAGATATAATCTGCATTTACGCTCTCTAGCGGCAAAGTAGTGCATTGTAATAAAACCGAAATGCAAGGATCATCATTATTACATTTCAAGCTTCCTAAGCAAAAAGAATTTTTCAAATCGGATAAATAGTTGCAGAGATGTGCTGTACACAAGTGGACGGACGGACGTGACGGACAAGCCGATAACATAAGAACGACCTTGTTTTACAAAAGACGTTCTAAAAACAGATAACAAGGATCATCGTTCTCATATTTCGGGTTTCCCAAAGCAAAAATAATTTTTCAGATCGGGCTAATAGTATGGTGCTCACAGACTGACGGACACGCAAATAGACAGTGGAACGGACAGATAAAATGATACCATAAGCATTTCCTATGCTTATCAGACGTGTAAAAAATCGTAAGAGGAAGAATTATAGAAACGAAGAAAGTAACTCATGTTCTACAGTTAAAAAGAAGAATGTGACGCAAAGAGCTTTTGTAAGGGACCTAAATCAAAGAAACTCAAATTTGATATGAAAAGAAAATTTCATCCGAGTGAATGAGTGTCTACGCCAGCAATAAGAAACAAGAAAGATGTCATCGACTTCTTTTGAATGTAAAGTATTATTTTCTGAAAGTTTACTATGAATAATTGAAATCGCTGTGGTTACAGAGGTGCTTGGGAACAGGGTTTCAACGTCCATACTGACCATACAGGATTCAGTGTGATCAAACGAAAGTTGTTTCACCCTTTACACAAATACTTGGCTATTAGGAACATTGTAGCATGAGTTCATGAAAAAAGGAGAAAGATAGTTAACAAATTCTTTCCAAGTGAATCAGAAGGAAATCACACTTGGAGACGATAATTCTCATTTGGTACCGTCTTTATGGAGCTTAGTTTTCCCAAAAAACTCGTGGTACTCCCGCGCCTTTTGGTGATCTGGATTTTCTTATATTATCTGGTAAAGCACTGTGGTTACGAAACTGAAGAAGCTTACGCAGTAAACGGTCCGTTGGATCTTTTTCAACACTTTCGACATAAAATTGATTTATTGCTACTCGCATTTTATTTTTATAGTCTAGGTGGTCCACAATAACAAGTTGCTTTGATTTATCGTCTTCAATAAGGTTTATATCACTCTTTTTCCGTAACTCCAATCGTTACTGTCGTTCATACCAGAAAGTGTTAGTTTTTGAAGACTCAGAATTACGATCTTCGTACTTTATGTGTTTTATCTCTGACGAATGATTACAAGCCAGCAGTGCCTCATACCACTCGGCCACCGAGACGGCGCAAGTAAAAGAAATAGAACAAGAAAGATGACACCGAATTTTCGGGTGTAATAAGCACGTCTTTTGAATCCGTTCTGAAGCAAATTAAATTTATCAAAGCTATTCAAAGTCAATGGAACCGGTATGGAAAACAATAGTATCTGACGGAAGAAAGAAGTTTTTCAATCGGGTTTGTAATCCCCCAGGTATTGCTGTAAACGGAATCGTGAGCTTACGCCCTCTGGTTGCAGACTTGTGCGTTAAGAAAAACACGAATTTATATGAGAAACATTTCGCAGCGGAAACGCTCTTCAACGCAGAAATAATTTTTCAAATCGGACTCTTAGAAACAGAGATATCGACAAAAATAAGATGTGACTTTAAGTCCCCTGGTGGGAAAACCATGCATTATTTTAGTAAGAAAGTAATCTCAAAAGGTTTTTCCATATGAGCGGTATTGGTCCAAGAATAAAAAAAAATTTAGTCGAGTTTTCAGGAGCCCAGATTTTGCTACAAATACATCAGAAGCAGAGATTAACACTTATGCTCCCTGGTGGCCAAACCATTCTTTACCAAACATTCGAAATTATGTGAAAAATATTTTCCATCAGGTCTTGTATGCGATACAGGAGAAAATTTTCAAATCGGAGTTTTAGAAGCAGAAATAACTCAGAAAACGTAATTTACCTTTGTGTCCCCTAGCGGAAAGTCTGTGATTTACTTAAAAATTTTGAATTTATAGGAAAAATATTTCGCATCGGAAACACTATCCAACAAAGATGGAATTTTTCAAATCGGACTCCTAGAAGTAGAGATATTGACAAAAGTAAGATATACATCTACGCCCCTGGCGTAGAAACCAAGCAGTATTTTAAGAAGAAAATGTTACTAAAAGGTTTGTTGACATGAGTAGTATCGGTCTACAAATTACGTTTTTTTCAATCGAGAATTTAGAAGCTCATATTTTGCTGCAAATACATCAGAAGCGGAAGTTAATATTTACGCCCCCTGATGGCCAAAGCATTTTTTACAAAAATTAGAAATTATATGAAAACGATTTCCCATCAGGAGTTGTATCCGGTGCGGAAAGAATTTTTCAAATCGGAGAGTTAGAAGCAGAGATATAGGGGGAAACGCAATTTACCTCTACGCCCACTAGCGGAAAGTCTATGAACTACTTGAAAATTTTGAAATTATATGAAAAACATGTCACGCTGAAAACACTATCCAACAAAGAAGGAATTTTTCAAGTCGGACTCCTAGAAGTAGAGATATTGACAAAAAAAAAAAGATATACATCTACACCCCCTGGCAGAGAAACTGTGGAATATTTTAAGAAGAAAGTATTCCGAAAATGTTTATCGATGTGAGTGACATCAGTCCACGAAAGAATTTTTTCAATCTATATTTTAGAGGCTCAGATTTTATGGCAAATACATCAGAAGCAAAAATTAACACTTACGCCCCCTGGTGGCCAAAGTATTCTTAACCAAAAATTTGAAATTATATGCAAAATGTTTTCCATCAGGAGGTGCATCCGCTGAAGAAAAAAATTCAAATCGGAGTTTTGAAGAGTTATCGGGGAAAATGTGATTTACTTTTACGCCTCCTAGCGGAAAATCTATGCGTAATTTGAAAAAGTAACTGTATCTAAAATACTCTTCGACATAAATGGAATCGAATGATAAAATAATTTTTTCAATCGGATGTTTAGAAGAAAATATGTGGAATAAAACGTATTTTTGAATCCGACATCATCTGCATTTATGCCCCCTAGCGGCAAAATTGTACATCGTAAAAAAGAAACGAAATAAAGGATCATCATTCGCATATTTTAAGCTTCCCAACGCAAAAAGAATTTTTCAAATTGGACTAATACAGTAGTTGCAGGGATATCTTGGGTACAGACGGACGAGCGAACAAACCGGTAACATAAGCACGATCTTTTTTTACAAAAGACGTGCTAAGAAAGAGAGGTTGTGAAATCACAAATTCGTCGATGACGGAGATCGAAACCGCATCTCTTCGCTCCGGAGTGAGTTGCTCTAAGCAACTAAGCTATACAGACGTAATGTACTGCAGCAGATTTGTCGTCTTGAGACATGCTTTACCTCTGTGGTACGTCACAAGGTCCAGATCAGGAACGTAGCGAAGCTCTTCTTACCTGGGTGGACGAGCCTTGAAATTACGCCGCTTTGAGTTCAAAAGTTCCTTACCTCCACTCAAATAGAGAGTAAGTAGTTCTTACTTTCTGCCATCTTCGTTATAGGAAAGTATTATGATCGCAAAAAATCTGACTTTCAGTTTTCGACATAATCTTGCTCAAAATTAAAACATTGGGTGAATACACAAGAGCCAACTGTTTTAAATATCAAGTGAAACATAAAAGTTGTGTGAACAACAAAAACACAACACGTGCAGAAATGCAGGATGAAAACGAACCAGCACAGAACGAATGGGTATTAGATAGTAAAAGCAGTGGCGTAACCATGTTTCAAAATCTTCGGGGGGGGGGGGGGGTGATCACACATTATATGTATACATATACATGCAATATTATATCATCATCATCATTGTCAACCATTATCGATCCACTGCTGGATGAAGGTCTCACCAAGTTTCTTCCACAACTGTCTGTCTTGAGTCTGCCTCCTCAAAGTCGCTCCGGCATGCTTTCGAATTTTATCCATCCATCTCCCATGGGGTCTTCTTCTCGGTCTTTTTCTGTCCCTTGGAATCCAGTCTAAAATTTCGGTTGTCCATCGGTGGTCCGTTCTTCTAACATGTCCATGCATACTGTATAAGACAGAGTTTGGGACCCCCTCGCCCTACACACACACGCTCAGGAGCAAAGCAGTTGCTGAGGCGCGACCTAACGGGCACGATATAGGCGCCTCTGTTGGTGAATTGTGGAACTTAGCGAACACTACTGCAAAACTATGATAGATGGGGCAGAAATGTAAATTACAAAGTGATAGAACCGACTTTGCTTATTAGAAATCGATATCGCTCTTTTATTAAGTACACATTATACACGTGTTTGCATTCTACGAAAAATTATAATGTTATATTATTAAATTTAGTTGGTTCACACCATAAAGTGTGCGTTATATCATTATATTCTCGAAAAAATTAGGGGGTCATTACATTGGGGTTCCCCGACTCTGAAGATCTGGGGTGCACTGACCCCCCAACCGCTCTCACCAGTGGTTACGCCTATTAGTAAACGTAACAGTAGGAAGATGCTTTCGGAGTAGGTCTTGGAAAAATCCTGTTCAAGGTTAAATGATCAGAGGAACTTTCGGTGATAGAGCACGAATGACTGATTAACTCTTGACCCCTACGACGTATTATGAAAGGGGTCACGGAGGTTAGGCATATCAGCATATTGTTTTATATTCCTCTGGCCAATGTTTCGGACAATTCCATACACCCATATGAGGTGGTCCACAACTCTGTACGGTGGTTAACTGCGCGTAATAGTGTAAGCAGCTAACTAAAGTATTTACAAAAGAAAAAGCTAAAGTGTATACCTTTATTCTTGAGTTAAAATGTTCGGCAAATTTATTCAAACTCTGTTCATTTCTATTTTTTTACGCTCCTTAGAGTAAGAAATTACACCCCTGGTATGACCATCCTGAGAGGGCAACCGCACTCCCTGCTCTCCCGGTAGCTACGGCCCTGGTCCGGATCAATATTTATCTGCCTAGGAAAAGCACAGCCAGTGTTCATATTTGGCCAAAGACAACTCGTCCAGAGTTACAGATACAAGGAGAACAGTTGAGGACATGATACTGTATGTACGAACCTAAAAAGTCATATATAAAGATGCATACATACTCTTCAATCAACTGTTTCCTGAGTTGAACAAGTCAGCTCCTCCTTATCTCTGCCAAATCAATGGTACTTGTTGTGTTAGATTTTGCTTACTGTTGGCGTATCAAACGATTCCATTGAGAGCAACCTTGGCGCACAACTCGAGCTTCATTGACATCAATCACATGCCTCACACAAGACCTTTTTCACTTCATTTTCGTCATCTTTTCCTCTTGCAGTCATTCCTGAATCTGGCATTCCCATGATTTCCTTGGACTTCCTCTACCTTTCTTTTCTGACACTTGGACTGAATAAATTATCTCAGTATCTCGCACGTTGGTTAAACCCTTATTCAGGAAATCATCCTTTCTACTATCTATTCACACACTACTGCCTACAGCTGCATGCAATTCGAAATCTTCCATTTTCTAGCCTATTTAATACCACTTGCTATCATTTCCATGTTTTCAAACACTTCATAAAGGATCAACTAACTGAAACGGAATTTACTGGCACAACATTTCTCCCCGCCCACAACAGAAGAGTTCCTATATGCGATTCATTACACAGTGAGCTGTTCTCTGAGATTCAGAATTTAACTCTTCAAAGAAAGCTCTCATTTGCCAGATTACACACTCCTCGAGTTTCATCGGCATCAATCACTCGTCTCACACATGACCTTTTTCACTTCATGTTCATCATGTTTTCCTCCTGCGGTATATCCTGAGTCTTCCAGGATTTCCACGGCTGTCATTTACATTTCTCTCCTATCACTTGGGTTGAATAAATCGTTTTAGTGAAAACCTGTGAAATTTGTTGGTGACGAAGATCGAAATCACGTCTCCTCGCTCCGGAGTGGGTTGCTCTAACCGACTATGCTACACCGACGGAATGTATCGTCGTAGATTTGTCGTCTTGACACGTGCTTCACCTGTTCAGTACATCTCAAACCTCATCAGTCATTCTTTCAACGTGGTGATACCACCAATAGTGTTACACGGGGTTTAATAAACGGTAACTAGAGTAAACTGACATAAATACACTGCTGGACAATTGCTAAAGACGGATCATAACCGCCTATATAGCGCATAAAAAAGTAAGTGTGGTTGGATGCCAAGTGAAGTAAAATAATGTCAGAATGCCAGGACATTACAAGAAAGACAATTTATTGTGCTCTGAAATACAGAAGGCTTTGGAACGTGTTCAAGGGACAAACAGGCCATTTTGTGCAGAATACGTAAACGTGAAAAAAATGCAATTACCGTCCTCAGGCGTTCCGGCGTAAAATGTCAATACGGGATATGGCCACCATGGAGGGCGATGCAAGATTCCACACGTCGTGTCATGCTTTGCACAACATTTTTTTTTTTTTTTTTTTTTTTTTTTTAATTGGAGGTTTAACGACCGCCGTGAGCAACTCAATGGGCTATAAGCAGTCGCCCGTCCCTAATTTAGGGTCACTGGTTCCAGGGAAGGGAGAGAGCCAGTGCCGAAAGACAAACACAACATCCATGCCTCACCGGGATTCGAACCCGGACCCCTTCGGACGAATGATCAGAGGCCAACGCCTTATACCACTGCGCCACCGGGGCGACTTGCACAACATTATCAAGCAACTGTTGGGGTAATTTATCCCATAACTCTGTCAGTGCACGGATGAGGGTGTCCTTGTTTATTGGAGGGCATCGGCGACCAGCAAGACTCCTCTCCAAAGCATCCCACACATTTTCAATGGGATTCAGATCTGGAGAACGTGCTGGCCATACGAAGCGTTGAATATCCTCTCTCTCAAGACACTCCTGGACAGCGACTGTTCGAAGACATGTTGCGTTGTCGTCCATGAAAATGAATCTATCACCGACAGCACCACGGAACATGCGAACATGAGGTAGCAGAACTTCATGTAACGTACCAGGAGATGTGACGTACCTGCCAGAAGGACGCACACGACATAAAGGCAGATAGGAATCAGAATAAAACGTCCGCGTAGCTCAATTGGTAGAGTGACTTATTCCGGAAAGAGGGGATCCGGGTTCGAATCCTGGCGTGGACAGAAATGACGGAGAAATTTACTTCGTTATAATGACGCCCGAACTATCCGGATGACCCGACCGTTCAAAATCTCGCAATGGTGTGATGTTATTTCCACACCGCGAGATAGGAAAAATAAGAGAATCCCTTCTCCAGAACTTCAAAAAAAAAAAAAAAAAAAAAAAAAAAGGGGGGGGGGAGATGATGTAACGTACCAGGAGATGTGACGTACCTGCCAGAAGGACGCACACAACATAAAGGCAGATAGGAATCAGAATAAAACGCCCGCGTAGCTCAATTGGTAGAGTGACTTATTCCGGAATGAAGGGACACGGGTTCGAATCCCGGCGTAGACCAGAAATGACAGAGAAATTTACTTCGTTATAATCATTAATGTATGGTTGGCCAGTCATAGTCCCAGTTGGAAGCACATAGAGGGACGTACGGCCATTGATCATGATGCCAGCCCATATCATGACACTACATGTCGGATATCGGTCCCTTTCCTGTATGTTTGCTGGACAATATGCAGTACCACTATCACGCCAGATCAGTTGTCGTCGACAATCAGACGATAGACTGTATCTACTCTCATCTGAGAAGAGGACAGCAGACCAGTCGTTATCAGTCCAATTGCGATGTTGATGGCACCATTGCAAACGGGCGGTACGGTGACGTCTGGACAATGGGATGCAAACAACAGGACGGCGGGCGTATAGTCCTCCTTCATGCAAATGTCTAGCGACAGTTTTTCGGGAGATCCGCTTGCCAGTAGCAGCCATAAACTGATTTGCTACCTCACTAGCTGTGCTTCGCCGGTGTCTTTTTGTTGATAGCACTATGTACCGATCTTCTGCAGGTGTCGTACTGCGAACACGACCTACCCGTGACGTTTGCTACACTCTCCATTTGTTTGAAACGTTTTCCAAAGCCTTGAAACAACACTGTGACTGACGTCGAACTCCCTGGCAACATCTGTTATTTTTCGCTCTTCTTCAATCTTGCCAATAATACGGCCATGTGTAAAATCGTCTAGGTGATGTCGGAAGACATACTGAAAATTGCAAGTTCGTCAATTGATTCTTTCCCTTTCAACTTTGCGTTTGAACAACAACGGTCAATACGCGTCAAATGCTTTATATCTCTTATCAGCGCTATGACGTCATGAACAAGTTCGGCAATCCAAAATTTGCATACGCACAACACGTCTTACTGTATCTCGCACTTGTGCTAATTTCCACATTTTCCTGCCTTCCATTTTATGGTTGCTATCGTTGCTATTGTCATCCGTCCTTAGCAATTGGCTGGCAGTGTAGTTAACTTACGGATTTCTTCAAAATCAAGTTGTTTTTATTCCTTTCTTCTGGTGTGTCATGTCTCATAGTTGCGCTTGCAGATATTTCCCAATAGTTAATCACAACATAGGCTGTAGACAAATCATAACAAACACTTAACAGACAGCAATGTTAAGTTCACATATAACTAAATCCAAAGATAACGATAACTGTGAAGGTAAAGGACAGTTTTCCTATATCACTGGCACAGCTGACACTTCGCGAGTTTCCGACAGCTAACACTCAGCACCCAACGCTCTGCTCTGACCAACCGTCCTTTTTTTTTATCTGAATCTGCTTGACCTGACTGCTTGCCTGTGATGCTACAAAGAAACAGACTGTAGAGAGTTCTGACGCAACGTTATGTCCACAAAAAGCATAACGAGAGGTAAACAAATATTTCATAAGACAGTATGCTAAAACGGAAAGTTTAAATAGCTAACTACATCACACACACTTCAACATTTTGTCTACATGCAGATTCCCCTCTAAGATGGAATGGCCTACTGGAACTGTCGGCTGTACTCTGAACTTCCACCAGTGATGTATTTTTATGATCTTCAAACTAAAATTATGAGGCAAACTGATGCTCGTAAAAATGAGTTGAAAAAGGTGAGATTCCTGCACCTTTCTGGAAAACAAAACTGGAGCAGACTGAGATTTGTGTTTTACGTGAAAGTTGGAGTACGTTAAGGCTAAGCATTACACCTTTTCTCATTTGATTTCATTATGAATGTGGAAACAATGACGATGAGAAAAGCAGCATAGCCAAGTTATGGAAAGATTGTTTAGTCGCCTGTGAGAAAAAATGCAGAACAAGTAGAAGAAGGATTTGTGCTGTTAACATCATGACTAAAACAATCAGATTTAAACTCTCAAATTAGGTATTTAAGAAAGAGGATTTCTAAATGCAAAATTTAGTTTCAGAGTCCATCAAGGAATCAATAAAATAACAGATGTACAGACTATGATGGAAGCCATATCACGACAAAATACGAGGGTTCTACCGAAAGTAATGCAAAAGTGGGCATAACTGTTTTATTAACGGACAGAGTTCAAATTGCACATGTTGTTAGAGTAACTCTTCCTCTATAGTAATCCTTCTTCTTCACTGCAAATTTGAAGGAGAGAAAGGTGGAAGTCTGCTCTGATCTGCTGGAAGCGTTTGAAGTCAATGAAGACACGTTTTGTTTTCGATCTGGTGGCATGGGATGAAACGTAGGCGTATCTTTACGACCCGGAAACGAAGAATCAATCCATGGAATGACGTCACACCTCTTCAGCAAGGCCTAAGAAGCTCAAGAGCCAGCGATCAGCACAGAAAGTCGTGGTGTCTGCTTTTTTGGAATGACTGGAGTGTCATTCTACTTGATTTTCTGAAACGTGGCCGCACTGTGACCAGCGAGCGGTACATTGAGACACTCAAGAAGCTTAGAGAAGCCATAAAGTGAAAGAGACAGAACAAGAATCTGAAGAGGATCCACATTAACCATGGCAATGCAAGACCACACACATTTTGGCAATAAATCAGACGATCAGCAAATCAGGCTGGTCGGTGGTTCCTCCATCCACCGTACAGCCCAGATTTGGCGCCCTCCGACTTCCACCTGTTTAGTCCAATGAAGGACAGTCTGAGGGGACAACGATTTGATGACACATACGAGGTTCAAGTGGCTGTGAACAATCCCCACCTGAATTTTTTCAAAGAGGATTCGAGAGTTGGGTTCAACGATTGCGAAAATGGATCACTTGCGATTGAGACTATGTTGAGTAGTACCTTTGTATAGAGAAAGAGTTACTCTACCAACATGTGCAATTTGAACGCCCTCTGTCAGTTAATAAAACGGTTATGCCCACTTTTGCATTACTTTTGGTACAACCCTCGTAGCTGCAGTCTGACTGTTGTTTGTAAGGTTGGGCATCTAACGGTGAAGTTGTCTTTCAGCAGTGTAGAACGACCAGCATTTTTGACAGGGATGATGCCAATGAGGAAACAAGCAGGGAATAAGTTAAAGGTTAACATTAGTGAAGTGTTGTGGTGTCAGTACAGAATTAGAAATTATGTGAGCTATTGTTAAAGTAAAGGAGATTACGGAGAAGGCTTAGGAAGCACGACTACTATGGCATGGGCATGAACTGGACGAAATGTGTATAGGGTGTACTGTAGAGTTACAAAACAATGCGACTAAGTGGAATCAAAAATCAACGGCATGCACAAAAATAATTTTAAGAATGAAGTAGTGCAAGTTAGAAAGATCTTTAGAAAGAAGGAAGATTTACATCAGCTACACTACATAAGTAGGATCAGAAATTCCCGAGGAAAAGAGAATGGCTGATCTTGCCGACAACAGTTGAGAACTGCAGTTAATGGTTCAAGAAATTTCAAGGATATATGAAGCAGCAGAATTGAGAAGACAGGATTAAGGTTAGAATAAAATGAACTCCAAGTACTGGAGTCAGATTGGAAGAGGCGAATTACTCAAATAGAACTGAGCTGGAAAACTTGAAAAACATCCAGCACTCTAGATATGAAATTTACTTTATGGGAAAATTCCACCACACGAGGCTAGAAAAATTCAGCCAACAGCCGCATGAGAAGTGGGGAGGTGGAATTGAGCATGCTGTAATCACTTCTTAAAGAACTTAGGGCAATATTCATAATTATAGTTTCTCTATTATGGTAGATGTTGCAGTTACATAGACCACCTTTAGGCGAATTGTAATTATTAGTTTTTCTCTCTTTTTATTAGCAAAGAAAGCAGTTTGTGTTAATTATTCACAGTGTGCTATTTGGAGCGTATTCTCTATTTACATACTCTAGCAATGCAATAGAAAATAAACAGAACTTCCAATATACTTCATAAATAGAGAATTTCTGAAAATTGATGCTTTCCTCTGATTTAACTGCTTTTTCTGTGCACGTTTACCAAAATATGAAAGTTTCGTTTTTACTCCAAACTTTCAATATTTTCAACCAGGCACTGTTTTATTTCTCCACTTATGTCACATGACTTTATGCAGGGTCTGGTTCATTTGCCCGACGTTTACTTCACCGAAGGGTCACTTGACCGAAAATCACTTCACCGAAAGATCACTTGATCGAAACGTTCATTTCACCGAAGGGTCACTTGATCGAAATGTACATTTTACCGAACGGTCACTTGATCGAAAAGTTCATTTCACCGAAAGCTCTCTTTACCTAAAAGTTCATTTCATCGAAAGGTCATTTCACCGAAGGGTCAGTTTATCGAAAACTTTGGATTTCATTACAGGATCTGTTGAAGCATGGTGCAAGTTCGCCAGACAGACCACCGAAACGTTAGGCGATCATACTCAAATTGCACTTTTGATTTCCCCGTGTCACAGAGAACGCAAAGATTTAGTTTTAAGACAAAAATAATTAATTTTAAGTTCCTAGGCCTTTTTAGTAAATTTTAATAATGTTCATAAGGTTTACATAGAAGTCATGTTCAATGCTCATGTTCATAAAGTTTACATAAAACGTAAAATTTATAATGTTGCACATTTTTTCAGACAAAAAGAATCAACTTTAGGTCCCTAGGCCTTGGCTTAGGCCTTTTTACCCAATTTTAATCGTACGAACTAATGTTCATAAGGTTTACATAAAATGTCAAGTTAATAATGTTGCACATTTTTTCAGGCAAAGAGAATCAATTTTAGGACCCTATGTCTCGACTTAGGCCTTTTTAGCAAATTTTAATCGTGGGTGCTTATGTTCATAAGGTTTACATAAAAAGTTACTTTACATTTTATGTAATGCTTATGAATATGAGTAGGGTTAAAATCTGTTAAAATGCCCTGCATCTAGGCCTACGGTCAAAAAATTTATGCTTTGCGGTTCAGTAAAAGTGGAACATTATTTACTTGATTTACTATGTAACCCTTATGAATATGAGCTCGGAGGATTAAAATTTGACAAAAACGCACAGATCTAAGCATTATAATTAATGTTGCATTTCGGAAAACCTACTCATGTGGAGGTGTTTCATAAAAATTAAAAGTGTATTTTTTATACAATCCGATAATGCTTAGGTGGCCAGTATTTCAAAAAACCCACCACACTCCAACAGATCTCTAACAACAAAATTCTAAGATTTCGATAAACTGACCATTCGGTGAAATGATCTTTCGATGTAATGAACTTTTAGGTAAAGTAATCCTTCAGTGAAATGAGCTTTTCGATCAAATGTCCTTTCGATGAAATGAACTTTTAGGTGAAGTGACCTTTCGGTGAAATGAACTTTTCGGTCAAGTGACTCTTCGGTAAAATGTACCTTTCGATCAAGTGATTTTCGGCTAAGTGATTTTCGGTCAAGTGACCTTTCGATCAAGTAAACGATACCCCTTTATGCAGCTGCTGCTGCTGCTGCACATATCTGGCTGAGCACATTATGTTACTGCAGTGAAATGCACAGTGAAAGAATTTAAGTTTACTAAACTTTTTGTGGAGACTTAAATTTCGAAAGTACAGTATCCCTTTCTACTTTCTAACAGACAATGAAAAAACTGTGCACTTTAAAAATAATTCTGTACTCAATCATAAAGAAATTAATAAACTTTTGGGAAAAAATAGACAGGTAAATTTGTTGAACTAGTGGATACGTTTCGAAAGAAAAACAAATAAGAACCAAATATAGGGTTAATTCATTGTGAATTAATTTTTCCCCGTGTCCAAGAAACACGTGATTTAAATAGCTTTATTTCCCGAATTTCAAATTTCTTCTCTCAAGAAACGATATTACTATCACACTAATCTACCTCTCAGTAAAATAAGCCAGGGTCATTTAGGATACAGCTTCTATGTCCCCTCAAAAAACTAAATAAATGAAAGAAGTAAAATAATAACAATAATTTCTCGGATTTCAGATTCCCTCCGTCAAAAATAAAGAGTTTCTGAAGCATTTTAGAATGCCAGCTCCCCCTTCCCCCATCCAAGAAAAAAAAAGACACGATTACTCCGATTTTTAATTTCCGTTTTCCTGCTTCCCCCAAAATTTAAATAAACAGGGTTACTTTTGTTTTAAATTCTCAAGAAAAGAGTAAGAAGCAGAAATGAGTACATAGACTTTGTATTTTCTCTCTCTCAAAAACGAAGAAAGAGTTACTTGCATTTCAGACTCCCTCTCCCTTCCAAAATATTAATAAAATAAAGGTTTCTTTGATTTTAGATTTCTCTTTCCCCAAATCGTGAAAAATGTTTACTCTTTTTAACTGTATTGTCCCTACAAATAAAGTAGAAAGAATCGCGCTGATTTTAGATTCTAAAAAAAAGAAGCTATAGTTACGCTGATTTTATATTTCCTCTGCCCCCTCAAAAGTTAGAAGAGACAGTTACTTAAATTTCAAATTTTCTATTCCTCAAAAAAGAAAAATTTTATATTTCTGATTCCTCAAGGAAGGAGAAGTAATTACTCGAATCTTAGATTCCTTCTTCTCTACAGAATAAAAAGAAGAAATAATTACTGGGATTTTAAATAATCATTAAACCTAAAATTCAAGGAAATATTTTTTCCATCAAAAGGAAGAAGAAACATTCACTTCAATTTCAGATTTCCTCTCGCCTAAGAAAGCAGAAATCTTTTCTCTAATTTTAGTTTCTCTCTGTACCTAAGAAAAAGAAAGGAAAAGAAATTATTTCTGGTATTTTAGGTAACCTCTCCCCTCGAAAGGATAAAGGAATAAGCCAATTGAATTTTATATTTTCTCTTCCCTTAAGAAGCGGGATTGGACTTTGGACTTTTGGTTCTCTCTCCCTCAAGAAAAAGAAAGAAGAAATAGTTCCTGGAATTTAGGATGCTTTCTTTTCTTCAAAAGGAAGAGGAAACAATCCATTGAATTTTCGATTACTTTGCTCTAAAAAAGGAGAATTTATCACTCAAACTTCAGATTCCCTCTTCCCAAAAGAGCCTGTCTATTGAAAACGTGTATAAGTAAATGCATTTACACTTGAAAGATTATGCTTTTCTTCCAGAGGATGATTAAGAAGACAGTTTCTTCAATTAGAGTTTAGCTATCTGCCTGTTGATACGGAAATTAATGGAAAATTTTCAAACTGTTAACTAACTCACCGTGTCTTCTCAGAACGCTTAGAAATCCAGGAACATGCAGCGATCACGGAACCGAAATAACTTTTGGTTTCCTTTTAACAACAAACATTCAGTAGAACTGGTTATTTCTGCCTTAAGCAACGTTATGCAACAGAGTATTTTATTTTCATTCCACTTTTTTTTTCGCTCGGAGTATTCTTTCCACCCGTTAGAGAAGCTTCTTTCAATGGATTCTACGGTGGTTTATGCTTAAAACTGGTTTTTCGAGAATATCTGCTCTCAAAGGAGAAACAAGTACAGATTGCGTTGGTGATGTAAATTGCAGTTTCTAGGAACTGATTCGCAGCACAGTTGGGATATGAGACGAGAACTTTCCTTATAATTTAAATAAAATTATTACTTATTGATAAAACAATCACTGGAATTTACTTATTTTGCAACTAATATTCAGAAAAAAACAATTCTAAATCCCTGCAAGAAGCACCCTTTCAACTGTCAATCATGTTATCATAACATCTCCATAGTTCAGAAATATACCCTCGCGGACAATGAAATTTGCGCACCTGAAAGAAAACATGCTACAACCGCGAAACTTTGCAAATAGCTAGAATGCGTGCTGGTATGCAAATCGGACAAGCACGTTAAGTGACGGCCCCCAGGCTGGACCCACTGGTTAAATGGGTATCCTTTCCTATGCCCTCCCCCCTGAAATTCTCTCATCCCTCTGGGTGCAACATCGTACTTGTATGGTGGCGCCATCTACTGTACTCTAATCTCACTACAAACGGTTCTGTCAAAGTCGCTAGACTTGCTCTCATTCTTTCCGTTTCTGTGTCCTGCCCAAAAGGCGATCTCGCTGTAGGTGGCTTGGACCTAAACTCTACTCACTGTGGACGGAAGTCCTACAAGAAAATGACAAATACTGTGGATGCCCCATGATGCGAACAGACACCACAGACGTCGATTACGCAACTTACGGACTTAGAGAGAGGCCAGATCATCTGATAGAAAACCGCCGCGTGGTCGGCGCGCCGTATAGACCGCCACGTGGATCGTTCTGACCATATCGTCCGAATGTATTGGGAGCAGTGGACACGTGACGGCACTGCCACACTGCGGAGCGCCTCCGGACGGAGCAGGAGGACCACCGGTAGAGAGGATCGACGGATCGTGCGCCAGGCACGAACGGATCCCATGGGGACCCGGTCCACTATACAGGCTGATGTAGCGGCTCCTGTGTGTCCATGAACCATTTCCCGAAGCCTGACGGAAGCGAATCTGCGAAGGCCAAAGCGACGGGGAACGCCACAGACTGGCGACGTGTGGCGTTTAGCGATGAGTGCCACTTCGTTTTGGGGACAGATGATTATCGTTTCAGGTTGTGGAGGTTCCTGAGTCAACGGCACAATCCCAAACTCGCTATTGAACGCCACACCTCCCCCACTGCAGGCATTATGGTCTGGGGAGCCATTGCCTACGATAGCCGATTAGCTCTAGTAGTGGTACGTGGATTATTGACAGGCCAGCGGTATGTGGATGAGATCTTACGGCCCCATGTGCTCCCATTCCTGGCCGGGATTTCAGATGCGCTATGCCAGCAGTATAATGCCCGCCCACACACGTCTCGGGTTACCCAGGACTGCCTACGTCATGTCCCGACACTTCCGTGGCCTGCCTGCTCCCCAGACATGTCCCCTATGGAGCATGTGTGGGACCAGTTGAAACGCCGGCTGCCGCCGTTCCGCACTATCGGAGATTTGGGGCACACCGTCCAACGCGTGTTGGCCAGTCTGCCGCAGGACAACATCAGGCGTCTGTTCGCCTCCATGCCGGACCGTATTGCAGCATGTATCGCCGCACGAGGCGGTGCTACTCTCTATTGAAGCTGACCGGACTGCGTGCCACAGATCCTTCTGTAATTGTCCTGTAGCTCTGTTTGTGTTTTCATCTGTATCATTAAGTCCATAAAATTTCAGTTCAATCCGATGCTTCCTTCTTGGTGCGCAAATTTCATTGCCCGTGAGTGTACGTCGGTCGGCTTTACTTCAACAAGCGTCGCACCCGTATTCATCGTAGCTTTTCATTGTTGCCTTTTGTGAGCTAAATCATGTTTTCTTGGTATTTTTACGGTTTGCCTTCTGATTTGCCTAAAGACACATTTATTCATTTTGTGTTCAATTAATTTCTAAAAATTGAGATTAAAAAAATACATTTTCTTGTGAACTTCAAGTTTTTAATTACCAAGTTTTGACGTCTTAATATTACCAAGTTTTGACGTCTTAATATTACCAAGTTTTGACGTCTTAAAGAAATAACTAAAGAAAATAAAGACAGAGAAAGAAAGAACTTAAAGAAAGATAAAGATAACAAGGAGAAGATAGAACAAGAAAGATAGAGAGAGAGGAACAAAAAGAGAATAAAAGAAAAAAGGGGAAATACAGAAAGAGAATGAAAGAGCTAAAGTGAGAGGGTGAAAGGAATGAGAGTGAAAGAAAAAAGCTGGAGAAAGTGAGAGTATGGGGAAGGCAAAGATAGGGAAAGAACTGAAGAAAGTGAAATCAGGAAGTAAATTAAAGAAGGAAAGAGGTAAGAGAAAGATTGAAAGATTGAGGGTTGGAAAAGATAGGGAAAGAACTGAAGAATGTGAAATCAGGAAGTAAATTAAAGAAGGAAAGAGGGAAGAGAAAGAAGAGAAAGATTGAGGGTTGGAAAGAAAGAAAAAGCCATGATCTGTGGAATGTACATGTATCATAGGTCAGATGTTAGAAAAATATTTCTTAATTTCTTTCAGTATTTTTTTTTAGAAAAATAGCAATGTGGTTAGATGTCAGACTTGAGCGCTTAAAACAGTGAAAATATTATTTCGCCTGCGCGATGACTATATCTTCATTATAAGACTTATTAAGATCCATGTGATATAACAGTTATGCAATTTACTTTTCTCAGATGTTCCGAAGTAAATTCATTTAAGCAACTGCACCCCTGCCCAAATTTCATTTATTATGTTTGTTCTGAAGAATCAAACATCTGTCTGGCCTGAAAGTAACCCTTTTCCTTCTTAAGTCGAATCAATTGGTAAAACAAAGCACACGGGTTAGTAATGGTTCGGTTGTTGTTTTACATGTATGCAAATGTATGGATTGCAAAAAATTGAAATTCTTGAAAAAAATTCTATGCGACTGAAAAATTGCGTTCATCATCAGTGCATCGTCCCGATTAATGACATATAGGAAGTGTAAGAGGTGCCATGCAAAATATTGCTGTTTATGTCAGTGGCATAACCAATTAATCTTGGAAGCCCCCACGCAAGATTTAATTTCGGACAGCTACCAGCAAAATAATCTAATATAATTACCTTAACAAAAGCCATAAAAATAATAAGTACATTTATTAGCGAACTGGAACATGTATTATCATACTTGGTTTTGCAGTTAGATCTCTTATTGGCTGCAACAAAGAGATGGATTCAGTATTGACAGTTTCTTAAAACGGCAGGTTTGGCTGGAATTTTGCAATGCAAACATTTCTACCACTTCACTTACGGAGTCTGGTCTTGCCTTTGTCACACATTACGCTTAAAATACTGAGGCCACTTAGACCTTCTTGGTATACACCGATTAGTCATTTCGTTATGACCATCCCCAGCCTAGAGAAATTAGTGCGCCTAGAAACCTAACAGTGGCACAGGTGAACTTCACAGACTAGCATATATACAACCCGAGAACCGGCGTTTGGTTAGTAGTGTTCGGAGTCATAACGTGAAAAGCTGCCGTTTTAACGGAGTTTGATAACGTACAAATTATGATGGCACGGCACCTTGGAACTACGATCTCGGAAACGGCTCTGCTTGTGGGTTGTTCACGTGCCGCTGTAGTGAGTACGTATCAAAAGTGGCGCACAGATGGCCAAACGACGAACCGTCCATCATCCGTATGTCGTCCGCAGCTCACTGATGCCAGAGGGGAGCGGAGACTGTCGCGCATTGCTCACAGCGATCGCAGGGCCACAATGCGACGAATCACACGCAGATACAACAGTGGTGATCAAAGCAACGTGTCACTGCACACAGTTCATCGCAGCCTTCTGCGCATGACCCTGCGTAGCCGAAGACCCAACCGGGTATCCATGCTCCCTGCACGTCATCTGCAGAAACGCATGAAATGGGCCCAAAATTAAAATAATAGATATTGGACTTTGGATGATTAGAAGGAAGTGGCTTGGTCTGACGAAACAAGATTCCTGGTGTATCACGTAGACGGCCGAACGCGGATACAGCAATTACCAACCTGGATGCACTGTTGGGCGGAAACAGGCTGACGGCGGTGGTGTTATGCTGTGGGCGATGTTTTCTTGGGACACTTTAGGCGTTGCGGACCAAGTTCACCCATTCATGATAACTGTGTTCCCTGCTGGTGATGGCCATTACCAACAGAATAATGTGGCATGCCACACTGCCAGAATCGTCAAGGAGTGGTCCGAGGAACATGCTGATGATTTTCTGTTAGTGTCCTGATCTCTAAAAAAAATTTACCTGACATGAATTCAATCAAACATTTGTGGTTCGACTTGGAAAACCGGATTCCAACGGAGGCCTTTGGAACACCACCCCGAAATGTACTGAAACTGGGGGAGCTCCTGCTGACATTATGGTACCAGATACCCCAGGATACCTATCGCCACCTCATCGAATCGATGACTCGCCAAGTGTCCGCTGTTTTGCGGGCTAAAGGGAGTCTTACAGGTTATTAGGTAGGTGGTCATAATGTAATGGCTCATGGTGTATAGTACTGCGCAGATAATCATTTATCAGTTTAAATTTTGAAAAAGATTACTCAGCTGTGGATGCAGCAGAAAAGCTGTGCAGAAATCTGGAATGCTAAATGCTAGGATGTATGCCTATTGTAACCTATCAGCCGATTCTCTTATTGTTGTTTTGGACTCTATTTCATCCTGAAAAGCAAATATGAAGCTTTGAATTTGGGGAGGAACTCATCTTTGAGGTCTTTTTTTGTATTCCATTAAGACGTGCACTGCTTTCTATTTAAGTCTTCGTCCAATGCAGTAGCAAATCGCTCAAATATTTCATTCCTTCAAAAATAAGTCGCTGAAATACACTGTGTCCCATAAAGATGTAACCAATTTCAAATAATCATAACAGTTTTAATATAAATGTTCTCAATACACAACTTGTATTAATTGACAGAACAGATCGTGAAATTTTATAGACATTCGACATGAGCACCATTTGTCACGCGAACAATATCTAAACGGTATTTGAGTTCCAACAATGTTCCTTTGAGAATATCCGTATTAACTTTTTGTAGTGCGTGTGTAATTCTCCTCTTTAGGTCAGCAATGTCTGCAACAGGGGTGCTGTAAACCCAACCCCTAAATGAATTCCTATAAAAAAAGCACAGTGTTAAGTCCGGCAAACGTGATAGCCATGCAATGAGACCACCATGCCCAATCCATGGATTGGGAAATTTGGTATCCAGAGATCTCCTCACAATCAAATCCAAATTAGGTGGCGCCCCATCTTTTTGGAAAATGACCGGATTTCCAAGTTCATCCAACTGGGGATATACAAACTGCTTAATCATGTCCAGGTAATTATCAGCTCTTGCTGTCGCTTCCTGAAAGCAAAAGGGTTCCAAACACACGGACGACCATTATGCCACACCAAACCTTCACTTTTGGACTAGCATGATCCTGTTCCATTGTGCAGTACGGGTGTTTAGTTCCCCAAATTCTCACATTCTGTTTATACCTACCTTTCCAGAAGCATGGTAAGTGCACTCATCCGAGAAACAGATTTGTCTCAGGAAAGATTCAGCAAACTGTTTACGTTTCACATGATCATCTGGGGTTATGTAATGGGTTATCCGCAGTTTATGCGGGTGAATTTCCAATCTCTGACGTAACACTCTGTGAATTGACGACTTGGGATGACCAGCTGTCACGCTGCTTGTCTGATTGACTTTCGAGGGCTACGAGTGAATGTTTATCTCCCAACCTCTTCCCTTTCTGGAACCAGCGATGGTCGTCATCCATGGCTTTACATTGTAAGGACGCTGTTACGTGTGAGTGGTTTGCTCCATATATTTTGTTCTGAAATTCCTTTGAACCAGCGTTTCGGATCGTGTTTCAAAAATCCACTCTACAATCTGTGCTTTTATCGAAGGGTCCATTGGGTACACTTCTAGAAATCTTGAGGGTATTCCTTACCACCTGCAACAAACGGAATGCTGACATTAGTTTTGTAACAAAAGTTGTCATCATTTAAAATTGATTACACCTTTTTGGGACACCCTGTATTTCATTCCTTTTCAATTCAACAAATCTCTCAAATATTTCATTCCTTCAGACCTTGTTCGGATTTGCTGACAGTGTTATATAATTTAATATTATGGCTGTTTGGAAATGCTTTGCTGGTTTTGATAATAGCTCACCTGAGTCAACTCATCAGAATGTTTCTTGAATTTAGGAACTCTTCGATCCTGAAAGTCGATATCAATACTTAATTTCTTTGTGAGGGAAAAGGCAGACCATCTTGCCTTTCAGAAATAACTCCTTCAGGTATATTTAGAGAGAGATTATCAGCAGAGAGCATTTTGAGAGAGACAGAAAAGAGCTGATACCTAAGAACAGTATCAGATTGAAGAAGTTTTGAAACCAAATAAACAATTTCAACTATTTGGGGTTTTAGGACAACGTAGAAAACAAATTCAAATTTTTCTAGTCTTGTTTTTCTTTTTTTTCAAAGCTTTAGCTTCAGTTTGCTCTATTAAGTTTTTTAGATTGCAGTGTAATTTTAGATAGGGCCTCCATAGAACATCTAATAGAATAAAGGTTTATACCGTCTTGGCACGTTAAATATTTTAATTTTCGCTAAAATACACTAGCGCTTTCGAAACCTTTACATGGTTTCATCATCAGAAGTGAATTTCGTAGTCCTGGAGCGGGAATCGAAGCCGAGTCTCCCAGATAGCGCCCAGATATGTATAGCATACCCGGGCGCTATCTGAGAGACGCGCATTCGATTCCTGCTCCAGGACGACGAAATTTTCAAGTTTTCGGATATTATCTGACTTACCATCCTTGTCACAATTACACCAAAAAACGGATTGTCATCTTCAAAATTTGTATTAAATATCAATTGTTGACGAAGTTCTCTATAAAGAGCGGTTACGGTTTCTGGTGAAGATGAGACATTTAGCATAGTAACATGTTATAGTTCTGGTTAAGATTTCTTTGTCAGTTCACAAAAAATAGTCTCTTCTTTAATAAGGTGTCTCCAAGGGTGAGGTAGAATAACAGGAGGTTCTTCGTTACAGCAGGCATTTGTGAATCTATGTATTACGACTATTTCTCCATATCGAAAAGTCCAATCATTAGTGTATCCAGTTACAAGGGTTATGTCGTCCCATAAAGGATGGAGCTGTTCGTCCGTGCAGCTTCTACCTAGTGCTGTTTAGCGACCATTTTTAGTAATTGTTCATTTGTGTTCCATGATTCTAGTACGTAAACGTCTTTTTTTACTTCCAATGTACATGGTTTTTATGACTTATGAGCTAGAATGTACATTTTTAACTAATGGTATCAAGTAGATACCTGCAGAGGTAAGAATATTAGGTGGTCTCTGTCTCTTCTGATGCACAAAAAGATGTTTCTTGTGTTTAAACCAAGACTCGCTGAATATCTTTCACAAGAATATTGCAATAAATTGATAACTGCTTGTATATATTGCATTGAACCAATAATTATTTTTATTTAACGTGCCACGACGGTATAAACTTTATTCTATTAGACATAATCCGGTGGGTAATTCTTCTTACCGACTGTATGACTTCGTAAATCATCATACAGAGTGCTTCACTTGGGGAAATTTAAGGGCCTTCATAATTTCTGAATATATCTAATGGAAAGCTTCAGCTGAGTCAAAACTTGGTGACCAAAGTGTAAGGCAAATTCCATTTAGTGAATGTGAAGATGATGATAAGAGTTGCCATCATTTCGTACTTTGGCTGAAAAAACGCATGTTGTTTCGCAACAATATCTTCGTCCGATCAGAGAGATGACCTTGTTTTTTCGGACACGTGATGCTGCATCATTTAGGACTAGATTATAATAGGACTAGATCATCAATGTGACCCCTGCTTGATATCTGGTATGGGTTACCTCCAGATTTCCCCATCAACATGGACGGCGGAACTCAATAATTACAAGGAAATCCAACTTTTCCGAGTGTAAAAACAACGAAAAAGAGAGAGAACAAAACAGAGGATATGTATATACTCTTACATATCATCATCAACCGTTATCAATCCACTCCTGGAAGGAGGCCTCCCAAGTCTCTTCCACAACTTTTTGTCTTGAGAATATCTCTTCCAAGTCTCTTCGGCATGCTTTCAAATCAGGTGGTCTTCTGGGTTTTCTCCTGCGCTTTGATATTCATTCTAATATTTCAGTTGTCCATCGGTGATCAATTCCAGCAATATATCCAGCCCATTGCCACTTGAGAATTCTTTAACGATCTTTTTAAAAGTGAAAAAACGACTTCGAGTTAGCTTTTCAACTTATTTCTGCAAAATCAAATTTTCAAAATTGTATTTGTAGCATTTTCCAGACTACTGCGAAACTTAGCAACTGTCTCCAGGAAATCTGTATAAAAAAATAAAAAGAAATAACGTTAAATTGTATATGAACCACAAATTTTTAAGACGTTTCGTTGGAAGACACCCCCAGTAAGGCGGACCATGAAATTCCAGGGGGTCGGGACCCCAGTGTTCCCTATCTTTCACCGCCCATGCCCATCAATATAGGTTGGAGGTAGTGTTAGAGGAAATTTTTTTTGAAAATCAGCAAACATTCTGAAACACTACATAGCAGTGTCAATGCCGCAACATCGTTATAATGCAATCGGTGTTAAAAAGAATTCATGAAATGAGCCATGGGCTTTGCTGGAGGAAACATTTTAAAGGGAAGAAATTGTTTTGCTTGCAGATTTTAATACACACAATGTTACTTTCTACGCATAACTTACTCTCTGGAGGAGGGGTGCTATTCTGTTGACTGTTATCATAGAGTGGACAAGAAATTCGATTTTGCTTAAGCGTACAAGTTATATAAGTACCTAAGATGACTTTTTTGTCAAGACCAGTTCGAAATTTATAATAAATAGTATAGAAATGGTATACAGAAAAAGGCCTCTTACCGTGGCTTCAGAGGAAAGACATTGTAGACAGCCAGTTTGGAAGTCCGATGATATATTATCCTTGATTCAAACTGAATGCTGATTGGCAATGTAATTTTATGGCGACAAAAAATTATTAAACAATAATGTCTTTTTATTTCCAGTTAGCAACGCATGCTCTGGACTCTGTGTGAGATCAGTCAAATGGGTTTCATTTTGTCAGAATGCAGTTTTGCGCAGCTCTCTGATAATAAGTTATGGATAACAGACATTTGTTTAATGAGCAGGTGTCTGTGTCAACTTGAGAGGTTTGACTTTCATCACAGAGACTGAGTGTATGGCACAAAATAATGAAATTGCGCTGCGTCAGACTTTGACTATGAATATTTATTTTATTACCGGGAGTAACCTCTGTGGTATTTCTCCTGTACTATAAAATATTCCCACTGGCGATTCGACATATTAGGCGTTAAAAATTCAAAGAATGCTTTATTCTTCTTGTGTGAACAACATATTCAGGGAAACTTCTAGGCTTCGAATAATGCAACAGCAAATTCAGAGAGTTGTCGTCTTCATCAAAAACACTTTTAAAATGTTCTTAAAAATAATGTGTAAAAAAAATATTATTCACAAAGACTTTTTGATTTTATCCAAAGAAGAGATTGCATAGAATGCTGTTGCAAACAAGTTCGTAATTTTTTGCATATACACTGGAGTCAAAACGCATTCGCGGGGTGAAAAGGAAAACACGTGACAGCAGGTAGAGGCGTTTGGTATTTAAAGCGATACAATAATAAGGGTAACAAATATTTTATAACAGACACGTTTTGCATATAGAGGGCCACATCGCAAATGTCACCAAGGTGAGATGTAAGAATATAACCTAAAAATGTCTTAATAAGGAATGTGACAATATATACACATCACCAGGTTGTTTGTGAATTCTGGAGCCAAAGAGTTTTATTCCTCGATGAGGACGGTGGGTAGTTCGAGAAGGGTTCTGGGAGGGGCATTCGAGCTGCTATATATCGTCCCAGATCATCCCAGGCATTCTCTATAGAGTTCGGGTCAGGAGACCAGGCTGGCCAAATATCCTCGTTCTTCAGGAAATTACCGACAAGCTGAGCCCTGTGCCGGCGAGCGTTATCACCTATTGAAAGAAACTGAGAGCCAACAGTTCCCCGAAAATGTCTGACATAGAGCTGTAGGATCTCTTTCCTATAACGCTCAGCATCTACATTGCTTCCTGTGAACCCATGAGGTAGTGTACTCCCGTTGAACGTAAAGCCACCCCACACGAGCAGACCTCAGCCTCTGAAAGTGTCTCGTTCGAGTACGTTTGCAGGATCATCACAGGTTCTTTTGCTTTTTCGGATGAAGGTTTAATGACCACCGCAAGCTACTTAATGGGCTAAACGCATTCGCCCGTCCCTTATTAAGGGTCACTGGTTCTAGGGAAGGGAGAGAGCCAGTGCCGTAAGACAAACACAACATCCATGCCTCACCGGGATTCGAACTTAGACCACTGACCCACCGGGGCGGCTCATCACAGGCTCCCTGCATCCTCCAGATGAAATGCCAACGAGAGTCCGCTTGTAGGCTGATCTTGAGTTGTCTGCTAAAAGAATACCGGCCTGCTCCTCTGGGCTCCAGGAACGATATTGCCTCCGCCTGTTCAAGAGAGCTGTCCTGTAAGATGCGGTTAACGAAACACAAACCATAGGTTTCCTGACATAAAAATGGCCAATTACATTAATCTTCGATATGTCGTTTGCCTTGATACCGTAGTCCCAGTGGCAGCGAAGAGCTCGGAAGACAATTGCCGGGCTATATAGGACCTATGATGCCGTTCGGTTAAAGCGACATAACGGTCCTAACGAGGTGCCGTATTCCTTTGCCAAGCGTTTTTAACAACCCACCGGTGTTGTTGAATTGCTGCCATAACCGTCTGCCACTCGAGACTGGGTATTCATGTCCCTTATTATCTGGAACTGAGACTGATCTGCTTCTAGTTGTTCAATCGCTTCTTAAACGCGTTGTCAACGAAAAATGTCACTACAGTTCCCAGTTAGTTTTAGGTATTTAACTGATTTCAAACATTGGACAGCGTTTTGCTATGCGAATTTCAGGTGCGAGCATTTGTTTCTGGTCTCCATTTGCATATGTCCTGTAAACAACGTAACACTTCACTCAGGGCTTTGAATTATTCGTCCGTTATTGCCTACCGGACTTGAATTTTGGATAGCATAGTAAATGCCATGACCATCTGACAGTCGCATAATCTACTTCTCGGAAAATTTAAAAATTTTATAATCTTGAAGCAAGGATGCTTTTTAGGGAAAATGAGGCAATATTATCATTGTTCGGAGAAACTAGGAAAATGATTGAGAGTTTACTGTATTTGCGTTCCAGAAACGATCAGCTGCATTTCATTTATTTATTTCTGTTATATTCAATTACATGGCTAAATATTTTTCAATAGAAACAAAATCGATAACTTTTGCTTACATTGGCGGAAAGTGAAAAAAGAACACCAAGAAGGAATTGGCGGACGATCATGAAATTTACATATGTTAATAGGATCGAGTGTACGTAGGTGTGATGTTAATTTCAGGAACAACCGGTGAGCGCTTACGCCACAGCACGGCATAATATGCAAATTATCGTCGGTGGTATTTAAGGAGTACGGCGAAGTGAATGTAATCAGTCGTCGGCGTACGGACACGTGCGAAGACCCTGAAGAAGCTGAAATGCCTGAACATGGAAGACGTGTACGATTTCAGCAGTTATCGGACTTCGAGCGAGGCCGTATAGTCGGACTCCGCGAGGCCGGGTGGTCGTATCGTCGTATTGCGGAGCGAATAGGACGGGAAGTATCGGTGGTGGTACGATGGTGGAGTAGATGGTCCGAGGAACATTCCCACACGAGAAGACGTGGAACTGGGAGTCACAGACGGACCGATGAGCGGACCGATCGACGCATAAGAAGAGTGGCGTTGTCAAGCAGAACGTCCACTGCGACGCAAATGCGAGCTTCCGTTGCACCTGAGGTGACTGTGTGAACAATCCACAGCCGTCTACTGGATGCAGGACTACGTGCACGTGTGCCTCTGGCATGTGTACCTCTGACTCCAGCCCACAGTCAGGAACGGCTGCAGTGGTGTCGCCAACGTCTGCACTGGAGAACGCAATGGCGATCTGCCGTGTTCAGCGATGAAAGCAGATTCTGCTTGGGAGCCTCCGATGGCCGTATGCGTGTTCGCAGAGGCACAGGGAAGCGCCTCCACCCTTCTTGCATCCGCCAGGGACACACAGGGCCTACACCTGGTCTTTTGGTGTGGGGAGCGATCATCTATCACTCCCGTACACAACTAGTGTTTGTACCGGGTACGTTAAACAGCACCTCCTACATCAACAACATCATTCATCCCGTTGTTGTGCCATTTGTAAGGTCGGTACATCGTGGTGTTTTACAGCAAGATACCGCACGCCCACACACGGCACGTGCAACGCAACATGCAGTTCAGGGTGTGAGACAACTTCCATGGCCTGCACGTTCACCGGATTTGTCCCCCATTGAGCACGTGTGGGATTTTATGGGACAACGACTTATCCGGTCTCCACGGCCTGCCACGACCATCCCCGATTTACACGTCCAGGTTGAGGATGCTTGGAACTCAATACCCCAAACTTACATCCAACATCTGTACGACAGACTCCATGCCAGAATTGCACAGTGTGACGCAGTTCATGGCGGTTCAACCTCGTACTAACCATGTTACATGGAAATGTTACTTTTCAGTTTACCAGCAAATACAGCTGTATTTTGCCATAATGTTTTGATCACGTTATCCTCTGTATTCCGTTATTATACTGTATAAATTTCGTTGGTATCAGACGTCTCCTTCTTGGTGTTTTTTTTTCACTTTCCGCCAGTGTATGTACAAGTACCACATTCCCGAAATAATTTTGCTTTTACGGCCAAATCTCCAAAAACAATACTTTCGGTAAAAGAGATAATTTAATTGTCATGAAGCAAGATTTTATTTAATGCGTTTCAGGTGAGAAGAAAGAGCGGTAAGTTCCTGAAAAAAATGCTCGCGTTTTCTTCCTAATTACTACAAAGGTTTCAATTTCTACAATTCTAGAAAACTGAGGATTAGAGGATCTATTTAGAATTATGATACTCGCATGCACTACTGAGATCATTCTGACTTATACTGAATGCACAAATTATTACATACACCAACTTATAACGTGCCACTTCACCTTTTGCAATGACAGCAGCATCCAGATGTCTTAACAAGGATTCAACGAAGTGTTGAAGACATGGAAGTGGTATTGCATACCATGAAGCGAGGATCGCATGTCTTAGTGCATCCACAGTTCCTCGTGGGGATTGGCGGACTTGAGCAGATCTTTCCAATTCGTCACACAAATTCTCAATGGGGTTGAGGTCTGGCAATCGAGGTGGCCATTCGAGTGTCTCATACTCACTTGAATGCTCCTGGAGCAAATTGGTTCCTACTCAAAACGTATGCGGTGTGTCGTTGTCCTGTTGAAAGATGGAGTCGTAGGGCAGAAAGAAAAAAGTTACGGACTGGTGTAGATGGTTCGCGAGGATATTCACTTGGTTTGTGCCAGTGACGGAGTTTTCGATGATTACAAAAAACCCTAAGAAAGCCCATGTAAACGCAGCTTCAAACCGTTACACTACTTTCCCCTACTTGTATTACCCTCACGTAATAAGCTGGGTTCATTGCTTCAAGAGGTTTACGCCCACACGCACCATCTTATCTGCATGATACAGTTGAAACTGTCATTTCTCAGAAAACATGACGTGTTTTCAGTCTTCCAAACTCCCGTTGAGATAGGTCTTTGCAAATTGCATCCTGATCTTACGATGCATTGAAGGGAAAATGGGGAAACGATGTAGACATCGACTTCCGTAGCCTTTTTTTGCATTCTACAACGGAGTCTTTGTGCACAAGCTTGTTGAATCGCCCTCATTAAAGTTCGACGTTTTCTGCTTCTCCGTAGCTCTGCAATTTCTTGTGGCGATGTGGGACAGTCTATGCTCGCCACGAGAGTCTATTGCACGTTTTTCGTCACATTTCTCCCGTTGGTCGGAAGTTTTGCCGTATTTCACGTCGACTTGGCATACACGTACGACGGTTTCTTGTAACGATGCAGGACAATCTGCGCTCATCGCGAAAGTCCATTACACGCTTTCGGCCATATTTCTTCCTTTGGTTGAAAGTTTTGCCGTATTTCACGTAATCTTGGTATACCCGTACGATGATTCCTTGTAACGATACAGGACCATCTGCGCTCACCACGAGGCACGTTTTCGGCAGCATTTCTCCAGTCGGTGGGAAGTTTTGCTGTATTTCGCTTAGTCTTGGTATACATGTGCGCCGATTCCTTGTAATGGCCGCCCCGGTGGTGCAGTGGTCTAAGGCGCTGGCCTCTGATCATTCATCCGAAAGGGCTCCGGGTTCGAATTCCGGTGAGGCATGGATGTTGTGTTTGTCTTACGGCACTGGCTCTCTCCCTTCCCTGGAACCAGTGACCCTAAATTAGGGACGGGCGACTGCTTATAGCCCATTGAGTTGCTCACGGTGGTCGTTAAACCTCCAATAAAAAAATCAAAATTCCTTGTAATGATGCAGGACAATCTTCTCTCACCACGAGAGTCTATTGCACGTTTTTGGCCACATTTCTCCCGTTGGTTGAAACTTTTGCCGTATTTCACGGTCTTGGTATGCATGTGCAACGATTCCTTGTAACGATGCAGGACAATCTGCACTCACTAAGAGAATCTATTGAGCGTTTTCCGTCACATTTCTCCCGTTGGTAGGAAGTTTAACCGTATTTCACGTCGACTTGGCATACACGTACGACGATTTCTTGTAACGATGCAGGACAATATGCGCTCACCACGAGGCACGTTTTCGACCTCATTTCTCCAGTCGGTGGGAAGTTTTGCCGATTTTCGCTTAGATTTGGTATACATGTGCGACGATTCCTTGTAATGATGCAGGACAATTTGCTCTCACCACGAGAGTCTGTTGCTCGTTTGCGGCCACGTTTCTCCCGTTGGTTGGAAGTTTTGCCGTATTTCACGTAGTCTAGGTATGCACGTGCAACGATTCCTTGTAACGATACAGAATAATCTGCACTCACCACGAGAATCTATTGCACGTTGTCGGCCACATTTCTCTCGTTAGTTGGAATTTTTGCCGTATTTCACGTAGCCTTGGAATACACGTGCGACGTTTCCTTGTAACGATGCAGGACAATATGCACTCACCATGATAATCTATTTCACGTTTTCGGCCACATTTCTGCCATTGGTTGAAAGTTCTTCCGTACTTGGTCTACTCCCATTTTCGACATATTACTCCCGTTGGTTTTAAGCTCTTCTGTATTTTTCGTAGTCTTGGTATACACGTGTGACGATTCCTTGTAACAATGCAGGACAACTTGCACTCACTACAAGAGTCTATTGCATGTTTTCATCCACATTTCTCCCGTTGGTTGGAAATTTTGCCGTATTTCACGTAGTCTTGGTATACACGTGCGACGATTCCTTGTAACGATGCAGGACAATCTGCACTCAGGACGAAATTCTATTGCACGTTTTGGCCACATTCTTCCGTTGGTTGGAAGTTTTGCCGTATTTCACGTTGTCTTGGTATACACGTGCTTTGGTATGACGCGAAAATCTCAACAATTCATCAGTTGCGGTGAATAAACAACAGACCTTCCTCTCAGGTACTATCTGGCCACGGCCAAACTAATTTCGTCGCTGCCTTTACTCGTGATTACTTTTCTCTCACTGGTTTCCAATGGTTGGAGACCAACTCAATTTATAGGCATCACCAATTTTTAAGTTTCACGTGACTGAATGCGACACTTCTACTTTGCATATTGCTATCTGAGTGCATATAATACTTTCTCCATTCAGTACATATGTGTGAGTATGAACCACATATCGAATCTCGCAACTGATGACAAAACGTCAGAAATTTTATCTATTAATATTCAAATTGTTGTTTTTACACTTTATTCTTAAGTGCTACTTTGGTGACAGTTCAGTTATAGACATCCCGTTCACTGTGAGTATAATTCTGATTTAAATATGTTGCCTGAGAATGAAATTCACCAATGATCTACACTGCCCGTTAAAACTGAAGCATGAATCGCAATGGTGCGAATAAAAAGAAACGCTGACTGAGACGCGTAAAATTTTTACTATGCCGCTATCTTAAAACATGACGCAGTAAAAACACATGTTGCTTTTTGCCCCGGTGGCCAAAGTGTAGGCTTCCGGATAGTAGCCCGAGTTTTGCCCATGTTCAATTTCTGGAGGAGATATGGTTAGCGCGTTTGTCTTACAGTGCATTGTTTTCCTGGAACCAGTGGTCCTATTTAAGGACGGGAAACTGCTTATAGCCCTTAGAGTTGCTCACGGTGATCGCTAACCACCTCCCACCTAAAAGACTTCACAAGTTGATTGTAGAGTTTTTTAGGAGAAAGCGAGCAGTGACTAATATGCAAATTAGAACACCTGACATAAGTAATGCTTTCCATTGAAGATTGTCAGTACAAAGGGGAATGTTCTTACTTAAATCGTGAGCAACCATTATCCTCGTCACGTCGCACAAAGATGTTCAACAGAAAGTGCGAAGACTTCAGGAAGTAAAAGGCTAGTCAATTAATCACAGAAGTAGTTTGATTCGTTGCTGTCAAATATTCTGTGATCTCAGTAATCCCAAATCAGTTTCAAAATATATGGAACAATCTTCCGAACCGATAGTTTTAAACGATACCCCATAAAATGACCACTACACAACAGTTTTTTGAAGGACAACATCGGAGGGCTCATATTGAGTTAACGTCCTCGACACACATCTTCGAGGAAGAACAGGGTGCACAAAGACACATATGGCCTCCATTTTCTTCAGAACTCATCTCTACTGAATACATATGGGATAACTTAGGAAGGGGCCCTGCTTAGCTCAGACCTCCTCCCTAGTTCACCAGAGATCTCAAGACGGTCCTTATTCGCCAATAGCAGCCATTCCCCCTCTAGCCACTCACAGGATCATTTTAATGAGGGTGTGACGTGCCTGTGTTATAACCTCCCCGGTGATGGCGTGGTATGAGCGCTGGATTCTAACCTTTCGTTAGAGATGGGTCTGGGTTCGAATTCCAGTGAGGCATGGATGTTGTGTTTGTCTGATGGCACTGACTCTCTCCATCACCTGGAACCAGTAGCCTTAAATCAGAGATAGGCGACTATTTATAGCTCATTGAGTTAGTCACTGTGATCGTTATATTCCCAAACAAACAAATAACCTGTATTATTTTCAGAACGGTCATGTACCATACTGGAGGTGTTATAACGAAGTAAATTTCTCCGTCATTTTTATCCGCGCCGGGGTTCGAACCCGGGTCCACTCATTCCGGAATAAGTTGCTCTACCAATTAAGCTACGCGGACATTGATTCTAATTGCTATCTGCCTTTATGTCGTGTGCGTCCTTCTGGCAGGTACGTCACATCTCCTGGTACGTTACATCATCTCCCCCTTATTTTTCTTTTTCGAAGTGCTGCTCATATTTTTCCTATCTCGCGGTGTGGAAATAACATCACACCAATGCGAGATTTTGAACGGTCGGGTCATCCGGATAGTTCGGGCGCCATTATAACGAAGTAAATTTCTCCGTCATTTTTATCCGCGCCGGGGTTCGAACCCGGGTCCACTCATTCCGGAATAAGTTGCTCTACCAATTAAGCTACGCGGACATTGATTCTAATTGCTATCTGCCTTTATGTCGTGTGCGTCCTTCTGGCAGGTACGTCACATCTCCTGGTACGTTACAGTGTGTTTTACATAACAAGCACATCCACCTTATTCTGGGGGTTGTTTCTTTGAGGCGCAACTTCGTCGGCTGATATGCGTCCCCACTATCTCACACCTAAAAGGCAAATATTTTGAACATTATTATTCAATGCTGAGCAGTTTGACACACATTGGTTAAATGCTCTCTAGAACAACCACTTTTTTCATGTTTAACTTTTACGGAAATTGTGTAATTTAACTTTTCTGAGGTTTTCCGTGTATCAACCCGTTAAAGGAGATACCTCGATGTTGTACTCTGCGTAATTATGGAATTCTGCCTCATCGTAATCCTAAGTACGTTCAAATCATGGGAGTCCCAACTAAGACATGTATTTTGTGTTCGTTCATAGCTATGACATATATTTTGTTTCGTTCACTTCTCAGTTCCTGGGGAAAAAAATGGGTCGGACTATTGCTACTTTAGGTGATCATGTAGAGACGTTGAGCTCAAAAACGAGAAAAAAGGCTCGTGTCTGCAACAGATTAAAATTAGCGTACTAGCTTTGGCTTTAAGCAGGGAGGTTTTATGATTTAGTGTGGTATGAGAGTTGCTCATAGGATTCCTGACACCCCCTCCCCCATTTCCACGTTTGTGCTGCTCGCAGTTAAGCATGGAGGGCTTCTCTGAAAATCCGAGGTCTCTAAACTATCCATTTTTCCCGAAAACAAATGTAAAGTTCGGTATGATATGATTTACACCAATGAGTTATTCCATTACGACCACCCGCAACCTAGAGAAGTGAGGAGCGCGCTTGGAGACCGAACGGTGGCGCAGGTGAAGCTCACAGAGCAGTATATATACAACCCGAGGACCGGCTTTCCGTTAGTAGAGTATTCGGAGTCAGAATGGGAAAAACTTCCGATTTATCGGAGTTTGATAAAGGAAAAATCGCGATGGTACGGCGCATCGGAACTACGATCTCGGAAACGGCGCGGTTTGTGGGTTGTTCGCGTGCAGCTGTAGTGAGTACGTAGCAAATGTGGTGCACCGATCGCCAAACGACAAACCGTCCACCAGCCGCGTGTCGGCCGCAGCTCATTAATGCCAGAGGGGAGCGGAGACTGTTACGCATTGTTCACAGCGACCGCAGGGCCACAGTGCGACAAATCACCATCAGCCACAACAGTGGTGATCAGGGCAATGTGTCACAGCACACAGATCACCGCAGCCTTTTGCTCATAGGCCTGCGTAGCCAAAGACCCAGTCGGGTACCCATGCTCACTGCACGTCATCGCCAACAACGCATGAAATGAGCCCAAGATCATCGAGATTGGACCGTGGATGATTGGAAGAAAGTATCCCGGTCTGACGAATCTAGGCAATGCACCCAGATTCATCAGAATCGATCCACATTACAAATCATAAATTGTGGGGTACCCCAGGGATCAGTTCTTGGTCCTTTATTTTTTAATTTATATCATCATCATCATCATTGTCAACCATTATCAATCCACTGCTGGACGAAGGTCTCCCCAAGTTTCCTCCACAACGGTCTGTCTTGTGCCAGTCTCCTCCATGTCACCCCTGCATACTTTCGAATTTCATCCACCCATCTCCCATGTGGTCTTCCTCTGGGTCTTTTCCTGTCCCTTGGAATCCAATCTAAAATTTCGGCTGTCCATCTATGGTCTGTCCTTCTGGCAGTATGTCCAGCCCATTGCCATTTCAGGGATTTAACTCTGATCATGATGTCTTCCACTCTCGTCATTTTTCGGATCCACGAGTTCCTCTTCTTATCTCTCCTGGTTACACCAAGCATGCACCTCTCCATGCTTCTTTGAGTTGTCTGCAGCCTTTGTATGTCTCTTTTAGTTAAGGTCCACGTCTCTGCACCATACGTAAGCACTGGAAGGATGCATTGATCTAACACTTTTCTTTTAAGACATAATGGCATATTGCTCTTGAAAATTATGCTGTTTCTTCCAAAAGCTCTCCAGGCAAGTTTTGTACGCCGATTAATTTCTTCATCAATGTGACCCTCACTTGATATCTGCTGTCCAAGATAAACATATGTATCTGTTATCTCCAGTTTTTCTCCATCAATCGATAAATCTTCATTCCTTGTAAAAGCATTGAACATCACTTTTGTCTTCTGAAAGTTCATTTTTAATCCCACTTCTTTACTCTTGTCAGCAAGTTCCTGGATCATACTCTGCAGCTCTGATGGGGTAGTTGCAAAAATGACTACGTCATCAGCAAAACGAAGGTGGGTTAGATAATCTCCATTAATCTTTATCCCTTTGTTTTCCCAGTTCAGTGATTGAAAGACATTTTCCAATGTGGCATTAAAGAGCTTCGGAGATATGGTGTCACCTTGTCTCACTCCCTTTCCAATTTTTATGTGTGTTGTATTTTCAAACAGCCGAATCTTTGCACTTGCATTTTCATAGATGTTATTAATAATATTAATGTATGCATCTTCAATACCGCAGGATTTCAGAGCCGTGGTAACTGCTGATGGTTTCACCGAATCAAAGGCTTTTTCATAATCGATAAAAGCCATGCACAATGGAAGTTCATATTCCCTCGCTCTTTCAATTAGATGATGTAACTACACTGCCGGACAATTGCTAAGGACGGATGACAATAGCAACGATAGCAACCATAAAATGGAAGGCAGGAAAATGTGGAAATTAGCATAAGTGCGGGATACAGTAAGACGTGTTGTACGTATGCAAATTTTGGATTGCCGAACTTGTCCGTGACGTCATAGCGCTGATAAGAGATATAAAGGATTTGACGCGTATTGATCGTTGTTGTTCAAACGCAAAGTTGAAAGGGAAAGAATCAATTGACGAACTTACAATTTTCAGTATGGCTTCCCGACATCACCTAGATGATTTTACGCGTGGCCGTATTTTTGGCAAGATTGAAGAAGGGCGAAAAATAAGAGATGTTGCCAGGGAGTTCGACGTCAGCCACAGTGTTGTTTCAAGGCTTTGGAAATCATTTCAAACAAATGGAGAGTGTAGCAAACGTCACGGGGGAGGTCGTGTTCGCAGTACGACACCTGCAGAAGATCGGTACATAGTGCTATCAACAAAAAGACACCGGCGCAGCACAGCTAGTGGAGGTAGCAAATCAGTTTATGGCTGCTACTGGCAAGCGGATCTCCCGAAAAACTGTCGCCAGACGTTTGCATGAAGGAGGACTATACGCCCGCCGTCCTGTTGTATGCATCCCATTGTCCAGACGTCACCGTACCGCCCGTTTGCAATGGTGCCATCAACATCGCAATTGGACTGATAACGACAGGTCTGCTGTCCTCTTCTCAGATGAGAGTAGATACAGTCTATCGTCTGATTGTCGACGACAACTGATCTGGCGTGATAGTGGTACTGCATATTGTCCAGCAAACATACAGGAAAGGGACCGATATCCGACATGTAGTGTCATGGTATGGGCTGGCATGATGATCAATGGCCGTACGTCCCTCTATGTGCTTCAACTGGGACTATGACTGGCCAACGATACATTAATGATGTTCTGCTACCTCATGTTCGCATGTTCCGTGGTGCTGTCGGTGATAGATTCATTTTCATGGACGACAACGCAACATGTGATCGAACAGTCGCTGTCCAGTAGTGTCTTGAGAGCGAGGATATTCAACGCCTCGTATGGCCAGCACGTTCTCCAGATCTGAATCCCATTGAAAATGTGTGGGATGCTTTGGGGAGGAGTCTTGCTGGTCGCCAATGCCCTTCAATAAACAAGGACACCTTCATCCGTGCACTGACAGAGGAATGGGATAAATTACCCCAACAATTGCTTGATAATGTTGTGCAAAGCATGACACGACATGTGGAATCTTGCATCGCCCTCCATGGTGGCCATATCCCGTATTGACATCTTACGCCGGAACGCCTGCGGACGGTAATTGCATTTTTTGCACGTTTACGTATTCTGCACAAAATGGCCTGTTTGTTCCTTGAACACGTTCCAAAGCCTTCTGGATTTCAGAGCAAAATAAATTGTCTTTCTTGTAATGTCCTGGCATTCTGACATTATTTTATTTCACTTGGCATCCAACCACACTTACTTTTTTATGCGCTATATAGCCGTTTATGATCCGTCCTTAGCAATTGTCCAGCAGTGTATTATTATAAAGGGAACTGATATGAATGAGCTTATACTAAGAACTAATACTCAGCTAAAACTAATAACAGATTGGCTGAATGCAAATGAATTAGTTGCTAATATTAATAAAACTAAATTAATGATTTTCTCTAATTCACAAACTTCACATTTATACGATTTACCGATTCTGATGAATGGAGTCAGGTATAATACGGTTTCAACACACTCTTATCTAGGTACAACTATACACAATGACTTGAAATGGAACAAACACATTGAAAATTTTAGTAACAAGATTTCTAGAAATATCGGGACGGTCAGTAGTATTTTGCCAAACTTAACACAAAAAATATTAATCTCTCTATATCATACTCTAATTTAAACACATATTAATTATTGCATTTTAACCTGGCGACAAACCACACAATATAATATTAATAAACTACAGGTACTGCAAAATAGATTCATAAGACTAATAGACCTTAAAACATCAAATAATTTTCAACAAATCTCATATATTCGGTCAAAAGTGAACCCTAATATATATAATATTTTAACGATAAAGCAATTATATGATTATAACTTAGGAAAAATAATGTATAAAAGAATTAAAAATGGTATACACAATGATATAATAACACTAAATATGCATACTCATTACCACAATACTAGGAATAGATCACTACTAATTCCAATGTTCCCACAAACTGAGAAACTTAAAATGAATATAAATTATAGTGGCCCAAAATTCTGGAACTCATTGCCCCAAGAACTAACATCAATTAATAATTTTAACTTATTTAAAATAAAACTGAAGGCACATCTTATGAAATAATTAGTAAACAATAGGCAATTTCGATTGAATGGAAGAAATGTGGGTTGGTATGATTATAAAGAGAGGTGCAAACGTTATTTGTTGTTTATTTATAAATATATATGTGATTATATAGTGAAGTGATGTAAGGTCAGGTGATGCGTAACATCACAGCCTCTCCTTGACAAATGTCAACCCCGCCTTCTCGTGGTGCATCCTGTTCCCACTAAAGGGGCTCTGACGACCGCAAATAGCGGTATAACTATACCATCGGGATCAGAGGAAATGCTATCCCACACTCACCAACCCGCTTGGCCAGCGTGGTGAGTTATGGCCAAACACCTCCAAAATGACTCTACAACTTAAATCTTGGCCCTCAGTCTCCGGCAGCTGGAATGTACCTGGCCAAGGCAGCGGCCAGTGCGACATGAAGGCAGAGGGTGCTAAGAATCCCCGGAGGACCGGACTAGGCTGCCATTTGATGCTGACCTTGGCTACCTACAACGGACGCTCCCTATCTTCTGATTCAAGGCTTCTTGAATTGGAAGAGGAACTACAAAGGATCAAGTGGGACATCGTCGGGCTAAGTGAGGTAAGGAGAAAAGGAGAAGATCTCATTGAACTGAAAAGTGGACATCTCTTCTATTATCGTGGGACAGATACTGGCAGAACTAGTGGTGTTGGATTTATAATAAACAAGAAACTGAAGGATAAAGTGGTAGAAGTTGAAAGTTCCTCTGACAGAGCTGCACGACTCGTTATCCAACTATCGAGAAGATACCAGGCTCAGATTATTCAAACTTATGCACCCACCACAAGTCATCCTGAAGAAGAAATTGAAGAATTTTATGAGGAAATTCGTCATCTAAATAATAAAGGTAAGCAGCACTTGAAGATAATTATGGGAGATTTCAATGCAAAAATAGGGCACCGGCAACAGAATGAAACTTCAGTAGGTAAATTCGGTCACGGCAACAGAAACCAGCGTGGAAATACTCTCGTTGAGTTTGCAGAGGCAGAAGGATTTTTCATCTTGAATTCCTTTTTCAAGAAAAAGCCACACAGGAAATGGACATGGAGACATCCAATTGGGACGACAAGTGAAATTGATTTTATTATGTATAACAAAAAATTCGTCATCGAAGACTGCAGTGTGCTGAACAAGTTCAACACAGGTAGTGACCATAGATTGGTGAGATGTAAGATGCACCTCAACACTAAACTGGAACGTGGCAAGCTCATAAGACAAACAGAATGTATTGACATAGCCAACCTTAAAAAACACCATAATACTTTCAAGTTGGAACTGAAGAACAGATTCTCTGCTTTAGAAGGCCTAACATCGGAAGAAGTGGATATTTCTGAAGTTAACAGAAAAGTAACCAAAGCTCTTATGGAAACAGCAACAAAATTAGCTGGGTCTAAGAACAAGTTGCATGTAAACAAATTATCAGGAAAAACCAAAATGTTGATGCAAAAAAGAAAAGAGATGAGGACAACTAAAGAAGATGTGACTTCCAAAGTGGAATATATAGAGCTATGCAAGACAGCACGAAAAAGTATCACTGAAGACGTAAGGAAATTCAACTGTGAGCTAGTGAGGAAAGCAATTGAAAACAACTAAAGCCTAAAGATAGCAAAGGGACATCTCAGTAAGGGAAGAAAACAGATTATGGCTCTGAGAAAAGAAGATGGTTCTATAACAAGAAATAGAGGCGAAATTTTGACAAGAGTGAAAGATTTCTACTCCAAATTATATGAAAGGGATGATACATGTACTCCAGACATCATGAAAGGTACCATTCTTCCAGTCCTCCCAGCAGAAGTTGCTCATGCAATCAAGAACATGAAGCGGGGGAAAGCTCCAGGAGAAGATGGAATTACTATAGACATCATACAAGAAGCAAGTGGAGAAATTGAAACAGTACTCGCCCAAATTTTCACTCGATGCCTTAATGAAGGGAAGATTCCTGAGGATTGGAACAATGCTACAATGATCCTGCTACATAAAAAAGGTGACATTGAGGATCTCAGGAACTACAGACCTATCAGCCTCCTATCAGTGGTTTATAAAATCTTCACTAAAGTTCTTTCACACCGCTTGAAGGTAACACTGGACATGGCTCAACCGAGAGAACAAGCTGGATTCAGGAGTGGCTACAGCACAATAGATCATATCCACGTACTGAGAGAACTAATTGAAAGAGCGAGGGAATATGAACTTCCATTGTGCATGGCTTTTATCGATTATGAAAAAGCCTTTGATTCGGTGAAACCATCAGCAGTTACCACGGCTCTGAAATCCTGCGGTATTGAAGATGCATACATTAATATTATTAATAACATCTATGAAAATGCAAGTGCAAAGATTCGGCTGTTTGAAAATACAACACACATAAAAATTGGAAAGGGAGTGAGACAAGGTGACACCATATCTCCGAAGCTCTTTAATGCCACATTGGAAAATGTCTTTCAATCACTGAACTGGGAAAACAAAGGGATAAAGATTAATGGAGATTATCTAACCCACCTTCGTTTTGCTGATGACGTAGTCATTTTTGCAACTACCCCATCAGAGCTGCAGAGTATGATCCAGGAACTTGCTGACAAGAGTAAAGAAGTGGGATTAAAAATGAACTTTCAGAAGACAAAAGTGATGTTCAATGCTTTTACAAGAAATGAAGATTTATCGATTGATGGAGAAAAACTGGAGATAACAGATACATATGTTTATCTTGGACAGCAGATATCAAGTGAGGGTCACATTGATGAAGAAATTAATCGGCGTACAAAACTTGCCTGGAGAGCTTTTGGAAGAAACAGCATAATTTTCAAGAGCAATATGCCATTATGTCTTAAAAGAAAAGTGTTTGATCAATGCATCCTTCCAGTGCTTACGTATGGTGCAGAGACGTGGACCTTAACTAAAAGAGACATACAAAGGCTGCAGACAACTCAAAGAAGCATGGAGAGGTGCATGCTTGGTATAACCAGGAGAGATAAGAAGAGGAACTCGTGGATCCGAAAAATGACGAGAGTGGAAGACATCATGATCAGAGTTAAATCCCTGAAATGGCAATGGGCTGGACATACTGCCAGAAGGACAGACCATAGATGGACAGCCGAAATTTTAGATTGGATTCCAAGGGACAGGAAAAGACCCAGAAAAAGACCACATGGGAGATGGGTGGATGAAATTCGTAAATATGCGGGAGTGACATGGAGGAGACTGGCACAAGACAGACCGTTGTGGAGGAAACTTGGGGAGACCTTCGTCCAGCAGTGGATTGATAATGGTTGACAATGATGATGATGATGATATAGTGAAGTGTATATGATACTCGCTTATTTAGATATAATGAAGGCTATTGATGATGGAACATATTGATATATGTGTTGCTTGTGAGCCAGTACGTGTATATTCACAAACTAACCTACCATATATGTGTTGGCTTGCCTTTTCTGTTGGGCTTTATGCTTTTTGTATTCTAGGGAGAGGAGAGCTATGTCAGGCCTCGCGACCTTTTCCCTCCTTTTGCTAGTTGCTGTAGTGGCAACTGAAAGAATAAATAAATGAAATGAAATCACCCTCAGCTACAACAGTGGTGATCAGGGCAATGTGTCACAGCACACAGTTCATCGCAGCCTTCTGCGCATGGGCCTGCGTAGCCGAAGACACAGCAGGGTCTCCATGCTCACTGCACGTCATCGCCAACAACGCATGAAAGGGACCCAAGATCATCGAGATTGGACCGTAGATGATTGGAAGAAAGTAGCCCGGTCTGACGAATCAAGAGTCCTGGTGCATCAAATAGACGGCCGAGCGCGTATTCGCCAATTATCAACGGAGGCAATGGCACCTCGATGCACTGTTGGTCAAAAACAGGCCAGCGGCGGCGGTGTTATGCTGTAGGCGACGTTTTCTTGGGACACTTTAGGCCCCATTATCCCAAGATCACAATCCATGAGAGCTATCAGGTATCTGAACATTGTTGCGGACCAAGTTCACCCATTCATGGGAACTGTGTACCCTGCTGGTGATGGCCATTACCAAGAGGATAATGCGCCATGCCAAACTACCAGAATCATCAAGGATCGGTTCGAGGAACATGCTGGTAACTTTCTGGTAATGCCCTGGTCTCCAAATTCACCTGATATGAACCCAATCGAACATTTGTGGTTCGACTTGGAAAAACGGGTTCGCGCTGAATCACCACCACCCCGAAATGTACGGGAACTGGAGGATCTGCTGTCGACATTATGGTACCAGATACCGCAGTATACCTATCGCCAACTCATCGAATCGATTCCTTGCCAAGTGGTCGCTGTTTTGCGGGATAAATGGGGTCGTACAGCGTATTAGGTAGGTGGTCATAATGTAATGTCTCATCGGTGTATGTGCCCCTTTCAATGAACAGGTGATTGAAAAGTGCATTCCTTGCTTTTAGTTATTTGTTGATGGTTTTATTACTACGTGAAAGTCCTGTGCGTATCAACATTGTGTCTAAGTACGACAACACACAGGAAGGCTTATGATTAATTAAAATGTCGCATGCGTCAATCTTAAACGCAAGTGACAGCTTCATATCTGCAACGAAAGCTGTTTCTGATTACACAGAAAATTTATTTAGAATATCCAAAGCAAACATGCAGAAGTTGTATTTTCTCGTAAACAATTTCTGTTTGGGCAGATGATTCTCTTTTATTAAATTAACATTCAGGAAAACATGCAAAATACCTGAGAGGGAACAGTGTTCTCTCGAGAGTTGACGTCTTACGATATAATTCATTGCTAATATCCTTGCTTAGTAATATTTGCATAGTATCTTTTCTAATTGCACTAAACGTCCTTGTAAAATGTTGCCTTCCAGTCTTGAGCCTCATATAATGTTAACTGAGTAGACTAGACTGAGTACCAGTCGTCTGTGATTTATGTTGGCAACAGGAATTATGCATACTGTACTGTTTTATTTCTTCCACTGACAGTTTCTTTGTTTTGGGGTAATTATGGGAAGCAAATAACTTTCAATAAAATACATTATTTCCTAAGAGATGTGAGGTGGGAATAAGACAGCGAGGAAGAGAAAGAAAGAAAGAAACGCTTAATCCTGTTTACACCAAGTTTATGCAAATCAAAAATGGAAGAAATTTTCTTCATAATAATACATTGGAATTCGATAGAATATGCATACCAAACAGACTAGAAACTCTGAATTTGCTGCAGAAGAAGATTGATTCTGTAGTGCATTGCTGTTTTTCAAAAGAAGTGTTTTCCCGGAAAAGGAAGCTTTACAAAATGTTATTAGATTGTGCATGAGCATAACCCTTAATACTTCTAAAAAAGTACACATAATTCTCTGACATAATCTAAAAACAAATGTAGATAGTCTAAATAGAAAATGTAGTTCAACGTGTGGTTCTTTCCTGAAAGCAGAAAGAACTAATAAGTCATGCAGATCGCACGTGAGATGCAATGCACAGTACTTTCCAAATAATTTTGGATGCAGAACTATAAAAAAAGCCGGCAAGACGAGATAAAAACATAGAAATGTTAGAGCTTTGATATGCTTACCACGTGCAGACGAGACTGGATTTCAGTGTCGAGAGTTCAATGGCATCCATGAATTTCAACGCAGACGAAAGCCCATTAATCTTGATTATAGGTCACTACTCCGAAGAAGAGAACAGTGATGAAGGAAGATGCAAACAAGGGTTAAAATTTCTTTAAGCAAACTTTTCGTTAAAGATTCGACTACGTACTAACGTAATAATACGAAATAGTGATAGGAAAAAGAAAAGAAACAAGTTAGTAAAATCATGCAATGCATTGATTGTGATACGCTTTCCAACATACCAGAAATCATTACTCAAGTTATTACTCACGTTATCAGGACAATGGCTGTGGAATAAATCTCGCTACTGTGTCCTGACCTTTGACTCCATTTTTATGACATTAAACAGAACCGGTTCAGTATACCTCCGGAACAACATGATAAAGTTTTGTCACAATCGAAGTATTTTTACGCACGTCATGACGCATAAGAGCGATGGAATGGTTCCCGCTCCTATGTCCTGACCGTTGACCCCATTTCGTCCATTTTCAATAAGGTTCGTGCGAAGGTGGTCCCCTACCACATACTAAACTTTCATCGAAATTAAACCACTTTTACGCAAGTTATGATACATAAAGGCAATGGAATGAATCTCGCTCCTACGTTCCGACCTTTGTCCCCATTTCGCCAATTTTGAACAGGATTTGATCCCAGGTGGTCCCTGACCCCATACTACAATTTCATCGAAATCGAACCATTTTTACGCGAGTTTTCGTGAGGACGGGCAGACGGACAAAGCTGGAGCATATACGATTCTACAACCTACGGTTCGAAAGCGTAAAAAAGGAATGAAAAAGAAAACACGCAGTTTCACTGCTTTACTTCTAATTCGGTTCGCACCTACACCGAAGAGCAAAGACATCATGACCACCTGCCTAACATAACGTTGGTCCTCCACGTGCCACCAAAACAGCTCTTACCTGGCGAAGAATGGACGCTACAAGATTTTTAAAGGTGCCTTGTGGTACCTGGTACCACCACGTTACCAGCAGATCCTTTACCTCTCGTAATTTACATGGCTGAGCCGCCGTAGATTGGATTTGCTGTTCCAATACAAACCATAGATGAAATTAATTCCTGGGGAATTCGGAGGTCAGGGCAATACCTGGAAATCATCCTAATGTTCCGCGAGCTGTTCTCGAACAATTCCGGCATTGTGGCATGGCAAATTATCCTGATGAAGAAAGCACTACTACGGGGGAATACCGTTGCCATGGAAGGATATACCTAGTCTGCAATGAAGTTTAGGTAGGTGGTAGATGTCATAGTTTCCTGCCCTTGAATGACTGGATCCACGGTTTCTCAGCAGGACGTTGTCCAAAACAAGTTATTACTCACGTTATGAGGACAATGGCTGTGGAATAAATCTCGCTACTGTGTCCTGACCTTTGACTCCATTTTTATGACATTAAACAGAACCGGTTCAGTCTACCTCCGGAACAACATGATAAAGTTATGTCGCAATCGAAGTATGTTTACGTACGTCATGGCACATGAGAGCGATGGAATGGTTCCCGCTCCTATGTTCTGACCGTTGACCTCATTTCGTCCATTTTCAATAGGGTTTGTACGGAGGTGGTTCCCTACCACATACTAAACTTTCATCAAAATTGAACCACTTTTACGTAAGTTATGATGCATAAGGGCAATGGAATGAATCCCGCTCCTACGTTCCGACCTTTGTCCCCATTTCGCCAATTTTGAACAGGATTTGACCCCAGGTGGTACCCTGACCACATACTACAATTTCATCGAAATCGAACCATTTTTACGCGAGTTTTCGTGAGGACGGGCAGACGGACAAAGCTGGAGCATATACGATTCTTCAACCTAAGGTTCAAAAGCGTAAAAAAGGAAAGAAAAAGAAAACACGCAGTTGCAGTGCTTTATTTCTAATTCGGTTCGCACCTACACCGAAGAGCAAAAACATCATGACCACCTGCCTAACATGACGTTGGTCCTCCGCGTGCCACCAAAACAGCTCTTACCTGACGAAGAATGAACGCTACAAGATTTTTAAAGGTGCCTTGTGGTACCTGGTACCACCACGTTACCAGCAGATCCTTTACCTCTCGTAATTTACATGGCTGAGCCGCCGTAGATCGGATTTGCTGTACCAATACAAACCATAGATGAAATTAATTCCTGGGGAACTTGGAGGTCAGGCAATACCTGGGAATCATCCTAATGTTCCGCGAGCTGTTTTCGAACAATCCCAGCATTGTAGCATGGCAAATTATCCTGATGAAGAAAGCACTACTACGGGTGAATACCGTTGCCATGGAAGGATATACCTAGTCTGCAATGAAGTTTAGATAGGTGGTAGATGTCATAGTTTCCTGCCCTTGAATGACTGGATCCAGGGTTTCTCAACACGACGTTGTCCAAAACAAGTAAGTAAAATCATGCACTGCATTGATCATGATATGCTTTCCAACATGCCGGAAATCATTACTCAAGTTATGAGGATAATGGCTGTGAAATAAATATCGCTCAGTTGTCCTGACCTTTGACCCCATTTCGATGATATTATATAGAACCGATTCAGTATACCTCCAAAACAACTTGATAAAGTTTTGTCGCAATAGAAGCATTTTTAGTCAGGTTATGAGGATAATGGCTGTGGAATAAATCTCGCTCCTGTGTCCTGACCTTCGACCCCATTTTGATTATACACTGGTGTGCAAAAATTAAGGATGAAGAGGAGAAATTAGCATAACAGCGGAACGAGAAGGCATAATGGACCAAAAGACCACTCAGGAGATAGACTAGGGTCCGGTACGGTAGGGCATGCGCATATATGCAGCATGGCGTAAGGGGGGAGTGTCGAAAAGGTATAAAGCACACGGGCGGTGTACGCTCAGCAATTCGGTGAAAGCTATTGCACGGTGTACATCGGTTTGAACGACGTCGAGTTGCTTCCATCGTGTGATATGGTCAACAGGCAATCCAGTAGACGACATCTGGATGACTTTACCCGAGGTCGCGTCATTGGGAAGTTGGAAGAAGGTCGAAGTGTGACTACTGTGGCCGAGGAGTTCGGGATCGCTGACAGCATCGTTTCACGACCTTGGAAAGCATTTCAAACGACAGGAACAGCTGTCCGAGAGTTTAGCAGTGGTCGTCCACGAGCAACCACGGCGGCGGACGACCGGTATATTGTCTTACAGGCGAGAAGAGACAGACGCCAGACAGCGGGAGAAATCGCAAAGCACATGCAACAGACAACTGGACGTCCGTTATCGCGTTTTACCGTGGCCAGGAGGCTGCACAAAGGTGGTCTATTTGCACGATGACCAGTACGGTTTGTGCCATTAACGCCTTCTCATCGGAGACGGCGGTTTCTGTGGTGCCAGGAACACAAGAACTGGACACATCAGCAATGGGGTCGAGTTCTCTTTACGGATGAGAGCCGATTTAGTCTGACGAGCGATTCTGGACGTATACACATCTGGAGAGAACAGAGAACATGCAATCACGCCTCCAACATCATCGAAAGGGACCGGTTTGGAGATGGCGGAGTTCTCGTTTGGGGCGGTATCATGCTTGGTAGCCGTACAGACCTCCACATCTTCCAAGGAGCTTCAGTCACTGGTGTCCGCTATTGTACCGAGGTTCTCCTGCCTCACGTGCGTCTGTTTAGAGGTGCTGGGGGTTCTGAGTTCCCCTTCATGAACGACAACGCTACACCTCATCGTACAGTGGCTGTCGCAGAGCTGTTGGATAGTGAAGATATTCAACGCATGGATTGGCCCGCAATGTCCCTGGACCTAATTCCAATCAAACACGTGTGGGACCTTCTCTGGAGACGCTTGGCAGCACGTCACCAGCCACCAGCAACGATTCCGCAGCTGCGATTGGCGCTACAAGAGGAATGGGCCGCGATGCCTCAACAGCTCCTTGACAGCCTCGTCCTCAGCATGGACAGACGTTGTAAATCCTGCAACGCAGTCAGGGGTGATCATATCCCCTACTAAAGACTGGATTTTTCTTGGCAGCCGCCTGTCACATGGACGTTTCTGTCTTCTGTCCAGTTGTGCTAGAAGCTACCTTTTCAATAAAGTGTCTTTGTATCCTTTGGATTCCTTGTTTGGACGGTTTTGCTCACTTGTCCCATATTCTTACATCTTGGGGATCTTATGGTATGATTTGAGTCGATGTGGAGCACTTCTGCACGACGTTCCATTCGAAAAACCGTCTCGTCCTCAATTTTTGCACGCCAGTGCATTCAACAGAACCTGTTCAGTGTACCTCTGAAGCAACATGATAAAGTATTGTCGCAATCGAAGCATTTTTACGTACGTTATGACGCATAAGGGCAATGGAACGGATCCCGCTCCTATCTCCTGATATTTGACCCTATTTCGTCCATTTTCAATAACATTTGACCCCAGATACTAAAATGTCATCTAAAATTTCATCAAAACCACATACTAAAATTTCATCGAAATCGAAACATTTTTACGCAAGTTATGACGCATAAGGGCAATGGAATGGACCCCCTCCTGTGTCCTGACCTTTGACCCCATTCCGTCCATTTTTAATAGGGTTCGTCCCCAGGTGGTACCCTACCACTTACTAAAATAAATCGAACAATTTTTACGCGAGTTATCGTGCGGACGGACAGACGGACAAAGCTGGAGCATATACGCTTTTTCAACCTACGGTTCGAAAGCGTAAAAATAGTACCCTTCCTCCACAGGCTTGTTTTGCACTACGGTGTATCCTGGTGCCAACAGTTCCCTAGACAAACGACGCACACGTACTCGGGCGTCCACTTAGTGCAAATGGAAACAGCCGCCCTGGTGGTGCAGTGGTCTAAGCGATGGCTTCAGTACTATCATATTAGTGTCGATTGTCCTACCCTTAGACGTTATAACGTGGCAAGACGTTTTCTTTGTCGCAGATACCGTCAGTCTGTGACTGCGATATTGCAGGTCGAGTATGATACTGCAGAGACGAGTAACAGTCTTGACAGTTTTCATGCTAAGTGGTCCCCAAGTCATATCTGGTTTAATACGAATAATGGTATTGTAACACTAACCGTGTAACGTCCACGACATTTTGTTGTGGTCCGATCTCTGCCTTCGTATTGTACTGGAGCGTTTTTTGGTTTTTTGGGGTTTTTTTGCACTATGTTGTGAGTATTTTTGTATATTTACGCAGGTTAGTTGCCCGACGAAGTGTTCGGCATAACCTCTTTCCCCATAAATTACTGTTGGGTAATATGTCGTTTTATTTGACTACCTGGTTACGTTTCTCTGTTCAATTTCATAAAGTTAGTGTCTTATGAATTGTTCTGCTTCATTGAGTGTCACGTGAGAGTATTTTATGTTATTACGTTGCACCGTCATGTGCTGTTAAGGTTTTTCCTAATCATTCGCGTTTATAACTGAATTTTGTATTTATTGTTGGGGAAAATTGAATGCTTGAAGTTGCTTGCACTGTCTAGCGATAACATAATGGTCTTTTTTTCTGCATTATCGAACCCATAGTGGTTAATAAGAATTTTACTATGTCTGAAGTTTTTTTTTCAGTTGTAGTATTTGTCTTTGCAAGCCTATTGTTAAAGTGACAGACTAATTTAGCTATTTAGTTTTTGTCTAGCAATAAGTACTTTCTCTGTATGAAAATGACGGTTTCTTTAAGATAATGTAATGCTCATTTGTTGTAATGCCATGCAGTTTTCTGTACTTCTACTTTACGATTCTTCCCATTGAATTTAGCAACATTTGCAATATATCCTGTACATTGAATTTTTGTATTTATCACGTCTGAATGATGAGTCCTTTTTGTTTGTTTGTTGCATCTAATGCTACGAGATTTTTACTCACCTACTTTTTCCGCAACTTGTTGATGAAAAACGTCTGTGTTTATAGATTGAGAAGTAGATGATTTTTGTTTTCAAGTGAAACTGATTCGTATGTATAATGTGTTTTTTTGTTGCGAATTATGTTGCTCATAGTCTCACTTAGCGATATTTTTTCTTTTATGTAATATTGAGGTACTTACAGACAGACAGAAGAGCCTATTTTTGTATTAGAAGCAGCGTACCCGCTTTAAGCAGGTTTTTTAGAGTTAAGGTTTACGCTTATTTTGGTTCATGTTTCTTAATGAATTAATATGTCTGTCGTAAAATATAGTTTTACAGCCTGGCAGAAAAAAAACAGTATATCATGTTGTTAGTGGTAGCGTACATGTTACGAGCAAGGTTTTTTTTTTCCTGGCTTGATGTTTTTTTTTTTTTTTCATGAATGACATGCTTAAATATTTTTAACTTTGTGCGGCCTTTGACAATGTTCAGTTTTACAGATTTTGTGTTTTGTTTAATTTTAATGTTCATTATTGTAAATTACCTGGTGCTTTTTTTTTTTTTTTTTTTTTTTTGGCTTTCTGTGGTAGACGGAGAATGTTAAATTGATCTCGTTTCTGTGTTCTGTCATTGTAATTTCGCAATACTGTATGTTTGTTGAGTCTTTTTGTCTTCCGTGTAAAATATGCCAAAATGGCAAGTGTTCCCGGTGAACTTACTGTAAATATTGTTTATATGGTTTTATGGCAATAAAGATATTTTGAAGTTCTGATCAGTCGTCCGAGATGGGTCCGGGTTCGAATACCGGTCAGGCATGGATGTTGTGTTTGTCTTACATCGCTGGTTCTCTCCCTTCCCTGGTACCAGTGGCCCGAAATTAGGGACGGGCGACTGCTTGTAGCCCCCAATCAAAAAAAAAATGCAAACTAGATTAATCGGACTATACGACCTTCTTCCAATCATTCAAAGTCCAATTTTAATGTTCACGTGCCCATTGCAAACCCTTTCGACGGTGAACTGAGGTTTGCATGGGCACTAGGAGCTGCCTACGGTTATGCAGTTCCATTTTCTTTTTTTTTTTTTTGATTGGAGGTTTAACGACCGCCGTGAGCAACTCAATGGGCTATAAGCAGTCGCCCGTCCCTAATTTAGGGTCACTGGTTCCAGGGAAGGGAGAGAGCCAGTGCCGTAAGACAAACACAACATCCATGCCTGACCGGGATTCGAACCCGGACCCCTTACGGACGAATGATCAGAGGCCAACGCCTTAGACCACTGCGCCACCGGGGCGGCAGTTCCATTTTCAGTAGAGTTTAGTGTACTTTGCGTTGTGACACATTACTTCCGTCCCAGCATTCAAATTACCAGCGAACTGCGCCACAGTAACCCTTCTGTTGGCTCGTTACATGCTGGATAATCTTCACTCAGGTCTAGCATCGATATGCCGTGGCTAGCACATACATTTCCAACAGTTCGTGGTTTCTCTTCACGGAACGCTTTTGAAATTACTAACACAAGCCTTGCGAGACAGCAAGGCTTGTGTCTTTCACAATCCTTGCTGTCTCGGAAATGCTCTGACTCAGTCTAGTGGACATTATAATTTGGCTTGTGTAAAAATCCCTTAAGTCCACTGCCTTTCCCATCTGAAGAAGAAGAATGACACTGATTAACGGAGCTCAGTATCAGGTGTTATTTACACCATTTAATGACCTTAACACGCTCCGTCGTTTACCTGCAGTTCCTTCGATCTGCATAAAACGCGCTAGTCATAATGTTTTGCTCCTCTGTGTATGCTTGGATCGCAAAAGGCGACTGAGTACATATTACGATTGTTTTCAGTTTAAAATAATTAAAAGCAGCAATGCGCAGAACCTAAAGTTACATAAAGTACGCTACCTGCCAAATGTTAAGTACAAGGCACAAACGTGAGCATTGCATACAAAACAACAGAGGAAATTTTCACTGTGGTGATCTTTTCAAACAAGTAAATGTCAAAATTAATAAAAAATTATCTAACTAAAATACTGTAAATGCTAACTAATTAAAAATTATCTAACCAATACATTACAGTTCACGCCAATTAACCACTATAAATCACCCATGGGAAAAATTATCATGGGAGTACCACAGGGTTCTACACTTGGACACATGCTTTTTAACATTTTCATAAATGATATTTTTTTAAGTATCAAAAAACATACAGCTAACACTTTATGCTGACGATACCGCAATTCTGTTCACAGGACAGGATAGTACACAAATAATTAACCGCTATAATAATCAAATAATTAAATGTCATGACTGGTTGACTTCTAATGAACTTATTGTAAATACAGTTAAAACCAGAGCTGTGCTTTTTACAAGACAGAATCCAAACCAATATCAAGATATAACTATTTACTGTAACAATAATAAAGTTCTCATAATGAATTATTTCACCTATTTAGGAGTAACTCTAAAACATAATAACTTAAAATGGGATGGACATATAGAACAAACTATTAATAAAATATCCCGAAACATAGGAATAGTTAGCCGAGTACTTAATAATCTTACCTACAAAACCCTTCAGTTGTTATACCACTTATGAATACACATTTTAACTATTATCTATCCTGTTGGTGATAAAAAACGCAAACTAACGTTAAGAAATTCTAAGCACTCCAGAATAAATTTATTAGATTATTATACCTTAAACTAAATACTAATACTAATAATACACTTTATCTAAATATTTATAATTGCATGCGAGTCGATGTCAGTAAACATAATATTCTGAATATAAAACATTGTACCAAATATGTTTAAAAGGGTTAAACAGAATATCAATGCATAGATATAAATTTTAATCTCCATAAATATATAACCAGAAAGAGATTTCAGATAGAGCCATGCTTGCCTAGAAAACAACAAAGGAAACAAAGTATCAACTATCAGGGACCAACTTTTTGGGATCTTTTACCTGAAGAACTAAAACACATTAACAATTATAATTTGTTTAAAAAAAGACTAAAAACATACTTGTTTAATTTATTAAAAAAAACTCAAATTACTATATGACATTTCAATCCCTTTTTAATTGCTACTAATATCTACTAAAAACTGCTGATCTACTGTATGACCTGCCTACTATGTACCTTAACTCTTTGACAAGTTTTACCTAACTTGTATCTATCAAGTAGGGAGATCAGGGCTATAAATCAGGTCATTAAAGACATTTTCCCCGATTTCCCTGGCTGTTATAATAATTACTTATGTTACACTCAAATATAAATATAAACTTGATGTAAAGTATGATGTAACAAGCTAAAACAATAAAATTGTTGTTATTATTATCATTAAAAAACACTGGACAACGATTCGCGCATTGAGTAATATAAAGTCAGGGTGCCCGATAAAAAGAGTGCTGTCCATTGGAAGATATCAGTACAACGAAAAACGTTGAAGCGCAAATCACTTCCCTAAGATTATTGTGGGAGGGTGTGGGTGATAAGGATCACCGTGAACAAATCATTGGGCTATAAACAGTTGCCCGTCTCTAATTTAGGACCACTGATTCCAAGGAAGGGACAGAACCAGGACCATAAGACAAACAAAACATCCATGCCTCACCGGGATTCAAACCCGGACCCATCTCGGACAAATAGTCAGAGCCAGTGCTTAGACTACTGCGTTACCAGGGCGGCCGGCTGGGTGTTATGAGAGCTGACTTCTGACCATTCTTCCGAGCTGTGCCCGAGTTCGAGCTTCGGTTGAAGCATAGAATATGTGTTTGTCCGATGGAGCTGGTTCTGACCCTTCACTGGAAGCAGTGACCTTAAATTTGAGACAGACGACTACTTATGTCACTCAAAGTTGCTCATAGTGGACACTAAATACCATAAACAAAAACAGCGTTTTCCTTGTCTTGTTATAAAGAAGATGTCTGGAAGTTTCAGAACAGTGGAGAGTCACTGGGATCAGAGGCCGGACAATCAATCAAGGAGGTGTTTCTTGGTGTTAAAAATACTGCGATCTCATGGTTCTAAAACCAGTTTCAAACAAGAAAGATGACTAATTATTATTAGTCATTTTTCAAAAATTCCGAACCGAACCCCAAAAGCGTCGTTTCTGAAATTGAGAGCATAATTTCGCGAGTTCCGGAAGACACCAAAGATGAACTATGCCAACTGTGCTTCACTGAGCTGAGATCGAGGTACACTCATAAACAAACGCTTGGTATTTTTAAAATTCCGAGGGTGATTTTGAATCTTCGAAATGACAGCTGAATAGTGTTGACGCTAACTGTCAAATCCGGCCAGATAGCTATCATGGACACAGCGGATTTTAATAAGAAACTAGCGGATCTTATATCCGATTCTCGATCCTCTGTCTTACGAACGAACTCTCTAAATTCTTGGGTTGCACGGGTACAACGAGGTGCAAGACTACCTGCTCTTCCGGAAGATCTCAGGAAAGCCGCCAAATTACCGCCGGGCCCTCAGATCCCAAACCTCTTTGGAAGACTTAAACACCACAAGCCCGGCAATCCATTGAAACAGATTGTGTCCAGAAGGACCGCACCGACCTACCATTTAGAAAAGGCATTATCCAGATTCCTGACTGGTCATCTACCTGAAATGGACTTTGTATTAACTTCTATAGATTTTATCACGAAAATCAAGCAACTCACTGTTGAACCACATTATATTATCGGCAGTTTCGACGTGGTATCCCTTTAGCCATTGGTCACCGTGCCGGAAGCCTTCAGAATATTATCAGAGGCCATTTCTAATCCATCAGTCTATTCGCAGGAATCTTGCCTCAGCATCTACAAATGAATGGACTTGGTCTCAAATTCTAGCTACTTCAGTTTCCAAGTGCAAGTGTATAAACAAGTTAATGGCGCTTCGATGGGATCTTCGCCTTCAGCCGTCCTCGCGGAAGTAATACTTCACCCCATTAAGCAATATATATCCACCAACATCAAACCAAAGCCTACCACCTGGTTGCGATATGCGGACGACGTATTTTTCAAATGGCCTCACGGAAAGGAGACTCTCCCATCTTTCCTAGATAAAGTCAATTATATACACCCTACGATCAATTTTACTATGGAACTTGAGCGTGGTGAAACCTTACCTTATCTCGACGTGTTAGTGAGAAAATCGCATGATGACCGCCTTCGTATGGAAGTCCATTATTAACCCACCTCCGTTCCCAACTTGATACTCAGCAGTTTATTCTGCCCTTATGATTACAAGACGGCTTTCTTCCGTTCTCGAATTAGAAAAACCTTCGCAGTCTCCTCCGATGCTCGTTCCAGAAAATCCGAACTGAAAAACATCGTCAAATTAGCCACTGAGGCAGGATATAAACAACATTATGTTATCATATATAATGTGGTTCATACGTCAAACCAGAAGCATAACTTTATCGAAAAAGCCAGCACCAGCCGTGCCAATCTTTCTACTCCGCAACTTCGCTACCTGGGCTCTATTCCCTACATACCAAAAGCTTCCTATCAACTCAAGAACGCGCACAAGAGGATGAGCTTCGGTGTCAGCACAAGGTCACCGGCATCTTTTTATGCGATGCTTACGAGAAATATTGACAAGCCCTCTTTTATCAATGAAGCAGGTGTCTATCATCCCACTACAAATCCAGGCGGCTCCAGGCGATACTACATCGGAATGACCAAACGTTCGTTTGGAATTAGAATCAATGAACATAAAAGGGATACAAAAGACGGTAGAATAACAACTGCCCTATCAAGAGAGGTCAAATTCAAGTCCGCTGATCCTATGTGGAATGATATAAAGAAATTAGTTTCATACTCTACACCTAAATCTATTGCCATTCGCGAAACCTTGGAAATCTTGACCAGCAGCGAGGCATGCAATGATAGCGTCTTTCTCGAGTTGCCACGCATTTGGAACCAATTCTTCAAATAATGCTATGTTTTCTACTACGGTACCGCGTGCCCAATCAACGTGACCTCGTTTCTTCAAATGACTGATCACATTTGCGCCTATTCAGTTATTGTCTAGTCAAGTCACCGCGTTCAAATTGTCGAAGTGTTCTATTATCCAGCTTCCACGCAACGGATATGAAGCTGACGCAATACATCACGTTCGCAATGGCTTATAGGTAGTTTGCACAACGTAGCGCTCTGCCGTCAGTCCAGTTGATGCCAAGGTCAAATAAACACGGGGGCTCCGCTGCGAGATTGCGCCATTGTCGAACAACGCGTCGTTGTGAGATTACTTAAGGCGGATAGAGTGAAACCTGATGAAATTCGCAGAAGGATGTTGGCTCAGTACGGAAATGTAAACAGCATGACTCAACGAAAAGTTTAAGAATGCATAGAAAGGTTTAAAGAGGGGGATGAACAAAGTTAACCGACGAATCTTTATCTGGCTGGTCATCAACATCGCGCACACAAGCGGCTTGATCCGAGAAGACAAAGGGATTACGTTGTATGCTGTAGCTGCACATTTGGATATAAGCTATGGAACTGCACATGCCATAATGCATGATGACTTGGGGTATCGTAAAGTTTGCGCAACATGGGTACCCAAAGAACTTACTGATCTGCATAAGCAACAACGCGTCAGATCCGAGTGTTTTGGAGTGGATTGTCACCGGCGACGAGACATGGGTTCATCACTGCGAACCTGAAAACAAGAGACAAAGCATGCAGTGAAAATACACGTCTTCTCCAGTAAAGAAGAAATTCAAACGGCAGCTCTCCCCCAAGAAAATGATGCTGACCTTCTTTTGGGACATAAAAGGTCTTACTCTGGAGCATTTTCAGGAACACGGACAAACAGTTACCAGGGCAACGAACTGTACTATGCTTAGAGAGAAACTGAAACCTGCAATTTTCAGCATAAGAAGAGGAATGCTGTCAAAAACAGTCTTGGAGGCAACGCAACAACTGCGATTTGTACGTCTTCCACATCCACCTAACGTAACTGATCTCGCGCTATGCGATTGTCACGTCTTCTGTCAATTTAAAGAGGCTCTACACGGTCGCAAGTTCACCTCTGATGATGAAGTTAAGGAAGCGGTGTAGACTTGGATTCGGGAGCAGCGAAAGCTTCTTCTCTCAAGGAATAAAGAAGATAGTGGAGCGATACAAGAAGTGCATCGTCCGGCACGGGGACCACGTGGAGAAGTGAGATAACCGTTACGCTCATTTGTTCACAGTTACCGGTATTAAAGGGCATGTTGCCTTCATACGTTTTTGTTCTCTCTCGTACCTTCCATTTTGTGCTTTCAGCTCATAATTCGGAAAAGCAAAGATTTTTCGCTAACGTATTTCTCACCCCTGGATAGACTGAACTTGTGTAGCAATTAGGCCTTCTACTCTCTGATTTTTCCCTTTCTTTTCTTTTCAGATGAAATTTCACAAGTTCAAAAAATGAAAATGAGAGAGTTCATTTTCTGCATAACAAAAACGTTTGCAATAGTTCAGGGTAGAGGGTCCTCAGAAGAAGCGACTGTTTGTAAGTGGGACAGGGTTACCAAAACGATAGAAAGCACAGAATTAGATCACCAGGAGCAGGACTGGCGTGAAAAAACAATTACGTATGAACTGATTCTTAATTTCCCTTTTTTTGATCCCGTACATCTGAAGACGCTTATGTATATGGGCGTCAGCAAACTACGTATCCTCATGAAAACTCATGATGACAGGAGTTCCAGGAAAACACTGTACTTTAAGAGGACACGTCATGAAAGCGTTTGCACCTGCATAATATCATGTCGCTCGCTTTCGAAGGATCAGCATTCTCCAATGAGCTCACTCCTTTGGTCGATAAGCTCCTCCCCAAATCATCATATTGTTTTTTCCAGAAATGCTGTATTCATCTTTCCTGAAGCAGTTGTTTTTGAAAATATCTTCAACTGGATGGTAAGTGCATTTCCTTTTCATTGCACCGCAAAACTCGTGCGTACTAAACCTCTTATATTAGAATTTCGTATCATCACATGACTTTAAGAATGTTGATTATCATATGCTGTTTACGGTTAATTTTTGTTTCTAATCTGTGCTTAGAACAGAGTGTGTACGAGATCAAGAAAGTGGACATGAATTTTCAGCATTGAAAAAAAATGTGTGTTTATGCTACTATCACTTCATCTGTTCTCATAATCTCTTTTATTCCAAATCATTACTTCTAAAAAAATCGATGGAAACAAATCTATTTTCCATCGGGTACCTTTTGCCATAAAGGCCATTTTGCATCCATTTAACATTGCAAATAATGCGCTTTTCCCTCTAGGAGTGGAAAATGTATGTTGCATTCCATCCGCTATCTCTGCTTCCAAAATATTCAATTGCATTTTTTTTTTTTACATCTCAGAGCTTCCACTATAAACAATATTTTGCATATGTTTTCTTTTAACTTTGTTCGTGATAAAGTCAAGTGGGGCAAAACTCCTTTTATGCTGATCACGATCCCGAATGCATCCCTAATTTGCAACGGTTTCACGAGTGTCAAAAATCTGATTAAGAAAACGCTTTTCTGGTCATATATTTATGTGAAAAACATTAGATACAAACTTTCTCCACAATGTAATGTACGCTTTTCTTGTCGATGCGTAAAGGTATGTTCTGCTTCTCCAACTACCTCCGCTTCTAAAATTTTATTTTTCATTTTGAAAAATTCTTTTTACGTCTGATACCATTCACTAATAGGAATGCTTTGGTGCTAATTGGCGATTTCTAGTTGCGCCATCTCTCTCTTTCTATTTCTCCCTTTCCCTTTCTATTTCTGTTTGTCTGTCGGTCTCTTTTTCCTCTCTTTTTCTACCTCTCTCTTTCTCCCTCCCTCTCTCTCTTTCTCTCTCTCTCCCTCTCTTTTTCTCTCTTTTTCTCTCTTTTCTGGTCATATATTTCTGTGAAAAACATTAGACACAAAGTTTCTCCACAATGTAATGTACGATTTTCTTGTCGATGCATTCTGCTTCTCCAGCTACCTCCACTTCTAAAATTTCATTTTTCATTTTGAAAAATTCTTTTACGTCTGATACCATTCACTAATAGGAATGCTTTGGCGCTAATTGGCGATTTCTAGCTGCGCCATCTCTCTCTTTCTATTTCTCCATTTCAGTCTCTATTTCTGTTTGTCTGTCGTCTCTTTCTCTTTATCTCTTTCTCTCTCTCTCTCTCTCTTTCTGTTTGTCTGTCGGTCTCTTTCTCTTTATTTCTTTTTCTCTCTCTCTCTCTCTTTCTCCCTCTCTCTCCTTTTCTCTCTCTCTGTAAAGCAAACATATGAATGGACCATCCTTGTATTAAACTAAGCAATTCGCAAGTCTTACTACACACATTGTGATGGATTAGTTTTGACTTCATTGTGTATTACAGAATTTTTTTTTTTTTTTTTTTTGATTGGAGGTTTAACGACCACCGTGAGCAACTCAATGGGCTATAAGCAGTCGCCCGTCTCTAATTTAGGGTCATTGGTTCCAGGGAAGGGAGAAAGCCAGTGCCGTAAGACAAACACAACACCCATGCCTGACCGGGATTCGAACCCGGACCCCTTACGGAAGAATGATCAGAGGCCAACGTCTTAGACCACTGCGCCACCGGAGCGGCACAGATTTATTCAATGGAAAGCTTCTTATTAACAGAACCTGATAAAAAGAGTTGAATCAGATGCAAACTAAATTGGTTAGAGAAAATTTCGAGTCTCACTGGATCACAGTGCAGTGGGTCTTAAGTGGTAATCGGAAGATATACCACGACAGTGGTTACTGTACCACCTTTTCTTTCTTTCCTTTTAAAATGGACTTCAATTTAAAATAGAGGGAATCTAAACCCTTCTCTAAGAAAAAAGATACCTAAAAAATTCCCATAAAGAAAAAATTAAAAGTTTAATTTGAAACTTAGCAGGTTCAAGAAAGGCGTAGCACAAGGCTCTTTGCATCAGTAAAAGAAAACTCATATGGTGAACTCAGAATATCTCAAATAAATAAAAGTAAAAATCCTAAGAAAATGCCAAAGTTCCAGCCCAAGTTCCAGCAGAACATCGTGATATGGCAAGGTGTTTCGCGGTATCTAAATTAAAAAGAAGTCTAATGAATTTTAAAAGCAGGAATTTTGATGAAAAGAACATTAAGAAAAGTGACAATCAATTTTTTAAAGTTTCAGAGAACCTTCAAAATGATTCTAGAATATCGATTAATCTAATCGACAAATCTAATCAGATTGACATTATGAACAAGAGTGATTATATTAGAAAACTTAAAGAATTTGCTGATCCATGGGACTCAATTCTGCATTCGATGAAATCCTTTAAACAGCATAATACGGAAATGATTATGACGGTGCGAGCAGAATAAATTCAATGATCACGTGAAACGCTGTGTTATGCACGATTGAAAATAATCATTTAATCGTGCAAAACACAGCGTTTTACCTGATCATTGAATAATACGAAAAGTTCAAGCTCTAACCAGGGACAAAGATCTACCGGAAACTATTAGAAAAAATCTACGAAGCTTCCTCCTGGCCCTATAATTCCACCACTCTTTGGAGGATTAAAAAATCTAACTTGGATCTACCCTTAAACCTATAGTAGCAAAATACAAGTTTCCTATGTACATATTAGAAAAATCCCTAGCTAAATTTTTCTCTGAACATTTGAAAAACTCCGATTACGTAATCAACTAAAAAAAAAAAGAATTTGTGGAGCATGCAAAAAGATTGACTATATTTCCTCTATGCCAATACAAGAGGTTGTTAAAATTCTTGAAGAAATAAACGTCACTTCCCATGAATCCACACCGGCCCAAGAGTGGTCAATTCTTCTGGCAACATGCCCAGCTCACTGCCATTTCAATAATTTTACTCTGATCATGATGTCTTCCACTCTTGTCGTTTTCCTGATCCACGAGTTCCTCTTCTTATCTTTCCTGATTACATCAAGCATAAGTTAATGTACACTCAAAAATTATGTTTCTAAAATTAAAAAAGGACATCTACATTGCTGGGATGCTTATGATGGTTCTTTCCTTTTAAATGAATGCTGAACAGATACTTTGATATTAAAAAAAAATCTTTTTTCATGGGGATTAATCAACTAAAATGTGTATGAGTTTTGCTCTATTTTCTTTACAGTGTGAGTTCCGTTTACATTGTTAACTGAGACTTCTGTTTTTCATTTCCTGTATGTTTTTTCTGTTATTGGTGAAGATTGAAGTTTTTCTAGGATTCTAGAAAGCGACATATTTTTTCAATTTTGGGGTTTTTCGTTGCGAATATGTGCAGATAATTCAAATAGCTCCCCAAATCAGATTTTTTTTGTTGGTGGTATTTCATTATCTAGCCAACTTAGAACATTCTTTTTTTCCGTTATTCAAAAATCTCTAATACACAAACAAAAACATCATTAGAAAGAGCAAATGATATAATACCTGATATTCTCGGTACATAAAAAAACTGTCGTAAAAACATTAAACACAAAACAAAATATGGTGAGCTAACTAGAGATTCTTCTTAGTAATTTCCTGGACGCGGTCATGTAAAACTATGCAATATCGTGGCATTCGAAATTTGAATCTTTTCCGTCAGAAGTCTTTTTTGTCACAAAATCAAACGTATCGTTTATACACTATATTGACAAAAGTCACCGGACGCCTAGAAGAGAAACACAACATAGCATTTATTGACATGCATTAGTACAGTGTCGGTCAACCTTTGGTCTTAATGAATTTACTGACCCTTCGAGACATGCTTCCGACAAGGTTTTGGAACACAACGATAGGTATGCGCTTCCATTGAGTACATAATGCTGCCGCTAACTGTTGCTTAGTAGTAGGCCTTGGTTCCAAACTTCTTACGCGGTGCTCTAATTCATCCCATAGGTGCTCTGTAGGATTAAGACTAGGACTGTGTGCAGGCCAGTCCACACACGATACGGAATTATCGTCAAACCACGCCGTAACAGCCCTTGCTTTATGGCTCGGTGCATTATCCTGCTGGTACCAACAAGGCTCGGTTCCATAGTATTGCCACAAAGTTGGTAGGGCATAATTGTCCAGAATATCAAGATAGACGTGCTGGTTAACAGGTTTATCGATGATAACCAATGGGCCGGAACCATACCACAAAAAAAAAAAAAAACCCACACGAGTACACTGCCAGCTCCAAACTTGACGTAGGAACAGTACACTGTGGCAAATAGAGTTCCCCCGGATGCCGCCATACTCACACACAGCCATCAGACTGATGGATTGTGTATCTGGATTCATCAGTCCATAGGACCCGTGTCCATTGATCTACGGTACACAATAAATGTTCTTTACGCCATGCTAAACGACGAGTAGCACTGCAAGTGGAGATGAAAGGCTTATGAGTAGCCGCACGACCACGGTAACCGATGGAATGAAGTTCTCTGCGAATGGTACGTGTACATACTAAGGTTCCAGCATTTTTACTCATCTGTACATTGAGCTCTTGTGAAGTACTCCGTCAATTAGCTGCAACGACACTTCTGAGGCTTTGACGTCCTCTGTCACTGATTTTATTTGGTCTGCCGGCACGTTTTGCTGCTTCAGGCACGCCATGTGTCTTCCACTTATTCAGTACATCCAAAACAGTTGACTTGGGTATGTTTAAACGCCTTAATATTTCTCTTATGGACAACCCGCTAATACAACACCCAACAATCTTTCCTTTATCAAGGTCAGTCCTCTCCCGCCGCGACATGTTCACTCAACCTCACAGTGCCATATGAACGCGGTCAGTTGCAGGCTTGTCTTTTACCGTTTGCAGCTATACCTCGCATCTTAACAACGCAGAGGATCTGTTCATTTGCTTTTGAAGGGTGTCCGGTGACTTTTGTCAATATAGTGTATATTGATACAAAAATTAATTTCAAATTAGATGTCAGAAAGGAAGAAATTCTCCTTATTCAAGGCATTGTTGCACACGAAAATTTTTAAATATGATTTATCTCGACCGATGTAAAACGCTACAGTTAGCAAGGAGATGTTCTGCTTGAATATTGGTGTATAAATTTTTATTCTATCTTCACCTCAGGATGAATATTAATATCTCGTTTACTGGATGTGAAAAGAAAAAGAAAAACGCTAATTCAGGATTGGTATTACAGCTTAGTTGCTGGTTTTTATCTCGAATTGCATGATCAACCGGACACTTTTTTTATCTCTAATTTAACCTTCTTTTTGAGTTTCTACTCTTATGTAAATGTTCTTACTTTTACGTTTAATTTTCCTTCAAACCACTCATCTCTTCCCTTAATTCCATATTTCGTTTTGACAATACTGACAGGGATTCAAAAGGTAAATGAAACGTCGTCTAGAGCAAATAACAAGTAGAAAGCAAAGAGATTGTAAAGATTGCGTTTATACTATCGTTAGAGGAAGTACTGGCCGTTAACTGGAAATCCCGAAAGCGTCAAGCTTGTACAGCGGAAACCCAAAATATGATGACCACCTGGGTAATATGATGTTGGTACTCCAGGTACCACCAAAACAGCTGTTAACCGACGAGACATGGATGCTACAAGATTTCTAAAGACGTATTGCGATATATGATATCACCACGTTACCAGAAGACCCTTTAATTCTTGTAAGTTACGTGGCTGAGCCGCCGCATATCAGATTTTCTGTTCCAACTCAAACCATAGGTGAGATTAATTCCTGGGGAATTTGGACGCTTGGGCAATACCTGGAAGTCTGCCTAATGTTCCGCGAACGATTCTAGAACAATCTGGGCAATGTGGGATGGCACATTATTCTGATGAAAGTAGCACTACTAGGGAAGAATACCGTTACCATGGAAGGATATACCTAGTCTGCAATGAAATTTAGGTGGGTGGTAGACGTCATAGTTTCTTGCAGATGAATGACTGGCTCCAGGGTTTCTCAGCAGGACGTTGTCCAAATTAATACATTTCCTCCACCGGCTTGTTTTTGTACCGCGGTGCATCCTAGTGCCAATACTTCCCCCAGGTAAACGACGCACACGTAGCCGGCCGTCCACATGGTGTACCAGGAAACGATATTCATACGACTTTCTTCCAATCATTCAAGGTCCAATTTTGATGATCACGTGCCTATTGTTGGAGCTTTCGACGGCAAACCAAGGTTAGCATGGGCACTCGGAGTGGCCTGGGACTACGCAACCCCATTTTCAGCAGGGTTCGATGTACTATTTGTCGTGACACATTACTCCAGTCACCAGCATTCAAATTACCAGCTAGTTGCGGCATAGTATCTCTTCTGTTGGCTGGTACCATACGGGATTGCCTTCTCTCACCTCTAGTATCGATGAACTGTAGTCGACCCTCACCTTGTCTACGGTTCGTGGATTTTCCTCTCCTCGGTTCACTTTTTGAAGGTACTGACCACGGTTGCCCTTGAGCACCCCACAAACCTTGCCATCTTGGAAATGCCCTTGCCATCTGGGAAATGCCCTTGCCATCTTGAAAATGTCCTTGCCATCTGGGAAATGCCCTTACCCAGTCGTCTGGCCATTACAATTTGTCGTTTTTCAAACTCCCTTAAGTCCCTTTGCCTTTCCCATCTGAAGAACAAGAGTGACACTGATTAACAGAACTCAGTATCAGGTGTTATTTACACAATTTCATGACCTTCACACTCGCTGTCGTTTACCTGCAGTTGCTTCGATTTGCATAAAGACGCGCTGGTCATAATGTTTTAGCTCTTCATTACATGTAATTGCTGCTGCATACTATTGATAATACATCAAGTTCCGCAATAGTGTGATTTCTACAGTTGGACCGAATAAAGAGTTTGGATTTTACCGTAAGATGTTCTTATTCGTACAAACTTCGGGCGTTTTGTATGATGTTAGACCTAAGCTAAGCTGATAACTAAACCTGCTACGTCGAAATGTCGACTCTGCATGGATATGCTGAACTCTCTCAAAAATTTGATAGTGAAGGGGTTGCGCGAGCAATCCTGCCAGGCTACGACAAATCTTACACCCGGAAAGGGTCGGTCCAGGGATCGGCTATGTTCTGCTGCCCCCGCTGGACCACCACTTCCCACCACTTTACGATAGATATCCCACTCCCACCGTGCGACGTGCTTATGGACCGGGGATCTACACTGCTGGCCACCCAAAATGCAACACCACGAAGGACACGAGATAGCAAAGCCAGATTTACTGGACACATAACAACAGATACAAAGATGAAACAGTTGACCTTACAGGCCCGTGCAACTTGCGGAACACGCAGACATCCATAGTTCGTGCTGCCCCCATGGCTGACAATAACGGCCGGTACACGCCGCGGCATTGAACGAAAGAGACTTTGGATGTGCGCTTGGGGTATGTCGGTCCAGGCTGCTTCCACACGTTGCCACAGTTCATCAGGCGTAACCGCGGGTGGTACTTGCCAGGCCACTCGGTTGCCGATCAGCGACCAGACGTGTTCGATGGGCGACATATCGGGAGAACAGGCGGGTCACGGCTGTAGTGACACCTGGAGGGCCGTGAAGAATTGTTGCATGATGCGTGCCACGTGCGGGCGCGCATTGTCCTGTTGAAACGTGCCCGCTGACAGGTCCTGAAGGTAAGGGAGGACTACAGGCTCCAAAACATTGGAGATGGTGCGGTGGCTGTTAAGTGTACCGGCGATGCGTACCAGAGGGGTGCGGGTGTCATATCCAATTGCGCCCCAAACCTTAACGCCAGGCGACGGTCCGGAATGGCGATGCATAATGCATGCGTCACACAGTCTCTCACCGCGGTGCCGCCACACACGGATCCGACCATCGTGGTGTTGCAGGCAGAAGCGGGATTCGTCGGAGAAGACAATGTCGTGCCATTCCGTAGTCCAGGTGCGGCGTTCAACGATCCGCTGCAGCACTCGCCGGTGGTGTAACGTCAATGGTAATCGGAACAATGGGCACCGTGCGACAAGTCCCCGTTCCTTCAGACGACGTCGAACGGTACGTGCTGATACAGGTTGTTGCGCAACACACCCTAATTCCTGCGCTAACGTTCGTGATGTGGCGGTGCGAGCCGTCAATACCCGCCGCACAACATGCCTGTCCTCTCGTTCGGTGGTGTGCCGCGCCTGCGGCAATCGCTCACGTCGGTCCGTCCGTCCCTCATGCACCCACAGAATCCATACTCGCCTCACTGTGGCTGGATGTCGTCCCACACGGGCGCTGATGTCTCGGTACAATAAACCGCTGTCGCAATAAGCCACTATTCGTCCTCTGTCGAACTCCGAAACGTGCTGGAATTCTGCGACGAGGCATCAGGAAGCTTCCCACGCACATGTCCGGCAGTACAAAACACTTCCACTACTTACACCCCGCCTTCTGTGAACCCTTCTTATAGTGCTTCTCGGTGGCGTGCTGAGCACACATGATTTGCATATGCCCTGCAATGCTAATCGTTTGCTTGTCCCTCGCGGGCGACGCCTGCTACGAATTTCAGGCCAATCGGATGCTTCCTTCTTGGTGCTGCATTTTGGGTGGCCAGCAGTGTAATTTTGCGACTGGCTGGGAGATCAATTCACCAGCGCGATGGAGTTTAGGGACCGAAGTTCATTTTTGGTGTTTAGACTAAAATGAAAGTACAAACACATTTATTTGCACTGAGGGTCTCATGCATTAGAAAACCAATCCATTATTTCCACGAGCCCTCTCACAGAGATTAAAAATAGAAATATTTACATTGATATTTACAAAGTCCATAGCACAAGGGCGTGTGCTGCGGTGATGATTTTGTGCCGGAATCATCGCTCTCCTCTTCATTGCAATCTTCAGTCTCCAACCATCAGCTATTCTTGCTTCACGCCGAGGTCTTGGACCAACTCGACGAGTTCCTGTCGCCCTCTGGGATGGGCGAGCAGGATGTAGAGTTGCCTCGTTTTTTTCAGTTCTGGAGCGTGGACTTTTCTCCGATCTGCAAGAGAAACGCATTCAAGAATCATGTGGGCGATTTCTGCGGACTGGGCCCCGCATCCGCACGCTCGTTCCTTCGCTAGCTGGTTCGCTCTCTCATCTCCAATGCTTTCGACGTGGAAAGAACTCACCGTACTACCTGCTGTCTCTACCAGAGACTTTATTTCTCTGACGAGGACAATCTTGCTTCTGAATTGGCTAAGCGCTTCTAATGCCGCTTGGGATGTTAGATCTAAGATATTTGTTCAAGAAATAATTTGGTAAAGACATAGATCAATCTTCAAAATTCAAAACATTATAGGGAAGGGAGGGGTTTTTTTTCCACAGCATTTTTTTTTCAGAAAATTTCCGAAGGGAAGGAATTTTTACCTATGTAAGGAAGTGCATGAAAATAAAATGTTCCCTGTGAATGAATGGGAGAGCACACCCTACGTTCACCAGGATCGAAGTCACGTGTGTTCGTAATAAATTTATTACTTTCTAATTAAACGATTTTTCCTATATAGTGGAAGGTTCAATTTTTATCGATAGTGGAAAATTGTGATCTACTTTCTTAAAATTCGATTTGAACAGAGTGCCCAAATTTTTATTCAATACCTAAAGCAGTTCGAGCGAATAAAGGGCGATTTTTAGTACGAAATAGATACACGTTTTAAACTTTATGCTTGCATTGCATTATTTATTTCCGAACGGTGGAGGCGCTAAAAATCGCGATTGAAAACATATGAAGGCATAATGAATATCTAAATCAAAAGTGCTGTTCTTAGTTTTTTTCTACATAGTGATATTAATTTATCACTATGATATTAATTTATCACTATGTAGGCAGAGTGGGAAGGCCCTCCTGTCTGTTCTGTATCAACCTGGTAATCACTGAAGTGAAAAAAAAAAAATCCTTGAGGCATAACAAGCGAAAATTTTCTTCTCAGCATTGCCATTGTCTATTGTTAGTTACTCATGGTTTAAGATAAGAACGCAGAGCCATCAGTCCAGCAATTTCTTTATTGTGTGTATTCTGTCATCTATTTTCTATCAGCAGATCGACTACGAGCACTACGCATCCGTACCTAAGCTGAATCGAAGAAAAGAGAGAGAGAGAGAGGGGTAACTACTGTCTCACAATCAGTTTTCTAATCATGACCCCTGAGATTCTGCTTGCTGTGTTTAGCTTTGACTTACAGGACCATGATGGTGTGGCTATTTTTACTCAATTTCTACTGGAGCAGCCCCACTAACAGGGAAACGCAAGTGATAAAATTCCTAAATTTTAGAAAAAAATTCTTACGGGTAAATGTATGACGTAGTACTTGAAGTTTGAGAACACTCAGGAAATGTTACAAAGAACGGAATGCTTTTCTCGCTCTATAACGAAGTAAATTTCTCCGTCATTTTTATCCGCGCCAGGATTCGAACCCGGGTCCCCTCATTCCGGAATAAGTTGCTCTAGCAATTGAGCTACGCGGACGTTTTATTCTGATTCCTATCTGCCTCTATGTCGTGTGCGTCCTGCTGGCAGGTACGTCACATCTCCTGGTACGTTACATCATCTCCCCCTTATTTTTTATTTTTTTTTTTGAAGTGCTGGAGAAAGAATTCTCTTATTTTTCCTATCTCGTGGTGTGGAAATAACATCACACCATTGCGAGATTTTGAACGGTCGGGTCATCCGGATAGTTCGGGCGCCATTATAACGTAGTAAATTTCTCCGTCATTTCTGTCCACGCCAGGATTCGAACCCGGATCCCCTCATTCCGGAATAAGTCACTCTACCAATTGAGCTACGCGGACGTTTTATTCTGATTCCTATCTGCCTCTATGTCGTGTGCGTCCTTCTGGCAGGTACGTCACATCTCCTGGTACGTTACAGCTCCAAGCAGGTATTACAGTACCTTTTTTTATGAGAAAGTTGCCGTTCCGCCACTCGTTTTATGCTGATTCACCCTCTTCCCAGAAATAATGGAATATTCATGCAAGAAGGTGTTAGAGCAGGCATTTGTGAGAAAGTTGCAGCACCATCTGCTGTTTTGGGTTGCACACTGAGAATCGATTTGTATTTTGATATCTGCGATTTTTTAAATTAGTGGTTCGAAAGAGCAAAGAATTTGCATAAAGTATCATTTAGCTTCAGAGATGCGTGGCATAACACAAATTGCCTTTGGAAGGGTTTGTTTATCAAAAGCACAAAGGCACAAGTTTGTTTTACAAATTAAAGATGACTAAACTTCTGTGGAAAAAAGAATATTCTACACGACCATGTAGCTTCAAGGTATTTCTCAAATAGCTTCACCGCAAAACTCTAAAGTTAATGATCGAAATGGCGCCCGGTTTTAGAAATCGCTTTACTAAAACGTCTTCTCGTATTGCAGTGGAGCGTTTTCTACACTGCGGCAAAATTAAATTCCCGGTGGAAACATTTTGGACATTCAACAAAATTGCGGGATACAGGTACTTGACACTGCCGCAAAGTAAGATTCTGACTTGCTTTCATCCATTGGAGATAAGATGAGCACTCTGCTTTAACGTCAAATGTACTATTTCAAAAGGAACACAGGAACTTGGTAAGTAAGTTGAGTAGTTGTTGTCGTTTGCTTTTTCCAGGGTTTTGAATCTTTTATCACTACTCCAAAGCTTCGTCTCTGATAAGCAAATGTAGATACTATCATGCAAAATAATAAATCTTCTCAAGTGGCAAGCATAAAAACACATTACTTTCGGCACAGGAGCGCCTTGCTTCACTGATTCCATGCTGCCGTCTACTCAGGAGACTTAAAAATTGCATGCTCGTTCCAGGGCAATGGTATTTTCAAGATTTCTGAAGAGACGACTGCATGGAAAACAGTAAAGAAAGGTGCTCTTATGCTGAAAATAACACGAAACGCAGACGCTGTTACGGTTTCTCAAATAACAATATACGTAGGTCATCTCAAAAGTTTTGCACAGTGCCCGTAGGATGAAGCAATCGCTCCAATGTTTGCGCCAGTTGCGAGTCAGACTTCAGTATACAAAGTTGTGTCTACGTTTTCTGACTAATTTGTTCCTGTTCCGAAAAATTCTGCCTAGAAATGGAGGAAGAAAATGAGTCAGGTCAGATCTCGCGTAGCAACCAGCGATCCTACATTAAAATTGAAACTTTGCGAGGAAAATCCCCTACCGAAATTCATAAAGCTTTTGTGAAATTTGTGGAGCTAGTGTAGTGGATCGTATAGCATAAGGTGACTAGAAGTCCTCAGTTCTTGCGGACAGTCCTCGAATTTAGTTTACTGTCCCCAAAAACGTCTGATGCCTTTGGGGACACGAACTGTCCTCAAATTTTGATGTTTGTCCTTAAATGTACACTTCCTCATTAGCTCGTTAGATTTCAAATGAAAAATGTTCTCAAAAGTAAATTTCGTTGTACTAATTTTGCGTCATGCTTCTTGTGAAAACAAATTTTGACTTTTCTTTCCTTCTTTCTGAGTTTAACGACCGCCGCGAGCAACTCTAAGGACTATAAGCAAGCACCTTATGTCTCTAATTTGGAGACATTCGTTCTAGGAAAGGGAGAGAGCAAGTGCTGTAAAACAAACACCCCATCCATGTCTCAGTCGGGACTCGAACCTGTACCCACTTGTACGAATGGTCAGTGGCCAGCACTAGGACACTGAACTACTGGCGCGATCAAATATCGACTGTACTTTATCTAAGTTTCTCCAAAAACTTTGGCAAAATGAAAAATTCTCCATGCAATTAGTTTGGTCTGCAGCTTGATTTTAATTCGCACATATACAAGGTAACGCATTTCACTTTTAATAGGTATCACAAATGCTGTCTGCCTACGATAAATAAAATCATTAAAAGTTTGCAAAGTAAAACCAAATTTATTTACAAATGAAAATAATTTAAAAGCAAGAAGTTTCGAGGCTCTCGTGGCCCCATAATCATGATAAGTGTCGTAGAAATGCAGAGTTAATCATTATAAAGTACAAGTACCCATCTTTCATTTCACCAGTTCGTCTCAAGGAGATGACAGATAACAAAAGTTAAAGTTGCAGTTAAAAAAAAGGAACTATTTAGGTTCTTCAACATCTGGTTGTCCGGAGGGGGCGACCAGCCGTCTCAACTGGCTCGAAACATATCCCGGGAGGTTAGAGTTACAGCAAGTGTCACCAAATTTAATAATATGGAGACTTTAAGTGAAAAAGGCAGTCCGTTTGTTAATAGTTGAGTTTAAGATTTTTGCGTTATTCCAATCAGGTACGTAACTCTCTTGATTAACAGCTGCTGTTAAAGCTGTGTTAGATGATCCTGATCGGAGTGCATATTTGTGTTCAGCCAGACGAATATTTAATGTTCGAAGTGTTAATCCAATGTAGAACATGTTGATACCATTGTTTGCCTGCTGAATCAAACACCAGGCTTTAACCAATGGTGATATCTTATCTCTATCATTTCTAATTAACGAGAAAATATTCCTAGTGGTTACACCGAATGAAAGATTGTGTCGATTGCATGCTTTCTTTAGAATAGGCACAATAGGAGGGTAAATTCCGATCTTTTTTTTTTTTTTTTTTTTTTTTTGGTTGGAGGTTTAACGACCACCGTGAGCAACTCAATGGGCTATAAGCAGTCGCCCGTCCCTAATTTAGGGTCACTGGTTCCAGGGAAGGGAGAGAGCCAGTGCCGTAAGACAAACACAACATCCATGCCTCACCGGGATTCGAACCCGGACCCCTTTCGGACGAATGAGCAGAGGCCGTTGCCTTAGACCACTGCGCCACCGCGGCGGCAAATTTCGATCTTGCCAATGTACTTGGTTGAAGTAGTTGCAATTGACAAGTCGTAAGGTTTAATCTGTAATTGACAAAGTCGTGAGGTTTAATCTGTAATTGACAAAGTCGTAAAGCTAAGGTTAACACTCTATCCAGTTCATCAGATCTTGCTTTTTGGGTAGAGGAATGTGTGAACGCCCGTTTTATCAAAAAACGGAGTGCGGCCGCTTTGTGGTCAGAGGGATGAAACGAAGAAAAAGATATCATACAGGGGACAGAGGTTGGTTTGCGGTAAACAGGCTAATGAAGTTGGTGAGAGTTTAAATCTCGAATCAGCATAAAATCCAAGAAGGGCAATTTACCTTCACTCTCAAGTTCCTTGGTAAACCTGATGGTAGGAAGTTGTGAAGAAAGACATTCAGTAAATGTATCCAAAGGGTGTGGCCAGAATATCAACAAATCACAGCATATCTTAAAAGAAGTAATAGTTTATGCGGAAATATCCGTAAGACATTATGCTCTAAGGTCTGTAATAAAATTTCGGCTAAAACAGGGGAGAGGGGAGACCCCATTGTGGCACCCTGATTCTGTTGAAAAAACTTGCCATCAAATTTAAAGTAGGGGCGTTTAGAAACTAATTTAAGGGCTGAAAGTATAGCTTAAATTTCAAGGGGGAAACGGAGTTGTCCTCTTGCTGTTTATTAACAATGGTTGAATGGACTACATCCAAAGGGTCATTCGGAAAGAGAGACTCAACGTCCAAAGAAGCCATAATGAAACCAGTTCTGGGTGAATCAAAGTTTTTAATCCTATTTAAGGACTGAGTGGAGCTAGAAATATAAACTGAGGAATTTAGGGTTAAAGGTTTTAAATATGAAGCCAACGCCTTCTCAAGGGACCTAGTCGGGTTGGCATAACCAGAAACGAGTAATCTAAAAGGGTTGCCCGGTTTGTGGGTTTTCATCTTTCCAAATCCCTCGAGGACCCTAGGGCCAACAGGGGGTTTCATTCTGGATGAAATGGAAGCTGGAAGAAAACCCTGAATTCTCAGCATACTCAATTCAGAGATTGTGGCTGAAGTAGGATCAGATTTGAGAACCCGGTGCGGAACCGAGGTAATGGCATGGTTCATTCTGTCAAGGTAGTCAGAGCGGTCCATGATTTCACTTTTGCTAATATGTTCTCGCCATCATAATTCTACTTTGTCAATACAAATTACCAACATTCTACAAGATATATCCTTTTAAGACACAAATTTTCACATGTAATATCACACTTATTGAAGCAATGCAGTTTTGTGACAAAAAGATTTGCATATTTATTTTGAGTACGTATATGTCCCCAAATGAACTGACGATTTGGGGACGCCACGCTCTTTTGTCCTCAAATCAGTGTCGCGATATCTTGTCACCTAGTGGCACGGTGGGCTTCACATTTCCGCCAAGGTCGGGAAAGCATCGAAGACGACTCAAGAAGCGGCCGGCCATCAGATGCAAGGGGCGACACTTCTGTGGTTGTCAACAGCATTTTGGAAAACGATCGACGGAAAACATGTGAAGAGATTGCATATGAAGCAAACATGTCTACCGCTTCGGTTTTCAGAATCCTAACTGGAAAATTACAAAAGAAAAAAGTGGCTACTAAATGGGTTCCGCATAATCTGAGTAAAGAGCAGCAAACAGTTCGCAAAGGGATCGCAGAAGAATTGCTTCAGCGGTGCGAGGCAGAAGGCGAGAAGTTTTTGGACAGAATTGTTGCTATAGACGAAACCTGGATGCGAGAATTTCAACCAGAATTGAAATCTCAGGCTGCTCTGTGAAAACATCGAAAAACACCTCGCCAATAAAAATTCCGCCACCAACAATCGAAGGTTAAGGTGATGATTATTATGGCCTATGACAAGGTTGGAGTGATAGCAACAGACCGATTGCTCGAGGGGACCACTGTAACAGCGTTAATACTACAGAAGGTTTCTGCAAAATATTTCGCGCCCGAAGATTCGCCAAAGAAGGCCCGACATGTTCGAAGTTGGTGTCATCATTTTGCACGGCAAAATGAAGCAGCATCTTGCCCGTACAGTGAGAGACATTCTGCAAAAGCATGGATGGGAATTACTTTGCCACGCCCCGTACAGTCCTGACATGAACCCACCAGATTATGAGTTGATCCCAAAACTGAAGCCGCCACTCTGCGAGAAACGATTCATACGATTCAGAATGTTTCTGCTTCAACAATGGAGGTTTCCTGACTGGAATAGAAGATTTGCCCAAACATTGGACCGCTGTCATAAAGAAACATAGAGATTACTTCGAAGGCCTGTAAAGGTGTGTTGTGAAATAAATTCGTTTTTTAAGAAATAACCCACAATGCGCAAAACTTTTAAAATACTCCTCGGATTATTATGGCCTTGTCATAGGCCATAATAATCATGTACAACTTTTGTTCATGTTACCAGAATAAAATAAGCATTCTTAGTTTCAAATAAGTTAATTGTCTTTTTTTTCTGTACCCTTTTTTTGATCACTATAGTTGTTTTTTGTATTTTATGCATGTTTTTTTTTTCTGTACCCTTTTTTTTATCACTATAGTTGTTTTTTGTATTTTATGCATGTTTTTTTTTTTTGGTCAAAATGAATGAACTGTAACAGTTTTTCAAGCTTTTTTAAAATAAAAAAACATTTCTTACAGGAGATTTTCCAGGCCTCCCATATTTAGAGGATGTCAGCAAAAGTGTGTTTCCTATTACTTCACAGCAGAGAACTTTGCCGACTGCACGCAACTCTCGACAAATATCGACACGCATGGCGTCAACATTTCAGTTTATAACCGACGGATGTATTACTCCTGTTGTGTGCATTTTGGGGATTATAGGGAACAGCATTTCGCTGATCGTGCGTTCCCAGATCAAATCGTCAGTGAGTAGTTACATGCAACACCTCGCAGTTTACGATATAGTTCTTCTAACTCTTGAGATCCTCAATGAAGTCATACCATACTTGTCAGAATACGTTGAGAAGGTGGATGCTGTTTACCGCTCGATTTGCCCGTACAGCAGTTGGTTTACACCTCTGGAAAATACAGCTCAAACTGGAGTAATGTGGATTACAGTAGCTGTTTCAATAGAACGGTACTGTGCAGTGTGTTACCCGTCAAAAACAAAATCGCTCTGTACGTATAAAAATAGTCTACTGTTCAACGTCGTCATCGCAGGTTTAGTCGCCTGTTACAACGTTCCTCACTTTTTTCGGTATCAGATAGTGGAAACGATTGACCAGAACGACACACAATGCAGAGTAAATGAAACGGATTTTGCAAAAATGATAAAATTTTACACAATTTACGATTCCTGGTTAAGGCTGGTTCTGGACAAAGTTGTTCCTATCCTTGCACTTATATTTCTGAATTTCTCCATTTACCTAGCGATAAGAAAAGCCCGTCAGTGCCAATCAAACCTCGACGAGAAGTTTGAAAAAGACGTGAAGTTAGTGAAGATGTTGTTTTGCGTAGATGCATTGTACTTCCTGTGTTTTTTGTTGGCTTGTTCCATTGCAATCTTCGGAAAATGCGAAGGTCAAAATAACTGCCAAGGAGTACTGCCTTTGCAAAGCATCAAGAATCTAGCTGAAACAGTTATTTCTGCTGCTAAGTGTGTAACGTACTACTGGCTAGACAGGAACTTTCGGAAAGCTTTTCTTAAGATCTTTTGCAATTAACCGTTGCAAATGGCCCTGTTCTCATGACACACGTAGCAGCTTGCAACCAGTAAAAACATATTTGAGTGATTTATATCAGCGGTTGAATGTCTTTTACTTGAGAAACTTTGCAATGATTTACTCAAAAGGTTCTACCAATAGCCATTGTTGAGGCTCATGTTCTCATACATACACACACTGCCTGCCTTTCAAAGGCAGTTCATGGGTCTGAAATAGTCACATCTGCAATTAAGTGGATAATGTACTGTATACTAGAGAGAATCCTTTGAAAAACTTTTCTAGATGTATTTTGCCAACAACCATTGCAACTGTTTATGTTATCAGAAGGAAAAAAATCTCCCAAAGCCTAAACAAAGGGATAGATATGTGGATACATTAATCTAAGATTTCAGAATTTCAGCAAATCAAAATTCACATGAAAATGAAAAACAATTTAATCTGTGGCTGATTACGTATCTTTGTACATACTTTATCCATTCTGTGGGAACCTCTGAATTTATGTTGAGTGACTGAACTGACAAATTTTTTGACTTTAATAGGAACATTCTTACCGTTTGTTAAGACTGCAGGAAACATATAATTTAAATTTCATTTTCTGCACAAAGGTGTAGTTTCTCGTTTAGCCACCTCCCTCTTCAGAAAACGTGAAAATTATATCGGCTTGGAGAGGAAATTGAACCTACATCTCTCGATTTCAGTTCGAGCAGGTTACTGTTACACCGCACAAGGCCACGAAATTCCAAGCACCTGAATACTATTGTTTCTTCTTTTTTCTTTTTTTTTTTTAAATTATATATCATTTAAAAATAACTTTTACTTTAACAGGAATGCCATCTTTAGTCTGTTGAGTCTACGAGAAATGTTCTAGTGGAAGTAAGTAAGGCAAACAGATAACCACTGGATTGTTTCAAACAATACACGAAATAGAAAATATTGTCAGGTTTCCTGAAGCAATTTCGCGATTTTTTAAGGCTGGGGGGGGGGATTTAATACTGTATCTTCTATTATGTGAATAGAAAATTGTATTACAAAAATTTCCAGCACTTTAGCTCCTGTAATGCACATTTTCCTTCCTTTTTAGGTAAGAAACCCTAAAAATTGCTGTACTCCGTTCCGAACAAAATTTTCCTTTATGGCTTTGCGTGTGTGTGTGTGTGTGTGTGTGTGTGTGTGTGTGTGTGTGTGTGTGTTTATCAAACAAGTTTTTGACCCCTCAGTGTTTATATGCCTATGCTTTCAAAAATGAAATTTGTTATAGAGTGATGCATATCTCTCAGAGTAAGAGATACATGCCTGTACTTTCTTAACAAACCTACTCATGCGTTCATATTTAGGTCTACAGAAAAGTAATTTCACGGTGCATCAATTTTACGATCAATTTTTTGAAATTAAAATTAAACCATGAAATTTGTCACTATTACATGCATATGGTCTGAATTTAATATAGCCTATTATTTACTTGCATGGAAGCCGGGGCGTAAAGAAAAAAATTAAAGCAATATTTTCTTATTTAAGTTGACGAAGTTTTACTAAATTAAAACATTTTTTTTTAATGTAAGTCGCATTTTAACAAGAAAATGAGAAAAAAAATTGGGCGAGGGGGCATGGTATCTTGGCATCCCTGTAAGTACGCCCCTGAATGAAAGTGAAAGCTTTTGAAGAAAAGCGAAAGTTCGTTTTGCTGTTTGTAATGCTGTCAACCGGTGGACTGAACGGTAAGAATATTAGCTAATTGGTAGAAGGCAGAAGGCTTGCTTTGTTAAGTACCCGGAAGAGCATAAGCATTGCACTAATTGACCAGTACCTCATCTCTTTCTTGGATAAGAAATTCTTTTTGCTTGCTGTTCATAAAAAAGTGAAGGAAAAATAAGAAACCTTGTGAATCTAATACTTCTTCTTCTTCTGTGGAGCAGTGGAGTGAAAAAGCATTAATTCAAACACCTGATATTAAGGCTAGAATTTTTAACTGTTAAGTTGCTCCATTGTCTGAAACACATAATAATCGATATATATATACCATTTATTTTACAGTATGATAAACTGCAAAATAAATAGTTTTTTTACCTTCTGCTTGCAGCAAACAGCACGCAAACTACGGTTCATTAGGTTTGCTTGTAATTACAACACATATCGTATTAATATGCAAAAAGTCACAAAATATAATTCAATTCAATTCATTTATTTTGCTGAGCAAAAAACAAAAGAACAGTATTACAGATAAATCAGTTGAAACGATGCCCAGCCAGGAAGCAGGGGGAAAAGGCCAGCCAGGCCTGACAAGGTCCCATGCTCCCTAGATCAGTTTTACAATGAGGGCAGTAGTTTTAAACAACAAACAATAAAGGTATCATTAGAAGAATCAAACAACAACAACAAAAAAAATGATCACATCTCGTTATTCAAGTCATTATGTTAAATATAGTTCCCATCCACTGTGATCACCAAGTGGAGGTTGCGCAATTCATTATAAAGTTTTTTAATTTTTTTAAAAAAGGTTGAAGTTATTTAAAGAAGTTAGCTCCGAGGGTAATGAGTACCAATAATGTGGGCCAATGTAGTTTAAACTTTGCTTCAAGGCTTCCGTTTTCGGAAGAATAGGCCTAATATGTGATTTAGTGCGTGTGTAATGCGTGCGCATCTGGGGTGTTTTTTTTTTTTTTTTTGCTTGGAGGTTTAACGACCACCGTGAGCAACTCAATGGGCTATAAGCAGTCGCCCGTCCCTAATTTAGGGTCACTGGTTCCAGGGAAGGGAGACAGCCAGTGCCGTAAGACAAACACAAAATCCATGCCTCACCGGGATTCGAACCCCGTTCGGACGAATGATCAGAGGCCATCGCTTAGTCCACTGCGCCACCGGGGCGGCACATCTGGGGTGTAATATGTATAATATCGGAATGTAAATTATTCTTAATGCGCTTGTACATAATTTTCCCAATATTGTAGTAATATAATTGGTTAATCGTTAGAATATTATATTTATTTGTGAAAACTCTTGAAGTATTATATAGTGTTACTTATGAATTTCTATCAAATTTTAAATCAATTAATTTCATATAATTGTTTTGAAGAATTTGAAGTTTTTTGAAATTATATTTAGCTGTCTGTCCCTATGATAAGATAGCATAATTAATATGAGTCTGGAACATGGTATAATATAAACGAATAAGTGTTTTGTAGGTAAGGTTTGTAAATATCAGGCTAATAACTCCAATGTTTTTAGACAGTTTGAGAAGAAGAGAGTCAACATGATGGTTCCATTTAAGGTCCCTATGTCAGATAATCCCCAATAAAGTAAGGAATTAACCACATCAATATTAGTACCATTAATAGATAATGTGATAGAAGTAGGTAGTGAGATATTTTGTTTTGAGAAAATTAAAGATTTTGTTTTGGTAGTATTTATTAGTAATTCATTGGAGTTTAGCCAATCTGAGATGTTATTAATTTGAGTATTCATATTCATAGTAGTGTCTGTCATTGAATTGAATGAGGTAAGAATGGGTATATCATCTGCATAGAGGAGTAGGTCCAAGTCACTTATTGAAACAAAGAGATCGTTAATATACACTGGCGTGCAAAAATTAAGGACGAGACAGTTTTTCGAATGTAACGTCGTGCAAAAGTGCTCCACATCGACTCAAATCATACCATAAGATCCTCAAGATGTAAGAATATGAGACAAGTGAGCAAACCGTCCAAACAAGGAATTCAAAGGATACAAAAGCACTTTATTGAAAAGGTAGCTTCGATCACAACGGACAGAAGACAGAAACGTCCATGTGACAGGCGGCTGCCAAGAAAAATCCAGTATTTAGTAGGGAATATGATCACCCCTGACTGCGTTGCAGGATTTACAACGTCTGTCCATGCTGAGGACGAGGTTATCAAGGAGCTGTTGAGTCATCGCGGCCCATTCCTCTTGTAGCGCCAATCGCAGCTGCAGAATCGCTGCTAGCGGCTGGTGACGTGCCGCCAAGCGTCTCCCAAGAAGGTCCCATACGTGTTCGATTGGATTTAGGTCCGGGGACCTTGCAGGCCAATCCATGCGTTGAATATCTTCACTTTCCAACAGCTCTGCGACAGCCACTGTAAGATGAGGTGTTTTGCGTTGTTGTCCATTAAGAGGAACTCAGGACCCACAGCACCTCTAAACAGACGCACGCGAGGCAGGAGAACCTCTGTACAATAGCGGACACCAGTGACTGAAGCTCCTTGGAAGATGTGGAGGTCAGTACGCCTACCAAGCATGATACCGCCCCAAACGAGAACTCCGCCACCTCCAAACCGGTCCCTTTCGATGATGTTGGAGGTGGGATTGCGTGTTCCCAGCTCTCTCCAGATGTGTATACGTCCAGAATCTCTCATCAGACTAAATCGGCTCTCATCCGTAAAGAGAACTCGACCCCATTGCTGATGTGTCCAGTTCTTGTGTTCATGGCACCACAGAAACCACCGTCTTCAATGAGCAGGCGTTAAGGACACACACCGTACTGGTCGTCGTGCAAATAGACCACCTTTGTGCAGCCTCCTGGCCACGGTAAAACGCGATAACGGACGTCCAGTTGTCTGTTGCATGTGCTTTGCGATTTCTCCCGCTGTCTGGCGTCTGTCTCTTCTCGCCTGTAAGACAATATACCGGTCGTCCGCCGCCGTGGTTGCTCGTGGTCGACCACTGCTAAACTCTCGGACAGCTGTTACTCTCGTTTGAAATGCTCTCCAAGCTCGTGAAACGATGCTGTGAGCGATCCCGAACTCCTCGGCCACACTAGTCACACTTCGACCTTCTTCCAACTTCCCAATGACGCGACCTCGGGTAAAGTCATCCAGATGTCGTCTACTGGATTTCCTGTTGGCCATATCACACGGTGGCAGCAACTCGACGTCATTCAAACCGATGTATACCGTGCCATAGCTTTCACCGAATTGCTGAGCGTACACCGCCCGTGTGCTTTATACCCTTCCGACTCCCTCCCCTACGTCATGCTGCATATATGCGCATGCCCTACCGTACCGGACCCTAGTCTATCTCCTGAGTGGTCTTTCGGTCCGTTCTGCCTGCTCGTTCCACTGTTATGCTAATTTCTCCTCTTCGTCCTTAATTTTTGCACACCAGTGTATATAGTGAAAAGCAACGGTCCCAAGATTGAATCCTGTGAGACACCAGTTGGTGTAAGTTGAAGCATGGATTGATGTTGGTTAATTTGTGTTGTATTGTTGTCTATTTCATAAATAATTTTTAAAATGAAAATGTTCAATGTTCCTAATTCCTATCGTGTGTAACTTATGAAGTAGAATATTATGATTTATGGTATCAAAAGCTTTGGATAGGTCTAAAAATAATGTAATGGTATATAAGTTGTGTTCAAAATTATGTTGGATAGTTAGTTGTAGGTATAGTAAGGCTGATTCTGTTGATTTTCCAGATTGGAAACCATGTGGATTTGGATGGATGATTTTTAGTTTATGAATGTGCGAGATTAGGGCAATAGTTATTTGCATCATTTATCGATCCGGATTTGTATTTTGGAATAATGTTTGAAATTTTAAGTAGATCTGGAAATTCACCAGTTTGGAATATGTCGTTAAAAATAAACAATAGAGGATCCAGAATAAGATTAGCATAATTTTTAATAATGAATGGCTGAAGATCATCACATCCAGGACCTGACCTGGAATTTATATTGTTGAATTCTTCCAATAGTTCTATTTCGGTAATATAGGTAAGATGAAAATTATTAGACCTGTGTGCACTTCCTAGGTAATCAGTGAATAGAATTTTTGGGGTAATTAACTAAGAGGAAACGTTACCTTGAAATATTTTTAGAAAGTCTTTTTAAAACGAGTACCTGTATTTTTTTATTATTATGTCCGTCCAACAATCCGTTTACCCATGTGGACACCATATTCCTGTACCTATTACACTGATTTAAAAAATAAATGACACCATTTGGAAACCTGATATATAAAAATAATAATCCTTGCTTTTGGTCTTTTTCCAATGAATAACTTTTCCACTATTGAGAGTAAATGCAGGTGCTCTACTACCGCGTATTATTGCTTTTAAATATACGATTGATCACCCCGGTAGCCCTTTGGTCTAAGCGATGGCTTCTGATCATTTGCCCGAAAGGGGTCCGGGTTCGAATCCCGGCGAAGCATAGGTGTTATATTTGTCTTACGGCACTGGCTCTCTCCCTTCCCTGGAACCAGCTACCCTAAGTTAGGGACGGGCGACTGCTTATAGCCCGTTGAGTTAATCACGGTGGTCGTTAAACCTCCAACCAAAAAAAAAATTAAAAAAAAATATATATATATATGCGATTGAATTTTTTCTCTTTTTTTCCAATATCATTTACCATGAATAAATACCATTCTTGAACAATTCGTTTTTCAAATTATGAAGACCATTCTTGAACAATTGCTTTTTCAAATAATGAAGAGTTTTTTTTTTTTAGGAGGCGTAAACGTAAATTGCATTTCCTTCCATATCTCTGATTCTGAAAGACAGATTTGAAAATGTCTTTTTTCTTTGGATAGTATTCATGATGAGGAATGTTTTCCATATAAAATTTTTTTTGTAGCGAAGCAGTTCTTCCAGTGTGTGGGAGGCGTTAGGGCGTGAGGGTAATTTCAATTTCAGATGTATCTGCAACAATACACGCGATCCTGAAAACTTTACCGGTATGTACTATAAATATATATATATATTTTTTGTTAGACCCCACTCACTAAGGAAAACATTTTGTGCATATCTTATGCCCACAAAAATGCACAGTTTTCCCTCCAGAGGGTGTAAATGTAAGTCCTATTATACTATTTACCCTTATAGAGAAATAAATCCGTCTATTTTTGTGGTGTAATATGTATAAAGAATCTTCAAGCAATCACAATCCACTGGAAGGCTTTCTCAAGGCAATGTAGACATAAAATGGGAGGCTTTCTCGAAGCAATGTAGACTTAAAATGGAGGTATTCACGATCTGCTGTATTTAAAATACACTATTGTCATAAAAATCCGCGCACCAAGAAAAAACCGGGCGGTTAACACGAAATGCGGCGAATAGCTACTGCGAGGGCAGACATGCAGATGATTAAAGTTTCGAGGGATTCTGTATGCCCGCGCGTCCACGGTGGGCAGGTTTTATTTTTGCTGGGGCAAGTTTGAGAGCAGTTTTATTTACAAGAACGCTTAATGCAATTTTTTTTAATTATTTTCATTACTGGCTACCAAGGAACTCTTGCAATCTCCACCACTTCCTCTGGAGATACAGACACACACGTGCGCGCGGATCTGACTACTTAAGCCATTAGTGTAAGATCAAATGTTGGTAGAATGTCTCTTTTAACTTTTTTCTTGCTGCGGATGCATTGTCTTAATCGATTTCAAAATTTTGCAGTTTTGCTTACGATAATAGTACTGTATACTTGAACAATATTTTTAAAAGAAAATGTCCTTTCTATTTATTTAAATAAAATTTTAACGTCGTGACACTCAGACACAACATTTAACTCTTCCCTAACTTCCTTTTTTTAAGCCAGCTACCTTACTTTGCACTCCTCTCCGCCAAAGTTGTCGTCAGCCACGTCCTACTGCATCACTGCCCCGAGAAAGGTTTAGGAGCGCTGGCATTGCTTTTTTCTTTCTTTGCGGTTTTAAAGACCACCGTGAGTAACTCCTGGATGGGCTATAAGCAGCCGCCCGTCCCTTATTTAGGATCACGGGTTCCAGGGAAAGGAGAGAGCCTGTTTCCCATAGCAAACACAACATCCATGCTACACTGAGATTCGAACCCAGACACATCTCGGAAGAATAGTCAAGAACCAGCTCTTAGACAACCGCGCCATCGGGGCAGCATGGTATAGTGGACTCCACTTTTCGTGTTGGGATATCTTACTTGGAAGCACAAACAAACAGCAGAGGAATTAGTAATAACCTCCCTCAATAAATTCCTTTCAACCGTGTCCATTCGTCCCTGGCCATACTAACATGAAAAGGGCTTAAGCTAAGGATTTGGAAGAGAGGAGAATAATTGAATTTTCATGGCACCGGGGATGCTATCTTGATCAGCTTTCTACGAAGGCGTAAACAAAGCACTTTCTATGGGAAATACTGTACGTTGGGCTACATGACGAGAAACACGACACTTATTACTCGGCAAAGTCCAGACTGTGTTTTAAAGTTAAAAAAGTTTGGAAAATGGCACATCGTAAATTGGGTGGGCGGCAGGGTGGGCAAAGCAAATTTCAGTGTGGTCTTTCGCTGACCCTCGCATTCCCTTGGCGATGTCGCTGCGCGCAGGGAACTCCACATTTGTGCCGAAGTGAACGGTAAGAGTCAGGTGAAATCTCTGAGCAATAGACATGCCGAGGAGCCACCGTAGATGTACGTACGAGCAACTGACGGAGTTTGAACCAGGCCGTCTGGTTGGGATGAGAGTGGCAGGGTGGCCAGCGAGCTGAATCGGCATCCATTTGGGCCGATTGGACAGTACGGTGCGATCGTGTTGGGAGCAATGGACACGGGAAGGCACCCAAACACAGCGGACTGGCTCTGAACGACGCAGACACACCACCAGCAGAGAGGACAGTGGGATCGTGAGAGCGGCACGCACAGATGCAACGACATCCTTGTCCAATGTCCAGAGACACGTCGCGACTGTACAAGGAACTCTTGTGTCCGCCAGAACGATTTACAGACGCCTGGCAGAGGCGAAACTGCACTCTCAACGGCCCTTACGTTTTCTGCCATTAACACCTGACATTCGTCGGCGTCGATTGCAGTGGTGTCAGCACCGAGCAACGTAGAATGCTACCGATAGGCGACGTATAGTGTTCAGAGACAAATGTGCCTTCTGTATGGGAGCGGGCGACCACCGTGTAAGAGTGTGGAGGACCGCAGGTAAGCGCTACAATCCTAACCTCACCGTACAGCGGCACACGTCCCGAACTGCAGGCGTGATGGTCTGCGGAACAATCGAGTATAACAGCCGGACTTCCCTCGCAATGATCAAAGGGACGTTGACAGCCCAGCGCTACGTACAGAAGATCCTGCTACCCATGTGCTTCCTTTCCTGGAGGGGTGGCCCGGAGCCATTTTCCAACAAGATAACGCCCGTCCGCATATTGCTCCGGTTTCCCAGGACTGTCTGCGTCAGTGGTACTCAAACTTTCCTTTACCATGGACCACTAGGTGTAGAATGTCAACCTAACACGGACCTCCTACATAGGCACCTCTTTCATTTAAATACCAGACTGTAGTAATAATGATTTAACAACTCATTAAAATGTGTTATCATCATAAAAACTTCATATTAAAGTTTTTTCATTGTAGAAAAGTTAAAAAAAAAGTAATAAAAATGTACTGTTTTTTATTATATTTCAAAACAGAAAAGAACATGGCCAATCACTGAACACAACATTAAACAGAAAAGAAAAAACCGCATTATCAAGATTTAAAACTAGGCATCTCAAATTGATTAAAATACTTAATGGCACAAAAGATGGTAAAAAATGTAATGTAAAAGAATCAACAGCAAACCACATCTTTCAATATACGTATAAGCGTCAATAAGAAAATAATTTAAGATGATGAAGAAAAATTAATAAGTGAATTAAAAAATATAGCCTCATGGAGCTGTTTAAGACCAACGTATAAGAAACGTAAACAGCATAATTATTTTTTTTTAGAATTAAAATGGTATTAGCACATTTCAAGAAAGTAAAACAATTTTTTTGTTCTCCATTTCAATGTGAAGAATGGTATTGTTTGCAATCTTTGACCAGTTTGGTTACATCAGGTGCAATGGATGATAGTTTGTCTTAAATCAGTGTCAACTTTAAGCCTGTTCCTTTTCGCACTTTTTAGTCCAAACAGGACAGAAAATCCAATTTCACAAATGCAGGTTGTGGGAAACGGTAGCAGGTGCTTGTTGCCACTGTTGGCGAGTTCAGGGTACTCTGATCTCAGATGATGTAGAAGTTTGTGAGGGATTTCTCACTAAACGTGATATTTAGTGCTCCATCAGACACCAATTCAATGAGTTGATCACAAATAAGAGCTGAAAGGCCGAATGACTCAATCACAGATGGAGCACTGAAAGGATTCCCAATCTATTCCTTAATTTCATCAGGCCCTAGAAAATATTGTTTGCTATATTGCAGATTTGTTATATGGTTCTGAAATAATTACACTAATTTATCATCGATTAGTTCTCCTGAAGACTGCAAAAAATCAAAAGTGCAGAAAATGAATCATACTCTCCACGACCAAGCTGTTTACTCTAAAGTTCACATTTCTATAGAAATGCTTTTATTTTATCTTGCACTTTAAATATGGTTACATCGTGGCCCTGAAGTGACACATTTAGGCTGTTTAGGTTGCTGAAAATATCTCTGTGATATGTATTTGACCTTGGTGGCCTGAGCCGCATGGCGCTGGAGCAGGTGCACTCTCCAATCTTAGTGCGATAGGCCACTGCACACGCCGCTTATCTTAAAGTAGCATTATTTGCGTGTTAGAAATACAGATTTTCCATAGAAAATTTTGCGGACCACCTAGGACCTAGCCACGGACCACCAATTATCCGCGGACCACAGTTTGAGAACCACTGGTCTACGTCATGCTTTGACGCGTCTGTGGCATGCCAGATCGCCAGATCTCTCGCCCATCGAGCACGTGTGGGACCAGATGGGACGCCAGCCTTTTCCATGTCCCAGTGTTCGTGATTTTAAGCGTCAGTTGTAAGAAGTGTGGGTCAATCTGCCCCAGGATAACATACGCGTCTCTTTGACTCCATGCCGGACCGTATCACTGCATGTATCCGAGCACGAGGCAGTCCGACGCGGTACTAACGCTGACCGGAATGCATACCGTACGTCCGCGGGAAATTGCCCTGCTTTTGTGATATTGTAATCACTTCTGTCCTCGGTATGTACCATCTCACTACTAAAATTTCAATTCAAGCGGACGCCTCCTTCTTGGTGCGCGCATTTTTATGGCAATGAGTGTAGCACGTAAGTCCTATTTTTATTTTATTTTTCTCCATATCTCTGCTTCTAACAGTTCTGTTGTTGATTTGTCGAACAATATGCTTCTGGTGAGAAATGTTTTGCATAATTTTTTTTTAATTTTTGGTAACGTGGAGTTTCTTACAGCAGGGAGTAAGTTCATATACATTTTATTATTGGGTGTTTAACGACCACCGTGAGTATCTCATTGGGCTACAAGCAGTCGCCCGTCCCTCATTTAGGGCCACTGGTTCCAGGGAGGAAGAGAGCCAGTGCCGTATGACAAACACAACATCCATGCCTCAGACCCAACTCGGACGAATGATCAGAAGCCATCGCTTAGACCACTGTGCCACCCGGGCGGCAAGTTCATATTTCTGTTTGAAACCTATTTGCAGCAATATCTGCGCGTCTAAACACCGGATTTAAAAATTCCCTTTTCCGTCAAATGCCACTACCAAAGGTCTCGTACCCGAGTCCAATTCGAACGAATAGTCCGAAGTCAGCACCGCCAAACACTCGGCGCCGCCCCGGTGGCGCAGTGGTCTAAGCGATGGCCTATGATCATTCGTCCGAAAGGGGTCTGGGTTCGAATCCCAGTGAGGCATGGATATTGTGTTTGTCTTACGGCACTGACTCTCTCCTTTCCCTGGAACCAGTGACCCTAAATTAGGGACGGCGACTGCTTATAGCCCATTGAGTTGCTCACGGTAGTGTCAAACCTCCAACAAAAAAAACTCTAACCAAGCAGAAATCATACATCGGAAAAATCGAAATACAGCCGGCCCCGGTGGCGCAGTGGTCTAAGCGATGGCCTCTGATCATTCGTTCGAAAGGGGTCCGGGTTCGAATCCCGGTGAGGCATGGATGTTGTGTTTGTCTTACGGCACCGGCTCTCTCCCTTCCCTGGAACCAGTGACCCTAAATTAGGGACGGGCGACTGCTTATAGCCCATTGCGTTGCTCACGGTGGTCGTTAAACCTATAATCAAAAAAACAAAAAAACAACCGAAATACAAAAAACCGAACTAACTGGGACTGGGTGAGCACAAAATGAGGGCCAGGATTCCAGTTTTTTTTTTTTTTTTTTTGATTGGAGGTTTAACGACCACCGTGAGCAACTCAATGGGCTATAAGCAGTCGCCCGTCCCTAATTTAGAGTCACTGGTTCCAGGGAAGGGAGAGAGCCAGTGCCGTAAGACAAACACAACATCCATGCCTCACCGGGATTCGAACCCGGACCCCTTTCGGATGAATGATCAGAGGCCATCGCTTAGACCACTGCGCCACCGGGGCGGCCTGCAGTCTCTAATTTATGGCTATTGATTCCAAGAAAGGCAGGAAGCCAATGTGGAAATCCATGCTTATCCAGGCCTTATGCCTGCTTTCAGATCTGCCGATGCGAGGAGCCCGCTCCTGTGACCGTTCGGCCACCAGGTCTATGCTGCTGCTTAGAAACACGAGCGACAATGTCTGACCAATTTTTCCACTCTTAACAAAGTAAATAAGATTAATGAGTTACCCGTCCCTCCGCTTATCAGAAATATTGTAGTATGGTGAAATTTTCCTGAAACTTGACATTGATTATAGTGACAGATTTCTGGAACGCAGTCCAAAGGACCCGTAACCATGAATATACATATGCTGTGAAAGTAAACAACGTAAATTGGGGGCGGTGGTAAGGTATGGAATTTAATTTAATTAACGTTAAGCTGATGCATTTTTGAGCCTCTGTGCCACACGAGATAGTTAAAAGAGTTCAAAAAAAATATTCGTCAGTAAAATTATATAATTTTTAATAAGTTTTACTGTCTTCAGTCTATGTAGTAACTTCAGTGGGGCTTCTGCATTTTTCTTTAAACTGCGATGCGTTTTTTAATTTTTGTGATTAAATAATGCACCTTCAAACAAAAGAAATATACCACGTAATTGGATAGCTGATGCGTGTGCAGATGATGAATCTTCCTCTCAAAAAGTCTCAAATATGTGGTATACACGTAAGCAGCATTAAGCCTAAAGTATTGGGTAAAAAATTGAATAAGTAAAAATTTTGTGATCCTTAAGGTGTTTATGCTATCTTGTGGGCTTATGTTTCCCATCATGCTGTTATCGGAATATACTGAAACATTTTTTTGAAAAAAGCAGGCATTTTCCTTCGTAATTACAAATGTGATTTTCAAAATTATGTTGACCGATCGCATTTAACTTAAGTAAATGAAAGAAAAGAAAACTGCTTTAGTATTATTGAAAGATGAATAATTATTTTTGATGTTACTTAGGATTAATTTCTGGCTTTAGCTCTCTCGGAAACGGGTTTCTGTAGTTGAAAATATTAGTTACCTATCCATAGATTACAAAATTCAGTCGTGTTTTCATGGTTTATTTTCAAGTCCAATCATTATGTGACATTTCCTAAATGTTAAAGAAAAAAATGTTGGTTCATATTTATATTTCTACTGTTAAGAAAAACCCAGCAGGAATTCCAGTGTTGGTTAGTGCTTTTTGTTTTCCATAATCATAGCACTAGCTTAATAGACATATTTATTTCCCCTACCTCACAGAATTAATATTGGATTTATTTCTTATAACTCTGACCATTCTGTTAGTAACTATTGGTGAGTTTCTAGTTCAGAGACGTACAGCCAATGCTGATTAAGCACCAGCTGTCATGCATTCTCAATCTTTAACTCCTTCATAAATTCATGGTACTGTGACTTTCCTTTTTTTTTTTTTTTTTGCCTTTTAGGTGTGTTTTCTTCAGGAAAGGTGCTTGATATTCACTGTCTCTTTTGCTTCATGGTGAACATATTTATTTGCTGCCCCGGTGGCGCAGTCGTCTAAGCGATGACTTCTGATCATTTGCCCGAGAGGGATCCGGGTTCGAATCCCTGTTAGGCATGGATGTTGTGTTTAGTCTTACGGCACTGACTCTCTCCTTTCCCTGGAACCAGTGACTTTAAATTAGGGACGGGTGACTGCTTATAGCCCACTGAGTTGCTCATAGTGGTTGTTAAACCTCCAATAAAAAAACAAAACAAAAAAAAACATTTATTTCTGTAGAACTATTTCGCTCTTGATTTCTAAGTTTTAAATTCAGTTTTGGACCACGAATGTGGTGTGGTAAATAGTGCAAGGCATTCTGGTTTCATTTAAGAGCTTGTTGCTTAGTATGAATTTGTTTTTATGGTTGGGAAACAATTTTCTACTTGTTTTTTCCATGAACGGTTATGTGAAGGAGGGTTTAATTCTTGTAATGAAATTTTGATTGAGAAACTCTCCGACCCAAGGTGCTTATTTAACTGTATGCTTGAAACTGAAAGTGTGCAATTAAAATTGTTTAACTATTCCTTAAAATAAGTGAATTTACCCATCCTTAAACAGCATAATTATATAGCACATTAATTTGAAGCAAAATAGAGGGTGAATTCAAAAAGCATAAGAAATAGTTCAGAGCATAATAGAAGTAGGATCTTATTAACATTAATAGAAGCTTATTTAAGCTTCTACACTGGGGTAAAAATCCCTTTCCAAATTTTTTTTTTTAGGTTTGATAAGAAATATAATAAGTTAGATATTTGCTTTATTATTTTTTTCTAAAATACATACTGTTTAATTTTTGATATCAGTGATATAACTTAAATTTATCATTGATGGAACATACATTTTTGTAAATTATGCTAGTAAACTTACCAAATTTTATTCTGTACCTTATGAATGCTCAATACGAGCGCCATTTGTCACTCTGCATGCATTTACACAGAAGTCCATTTCTTCCCATATATGGCGTAGCATCTCGGTGTTGATGGTTTGAATGGCATTTGTGATATGCATCTGGAGTTCCAGGATAGTCATGAGTAGAAAAGGGACAAAAACTTGGTTCTTCAAGTAGCCCCACAGAAACAAATCACATGGTGTTAAGTCTGGGGAATGAATCGGCCAGAGCAGGAACTTCTGATCAACGTCAGTTACAAGCCTGATCCATCGCTGTGGTACATGCTGGTCTAAAAAAACCCCTTAATAGGGCATACCACCTGCAAATGGAATTGGTATAGGGTGGATTCTTCTCAAAGATCGTATGAAAGTGATGCTGCACAGTGAAAACAGACTGGCTTTGATGAAATTTGAGGACACAAAAAGCTTTCTCCTTTCCCTCAGACCCTGTCTCACAAACACATTGGCTACTGGCTGGCGTCAGACGCCATCTGGTGGGCGCACCCGTAAGCTACTGAATGGTGGGAATTGAAAAAATAAACCAAAAGAACTTTAGAGTTTTGCTATCCACCAGTATGGCTGTAATTATTGTATGTTAAATACACTACCCACAAGCAAGTACTGAAGCCCTGACAGTCATTTTGAATAGCACTGTACTAGTGACTTTATTGCAGTTATGTGGGCCGTCCCGTGATATTGTTCATGCGTGGGCAAGGTGGAGGTCTGGCCGCCTTTAGATGAAATGAAGGTGTTTTGTTACACACACACACACTTTTCTTGAAGCATGCAGTCCACATAGTGATAGCATTATTTATGGAATTATCTTCCAAAAATTCAATGAAAACCTGCACAAATTGCCAGTTTGTATTTCGAGGGAGAATGCTGTAAGAATACACATCAGGAAAAAATACTTCCAAAAAAACTTTCAGAACAGGCAACAGGAAAATGAAATATTGAAAACCGACTGTGGAATGTATATCAGAAATGAAGACGGGGTATGTTTCCTTCATACAGCCGGGGGAAGGGGGGTCAAACTAACTTACACGGAAAATTCCTCAATACTGATTTTACACTTTAAAGTTCTCAGGAAGTTTCTCTTTTCCTTTTGATTAAAACATTAAGTTGGAGTCCATTGATTAATGCGACACTCAAGACCAACCCATTAAGATAGCATTGTATGTACGAAGGTATCTAAAGAAAAACAGGGATTGTGGAGTTACCTGAATTTTGTAGTATACGCATTTTTATTTAGTTTCTCTTTTTACGATATTAGCGATCTGGATTTCATTAGCAATTAGGCTAAAACAAATATAATTCAAAATCCTTCGAAAATGAAAAAAGAAAAAAAAAAAACTTATTTCCTTCCCCACTGAAATCCCAATTTTCCTCTAAATGATTAGAGTATTTTTCCTGTATTCAGTCTCTTCACCTCATACTGGTAAAATGAGAATTGCTAAATCACATGTTGTACCAACCAAACATGCCAATTTCCTACTCGGTCCTAGGAAGACAAATATTATCTCTGAAAACAAATATTCACATCGGAACGGTCATACCGTCCTCCCTTTTATGGTGTAATTAGTTTAAATTGCTAATGCGGTCACTTTGAAAATGATACCATGCTATATAGTAGTAGGGTGACGGGGAGAGCGCCTAGGGTTGTTTCCGTCCTGTAGTTGAGTCATCCTTTACTACTACTGGCCTCCTGCTTTGAAAACAAGGGGTTGGTCAAGAACCAAGTGACAATCATACTTTGGAGTCATTTTCATGACTGTAACTTCACGGTGAGTAATGTTGTCTCAGGTCCAGGAAAAGACTCAAAGATACAGACTTCAAAAATAGAAAGGCTAAATATACTGGCTTAGAAGAATGGCAGAGAATGATAACTGTTATAAAATATGGCAATTAGGAATTCGCTTTTATGTAATAATACGGATGAAACAAACATGATTAATTCACAAAGAAAAAAGGGCAAATAAGATGTATTTTATGAAACAGTATATTTCAGATTATTATCATATAAACATAATATATATATTTATATGAAAAAGCTAAAGCAAAATAAAAGCAGTCTGCTGGCCAGCCACCCTCCACATGACCGCCGAAGTGGGCTTGCGCCCACGCCTACGGTCGACCCTGGTTATGACACCAAAGTAGTTGAGTCATCCTTTCACTACTAGGTAGAAGGAAAGCATCTGAAGAGTATGACCTCTTCACTACATATACAGTTTTAATAGATACACACACACACATCTGTAGTGACAGTCTTTCTTGTTCAGCAAATCCTGTTCCAACAAAATTATGTGGGGTGTCACCTCCGTCACTTGTATGTCTTTCTCAAACAACTCGGATCTCCAACTATTTTACATTATGTGAGTTTTCTGCTGTCCTAATACAGGGTCACGCTACTGATCACATTCTTTGCAATTTGCAAAAAAAACCCCATCATTTTGGCAATGAATAAAAAGTTTTGGCAAAAACATTGGTAATTAACTTTTTGTATTGTTATAACACTAGCAAAAAAAAAATTGAATTTGGCAAATGGATTAGCAAAAACTTAAAAAAGCCAGAGCAACCGCTGTAATTTATTTCTTTAACAACTTGTGATGTGTCTTCTCACAGCGCAATTACATCTAAATTCTCCAATACAGATCCTCCTGCAGATGCACCTCCACATGTCAGGATCGTTCTATTACAGCCTTATATATTTTTTTCTAACAAAGCAAATCATCCAAAATCCTCCAACAACAGTTTCCAACAGTTGCTGCTCCACCAAAATTATAGAAGTCATCTGACAACCTAATGATTTTCTCCTGAAAAATCCAAAATCCTCTCTCGCAACTAATCAATTCCTGTATTCTCATATCTTACTCCATGCTCCTCCTATAGCAATATACAGTATATGATGCATTTCTTCCAGCAGTGTCAAAATTTTTCTCCATCATCAAAGATTCTGCAGATGCTCCTCCAGCAACACACATCCTGCTGCCCCGGTGCCGCAGTGGTCTAAGCAATGGCTTCTGATCATTCGTTTGAAAGGGGTCCGGGTTCGAATCCCGGTGAGGCATGGATGTTGTGTTTGTCTTACGGCACTGGCTCGCTCCCTTCCCTAGAACCAGTGGCCCTAAAATAGGGAGGGCGACTGTTTATAGCCCATTGAGTTGCTCACGGTGGTCATTAAACCTCCAATAATAATAAAAAAAAAAACCACCTCCTTTAACAACCTTACATGTGCCTCTCCAACAGGACTTGTCTTCAATACAGATTTTGAAAATGCTCTTCAAGATCATTACAAGTAAGATGTTTCTTTGTAAAACTTGACATTTTCTCTGACAATGCATATCTTTCACCAACAGCAGCAAATTCTGCATATGCTTCCCCAGCAATATTGTGTTAGATGTCTCTTTGTACATCTTCATATTTTCCTCTGACATTGCAGATTCTCCTCCAACAACCTTTGTATGTGATATGTCCTCCTTTTCTGCTCTGACAATCTTATTTCTGTTGTAACCCTTCAAACAGAGTTTTGTCTTTCTGCAGGTACACAGTCTCTACAGATGCTCCTGTAACAACATAATGTGTTAGATGTCACTTCTTGAAGCCATATGTTTTTTTGTAACAATATAGGTGCTGCAGTGTTGTGTGATATGTGTAACTTTATGTGTCTCTGCTGCAGAAGGAATAGGTTTTTCATCAAAACAAATTTGGTGTATGCTTCTCGAAGAACATTATGTTTAGAGGACTTTTTGGAGAACCTTACATTTTTTCTGACAGTATAGATCCTTCTTCAATATCCTTGTTTTTGATGGATATCGTCTAGCACCATATGCCTTTCTCCTTGCTCTTCCAGTAAATATATCTGTGATGCATTTTATCCAGTATCCGTATTCCTTCCTTCAGGCTTAGCCAACATTCTTACTCCTTCCTTCGAGCTTAGCCAACATCTTTACTCCTTCCTTAGGGCGTAGCCAACATTCTTACTCCTTCCTTAGGGCTTAGCCAACATTCTTACTCCTTCCTTTGGGCTTAGCCAACATCTTTACTCCTTCCTTCAAGCTTAGCCAACATCCTTCTTCCTTTGGACTTAGCCAACATTCTTACTCCTTCCTTCGAGCTTAGCCAACATCCTTACTCCTTCCTTTGAGATTAGCCAACATCTTTACTCCTTCCTTTGAGCTTAACCAACATCCTTATCCTTCCTTTGGGCATAGCGAACATCCTTCCTTTGGGCTTAGCCAACATTCTTACTCTTTTTTTCGAGCTTAGCCAACATCTTTTGAGCTTAGCAAACACCCTTCTCCTCTCTTCGAGCTTAGCCAACATTCTTACTCCTTCCTTCGAGCTTAGCCAATGTCTTTACTCCTTCCTTAAGGCTTAACCAACATCCTTGCTCCCTCATTTGAGCTTAGCCAACATCTTTGCTCCTTCCTTCAGGCTTAGCCAACATCCTTACTCCTTCCTTCTGACTTAGTCAACATTCTTACTCCTTCCTTTGAGCTTAGCCAACATTAAGCTCCTTCCTTTGAGCTTAGCCAACATCTTTACTCCTTTGTTCAAGCTTACCCAACGTCTTTCTCCTTCCTTTGGGCTTAGCCAACATTCTTACTCTTTTTTCCAGGCTTGGCCAATGTCTTTACATTTTTCTCCAGGCTTTTCCAGCATCCTTCCTTCGAGCTTGGATAACATCCTTTGTCCTTCCTTCGAGCTTAGCCAACATCTTTACTCCTTCCTTTGGGCTTAGCCAACATTCTTACTCCTTCCTTCGCATTTAGTCTCCCTGAGCGACCAGGCAACTGCACATCTTTATTAATTTTTTTGGGCTTAGCCAACCTCCTTTCTCCTTCCTTCAGGCTTAGCCAACATCTTTACTCCTTCCTTCAAGCTTAGCCAACATCCTGCTCCTTCCTTTGAGCTGAGCCAAAATTCTTACTCCTTCCTTCGGGCTTAGCCAAGATCCTTATTCCTTTCTTTGGGCTTGGGCAACATCTTTACATTTTTCTCCAGGCTTTTCCAGCATCCTTCCTTTGAGCTTGGCCAACATCCTTCCTTTGAGCTTGGCTAACATCCTTCCTTTGAGCTTGGCCAACATATGCTTCTGCACAAATGTAGTTCTTCCTTCGGGCTTGGCCAGCATCCTTAGTCCTTCCTTTAGGCTTTGCCAACATCCTTACTGCTTCCTTCAGGTTTGGCCAACATCTTTTACATTTTCCTCCAGGCTTTTCCAACATCCTTAAAGCTTCCTACATGCCCCTTCAACATCCTCATGGGCTATTCAGCTTCTCCAACACCCATATAGTTTTCTCCATGTTCTTCCATTAACCTCATCTCAGCCCCCTTGCTTTTTTCTCCATGTGCATATAAAAACTAGGTGCACAAGCACCTAGTCCAGCAACTAAGTTTCTGTAGATATACTGGCAACAATGTTACATGTGATATACCTCTTCCAGCAACTTTCTGCGTACAGTTTGTAGATAGGATGTGCTTTTACGATATTTCCAATTGCTATCTAGTGTTAAAGGAGATCGAACTGTCTTTGACACCTTATATGCTTCTGCACAAATGTAGAACTTAAGTAAATATTTAATGAGTTTGCATTTTGGTTTTTTAAATGTGAAAGCTACGGGTAGAAAAATATTCTGAAATCTAGTGGCCAAAATCAAAACATTGGGCCAGCAGGGGGGGCATATATAATATCAAAATCATGTACACTTCAGTCCAAAAAATATAATGTTTAGCCATTAGCTTATCTCTCCCTGGAAAAGAGAACAAAAAGATAATTTTTTTTTCTGAGGCTCACAAATTCTTGAATTACATATTCTTCAGGGAGGTTTTCTGGTCTCCCTGAGCAACCAGGCAACTGCATTTTCTACCCCTGGTGAAAGCTATATTTCAAAATCACCCATTTATATAAAATAATAGTTTATATCATGATAAGTCATCTGATTAAATAAACTTATTTTACTTTACGACTTAAAGCTGCCATAAACTCATATAGTAATTATTTTGTACACAGTAGCTATATTTTGAGTAATTATTTAGATCTCCATTTGGACTATCTTAAATTACCTGATCTTGTTTACATATTATATAATACTTTGAAGCAGAGTAAGTTCATAAACCTTTATAATCATTACTGTGTAAGTGTTATGTTGTGATAAGTCAAGCTGTTCTTCTATGTAACGTAACCGCAGAAATTTTTAGAATGTTTTAATTTTTAAAATCTTTTGTTTCTTAGTAATACAGTCAAACCCATTAATGTCTCCCTGGTGGTGCAGTGGTCTAAGAGTTGGCTTATGACCATTCGTCCGAGAAGAATCTGGATTCAAATCCCAGTGCACCATGGATGTTGTGTTATGTCCAGAGTTGTATAAAAATAAAATGTATCTTCGTACACAACCATTGAAACAAAGAAAAAAAAACTTGCTGCAAACCAGCGAAGTGCAGACCATGATAACAATAGAATAAGATAATTTAAAGAAAAATTTATGAAACAATAAATGATTAGAACATTACACATTCCAATGAGAACAACATAAGTACATTACAACTGAATGTGCAGCAATGTGTGTGAAATGAACTTTCATGGCAAAATATTAAAATATTGGACTATGAACCTCATAAAAACAAAATACTATTGTAATTAAAGTTTCTATATCTAGAAAAACAGAAGTCCAGTACTATAAATGGAGAAGATTCTGTCTTGAAAATACTGTCTGTGAGACAATAGAGTTTGTTTACATGACCATCTGTCGGAAAGTGAAGTTCATTTTTCTCATTTAATGCTCTCTGCCACAATACTGTTTCATGAAATGGTGACAAAACACAGACAAAATAATCTCTTTTCAGCAAAGCTCAGAATAATTCAAGTTGAAAGTGGGGAAAGAAATTTTAACATAGCAAATTGTTTTAAGATAACAAAGAGTACTCAAAACAGAGTTCTAAAGAATGAAGAAGATATCAAAAGGAAATTGAGTGAACATCTACACACTGATGACACTAAGCATATTGACAAAGTGGAAAAAGCCTTTCATAAGTGGTTTGTGGACTTCAGAGCTCTCATAACATTCTAGTGTCTAGCCTAGTGCAGTAGCAGAAACAAAGCCATTTCAATTTGGCAAGAAGTATTTCATTACAAGAACCAAATTATTACAGCAGCATCTTGGAAAAAGTTGCAACTGGAAAAAAAAGTCAAGCAGTTGATGCTGAAACTGTTCAAAAGTGGATGCAACAAAATTTGGCTGACATACAGTCACAGGATCAAGCTCACAACATTTACAATGAAAATGAGACAGGCTTATTTTAGCTGTTTCCAAGCATTGGCTTTAAGAACTTTCAGATATTGCCAGTAACCAGAATACCTGCCTGTAGAGTTGTTTTCAAATTGGCTTCACAACTGAGATAAAAAGTTGATAAAATAAGGACACAAAATTTTCTTACTTTTAGATAAGTGTTCTGCACATTGTGGTTTCAAAGTGAGATATGTCAAAATAAAATTTCTGGTACTAAATAAGGCATCTGTGGTCAAACCTGTCAGACTAAGGTGTCATTCTTGTGTTTTTTATTGTGGCTATCAAGCCAATATTTTTGTTCCTCAGGAAGACGCTTTGACGTCTGTAAGTTCTGTTTTACACATTATGTAAAGTGGATACAGTATGCGGTGGGCCGCCCCAGTGGTGCAGTGGTCTAAGCGATGGCCTCTGATCATTCGTCCGAAGGGGTCCGGGTTCAAATCCTGGTGAGGCATGGATGTTGTGTTTGTCTTTTGGCACTGGCTCTCTCCCTTCTGTGGAACCAGTGACCCTAAATTAGGTACGGGCGACTGCTCATAGCCCATTGAGTTGCTCAAGGTGGTCGTTAAACCTCCAATAAAAAAAAAAAAAAACAGTATGCGGTGGTGCATTAAATTATTCAATTAAGATATAAATCGGTTAAAAGTCCTAAAAATGTTACTCACGGAAGTGCGTGTTCAGTCCGACGTCAGTAGTTATTAAGAGTTTCTTTGTCCAAAGTTGTATCTTGCTTCAATATGGTCAGTTGTTAGGGTTAGCTCGAGAGCCATTTCGTCAAAAGTTGTACCCTACTTCGATTATGTCCAGTTGTTAGGGTTAACTCAGTTCTGGCTGTGTCGTCATCATATTGAATGGGTAAAGGTTTCCAGATAACAATTAAAGATTACCCATTCAATATGATGTTGACACAGCCAGAACTGAGTTAACCCTAATAACTGGACATAATCGAAGTAGGGTACAGCTTTTGACGAAATGGCTCTCGAACTAACCCTAACAACTGACCATATTGAAGCAAGATACAACTTTGGACAAAGAAACTCTCAATAACTACTGACGTCGGACTGAACACGCACTTCCGTGAGTAACATTTTTAGGACTTTTAACTGATTTATATCTTAATTGAATAATTTAATACACCACTGCAGACTGTATCCACTTTACATAAAGTGTAAAACAGAACTTACAGATGTCAAAGCGTCTTCCTGAGGAACTTTGTGGTCACGTAATGGTATGTGAACTTTATGATAGAATCACATGAGATGTAGCGATATTTTTATTTTGTTTTGTTTTTTGAATTATCAAGAAAGCCACAAGAAAAATTTCAACCTACCACGACCAAAGTTTCAGTATGTACATAGGGAACTTGCACGGAATTTTACTTTTTACGAATTATCAAAAATTTTGTGTTATTTGAGGTTTGACTTGTCAAAAAAAAGTCTACTGTATTTCATTTAGCAGAAAGCAGACAAAGAATTTGAGTGACTGAAATTCTTCAGAGCATTAACTGAAGAAAGCTTGTGTCTTGCATATAACGGAAAAGGTTTTTTCTTTTTTTTTTTTTTCTGTTCTTAAAACAATACTACATTGCAAATTTTTAAGCGAAGAAAGTAGTATTGTAAGCAACCTTTTGTTGGCCTAAAGTGTTGCTTGAAAGAATGCTGTCTGGCAAAATTGAAAGCTGTTCTTTCAACTTTGTGTCTTCCAGTGTTGTTTTGTGCTTATGCTTCAGAAGGAAAGTGAATATTAACATAGTCAATGAGCTTTTTTGTACTACAAGTGATTAACATATCTGTGTTATATCAAGTTGCAGCATAAACATAAGTTAGTGATGCAGTTAAATTGTCCCCCTTTACCCTAGTAGTCTTGATATTTAAATTGTGCAAGATTATGGGATTTCCACCAATACCTTAGTATGGTCCACTAGAGATACCAGTGAAACGATGCTGGCTCTTTTTATGGCACACTAGCAGGGGTACCCGGTATTTCTTGGGTAAATGTAATTATTCATGGAATCACCAAGTTCAGCAGGTGAAAGTTAATGAATGAAAAAAATATTCCTGTAATTTTCCAGTAAATTTATTTTAATTCATTTAGGTTATGGTTTTTTTTTTTTTTTTTTTTTTTGTAAACAATATTTTTGGTTTTTTCATTGAGAGGGGAAAATGTAGAAATTTTTAGGATTGCCAATCCTTGAGCAGGCGGCGTAGAGTTGTCCATGTGAAAAGCAGGGTTCTTCCGAATTAATGCCAGCCATTGCCAATTACTGGCTGATGCAGTAATATTTCTGCCAAAGAAAAAAGGAGCTGGGATGGCTGCAAATGTGAAAAATTGAAAAAAAAATTGATTTAGTTAATTTACTTTTATGAAACAAAAAAGAAAGGAAGAGGAATCGAAATACACTGATAGAAAAAAATCCCAACACCAATAAGGGGTTGTGTTAGATAAACGACAGTTGGCAGGCAGTGAAAGTACATCTGTAAGATGACATCTATGCAAATTTCGCGCTCGGCGCATACGTGTGGAGCTAGTAGCGCCCTCGGAACATGCAAAGCAGGTTTGCTGTAAATACGATCTGTAACGTTCGTGAGCGTTAGTTATAATTGAGATTTGACGTAGTGGGCTGATGTTAGTCAAGAATGCCTTTAAGAAGACAAAGAAGCCATTATCAAAAGCTCACGGAGTTTGAACGAGGTCATGTAATAGGGCTACGAGAAGGTGGATTTTCTTTCCGCAATATTGCAGAACGATTTGGCAGGAATGTAGCCACTGTGCATGATTGTTAGCAACGGTGGTCAAGGGAAGGTACTGCCTCAAGAAGACCGGGTTCCGGCCGGCCATGTGGCACTACTGAGAGGGATGAGACACTACTGAGAGGGGGCTCATCGTACTGTGTCTGCGGCAGCAATTCGAGCTGCAGTTGCCACCACAGTGACACAACGAACTGTTACAAATCGGTTACTTGAAGGACAGCTCCGAGCCAGACGCCCTGTAGCGGGCATTCCGCTTACTCCAAACCACTGCAGTTTGCGACGTCAGTGGTGTCAAGCTAGAGCTCATTGGAAGACGGAGTGGAGATCTGTTGTGTTTTCTGATGAAAGCCGGGTCTGCCAGGGTGCCAGTGATGGCCGTGTGTTGGTTAGAAGGAGGCCAGGTGAGCGCCTGCAACCAACCTGTCTGCGGCCGAGACACACTGGACCGGCACCTGGAGTTATGGTCTGGGGAGCAATTTCCTATGACAGCAGGAGCACTCTCGTAGTTATCCCACGCACCCTGACAGCACATTTGTACGTCGGTCTGGTGATTCAACCTGTTGTGCTGCCATTCATGAACAGCATTCCAGGGGTGTTTTCCAACAGGATAACGCTCGCCCGCATACCGCTGTTGTAACCCAACATGCTCTACAGAGTGTCGACATGTAGCCGTGGCCTGCTAGATCACCAGATCTTTCTCCAATCGAGCACATATAGGACATTATTGGACGACAACTCCAGCGTCACCCCCAACCAGCATTAACCGTCCCTGTATTGACCGACCAAGTGCAACAGGCATGGAATTCCATCCCACAAACTGACATCCAGCACCTGTACGACACAATGCATGAACGTTTGCATGCTTGCATTCAACATTCTGGCAGTTACACCGATTATTAATGTACCAGCATTTCACGTTTAAAATGGCTCTTCTTGCGCTTACATTAAGCTGTGATCTTGAAACCTTATCGATTAAATATGTTACCTATACAAATGTATTGCCACCATTTCATTCCTCTACAACTATTTCTTCGTGGTGTTGGGATTTTTTTCCGTCAGTGTACTTACCTTCAAGGAGACATCTATAGAATTGCTATACATCTGGCATGCGCTTCTGAGAATCTCACGACACTGAAATGCAATGTACCTATGCCATGTTGCGTGCATATGACTAGACATTAGCATTGATAATCATTTTGTTTACAGTTTTGAATTTTGAATATCTGGAACTCTCTATTTACATTACATTGTATTTCTGCCTGATGAAGCCGCCCGTTGGTGGTGAAAGCTAGCGTTTATTCATTTGTGTTTTTAATGCACCATTAAACAGATATTTTTGCACTTTTTTGTTATCTGGTCTCTAACTTAGACTGTAGATCTGGTATTGGAGTGCTGAATTGTGTTTTAGTTCTTAAAAGTAAGAAATGAAACTTTTTACAAAAATTTTGTGTGGGGCCCTCTTGACCCTGGGCCCTGACCCCTTCCAAAAACCGTCTATAGTCTACCATGAAATAGTATACAAAATTTGGTGGTTCTAAATTGGAAACTGTAGATTTGCATAGCGGACATACAAGCAAACGAACAATTTTATATATATACAGAAAGTGTTCTTAGGACACAGTCCATATTGCAGTTTTATTTCACAGAGGGAAACAACAAAAAAAAAAAAATAAAAAAAAAAGACCGACGGTCATGATAATTTGTACTTAATAATTTATACACTGACGGAAAAAAATCCCAATACCAAGAAGGGGTTGTGTTAGATAAACGACAGTTGGTAGGCGGTGAGAGTACATCTGTAAGATGACGTCTATGCAAATTTCGTGCTCGGCGCATACGTGTGGCGCTAGTAGCGCCTCGGAACATGCAAAACAGGTTTGCTGTAAATATGCGCTTTAACGTTCGTGAGCGTTAGTTATCGTTGAGATTCAACGTAGGGTGTTGATGTTAGTCAAGAATGCCTTTAAGAAAACGAAGAAGCCATTATCAACAGCTCACGGAGTTTGAACGAGGTCGTGTAATAGGGCTACGAGAAGGTGGATTTTCTTTCCACAATATTGCAGAACGGCTTGGCAGGAATGTAGCCACTGTGCATGATTGTTGGCAGCGGTGGTCAAGGGAAGGTACTGCCTCAAAAAGACCGGGTTCCGGCCGGCCACGTGGCACTACTGAGAGGGAAGACCGGCGTGTGGCCGTTGCCCATCGTACCGCGTCTGCGGCAGCAATTCAAGCTGCAGTTGCCACCACAGTGACCCAACGAACTGTTACAAATCGGTTACTTGAAGGACAGCTCCGAGCCAGACGCCCTGTAGCGTGCATTCCACTTGGCTAGAGCTCATTGGAGGACGGAGTGGAGATCTGTTGTGTTTTCTGATGAAAGCCGGGTCTGCCTGGGTGCCAGTGATGGCCGTGTATTGGTTAGAAGGAGGTCAGGTGAGCGCCTGCAACCAACCTGTCTGCGGCCGAGACACACTGGACCTACACCTGGAGTTATAGTCTGGGGAGCAATTTCCTATGACAGCAGGAGCACTCTCGTGGCTATCCCACGCACCCTGACGGCACAGTTGTACGTCAGTCTGGTGATTCAATCTGTTGTGCTGCCATTTATGAACAGCATTCCAGGGGGTGTTTTCCAACAGGATAACGCTCGTCCGCATACTGCTGTTGCAACCCAACATGCTCTACAGAGTGACGACATGTTGCCGTGGCCTGATAGATCACCAGATCTTTCACCAATCGAGCACGTATGGGACATTATTGGATGACAACTCTAGCATCACTCCCAACCAGCATTAACCGTCCCTGTATTGACCGACCAAGTGCAACAGGCATGGAACTCCATCCCACAAACTGACATCCAGCACCTGTACGACACAATGCATGAACGTTTGTGTGCTTGCATTCAACATTCTGGCGGTTACACCGGTTATTAATGTACCAGCATTTCACATTTAAAACGGCTCTTCTCGCGCTTACAATAAGCTGTGATCTTGAAACCTTAATCGATTAAATATGTTACCTATACAAATGTATTGCCACCATTTCATTCCTCTACAACTATTTTTTTGTGGTGTTGGGATTTTTTTCCGTCAGTGTATGCAGTAGCACAAATTGTTTCTTCTTAAATACATGACAATCTCTGATATTCATTGTCAACCATTATCAATCCACTGCTGGATGAAGGTCTCCCCAAGTTTGCTCCACAACAGTCTGTCTTGTGTCAGTCTCCTCCATGTCACTCCCGCATACTTTGGAATTTCATCCACCCATCTCCCATGTGGTCTTCTTCTGGGTCTTTTCCTGTCCCTTGGAATCCAATCTAAAATTTCGGCTGTCCATCGATGGTCTGTCCTTCTGGCAGTATACCCAGCCCATTGCCATTTCAGGGATTTAACTCTGATCATGATGTCTTCCACTCTTGTCATTTTTCGGATCCACGAGTTCCTCTTCTTATCTCTCCTGGTTACACCAAGTATGCACCTCTCCATGCTGCTTTGAGTTGTCTGCAGCCTTTGTATGTTTCTTTTAGTTAAGGTCCACATCTCTGCACCATATGTAAGCACTGGAAGGATGCATTGATCAAACACTTTTCTTTTAAGACATAATGGCATATTGCTCTTGAAAATTATGCTGTTTCTTTCAAAAGCTCTCCAGGCAAGTTTTGTACGCCGATTAATTTCTTCATCAATGTGACCCTCACTTGATATCTGCTGTCCAAGATAAACGTACGTGTCTGTTATTTCCAGCTTTTCTCCATCAATTGATAAATCTTCATTTCTTGTAAAAGCATTGAACATCACTTTTGTCTTCTGAAAGTTCATTTTTAATCCCACTTCTTTACTCTTGTCAGCAAGTTCCTGGATCATACTCAGATCTGATGGGGTAGTTACAAAAATGACTGTCATCGGCAAAACGAAGGTGAGTTAGATAATCTCCATTAATCTTTATCCCTCTGTTTTCCCAGTTCAGTGATTGAAAGACATTTTCCAATGTGGCATTAAAGAACTTCGGAGATATGGTGTCACCTTGTCTCACTCCTTTTCCAATTTTTATGTGTGTTGTATTTTCAAACAGCCGAATCTTTGCACTTGCATTTTCATAGATGTTATTAATAATATTAATGTACGCATCTTCAATACCGTAGGATTTCGGAGCCATTGTAACTGCTGATGGTTTCACCAAATCAAAGGCTTTTTCATAATTGATAAAAGCCATGCACAATGGAAGTTCATATTCCCTCGCTCTTTCAATTAGTTCTCTCAGTACATGTATATAATCTATTGTGCTGTAGCCACTCCTGAATCCAGTTTGTTCTCTTGGTTGAGCCATGTCCAGTGTCACCTTCAAGCGGTGTGACAAAACTTTAGTGAAGATTTTATAAACCACTGATAGGAGGCTGATAGGTCTGTAGTTCCTGAGATCCTCAATGTCACCTTTTTTATGTAGCAAGATCATTGTAGCGTTGTTCCAATCCTCAGGAATCTTCCCTTCATTAAGGCATCGAGTGAAAATTTGGGCGAGTACGGTTTCGATTTCTCCACTTGCTTCTTGTATGATGTCTACAGTAATTCCATCTTTTCCTGAAGCTTTTCCCCGCTTCATGTTCTTGATTGCATGTGTAACTTCTGCTGGGAGGACTGGAAGAACTCTGGTACCTTTCATGATGTCTGGAGTACATGTATCATCCCTTTCATATAATTTGGAGTAGAAATCTTTCACTCTTGTCAAAATTTCGCCTCTCTTGTTACAGAACCATCTTCTTTTCTCAGTGCCATAATCTGTTTTCTTCCCTTACTGAGATGTCCCTTTGCTATCTTTAGGCTTTGGTTGTTTTCAGTTGCTTTCCTCACTAGTTCACAGTTTAATTTCCTTACGTCTTCAGTGAGACTTTTTTGTACTGTCTTGCATAGCTTTATATATTCCACTTTGGAAGTCACATCTTGTTTAGTTGTCCTCATCTCTCTTCTTTTTTGCATCAACATTTTGGTTTTTCCTGATAATTTGTTCACATGCAACTTGTTCTTAGACCCAGCTAATTTTGTTGCTGTTTCCATAAGAGCTTTGGTTACTTTTCTGTTAACTTCAGAAATATCCACTTCTTCCGATGTTAGGCCTTTTAAAGCAGAGAATCTGTTCTTCAGTTCCAACTTGAAGGTATTATGGTGTTTTTTAAGGTTAGTTATGTCCAGGGCGCGATTTCACCGATTAGCAACTAGCAAATAGCTAGTGAAAAATTAAATTTGCTAGTGAACAAAAAATCGCAGTAGCAAATATTGCTAGTAAGGTAATTTCTTTATTTAAAGTAACCAAAAATCATTATTAATCCACGAAGTTTACATAACAGTTTCTATTATCACTTGTTAAAACAGCGACGATCAGCGATTCTCTTTCGCCAATTTCCTTTCGACACTTAATACCCATCCTCTCCATATCTTTCCTCCCTTCCAGTGGAAACTGTCGTAGAGGCGTATTGAAACTCCTCTCCATCGTGCCCTCATTGGTCTATTACAGAAACTGAATGTGACGTCGGCAATGGTTGCTGGGGCAACCTAGAGCTCTGGGATGGATCGGTTGTTTGACCACCTGCGCTGCCACACTCCCTTCTTTTGCGCCACGAACTTTGTCCTCAACTCCTGTCGTACCCTAAGCCAAGCGATCGCCTACTTCCACGAGTCTTGATAGTCATGCATACATCAAATACTGCGCTCTAATGATCAGTGATGAATAAGCAAGAATAATTCCACTTATTCGGATGGTAGACAAAACCGAAAGAAGCAAACCAAAATGTTACTGGAAAATAGCCTGCCAACACTGGCAAAAGTCTTATCCATAGTAACTAGCTTTATTGCGTGGCATAGATAGACGCTTTTTTATGAAACGTGTTCGTGGAGGGGGTAAACGATTACGGAAGAAACTTTTGCTTCGTCTGACTTTTGGTTTTGGAAATTTTCCTTGTATTTTCAAGCTGAAATACAAATATTTATCCAGTAAAATGTTAATGAGCAATAATACTTGACAAAGGCAACAATCGTGAGAAAAAAAATTATGATTACAGTAAAAATCTGAATTCCGTCGACCTTTTGTTTTCTAGTTTCGTAAAGACGGAATTCCAATAATAACGAAAAAAGCCAGAATTCCTTGAATTCGTGGAAGAATCTCGTGCCTGAAGATTACAGAAAAAATTTTCAGCAGCCAACTTCCGTTTTTGCGAATTGTTCTCCACAGTTTCAAGCTAAAATGCAAACATTTAAGCAATAAAATGATATTTAACAAGAAAAGCGGACACAAAGGCAACATTGGGAGAAAAATTTGCGATAATGGCAAAAATTTTCTTACCCCGTTTCATTACTGTGTTCGAAAGTTTTGAAGCACGAAATTTCGTCTCCAGATGGAAAACGACCCCCTCCCCCTCCCAAATATCGATCTTCAGAATGATGACAAAAAAAAAAAAAGCGGGATTCCGCGAATCCCTGTAAAAATCTCGTGTATATCATAAAAATAGCAAAAGAAAAACTTGAAACAAAATGAAAATTTGTAGAATCCGTAGTTTTGATAGTGAGTTCCGTAGTCAGACAACTAATTCCGCAGAAACTACGGCATTGTGTGGTAGTTGGCAGATAAGAAGTGTGTAAAAGTTTAGCAGAAATTTGTGCGATACTTCCACTTAGTACTGCATGTTGTGAGGTGGGATTCAGTTTTTTAAAAAGAATACAAGGGGACTGGAGGAACAATTTGTCTGTTGAAACTTTAAATGCTCTGATGACAATTAAAATAGAAGTGCCACAAGAAGAGATTTTTAATCCACAGTCAGCAGTTATAAAGTGGTATGATGACAAAGTCAGATACCCTGAGCGTAAACCATATGGGAAGAAATCTGAATTAGAATGTCAGTGAAATATATTTATGTGGTATGAGAATTTGTTAGAAATTAATAATAAAGATAGTCACTAAACTTATCTAAGATTCTATACATTATTCAAAAAGGTAAGTCAAAATATTTATGTACATATTTCAATTTCTGTGTAACTTTATTAGAAAATAAGTTACGATGTGATTTAGTTTTACTTACTAGTCATGCAAATGTTTTGCTAGCAAACTATTTGGTCACTAGCAAAATTTGCTAGTGAGCAAAAAAGATGAAATCTTGCCCTGGTTATGTCAATACATTTTGTTTGTCTTATGAGCTTGCCAGGTTCGAGTTTAGTGTTGAGGTGCATCTTACATCTCGCCAATCTATGGTCACTACCTGTGTTGAACTTGTTTAGCACACTGCAGTCTTCTATGACGAATTTTTTGTTACACATAATAAAATCAATTTCACTTGTTGTCCCATTTGGATGTCTCCATGTCCATTTCCTGTGTGGCTTTTTCTTGAAAAAGGAGTTCAAGATGAAAAACCCTTTTGCCTCTGCAAATTCTACGAGAGTATTTCCACGCTGGTTTCTTCAGTAGCACAAATTGTTTCTTTTTAAATACATGACAATCTCTGATATTGCAGTTCAATATTTATTTACAGGAATTAAAAACACTCTCAGACTTTACTCAGATTAAAAATAATAAATCATAAATTCAATTTGACTTGAAGGGTTTTCAATATTCCTCATATCTTTTGAGTTCTTTTTGTGTTTTCAGACATTTCTGGCTTCTAGATCTTCATCAAGGCCTGCTGTCAATGATTAGCTCTACCTGACAATTTGTACAGTTGTGTAAAATGTAATTTCATATTTGTAGACAAAAGCAAAAGAGAAAACTTTTACATACCATTGCTACTTTATGTAGTAATTTATGTGCCATTATTTTCCAGCATCCCTTCCCATCTATTGAGTAACTTGAGGATTTTATCAACCCAGAACTTTGCTGGTTTTGGGGCCAAGATCATTTTTGCAGGGCTCTAAAGAGGAGAAGCTCTTTCCATTGATTGAGTTTTTTAGAGACTAGAATAAATCAGAAGGGCACAAAGTCAGGTGAATGGACAGAGTGAGGCAGCTGCCTACACATTTGTTTGCATTTCAAACCATGGCTCTCAGTGTGTTACTTTTTACTGTAAATAGTTCCAAGATATTTCTACTAGAAGATTTTGACTTGGTTTCTTCAATCATTGTTTAAATTTGACATGGTGTGCATAATTCACAATTTAATTTTGCTGCTTACTGTGTTACACTTTCGAGGTGTTGCGTGTATTCTTGCAGTTGCAGGTTGTTTACTTACATTTTACACTGTTGCTCTTCTACATGTTACTATGCACTATGAATAGTTCCACTATTTAGAAAACAGTACTTCTGTGATTCTTTCAGAGATGAAATGTACTTCAATGAAATGCAAATTGAACATATGAAATGAAATGTGAAAAAATGTGAATTATCTTGCATTTCATTTCATCTAAGTTTAACACTGCTATTCCTCTGTTCATGCATTCTTCCACATTACCTTGACTATTTTATCGTGATGAAATCTGGATCCCCAGCACTCTACAGTAGAGCACAATTGACTGTCAAGAAATCATATCAAATGTCACCGAAGCTACTATTATAATTGGCCATTCTGTAGGAGACCATGTCATTCCATCTGACCTTCCATTTCAGTTTAAACAGTTACAGTTTCTTGTTCATCTCAGTTTCAACATGAGTATCAACAAGCACTGGGTAAATTGTTAAAAGTTGTTGGACTCGTAAACATAGAAGATGAGTGAAAACACACAGTCACATATGGTAATGAAGTTTGTTAAGCAGTAGCTTTTGGCCATTCTATGACCTTGATCACTCACGATCAACTGAATCTGAAGACTGGTTGCCAGAACTGTAATGAAAACATTGCAGTTCTGGAAACCAGTCTTCAGATTCAGTTGAATATGCGTGATCAAAGTCATAGAACTGCCAAAAGCTACCGTTTAACAAACTTCATTACCATATGTGACTGTGTGTGTGTTTTCACTCAATTTCATGTTTATATGACGTTGTTGCATGAAGCCTGAGTTTTCAACTACATTGTTCTACTCAGCCTGCACATCTGTGCTTTTTACTTATCCAGCTAGTGATTTGAAATAGTGATTTGGATGTATCCAAATCACTATTTCAGGAAAACTCAGAAAACACTAACCCAAAAGCTGACAGATATATTTTTTGTGAAACCTGGGCAATGCTAGGCACCTTTGCTAGTGAGTAAATAAAGAGACATGCAATAAGTTTATTTAATTAATTATTTTCTCTGCAGATGGCATTTTAGAAAGGGCATTTATGTTCCATAAAAACATTTGGTGTTCTGTGCATATAGGGAGTTTCTAGACAGTGAGGTAGCAGTTCATTGAGGGAATTCTTAATGTGTGGGCATTCAGAAAAATCAGTTCCAGGATTACAGCAGGAAAAAGTGAGGGTGACTTTCTTTCCTAGAAAAAAACCATAAGTACTTAAAAGTTTGAAAAATATATATTTGAAAAGTCTTTCAGAAGAGTTCTGCAGCTCCTTCAGATTAATAATATTTAGAATTAAGTGTTTGGATCTCCTGATAAAATCTTTTGTTTTGGTACCTTTTCTTAGAAATGAAATTAGAGAAAGGAGAAGTTTCCATTGTAAATTATCACGCCAAATGGTCATATTAACAGGAACGAAACCAAATATGTAGCTGCCTCTTACCTAAGAAAGTGGCAGAATTTGTATAAAAATTAATCGAATATGTAAAACTGATATTTAACCTTAGAATACTGGCAGGCACTAAGTCTAAGATTTTTTGTTGTTGTTTTAATTTTAACCATCCTGTGATCATCTCAGGCTGATAGGAGACATAGGTATTTAAATTATTTATGTATAGTAATTAAGAAACTAAATTTTAAATCAAAATTATTGGACTGTTTCTTGGTCTCATGGTGGGCGTTATTTAAGGTAAGGTGTATCATTTCAAACCAGTGAAACAAAGTGCAATTTTGGAAGTCCTTACCAAGATTTGAAATAGAGATATGTTGGGTGAATATGTAAGTTCTACCCTCCATTTAAAAAAAAAATAAAAAATGTGTGGCTTAAGACTACTATTAACAAAATAGTTGAGACTTACTATTGGCAAACTGCATGTTGCCAGATCCCATTCTGAAGAACGCATTTCATGCACATGACAATTTCGAGTTTAGGCCTAAGATCTCCTGGTGAGAAGATATGCTCACCTTATCGTTATTCTTATTAAAAAGTCACTTAAAATATTCTATCAACAACCTGTTAAATTCTAACACAACATATCACTAGAATATTTTCCTAGTTAATAGCAAATACACTCATGGACAATGATATTTGTGCACCTAGAAAAAAACATGCTACAACCGCAAAACTTAGCAAATTGCTAGAGTACTTGCTGGTATGCAAATGATCCACGTTTGGTGCGAGTGCTCATGACCGCACAGGCCTGCGGTGGCACTGAAAGTACGAACTGGCAGCTATATAAACCGACGTGTAGTCAATGCCCCATGAAAGCGAAAAGCACCAGTCAATACAAGCAAAAGTACAGAATGACAAGAATGCCTGGTAGACACTAAAGATGCTGATTTATGCAACTTACGGACTTTGACAGAGGCCTGATCATCAGGCTGAAAACCGCAGGGTGGTTAGCACGCCATATAGCTCACCACGTGGATCGTTCTGACCGTATCGTCCGACTGTGTTGGTAGCAGTGGACATGTGACAGCACTGCCATATGGTGGAGTGGTTCCGGACAGACCAGGAGGACCACCGATACAGAGGATCGTTCCACTATCCACAGCTACACCTGCTTGTATAGTGGAACGGATCCCACAGGGACCCGGTCTACTATACAAACAGGTGTAGTGGCTCTTGTGTGCCCACGAACCATTTCCCGACGCCTCGCGGAAGCAAATCTGCGATCCAGCACCCCTTACATGTGCTGCCATTAGCACTAAAACATCGCTGACTCCGTGTACAGTGGTGCCAAGCCAGAGCGGCGTGGAACGTCACAGACTAGCAGCGTGTGGTGTTTAGCAATAAGTGCTGCTTTGTTTTGGGGACATGATCATCGTCTCCGGGTGTGGAGGTCCACGGGTCAACGGCACAATCCCAACCTCGCTATTGAGCATCACACCTCCCCCACTGCAGGTATTATGGTCTGTGGAGCCATTGCCTACGATAGCCGATCAGCTCTAGTAGTGGTATGTGAATCATTGATGGGCCAGCAGTATATGGATGAGATCCTATGGCCCCATGTGCACCCATTCCTGGCCGAGATTCCACGTGCACTATACCAGCAGGATAATGCCCATCCACACATGGCTCAGGTTGCTCAGGACTGCCTACGTCATGGCCTGCCCACTCCTCGGACATGTCCCCTATCGAGCATGTGTGGGACCAGTTGAAATGCCAGCTGCCTGCGTTCCGCACTATCCTAGATTTGGAGCACACCGTCCAACACGTGTCTACCAGTCTGCCACAGGACATCAGGCATCTGTTCGCCTCTATGCCAGACCGTATTGCAGCATATATCACCGCAGGAGGCAGTGCAACGTGCTATTGAGGATGACCGGACTGCGTGCCATAGATCCCTCTGTAATTGTCCTGAAGCTTTGTTTGTGCCATAATGTGTATCATTACGTCCATAAAATTTCAGTTCAATCTGATGCTTCCATCTTGGTGAGCAAATTTCATTGTCTGCGAGTGTATACACTGAGATTCAGTGTGATTTAGGCCTAAGTTCTAAACTGTCACGTGCATGAAATGTGTTTCTCAGAATGGAATCTGGCGACGTGCAGTTTGCCAGTAAAGTCTCCTATTTTGTTAATTCTTTTCTCTGCCTTACCAGGATGCTTTCCAAAAATTAAGATGATAGTGAGATATGATAGTGGAGCATAGCAATGAAGCATGCCAATTCATATTACAAGATACAATGCAGAATGATTATACCATTCCCCCAATGATTTAGTGGTCTTTGGTAAAGCCTTCATGATTCTTCTTGTGCACGGTGTATTGTAGGTAAAACACTGATGTTATGTTCATTCTTATGTTAGTGATTCTTTCCCTTACCTGAAACCAGCATCCGTAAATGAGAAATGGGTTAACCTTTATATCCTTGAATGCTCATGAAAGAACAATGCAGAAGAAAGGAAGTAAATTGAAAGAGACAGAGGAAGAAAAGAAGAAAGAAAACATCAAGACAGAGAGTGGTAGGCAATTATGTAAAGTTTTCCATACCAACCATTTTAGAGGAATTTAATAGACTTCAGGGCTCACTATGGAATGTTAGGCTAAGAGATAAAATATTTTAAATTGTAATTCATAAAATTTATTCATAATTATCCGTATCTCATGAGACAGACTTTTTTTCATACTAGTTAACACACTTAACAGAAGTATGTTTAAATTCTTTAGTTAATCAATACAAAATTCTTGTTTTGTTTGTTCAGCAAAGATTATGATTTCATTTCCTTAGATTTTGTTAATAATGCTGCTTCAAATCAGTTGCACTTTCAGTTATTACATGGTACCCTTTTTATTTTCTGTTCCTCTCAGTTTCAAATATTGATATAGAAATTTGTAGAATCAATTTATTTTTCAGATTTCATGGCATAATGGAAGGGTGCCAGCCATTTTTTAACAACCAAATAGTGAGAAACTGAAAATTTCCACTAAGTTTCATTGTTCACAAATTGAAATGCTGTGCTCTTTTAATGCTTTGTTAAAGCACTTTCACTGTTAGCAGTGAAAATGCACAATGAAATCTCTCCACCTTGCCAAATTGAATTATTTGAAACTATACCTAAAAGCAGCTTAAAGGATGTGGGAGATCTGAGCATTTCAGGCTCTTTGATTATACAGGAAAGCTCAATGTCACATTCAGAGGTGAATGTAAATGTTCCACTTAATGATTCTTCCAAAGTCATAGAAAGTGAGGCAAGGACTAATGGTGATTTTTCCTCATCTGTGACATCTAAGACATCATCTTCACCCGAAAAGGTCTTGACATGTTCTCCTCCGTCACGAAAATCAGCATCCCGAAGGAGTTCCAGTGATGGAGCAGTCAAGGCTATTGAAGGCTATTCATCAAATGCAACACAAAGGCCTGAACGAGGCCATAGTTTCTCAGTTTCTGATGAAAAGACTGCTGCCCTCAAGGCAAAAATAAATGACAAATTTACCCAGCTTGAAAAAGAAATGGCAGCTAAAGCTTCAGCCAATGGTATTTTGGGAAGTGAAACTTCTTCACCAGTTGAAGCTGTCCTCAATCTGAATGAAGCAGCAGCTCTTTTGTCTCCTGATGCAAGGTACTTATATTTTTGATTTTTACTCTAAGCTAAAATTCAAAGGTTTTCCTTTTTAATTTTTACTCTAAGCTAAAATTCAAAAAGGTTTTCCATATAATTTATTTATTGGGTATATAAATAAGTTTTGAGGGATTTTCATTCGGTGTCGTACTTATTACTGCTCGCATGTATTTTAAGGTGGCAACACTGCGATATCGCAGTACAAGACGCCAGCTGTCAGAGTCAGTACGCGGAATTCCATTGAGGTGCAAAGACGTATTTGTTTTACTCGATGGAAAATGGCAACTTTCGTCCCGACAAAACAGCATTTGTGGGAAGTGTTAGTACACTACTTTATTGTCAAGAAAAGTGCTGCTGACAGCTATTGCTTAATGTCAGAAATCTACGTTGAACATTCCCCATCCATAAAAGCATGTGAGTATTGGTTTAGACGATTAAAAAGGAATGGTTTTGGTGTCATTGATAAAGAACGTTCTGGACCACCCAAAAAAATTGCTGATGCCGAATTGGAAGCTTTACTCGACGAGGATCTGTGCCAGACCCAAAAAGAACTAGCAGCAGTATTAAATGTTAGTCAACCATGCATTTTACAACGTTTAGCTGCCATGGGAATGGTGCAAAAAAGGGAATTGGGTTCCACATGCTTTGCGGGAAAGAGACCTTGAACGTCGAAAAACCATTTGCGAATTGCTGCTTCAAAGGCAAAAAGAAAGTTTTTTTTTGCATCATATTATTACAGCCAAGAGAAATGAATATGGTACGATAACCCTAAATGGCAGAAAGCATGGAGGAAGCCAGGTGAACCAGGTCCTTTAACGCCAAAATGCAATATCCACGGTTCAAAGGTAATGCTGTGTATCTGGTGGGACCAGAAGGGTGTGATCCACTATGAACTGCTGAAACCGTCAGAAACTATTAGTGGTGATCGGTATCGAACCCAATTAATGCGTTTAAAACGAGCTCTCACGAAAAAACGGCCGGAATGGGAGAATAGACACAACAAAATCATCTTACAGCATGACAACGCAAGACCACATGTTTCTCGACCTGTGAAAAAGTACTTAGAAGGATCCGACTGGGAAGTTCTATCGCACCCACCATATTCGCCATATATTGCGCCATCGAATTACCATTTGTTCCGGTCGATGCAGTCAGCACTTTCTGGAGAACGGTTTAGTTCTTATGAAGACGTCAAAAATTGGCTGCACAACTGGATCTCTTCCAAGGTACCGGAATTCTTCCTTCGGGGCCTACGTTTACTGCCCAAAAGATGGGGTAAAGTTGTAGCTTCAGAGGGAGCATACTTTGATTAATATTAAAATATTATTTCTGTTCTCCAACAACGTGTTTTGTTCACCTCAAATCCCTCAAAACTTATTTATATACTCAATATAATGTTACAAATGCACAGTAGTGGTTAGTTTCTTACTTTTTTTTTTTTTTTATTGCCTTTAGTTGTAGAAAATAGTAACTATACTAGTAATCCAAATTTATTGTCGTAGGATAAAGATCAGTTTTCCAAGCTTTCACACATCAACTAGATAGCTTTTTCATTGAAAGACAGACAAAAATTGCAATCTGAATAATACACTGAAGTGCCAAAAGTCATGCGATAGCAGTATGCAAATTTTTAACTGGTGCTGCCGTCGTATAAAAGGTTTGATGCATGCCACAGTTTTTATCAGTTGCGAGATGTAATTTCGTGAGTCAGGTTGAACAACCACCAATAGGATTATGGCAAGCTGATGTGAATTATTGGAGTTTAAACAAGTCATGGTAGTAGGGCGAATGGGACATTCAATTTCCGAAGTTGTGTAAACATTCAACATTCTTCGATCCACACTGTCACATGTATACCAAGAATACCTCGTGAAAGGTATTACCACTTGCTGTAGATGACAGCGCAGTGGCCGACCATGGGTGCTGAATGACTGTGACCAGTGGTGTCTGACCAGGATTGTCCATGCTAACAGACAAGCGACACTGGCTCAAATAACATCCACATTTAGCACTGGAGGTACCAGGGACATATCCATCAGGTCAGTGCAGTGTAATTTAGCATCCATGGGGTATGAGAGCAGAAGACCCACCAGAATGCCTTTGTTAACACCACAACATTGGACACCGCGCCTCACTTGGGCCTGTGAATACGGTAATTTGACTCTGGAAGACTGGCAACATGTGGCGTGGTCCGATGAGTCATGCTACCAGTTGTTACGAGCTGATGGTAGGGTTCAGGTGCGGCGCATACCCCATGAGTCCATGGACCCAAGTTGTCAACAGGACACTGTGCAAGCTGTTGGTGGTTCCATACATGTGTGGGGTGTCTTTATGTGGCACGGTTTGGGTTCTCTGGCCCTCGTAAACACGTCATTAACCGGTGATCGCTTTGTTGCTCTGCTGGGTGACCATTTGCAATCCTTCATGGACTTCATGTACCCCAACAACAATGGGATTTTTCAGGCGGACAATGCACCATGTCGTCGGGCCTAAGTTGTCCGAAATTGGTTCGAGGAGCATTTATGGGACGTGGTGGAAAGGTCCATTCACACCCAAGATACTGCACTTACAAATATCAGGGAACTGTGGGTATCTGTTCAGATGGCATGGCTCAAATCTCTCCAGAAGTCTGAAGCTTCCGGCCACTTGTGGAATTGATGCCATGTCAAGTTGCTGCACTTCGCCATGCTAGAGGAGGTCTTGCATGATACTAAGTACGTATCCCATGACTTTTGGCACTTCAGTGTAGAACACTTCAACAATTTGAATGCAATGACTTGACAAAAAATAGATAAAAAGTAATATTAATTTAAAGACACTAGGCATCATGTTGGTTTGCGTGCAATATCCTAGTGGGAAAAAGGTGCTACTTAAAGAACTGGCTTCAAATTCGCAGCAACTCCAGAGAGATGCTATCATTGTAAGTGTCACTGTTGGTAATGATCTCCAACCAGTGTGATGGCTTGTGTCTTTAAATGAATGTTACTTCGTATCTCATGCCAAGTCATCACGTTCAAATTATTCAAGTGTTCTATTATTCAGATTGCAGTTTCTCTCTATCTTCCATGAAAAAGCCATCTGGTTGATGTGCGAATGCTTGAGAAACTGATTTTTATCCTACGCCAACAAATTCGGATTACTAGTATTGTTATATACGATTTTCTGCATAGTTGGTGTATAGTTCCTCTTTATTAATTTATCCTTCAGTTGTTACTGTGACACACGGTATTTTCCCAATATAGCGTTGTGCTGTCAAACTGAATTTTACAAACATGCCACTCTGAAATGCACCATTTAACTAGGTGCAGGTATACCATTTTCAGTAATTAACAGTTCACAGCAATCAGAATTGTATACTGAATTGCCTGTAGTGTTTACTGGTCACTACATAACATGTCCTCGGAAAACTAGAAAATTACATCACCCTGGAGCTGGAACCGAACCCATATCTCCTGATTACCATTTGAGCATGCTATCCATTATGCCACACTGGACAATGAAGTTCCAAGCAACTGAAGCTAAGCAATTATAGTTTAGGAGTCTCAACCTCAGATTTCGCTAGTCGAAGTAGTCCTATGTTTCCTCGTAGCATCAATGACCTTTCACATCCAGGGATGGTTATAGATCATAAATTACTGGTACCTCAGTTGTACAGGATGGTTCTCATAAACACATGACACTAGGCTGCTAAAAACCCACACGTGTTCCAACAGAAACCACTCCATGATTTAAAAGCCCATATTTGGTGTTGAGTGTGAGGCCAACACATCATCAGACCAATTTTTTTTGAGGAGAATGTGAATACAGATGTACGAAGAGTTTGTTAGCTAGCTGACACCACACGAACTCACTTATGCCTTCTTCCAACAAGATGGAAAGAGTTGCTATATTGCTGATTCTTCACTTGCTCAAATCCACAGTGATTTTACTCAGGAAAGGATAATCAGTAAGGATCTGTGGCCACCCTGCTCTCCCAACTTATCACCATGCGACTTTTACCTCTCGGGCTCGTTGAAATGGAAAGTCTACTGCAACAACCCTTGAATGTTGGAAGAGTTGAAAACCAACATACTGCAAGAGATTGCCTGCACTTTAGTCACGGAATTGCAGGGCTTTTTCCTGAACATGCTTCGGCGAGTGGAAAAAGGCATCGAGGCAGGTGGCGACCACTTCCAACACAGACTTTGACAAGGCATTAAAATTGCTGATAAACGTGTCAGTTGTTAACATTGCAGCCTTATTTTAAGATAAAAATGCACTTTATTTACCATACCAAATGTAATTGAAATGGACCCCACGGTATATTATGCAAATAAAACTGTACAACTGTCTTTTGCATTTTAGGCTGGTTTTATGTGCACCACTCTGTAGAAAGTAAGGGAGAAATAGGCAATTATTCATAAATATACATGGGAAATTCACTAGATTGCTCACAGTAATCAGAATTTTGTGTTGAATTGCCTGTAGTTTACTGGTCACCATGTAGTATCTCCTCAAAAAACTTAAAAATTTCCTGCTCTGGAGTGATGCAATTTTAAAGTTTTTTGAGATGTTACATGGTGACCAATAAACTACTAGCAATTCAGTACATTATTCTGATTGCTGTGAACTATGAATAACCTAGTGAATTTCTCATGTATATAAGGAATATTTCTTCCTTACCTTCCACATTTTTAGTAGCGTTGTAAATTTCAACCACTAATCATGTTATCAAAACAGATCATTTCAGGAATCATTTATGGCAGACACAGCTATTGAAAATTTGAAGTGCCAACTCTTAATTGATTGTTTGCATGGGAACCTAGCAATCATGCAAAGTCTTGAAACCTTAGATAATTACACTATCTACCAACAAGTAATTGTACACCTGTGATAGCAAAGGAAAACGAAGTTTATTCACCTTCAGTAGTTGGTGGAGCCTCCATGAGCGGCGATTACAGGTGCGACCCTCCGGGGCATACTCTGAACCAGGCGTTGTACGACGACTAGCGATATTTTCTTCCACTCGGCTTGGAGAAGACAGGTCAGTTCCTTCACCGATTTCGGACGGTGAGGGCACCTCTTAAGTCGACTCTCCAACTCGTCCCAGTGGTACTCGATAGGGTTAAAGTCCGGGCTCTGCGCAAGCCAGTCCATTCGATTAACCCCATTGTCACCATACCAAGCCATGGTGGACCTCGCAACATGACAGGTGGCATTGTCATCCTGAAAGTAACATGGGTCCACCCTGTAAAACTGCCACAACGTAGGAAGCGCATGGTCATCCAAAATGGTGCAGTAGGTCTCGGCGTTGAGTCTACCAGGAATTGCGAGCAAGGGTCCCGTGCCATACAAGGAGAAACACCCCCATAGCATAATTCCACCGCCGCCGAACTTCACAGTTGGCACAATACATTCTGGCAGGAGGTGTTCTCCAGGCAGACGCCAAACCCAGACCCTGCCATCCGAACGGTAGAAGGTGAACCTTAATTCGTCACTCCAGAGAACCTGTTTCCACTGTTCAACGGTCCACTGTCGACGTTCTTTGCACCACGTTAGCCGAGCAGCGCTATTGGATTTGGTGATCAATGGCTTGTGGGCAGCAGCACGTCCATGGTAACCGAGCAGATGGGCTTCCTCTTACGGATGGTATTCATCGAAAGAACACTTCCGGATGCCTGTTGAAACTTCTCGCGGATGTGGCCCATCGATTTGGTGCAGTTCTTCCGAATTTCTCTGGTCAGCACCCGTCTGTCTCTAACTCCCACTTTTGTGGGTCTGCCGGGTCAGGGCACATACCGACAGTCACCTCTCGTCTGCCACTTGCCAATCACGTAGGCTACTGTCGATTTTGGGTACTTCAACTCGCTGGATATGTCACATATGGATTGGCCATTTCTGTGATACCCGACGATTACACATTTCTCGAAATCAGAGAGCTCCAAACTGGTGGCTTCTTGCATGCGACTGGTTGCGTTGTTGTTTCCCTCACGATATTTAACGGCGGCGGCCGTGACGCATATCAGGACCGCAGATATCGTCGATTGCAGGGGTGTCCAATTACTTGTTGGTAGATAGTGTATATGTGAATAGGTAATTTGAAGAATGGCACAGATTCAATCTGGCCTTTCCTTTAGCACACATGTGGCTTATGATTTACTGATTGAAAATCTTTATTTGAGGGTTAATTAATTATGCTTTAGCACCATTTTGTTCTTTTTCTTCTAGTTGGTTTTTTCTTATCTTGAACTAGGGAGGGTGAAACATAGATTTATTTTTTCACCTTGCATGTAGTACAGTCCATGAGCTCACAATAGGGAAAACCACGAAATTTTACATGCTTTGATGTTGACACATGGAAACCTCCTCACATGTAAATTTAGATAGAGTATGTCTCCTTTTTTCATGACAGTTCTCGATCCATGCAAAGTTAGTAACAAATGTTCCTCTGCAAAAAACTTATGGTCTTTCATACACTATTCCTTTTTATTAAATGGGACATCCATAAATGGAAGGTCTTTTACCTATTAGGAGGAAAAATTACATAAGTACAGCAATGAAGCAGTAGATATAATTTCTATTTACTGTACTACTTTCTGTGTGTCAACACTACTTTTGCCTCCAATGTTATTAGATACATGTTGTGCAGCAAATTCAAAGTGTATTAAAAATAAACAGTTTTTCTAACACCTGCTTTCATCACATCATTCATCTTCTATGAAAATCATATGATGTATTCTGTTACCACCTTTTGCAGGGATGGGGTTAGGAATGGTTGTCGAATAAAAATTAATTTGTTTGAGGTATGTTTACCTGCACGACTTTAAACTGGGTACATTATTTCTGATAACAAACCAAGATAAATGGAACTGCAGTGTTATACTGTACTTGGTGTGGCATCATTCACAGAAAATACGATAATTTATTGTCAAACAATCTAATTTTATCTGTACTATCAAATTCTAACTGTGAGGTCTATTTACATTCAGGGACTGATCAAAATACTGTATTGATTTCAGTGTACACAGCGTGCCTATTAAGTAATGAGACAAAAGTTATTATGTCAAGATAACAAACTATATTTTAAATTGCCACCTAAACAGATTCGAAATAACCTCTCTCAAACTCCACACAGTGGTGAGATCTTTCATATGGTGGAAGTCCTGAACTGGAACTTGGTCACACCTCATTGGATGTCCTAAATGTCACTGAAGTGCTCCCCTTTCAAGGCACACTTCACCTTTGGGAAGAGAAAAAAGTCTTGAAGAGCCAAATCTGGTGAGTAGGGTGGATGTTCGATCACACAGATCGTCTTCAAAGCCAGAAACTGCTTTACAGGTGGTGCACAATATGCAGAGTGCAGATGCATTGTCGTGCAACAGAAACCAATTGTTTTTGTGGAACAGTTCTTTCCTGACATGTTGCATGTGAGCATACAGATATGGCATTACTCCTAAATAATACCGACCGGTCACTGCGATGCTCTCAAGAACAAATTCGCAGTCGGTGATTCCAGCAGTCGAAAAACACAATGACCATTGTCTGTCTTGACAGGCGATTTTTGCAACTAGACTTTCTTCTGCCGGGGAAAAGACATTCTACGCCATTTCATGCTCTGGTGTTATGTTTCGGGATCAAACTGAAAGTACCAACTTTTATCACTGGTTACATTCTTTGCAGCAAATCACAATCGTGATCAACTGCACGAATGAAATTTTGACAACATGTAACCTGATACTCTCTCTCTCTGTCTCTCTCCATGAGTCAATGTGTGTGTACAAACCTCAAACAAATCTTCCTCTTGTGCAGATCTTTCTTTAAGATTACCCTGGTTGTTTCCTTACCAACACCAAGCTGTTCAGCTAGTAGCCCAGTGGTTATTCACCTGTCATGGGCAACAGTTTTGCTAGCCTTCACCACATTTTCATTTGTCTGTGCATTTCCTGTGCATGGTTCATCCTTGAGGGATTCCCATACTTAAATGTTGAAAATTAGCAGAACACCTGTGCATTGCTCAGACTGTCATCACCGTAAACTTTTTTTTAGGTCTTGGTATGCTTCCGTGGCAGTTTTCCCTAATTTACAGTTACATTTTAACAGAGCTCTTTGCTCCATTACAGAACTTCTGACACACTCCACTCACACAGTCTTACTTCCACGGTGGCCACACAAAAATTGCTGCATCACCCGACTCAACAGTTGTTTCTGCAATCACAGCACACTCTAGTTTTCAAAACTATAAACATGTTTGTTACATACAGATTTGTCCAAAATAATGGAAACACCTTGCTGAAAACAGTGACTTTGGTATGTGCTGCTTTTTAAGTAAAACGAACATGTAGCTACAATTATTTTTATTTTTTTTTGTAAAAAAGTGTTGCTTATAGTCTCAAGGGTCTGTATGATTGCATTGTAAATCGGTGTTTCCATAAATTCGTTCCAGGTGAAGGCACAATGAGTGACCTGTCGGAGTTCCAAAGAGGGCAGGTTGTAGGAGCCCATCTGGTTGGTGCGTCGGTAACCACAGTGGCACAGGTATTGGGGGTATCGAGAGGTACCGTGTCGAAGGTCATGCCAGCATACAATGTTCACGGCACAACATCATCTGCGAGACACAACTGTGGAAGGAAAACCAAACTCACTGCGAGAGACAGGAGGACATTAAAGAGGATTGGGACCACAAGGAGGAAGACCATGGTGATGAAAGTGACTGCTGAGTTTAATGCACATCTCCAAAACCGAGTGTCGACCCATACCGTGCGAAGGGAATTGCATAAGCACAATATTTATGGCATGACTGTGATTGCAAACCCCCTGGTTTCACAGGTGAATATGAAATGGAGACTACAATGGAGCCAGGAACATAAGATGTGGACTGCAAATCAATGGAAACATGTATTGTTTTTCAATTAATCACGTTTCTCACTATTCCCCACTGCAGGACGGGTTAACATGTGGAGAACCCCCGCTGAAGCCTACAACCCAGACTGTCTCCTTCCTACAGTGAAGCATGGGGGGTGGTTTCGTAATGGTTTAAGCCATGATCTCGTGGTTTGCAGCAGGTCCCATTATCACCTTACACGGACTAGTGGTGACTATGTCACCCTTTTGGCCGACCATGTGTATTCAATGGCGCAGACATTGTTTCCGTCCCGGGATTGCACCTTTCAAGATGATAATGCCAAGATTCACAGAAGTCGAACTGTTAAATCACGGTTTGAGAAACATGAGGATGAAGTTGTACACCTTCCCTGGCCTGCACAATCACCGGACTTAAACATCATTGAGCCCCGTGGTCTGTGTTGGAAAACGGAGTGCGATCCCGTTATCCTCCTCTGGCGTCTCTCAAGGAATTGGAGCAGTTTTTTTAGAAAGAATGGCACAACATACCACTTGCCACCATTCAGGACTTGTATGTGTCCATTCCAAGGAGGATTCAAGCAGTTTTAAATGCCAAGGGTGCTCCCACACCATATTAGGTGCGTAATACCTATTGTTTCAAGGTGTTTCCATTATTTTGGACAACCCCTGTATATTCAAAGGGCTGTTCTGTAAAAATTCAGTCTCATTATTTAACAGGCCCACTGTGTACATTGTACATACAAAACTAAAGTGCATTTTTTATTGCTGCTATTAAAGTTATCATAATTTCAATATCTTGCATGGTATTTTTGTATTGCTATTAATTCTGCTGGTCACCACCGTTAGGTATTTTTATTTCTTTGTTTTTGGGTAATAATGGTTGTATACACCAAGATTACTAAATTATCAGCCGCCTACGTAATATCGTGTGAGTAGTCTCCTAACAGTATTTACATATCCACATGAGTGTCTTTATTTTAATATCCGTTAACTTTTTTGTATATTCCTTGATCCTAAGGTTTCTTTTCCCCATCCTTTCTGATCACTTAAACATACATCTTGCTATTCTTTGAGTTTTGTTTAGTCTCTGTATATATATATATATATATATATATCATCATCATCGTCATTGTCAACCATTATCAATCCACTGCTGGACGAAGGTCTCCCCAAGTTTCCTCCACAACGGTCTGTCTTGTGCCAGTCTCCTCTATGTCACTCCCGCATACTTTCGAATTTCATCCACCCATCTCCCACGTGGTCTTCTTCTGGGTCTTTTCCTGTCCCTTGGAATCCAATCTAAAATTTCGGCTGTCCATTGATGGTCTGTCCTTCTGGCAGTATGCCCAGCCCATTGCCATTTCAGGGATTTAACTCTGATCATGATGTCTTCCACTCTTGCCATTTTTCGGATCCACGAGTTCCTCTTCTTATCTCTCCTGGTTACACCAAGCATGCACCTCTCCATGCTGCTTTGAGTTGTCTGCAGCCTTTGTATGTCTCTTTTAGTTAAGGTCCACGTCTCTGCACCATACGTAAGTACTGGAAGGATGCATTGATCAAACACTTTTCTTTTAAGACATAATGGCATATTGCTCTTGAAAATTATGCTGTTTCTTACAAAAGCTCTCCAGGAAAGTTTTGTATGCCGATTAATTTCTTCATCAATTTGACCGTCACTTGATATCTGCTGTCCAAGATAAACGCACGTGTCTGTTATCTCCAGCTTTTCTCCATCAATCGATAAATCTTCATTTCGTGTAAAAGCATTGAACATCACTTTTGTCCTCTGAAAGTTCATTTTTAATCCCACTTCTTTACTCTTGTCAGCAAGTTCCTGGATCATACTCTGCAGCTCTGATGGGGTAAAACCCTTTACACTCGAATAACTTTTCACACAGCACTTGTATTTCACACAGCACTTGTATTTCACACAGCACTTGTATTTCACACAGCACTTGTATTTCACACAGACTTGTATTACATGAGTACTCACACAGCACTCATATTATTATTATTATTATTTTTTTCTGCAGCAGAGGCCACAACTTAGCACTGAAAGTTCAGCTTTGGCTTGCCAGCCCTGACATATGAGCTATAGAGGCATTATCCCACCCGTCACACGAGCTATTCGGCGTAAAAGAAATGTCTTGCGAGCGCCGATGTGCAAGGTATAGAGTCATCGTCGACATGGCAGGTGACACCTGACATGCTGATGACATTTCTGTATTCGTCAAAAAAGAAATGTCTTGCAAGCGCCGACATGCAAGCTATAGAGGCATCATCAGTGTGGCAGGTGATACCCAATGTGCGAGTTATTCGGTGATTTCGTATTGTCGGGTGTCACCTGACAGTCGAGCGGGAAGAGTTAAACGTGAAGGTGTATAATTTAACCTTAAAAATCTCATTATTTTCCAGATGCACCTCAACCTTGTTTTATATGCTTATTTAATACTTTTTAAATAAATACTTAATGGATGACACCACTATAGAGTGGCATTTTAAATGTGTTTGTCGGATATGACAAATTGATCTAATAAGTTAATATATTGTTGAAGTTAATTAGTATGTGATATGTGTAGATGTAAGTCCTTAATCTTGGTGAGCGCTTTACCTTCCATGAAGCTGATGAGGAAATATGAGTAGTGAAAGGAGTCATTAAGCACTACCTCAACACCCTCCTTTTTAACCCTTTCCACTCCAATAACTTTTCACACAGCACTTATTTGAAAAGCTTAAGAATGGATTTTGTTGCACAAAGTAAAACATAAAGGACAAGCAAAATACACTGCTGGACAATTGCTAAGGACGGATCATAAACAGCTATATAGCGCATAAAAAAGTAAGTGTGGTTGGATGCCAAGTGAAATAAAATAATGTCAGAATGCCAGGACATTACAAGAAAGACAATTTATTGTGCTCTGAAATCCAGAAGGCTTTGGAACGTGTTCAAGGGACAAACAGGCCATTTTGTGCAGAACACGTAAATGTGAAAAAAATGCAATTACCGTCCGCAGGCGTTCCGGCGTAAGATGTCAATACGGGATATGGCCACCATGGAGGGCGATGCAAGATTCCACACGTCGTGTCATGCTTTGCACAACATTATCAAGCAGCTGTTGGGGTAATTTATCCCATTCCTCTGTCAGTGCACAGATGAGGGTGTCCTTGTTTATTGGAGGGCATTGGCGACCAGCAAGACTCCTCCCCAAAGCATCCCACACATTTACAATGGGATTCAGATCTGGAGAATGTGCTGGCCATACGAGGCGTTGAATATTCTCGCTCTCAAGACACTCCTGGACAGCGACTGTTCGATGACATGTTGCGTTGTCGTCCATGAAAATGAATCTATCACCGACAGCACCACGAAACATGCGAACATGAGGTAGCAGAACATCATTAATGTATCGTTGGCCAGTCATAGTCCCAGTTGGAAGCACATAGAGGGACGTACGGCCATTGATCATGATGCCAGCCCATACCATGACACTACATGTCAGATATCGGTCCCTTTCCTGTATGTTTGCTGGACAATATGCAGTACCACTGCCACGCCAGATCAGTTGTCATCGACAATCAGACGATAGACTGTATCTACTCTCATCTGAGAAGAGGACAGCAGACCAGTCGTTATCAGTCCAATTGCGATGTTGATGGCACCATTGCAAACGGGCGGTACGGTGACGTCTGGACAATGGGATGCACACAACAGGACGGCGGGCGTATAGTCCTCCTTCATGCAAACGTCTGGCGACAGTTTTTCGGGAGATCCGCTTGCCAGTAGCAGCCATAAACTGATTTGCTACCTCACTAGCTGTGCTGCGTCGGTGTCTTTTTGTTGATAGCACTATGTACCGATCTTCTGCAGGTGTCGTACTGCGAACACGACCTCCCCCGTGACGTTTGCTACACTCTCCATTTGTTTGAAATGATTTCCAAAGCCTTGAAACAACCCTGTAGCTGACGTCAAACTCCCTGGCAACATCTGTTATTTTTCGCCCTTCTTCAATCTTGCCAATAATACGGCCATGTGTAAAATCGTCTAGGTGATGTCTGGAAGACATACTGAAAATTACAAGTTCGTCAATTGATTCTTTCCCTTTCAACTTTGCGTTTGAACAACAACGGTCAATACGCGTCAAATCCTTTATATCTCTTATCAGCGCTATGACGTCACGAACAAGTTCGGCAATCCAAAATTTGCATACGCACAAACACGTCTTACTGTATCCCGCACTTATGTCAATTTCCACATTTTCCTGCCTTCCATTTTATGGTTGCTATCGTTGCTGTTGTCATCCGTCCTTAGCAATTTCCGCAGTGTATAATGGGCAAAATAGCAGTAGAAAAAAGTGAGGAAGTTTAATTGGCATATACCTAGAAGGGTCATTTGAATTGTTACAGAAAAAATTTACAAGCCTGAATAAGTATTTTATGCTATCAAAAGCTATCACAACTGCTGTTACTAATGGGTTACAGTGAATATAAATTATCCCTTTTACCATTTTGTATATCTTTCTTCTTTGAAAATCAAGTTTTCCATGCTGTACATACATCACAAAAAGATACAGAAAAGATTAAAGTGTACTGTCGCTAATATAGCAAGTGTGCAATTTATTTAAAGAACACATGTTTATTAGCATTTGTGACTTTATTCAAGAATGTCACATTTTGCTAATTATCATGGAGACATATTCCATAGGAATTTGTAAGTAGTACATAAGGCTAAGCAGTTTAGTGAAAAGCCTGCAGAGATATAAATTCATCATTAATGTTAACAACAAAAATCACAACTTATTTTCTCAGAAAAGCAATATTTCTTAAATAAAGTAGGCCTAACTCTCCTAGTCTTAGAATTTCGTGGATGTTAGTTAAAAACACCATAGCTTGGTGTTTGCATATTTAATTTATTCTTCTATATCAGTCTAGTAAAATGGTATTTTTCAGGACCACCTGTTTTGAATGGAATTGTTCTAAAATGTGTTCAATAACATTGAAAAATGTGGATGACTTAAAATCAATTTAAAACACAGCGCTGTCTGTTATGTGATTTTTGCTACTAGTTACTATAATACTAGTGTTTCAGTACTCAAAATACCAACATACCATGCTTGCTATTTTTACATAGCAAACTACCAGTATTTATTGAAAAAAATGATTTATTCACACTTTATGACTTTATGCTTTCGAAACGAATTCTCAAGTGCGGCCAGTGTGCCACATCCCACATGTTGTCCCAGAATTTATCCTGTGTGACATGTGATTTTTTGTAAACTAAGTTTTATGCACAATTGATATGTTCTATTTGCAGCTTATTTTATCATTAAGAGATTCTCTCTGTACTGCATTTCCTGGCTACTGTGTCCTATTGGCACTTCCCTTTCCATTTAAATGTCACAATGAAACATTGTATTCACCATTTATAATGTAATTATGTGCCTGGCTGTTGCTCGGTTTCCATTAAAACATATTGCCGGGTGTTATAGCTGAAGATTGACTTTTAAAAGTTATAGAAAACCAATTTTGATGCAGTGTCTTGAAGGAGACTGGAATCAATCCATAATACAAGATCAGGCACAATTAAAAAGACAACAGCACTTAAGAAGCAGTTTTTAGCACAGAAACATTGATTTATTTAATATTTCTGGTTAATATATACTTGACAAATAACACTTTTCTGTAAATAATATTTTCTTAATGAACACTAAAATAAATCAGGTAATTAATTCCTGTTTTCCATAGAATAAATACCAAATTGTCAGTATTGTCATTCTGGTCTAGTGTGTAAATACGTTCTGTATAAGTTATTTTGTTTGTGCTTTATTGAACTTACATGTGCATGAAGACAATTCAATCTTTTCCCATTAACAGTACAATGCCGGCAGAAGATACTTGTGTTTTTACCAGTGGTGGACCAGCTGCCATGATGTGTGAATTGAAAACAACAACTGAAGGTCGTCGTGTTCGAGGTGTGTCCATGGCAGAGGTAAAAGAATTGGCTTATGCACGTTTGCAAGAGGAGCTGCATAAAGCACAGTTGGTAATAATGTTTTACCTTTTGGTAATAATGATTTGCCTTTTGTTTTAGCCTTTGAAAATTAAGAGATTGTGTCATTTTAAAATGGATCAGTGGTATCATCTGTAAATGTGATTGTGAAATGAGTTTATAAGTAAATTGATTCAACTCCTCTGGAACCATATCATTTGAATAAAATCATATTTTAGACTTTAAGATTATGGCACATACTTTTGTTCTATTAAAGTGACTTACAAAGTGTTGGGATTGCAGAAAACTTTTTCTTTTATCATTAGGGCAGTTATATGTGTGACAACAAACAACAGTGTACTGTGATTTCCACCTCAAAGGGCTTCTGTATTTCCATCTTAAGGAACAGCAGAACTGCTGGAATACAGCCATGTCAGCCCATAACTACTTTTTTTTTTTTTTTTTTTGACATGGTTTGTGCACATTCTAGTGTCTTTGTTTCATTTCCTTTAATAAAAAATTATGGTTAGATGCATTAAATTGGAGCTGCATCTTGTTGCTATGTCTGCCAGACTGGTATACAGCTCACAGGTGGAGTTCATAGTATATTATAGCTTGCAGAGATCACCATTTTTTTTTAATCGGCATGCCAGGTAGTTTGCATATTGTTCTTCATGTGTATGTTTTCTTTGGAGACTAGGGGTGGGACATGCCCGTGAAAATCACTGTTTATTTAAATGATTTCTATAAATAGAAAGTAATAATATATTGTATATTAAAGTCAGTGGAAATTGAGGCATGAATTTTTAGTAAATGATTTTTTAAACATTTTGGTTGTTAAATAGGTATTGCAAAATAGTTTTGGTGCTCATGAAGACTTACATGTTGCAAGTTTTCCTGCCAGATTGAATTGGCTATACCTACCTCAAAGTGTCCTGCTTTGTCTTGTACAAAAAGACCAATAAGAAGAGCCACCAGTTCAGGTGTCTAGTTGGTCTGGGATATATTAGGCTGTCCAGAAAGTTTGTGCCAACAAACAGCCTGTAAAAGAATGTCATGTATAGCAAAAAACAAACAAATAAACAAACAGACCTTTAATCAATGATATATGTACCCTGTTTGTTGTACAACCTTTTGCCATCAGTCATGCAGGTTGAAGATTCCATTCTTCCAGAATTTCACAGCTTTCAGTGCAAAAATCTGGTCTAGGTGATTTTTGATTTGGTCCAAAGAATCAAACCTCATGCCATTAAGGGAATTCTGAAGTGATCTGAAAAGGTGGTAGTCCAGAAAATATGCTGGGTGAGGTAGAACATCCCACCCAAACTCCAGCAACTTTTGTCATATCCTCAAAGAAACATGAGGTTTTGCATTGTCCTGCTGTAACACACCAGGACTTCCTATTTGCTAAAACAGGGTGCTTTTCTTGATTGCTGCCTGCAGAATATCCAACTGTGAGCAGTATTTATCTTACTTTACCATCTGGTTGTTTGGTAGAAGTTCATAGTGTAGTACACCTTCACAGTCCCACCAAGCACTGAGCAAAATCTCTGGGTGTAGTCCTGCTTTTTAGGGGTTGCTAAGGGTGTATCACCATGTTTCAACCATAACCTTTTCCTCACCACATTGTTGTGAACGATCCAGTTTTCATCACTAGTCACCAATCTTCTCAAAAACAGATTGTTTTTGTTGCTTTCAGAAGCATGCCACATATGAAAACTCGATCAAGCAAGTTTCAGACAAATTGTGTTGGGCCCATACATCATACTGACTGATTTAGCCAAGCTTCTGGAGGTGTTCACAGATGGTGGATTTTGATAGGTTGAGTACCTCTGCTAAATCCTGTGTTGTTTGACGGGGGATGGCCCCCAGCTGTGCACAGAGCTGGTCCTCATCAGAGGCACAAGGCCTGCCCAAATGCTCTTATTTTCCAGGTTAAAGTTTTCATCTCGAAATCTGGCAAGTCACTTGTGAACTGTTCTGTTTGTCTCGTGGCACTATTTCTGTACAAATTACATATGATATCTCCTGTGCAGTTTGCTTTGCATAGTGCTGCAATAAAAATGAAATTCTTACCTATGTTACATTAAAAAGAAGGCAGTATTGGAGCTTTCAGACTATATCTCTAGTCTTTTTCAACCAGAGTTTTAGAAGGAAACATTTAAGTTGTTGCCAGATCTCTTTCCACATGTTCTTGCAGATGATTGTACAGAAGATCTGGCAACAGCCTAAACATTTCCTTCCAAAACTTTGGTTGAAAAAGACAAGATAATTCAAAAGTTCTCATGTTGCCTTCTGTTTTCAAATTTGTATGAATTTCATTTTTGTTGCTGTATATCACAGAAATTAAAACAGTAGAGATGGAAATATGATGACTGAGAAATCAAAAATATAATGGATAAGTATGGAGATAACTTCTTTTCAAGTGTGAACTGGAAAAAGACTTCCCTCCTTATGAGACAATGGATTTATAATTACTAAAAAAATTTTTAGGAAGTGAAATATCCAGAAGTCTTCTTGATGGGAATAGTCTAGAAATGTAAAAAGTATTATTGACTTTAATTATGTGGAAATTTCTTTTACAAATATGATTAAGGATACTTGATTTTTCAGAGCTTTGAAAGAAGCATTGATAACTTTTCAATAGCATCTTCTCTTAAAACTAGTTATTATCTAGTAACTAAGAGATCAACAAGGATGATAAGATGTATCTGACTGATGCATGATATAGGTCAAAATCAAATGACCATTCAGGAGAAACACTGTTATTGAGTTTAGGTTTATTAAGACTGCAAGGGAAGCTTGTGATGTGGTAGTCTGTGAAAACAGAAATGTCAGATCCCTTTGTGAACAAAACAGAGTTCAGTTATAAAAAAACAAAAATAAAAAAAACCAGAAAATGATAGTGTATTTATGCTGTTAATCAAAACCCATTTAAGAGGAGGGCTAGGGGGACTGCAGCTCCAGGCCCCCCCATTTTCTGTAGGCCCCAGAATTATGTAGGATGCTTGAAGAATTGGCAGAGTTCTACAGTTTTTTTTCTTTTTTGCAGATAGCACAACAAAAACAATAAGAAACTGCCTTGTGAAAAAAAATTATATTTCTTTCCTCTTTTTAAGGAGGAGTCCACAGAAAGCAGAGTCACACGCCCCTAGTTCATCCAGAAAAATCTTTCAAAAGCATTACAGATGTTGTTTTTTTATACATATCTGTAATTGGGGAAAATTTTCATACATTAAGAATTCGCTTGAATCATGATATTTATCATATTATTTTGTCCACTAATTTGATATAATTTCAACAGGCTGAACTCTGGGGGAAGCTGGGGGGGGTGCTATTAAAGAAGAATTGAACAGGTGTCTATTTTTCAACCATGCATTTTTATATTTTCTTGCTAACACTGATTCATCCATGAATCGTAGGATACTCACTTCAGTATGGTGGGGATATTTTTATTGCTTCCTCATCATATTTTCGGAATGTTGTTTTCTCATGGGTATTTTTATTCAGCTACCCATAGTGAAATCCTAGATGTACCACTAATACTGGGGCCCCAAAATGCTGTCCAGCCCTCAGGTCCCGTCTTCTTAAATGGGCTCTTCTGTTGATTATATTCTGAGATGTTGATGATAAAAGGACTTGATTAAAAAAAGAAAACTGGTTGTGTTTTAGATATGCAAAAAGTAGGATACACATGATGCTTCGAAAGTGCATCACCAAAAAATGCACAATCTATTAATATTATCACTTTTGTTCTCCTGAAGGTATTTTCCTACATAGATTTGCAGTATTAGTCTGCCTCAATAAGACATGCATGGGTTTTTGAAAGCTTGGCCCATATATGTTTTTTATTTGCTAAACCAATGAAAAATGGATTTTTCTAATACCCTCTATTGTGTTTGGCATGAGGTCCTTGTCATTTACTCAACAGTGCAGTGAATTATCATTGCGTTATGTAAAGTGTAATGAAATATTTTTGTGTAAGAGTGCAATGAGAGAAATCATATTTTGCAAAAGTGAAATGAAATATTGTTGTGTGAGCTTATGGCACAGCTAATCACAAGATGAAATTGCAGGAATGATTGAAAGCTTTAAAAGTTATAAATAAAATTTTGCAAATTTGAATTTTGAAAAAAGGGTTTCGAGGTTTAAGCTGTCATGTGCCTCTGCAGTTTTCTACCAAATTTCAAATCTCTGTTTTCAGTAGTTTCTTCTGTTGGCAACTGACTTAGGCAGGCTGACAGACAAAGTAATTTTATTATTATAGATTTCTTTTTTTTTTTTTTTTTTTTTTGTTATCAAGTATTAAATCTTAAAGTATATTTTTCTGTGATTATTGTTCTTACAATTTGAAAGAATAGATTTGTGTTATTAAAACACAAAATATCAATGCTTTCCGCCATTAGTGTTAATCACTGCATTTTGTATTCAGGAACTGAAGTTAAAAGATGAAGAAGTTGCTAGACTGAGCCAGATACGTGATGAAGTTGGTGCAGAATTGGAAGAATTAACTGCAAGTTTATTTGAGGTAATTTCAGCAATTTGTGTTTATATATATATTTCATAAATTAACATTGAAAACTTTGAATTTATCGTGAATTTATTATAATTTTTTGTTGCCTAGACAGAAACACTTTTTTACGATTATTTACACAGCAACATACTAGATTTAATGCAGCAAACAGATCTCTGGGCATCGTTTTGTACATCTTAAACCAGGGCTTGAAAATTGGCAGTTCTGAAGTCACATGTGGCTTCGAACACAAAAAACAGAGCATTCATTTTTTGTATGAAAATTAAACTCATTAATAATTTTTCTTGTAAAAAATTACCAATTTTTCAAATATAAATTAAAGTGAAAAAATATTAAACATTGGCTCTTTATAATTAAATTGTATCTCACCGAATTTGTAGGTATGTTTTCTCAACCTGCTAAAATTATCACAGTGAAAACTTTGAATATGGTTTTATTAGTACTGTTATGAACACTACCAAGATAAGATTTTTATAGCTTATTTTATTTAGTGCTTTATCCAAATCACTAAAAGTGTGCATATGCAATTTTTTTTTCTGTCATGTAGTTTTTAAAACTTAGAGCAACCTTATTTAACAAAGTGCTTGATATAACCTAATCACTAAAAAGTGTGCCAAAACAATTTTTTTCTGTAGTGTAGTTTTTAAAATTTAAAACAACCTTATTTCAATATATTTTTGTGATAAAAATTACATATAAAAACATTTAAAGATGTCTGGAGCAGTAGGTTAAGGGACTAATGACTTTTGTCTCAAAATGTCACCTTGTATTAAAAAAATTGGTATTTCAGAATACTGTCTAACTCTTACATTTCCTTGAGTGACTCATAAAACATACAAAATTAAAGTAAAAAAATTAATTGGGTTAGTTAGAGGCATAAATTATGTATAAAGATGATAAAAAAAGCTGAAATCATTTAATTTTTTTTGTCATTCTGAAATACTAAATTCCATTGACACACAATTTTTTTTAATATGTTGCATCTCTCAAAATTCTAATTTTCTATAATTTTTTAAATTTTTGTTGCTGATTTGGCCGTCAATTTAAAAAAGTTCTTCAACCCCTATTCTAAACTGATGGAAAAAAAAACTCGTAGTTAGAAGTAGAAAAGTGAAAAAGGAGGTGATAGGGCAAAGCATTTGCTGATGCAGTTGATGATCCAGTGTTGCAGCCTTCCTTCAGATTTATTGCATCAGTCAAGCTGAAACGCTTCAACTAATCTACTATAATTATGTTTATGTTCAAAGTATGTGGGCCACAGAGATTATTTTCTCACAAAATAGCTGTTAATTTCTGTTAACATTAATTAATGCATAATGTTGAACCTAAAAGAAATGGTGGTTGTGATGTAGGTTGCCCTTTACTTTTGTTTATTACTTGTGTATTACTCCTGTGCGACCATGGCCAGACTGGATCATGTTGCCAGTAGGTTATTTTTTCTCTACTCTCTTCCGTTTGTATCATATATTAATTTTTTTTTATGTGCAAGTTAACTGCAGAAGTTCCAGTAATGATGGGATTTTGAAATTCCAAATCTTATTTTTTTACTGAGGCTGTTAGTTCAATAAGAACACATGCATTTCTTAATACACAGGATGTCTACACAAAAATCCGAAGCTGAAGTAGATGTTATTGGCAGACCACTGAGACATGTCTGCTTGCAAATAGCAAAGCCTCCAGTTGCTATGAGAGTAGTAGACTTTTAACTGTTACATCATTCATCAGCCGCCCCGGTGCCGCAGTGGTCTAAGCGATGGCCTCTGATCATTCGTCCGAAAGGGGTCTGGGTTCGAATCCCGGTGAGGCATGGATGTTGTGTTTGTCTTACGGCACTGGCTCTCTCCCTTCCCTGAAACCAGTGGCCCTAAATTAGGGACGGGCGACTGCTTATAGCCCATTAAGTTGCTCACAGTGGTCGTTAAACCTCCAATCAAAAAAAAAAAAAAAAAAAAAAAAAAACATCATTCATCATCATCATTGTCAACCATTATCAATCCACTGCTGGACAAAGGTCTCCCCAAGTTTCCTCCACAATGGTCTGTCTTGTGCCAGTCTCCTCCGTGTCACTCCCGCATACTTTCGAATGTCATCCACCCATCTCCCATGTGGTCTTCTTCTGGGCCTTTTCCTGTCCCTTGGAATCCAATCTAAAGTTTCGTCTGTCCATCGACGGTCTGTCCTTCTGGCAGTATGTCCAGCCCATTGCCATTTCAGGGATTTAACTCTGATCATACTCAGGGAAAAGTGTGTTCAACATTTTAAATTTGCAATATGAGTCATTTAGAGCAGCAAGTCAACATCAAATTTTGCCAGTGTTTGAAAAGTCTTTCATGAAAACTCTAAAAAATTTTGAATCAGTGTATGGTAAAACAGTGTCATGATCAAAAGTGTTTTTGATAAATTGTAGGAGGTCAGTATACACAGGAAATTGCCATGTCACTGAATGGTAATAATGTAATATTAGTCAGGTGCAAGGAGTTGTGTACTCTGACTGTTGCTAGTCAGTACAGAAGATTAAATATTCTCAAACACAGTTTCCAATGAAGACTTAAAAGATGTCTTACATCTGCCAGTGAATTGTTTCATGAATTCTGAGTGATAAGTGCACGAGGATTGGAGTGATCATGTCAGTTTGGTGGGTAACACCCTAGATTTTTGAAAAACGAATTATTGCTGTGATTTGATATGGTGTTTCCTCCTTCAGCTGCTTATTCAAGAAGTCAGCATCCTTTCATGAGAGTGAATCACATATAATCAGGAATGTAAATAGTTGCAGGCCATGAAAATGCTTAATGTTTATTGAAAGTACAGTGGTTTCCATAAATTAAAGAACAACCTGAAATTTGGTGATTTTGTATAGAATCTATAGTAAAAGTAGATTAACCTAACATAATAGATATATTTTAACTCAGCAATGTCAAATATAATAAGCAAATTAAGATAAAGTGCATGTAAATATACAGTTTAGCTAAGTTAAAATAAGGCATATAATCTGCAGAGCCTAAATTTATAACTTTTTAAACAGATAAAAAACTACAGTACTTGTGGATTTCCCATGTGTTTGTGAAGAGCATTTCTTCTTTAATCTATATGATGATGATATTAATGTTTTTACAAATTCTTATTGGTAAATGGTCTTCATTCTTATGTGGTTAATTGTGTGTAAACTATAGCTTGTGAGCACACTAGGTCCCACAGCAGCTGTACCATCATTAATACATTTTGTTAGTCTAGGCCTAAAAGAGCACTCTGCAAATTTTCATCCTTCTCTGTTTTCACCTAACCTTGGAATGCTTCATCTTTTTCATTGCGATGTCAACTGTAATTCCATTTAATGCTGCACTCATTAACAAATAATGTACTGCCCCTTCCAATAACCCCTATAAATGTTATCCAAGTTTTGTTCACACTTATATACGCGCATGCAAAAGAGTAAACTATAATTCTGAGTACTTACTTCGTCCAACAGTGGATTTATAATGGTTGACAATGATGATGATGATGATGATGACTTATTTAAAAACATGCCACTCAAGATTCGCTTTCTTTTCTGCATTGTGTTTGAGGGTGACATGAAAGTAGCTAATTCTAGAGAAAAAGAAACTGATTTATACAGTGAATATTCATAAATTTCATGTTCTTAAAATAGTGATTATGGAAAAACACAAAAGGCACAAATTTTATATGAAACTATTGCTCTTCACTTGAACAAAAGTTCCTGCTGTAATATCTGGCCACCACCAGCTTCAATGACTCATGTGTAGATTTTGCAATGACGCCACAGAAAATGGGAGAAGGATGTCTTTGATTGAGTCTATTATGGTTAGAAGAGAAAGCATGCTCTTTTTCCAGCCCATTACAACAAGATGGTGTTATCTCTTTGCTGTTATTTAGTGAATAAGTTAAGAAATACTACATTTGGAAAGACTAATGGGATTGTAGTACATTGCAATTTTGAAGGAAGGAAAGCAATTGAAAGGTCATTAAAAAAAAAAAGGAATATTTTGAGTGCAGGCCATCAATTTTATTTTTAGTTTTAAAATGTAAAACTGCTTAAAAGCAGCATATTAAACTGGATTTAAGCAACTGAAAGTTGTAACACACAGTATGTATCTGTGAGGAATTCCAAAGTTTTGATGTAGTTTCAGTGAGTTGGGGGCATAATAGAGATGGGGCTCTTAGTCAGTTGGGCAGACAATGAGTGTTGGACAACCATGCTCTTTGTAGCATAATACAACACTATGAGAGCTGGGACAAGGTTCGAGGATTCTGAAGAGCAGTTGGCTGTACCCACAAAAGATGCACATAACTGCATCTGTCTGCTAGTTTGTGGAACATGATATTTTCCTGCTTCCCATGCCGTACACTAACTTGAATTTTCTCATGTGACTATTAAATTAATGATTGTATGTGGTAGAAATGAGACTGTTCTTATGCATCAGGAATTTCCTTCACCAATCATCTTGTTGTTACTTCACATATGGTACTTTGTGAAGCTTTAAGATGGTTTATGGTATTAAAGTTGATAACCATTTCTTTGTAAATCTACCTTGGAACATAATATCAATGTTCCTTTTTTCAACATTCTTCGCATTTTCAACTCCTTTTGGATATGAGACCATGACAGGTGATATTTTGCTTACTTATTAATGAAATTGCTGATTGTTTATATATTTAAAACCATTAATAAAAACCTAATATACAAAAATTGAAAATTGTCTATTTACAATTGCTAAAAAATTATTTAAAAAAGTGTTGTCTTCATAGGATCCATTTAAAAGTTCAAAAGTTCTTAAAAACTGTATATCATATTATTTCAAGTCACACTTATCTGCCTCATTTGATGATCCAGTATCATTTTTAGCACGTCTTTTGTAAAAAAAGATCATGCTTATGTTATCAGTTTGTCCGTCCGTCTGTCCGTCTGTACCCTCGGTATCTCTGCAACTATTAGTCCGATTTGAAAAATTCTTTTTGCATTCGAAAGCTTGAAATATGCGAATGATGATCCTTCATTTCGTTTTTTCTTACGATGTACAATTTTGCCGCTAGGGGCGTTAATTCAGATGATGTCGAATTCAAAAATACGTTTTATTCCACATATTTGCTTCTAAACATCCGATTGAAAAAAATCTTTTATCTTTCGATTCCATTTATGTCGGAGAGCATTTTGGATATAGTTTCTTTTTCAAATTACGTATAGATTTTCCGCCAGGGGGCGTAAAAGTAAATTGCATTTTTTTCTGATAACTCTTCTTCTAAAACTTCGATTTGGAAATTTTTTTTTCAGCGGATACATCTCCTGATGCACAATCTTTTGCATATAATTTCGAATTTTCGGTAAAGAATACTTTGGCCACCAGGGGGCGTAAGTGTTAATTTTTGCTTCTGATGTATTTGCCATAAAATCTGTGCTTCTAAAATAGCGATTGAAAAAATTCTTTGCCGCCCCGGTGGCGCAGTGGTCTAAGGCGTTGGCCTATGATCATTCGTCCGAAGGGGTCCGGGTTCGAATCCCGGTGAGACATGGATGTTGTGTTTGTCTTACGGCACTGGCTCTCTCCCTTCCCTGGAACCAGTGACCCTAAATTAGGGACGGGCGACTGCTTATAGCCCATTGAGTTGCTCACGGTGGTCGTTAAACCTCCAAAAAAAAAAAAAAAAAAAAAAAAAATTCTTTCGTGGGCTGATGCCATTCACATCGATAAACCTTTTCAGAATATTTTCTTCTTAAAATATTCCACAGTTTCTCCGCCAGGTGGCGTAGATGTATATCTTATTTTTGTCAATATCTCGACTTCTAGGAGTCCGATTTGAAAAATTCCTTCTTTGTTGGATAGTGTTTTCAGTGTGACATGTTTTTCATATAATTTCAAAATTTTCAAGTAATTCATAGACTTTCCGCTAGGGGCGTAAAGGTAAATTGCGTTTTCCCCTATATCTCTGCTTCTAAATCTCCAATCTGAAAATTCTTTCTGCACTGGATACAGCTCCTGATGGGAAAGCGTTTGCACATAATTTCTAATTTTTGTAAAAAAATGGTTTGGCCACCGGGGGCGTAAACCTTAATTTCCGCTTCTGATGTATTTGCAGCAAAATATGAGCTTCTAAATTCTCGATTGAAAATAACGTCGTTTGTAGACCGATACAACTCATACCGACAAACTTTTCAGAAATATTTTCATCTTATAATAGCGCACGGTATCTACGCCAGGGTGCATAGATGTATATCTTATTTTTGTCAATATCTCGAATTCTAGGAGTCCGATTTGAAAAATTCCTTCTTTCTTGGATAGTGTTTTCCGTGTCGCATGTTTTTCATATAATTTCAAAATTTTCACGTTATTGATAGACTTTCTGCTAGGGGGCGTAAAGGTAAATTGCATTTCCCCCTATATCTCTGTTTCTAAATCTCCAATCTGAAAAATTCTTTCTGCACCGGATACAGCTCCTGATGGGAAATCGTTTGCAAGTAATTTCAAATTTGTGTAAAAAATTGTTTGGCCACCAGGTGGCGTATGTCTTAATTTCTGCTTCTGATGTATTTGCAGCAAATTATGAGCGTCTAAATTCTCGATTGAAAATAACATTGTTTGTAGACCAATACTACTCATGTCGACAAGCATTTTAGGAACATTTTCTTCTTGAAATAATGCATGGTTTCTACGCCAGGGGCGTAGATGTATATCGTATTTTTGTCAATATTTCTACTTCTAAAAGTCCGATTTGAAAAATTCCTTCTTTGTTGGATAGTGTTTCCGATGCGAAATGTTTTTCCTATAAATTCAAAATTTTCAAGTAAATCATAGACTTTCCTCTAGGGCGCTCAATGGCAAATTGCGTACTGCTCCTAAAACTCCGATTTGAAAAATTCTTCCTGTATCGCATACAAGACCTGACGGAAAATATTTTTCACGTAATTTCTAATGTTTGGTAAAGAATGGTTTTGCCACCAGGGGTAATAAGTGTTAATTTCAACTTCTGATGTATTTGTAGCAAAATTTGGGCTCCTGAAAACTCGACTAAATTTTTTTTCTTCGACCGATACCGATCATATGGATCTTTTGTGAATACTTTCTTCCTAAAATAATGCATGGTTTTCCCACCAAGGGACATAAAGTCACATCTTATTTTTGTCGATAACTCTGTTTCTAAGAGTTCGTAAGATCACGATTCCGTTTACAGCAATATCTGAGGGATTAAAGACCCGATGGAAAAACTTCTTTCTTCCGTCAGATACTATTGTTTTCCATACCGGTTCCATTGACTTTGAATAGGTTTGATAAATTTAATTTGCGTCAGAACGGATTCAAAAGACGTGCTTATTACACCCGAAAATTCGGTGTCATCTTTCTTGTTCATTCTTCTTGATGATCTTGTTCACATAGTCCAAAAAAGAGTTCATTAAGATTTTTAAAAAACTGATTTAAGTTACTAATCTAAAGCAAATATTATGGGAATTTTACTAGGAAATTTTTTCATTAATAGCAAATTTTCGGAGAAAACTCTTCTCCTTCTTCAGGCTGTCTTGTTGTTGTCACTTTTTCCTGTCACTATCACGGTTACGGTTAACCTTGACGGTTTAGGTTATTTTTCAACAAATTTCCATAATATTTCAACAAATTCCCATAAAATTCCCATAATATTTGCTTTAGATTAGTAATTGAATTAAGAAACTAGGAAGCCATTTCTCAACATGAGCTGTATTCAAATGATTTAAGTTTCTGGACTCATTGGAGTCCCATTTTAAAAAAAAATGAGTGTAGTCCAGACATGAAGAAAACTTTATTTGCTGGCTGTCTTGTCACTGTTCAGTTAGTGCTTTATCATTGGTCAACTGACTGTGACTTCACAGTTTCTTGGTAGCCTATTCTCATTGGTGGTTTTATGGTGAGATCACGTCTCATGTGGTGCCATCTATTGTGAGATCTTGATTATTATTTTTTTATAATTTTTTAATTCATTTTTTGTTGTTGTAGATTCTATTTTTCTTTTCCATTTCTTGTTCTCTATTTATTAGTAATTTCTAGGGATGTGGAAGGACTATGCAACTCTTATTATTACATTTTTTTTAAATGAGAATTGTTTCTGAATATCTGATTTCACCTTTTTTTTTTTTTTTTTTAAATACTGGGTTAGATGTTTAATATTGGTAAAATGAGATTCATAATTATTATTCTGGCAGTATTGAATTAATGCTGTGACTTCTTGTTTTTTATTCCAGTTTTTTATATGTTGTTGTAGTCTATACCTCAGACTGTTTTTAATACTTCCTATGTATGATTTCCCTATTTTATTGTTTGGGTGTAATGTTGGTATTTGATGTACACCTGCTTTATCTAGAATTGAGGTTTTGTCTTTATTCTCAATAAGTATATCTTTTTGTGTTCTTACACTTTGTCCAAAATTTCATTTCTTTGTAGTTAACTAATAACAAAATGTGCAGTAAAGCATTTTTTTCATTTAAATTAGTGTGTTATTGGTTTCAATTACATTATTTTAATATTTCCTTATAGGAAGCTCACAATATGGTTCGGGAAGCAAACATCAAACAGGCTTCAGCAGAGAAACTTCTTAAAGAAGCTAACTTGAAGGTAAACACTTCTTTGGAGCATTCAAAAATTTCTGTGTTGTGAACACTTGCTTTCATATCTTTAGAGTACTTTCTGAGAAAGACATGAATTTTTAAATTACATGAAATGTTTTTACAAAGAAGAAAAATTATAATTACTGTGACAGACCAGAGGTTCTCCTTTTGGACTTTGCTTACTGTTGGAAATAGTCATATTCCTGCTGTGCTTCTTCGCCCGTTTAAACCAACGCGTTTATGCAAAGACTCGTACATTTGTGATGTTGACCACCATCGTCAATCAGTATAAAAGGCAAACATTCGTGAGACAGTCATGAATGTGAGCTTCAAGTGCTTTGAGTGTTTCATGTGCTGAAGTCTATGAACTGTTCTCTTAATAATATATAGTTTGCAGTGATGGTTCCAGTTCCAGTGCCCAGTGGAGTGTTTCAGCTCTTGCTATGAGTGACTGATTCCAGTATTCCGCAGAGGTGCCGAGCAGAACAGTAAGTGTACAGTATCTTTATAACTATTGGTTTGGTGTGAATGAAGTGTCCGGCGCGAACGAGCAGTGGAGACAGGCCCCCACCACAGTGGAATGGAACCACCCACAGGTGTTGCGGGTATTGCATCACAGAGTTACTGTAAATAGCTAGCACATGTGTGAAGAACAAGGTTCAGGCGTGGTTTGTTTGGACGTAATGTGGCTTGCAAGGGAAACATTCAGACGCTGGATTTGAGAGTCATCTTCCTGTATAAATTTAAACAGGGCCATTCTGCAGGAATTGCCACTCAAAACGTTAACAAAGCATTTGGGGAAAATACAGCTAACGAACAAACCATTCGGTGATGGTTTGTGAAATTTCAAAGCGGAGATACGGGCCTGCAAAACGAAGCACGCGATCACTGACCTGTCGCTGTTTCTGACAATGTTCTGTTACATGTGATTGAAGTGGACCCCCGAAAAACATGTTGTGACATAGCTGCAGAGGTAGGTGTCCACCACACGACAGTTGTTTGGCTTCTGGCTGCGCTGGGTAAGGTAAAAAAGCTGGACATGTGGCTGCCGCATGAGTGCCAACAAGACTAGGTGTTTGGAAGTCTGCACATTGCTGCTTGCCAGGAATAAACAGGAACCTCTACTGCACCAAATCATCATTTGCGACGAGAAGTGGGTCCTTTATGATAATTGGAAATGATCTACACAATGGTTAAGCAAGGCACAGCCTGCTGGACTGCATCCTAAGCCACCCCTACTCACCAAGAAGATGATGTTCCTTGTCTAGTGGTTCACAGCCAGGATAATTCATCGGAGTTTTTTGGCTAGAGGCCAAACCATCACTGCAGAATGTTATTGTGCTGAATTACACCAGAGGCACCAGAAATTGCTGCAGAAACAACCGGCTTTGGTCAACGGACATGGTGTTCTGCTCCAGAACAACGCCCGCCCTCATGTCGCAGAGCGAACGATGCTGACACTAAGTGCCTTGGGCTATGAAGCACTGCATCATCCTGCCTATTATCTGGACTTGTTTCCGACGGACTATCATCTGTTTCGTCGCCTGGATCACTTCCTGTCTGGGAAACAGTTCACGACAGACAACGAGGTTCAATGTGCAGTTGATGACTTCTTCGGGTCCCAGCCACAAGACTTTTTCGTTCCGGGGTCATGGCCTTGCCGGACAGATGGCAACTATGTGTTGATTCCGAGGGGGATTATTTTGCCTAGGTAAGTTGCCCTACTTTTTTGTTCTTGCCGTCCATGTGTGCTGGTCCTTTGCCAGACATTTCATTCGCACTAACACAATATGTTAAGGCAAGCTTCAAGTAGTACGTATTGTTATGTGTCTTTTGTTAGTTCAACTGAACATTGAACAATGTTACTAGATGCAAACAGTATTATACTGCTAGTCCAAAGGGCTAAACGACTACGAATTATTCCTGACTTTTGTTTACACTTAATGTACTGGAAAGCGTACTAAAAGTTCCCAAGCTGAAGGAATATTTAATTTCATAAACTGTAAACATGTGAAGCTACAGATAAAGCTATTTTTCATTCTTGTTGAAGTGTCTCGGTCTCATTTAGCAGCTTGTGTTTGCAAATTCATTCTTGCTCGGTTAGTGTATACTAACAGCTAGAGAGTCTATGGAGCTAATAGTAACTGCGTACCTTCGGTACTTACAGCTGTGTACACTGTTGCTTCCACATGCATTTTCTCTTCGCAATTCCTAAAGTTTTCTACTTCTATTTTTCTTTTTCTCTGGTGAAACTCATTTGCACTTACTTTTGCACATATATACATGTAAATATCACTGATAAATCACAAGGCTATGAATAGAAGTTTTTGATAAAAATTAATTTTGTGTTGTCAAAATTTCATGGATCACAGTGAAAATGCATTATAACCTAGTATGTACATACATATCCCTAAGGTGTTCTGAGTTTCAGATATTATCAAATTCAAAATGTTGTGTTACATTGTACACTAATGGACATTATGTGAGTCTTTGCAGAGTCTATCAGATACAATGGACAAGTTAGTGAAAATAACAAACTTAATTAGTGACAAAAACTGTGCTTTTATGTGTAGGAAATTCAAAACGTTTTTAGATGAACTTGATGGAGAATATGGTGCCTTGCTTCTGCTCAATCATATCTGTTTGTTGAGTGTTCGGAAATGTTTAGGATATATTTCTTACCTTGGAAAGAACTTTATCACTTTTTATTGGAAGAAATAAAAGGTGATAGTTATCTAACTAAAAGTCTTGGTGATCCCCCTTTTCTTAGCTTTACTAGCTTTCCTAACTGATATCACACAACATTTGAATGTACTAAATATTGCTTTGCAAGGGAAAAACTAAAATATCTGTAACTTCACAGTCATAGAAGCTAATTTTTGTAACAAGCTGCCATTGTTGCAATCAAATGTAGAAAAGAAAACAGCTTGGCTCATTTCAAATCCTGCAAGGAGCTTTCTGACAAAATGGCAATGCTTGGTGAAATTATTGATTCTAAAGCATTTGTTCCCCAGCTAGATACTCTTATTAAGAATTTTGATGAATAAACAATTCGATGAACTCAAACCAAACATACGTTTGTTCAGCAATCTATTGAATGTTCACATTGAAAGCCCAAACTTCATTTATCAAATAGAATTATGTGAACTTTAAGCCCATGAATTTATTAGAGGCTGATCAGAGAATGGAGCAGAGTTGTTTAAATTTGTTTCACTGACAAGTACCCAAACATAAAAGATTTGGGGTTTTTCAATGTTTGAAAGTGCTTACATATGCGAGAGTGCATTTTCTGACATGAATACATAAAGTCAAAAAATTACAGGAACAGTATGAATGACTCTACACTTGAACAGTTACTTTCACTTTCAATGACAAGCATTGAAGAGGATATGCAATACATTTTAGTGGAGTTTAATCATCCACAGTGCTTTCATTAAATGCAAGTTTGTTTGCTTTCATTAAATGCAAGTTTGTTTGTTTTTCCAAATTTTAAATGTCAGCTGTCATAATATTAAATAAAAGAGCTTAAGTGTTCTATAAAATCAAGCAGGACAGCTTCATACACTATCTACCAACAAGTAATTGGACACCCCTGCAATCGACGATATCTGCGGTCCTGATACATATCACAACCGCCACCATTAAATATCATGTGGTAAACAACAACGCAACCAGTCGCATGCAAGATGGCATGCAGTTCGGAGCTCTCTGATTTCGAGAAAGGTGTAATCGTCGGGTATCACAGAAATGGCCGATCCATACGGGACATATCCAGTGAGTTGAAGTACCCAAAATCGACAGTGGCCGACGTGATTGGAAAGTGGAAGATGAGAGGTGACTGTTGGAATGTGCTCCGACCCGGAAGACCCACAAAACTGGGAGTTAGAGTCCAACGGGTGCTGGCCAGAGAAATTCGGAAGAACCGCACCAAATCGATGGGCCACATCCGTGAGGAGTTTCAACAGGCATCTGGGAGTGTTCTTTTGATGAATACCATCCGTAAGGAAGCCCATCTGCTTGGTTATCATGGACGTGCTACCACCCACAAGCCTTTGATCACCAAGTCCAATAGCGCTGCTCGGCTAACGTGGTGCACAGAACATCGACAGTGGACCGTTGAACTGTGGAAACAGGTTCTCTGGAGTGACGAATCAAGGTTCACCCTCTACCGTTCAGATGGCAGGGTCTGAGTTTGGCGTCTGCCTGGAGAACGCCTTCTGCAGGAATGTATTGTGCCAACTGTGAAGTTTGGCGGCGGTGGAATTATGCTATGAGGGTGTTTCTCCTGGTGTGGCACGGGACCCTTGGTCGCAATTCCTGGTAGACTCGGTGCCGAGACCTACTGTACCATTTTGGATGACCATGCGCTTCCTACATTGTGGCAGTTTTACGGGGTGGACCCATGTTACTTTCAGGATGACAGTGCCACCTGTCATGTTGCGAGGTCCACCATGGCTTGGTATGGGGACAATGGGGTTAATCGAATGGACTGGCCTGCGCAGAACCCGGACCTTAACCCTATCGAGCACCTCTGGGACGAGTTGAAGCGTCGACTTAAGGGTTGCCCCCACCGTCCGAAATCAGTGAAGGAATCTCCAAGCCGAGTGGAAGAAAATACCACTAGCCGTCGTACAACGCCTGGTTGAGAGTATGCCCCGGAGGGTCACAGCTGTAATCGCCGCTCGTGGAGGCTCCACCAACTCTTGAAGGTGAATAAATTTTGTTTTCCTTTGCTATCACAGGTGTCCAATTACTTGTTGGTAGATAGTGTATTTACATCATCTTACATTATATTTTTTAAAAATGTGGGCTGCCATCTAATTATTTAAAAAACTTTAGCCCATGGCTCTATAAAAGTTGAACATTAACCTAGTGTCATAAGGAATGTGGTTGAAAATACAAACGTGCATTATAATAAATTACTTTGAGGATTCAAGCAACTCTGGGTTAAAATGACCTTTTACATATATGTACTAAAAATGTATGTTTGTAAAAAAATGAAATGTTAGTTATTTAATTGTTTGTTTGTTTATTTTATAAATGAACAGCAGTGAGGCTGCTGGTGAGTACAGTTGTGATTGTAGTGTGTCCAGCACACATACACAAGCTGGCATGTGACACATTATATGCATGACTGACAGCAACAGAGATAATTAACATCGCTCTTAAAGAAGTATACTTCTTTACATATGTATACTAAGTATACTTCTTTACATATGTATACTAAGTATACTTCAATACATATATATACTAGGTATACTTCAATATATTGCAATATACTTCAATACATATATATATCATCATCATCATCATCAACCATTATCAATCCACTGCTGGACGAAGGTCTCCCCAAGTTTCCTCCACAACGGTCTGTCTTGTGCTAGTCTCCTCCATGTCACCCCTGCATACTTTCGAATTTCATCCACCCATCTCCCATGTGGTCTTCTTCTGGGTCTTTTCCTGTCCCTTGGAATCCAATCTAAAATTTCGGCTGTCCATCGATGATCTGTCCTTCTGGCAGTATGCCCAGCCCATTGCCATTTCAGGGATTTAACTCTGATCATGATGCCTTCCACTCTTGTCATTTTTCGGATCCACGAGTTCCTCTTCTTATCTCTCCTGGTTACACCAAGTATGCACCTCTCCATGCTGCTTTGAGTTGTCTGCAGCCTTTGTATGTCTCTTTTAGTTAAGGTCCACGTCTCTGCACCATACGTAAGCACTGGAAGGATGCATTGATCAAACACTTTTCTTTTAAGACATAATGGCATATTGCTCTTGAAAATTATGCTGTTTCTTCCAAAAGCTCTCCAGGCAAGTTTTGTACGCCGATTAATTTCTTCATCAATGTGACCCTCACTTGATATCTGCTGTCCAAGATAAACATGCGTATCTGTTATCTCCAGTTTTTCTCCATCAATCGATAAATCTTCATTTCTTGTAAAAGCATTGAACATCACTTTTGTCTTCTGAAAGTTCATTTTTAATCCCACTTCTTTACTCTTGTCAGCAAGTTCCTGGATCATACTCTGCAGATCTGATGGGGTAGTTGCAAAAATGACTACGTCATCAGCAAAACAAAGGTGGGTTAGATAATCTCCATTAATCTTTATCCCCTTGTTTTCCCAGCTCAGTGACTGCAAAACACCCTCCAATGTGGCATTAAAGAGCTTCGGAGATATGGTGTCCCCTTGTCTCACTCCCTTTCCAATTTTTATGTGTGTTGTATTTTCAAACAGCCTAATCTTTGCACTTGCATTTTCATAGATGTTATTAATAATATTAATGTGTGCATCTTCAATACCGCAGGTTTTCAGAGCCATTGTAACTGCTGATGGTTTCACCGAATCAAAGGCTTTTTCATAATCGATAAAAGCCATGCACAATGGAAGTTCATATTCCCTCGCTCTTTCAATTAGTTCTCTCAGTACGTGGATATAATCTATTGTGATATGATCTATCGTTTTTCCTGATAATTTATTTACATGCAACTTGTTCTTAGACCCAGCTAATTTTGTTGCTGTTTCCATAAGAGCTTTGGTTACTTTTCTGTTAACTTCAGAGATGTCCACTTCTTCCGATGTTAGGCCTTCTAAAGCAGAAAACCTGTTCTTCAGTTCCAACTTGAAGGTATTATGGTGTTTTTTAAGGTTGGTTATGTTAATAGATTTTGTTTGTCTTATGAGCTTGCCACGTTCAAGTTTAGTGTTGAGGTGCATCTTACATCTCACCAATCTATGGTCACTACCTGTGTTGAACTTGTTTAGCACACTGCAGTCTTCTATGACGAATTTTTTGTTACACATAATAAAATCAATTTCACTTGTCGTCCCATTTGGATGTCTCCATGTCCATTTCCTGTGTGGCTTTTTCTTGAAGAAGGAGTTCAAGATGAAAAACCCTTCTGCCTCTGCAAACTCAACGAGAGTATTTCCTCGCTGGTTTCTGTTGCCGTGACCGAATTTACCTACTGAAGTTTCATTCTGTTGCCGTTGCCCTATTTTTGCATTGAAATCTCCCATAATTATTTTCAAGTGCTGCTTACCTTTATTATTTAGATGACAAATTTCCTCATAAAATTCTTCAAATTCTTCTTCAGGATGACTTGTGGGGGGTGCATAAGTTTGAATAATCTGAGCCTGGTATCTTTTCGAGAGTTGGATAACAAGCCGTGCAGCTCTGTCAGAGGAACTTTCAACTTCTACAACTTTATCCTTCAGTTTCTTGTTTATTATAAATCCAACACCACTAGTTCTGCCAGTATCTGTCCCACGATAGTAGAAGAGATGTCCACTTTTCAGTTCGATGAGATCTTCTCCTTTTCTCCTTACCTCACTTAGCCCCACGATGTCCCACTTGATCCTTTGTAGTTCCTCTTCCAATTCAAGAAGCCTTGAATCAGAAGATAGGGAGCGTCCATTGTACGTTGCAAAGGTCAGCATCAGATGGCAGCCTAGTCCGGTCCTCTGGGGATTCTTAGCACCCTCTGCCTTCATGCCGCACTGGCCGCTGCCTTGGCCAGGTACATTCCAGCTGCTGGAGACTGAGGGCCAAGATTTAAGTTGTGGAGTCATTTTGGAGGGGTTTGGCCATAACTCACCACGCTGGCCAAGCGGGTTGGTGAGTGTGGGATAGAATTTCCTCTAATCCCGATGGTATAGTTATACCGCTATTGGCGGTCGCCAGAGCCGCTTTAGTAGGAACAGGATGCACCACGAAAAGGCGGGGTTGACATTTGTCAAAAAAAAAAAAAAAGTATATATATATATATATATATATACTAAGTATACTTCAAGACATTGAAGTAAGATGTGAAATGTCCAAGCTGTGTAATCACTTCCAAACCACAGAATCACGTTCCCACAGGTACAGCCAAGGCAGGCCTAGGGTAACAACTTCCTAACAAGATCGATATTTGCGGCATTCTATGCACCAGCACAGGACTGCTACACCGGCCCATCTTTGATCTGTGCTTTCTACAGCTATCAGAAGGGCTGTATCAGCTTCTACCATACGCAGAAGGTTTCATAAAGGATGGCTCTGTGCTGGGTGGGCCGTAATGTGCGTGCCATTAAACTCCTGCCACAGGAGGAAACATTTTAATTGGGCTCACACGCATGTGAATTGGAGTCCAAACACTGCACAGCTGGTACAGCAATAGCATGGAGAGGAAAATATTGTCTACGTGGAGTGGCCAACACGCTGTCCTGACTTTTACTCAATCGAGCGTGTGTCAAATGCTCTAGGTAGGCGTGTTACTGCCCTCAACCTCCCTCTCCAAACCCTGCAGGGGCTTCAAACTGCTTTGCTATGAACAATGGGGGCATTGCTACCCACGGATCTCATATACACCATTATTAACAGCATGGAACATCGCTGTCGGGTCTGTATTGCTGTTCAGGGTGACCACAATCCATATTGAGGCACTTTTTAATTTTTGGAATACTGATTTATGTTTTTTTTATTATAGCAAATACAAAATGTAAATGCTTTGTATAAAATGTTCTTGCAATTTTCTGTAACATATAGTACAATGAAGATTTTCACCAAATTTAATTGAAATTGGTTGCATATGTTTTGAGTTATAACAATTTTTCAATTTGTTCCTTAATTTATGGGAACCAGTGTATTAGCGACACCTATTCACATAATCCTACTCAGGGTGGAAAGTTTCATAATTTTTTATTTTTTGGAAGTACTTTCGAAGAACATGTGGAAAGCCAGTCTAAAATCTTAGCAAAACCATCAGTAAAAGTAAATTATGTGGGAGAATTGAAGAAGTCCAAACATATTTTTTACTGAATTGCATATTAGCCCCCCCCCAACTTTGAAAGCAGGATTTCTTCCAAAAACTTTCAGCTTATATGCAAGTATATACAGTATGTTTAACAAGCTGTGCTGTGGCTTGCTGCTATTTTTTTATTTTTTATATTCTTTGTTACACTTAAATTGATTATGATATGATTGCTGATTTATTTTATACATAGGGCTTGAAGAAATTGTGTAGTAACATAATATAGGATATTACTCTAGTCATTGGTTTTTGTTATACTTGTTAACCTTTTTTAAGGACTGTGGCTTTTGTCACTTATTTGCCACTGCTGTTTGATCGTTTTGTTGCAGATTGAAGTTCTTCAAGCTGAGGTACAAGCTCTGAAAACATTAGTCATAACTTCCACCCCCAGTATGCCAAACCCTCATCTCCATCCCCAGATAGACAAGAGGCACAATGGTGTGCGATCCTTGTTCACCCCTGGCCATAAGCGATCCCCTAGCAACTATGAGCTTTGTTCATTTAAAGAATCTCCTCCTGGGTCTCCAGTGAAAGAAGTTCCTAATACAGATTTTAGTCCTGATAACTATGAAGTAAGTATTCATTGGTTTTATCTCTATTTGCAACTACAGCATATTTCTTGAATAAAACAAATGAATGAGGGGAAATAAAGAAAAAAGTTATGTTTATTATTTCTGAAAAAAAAAATTCATCATTTGCTCTAGAATTTATTCTTTGTAGTGTTTTTAAAATTCCTTCCATGATGCAAACAAATAGCTTCCACATAATTCTGATACAAATTAAGAAGAAGGTAGTGTAGAACACACTAAGTTACGTTTAAAAGTTTAATGCAAATATATTTCAGCCATTACTATGGCCTTCATCAGTGCGACTACAATTGGTTTATGTTGCCAGATTGGAAAGGTAAGTTTTGTAACGGTAACTCCGGGTGACGTGATGCAATGAGGGATTTCCAGATGTAAGGAACGAAAATGGGGAGCTCAGAGTTGCAATTTTTGGAAAATAAAATTTCCAAACTTTCTCTAAACCTTAGAGCATACCGATTTTGGAAGGGAGCCAACTTTTTAGTATCGGACCAAAGTGGAATAGCAGAAGTGTCAGCCATGGTAAGAAGAGATAAAGCAGATGGTTTCCCAAATTTCACATTAGATTTGTGTTCCTGAAGTCTTGAGAGAATTTTCCAGAATGAACTGCCTATGTATGAAATTAATCCAATGTTAGTCTTGATCGGAATTTTATACACTCCAGGCGAAAAAAGCGGATGTCTTGGGTCTCCGTCATTACAGAGTATAACATAAATTGAAGGGGAAGAACGAATGGCAAGTCTATATCTTTCTCTCTTTAAGATACTGATGAGTTTGAAAGAGAAGGATATAGACTTGCCATTCGTTCTTCCCCTTCAATTTATGTTATACTCCGTAATGACGGAGACCCAAGACCTCCGCTTTCTTCTCCTGGAGTGTATAAAATTCCGATCAAGACTAACGTTGGATTAACCGCATACATAGGCAGTTCATTCCGGAAAATTCTCTCAAGACTTCAGGAACACAAATCTGATGTGAAATTTGGAAAACCTTCATCTGCTTTATCTCTTCTTACCATGGCTGACACTTCTGCTATTCCACTTTGGTCCGATACAAAAATTTGGCTCGCTTCCAAAATCGGTGTGCTTCTAAGGTTTAGAGAAAGTTTGGAAATTTTATTTTCCAAAAATTGCAACTCTGAGCTCCCCATTTTTGTTCCTTACATCTGGAAATCCCTCATTACATCACGTCACCCGGAGTTACCATTACAAAACTTACCTTTCCAATCTGGCAACGTAAACCAAATCGTAAACCGATCGTAGTCGCACTGATGAAGGTCATAGTAATGGCTGAAATATATTTGCATTAAACTTTGATACGTAACTTAGCGTGTTCTACACTACCTTCTTCTTAATTTGTTTGTTAGTTACGTGCATTGCCTACCACTCATTTAAAATTCCGATACTTCATTAAATAGGTTTAATTAAACCTTTTGTGAAATTCTTTCATTACAACTTTGGAAATTAACCTTTCTTTTTAAAAGCACATGATAATCATTAAAGGCAGTGTTATCAACATAAAACTGTTCTTCTGGCATAAAATGTAATCAGTTCCAATTTTAATCCTGATAATTCTGAAGTAAATAAAATTTGTTATTTTCTTCCTGTTTCTCCACAGCAAATTTCCTCAGGAAAAGGAGGAAATCAAGAAAAAAATATATCATTTCTGGAAAAAGAAATCTTTTTTATATTATTATTTTTATAATTATTTGATCACGAAAGAAATAATTTTCATACATTCTGCTGCTTCGTTCCATAGGCTTCCATTTAAATCTTTTGTGAAATTATTTGTTCTGTAAACATTGGGGAAAGCACATAAGAAGCAGTATTTAACTGGCATAAGAATGCAACCAATAAATATAATCTTTCTGGAGAATCCGATAAATGAAAGTTGTATTCCCCTGAAGTGAAAATTGAATCCACATATCTCTATTTCTGTTTGAGTATGTTAGACCTTACATTATCAAGGACAATGCATCTTCAGTGTACTGAAGGATTTAAAGCCCAGTTGCCAGTCAAAATGAGTTAGTAAAGACCTTTTCCATCCTATGTTAGTGAAATTAGTGAATGGCAGTATCCATCTTGATGATTGGCATGCATATCAAAAATCATCAGTTCATCATGTGAAAACTTAAAGAGAAATTTTTGTGACTCTTCTTAAGAACAGAAGAGTTTTTTTTTTAAGGGCAGTGCTATTTCCAAGTTTTCTGAGGAGTTCTTTGTATGGGTGATTTAGAAATTAAATACTGATTGATTTCCACAATGTTTTCAATCCTAGTTGTAAATGAATTTATGGCACCTCTATTCATAGTGTACTGTGGAATTAATTTTTTTTACGGGTCTTATACATACATAAATACATACATATACATACATACATACATATCACTAAGCTGTTCTCTGAGATTCAGAGGTTAGCTCCAAAAAGAAATACAAACTTCCAGATATTTTTACTTATTGTTGTCGTATCAAACTTCTCCATTTACAGCGATCTTGACATACAACTCGTGCTTCACTAATATCCATTACACGCCGTACACAAGATCTTTTATACTTCATACTCATAATCTTTTTCTCATGCAGACACTCCTGAATCTGATCCACCCATGTCTTCCTTGGCCTTCCTCTGCCTTGCCTTCCTGCCACTTGGGCTGAAAAGATTTTCTTAGTAAGCATTTCATCACTCATTCTTTCAACATGGCCAAACCACCGAAGCATATTGGTCTCCACTTTACTAACAACATTTTGCTTCACATCACACAACTGCAATACATCTTCATTTCTCACACAATCATATCGTGTCTTGCCACAAACCCCACATAAGTAACGCATTTCTCCAGCACACAAACGACTCCTATGTTTCTTCTGCAGTACCCAGGTTTCACTGCCATACATCAGAGTAGGAACAATTACAGTTTCATACATAGTCATGCGGGACTCTCTAGAGAACCCATCATTCCTGTGAAAACCCCAGAGCAGCTATGACTTTCAAAGAAGAATTCACTCGCCTGCTGATTTCACCACTCAACTTGTTCTCTCTATCAAACATGCTTCCTAAATACACAAACTCACTCACCTGGTCAATCACAATGCCATTTATACTTACATTACATTCAGTGCTACCTGTTCCACTCTCAAACACCATAACTTTGTTTTTTTCCTTATTTATACTCAGTTTGAATTTCATGCAAACTTCGTGCATCCGAGTCAAAATACTCTGCAACTCACTTTTGCTCTCTGCCAACACGACAGCGTCATCAGCATACAGCAATCTGCACACACGGATATCACCAAGTCATAAACCACTATTATCTATTTTGGCATCACGCATGCATGCATCCATAAATATATTAAACAGCCATGGTGACATTACACAACCTTGTCTAACTCCTGCACCAATGGAAAACCATTTTGATAAAACACCATTCACTCGTACACAAGCTCTACTACCAGCATACATGGCTTTTACACTATTAAGTAGATTCCCAGTAACACCATATTCATTCAATACCTTCCACAAAAGCGTCGTATTCACTCTGTCGTAAGCTTTCTCTAAATCTATGAAGGCAGTAAAAACTTCCTTCCCAACAGGCAGATACTTTTCAATCATTGTGCGTAATGCAAAAATCTGATTAGTGCAGCCTTTACCAGGCATAAAACCACTCTGAACATCCCGCACTTTCAATGATGTAAGACCCCATACTTTTTCAAAAACAACCTTACCAAACACTTTCCCTGGCACACTCAGTAGGCTAATACCATGGTAGTTCTTGCATGCAGTCTGATTCTGATCACCTTTTCCCTTATACAAGGGAACAATGATAGCATCCTTCCAATCCCAGGGGATTATTCCTAACTCCCAGCACAACTGGCAAATTTCAGTTAACCAGTCAATTATAGAGTCACCACCATATTTTAACATCTCTGCAGTTATGCCATCAACTCCCGGAGCCTTACCATTCTGAAGAGATTTTAGAGCTTTACACACTTCTTCTCTTGAGATCCCTCCTGTGCTTTCATCCCTCATTGTGACATCATCTGCATCTGTCTCAGAACCATCTTTGCTTTCCTGATCTAATAACTCACAGAAGTATTCACCCCATCTGTCACTTAACTCATTGGGCTCCCATATCATTTCACCAATCTCATTCTTCACACAACTTACAACTTTGTTTTCCCTATTTTTCCTGAGTGTACTTCCAGAGGGACTTCCTATCTTTCCAAAAAGCCAGTTCATGCCTTTTCACCTTCTTCTTCCTATCTTTTGCCTTACTCTGGCGAACCAGCTCTGCAGCTTCACACTTCTTGCAGCGATATTCATCCACAGAGACTCTACCTAGCAACATCCCCAAATAGGCTTCCTTCTTTCTCTTTACTGCCTCTTCAATCTCACTATTCCACCAAGCATCACCTCTATTGTTACCCACTATTGTGGTGCCACAGACCTCTTTAGCAGCAGTGACAACACAGTTCTTAAAACATTCCCACGTCTTTTCTACATCCCTCTCGCCAGACTTCAGATCCTTCAGTCGTTCTCTTAGTAAGTCAGAATACCGCTGATGATCTTCAAGGAGCCTATCAACCTTTATTCTTTCTATCCTGGTTCTCTTCCTATTCCTTTTCCTCCAACCAACATTAAGTTTCACTCGTGACACTACCAAGTAATGATCAGAACCAACATCCGCACCTCTCATCACACAGGTGTCAACAACTAAGTGTTTCAAACGCTGATCGTAGACAACAAAATCTATCACACTCTTTTGACCAAGAGTACGATTTTCCCAAGTATATGTGTGGATATACTTGTGGTTGAAAAATGTATTAGATACACACAAATCATTCTCAATGCAGAGTTCAATTAATCTTTCACCATTATCATTCACACAAGGATCATTACACTTACCCAGAACATTGTCCAAAATTGCATTCTGCACACCTACTCTAGCATGCTATTATAACTTTTTCTTAAGCACCAAACTGGCTTAAAACAGCTTTTATCTCATTCCAGAAATCTTCCTTCTTATCAGAAGGTTCTGAGTCACAGGGAGCATACACTACAACAAGTACAATTCTCTGAAGTTTCACTTTCAAATGCATCCAGAGAATTCTCTCACTTACGCAACTATAGTGAATCAAGTTGTTCATCTTTCCACTTATAATCACACCTACACCAGCCTGTTCCCTCATATTATCCAATACCCCAGGCCACACACTCACCATGCCATTCACTTCTTCTACCCCAATTTCCTTCGTTTTGGTTTCACTTTTACACGCAGCACATCCAGTCTATACGTATTCATCTCCTCAATCATCTCACTCTTCTTGCCATTTATACCTCTAGTATTCCATACACCAATCTTACATTCAATCAGCCGAGATCTCTTTCTCATACGCCGTTTAGAAAGTCCAGGCCGATTCCGTGGTGGACCGTCCTTCTTAAGTGTGGTAGGTCCACCATATCCCACACTCGAGTCATTCTTAATATTTCTTTTTGTCTTTTTAATCAGGTAAGTATACATCAGTGTGGGGGATTAGCCCACAGCTGAGGGTTCCAGTTGGTCATTCAACCTAAGGATTCTGGAATTATTCAAAAAAGTTGGTGGGCAAATTTTTTAACTAAAGCCTAGTTCGTCATCAGGACTATGTCACTGGAAGTTGCTGCCGCTCAGTTGGAAGTGTCCAACAGCAATTATCATTAATTGTGGTACTTCTTCTTCTTGCTATTTCGATCCCTTCTTCTAGTTCCCTCTTTACTAAGTTTGACTGGTGGGCGATTATTCTTACTGAGTCCCAATTTATGGAGCGTCCACTTGCTTGTATATCTGTCTAGCCCTATTTTGTTACTAATGTTCCTAATAGCCGCTTGGTGTTCTTTCATTCGGACTTTAATACTTCTCCCTGTTTCTCCTATATAGCTGAGTCCACAGTTACAGTCGATGCAATATATTACTCCTTCTTGCAATTGGATGTCCACTTCTTTCTGCTTTAAAGCTGGCAGGAATTTCTTTAATCTGTTATTTAGATCTGGAGCAAGCTGGATATTATATTTTGCTCCGATCCTCTTCAGTTTTTCGAAAAGTTCCTTGTGGTACGTAATTTTGCTGGTGAATTTGAAGTTTTTTATTACCTACTTTTGTTTGGCACTTGCCTAAATAATTTCTCAACATATGGGGAGGGGTAATTGTTTTCTGCCAATATTTCTTTCAATTCTTCTCTGTGAAGATCATTTTGAGTATCTGAAGAGAGTAGGACTTCAATTTTTTCCAAAAATTGTCTCACTGTATTCGATTTAATATAGTCAGGGTGGAATGAGCAGAAGTTTAACATCTTCTCTGTGTTAGTGGGTTTTCTAGAAAGCTGAGTGAATATTCTCTCCTCTCTTGAGGTCAAGGTTAAATCAAGGAAATTGATGTGATGGTCTTTTTCCAGTTCCAGGGTGTACTGCAAGGTATTTTCTAGCGAGTTAAATTCTGCCAGAATCTGAGAGGGTAGAGATTGGTCCAGATTATATCCTACAATAAATAGGATATAATCTATGTATCTTACATAGAGAGCAAATATTGACGGTTGTACAAGGATTTTTGCCTCTAGTTTACTTACATAATAATTTGCTAGCAGAGGTGCTAGTGGATAACCCATTGCAAGTCTTGAAGTTTGCCTGTAATATTTCTTTCCAAACTGGAAGAAATTATTCTTGAAAGAAAACAGGAGCAGTTCATATATGCCAAGTAGTATTTCTCTATTGTGATTATGGAATACTATTTTTTCTGCCAGGTCATCCGCAGTGAATTTCAGCAGGAGGTCCAGGTTAATGTTAGTATAAATAGATACTATATCCAGGCTTGCCATTACTGGATGAATTAATTCTGGCAAGTTGTCTAGTTTTCCTTTCAGCTGCATGGAATTTTTTAGAAGGTAGGGAGGAGAAGGGAAAATATCTCTGAGGTGAATAAGTAAATAATAATTAATGTTGGAGAGTAGGGAATATCTAGTGTCTAATATAGGTCTTACTGGATAGCCTTCTTTGTGAATTTTTATTGTACCATAGATCTGTGGAACTTGACTGGATTTTGGAGAAGCTTTTGAAGAGCTCATTTAGCTTATTTTACTTTTTAAAGAGTTGATTAATTTCTTAAGATTTTTGGCAGTTTTATCAATAGGGTTATCAGTGAGTTCTTCATAATAAGGCTTGCTCAATTCAGCTTCCATTTTAATGTAATACTTATCTTTTTCTAACAATACCAAAACTTTGCTTTTATCTGCTTTCAGTGCTACAACTAAATGAGCTTTTCAAAAGCTTCTCCAAAATCCAGTCAAAAGTTCCACAGATCTATGGTACAATAAAAATTCACAAATAAGGCCATCCAGTAAGACCTATAATAGACACTAGAAATTCCCCACTCTCCAACATTAATTATTATTTACTTATTCACCTTAGAGATATTTTCCCTTTTCCTCCCTACCTTCTAAAAATTTCCATGCAGCTGAAAGGAAAACTAGACAACTTGCCAGAATTAATTCATCCAGTAATGGCATATTACATACATATCACTAAGTTGTTCTCTGAGATTCAGAGGTTAGCTCCAAAAGGAAATACAAACTACCAGATATTTTTATTTACTGTTGTAGTATCAAACTTCTCCATTTACAGCAATCTTGACGTACAACTCGGGCTTCACTGATATCCATTACACGCTGTACACAAGATTTTTTATACTTCATACTCATAATCTTTTTCTCATGCAGACACTCCTGAATCTGATCCACCCATGTCTTCCTTGGCCTTCCTCTGCCTTTCCTTCCTGCCACTTGGGCTAAAAATATTTTCTTAGTAAGCATCTCATCACTCATTCTTTCAACATATCCAAACCACCAAAGCATATTGGTCACCACCTTGCTAACAACATTTTGCTTCACATCACACAACTGCAACACATCTTCATTCCTCACTCAATCAGACCATGTCTTGCCACAAACCCCCCATAAAGTAATGCATTTCTCCAGCACACAAATTACTCCTATGTTTCTTCTGCAGTACCCAGGTTTCACTGTCATACATCAGAGTAGGAACAATTACACTTTCATACACAGCCATGCGGGACTCTCTAGAGAACCCATCATTCCTGTGAAAACCTGGATATAGTATCTCAGGGTTCCCACTCAACCTGGAAAACAGGGAAAACTTGGAATTCTCAGGGAATTTGAAAATGGTTCCAAAAATCAGGGAGAACTCAGGGAAAATGACCCCTTTTTTGTAAAAGTCAGGGAAAACTCAGGAAAAATTACCCCCCCCCTTTTTTTTTGTAAAAATCAATGGATACTTTATTTTGCCAAAAAAAACTTATTTTTCAAGATTTCAAACTTTTGCTTGCAATTACTGCCTGCCTAGAATTTGGTAGATCTTACTTTCAGTTATATTAAGTATTTCCTTTATTCTCTAAAAAAAGATGCACAATTGAATTTTTAAAATTGCCAGTTATTAAGCTTTTGTTCAATTTCTGCAGGCAGTTGTTATAACATGGAACAATTAGGCACAATGGCTCCTACTTGAAGAAACACTTCACAAGAGAACCAACCAAATGATGGATCAAAGTCCTTTGTCTGTTGGTTCTCTTGAAACATGTTTCTTTTAACAAAGCCATTCCATCATTAAGCTTAGCTGCATTGTGTTATAGAAAAACTGAAACTATTCAACTGACAGATTTTTTCTTACATATGACCTGTTTCTATGGGAATGTATATACAAATTCCGTGTGGGTAGTATTCACAAAAGTTCACGGAACTTTGGTACAGAAAATAATGTGCACAGTTAGTTGTTATTAATGAAAAGCAGGTAATTTTATAAAGACAAATTACTTAAAGAATTTACAAGTGTGTGCTTTGGTGAGAAAAATGAATGGAATGGAATGAAATGTAACAATTATTTGCAAGATGCCACTCTGGAAAACTTTAAAAACCACCTGGAGAACCTGGAAAAGTCAGGGAATTTTTTTATTACTTTTGAGTGGGAACCTTGTATCTGTGGAAAGCCTGGATATAGTATCTATGTATACTTACATTAACCTGGACCTGCTGGAATTCAGTGCGGATGACCTGGCGGAAAAAATACTATTCCATAATCACAATAGAGAAATACTACTTGGCATATATGAACTGCTCCTGTTTTCTTTCAAGAATAATTTCTTCCAGTTTGGAAAGAAATATTACAGGCAAACTTCAGGACTTGCACTGGGTTATCCACTAGCACCTCTGCTAGCAAATTATTATGTAAGTAAACTAGAGGCAAAAATCCTTGTACAACCGTCAATATTTACTCTCTATGTAAGATATATGGATGATGTCCTATTTATTGTAGATAATATGGTCCAATCTCTACCCTCTTAGATTCTGGCAAAATTTAACTCGCTAGAAAATACCTTGCAGTACACCCTGGAACTGGAAAAAGACCATGGCATCAATTTCCTTGATTTAACCTGGACCTCAAAAGAGGGGAGAATATTCACTCAGCTTTTAGAAAACCCACTAACACAGGGAAGATGTTAGACTTTTGCTCATTCCACCCTGACTATATTAAATCGAATACAGCGAGACAATTTTTGGAAAAAATTGAATTCCTGATCTCTTCAGATACTCAAAAAGATCTCCACAGAGAGGAATTAAAAGAAATATTGGCAGAAAACAATTACCCCTCCCCATATGTTGAGAAATTATTTAGGCAAGTGCCAAAAAGAAGCAGGGAATAAACAACTTCAAATTCACCAGCAAAATTACGTACCACAAGGGACTTTTCGAAAAACTGAAGAGGATCGGAGCAAAATATAATATCCAGCTTGCTCCAGATCTAAATAACAAATTAAAGAAATTCCTGCCAGCTTTAAAGCAGAAAGAAGTGGACATCCAATTGCAAGAAGGAGTAATATATTGCATCGACTGTAACTGTGGACTCAGCTATATAGGAGAAACAGGGAGAAGTATTAAAGTCCAAATGAAAGAACACCAAGCAGCTATTTGGAACATTAGTAACAAAAGAGGGCTAGACAGACATATACAAGCAAGTGAACAACACTCCATGAATTGGGACTCAGTAAGAATAATTGCCCACCAGTCAAACTTAGTAAAGAGGAAACTAGAAGAAGGGATTGAAATAGCAAGGAAAAGAAGTACCACAATTAGCGATAATTGCAGTGGGACACTTCCAACTGAGCGGCAGCAACTTCCAGTGACGTAGTCCTGATGACGAACTAGGCTTTAGTTCAAAAATTTGCCGACCAACGTTTTTGAATAATAACCTCTGTAAGACCCGTAAAAGAGTTAATTCCACAGTACAATGTTTTTACTTAACCCAACTGATAGTAATTATCACATGTAGGCCTGTTATCAAGAAAAACGAGGTCGCCCCGGTGGCGCAGTGGTCTAAGCGATGGCTTCTGATAATTCGTCCGAAACTGGTCCGGGTTCGAATCCCGGTGAGGCATGGATGTTGTGTGTTGTCTTACGGCATTGGATCTCTCCCTTCCCTGGAACCAGTGACCCTAAATTATTGACGGGCGACTACTTATAGCCCATTGAGTTGCTCACGGTGGTCGTTAAACCTCCAATAAAAAAAAAACAAAAAAAAAACGAGATATATAGAGACAGATAATGGGTTGTTACAGGAAAGAAAATGAGGCCTTAAACTAACACAGATTTGCTCATCATTCACTTCAGCTGCTGCTTGAAAATGTATTATTTTCAGATGTCATAATAGGTTGCATACATAGACGAAAATGAGGCGACGCAGGTTCAGTTTCTGCTCGATAACAATATGTTTTGAAGTTCTCCGAGTTCTTCACTTATGCTGTAGATATCGATAGCATTTCTGAGCTAAAAAGTAATGGTTTCCATAATTGTCAATTCCTATTTTTTTTTCATGTAATTTTCCTGTTGTATTTCATACGTGAAGATAGATACAGGCACTTGTCATATTGAAATCACATCAAGAGTTTTGTCATTTGATCCTGGAACTGCATTATAATTTGTAGTAGCAAGATTGCTTCCTTTGTAATTTTTCAGTAATTGGACACCATATGTTTTGAAAAAATAGTCTACTTAAAGTGTAATCACAAGCATATTTTTTTTGCTGAAAAGTACTTCTTTTTCTCTTATTGTATACAATGTTATTACTACTTTACTATCAATATAATTGGTTTAGGCTATTTAATTTATTTATTTTTATTATTTTTTAAACTGCAGTTATTAGTATTATATTTCTTGTAAGTTAGATTTATGAGACTTGGCTTTGATGCATTATAGTTTTTCATATTTCCACTCTTCTGTAATCAATGCTTTAACTTCTGTGAAAATGGATTAAAGATTGAAATTAATTTTTATCTGTATTTTGTATTTTTGATTCTTAATTTATTTATTTTTTTGCGTTTGCTTTGTGGAACAAAATGTAAATAAATAGATCACTGAGTGGTACTTACTTGCCATATGATGTAATTTATTTCATTGTATTTAATCATACAAAAACTTATTAAATGTATGAATATTTTATCAGTATTTTCCAAATTTGAAAATCATGATTCTTATAAGGTATATAAGTTAAATTTTCAGAGGTGTTCACAGTTGCTCTGTATCTCTTTAGGTAGATCCAGTATTTCATCAGCAGTTTCTTGAATGGCACCAAAAACCTGAACTTGATCGGTCTCATACATTCCTGGAAAATATTTATCAACAAGACATTTTACCATGTTTACATTTTACTAATGAAGAGGTAGCTTGTTCTGTATTTAGTAGTGGGTGCATGTTGAATTAATGTTTGTATGTACATGGACCTACATATAATTGTTGAATGGTGTCTTTTGATTAACTTTCACTGTAAACCCCATTATAAATGTTGCTTACATGTTTACCTTTTTTACACACACACACACACACACACACACACACACAGTACAGGGTTATTTACAAATGAATTAGTTTCAACATTTTATAAAACTATTTGAGATATTGATACTCATGTTGTACTGTTTTGTAGAGTAACTCTTGAAGTTTGTTATAGCAATTAACAGATGTTTGATGTATTCATTCTTAGTCACACAGCATATTCCAATGCAGTAGTCAAATTCTTTCCAAACACGCTTTAACATATCTTCATCAATTCCAGCAATAGCTGTTATGATATGTCATTTTCAGTCAGCTAAATTAACAGGAAGGGCAGGGCAAAGACCTTTTTGTCTCTGGCGTAGCTCTATTTAAAAACAAAAGTCACAGGACAGGGTGTTGGATCCAACATGTGAGTGGCATGTTGCCGTCTGTTGCATGTCCAATCCAGCACTCTGGAAGATTTTCATTAAGGTAATTTCTACCTTCCTGATGCCAGTGGGGTGCTGCTCCATCCTGTTGGAAAATGAAGTTGTCACTGTCTTTGTGCAGTTGAGGCATCAACCAAATAATTAGCATATTGAGATAAGAACTTCCTGTTTCAGTATTTTCTTGGAAAAAGGAAGGCGTCATGCACTTTTTTATGGGATATAGCGCAGAATACATTAACCTTTGGGGGATCCTGCACGTGCTCCACTGTTGCTCTAGGATTTTCAGTCCCCCATATGCTAATGTTATGTTTGTTAACTTTCCCACTTATATGGAATATTGATTTATCACTGAAAATTAGACGCTCCCTAAAACCATCTTCTTCAAAATGCTTCAGCATCTATTTGTTATGTCAAAATGCTTCAGCATCTATCTGTACAGAAATCGCGATGTGTGGTTCTGTCTTTGAGACTTTGCTGTAAGTGTAGTTTGTAGGAAATCATTTTCAGCTGCTTCCTCAAAATTTTCCAAATAGCCAGTTGTAAAATTTGTAACTCCTGACCCGCCGTCATTGTAGATTTCCTTGGACTGTGTTGGTAAATGGCACAAACATGCTCCACACATGTTGTCTCCCTGAACTTTTACCTTTGCACAAACATCTTGTTATTTCAGATTGCTTGTGCCAGTTGTTGATGGATTGTCTTATTCATCAGTGATTTCCTGAAATGTGTTCTGAAATGTCATTGCACAACAGTAACTGAATTCGTTTTGCTTAATTCAAGCATGCAAAACTCCTTTTGCACAGCTTTTGCGGACATCTTAGTTGACTGGTCATGTGATGATGAAAAGGTACAATCTTTTTTTCAGTGGTGCCATCTATATAATAAAGTCATTACTATTGGTGATGGAATGGTGCACATGTGTGCCAATATCTTATATAGTGTTAGTTTTATAAAATGTTGAAACTGTTTATTTCATTTATATAACCCTGTATATATATTTATTTTTTAAATATTAGTCCTTTTTATTATCATAAAGCACTGTTGTTTGTAGCAGTTAGCATTTACATAAATTGTTCAGCTCTATCTTAAAGTATCTTCTACCATAATACAATAATTTTCCTTTTCTTTTTTTTTTTTTTTTTTTGAATTTGATACCTAATTATATAGCCGTCTAATGTTTCTCTATTTATTTATTTATTTATACTTTGTTGAAAGCTTATGTTTAAAGTCAGTCATTGTAATAACAAAATATATGCATCTCTTCATTTTAGTCTGCCACCAATTTTGCAGATGCACTTCTGCATTCACAAGATTTATGAAAATATCAGTAGCTACTGTTTCAGCAATGCTTGTCAATACTTAGTTGCCTTTGCCCTGTTTAGGGAAGAATTTAGATATGAGAGAGAAAGAGTAAAAACAGCACAAAAACAAAATAACTGTGTGTAATTTTAGAAAAAAGATTCTCAGTTTTAACCATTTTTCGCTATAAAAAATATTGAACAGTTCTCCATTTTTTTGTAGTTTTCTTGATTTTTAATGTATAAAAATTTTCAGCCTTCAAAAACTTTGCTTTCATCCCCACTCCCCCATTTTTCAACACCACCTTTCAAATTTCTTCACCCCCCTGTCTGAAATTTCTGACTAAACCCCTGTTGATTGCCATCACAGATTAAAGTCAGAATTTATTTCATATACAAACTGACTACATAGTGATACAGTCATGAATCCATCAACTGTTCATTATGTTGCTGGAATTCTACTAGACATCATGCATTCCTACAATTAAGGGGAATATAGCATGATCAGATGTCTGAAATATACCAGAAGCAATCAGATAGTGCATCTTATTGTGCTTCAGACAATAATGCTTGCTACTAATGTGCTGTGTTGCTATGATCTTACCTGTTTATCAGATATATTGTCCCTGATGCACACACATCATCATCATCATCATCATCGTCAACCATTATCAATCCACTGCTGAACGAAGGTCTCCCCAAGTTTTCTCCACAATGGTCTGTCTTGTGCCAGTCTCCTCCATCACACTCCCGCATACTTTTGAATTTCATCCACCCATCTTCCATGTAGTCTTCTTCTGGGTCTTTTCCTGTCCCTTGGAATCCAATCTAAAATTTCAGCTGTCCATCGATGGTCTGTCCTTCTGGCAGTATGTCCAGCCCATTGCCATTTCAGGGATTTAACTCTGATCATGATGTCCTCCACTCTTGTCATTTTTCGGATCCACGAGTTCCTCTTCTTATCTCTCCTGGTTACACCAAGTATGCACCTCTCCATGCTGCTTTGAGTTGTCTGCAGCCTTTGTATGTCTCTTTTAGTTAAGGTCCACGTCTCTGCACCATACGTAAGCACTGGAAGGATGCATTGATCAAACACTTTTCTTTTAAGACATAATGGCATATTGCTCTTGAAAATTATGCTGTTTCTTCCAAAAGCTCTCCAGGCAAGTTTTGTACGCCGATTAATTTCTTCATCAATGTGACCCTCACTTGATATCTGCTGTCCAAGATAAACGTACGTGTCTGTTATCTCCAGCTTTTCTCCATCAATCGATAAATCTTCATTTCTTGTAAAAGCATTGAACATCACTTTTGTCTTCTGAAAGTTCATTTTTAATCCCACTTCTTTACTCTTGTCAGCAAGTTCCTGGATCATACTCTGCAGCTCTGATGGGGTAGTTGCAAAAATGACTACGTCATCAGCAAAACGAAGGTGGGTTAGATAATCTCCATTAATCTTTATCCCTTTGTTTTCCCAGTTCAGTGATTGAAAGACATTTTCCAATGTGGCATTAAAGAGCTTCGGAGATATGGTGTCACCTTGTCTCACTCCCTTTCCAATTTTTATGTGTGTTGTATTTTCAAACAGCCGAATCTTTGCACTTGCGTTTTCATAGATGTTATTAATAATATTAATGTATGCATCTTCAATACCGCAGGATTTCAGAGCCATTGTAACTGCTGATGGTTTCACCGAATCAAAGGCTTTTTCATAATCGATAAAAGTCATGCACAATGGAAGTTCACACACACACACACAGATATATATATATATATCATCATCATCATCCATTATCAATCCACTGCTGGACGAAGGTCTCCCCAAGTTTCCTCCACTACGGTCTGCCTTGTGCCAGTCTCCTCCATGTCACCCCCGCATACTTTCGAATTTCATCCACCCATCTCCCATGTGGTCTTCTTCTGGGTCTTTTCCTGTCCCTTGGAATCCAATCTAAAATTTCGGCTGTCCATCGATGATCTGTCCTTCTGGCAGTATGTCTAGCCCATTGCCATTTCAGGGATTTAACTCTGATCATGATGTCTTCCACTCTTGTCATTTTTCGGATCCACGAGTTCCTCTTCTTATCTCTCCTGGTTACACCAAGTATGCACCTCTCCATGCTGCTTTGAGTTGTCTGCCGCCTTTGTATGTCTCTTTTAGTTAAGGTCCACGTCTCTGCACCATACGTAAGCACTGGAAGGATGCATTGATCAAACACTTTTCTTTTAAGACATAATGGCATATTGCTCTTGAAAATTATGCTGTTTCTTCCAAAAGCTCTCCAGGCAAGTTTTGTACGCCGATTAATTTCTTCATCAATGTGACCCTCCCTTGATATCTGCTGTCCAAGATAAACGTACGTGTCTGTTATCTCCAGCTTTTCTCCATCAATCGATAAATCTTCATTTCTTGTAAAAGCATTGAACATCACTTTTGTCTTCTGAAAGTTCATTTTTAATCCCACTTCTTTACTCTTGTCAGCAAGTTCCTGGATCATACTCTGCAGCTTTGATGGGGTAGTTGCAAAAATGACTGTCATCAGCAAAACGAAGGTGGGTTAGATAATCTCCATTAATCTTTATCCCTTTGTTTTCCCAGTTCAGTGATTGAAAGACATTTTTCAGTGTGGCATTAAAGAGCTTCGGAGATATGGTGTCACCTTGTCTCACTCCCTTTCCAATTTTTATGTGTGTTGTATTTTCAAACAGCCGAATCTTTGCACTTGCGTTTTCATAGATGTTATTAATAATATTAATGTATGCATCTTCAATACCGCAGGATTTCAGAGCCATTGTAACTGCTGATGGTTTCACCGAATCAAAGGCTTTTTCATAATCGATAAAAGTCATGCACAATGGAAGTTCACACACACACACACACACAGATATATATATATATATCATCATCATCATCCATTATCAATCCACTGCTGGACGAAGGTCTCCCCAAGTTTCCTCCACTACGGTCTGCCTTGTGCCAGTCTCCTCCATGTCACCCCCGCATACTTTCGAATTTCATCCACCCATCTCCCATGTGGTCTTCTTTTGGGGCTTTTCCTGTCCCTTGGAATCCAATCTAAAATTTCGGCTGTCCATCGATGATCTGTCCTTCTGGCAGTATGTCCAGCCCATTGCCATTTCAGGGATTTAACTCTGATCATGATGTCTTCCACTCTTGTCATTTTTCGGATCCACGAGTTCCTCTTCTTATCTCTCCTGGTTACACCAAGCATGCACCTCTCCATGCTGCTTTGAGTTGTCTGCAGCCTTTGTATGTCTCTTTTAGTTAAGGCCCACATCTCTGCACCATACGTAAGCACTGGAAGGATGCATTGATCAAACACTTTTCTTTTAAGACATAATGGCATATTGCTCTTGAAAATTATGCTGTTTCTTTCCAAAGCTCTCCAGGCAAGTTTTGTACGCCGATTAATTTCTTCATCAATGTGACCCTCACTTGATATCTGCTGTCCAAGATAAACGTACGTGTCTGTTATCTCCAGCTTTTCTCCATCAATCGATAAATCTTCATTTCTTGTAAAAGCATTAAACATCACTTTTGTCTTCTGAAAGTTCATTTTTAATCCCACTTCTTTACTCTTGTCAGCAAGTTCCTGGATCATACTCTGCAGCTCTGATGGGGTAGTTTTGCAAAAATGACTACGTCATCAGCAAAACGAAGGTGGGTTAGATAATCTCCATTAATCTTTATCCCTTTGTTTTCCCAGTTCAGTGATTGAAAGACATTTTTCAGTGTGGCATTAAAAAGCTTTGGAGATATGGTGTCACCTTGTCTCACTCCCTTTCCAATTTTTATGTGTGTTGTATTTTCAAACAGCCGAATCTTTGCACTTGCTTTTTCATAGATGTTATTAATAATATTAATGTATGCATCTTCAATACCGCAGGATTTCAGAGCCATTGTAACTGCTGATGGTTTCACCGAATCAAAGGCTTTTTCATAATCGATAAAAGTCATGCACAATGGAAGTTCACACGCACACACACACACAGATATATATATATATCATCATCATCATCCATTATCAATCCACTGCTGGACGAAGGTCTCCCCAAGTTTCCTCCACTACGGTCTGCCTTGTGCCAGTCTCCTCCATGTCACCCCCGCATACTTTCGAATTTCATCCACCCATCTCCCATGTGGTCTTCTTTTGGGGCTTTTCCTGTCCCTTGGAATCCAATCTAAAATTTCGGCTGTCCATCGATGATCTGTCCTTCTGGCAGTATGTCCAGCCCATTGCCATTTCAGGGATTTAACTCTGATCATGATGTCTTCCACTCTTGTCATTTTTCGGATCCACGAGTTCCTCTTCTTATCTCTCCTGGTTACACCAAGCATGCACCTCTCCATGCTGCTTTGAGTTGTCTGCAGCCTTTGTATGTCTCTTTTAGTTAAGGCCCACATCTCTGCACCATACGTAAGCACTGGAAGGATGCATTGATCAAACACTTTTCTTTTAAGACATAATGGCATATTGCTCTTGAAAATTATGCTGTTTCTTTCCAAAGCTCTCCAGGCAAGTTTTGTACGCCGATTAATTTCTTCATCAATGTGACCCTCACTTGATATCTGCTGTCCAAGATAAACGTACGTGTCTGTTATCTCCAGCTTTTCTCCATCAATCGATAAATCTTCATTTCTTGTAAAAGCATTGAACATCACTTTTGTCTTCTGAAAGTTCATTTTTAATCCCACTTCTTTACTCTTGTCAGCAAGTTCCTGGATCATACTCTGCAGCTCTGATGGGGGTAGTTGCAAAAATGACTATGTCATAAGCAAAACGAAGGTGGGTTAGATAATCTCCATTAATCTTTATCCCCTTGTTTTCCCAGCTCAGCGACTGAAAAACACCCTCCAATGTGGCATTAAAGAGCTTCGGATATATGGTGTCACCTTGTCTCACTCCCTTTCCAATTTTTACGTGTGTTGTATTTTCAAACAGCCGAATCTTTGCACTTGCATTTTCATAGATGTTATTAATAATATTAATGTATGCATCTTCAATACCGCAGGATTTCAGAGCCATTGTAACTGCTGATGGTTTCACCGAATCAAAGGCTTTTTCATAATCGATAAGAGCCATGCACAATGGAAGTTCATATTCCCTCGCTCTTTCAATTAGTTCTCTCAGTACGTGGATATGATCTATTGTGCTGTAGCCACTCCTGAATCCAGCTTGTTCTCTCGGTTGAGCCATGTCCAGTGTTACCTTCAAGCGGTGTGAAAGAACTTTAGTGAAGATTTTATAAACTACTGATAGGAGGCTGATAGGTCTGTAGTTTCCGAGATCCTCAATGTCACCTTTCTTATGTAGCAGGATCATTGTAGCGGTGTTCCAATTCTCAGGAATCTTTCCTTCATTAAGGCATCGAGTGAAAATTTGGGGGAGTACTGTTTCGATTTCTCCATTTGCTTCTTGTATGATGTCTACAGTAATTCCATCTTCTCCTGGAGCTTTTCCCCGCTTCATGTTCTTGATTGCATGTGCAACTTCTGCTGGAAGGACTGGAGGAACTCTGGTACTGGTATCTTTCATGATGTCTGGAGTGCATGTATCATCCCTTTCATATAATTTGGAGTAGAAATCTTTCACTCTTGTCAAAATTTCGCCTCTATTTCTTCTTACAGAACCATCTTCTTTTCTCAGTGCCATAATCTGTTTTCTTCCCTTACTGAGTGTCCCTTTGCTATCTTTAGGCTTTGGTTGTTTTCAGTTGCTTTCCTCACTAGTTCACAGTTGAATTTTCTTACGTCTTCAGTGATACTTTTTCTTAATGTCTTGCATAGCTCTATATATTCCACTTTGGAAGTCACATCTTCTTTAGTTGTCCTCATCTCTCTTCTTTTTTGCATCAACATTTTCGTTTTTCCTGATAATTTGTTTACATGCAACTTGTTCTTAGACCCAGCTAATTTTGTTGCTGTTTCCATAAGAGCTTTGGTTACTTTTCTGTTAACTTCAGAGATGTCCACTTCTTCCGATGTTAGGCCTTCTAAAGCACAGAACCTGTTCTTCAGTTCCAACTTGAAGGTATTATGGTGTTTTTTAAGGTTGGTTATGTCAATAGATTTTGTTTGTCTTATGAGCTTGCCACGTTCAAGTTTAGTGTTGAGGTGCATCTTACATCTCACCAATCTATGGTCACTACCTGTGTTGAACTTGTTTAGCACACTGCAGTCTTCTATGACGAATTTTTTGTTACACATAATAAAATCAATTTCACTTGTCGTCCCATTTGGATGTCTCCATGTCCATTTCCTGTGTGGCTTTTTCTTGAAAAAGGAGTTCAAGATGAAAAACCCTTCTGCCTCTGCAAACTCAACGAGAGTATTTCCACGCTGGTTTCTGTTGCCGTGACCGAATTTACCTACTGAAGTTTCATTCTGTTGCCGTTGCCCTATTTTTGCATTGAAATCTCCCATAATTATTTTCAAGTGCTGCTTACCTTTATTATTTAGATGACAAATTTCCTCATAAAATTCTTCAATTTCTTCTTCAGGATGACTTGTGGTGGGTGCATAAGTTTGAATAATCTGAGCCTGGTATCTTTTCGAGAGTTGGATAACAAGTCTTGCAGCTCTGTCAGAGGAACTTTCAACTTCTACAAGTTTATCCTTCAGTTTCTTGTTTATTATAAATCCAACACCACAAGTTCTGCCAGTATCTGTCCCACGATAGTAGAAGAGATGTCCGCTTTTCAATTCGATGAGATCTTCTCCTTTTCTCCTTACCTCACTTAGCCCCACGATGTCCCACTTGATCCTTTGTAGTTCCTCTTCCAATTCAAGAAGCCTTGAATCAGAAGATAGGGAGCGTCCATTATATGTAGCCAAGGTCAGCATCAGATGGCAGCCTAGTCCGATCCTCCGGGTTCTTAGCACCCTCTGCCTTCATGTCGCACTGGCCGCTGCCTTGGCCAGGTACATTCCAGCTGCCGGAGACTGAGGGCCAAGATTTAAGTTGTGGAATCATTTTGGAGGGGTTTGGCCATAACTCACCACGCTGGCCAAGCGGGTTGGTGAGTGTGGGATAGAATTTCCTCTAATCCCGATGGTATAGTTATACCGCTATTGGCGGTCGTCAGAGCCCCTTTAGTGGGAACAGGATGCACCACGAGAAGGCGGGGTTGACATTTGTCAAGGAGAGACTGTGATGTTACGCATCACCTGACCTTACATCCCATATATTCCTCACTAGTTCACAGTTGAATTTCCTTACGTCTTCAGTGATACTTTTTCTTACTGTCTTGCATAGCTCTATATATTCCACTTTGCAAGTCACATCTTCTTTAGTTGTCCTCATCTCTCTTCTTTTTTGCATCAACATTTTGGTTTTTCCTGATAATTTGTTCACATGCAACTTGTTCTTAGACCCAGCTAATTTTGTTGCTGTTTCCATAAGAGCTTTGGTTACTTTTCTGTTAACTTCAGAGATGTCCACTTCTTCCGATGTTAGGCCTTCTAAAGCAGAGAACCTGTTCTTCAGTTCTAACTTGAAGGTATTATGGTGTTTTTTAAGGTTGGTTATGTCAATACATTTTGTTTGTCCTATGAGCTTGCCACGTTCAAGTTTAGTGTTGAGGTGCATCTTACATCTCACCAATCTATGGTCACTACCTGTGTTGAACTTGTTTAGCACACTGCAGTCTTCTATGACGAATTTTTTGTTACACATAATAAAATCAATTTCACTTGTCATCCAAATGGGACGACAAGTGAAATTGATTTTATTATGTGTAACAAAAAATTCGTCATAGAAGACTGCAGTGTGCTAAACAAGTTCAACACAGGTAGTGACCATAGATTGGTGAGATGTAAGATGCACCTCAACACTAAACTTGAACGTGGCAAGCTCATAGGACAAACAAAATCTATTGACATAACCAACCTTAAAAAACACCATAATACCTTCAAGTTAGAACTGAAGAACAGGTTCTCTGCTTTAGAAGGCCTAACATCGGAAGAAGTGGACATCTCTGAAGTTAACAGAAAAGTAACCAAAGCTCTTATGGAAACAGCAACAAAATTAGCTGGGTCTAAGAACAAGTTGCATGTGAACAAATTATCAGGAAAAACCAAAATGTTGATGCAAAAAAGAAGAGAGATGAGGACAACTAAAGAAGATGTGACTTGCAAAGTGGAATATATAGAGCTATGCAAGACAGTAAGAAAAAGTATCACTGAAGACGTAAGGAAATTCAACTGTGAACTAGTGAGGAAAGCAATTGAAAACAACCAAAGCCTAAAGATAGCAAAGGGACATCTCAGTAAGGGAAGAAAACAGATTATGGCACTGAGAAAAGAAGATGGTTCTGTAACAAGAAATAGAGGCGAAATTTTGACAAGAGTGAAAGATTTCTACTCCAAATTATATGAAAGGGATGATATATGCACTCCAGACATCATGAAAGATACCAGTACCAGAGTTCCTCCAGTCCTTCCAGCAGAAGTTGCACATGCAATCAAGAACATGAAGCGAGGAAAAGCTCCAGGAGAAGATGGAATTACTGTAGACATCATACAAGAAGCAAGTGGAGAAATCGAAACAGTACTCGCCCAAATTTTCACTCGATGCCTTAATGAAGGAAAGATTCCTGAGGATTGGAACACCGCTACAATGATCCAGCTACATAAGAAAGGTGACATTGAGGATCTCGGAAACTACAGACCTATCAGCCTCCTATCAGTAGTTTATAAAATCTTCACTAAAGTTCTTTCACACCGCTTGAAGGTAACACTGGACATGGCTCAACCGAGAGAACAAGCTGGATTCAGGAGTGGCTACAGCACAATAGATCATATCCACGTGCTGAGAGAACTAATTGAAAGAGCGAGGGAATATGAACTTCCATTGTGCATGGCTTTTATCGATTATGAAAAAGCCTTTGATTCGGTGAAACCATCAGCAGTTACAATGGCTCTGAAAACCTGCGGTATTGAAGATGCATACATTAATATTATTAATAACATCTATGAAAATGCAAGTGCAAAGATTAGGCTGTTTGAAAATACAACACACGTAAAAATTGGAAAGGGGGTGAGACAAGGTGACACCATATCTCCGAAGCTCTTTAATGCCACATTGGAGGGTGTTTTTCAGTCACTGAGCTGGGAAAACAAGGGGATAAAGATTAATGGAGATTATCTAACCCACCTTCGTTTTGCTGATGACGTAGTCATTTTTGCAACTACCCCATCAGAGCTGCAGAGTATGATCCAGGAACTTGCTGACAAGAGTAAAGAAGTGGGATTAAAAATGAACTTTCAGAAGACAAAAGTGATGTTCAATGCTTTTACAAGAAATGAAGATTTATCGATTGATGGAGAAAAGCTGGAGATAACAGACACGTACGTTTATCTTGGACAGCAGATATCAAGTGAGGGTCACATTGATGAAGAAATTAATCGACGTACAAAACTTGCCTGGAGAGCTTTTGGAAGAAACAGCATAATTTTCAAGAGCAATATGCCATTATGTCTTAAAAGAAAAGTGTTTGATCAATGCATCCTTCCAGTGCTTACGTATGGTGCAGAGACGTGGACCTTAACTCAAAGAGACATACAAAGGCTGCAGACAACTCAAAGGAGCATGGAGAGGTGCATGCTTGGTGTAACCAGGAGAGATAAGAAGAGGAACTCGTGGATCCGAAAAATGACAAGAGTGGAAGACATCATGATCAGAGTTAAATCCCTGAAATGGCAATGGGCTGGACATACTGCCAGAAGGACAGATCATCAATGGACAGCTGAAATTTTAGATTGGATTCCAAGGGACAGGAAAAGACCCAGAAGAAGACCACATGGGAGATGGGTGGATGAAATTCGAAAGTATGCAGGGGTGACATGGAGGAGACTGGCACAAGACAGACCGTTGTGGAGGAAACTTGGGGAGACCTTCATCCAGCAGTGGATTGATAATGGTTGACAATGATGATGATGATGATGATGATATATATATATCGTCAACCCCGCCTTCTCGTGGTGCATCCTGTTCCCACTAAAGAGGCTCTGACGACTGCCGATAGCGGTATAACTATACCATCGGGATTAGAGGAAATGCTATCCCACACTCACCAACCCGCTTGGAGCGTGGTGAGTTATGGCCAAACCCTTCCAAAATGACTCCACAACTAAAATCTTAGCTCTCAATCTCCGGCAGCTGGAATGTACCTGGCCAAGGCAGCGGCCAGTGCGACATGAAGGCAGAGGGTGCTAAGAATCCCCGGAGGACCGGACTAGGCTGCTATCTGATGCTGACCTTGGCTACGTATAATGGATGCTCCCTATCTTCTGATTCAAGGCTTCTTGAATTGGAAGAGGGACTACAAAGGATCAGGTGGGACATTGTTGGGCTAAGTGAGGTAAGGAGAAAAGGAGAAGATCTCATTGAACTGAAAAGTGGACATCTCTTCTACTATCGTGGGACAGATACTGGCAGAACTAGTGGTGTTGGATTTATAATAAACAAGAAACTGAAGGATAAAGTTGTAGAAGTTGAAAGTTCCTCTGACAGAGCTGCAAGACTTGTTATCCAACTCTCGAAAAGATACCAGGCTCAGATTATTCAAACTTATGCATCCACCACAAGTCATCCTGAAGAAGAAATTGAAGAATTTTATGAGGAAATTTGTCATCTAAATAATAAAGGTAAGCAGCACTTGAAAATAATTATGGGAGATTTCAATGCAAAAATAGGGCAATGGCAACAGAATGAAACTTCAGTAGGTAAATTCGGTCACGGCAACAGAAACCAGTGTGGAAATACTCTCGTTGAGTTTGCAGAGGCAGAAGGGTTTTCATCTTGAACTCCTTCTTCAAGAAAAAGCCACACAGGAAATGGACATGGAGACATCCAAATGGGACGACAAGTGAAATTGATTTTATTATGTGTAACAAAAAATTCGTCATAGAAGACTGCAGTGTGCTAAGCAAGTTCAACACAGGTAGTGACCATAGATTGGTGAGATGTAAGATGCACTTCAACACTAAACTTGAACGTGGCAAGCTCATAAGACAAACAAAATCTACTGACATAACCAACCTTAAAAAACACCATAATACCTTCAAGTTGGAACTGAAGAACAGATTCTCTGTTTTAGAAGGCCTAACATCGGAAGAAGTGAATATTTCTGAAGTTAACAGAAAATTAACCAAAGCTCTTATGGAAACAGCAACAAAATTAGCTGGGTCTAAGAACAAGTTGCATGTAAACAAATTATCAGGAAAAACCAAAATGTTGATGCAAAAAAGAAGAGAGATGAGGACAACTAAAGAAGATGTAACTTCCAAAGTGGAATATATAGAGCTATGCAAGACAGTAAGAAAAAGTATCATGAAGACATAAGAAAATTCAACTGTGAACTAGTGAGGAAAGCAATTGAAAACAACCAAAGCCAAAAGATAGCAAAGGGACATCTCAGTAAGGGAAGAAAACAGATTATGGCACTGAGAAAAGAAGATGGTTTTGTAACAAGAAATAGAGACGAATTTTTGATAAGAGTGAAAGATTTCTACTCCAAAGTATATGAAAGGGATGATACATGTACTCCAGACATCATGAAAGGTACCAGAGTTCTTCCAGTCCTCCCAGCAAAAGTTGCACATGCAATCAAGAACATAAAGCGGGGAAAAGCTCCAGGAGAAGATGGAATTACTGTAGACATCATACAAGAAGCAAGTGGAGAAATCGAAACAGTACTCGCCCAAATTTTCACTCGATGCCTTAATGAAGGAAAGATTCCTGAGGATTGAAACAACGCTATAATGATCCTGCTACATAAAAAAGGTGACATTGAGGATCTCAGGAACTACAGACCTATCAGCCTCCTATCAGTGGTTTATAAAATCTTCACTAAAGTTCTTTCACACCGCTTGAAGGTAACATTGGACATGGCTCAACCGAGAGAACAAGCTGGATTCAGGAGTGGCTACAGCACAATAGATCATATCCACGTACTGAGAGAACTAATTGAAAGAGCGAGGGAATATGAACTTCCATTGTGCATGGCTTTTATCGATTATGAAAAAGCCTTTGATTCGGTGAAACCATCAGCAGTTACAATGGCTCTGAAATCCTGCGGCATTGAAGATGCATACATTAATATTATTAATAACATCTATGAAAACGCAAGTGCAAAGATTCGGCTGTTTGAAAATACAACACACATAAAAATTGGAAAGGGAGTGAGACAAGGTGACATTATATCTCCGAAGCTCTTTAATGCCCCATTGGAGGGTGTCTTTCAGTCGCTGAGCTGGGAAAACAAGGGGATAAAGATTAATGGAGATTTTCTAACCCACCTTCGTTTTGCTGATGACGTAGTCATTTTTGCAACTACCCCATCTGAGCTGCAGAGTATGATCCAGGAACTTGCTGACAAGAGTAAAGAAGTGGGATTAAAAATGAACTTTCGGAAGACAAAAGTGATGTTCAATGCTTTTACAAGAAATGAAGATTTATCAATTGATGGAGAAAAGCTGGAGATAACAGACATGTACGTTTATCTTGGACAGCAGATATCAAGTGAGGGTCACATTGATGAAGAAATTAATCGGCGTACTAAACTTGCCTGGAGAGCTTTTGGAAGAAACAGCATAATTTTCAAGAGCAATATGCCATTATGTCTTAAAAGAAAAGTGTTTGATCAATGCATCCTTCCAGTGCTTACGTATGGTGCAGAGGTGTGGACCTTAACTAAAAGAGACATACAAAGGTTGCAGACAACTCAAAGCAGCATGGAGAGGTGCATGCTTGGTGTAACCAGGAGAGTTAAGAAGAGGAACTCGTGGATCCGAAAAATGACAAGAGTGGAAGACATCATGATCAGAGTTAAATCCCTGAAATGGCAATGGGCTGGACATACTGCCAGAAGGACAGATCATCGATGGACAGCTGAAATTTTAGATTGGATTCCAAGGGACAGGAAAATACCCAGAAGAAGACCACATGGAAGATGGGTGGATGAAATTCGGAAGTATGCAGGGGTGACATGGAGGAGACTGGCACAAGACAGACCATTGTGGAGGAAACTTGGGGAGACCTTCGTCCAGCAGTGGATTGATAATGCTTGACAATGATGATGATATCGATAGGTTACACAACACCTAACTGATTAGAAAACTTCAGTAATAAATGTAATTCTGAACCCTAGGTTTTCAGATTTCACTACCTGACAACAGAGTTTGATGTTGTGATTCAATCAACTCACTTGGCTTGCAAGACTTAAATTTTGTTGAAAACAGGTTTCCAATGGTGTCCATGGAATGTGCTATTGTAAGCAAAAGTGAACTGTAACAAAGGATGATGAGATGTCATTTGCAGAAAGGTACAAAAAACAGAAGTAGATCTGAAACCAAAAACGTGGTAAGAACAGATGACAGAAGGTAACGACACAACTGCGTAAAGTCATATCTTCAATATTGTAAGATAGAGATTTCTCTCTTGCTCATGTGAGGCTTCAAAACAGTGATTTGTGTTAAATGTTAAAAGAAGCAACTGTGCTTTCTTTGCATAAAATGTGCTATGTAACATGTGGTGCAAATTTTTATCTGCACTTGTTATATCAATCATATCTTCTTCAAAATCATAATCATGTAATTTAAGGTTAAACTAATTTCGCTAATTAAAGGTCAGTCTTATTTAATCATTATCCGACTTGTTCTGTTTTGATGAGCCAGAATGTGCATGCTGTATGGTAATTTGCTTTGGTTGCAGCCATTTTAGCAATATCTTCTACATCTATTCCCTTTGAAAATAATATTGACAAAGATAAGTGGTAATGTTTAGTTACATATGGTATGCACTTAAATAAAATATTTTAAAACAATGCAATTGCAGTATCTTTTTATTAAAATTTCATTATTTTTTCTTTATTTTTTCTTTTTGCTTAGCTGGAACATATTCAGAATAATACTTGTTAGTTTCAACATAGTTTATATCAGTACATGTATAGAATTTTAATTTGAAAGTTGTTTTCAATAAGGGAATCCTTTAGGGAGATAGGCAGTTCCTATAGCTAGAAAATTTTAATATTCTGCACCTTGAAATCACCATCTGGATGAATAATGAAGTTTTTGCTGGAAGTGAATATCATTGGTATTAATGACACGGTGAATGCACTGAATTTGGATAATTAAATGAAGGAATAAATAGAAATTGTGTTTGAAGCTCACACAGAAGAAAATTTGCAAAATGGTCTCTTCCTTTTCTTACTTCACAAAATTACTGGACTTCCATCATAATTATTATTTGTATACACCTGAAAGCATTTTCTTGAACATTCATTCCACTAGAAGACTGGCATTCAAAAAATGTCTAAGTTTCTAATCCATTTTTGTAACAGCCTTACATTGGAGAAAGAAACTTATAGAATTTTTGGATTTAGGTATAGAATTAGTTTTGGTAAAAGCAAATGTGCTACTCCAATGGTCAGAGGCATGGGCTTCTGGCAGGTCATCTAAGTTAGGCCTCAGTTCAAGTCCTGAATGAAGTGGGGCAGTGTTTCTGCTGTACAGTTTGACCTAAACAACAACAACAAAAAAAGCAAACAGAAAAACTGGAAAGCCAAAATATCAGACTTGAGAAAAAAAGGGGAAAGTCATAAAAAATGTTATTTCCTTTCAAGATCACTGCAAATAAAGATTCAATAAGTCAGCTGTATTTTGATTAACCAACTTCATTTCTTTGTCTCAATTCAGAGAATAACTTGACCCTGTGTTATTTTAAGTTCACTGTCTCCTAGCATGGACAGTTTTTTTTTTTTTTGTAAGATTTTACTTGGTACTGTCCTAATCATGTTTTAAACATCCAAAAATTTTATATTCGTTGTGCCATACATTTGAGGTACTTGTGTTTGTAAATAAATTTTCTTACATTCTTTTTAAACTTAGAATAGTTTTTTTTGCCCCATTCATGTACTAGTGTGAAATCGACTCAAGTGTGGTGCTAACATGTTCAGTTAGATAAGTTTATATAATTTTTATTATGTGATTATAAAATCAAATGAAATGTGTCATTTAAATAAGCTTTCTTACTAATTAGCAATTTGCTAAGAATATTGCTTTAGTACTCAGGCTTATGATTGTTATACAGAAAGTTATGCCCCCCCTCCTCCCATTTTGTTTATGTGTACACTTCCTTTTTATTATATGCCATCATTTTTATAGTAAATACACTATTTGGATGCACTTTAGACTTCGGCCCCTGTCGTCTGCTTCAACCAATGTACGGATCGAATCACGGGAGAAACGTTTCGCGATAGGTGGTGCTGCAGCTGCGTCGGCGTTGTTTGTTCCTTCGGTGTGTGGCTTGTGCGGGACGAGTGCTAAAGACACGAAATATGCGCCGTGGGTTATTTTTTATAAAGGAATGGGTTTATTTGGTAATATGGCTGGCCCTGAAAAGGGCCTTTATGGAATGTGAGTAGTTCAGGTGTTGTTAAATATTTATAACAATGGAAAATAAGTGTTTCCTCCTCATTGAGAACTTGTCTATCTAGTACAAATATTGAAGTGGACAACATTACATACTAGGGAAGAACTGTTTGATGATACCAATCATCACCTCAAAACACTGTTCAGAGGAAAGATGACAATTTCGTCGGAATAAATATTCCAGAATGCGGTCTGCCAAGTGGTCTTTGTGAATTCCATTAGATAGTGTGCATTTGAGGGGCTGCCAATTGCTCTCAGCACCTTGAGTATGCGCCCCAGTAGTCGGATCAACGAAATTGAGTCGAGTGGTTGACTGACAGATGTTGGAAATCAGCGAATGGGAGATTGCGGTACGCAGCCCGCTGATCCGTCATTACAGTACTTCCAGGTTGAACATGTTTCTGGATGAGTGGCAGCAATGTCTAAGCGCAGCGGTTATTCTGCGGGCAGATCTCAACCCTGAATCGTTTAGAATCTCGTTCAAAGATGCCAAGGTGCCCTCAACGAGATGACCACGATTATACTTCCGCTTCCCAACCTTCTCTTAATCCACTTCTACGATTACACCAGGGCCTCCAAGTTGTCCTTCGTCTTGTTCGTAGGCTACCATGAACTCTGCGACTAGTTCTCTGCAAGGCTGATAATAGTCACTGACTGTCGCAGAGGATGTGGAAACCCCACCCTGGGAAGATTCCTCAATTGCATCATCGTAGGACAATCCTTTGGCGAAACAATATACAAGAGTCATCACCTTATCAAGAGGAACACAAGCAGCTTCAAACCACATCCCAAGTAAACAGGAACACTGCTCACTTTTCCCTGTAACGTGATTCTTCCTACACCTGAATTGTCCTAAACGATGACACATATCCACTCGCGAACTCATTGGATGACCTGCAGAACATCTTCCTTCAGTTGGAAGCAATCCTTTCCACTCACACCATGCAATACACGTTTCTTCATCCTTCCCAACTTCGTCAAAGAAACGCCTCCAGTTTCACATCGCGACTGACAGAGCTACAACGCACACTGGAAAAAACACAAGCCACCTATCGATTAAAATGGGGTGAACAGGAGTAAAGGGGTCTCACAGCTCACGCACTGAACAAAGAGCGTTTACGTAGCACACACAGCGCGGGAGCAAACACCGAGTACAAGCAAGCAGCAGCAGCAGCACCACCTATCACTACACGTGTCATTTCCTGTGATTCCATCCGTGCGTTGGTTGAAGCAGATGATAGGGGCCGAAGTCTAAAGTGCACCCCACTATTTAAAGGTGCTTTATAAATTAAGACAACTTTTATTTTTTCAGAATAGAAATTTTAAGATTTTATGGTTTTGACAGAAAAATTAGATGTGATTATCTTTATTTTTGTGTACATGCAAGCAACAATTACATAAGTCTTTCTGATTTCAGCTTTCGAAGCAAGTGCTAACTGCCATAGAAGACAATATGATTACTATTGAAGCTGTAAATGGAAAAAATCCTTTCCCTAAGTATATCATAAAATAGCATTTTTTTTTATACCAAAAATTCTTTTTCATTCTGAATGTTTATTGCAGTTGATTAAACCTTTGGTAGTATTTTTTTTTTCTAATGCAAACATATCTGTGCATTTATTATTAACAAATATCATTCAGCTGTTGAGATCCCATATGAAAATAAACAGATGTTATAAAAATTTGGGAGTACTTTTGTGTAATTGTGGTACAGTTCCTGTTATAAAATCTTAGAAGAATTCTTAATATCATCATATCATACATAACTTACGTTAAAAAATTATAAGTGGTGGGACGTTTTGGTAGTGACTTCTACTTTCATCAGCCATGGAATGAAACATGTGGTATAAGCTACAGTTGTTGCCAGATTTCAAAATAGCTTTCCAAATGATAGTGATGTGAAAAGGTGCATCTGTATTGCAGGTGTTAGGGGTAAAGTAGATTTCAATGTTTTCACAGTACCTCAGGCCTTTAAAGTCACAATTACCAGCCCTCAGGTACCATGAAAGCATTGAAATGTACCTTATCCCTAACACCTGCAATACAGATGCACCTTTTTGCATCCCTATCATTTGGAAAGGTATTTTGAAATCTGGCAACAACTGATGCTTATACCACATGATTCATCCCATGTGTTTCATTCCATGGCTGATGAAGGTAGAAGTCACTACCGAAACATTCCACCACTTATAATTTTTTAATGTAACTTATGCGTGATATGGTGATATGAAGAATTTATCAAATTTTTTGTGTGTTATATGTTTCACTTTCAATCCTTCTCACTATGGTTTTAAAATCTTCCTATTGATTATAAGGTATCAGAAAATGAAACTAAATTGAAATTGTTTCCTTGGATGTGCTTAGACCAGTGTCTTCAGTAAACGTTAAAATTAATATACCTACTGATATGAAATCATTTGGTGAATAGAAAATAGACCTGAAACACAAAACAACCAGAATTGATTAAAAAAATTAGCAGTTATGGGAGAATTATAAAATATACGACCCATCTACTACAAAAGTTTGTAGGAAAACCACAGTTATGTTACATTTAATTCAAAAAACAATGTTTATTAATGTAATTTTCATTATTTGAAGCCTATTATAGTTTCACTGAAAGCAATGGTTCAGCTTCGTCAGGACTGAGTGTTTTCATTTCTTGTTTCTGACGATTTTACCAGTTTCACGTGTCAAACGCCTCAAGCGGCGATCAGATTGCAGATTGATGAATGCTTTCTATGCGCTTGATAGATATGGAGTTGAAGACAAATCATTTATCAGGTTATTATGGTTTTAAAATATATGAAAGGCTTCTAAAAAGTCTAGGTCAAAGGTTGATTTAGGTCTATCTAACAGTTTGGCGTCGTTAAACAGAAATTGGTGGTTACTTTTCCAACAGTGCTGGGCTATGGAAGATTTTTTGATTTCACACTTTTAAATACATGTTTGGTGTTCTTTTAAACTGAATTTAAGCAATATCTGTGTCTAACCTATGTATGACAGACCACATTGACACTGGATGTGGCAGAATTCCACAAAAATTTCTGTCAGGAATTAGGTCCCTTTTTGCAGAGTAAATCATCTTAGATACAGGAGTAAAGATAACTTTGAAATTTGATGACTTAAGGATTTTTGAAATTTTGAAACAAATTTTAGGAATGAATGAAAGAACCGCCAAGTTTAATTGATAATTTGGAGAGATCAGGGTCAAGGTGGATTTATACTGAGGTTTTACAAAAAAATTTTATAGCTGAGTGTACTAATGAATGTTTGAAGCCTCTGTTGATAGCAATATGTCTGATGTAATTTAGTTCTTTCTTGATGCTCTCCTTTGTCGAACAGACATTTAAGGCTATGCAGACATATGCATAAAATGCACTGGTTTTATGTTTTATGGAATGATTTGATTTTGCGTGGGATGGTATGTTAACAGCAAATGGCTTCCGATAAACAGTGGTAATGAATGAATTTTTGCACCGTGTTACTTGTGCGTCTAGAAAAGAAAGAGAACAATCTTACTCTAATTCATAAGTAAACTGGATATTTGGGTCCAATGAGTTGATCGTTGGTAATAGTTCGAGAAATTTCAAAATTTCACCTTTCCAGAGAATAAAAATGTCGTCTACGTAGCGTACCCAAAGGAGATCATGTTGAAAAGTTTGTCTTCAAAGTGTTCCATATAAATTTCACAAAGGATTGGGGATAACAGGCTTCCCATTGCTAGACCACAAATTTGTCTGTAAAATTGTCCTTGGTAAACAAAACAGTTTTGAGAAAGGCATGTAGCGACCAGAATTAAGATTTCTTCTACTTCAGGTTATGGGAAATGGTGGGCTAACAGACTTCTTTTTTAGACAATCCATTGCTCTTTCTACTGGAATATTGGAGAACATAGAAACTATATCTAGTGATATTAATGTCTTGTTTTTTTTTTTTTTTTTTTGTGGGAGTGCAGATTTAGGCGGTTCACAAATTGTATACAGTTTTTGATAGAACTTTTATTTGAAGATAATAAGATGAATGACTTCTGCGATAGGAATTTTGCTAGTTGGTAAGATGCAGTTCCAATGTTCTCTACAATAGGTCAAAATGGAATGCCTATTTTGTGAATTTTTGGAAGAGCGTATAGGCAAGCTGGTTGAGTATAAAATGGTATGAGTTTTTTCTTTATAGTGGAGTCCAGAGTTTCACAAGACTTAGTTATTTCTTGAATTTCTTTCATGTGTTTATCTGTAGGGTAACTTTTCAGTTTTTTATAATGACCTTCAATGAGAAGTTTATTAATTTCACGATCGTACTGTTTTTTGTCCAAAACAACAATTAGTCCACCTTTGTCAGACATAGTGATTAGAGGTCTTTGTTCAACTTTAAATCTCTAAGAGCCCGTTGTTCTTCTTTGTTCAAGTTTGGTTTGGGCAGTTTATTGGTGCTAGTCATAGATACCTACACCTAATAGCATGTTGGTCCCCTCTAGCGTGAATAATAGCTTGTACATGCCAGGGCATCGACTCCATCAGATACTGGAGGATTTCCGGAGGTAATGCCTACTATGCCTGATGCAGGATTGTCCACGACTATGTCTGGCACGTCCATCCAGGATCCATTGTTCTGCTGCACAGCATCCCAGTAAGCTTTCTCAGGGTTTAAATCTGGGGACTTTATGGGAATCAGGTGAGTTTTTCTGGAACCATGCCTGGATGCGTGCTGCCCAATGGGATGGCACATTGTCCTCTTGGAACAGACCATCGGGCGCAGGATGTACAAAGGCCAGGAAAGTATGTAGGTGATCAGCCAGCACCTGCTGGTAGCACGCAGTGGTTAAGGACCTCTCCAGACACACGAAGGGACCTAATGTGTCCCAGGAGAAGGCTCCACAACCATCGCAGAGCCGCCACCGCCTTGAAGAGAGACGACTCGGCTCAAGGGGACCATGGCCTCATGCGGTCAACGTCATAACACCACTCCCCGCACCCTCCCATCAGCTCGGTACAGCTGAAAATAGGATTCATCTGCCATGTGACATAACATCACTCTATAGAGGTCCAGTTTTGATGTTCCCGGCACCAGCCATTGCGTAATATCCAACGAGCAGTCAACAGTGGCACACGAGTAGGGCATTGGCTCCCGTAGCCCATGGTATGCATTGTGCACTGTACCATTCGCTCGCTGACACTGCTTGGACTTCCGACATGGAACCTGTATGTGATTTGGGCTACTTTATAGTGGAGTCCAGATATAGAGTCTTATAGTGGAGTTCACTTAACGACAAAAGGGAGTAAGGTACAGTTGGCCTCGCCTTGTTGCCAAATGGTTGGTTTGTACTAGTGTGGATAGTCTACGTCGACCCCTCAATCCGGAGAGTTGGCACATCTGCACGCGTCATCAGTGGCATGTGCAGATGTGCCAACTCTCCGGATTTAGGTGGTAGATTCCTTATTTTCAGCCCTTCCTTCCTGCCCTCTGGATGAATGTCAAATTCTCCTGATTTTCACTGAGAATTAGCTGTTTGGATGGTCGAAATTCCATCGGCCATCGTGATTTCGAACCGCCTGTGAAATCGTTTTTTTTTTTTTTTTTTTTCTGCATCGATGCAAGGCTGCATTACAGTTATCAGTTTCATACTTTTCCTCCCCTATCTGCTTGCATTGTGGTCTAAGCGCTGGCTTTGGACCAATCCTATGAGATGGGGTGAAAAAAATTTGCTTTAAAAACATTTCTCCCAGTCCGATTGTCATACGATGCCTTCAGCAAAGAGCTCACCCGCTTTATCACTAGAATGCCGGGAAAGGTCAGTAATTGATTGGCAGATCAGAGCTGCATGTGTTCTAAGTGATGGTAAACAGTTGAGTTGCGGTGAGTTCACTTAACGACAAAAGGGAGTAAGGTACAGTTGGTCTCACCTTGTAACAAAAGATGATGTTGGTACGATACTTTTTGACATCTTTGCCTTCGCGCCCAACCTAAAGAAGAGACAAAAAACAGTTGGCAGTTATTTTTATTTGTAAAAAACAACAACATGTAGGCCATTTTAGGTTTTCATTATCTTGCAGAATCAACGTACCTAAAAACGAATTTCCGTGGGGGGGGGGATTTCGCACTGGTTTTTTTCCACCAGAACTTTTAGTGGACCAATAATATCACATCTGGAAAATTGTTCTTATGTCTGGAAAATTTCGATAAAAAATAGCGCTCATGTGATTTTTAGGAGCTGTATTTCAGATTTTGAAGGTTGGCATGACTGCCCCAGTAGCACAGTGGTCTAAGCGATGGCTTATGACCATTCGTCCGAGTTTGAATCCCGGTGAGGCATGGATCTTGTGTTTGTCTTACGGCACTGGCTCTCTCCCTTCCCTGAAGCCAGTGACCCTAAATTAGGGATGGATGACTGCTTATAGCCCATTGAGTTGCTTACGGCGGTCGTTGAACTTCCAATAAAAAAAAAAAAAAAAAAAAAGGTTGGCATGCCTGCACGTGGTTGGCCATGGCTTGCTCTCTGGGCATTGGTACATCTATCAATGGTGTACTCGTGGTACACCCTTGATTCGGGAACCCTAGGGTTTTTACCACTTGGACGATAGAATGACTCATCTGTCTTACGCAGACAATGCATCCATGATCAAATTCGCTCATATCACCACATTTACTCATGTTTGTCAATTGCGATACACTGTTGGGAAGTCCTGCTGTCCACCTATTTTTCTCCTACATTTGTTTTGAGTCTGTTCCACTCTGTGGGGAGGTGCCCATGTCAACTGCCCATCACCACTATCTCTTAAATGTTTTGTCTACTGAGTATATATAAGACTGAATTCCAAGGGACTGGAAAAGATCCAGAAAAAGACCATGTGGGAGATTGGTGGATGAAATTCGAAAGTATGCTGGAGTAACATGGAGGAGACTGGCACAAGACCGACCATAGTAGAAGAAACTTGGGGAGACCTTCATCCAGCTGTGGATTGATAATGGTTGACAATCCTGCCAGTGCTTGTGTATGGAGCAAAGACAAAGACCTTAACTAAAAAAGACATGCAAAGACTGCAGACAACTCAAAGAAGCATGGAGAGATACATGCTTGGTGTAACCAGAAAAGGTAAGAAGAGGAACTTGTGGATAAGGAAAATGATAGGAGTGGACGACATCATGACCAGAGTGAAATCACTGAAATGGCAATGGGCTGGACATGTTGCCAGAAGAATGGACCACCAATGGACAATCGAAATTTTTTACTGGATTCTGAGGGGCAGAAAAAGATCCAAAAGAAGATCCCATGGGAGATGGGTGGATGAAATTTGAAAGCATGCTGAAGTCTCTTGGAGAAGACAGGCTCAAGACAGACAATCGTGGAAGAAACTTGGGGAGACCTTCATCCAGCAGTAGATTGATAATGGTTGACAATGATGATGATGATATATATATGTTTTTCTGATCAAGTTCCTTGTTTTCAGTATCATTGGTATAGCAAAGAAGAGCAACTAGGTATTTTTTTTAAAGAATTTTGCATGTTTTGCTATTTCCCACAGTCTCTTTTTCAAAACCAATCAGTAGATCAAGCATTTTTGCCCCTTTCTTTTTTTAAAGTGAAATTAAATTTAAAAATCAGTGTTTCAGACTTATGCCAAGAAAGGCAAATAATCAGTCAAAAGCTCCCTTGCTTTTCAATACATTAAGTAATTTAAGAGTTTTCCTTTTTAATATATAGCAGGACGTAACTTTGGTATCAAATAATTGTGCTTCCTGCCTTTCCCTCTCCTACCTCATACAAACAAAAAGAAGAGTATTCAGAAAATGCAATTTCAATGACTCACAGTTAGAAGAGTTTCTTATTCATTCTAATAAGCATATTCTCCATCATGTTTACACCATTTCCTGTCGTAAAATAATTCATTTTCATGCAGCTGTTGTTTTTTTATACAGATTTTTATATCATAAAAATAAATGACTGAAAAATCCATTGGTTGTTTGGCTGCATAATATTTTGTGTTTCAGTGTTGAAGAAAACATTATGATCTTTTTACAGTAATTTTCTAAGTGATTTCGTTTGCAGTAACCAACTGTATTAAATGCTTAATTTTTAGGCGCTGTTCACTTTTAGAAGCTCCTAGACTTTGTAAGTACCGTATGAAGTTAGGAGAGGGCTTAGAATGGCATTATATATCTCAGCTATGTAGGAACAGAGTAAGTAATGATTAGTTTCAATATTCTAACATAACATTATTCTACATTAAAATCGTTAAACACTTTAAATAAACTATATAAAAAAATTGCAGCAGATAATTTTGCACCCATGAGTAGAATTACATGCTGTATCATGTCAGCTACAAAGGAAACTTTCTGTTGTAGTATATGCTTTAATCCTGTTTTTTAGATGTTGCACATAATTGAAGTTTTAATCACAAGTACGCACGTGTCAACTAACACTAAGTTTTGCGTTACTTGATGTCTGAGTAAGATTTTCCATGTTAATAAACTTCACTGTAATTAAAAATTCTCTGGAATATATATACACACCGAAGAGCCAAAATATTATGGCCAGTGAATCTTTATGCAAATCGGAGAAACTGCAGCTAAATGATGGCATGTGTGAAGGTGATGAAATGGTATAGATAACACCTGATTCTGAGCTCTGTTAATCAGTGTTGTTATTGTTCTTTGGTTGGGAAAGGAAGTGGACTTGTGCGAGTTTGACAAAGGCCAAACTGTAATGGCCAAACAACTGGGTCAGAGCATTCCTGGCAGTATAAAGGATGTATCATAGCGAAACTTGGCTTCTTCCTGATCTCCCAAATGAGTGGTGGGGAATGGGGGTTACATGCTGTTGATTAGAGCTTGAAAATGATGTATAACATAATGGGGTGTAACCTATAGATATCCTAAACTAAAAAGTTACCAATTCCCCTCACTAACACACTTGCAATTCAGCTTTTCTTAGGATCTTGAGGTCAGATTGTAGCTTGTGCATGCACAGATGTAACTGCATCACATTTCCTCGGTGTCTGGGTCATTTCTCACATTCAACTAAATCTGAATAATGTATAATAATAACTAGGACAAGCCGCCAACGGTAACTGATAATTCGGATACAGTTGGCAAATTTTGAGCAAAGTTATTTCAAAATTTTTGCATTACACATGGTGATTAAAAAGTATCTGGCTGTTGGTAAGAAAGTTTTTGCTGCCTTCATAGATTTAGAGAAACCTTACGACCGACTAAATAGGACACTTTTGTGGAAGGTATTGAATGAATATAGTGTTACTGGGAATCTACTTAATAGTGTAAAAGCCATGTATGCTGCATTAGATAGAGCCTGTGTACAAGTGAATGGTGTTTTATCTAAATGGTTTCTATTGGTGCAGGAGTCAGGCAAGGTTGTGTAATGTCACCATGGCTGTTTGATATATTTATTGATGTGTACATGCATGATGCCAAAATAGATAATACTGGTTTATGTCTTGGTGATATCTGTGTGTGTTGGTTGTTGTATGCTGATGACACTGTCCTGTTGGCAGAGAACAAAAGTGAGTTGCAGAGTATGTTGTCCCGGATGTACGAAGTTTGCATGAAATTCAAACTGAGTATAAATAAGGGAAAAACTAAAGTTATGGTTTTTGAGAGAGGAACTGGTAGCACTGAATGTAGTGTAAGTGTAAATGGCACAGTGATTGACCAGGTGAGTGAGTTTGTGTATTTAGGATGCATGTTTGACAGAGAGAACAAATTGGATGGTGAAATTAGTAAGCGAGTGAATTCTTCATTGAAAGTCATGGCTGCTTTGGGAGGTTTTCACAGGAATTATAGGTTCTCAAGGAGTCCCGCATGGCTGTGTATGAGAGTGTAATTGTTCATACTCTGATGTATGGCAGTAAAACCTGGGTACCTCAGAAGAGACATAGGAGTTGTTTGTATGCTGGAGAAATGTGTTACTTCTTAGGGGGGGGGGGCAAGACACATTACGATCATGTGAGGAATGAAGATGTGTTGCAGTTCTGTAATGTGAAGCAAAATGTTGTTAGCAAGGTGGAGACTAATATGCTTCGGAGGTTTGGCCATGTTGAAAGAATGAGTGATGAGATGCTTACTAAGAAAATCTTTTTAGCCCAAGTGGCAGGAAGGAAAATCAGAGGAAGGCCAAGGAAGTCATGGGAGGATCAGATTCAGGAGTGTCTGCATGAGAAACAAATTATGAGTATGAAGTATAGAAGATCTTGTGTACGGCGTGTAATGGATGTCAGTGAAGCCCGAGTTGTATGTCAAGATCGCTGTAAATGGAGAAGTTTGATATGGCAACAGTAAGTAAAAACTATCTGGTAGTTTTATTTCTTTTTGGAGATAATCTCTGAATCTCAGAGAACAGCTTAGTGAAATGTATGTATGTATGTATTGCAAAATCTAAGCTCATTCAGGCATCTATTACTAGGACAAGCTACCAATGATAACCAATAACTCGGGTACAATTGGCAAATTTTGGGCGAAGCTATTGCAAAATCTAAGCTCATTAAGGCATCTATTATAACAAATTCTAAAAAAATGAATGTGTAAAATTTATGACTTCCAGAACAAAAGTACGAAACATTCTAAAAAAGAAATGCCTAAATTTTATCATGAACTACTTTCCTTCATGCCTTCACGTTGATTGTGATCAGGTTGCATGTAAACAAAGCGGAAACACACACTTGGATCAAGAACCATGTTTTTTATTTTGTATTGCAAAAGACAGACACCCATACACAAACTTCCTTCTGTTATTATAGATTAAGCAAGTGTTGAGCTAATAAATGCAGTCTTTCCATTTTTTCATTTTTCAATTCAAACGATATTTTTAAATTAATGTTAGTGAGCCGACTTTCGAAAAAGGGTTCAAGTAAAAGGCCATCTAGTTTTAATTGAAATTCCTCAGTGACACAGAATTTCAATATTCGGAAGGCATCAAAACCTGACCGTGGACGATGTCCAATCGCATGCCAAAAATCATGGTGATTGGATGTGTTATGTCGTAGCTATGCCCGAACAACAAATTTCCCCGAGTCTCGTATAGAGAGCGGATTTTCTCAATTATTATTAAAATTGGTCAGTTTTTTAATGGTCATTATTTTTATACGACACGACCAATCACCATGATACCAACACCATGTCACTCACCATGTCCTTCTCTTTCTTTGTGGCAAGTGTCACTGTGATCGCTGAAGATGTTTGGGGAGATAGGTAACAAACGACCCCTTCTCAAAACCTGGAAAAACCCATAAAAATGCAAGTTTTGGGACGATTTTTCCTCTATGACACGAAATTTTAGGAATCAGAAAGCGTCAAAACCTGACCATAGATGATGTCCAATCGCATGCAAAAATTCACGATGATCAGATGTGTCATCTCGTATCTATGTCCAAACAACTAATTGGCTCAAGTCTTGTAAAGAGAGCTCCGCTCGGCCTTCGGCATCACTTCACTCAATAAATATTATTTTTGAAGAACTCAAGAGTCAAAATATTTGCTATGAATTAAATCATTTACTCAAGGCTTTACCCATATATATTCATTTGGTTCTAGTTCCAGTTGAAGAAATTTTTTTAATCTTCCTTCCTTCAGAGTGCTTTTGGATTTTTACAGACATTTCTGGCCTCTTGATTTTGTCAAGGCCTGTTCTCAATGTATAGAAGGATTACAAGAAATGCCTGTAAAAATCCAAAAGAACCCAGAGAAAGGAAGATTAAACAAAATTTCTTCAACTGGAACTGGAACCAAAAAAAAAAAAAAAACTTTCTGTTGCCACCACCAGAATTTAGTAAATATTTACTTTTATGATTCACATATCTTCTGTCATTGGTTTTATGACAATATTTATTAATCCACTTACCTAAGTACCACTCAATGTTAGGAATTAGTAAACATTCTTGCTTGTTGTTATGGTTTAATTCTACTTAGTATGTACCAGACTGTGGCTCAGTTGGTCGTGAGTGACATGGGGCACGAATAAATGCAATGTGTTGTATGTGAATAAATGATACACTCATTTTATTTCACACCCACAAAGATCTTGGCATGTGAAAGATGCATACCATAAATTATCAACAAAGAGTACCAGGGTGCTATCTAGAATTTTTTAGGAGACTATTTGCAGACCTGCCAACTGTTACGATTTTATTCGTATTTAGTATGATAAATCATGCTGCAGTACGTACGCTAATACGATTTTGCAGCCAAAAATATTATTTTTTAAATAGTCATGTTTTCCCCCATTTTTCTTTTTTTCAGTCAGAAGCCTTGTAGCAGAATTGCAGCGACCGGCGACATACATTGCAGATTTATTTTGGTCCTACAGACAAAAACAACATCCCCAGAACCCTATTAAACCATCTTGCAGACTCCCTATCGTAGATGTAAGTTTTCCGCCTTTCAAAATTTCCGAAAACGGAAGTTAGGCGTAGTGAGGATTTCTTCCGTAATCGTAATTTTTCTCTCTCGCGAAGGACGATGTACGTCGCAGAATTATTTTGTACTCATCCCTGTAGCAGAATCGCGGTGATGGCAGACTAACATCGCAGATTTATTTTCTACCCACCCCGTAGAAGAATTGCGGCGACTGCTGACGTACATCGCAGATTCATTTTCTACTAAACCTCGTAGCAGGATCGCGGCGACGGCTGATGCACACCACGCATTTATTTTGGTCCTGCAGACAAAAACGACATCCCCAGAACCTGATTGAACCATCTTGCAGACTCCCTAAAATTAAAGTTTTCCGCCTCTCAAAATTTCAGGAAACGGAAGTTAAGCAGAGTGAGGATTTCTCCTGTAATCATAATTTTTTTCTAATAATTAACAACATAAAAGTGTTTGCTGATTAGATTTAATTAGTTTCTCAATAACATTTTGATGTAGGAAAAAAAATCCCTACATTCTCATGATCAAGGATTTATATAGCTGAAATAGGCATAAAAAAATTATCGGCATGCGCCATGTTACGATTTTTCTATCTGAGTGTTACGTTTTTTGGTTCTAAGAGGTTGGCAGGTCTGTATTTGTAATACTTGTTTGATTAATAGCAATTTTGACTGTGAGATGCTGAACTGAAGGGCAGTCTACCAGCAAATTTTACTCTTTTAATATATTCCAAACACAAAAACATTATTATTGCATGTCAAAAACTCTTCCCTGGAATATAGAAAAGAAATAAAAATTATGTAGAAACTATTTTGCTCTTACTCTACATTTATCATAAAGTTTTAACATTGATGCTGGTGCATGCCAAATTATAAGGTAGTGCATTTTTCATTACTTCCAAGTGTTTAACAATTGTTAAATCATTTCTTTGAACAGTGGTGTGACATCTTAATTTTTTTTAGTGTGCTTCATGAAACATTTGGTGTAAAGACTTAAGTTATTTTACCAAGGTTTTGCAATAACTATTTTCGTTTAACAACATTGAAAAGTGTGTACTTTGTTATTTAATAGTTAAAAATAAAATATGGGTGATTTGTGTCAGTATTTTTTGCTCACTTGTATCTTTTTATTTAATTTGTGTGCATATGTCTGCACATGTGTGTATGCTTGTTTTGTTCTGTATTTAATGTAATTTGTCTTTGTTATAAATTTTGGGCCTTTATTTATTTATTTATTTTTACAGATAACAGCTGTTTGTAACTTTTTTTGTTACGTAAGGTATATTCAACAAGGTCTGGTCAAAAATGGAAGTAAGTCATTTTCATGTATAAGAGCATCAAAGTATTAAAATGGCATATGTTTTATTAGTAATCAATGTATTATCGGATTGAAACAATGATTGTTATGAAATATTTTTGTTATCTTTCAGTAGGAATGTATTAATGACTTAGTGTGTTTGCTGTAATATATTGAGGAGAAAGTCTTCTGGTTTGCTACCATACCATGAAGACAAATCCTATAACGTATTCAATCAAGTTTCACTTCTAAAATTTATTGTTATTTGTTGAGTTGTTTCTCTTTCCCTGTCCACTTTCAGGTTGATGTTGTTCTTTTCAGTTGTATTACTTGATGTGACAACTGTAAAATGCAGCTGATGTGTAAGTAATTGAGTAGGTTGATATGCTTTTATTAAATTTAAATATTTCAGCATGACCCCCCCCCCCCAATTGGAATTTAGGGAAGACTACATTTTTCAAGTATTGGTTTGTTGCAGTTGAAATGGCCAATTTCATTGGGGCATTGAAAGCCAGCACAAAAGCAAAAGCAGTTGTCTCGGACGTACGAAGTTTGCATGAAATTCAAACTGAGTATAAATAAGGGAAAAACCAAAGTTATGGTTTTTTAGTGAATAACTGTTAGTACTGAATGCAGAATAAGTCTAAATGGCACAGTGATTGACCAAGTGAATAAGTTTGTGTATTTAGGAAGCATGTTTGACAAAGAGAACAAATTAGATGGTAAAATTAGTAGGCGAGTGAGTTCTTCATTGAAAGTCATAGTTGCTTTAGGAGGTTTTCACAGAAATAATGGGTTTTCAAGAGAGGCCTGCATGGCTGTGTATGAAAGTGTAATTGTTCCTACTCTGGTGTATGGCAGTGAAACCTGCGTACTAACAGAAGAAACATAGGAGTCGTTTGTGTGCTGGGGAAATGCTTTACTTACAGGAGGTTGGTGGCAAGACACGTTTTGATCATGTGAGGAATGAAGATGTGTTGCAGTTGTGTAATGTGAAGCAAAACGTTGTCAGCAAGGCGGAGACTAATATTCTTCGGTGGTTTGGCCATGTTGAAAGAATGAGTGATGAGATGCTTGCTGAAATTTTTGTTTTAGCCGAAGTGGCAGGAAGGAAAAGCAGATGAAGGCCAAAGAAGTCATGGGAGGATCAGATTCAGGAGTGTCTGCATTAGAAAAAGATTATGAGTATGAAGTATAGAAGGTCTTGTGTACGTTGTGTGATGGATGTCAATGAAGCCCGAGTTGTGTGTCAAGATCACTGTAAATGGAGATGTTTGATATGGCAACAGTAAGTAAATAATCAGAAATTTATCTGGCAGCCTGTATTTCTTTGCGGAGCTAACCTCTGAATATCAGAGAACAGTTAAGTGATATGTATGTATGTACAAAAGCAGAAGCAATGTACCTGATCAATCAAAATGATCACCAGCAGCATCAATATACATTTGCCAATGGGTCTAAAGGGTGTTCATGCCAACTTTGAAAAACTCCAATTCTCTGAAGGCAATAAAGTCTTCAAGCGCCTAGTAAACAGCTACACCATTGTTGAAGGTGCCCTTAGACAGAAAACTGTCCAAGTGCCAAAAGAAGTGATAGTCTGTTGGTTAGAAGGTTTGGAAAGTAAGTGGGGTGTGGCAGAGTCTTAGTGTATATCCTGCCTGTTTAAGTTTTTGAATAGTTATCTGTGTGACATGGTAGTGAGCATTATCATGAAGCATCAGAATTGACCACTGTGATCTGTTTTCTGCACAATTTCTCATGCATTTGTTTCAGGTTGTCACAATATATTGCGTTTCACTGCGATAGTCTGACCAGGTCTCAAGAATGAATGGTGGATTACACCTGCAGATGAACACCATACAGTGACTATCACCTTCTTTGGGTGTAGCCCTGCCTTTGGTATGTTCTTGAGCACTTCATTGGCATCCAGACATTAAATGGAATGTCTACAATTATCATATAGGATCCACTTCTCATCAGTAGTCACAGATCTCTGCAGAGAAATCCTTTCCTTTTGTTCCTGTTTAGCAGCAAAATGCACACTTTAAAGTTATGTGCCTTGTGTTCTTAGGTTAGTGCATGCGGCACCCACTACTAAAGGTTTTTCACTTGTCCTATGAGTGACTGGTGTTGAGACAGTGATTAATAGTGGATGTCCAAAAATCAGGGGAAATACCCCCCCCCCTTTTTTTTTGTAAAAATCAAGGGTTACTTTATTTTGCCAAAAAAGTTTTATTTTTTTCAGATTTCAAACTTTTGTTTGCAGATGCTGCTTGTCTAGAAGTTGGGAGATCTTTCTTTCAGTTACATTACATTTTTCTAAACTTTATTCCTTAAAAAAAGATGCAGAATTGAATTTAAAAAATTGCCTGTTATTGAGTTTTTGTTCAATTTCTGCAGACAGTTGTAACATCGAAGCTATTAGGCACAATGACTTAAAACACTCCTGCATGGAGAAACACATCACAAGAAAATCTATCAAACAATGGATCAAAGTCCTTTGTCTGTTGGTTCTCTTGTGACATTTCTTTCTGAACAGGAGCCATTCCATCATTAAGCTTAGCTGCACTGCTTTATAGAAAAAGTGAAACTAATCAACTGACAGCAATTACTTTTCAGTGGGAACCCTGTTTTTGCAATGAAAAAAAAAGATTTTGTTGAAATGTTTGGATTGATTGCATCCCTTTGTTCTAGCCCCATGCAGCATTTGCTTATGAAGACATCACCTCCTTCCATGGAGTGTGGAGATGTGATGGCATCGCTTTCATCTCATATGATACTGGAGTGCAAGATATTCGAGTGCCATATTTCTAGCCCCCTTGGTTTGTGGTGTAGCAGTTCTGTGCAGTCGTAGTCACAACAACATGTGGAAACTTTCCCACCAGTCCAAAATGTCCGTTCCTTCAAGCACTCGCTTTCCTGACTGAAGCAGATTGATATCTGGCTGCCCTGCTAGCAGCCAGTGTGAGTGGGAAAAGATTACTCTAAAATACGGGACCTTCAGTGCCATGGCAAAATTGTTTAGTATTTTTATCATTGTGCTTAGACTCTAGATGGCTTCATGTGAGTTTTGTAGAGAGCAATTTTGATACAGGGTAATTTTGCCACTTCATTGAAGATGTAACACACACTGAAGAACAACACTGTGACAGCAGAACCCATAGAATTTCATAAAAATTCTAAATGTATTGTAAATTTCACTTCAATTTTCAAAGCTCTATGATTCTAGTAAAAAATTAAGCTGACTGGAAAAGCCCTGGAATTTATTTCCTGTATCAATATCAGGGCTGTTGAGATTTCAACCTGTGTCGAATTTACTATGCCATATAAGCACATTAGCCAGCTTGTGCATGTGCCATAGCACCATGTGATGCATGCCCACTCCATATGCCACATGATCGAACATCTGGCATTAGTTCTGTGTGTTGTACAGATGAGTAAATATGTGCTGCAATTGATGCTCCAACCAGCTGTGAAATTTGTGCTGTCATCCGTTTTTTTCACGCTGAAGGGAAAAATGCTGCAGAAAAATATCAGAGAATGAGTACAGTGTAGGGTCCAAACTTTATGAGTGAAGGATGTGTGAGGGAGTGGTGTAGAAAATTTTAAATATAGCCGAACAGACGTGCATGATGAAGGGGTCAAGGTTATGATCCATGGTGTCTGATGAACTTGTTCAAAGTGTTGATCAAAAAGTGTGCAAAAGATACTTCACAATATCAGAGCTGCATCTATGTAAGTTCAGAACATACTAAAGTTGTGTTGAACTTAATTTACGTGGCCATATCAATTATTACTATTTGTTCATTAATTGAACCAATTTTTATTGTTTTCATGTCTGATAACGTTCTACGGGTATATGGGAAAATGACATCCTGATTCTGCTGTACGTATATATTATATATTAAATTGCGAACAACGAACATCAAACTTACCCTTTCATTGTTCCCTGCTGCAAATCAGTTTGTACCGTCTCCTTCTTGCTTGCTGAATTTCATCAAGAATTCTCATTCCTTTTACTATTGTTCACTTGTGAAGTTGTTTTTGCAAAATAGCAGAATCAGGACGCCGTTTTCCCATATATCCATAGAACAGTATCGAATGTGAGAAACAGTAAAAATTGGTTCAATTAATGAACAAATAGAAATAATATCAGAGCTGTCGTGTGATTTACGCCAAATTGCTCGAACTGTTCTGTGCGAGATCAATTATAGGTAGTCTAGGCTACCATAAGTTCTCTGCCATGTGGGTGCCAAAAATGCTTACCAATGTGAACAAACTGCAGCGAATGGGATCAGCTTTGACATTCTTGCAGCATTACAGCAAAGTTGGGGATGCATTTCTTGACTGTATTGTGATGGATGATGAAACATGGATTCAATTTGTAAGTTTCGAATGCAAAGAGCAGTCAAAACAGTGGATGCACATACATTTACCAAACAAGCCCAAAAAGGGCAAACAAACGTTTTCACAGAAAAAGCTGATGGCAGCTGCTTTCTGGGATTGGAAAGGAGTGCTTCTGACTGATTTCATGGAACCAGGATCCATAATAATGGCAGAGTGTACTGTGAAACACTAAGAAAATTGTGCAGGGCAAGGATAGGAATGCTCTGATGTCAGGTAATGCGCTCTTCCACAACAGTGCGTGGCCACACACGGCCGCACACACACTAGTGCTGCTGAAGCAGTTTAGTTCGGAGATGTTCGACCACCCTCCGTATAGCCTGGGCCTGGCACCGAGCAGTTATCACCTCTTCACCTACATGAAAACCTGCTTGGGATTGCAGCACTTCAATGACAAGAGGAGTTGAAGAATGGCATCCAATCATGGCTGATCTTTTAGGCGACAACCTTCTTTGATGCAGGGATAAAAAAGCTCGTACCCTAATACAATAAATGTCTCAATTTTGGGAGATGACTATGTTGAGAAGTAGCCTAGACCTGCAAGTATGTTCTGTATACAATAAAATATTTTAAATTCAGGTTAAAACATCTACAGCAGAACCATAGTTGTTCTTAAATTTACGTGCACACAGTTATAAGAATTACAAGGTTGCTTACCTATTTTCACATTTCACTGCACATTTCATTCTTTCTGTCGTCATGAGTGGTTCAAGCCTCCGGTGCGGTGTTCTATTTTTGGTCTTCAGGTTCTTTCAAATGTTCTACGAACACTCAAGTCCATGAAGTGCCTTGTTGTCCAGGTTGCAAAATTGTATCCTCCCCTCCCACCCTTGCCACCAGCGTGTAAAACCTAAATAAATAAATAAGTAAATACATCGCTCTTAACCACTTTCTAGAAACACACAGCAACCCAAAAAATGTTTTTTAGTTGCTGTGTGTTTCTAGAACGTGGTTAAGAGCAATGTATTTATTTATTTACTTGTCGCAACGTATTTGGAGTATTTTCAACGTGTAAAACCTAACCTTCGTCGCTAAAAGCCCAATTCTTGAACACAAAAATCTTTTGATATTATCAACGAACATAAGCTGCCTATTTACAAACATACAAAATACCGAACGAAAATGTTAAAAGTGTATATACAACTATTTACATACGATTCTTCTTCTCAACACCCCACAAACAACCAACCACACCCTAAGCCATTCCAACGCCGCAGTGAAATGTGAAAATAGGTAAGCAACCTTGTAATTCTTAAAATATTTTGTTCTCATTGCTGCTTGTTTTCTTGACAGCCAACCGGAGGTTGACATCCGGATATCCTACATAACATATTTTCTTGGACATGGATAAAATCGAAAACCTTGATGTCTCAAAGGTGTACAAGATCCCCATCCCCATTTCTGTTTCTGGTGGTATCTCATATTACATCAGTAGAACATATTGTAACATTTCCAGACATCTAGCCAAACATTAAACAGAAATTAAGAGCACCCAGGGAAAACATAACTGTTACTGACTCTCACAGGTGCATCAGCAGTTTTGGGAAACATATATGTATAAGTATTGAAATTTGTATCTCTTCAAATTTCAACACTGACAGTTTTTACTTCATCCGATTATTTAGAAATCCCTTCTGTTGTTTGGCAATAACTACAATGATGTACTCAAAAACAGATCTGACAGCCATTGTTGCTCTGGATATTTAGGGTAATCAAGATCCAAATGAGGTTGTAAGTGTTCTTGTAATTCTGTGTTTAATATAACTAGCATGAAAATTCATTTATTGTCCAAACTAAAACATCTGCAACATTCTTTTTTTTTTGTTTTTGTTAAGAAACTGACAGTGGACATGTAATGTAAAAACTATTAGTGATGAAATTTCCCAAGGTACTGTTTCTACTTTGCTTTTTGGCTTTTAATGATAAGGCAAATCACCATGTTTTTGATGCATATGATATTGTTGTTTGTTTTCTTTGCACTTTTAAACTAGCATTTTTTTCTCTCTCTTTCAGTACATGAAATATACTGGGAAATTATTCGAAGACGGAGAGATATGACATTAGCAAGGCTTGGAATTTGTCCAGTTTGATTTGTGGATATCTCCTCATATTACTTTAAGTAGATAAATATGTGCTCATTACTCATGAAATGTATAATTTTATTGTTATACTTTTGTATTTTAAAAATGTCCGTATTGAAGATTTACAACGGTTTAGTGATTGAACAGTTGAATATTTATGCCAGCATAGTATTTTAGAGTTTTTAGAAAAATAATCCAGGGTTTGAATTTATGAATACCTATTTGTACAATACTCATTCATACTTTATAGACTGGATTGGTTATTCCTTGTAGCAGAATCCTTTTATTTTTATCTGTAAATTATTTAGTTGGACAGTTTCAAGCTCTTTTGTTTTCTAATTGTTAAGTTTGCTTATATATACATGTATATGTATATACTTTTTCCTTGTGGGCAGCATGGACTATGATAGAATGCTTGTATGAGAGATGATTTGAAATTTGCATATCTTATATTTATTAATCTGTTTACTGTGTTGAAGTTTGGCACCTCTGTCCTACACAAACTGTTCATTTGATGTCTTTGTGATGAAGTTTCATATTAAATATTTTTTTATGAATTCTGTTAATAGTATATAATAACAGTGGCCATTTTGCCCCCCCTTTTTCTGAACAAGAATTACTACACTTAGGAATGTGGCATTATGTAACCTATAGTTTCTTTTCTTGTTGTAAGTTGTGTTTTAGTGCATTTTTGTGTAGGTAAGCTTTGATTTCATTATGCATATGTTGATTAAGCATCTTTTACATAAAAATGTTCCATCAGTATGCTGTTGAGATAGGAAATATTTCCACCAACACCATTGCATACATTTCATTATTTGTATAGAAATATATTTGTTATGTATGCTCTCATGTAGAAAACATGCATTAATATATTATTTGGCTCATAACACATATGCACACAAACACACTGAAAACCTCATGATTTGGAAACTTGGGATTTTATGGGGAAAATAAGGTTAGAGGAACAGAAGTCACGAATCATTGTATGGCAATCTCTCAAACTTCTTTTTCAATATATGCTAAAGTAAAACAGCAAAAAAGTAAGCAAATTTAAATAATACTCCTTATGATATACAATTTGTAAATGAGTTTCTCTAAACATTCAGGGCTTTGTGCAGTTTGTTGCTTTCAGTAATATGGTACACAAGTAAGTATGTATGTGTAGATAGTCACACAGAATTGATTTTCAAGTTGTGGCATAAAAAATAGCATTGAAAAATACAAATTAAAACCTTCTAAGTAGAGTTCATTATTTAAATCAGATTTACTCTAGTTCTGCATATTTTTAGGGGGGAGGATTCTGTTGCTATGTATGGCATGCCTCTATTATTCTTACAAGAACTGACTATAAAATGCTTTTTATTTGGATGCTTTCTCATGAATAGTTAAGGAAACAGAAGTTAGAAAGCATGATAAATTTAAATATAATTAGAACTAAATTTAGCAACTAGCGTCACTTAGGTAGAATTTGAATGTGGCTATTAAATAATAAGGCAGAAATCGGAACATGACCGTCAGCCCATATTTGCTCAAGGTGTTGGGACCACATTAGGTAAAAGGGCACACAGAAAACTTTTTTGGGTATTCTCATATTTGTAGTTGCAGGAGACTACTATGTATGCATATACATAATTTTACCAGTTGTTTATCCACTAAAATGCAGTCAAGATTGAAAATCTATATTCAAACAATGAGTAAACCTTTCATTTTTGTATTAAAACATTTTCAAACTACAACTGTATATGTCTGTATTTCTACAGCATGCGATCAGCATAGCCTGAGAAGCATTATATACATATGAGGGTCATTCAAAAAGCAATAGATGGATTTATGGGGCAGAAGTGCAATGCAGTAAACATACTTACATTTACATACTTTTGAAGTATTCTCCCTCTACCTGAATGCAAGAATCTCACCTTTCTTTCCACCTCCAGGAGGTGTGTTTGAAGCCTTTCCTTGACATGTGATTGAGGATTCCCACCACATTATTGTTCAGTTCAGTATCTGATACAAACTGACACCCATGAAGTTGTTTCTCTACTTCAGGGAATAGGTGGAAGTCACACTGCTCCAGGTCCAGTCCAGTGAATACAGAGGATGTGCCATCATTTCGATGCTTAGATCTCACATAACCTTCTGGGTAAGCAAAGCATGATGTGCAGAGGCACTATCTTGATGCAAAATCCAACCAGTTTGTGCATATTCTGGGTGCTTGGGGGAATTTTTTTTTCTTTAGAGCACCTTTGAGAACTTTAGAATAATAGGCACCGGTTACAGTTTTCTCTTGTGGGTAACAGTTTTCCCTTGCAGAACAACATGGTCATACACAATTCCTTATTTTATTGAAGAAAGCCAGGTGCATGACCTTCACTGCACTTGCTTGAACCTTTGCTTTCTTGGATTGGGGACTCTGTTCTTTTGTTTGTGGATCGAAATGGTGAAAAAATGTTTCATCTCGCATGTGACGATCGATCTAAAAAGTGTGGCTCGCATCGTAGCTGGCACTTACATTGGTGACAAGTGATAACATGATTTGCCTTGTGTTCATCTGTGAGCAAGTGAAGAATCCACTTTACAACAATTTTTCGGTACTCCAGCCAATTTCTTACAATGTCGTCAATGAAACCAATTGACATCTACATCAAATTAGCAACTTCCTGAATGCTCATTCGGTAGTCTTCGCGCAAGAGGGCTTAGGTGGTATTGACATTAACCTCTGTAGTCGATGTCAAAGGCCTACCAGAGCGTGGGGCATCGTCCAGGCACTCTTCACCATTCACAAATCTTGTGCCACTCAAAAACTGTTGCATGAGACAAAGCATCTTCTGTATAGGCTATTTCATGCATTTCTGTAGCAGTTATTGAAGTGCACACAAAATTTTATAGTTGCTCTTTTCTCCAGTTTAAAGTTCATACTGGGTTATAAGAACATATTTGAACTCTATACCGTCTACTACAAGAATGAACTAGCAGAGCATTGTAATGATGCATCGTCATGTGACTGACCTTGCAAGTGTCAGACTCTTCACTTTCCTTGTTCTGACTCCTCACTTTTGCTGTGCTGACTCCTCACTTTTTCCTGGTGCTTGAGTCAACTTGAATCACCTAAATTCATAGACAGAGGTCAGTTTTGTAGCTGTACAATTATTACCAAGGCCAGATTAAGAGTGAGTCTATATGCCTTCGGACCCACCATGACCAAGAGCCCAGGAGGCATGTCTGGACAAATAATAGATAGATAGGTAGAGAGAGAGAGAGAGAGTGTTATAAAATAGTTTTACTTTTGTCTCGATTTTATTTGGTCAAAAACAGAGGCAGGAAGACAGATTTCAAGGCAGTTACTCACCAAGGGTAAAGATTTCATGTCGCTGTGTACAGCGGGGTCGGCCAGAGAGTTTCAGCTTTTTCACGTTATCCACCCACCTCCCAATATACACTTGGAACTCCTTAATAGTTGAAGTCCCCTGTGACTTCACACTGCATAACAAAAAGGAGACACTAAGAAAAAGCATACAATGCTAAATCATTAGAAAATCCAAGACAAAATATAGGAATCTTAAGCTTTTAACTCTGTTCTTATGAGAACAACTGAAAGTATTGTGGCTTATTATGAAAACTGCAGGTAATTTATTAGTTTAAAGAATGCACTACATATTAATTATCTCAAGTATATTTCTACATCTTCATGTTTAAAGGACTTCATAATGATTCCCTGTCATAATTCTTTGAGGGCCCACTCAAATGTATTTCCGTAGGGCCCACTAAGGCCTTAATCCGGCCCTGATTATTACTCAGAGCACAAAAGAAATGCAGGAACTCATTGGCTGAAACAATATCCTCAGTGCATGGTCATGGCAACATCTGGTTCTTTTCTGGCAGACGCAAATGGTCGGACTCAGAAGTATAATTCAATCAATCAGTGTTTTCGTAGCAGTTATGTATATTTCCAAACATGTTTTTAGCAGTGAATATTTAGAAAGAAGATTGTTTCTTCAGTTTCCCCACATGCGAAAGTTAAGCAAATTCTCACAGTTACAGAACAAATAAAATGTATATTTTCGCAGAGTAAAAACAGCTTGCATTTTCAGATTAAGTTTGAAGTTTACAGAAGTAGACTAATATAACAGAACATTCAGCTGGATTGAATACTTATTTTATATTTGGAAATGCAGATATCAGCTATTGTTTTTCAAGTCATCTCTCATCATCATGGTCATTAACATTCCATTTATTATTAAGGAGTAACTTTTTGAAACTTTAAAAATTAGGTGACATTGTTTTCTTAAAACTAGGGATTTATGGAAATATATTAATCTCTTGTGCCAGGTTTTGTTCGAATTTTCTTTGTCTTTCAAAGGTTATTTGTAAACTAGTAATTATGTTCTGTTAGTTGTTGTATACACCTAGTGAATTGTTCTGTGTGTCTGTATTTGTAAACTTTTAGCCAGAGTGTGCTTTTAGCCAGACATGAGCATTTAATAATGTATATGTGTGTACATATCTGTGATGAAGTAACGATCTTGAAAAATTTATCATATTTACTGTGAATAGGCCAAGTTTTTTAGGTTTATGATGTTGTTTTTCTTTCCAGTCATTGTGTTTTTAATTACCTTAGTCATTAAAATGGCTTCATTATAAAAGAAGAATGACATAATGTAATAATACTTTGTAGAAAATACCATGTGAAATTTAAGCAATTTCAAAGTGATTTTCTGTATCACAGTATTCACGGTGTGGCAAGTGAGTGGATCAAGAGGAGCATTGTATGATATTCTGTATGGTGTAACTGGTGACTTCACAATGTCATGTAAATATGTTGTGAAAAGTTTCTTTTATTAATGTGACTTCTCTTATTATAATGTGGGACCATGTTCTGAAATTGCATATACCCGTATGATGTGCTAATAACATCAGTAAATAAAGAACCATTTATATATTCATAACTGCTCTGCAGTGGTAGGATATTTGCATGTGTAATTTGGATTCTACAGAGTTCACAATGCAGTAAAACCACATTAACAGACATTTCCGAATAGCAGACATCTTCATAGAGTAACAGTTTTGTGATCTCCTGCCTCGAAGTATATAAGAGCTATTTTATGTGTAAGTTCCAATCACACTTTTACCGTGTTGAACTTCTATTACATGGCTAGTTAATTATATTATTATTCAATCTATATATTGAATTAATATTACTGTTTTACATGTTATACGAGATTCTAACGTTATATAGGAATGATGTTCCAAAGTTGATGTATATAATTCAAATGTTTTACATTGCATGTAACAGCCATGAACATACGTATTTATCTCTGGTTGTTAGCCAATATGTAAATCCCCACTTTGCGTACAGAATATTGTCAAAAATTTCATTTCTTTAATTATTATATATTTGCTGGTGCTGTTGATCTGTGGTATTAACACGTTTAAAACAATGATGTGTGCGATTTGAAAACGAGCAAGGAGATTAATATTTTAAAAAGTAGAAACAGAATGAAATGCAAAAATTAATTTAAGAATGCATAACAATGGAAGTTAAAAACCTTATGGTAAATTAAAAACCTTAATAGGTAAGTTCATGGCTGTTACATGCAATTTAAAATATTTGAATTATATACACTGGCTGAAAGTGAAAAAAGAACACCAAGAAGGAGACGTCTGATACCAACGAAATTTATACACCATAATAACGGAATACAGAGGATAACGTGATCAAAACATTATGGCAAAATACAGCTGTATTTGCTGGTAAACTGAAAAATAACATTTCCATGTAACATGGTTAGTACAAGGTTGAACTGCATCGCACTGTGCAATTCTGGCATGGAGTCTGTCGTACAGATGTTGGATATAAGTTTGGGGTATTGAGTTCCAAGCATCCTCAACCTGGACGCGTAAATCGGGGATGGTCGTGGCTGGCCGTGGAGACCGGATAAGTCGTTGTCCCATAAAATCCCACACATGCTCAATGGGGGACAAATCCGGTGAACGTGCAGGCCATGGAAGTTGTCTCACACCCTGAAGTGCATGTTGCGTTGCACGTGCCGTATGTAAGTATGCGTTATCTCACTGGAGAACACCACGATGGACCTACCTTACAAATAGCACAACAACGGGCTGAATGATGTTGTTGATGTAAGAGGTGCTGTTTAACGTACCCGGTACAAACACTAGTTGTGTACGGGAGCGATAGCTGATCGCTCCCCTCACCAGGAGACCAGGTGTGGGCCCTGTGTGTCGCTGGCGGATGCAAGAAGGGTGGAGACGCTCCCCTGTGCGTCTGCGAACGCGCATACAGCCATCGGAGGCTCCCAAGCAGAATCTGCTTTCATCGCTGAACACAACAGATCGCCATTTCGTTCTCCAGTGCATACGTTGGCGAAACCACTGCAGCCATTCCTGACGGTGAGCTGGAGTCAGAGGTGCACATGTCAGAGGCACACGTGCACGTAGTCCTGCATCCAGTAGACTGTTGCGGATTGTTCGCACAGTCACCTCAGGTGTAACGGCAGCTCGGATTTGCGTCGCAGTGGATGTTCTGCTTGACAGCGCCGCTCTTCTAATGCGTTGATCGGTCCGCTCATCAGTCAGTCTGTGACTCCCGGTTCCACGTCTTCTCGTGTGGAAATGTTCCTCAGACCATCTACGCCACCATCGTACCACCACCAATACTTCCCGTCCAATTCGCTCCGCAATACGACAATACGACCACCTGGCCTCGCGGAGTCCGACTAGACGACCTCGCTCAAAGTCCGATAACTGCTGAAATTGTACACGTCTTCCATGTCCAGGCATTGCAGCTTCTTCCGGGTCTTCGCACGTGTCCGTACGCCGACGACTGATTACATTCACTTCGCCGTACTTCTTAAATACCACCGACCATAATTTGCATATTATGGCGTGCTGTGGTGTAAGCGCTCACCGGTTGGTCCCGAAATTAACATCACACTTACGTAATCTCAACCCCATTAACATATGTAAATTTCATGGTCATCCGCCAATTCCTTTTTGGTGTTCTTTTTTCACTTTCTGCCAGTGTGTATCAACTTTGAAACGTTATTTTCCTGTATAACGTTAGAATCTTGTTTAACTTGTGAAACAGTAATACTAATTCAATGTATAGATAAGAAGACTCTCCAAATAATGGACAGTGATCTTGGTCATACGACAGCTAAGAACAGGAAAGTTCAAGCGGGGAGAATTGGCAAAGTTTTGTAGCAAAGATTTTGTTTAGCTTCTTTGGACGGAAATAGGGTACTTTTTGTTCTCCAAATCCCCATTACAGAAACTACTGGTCTGTGGTTTCAATATGGCCAATCTTTTCGTAGAAGTGGACAAACAGCTTCTTTCAAGAAAAATTGGGTATATTCATCAGCAATCCAGAAGAAGAGAATTTAGAGCCATTTTTTAACTAATTATGTGTCTGAAAAGTGAAGAAGAAATGCAAAAGATTTCATTACAGTTAATCAAAATCTGTGCATCGAGGAGGCAACAAACAACGTGTGAGTTTGTTGCTTTGAAAACATCGGGAGAAAATGATTTGATTGAGGAAGCACCTGATGCAGTTGTACGAGGTATGCATTTCTTTTAAAGACGCTGTGAAGTGTAGTGAAGAGGTACACTAGTTTTTTTGCAAACAAAGGGGATACTGAGGGATTAACATTATTGAAGAATTTAAAAATACATTTTGAAAAACAGGATACGAGTAGCAAAAAAGGAAAAAAGATTTTATTAAATTGTACATATATATATATATATATATATATCACTAAGCCGTTCTCTGAGATTCAGATCTTAGCTCCACAAAGAAATACAAACTACCAGATAAATTTTTAACTGATTATTTGCTTACTATTGCCATATCGAACTTCTCCATTTGCAGCGATCTTAACAAACAACTCTGGCTTCACTGACATCTATCACATAACGTACACAAGACCTATTCTTCATACTCATAATCTTTTTCTCATGCAGACACTCCTGAATCTGATCCTTCCATGACTTCCTTGGCCTTCCTCTGCCTTTCCTTCCTGCCACTTAGGCTAAAAAAAAAATTCTTAGTAAGCATCTCGTCACTCATTCTTTCAACATGGCCAAACTACTGAAGAATATTAGTCTCCATCTTGCTAACATTTTTAGCCTCACATTACACAACTGCAACATATGACTGTGTGCTAATACCCCACACACTGGTGTAATTACCTGATCAAAAAGACACAAAGAATTTTTAAAAAGGACTCTAGTATGGGATATGGTGGACCTACCACACTTGAGAAGGATGGTCTGCCACGGAAACAATGTGGAACTGGAAAAAGGCGCATGAGAAAGAGATCATGGCTGAGTGAGTGTAAGATTAGTGTGTGGAATACTAGAGGTATAGATGGCAAATTATTAAATTGTAGGATGTAGAATTATTATTATTTTTTTATTGGGAGTTTAATGACCACTGTGGGCAATATAAGCAGTCGACCGTCCCAAATTTAGGGCCACTGGTTCCAGGGATGAGAGAGAGAGCCAGTGCCGTAAGACAAACACAACATCCATGCCTAATCGGGATCCAAACCAGGACCCATCTCGAACGAATGGTCACAAAAAATTGCTTAGACCACTGCAACACTAGTGCGGCATAAAATTTTTCAATATGTAAAAGAACATTTTTGCAAAATTTTGCTGGTTGTGGAAACTATCCAGTACAAAAATGAATTTTCTGAATCAGACATTCAGTAGCAGAAGTAATCAGAAAAAATAGAATATACTTCTATGCCACTAGTGGGAAAAGTGTACATTATTTTAATAGAAAGTATGTGCATTGTGTTGTCCAGTGAAAAAATAATTTTATTCTGTGACTTTTCGAGGCAGTAATATATGGAATCAAATAAATATTAAGGCAAATTTTACATGCATTTGTGCACCATAACAGCATGATTGTGTATCTGGCAAGAGTAAGCCTTACCAATAAATACCCATTTGCATTTGTGCACCCTAGTAGCATGAATTGTGCATGGGTAAAAGAACCAGAAATAATTGCAAATAATGAAAATAATTGTCCTTGCAGTTTAAGCTACCCAACTGAATTTTTCAGGTTGAGCAAACAATGGAAGAAATAAGATAATGAACAAACATACATGCCAACACTAATAGCATATATTTTCACGTATGTTGGATGCCAAAAGACAACTAAAAAGTCTGGTGCTGCAAAAGTTCATATGTCAAAGAGCATGTTGCACTGTTTAGTTTTGTGTATTAGTTCTGTTAAAGTGGATAGTATTAAGTAACAGTATTCATTGTTGTGGGGTAAGCCTTACCATCAAAAGTAGTGTCTTACCACTGATAATATTATATAAAAGTCTTTCAGATTCATTATTTCTTAGGGAAAATTTTATGGTGTAATTTTTGTGCCTGTAACAATTTAAAGGTCTGTATTTACAGATGATATAAGTTTTGTTCACTGGTAAAGATGATGACTGTAACTTATAAGTTTAAGCCTCACACTCTGTAACTCAAAGTACCTGTTGTGCAGGGGAAGGACAAAAATTTTGAGATGCAGGACAGGATGCCCTGATTGGAAAGCAATATTAGAGTTGTAAGAGTATACAGCTCTCATTAAGTGAATAAGTTGTAATCTACATACTACATGCTTACCTGCTGATCATTGAAGACTCCTCCAAACACAAAATGCCTGAATTTAGCAAGACAGAAAAGAACCCAGCAAGGTTGGACATATGCAAGATAAAAAGGAGAACATCACAGAAAATGTACGCAATGAAACCAGAACACATTCAGGAAAAGACTGGACTCATTCTACCTTTTCACCATCACCCTTCTCATTACAACATAAGGCTTGATGTCACACCCAAGTTCCTAACATAATGGACTTATTAATGCTGAGTCCTATACTAGAGAATATTAGCAACTTTTTTGCTGTTCATTTCTGAGGAGCAGGAAAAAAGATATTTTTCTGTTGAAATACAGAGTTATATAAAAGTGAAACACATTGGCTCTGTGTTTCACTTTTTGTAATTTTTCTGCAGTTAACTGCAATGTAGAAAATATTTGTCTTTTCTCCCACTTTGCTGGAGTGATAGATAGCTTACAAGTAGTTTTAAGTGTTAGTTGATCTAGGGCAGTCACAGATGGGAAAGAGTGAAAAATACAGAAATGTAAAACAGAAATGAAAACTAGGTTTAACAAAACTTCAGACCATACTGTTTTTATTATTATTATATATATACGAAACACAGCCTATGACAAACAAGATAAACAACAAAATTGTCATTCACTGGTGGTGTTGAGCTGATACGAGTTTCCACCAGAGACCTAGGTATCAGTAAAGTATCGTAGTAATATATATGATGTCCCTAGTAACACTTTTTTTTTTTTTTTTTTTTTTGCAGTTCTGTGGGTGGTATATTTAGGAAGCTGCAATTTTCTGAAATTTTTTTGAAATTGTTCCAAGTGCCGTGATGACAATGGGGACTACTGCTATGGGGCCGTCCATAAAGTACATCCGAGATTACAGGGGGAGGGAAGGTTCTTGACAACCGGACCAAATGTGACATGGGGGGAGTTTCAGTAATTCAGACATCCTGCGGCAAAAATAAAGTGGATGGTATTTCTCTGTTTTGTTTTGTCTTTTTTAGCACGTCTTTTGTAAAAAAAGATCGTGCTTATGTTATGAGTTTGTCCGTCCATCTGTAAACACGGTATCTCTGCAACTAATAATCCGATTTGAAAAATTCTTTTTGCATTAGGAAGCTTGAAATGTGCGAATGGTGATCCTTTTTTTTTTTTTTATTGCGATGCAAAATTTTGCCGCTAGAGAGCATTAAAGCAGAAGATTTCGAATTCAAAACACATTCTATTCCATATATTTGCTTCTAAACATCCAATTAAAAAAATTCTTTTAGTTTCCGATTCCATTCGTATCGAAGATTATTTTAAGCATAGCCACTTTTCCAAGTTACGCATAGATTATCTGCTAGGGGCGCGTAAAAGCAAATTACTTTTACCCAGATATCTCTGCTTCAAAAACTCCGATTTGATTTTTTTTTCCTTCAGTGGACACAGCTCGTGATGGGAAATATTTTGCACATAATTTCTCATTTTTGGTATAAAATGGTTTGACCACGAGGCGGTGTAAGGGTTGATTTCTGCTTCGGATGTTTTTGCAGCGAAATATGAGCTCCTAAAATCTCGATTGAAGAAATTCTTTCGTGGACCATACTCATGTAGACAAACCTTCTCGGAATGTTTTCTTCTTAAAATAATGTATGGTTTTCCCTCCAGGGGCGTAGATATGTATCCTGTTTTTGTCAATATCTCTGCTTGTAATGGTCTGATTTGAAAAATTTCTTCTTTGTTGAACAGAATTTCCAGTGTGACATGTTTCTAATAGAATTTCAAATTTCAAGTAATTCATTGAATTTTCACTAGGGGGAGTAAAGATAAATTGCGCTTCCCCCAATATCTCAGCTTCTAAAACTCCGATTTGAAAAATTCTTCCAGCACTGGACACAGCTGCTGACGGAAATTTTTTGTTGTTGCAATTTCTAATTTTTTATAAAATTTGTTTTGGTTAGCAGGGGTTGTTTGCGTTAAATTTCTGCTTCGTAGACATTTGCAGCAAAATCTCAGATTCTAAAACCCCGATTAAAAAAATTCTTTCGTGGACCGATACTGCTCATGTCGATAAACGTTTGAGAATATTTTCTTCGTAAAATAATGCATGGTTTCTCCACCAGAGGACGTAGATGTCTATCTTATTTGTGTCAATATCTCTGCCTCTAAAAGTCGAATTTGAAAAATTCCTTCTTTGTTAGACAGCGTTTCTGGTGTAAAATGTTTCATATAATTTCAAAATTTTAAAGTAATGCATAGACTTTTCACTAGGAGGCGTAAAGATGAATTGTGTTTTCCTCAATATCTCTGCTTCTAAAACTCCGATTTAAAAAATTCTTTCTGCACCGGATACAGCTCCTGACAGGAAATGTTTTGAATATATTAGGTGCTTGAATTAATTCCCACTGTTGCCCAATAGAGCGCAGCAGTGGTGCGCTGTGACCCGGGCCACACGTGACCTCTCTTGCGCACGCACGTACCATCCATAGTCTGGGCGAAGCAGTGTGTGACACGCGATCGGAGAGCACAGAACACGAGTTTGTATCACATTCACGATGTCGAGTTTCGCACCAAAAAAGGAGCATTTGTGGGAAGCATTACTCTTCTGCTTTCATTGAAAGAAATTTGCAGCGGAAAGTCATCATTTGCTAGTGCAGGCCTATGGGGAACATGTCCTATCAGAAACAACATGCAGAGAGGTTCCAACGCTTCAAAGCCAACCAATATGACGTGAAGGACAAGAGCGCCCTGGGCAGCCGAAAAAGTTCGAAGATGGCGCATTTGGAGGCCTTATTGGACGAGGATTCATGTCAGATGCTGCACGAGTTGTCTGAAACACTACGGGTCGATGAGTCAACGGTTAGCAAACGTTTAAAGGCAATGGGACTTATCCAGAAGCCCGGAAACTGGATCCCACATGACAAGGTTATTCTTCTCCACGACAACGCTAAACCTCATGTCGCCAAATCCGTGAAGGAACTCTTGGAGGCACTTGGCTGGGACTTCTTACCCCACCCGCCTTATTCCCCAGACATTGCTCCCTCGGATTTTAGCCTTCATAACATTTGTTTGCGATGCCTGTTCTTGTGCAGCAAAAATTAGACCTTCTGTTGCTTTCTTGATGGAACCGGATTTCAGCCATGCTTAAGTCAAGTTGTTGCCACTTTTTCCTTCAATATTTTTCAGTTATTGTCCATGCAATGGCTTGTTCTTCCAGCCATTTAATCTGCTTTCAAACTGCTGTCTCTTGTATTCCATCTTGCTATCTGTTGTTTTTAATATATTTTCATTTTTCACTGCCTGAAGTATGTTATTATTATTAGTAGTAATAGTAGCACTAGTACTAGTACTAAAACTACTACTATTTTAGGTAATTCCTGTTTTGCAAGATTTCTGGGGAAAGTCCCCACCCCCAAACTAATGACCAATATGCAGCATGAAGTACTTCACAGAAAAAGACATTTGTGAAGCAAATTTATAATATGAAGCCAGCATAAAATGAATGAAATATTTATTCATCAATGGATTTGTATGGGGTCTCATTTTAAGTTTCAGGAAATGAAAATCCTCAATAATTTGGGCACTCAAAATTTGTCTGCATTTTATGATTGCATTAATTATAAGCAAAATGTGATATCTTCCATTTGAAGAACTCTTATGTGATTTTAAAACACTAAATGAGCTAAGAGAAATTCCCTGCTGCACTTGTAAAATATGTGGCCTTTGTCACCAGTAAATATGGTAAATGTTTGCTGTTTTCTTTTCCTTAAAATGATCAAGATGGCATTGTAAATATATATAGCTTTCTGTTCTATGTAAAACAACAGACAGCTAAATTTATTTTGATTCTTTAACTGTGGCTTGCATGTAGTTGAGCACAGTATTATGTGACTAAGTAAATTTATCAGGTAATTTGTAGATAAGCTCTTTCATATATTTCTGTTTATGAATTTAATTAAGTATGGGATGTTTTTCTGTGTAAAAAATCTGCTGCATGTTTTTCATGCTTAAAAATGCATATTCTTCATTTTTATTTATAGCAGCTTGTATTCATGTAACAATCTGAGTAAGTTGAACAAAGCACCATATATTGTTGAAAAACGTCTTTAGTTTAATTTCTCCCATTTTGTAATAAGGTTTCATTAGAATCTCAGCTGTTGAAAAAAATACTTTTGTTGTTGTTCTTGCATTGTTTAGTGCCTTTAGCATGCTGTTTCTTGCACATGCTGGAGGTACTTTTCATGCATACTATAAAATCAAATTGCAAAAGCACAGCATTTACTGTAGTAAAAAAACGTTTTTTCTCAATTTTTTTTTTCTGCTGTTAAGCAATCTCTAATGGAAGGAAGGGTTTGAACCTTTAATAGGATATTTATTATCTGTGTGTTTCTTCAAAGATTGCATGTTATTATTGAAAGCATATTCAAAAATGAAATTGTAAAATAGAATATATTGTGTTTCAAATATTGTAATTGTAAATTGATTAAGAAAAAAGAACTTCTGTTTGATTTCAGAAGCACATTCTTAAAAAACAAAGAACTTGTATAAAACACATATATATTGAATTAACCATAAAATTAGTTTTTGTAAGAACTTTGTGTGTTTGGGGCAGGGAGTCATTAGTTCAAGTTAAGGAAAAGCAAAATTACCTGTTGCAAGTTTAAAATGATGCAGTTTTAAAGTTCAGTGGTCTTTTAAATTTTAAAAAGTGTATTCAGTTCATGAACTTTGTATTTTCTTCATGTAAAATTGGTATTGAGAATGAGCTGAATAAATTTTGTTAATCTGCTTTTTCAGAATTAGTGTAAGTACTGAATGCTGAAAATCTGACATCAGATTATCTTTTTTTAATTAATGGTTATTCTTGAAACATAAAGTATTGTACTTCTTGAAAACGTTAGTCAACACGTCCAAGTAAATTGTATTCACATGCAAGCAACCTAATACATTCCCTTGTCATTAAAGAAAATTATAAACTAACCTTTCAATGACTGCTTCTCAAATACATATATGAAGTGCATATATCGATGATGGTCATCCTAGGCCTGAGTAAAACTCTAACTATAATATGTGAAGCGCAATTCTTTTTTACTATTAAAAACTTTAATTAAAAACATTAATTTTTATATTAATTCCATTTGAGAAACCTAATAAATATGTTGATCTTCAACCGTGTGCTTCAGTTTAAAAAAGGTTGTGCTTTTAGAAATTAAATGGATTTTTTTTTTCGTAGGTTTCTTACAAGGTAATCAGAAAATTGTAGAAAAATAATTGGCTGTATTAAAAATTCCATTAAAACTTTGTGCAATTTCAATAGTTTTGAAGTGCAAAAATGGTGATGAAATCCTTCATTAGTGTAAGTTCGTTATTTCAGGGTACTTAACTGCTTTCTACACAGCTGACTGCCCAAAAAACCTGAAAGTAATTTTTAAGAAAAACTGGAAATATATTCATCAGACATGGCATTATAGTCATCTACCTAATGGCATGTTGTACTACTTTTCCCTGCAATAACCACTTTTACTCAGCATGCCAGCAATATTGCTAGATTGCAGAAGATGTCCTCAGATGTTCTATACTAACAGGACAAAATGATGTCTTAGAGTTTGGCGATGGAGTGAGGCACTGGAAAGTGCTGCATTCCACAAATGTTTGGAAGGGATTCAAGCTGAGGAAATTTGTCCGCCAGGAGAGGACAGGAAATGCTTCGACATGATCCTCAAACCATTTCTGCACATTGCAGGACATGTGACACGGCTTGTCCATTGCCATTTGGTGAAATACCCAGTTACATCCATGAGAACAATCCCTATGTCATGTTAATACAGCTGTCTTGTTTCCATCACAGAGGTATGTCAGAAGATTATAATTTCATCACTTAATGGGAAACTATATACTCTAAAAACAAATGCTTTATTGCTTTTCTTTCTCCAAATAAAAACACCACATCTTATATTAGGTGCTTTCCATGCATAAAAGGCTCATTGAGTTGCTGGTAGTAGGTTCTAAACCTAAATTAGGAGGTCTTAGAATTTAAATGAATCCTGTTTCCATCCAGTTTGGTTGCAGCTGTTCTGTCTTGCAACGCTGAATACATACCTATCCATCAGCATGTTAGAGCTGCAACTTGGACTCATCAGACTAGGCAACTCTTTCCTAGATATCCAGGGTCCAGACACAGTGCATGCAGCAATGTCAATGCTGGTCAGTCAACATAGGTACAAGAACATGCTGCCAACTCCTTAAGCCCATGTGTCCTCTAGATTGTGCGCTTGGAAGTATTTCTTTGTGCACCCTGATTGTAGTGTTTCATTAATTGAAGGATCGTAAGCCATCTGTGTCATCCTGGATAGTGTATGAATGAGTGTTCACTTCAACTGTCAACATGTGCTAGTCTTTCCTTTGCAGCACGTTGGGAGGATGTGTCCCCCTCTTCAGACCATTTCCACCACACCATTACTGCAGTGACTTATATATCCGGCAGTTTCTGAAATGCTGTCCTCTGTCTTGTAATTATAATTTCTCAACCAAACTCTGACAAGTCCTTTCCTTTCTCTGTTGCACAAACTTTGTGCTGGCAAACTGACACATGCTGCCCGTACAGTATACATATTTTTCCTGTATCCACTCATAAAGTTTATTGGTCATAATGATCTGGCAATGAGTAATTTCCAAAGAAAAACAAATGGACACATACTCTGCCCTTCCCATGTGTTTTTGAGAGTTTCTGTGAGTGTAGTCAGTTTCTACACTGATAAGATTGTGTTCGACTCTTGAACTTTTGGGAATTTGATATTTTTAGGGATGTGTTTGGTGAGCTCATATTCTCAGAATCTGCCCCTTGTATTATTAAAACATCATGGGAGCAGTTCAGTTTTATTGAAGTGTAGTGTGCATTTGGTAAGAACTGATAACTTTGTCCTGCTCTGCCAATAAACTGGTTCCACAGGGTTTACTGGAACTCACTTAAATGTTGTTATTTAAAGGTGCTGTGAAGGTAATCCCACCAGACTCCGAGCCCCTGGCAAGGATTAGGCAAGCAACCAGGTGGCTACCGCTACCCCTACAGGATCATCACTGGACACCTCTAGCTCGAGCCCCGCAGTGTGATGTTCTATTGGGTGGAGAGCCAAGAGGGGGGGGTCTGGGAGAGTTGTTCTGCCCCACGAACTTCATCCTTTTTTTCTTCGGTTCTTCAGGACCAATTGGCCCTTTATTGCAAACACAATATCAAACATTAAAATGACACTTTCCCTTGTGAGATTACATGCGTGATTATGCATTTTTACAAGGTAAAATTATTATGATTATTTACAATGATGAGGATATGTACATGCTCTTTTCTTTCTCCTCTAGCATCCTGGGATAAAGTGCTCATCTTCATCTGTGCCCCTTTCTTTTTCTGTATCTTCCTCTATCTCTTCATCTGTCTTGCAGAAGATGACGTCCTCCAAAACAATGATTTCCTTTACCATTTCAATAAGGCCTTGCCTTGCCCTTGCTGACATAAGATAAGCTTCTATGTCTTCAATCTTCTTAATCTCTGGTACATGAATCTTCCTCTTGCCTGAAAGAGAAATACAATGAAAAACTGAATTAGTCATGTCTGCAGTCTTGGCTCTGCAGATGCATGCTCTAGCCTTAACCCCAAACCAGCAGAAATATTCCAGACAGGTGCCATCGCCTGAGAATATTTGGTTAAAGAAACTGCACTGCACTCTTTTGGCTAAGACCCAGGGGAATGTGCATTTGGTAAATCTACTTAAGCTAAAGTGTCTTGTGGAACTAGTGACACTTTTAGAATGCAGACATATTATTGTTAACAACAGAGCTTGAAAGACACTTAAAGTAAACTGAACTCAGTACATTGAGAAAATGAAGTGTTATTCTTTAGTTCAGTTACCCAGATTTTTATCAGACATATTCATGGATTGTTTATATATGTTATGAGGAATCTTGTACATGCTCTGATTATGAAAATCTCATCCAGTTTGGTAGTTCACCCTCTGTATTGTGACATTAAGCTAGAATAGCATAAAAGTTTGTATAAATTGAAGGTAGTGCATATTTCTTATTTTTATTCATAAGATCTGAATAGCTACTGCAGGGTAAGAAATGAATAAAAAATACTTGTGATGCACAAATTACAAAAATGCTTTTGTATGTACTTAATTCAAAATGCATAATATTAATTCAAAATTCCAAAACATAAGATTTTTGAACAGCTGTTACAGTGTGAAGCAAGTAGTCATATCGATTTCAGAGAACTAGAAAATACCCAGTTTGTGATGTGTGTGCAGTTGTTGAAATGATTAGTATTGAATGTCTCAGCTGTTTAGTGTAAATCTCTTAGACTACTTTAGTAATGGTAAGTTCACATTATGTCTCTTTGGATAAGATGCTGATCTCAGATTCTTATGCTGTACAGCACACAGAAATTAATCAAATGACCATTAGACACACTAGGCAGTGTTCTTTTTTCTTTAACTAGGTTTTGTGTAGGATATTTGTTCACAACCTCATAAGATTGATTAAAATTTATGAAAAATATTTTATCCACTTTTTAGCAAAATCTTATTTTTTTATTTCATAAACCTAAAAGAGGAGAGCTGTACAAAAGTTGCAATTTAGGGATATGAGAGAGATGGACCAAGTTGTAGTATTAAAATCCAAAACTATTTGTTTTTGGTGTGTCCAGTTGCAACTTTCTCTGTAATTAATTCATTGTGTTGACAAGGATATAGGATAAAAATGAGATTTTTACTTCTGCTGGTATTCAGTACACATTTCAAAGCACTTTTAATTCCTCAGTGTATATAGGATTAAACTAATGTGAAGCCTTTTATGAATGTGTCATGAAAGGAACTGAAGAATTAATGTGAAACATTTTTTAATGCATCAAAAGGAACAAATTTACTTTACAAAAAAACACTGTTGTCTGTCTTTAGTGTATTTTTTCCCCCTTTAAAATATGATTTCAGGTGTTTCATTGTTCTCTGAATGCTGTGTAGATAAGTTTCATATAAACTTTCTGGTTTTCTTAGGATGAACACGAATGGTTAAAAGGTATAACTATTTGTAAAATATATTCTATTTGTATATTATAAATGTGAAAAGAGTATCTCAAAAATGTTATTTTCATAGTAACAAAGCAAAAAGGGAGATTCCTACTTTTTTTTTCCTTTTTTTTTACATGTAAGCATTGATGTATGAAACATAAAATTAAATTATTTTTTTTAAATTTTTTTTTATAAGAATAATGTTTTGAGCACTCCTGAACACCAGGTCTATTGCACTCGTAACTGAATTTCTCTGCTAAGGGAAATCTGATATGTGCATGTGATAACTTATTTATTTTTTTCAGTTACAGTAGCTGGTGCAGTGTAAAAGACCTAATTGAGAGGAGTTAATGTTGTTTCAGATGCAAGCAGCAAGAATTTGATTTTAAAAAACTTTAATGAACGGCTGAATTTATAAAAAGTATTGTAGAAAAAAACATAACATTTCTGGCTGTTTTGACCATTGTCATCATGTACTTACTTTGTACCAGCCATCAGTGTTTAATGTTTCTTCACTGTTGTTTATTGATGTACATTTAACTGTATGACTGTTGCTGTTACTTGTGATTTGAAAAACTGTTCTACATCTTAGTTTTCTTTGTCTACAGTATGAACTTACTATACTTCAGAGGAATATAAAATTTTGTGCTTTCCCTGCTGATGTGTTGAACACTAAAGAACATTGTTAGAGCTCATTGTAAACCTGTTGTAGAACTCATTGTAATCCTTATTGCCAGATTTCATTTTGCATGTGTAAACACAGTTTTTCTGTGGTACTTCCATCTGTTTATCTGAAGTATAGCACCAGCTGCTTTGCATAATGCTGAAAAATTCCTCTAATGATCTAACAGTAGAAATCTGCAGAAACACAGTAACACGAGGACCATAGCTAGGTTTCAGAAACAGGGGAGGGCTGAAAACTCAACTTGGGGGGGTCTGTTGAATGGCAAACTACACAGTCGAGTCACATTATTGTGACCACCTGCTAATATCCAGAGTAACTGCCATGTGCAGCACGGACAGCAGCTAGACAAGCTGGGAGAGACTCAATAAGGTGCTGCAAGGTGTTCGCAGATATGTGGAGCCATGCTGACTGCAGTGCATCTGACAGCTGCTGGAGGGTGTGTGGTAGAGGATCCAAAGAGTGAACAACACGATCGAGGTGGTCCCACAGAAGCTCAATTGGGTTTAAGTCTGGAGAATTAGGGGGCCAGGGAAGTACTTTGAAGAATTTCGTCGTGCTCTTCCAACCACTCTCGGACATTTCTAGCTGTGTGACATATCGCACTGTCATGCTGGAAGATCCCATCCGCCTCAGGAAAGACAATCTGCATGTATGGGGGTACGTGGTCTTCAAGGATGGATTCATAACAAATTTGGTCCGTAGTGCCTTCCACAGGTATGAGTGAGCCCAGAGAATGTCATGAAAACATTCCCCAGACCATAATGCTGTCCCCACGTTCTTCCAGCTATGGTTGAAGAGTGTTTGTTCTCCGATGTTTTTCGCCTTATATGCTGACATCCATCCGTTCGATGAAGCAGAAAACGTGACTCATCGGAGAAGGCAATCCTTTGCTAATCAGTGGAGGTCCAATTCCGATACTGCCATGCAAATGTAAGCCTTTTCTGTTTATGCACCTTCATTAGCATAGGTGCAGTGGGCATCCGTCTGCATCAGAGCCCCATACGCAGCAGAGTTTGCTGAACTGTCATTTTAGACACATTTCTGGTAGCCCCCTGGTTCATTCGGCCAGTGAGTTGCCCCACTGTAGCGTGTCGATCAGCCCTCACACACATTTGAAGCCAACATTCACCTCTCACATCAATGGCATGTGAGTGCTCTGCAGTTTCCACATCATTTATTTACAATGGTGCCATTTCTCCAATCATGATACACTTTAACCACAGCAGCACGTGAACAGTTCACAAACTGCTCTGTTTCAGAAATACTGCCACCCTTGGCCCGAAAGCTGATAATCATCCCTTTTTGCAAATCTGATAAATCACTCCTTTTATCCATGACAGCAACGAGTGATATGTTTTCAGAATGCCTACAGCATACCTTATATACCCTCCAAAGCAGCTCACTACATATGCTTTCTTTCATTGGCTATGAGCTGTTGACGTCAAAAGTAGGAGGTGGTCACAATAATGTGACTCGACTGTGTATATTCACCCACAAATACAAATGGAAATTTTTGCCTTGTATTTTTTTATTGTTCCTGTTGTCAGTTTTCTTCACTAGCAAACAACTGCATGCTGAGAGGTATAAAGCGGGTGGAGGAGAGAAAGAAAACTGAACTCTCTTGAAATACAAAAAATAAATCTTGTCTGAATTTGTTTGAAGGTGGCTTAGTCGCATGGTCATTATTGCTGGGGGGAAAATGGTTTCCAACTAGCATGAAAAGCTATTTTTTAGTGTACTATTCTGGTTACTTTACATGAATCCACGCAATGGCATTGAGGAGTCATTGATGCCGAACTTTGCCTCTTTCTTCTCCATCTTTAATCGTACATTCTCCTTTGCTGGTGCTCGGAGGTAGCCGCTTCTTACCATTGGCAACAGTCAAACTCCTCCATTTCCCACTCCAAAACCAAAAGCTCTGATTGCTTCCAATCAACACTTCCTCTCTCTCTCCCATGCATCTTGAAACCACTTCTACTGACCACAAAACAATGAACAGGAGGAAAAAGTTGAAAGCCCCCCCTCTGGTAATGTCCTTTTATATTTTTTCCTAACTCTTAGCAGCAACAAGTCCGGTTCCCGTTTGCTAGAGAATCATTAGTGCAGCTGCTTCTACTGATTCATTTTCAAAAGTAATTTCCTTTGAAAATCATCTAAATACCGTCAGTTGAATAAATAAATCCATCGCTCTTTCCACGTTGAGCAATGCACAGCAACCGAAAAATTGTTATTCGTCTGCCGTCGGGAATCGAATCCCGAATCTCTTGATATCTGACGTGCTCGGCTAGATATCGAGAGATTCGGGGTTCGATTCCCCGACGGCAGCCGAATAAAAAATTTCGGTTGCTCAACGTGGAAAGAGCGATGGATTTATTTATTCAATTTCCTTTGAGTTATCCATCATTTATGCTGCATCATTTCAATTTTGCTTTTCTTAAAAATGTGCAATACATCAATAAATAGGATAAAATATGTATGCTTATAATGAAATGCAAAGTCACTTTCATAAACCACCGAAAATAAAAGCTCAGAGAATTTACAGCAAATGCCCATTTTCCAGAAGGAAGCTTGCTTGCTTTACAATAGTGAAGGGTGAGCCCCCTCGCCTAAGTAATGTTCGTATTTCACGATTGTAAATAATTGTTTATCATTTACAAGATGGATGTCTATGTTAGTAGGATGTTTATGTAAGAATGTTCATTAATGTCAGAAGAAATTCATATGGACTTATTTCCAAGAATTTCTATTTGAAATGTTCCCCTATGAATGCAGCAAGTGTTAGAAATTTACTTTTTTAAGCATTCCTTTAAGGAATCTCTGTTTAAATATGATTTAGAGTTACTACTACAAGATCATTAAAGGAAGTTGGTCATTCCTTAACAAGGAATTATGGTGTATGTTTATTGCTGGGAATATCACTAGAGAACAATAATTATGAGCTTAGTTACTTGAAAGGTGTCAAAACTATGCATAATTCCTTATTTCTTAAATTGAACAAAAATTGGAAGATTTGTGGCTAGGCATTAGCCTCCATCCCATTTGTGAAAAGTCTTATTTTGATTCTGAGCATAACATGCACTGCAATCACTTCTTAAAAAGCTAGATTGCAATCTATAATGTGGTTTTGCAAGCGATTTGGTTTCTAACATATAAAAGTTCACATTATAGTTTTAGGTTTGTGCACCATTTTGTGTGTGTTCTAAGGGTTTTCTCATTTTAATCGCGAACTCCAGAAACCACTACTTGCAATGTTTTTATCATGTTGAGTGTATTGTGTACAGTGTGCTAAGTGCACCTTTTAAAGAATTCCTCTTTTTTAAAGGAATATTTTTTAAAATGCATTTCTGGTACCATAGTTCTTATTTGTAAAACCTGGAGCGTAGAAAAAAATATCTTGTGAAAAAATCATTGAAAAGATCTCTCCCTCAAATATCTTTAAACTAAATATTTTATATTGTGTTTACTTGATTTGATCTCAACCCCTTTTCTGTATCACATAATTTCCCTTTGAAAGTAGAGCAGCGAGTACATTTTTTTTTCAGCACTTTTCAATTTTTATTTCTTCTGCTTGTACATTAATCAAAAGAGGATTTTGTCCACACTGGGAAAACACTTAATTGATACAGTTTGTAGGGAGTTGCTGTAGCATAATGAAAAAAATCTTTTTAACCATCTGCTTTATTCTGTTATGATAAGATATAATTTCATAAAATATCCTCATTGCCATTATGCAGTGATTAAGTAGTATTTTTTAATCAGAAATAATGTGGATTCATCATTCATTATGATTTGATTTTTCAGTTCATTTAAGGCATATTAAAGTAATGAAAATTAAGAATTGTTCATAAAATAAAATGAAAGTGGTACAACTCCAATCATAATATTCCTTAAATTTAAATAATTTAACATGCCATGCCACTGAGAAACAATTTAACTTGTTTCCTAGGGGAAAAAAAAGTAATGACATTTTTCCTAAAGTCGACAAATAATTCCTGATAAAGTCAAAATTAAATTTGAAAATATATCAATGTGAAGATATATCATGTGAAAATATATACACTACATTGAGTCCCTAGGGTGATCAGAGTGTTGTGTTTGCTCCATGATTATAATTTACTTCTCTCGACTGGTAATTCTAATTTAAGAATCAGCAATTCCTTCCAGACTTGGATATTCATAAGGACTATGAAAGCAGTCATAATAAAGTGTTTCAAAATGAAAAAGAAATGTCATAATAAAGTGCAAATTTATTCAACTTCATTGGGCATTTTTAATTTTTATTATAAATGGTCTGTCATTTCACTTCACACTTTCTAGTGTGCTGGGAGGTTACCAATCTGTGCTCATAATATTCAGCATCGCATGCTTACAGCTTTCCTGCTGTGTGAATCTGTTACTCCAGAAACCTCGAGAGAAAGCTCTGCTACAAGAAGCAGTCGATTAAAGTAGATTTTAATTTTATTTTTTTCATTGAAGGACTTGTAACTGATATTTTTTTTTTTTGTTTTCTGGTATGAAGGCTTAGTCTTTGAATTCTAATGCTTATACTGGGCAGGCTCTTCAAAGAGTGACATGTAGTTGGTTGAGGAAAAGACAGACTCAATCAAATGTCTGCTCTTGTAATCTGTTGATTGCAAGGACCAGGAGTGCAAGGGAGTTTTTTCCTGTAGAAGTTGAATGGCAGCTGGTGGTAGTCTCATCAGCATGATCTAGCCTAATACAATGATACTTTATTTTCTGGTGCATGTCAAAATAAAACAGAAAAGAGCTTACTAAGTGAACTACTTATCATTTGGTTTCCATAATTCAGGCTGTCACTGCTAGAAATGTTTCAATTAATAATTATGTCTTCACTGACTAAATAACTGGAGCCACCTCAGGGCCCAAGTGATCAGAGGTGCAGATTTCTGACTAGTCATTCAAACTGGATCTGGGTTCGAGTCCCTGATAAAGTAAGGGTGGTGTTTTTGTTGTATGGTGCTTTAAGACTACCAGAAGGCTGGCTCTCTCTCTTCCGTAAAACCAGTGGCTTCAAATTAGGAGCAGGTTATAGCCCTCAGAATTGCCCTCGTGACGGTTTTTACACCAGACAAAACAAAAATAAAAGCGAAGGCAATTGGTAACCCTGAAAGAGTAAGAGTGTCCCAAAATACAGGCCCATTTCAAAGCTACCCAGATTTGAGCTACATGAATGTTTAGTATATATCCAGTTTTGATATACTTTTGTTTCTGTTGATTTTTTTCATTTGATCATTTTAACTATCATTTTCATACTCCTCATGTTAAGTCCAATGTAGCAAAGCAGTTTGTGAATAAATTTAACTGAATTCCTTTGAAAATTTAAAGAATAAACATGCAAAATCAATGAAGGAAGAAACATAATACATGGAAAATTCACAGAATATTCAAGCAAAGCAAACTGAATTTGCTTGTACCACTATTGGTCATCCATGTTACGCTTCTCAGAAAACTTTGCATTGCTTAAATATTCTGTCAATTTTCCATGTATTATGAAGAATATTTCTTCCCTCATTGATTTATCCATGGTACTGGTGACCTCTGGCCTACATCTGTCTGGATGGGAATTGGGTCAAAGCGCTATGAGGAAGTATGGATGCTTTGACTAGCGAAAATCTGAGGACTTTCAGATTCCTATGTCTCAGTTGTTTGGAACTTCACTGTCCTGGGTGGTGTAATAATTAGCATACTCAACTGGTAATAAGGTAGATGTGGGGTTCGATTCCCGCTCCAGGAAGATGGGATTTTCAAGTTTTCTGAGAAGTGTTACATGGATGACCAATAAGTGGTACAAGCAAATTCAGTTTGATTTGCTTGAATATTCTTTGAATGCACATGCAGTTGAGTTTAAAGTAGATGTTGAAGAAAGCAACTACCTGATATCATTAATTAGTAAATTATTCAAATAAAATAGAAAATATGTAAAAAAATCCTCTTTATCCAAAGTATAGAAATAAAGTCAAGAAAGAAGACATCTCCCATTGATGCCTTTATGAAAAACTCTAGCAAATAAGTCACAGATTCAAAGTCAATCGCTCTAGACTTAGACAATAAAATAAAAAAATAAAAAAATCTCTGCATTCCTAATCAATAGGAAAATAACATATTCAGAGAAGGAGTAATTTATAGTGTAGAGTGCTTTTCCAAACTTCCATACATACGAGAAATGGGAACACCTCTGAAAACCCATGTGGCAGAACAATGCAGCAATTAAAGGTTTGGGGAATGAAACGGTACTAGACACGCATATTTAAGAAACTAGAAATTGGGATTCTAAAAATATTTGGATATCAGCTGCACTTTTTCAAAGGGAAAGTGAAATGTCTATAAATAGGAAGGAAAAGTGGAGTTATAATTTTGGAGAAGTTTATATTTTGGTTCCTCTTTTTAATATGAAAGACAAGAAGCCACGTAATAGGAGACTGAAATAAAAAGTAGGTGGTGGTTATTCCAACCTGATTGGCAACAGCTATTTTAGCATTCACTCAGATGAAAAGCCTAGTTTTAGCTTGAAAATTCATAGCCGTTAGTGAATAATTCTACCTCAGTTTCCATTTAAAAGAATTTCCTTTGATTTAAATTGTAGAAATATCATCATTCTTTCTGCTATTGCTAAGATTATTTTCTAAAATTACCACTGCTCACCATGTGCCCATGGGACTGTTAATAGGTATTGTATTTAAGCTATAGATGTTTCAAAGTGACACACTGGGCTGTTTATTTGCTGATTGTGAACACACTAAATTGCAGTTTCATAACTAAACCTGTCTGTATGCCTCGGGCAGTGTGTGTCACAGTTGCACTTATTATCTTTTTATTGTGTAGTTTGATAAGTGTATATTCACATTTCAAATACCCCTCTTAGGGAACTTAGTCGCATCCCATGTTATGTATTTAGCATATTGCCATCCTGATGGTCCAGTGGTCTAAGCGTTGGCTTATGACCATTTCTCCAAGTAGTCTGGGTTCGAATCTTGGTGAGGCATGGCATTGTCTTTCTCCCTATCCTGGAACTAATTGCCCTAGATTAGGGATCGGCAACTGCGTATAGTCCATTGAGTTGCTCACACTGGTTGTTAGAACCCCAAACAAAAACAAAAAAATTCTTGAGTCAAAACGCGTGACAGTTTCTTAACCCTTGACCTAACATTATGTAAGAAGTTAATTTTAACGGAACTTTTTTTAAAAGTCACAGTGTGTTTTTCACTGCAGGAATATTTTAAAGTATTTTATGCCCAAAAATGTTTATTTATGAATAAAATTTATGGAGACTATATAAACATCTCCAGGAGATGGTCAAAATCTGTGATATAAAGATATCTATTTTCCCAGGCACAGGTCAGGATAAACATTGCTAGATGGACAGATGTAAAATTCTTACTTGAGTAGAAATTTGATGTTATCTCCATCTGCTTATTTGTGTCTTAATTAGAGTTGTATCAATTTCTTAATAAATTGGAATTTGATGGCATGAAAAAAAAAAGACTTATTCTTTTGAATTAGTAGTAAAGAAATTTCACTTGAACTTTTGCACTATATAATCATTTTTGCTTTCTCTCTCAATACTATTATTCCAAAAACTTTATTAACAGAAACTTGATTTTCTGCTCTGGGTGACCAACTACAGAAACTGTTGGACTGCATATGTATGTATTTAACACATTTATCATTGTAATTTTTAATTTCACTGTTGGAACTCATACATTTACTTTTTTAAATATTTCATTTACTATGTAAAGTGCATGTGCTGTAAATACTTCATATATTTTCTCTTGTTTTTATCAAATTGTTATTTTATGCATTTACTCTTATGCTGAATATAGTTATTCAAAATCTGTATGTACATCAATAGTGCAAAAATATCGTGAGGTAATTTGGAGCAATAAATGCGTTGTTATACTGTACTTGCTTAAATTTTATTACTCTACATTTTAAAATTTAATTCTACTTACATTTCAACAATATCAACTTTTTTTTTCTTAAGTTGTAGAGGGTGCTCTGTAGATAATTATTTATTTTGAAAATAATGTATCTATTGTATATTATAAAATGGCGCTTTGTGTATCATATGCTAATGCATTTTTGTTTCCTTTCTTCTGTGTCTTTTATGTAGTTTGTGGATCGTTACCGTGATTTGTAAAGTATTGTTGCCATGATGTCAACAAATTAAACTGATTTATTTGAAATTAAATCCATGTTTCGTTGTGTTTGTCAAGTATAGTCAACTTGATCTCCAATTATGTGAATGTCCAGAATTCAGGACCGGATGGAACTTTTGCGGGGACCAAAATTTCATTGCAGGCAGGGCCTCATTTACGGGAGGGCATTCTGGGCATGTGTCCAGGGCCCTACCTTTTAGGGGCCCCAAAATATACAGTAGTTAATACTTGCTACTGCTACTTTCTTGCTAAGTAGTTATACTTTTACATTACTTGCTTTGCATCAACTGATTCGTAATGTTCGTCCACTGAAAAAAGTTAAAATGGGAATTTTAGAACTGTATGTTAAAACTAATGGAATTGACAATTATAATTTTTACAAATAAATAGAACATCATGTCATTGACAAATTAATGCCATAATCTGCCAATGATAACTTTGTAATCAGTCCTCAATCATACATACATGCACATAAGCTGCATGCTGCCCCCTCTCCCCTATCGAATGCCTCTTGCCCAGGGGCCCCAAACTGTCAAAGTCTGTTCCTGATTGCATGTCCTAGAAAATACATCTCATATTTTAACAAAGTCGTTACATGAAAAATGTCCGTAAAAAACACACGTAAAAATTGTTAAAGAAAAAGACTTTAATATGGATTGAAAGTTCTGAGGGAGTTGAGGTTACATTGTAATACTTGTAAAAACTTTCTCAAAATATGATAAAAAGATAATTTCAACTAATCTGCATAGAGAATAACAAGAATCCCTCCAAAATAAATTCATTTAAATGGCTTTTTTCCTCCCTGATACATGTTTAATGATTGATTGTTGATACAAGGTGGAGTAACTGACAAATTAGTGACTTTTTTTAACTTCTATATACATATATAAAAATTGCCTTTTTTTTTTTTATTTCCAGGTACTGTTTTAATAGTCACTGAATAATTAGCCTCCATGTATAGTCCAAAAAACAACTTTGGTATTGTTGTTTTTATTATTTTTTTTTCTTTTTTAAATCTAAGTGTCTTGCTGACGTACAAGTAGTTCAATATATAAAAGTAGGGAACCACAAAATGATAAAATTTAATTGGATATTTCATGCATGCAAAAAACTTTTAAGGTGGTTATAATATTTATCTGAAATCTGCAAATCTCAGTATCTGTACAACAAAAAGCGGTAACCTAATTGAAAGTGGGATGGATTGGAAACTAAAAAAACAAGTTATAAAAATATTTTAAGAACTTCATGCACCAAAACTTTCAAAAAAAAAAACTAATAATAATAAATATAAAAAAATTCTACCCCAAATGATTTTGTTTTTATTTCCTAAACTGCATGGTAGCCGGTTGCACCTGCTAGAAGTTCTTATAATTACAAGAGTAAATTAATGATAGGCCGCCCCGGTGGCGCAGTGGTCTAAGCGATGGCCTCTGATCATTCGTCCGAAAGGGGTCCGGGTTCGAATCCCGGTCAGGCATGGATGTTGTGTTTGTCTTACGGCACTGGCTCTCTCCCTTCCCTGGAACCAGTGACCCAAAATTAGGGACGGACGACTGCTTATAGCCCATTGAGTTGCTCACGGTGGTCGTTAAACCTGCAATTAAAAAAAAAAAAGAAGGGTCCGGTTTCGAATCCCGGTGAGGCATGGATGTTGTGTTTGTCTTACGGCACTGGCTTCCATGGAACCAGTAATCCTAAATTAGGGACGGGCGACTGCTTATAGCCCATTGAGTTGATCACGGTAGTCGTTAAACCAATCAAAAAAAAAATTCGCCCGAGAAGAGGTCCGGGTTCGAATCCCGATGAGGCATGGATGTTGTTTTTGTCTTACGGAACTGGCTCTTTCCCTTCCCTGGAACCAGTGGCCCTATATTAGCGACTGGAGTTTCTTACTGTGGTCGTTGTTCCTTTTTTATGTACAGAGATATCACAGCAGGACTGGAGCAAGTCTTATCTGGGAGGGTGAGATTTTTTTTTAATTATTGATTGAGGTCGACGACCGTGAGCAACTCGATGGGCTGTAAGCAGTCGACCGTCCCTAATTTAGGGCCACCGGCTCCAGGGAAGGGGGAGAGTCAGTGCCTTAAGACAAACGCAACATCCATGCCTCACCGGGATTCGAACCCGGACGAATGGTCAGAAGCCATCGCTTAGAATACTGCGCCACCAGGCATCACCCCCTAATAGCTTAGAAGGCCCGCGCGCCGCCCCGGTGGCGCAGTGGTCTAAGGCGTTGGCCTCTGATCATTCGTCCGTAGGGGGTCCGGGTTCGAATCCCGGTCGGGCATGGATGTTGTGTTTGTCTTGCGGCACTGGCTCTCTCCCTTCCCTGGAACCAGTGACCCTAAATTAGGGACGGGCGACTGCTTATAGCCCATTGAGTTGCTCACGGTGGTCGTTAAACCTCCAATCAAAAAAAAAAAAAAAAAAAAAAATTGCTCACTCTGTGTAAGCATGACTACGGATGTGCGTGGTTGTTGTCGTCAAATTGTCAACTAAATTTATTTTCATAGAGGAATATTAAAAGTATTCAAATTCCCTACTAATGGGGAGGTTCTCAAAATGGATTACAGCAATAAAGCGTGAAAATTTTCAACTCTAAGGTACGTGGAAACCTTTTGTTAACCTTATTTTAAACTACTCGTAAAATAAAAATTTTGAACTAGAAAATTTAAATTTGGCTAATTTTATAATCTAATGCATCTCACAGCGGGAAGTCAACGCACTGAAAAGATTTTTGAAAAATGAAATTTATGTTTGTAATGGAAAGAATAGATTACTTGTGTTGTTATAGTAACCCATAACATGTTTTTGCCAATGTATCAAATAAGTTCAAAGTAAAATATGTATATTTAGGAAGGGATTTTAAACTTTTTTTTTTTTATTATGGACACAGAATAATAAGGGTTGCATCTTTTTGATCCCAAGAGTAATATGTTGATACATTCGTACTTAGTTATTTAAGTGTTTAGGCAGCGTCAGATTAACTTTTTTGGGGTCCCTATTTCTGGGCACAAATGCTTGTAAAATACTTATATCCTATACGAAATATATGTATGTCATGTACACATCTAACATGCCTATGTGCTTTATATAAATGCTAAGGCCTTGTTGCCATGTGAAATACATCTTTTGTGTTTGCAGACAGAGAATTGCATTGAATTATCATTTTTAATATTTATTACTAAAGGAACACAAACACTGAATCAAGTATAGACAGCAAAAATTAGATATGAATGCACAAAAACAGAAGTTTACACATAGTTCAGGAGTAAGTTTGCCTTTAAAATGTCCGTTTAAAGATTTTGAAGCATTTTTCTACAAACCAACACATTGAAGAACTCTCGTGTGAGCAGTGTGTATGCTCTATCTGTGGTAGGATGGGAATTTATCAAAACCATTCAATTTCTTAAAAATTAGGTGAAATATATCAGTACTACCTGGGCAAGAAATTATTTACTTGCCCAGGTAGTAAAAGCTGGATGCGCAGGAAAATGTATCTTTTAAGATAACAAACCAGAACCCTATTTTTTTTAAGTTAAAAATATGAACTGTTTTTACATGTTTGCACTTCCATTTTAAGGGTCTGTATTACAAATGTTCAATGCACAAACGTGTGTATGTCAATTTTTAAGATGCTGATGCTAAAATTGGTATGAAATGGTACGATGATGAAACTGGTGTTTCGGAAATTTAGTGATTCTGCCATGTTCCTTTTGTTAAAGTTTTCTCCCTTTGTCACTAAACATGAGAGGTCAGTTACATCAGAGGCATGCATACTGTTGTTGATTATAAACAAAATTTGGAGCAAAACTAGGTTTCCGATTTCTGGGCATAGAGCATAACATAATTAAAGATGTGATATTACTCTTTCCTTGGTACTTCGTAACAATAATACAACTTCCATTAATTAACAATGACATGAAACACGACATGTGATGACTGTCTTTTTTTCTTGTGTAGTAGGAAATTTTATCACAAACTTTTTTATTTTAAAATTTAGTTACCATGCACAGGCAATTAGATGTTTTATTTACCTGCCCAGACGAATGATTTACATGCTCTGGGCATATCGGGCATGGTATTTTTAAGCCTTGGATATTGTTATTTTTAAGAGAAAAAAAAGTACGTGGATCGACATGAATCCACATATTGTGGAAACTATGTTCTAAACAAACAAGATTTTTAAAATACAAGTAGAAATATATACTTGCTTCTTTTTTTTTTTTTTTTTTGAAAATATTTGCTTAAAATGAGAGATCAACTTTTTATTCATTTATCTAGACTTATCTGTTTCCAGACTTCCTGCACTGTGTCTTCACAAGCTACAGCAATAATAACTGGAACTAATATATATCATATTATCCGATAACTACTGGAAAGTGTGCTTCCAAACGTGAGGGTGGGTGTCAATTTTTGTATAGGGAAAAACTTCTTCAATCCTTCATAGAATTTATTTTGAAACCAAAATCATAAAAAAAGGAAAAAACAATCTTTTTCAATAGCTTTAGCAAAGACAAAACATTTGTGCAAAATTTTATACCATTGCTTTTTATAGTTTCTGAGAAAATGGTACATCAAGTTAGTCAATTTATAATGAAACATGTACATCTTTTAAAATACATCCTATAGTACCAAAACAATCGCTTAGATTTATTCAGTACAATAACTACTGCATGTGCATTTGTCAGGTTCTCAAAAAATATAATAATTATCTGAAAAAATACTTTAAGAAATTATTGGAACAAATTTCAGATTTTCTTAGAAACGTGTCTTTGAAATTCTTCAAGGAACAGCTAACGGACACATAATCAAATTGTGCTTGTGATACACAAAGAACTACACAACCATAATTATATGTACATTGGCAGTTTTGCTGAATACTTCTTGAAAATCAAATTTCAGGAAATTTCTGCCAATAAGTTACTTGTATTTTTCCAGATAAAAAGAAATGCTTATATTGTGGATCCAAATAGTTTTGCTTAATGCTACTAATATACTTAATACAGATGTGTTGAACTTTGACAAGGTAACTTTTTTGAAATAGTGCTCTTTAAGACAAAAATTATAAACTTTACATTTGCTTATCAAAATGAAGTTGTCCAAACACGTAACTAGATGGTACTAAAATTAGGAAAACTTGTTATGTCATTATTGTACGTTTAATAATGTAGCAATGGCATAATTTTCTTGAAATCTTAATTTATTTGATGCAATCAGTGGATCAAGCAGCAATTCCCTGTATGTATGTTAAAACGTGTTTTATTGAGCCTTTGGTAGTAATTAAAAAACACAGAAAAAAATTCAGTTTTTCTTGACCTTTTTATATATATTAGTGATCACGGATTGCATATAAAATACATTTTCACTAAAGGAATTATTTCATTATTAAAATTTTCATAGTCATAAGTTTGCAATGAATGAAAAATCTGATTCCTTAAATATGTCAATCGACATCTTTTGAAACGACGGCGATACTTCGTAATGGACCCTCAAACTAATCTTTTCAAGTACAAGAACGATTTGTTCACAAGTACAGGAATCGTTCGGTTAACTATAAAGATACTATAACTTCAAGTGAAACTACGACAACAGTTTATAATTTCGATTATAGAAATGGTTTATCACTTCCAGTGAAATGACAGGGATGCCTTCATTAAACTGACGAATCTGTGTTGCTTACCCTTTCAAGTCGAAATTATTGCTACGCTAAATTTTACGCTGTAATTTCTTTTTCTTCTGTATTTTAAAAGATTATTAAACAAACTTGTTAACTCTGCAGTTATTTGAAAACTAACACAGAAGTTCTTATTTAAATGCAGTGAAACTCTAAAAGAACGCACGACCTGGTTAGTTGGCGTACGTAAAGACGCGTTCGTTCGCACATCGCCGTAATGCTCCTCTCCGAGACTACGGACTACTCTAGTGACGTCACAAATCGGTGCGCGGGCCTGCTAAGCTATTAGGAGGTGATGCACCAGGGCGGCGGGCAAGACTTGAAACTACGCCCCTTCAAAATTATGCGAGTTCCACTGAAATAATACGTGGTTTTTACTTTCTCACACACCGCCGTTATAGGAAAGTATTATGATTGTTCAAAAATCTTACTTTAGGTTTTTGGTATAATGTTATTAAGAAATGCAAAAACTATGTAAAAACCCAAGAACCACGGGTTGTAAATACCAATTGCTGCCCTGGTGGCGCAGTGGTCTCAGCGATGGCTTCTGATCATTCGTCCGAAGGGGTCAATGTTCGAATCCCGGTGAGGTATGGATGTTGTGTTTGTCTTATGGCACTGGCTTTCTCCCATTCCTGGAGCCAGTGACCGTAAATTAGGGACGAGCGACTGCTTCAAGCCCATTAAGTTGCTCACGGTGGTCTTTAAACCTCCAATCCAAACACCGACAAAACAACACTCCACAGAAATGCAGAATGGAAAACAAACTAGCGGAACGAATGAGTATCGGATAGTGAACGTAACAAAAGGAAGAAGCTTTAGGGCTAGGGCTTGAAAAAATTCGTTCAAGGTTTAACACCCAGAAAACTTTCTGCGACAGAGCACAAATTATTAATTAGCTTTTCATCCCAACGACATGTTCGGAAAGGTCATGGTGGTTAGACATATCAGCCTATAGTTTCCTATGCCTAGCTTCACTGTTTTGGCAAATTCCCCTCGCCGATATGAGATGTTCACACCTCATCGTGTATGTTACTCTCTCTGTACTCTGGTTAACTGTACATAATACTGTATGAGATTAACTAAAGTCTATAAAAAGATAATACTGAAGGGTGTAACTTCCTTTTTTAGTTACAATTTTTATTTTTTACGCTCAAAGTATGTATTCACGCTCCTGGAATGAGCATTCTAAAAGGGCAACCGCCCTCCTGGTGGCTACTTCCCTGGATCACAGTATTTGATTAGTAATTTTACAGTACTCAGTTTTTTTAAGAGAAAAATAAAAAAATGGCCTTTTTCAGGCCATAAGCATTGACAGCCAAGAAAAGTAAAATAAACAGCGCTTTTTGTGGCATTTGCAAGTTACGAATTAGAAACAGTCAACTCAAATCACACATTATGTATCTTCAAAAAATATCAAACACAAATGCTTGGCCCTTAAAAGTAAACTACCTAAGAAAGCCTCCCAAACCCAAATGAAATAAAATCTATGACTCCTCACTAATGTATAAAAATAAAGCGTCAAACTAAGCTATAAGAGCAAGACACCTCATAAAAATTATAAATATTACGACACCCTACACATATACAAATAAAATGAAACCAAGAAATTAAATTTAAATAGAAGCCTCCTGCCGCTAATTAAGTAATCAAATTTGCGCCGCCCGGTGGCGCAGGTGTCTAAGCGATGGCCTCTGATCATTCGTCCGAAAGGGGTCCGGGTTCGAATCCCGTGAGGCATGGATGTTGTGTTTGTCTTACGGCACTGGCTCTCTCCCTTCCCTGGAACCAGTGACCCTAAATTAGGGACGGGCGACTGCTTATAGCCCATTGAGTTGCTCACGGTGGTCGTTAAACCTCCAATAAAAAAATCAAATTTGCCTGCTGGACCTTGTACTTAGACGCTCGTCTTGATAAATTCAAGAACATGGAGCATACTCGAAGGAGCAAGACGAGTGCTTCCGCCACGATATACTATACTTTAAACGCCGCTACCAAAGACAATATAACGAGAACATGATGTGAGAATATATTTTGGGGCTGATTCGTGAAATTTATTTACAGTGCAGTCGTAAATCTCAAAAAAAAAAAAAAAAAAAAACTATTTACTTCTAAATCTTTTGTGGTCATTTTTGTATAACTGAATACATGTTCATTTTAATTCATATGGTGTTTTTTACTTTACGTGAACGAAAAGACGCAAATTTTCCAGTTTCCTCGTTGGAAATAAGTAAAATTCAAAATATCGCTGTCCGGGTCAGAAAAACAAAGTTAGTGGGGAATAATAGCCATTTTCTATACTTTGTAGGTAGAAGTAATCAGGAAATAATTACTACCCGAGAACAAAAATTGTGTTACATAATGTTATTTGTAGCCTAGATGGACACTGTAGTTTTTTTACCCTCTTCTTTCCCACCAAAGAAAAAGAGAATGTTCCCAAAATTTCCTTACAGTCAAGGTCAGACGTGTGGCCACGCGGAGGTAAGGGGGAGTTCCCCTGAGCGTCAGTTTAAGGGGGCGCCGAAAAGATTGGAACAATGTTGCTGCTAAAGAAATTTTTTAGTTTGGAAAAACTTACACTTTTCACATGTAGAAAATTTTCTTTCAATTGATAGTTTAGCTCTTTTTTGGTTTGTTTGTTTGTTTGTTTGAGAGTGTAATGACAACCATGAGCAGCTCTAAGAGTGTTAGAACCATAGAGCCTTTGCTCGTGACGTCACAAAACTGTCTGCTAGATTTCCGGGTGATTATAAAGTACCCGAGCTGGTCTCTCTCCATGCTTTTCAATGGCTGCTGCTGCTGTAAATACAGTTAAAAAAAACTGTTCTTTCTGACAAAGTTTGCCATCTTAATGTGGTGGAAAAGCAAGGTTGAGAAATTTTTTTGAAATAATGGCACGGAAGATCCATATGACATACCTGAAAGATATTTTTATCCTCTGGAAGTTTGTGTTACTACGGACCTCCCTGATATGAACTATCACGATATTTATAACTATTTAATAGGCAGTTTTTTGTGTTATACCGGAAAAGCTCTAAAAGTTTATAAAAGCCTTGATGCATATAAATATTTTACCAATGGGTGAGTTAGAAATATATTAATTCTGAAGACTGAAAACGAAAAATTTCTTACCCGGTCAAAGGTAAGTTGTTACATTTCTGACAGGTTCCAGTGTGTAGTGCAATTAAAAAAAAAAAGAAAATACCGACTTACCATATACCAAAAACGGACTATTTTTTCACCAAAAAAAAAACCAACACAGATCCGGGAAAACGGACGACACAATAATGTATGACAGCACCCTCTAATTCTATGTGGACGTATATCCTTAAATTTCTGTTCGAAAGCTTAGCAATTTCCAATTCGACAGCAAAGTTAATCCGTCATGCATTCAGAGCATTTTAAACAGAATAATAAGGATTTGCGTACAAACTTGAAAATAATACACAAGAGTGAGCAAGAAAATGTACCGACGTAAATTCGACTATTAACGTAGTAAAATATGCAGATTTACGATACCTGAAATGAAGTGTTTACTGCAGATCCTGTCGGCCTGGGTGACCATGCCTTCCGATTTACGGCTATTTTCCACATAATCGCGTTTTTCTGCCGCTGGAAAGCAATAAAAGGAAATTTCACAACCTTGCTCGTACTTTGAGAAGCACCCATACGTCACACAACTTTTAACCATTTCTAAAACTTCAAAAATCGAGTGACAGAGGGTCCAGAAATAGCTTCCCATGTTAATCCTATGGGAACCTTAGCAGCCAGACTTTCTCTTAACCAACCCGGAAGTAACCGTGACGTCGGTGCAAAGGCTCTATAGGCAGCCGTTTGTCCCTAATTTAGGGCCATTGGTTCCACACAGTAAGAGCCTGCGCCAGCTGAAAAATAAACCAGCCATCTGTAACATAGGACTTGAACCGGGCCAACTTCGGAGGAATGGTCAGAAGACATCTTCTCAGCCCCCGGGGTGGCGATGAATTTCCTATTTTTGCTTTCAGTTTGCCATTATTTTAGGTGCTACGTGTTTCTGGTGCTCTTTGATTCGGCCAGACATTCGGCCATAATATATACACCTTTTTCATTGTTAATCTGGGTCAAGGCAACGGTGTTTATTATGATGTGAAATTAAATTTGCTTTGAAAGAGCTCTCAGAATGCATTTAATATAAAAGGAGAGCAAAATTTCCGCGGTTAGGTGCGTACAAGACACTTCCCAAAAATCTCTTTCTCAATCGTCGGCATTGTTGCTTTCCATGGAATCAAATTTTGTGTCTTACCCTGATGCACCAGAAGCGTGTGTTACACCACTGGTGAAGGGTGCTATCCAATTTCTGGAAGCCAAAATATCATTGTAAATGGAAATATAGACTTATGCCCCCCGAGCTTCAGAACTGTTAGAAATGAAAAAGTAGAAAACATAGATAAAATATTGTTCAGGGTGGAGGCTATGCGATGAAAAAAGAACTTTTCAGATACTGCTTTTGGAAAGCAAAGAAGAGAAGGAAAACAAAATGTATATTTAATCCCCCAGCACGAAAATTATGCATTGCTTGAAGTCGACCACCGTGAACAACTCTAAGGGCTATAAGAAGTCCCCCGTCCCTAATTTGGAGCTAGTGGTTCTAGGAAAGAGAGAAAGTCAGTGCCGTAGGATAAAACCCATGCATCATCCGGGACGCGAACCTAGGCCTACTCGGACGAGTTGCCACTACCCTACTGGGAAGACGACACAGTCTTCATTTACAGTTAATTTTTAATTGATATACAGGCTGATTCATAAAGAAGTATACAGTTTCAACGCACTATAATACAAGAACAATGTAAGATATTTTATGTCACCTGTAACAAAATTATAGGGGAATGTTTTAAGTTTTTTTAGAGACAGTCACAGATGTTCTATGTGTGCACCCTTAGTCACACGACACACATCGAGCCGCTAATCCATTTCTGCCCCCAAACGCGAGGTAAAATATCTGAATCAAGTGCAGTGATAGTGGCTGTGATACGCTGTTTCAGCTCCGCAAGATCAACAGGAAGGGGAGGAGCGAATACCTTGTCCTTTACGTACCCCCACAGGAAAAAGTCACAAGGTGTTAAGTCAGGACTTCTGGGTGGACAGTGGCATGTTGTAGTCCGCGGCTCGTCCAATCCATCGGTGATGAAGATGTTCATCAACTGACTAGTCACGTGACGCGCATTATCGCCTCTACGTCACTTCCCTCAGTTGCGGGACACAAACTTTATCAGTACATCTACCTAACGGTTCGCAGTTGTGGCCCGTGTCTTCAACTGTTTCTGTTTTACAGCATCTGGAAACTATATACTTCTTTATGAATCACCCTGTATTTAAAAGCTTATAGATCAACAGCAAATAGAAACACATGATTATGCCATATGCTGCAGATCTGTTTAATACGTAAGATAACGTGAAGAATGTTCCTTCTACAGAGAGATATCCGACAAAGTGAATTTTTCAAATGGGATTTATGAGGAAAGATAGCCAAGGAAGAGATAGAGTAAAAGGTAAGTTCACCCTCCTAGCGGGAAATCTTTGCTTTCTTTGAGCATAAAGATTTCAGTCTGTTCTTTAGGAGCACAGATACCGTTGCAGATAGAAATACGAACTTACTCCCTTAGTAACAAAACTTGTCATTATGAAAAAGTAGGCTCAAGTTATTCCTCAAAGTAGAAGCTCTGCGGCTCCGAAAGGAATTTTAAAATGAGAGGTAGCGAGGGAAATAGAGTATAATTTCATGCCGCTACAGGCCCGAACGAACCATCTGAAAGCAACAAGGGTTTGGTATTTGTTAAGGGGACAGACCCACTTCAGGCAGATCTGAAATGGTTTCCACACTCATGCTGTAGAAGTCAGATTACAAAGGAAAAACAAATTTCTGTGTTAGTGGTGGGGATAGAAAAAAATTTGATTCATAAAAAACTTCTTCACACACAAAAAAAAAAAAAAATCGTCAAATAGCAAAAAAAAAAAAAAAAAAAAAAAATTACAGATGGTTTTTAATATTTATATTAATAAATAGTTAACTGTTATTTTGAAACACTTAACTACAAAACATGTATATTCTCCCAATACAACCGAGATATTAGCTGAATAATTAACTGATAATTTTATCTAAAAATTTTGTAAACAGGAAAAAAAAAATAATTACAACACAGAAAAAATAAAATAAAAGTTAATGCCCCGAAAGATAGCCTGTGGCGCAGGTCTGGATTCTCACCAATTCATCCGAGATGGGTCAAGGTTCGAATCCCGGTGAGGCATGGATGTTGTGTTTGTCTTACGGCACTGATTTTCTCCCTTCGCTGGAACCAGTAGCCCTAAATTAGGGACTGTCGACTGCTTGTAGCCCAGTAAGTGTCTCACTGTGGTAGTTAACCCCCACCGCTTCCCCGAAAACAAATAAAAATGAAAATATCACCATAGGTATGAAAAATGAGAATAGCTGGAAAGTAAAAAAAAAATTCCTGGAACACAGAAACGAAAGGTAATAACTATTACAAAGCCCGTGGAAGATATATGTGCAGTATCCATGTGATTAACCAACATCTAAGTTATGTTGCTATTCTATGATCAGTATTAAATAAAATAAGGAAGTTGGGTAACTACACAAATAAGACTTAGCTTACCAAATCGTAGTTTAAAATGTCATAGCAGCGCAATGTTTTAGAATGCACACACTTTACTCCGGAACAGGGCGGAGGGCCTTTGCCCTCCCAGAATGGTCATACTAGGGGCGTAACTTCATGTTCTGAGGGACTTAAGAAATAGAAATGCACAACGTATGAATAAATTTACTGAAAATTTTAGCTCAAAAGGAAAGTTATACATTTCAGTATTTTATTTTTAAAAAAACTTTAATTAACCGCATGTAGGTTAGTCTGTTCTGTGCTACTAACTTACATTAGTAGCACACATCCACTGTAGGTTAGCACTTACATCTTAGTTGTAGGTTAGTCTGTTCCGTGAGACTCATATTGCGAGGTGTGAGTCCCTTTTATGTATGAAAGGCATTGTCCGAAAGAGCGGAGGGGGCATACACTGAGTGGCCACTTTGTTGTGACCATCCCCTCAGTACTTCGTTGGGCCACCTTTTGCCTTTAATACTGCGTCGATTCTTCGTAGCATGGACTCCACGAGATGTTGATAGGTGGTTTGTGGGATTTAAGACCATGCATAATGAATAGCACTTTCCAGGAGTGTGAGATTGCAGGGTTGTGCATCCAGCTGTCTGATGGCTCGTTCAACTTCATCCCACAAATTCTCAATGGGGTTGAGATCTGGAGATTGTGGGGGCCTCCTAAGCAAAGTAAACTCACCGGCATGCTCCTGAAACCAATCCTGTACAATACGAGCACTATGGCAGGACGCATTATCTTGTTGAAAGTAACCATTGCCATTGGGATAAACCACCCACATGACAGGATGCACTTGGTCCGCAACGATGTTTAGATATGATGTGCCAGTCAGACTTTGATCAACACGAATTAAAGGGTCCAAAGCATACCAGGAAAACATTCTCCAAACCATAACGTTGCCTCAATCAGCTTGAAGGGTTGTAGCAATGCATTTGGGGTCCATGCTTTCGTGCTGTTTCCGCCAAATTCTCACTCGGCCATCGGCATGGTGCAACTGAAAACGTAATTCATCGGACCACATAATTGGTTTCCAATTATCGACTGTCAATCCTTGTGCGAACTGGAGACGTTTTCTCTTGTTAACTGCAGACAGCAAAAGGTGTTCGAACAGGCCTTCGGCTGCCATATCCCATCCGATGCAGTGTACGGCAAACAGTGCGTGCAGAGATCATTTGAGGGGATCCTTGATTAAGGTGGTCTGTCATTTGCTGCACTGTTGCCCTTCTGTTGTCTGTTACCAGTCTAGACACTCTCCGTTCAGCCCGAGCAGTCACTAGTCAATGACGACCACACGTTGCATATAAAGACCCAGTTTTTTGGCTGACAGTCCAGTGTTTAAACACTTTAACAACAGCTGCTCTGGAACATTTCACGAATTTGGCAGTTTCGGTGATACTCTCTCCATGGCTCCGAGCTCCTACAATATTCCCACGTTGAAAGTCCGTCAAATCGCATTTTTTACCCATCTCGTTACCCCAAAATCACTTTACTACTGTTGCTAGCACTAAGCTTTCCCTTTTTATACTAGCTTCGCCCTCTTGCGGCAACAGCATGTAGCCATAGCTCATTTGCTTAAAACTGTCAGTTGGTCATAATGAAGTGGCCACGCAGTGTATAAAACAATATGCGGATATGCCTAACCTCCATGAACTTTCCGAACACGCCGTAGGAATGAAGAGCTAATAGTCATTTGTGCGCTGTCGCAGAATGCTCCTGTGTGGGTGCGTTTCACCTTGAACGGAAATAGACAAAGTCATCACTCTTCCCACGTTTTTCTTTAACTAGCACATAGCAACCGAAAAATTGTATTCTGAAACTGCTGGAATCGAATCCCAAATCTCTCGATAACTAGCCGAGTGCGCTCGCCTTACGCTACGGTGAATAAACGATCCACGGCGCTATGTGTGTTTATCTGTCAGCATCTGACTTCACAGATCCGTAGGGATGGACTCAGCAACTGAGGCGTCTCCAGCCAGTGGGGCTCAACGGTAGCACAAGCTATTTAATTATAGCTGATAAATCCAAAGGGCGAGAGAAATAGAGAAAATCTATAGACAAAGCCATCGCTCTTTCCATTTTTTTTAATTAACCCATAGCAACCGAAAGATAAGCACACCTAGCACCGTGGATTGTTGGTACCGTAGCGTAAGGTGAACGCACTGGGGTAGTTATCGAGAGATCTGGGTTCGATCCCTGCGGGGTCGGAATGTAGTTTGTCTGTTGCTATGTGTTAATTAAAGAAAAGTATAGAAAGAGCGACATCTTTGTCTGTTTACATTGTCTCCACGTATTTGGAAGATTTTCACCTTGAACGGAAATTTTCCAAGCCCTATTCCGAAAGCATCTTCCTATTTGTTACGTTCACTATGTAATACCACCTCATGCTGTGCTGTTTTGCCTTTCATTCTGCATTTTTGCAGAGTGCCGTGTTGTCGGCGGTCACATATTTTTTACGTTTTACTATATATTGAAACCGTAAACTTTTGGTATTTACCTAGTTTTTACGCTTTTAGTAAAATTAAGGAAGTGAGTTTTTTGAACGATTATAGTACTTTCTTACAACGGATATATGGAAAAGTAAAACATGTGTACTGTTTGAATAGAAATGTTAAAATTACTCCTCTTGAACTCGAAGGGGGCGTAAATTCATGTTTCGCTCTCCCAAATATGAAAAGCCTGCTCGGGCCCTGCTCCAGAACGCAACTAAGTGACGATGTCTTTCTCAAGGAAGATGTCTACCTTCCTTGAGAAAGCCACCTGGTTGATGTGCGAAAGCTTGGAAACTTTTATTTATATTCTACACCAAGAAATTCGGATTACTAATATAGTTATCCTTTACTATTTTAAACAAGTTAGTAAAATCATGCAGTGCGTTGATCATGATACGCTTTCCAGCATACCAGAAATCATTACTTAAGTTATGAGGATAATGGCTGTGGAATAAATCCCGCTCCTGTGCCCTGACCTTTGACCCCATTTCAATTATACTCAACAGAAGCGGTTCAGTATACTTCCGGAACAACATACTAAAGTTTTGTCTCAATAGAAGCATTTTTGTCAAGTTATGAGGATAATGGCTGTGGAACAAATCTCGCTCCTGTGCCCTGACCTTTGACCCCATTTCGATGATTTTCGCATCTTATTAAAGGAGCAATTCTTGAATTTATGTAACTTTTACTTTGAAAACGGCTCTAAGGATTTTGATGAAAGTGGTTAACCTACCTTTTTCTGGTACTAGAAATCGATTTAGCTTGATCTCGACTTTGAAAAAATTCGTTTAGTGGGTTAAATAACCAGCCCGACTTACCGCGTTTTTAGTCTCATGACGTCGTCCTATTAATGTTTTCCGTTCTTATAAATCTTATGACGTCACACTCTCGCGATCGACTCGCGATTGAGATGTTGGCGTGCGGTCACGCCATCTGCCTCATTACGTCACGCGTTGTTTGTGGATCCTTTTAAAGTTTTATGACGTCACACTCTCGCGACCATCTGCCTCATTACTTCACGCGTTGTGTGCGTATTATGCATTACTTCTATTTTCTTCTAGAGCAAAAAAGTGAGTAGTGCCAGTTGCTTGAAGTTGATGCGTAGTACAGTATAAGCAGCGGAACGCTGATTTCGCATGTTTTTCCCTTCAAAATTTAAACTTAATACAGCATTTTTTGTTACATTTTTGAATAGTCACTTGATGACGAGCGTATTCGCTGTGCTAAAACATGATTAGTTCATTTTTATTAATTACTATTAACAGAGTGTCACGTGGATGGTAAAACAATATAAAAAATATGGCTGGTGGACCCCCTACGAAACGTGCACGTTTCAATTTTCATAAGAAAAATAAGAAGAATACGGCACTGTTGGAACAAGAACAAGCGGAAGAAGTAAATATGGAACAGCTCGGACATTCAAGAGCCGATGGTTTCCGATCACATTCTAGTCTCGAAACACATGACCTTCCAATGGAAGGAGATCAGCCTACAAAAAGACCATTCCGAGCAGCTAAAGCGAGGAGCATGGAAATAATGTCCGACGTAATTATAACCCTCAATGAATCTATATCAGAAGAAAACCTTGACCAAATGCGGCGAATAAATAGACAGCGATGAAGAAACAAAGTTACCATGGGGTTCGATGAAGAACCCCATGTTAACATTTATTGTTTGGTGTTTCATGTTCGGAAATAATAAAAACAATTTAAAAAAATTCCTACTTCAACACAAATAAAAAAATGATTCATCTTTGTTTTGATGTTTATTCTAAATTAATTTGTCTCTAATTCGTCTATCGTTATTAATCTTGATGGTTTAGACTTAGCATTACAATACTTGGAAATAACAAATCAAAATATAAATTTTTTCGTGCCCTCATTCCCCTTTTACCCGAGAGATGCCCGGTGTTCCTGATATTTTCCCTTATGCGTCATAACTTGCGTAAAAATGGTTTGATTTGGATGAAATTTTAGTATGTGGTAAGGGACCATCTGGGGACAAACCCTATTGAAAATGGGTGAAATGGGGTCAAAGGTCAGGACATATGATCGGTATCCATTCCATTGCCCTTATGCGTTATAACTTACGTAAAAATGCTTCGATTGAGACAAAACTTTTGATGTTGTTCCGGAAGTATACTTTACCGGTTCTGTTGAATATCATCGAAATGGGGTCAAAGGTCAGGGCACAAGAGCGAGATTTATTCCACAGCCATTATCCTCATAACTTGAGTAATGATTTCTGGTATGTTGGAAAGCGTATCATAATCAATGCATTGCATGCTTTTACTAACTTGCTAATCCCAGGCACGACTTTTGAAACAATTTTGCTATTAATTTACACCAATGAGTCATTACATTATGACCACCTACATAATGAGCTGTAGGACTTTCTTTAGCCAGCAAAACAGCGGCCACTCGGCGAGGCATCGATTCGATGAGGTGGCGATAGGTAGCCTGGGGTATCTCGTGCCATAATGTCAACAGCAGATCCTCCAGTTCCCGTACATTTCAGGGTGGTGGTGATACAGCGTGAAATCGCTTTTCCAAATCGAACCACAGATGTTCGATTGGGTTCATGTCAGGTGAATATGGAAGGCAGGGCATTAACAGAAAGTCACCAGCATGTTCCTCGAACCACTCCTTGACTATTCTGGCAGTGTGGCATGGCGCATTATCCTCTTGGTATGTGCCATACCACACTGCCAGAATATAATGGCCATCACCAGCAGGGAACACAGGTGCCATGAATGGGTGAGCTTGGTCCGCAACGTTGTTCAGATACCTGATAGCTGTCAGGGGTTGTGCTATTGGAATAATGGGGCCTAAAGTGCCTTAAGAAAACATCACACACAGCATAACCCCGCCGCCGCCGCCGCCTGCCTGCCTGTTTCCGCCCAAATGTGCATCCAGGTGCCATAGCCTCCGTTGGTAACCAGCGTATCCGCGTTCGGCCGTCTAGACTCGGCTGGGGCTTACAGGCTCATGCGTAGAAGGTTGCGATGAACTGTGTGCTGTGACACATTGCCCTGATCACCACTGTTGTAGCTAAGGGGGATTGTAGCACTGTGGCCCTACGGTAGCTGTGAACAATGCGCGACAGTCTCAGCTTCCCTCGCATCATTGAGTTGAGGATGACACACAGTTGGATGACGGTTCGTCGTTTGGCCATCTGTGTACCACTTTTGATATGTACTCACTACAGCGGCACGTGAACAACCTACAAGCCGCGCTGTTTCCGAGATCGTAGTTCTGAGGCTCCGTGCCATCACAATTTATCCTTTATCAAACTCCGATTAATCGGCAGCTTTTCCCATTCTGACTCCGAACACTCTACTAACAGCAAGCCAGTCCTCGGGTTGTATATATACTGCTCTGTGAACATCGCCTGCGCCACCGTTCGGTCTCCAGGCGCGCTCATTTCTCTAGGTTGGGGGTTCTCATAATGGAATGTCTCATAGGTGTGCACCTCTGCTTGAAACAGAATTCGCAATTTTTATTTTATTTTAGAGCCAAAAATTTTTCCAAAGGCTAAAAAACTTCCTAAAGTACAGAATTTGGTTGGGGGTGCTCAGTCCCACCGGCGTCCCCCCTGGTTACGGGCCTGCGCCGCTATCGGGAAAACTGTGCATTATTTGAAGTAAAAAGTGAGCGCAAAATGGATTTTATGATAAAAGGTATCCGAAGACGAAAAGGAATTCAGTCGCTCTTTTAGAAACAGCGATGTGAAGTAAAATACATATCGATGTTAACAGCATCTGTATTTGCGATTCCTAGCTGGAAAGTATACATTCCAAACAGACCAAAAGGTACAGATCTTCGTTTTCACACTAAAAGACCAAATGTACAGATCTTCGTTTTCACTCTTCCGACGCAAAAATAATTTTCAATCAGACTTATAGGTGTCGAGGTGTGGCGCTTACAGACAGACAGGAGAAAAGGGTAAATAAGCCCATATTTTTCCAAAAGACGTGCTAAAATAGTCTTTTTTTTCTAAAGAAGAAGAACTGTTTTCCTTTTTTGTTGTTTATTGGAATTTTAATTTTTTCTACGTGTACACCACAATGGTCTTCAGGTGGGGATGGCACATGGCGTAGCTAACGTACAGCCATATACTGCTATACCAGGAAAGAGTGCCAAATGTTTGTACCTACATCTAAAGCTATTTGAAACTAAAGACAAACATTATAGTTAACCAACAATGAATTCAGCGTTCGATGACATTTTGCAAAATTTCCAATTTTCAATTCCCATTCAATAAAGGTTTGTAGGTCAGGAGGTGAGAAGTCCACAGCAAAGCAGTAAAATTAAAAAAAAATTATTCCTATATTTAAAAACCCAAAGGGAAAACCATTTGATCATCATTGGATTCGTTTTTGTATTTCATTTTCTTGCGAACTTGTCAGGTATTTTGTTTTGTTTTGTTGCTGTTTACGTAGACTAAATTACACTGTAAGAAAATAAGTAGTGTGAATTCGCAGAAAATTTCTGAAAATAACTTGCAGAAAAATTGCCGATAAGTGCCCGCCTTTTAACGAAACTACCGTTTTTAAAAGTTCCCTTTTCTTCTAACAGATTTTCCGTAGTCGGAAATTCCGTTTATTTCAGAAAAGTCTATTTCTGGGTTTTCCGTATTTATACAGGAATTTTGCAAAATAATCAATTTTGACTTTTTCTGTTTGCCCCTGGTGGCAATCGAACCAGTCTCGTCTGCACAGCGCATGCTGCCGTTGGACCAGAACGACGTATACCACAGTCACGTATGAGGTAGAATTGTAATCGCTCAGTTTTCTTGTTTTATTTTTGTTAATGCCTGTGAATTAGTTATTTTGCTTTTTGTTTGAGTTTCTTATTTTTCTGAATAGGTTTGTAATGTTGTTGTTGTTGTTGTTTTTTTCTGTAGGAGGACTTATTACAAAATTATGTATTCTTTCATCGTGATTTTTCAAAGTGACAGAATGCTTTAGAACATGAGATCTTTCTAAACTAACGATGACTTTTAATTATCTTTTAGAAAAAGTGAAATTTAGGCGCGGACTGGGCCGCCGAGATATCGGGAGAATTCCCAGTGGGCCGCCGTATTCTAGGCCGGGTAAGCCTTATGCTAACTCAAGAAAAAAAAAGTAAATATATACTTGCTCTTCAATATTCTTGAAGAAAAGCAAGTAATGCTAAAATGACAACGTTTGTCTACCACTTTGATGGCTTCGAAAAAAAAAAAAAAAAAAAAAGAAACGTACCTAGCAAATGTTCCTTTGAGTCAAGCCCTGTTTTGGTACACCCCTTTCTCGAATTCCTAATTTATGCCCCGAACTTTTGGGCTGATATCCTCCACCTCAGCCCTCTTTTTCCTGGTCGCAGTTCAATAATGAATACAATCTGGTAAATACAATCTGGTAAACTCGAAATTCATTGTGTGCGTTAATTCATTGAGGTTCATCTACGGCTAAATTTTTGGGTTACTACTTTTTACATATATTGGTTGATGTATAAGTTCATACCGCTTTTTTCACCGCACTACAGGAATATATTACATCAGAAGGGAAAACGGAATCAATTAATTATGTGTCCCCCCCTCATTGTTTACGATGGTGTCCAAACGTCTGGATAGGTCAGCAATGCCATTCTTGAAGAAAACGTGCTGGTTTTGCTGCGAAGAAAGCATCAAGGAAATTCTGGAGATCAACATCATTGTTGAACGTTCTGCCACGGAGTGCATTCGACAGAGATCAGAACAGGTGATAGTCTGAAGGGGCGACATCTGGGGAATAGCCCGGATGTGGAAGGATCTCCCATTTCATGTCCTGAATGGCCATTTTGGTCATATTTGCACTGTGAGGGCGTGCGTTATCATGTTGGAGAAGGACACAATGGCGCCAATGTGGCCGCTTCTGCCAAATGGCTCCCTCCACACGGCGGAGTCGCTTACAATAGAGTGCAGCAATGATGGTCCGATTCCTCGGTAGCATTTTCCAGTGAATAATGCATTCCATGTCCCACCAGACACACAACATGATCTTCCCAGGATGAAGGTCATGTTTTGGACGTAGTGTGGGCGTCTTGTTTGGGCTTAACCATTCCCTCCGATGCCTGAAGTTCACGTACAGGCACCACTTTTCATCTCCAGTAACAATACGTGGCAGAAAGGGTTTGTGTTGCTGAGAACATTCGCGATAACGGGCGAGCAGGGAACCACATATGGCAACATGCTAATTCTTGTTGTCCTCGGTGAAAGACTGAGGCACCCAAGACCCCAATTTCTGGACCTTTCCCAAACGTTCCAGGTATCGCACCACTGTGACCTGATCACAGTCCATCTCAGTGGCCAATCCGCGTGTGGTTTGACCGGATCCAAGTGGATGAGATGGTCCAAGTGATCCTCATCAAAGTGAGATGGAAGACCTGAGCGTGGAGATTCGTTGAGGTCAAAATTGCCACCTTGGAACTGCTTAAACCATTTGCTGGCTGTCCTCGGAGGAATAGCATCCTCCCCATACACAGTACAAATTTGTCGAGTAGCCTCGGCGGCTGTGGATCCCTTGTTAAACTTATAGAGGAGCAGATGTCGGAAATGTTCATTCCTCTCTACTTCACACTCCGTACTTCCGGACCTGAAAACCAGAAAACCGTTATCCACAATCACACAACACAATATGATTTAGATACACGATATTACTGGCTACATTTTGATATACAGCTGGCCATCTTCACCGTCACTACTGACCTAGGAAACATTCGTGAAATAAAACGGCATGAATTTATGCTTCAACCCAATACATTCTTTTTCCTTCTTTGTAAGAGATCTGTATCTCATTTGCTACTTTTTGTTCTTTTAGTTACACGAATTCTTGAACTGCAGTTTTGGGAAGTCTGCTTCAGCTACAGCAAAAAAGACCGCATTTGAAAGAAATTACAAAAAAAAATATTTTCGCAAGCTTTAAATTCTCTCAGTTCGTAAATCTGCACTGAAATTCAGGACATTTTAAAATTTTAAGAATTTTTTTTCGTAATTATTTTGATTAGTGATAGGTAGGTCTTGAAAAAGTAATAAATTTTTGGCACATTTGGATTTCCGTTCTCACAGAAACCAACGAAACTATTACCGATTCTGAATTCTGTTAAAGCAGTAAAATTCGTAAGAGCGGAATAAAGTCTACTAGAGTTTGCCAGAGAACGTCTCTTGCTTCTCAGCAACGGAAGTAATTTTCTGCATTCAATGACATTTAATAACATTTTAATACCCATTTTCCTGGGGGAAAGGGGGGGGGGCGTAAATGATCCGTGGACTTGTGTTAAAAAGTTGTTTAAACAGTAAAAGGTGTCATAACTTTTTTTTTTTTTTTCGGGATATGGGTTGGGTACCTTGGTAATCTTCCCCAAAGTGGGCTGCTTAAAATGAACTTCCAGGGCCGTTTACGGATCGCCAGTTTGCCACTGGTGAAATGTACTGCTTTATATACTGTTATTTCACAAAACTTCTAAATATAAAATTTACTAATGATAGCTATAAGAGTTTTTGTTTTAAGGGGTCAACAAACTAATACATAGGCATCATCCATTCACCTGTACAATAATTTAAATACCCGGAAGAAATATTCCTCATTTAATATACGGTTTCTTAGGGTAACACTATACAATAGCTGGTGAGCAAAATGGGGTAGAGGAGAAGAAATATCCTGTGCCACAATAATCAAAGTCCATGCGATATGCTATACACAATAGCCGATCTCGCTAAAGAAATTCAAAATAAGGTCTTCCGACAGACGATCGAATTTTAATAGTTAATCAAACCTCAAGTATTCCCGCGAATCGCTCCTATTACCAGAAATTTTCCGTCATACGGATACGGAAAAAGAGAACGGAATTTTACCGTTAATATTCGAAAGGAAATGCGGAAAGATTTCTGAAAATTCAGAATTTTCAGTCAACACCTTTTAAAAGCGGCAATTTACCGTTAATATAGGAAAGGAATTGAGGAAAGGTTTCTGAAAATTCAGAATTTTCAGTCAGCACCTCTTAAAAGCGGCAGTCTACCGTTAATATAGGAGAGGAATTGAGGAAAGGTTTCTGAAAATTTAGAATTTTCAGTCAAAACCTCTTAAAAGCGGCAATTTACCGTTAATATAGGAAAGGAATTGAGGAAAGGTTTCTGAAAATTCAGAATTTTCAGTCAGCACCTCTTAAAAGCGGCAATCTACCGTTAATATAGGAGAGGAATTGAGGAAAGGTTTCTGAAAATTTAGAATTTTCAGTCAAAACCTCTTAAAAGCGGCAATTTACCGTTAATATAGGAAAGGAATTGAGGAAAGGTTTCTGAAAATTCAGAATTTTCAGTCAACACCTCTTAAAAGTGGCAATTTACCCTTAATATAGGAAAGGAATTGAGGAAAGGTTTCTGAAAATTCAGAATTTTCAGTCAACACCTCTTAAAAGAGGCAATTTACCGTTAATATAGGAAAGGAATTGAGGAAAGGTTTCTGAAAATTCAGAATTTTCAGTCAACACCTCTTAAAAGTGGCAATTTACCCTTAATATAGGAAAGGAATTGAGGAAAGGTTTCTGAAAATTCAGAATTTTCAGTCAACACCTCTTAAAAGAGGCAATTTACCGTTAATATAGGAAAGGAATTGAGGAAAGGTTTCTGAAAATTCAGAATTTTCAGTCAACACCTCCTAAAAGCGGCAATTTATTGTTTATATAGGAAAGAAATTGAGGAAAGTTTCTGAAAATAAATCGTTTTCCTTGCGTACGAAAAATCCTTGAAATTCCGAATTTTCCTGGCGTACAAAAAATCCTTGAAATTCAGAGCCCTCCCCCGTCATCTCACGGAAAAGGTTTCGCCAGAAATATGGTTCGTTAGTTCACGAAAAGTGGCTTTTGAATTTCGGAATATTTTTACAGTGTATAAGTAGGTAGCAATCAAAGATACAAGACTTCGATCATAAAAAATTTCTGAAGACAACTTTTATTTAGTGCCGTTTTTTCATCTCACCCGTGGCTGGCGTACCTTGGAGTCTTTGATTGGTAATTTTGTTTTTCACTCACATTATAAAATTATAAAAAAAAATTGTTATTAGCATTTATGAAACACAATTGTGGATAACTTTTGAATTATCAGTGTCTTTCAATTACTGCGAACCTCATCCCCGAGTCCATCAGTCCGGATGATGTGTACAGTACATTGTATCCTTACTGAAAATCCTTTCCGCAAGATGCAGTTCCTACAGGTGACCTTAATCGCTCGTGTGATCTCATTGTGAAACCCGTTGAGGTAATATTCGAATTAACAAAGGAACACCATCTGCTCCTGAAGCGCATAGTTTAGATGACATCTGCGCATCCCTCCCTCTTTTCCATCCATAAGCTAGTATTGATTTTGGAGACGACTGCTAAGCTCTTGCTTCAGAAACTTTTCGAATGAGAAGCTCCTCAAGTGTTCAACATATTAGTCGCGCCGAATGATGCAAGAAACGGACGACATTGAGTAAGAAATGACAGAATGATTGAGTTTGGTTTGCATGGCATTATTTTCTCAAGTTACCAATAATAATTTCAACTAAACTTCAGATTTCTACAATAGTGTTTGTTTTAAGGGGGCGAAACATAAATTTAGTATCCATTCAGATAGCTGCGTTTCTGCCACTTGATCATAAAGCACGCTACAAAGTTTGAACGTTCTTAAGACGTTTAAGATTTATTAGTTGTGAAATAATGCTAAATGTACTTATATATGCCCACTAACGATCTCATTGATTAATATAACAGAAAAGCAATTAAATTCGAACGACTTGTTTTATTGTCCTCCTGCTGGTTGAATTACAACCCTCTCGTAATCACAATCCCTCTTTGAACACTGAAAGAGCTTTTTGACTTATTCATAATATCACTCCCGTAAATACAACTTATTCGATACACAGCTCCTCAAAATAACATGCAATAACATATAAGTAAATTATTGTACCATCACAACTCACTCTTTACTCTCGACGTGGATTTTTTTATTTGCCTATCACTCACCGTCAATTGTTGCCAAAAAGCATTTGGAAATTCGGGGAAGTGACATGCCGTTCTGAAGGAAAATGTAACGGAGAAGTAACATAATTTGCATAAGAACAAAAACTCAGAAAGGAAAGTTAAATTAGGGATATACGTCGCATCACCCTCCCTACCTTTTTGTTTTATTTGGGTGTTTTATTTTTATCATTTTTTCTTTCTCTCTTTTGCTAAAGATCCAATTCATTTGAAACTTACAGTAAGCTTACATTTTTTTCTTGAAACTTCTTCATAGCATTGGGATGTTGTTTAACAATTATTCTTAAACTTTCATATTTTGTAATTTTTTAAACAATAAAATCTTTTCATTGACAGTTTTATATTTCTGTACACGTTTTCTCAAACAAATATATACTCGTATGTATATATTTTTTTCATTTGAGGTTTAACGACCGCCGTGATCAACTTAATGGACTATACGCGGTCGCTCGTCCCTAATTTAAGGTCGCTGACTCCAGGGAAGGGAGAGAGCCAGTGCCGTAAGACAAACACAACATCCATGCCTCGCCGTGATTCGTACCAGGACCCATCTCTGACGAATGATCAAATATTATTTGAAGTAAACCTTATATATATATTCGCAAATTCTTACTGATTTGCATCACAATGTAAGTACACTAATTTCAACTTTAACCAGAATGCCTGAAAAACGATGCTCCCGGTGAAGCAGTTTTCTAAGCACTGGTTTCTGACCATTCGTTCGAGAAGGGTTCGAATCCTGGTGAGGCTTAAATGTTGCGTTTGTTTTAGGAACTGGTTCTCTCCTTTCACTGGACCCAGTGGCGCAGTGGTTAAGCGCTGGCGTCTGACCATTCGTCCGAGATGGGTCCGGGTTCGAATCCCGTTCAGGTATGGATATCTTGTTTGTTTTACGGCACGCGCTCGCTCTCCTTTCATTGAACCAGTGGCTCTGAATTAGAACGTCTTATTTTAAAAGCGAAGAAAAGGTCTCCATATCATTTTTTTTTTTTTTTGCAGTACAATGTAGTTTGGAACTAAATAATATGATTCACCGCCTTCCTAAGTACCGGAATGGATGCAAAACAGTGTATTTTACTGTCCAGTACTGATTTTAATAAATATCAAGTTCATATGGGTAGGAGAGTTTATTAAATTCACTGAAATACCAGAAGGGTCAAAATTGCCCATAGTCACCTCTCATGATACCAAAGATAGTGCCATTCTTCAGGGTTACAATTGCAAATTCTTTTATTATATCAGGTATATTTTTGTCTTTTAAATACATGAAACTTAAAATCACTGTTTTGGGTGCAAATCTTAAGTTATTATTTAGAAAAGTATTTTTGGCCAGCTTTTTGCGCATCCGGACCAGAGTGCGCCGTTGGAAGGGTGCATGTCTGGCGTAAACCACATGAAGCGATTTACCCAGTTTGTTAATTTGAGATTATACAGGCAGATTGAAGCGGTGTAAAACTTTTGAGTGTAATTACCTGGGATTCCTTGGGTCTTTCTTCTATACCTACGTAACCGGCATAAGGTATGTACGCATGCTCACCGACTATCTACACCCGTTCGTAAAGATTCTCTTTCCGCATTACGACGTCATCTTCGAACAGGACAATGCCACACCGCATACTTCCCAAGTGGCGATCAATTGGCTCCAGGAACATTCAAGTGACTTTATCACAACCGAATTGCCCCTCGATAGCTGGATCTCAACCGCATTGAAGATTTGTGGGACAAATTGAAAAGATCTGCTCGATTTCGCCAATTCACACCGGCAACTGTGGATGCTCTACGACAGGCGATTTTAGCTTTATGGGCAGCATCACCTCCGTGTTTCTAACATCACATTAAATGCTTACCAAGACGTTTGACTGTTGAGAGTAAAAGTTGAGATTTATGTACATGATTTTAGGAAGGGAGTGTCTGACCTCAGGTCTTAAACAACCCTTAGAAATAGCAAGCTAAGAGATCTGAGATAGAGTGCTCGAGAGGAAAGTCATATGGAACCGTATATATATATATATATATATATATATACACTATCTACCAACAAGTAATTGGACACCTGTGATAGCAAAGGAAAACGAAGTTTATTCACCATCAATAGTTGGTGGAACATCCACCAGCGGCGATTACAGCTGCGCCATTCCGAGGCATACCCTCAACCAGGCGTTGTACGACGGCTAGCGGTATTTTCTTCCACTAGGCTTGGAGAAACAGGTCAGTTCCTTCACCGATTTCGGAAGGTGGGGGCACCCCTTTAGTCGGCGCTCCAACTCGTCCCAGTGGTGCTCGATAGGGTTAAGGTCCGGGCTCTGCGCAGGCCAGTCCATTCGATTAACCCCATTGTCACCATACCAAGCCATGGTGGACCTCGCAACTTGACAGGTGGCATTGTCATCCTGAAAGTAACATGGGTCCACCCCGTAAAACTGCCACAACGTAGAACGCGCATGGTCATCCAAAATGATGCAGTAGGTCTCGGCGTTGAGTCTACCAGGAATTGCGACCAAGGGTCCCGTGCCATACCAGGAGAAACACCCCCATAGCATAATTCCACCGCCGCCGAACTTCACAGTTGGCACAATACATTCCGGCAGGAGACGTTCTCCATGCAGGCGCCAAACCCAGATCCTGCCATCCAAACGGTAGAGGGTGAACCTTGATTCGTCGCTCCAGAGAACCTGTTTCCACTGTTCAACGGTCCACTGTCGGCGTTCTTTGTACCACGTTAGCCGAGCAGCGCTATTGGGCTTGGTGATCAAAGGCTTGTGGGCGGCAGCACGTCCATGATAACCGAGCAGATGGGCTTCTTTACGGATGGTATTCATCAAAAGAACACTCCCGGATGCCAGTTGAAACTCCTCGGGGATGTGGCCCATCGATTTGGTGCGGTTCTTCCGAATTTCTCTGGCCAGCACCCGTCGGTCTCTAACTCCCAGTTTTGTGCGTCTGCCAGGTCGGGGTACATTCCAACAGTCACCTCTCATCTTCCACTTCCACAGAAGCCAATCTGCGATCCCAGCGCCCGTTACGTGTGCTTCCATTAATACCGGAACATCGCAGGCTCCGTTTGCAGCGGTGCCATGCCAGAGCGACGTGGAACGCCACAGACTGGAGATATGTGGTTTTTAGCGATGAGTGCCGCTTCGTTTTGGGGACAGATGATAATCGTGTCCGGTGTGGAAGTCCCCAGGACAACGGTACAGTCCTAATCTCGCTATCGAGCGCCACACCTCTCCCACTGCAGGCATTAAGTCTGGTGAGCCATAGTCTACGATAGCTGATTAGCTGTAGTAGTAGTACGTGGATCATTGACGGGCCAGCGATGTGTATGAGATCCTACGGCCCCACGTGCTCCCATTCATTGCCGGGACTCCAGGTGCGCTATACCAGCAGGATAATGCCGGCCCGCACACGGCTCGGGTTGCCCAGGACTGCCTACGTCGTGTCCGCTCCCCGGACATGTCCCCTATCGAGCATGTGTGGGACCAGTTGAAACACTGGCTGCCACCGTGCCGCACTATCCGGGATTTGGTGCACACCGTCCAACACGTGTGGGCCAGTCAGCCGCAGGACATCAGGCGTCTGTTCGCCTCCATGCCGGACCGTATTGCAGCATGTATCGCTGCACGAGGCGAGGCGACGCGCTGTTGAAGATGACCGAACTGCGTGCCACAGATCCCTCTGTAATTGCCGTGCAGCTCTATTTTTGCCATCATGTGTATCATTCATCTGTATCATTACGTTCATAAAATTTCAGTTCAATCCGATGCTTTTTTCTTGGTGCGCAAATTTCATTGTCCGTGAGTGTACTTTATGAATTTACGGCTAAGGGCTGTCAAAGTTAAAAATTCAATAAATTAAAGTTCTCTTGAGAAGAAGCTATTCGACATAGAGGATAAAAATAGTTTTGTGCCTCGCAGATTAGGCCTAACAGTCCTTTCTCAAATATACTTAAATTTTGCAATTAGTTCATTAATTTTCTGCTAGAGGCACTGAAGGCCAAAAAATATGTTTTTCACAAATTATTTTTGCGAATTGGTAGAGCATAAAATTTCATTAAATTTTGCCCATTTTAATTTTCACTACTAGTTCATAAATTTTCCTCCAGTTCTCGAACTGTAAATTTAGTAAATTTTAGCTTTATCCTACAAAGATTCCATTTCAGTAACAGCAAAAGTTCTTTTCGAGTTTGATACGTTCGGCAAAACTGGCTACATTAGTAACATTTTCAGTTGCTAGTTACTTGGCAAATTTAGCGCTAAAGAAGCTGAAAATGGAATTTTGCTAAATTTATCGATACATTTCGTATAAATTGTCGTGAAATTGGAATGAGTTTCAATTACAGAACATGCTCTCTCCATTGCTTCCGCTTTGGAAAATCACTTTGTTTTTACGTTTTGTGCAAATTAGTCAAATTAGTAGACAGCGAGCATGGTATCCAGCAAAAATAAAATACTTGAAGACACTGGCAACCGGAAAAGTCCTCCACGTTACAAAATACGGGAATTGTGCACAGTGCTTTGCTTAAAAAAGGGTGGATGACTTTTCGTGGAGGAAATTTCTTGTGGCGAACGATTCCCTAAATCGAAGAGATTCAGCCGTCCATGGCATAGACGAATGCCATGGGCCAAGAAAGCTGGACACTAAGAATTCCATCAGTCCATGCAGAAAAGCGAGAATGTGAAGAATTTCTTGAAAACCTTTCCCTTATTATTTTCATCAGAAAATTGACAAGGTCTGCATTTTCTTTTATTACGTCAAAAATATGTGTAAGATTTTATTTATACCTGCACTACAGTTATCAGAAACGAAGATTGAGGATTAAGTGCAAAAGATCCAACATGAAAATGGAAAAGTAGGAACTACAGCTTTGCGAGTAAGAATATCATTAAAACTTTTATTGCTTTTTCAAAAGTAAATTTTTATGTCGATTTAAGGAATAGAAAAGGTGAAAATACTTTATAATAATCAGTATTAGACTAGGGGAGGAGAACGTAATAAGAAAATGTTGTTGCGACACAACAGAAACTTCTTTTAATACTATTGAATAAGAAAAAGATAAACAGTGTAACATTTTTGAATTTCTTTATTTTCTAGCCTAAGTACACTCTTTTTGCAAAAAAAAAAACAACAAAAAAACCCGAAGCATTCGAGAGAGTCCTTTGATCCTGACGAAACTCTGCATGCAAGTACCTCAGGATCGAATATGCAAATGATTAAGAAATAATGACCAATGACTAAATAGCGGCTCGCGACAGCGCATGTGAACCGTACATCGAGGAGGGTATACCAAGAGCAAAGGGCAACAAAACAGGTCGTGTAATGCGTCAACGTGCTGGACAATTGTGACAGCAGATTGTGGGTATATTGACCTCCAGACTGTGAGAATGCCTCGGTGACGGATCCGTGCAAACCACGATGAGCGAGTTTAAGAGAGGACCGGCCTCTCTTTCTGCCCAATTATATGTAATTGGGCAGAGAGAGAGAGGCCAGTTGGCCGAGTCGCCAGGCATTTGGATCAGAGCGACGCGACATTCGGAAGATGTTGGTGCCATTGAGTCGAACAGAGCACCACAATCCAGCGGCACACGGGAAGTGGACGGCCGAGGGCAACGGCAGAACGTGAGGATCGAGGAATTGTGAGAGCCGAACGAACAGAACCGAATTCGTCGCTCTCAATCATCCGTGGCCATGTTGCTTCGTCCACAGGTACGCAAGAGGCCATTCGGACAGTTGCTAGACGAGTTGCAGCACGGGGATTAGATTCGAGGAGGCCAATCTGCCGCCTACTACTGACCAGAGTGCATCACTGGCATCGGTTGCAGTGGTGTTGGACCCGATCAAGGAAGGATAGTGTCCAGTGGCGTTATGTTACCTTCAATGATGAGTCACGATTTGCACTTGGCGTAGATGACCGACGCATACGTCTGGAGACGAGTCGACCAGCGCACTGATCCTGCCTTTACCGTGGAACGGCATTGGGCACAGACACTCGGACTGAATGTCTAGGAAGTATTTCTTACAAAAGCTGGACACTCTTTGTAGTCCTCCGTACTATCCTCATGGCACAACGGCACGTCGACGCATTCTAAGACCTGTGTGTTACCCTTCATGTCTCACATCACCGAGAAATTTTTCAACAGGATAATACCCTGCCACACATGGCACGGCTCTCTCGGGCCTGCCTCTGCAATGTCGACACCTTTCTATTGCTAGCCTGATCGCCCGATCTCTCACCAAACAAACATGATGGGACCCCACCTACGCCCATCTCTGAATGTCGGCGAACTGGTCCGCAATTTGGATACCATCTGGCATGCCATACCTTAGAACAGTATCCGTAAACTGTATGTGTCTGTATCACGCTGGGTTTCTGCTTGTATCCGAGCTAAAGGTTGCGCTGCAACGTACTGACTTGTTCCACTCATGTAGCTGTTTTATCCGAAGAAATGGCCCAACTACTGTGGAATTACAATAATTTCCTCTTCTATACATGTTACATTACACATACCAATTTCCATCTCGATTGGATGACACCTACGGTTATTTTTTTGGGTTGTGCCAACTATGGAGGGTGGGGGAGGCAAGGTCAATCTTGCCCCTCCAATAATTTTTCTATGGGGGAAGTGCCCACGCAATATTTTTGGCCCTGTTTAAATACGTTTTTGTGTGCGTATGTCATTTTCGAAATGCGTGAATTGAAATAATTTTAGAGAGAAAAAATGTTTTCCCATGCTATTCAGGCAATCGTATGCTGCGCTAATTGCAAAAATACATTTCTTCCCTTTACATATTTGTATAATTCTTTATAACACGGACCGAGCTCCAACTTATGAGGCCGAAGCGATTTATTTCCAAAAAAATAATAAATAACAAAATAAGGAAACTGTTTTTTTTTTTTCCATCTATAGCATTGCTCATTTGGAAACTTGGCTGCCAGCCCCGTATTGTGTTTGACATCTTCTCATGATATGTGGTTAATGTTTGAGACAATTATCAAAAATAAAATTAATAAATAAAAATGTAGAAACTTATAATCTCTAGCGCCTTTATTTATCTATTTTTTGCGCTTCTTGTTCTTTGAGTAATCGCGCTAATTTCTCATTTTTTATAAACGTTTGGAAAAAAAATCTCCCTGGATAAAATCACAAGCTGAATTATATTTTTTAAAATATTAATATTCAGTAAAGGAATATTTCTGTTTCCTTTTCCATTTACCGATCAGCAATTGCAATTGTATTTTAAAATATACGTCGAATCTCGTAGTTTATCTTTTCGTCCTGACAATGGAAGAGACGTGCATTCTCCCACGTCTGATCTCTGCACGCCTGCCCCCCCCCAATAATTTGAAGTCGACGCCCCTCGTTGCTACTTTTTATATGTACGTTCTTTTTCCTTCTTTGTACGAGATCTGCATCAGATTTGCAACTTTTTGGGTCTTCCAGTTACACAAATTCTTGAACTGCAGTTCTGGGAAGTCTATCTCAGCTACAGCAAATTAAAAAAAAATCAATCTGAAATAAATTACAAAAAAAAAAAAATCCGCATTCTTTAAATTCTCTCAGTTCATAAATTTGTACTAAAATTCTGGACATTTGAAATTTTCAAAGTATTTTCTGTAATTATTTTATTAGTGATTGGTAAGTTTTGAAAAAGAATAAATCTTTGGCCCATTTGGATTTCCGTTCTCACTGAAACCGACGAAACTATTACCAATTCTGAATTCTGTTACCGCAATAAAATTCATAAGAATAAAATAAAGTCTTCTATAGTTTGTCAGAGAACGTCCCTTGCTTCTCATTATCAGCAACGGAAGGAATTTCCTGCATTGAATGTCTTTTAATAACATTTTACCCATTTTCCTGGTGGAGGGGTGACCCTCAATGATTCGTAGGCATGTGTTCAAAAGATGTTTAAACAGTAAAAGGTGATGCTGACATAACTATTTTTTTTTTCGAGAGAGATGGGGTACCTTTGTAATTTCCCCAAAAGTGGTCAGCTGAAAATGAACTTCCAGGGCCCTTTACGGATCGCCAGTCCGCCATTGTATGACAGCAGCGAGACGGCGTGGCATAGACGCAATAAGGCCCTGGAAGGTTGCCAGAGGCACACATGCCCATTCGGACTGCAGCAGAGCACGGAGATCCCGGAGATGACGTTGTTGTGGGTCGATACGTCGAACCTGTTGATCCGAATAATCCCATTAGTGCTATATGGGATTGAGATCAATGCAGAACGGAAACATCGCTGCCGTGTTGCTGGACCAGTCACGCACCCGCTTAGAGACATAGCAGGGCGCATTGTCTTGTTGGTAGACACCATCACAACCTGGGTTAACGTCCAACATGAAAGAATGCATGTGGTCAGCGAGAATGGGCAGGTAGCCATTGGCGTTCAGGAACCCATCCAGTGGTACCAACGGTCCCATGTCATTCCAGGAAAACATCCCCCAGACATTCACATTGCCACCGCCGGCCGACAAGCGTATCCTGGTGTTGGTTCTCATGTGTCTGACGGCGTATCCGCCACCACCCGTCATTTCTGTGAAGTAGAAATCTCGATTCGTCGGAGAAGGCAGCCTTTTTTCCACTCTTCCACTGTCCAATGACAGTAGTCCCATGCGAACTGCAGGCGTCGTTGCCGATGGACCTGGATTAACATGGGCGCCTTGAAGCAGCGTTGACTCCGGAGACCCATGCGTAACAGGGTTCGCTCTACTGTTATCAGGAACACGTACCTGGCTGTCCCAGCGTTCATTTGCGTGGTCAATTGCTGCACTGTTGCGCGTCGATTACCCTTTACCAGTCGACGGAGGTGACGTTCTCCACGGGGGGCGATGATCTTTGCAGCTCCACAGTTACGACGTCGGAAGGCACTCTGGTGTACCACTTGTCCATTCACCTTTGCTGCAGCACCTCGCGAACAGCCCACGAAGTCTTCTGTTTCTGAGATGCTTCCACCCTTGGCGCAGTAGCCGATGATCATTCCTTTCGAACGTCCGTCAGATCACTACCTCCGCCTATTGTGCTCACGTAACGCACTATGGCTCATCTATCCTAGCTGGCCGCTTATGTCTCCGTGGTTGGCCTTGTCACGTGCACTCTGTGACGCTTCTGGGCAGGTACACTGTGATTCCGGGGTAGTCATATTATTCTGATACGACTGTGTACGATAAGGGAGTAACGCTGAGGCATTGAGTGTAAATAAATTGATCCCGGAAGCAATTTGCAGCGAATGGCAATAATGGGCTAAGTACCGATTTCTAAACATTTAAAAGTTCAACATTAGAAATGGTACCCGCCTTTTGAATTTTGGCACCCCTGGACATGTTTTGAAGTCGGCAACTATAGCCTGCAGTTTCTTTGGAACTATTACTTTTAGGGTAATACACTGCCTGACAGAGGAAATGCCACACCACGAAGACGTGAACGCAGCGTCATGCAAATTGCACGGGTGGCTGCACGCGTACAAGTTATGCAAATGATTGCATTTGCAGGCTAATCGCACGAACGGCACGCGGGATATAAGTGGACAACTAACCCGGGAGGCCATCAGTCAAGACATCGTCACGGCCGCGCGAAGTGAGTGTTTCTGCTGTAACCGTGTCTGGAGAACGAACAAGGAGTGCCAATGCCGTTGAGACGCCGTCATACGAGATTTCGTCAAACGGATGAGTTCACGAGAAGTGTCATCGTAGGTCTTCGTACCTCCGGATGGTTCTTGCGTCGTATTGCGGAAGAAACGCAAATTGATGCCTCAACCGTCTGTAGCATTTGGAGACAGTGGTCCCAGGAAGAATCTGTGCAACGTCGTAGGGAGACCGGATCACGGAGACGGACGTCCGAGCTCACCGATCGTCGCATCCGACGTCATGCCGTAGTGGACCCACAGGCCACAAATGGCGACATTTTGCGGAGTGCACAGGGAGGCTTGGGTGCTTCGATATCGACGCAGACAGTGTCGCGCCGATTGGCTTCGTCTGGTTTGCTGTCCAGCCGTCCATTGTGAAGGCTACCCTTAACAGCGAGCCATCGTCGTCACCACTTGGCGTGGTGTCGATGCAGAGCTGCGTGGAGTGCCGAATGGAACAGTGTGGTGTTCAGCGACGAATCGCGATTCTGTCTCACCACGGATGATCTCCGTGTGAGACTCCGGAGACGACTTGGCCAACTGGCGGATTCCTCCGCCATTGTGGATCGCCACACGACCCGGCAAAGTGGAATCATGGTGTGGGGTGCTATCAGCGCCAACAGCTGCTCACCGCTGGTACGCATTATGGGAACATTGACGGCACGCTGCTATGCTGACGAGATGCTGCGCCCCGTGGCACTAAAGTATCTGCAGGACATATCGAACGCTGTTTTTCAGCAGGATAATGTCCGGCCGCATACCGCTCTGATCAGCCTGAATGCTTTACACTGTGTGCGGATGCTTCCGTGGCCAGCACGACCCCGTGACCTCTCGCCCATCGAGCATCTGTGGGACACGATTAGATGTCGGTTGAGTACCTTCCCACCCCCGCAAAATGAAGATGAACTGTATACTCGGGTCAACGCCACGTGGCGCACGATACCTTAAGACTCTATTCGGACTCTTATTGTCTCGATGCCACGTCGGATTCAACGTTGTATCGCCCAAGATGGGGGCCACACTCCTTATTGATCATCTTGTATATTCGGCCACTGGAGCCTAGTCTGTATGTGGCAATTCAATCATTTGTTCAGGACCTACTTGGCTATCTGTGTGTGTAGTTTGGTCTGGTTTCGAGCATTCCTTCCTGTTGTGGCATTTTCTCTGTCAGGCAGTGTAGTTCCAAAGAAATTGCAGCCTTTTGTACAAATATTCGTTGGAATAATTATTTCCGCGTTATTCGTCATTACTTACGTCGGCGGTAACGAATCCATTAATTAAATACTAGAAAGGTTACGTTCACAAAAAATTAAAAATGTTGCATTTTCATCAAGCAAATTATAAAAGAATGAAAAAACACTGCCTCTCAGGCTACACCGCTATATAGATGTGCAGCACGCGGAAGTGGCGGCATCTAATATCATCTTCAGCAGACGAAAACTCTGTGATCACAAGCGTAATTTAGCCGTACAGAAAAACAAATAATTCAGATGTTTCAGTATCACTGTCTACGCTTTCAGATGGCAAATGAAATTGTCATAATTTTGTCCCTTAACAGTTATTCTCGCAGAGACAGGGTTTTCTGAATATGAGCGTAAAAATATGTGTAGGTTTCTCAAGTAAGTTAAAAAATAAATTGAGAATTCTGATTTATAATTACTGAATTGAACTTCATTATTTTGCTTAAGTATTAATTTTTTGATACCGAGTTAATAGGACACTTTTGTGGAAGGTATTGCATGAATATGGTGTTACTGGGAATCTACTTAATAGTGTAAAAGCCATGTATGCTGGCAGTAGAGATTGTGTACGAGTGAATGGTGTTTTATCAAAATGGTTTTCTATTGGTGCAGGAGTCAGGCAAGCTTGTGTAATGTCACTATGGCTGTTTAATATATTTATGGATGCGTGCATGCGTGATGCCAAAGTAGATAATACTGGTTTATGTCTTGGTGATATCCGTGTGTGCTGATTGCTGTATGCTGATGACACTGTCCTGTTGGCAGAGAGCAAAAGTGAGTTGCAGAGTATGTTGTCCCAGATGTGCGAAGTTTGCATGAAATTCAAATTGAGTATAAAAAGAGAAAAACCAAAGTTATGGTTTTTGAGAGAGGAACTGGTAGTACTGAATGTAATGTAAGTCTAAATGGCACAGTGATTAACCAGGTGAGTGAGTTTGTGAATTTAGGAAGCATGTTTGACAGAGAGAACAAATTGGATGGTGAAATTAGTAGACGAGTGAATTCTTCATTGAAAGTCATAGCTGCTCTGGGAGGTTTTCACAGGAATGATGGGTTCTCAAGAGAGTCCCGCATGGCTGTGTATGAGAATGTAATTGTTCCTACTCTGATGTATGGCAGTGAAACCTGGGTACTGCAGAAGAAACATAGGAGTCCTTTGTGTGCTGAAGAAATGCGTTACTTACATGTGGCAAGACACGTTCTGTTTGTGTGAGGAATGAATATGTGTTGCAGTTGTGTGATGTGTAGCAAAATGTTGTTAGCAAGGTGGAGACTAATATGCTTCGGTGGTTTGGCCATGTTGAAAGAATGAGTGATGAAATGCTTACTAAGAAAATCTTCTCAGCCCAAGTGGCAGGAAGGAAAGGCAGAGGAAGGCCAAGGAAGTCATGGGAGGATCAGATTCAGGAGTGTCTGCATGAGAAACAAATTATGAGTGTGAAGTATAGAAGATCTTGTGTACGGCGTGTAATGGATATTAGTGAAGCCCGAGATGTATGTCAAGATCGCTGTAAATGTAGAAGTTTGCTACGGCAACAGTAAGTAAAAGCTATCTGGTAGTTTGTATTTCTTTTTGGAGCTAACCTCTGAATCTCAAAGAACAGAATGATATGATGCATGTAATTATTAAATTTTTGATGTAAGAAATACTTGTCGGGTCCTATAAATTTGCTGTTCTTATTTCTAGGTTTTTGACGTTGTTTGTGTATGGTCTCTGCTACACTGCAAATGGTTAAATGATGGTGGACTGATAAGGGCATTACATTGGTTTACAGTACTGGCAAAGAAGTTGTGTGAATCGTCAGAAAGAGGAGCATAAGACTGAAGTAAACTAATTTAAGAAAAAATTCAATAAGCAATCCCTTTAGGTCTGGATTCTGATCAGGATAAATTACAAGAATACGGTGTAAATGCTTAAGACACGGCGACAAGTGTAATAAAATTAGAGATGGGAGACTTCTGATAATCTTAGAAGCATGTGGGAAAAGATACATAAATTAATGAACAAAAATGTAAAACTTAAATGATGAGCAGGCCTAAATGGTGACTTTGAGTGATTTGCATAATGAAAAGTAAAGTCCAGAATGAGTATACAACTGAGACACAAATAGCAGAATAAAAACTGAAAATATGAATATTTATTGTCAAATTAAATGTAAAGAATGCTTCAGATGTGAGTAGGGATAAGACACGGGGTAGCATTGTGGGTGGCACATCAGACCTTCGGCCGAAATCTCTCCCCATATTCCGATACCGCTAATCACCATCTGCGGTTCAGAAGCTTCATTAAGACCCAATCATTGTTCCGCGGCAGAGATCAATCATTGTAACAATGTTTATCCCACTTCTCTTGGGGGTACGACTCCAGCCATTTACAACACTGCGTAGCACAAGAAGTGTCCGGTAAAGGGTTACAACCGATATAAATATTAACTAATCGGTGCATTTCGTAATTATAAAAAGACATGCAATATTTGAAGCCCGCTTCCTACGAAGAAACATGGAATTTCTGTGAACTTTTCAAGAGAAGTATTTTACCAGATGTTCCGTATGGTTCGTTTCTTTAATGTATAATACCCCATTTTTGAATATTTCGAGTTTTAATTCTTTTCCCTGTCCACATCAGCAGAGGAAAATGTTTATTTTTCGGGAACCTTCCCTTCGCGCGTGGCAAAATGGAAGGGCGCAGTTCACTGCCATTAATATTTGGAGGTAGTCGCATACGTTTTCAATCCCACAGATACAAGTTCCTGGAAACCCTCACGTGCGGCTGCTGTTCGTAAACACGTGACCACTCTGGCACGCTTCTGTCCTCCGCAGAATCCACCTTTCCGCTTTGCGAAGACGGTCACTGCAGCAACTTGCTGCCTCTCACATCTTTTTCTCTCTCTCTGTGTCTGGATTTATCACGAAATGAGTTGATGGTGTGCATTTCTGTGACGTCATAAACAGCTTTTTGATCATAGATATGGTACTTACGAAGACTGCGCTACTGGCAGGTAATCACGTATTTTGGCGTCTGCGCAAAAATTTAGCTTAGAGATAAAGCTAATTGAGTCAATATATATAGATACACATATACATATTGTCTCCGAAATTAGCATTTAAAAGTAATTGTTACCATTACTTTGAAAATGAAAGTAAGACCACACATTTTTCGTTCAATCGCCAGGCGAAGTAATTGAAAATAAAACTGATTAATAACCAAAAAAGTGTTACTGTGCACCGTAAAAAAAAATTCTGAAATTCACGAACCACTTTCCGTCATTTCTTTCGTGAATTAACGAAGCATATTTCTGATAAAACGTTTTCAGCGAAATAACGGGAAATATTCTGAATTTCACTGATTTTCCGTAAGGCAGAAAAATTCTGAATTTTCAGAAATTTTCCGCAATTCCTTTCTTACGTTAGCGGATAAACTCTGTTCCCACTTTTTCCATACCTACATGACGAAAAATTTCCGGTAATAGGAGAGATTCACGGGAATACTTGAGGGTTTGATTAACTGTTAAATTTCAATATGCTGTCGAAGTATTTGATTTTCATGTTCTGTACCGAGATCGGTTATTGTGAATAGTATATCGCATGCATTTTGATTATTGTGGCACAGGATATTTCTTTTCCTGTTCCCCATTTTATGCACCAGGTATTGTATATTGTGTTTCCGTAAGAACCCCGGTATTTAATTTATTGTACATGTGATTGCACAATGTCTATGTATCAGTCTGTGGAGCCCTTAAGACAAAAGCTATATAACTATCAAGAGTAAAATTTACATTTAGAAGTTTTGTGAATAATATTATAAAACAGTACATTGCACCTTCTCTTAAAGATAGTTGAAAGTTATTATCAGTTGAGAAAAAGATCTCAAACTACAAATCATTCTGTTGTCAAGAAGTCGAAACTAAATTTGCGCTAATCAAACCGCAAAATTTTCGAAACCCTTTGCTGAAGTGTATATGCTGTTGTGTTGTGATACAGCAACACATTATATAGGACAATAATGTTCATTATAATATCTGATAAGGCTTATTTTTTTCTTTTATTATCATATTCCTAAACTCGCAACACAATGCAAGTAAATTCCTAAGTATATTTTGTTTGTTGTATATGTAATCCGAACAACAAAATATATGTTCAGTTTGTTTATTATAGTAGAGAATATGCGCTTTTAGGCAGCTTTTTAAGTTCACTCTGATATTGTGAGTATGAAAGGAAACACTCGTAGTCGTTGTGACATTTTAAGTATAACAGTATCGCGAGAACGGATCAACCTGATGACAAAATGAACTTGATGTAGCCCCACAAGGAATCAACTGTTTGTTAAATTATAAGAACAGGAAAGCTCACACTTACGAGATAAAGTTCCAAGCATTTGGGTAAGACTTTAAAGAGAAAAAGTTGTTTGGTCTCGATTGAGTATCTTCTGGATTTACACAGTTAACAATCCTGTATTTTTCTGTTTTAACAAACCGAATTTGTGAGCCAAAAACTGTTACATTCTCAACAATGGATAAATTTGAGTGTTCGGCATAGAATTTGTCTGGCTCAAGTTCGCTTACTTAGAATTCTAATTTCGACAGTAACATCCATCTTTTTCCACATTTCTGATATCTTCCCTTTATCAGTTTTCTTCCCCCATCCCCTTTTTTGTTTGTAAGTTCGGGATTTAACGACGATCAGTAACTCTTAGGGTTATAAGCAGCCGCCCACCCCTAATTTAGGGCCACTGGTTCAGCGAAAGGGTGAAAGCTACCCAGATCGGGAAAACAGACGACGCATACATCGACCGGGACTCGAACCCAGACCGATCTCATTCGTAATATCAGGGTGATCCCATTTGTTTTTCAACATGACCCCCGCCGCTCTTTTTAGCACATTGGTCTAAGCGCTGGCTTATGACCTTTCGTCCGAGAAGGGTCCATTTTCGGAACCCGGTAGGGCATGTATGTTGTGTTTTTTTCCTATGGCACTGGCTCTCTCCTTTCCCTGGAACCAATGGCCAAAAATCAGGGACTCATAGTCCATTGATTTGCTCATGGTGGTCGTTAAACCTTCAATTAAAAAAAACATAACCCCTCCCCACAGCTTAAGTCAACATACTTTCTGGAACGATCCACTAGCTTTCGTAACCCCCTGAAGTAAAATTCATAAAGTTTTTCACTCAGGTCATTTCTGAACTGCATTTATCAATGCATTGTTACTGTCAAATGTTTGTCTTTTAAGGTCCCTTTGGAGGTTTAGAAGTAGGGAGTAATCGGATGGAGCCAAATCCGGTGAGTAGGATGGTAGGTTAATCCCACATTCACGCAGTGTTGCTTAAGTCACAAATGCTGTGTTCGCTGGAGCATTGTATTGATGGATGATTACCAGTTTGAGACAATATCCCGCGTCTCTTGAGCATCAATTCCTCACGTTTACATCAGGAGTTGAAGTTAAAAATAATGCTTCTGCATTGATAGCGCAACTTTTATCCAGGAAATCAATCACGATCACTCTTTCTGAATCCCAGAAGACGGAAGATACTAATGTTTGAAAAGAAATAAAAGGTACGAATACCGATATTTTGACATCCGTTTTCATAGTTCTCCTACACTTATGTGGAAAATATCTTGTTGCCCATTAAATTTAACAAAAGTTTAATAAAAGCCAATGAAATGAATACATGTTAAATCTGGCATTAAATATGCAAACACAAAATTAAAAAATTTGCTTTTTTATGGGAGCTAACACCGTTGAGAACAAGCCTCCTAGCCTCTAGATAGCAATATATGAAAAAAGTCGTCTACCCGGAAATGCATATATACTGAATTCATACAGACTATGACATTTCTATACTTTCCCATTTACCTCAACTTAAGAGAATGAACATGTTTGTGTCGCCCCGGAAGCGCGATGGTCTAAGCGCTGGCTTCTGACTATTCGTCCAAGATTGGTTTCAGTTCGAATCTCAGGTGAGGCATAGATGTTTGTCTCACGGCACTGGCTCTCGCCCTTCCCTGGAACCAATGTCCGTAAATTAGAGGTGGGCGACTACTTATAGCCCATTGAGTTGCTCACGGTTGTAGTTAAACCATCAAAATACAAAGAACAAAAAAAAATACGATCCAGAGAACTGATTAAAAATACTGTTGCTCCTCCGCAATTTTAGTTACTGCCTCCAGGGAAGGAAGAAAATGTGAATTTGTAATTATAAAATCTCAGATTTATGAATTTCAATTACAGGAAAAATTAAAGACACAGAGATTTTCTCGAGAGAAAGAACTTTTTCGTGAAATCTGATGAATTAAAAGGAAATTAAAGAAAAGGTACCTACTCTTACCATAAATACTGTTACAAAGTATTCAGTGAAATAACAAAAGAAATTTAAAGATATTTCAATATACCTGTAACATGACGTAAGAGTACACTTGTGAATGCATAGCACCAATGGCGTCCTTTTGCCTTCACACAGTCCTTCAGTTTCTGTGGCCACTCATCAATAGCTTTACGAAGGGTCTCGACGAGGAAAGCTGTTACTGCCCACACCAAAGAGCATTTGAGAATCTCAATACTGCTGTATCTCCTTCTGCGGGCCATGTCCTACAGTGTGGTCCACAACTTGTAGTCCAATGGGTTCAGTTCTGGGCTGCTTGGAGGCCAATCAGCTGGAGAAATGAAGTCTGGCAAATTCGCCTGAAGACACTAATGGGTTGACTTTGCCTTGTGGGCAGGTGCGGAATCCTGCTGAAAGCTCCACTGTCGGTTTTGGAAGACGGTTTGACTCACATTTTTGACCACTGGCTCCAAATGCCTGTCCTGGTAGCCTTTGGTGGATGTTTTCACTGCTTTCTCACAGAAATGGAGCTCCGTGGTACCCTCGTAGGAGACTCCCCACCAAACCATGACAGAAGGTTTGGTGGGGAGTCTCCTACAGGGTACCAAGGGCAGGTGCGGAATCCTGCTGAAAGCTTCACTGTCGATTTTGGAAGAGGGTGTGACTCACATTTTTGGCCACTGGCTCCAAAAGCCTGTCCAGGTAGCCTTTGGTGGATGTTTTCACTCCTTTCTCACAGAAATGGAGCTCCGTGGTACCCTCGTAGGAGACTCCCCACCAAACCATGACAGAAGGTTTGGTGGGGAGTCTCCTACAGGGTACCAAGGGCAGGTGCGGAATCCTGCTGAAAGCTTCACTGTCGATTTTGGAAGAGGGTGTGACTCACATTTTTGGCCACTGGCTCCAAAAGCCTGTCCAGGTAGCCTTTGGTGGATGTTTTCACTCCTTTCTCACAGAAATGGAGCTCCGTGGCACCCTCGTAGGACACTCCCCACCAAAATATGACAGAAGGTTTGGTGGGGATTTTCCTACAGGGTACTACGGGCAGGTGCGGAATTCTACTGAAAGCTTCACTGCCGGTTTTGGAAGAAGGTGTGACTCACATTTTTGACCACTGGCTCCAAAACCCTGTCCTGGTAGGCTTTGGTGGATGTTTTCACTCCTTTCTCACAGAAATGGAGCTCCGTGGTACCGTCCTAAGAGACTCCCCACCAAACCATGACAGAAGCAGATGATGACTCCTCATAATCCTTGGAGCTTTTTTCTTAACTTCTCCTGAGGTCGACGCATACATACTTCTTGTCCTTTTGGCGGTTGAAAGCCTCTTCAATAGTGAAAATGTTTCCATCAGAGAAAAGGATCTGTCTGTAGCGATTGTGTGCGCAACGCTGTAGCAAACGTTTCGCTTTTAGCGCCCTCTGGTGCTTCAGTTGTGGGGAGAGGAAGTGTCCTGTACGCCGCCGGTAAGCTCTCACACTTAGGTCACTCCGCAACACACGTGACATCGACGTTCTTGAAATGTTCAGCTCACGAGCCATCACTGATTGTTTTCTGACAGAATTTCGTCGAATACGGGCTGCCATGGCTTTTACTAGGCAAGCAGTCCTCACGGTACACGGCCGAACCTTTCTGGGGCGGTCAGCGACGGTCCCAGTCCCACGGAACCTTTTTGTGGTCCGGTAGAGAAAAATTCGGCTGATTTTCAGCTTTTGCAGCATGTTGAAAATCTCGAAAGCTGATTTTCCAACTCTGTGCAGCGCTATTACAGCAACACGATTCTCATAATCTCCCCACTCCATGGCAAGTACTTCACGAAACATGTTATCTCCTCTGTGAGTGAACGCACAATGTTTCACTAGCTGATTAATGCCTCCTGGTTGGTGGGTGACGTTGCTCACCGGTTGCACGCCATCTGCACTGTTAAAAATTGGTACTTAGAAATAAGCAAAATTAACTCATTTTTGAGTATATTCTGGGCTTATAATAGAGTACTTGTGTCTCATTTTTGGAAAAGACACGTACTCATTTTTGAGTACATACAGGGAATCAAGTGCGAGTATATTTGGTATTGAGTATATTCTGGGGTTATAATAGAGCACTCGTGTCTCATTTTTGGAAAAGACACGTACTCATTTTTGAGTACATACAGGGAATCAATTGTGAGTATATCTGGTATTGAGTACATTCTGGGCTTATAATAGAGTACTTGTGTCTCATTTTTGGAAAAGGCACGTACTGATTTTTGAGTACATTCAGGGAATCAAGTGTGAGTATATCTGGTATTGAGTACATTCTGTGGTTATAATAGAGTACTTGTGTCTCATTTTTGGAAAAGACACGTACTCATTTTTGAGTACATACAGGGAATCAAGTGTGAATATATTTGATATTTCTAATGTGAAATATATGTACTGAAAAAATCCATATATTTCAAATATCTGCTCTAACTTCATTCAGTTTCTGTGCCCTTCGGACAGGGCACAGAAACAGATGGAAGTTAGAGTTCTGACAGGATAGTTTGTAAGTGAGAGAGAGCACACTAGATGACGCCACCGTACAAGCATACGATTTTACATATAGAAGGCAGGGAGAAATTAGGGGGAGGGCTTAGGAAAGAACACTTTTATATGTAACCGGGGATTCCTACCCGTGGGCCGTCACTTAACGTGCTCGTTCGATGCACGGCGGATATTCAGCGATTGTTAGAAATTCACACCACCACGGAGAGGCCCCAGTTTCAAGCCTGGGGGCCCTCCATCAGTAGTCTGAATCTCTGACCACTAAACCATCCGCGGCTCAATTTCAAATTTGGAATACGTGTACTCCATACATACTAATTTATTCATAGAATCAACTGGAAGCATATTATTCGATGCCATATCTGTGATAATAGATATACTCGTTGTCACATGCTGGGCAAATGGACCGCACAATTTTATGACAAATGTAGTGATGAAGTGGCAATATATTATTTATGAGAATGACACAAATATAGTTTATGTAAAAACTTATACAAACATACTTTATGCATAATTAAATTACTTGTGATCAGTGACTTTGTTGTGCTAATTATTTATGTGTATCACTTTACCCATTAATTAAACAATTTCTCTTGAAATCTATAATATCTAAAGTGAAGTAATGCGAGATTATATTGATATTTATTGACGCAGTTATTTGTAAGTACGTATGGTTACTTATATTTCAGCATGTCATGCACTCGTTTACGATACGATTGTATACTTAAAAAAACCCGAGTAGGTTCAGGTTCTCATTTTTAAGCAGATTTTTTTAACAGTGTGTCGAACATTTATAACAGTATTTATGCTAACACTGGGTATTATGCAGTCGTGAAAGCGCAGATCAACACTATGTGGATTCATTTACATACAGTGTTTGATATTTTAATCGAATTCTCTTATTTAAAAGAAGGGTATAACGTTTAAGCTTTAGATAGCTTATGGCTTATAACGTTCTACGTGATATGACGTGCATGACGCACTACTGAAATAACGTATGAGGCAACTCGAAATGAAGCAGAGATGAGTCTGCCGACGTAATGAGAAAAGCCACCACGGAATAAGGAAATGTGGGTTCGAATTCCACCATCGGCAAAGAAAAGTTGCTGGCGTAACTTCACCTCCGTTTGTATCTAAATGTCAAGTAACTGCTGAAGGCCAGAGAAAATAATCAGTGTAAGAGACTTACGCAGCAATTCCGAAGTCTTTACTCTTCCACTCACTGAAACGTCGAAGATAATCCACTTATGCAACGTGATTCTCACTCAAGAAACGCTTATAGTGTAGTAATTCCGTTTATTCATTGGTGTAATACGCATGAAGGTTTCATCAAGATGTCGCACTCCACTGGGAGGCTTTTCAAGGCAATGTTAGACATAAATTGCAGGGAATTAGAAGAACACGTAAGAAACAAATATGTTTTTTTTTTTTTTTTTTTTGAAAATTAACGCGGGTGACATCGTGTAGTATTACGTAAATTTTTATCACAAAATTATACGGCGTGCTACGATGTGTGTCCATCGTTCAATAACGCGTGTCAAACCATTGGCAGTTTGATAGGACCATATCATTGCGTACTAGTTTGATAGAGAGGATTTCGACTGTTTCCCTGATGGTAGTATGTTTGAAGTTCGTGTAAGAGGCAATTCTTCTAATATTATTCCATATAAGGAACGGCCCGAGGAATGCATGACTTCTCTGGCGAGGGCTGTATTCTGCATGACTTGCTTGACACTTAGCATGTGTTCTATACATCTAGTATCTAAGGATCGCTTTGTCATTCCCATATACACTATACTGACAAAAGTCCCCGGACACTCCTTCAAAAGCAAATGAATGGATCCGCTGAGTTGTTAAGATGCGCGGTACAGCTGGAAACGGTATAAAAACAAGCCTGAAGCTGACCGCGATCATATCGCACTGTGAGGTTGAGTGAAAATGTCGCCGAGGGAGAGAACTGACTTTGAGACAGGAAAGATTGTTGGGTGTTATATTAACGGGTTCTCCATAAGAGAAACCGAGAGGCGTTTAAACATGCCCAAGTCAACTGTTTAGGATGTACTGAATAAGTGGAAGATATATGGCGTGCCTGAAGCAGAAAAACGTACCGGCAGACCAAAGAATATCAGTGATAGAGGACGTCGAAGCCTCAGGAGAGTCGTTACAGCTAATCGACGGAGTACTATACAAGACCTCAGTGTAGAGGTGAGTAAAAATGCTGGAACCTCGGTATGTAAACGCTCCATTCGTAGAAAACTTCATTTCATGGGTTACCGTGGTCGTATGGCTGCTCATAAGCCTTTCGTCTCTACTCGGAATGCTACTCGTCGTTTAGCATGGTGTAAAGAACATTTAGCGTGGACTGTAGATCAATGGAAACGGGTCCTATGGACTGATGAATCCAGATACACAATTCATCCGTCTGAGGGCCGTGTGTGGGTATGGCGGCAGCCGGGGTAACGCTATTTATCACAGTGTATTGCTCCTACGGTCAAGTTTGGAGCTGGCAATGTACTCGAGTGGGAGTGTTTTTCATGGTATGGTCCCTGCCCATTGGTTATAGAGAACAAACCTGTTAACCAGCACGTCTACCTCGATATTCTGGACAATTGTGCCCTACCATCTCTGTGGCAATACTATGGAACCGAGCCTTATTGGTACCAGCAGGATAATGCACCGAGCCATAAAGCAAGGACTGTTACGGCGTGGTTTGACGATAATTCAGAATCGTATGTGGACTGGCCAGCACAGAGCCCTGATATAGAGCACCTATGGGATGAATTAGAGCTCCGCATAAAAAGTTTGGAACCAAGGCCTACTACTAAGCAACAGTTAGCGGCAGCATTATGTACTGAATGGGAGCGCATACCTATCGCTGTGCTCCAAAACTATCGCTGTGCTCCAAACATGTCTTTCAAGACATGTCTTGAAGGATCAGTGCATGCATTAAGGCCAAAGGTGAACCGACACCGTACTAATGTATGTCAATAAATGCTATGTTGTGTTTCTCTTCTAGGTGTTCGGTGACTTTTGTCAATATAGTGTATATCTCTTCTGTGTTAGGATACACCAACGGTATAGCTTACACATCCTGCTTTTTTTCTCACACTGTCTTTACTTGCAGTTTGATATTATATGTGATAACGGAGTCCGTGATTTCATTGTCATCGAGATGTTGCACCTACGTACTAAATGCTTTAAATAATATGTAAGGCCTATGACATATATGATGGATCCTGCGTATTTCATTGTCTTACTAGTTGAAATAACGTAACGTTATTCACAGGTCTCCACACAGAATTCACTTGTAAGACAGCAATAGTTAATCACATGTACCTGAACAGGGTTTACATCAAAATTTTAAAATATACTCGTAATCTCTCGACATATCTACAACTCCACGCTTCTACATTCAACGCTGTTATTTTTACCTTTCCCTGACTCACTGTCAATGTTGTCGAATTGCAAAAACTGTTCGAGAAAGTAATGTGTTGTTCAGCGAGAAAACCTTTAACCAAGAAGTAAATTAATTTACATAAGATGAACAAAGAAACTAAAAAGTAAAAGTTAAATAGAGGTATGTGCCGCAAGGGTAAATACCCACCTGCGTCTGGGGTTAGAAAGAATCCCCCGTCCGCTGTTTAGAGCGTCTGACTTCAGCGAAGGGAAAGAGTTAGGGAAAATACCATAAACATGCCATGAACAGGATTCTAATAAAAGCCCAACCCTTCCCATAAACACTCGACAGGATTCTTTCTAACCGGAATTTGGAGCTATAATCTGTAGAAAAGCGAATATTAGTCAGTGGTAAACGGTTTGTTTTGAGGGAACGCAATATTTAAGGAGACTGGGCGGATTCTTTCTCTGTCTCTCACAACACACATACACATTTCATACGTCTGTGTTCTGTTACATGCACATAAATGAAAAAAAAAGAATATGACAATGAATAAAAACTGATCCTTAATAAATTTATAATTCAGTTAAAAATGTTTATATCACGAACAGCAGGTTACACGTCAGCAGGAGGAGTTTCATTTTCTGAATTGCGCAGCTGAAAAATAGTGAAAACATATGGAATTCACTAATTGTTTTCCTACATAAGTACGTAATAATTACCATAATAACAAGCATGTTCAATTCATCGACGTTATGCAGTATCTAAAGGACAAAAGCTAGTTAAACCCCGGTAATTTAAACTGAAGAAGATTACCCCAGAGAGTGTTAATTTCTAGGTTTAAGTTACCAAAGAAACCGCTGCTGTTTGGCCCTACTTTAAGCTGGTTCCACCTATAATCTCTATCTTATATTTCCAATGGTAAAACTTCTTTACATATTTTCTTCGCAATTAATGTATTCCCTAGGATGAAAATTTGCACATCGATAAAACTAACTTTAAGTTGTAACATGGGATACTTAATGCTTTGCTAAAACATAACCATAATTATATTAAAAATCAATCATTTTTCCTTGAGTAATGTTCAGACCAGTTAATAGATGGCGCGACTTGTACATTGATGTCGTCAGTAGACAAACAAATGTTTGATTGCTTAGTTATGGTTATGTTTTAGCGAGTATTAGGTATCTTATGCTATAACTTAAAGTTAGTTTTATCGATGTGCAAATTTTCGTCCTTGGGAATACGTTAATTGCGAAGAAAATATGTAAAGAAGTTTTACCATTGGAAGTATAAGGCAGAGATTTGAGGTGGGTCGCAGGTGGCCTAGTGGTCAGCGTTCGTGACTGCCATGGAGATAACCTCAGGTTCGATCCTGGGCAGGTACGAACGTTCGAAGCACTAAATGCCCGCCGTGCGTCGGATGGGCAAGTTAAGCCGTCGGGCCAAGGATACTGGCCCCGCGGTAATAAATAAGGGCGTCTTCTAGCTCATTTCCTTGTGACTTTCCTATCGGGCACTCTAACCCAATTCTTCTAGCTTCCTATTTCTAAGGGTTGTTTAAGACCTGGGGTCAGACACTCCCTTCTTAAAATCCTCTACATATGATCTGATCTGATCTGGAACCACCTTAAACAATTTAAAGATGCCATCTCTTCTTGAAGCCATCTTGGTCAGTTGCTATGTATGAAATTGTTACTGTGGATGAATTTCAATTTGGTATCTTAAAGCCATCAAGTTTAGTAGACTGTATTAACCTTGTTATAAATCAAGGCTGCAATATTACAAGTTCAACATTTCGCGCTGCAGATACTAAATGATACGAAAGCAAAACAGTCGAATGCGAGTATCCTCTCTGACTCCGGGCGTTTAGGTAAGAGTCCGAAGGACAAAATTTGTTGTCTCGGGTCAAAAGCTCTGAAAACTGCAAAATCAGAGACAAAATTCTCAAATGTAAAAATCTTACACAAAGTACAAATAGAATTCATAGATATAAAGTTCGAGCCGAAATTTCCACGGTATAATTCTGCTGCACATTTTTTTTTCAAACATTGTGTACTTTACCACTATTTAGGGCGAACACCGTTCCCCACAGTTGCCACCCACTTTCACCACTGGTATGAGTGAGCGTAGGCACCCATATAGGGTGACAAAAAGGGTGACATGCCCTTGCCTGGAAATCTGATAACGCCATTTCAGTTTAGGGGAGGAATTCAAAGTTCTTTGCGAAAACACGAGTTGTAATTGCCAATTTTTCTGTATGTGTATGTATCTGTTCAGTTAAAACAGTCAAAACGTTGGGAATTTACAGCCGATGTAGAAATTTACAAACGAAAGTAATAATATTGAAATTTCCTATTGCATGTTGGAACACGTCGTATTACGTACGACATGGAAATGCATGAAGGGCAAAGAAATAGAAATTACACCGATGAATCGTTACATTATGACCACCTACCTAATAAGCTGTAGGACCCCCTTTAGCCCGCAAAACTCCGCCCACTGAGCGAGGCATTGATTCGATGAGGTGGCGATAGGCATCCTGGAGTATCTGGTACCATAATGTCAACAGCAGGTCTTCCAGTTCCCGTACATTTCAGGTTGGTGGTGGTATAGCGCGAACCCGCTTTTCCACGTCGAACCACAGATTTTGGATTGGGTTCATGTCAGGTGAATTTGGAATCCAGGGCATTAACTGAAAGTCCCCAGCATGTTCCTCGGACCACTCTTTGACTATTCTGGCAGTGTGGCATGGCGCATTATCCTGTTGGTAATGACCATCACCAGCAGGGAACACAGTTACCATGAATTGGTGAACTTGGTCCGCAACGATGTTCACATACCTGACAGCTGTCAGGAATTGTGCTATTAGGATAATGGGTTCTAAAGTGTACCAAGAAAACATCGCCCACACCATAATACCGCCACCCTATTTCCGCCCAACAGTGCATCCGGGTGCCATAGCCTCCGTTGGTAATCGGCGTATCTGCGCTTGGCTGTCTACGTGATGCACAAAGAATCTTGATTCGTCAGACCAAGCCACTTTCTTCCAGTCATATACGGTCCAATCTCGGTGATCTTGGGCCCATTTTATGCGTTGTTGGCGATGACTCGCAGTGAGCATGGGGACCCGGATGGGTCTTTGGCTACTCAGGCCCATTCGCAGAGGGCTGTGATGAACTGTGTGTTGCGATTCACGGCACTAATCACCACTGTTGTAGCTGCGGGTGATTTGTCGCACTATGACCCTGCGGTCGCTGTGAACAATACGCGACAGTCTCCGCTCCCCTCTGGCATCAATGAGCTGCGGACGACACACGGCTGGACGATGGTTCGTCGTTTAATCACTTTTGATTCGTACTCACTACAACGGCACGTGAGCAACCTACATGCCGCACCGTTTCCGAGATCGTAGTCCCGAGGCGCCGTTCCATCACAATTTGTCCTTTATCAAACTCCGATAAATCGGCAGCTTTTTCCATTCTGACTCCGAACACTCTACTAACCGAAAGCCGGTCCTCGGGTTGTTTATATACTTATCTGTGAACTTCACTTGCCCCACTGTTCGGTCTCCAAGCGCGGTAATTTCTCTAGGCTGGGGATGGTCATAATGTAATGGTTCATCGGTGTATATCATCTTCCGCAGCAGCCATTTGTTGCTTTACAAAAATCTCCCGAAGTTACTTCAAGAATTCTGTCGTGGGGGTGCTTTTCCCTTCTTGATGACCAATGAAGTGATTCCTATGATTTCGTGAAGTATGGGATACAAGGGTCTAAAACGCAACACTCAAACCAACAAAGAAATTTCCTTGTTGTCTCAACATGCTGTCCAATTGCATGTTGGAACACGTCCATCTCTTTTATGTAGTTTTGTGGATCTTCTGCGTTTCAAATCCAACTCTTTTATGTAGTTTTGTGGATCTTCTACTTTTCAAATCCAACTCTTTTATGTAGTTTTGTGGATCTTCTTCTGCTTTTCAAATCCAACTCTTTTATGTAGTTTTGTGGATCTTCTGCTTCTCAAATCCAACTCTTTTATGTAGTTTTGTGGATCTTCTGCTTTTCAAATCCAACTCTTTTATGTAGTTTTGTGGATCTTCTGCTTTTCAAATCCGACTCTTTTATGTAGTTTTGTGGATCTTCTTCTGCTTTTCAAATCCAACCCTTTTATGTAGTTTTGTGAATCTTCTGTTTTTCAAATCCAACTCTTTTATGCAGTTTTGTGGATCTTCTTCTTTTCAAATCCAACTCTTTTATGTAGTTTTGTGGATCTTCTTCTGCTTTTCAAATCCGACTCTTTTATGTAGTTTTGTGGATCTTCTTCTGCTTTTCAAATCCAACCCTTTTATGTAGTTTTGTGAATCTTCTGTTTTTCAAATCCAACTCTTTTATGTAGTTTTGTGAATCTTCTACTTTTCAAATCCAACTCTAGCCGCCCCGGTGGCGCAGTGGTCTAAGCGATGGCCTCTGATCATTCGTCCGAACGGGGTCCGGGTTGGAATCCCGGTGAGGCATGGATGTTGTGTTTGTCTTACGGCACTGGCTCTCTCCCTTTCCTGGAACCAGTGACCCTAAATTAGGGACGGGAGACTGCTTATAGCCCATTGAGTTGCTCACGGTGGTCGTTAAACCTTCAATAAAAAAATCCAACTCTTTTATGTAGTTTTGTGGATCTTCTGCTTTTCAACTAAATTTGTCGGAGTATAGTGAAGTTGGTTAGACAACAGTGGCAATTTGCTTATGGTGTTTGTATATGTTATTTTGTTTACACAATTCCAATTTGCCCCTCCTGAAAAGAGAACTACGGTACCCATGTTAATGAGTTTGAACGCTCAGGAGATGTTGTAATCTCAGTACTTGAGTACAGTGTCTCTGTGAAAGTATTTCAGAAACTGGGCTCTTAATGTGCGTCCAGCTTTAACACACTGGTCTACTACAGCAGTTTTGTAAGCCATTGCATTTCTCCAGAGACACTCAGTGACAAATTTATTAGGGACTGTTATTAGGTATTTATGAACATATTGATAAGAATCGAAATGCAGACAGAGTTTTAAAGTAATACTGCTACGAAAAATCTCACTGAGCGCCAGTGACAGGATTTCCCCCAAAATCTGTCTGTAAACCCAAAAAATTTAATACGAGTTACTGGTTAAATATGTAATATAGGTATATTATGAATTTCAAGCGTCTTCTGTTTGTGCGTGTGTGTTCAAGTTGGTAACCACAACACGTTTCCATCCTTGCCTTGAATTTTTAAAAACCCTAGTCTGCCGCGTCGGGGGCACACCCACACACACACACACACACACACACAACTGCAGAATAATCTAACATTAAACAGTAATCGCATTCAATTTCCAAAAGTTTATAGTACATGATAATATAAACACATGTTTTACGAAATGGTCAGGCATCCAATTTAAAATATTGTTTTGAGCATAAGAGATTCCTCTGAATAAGGCAATTATTAAATTACTAATTCGGTAGCTCACTCTTTTGAGTCATTTTTATTAAAATTCTGTTGTTTATATTGTTTCTCTCTCCTCTCTGTCTCATTTGTGTTCATGCTAATTTGTTTAGGAAGTCTCCTTGTGCTGATACTGTCAGTACTTATCCATGTGCTCTTGCATTACTGGTGGTGGAAAATTCCTGGAATAATTGCGTTACCGGATGAAGAGTACGATTACATTATAGGTAAGAAATTATGAAATTGCATTTAATTTTCTCGATGTAACGAAAATGGGTAAAGGAAGTAGCCAAAACCATTGTTGAAATCTTATTTTTGAATGTTGATGGCTAATTTCATTGTTATTCAACAATACGTTTTGTAAAACTATCACCAAGAACAATTTCTTCACGACGTTCTACATAAATGTAACAATATCTCTTCGCAGTCTGTCTAAATTATGAGAACCTCATGCGAAATGCGATAAAACCCATTACAAAAATGCATTTTCATGCTATGCATTTTTTCCGATAGTAGTAAAGTATGCGTCGTAGCAAAATTTGATTAGTCCGATAGTAGTAAAGTATGCGTCGTAGCAAAATTTGATAGTAGTAAAGTATGCGTCGTAGCAAAATCTCATATATATATGATATTAAACGTTGTTCAAGTATTTTTTTTAAGAAAAATACTTGAACAACGTTTAATAAAACGTAGAGGAAGAAGCCGTATTGAGAGAATCAATCACTAACTTCTATATAATGAGGAGGAGAACATATGCCAGTGTGATATTACACTGCTGGTAGAATTGAAGGAAATGGAAAAAATACATTCGTAACCAAAAATAATGACAATGGAAAAATCATATACTTTATACGTTTCAAGACATTGATTTTCCATGTCTTTTTATTTGAAACGCGTAAAAGACAGTCAAGAAAGTTAATTTGGATCTGAAGCAGAGGGCGCTTTATAAGAAAGACATATGCCAACATTGTTACCGAAGAGAAACAAGATGTTATAGCTTCCATGTATGATATTTCTGCTAATCATTGACTCCATGTGCCCCTATAATGGGAGGAGTATCTACGTAAGATATATAGCATGCGGCGCTCAAAATAATAATAATAATAATAATAATAATAAAGTAAATAAATAAAGGCTAAGGCCGAGTCGCAGAAATCTTCAGATACTTCAAGCAAACCTTTCTTGCACATTGAGCGTATATGATTCACATTGTCTTCATGGAAATCAACGATAGTTTTAAAAGAAGTTTACATTAATTTGGACGATTAAGACGGTTTTAATACAATTCTACAGCTTTGTTTAATTTATCTGACAATATTCTTTTAAAAGTCACTACGCTGTGGAGTAGCTTTTTCTTTAACTTAATCTGTTGATTATCCACTAAAATGAACAACACTCAGCTTTGAAAATTTAATTTAATCCATCAGATTTTCAAGCAAATTTCTCTATTTTTTAATGCTATTTTTCCTCCTGTTATGCCTTTCACGGTTCATGATGTATAACATGCGTAGCATAATGATGAAACTGCATTTACTTTCTATTAAACACCAAAAAAAAAAACTCCAAATGGAATCTGGGGAAGTGAAAGCGTTGTTACCTCTATTCGTAATGAGGTAAAGATTTATTATTTTACTCAAGAATTCGAAATGACACTGGATTATTTCTTTGCCGCCCCGGTGGCGCAGTGGTCTAAGGCGCTGGCCTCTGATCATTCGTCCGTCTGGGGGTCCGGGTTCGAATCCCGGTGAGGCATGGATGTTGTGTTTGTCTTACGGCACTGGCTCTCTCCCTTCCTTGGAACCAGTGACCCTTAATTAGGGACGGGCGACTGCTTATAGCCCATTGAGTTGCTCACGGTGGTCGTTAAACCTCCAATCAAAAAAAAAAAAAAAATATATATATATTTCTTAATTATATGTATACCCCGCTTTCTGAAAGTTCGCTTTACGCTTCTTCGCATTTACGAAAGTCCTACATTAGTGTTTCTTTAACCGAATGAAATCCGAAGAGGATTTTCGCTTTTCGAAAAAAGACGAAAAGCGAAAATAGCGTTAAGCGTTTGTTTTGCAGCAAGCCGTTATAGAAGCAGAACGCACCCTCAGCTCCTTCCCCGCCAACTACACTCACCATCATGACGCCATAGCTTTGAACTGTGTCTGTGTTCATCTGTGCTTTATCTCAATTTATTTTGTGAATCCGTTTGCAAGATGTGTCCAAAGGCATCAGAAGAGCCCAAAAGAATTCGTAAAGGTCTTAATGTAAAATTGGACGCAATTAAGCGTTTCGATCGTCGTGAACGAAATAAAGACATTGTTGGTGCGTTGAACTTGCCCGTCCACCATTCGTACTATTTACATGCAGAGAGAAAGAACCTTGAAAGCTGTCGTAATTACTCTCGATCCTGTTAGTTGAAAAGTGGTCTCTTTTAGTTGGAATCCAGTAGTGGATGAAATGTGTATTTATCAATATGTTGTGTATATATCATATTATTCTTGCTTTTGCTATACCGGGTGATTCAAAAATTCGGTACAAAAGTAAAATGCCATTAAAAAAGATCTATGGGTCGGAGAGACATGCCGTTTGCAGATTAATATTCACCGAGGTACGAGATTTTGTGCGGCATCAAGAAAAAAAAAGTTAAAAAACTCGTCAATAGAGACCGCTGCTGCAGAGAATGCTACATAAGTGACGTTTGCACACTACTCGTACAAAGCAACGTTACGTTGAGACATAAAAGCAATTACGGAGAAATGCAGTCCCATTTTCGATCTGCGAAAACAATAATGTTTCGTGCTGTCATTCTGATTCCAAAACTACACGGTTTTATTAAGCTAATAATTTGCATATAACGTGAAATCAGGCGTGCTTAGGTCAACGTTTAGCGCCGATCGTCTATTGAGCAAGCATAGTGCACACGAATGGCCTCCTAGATCTCCAGATCTCACACACGCTGATTTTTGGTTGTGGGGCTACTTGAAATCCCGTGTCTATAGAGGTAATCCCCACACCTTATCATCGCTGGAAGACGCCATACTGCAGGAGGTATCAGCCATTCTCGTTGACATGTCATGTTGTTCAATGCTGTAGCAGGCGTAATACTACAACTGCACGCAGCACTGGAATGTGGTGGTGGTGACATTGAGCACTTGCATCTGTAGATTATGCTGAAATAAAGAAAGTTTCGCTAATTTAACGTAGATCGCATTTCCCAATTCTCACCTTTAGTTGTTTTCTCTGCAGCAGCGCCTTCTGTTGTCAAGATTTTGAACTATTTTTCTTTTTTCTTGATGCCATACGAAATCCCTTACCTCGGAGAATATTAATCTGCAAACAGCATGTATCTCCGACCGATAGATCTTTTTTAATCGCATTTTACTTTAGCGCCGAATTTTTTAATCACCCTGTCTGTTAGTGTTATTTGGTAGGATTTTTTGGGGGCCAGGGAACGCTCAAAAACTTTTCCCGTATAAATTAATGTTAATCGCTTCTTCGCTCTACTCCATTTCGGCTCAAGAAAAGTTTCATAGAAACGCTCTACTTTCGGGGAAAACCTGTATACACATTTCACAAAATTAAGGTGACACCAAGGAAATATAGTACAACGTACTTAATTTACGACTTAATGAAACTACAAAAATGTACAGTAATGTACATTAAACTAAAAATGTATTAGGAACACCGACCTAATACCGTGTTGGGCCGCTTTAGGCCTTCAAAACTAGCTCAATACGATTTGTCATAGGTTTAACGAGATGCTGATATCGTTCTACAGGAGTGTTTAGCCAAGCGGTTGTGATGGCGCCTGTCAACTGCCGAATGCTTACAGAATCCCTGTACGGATGGCTTTCTCATTCTCATCCCACATTTGCTCAACTGGATTAAGATATGGAGACCGCTGGGAACATTTTACCTCTTTTGAGGTCACTTGTAGCATGATTCATTTTCCTTCAAGAAGTAGTCTTCTCCATCAGGAAACACCATGCAAATGTACGAGTGTGCCTGGTCCGCAGTGAGTCCTAAGATACCTTGTGGCATCCAAATGCTGTTCCTGAGGAATTAAGGAACCCAATACCAGCCATAAAAACAGACCCCAAACCATTACACCGCCTCCACCATCTTGAACGTATGAGTATAAAAAAAATAAGTTTTCTCATAGTTTTTTATTGAACAATGAGAATGGCTTGGGGTCTGTTTTTAAAAAAAGTATAATTTCCGAAATATATACATTTCCGTTATTTTTCCACGTAATCTCCAAGTTTTGGAAAACATTTGTTGGAAAGAGAAACCAGTTTTTCAATACCGAGAAAGTGAAAGTTCACGAAGACATGTTTTCACAGCTTTTTTGACTTCATCGTCATTTGTAAAATGCTCCTCCACCCCCTCCCCCAAGGAAGGCCTTTTTTTTCATTTTGGTAAACACTTGATAATCGCAGGGGCTAAATCAGGATTGTATGGGGATGCGGCCGCACTTGAAATTGCAAAGAAGCTCCTGCGTGGCTGCAGCTTTGTGTGGGGTTGGGTTGTCGTGCAACAAAATGATTCCTTTCCACAGTTTTCCTCGTTTGCATTCGATCCTCTATTGCTTTCGTTAACTTCTTCAATGTCTCATAGTACATTGCAGCGTTTATCATACTCCCTTTTGCCATAAACTCGCAATAATAAAATACCGTTGCCATCACATTTCCAGCAAACGGCACGACTTTAAATTTTTTTAGTTGGTGAGCTGGGGTGTTTCCACACCATGGATGCCAATTTGCTCTCTGGTGCGAGGTGATGCACCCCAGTCTCAATGCCGGTGGCCGCCCCGGTGGCGCAGTGGTCTAAGCGATGGCCTCTGATCATTCGTCCGAAAGGGGTCCGGGTTCGAATCCCGGTGAGGCATGGATGTTGTGTTTGTCTTACGGCACTGGTTCTCTCCCTTCCCTGGAACCAGTGACCCTAAATTAGGGACGGGCGACTGCTTCTAGCCCATTGAGTTGCTCACGGTGGTCGTTAAACCTCCAATCAAAAAAAAAAAAAAAAATGCCGGTGACGTGCGAATAGCGTTGCAAGAACGCAAGACTGGACACAAATTGCTGATTTCTCTGCTGTTCCGCTAAAGATCGTGGAACCCATCTTGCGCACACTTCTTTAAATGCAGCTGCTTCTGAACGATAGCGCGTACACTACCATATGACACGCCCAAATCTTCGACAGTTTCATGAATTTTAATGCGGTGGTTATTCATAATCAATTCCTTGATGCTTGAAATGTGATCAACGGTCGTTGAAGAAGGTCTGTCTCTGCCCGGTTCATCTGTCAAATCCGCACGTCCTTCTTCGAACTGCTTACACCATTTTCCAATCGCCTGGCGAGACATTGCCAGGAGATTGAAAATTGATCGTAAAGTGTTGGCTGTTATGCCTCTTCTCCATAAACAGCTGACACTTCACGGTGGATTTCAGTTAGATTCAAACGTTTTGCCCATACTCTTCCGCGAACTTCTAATTTCGAGTAAAACTCCAGCTGCTGCTACATAACAAACGATCGTTAACAAATAAATTACGCAGCACAATTGTGCTACACTTCTTCCACAGGCAGATGACGAGACGTATGACGTCATTCTGCAGCCGCGCTCTTTACTTCTTTCCATTTCCGATAGTCGCCGCTATGGGAAATTTATTTTTTCATACTCCCTCGTATCAAAATTATTGCACGAGGGCGTGCAATTAACCAGCTTCCTCAGGTTCATTGCACGCTCTTGTGCAATTAACCTGAGGAAGCTGGGATCCATAGTTTTGTACTGTTGACGTTATAATCTGGCCTGCATGTCGGCGTGCAATAAATGAAAACATGATTAATCAGGCCAGGAAACCTCCTTCCAGTTCTCGACAGGTCCATTTTTGGTGCTCCCGTGCCAACAGATGAGTTTGTCTGTTTATTGCAGAGACGAGTAGTAGATGGAGTGGACATTTCTTGTTTCTGCTCATCTGCAGCGATGCGCAGTAGGCTGCACTGAAATTCTGTTCTTGACTCTGTTTTCTTGTACTGCGTGGGTACTTGAACTCAATGCAGCTCGACTGTTCTCTCTTACAATACTTTTCAACTGTCACTCACCTCAAATTTCGATCGGTCATTTCCGTCCATAAGAGGACCGCTGACCGCTTGTTTCGTTGTTTATACCCCAATGGTTTTACACCGTTGATACATTTGTTCTTGCACAGCCTAGAAGGTTTGCCGTTTCTGAGATACACGCACCGATCCGCCCACTATCATGCTTCTTTCAAAGACGCTGAAATCGCGAGTCTTTCCCATATTTCCGCTGTCTACTTTCCATACATCTCTGAATTCTTAGCTTTTTATAAAGACATCTCGACATCATAGTCAGTGACGCACTCAGCGGGAGGGCCTAGAAGCCTGAGCACTCCCAATGAGGTATCACTTGGTCCTTCGTTCTTTGTTATTGGATGCTTATTTTTAAATATATTTGTATATGCTTGTAAATATATATTTTACGAATCATTGGAAGCGCACTTTATTATGGCAGAAATGTTTTCACCGCTTCCCTAATATTTTAGATGTTTTCTCCGGAATATTTTTATTTGCGTCATCAATAATTTTTTTTTGATTGGAGGTTTAACGACCACCGTGAGCAACTCAATGGGATATAAGCAGTCGCCCGTCCCTAATTTAGGGTCACTGGTTCCAATGAAGGGAGAGAGCCAGTGCCGTAAGACAAACACAACATCCATGCCTCGCCAGGATTCGAACCCGGACCCCTTTCGGACGAATGAGCAGAGGCCATCGCTTAGACCACTAGGCCACCATGGCGGCCATCAATAATTTTGGCCACCCCGATAAAGAAACCCTGCGAGCGTAACAGTATAAATGATGATGGTACGTGTCTGATGGCTGCTAGGTGTTCCTAATAATTTGCCACTTCAATGTATGCGATCTGTAGTTGTTAATATACACTCTACGTCAAAAACACAATTACACCCAGCAGGAAGCAACCGACAGGAACGAAACTTGGTGGGTAGGTTTGACATCGTGAGACATGAAAATGATTAAAGAATCACGCTCGGCCGTGCATGCGACGCAAGCAAGGATGGGTCGCAGCGCTGTGCCTGACCGGCTATATAAGGTCGTCCCGTTGCGCGTGCTTGCCATTTCGACTCATGCTGTTGTGTTGGTTGCATCCCGTACAAGTGAAGTATGCTTCGGAAGAATGTTCGGAAGCAATACGAGCAGTTAGAGAAGCTCGTGAGAGGCCGCATCTACGGGCTTCGGGAAGCGGGATGGTCTTGTCGCCGTTTGCGGGCCTTACGGGTCATGCTGATATCACCATAGCGCTCTGTTGGCGGCAGTGGGTAGAACAAAGCACGCAGCAGCGACAGGAAGAGTGTGACCTAGACGAACCACGGAGGGAGAGGACCTACGGATTGTCTGACATGCGCGGAGTGACCCAACAGCCACGACTGCGGATATTCAGCGAGCAGTGGTGCCTGTCATGTATCGTCCGATTAGTGCCAGCACCATTGGCAGATGGCTGCACGGCGTAGGACTACACGCACGCAGACCGTTGCGACGACTGCCCTTAACACCATTGCATCGTCGCCAAAGACTGCAATGGTGTCGTGCCAGACTGTCATGGTGCCACTCATAATGGCAGCGGGTGATCTTCAGTGACGAGTCCCGCTTTTTTCTTGGAGGAGACGACCAACGAATCCGTGTGTAGAGACACTGTGGTGAAGGCCAAGATGAACGGTTTGTTGTCAAGCGTCACACGTCCAGAAGGGCTGGTGTCATGGTGTGGGGTGCAATAGCCTACGATGCCAGATCACCTTTGGTATTCATTACAGGCATTTTGACAGCCCAAAGTTACGTTTATGAGGTCCTGCAACCAGTGGCCCTTCCTTTTCTGAACGCTCATTCCGGGGCGATTTTCCAACAGGACAGCGCTCATCCGCATACTGCTGCTGTCTCGAGAGCTTGCCTTCAAGACCTTGACACTCTCCCATGGCCAGCCGCATCGCCAGACTTATCGCCGATTGAAAATGTGTGGGATGCCGTTGGACGCGCTATCCATACTCCACCTCCACTGCACAACCTGCAGGTACTGCGTGAGAAGATTCAAGCCGCATGGGATGGCTTATCGCAGGATACCGTTAGGAACCTGTACAACTTCGTGCCGAGACGTCTGGCATGCTGCAAGCAAACATGATATATATATCATCATCATCATTGTCAACCATTATCAATCCACCGCTGGACGAAGGTCTCTCCAAGTTTCTTCCACAACGGTCTGTCTTGTGCCAGTCTCTTCCATGCTACTCCCGCATACTTTCGAATTTCATATATATACATATACTGTATATGTGTAAGAATGTACTGGAGCACTCATCAAAGAGAAAAGGCTTTGTTTCATATGAATGTATCTAAAAAGTCATGGCTTGCATGACTTTTTTTATCATCCTTTATTCTGGTATGGCTACAAGTTTTGATCGAATTGCTCAAACGAGTAAGGTCATGATGTGTTTGTGGATCAAAACAAGTAATTTAACCTTTTGCTATGCGCACGATGACGAGTATTTCGTGCTCTAGGATATTTAAAAATCAATTATTTGCCTTAAATTACACTTCCTAATGCATGTGCCTTTCTTTACGTTCATTAGAACCATACTCGTTAAAGGCTTGCTGATTAAAGTAGTTAGTGTATTTTTGTTTGGTTTTTAAGTATTCCGTTGTGACCGTTCTCAGTGAAAGATGGAATAAGTAGGTTAAAAAAATTAAAGTGATTCACGTCACAGAAGAGCGTGTGACGTACCTGCCAGCAGGACGCACACGACATAAAGGCAGATAGCAATCAGAATGAACGTCTGCGTAGCTCAATTGGTAGAGTGACTTATTCCGGAGTAAGCGGGCTCGAGTTCGTATCCCGGCGTTGACCAAAAATGACGGAGAAATTTACTTCGTTATAATGGCGCCCGAACAATCCCGATGACCCGACTGTTCAAAATCTCGCAATGGTGTGATGTTATTTCCATACCGCGAGATAGGAAAAATCAGAGAATCTCTTCTCCAGCGCTTCGAAAAATAAATGTGTGTGACGTTGCATTCCACACACCGGATTGACTGGGAGTTCTCAAGTGCACGTTTTACAGTGGATGGCTGCCTGCAACGATTCATGGTCACGGCTGACCCGTGCCCTCTTTCGGGTGGGGGAGGGAGATGTGACGTACCTGCCAGCAGGAAGCACACGACATAAAGGCAGATAGCAAGCAGAATGAACGTCAGCTTAGCTCAATTGGTAGAGTGACTTATTCCGGAATAAGCGGACTCGGGTTCGTATCCCGGCGTAGACCAAAAATGACGGTGAAATTTCCATGCAGTCACATCCAGGGCCGGTTGCCCCGCGCCTTCAAGGGACCCGGCAGTTTAGGAAAAAAATCATTTTCGGTAGAAATTTTTGCAATTATTATTTTTTGTGAGTAAGTTTTGGGTGGGAGGTCCTTAAAAAGATGATTTAAGTTTTTTCCTCTTTCCAGTCTCCCCATTTTCGAATAGGTTATCGCCCCTCCGCCGTACGAATACAGAGATTTTCAGATTTCAAGTGATTATTGTAACTACCTTAATATTTTCCGCATTAACCAAATAGTAAATTAAATTTCATCGTTTTGTGGCCCTTACTTTTATATATTTAACAATTTGCGTGCGAAACAGATACTCAAATTTAAAGAAATAAAAAGAACAATACCAAAGTTAGTTTCCGGCTACTTGTGAAGGCCTTGGTTCAGGAACTTTAAAAACATTACTAGAAATTAAAAGAGATCATATATGAGCGCGTACAGAAGCTTAAAAAGTCACTAAATTGTCAGTTACACCACTTCTCAATAAAAAACAATTACTAAACATGTATCAGGTGAAAAAATGTTTTTACCAATTTATTTCAGAGGGATCCTTATTATTTCCTACTGAAAAATATGCGCAAAGCAAAACTATTCAGTAGCAGGTATATTTTTATCATTTTGTGAGGAAGTTTTTATAAGAATCACAATACAATTTCAATCCCACTCTACCCGGAAAGAAAATCGTAGATTTTAACACTTTTTACTCTCTCTCTCTCTCTCTCTCTCTGAACTTTCAATCTATAGTATGGTCTTTTTAGCACGTCTTTTGTAAAAAAAGATCGTGTTTATGTTACCGGTTTGTCCGTTCGTCCGTCCGTCTGTACCCACGATATCTCTGCAGCTATTAGTCGGATTTGAAAAATTATTTTTGCATTGGGAAACTTGAAATATACAAATGATGATCCTTTATTTCGTTTTTCTTTTTTTTTTACGATGTACACTTTCGCCGCTAGGGGGCGTAAATGCAGATGATGTCGAATTCAAAAATACGTTTTATTCCACATATTTGCTTCTAAACATCCGATTGAAAAAATAATTTTATGTTTCGATTCCATTTATGTCAAAGAGTATTTTAGATATAGTTACTTTTTCAAATTACGCATAGATTTTCCGCTAGGGGGCGTAAAAGTAAATTACATTTTTCCCGATAACTCTTCTTCTAAAACTCCGATTTGAAATTTTGAAATTTTTTTTTTAGGCGGATACACCTCCTGATGGGAAACCTTTTGCATATAATTTAAAATTTTCGGTAAAGAATAATTTAGCCACCAGGGGGCGTAAGTGTTCATTTTTGCTTCTGATGTATTTGCCATAAAATCTGAGCCTCTAAAATATCGATTGAAAAAATTCTTTCGTGGACTGATGCGACTCACATCGATAAACATTTTCGGAATATTTTCTTCCTAAAATATTCCACAGTTTCTCCGCCAGGGGCGTAGATATATATCCTATTTTTGTCAATATCTCTACTTCTAGGAGTCCGATTTGAAAAATTCCTTCTTTGTTGGATAGTGTTTCCAGTATGACATGTTTTTCATATAATTTCAAAATTTTCAAGTAATTCATAGGCTTTCCGCTAGTGGGCGTAGAGATAAATTTGCGTTTCCCCCTACATCTCTGCTTCTAAATCTCCGATTTGAAAAATTCTTTCTGCACCGGATACAGCTCCTGATGGGAAATCGTTTGCACATAATTTCTAATTTTTGTAAAAAATATTTTGGCCACCAGGAGGCGTAAATCTTAATTTCTGTTCGGCAGCAAAATATGAGCTTCTAAATCCTCGATTGAAAAAATTCGTCGTTTGTAGACCGATACTTTTCATGTCAACAAACCTTTTAGAAACATTTTCTTCTTAAAATAATGCATGGTTTCTACGCCAGGGGGCGTAGATGTATATCTTATTTTTGTTCTGAAATTTGAAGCAAATACTTGTTTGAAATAATAATATTGTCTTTATGATAGTTTTCGTTATGACGTATCACAGAGGTGAAGCACATGTCTAGACGAAAAAGTTACAGCAATAAATTCCGTCGGTGTAGCTTAATTGGGAAAGCATTCCGCTCTGACGTAGAGGGATGCGGATTCGTCGCTACACTGGCAAATTTGTGAATTTCACATCCTGTGTGTTCTTTACGGATATTTTTCACGTAACGACTTTATTAAAACATGAGATTTATTTCCTAGGGCAAGCAGTGAAATTTTGCTTCAGGGCCCGACAATGAAATTTCACACCGGGCTCCGAAAACATCCATCCGTCCCTAGCCACATTTTCAGAAAGCTTGATAATTGCCCCACTGTGAGGAGGGAAATGAACCCGCATTGCCGGAATTTCGTACGAGCGTGCTACCATTACCCCACTCGAGCCAGCTAATCTTCAGACCACTGAAGGTAAGCTATTGTAGCTCGGGAATCTGAACGATCTCGGGTTCGATTCCCGCTATTTTCAAGTTTTCTAAAGGGATGGCTGCACAGGGAACAGTGAAGATATAATACTTCTGTTCTGAAAATGACATTCAAATATGTCTACCAACTAGAGATATTAAGTACCATTTCTTCACGAAGTTTTGTTTATTAAATGTTATTGAAGTCTTACTTAATAATTACTTATAGTTTTGTTTCTTTAATCTTCTGAAAAAAAGAGAGAAAACACTGAAAATTATATATTGCAGAATTATTATCCAAGTTGTACTGCAAAGTAATCTGATTTCATGTAAATTAAACCATCATTTCTGGGTTCTAGTCGGAGCTGGAACCGCTGGAAGTGTCTTGGCTAGACGTTTGGCCACTGATGACAGGAACTGGAGTGTTTTGGTGGTGGAGGCAGGAGTGGAACCTCCATGGATAAGCTCCATCCCGTTGCTATCACCCGCAATGCAGAAAACTTCAGCTGACTGGGCGTACAAAACAGCACCCCAGCATTCGTCTCACTTTGGGATGAAGAACCATGTAAGTACACTTAAATTCCATCTTATTCTTAATATGAAGAAATGGAATCGAAATAGACTTTTATGATCCAAATGCACCTAATGCAGTGTAAAATTTTTTGAGAAAATTGTTAGTGTGTGTGTGTGTCTGCTGCTTGAAGATCTCTCCAAGGTTCTTCCACAACTGTCTGTCTTGAGCCAGTCTTCTCCATGTCACTACGGCATGCTTTCGAATTTCTTTCACCCAACTCCCACGTGGTTTTCTGGGTCTTTTCCTGACCCTTGGTATCCAGTCTAATACGTATTTCAATTGTCCATCGTTGGTCTGTTCTTCTAGCAATATGTTCAGCACATCGTCATTTCAGCCATCCTTGATCTCATGATGTCTTCCGTTTTTGTCATTTTCCTGAACCCTCCCAACAACGGTAACCTCCAAGCAACGGCAAGTTTCGGTTAGTATAGAACAGCGCCAGTAGGATTAACAATAAGGATAACCTCCAGTAAAGGAACCTCCGAACAGCTGTCAACGGACGCCCCAGTCAATCCTGAAGGAGATCTAACGCACATCTTACCCCTTAGATTTAATGTAGTTCCTTCTGTATTTCGGCGAGAGGGATAAGATAAAAACAAAGAATTTTGCTAAAAGAACCGTGCCTCGGGCAAGATGGGTTGAATTACGTTGGATATAACGGTGTGCGTAAATGAAAACAAAAGAGCTAAACATTAGTTCTGTGTGAAGCAAGGGTCCGTTTGTGTTTCATACACCTTCCAAGGACTGCGGGAGTGATTTCTGGTTCATGGAAAGTTGCTATTTGGCATCTTTTAGTTTGGTCCACGTGGGTTCTTTTTTTCTGGTGGGAGGGGAGAGTGACCAACCAATGGTCTATTAGTAGTAGCCCGTCCCTAATTTGGGGTCACTGACTCCAGAGAGGCGAGAGAGCTAGCGCCGTAAAACAAATACTACATCCATGCCTCACACTGGATTCGAACCTGGATCGATCTCGGACAAACCAGCAAAAACAGTCACAGTATTTGTCATTTTCTTGTAGGACTTCCGTCCACAGTGAGTAGAGTTTAGGTCCCAGCCACCTACAGCGAGATCGCCTTTTGGGCAGGACACAGAAACGGAAGAAATGAGAGCAAGTCTAGCGACTTTTGACAGAACAGTTTGTAGTGAGATTAGAGTACAGTAGATTGCGCCACCGTACAAGTACGATGTTGCACAAAGAGGGGTGAGAGAATTTCAGGGGGGGGGGGCATAGGAAAGGATACCCATTTAACCAGTGGGTCCAACCTGGGGGCCGTCACTTAACGTGCTCGTCCGATGCATGGCGGATATTCAGCGATTGTTAGTAAACCACACCATCTCTGAAAGATCAGCCCAGGTTCGAACCTGAGGACCTTGCATTGATAGCAAAAACAGTGTTGCTTAGCCAGCACTTATACCAATATTGGCGGCCAGCGTGCCAGTAGTTGCCCAGCACTATGTTGCCGCTGCCCAACCGTCAATAAAATGTCCCGGCGGCCACCACATGGGCCAGCAGTCCAGGCCAGCAGCTGGCCAACAGTTGGCACCCCCATCAGTTGTCATATGCCAGAACAGAGCCATCAGTTATCTACCACAGGCAGTGGCTGCCGCAAGAGGTCCTTAAGCGGTCCTGTAATCACGTGTCATAAATGATGGCAAGTCTAATGTGGTCCGCCAGTTTCCCGGCAGTGGAAGCCAACAGTCACGTGACGTAACTGATGGCTTGCCGAATCTTGCCCGCCAATTTCCCTGTAGTAGCCATAAAAAAGGTAACCGCAGTTTCCCAAAGCCACAACTACTTTTTTTACCCTCAACGAAACTTCGGCATGACGGCACGTCGCTGGGGAAATTTTCTTAAGTCCCGTAAAACACCCGTTCGGATCTGGCTGACATCGAATCGACGACGTTCTATGTGCGAAGGTGACTCTTTAGCCACTACACTGGTTTGCCACACACGAGCCTTTGCTTGAAGGTGCGTCTCTTTCCTGTGTGATGTGAAACGGAAGGGTTCTCTTTTTAATTTTACAATATTGCGAGGTTTTTTTCATAAAAGTCCGTTTCATATAATTCATAAATTTATTTTTTCAACCTAACGATTGTTTTTGTTTACCTTTAGGGAACTTCACTAATTTTCAACGACTGTACCAACCTAAAGAAGCTTTCCAAAGTTTTGTGCTGTCGTTGGGCTCTTCAAAGGCGATTGTTTAATTAATATATTTACCTGTTCATGTCACATTATGTTACATTTTTAACTTTGTATCTTTTCTTCTGCGGTCCGAAGCTACGTTTGTTCTAAAGAGGAAAGACTTTTTATTTTGCTTATCGTTATTTTTGGCAGCGAATTCCTCTAATCTTGTGTATTCAACCCTTGGATGAATACATTATATCTACATAGCGTTGCTTTTTTTTTTTTTTTTTTTTTTTCAAATACACTGCTGGCCACCCAATATGCAACACCAAGAAGGACACGAGATAGCAAAGCCAGATTTACTTAAAACATAACAACAGATACAAAGATGAAACGATTGAGCTTACAGGCCCGTGCGACTTGCGGAACAAGCATACATCAATAGTCATGTGGCCCCCATGGCTGGCAATAACGGCCGCTACACGCCGCCGCATCGAACGAAAGAGGCTTTGGATGTGGGCTTGGGGTATGTCGGTCCCGGCTGCATCCACACGTTGCTACAGTTCATCAGGCGTTGCCGCGGGTGGTGCTTACCGGGCCACTCGGTTGCAGATCAGCGACCAGACGTGTTCGATGGGCGTCATATCGGGAGAAGAGGCGGGCCACGGTAGCAGTGACACCTGGTGGGCCGTGAAGAATTGTTACACGATGCGTGCCACGTGTGGGCGCGCATTGTCCTGTTGAAACGTGGCCGCTGGCAGGTCATGCAGGTAAGGGAGGACTACAGGCTCTAAAACGTCGGAGATGTAGCGGTGGCTGTTGAGTGTACCGGCGATGCGTACTAGAGGGGTGCGGGTGTCATATCCAATTGCGCCCCAAACCATAACGCCAGGCAACGGACCGGTATGACGATGCATAATGCAGGCGTCATGCAGTCTCTCACCGCGGTGCCGCCACATGCGGATCCGACTATCGTGGTGTGCAGGCAGAAGCGGGATTCGTCGGAGAAGACAATGTCATGCCATTCCGTAGTCCAGGTGCGGGGTTCAATGGCCCACTGCCACCGCACTCGCCGGTGGTGTAACTTCAATGGTAATCGGAGCAATGGGCGCCGTGCGACAAGTCCCCGCTCCTGCAGACGACATTGAAAGGTACGTCCTGACACAGGTTGTTGCGCAACACACCCTAATTCCTGCGCTAACGTTCGTGATGTGGCAGTGCGAGCCGTCAATGCCCGCGGCTCAACATGCCGGTCCTCTCGTTCGGTGGTGTGTCACGGCTGCAGCAATCACTCACGTCGGTCCGTCCTTCCCTCCTGCACCCACCGAATCCACACTCGCCTCACTGTGGCGGGATGTCGTCCCACACGGGCGCCGATGTCTCGGTACGATATACCGCTGTCGTGGTAAGCCACTATTCGTTCTATGTCGAACTCCGAAACGTGCTGAAATGACTGCGGTATTCTGCGACGAGGCATCAGGAAGCTTCCCACGCACAGGTCCGGCAGCACAACACACTTTCACTACTTACACCCCGCCTTCTGTGCACCTTTCTTGTAGTGCTTCTCAGTGGCGTGGCGGGCGCTAATCGGATGCTTCCTTCTTCGTGTTACATTTTGGGTGGCCAGCAGTGTAATTGATAAATTTTGTACGCGCATAATTCTTATTTTTTTCCAACATAACGATTTTTTAATATCTTTCGGGGACTTTTGTTTGAAACGAAAGATTATGTTAAAGAGAAAGATTACACACAAATTATTTATTGTTGTTCATGGGAATGGATTAGGTGTGTTTCATGGCTGTCTGTTGTTTTTCTACGAAATGAATTTTTATAAATAAATGAGAGTAATTGACTATTTCTTACAGTTCATTAATAATTATGATATATATTTCTTCCGACGGTAATCTTTGTCGACGTGGCATTTCATTAGGAAATTAATTCGCTTTTCTACATATGGCTTTTTTTTAACATCCACTAAAATAACACGATGGCGATAACGTCGTCTCCAACTAACTGATGCCACGAGAGACACAGCACGCTTTGCTCTTGCGCATGCGCAGTCCCGTTGCTTTCACCTCTGTTGGGGTTGCTTCGGTGGCCAGCTAGCTTGAAGCCCCGTAATTCACGGCGATGCTTTAGGGCCATCAATGGCGACCAACTGATGGCGCTGCACCCAACGGACCTCTTCCGTGCAGTGACAGGTATATTTCAGCCAGCACTGGCCCATTACTGCCACCTGGTGGCCAGCAGTTCCCTAACAATTGTGTTTTTGCTGGGAAATGATCATACGCCAGCGCTTAGACCACTGCGCCACTGGAGAAGTCGCCAAGTGGGTTCTGTTGCTGGAGTGTTGCAAGCTAACTGTGCAGTTACACTTTACTGTCTAGCATTTTTCTTTTCTGTTTTTTTTTTCTTTCCTATAGCGCACAGCTTATCCCTAATATCTTAACTTGCTATTTCTAAGGACTGTTTAGCAGACGTCAGACACTGCTTTCCTAAAATCCTCTACACCGTATTTGATTTTTGTACTGAGTTTTATTCAGCATTAGGAGAAAGCACTGCATCCGTTTTCTTTGCGCTTAAACTTCATACATTTTATCTGCATTTGTACAAATGCAACGGACTAACAACGTTAAGTTAGGCCTAAGTTCCGAACAACCGTCCCCTCCAAACAACCTTCCCCTTTTTTCTGGTCCGAGCAATGACCGTTATATGGAGGTTTCACTCTAAATATATTATCAACAGCAATCACGATCCACTGCTGGATGAAGATCTCTCCAAGTCTCCTCTACAACTTTCTGTGTCTTGAGCCTCTTCCAAACCACTTCAGTATAGTTTTGAATTCTATCAGTCGCATCTGTCATGTGATCTTTTTTTAGGTCTCTTCCTCTCCCTTGATATCCACTCTAGTATCTCAGTTGTTCAACAGTGATCAGTTCTCCCAGAAAAATGCCTAACCCATTCCCTCTTGAGGGTCTTTACTTTGATTATTATGTCACCAACTCTTGTTATTTTCCTAACCTATGTGTTATTTTTCCTATCATCCTTTGTTACACCAAGCATGTACCTCTCCATACTTCTTTCAGTTGTTTTATGCCTCTGTATATCTTTTTTTATTAAGATCCATATCTCGAATACATAAGTAAGACTGGGAGTATGTATATATAAATTATATTGACAAAAGTCACCGGACACCCCTTCAAAAGCAAATGAACAGATCCACTGCGTTGTTAAGATGCGCGGTACAGCTGCAAACGGTATAAAAACAAGCCTGCAGCTGACCGCGATCATATCGCACTGTGAGGTTGAGTGAAAATGTCGCGGCGGGAGAGAACTGACTTTGAGAAAGGAAAGATTGTTGGGTGTTATATTAGTGGGTTGTTCATAAGAGAAACCGAGAGGCATTTAAACATACCCAAGTCAACTGTTTTGGATGTGCTGAATAAATGGAAGACACATGGCGTTCCTGAAGCAGCAAAACTTACTGGCAGACCAAAGAAAATCAGTGATAGAGGATGTCGAAGCCTCAGGAGAGTCGTTACAACTAATCTTCGGAGTACTGCACAAGACCTCAGTGTACAGGTGAGTAAAAATGCTGGAACCTCGGTATGTACACGTTCCATTCGCAGAGAACTTCATTCCATGGGTTACCGTGGTCGTGACTCCACTCATCTCCACTGGGAATGCTACTCGTCGTTTAGCATGGTGTAAAGAACATTTATCGTGGACCGTAGATCAATGGAAACGGATCCTATTTACTGATGAATCCAGATACACGTTAGATCAGTCTGATGGTCGTGTGCATGTATGGCGGCAGCCGGGAGAACGCTATTTACCACAGTGTACTGTTCCTACGGTCAAGTTTGGAGCTGGCAGTGTACTCGTGTGGGGTGTGTTTCGTGGTATGGTCCTGGCCTATTGGTTATCGTGGACAAACCTGTTAAATAGCACGTCTACCTCGATATTCTGGGCAATTATGCCCTACCAACTCTGTGGCAATACTATAGAACCGAGCTTTGTTGGTACCAGCAGGATAATGCACCGAGCCATAAAGCAAGGACTGTTGTGGCGGGATTTGACGTTAATTCCGTATCGTGTGTGGACTGGCCAGCACAGAGCTCTGATCTTAATCCCATAGAGCACCTATGGGAGGAATTAGAGCTCTGCATAAAAAGCCTGGAATCAAGGCCTACTACTAAGCAATAGTTAGCGGCAGCATTATGTACTGAATGGAAGCGCATACCTATCGCCGGGTTCCAAAACCTTGTCGAAAGCTTGTCTCGAAGGGTCAGTGATGCATTAAGGGCAAAGGTGGACCGACACCGTGCTAATGTATGTCAATATATGCTATGTTGTGTTTCTCTTCAAAACACAATGCTGGGGATTCACCAAAGATGGTAAGCAGTAACTGAACAAATAACTAGGAGGTGAATGAATAATTAATGCAGACAACTGATGGATTAGGAACATCAAACAGAAGTAATCGCTCTTTCCACGTTTTATAAGTAAGTCACGGAAAAATTCTCATCGGCCGCCATCGGGAATCGAGCCCAGAGTCTTTCAGTTACGCGCCGGGGCTCCAAGAAGCAACCTGCCAAGTGGCTTGGCAGTTAGACGTATGTGAGTCTGGAGGAATTCGAGACCGCTGTGGTGCAGTGGTAGCATGTTCGGCGCGTAACTGTAAGACCCTGGGTTTGATTCCCGTGGCGGCCGATGATAATTGTTCCGTGACTTACTTATAAAACGTGGAAAGAGCGATGACTTCTATTTGATGTTCGTAATCCACGTCAATTGTCTGTATTAATTATATACACCAAAAGTTAAATTAATATGCTTTACTGTAAGTTCGCCAGATTTACCAGTATACAGGCCTACTGCATTGTATAAAAAATGCAGTAGGCCTGTATAGATATTTGCAAGAATGATAAAAATTGGAGATTCTGCGTGACAGTTGGTTTACATGAAACCGAAAATTGTGTGTGGTTATCATTTTCTGTATTATGTTTTCGTAAATATTTCTTAAGCTAGCATTCCTTTCTGCTGAGGACATTTTCATTAGTAAGAATTTTTAACTTCCAGTTATTTACTTTTCTTTTCTTTTCTTTGCGTTTCATCAAAGGAATCTCATTGGCCGAGAGGAAAGGTTCTTGGAGGAAGCAGCACGATCAACTACCTAGTAAACCTATGGCCCTCAAAAGCTGACCTAGACTCTTGGGAGACCATGGGTTGTGAAGGATGGAATTCTGATGAAGTAAAACCCTACTTTGTCATGGCTGAAAGTTTCAAAAGGAAACAAGAACAAAACAATGGTTTGGAATTGTAAATTCTTATTTTTTTAACTTTCAAGTAAGGTACGCATTTTTACTTAAATCTTATCAGCTGAATAAGAGTTCGTGTGGTGTAACAAAAATATAACAAACATCAAATTCATCCACATATTGTTGGTTTTTTTTTTTTTTGTTTGTTTTTTTCACATTTAACGACCCCTATGAGCTGGGGATAACAGACACGTACGTTTATCTTGGACAGCAGATATCAAGTGAGGGTCACATTGATGAAGAAATTAATCGGCGTACAAAACTTGCCTGGAGAGCTTTTGGAAGAAACAGCATAATTTTCAAGAGCAATATGCCATTATGTCTTAAAAGAAAAGTGTTTGATCAATGCATCCTTCCAGTGCTTACGTATGGTGCAGAGACGTGGACCTTAACTAAAAGAGACATACAAAGGCTGCCGACAACTCAATGAGGCATGGAGAGGTGCATGCTTGGTGTAACCAGGAGAGATAAGAAGAGGAACTCGTGGATCCGAAAAATGACAAGAGTGGAAGACATCATGATCAGAGTTAAATCCCTGAAATGGCAATGGGCTGGACATACTGCCAGAAGGACAGACCATCGATGGACAGCCGAAATTTTAGATTGGATTCCAAGGGACAGGAAAAGACCCATAAGAAGACCACATGGAAGATGGGTGGATGAAATTCGAAAGTATGCGGGAGTGACATGTAGGAGACTGGCACAAGACAGACCGTTGTGGAGGAAACTTGGGGAGACCTTCGTCCAGCAGTGGATTGATAATGGTTGACCATGATGATGGTGAGCATCTAAGGTTATGAAGAGTCACCCGACACTAATTCCAGGGCCACTGATTCTAGGAAGACTCCAGTGTTTTCGCCGAAAACGTGCCGAATATGAAGAGGGCTTACTGACGAGACACATTTGTTCAATTGACTGACAGAGTGGCAAAGGATCCTCGATATCTGAGAGCTAGGTAACATCTTTCAAACAATTTCAACACGGCGTCTGGCGGTGCAATAGTCTAAGCGATGGCTTATGACCGTTCGTCCGAGATTGGCAGGGGTTCGAATCCCGAATGATGCATGGGTGGTCTGTTTGCCTTACTGCACTGGCTCTCTCCCTTCCCTACGGCCTAAATTAGGTACGGGTGACTGTTTTTTGCCCTTAAAATTACTCAAAGTTGTCATTAAACTTCCAGATAAAAAATAATTCAGCACGGGTGCAGCACAAAGTAAGCACAGTGAAATGTTGAGTGTCACAGAGCATGAAATGACGAGACGGGAAGTGAATGGGCCTAGATGCCAGACCATAGCACGTAAAACTCACCAGTTTCGTAGAGGGGCTGCTTGCATCCCTTTCACCAGGGCGACCTAGCTCGCGCCCCTTTCACCACTCCAACAGTGCGCCCTGCAAGCTACCATAAGCACATAGTCTTCGCGCAAACGATAAAAAGACTTGCGCATGGCATGGTACTACTGCCGAAACGCTCCTCCAAAAGCTTCCCGTCGTTACCATATTACACGGCCCATCGTCAGGAATGGTGAAGAATGAGACGACTCTAGAATATGGAATAGGAGAGCATTATCCGTGGACGAGGTCAGATTCTGTTTCGGAGTGCCATATGGCACCATCGTAATCAATAACATGCTGAGGTGTTTATCATCCATAAAACGCTCCGACGTAGTACATTGTGGTGGGGCGATATCCGATACGAAAACAGGATACCTGTTTTCTGTTTTCCTGTCACTGCGACGATGGCACACTGCGCAAAACACCAATTGTCCTTATTCCAGGCACTGTGACGGCGTGACGCTGCGTAAATGCCATACTACATCCCCCCTTCCCCCAGGAAACATTGCTGCACCAGAATAACACTCTTCCACACATTACTCGTGTTAAAAAGGAGAGTCTACAGACCCTGGACATTCTCCCATGGCCGCCAAACTAAAAGCATTTCTCTCCCATAGAGCATGTATGATGTATGAGGACTAATGGGTCCCTAACTAAACCATCTCCCTTCATCACTGGGCATGAAAGAGCTGTACTGCCCAAGGTACCATTGATTAACTTACAGATAGCCTACTTCGTCCTCCACAGTCTTGTATTATTTTAATAGGTGGTTCAACTCCATACGGAACAAAAAGCAGATATATTTCCTTCCACATACATTTTTTTGCTTTCCGTGATTTTCGCGATTGTGCACCAACTCCTTTTCGGTCTGGCGATTTTCATGCTGAACGGTATGTATCACAAAATGGATTCATGTTGCTCCAGACTCAGGCAGAAAAATGAATTAAGACTGCCATCCGAAAAATCAATTTCTTTCACAAAAACATAGTTTCTTGGCTGATTGTTATTAATACGTAGTAGTGGTTTAGAATCGTGGGTGGAAGAAGTTGTTGTTCCAGTACTGGATTTCACCAGTCCCCAGAGCAAGTAGATCAAAATTAAAAATGTGCGTGTGTGTCTTGTCACTCTTCCTGATCTTAAATGCTCACAGGAGTCATTAAAATCAAAAATAGCAGATAATATACATAAAGAAATCCTACTACATGGCAAGTCCACTATCTGCAGAGAGGAAGAACAGCAGATGCCCTTCCCGCTTTGTTATGTGAGTGTCTCAGAGAACAGCATTTTGTTTTAACTTTTGTAATTTGGAAAATAACTTAAATTATTGTTGTGTGACTGAGCGGAAAGTAAATGGTTAATCTGTCGTTCCAATGGTTTTGATTTCCGGCGAGTTTTAGCTGTTCTATTCTTTTATCCAGTTCTGATGCTGCTGCTTCCTGGAGTTGATGGCCCTAAGGAAACTCCAAATACAGCCATGCAAGGCAGCAGCAGCGATTCAGGAATATGAGCAATGGAGAAGTTCAGTCATCGACACTGTGCTCACTCTCGTAGTCGTAATGCTCGAGGAAACGGAATGCCAGGACGTGAACACAAATCCATCATCCAGCAGCAGGCTGCAGAAGTTGCAACTACGTACTTCGTGAAAAAGCCAACGGATTGTGAAATATGTGCAACCAGCGTATACACAGCAGTAAATCGACTGGCAAGCCAAGTGTCATATTGTGGTTTTATCCCATATGAACTCCAGCACAAGAAACATTCATAACCTGAATCTGAGTCGATATTTGCGCTTTCTTTCCTGGAATGAATGGAAACACGCAATGATGAACTCAAAATATTCCTCCGGACGATTGGGACCACTTTTCGTTTGATTGAGAATGGGAAAACTGAAAATGCAGCGCTAGGAAACATAACCTATCCCATGTGTTATATGAAATTTTCTTGCATTCATCTAATACCACCGTGACGTGGTTTCAGGGCTGCTTTCCTTATTGGCTCGTTCTTTTGGAAAAGAAAATACGAAAAATCGCAGGTTTTTCAGTTCTCATTCAACGGTCTCAAGTTTTTTGGGCTACCGAATTAGGAACTTGATTGGAAACTTTTATCTAGCGACAGTGAGGTACTTACATCAAACAAAGATCTTCGCTCTTTCCACGTTTATAAGTGAGTCACGGAAAAATTCTCATTGGCCGCCACCGGGAGTAGAACCCAGGGTCTTGCAGTTATGTGCCGGATATGCTTCCGCTACACCACAGCGGCCTCACACACGCTAACTGCCAAGCCAATTTGGCAGGTTGCTTCTTGGAGCCCCGCACAATGCTGGGAATTCACCGAAGATGGTAAGCAACAACTGAAGAAATAATTAGAAGGCGAATGAATAGTTAATACAGACATTTAACGTGGACTAGGAACATCAAACAAAGATCTTCACTCTTTCCACGTTTATAAGTGAGTCACGGAAAAATTCTCATTGGCCGCCACGGGGTTCGACTCCCGGTGGCGACCAATGAGAATTTTTCTGTGACTCACTTATAAACGTGGAAAGAGTGAAGATCTTTGTTTGATGTTCCTGTTCCATGTTAAATGTCTGTATTAGTGAGGTACGAAATGAGTTTTATGTAATTAAGCCACAGAATCTTTGCATATTCCTGGGTAACACAACGACAGCTGTGACTGCAGCTTTACAACTGATTTTGTATATGTGTTTCTGGGTTTAACAGCCAACATAAGCAACTCTGAGAACCGTTAACAGTTACCCGTCTTTAATTTAAGGCAACTTGTCCCAGAGAGGGACGAGAGCCGGCGTCACAAAGCAAACACACCCTTGATCAATCCAGGAATCGAACAAGGAGCCAGCTCGAACGAGCAGCCGGAACCTACGCCTCTGACAACTCACCCACTGGTGAAGCTTGTGGTGTATTACAGAAGTGAATCACGTGTCAAGACGTCAAAACTACAGCGATACATTCGGTCAGTGTAGCTTAGTCGGTTAGAGCAACTCACTCCGGAGCGAGGGTATACAGATTCGTCACTGATAAACTCCTGTTTTCACAAGCTAACGAGTGAAGAGTGTCATTTCTAACAGCATGGATTCTTTCGCTCAACTTCTCCGAGTAAAACGTCTGATGCTCACACGAAATATAAAATGTGTTGTGCAAACGTTAATCGTTTAGCAGCGGACACCATCGAACAGCACGTGAGCAACATCATACCGATTCGTTTGCTGTTACTCTGTCGAAAGTCCTTTTACATAGTAAACAGCATTCACAATGGCCACCTATAGCGTTAAAGCCCAAATTTGCCGGTAGTGGAAATCGAATCTTTCTGCTCCGGAGCAGAATGCTTTTCCAACTAAGTTACATACACTGACGAAGTTTGTCGCTGCAACTTAGCAGTCTTAATATGTGCGTTATCTGTGGGGTAGGAACAGAAAATATATCCCTTCTTTAACAAAGGGCTGGGACAGAATCGTAGGTTTCCAGGTTAGCCGGCAAACCACGCTTGAAGAAGGTCACTGCAGAAGAAGGAATTCTCATTAATTCCATATGATGTGGGAAACGAACATCCCACATTTTTGGAAGAACCCAATGGTCGGTTGATTAATTTTACGTTAGAGTGCCAATATGACGTGAAAGCCCAAAATTTTCAGTTGCGTATTGCGAATTCTCATCTCTCTGCTCCGGAGCCGAATGATTACGCAATTAAACTACACAAACGAAGTTTGTCACGGCAAATTGCTGTCTTACACGCCCTGAGGTAGATACATCTCACAACCCATTGCGCTATACATAGATTTACACTACGTGACCACAGTTCATCTGCCGTCACTATTGGTGCTCTCTTTAACTAATAGTTTGCCGCTTCATATACAGTACAAAACGCGTGACGAGTTTCGATAGTGCGGTGGCGATATAGGCTGAAATTTTCTTAACATGATGTAAACACTTCATTTGGACTGAGACGGAAGAAACAGCAGAGCCAGCGACAAATAGACTTTTTTCCATTTACGGCGCCATTTTTGGAACTCTTTTGTTTGGTAAACATTGTTCGCATAAATTTGCACTCGCGTGTTCAATGCTTCTACCATGTTTCGTTGAATTTGTGACATTTGGAAATTTTGCATGCAGTTCTGATACCACAGAAAGATTAATTACAATCTTTCGGTTTGGGGCATCCAGATGAATTTCTCTTTACATTTTACCTTCTCAATATTTGCTGCTAAAGTTTCGACTACTTCCATAAATGTTGTACGCTGTTGAAAGTTATCGCATATTTTTTTTACTTTATACACTACCGCTTCTGAAAATTGCAGTACCATGTTTGTATTAGCTCGAAACTTACAGAACATGTGCAACAGGTTAGGACATGCAAATGATTAAAATATCAGTGAAAATGCACATGCGGTTTCGGGACAGTGCCCTCTTAACTGTCCGGTCTTTTGTATAAAGAGCTGGCTCAAACGAGATGTTGAAATCAGTGAAGAGCCGACATTGAGTCGAAAGGGTGTTGCTTGTGTCTCACTATGCCCCGTCGCCGAAGAAGGCCGCATTATGAACGCCTGGCGGACTTTGAGAAAAGAATTATTGTTGGGTATAAAGAAGCTGGTGGCTCAAACGAGATGTTGCAATCAGTGAAGAGCCAACATTGAGTCGAAAGGGTGTTTCTTGTGTCTCACTGTGCCCCGTCGCCGAAGAAGGCCGCATTATGAACACCTGACGGACTTTGAGAGAAGAAGGATTGTTGGGTATAAAGAGCTGGTGGCTCAAACGAGATGCTGCAATCAGTTAAGAGCCGACATTGAGTCGAAAGGGTGTTTCTTGTGTCTCACTGTGCCCCGTCGCCGAAGAAGGCCGCATTATGAACACCTGGCGGACTTTGAGAGAAGAAGGATTGTTGGGTATAAAGAGCTGGTGGCTCAAACGAGATGTTGCAATCAGTGAAGAGCCGACATTGAGTCGAAAGGGTGTTTCTTGTGTCTCACTGTGCCCCGTCGCCGAAGAAGGCCGCATTATGAACACCTGACGGACTTTGAGAGAAGAAGGATTGTTGGGTATAAAGAGCTGGTGGCTCAAACGAGATGTTGCAATCAGTGAAGAGCCGACATTGAGTCGAAAGGGTGTTTCTTGTGTCTCACTGTGCCCCGTCGCCAAAGAAGGCCGCATTATGAACACCTGACGGACTTTGAGAAAAGATTGTTGGGTATAAAGAGCTGGTGGCTCAAACGAGATTTTGCAATCAGTGAAGAGCCGACATTGAGTCGAAAGGGTGTTTCTTGTGTCTCACTGTGCCCCGTCGCCGAAGAAGGCCGCATTATGAACACCTGACGGACTTTGAGAGAAGAAGGATTGTTGGGTATAAAGAGCTGGTGGCTCAAACGAGATGTTGCAATCAGTAAAGAGCCAACATTGAGTCGAAAGGGTGTTTCTTGTGTCTCACTGCACCTCGTCGTCGAAGAAGATCGCATTACGAACACCTGACGGACTTTGAGCTAGGAAGGATTGTTGGCATGAGAGAAGACGGATTTTCCTACCGCGAAATTACCACTCGTAAAGGACAGAACTCCAGTACAGTGATGCGAACGTGACGTCAGTGGACAGATGAGGCTCGGACGCATAGAAATCCGGGAAATGGACCTCAAAATCGCACGAGTGCAAGGGTTGAAAGACACCTCTACCTCATGGCAGTGACCGATTGCACAGCGACATCCACGGTGTTAGCGCAGCAGTTGGGCACTGTCAATGGTCAGGCTTTGCCCTCCAGCACAGTTCGACATCACCTGCTTATCAGAGGTCACTATCAGCCCATTACTGCGCATTTCATTTGACTCTCAACAGCAGACGTCTCTGGCTGCAATAGGGTCTGAAACACAGACATTGGCATGCTGATTGGCAACATATCGTGTTTTCGGACGAGTCACGATTCAGCTTGATGCACCATGATGGTCGCAGACGGGTTGATAGACATCGTGGTGAACAGCACCTTGCAGCTTTATACCGGCCCAACACCAAGCGTCAAGGTTTGGGCAACCATTGGGTTCAGTTCTCGATCTGGCCTGGGGCGAATAGAGGGAATCCTCAACTGCCAGAGATACATCAGAGATGTTTCAGGGGCAGAGGTTATGTCCTTCCTTCAGAGTTGTCCTAGACGATATATTCCAGCAAGACAAAGCTCGGCCACACGTGACCCGGGATGTCCAAGACCTCTTCCATGTACTGCAGATACCGCTTCTTCTCTGGTCTGCACGTTCGCCGGATATTCCCCGATCGACCATGTCTGGGACATAGTACACTATTAAAAATTTTGCGGTAAGTTGCACCAAAAAGTGGTGCTACAACAACTGCACCACTTTCTGAGAAAAAATACACCATTGTGTGGTGCGTACAAAACCCAACAACATGGTGCAATCTTGCACCATAATGTGGTGCAACCGTATACTATAACGCAGTGCAAGGTCGCACCATGTTGTTGGATTTTGTTTGCACCACACAATGGTGTATTTTTCTCAGAAAGTGGCGCAGTTAGTGTAGCATCACTTTTTGATGCAACTTACCACAAGTTTTTTAACAGTGTAGCTAAGCTACCTAGCCCATCAAGCGCCTCCGCCAGTCACCGCAAATGAACTCTGGTCTCACATACAAGCAGCCTGGTAGGCTATTCTCCAGGACGACATCAAAAACCTCTTCCATTAAGTGCCACGCCATGTAGATGCTGTTATTGTTGCTTGAGGTAGCTTTACACGATACTGAGTTTTGAAGCGAAAACATCTTAATGTAATCAGTTATCGCCTGTAACATGGGTCTGTGATGTAAATTTCATTTGAATAGCTCGATTCTTCCTTAGTTTTGCAACTTTCACAAACAATAGTGTACTAAAGTTTTCGAAAACACGTCTTGCGTTATGTGAAGGATTAGTTTAAGTCCAAAGTCCTACACTTTTACAAGAGCGCGTCCTTTGAAATTTTTTCAGCCACCTGAAAATTTTAAACAGAGGCTAAGCATGCTTCTACGAAAATTGGTCTTCAGTGATAACAAATTGAAAGTGAAATAAAAAGTTCGAGCAACACTTGCCTTACAGAGCCGATGAAGTCGAATGATCAAAGTGTGTGTTCTTTTCTTTAGGCTTCCTCAATGAAAGAAAACTTCAAGATGCATTAGGCAGTGAAATTAACATCAAGTTCTTTCACTAAATGTTTCAGAAATACAGATGCGTTACATACGTGAGATATACAGAGCAATTAATGCTCAGATTCTACTGACGTCGAAACCGTGAACGAATTGGCTTCGCATCTTGTGAGAATTTGTTTCGGAGATCTGTTTTTTTTTTCTAAGAAATCAGGAAAGACCCTCAATCTTTTAATCAGGTTTATGCGATTTCTGTTGATTTATGCATTTCATGATAATAAAATTAGCTCTCGTGACTGTGTTTGCAAAAGATTTTGCAAAAGAAAATTCGATTTATCATTCAGCGTGTACATGAAAGTCTCTTCAAACAACCTATTCGAGAGTTCTATCGCAATCTTTACGACTCTAACATAAATCTATTTAGAGCAACTGAATTCCGAACAGAAAGAAATAAAAAACTGAGTGAGATTTAGTAAAAGGTAACTTCTCGTAGAGTGGAAAATGCTTCGATAAATTACGGAGCTGATTGTTTGATGCGAAATAAATTTTAACCTCATACAATAAATTAAACTACTCTAATTGTTTCACATTGCATTGAATTTTGTAGAGCAGCTCTTTCAGTGTATGAAGACTAAATAGCTTTAGTTTACGTGATTATTTAGGTCTCTGCTAGTTAATATTCTGAAATAATAATCAACTGTTACCGGTGACAGAACAGAATCAGCATGAGAAAATACACTTACGTTGTTCCAACACTTTATTCCTTCATTCATTGAAAGCAAACATCCACTTATACACTCTGACTTTCAGGTATTAACATGGAATATGATCCAATGTTAGCAATCGCTTTCATAACAAAGTTTAAAGCTCGCTACACATTACTTTGGAACGGAATGTCGGAAAATAATCGCCGGAAACGCCTAGAAAGCCCCCTCATTACGCCGGAAACGCCTAGGAATCCTAGCTTCGGAAAGAAGCAATCAGAATCGGAATCTTGGATAATCGCTAGCTGAGAACATTTCTTCCTAAGCGATTTTCTTACGAAGCATTTGCGCATGCGTTTAGTCAAGAACATCCGCCTCCGCTATTAATTTTATCGCATCGGTAGAAGTGCAAGCTCTTGCCGCAATCTAATCTGTCTGCGATTACTAGTTCTGCCGTGTTGGAAACTTTTTAATTTTACTTGATTAAAAATGAAAAATGTCTTTAGACGAAGAATTAATCAACGCTGTGCAAAAAAATAAATTTTGTACGACATTGGTCATAAACATTATTACAACAGTGTAATGAAAGAACCCCGTGGGGAGAAATTGCTGAAAATTTCAGTGAATTTGGTAAGTAAAATGTGACTCTTTTATGCTTTTCGGATTTAATAAAAACATGTTTATTAAAAATACATACACAAGAAAAATATCGTTCGTAAGTTATTATATATCGGTGCTATTGCATCATCATATTATATTCTATGTATTTTTTTTTTTTTTTGTAGAATTTAAATATCAGCCGCGGCCTGGCCAACCACCACTGATTCTTCCTCACTCCAACTATCACTCACCGTGCGAATTATATCAGTTCAGTTAATAAAATAATATCATAGCATTTGAATAATCATACTAGCAACACTACTTCCACTGCGGTCGACATCTTCCAAATGAATGATTCTGATTACGTCTCGTTGTTCCAACCAAGTGTGTGGACAAAGTTCGTTTCCGTTCCGAAGTGCTGCGATGGAAAAAGTTCGTTTCCGTTCCGACGTAGTGTTGACTTTCCAAAAACAACAACTCTCGCACATAGCTCACGTCACATACAAATTGCTATATCTCTGTCGTATATATCTATCAACAACTCCACATCAATCACTCCGCCCAACTCTGAGCTACATTACTCTCGTATGCGTTGAGTGCTGACATTATATGCTTCTCTGACTCACTGTTAGTGTTGCCAAATTGTAAAAGCTCTTCGGGAAAGTAATGTGCCGTTCAGTGAGAAAACATTTAACGGCAAAGTAACTAAATTTACATAAAAAACACAAACTCAAAAGGAATGTTAAATAGAGTCATACATCACACGTGTCTAAATAAAATATTCTTCCTTTGGACAGCATATCTACCTCATATAATATTGGGTTGGATAGAAAGTAATGTCTGCAAATGCAAGGCGACAGAGAAGTGCTAATTACCATATGTACAAGTACAAATCAATCCAAAGTGTAGTCGCCGCCGTTCCTGTAGAATTGTGGTGACCTGGACGTAAAGAAATAAGCAAGAGCGGCGCGTTCGACATCGTCCCAGTTGGTGAACCGCTGTAGGTCCAGGAAATGCTACAACGACCGGAAAAGGTGGTAGTCGCTAGCGGCAGTGTCCGGGGAATAAGATGGGTGCGGCAGAAGCTCCCTGCCCAGCTCCCTGATCTTGTGACAGGTCACCCGTGCTGTGTGAGGTGTCGCTCCATCCTGCTGTAGGGGTTTAGTAGTGCTCGTCGTTTCTACGTGAGCGGTGCGTGCATATCATCGAGCTGATGGCAGTACACATCGGCGGTGATAGTGGTATTGTCCGGCAGCAAATAAAACAAGAAAGATAACACCGAATTTTCGGGTGTAAGAAGCACGTCTTTAGAATCCATTCTGACGCAAATTAAATTTATCAAAGCTATTCAAAGTCAATGGAACCGGGGTGGAAAAGAATAGTATCTGACGGAAGAAAGAAGTTTTTCAATCGGGTCGGAATCGTGAGCTTACGAACTCTTAGAAACAGAGATATTGACAAAAATAAGATGTGACTTTACGTCCCCTGGTGGGAAAACCATGCATTATTTTAAGAAGAAAGTAATCGCAAAAGGTTTATCCATATGAGCGGTATCGGTCCAAGAAAAAGAAAATTAGTCGAGTTTTCAGGAGCCCAGATTTTGCTACAAATACATCAGAAGCAGAAATTAACACATATGACCCCTGGTGGCCAAACCATTCTTTATAAAACATTAGAAATTATGTGAAAAATATTTTCCATCAGGTCTTGTATGCGATACAGGAAGAATTTTTCAAATCGGAGTTTTAGAAGCAGAAAACGCAATTTACCTTTATGCGCCCTAGCGGAAAGTTTATGATTTACGTGAACATTTTGAATTTATAGGAAAAACATTTCGCATCGGAAACACTATCCAACAAAGAAGGAATTTTTCAAATCGGACTTTTAGAAGTAGCGATATTGACAAAAATAAGATATACATCTGCACCCCCTGGCGTAGAAACCATGCATTATTTCAAGAAGAAAATGTTCCTAAAATGTTTGTCGACATGAGTAGTATCGGTCTACAAAAGACTTTTTTCAATCGAGATTTTAGAAGCTCATATTTTGCTGCAAATATATCAGAAGTGGAAATTAAGACTTACGCCACCCGGTGGCCAAACCATTTTTTTACAAAAATTAGAAATTATGTGCAAACGATTTCTCATCAAGAACTGTATCCGGTGCACAAAGAATTTTTCAAATCGGAGATTTAGAAGCAGAGAAATAGTGGGAAACGCCATTTACCTTTACGCCCCCTAGCGGAAAGTCTATGAATTACTTGAAAATTTTGAATTTATAGGAAAACCATTTCGCATCGGAAACACTATCCAACAAAGGAGGAATTTTTCAAATCGTACTCTTAGAAGTAGAGATATTGACAAAAATAAGATATATATCTACGCCCCTGGCGCAGAAACCATGCACTATTTTAAGAAGAAAATGTTTCTAAAAGATTTTTCGACACGAGTAGTATCGGTCTACAAACGACGTTTTTTTCAATCGAGAATTTAGAAGCTCATATTTTACTGCAAATACATCAGAAGCGGAAATTAAGATTTACGCCTCCTGGTGGCCAAACCATTTTTTTTTTTTACCAAAATTATAAATTATGTGCAAACGATTTCCCATCAGGAACTGTATCCTATGCAGAAAGAATTTTTCAAATCGGAAATTTAGAAGCAGAGATAGAGGGAGAAATGCAATTTACCTTCACGCCCCCTAGCGGAAAGTCTATGAATTACTTGAAAATTTTGAAATTACATGAAAAACATGTCACACACATAACACTATCCAACAAAGAAGGAATTTTTCAAATCGGACTCCTAGAAGTAGAGATATTGACAAAAATAAAATATACATCTACGCCCCCTGGCGGAGAAACTGTGGGATATTTTAGGAAGAAAATATTCCGAAAAGGTTTATCGATGTAAGTGCCATCAGTCCACAAAAGAATTTTTGCAATCGATATTTTTGAAGCTCAGATTTTATGGCAATTACATCAGAAGCAGAAATTAACACTTACGCCCCCTGGTGGCCAAAGTATTCTTTACCAAAAAAATTAGAAATTATATGCAAACGATTATGCATCAGGAGATGTATCCGCCGATTTTTTTTTTTAATGAATTCGGAGTTTTAGGAGAAGAGTTATAGGGGAAAATGTAATTTACTTTTACGCCCCCTAGCGGAAAATCTATGCGTAATTTGAAAAAGAAACTATATCTAAAATATTCTTCGACATAAATGGAATGGAAAGATAGAAGAATTTTTTCAATCGGATGTTTGGAAGCAAATATGTGGAATAAAACGTATTTTTGAATTCGACATCATCCGCATTTACGCCCTCTAGCGGCAAAATTGAACATCGTAAAAAAACGAAATAAAGGATCATCATTCGTATATTTCAAGCTTCCGAATGCAAAAAGAATTTTTCAAATCGGACTAATAGTTGCAGATATACCGTGGGTACAGACGGACGGACGGACGGACGGACAAACCGATAACATAAGCACTATCTTTTTTTACAAAAGACGTGCTAAAAAACACGACACCCCACACATTCCCATCAAACAGACAGCAGGACCTTACGTGGGATCGGCATGAGTTTCTGTTTTGTGCGCAGCCACTGCTGTTTTCGGACGCTGACATTGTCATACAAGACCCATTTTTTTGCCGCCCCGGTGGCGCAGTGGTCTAAGCGATGGCCTCTGATCATTCGTCCGTAACGGGGTCCGGGTTCGAATCCCGGTGAGGCATGGATGTTGTGTTTGTCTTACGGCACTGGCTCTCTCCCTTCCCTGGAACCAGTGACCCTAAATTAGGGACGGGCGACTGCTTATAGCCCATTGAGTTGCTCACGGTGGTCGTTAAACCTCCAATCAAAAAAAAAAAAAAAAACAAAACAAGACCCATTTCTCGTCCCCTGTCACAATGCTGTCCAAGAACGGTTCGGCTTGGTCACGTGCAAGCAGGCAAACACATGCACTCATGCGATTTGCTCAACTGCGAGTTGATGGGGTTCCCAAACTCCCTTCTTGTGCACTTTACCAAGCTGAAGCAGGTGTATGATAATATTCGTGTGGACAGTCCCCAGATTTTCGGCCAACTCCCGCGTGGAGACACGTGGGTCGGTCTCCACTAAGGTCTTCGGCATGTCCATACCCACTGTTGCGAGTCTTCCGGCTTTGGGACGGTCTGATAGGTCAAATTTCCCTCTCGAAACCGTTTGAACTAATGATAGCACTGACGATGTGATATGGCATTGGGGTACACAATGGTAATGTTCTTTACAGCACTTGCGGGGACTGCCACGACGAAACTCATACAGCGTGCCATGGTTGATGTGTTCCTTGTCCACTTCCATGTTGGCTGGCGCGTACACTCTTCGCTTTCCGATGGCTAACTTCCGCTGACTTAGACCACCTAATGCTGGTGTCATGCCGTTGTGCTGTGCAACCTCAGTGGCAAATGTGCACCGTGGTCGGGGCTTCGACTTCGGGAATCTCGTCATCGGATATTACTTTCTTTCCTTCCCAATACATGGCTATTTGATAATAAAACTTTCAGTTCAAGATAATATGTTCGTTATAGAAGATATATTGTCAATCTTTTTCTGTTAATTTATTCTGCCTATGTTTCCGCAACTTTCATCAGTGCTTTCTTTCCCTCTTTCCCCCCATTTTTGGGGAGATAATTTCAACAGGGTTTATTCATCCCCCCCCCCCCATTTAGTTCGTTAAACACCAGCAAATCTGAATAGCTCCAAAATTGCTAATACTGATTTTCAATATTTTAACAGTTCCGAAATCTATAAATTCGAGCTCCAGACTGACACCCTAATACTATTTATATCTGTGTAACGGAAAATGTAACGATGTTCGTGCAAATTGCTATACAGTTGCATTCTTCTCGCATTTCATGCTTTAATTCTACAGTATTTTCAAAATTTACACTGAAATTTCATGATCAGTCAACTACTGATTTTAAATTAGACTTTTCACAGAATCTCGAGGGAGAGAAGGCCCACTTCCTGTGACGGAATTTGATGGATCATCTTCGCCGCTGGCTCAAGCATTCCTACAAGGCTCTGCTGGTCTTGGGATGGTCATTGGAGACCTTAATGGAAACTTGGAAAACGGAGTGATGTTGTGTCAAAGTAAGAGATTTTCAAATAGTAATAACGGTAACAAAATGTAGATATAACGGTGAAACGAACCACACTAATTAATATTGTTGTTCCACTGAATGTATCTGAGCAAGATCTATTGAGAAAATAATCGTGAAATACAGCGACCTTACATTTTAAACAAATCCCAGTAGAAAGAAATCTAGTTCTTTCAATCATTTTCTCAAGCGCAACAATCATAAGTAAAACTCTATCGGAAAAACTGAAGAAATTAAACAATGAGGAAAGATCCAAAGCTCTGTGGATTCAGTCAGCCGAGGGGTAACAGCTCTAGTTTGCTGTTGACTTTAGAGTTCACTATTAATAGTTGCTTTACAATGGCTACACATTAATTACCTTATTCCAGGACTTCGCCTGTGACTATTACTATTACTAATAAATATTATAAGTAATTTCGGTTGTATTTCAGTACATAAGTTTGCACTTTGTTGTCATAGCAACGAAAACACCAGCATGAAACCATACAGTGACGTTATTATCCAAAACATTCCGACATAACGTTAGATCTGCGTTATGGTGGACGATCAAAGTCGTTTCAACAACTCCTTAGAAATACGAAAAGAGAAAGGATACGTCACACATGTATATTCTTTCCATTTAGGCCCTCACAAATGACCTTTGAGAAACAAATACATGGATTTATAAATAATTTAACAATATATTTCCTTTTACTTCTTTTATAGAAGCGCATGGATAAGAGTGGAGGTCAATAAATACGTAAAATTATTGTTCCCCACTTCCATGATATTATTAATGATATAAGATATTCTTCATGAATACATTTACTTATGATATTTATTAAGTTAAGGTCTACACGTGTTTTAACAATGCTGTCTTGAACTCACGCACTGCAGAACTAAATATTTAAAAGTGATTTGACACGAGGCAAATCCATGTTTTCCTTTATTTGTTTATTTATCCGTGCATTAAAATTCATTGTGGATACAGTGATAGTATATAATATTTACTTAATTTGTTGTATACTGATAATAGTAATACGAAACGTATTAGCTGACCTGCGTCATACAACTGTTACGTCACACGCTAACACAATTTCATCCGAGAAGGAGTTTCCTGCCGCCCATGTGGCGCAATGGTCTGAGCAATGGCCTCTGATCATTCGTCCGAAAGGGGTCCGGGTTCGACTCCCGGTGAGGCATGGATGTTGTGTTTGTCTTACGGCATTGGCTCTCTCACTTCCCCCGAACCAGTTACCCTAAATTAGGGATGGGCGACTGCTTATAGCCTATTGAGTTGCTCACGGTGATCGTTAAACCTGCAATAAAAAAAAAAAAAAAATGGAGTTTCCGGTCACCAAGCACGTGGCTACAGAGAGAAGAGGGCGCCTCACCCTAACGCTTCAGGGCCGTAACGTAACCCTACTTGGCGCTACCGACCACGAACGAATAAAACGTATTTGAGTCAAGCTTGGATTTGTCATTCTTCTAAGAGGCGCTAAGTTTAAGGCAGTTCAATTCCATTTTGTAATCTTGTAGCCATTTTAATACATGAAGATGACAAAAACCTTTGTTGTACCAAAGTGCAACGAAAAATACAGAGGTGTTTGGATTTGAATTGGAGGTTTAACGACCACCGTGAGCAACTCAAGGGGTATAAGTAGTCGCCCGTCCCTAATTTAGGGTCACTGGTTCCAGGGAAGGGAGAGAGCCAGTGCCGTAAGACAAACACAGCATCCATGCCTCACCGGGATTCGAACCCGGACCCCTTTTGGACGAATGATCAGAGGCCATCGCTTAGACCACTGCGCCACTGGGGCGGCAAATACAGAGCTGTACGAAAAGTAAGTGCTCTCTTTTTTTTTTTTTTTTTTTGATTGTAGGTTTAACGACCACCGTGAGCAACTCAATGGGCTGTAAGCAGTCCCCCGTCCCTAGTTTAGGACCACTTGTTCCAGAGATAGGAGAGAGAGCAGTGCCGTAAGACAAACACAGCATCCATGTCTCACCAGGATTCGAACCCGGACCCATTTTGGACGAATGATGAGAAGCCATCGGTTAGACCACTGCGCCACCGTGGCGGCTAAGTGCTGTTTCCGCAAACAGTAATATCTTAAAATAAATGGACACACACGCCGAAGTGAGTGGCTCAGTGGTCTAAGCGATGGCCTATGATCATTCGTCCGTAAGGGGTCCGGGTTCGAATCCCGGTGAGGCATGGATGTTGTGTTTGTCTTATGGCACTGGCGCTCCCTTCCCTGGAACCAGTGACCCTAAATTAGGGACGGGCGACTGCTTATAGCCCATTGAGTTGCTCACGGTAGTCGTTAAACCTCCAACAAAAAAAAAAAAAAAAAAAAGTCAATGATTTTACCATTTATTCAGTATTTCTTCGTCTATGTCGTTTTCAGTTACCGAAATTGTTTTAATAAATATACACAAGAGCCTTTTATAATAATCTGAAATTAATTTCTGGCCTTAGCATCAAGACACACCTACCATAAGTGTTTCCGCAAATAAACAAAATAACAACAATCCCACATATCACGATGCGTTTGTTGATTTTTGTGATTGAAGGTTTTTTTTTTTTTTTTGATTGGAGGTTTAACGACCACCGTGAGCAACTCAATGGGCTATAAGCAGTCGCCCGTCCCTAATTTAGGGTCACTGGTTCCAGGGAAGGGAGAGAGCCAGTGCCGTAAGACAAACACAACATCCATGCCTGACCGGGATTCGAACACGGACCCCTTACGGACGAATGATCATAAGCCAGCGCCTTAGACCACTGCGCCACCGGGGCGGCTGATTGAAGGTTTAACGACTACCGTGAGGAGCAACTCAATGGTGGGCTATAAGCATTCACCCGTTTCTAATTTAGGGACACTGGTTCCAGGGAAGCGAGAGAGCCAGTTCCGTAAGAGAAACACAACATCCATGCCTCACCGGTATTCGAACCCGGACCTCTTTCGGACGAATGATCAGAGGCCATCGCTTAGACCACTGCGCCACCGGGGGCAGCTTTGTTGATTTCGCAGCTGCCGATCTTTAACTCATGAGCTAATGAAATATATGTCACTAATTAAGAAAAGTTAGTGCGGTAAGAAGAAAGCGTGTAGAAAATGCTGTTGCCATGTCAGTCCACTTGTTCGTGTGAATAACAGAAGATTGTTTTACTCTGTAAGCAATGACTATCGGTCATACATTTTGTGATTTTTGTTGTTGTTGTTGTTTTTGTATGAATGAAACAAAGCATTATGCTGACCATTTTGAACTTCACGCAAGCAACCTAACCAACGAAAGATAAAAGCGAAGCTGAAGTCATAACCCTTCGCTGTAGCGCAGTGGTCTAAGCAATGTCCTCTGATCATTCGTCCGAAATGGGCCCGGGTTCGAATCCCGGTGAGGCATGGATGTTGTGTTTGTCTTACGACACTGGCTCTCTCCCTTCCCTGGAACCAGTGACCCTAAATTAGGGACGGGAGACTGCTTATAGCCCATTTAGTTGTTCACGGTGGTCGTTAAACCTTCAATAAAAAAAACCTTCGCTCTCCGTACTTCGTAGCCAGAGAAACGCCTAACGTCGATCGTGCCCACAGCAGTTGATGCGATAGCACGGCGATTGCTGACGTCACAAATCGCTGCGCAGGCCTTCTATCTCGGTGGCTACGCCTAGCACCTAACCGAAAACACGAAAAGGTAAGCGTTACGTCACAGATGTTTATCTTTTAGTAGCTAATGGTGATGAAGTTTATTACGCAGCACTGACAAAGCACATTCACCAAAATGTTGTTACTAAACTGTTGATGAATTCGTTTAATTCCATTCTGTTTTGCAGCCTTCATTTCTGTCGGGTTGATACAAGTGATAATAATGATCGAGAAATTCATTGTTTTATGCTGTAGAGAAGAAGCTTGTTTCATGATTCTTATCATTCTAGCCCTAGATTCTGGCTAGCTGTGAAACAGTTTCAGTATTTATTTGCAAGAACTTGACTGATCGATTGGAATAACTTTACACACCATCTAGTTCCTGTCATCCTCCAAACCATATTTTCCCCTTACGTCGCCGTAACTTTTTAGATGTCTCGATTTTCCTCAAATGATCAATAGAAATCTATCAAGATGTCGAAACTCATTGATCAAGAACACGCTGGTGCATAGAATTACTGCTGTCAAATAGCATTGGCCGGCTGACATAAACTGATCGAACGCCAGAGGGTGTAATAGCAATTTCGCGTGAGTCATATCATTGAAGCAAACTATACATCGTTTCTACTTCAGATGACTCTCGAAACTGTCTTTTCTGATATCCGAACATTGTTCTCGGCCTCTGAAAATGGTTTCGAATAAATTAACGTTACTTTCCTAGATACAGTTTGCTTCCTGATACTTCAGCCTCATGCTGAAAGATCACTTTGATATGAAAAGGTTTTGAGCTGCCATGATTAGTTTACCAAAATTCAAACAGTTTTTACTGACTCTTGAAATCGCGCGTAAAATGTGATAGCCATCTTTTGCTGCTCTTGCTATTTTTGCTATTTCAATCTGTCTTTCGCGCTTAAGGTTTACTTCCACCAATTTTCCCAGATAATCTTTCAAGTGCAGGTAGTTTACACTTCCGACCAGAGACTAAGTAGTAATATGTTTTTACATTTCCAATCAGCGACTAGAAAATATGTTTGTTTTTTTCTCGTTATGTTTTGCCTTCCTGATAGCTCAGCTTCATGCTAAAACGCCACTTTGATTTGAGCTGCCATGATTATTTTACCGGGATTGAAACCGTCTTTTTCTGACTTTTGAAATCGTGCCTAAAGTGCCTAAAGTGTGATAACCATCTTTTGTTGTATATATACAGAATACATCATTTCTGCTATTTCAATCTGTCTTTCGCGCTTCAAAGTTTAGTCCGCCAATTTTTCCAGGTAATCTTTCAAATACAGGCAGTTTACATTTCCAATCAGTCTAAAATATATGTTAAAGTGTGGAAAGATCATGCTGGCCTTTTCTTACAAGCTACTCAATAACTTCTCACCGTTGTACGAGTAATATCACACCATGTTTGATTGGATATTCGTGATTTAAATGTCAAAATAAGAATAGTCCACAATTTTGGCAACATAACTTGTTTTGAATAAAAGTAATGACGACATGCAGTATTCTCAACACCTCATCTCACATTCATATGCCGTTTACAGACCTTTGCAAAATATAATAAATGCAAATTTCGAAAAATATAAATGTTAATAAGTTATTTCATATCAAATTTTGACACGGTGGAGGCACATGTTTTGTGTAAATTATTTTGTTAAGACAACGCCTTCTGTAAAGTTTTTCAATTAATTTAAAAGAGAGAACAGATTGAACTTTCAGTCATTAACTATTTCATTTGGTTACTAGATACACTACCCTGCCATGTGTGACATTGAAATGCAATCTGAAAATTTCTGATTTTTACTGATGTGAATGATTACGTTATGAATAAGATCTCCTGAAGCCTCTAAAGACGAAAAATATTCGTTTTTCGTGCTCTATGTGTATAAATCTTGTTATCGATTCAGTGGAAATATATTTGGAATGCATTGATACGAGAAAAATCTGTTATAAATGCGTAATATTGCTATGTAAACTAAATTAATCATCTTTCCATCAGATGCTAAAATGTTTCTTTTCTTTGCCGAATTCAATTCTTCTGTTTACATAGCCATGAATTTTTTCCTGCAGCCATGAATTTTTTCTTGCGCAAGGAACATGATGAAAATGAGTTTGACATACACATCATGTGCAACCCATCATTGGCCATGATTAAAATAATTTATACAATTCAAGACTGGTAGCGAAGTACTGCGTTCATCGACAGATTGACGTACATTCATCTCCAGGAAAAATTCCGACTACTGATGAAATAACAATGCTAAGTAAAATCATGAAAGAAATACGGGATCACACCATTTAATTGGAAACTTGAGATGGACGAGAGATTAGGAGATTCAAATTAATCGGAAACTTGAGCCTTGGTCGTTCTGGATGGTGTAGTGGTTAGCATACCCGGGCGCTATCTGGGAGACGCGGGTTCGAGTCCCGCTCCAGGACGACGAAATTTTCAAGTTTTCGGATATTATCTGACTTGCCATCCTTGTCACATTTACAACATAAATTGGATTGTCATCTTCAAAATATGCTAAGTTAAAGTTGTTGTTTTAGTTCTCGTGACGCACACTTGACAGAAACATCTTCACGTGAGCCCAAATGGAAACGCACGCACCAACATTCAAGGTTATACATGTACACTCATTGTCATAATAATCTCCGCACCAAGAAGGAGGCGTCGGATTGAAATTAGATTTTAGTGTGAGATGGTGCATGCCAAGGACAGAGGTGATTACAACATCACAGCAGCAGGACGATTTCTCGCTGACATACGGTACGCATTCTGGTCAGCGTTGGACAGCCTCGTGCTCGGATACATGCGGTGATACGGTCCGGCATGGAGTCAAAGAGACGCCGTATGTTGTCCTGGGACAGATTGGCCCACACTTCTTGCAACTGAAGCTCTAAATCACGAACACTGGGACATGAAGAAAGCTGACGTCCAGTCTGGTCCCACACGTGCTCGATGGGCGAGAGATTAGGAGATCTGGCAGGCCACGGAAGCGTCGAAGCATGGCATAGACAGTCCTGGGAAACTCGAGTCGTGTGCGGACGGGCGTTATCTCGGAAAATGGCTCCGGGCCGGCCGGTCAGGAAGGGCAGCACATGGGACAGCAGGATCTCCTGTACGTAGCGCTGGGCTGTCAACATCCCTCGGATCGCTGTGAGGGAAATCCGGCTGTCATGCGCAATGGCTCCCCAGACAATCGCGCCTGCAGTTCGGGACGTGTGCCGCTGTATAGTGAGGTTGGGATTGTAGCGCTCACCTGCGGTCCTCCACACGCTGACACGGTAGTCATCCGTTCCCATACAGAAGCGGGATTCGTCGCTGAACACTATGCGTCGCTTGTCCGTAGTATTTCACGTTGCTTGCTGCTGACACCACTGCAATTGACGCCGACAATGATCAGGTGTTAATGGCAGAAAATGTAAGGGACGTCGCGAGTGCAGATTCATCTCTGCCAGGCGTCTGGAAATGGTTCTGGGTGACCCAGAAGTCTCTTGAACAGCCGCCACGTGTCTCTGGATATTGGACAAGGACAACGTTGCGTCTGTGCGTGCCGCTCTCACGATCCCACGGTTCTCTCTACTGGTGGTGTGTCTGGGTCGTCCAGAGCCAGTTCACCGTGTCTGGGTGCCTTCCTGTGTTCAATGCTCCCAACACGATCGCACCGTACTGTCCGATCTGCCCAAATGGCGGCCGATTCGGCGCGCTGGCCACCCTGCCTCTCTCATCCCGACGATACGGCTTCGTTCAAACTCCTTCAGTTGCCCGTATGCGCATTTACCGTGGCTCATCGACATGTCAATCGCTCAGAGATCTCACCTGACTCTTACCGTGCATTTCGGCACGAATGTGAAGTCCCCTGCGCGGCGCCTTATGAGCCCCAAGGATTGTGACTGAAGCGCCGATCGTGGACGCGCGGGCATGCGGAATGACACGAAACTTTAATCATTTGCATGTCTGCCCTCCCTGTAGCTATTCGCCGAGTTTCGCGTTAATCGCACGGTTTTTTCTTGGTGCGCGGATTTTTATGACAATGAGTGTACATACACGTTGTCAGCTGTTGTATTCATAACATTCTGCTTAGCGTATAGATAGAATGGCATAGTCGGTATTTTTGCTAACAGCAAAGGCCTTCTTTTGAAACTTCGACTTGAAGCTCGCCACGGCAACTGATATAAAAACGGAAAACAATTTGCCAAATTTTGAGTCTCTACCTTGGTTTTCGAATAAGCTGAAGCACGCTTGTATCAGTACAATTAGCTAGGAATCTTGATGTTGAATTGGATGTGCAATAATTTTGAATCTAGATTTGAAGGATTTATTGGCGAACGCTCTTGCTTACACGCCTTTATGCAAATTTATTTTATTATTATTATTAAACAAAGTGAATTTAATTACTTCTTTACAGATACATTTTAACTTTATTAAGAATTTAAAATTTCCACAATAAAGGCGTAGTTTTCAAAAACTTAGTATGATACTCATTTTGAGAAAACCTTTGGGAAAAAAATCAGGGACAAGCGGACTGAGAAAACAAGACATTTAGTAATCACATGACCCGCTCGGTTAAATAAATGCATTTTATTTATTACGAGGCTTTTGTTGGGATCTGTAATGAAGAATCATTTATCTTCTCGACTCAATCAGATTGACCAATGCTTTTTCAAAAGTTAATATAAAGAAATACTTCAGTAGTACATAAATTACACTGGTCAACTGCCAAAATATATCTGAGACGAAAGTAGCTGTTTTTAACTAATTTGGACATGATGATCACGAATATGAACTTAAAAATCGCGAATTAGCTCAATATTCAGGGTGGGAGAGGGGGGTTCAGTGGGAATGGATGGTCTGCACCGGAATCCGATATGTCGAGCTCGTGATTCCCCACGAGACGTATAATCTTAAGCACCAATTGGATGACGCAATTTGTAGCAGTCATTGTAACAACATTTCCTACTTGTCATAATTTGCGTTGTGGATTCTGTGAGCGCAGACGCGTCGTTCAAGATGCCTCGTGAATCTGTGAACAGTGCAGATAATTTTTGTTTTATTTGCGGACAAATTGCTTTGCCATCACAATGGCGACCCATTACACCGATGATTAAGAAAGCTTACAGCCTTTATTTTGTTGGGAGATCGGTGACCAGGACCGGTACTGGTCCAGACACATATGTTGTCGATCCTGTGCAACGAATCTGCGCTGTTGGTTGAACCAAAATGGACGGTCGATGTGTTTTGCCGTTCCAGTGGTGTGGGGGAACTGATAAACCATCTTGATTGTTAGTTTTGCGGGACTCTTCCAACTTAACATGTTATTTCTAAGAAGAAAAAGCAGTCTTTGACCTATCCGAATATTTCCTCTGCTATGCGCCCAGTTCCCCACGGGGAAGGTCTACCTGTCCCGGGCCTACCTGATTCTTTATACTCTGGATAGTGAAGAAGAAAGTAAGGCCAGTGAACATCCGTCACCTATTAAATCGTCTACATCATGAGATTCTGATTCCATGCCTATTGATGAGTCTGCACAGCTACACAAAATTACCTAGAGTGAATTGAATGATCTTATGAGAACTCTGGAATTGCCAAAAAGTAAAGCAGAACTGTTAGGGGTCCAGACTGTAGTAATGGAATCTTCTAGAAGAGAATGTGCATGTGTCTGTGTTTCGTGCTTGACAAAAAGATCTGCTTCCACTTTTCAAAATGACAAATAGCCTCATTGATTGCGTTGATATAGTGGGTCTGATGGTGGCAGCACCACAAAACAACAACAAAGACGACGATTGGAAGTTGTTCATTGATTGGTCCAAGTTTAATTTAAAAGCTGTGCTGCTCCATAACGGTAACGTCTTACCATTTGTTCCACCCGGGTATGCAGTCCACATGAAAGAAACGTACATTAAGCAACTGTTACACACCATCAGCTATGACAAGTATAAATGGCAGATTTGTAGTGAACTGAAGGTCATTGCCATCTCGATGGGGCTACAGCAGGGTTACACAAAGTTTTGCTGTTCCTTCTGTCTCTGGGACAGCCGTGCCATGACTTCCCACTACAAGAAAAAGGATTTTCCCGCACGAGAATCACTTTTTTTTTTTATTGGAGGTTTAACGACCACCGCGAGCAACTTAATGGGCTATAAGCAGTCGCCCGTCCCTAATTTAGAACCACTGGTTTCAGGAAAGGGAGAGAGCCAGTGTCGTAAGACAAACACAGCATCCATGCCTCACCGGGATTCGAACCCAGACCCTATTAGGACGAATGATCAGAAGCCATCGCTTAGGCCACTGAGCCACCGGGGCGGCGACAATCACTTGAACCGGGCAAAAAATAATTTACTTAATGGACCACTTGTGGAATCCAGCAAGATCCAGCTCCTTACTGTCCACATCAAACTTGGACTAATGAAGAATTTTGTAAAGACCATGGATCGAACTGGGGCAGGATTTTTATACCTTCATGAGAAATTTCTAAGACTAAGTGAAGCCAAAATCAAGGAAAGTGTATTTTTTGGTCCACGGATACGTCAAATCTTCCGAGATAAACATTTTGATGATATTATCACAGATGATCAAAAGTTCACCTGGAATGCCTTCCAACAAGTGGCCACAGACTTTCTAGGAAACAATAAAGATAAAAATTACCAGGAGCTTGTAGAAACCATTTTGCAGAGCTACGAGAGATTATGGGGCTATATGTCATTGAAATTACACTTTTTACACTCTCGTCTAGATTTCTTCCAGGCTAACTGCTGTGCTGTCAGCGAAGAGCACGGGGAACTATTTCATCAGGACATTACCACCCTCGAAAAAAGGTACCAAGGGAATGGAATGCAGTAACGCTGTTAGCATTACTGTTGTTGGACTCTATGGCCAACATAGGGTCCACCAACAGTAATGCATTCCATTTTCTTTGGTACCTTTTTTCGGGGTGGTGATGTCCTGATGAAATAGTTCCTCGTGCTCTTCACTGACAGGATCGCAGTTAGCCGAAAAGAAATCTAGACGAGATTGTTGGACCCTTGTGAGAGATGCTCCAAAAACTTATTACAAGCAAGCGGCGTTGATGTGAATCATTTCCTCTATGACTATTATCATAGGGTATGTACCCCTATGATACGGAAATATGTAAAAATGTTTTACAGATATTTCAAAAACTAGAGCTAATCTGGTGTTTTAACGACCATTTTCATATTCAGAAGCCCAAACAACACGAAGGTAACTTAGTTTAATCTCAGATACGCACAAAAGGTGAAAATTTATTGTCCAATGTTACCAGCACTAAATGCTGATCAAAGTGCATGCTAATGTTTTCGTCTATGGTCTTTTCAGGTAATATATTTCAGGGTCGAAGGTATTCCACATTTGATGCTTTCTTGAGGCCAGTTATGGGAATCTCCAATCTTGCCGTTCTTGTTGACAGTATAGTAACGAAGGTAAGAAACGTTTTATGACATTCAGAGTGATTTCCATATGTGTGCGTTTTATGGAGGGTAAAAATTACTGTATAAACAAAGGTAGATAATTAATTTGTACTTATCTGTAACAGCTTCAGACGGCAGGCCTTTTTTTCTTCTTCTTTTAAGTTTAACCCTTTAAGCTGCAGATGTATCTTAACAAAATGGTTCCCAAAATTTTCCGCGCTCCCTAAGCAGAACTGTTACTATAGCGGCCGAGTTTAAAGAAAGCTATGGCTAAATAATTTCTTTTCCCCTCTTATCTCAGCAGTACTGTCCATAAAATTATCAAAGGTGACACGAACATCATCTCAATAGGTAGAAAGTCCGTTCTGGTCCTTTATTCTCTGGGTAGAGAGTTCCTTCTGGTTCTCTATTCTCTGCTCCATGACCCAAGGCACAATGGGGAAGGGAAGTCACCCTGACATGACCCAAGGAACGATGAGAAAGGGAAGTCCCCCTGACAAGACCCAAGGAACGATGAGAAAGGGAAGTCCCCCTGACAAGACCCAAGGCACGATGGGGAAGGGAAGTCCCCCTGACATGACCCAAGGCACGATGTGGAAGGGAAGTCCTCCTGACATAACCCAAGGAACGATGGGGAAGGGCAGTCCCTCTGACATGGACATCATGCTACTGGTAAGAAACGAGTCACTCAAACATCTCTCTTTCTTTCTTAGGTTCTTCACCATTGTTATAGCTCACATCGCTCGCCATTACTAAGTTTTAAAAATAAAGCAAAGGGGAAAGCAACGCTTTCTGATGGGAAGATTCACTCGTTCCAGCCGTGTTCTGCCTACTTCTTAGACAGCGAATGTATTCATTCCAGCTGATTTTATCTCATTTTGTTAAATCCGAGTTAATTCGGTCTAGCTGGTTAAAGGGTTAACGACCTTATAGGTACCTGAGACCGAGAGGAGTCAGCAGGTTGATTGATTTCCGGACATTAATTCACAGCGCCTGATCATCACTTTGGGGCCGCCCGGGTGGAGCAGTGGTCTAAGCGATGGCTTCTGATCATTCGTCCGAGATGGGTCCGGGTTCGAATCCCGGTGAGGCATGGATGTTGTGTTTGTTTTACGGCACTGGCTCTCTCCCTTCCCTGGAACCAGTGGCCCTAAATTAGGGACAGGCGACTGCTTATAGCCCGTTGAGTTGCCCACGGTGGTCGTTAAACCTTCAATAAAAAAACAATCACTTTGTGAGCCTTCAAGTACAACTACAGCCAGAGCTGCTGTTATATAAGATGATCCACATTAAAGACACTAACTCCTAGATATCAGTCATCACTTTGTAGGGTCCAAAGCACAACTACAATCAGAGACGAGCGACCATTACTAGTCTTAGGAATGATAAATTTCACAATTATACGTCAACACCTTTTATGAAAATATTCCTACCGTCCCGGTGGCCGAGTGGTCAAAGGCTTAAGCTTCTGACTAATTGTTCCATCCAGTCCCAGATGAGGTATGAGTGGTGTGCTTGACCCACTGTCTCCGTTCCATGGAGTCAGTGACCCAAAATTGGGTAAGGGAGACAGACGGCTTACAGCTCTCAAACTTGCTCATTGTGTAAAAAAAAACTCGAAAAATATTTTGACCTATTCCTTTACTTCCGGTCCGAAAATAACAGTAACGAGCAGTGTTTTATGAAAACAGTTTTGATGAAACAAAATTTTGTTGTTTAGGATTGTTTTAACAATAACTTCCTTTCTTTTCTTTTACACAGGTGATATTCGAAGGAAAAAGGGCTACTGGGGTGGAACTTGTAAAATCTCATTCGCATCAGCGTTTCCGTGTCAAAGCTCGTCAAGAAATCATCCTGTGCGCTGGAGCTATTGGATCACCACATATCCTTCTGCTTTCTGGAGTTGGACCAAGGCAGCATCTGCAGTCACGAAATGTAACGACATTCTACACTGCTTACATTTTAAATCTAGAATTCAATGCACAATCAAACACACAACATACACTGAAGAGCAATTGAATTAGAGATACCTGTCTAGTAACGTGTAGCACCACCTTTCGCCCTGATAACGGCAGCGATTCGTCTCGACATGGACTCGACAAGACACAGGAAGCGTTGGGAAGCCATACGGATCCACGACCCCTCCAAACAAGCTCCCGCAGTTCACGAAGGTTTGATGGAGGAAGGTCAGAGCCTCGAACACCTCTCTCGATGGCATCCCAGATGTGCTCGATGGGATTGATGTCAGGCGACCTAGCTGGCCAAGAAAGCCAGTTCACGTCGGTGGAGTGTTCATCCAACCATTCGGATACAATTCGGGAGCGATGGCACGGTGCATTGTCTTGTTGCAGGATGAGATCCCCAGTTGGATGTTGAAGACGCACAAAAGAGAGCAAATGGTCGTCCAGGATATCCCGGTAACATTGACCTGTCAGGGACGATGTCACACGTACCAGGGGTCTCATTTCAGTCCACGTGAACAGTCCTCAGACGAGAATGCCACCCCCACCAGCTTTAAGAGTACCCTGCTGGCAAGAAGGATCCATCGCTTCATGTGGTTTGCGCCGTACTCGTATCCTGCCATCCGCATGTACCGACGTGAATCTCTACTCATCAGTCCAGGTAATATTTTCCCACATGTCTAGGGTCCAGTGGAGATGTTCCCGTGCCCATGCTAATCTTTGCACCCTGTGATGTGCGGTCAGCAACGGTACCCTCGTGAGACGATGGCTTCTGTACCCCATAGCGAGGAGGTGGTTTTGGATGGTGTGGTTACTTACACGTTTTTGTGCACCAGCGTTAAATTTGCCGAGTAATTTCTTGCACTGTGGCCCGTCTATCCGCTGTTACAATGAGAGCTAGCCGACGATGACCCCGCTCATCCACACGCTGTTGTCCACGGCTGTTGGCCCTTGCAGGAATGGCTTTACCGGATTCGATGCACTCACGGTGCACCCGTGTCGCAGTGGCTCGTGAAACTCCCAGTGCCTGCATGACTTCCGAGATGGAGTGACCCATTCGTTGGGCCCCGACAATTTGCCCACGAACAAATGCGCTTAGATTCTTCGTCTTACCTATACTGCGTCCGACTCTTACTGATTCCTGTCGTATCACTCCTTATGTTGTCGGATCGCTGCATACGTCATGTCGTTTTCGGCCGCCCACAGCGGCACTTTTGTATAACGCCAGCTGTCTCTAATTCAATTTCTCTTCAGTATATATAGTGCGTGGTTTTACACCATTCATTTCTATTTATATTTTAAAATTCACTACTACCACAGGAGATCTCATTATCTTACCAATACACTGTTCTGCGAAATGTTGAAAAGTAATAGCTGTTTGTAGAAAGTAGGGAATAGTACTGCTTCTGTACAAGACAGAACTACACTGGTTTACCTCAATTGAGGAATAACATGAAATTTTGAGTTTTTGCGAAAACAAATCCACAGTGAAAGTGGATGACCTTAATATAACAGTCTTGTCATTTCGTTTCTGGATTGCAAGAAGGAAAATGACAGAACGCGTTGCTTCGAAAATCTGCGTTTCACTGTTATGGCGAAATTTTTTAGACACCATTTAAGAAAATAATTGAGATGAAGAGCAATTGGAAGGCTCGAAGCCAGCAAATCTTAAGCAGATGCAACCAAGTGGCTCAATCTGAGTATTTTAGCAGTCCATCGTATTTGGGTCACACTCCAAAAAACAAGTACGGCATCGAAAAGATTAATTTAGTAATGTAAGATCTCAGATTGAGCCAGATTGAGCCATTTAGTAATGAAAGATCTTAGATTGAGGGTAACAACTTCAAGATATAATCATCTGCAGCTAAGTACTCATAGGACAAAAACTGAAAAACTTACTCAACTGCGTTTGGATCCCGAAGTCTCTTCCACAACTTTCTGTCTTGAGCTGTTCTCCTCCATGTCACTCCGGCAAGCTTCCGAATTTCATCCACCCATCTCTCACAGGGTCTTCTTCTTCTAGGTCTTTTCCTATCCCTAGAAATCCAGTATAGAATTTCCGTTTTCCAATGGTGGTTAGTTCTTCTAGCAATACGTGTAACCCATTGTCATTTCAGGGCTTCTACCTTGAATATGATGTCATCAACTGCTATCATTTTCCTGATCCATGAATTCTTCATCCTATCTTTCCTGACTATACCAAACATGCACCTCTCCATGCCTCTTTTAGTTTTCTACATGAATTTTTTCGGGTAAGGTCCATGTCTTTAATCTGTAAGTAAGAACCAGAGTTGGAAACGTGTCAAATATTTCGGACCCGTAACTAACCCGGGTAAATATTCTTTGAACTATAAATTCGAAACTCAATTTATATATATATATATACACTCGTGTGCAAAAATTAAGGACGAAGAGGAGAAATTAGCATAACAGCGGAACGAGCAGGCAGAACGGACCGAAAGACTACTCAGGAGATAGACTAGGGTCCGGTACGGTAGGGCATGCGCATATATGCAGCATGACGTAGGGGGGAAGAGTGTCGGAAGGGTATAAAGCACACGGGCAGTGTACGCTCAGCAATTCGGTGAAAGCTATTGCACGGTGAACATCGGTTTGAACGACGTCCAGCTGCTGCCACCGTGTGATATGGCCAACTGGCAATCCAGTAGACGACATCTGGATGACTTTACCCGAGGTCGCGTCATTGGGAAGTTGGAAGAAGGTCGAAGTGTGACTAGCGTGGCTGAGGAGTTCGGGATCGCTCACAGCATCGTTTCACGAGCTTGGAGAGCATTTCAAACGACAGGAACAGCTGTCCGAGAGATTAGCAGTGGTCGTCCACGAGCAACCACGACGGCGGACGACTGGTATATTGTCCATCAGGCGAGAAGAGACAGACGGCAGACAGCGGGATAAATCGCAAGGCACATGCAATAGACAACTGGACGTCCGTTATCACGTTTTACCGTGGCCAGGAGGCTGCAAAAAGGTGGTCTATTTGCACGACGACCAGTACGGTGTGTGCCATTAACGCCTGCTCATCGGAAACAGCGGTTTCTGTGGTGCCAGGAACACAAGAACCGGACACATCAGCAATGGGATGGAGTTCTCTTTACGGATGAGAGCCGATTTAGTCTGACGAGCGATTCTGGACGTATACACATCTGGAAAGAGCAGGGAACGCGCAATCACACCTCCAACATCATCGAAAGGGACCGGTTTGGAGGTGGCGGAGTTCTCGTTTGGGGCGGTATCATGCTTGGTAGCCGTACTGACCTCCACATCTTCCAAGGAGGTTCAGTCACTGGTGTCCGCTATTGTACCGAGGTTCTCCTGCCTCACGTGCGTCTGTTTAGAGGACCTGTGAGTCCTGAGTTCCTCTTCATGGACGGCAACGCTACACCTCATCGTACAGTGGCGGTTGCAGAGCTGTTGGAGAGTGAAGATATTCAACGCATGGATTGGCCCGCAAGGTCCCCGGACCTAAATCCAATTGAACACGTGTGGGACCTTCTCGGGAAACGCTTGGCAGCACGCCACCAGCCTCCAGCAACGATTCCGCAGCGGCGATTGGCGCTACAAGAGGAATGGGCCCCGAAGCCTCAACAGCTCCTTGACAACCTCGTCCTCAGCATGGACAGACGTTGTAAATTCTGCAACGCAGTCAGAGGTGATCATATATCCTGCTAAAGACTGGACTTTTCTTGGCAGCCGCCTGTCACATGGACGTTTCTGTCTTCTGTCCAGTTGTGCTCGAAGCTACCTTTTCAATAAAGTGCCTTTGTATCCTTTGGATTCCTTGTTTGGACGGTTTTGCTCACTTTTCCCATATTCTTACATCTTGGGAATCTTATATTATGATTTGAGTCGATGTGGAGCACTTCTGCACGACGTTACATTCTAAAAACCGTCTCGTCCTTAAATTTTGCACGCCAGTGTACATACATACATGTAAACGCAATATATATATATTCATCCAGATAACTGCTTGATATTTAATAACTGAGATCCTTTTTTAATAATAAAATTTGGTTACTTGTTAAATTTTAGTGCCATTTTTAGCGCCACTATGTTGCGTAATCCAGAAGTAATGGCTGACTATGACCGTGACCATGGAGTATATTACAAATGGGAATCATTGTTTACGATTACACAAATGTATTTTTTTAAATGTATTTAGATTGTTCACTCTTTCCACGCTTTGATGGAGGTGCGCATACTTTCATATGGTCCGTTAGATTTTTGGTTCCATAATCTTTAATGACACCGTCGAGATCTTTCTTTGTAATCGTACACTTTCCACATTTTGAACAACAAGCAAGACCAAACAACACAGAATTATTCACCGGTTCCTTAAGGAGACGAAACAATTTCCAGCATTCACTCTTCCCCTTGTGTTTGTCAACAAGCAAGTATTTGTTGGCCTCGACGCCTATCTCAACCTCCTTTTAAATCCATCCATATTAACAAATAAGGAGTTAATTTCGACATGACATGTCATGAGAACGGGATGTTAGCCCATCAATCGAAAACCTCTGAATGCTCAATGTAAAAGATGCGATGTGAAGAGTAACTCTTAGTCATACAGTGAACTTTGCACGGAGAGAGTGAATCACATGAGAAGCAGACGAATGGTGTTTGCCTGTACCTTGCCCTGGACAATCGCAATGTAAAAGAACGCAAAGGAAGTATCTTTTTACGATATAGTGTCAGTGCGTCTGACGTCGGACTGTAGAAATCTTCGTTGCTTTAAGAAAGAGACGACACTATTTTTGCATGGCAAATCATTATTCACTCCGTGGGCACCAGTATCGACTACAGAATTCCACAACGCGCATTTTTCTTTGGAATGTATTTTTCTCTTTTCGAAAATAAAACGTGAATAAAACCGAGTCAAAATCGGGTCAGGAACACCTTGACCAGACCCGTTGGACCCGCAAGAAATTGTCGACCCGTTGACCAGTGACCTGTTTTGATCTCTAGTAAGAACTGGAAGGATGCAATGATTAAACACTTTCGTTTTAATAGATAACGGTAAATTGCTCTAAAAACTTGTGCTGTTTCTTCCAAATGTTCACCAGCCAAGTTTTGCACGCTTATTGTTTTCTCCTTTATCGTGGACCTTGCTTGTTTTATGGTAAATGTAGGCATCGGATTTGCTCATCAACTTCCAAATCTTTAGTTTTGTAAACGCATTCAGTGATGTATTCAGGCATCTTCTCGGGGGAGAAGATGCCTGAATACATCACTGAATGCCCCCCATGAACGCCCCCCGCAGATTTTGGGGCGATCTCCCACTTATATTTAGTCTAATAGTTTTCTTTTATAGCTGAATATTTGGAGAGATTAATTAAAGAAAAAGAGCTTCAGAAAGTAAGGGAAAATATTATAATAATAAAAACAAAATATCCACAACTTCAATCTGAAATTTCCATCATCCTTCAATAAAACATTAAACAGTCCTCGCTGAAGGGGAAATTTTTGAAGTGCTGACAACTCGGACTACTTCCACAATAAAAACCTATTTCCATAGAGTAGAGATGCTTGCACTGCAATACATCATCATATTTTGGAAGCTGGCATTCAGTTTTATATCAGTCTTCTGGAAGCCGAATTTCCATCTGTACGGTTAAGTGTTACTAACGTGAGGTTAGTGCTTCTAATACAACAAAATATTTGCTACCTAATTTTTAAAAATAGCAAATCATTAGAAATTGTTCCCATAAAAAGGGGTTCTTTTCCTGGTAGTGGGTGATTAACGCTCGGTGACAACAACAACAACAACAACAAAAAAAAAAAAAAAAAAAAAAAAAGAAGGAAAAAAAAATGCAGGCACCTCAAAGTGGCATCTAAACGGTTAGTTACTTGTTGTTTTTTGATTATGTGCTAATCTAAATAACCTAAAGGGGCTCAAATCAAATGGCACGGGAATGGTTTACACATACGTTTTCAGGTAACACTATAATGATTCCTTAATAATCAGAAACACGCTTGTAGTAAGGCGAGGGCATTTTTACGACTCCTAATGTTGGAGTTGGGGATTTTCTCCGGCTCAGCATTATCTTACTAGCATCCTCAGTATTTTACACCCCCCCCATGATGAAATCCGTAGTGCGTTACTGAATTAAAAAGCAAAGGTGTAACAATTTTAACATTTTTAACCACTTGTATGTGTAGATTTCTTGAAATTCGCATTAGGGATATACGAGCAAAAGAAAATTTTTATACTCTATTTAAAGTTTTATATGTATTAATGTATATTTAAGTAACAAAATTGTGATTACATGTATATAATCAATCTACAAGTTTCGGACCTCCCCCCAAAAAATTGTATCCCCCTCCCTTCCTGAAAATTTTCTCTAAATGCAACGCTTAACTCATTGTACATCAGTTTTGGTTTCTGTAAGTTCATTTTCAACCCTGCTTTTTCATCTTTTAATCATTAAATCGTGCTAAAGACGGAAATCTTTCATCGTTCAAGTGATTAATGTCGCACGAGTCTTCAATATTTGTTGCTCTGACAAATACTTGCCAAAACGGCAACGTCGTCAGCAAAACGAAGGTGGTTAAACAATCTCAATTAACTTTTGTCCCTTTGTTTTCCAAGTGCAATGATTCCAAGTGCAATGAAAGGTCGCAGTGAAGAGCTTGGGAGATATGGTGTAACCTTTTTCCACTGTCTTTCCAATTGTTACTCGGATTTTTCCCTCAAACAGCCTAATCTTTGCACTTCCATTTTCATAGATGTTATTAATAACGTTAATGTATTCATCTCTATCACCGCATAACTTCAAAGACATCCTGCCGTACTGAAGATTCATACATTAATATCATTAATAAGCACACCGGACAAAAAATTAGTCACCCCTGTCAGAACATATATAATAACAGGTGATGACACCTCTTGCCTTGATAACAGCATGAATCTGGTGTGGTAGAGACCACGAGGTTGTGGATGTATTGAACATTGATTTGCAGCCACTCATGCGTCAATTGGCCCCGAAGTTCCGTCAGAGTACGTGGGTGTCTATTCCGGCGTTTCACCTTCTGTTCCAAATGATCCTACAGATTTTCAATACGATTTAAATCTGGGGATTTGGCGGGTCTGTCGAGGTAAGACAGTATTGCTGATTGCTTGTCGTGCCACTCAGAGACAGTTTTAGCCCTGTGCATACGGCAATTGTCGTCTTGGAAGACAAGAGTGGCAATGTGATGCTGCTCCTGGAGATGTAGGGCAAAGGGCAACACTTCGTCATTCAGAATGCAGAGGTACGCATGCTGGTTCAAATTCATCGTCACTGCATTGAGAGGGCCCATTTCGTGGTACGAAAAACATCCCCAAAACATCACAGAAACCCCTCCAGCTTGAACAACACCTTCGACACAATCAGAATTAAAGGCTTCATTGGGCCTATGATGCACTCGTCGCCTCCCATCATTGGAGTACAAACAAAAACAAAACTCATCAGACCAAAATACTCGTTTCCAATCCTCTACAGTAAAGTTTTGGTGCCTCTGAGCCCATTGATAACGTGCGACTTTGTGACTTGCTGTTAAAAGAGGCCTTTTCCGTTGTACTCTGCTCCAGATGTCCATCGCATGCAGTTCTCGTCGCAATTTCCTTTCGGAAATTGGTTGGAGTGGACTTTCATTGACTGTTTGGAGTAATTGCTGCCCAGTTTGAAACCGATTTGCAGTTACTAGGCGTGAAACCTGGAGAGGATCCCTTTTGGTGAGAATGGTTTTCCAGCCACAGTTACGTCGCCGATTTTTGGTTGACTGCGAACTACACCACTATTTGTAGACCCGCTGGACCGTACGCTTCGACACACCAGAAAATTGGGCGACTTCATTCATGTTGTGTCCGGAGGTACGGCCAAACACGATGGCTCCTTTTTGCCACTCAGTCACGTTTGTCTCACGACCCATATCGCAGACTAAATTCAACACACACGTTGCTCTTTACCACTGCACGAGACAGAAACGATCCTTTAGACCACGTGAGTGCTATTTATCTCTCAACAATGTCGTCACGGCGCCCTCTGTGCAACCTGATCTTCCTACCGTCAGTTCTGTTAGGGGTGACTAATTTATTGTCCGGTGTGCTTATGTTCTATGAAAATGCAAGTGCAAATATTGGATTGTTCAAGGAAGCAGCACGTATAAGCGCATACTACGACTATATACAACGATAAAAGGACAGTACGTTCATATTATATGGGTCGTTTAATAGTAACAAGCTAAGCGTATTTGCGAGTGTTACACCATACCATCCTAGAAGCACCTGCAAAGTGAAGATACGAATTCCATGTAGATACTGAACCAGCGTTAGGATGCTTGTTGAATGGACTGACCTAAGGTAGTGCCGAAAGTATGGTCTGTAATCTATATAATTCCAAATCCGTCCAAGACTTATTAACAAACAGTAATTCAATTTTTGAGTACAGAGAAACCGGCTGAAATTCTTCAGTAAACGCAGTTCGTGTACGGTAATCCTGTATATCAGAAACGACAGTAAAAGACTGGTGTAGTCAGTCTCGAAACAGTTGATATCAGCGGTGGATTTACCACGGCTTGGCCATGCACAGGTCACCAATACGGACGCTACTGTTGCTGCTGCTGTGGAAGAAGCGACACGAGGGGACCACCGTATGTCCATTAAAGCCATCACAGCAAAGTAAAAGTGTTTTCCATCACTACAGGAACAGTGCATTCTATAATTCACGAACGAAGATTCGAAAAAGTTTGTTTTCAATCGATACTCCGATTTTATTCAATGCATATTAACAAGTTAGTAAAATCATTCAATGCATTGATTATGATCCGCTTTCCAACATATCAGATATCATTAATCAAGTTATGAGGATAATGGCTGTGGAATAAATCTCACTCATGTGCCCTGAACTTTGATCCCATTTCGATGATATTCAACAGAACCGGTTCAGTATATCTCCGGAACAACATGGTAAAGTTTTTTCGCAATCGAAGTATTTTTACGTACGTTATGATGCATAAGGGCTATGGAATAGATCCCGCTCTTGTGTCCTAACCTTTGACCCCATTTCGTCCATTTTCGACAGGATTTGTCCCCAGGCAGGCCCCTACAACATACTAACATTTCATCCGAATCGAAGCATTTTTACGTAAGTTATGACGCATAATGGCGATGGAAGTGATTCCGCTCCTATGTCCTGACCTTTGACCTCATTTCGCCCATTTTCTATAGGGTTTGTCCCCAGGTGGTCCCCTACCACATACTAAAATTCATCGAAATCGAACGTTTTTACGCGTTATCGTGCGGACGGGCATACGCACACAACGCGTGACGTAATGAGGCAGATGGGAATCGCGACCATCTGCTCGCAAGAGTGTGAAGTCATAAAATTTTAATAGGATCCACACACAACGCGTGACGTAATGAGACATATGGCGTTACCGCGCGCCAGCATCTCAATTGCGAGAGTGTGACGTCATAATATTTCTAAGCATGGGTAACATTAATGGGACGACGCCATGACACTAAAAACGCGGTAATTCGGGGTGGTTATTTAACCCACTAAACGAATTTTCCTAAAGTCTAGATCAAGCTAAATCGATTTCTAGTACCAGAAAACCGTAGGTTAACGACTTTCATCAAAATCCTTAGAGCCGTTTTGAAAATAAAATTTACATACATACAAGAATTGCTCCTTTAATAGTATGGGATAAGGGCAGTGGAATGGATCTCGATCCTATGTCCTGACCTTTGACCCCATTTCGTCCATTTTCAATAGGTTTCGTCCCTAGGTAGTCCCCTACCACATACTAAAATTTCATCGAAATCGAACCATTTTTACGCACGTTATGACGCATAAGGGCAATGGAATGCATCCCGCTCCTATGTCCTGACCTTTGACTCCACTTCGCCCATTTTAAATAGGCTTCGTCCCCAAGTGGTCCCCTGCCACGTACTAAAATTTCATCGAAATCGAACCATATTTACGCAAGTTATGACGCATAAGGGCAATGGAATGGATCCCTCTCCTATGTCGTGATCTTTGACCTCATTGGTTCCATTTTCAACAGGGTTCGTCCCCATGTGGTCCCGTACCACATACTAAAATTTAATCGAAATCGAACCATTTTTACGCGAGGACAGGCGGACGGACGGAAAAAGCTGGCGCATATACGCTTCTTCAACCTACGGTTGGAAAGCGTAAAAAAGTTATTCTCTTGCAGCATTTGCAGGGCTATCATGCACACGGCAAAATGACTTCTTACACAGAGCCGTAGCCAGAGCGGAAACTTGGTGTCACCATTATCAACCTGAATACAAACGACCCAGCTTACAGTGAGGAACCACGCTTATAAATGTTGGACTAGGTAAGAGGTATGCAAAGAACTGAATATTTTCCTCACTTTTTGAATACCTTTGAAGAATATGCGAACTAAAATTCCCTAAATCTATCTCAGAGGTTCTGGTCCAAAATTTGGTTGAAATCGAGGAAAGAGCTTGAGTCATTGTGTATCTGCATGAGATCAATACGTTCACATGAGTAGTCGGACTATTTTATTTTTTAAGTTTTATCCAAAATTAGAGGGGAAAACCTTTACCTAGTGAAAGCCTTAGTCTTCCAAATTCCATTTATCTATTTAATGAATTTTTAATTGAATTAATAATTGATATCAGATCTCGGCGATGCAAATGAATTATGCTAAGATCCTTGCAGGGCATTCCTTCTCACGAAACTTGCTTAAACTGTATTACTAACTGTGTGTATTCCTTTTACGTAGATATAATATGCAGATGTTCTAAATAAAATGGTCACTTTAGTGTGCTTATTAGCAAATTACGGAAGTAATAGTTTCAAATGACAACGAACTTAACTGCTCCGGTGGCCGAGTGCTCAGAGGAAAGAGCTTCCAGTAAATCGTCCGAATTGCGTTCGGGTCGCTGATGAGGAACGGTTAGTGTATTTAAACTAAAGCTCTAGCCATCTGCCTGCCCTGGTACCTAAGGCCCTGAATTAAGGTCGGGCGACTGTTTATGGAAGGTGGTCTTTAATCCCTGAAACAAAAAAAATGTCTTAAAGTGAGATTGAATTAATTTTGCCTCATTGTTTCAATTAGCATGCGTCTTTCCATTTGTTGAGTAATCTCTGTTCTTTCCAGATTCCTGTCATTGCTGATTTACCAGGAGTTGGACGCAGACTTAAGGATCACCTGAACATACCGATGTACTTTCACTTAAATTCATCAGTAAGCATAAATACTGCCAAAGCCAGAACAGTAACACAAGTATGGAAGCACTTCATGAAAGGAGAAGGTTAGTCACTATTATATTATTATTACTAGACGAAACCCGTCGGAATCGACGGTTAGTTGTTTTTTTGTTTTTGTTAAGAGAGTAAACTCACATGAAACAACAAACGTAAACTTTATTTGATTGACAAATTCATTCAACCACTTCAGTAAAGACAATAGTCCAGGTTCTTTTTTTTTTTTGTTATGTTTTTTTTTTTTTGTACTGAAGGTTTAACGACCACCGTGAGCAACTCAATGGGCTATAAGCAGTCGCCCGTCCCTATTTGAGGGTCACTGGTTCCAGGGAAGGGAGAGAACCAGTGCCGTAAGACAAACACAACATCCATGCCTCACCGGGATTCGAACCCGGTCCCCGTTCGGACGGATGATCAGAGGCCATCGCTTAGACCACTGCGTCACCGGGGCGGCTCTCTCGTCTTCAGTAACGACTGTGTTTGTAAATGTTGTTGGAATGAGATTCGCGTTGCGAATACTCTTCATTCTCTCTTGTCTGAGACTTGTAGTTGCGACCCATTGATCGCTCACGCTTTCCAGTAATGCTCTTACGTTTTCTTTCTTTCTTTTTTTTTTTTTTTTGTGCGGAAGAGACATTTTGTTAAGGGTAAGTATGCAATAAAGTATTTACTTACTTTAGGACTGATCATAGAACACCATGCACACACCAAGTCTGACACTGAACTGAGCGCCTGATGTAGATAAGAGTCGCACGCTTCTCTTATAGACTTTACATGGGCACTTTGCCGCTCCACCACGCCCGAACCGTTGCTCCAATCTCAGTTTTCTCTTCGACTGGCTCATCTCCATGGCAAGACCTTTATTTTGATACCTCAACCATATTTTTACGTTTAGCCGTTCTCTCAAAATAGATCTCACAATAAGAAACCTTATAGAATGAAGATATAGATGGCGCAACTCAATATGTACATTCTAAATATTTTCACTAACAATGGTCAACGGAATGTTTATTTACATTTTTACATAATGGGAAACTTCTTTCCTACGTGAATATACTGGATAGAATGAATATCAAATTGTATATATACATCACACAGTCCAACGGCATAACGCAATAAGGTTTTCGAGAGTGTTCGCTGTTCCGATGAAAATAACATTGATACGAATGCCTGCTAGCGTTGCTTTGCGCAACGGTTCGCTCAGAAAAGGGAAGACTTTGGACTATCTCAGTCCCTCCATGCCTCCGCCTTCAACAGCGCGTGAGTCAATCGCAGGCGATCGAATGTCAACCGAACACTTCTTCCATATACTTTACATGGGAACTTTGCCGCCCCACAACGCCCGAACCGTTGCTTCAATCTCCTTTTTCCCTTCGACTGGCACACCTACATGGTAAAACCTTTATTTTGATACCTCAACCATAACTTTACGTTCAGCCGTCCTCTCAAAATAGTACTCACAGTAAAAAACCATATAGAATTAATATATAGATTATTATTATTAGAGAAACTGCTTAAGGCGTCACTTAATAAAAAATCGTACAATCTCCTGTTTTTGAACCTATCCAAACCCCGATAAAATGAAGAGCTAAGTTTGTTGGATTGTTGGAAAATCGATATGGTTAACGTCATAAAGACCTCGTGAATCTTTGAAGAAATCCAGTGAAGACAACAGTTCGTACTTCTTCCTTGTGTGAAAATAAAGTAGGGTAAGCACGTAGAATATCAGTCACAACTCTTAATGGATTTCCGTGAAGCTAAATATTAAGCCCAACTTATAAGGTGTGACAATTTAATCCCGGAAGGCACCTATGGAAAATATGTGCGCGCACCTGTGCACTAGTGGTTACTGTCACCTTCAAAGTGATCCCTTTCCACAGCTATGCAACTAGTTAGGCGCTGTTGCCGTTGCTGGTAATATAGCTAGAACTCTGTTTCTGGAATACTCTTGTGTTCTTTTGTCAGAAATGTCTGGAAATCTTCGTCCTTTCACGGCAGTTTTTAATTTGGGAAAACAGCTAGAAATCACAAGGAGCTAACTCAGATAAATAGGGTGGATGATCCAATTCGGAAATTTATTTCTCAGCACGAAGTTGCGAACACTGAGTGCTTCATGGCTTAGGGCATTGTCAGGAAATAGCTGTTAGGTTACAGTTAAGCTCTTTTTCTTCAAACAGAATCTGGAAACCTTTTTAACACCGCTAAATACTGTTGTTGGTTGACCGTTCGTCCCTGTTTAATAAATTCCGGATGAACTATCCCCAAAATAGTATAACTATACTATTAATCCGATTTCTTGGTGTAGAATAGAAATAAAACTTTCCAAGCTTTCGCACATCAACCAGATGGCTTTTTCAAGGAAGGTAGACAGACAACTGCAAGCTGGACAATAAACAGAACGTTTCAACAATTTGAACCCGGTGACCTGACTAGACAATAAATGAATAGGCGCAAACGTAATGATTCGAAAATACGATGTCATGTTGATTGGGCACGCGGTACCATGGTAGAAAACGCAACAATATTTGAAGAATTTATTCCAAATACGTGGCAAGATTTGTGTGTGGAGTATGAAGCTAATTTCTTTACATCACTCCATATAGGATCGGCGGACTTGAACTTGACTTCTCTTGATAGGCAGTGGTTATTTTTCTGTCTCTTGTTTCCCTTTTATGTTCACTGATTCTAATTCCAAATGAACGTTTGGTTATTCCGATGTAGTATCGTCTAGAGCAGTCCGGATATTGTAGTGGAATAGCATAAGCACCTGCCTCATTGATGACATATATCCTTCCTCCTTATATAGGCAGGATATACGTCGAGCCAGATGCATAACTTTATCGAGAAAGCCAGAACCAGCCGTGCTAATATTTCTATGCCGCAACTTCGCTACCTGGGCTCTATTCCCTACATACCAAAAGTTTCCTATCAACTCAGAAACGCGCTCAGGAGGATGAACTTCGGTGTCGGCATAAGGTCTCCGGCATCTTTGTATACGATGCTTAAGAAAAATATTGACAAGTCCCCTCTTCTCAATGAGGCAGGTGTTTATGCCATCCTGCTACAATAACCGGACGGCTCCAGGCGATACTACATCGGAATGACCAAACGTTCGTTTGTAATTAGAATCAGCCAACATAAAAGGGATACAAGAGACGGAAAAATACCCCCCCCCCCCTATCAAGAGAAGTCAAGTTCAAGTTCACCGATCCTATATGGAGTAATGTAAAAAAATTAGCTTCATGCTCCACACCCAAATTTACTGTAATTCGCGAAACCTTGGAAATCTTGACCAGCTGTAAGGCTTGCAATGATAGTGTCTCTCTGGAGTTGCTACGTATTTGGAATCAATTCTTCAAATATTGCTCCGTTTTCTACCATGGTACCGCGTGCCCAACCAACATGACCTCGTTTCTTCAAATTATCACGTTTGCGCTTGTTCATTTATTGTCTAGTCAAGTCACCGCGTTCAAATTGTTGAAACGTTCTATTGTCCAGTTTGCAGTTGGCTGTCTACCTTCCTTGAAAAAGCCACCTGGTTGATGTGCGAAAGCTTGGGAAGATTTCTATTCCACGCCAAGAAATTTCGGATTAATAGTATAGTTATACTATTTTGAATATAATTGGTGTACAGTTCCTACTTAGTGAGTTTTCCCTTTGTGATCTAAACAAAAAAAACACAAACATGCTTTTGAACTGCGAGCGTGACATGTTGTTGTTTTTTTCGGCTCTTATACCACTAAAAGGCTTGATTTTTCAATGACTCTAACATTTCAGTAGCGCTTAAAGGCTTGATCCTTTTCAATGACTCTAACATTTCATTGCGCTTTCAGCGATCTTCACACAGAATTTGATGTTTATGCGCAGCTCTAAATTTCTATCACTCCTTTTTACATCAAAATTCACCCGCAGTCTTGCATTGCGTTCGCAACTGCTCGCTCACAAACAGCTCTACTGGTCTACGGTTAACACATGCACTACTTGACACATGTCCAGACACACATTGGAACATGACTCGGCCCGCATCACCTTGTAATTTGTCCTACAGAGTAAGACAAATTACAAGTACCACTATGTAACTTGTCTTACTCTGTAAAATGAATGAAGTAGGACAAATTGCAAAGCGCCATTCAGTATTGGACGTTTCTTTAGCCACTATGCTACCACAGTTTGTTCTTTGATGCGGTGTTAATAGCTTTTAAGTCTTCATTAATTGCCCCGGGTTAAGGTTCATCATCGTGTAGGCGCCGCTTCAGTGGCCTAGTGGACTTAGGTGTAGGCTTCTGACTATTCATTCGAGACAGGTGCGGGTTCCAGTCCGGGGAAGTGTGCCTATCTGATAGCTTTAGTTATATTCCTTCCTAGAACTAGTAGCCCCGAATTAGGAACGGGCGACTGTTTATAGCCTAAAGAGTTACTGATATTGGTCGCTAAACTCTGAAACATACAGACAAACCCCTTGTAGGCTTCATCCCAGCTTTATTATTTTGACTACAGACTAGGCCGGAATATAAGTTTAAAATTCTGAAATGGTCAGGACTGGAATTTTTGTAATCAGGATTGTTCAAATCTTTACCCCCGAGAATATTCTGACCGAACATTTCCTCCTTTTGTTAAAAATGCAACCATTGTCCATCACTGAAAAGGTGGAATCCCTTGCTGTTTATTGACTGAAGCAAAATGCCAACGTTCCGAACTTTCATTTCTTTCGTTAGTTAGTTCTTTTTATAACCCATGAGGAGGTTTTAGAAGCGAGATAACATAACTACAATGTTATTGTCCTCAAGTGATACCCAGCTTTTTACTTTTCCTTTTTCGTGAAGATTCATTGTTGTTTACCCCTATTCCTATTGCATATTTTTGTTTCAGAACTCTAAAGATTTTATAATTCTGCAAAAAATTTGACCGAAGATGACAGTGCCAATTTTCTCACATAAGAAAATAACTTAAGGGTCATACGTAGACTGATGATGAAAGACGTGAAGACAAAGATACAGAAGTTATTCACTCTGAATATGAAAATGAGAGTGACTATGAAGAAAAAGAAGAAAAAAGGAAGGTGGTTGTACTCGCCATGATGCCACTGAAGACAGTGACGTCACCAGTAGGGGAGAAAATGGAATAATCACCAGAGCGAAAAATTGCTATGAATGGCCTGTGAATAAGCTAAAGAGAACATGTCAGCTTCCAAGAAGACATATCGTTGTCGGACAACCTATTAACACAGATGAAGCTCAAAACTGCATGACACCAAGTGTACTCAAAACTGCATGACACTATTGAATGTACTGTCTGCAAAAGTTGTCCTGGTGTCGCAGTTGTCTAAGGGCTGACCTCTGGCCGTTCTTCTGAGTGGGCACGGGCTCGAGCCCCGGATGATGCATAGGCGATGTGATTGTTTTACGATACCGGTTCTCTCCCTTCCCTGGAACCAGCGACCCCAAATCAGGGACGAACGACCGCTTTCAGCTCTCAGAGTTTCTCACGGTGGTCGTTAAACCCCGAAACGAAAACAAAATTCTGCTTCACACAAATGAAGAAATCATCAGGTGAACAATTATACATAAGTAGACAACGTCATGCAGATGCAACTCAGTGATTCATGAATTAAGAACACTAACTGATCTCTCTCACTTTTTTCGGAGTCTAACATGACGCTAAGAAAGTCTGAGCAATTATCAGCCGCCCTGTTACTAATTTGGGGCCACTGGATCCAGAAAAGGGGCCCAGCCAGCCCCAGAGATTGAATTACCACTCACGCCTGATCGGAAATTCAATCTCTGGCCCATCTTGAACGAATGGTCAGAAGTCAGGGTCTTAAACCGCTCGGCCACCGGGGTGGTTGTGCATTTAGCGGGTTAATTTTTTTTTTTTTTTTTTGATTGGAGGTTTAACGACCACCGTGAGCAACTCAATGGGCTATAAGCAGTCGCCCGTCCCTAATTTAGAGTCACTGGTTCCAGGGAAGGGAAAGAGCCAGTGCCATAAGAAAAAACACAACATCCATGCCTCACCGGGGTTCGAACCCGGACCCATCTCGGACAAACGATTAGAAACCATCCTTAGACCACTGCGCCACCAGAGCGGCGAAGTTGAAAATTGGACATGTGAGCGTAGAAGTGTAAAAGCTTCATTTTCTGTCTTATTCAGTGCTAAAGTTAGAAAAACGTACAACTGTGTAAAAGACAAAAAATCAATGTTTCCAAACTCAAACACATTTATGAATATATTTTTGGCAGTAGAAGGTTTTACAAAGAAAATAATATAGATAAATAGCAGACCCCATGTGATGTACTACAGAGGTGAAGCACGTGTCAAGGCGACACATCTGCGGCGGTACATTCCGTCGGTTTAGCCTAATCGGTTAGAACAATTCACTCCCGAGCGAAGAGACGCGGATTTGACAAATTCCAGTTTTTCACACCCAGAAACAGGTACATGCAATGAAATTGGGATCGAAAGGTTTCAGGGTGTCGTAGTGGTTTAAACACTGGCTCCTGACGATTCGTCCGAGATGGGTCCGGTTTCGAATCGCCTGGTGAGGTATGGATGTTGTGTTCGTCTCACGGTATCGGATCTCCTCCTTCCCTGGAATCAGTGGTCCTAAATAAGAGATGGGCGACTTCTTATAACCCATCGAGTTGCTCACGGTAGTCGTTAAACCCCCATTAAAAAAAACGTTCCAGGGTAAATGGCGTGTTTGTGGCACCCTGGGATATTTCCCTTTGAAAGAAACTTCTTTCACTGTCCAAGCAATAATATGCAAGTGGGGCAGTGGTTTAAGCGATGGTTTATGACCATTCGTCTAAGAAGGGTCCGGGTTCAAATCTCGGCGCGGCATGGATGTTGTGTTTGTCTTACGGCCATGGTTCTCTCCCTTCCGTAGAACCAGTGGCCCTAAATTAGGGACGGGCGACTGCTTATAACCCACTGAATTGCTCATAGTGGTCGTTAAACCTTCAATAAAATATATATATATATATGCAAGAACACAATAAACATTTTTTCATGTTATTAATGTTAAAACTTGTTTACCAAAATGAATGCATTTCTCTTTTCAGGTTATCTGAGCTGGAGCGGCGTGGAAGCAGTTGCCAGGGTTCCATTACAAGGCGTAAATGGTAGTTCGAACAGGCAGCAGGCTGGCATCTTGCTATTCAACATGGGTTCCGTTAACGAAGAGCTGTTTTCCAAAATTGCTAATTTTAAACCACAGGTAGGCAAAACATTACCTACTTCAGCAGCAAGTTTGATTCTACGTTTCGGTGGGATCGCTGCTGCGGGTCTTCTTTTTCCTTTTCTTTCTGGTCTTGTGGCAAACCCTTTCAAATACTTCGTATGAACCTTACATTATTAAAAATGAACTGAGAACCATTTTATGCACAGCTAGAGTGTTCAGAAATAAAAGAAGCACATTTCTATTCAAAACCAGGCTATCAAGAATTAAATAAGGCAGAGCTGGAGCGAGCTTTATTCATCTGGGAGTCGAGACTTTATATTACGCTCCTCAAGTTTAATTTTTTTTACTTCCACTAAAATATATCCAGTTTTTACTTTCTCGTATACCTCTACTAAAGGAAAGTATTACAATCCTTTAAAAATCTCACCCGGTTTTGAACACAATTTTAAATATTACTAAAAATGTGAAAACTAAATAAATACCCAAGAGTCAAGTAAAACGCAAAAGTTATGTAAATACCGCCAACACAGCACTCCGCAGAAATGCAGAATGAGAAACGAACCAGCACAGAACGAATGAGTATCAGACAGGCAACGTAACAATAAGACGATATCGGGGAAGGACTTGGAAAAATTCCACTGAAGTCTAAGATCTCAGAGGAGCTTTCTACAACGGAGCACATGTGACTAATAAGCTCTTCGTCCCTTTAGTCTATTCGAAAAGGATACGGAAATTAGTTACATCAGCATATAATTTTATATGCCTCTCCTCGTTGTTTTGTATGAGAGATCCACACCTAACAGGGTAGGTTAGTCTGAACCCTGATTAGATGCGCAAAATACTCTATGCGGTTAACTAGTCTTTAAAAAAAGAAAATAAGAACACCGGAAAAAAATAGTCACTCCCGCCAGAGCTTACCTAATAACGGGTGACGGCGCCTCTTGCCTTGATAACAGCATGAATCTGGTGTGGTAGAGACTCCACGAGGTTGTGGATGTATTGAACATCGATTTGCAGCAACGCATGCGTCAATTGATCCCGAAGTTCCGTCAGAGTACGTGGGTGTTTATTCCGGCGTTTCACTTTCTGTTCCAAATGATCCCACAGATTTTCAATAGGTTTAGATCTGGAGATTTGACGGGCCAGTCGAGGTGAGACAGTGTTGCTGATTGTTCGTCGTGCCACTCAGAGACAGTTTTTATCCCTGTGCATACGGCAATTGTCATCTTGGAAGACAAGAGTGGCAATGTGATGCTGCTCCTGGAGGTGTAGGGCAAGACTTTGTCATTTACGTACAATGCGGATGCTGGTTTAACTTCATCGTTATTGCAACGAGAAGGCTCATTTAGTGGTACGAAAAACATCACCAAAACATCACAGAACCCCCTCCAGCTTGAACTACACCTTCGACACAATCAGGATTAAAGGCTTCATTGGTCCTGCGATGCACTCGTCGCCTCCCATCATTGGAGTACAAACAAAAACAAAACTCATCAGACCGAATTACTTGTTTCGAATCCTCCACAGTAAAGTTTTGGTGCCTCTGAGCACATTGATAACGTGCGATTTTGTGACTTGCTGTTAAAAGAGGCCTCTTCCGTGGTACTCTGTTCCAGATGTCCATCGCATGCAGGTCTCGTCGCAGTGTCCTTTCGGAAATCGGTTGGAGTTGACTTTCATTGACTGTTTGGAGTAATTGTTTTCCAGTTTGAAACCAATTTGCAGTTAGTAGGCGTGAAACCTGTAGAGGATCCCTTTTGGTGAGAATGGTTTTCCGGCCACAGTTACGTCACCGATTTTTGGTTGACTGCGAAATACACCACTGTTTGTAGACCCGCTGGACAGTACGCATCGACACGCCAACAAATTGAGCTACTTCATTCACTTTGTGTCCGTTGGCACGGCCAAACACGGTGGCTCCTTTTTGCCACTCGGTAACGTCTGTTTGACGACACATGTTGCTAAATTTTACACACACGTTGCTCTTCACCACTGCACGAGACGGAAATGATCCTGTAGACCATGTTAGTGCTATACAAATATGGAAGATGTGAATCCGATGATTGGTGTATATATGACATGGATGTTAAGTCATTTCTTTCATTCACGTTAATGCTATTTATCTCGCAACAATGCCATCACGGCGCCCTCTGTGCAACCGGTAACTTCCTACTGTCATTTCTGTTAGGAGTGACTCATTTTTTGTCCGTTGTGCTTAGTAAAACATTTAACTTTCTTTTTAGTTAAAATTTCCAGTAAATTTTTTCTGCATATCTATTTTTGTGTTCCTCAGAGAACAAATTTATGCCCCTGGTATGACCATTCTGAAATAAGGTATATTTCCGTGCATAAAAAAGGAATTATGCTGTCTGCTCGCTCGTTATGTTATACAGGACAAAGGCAAAGATGTGTCTCTGAGGTATATCCGAAATGCAGTTAAACGGTTTTCATTCACAGAAGGCAATTAAGAAAAATATCGATACTGCAATGTCTTCTAAATGTATTTAGAAGTGAATGATATGAGTTGTGTGCATAAAAATAAGGAACAAGTATAAAAGCATGCAGGAAACTCCGAGATGTCAATAACCACCTGCGAAACCAAATTTGCCGATGGTGGAACTCGAAACCACATCCTTTTGCTCCGGAGCCGAATGCTTTCTCAATTAAACCACGCCGGCGAGGGCTTTTCACTGCTACTTGCCGTCGTGACATGTGCGTCACCTTTGTAGTACGTGACACACTTTAGATCAGATAGTTGAAGGATCGATCCCAGGTAAAATGAGTTGCTCGGAACCACTGAATACTCGCCATAGGTTGGTATTTTTGTATAGCCCGTTGCCTGATTTTTTGCCATTGACATCGCTTCTCGTGTTTCTGTTTTGTGACATACTTTTTTGCCCTATTTTTATGATTTCGGTGCTGTTATAAACTACGGATGGGACTTGGCGGCCTTTGGCCGATCAAGGTCCTTGCGCCAATAAACGCCAACCAACCAACTTTACCTGTGTCGAATGGGCACGTTAATCCATCGGACCCTAGGTATCAGATCACCGGCTGTATAAAAATATCATACGTTCTTTTCCCCAGTGCACCATTCTCTTCCCCTGTTTATTTCCTGAATCGTCGCAGTTAGCCCTCACCACTCTGCCGATTCGCAGTAATCATCTGGAACTACTACATTGACCTGTCTACTCTGTGTCATGTTTAATCTTTCTAATTTCAATCTAATGCAATTTAATTTCTGACACACAGCACAAATTTCCCAAGGAGAAATTTGTCCTGGAAATTGGGGAGGGGAGGGGGGTTTGTCTGTATGTGGAAACCCAAAGAGACATTGCAACAAAGTTGTCTGTAGCCTGTAGCATTAGACGCCAGCAATTTTTCGCTGGACCGTTTGAATCTTCCAAAGTCAACAGTAGTCGATGTCATAAAAACATGAAAAATGAGAGATGCAAATATTAACAACCGGTCAGGAAGGTCGCGAAAGTAAACAGACAGATGGCGTCGAGCCTTGATTGAATGAGGTTATTGAATTATCTGTAACGTATACTCTAGATTCACTTTCCTTTTCATTTTTACTATCTCTGATTATTTTATTTTACTATGTAAATTATCTTCTTACTGAACGAGATGTTATTTCACCCGCTGAATGAGATCTGGCAATGAGTGTAAGTCATGACGTGGTGGTAGCCAGTATAAATAGGCGCGTTCAACGATACCTAGGGAGAGCTGTTGTTTATGTGGTGAGAGCTTTGTTTCGTGTGTAAAGAGATCTTCGTTTATGTGAGAGCCAGATATCGAGTAGTTGTGTGACCGATGAAGTGAGTGTGGATAAATAATAGAAGTTTACCAAATAAAAGATTGTCTTAGTAAGTACGTCTTTCTCAGTTCATAGTTTTGTCAGACCTCTGTCTGGCTGTTAGGTTTATTTCATTAGTTGATTATTATTAACAACCAGCATAAGACTTTATTCATCTTAATTACTACTACAACATTACTAGCAGTTAAAAGCTTGTTCATTATTATTACTACACTACTAGCAGGAAAGTTTATTCATGATATAATTAACAAACAACAACCATTAGAAGCAGTAGAAGAAGCTGAATTCATTATAATTTAGAAAAAGCGATATTCATTATATATCCGTCAAACTTCTTCAAGGGGCTCGGCGACCTCTATCCATTAACGTGTTGCAAATTAGATTTAATTGCGCAGGCGAAACATTTGTTGTACATTTTTTTCCCTTTAAGATGGACGTCAAGTAATTTTCCCTCCTATACTTCCAATGGGAAAACTTTTGTACACATTTCCTTCACAATTAGTGTGTTCCCAAGGATGGAAATTTGAACATCGATTAAAATAACTTCATGTTATAACTTGGAATACTTAATATTTTCTAAAACATAACCATAATTATATTACAAATCAATAACTTTTCCTTTGGTGGTGTTGAAACCAGAAAAAAAATGGCGCGACCTGTACTTTGATGACGTTAGTAGACAAATAAATGTTCGATTGCATAATTGTGGTTATGTTTTAGAAAATATCAAGTATTCCAAGTTATAAAATGAAGCTATTTTAATCGATGTTCAAATTTTCATCCTTGGGGATACATTAATTGTGAAGAAAATGTGTTCTGTCACAGTTTTATTAAGCATTTCTCTTTTTTGCCTGAAATAGTAAATGCCTTAATTGAAAATTCCTTTATTTCTGGAAAGACAATCACTTATATGCAAATACGTCTATTAATATTGTAAAAATATGGCTCTGCCTAAAGCAAAAACGTTTAACGACTTTTTTTATTCCTAGGCATTTCACGCATCATTCCCAGAAGCTTACAATGATTCTAAGGAAGGCTTCATTCTACTTGTGACTTGCGCTCATCCAAAGTCCGAGGGGTATATAGAACTGGAATCCCCCAATCCTTCCTACCCACCGAAAATTGATCCTCGTTACTTGGAAGAAAAGGAAGATATTAAGTGTTTCACAAAAGGTACGACTTATTTTTTTGTTCAGTTATAAAATTTCTAGACCTTGGACTCTGGGTTGTCACAAAACACTTTTACAATGCTCATCATGCAAAGAGAAATACATAAAACTGGAATTCCCCAATTCTTCCAACTCACCGAAAATTGATCCTCGTTACCTGGAAGAAAAAGAAGATATTAAGTGTTTCACAAAAAGTACTATTTATTATTTAGTTCATCTATAAAACTTCTTGGCCTTGGGTTCTAGGTTGCCACGAAACACTTTTCTGATGTTCATCATGCAAAGAAGTGTCTGTCTCAGTGAGAAGCTAAGAAGCTACGAATTTGCAGAATAATCCGTTTAATTCATAAAAAAAAAATTATGAACTTCTGAAGTGACATTTTTTTTTTCGATTTCGCCCGTGTTGATCAATTTTTTTGCAGATTTTTTTTCATTCTAAAGAACGTTTTTCACTGAAAAAAGCTATTTTAGAATATTTTGTCATCATCATCAACATCAATGTTCCTAATGTTCTAATCAATGTTCTTGATGTTCCTAATCCACGGCAATTGTGTGTATTAGTATTAGAATATTTTGATTCAAGAAATCGGATCTTAAAGATTTCTTCTCAGATCTCAACTTGCAACCTACCACGAGCGATTTAGGTCAATCTTGCAAATTACGCTTCATAAGCTCGTAATACAGTTATACGTTGCACATTTTATAAACTGACAGACTAAATTGAATTTAATAAAAAAAATGTGGTTGGTGAGCAATGGAGAAATCTGTTTAGCTTATTTGCCCATCACCACTTGGGTTCTATTAAGTGTAATAATACCTCAAAGAAGACAAATTGTGTTAGCCACCTTGGAAACGAGAAAACTGTCACATCTAAACTCGGTAATCGCTCACCTGAAAGGAGATAGAGTGCTTTACACTGAAGAGCAATTGAATTAGAGATGTCTATCTAGTAACGTGTAGCACCACCTTTCGCCCTGATGTCGGCGGCGATTCGTCTCGGCATGGACTCGACAAGACACCGGAAGCGTTGGGAAGCCATACGAATCCACGACCCATGAACAAGCTCCCACAGTTCACAAAGATTTGATGGAGGAAGGTCAGAGCCTCGAACATCTCTCTCGATTGCATCCTAGATGTGCTCGATGGGATTGAGGTCAGGTGACCTAGCTGGCCAAGGAATCTAAGTCACGTCGGTGGAGTGTTCATCCAACCATTCGTATACCATTCGGGAGCGATGGCACGGTGCATTGTCTTGTTGCAGGATGAGGTCCCCAGTGGGATGTTGAAGACGCACAAACGGGAGCAAATGGTAGTCCAGGATATCCCGGTAACATTGACGTGTGAGGGACGATGTCACACATACCAGGGGTCCCCTTTCAGTCCACGTAAACAGTCCCCAGACGAGAATGCCACCCCCACTAGCTTGAAGAGTACCCTACTGGCAAGAAGGATCCATCGCTTCATGTGGTTTGCGCCGTACTCGTATCCTGCCATCCGCATGTACCAACGTGAATCTCTACTCATCAGTCCAGGCAACATTTTCCCACATGTATAGGGTCCAGTGGAGATGTTCCCGTGCCCATGCTAATCTTTGCACCCTGTGATGTGCGGTTAGCAGCGGTACCCTCGTGTGACGATGGCTTCTGCACGCCATAGCGAGGAAATGGTTCTGGATGGTGTGGCTGCTTACACATTTTTGTGCACCAGCGTTAAATTGCCGAGTGATTTCTTGCACTGTGGCCCGTCTATCCGCTGTTACAATGCGAGCTAGCCGACGATGACCCCGCTCATCCACACCCTGTTGTCCACGGCTGTTGGCCCTTGCTGGGATAGTTTTACCGGATTCGATGTACTCACGGTGCACTCGTGACACAGTGGCTTGTGAAAATCCCAGTGCCTGCAGGACTTCCGAGATGGAGTGACCCATTCGTCGGACCCCGACAATTTGCCCACGATCAAATGCGCTTAGATCCTTCGTCTTACCCATACTGCGTCCGACTCTTACTGATTCCCGTCGCATCGCTCCTTATATTGTCGGATCGCTGCATACGTCATGTCGTTTCCGTTTACAGGGCCGCCCACAGCGCCATATTTGCATAACGCTAGCTGTCTCTAATTCAATTGTTCTTCAATGTATATCTACCGGATAAAATATTCTTTCATTCACATCTTTTCTTGGGTATTGAACTTCCAAAGTGGTAAGCATACTCTGTTTGCCAGCCTTGAAGTTTACAACAGAAAACATGCTGGCGGAGATACGTGCAGTAGGGTGGGTCGAAAATACCGAAATGTTTTGGATCGAATTGTTATAGTACAGAAAAGTTGCCCGTGGTATAGCTAAAGATAATGTAGAAACAAAAAATTAAATCAGACAATATTTTCCGTTCTCGCATGACGATCGAATTTGTAGAAATTTCTAAAATTTACGAAATTATATTGATTTTTTTTTTCCTAAACAGTATAGCTAAATATAATGTAAAAAGGTTTTTTGAGTTAAGACAATATGTTCCGTTTGCACATGATGATTAAGATTATAGAAACTTCACAAATTTGAACATTTGTGAAGATTCTTTCTAAGCATCAAATCCTTCCCCATACTCCTCCAACACTTGCGGCTGATGCCCATAACCTGACTTTGACAAACCCGCCGTTCTTTCGGCCAATCACGAGCTAGCTCGCAACCAGTGCGGATCAAAGTTTGAGTTTAGTCCAGTGGATCTACCTAAGTACTCATCTTTACCTTTGGCCACCAAGGGGCGTAAGTCTTAATTTGCACTTCTGATTTATTTGCAGCAAAATCTTTATTTCTGAAATCTTGATTGAAAAAAAATCGTTTGAGGACCGGTACTACTCACGTCGACAAACGTTTTAGGGACATTTTCTACTTAAAATAATGCATGGTTTCTACACCAGTGGGAGTAGATGCCTATCTTATTTTTGTCAATACCTCTACTTCTAGGAATCCAATTTGAAAAATTCCTTCTTTGTTTTAAAGTGTTTCCGATGCGAAATGTTTTTCATATAAATTCAAAATTTTGAAGTAAATCATAGACTTTCCGCCAGGGGACGCAAAGGTAAATTGCGTTTTCTCCGATATTTCTGCTTCTAAAACTTCGATTTGAAAAATGCTTCCTGTATCGCATATAGCTCCTGATGAAAAATGTTTTTCATGTAATTCCTAATATTCGGTAAAGAATGGTTTGGTCACCAGGGGTTACAAGTGTTAATTTCTGCTTCTGATGTATGTGTAGCAACATCTGAGCTCTTGAAACTCGTCAAAAAGAATTTTTTCTTGGTCCGATACCGCTCACATCGAAAAACCTTTTGAAAATACTTTCTTCCTAAAATAGTGCATGGTTCTCTCGCCAGGTGGCATAGATGCAGATCCTATATTTTCCATATCTCTGCTTCGAAGAGTCCGATTTGAAAAATTATTTCTTTGTTGGAGAGTCTTTCCGCTGCGAAATGTTTCTCATGTAAATTCAACTTTTTCTTAACGCACAAGTTTACAACCAGAGGGCGTGAGTTCACGATTCCGTTTACAGCAACATCAGCGGGATTAAAAACGCGATTCAAAAACTTCTTTCTTCGATCAGATCCTATTGTTTTCCATACCGATTCCATTATCTTTGAACAGCTTTGATAAATTTAATTTGCGTCAGAACGAATTCAAAAGACGTGCTCATTACACCCAAAAATTAGGTGTCATCTTTCTTGTTGCAAATTGTTTGTGCTTTCCTTTGATAAACCTCACTTGAGAAGGACATTTTTTTCTCACTGTACCCACTGGTTAACAAACTTATAGAAGTGCAGGAAACTCTATGTCTGGCACTTTATTAATCGGAATTGTTCTGTTATCAAGTATTTTTGAGATCGCTTATTTATTTATTTATTTATTTATCGTGTTAAGAGACGAAGAAAAATGGCAGTTGAAATCGTAGTTTATTGTTTCTTTATAACGTCAAGATGCCAGACTGGGATGGCTTGTGTTTAGAAATGTGAGAGCGCATTGAGTGCTAGCATGTAGATGTATTGAATTGACACTTGTTCGATCGGCAAAATGTCCGTCGTTTCGTCCGCCATCGCGGCGAAACATTTTGCAGCATTTACTTTTTTTACTATTGTATCCTGGATAATGTTTCCGCAAATGTTGATAAGTTGGTTTTGAATTAAAGGACTGGGTGCGCGTTTGCTGCGCCTAATTTGAGATGCTTTGCAAGTACAGAATCCTCAGAAGAAACTCGGAACCTCAGAAGTGCACGAAAATTTTCATTGTTGCTATGATAGCAACTATTAAACGGTCAATTCAACTTTAAAGTCCCTTGGTATGGTGGTTTCATCTATCATTATCGGAATTTTTAAAATCCACTTCGTGATGGAGATTTTAAATTTTTTTTTATAATTTTCATTTTTCAGAGTGTACTTTCTTTCATCCTGTCTCCTGTGTAATCTTGTGGTTTTCATGTGATCTCTGTCTCATATTGTTAAGTTTGTTTTTCTGTTAATACTGAGTTCATGTGTTGTTACTCACTAACTAATACTAATATACTAAAAACTAAAGTGTTTACTTTTTGTTAAGCGATTAGATATATAGATAGATTGCATTTTTGTGTGGAATATTTTTCTAAACCTCCGGCCCCCGAAATTAAAGTCTATATTTACGGCCCTGGTTACGTGGCAGAACAATGCGTAGTGAACCCATTAGTGAATTCCTATCCACCCTCCTCATATGATGATGATCATATATAAAGGATTTTAGGAAGGGAGTGTCTGACCCCAAGTCTTAAACAACCCTTAGAAATAGGAAGCTAGGAGATTTGGGCTAGAGTGCCCGATAGGAAAGTGACACGGAAGCGAAGTAGAAAGGGGAGGAAGACGCCCTTATTTATTACCGGGAGGCCAGTACCCGGTGTCCGACGGCTTAACGTGCCCATCCGACGCACGGCGGATATTTAGTTAATCGAGCGTTCGTACCTGCCTGGGATCGAACCTGAGGTCCTTTCCGCGGCAGTCACGAACGTTGCTCACTAGGCCACCCACGCCCCCCCTCCTCATTAGCCCCCTGGCCCTACAAACATGAAAAAGAGGCTGAAACTAAGGAATTGGAAGAGTGGAGAACTGAATGTTTATGCCCCTGCGGTACTGTTTCGAAAACCTTTTCTGAAGACGTAAACAACGCATTTCCTAGGGGAAAATAATGAAATAAAACGACTTATTACTTGGCAAAGTGCAGATTATATTTTAAAGTTAAATATATCGTAAAACGGCATACTTCGAACTCGGTGGACGGCAGGGTGGGCAAGACAAATTTCAGCCCACATTCGCACCCCTTGGTGACGTCGCTGCTAACACACTTGCGATTCATCTTTTCTTTCTATCTTGAGGACAGATTTTAGCTTGCGCATGCGTAAATGAACTTTCGTAGCTACATAACATTTCATCGGTGTCAGGGTCGTTTCTTACGTTCATCTAAATATGAATAATAATAATAAATATTGTTTTTAAAAAACTAAACAGTCGAAATACTATTCCCGCCCTCATAGTTTAGTAAATATTTACTTTTATGACTCACATATCTTCTTTCATTGATTTTACGACAATAACGTTCATTAATAAACCTACCTGAGTACCGCTCAATATCAGGAATGAGTAAACCTTATTGTTCGTGGCTATTATTTAATTCCACTTAGCATGTACCTGACTCACACTTGGTGTGGTCGTGAGTGACGCGAATAAATAAAGTGTATTGTATGTAAATAAATGCATGCTTTTGAATCACTAGTTTTATTTCTTACCCACAAAAGATCTTGGCATGCGATAGATGCATAGCGTAAATTATCTACAAATAATACCAGGGTACACTCTAGCTTTTTTCGGTTAAGGTTAGTTCAAATTTAACTTATCTAACCTGTAGTGCGTTATCTTATATATATGTCATCGTTAAAGCATGAAATCCGTTATTTCATGGAATACCTAGTTATTTCATGAAATAACTGATCAAGTCAGTTAAAGTGTAAAACTCACTTGTATTCTATGGTTTAACTAGTTATTTCATAGAATAACGATCTACACCCCGTTAAAGTGTAAAATAACCGAGTAAATAAATCCCAAATTCAAAAGGCTGTAAAGTGAGAACCACTGGACAGAAATAGCACACCATTTTTAACCCACTATAAAGTATTATATAATAATAATGATATAAACTTTTATGTTTCGTTTTGTTATTTATAAATTTTTCGGAAATAAGTTGTACAGAAGATCTGCAAATTGTGTTTTAATGAACTGAATGTTCAGAGGGAAAGAGAAAACTCTAAAGAATGTTTGGAAATTCAAACTAAGATGAAATTAATGTCAGATAAATCTCATTCTGAAGCCTCTGTGGGGCTTACAGTCCGTATCCCAGTATCTGAAGTTGACAGAGGAAAGGGTGACGCCAGATCTATTTTAGCTGTTATCATGAAAATAACCGAAGAAGGATTTTTTTTCAATTGGGAACAAGAAACGGCCGCATAAAACAGCTATATTCCCGTTCCCAGTTCAGCGTCTGTGAACAAAAACTAATTCAGATCAAAGAAGTGCCGGATATAGAGAAATCTCTTCGGTCGGTTGCTACAGCTCAAAGTTTAGGTACCGGTCAGGATTTAAAGAAACGTTCATGTAAAACGCAGTGTGTCAACAAAAAATGTATTTGTTTTAGAAATAATGTTCTATGCAATTCCAAATGCCATTTTAGTAATCCTTGTTGTAACAAATGATTTTATTGTGTCTTTATATAAATAACATTTTGTATGCTGTATTATTCGGTCAAATTGTTTATTTTACACTTTAACTGTCTATCATTAGTTAATTTATAGAATACCTAGTTATTTCGTAGAATAACTAGTTAAAGTGTGGAATTATTAATTTATTGCACGCTTTAACTAACTTGATCTGTTATTTCATGAAATAACTAGGTATTCTATGAAATAACTGAATTATACACTTTAACGGTAACATATACAACACAAAACGTCTGTTTGTCTGAAGCAGCAAAAACTCACGAACGCCGAACTGTGGCATCGTGAAATTTGCATAGCTTATTAATACTGGAATTTCTACGTCAACGCAACTATTTCAAGATCGCTACGTTGTTCCGTTTGCAAGTTATGAATGAATTAATAAGATAATCAATGAAGTCAGCGTCGTTTGCTACGTCATCGTTATCCTGGTCCAAATCTGAAAGCACGTGACTGCATTCATCGCTGCGGCACATCCACAGGTGTTTCTATTCTCTGAGCATAAAAAATGCATAAACGAACTTTGCGAAATCTTAACGAAATGGGCTGAAATTTTCATCAACACCATGAATTGGTAATAAGAAGAGTCCCTCAAAATTTCACCGGAATCCGGTCAAAACTTTTTAAAATAGGCATGGAATTTTTAATTCATCGGTAAACAGAAATATATATGCAGAAACGGTTAATAAAATTTTGACGGTTAATTTAAAAAAGTTATTTACCGATTCAGGCAAAATTTGGAGGTCATGTTCCTATTAACGATTTATGGTGTTCATTAAAATTTCAGCCAGTTTCATAAAATATTCGCAAAGATACGTTTTTAACTTTTCTATCTCAGAGATTCGCACCTCAAAGACGTCTGAGCCCGTGATGCATTTGATCGTCGATAACAAATTGTTAACGAATTTCGTTCAGTCAGTGTTCTAATGCTGTGTCTCCTGGACGCGTGTTAAATAATAAGTAACGCTTTTGGTCGGTTTGATTCTACAGATTCCATACATTCTGTACGTTTCGTTGCTTTAATTCTCGACAAATATTTGTGACAGCAATATACGGCCAAATAATCACACTATGAATGAATAATTTGCAATGACCGAATTTGTGAAATCAGCCTTTTTCCTTTCTTGCAAGCATCAATTTTTTCCCAGATTATTTCAGTGACATATAAGGGAATATGAAATTAATAAGCCTAAATTCCGGGCAAAGTCGAGTAGTAAAGCTAGTTATTCATAAAACTAGAAACAAAAAATTAAGCCAAAAAAATTCGCTTTATGGGATTTTTAGGTTGAACGATAAGTAACATTCTACATGTGCTATTTAAAAATGTATCAAGTGTTTTTACGTACTCAAATATGAAGAGAAGATAATTTTTATTAATTTAATATTGCGATGCACTTTATGTTTTTTAAAGTATCACTTTTAACACACCTTAACAAATTTCGTGATGTTTCTAGCTATGAAAATCGCAGCACGACTGGGTACCAGCAAGCCTCTACAGAAACTGGGTGTAAGTCTTCACCTTCCAAAGTATGAAAATTGTGATGATTATCCTCAGAGCTTAGACGATGACGACTATTTAGAATGCTGGCTAAGAACTGGAGCTATTACCGGATATCATCCACTCGGGACATGTTCCATGGGTGGATACCATGACGTATTTGCTGTCTTGGATCCTGAGTTAAGGTATTGTAAGCGCTTGTCAGAATTTAAATTTTTTCGTATAGAAGATTATTTCCATTTCATAGAAAGACAAAAAAGTCCTATCCTCACCATATGAGTGACAATCAATAATTATCCGCGACATACACTGGTGTGCATAAATTAAAAGAGTAAGACAAATTCAAATACACTGCATGACACAAAAATTTCCTCACCCGGAAGGAGTGAGGATAGAGGAGTGAAATTGAGCATGCGAATAGGAATACATAAGGGTTTACCTCAAGGAGGTTATATTACTGGAGACACCACTCCTATCCACGCAGCATGGCCGCCATAAGTCTCCGTCCGTGCTGCAAATGACGTCATGAGCAGGCGCGACGCAGCCGCAGAAAAGAAGCTGCTTTGAAACCATTGGAACAAAGGCTTCTAAGCGTATAAACAGATAAAATGAGTAATTCAATAATTTTTATCAATGATACACAAGCTTACTGTTTTATCAACGGTTTAAATTAGTTCGGTTTTGCCTGCTTGTGACGTCACACCACAGATCAGCTGTGACCTATGGCGGCAGAGCCAGTGGTGTCTCCAGTAATATAAACTCCTTGATTTACCTGGATGTTATTTTCAGCCACGTACAATGTTTATCAGATAAGATAATGCAGCACAATGGGTAAGCTTCCAAGGAGGTTATACAGTACTGGAGACACCACTGGCTCTGCCGCCATAGGTCACAGCTAATCTGTGGTGTGAGATCACAAGCAGGCAAAAATGAACTAAATTACGCAGTTGATAAAACAGTAAGCTTGTGTATCATTGATAAATAATATTGAATTACTCATTTTATCTGTTTATACGCTTAGACGCTTTTGTTCCATTGGTTTCAAAGCAGCTTCTTTTTCTTCGGCTGCATCGTGCCTGCTCATGACGTCATTTGCAGCACGGGCGGTGACTTATGGCGGCCAATGCTGCGTGGATAGGAGTGGTGTCTCCAGTAATATAACCTCATTGTAAGCTTTAGTAAGTGATTGCACCGCAGGGAACGGCAGTACAGACATCAATAGGACGTGGCATTGAGTCATACACTCGACGGATATCATCATGAGGGATGGAACACCAAGCACGGTTGTCTTTCTCCCATAATTCATCGAGAGTGTGCTCAGGCAGATTCGATTGCAGACGACATCCAATGTTGTCCCACAAGTTTTCGATTGTGGACAAATCGGGCGATCTTGCTGGAAATGGCAGTGTTTGAACATGGTGCAAACATTGTCTGTAGACCCGAGCGGTGGGTACACGGGAATTGTCTTGCTGGAAAATGGGGTGCTGTAGGCCATACAGGAACGGTATCAAAATGGGATGCAGAACCTCGCTCACGTATCGTGCAGCTGTCAGTGGTCACCTGCTGTCATGCGCAGTATCACCCCGTACCCCGATGCCTGCCTGACGGGCGGTGTAGCGGTCGCGACCGAAACCTGGATCCGTCCTCTCACTAGGGTGTCGCCAGACACGGATCAGTCGATCGTCAGCACGCAATCGGAAACGGTGTTCATCACTGATGACCACACTAGTCCATTCGTGAGCCCAGTGTTAATGACTTCATAACCAAGCGAGACGAGCGGTGCGATGGCTGACTGCCAATGACAGTAAGCTTACTGCGCAGGTTTGCCACATGTAACTTTCGGTTTACAGTTCGGGTCGTTATGGCTACGTCCATGGCCGATAACATAGCACGTCGAATATCGACTGCAGTGCTTTCTGGTGACGAACGAGCGTGTCGAACAATCCGCCGGTCCAGGCGTGCTGAGGTCTGTCGGACTGCACCACTGCCGCTCCGACGCACATACGAACCTTCCTGTAGTCACTGGTGCTAACAGCGTCCAACAGTTCGTGCATCCCATTGCACATGAGCAGCGATACGACGTGTAGGCCAGCCCTTTTCACACAGGCCTGCAATTCTTCCTCTCTGAAACGCATCCAAATGGCGATACACTTGCCGGCAGCATGTATCCGGCATTTTCGGCCTTCGCTGAATAGTTTTCCAGCACAAACAACAAACCTGAAAAGTACGCGACACTTCCACCAGACACCACTCATTGCCATCACTGTTGCCGCCAGCACCTTTATCTCACAAACGTTTGACGTTATTGGCTCCAGTTTAACATTATTTGCATATCTCGAGTGGGTACACCTGTCCTGCGATTTGTATGTTTGTAGCACAGCCCTTCTGGGTGGGGCAATTTCTATGCCGAGCAGTGTATTTTAATGAAACAAATATAAAATGTAATTTAATAAAACTTTGAAGGGACTTATATATATATATATATATCATCGTCATCATCTTCGTCAACCATTATCAATCCACTGCTGGACGAAGGTCTCCCCAAGTTTCCTCCACAACGGTCTGTCTTGTGCCAGTCTCCTCCATGTCACCCCTGTATACTTTCGAATTTCATCCACCCATCTCCCATGTCGTCTTCTTCTGGGTATTTTCCTGTCCCTTGGAATCCAATCTAAAATTTCGGCTGTCCACCGATGATCTGTCCTTCTGGCAGTATGTCCAGCCCATTGCCATTTCAGGGATTTAACTCTGATCATGATGTCTTCCACTCTTGTCATTTTTCGGATCCACGAGTTCCTCTTCTTATCTCTCCTGGTTACACCAAGCATGCACCTCTCCATGCTTCCCCCAGGCTCAGATTATTCAAACTTATGCACCCACCACAAGTCATCCTGAAGAAATAATTGAAGAATTTTATGAGGAAATTTGTCATCTAAATAATAAAGGTAAGCAGCACTTGAAAATAATTATGGGAGATTTCAATGCAAAAATAGGGCAACGGCAACAGAATGAAACTTCAGTAGGTAAATTCGGTCACAGCAACAGAAACCAGCGTGGAAATACTCTCGTTGAGTTTGCAGAGGAACAAGGGCTTTTCATCTTGAACTCCTTTTTCAAGAATAAGCCACTCAGGAAATGGACATGGAGACATCCAAATAGGGCGACGAGTGAAATTGATTTTATTAAGTTTAAAAAAATCGTCATAGAAGACTGCAGTGTGCTAAACAAGTTCAGCACAGGTAGTGACCATAGATTGGTGAGATGTAAGATGCACCTCAACACTAAACTTGAACGTGGCAAGCTCATAAGACAAACAAAATCTATTGACATAACCAACCTTAAAAAACACCATAATACCTTCAAGTTGGAACTAAAGAACAGGTTCTCTGCTTTAGAAGGCCTAACATCGGAAGAAGTGGACATCTCTGAAGTTAACAGAAAAGTAACCAAAGCTCTTATACAAACAGCAACAAAATTAGCTATGTCTAAGAACAAGTTGCATGTGAACAATTTATCAGGAAAAACCAAAATGTTGATGCAAAAAAGAAGAGAGATGAGGACAACTAAAGAAGATGTAACTTTCAAAGTGGAATATATAGAGCTATGCAAGACAGTAAGAAAAAGTATCACTGAAGACGTAAGAAAATTCAACTGTGAACTAGTGAAGAAAGCAATTGAAAACAACCAAAGCCTAAAGATAGCAAAGGGACATCTCAGTAAGGGAAGAAAACAGATTATGGCACTGAGAAAAGAAGTTGATTCTGTAACGAGAAATAGAGGCGAAATTTTGACAAGAGTGAAAGATTTCTACTCCAAATTATATGAAAGGGACGATACATGCACTCCAGACATCATGAAAGGTACCAGTACCAGAGTTCCTCCAGTCCTTCCAGCAGAAGTTGCACATGCAATCAAGAACATGAAGCGGGGGAAAGCTCCAGGAGAAGATGGAATTACTGTAGACATCATACAAGAAGCAAGTGGAGAAATCGAAACAGTACTCGCCCAAATTTTCACTCGATGCCTTAATGAAGGGAAGATTCCTGAGGGTTGGAACACCGCTACAATGATCCTGCTACATACAAAAGGTGACATTGAGGATCTCGGGAACTACAGACCTATCAGCCTCCTATCAGTGGTTTATAAAATCTTCACTAAAGTTCTTTCACACCGCTTGAAGGTAACACTGGACATGGCTCAACCGAGAGAACAAGCTGGATTCAGGAGTGGCTACAGCACAATAGATCATATCCACGTTCTGAGAGAACTGATTGAAAGAGCGAGGGAATATGAACTTCCATTGTGCATGGCTTTTATCGATTATGAAAAAGCCTTTGATTCGGTGAAACCATCAGCAATTACAATGGCTCTGAAATCCTGCGGTATTGAAGATGCCTACATTAATATTATTAATAACATCTATGAAAATGCAAGTGCAAAGATTCGGCTGTTTGAAAATACAACACACATAAAAATTGGAAAGGGAGTGAGACAAGGTGACACCATATCTCCGAAGCTCTTTAATGCCACATTGGAGGGTGTCTTTCAGTCGCTGAGCTCGGAAAACAAGGGGATAAAGATTAATGGAGATTATCTAACCCACCTTCGTTTTGCTGATGACGTAGTCATTTTTGCAACTACCCCATCAGAGCTGCAGAGTATGATCCAGGAACTTGCTGACAAGAGTAAAGAAGTGGAATTAAAAATGAACTTTCAGAAGACAAAAGTGATGTTCAATGCTTTTACAAGAAATGAAGATTTATCGATTTATGGAGAAAAGCTGGAGATAACAGACACGTACGTTTATCTTGGACAGCAGATATCAAGTGAGTGTCACATTGATGAAGAAATTAATCGGCGTACAAAACTTGCTTGAAGAGCTTTTGGAAGAAACAGCATAATTTTCAAGAGCAATATGCCATTATGTCTTAAAAGAAAAGTGTTTGATCAATGCATCCTTCCAGTGCTTACGTATATGGTGCAGAGACGTGGACCTTAACTAAAAGATATATATATATATATATATATCGAAGAGCCAAAACATTATGCACGGCGGTGCGTCTTTATGCTAATCGAAGCAGCTGCAGGTAAACGACAGCTAGTGTGAAGGTCATAAAACAGTATGAATAACACATGATACTGAGGTGTGTTAATCAGGGTTATTCTTGTTCTTCAGATGGGAAAGGCAGCAGACTTCAGCTAGCTTCGGAAAGGCCAAATTGCAATGGCCAGACGATTGGGTCACAGCATTTCCGAGACGGCAAGGCTTGTAGAATGCTCACGGTTAGCCGTGGAAAATACCTTCAAAAAGTGGTCCGAGGAGTGAAATCTATGAACCGCCGGAAAGGTGAGTGCCGATTACGGCTCATTTATGCTAGAGGTGAGCTAAGGCTACCCTGTGCAGTACGTGTCAACGGAAGGGATACTGTGGTGCAAGTCATCGGTAATTTGAATGCTGGTAACGGGAGTAATGTGTGATATAGCACACAGAATAAACTCTGTAGATAATGTGGCTGCGTGGCCGCAGTCGGCTCCGATTGCCCATGCTCCTGTTCACAGTCGAAATCTCCTACTGTGGGGACGCGAGCATTAAAACTGGACCATGAGTGATCGGAAGAAGGTCGTCTCGTCCGATGAATCTTGTTTCCTGTTGCACCATATGGATGGCTGAGTATATGTGCCACGTTTACCTGAGGAAATTGAGTTTAGCTACAGAAAATTTGGCTATAGCAGAAACTTAATAAAAAGCAATATATTTAAATATGAAGAATAAACTCAGGAAACATACCATGAAAGAAAATAAGAAACAATGCTTCATGAAAATCCCATATTTGCCGCCATTAAGAAATGCGCTCAAGAAAGAATGCGCAGCATATGACATTACGTTAGCGGAGACTGTAAGTGACAGCCGAAAAAATTAACCAATAAGAATAATAAATCCATCCTAGAAAAAGCTAGCATATACTCCATACCAACAATTAATGCAGAAGGAGTAAACAGGAAATCATACATCGGCAGTACTAGGCGCCGTTTACGATGTAGATTAAATGAACATATGAAAAATTGACACAATAAGACGATGAAGACATCGCTGTGACAGTACTTCTATGAAAATAATTAACCTCTTGTTTGGGCCAATATCAAATTAATAACAGCCCACAAGCAGAATGAACAGCAATTTATCTCGGAATCTATAGTTATCGAAAAAACTAAAGACAAGAACTGTAATGATAACATTCTAAGAGAGTTACATTATGCATGGAGGCATTTAATTGAGATTGAAAAGAATAAGAAACAACGGTACCTAAATAAGTGTGAGAAATCACGAGATACAGAAGAAAAACTGATTCATAGACAAGTTCGTAAACGAACGATAGAGTGCGCTAGTAACGACGCACAGCATCGATTCCGAGATGCATCGCACCGTGATAGGGAAGGGTGTGGCCGACGTGTCAAGCCTGCATGTTGAACGTTCACTCTCAAGGTGAGGGACAAGCCAAAGCATAATACCACTGAAGATGGCATAACAAATGCTGAAACCGGTCTGGTTGTGAAAGAGGTTAAGCGACGTGAACTAGGATTGATTGCATGGTTTTTACTCCATTTCATTTATTTATTCTTTAATTTTGTCTGTATCAAGTTCTGGCGTGAAGTCTTGATGCTTCGGATATTTTAACTTTCATATTGTTTCATAGTCAGGCTCCAACGTGTGTACTTCAGATATTTTAACCTTCATTGTTTTATAAATCAATTTCCGATGGGAAGTCTAGATACATCAGATATTTTAACCTGCATTGTTTCATATATCAAGTTCCGCCGTGAAGTCTAGATTCTTCAGTTATTTTTAACCTACATATTATAAACACTTTTTGTGTTCACATTTTGGCTCAGATGCAGCGCAATATAATCTGGCCAGCGGAGTTGTACATGGATGAGATATAATTCCGAAGAATTCAACGATAAATCATATACCAGAAGAAAGGAAGCGGCCATAGGCAGAGTAAGTACGGATACGTAATAGTACTGTTAATTGATGTTATTTTGTAATAAACATAATTGAATTGTTATCGGTCCTGATAGCATCTCAAATATCTACACTAATGCAGAATAACGTGTTGAACAGTAAAAGATTGACATTAATGAGTCAATGAAAGCATGCCTGAGGAAATGTTGGCACCAGGATACATCTTGGGACGGAAACAAGCCGGTGGAGGGAATGTAATGATTTGGGAAATGTTCTTTTGGGAAACCCTGGGCCCAGTCATTCATGTGCAGGAAACTGTGACGTCCACCACCTCCCTAAAAATCATTGCAGACCAGGTACATCCTTTCTTGGCAACGGATAAATGTTGCAAGCATGCAAATATCAAATTTTGACAATATTCATGAAAGAAATACGGGATTACGCCATATAGTACAAATTTTGAAGATGACAATCCGATTTTTGGCGTAAATGTGACAAGGATGGTAAGTCAGATAATATTCGATAACTTGAAAATTTCCATCGTCCTGGAGCGGGACCCGAACCCGCGTCTCCCCGAAAACGCCCGGGTATGCTAACCACTACACCACCTAGAACGACCAAGTTTCAAGTTTCCGATCAATTTGAATATAACCATCACAGGATTCGCACGTCGAAGCAACCGGCATTCATGTTTAGCTAATCTGGAGGTTAAGAATCTTATCCTGTGTTTGCCCGGAGAAGCAGATAAATCATGAAAGAAATGCGGGATTACGCCATATAATACAAATTTTGAAGATGACAATCCGATTTTTGGCGTAAATGTGACAAGGATGGTAAGTCAGATAATATTCAAGTTTCCGATCAATTTGGTTATATTCAAATTGATCAGAAACTTGGTCGTTCTGGGTGGTGTAGTGGTTAGCCTACCCGGGCGTTTTCTGGGAGACGCGGGTTCGAGTCCCGCTCAAGGACGATGAAAATTTTCAAGTTTTCGGATATTTTCTGACTTACCATCCTTGTCACATTTACGCCAAAAATCGGATTGTCATCTTCAAAATTTGACAATATTGTTTTCGGAATACTCTTGGGGTCAATAAGATGTATGGTCACCTTTAACTGCACTAAAGTCCTTGCAACAATCCCTCATGCTTACGACAAAATGGTTCAGGAGCTCTGTAGGGAGGCGTTCCAATTCATTCCTGTATCTCAACTTTTGTTCTCGATAGGGTAAAGGTCTGGAGATGGCTGACTCGTCCATTTTGCTACCCCCGAGTTAATTCGTTCCAGCAAGGTAATGGGTTAAATTCTAACCTACTTATATGGAGCTTTTATGCAGGTCATTATTTTTCACGTTCTTGAGTCACGATCGTCACAACCTAGTGCCATATTGTAGGTAGGTAGCACTAAATGTCTCCGCAACAAGGCGATAGATAGTCTGTAAGTATTCCTATGGTTTCACGAGTGGTTGTTTCTCTCGAGTCATCTACATACTGCTGAGCTTTTGTTTTGATGTGGTTTGTGTGGCAGTTTGCTCTAAAACTGCGCTACACTTCCGATTTTTGAGCCATCGTAGAGGGGGAAACTCGGTTATCCGTTTCTCAAAGGGATAGCATTAAAAAACGCATAAATATAAAAAAACGTGTAAAAGGAATTTAAAAATGTCAAATACTATTGTAAAACTTATGCATTCAAAGAGTACAAGACATTCCTTAGTAATGATTTATTTAAAGCCAAAAAAAAAACTTTTACAATTTATTATATACATTGCTGCTCATAATTATAAGGACGGTCGTATTTTGCAGATAAGTACACAGGAATCGCACATTGACGCATTATGCACGTAACGTGGGATACCGAACCTACATGAGTTTCAAACGTGAAATTTGGAACCTCAGACAACTTTTATAAAGGTAGTAAAAGAATTTTTAAAGGTGTCCATAAATATAAGGACACGAAAAGAAGTTCCAAGAAAGACGAATAAACGTTCATGACGTGCATGTGTTATGCAAATAAGAGCAATGTCTGCATAGGTGAGCATATTCTCGAAGAAACTGCGTATGTCGTTTTGTGTAATAACAGAATGCCTCGTGGAAAGGAATTAACTGCAGTAGAAGTTCGAAATATATGGAAAATTCGCGGTGAAGGGAAATCGTATCGCGAGATAGCTGTTGCAATTAAAAAGTCAAAAGGTGCGGTAGAAAATGCAACGAAAAGAGATATCAAGGGATTCGTTAAAAAGCATTCCGATCGCAAACGAAAGCTGTCGTCAAGGGATATTTGACGCACCATGGCCACCAGGAATAAAAATGTCTTGTAAAGAAATTGATGGCTCCATACCCGTCAATGTTTCCCGTCAAACTGTTTCACGTGTGCTGCACGCTTAACTGCAGCCAAATACTTGAAAACGAAAGCGAGACCCTCCTTCACCAGAAGACATAAAGAGATGAGGAAAGCAGCTGTCGTCAAGTGGATGCAGAATAACATCAGGTGGGATACATATTATTTTTTCCGACGAAAAACGTTTTAATTTAGATGGCCTACGTTATTACTGGCATGATCTCCGCAAAGAAAAAGATGTGACATTGAGGCGACATCAAGGTGGTCCGTCGTTAATGTTCTGGGATGGTATTTCTGCTAATGGGAAGACCGATTATTCCTGATTCCGTCAAGTATGAATTCGGAACGATTTATCCAAATGTTAGGTAGTGATAATTTCATCTTTCAGAAGGACAATGCTCCATCGCACACATCGAGAGTTTGTAAACAAATGCTTTTCGGACAATAGCATCCGTGTTCTGAACTGGCCACCCAATTCTCCAGACTTGAACATCATTGAAAACGTTTGGGGTGCAATAGCTAAATTGGTATATGCTAATGGCAGACAGTTTTCCACTGTTCCTGAGTTAGAAAAGGAAGTCTTGGCAGCATGGGACAAAATCACTCCTCAGTATTTACGGAACCTCATTAAAAGTATGCCTAACAGAATGGCTCAGTGTCTAGAGAACAAAGGTGGCCATACCATCTATTAAAGGTGATAATATTGTAAAATTACTTATGTTTGCACATGGAAGGGCAAGCTGTCCATATAATTTTGGACCTGTGTCCAAAAGGCATTTTCTTTGTTTCTTGTAATTACAATGAAAAAAAAAATACAGAATAATGTTTCTGCTATGTTGTGTAAATATAAGGTTTTCCTGTTCAAGCAGTTATTTTGTATTATGCATCACCAGTATTTATGGCGTCCTTATACTGTCCTTATAATTATGAGTAGCAGTGTATTGTATCGCATTGCAAAAATCATAAAACCCATGAAAATCAAAATTTTCTTTCGACAGCTCTATTTGCCTGTAAAAACTTGAATCTAGATGATTGAGTGGAATCCTCACAACTAAGAATTTTTTGTTTGGATGTTTAACGACCATCGTAAGCAAATCAGTGAGCTACGAGCAGTCGCCCGTCCCTAATTTAGGGTCACTGGTTCCAGGTAAGGGAGATAGCCAAACACAACATCCATGCCTCACTGGATTCGAACCCGCACCTATCGCAGACGAATGAGCAGAAGCCATCGCTTAGACCACTGCGCCACCGGGGCCGGCAACTAATTAAGAATTTGAGTCTAGTGTTTCAATATTCAACACATGAATGAACAGCATTTTTTGCTGCGCCTCCTGAGTGCATCCATTTGAATGTTGAGGATACATTTAGGATTCTATTCTAGTACGTCACGAAATGGTAAAACCACAAAGTTACGCCCCACAGATTTATCAATTTTTAAATAGTGCATATGCGCGTCAGTCATGAAATGCGAAACCAAATTATTTTTGCATCCAAACCGAAAGTAAACAACATACCCTTCTTTGATATGATCAAGGTTCAACTTTGGCTGCACCAAGAGGGAACACAGCAACGCTCTCTCGATTCTCTCAAAGTTGTAACATACCGGGTTACGTAGAAAAGAACCGTGTGTCTTTGATAATCTGATATTCAAAATTTAACCTATAATCGCAAAAAGCGTATAAATGAATATATAACCGAATTTAAAAAAAGCGATAGAAACTACAGCAAAAATCGGGACTAACGCGGAATTCTGCAAAAAGCTGAAAAACGTATAACCGATGTTTCACTGTTCTTATTTTCTATTTGATGGGATCACTTTATTTGTTCCATCATAAAGCCTCCATTTCTGTTCGGGAAACTAAAAGGAATCATATAAACTTCTAAAGAATTCAGGGAATCTGCTTCTTTACCATATTCGTAAGTAGAGGTCTGCACGGGCGGGGCTGGCCGGTCAAGCCTCAGCCCGAGCCCTGCCCGGCCCGCGGGCCGGATCGGGCCTTTTTTAAGTTTAGAGAACAAAGCAACGGGCCGGGCCGAGCTTTTCCCCAGACATTTTCGACCGGGCCGAGCCAAGTCAACCCATTCTTTTTATCGCAAGGGTAAAGAAGAAAAAAGTCGTGTTCCCCGATTTCTTGGTGTGTTTAACTGTTTCGGTGACTTTATTTACTTCCATGACATAGCCCAGGGCGTGATCAGAAAAGCAAGGAGTTGCACACACAGTGTTTATACCAACCTATAGGTATTAAGATGGTGATACCATTTTTTTGGGGCTTGTTGACAGCAAACAGATTTGACCCCGAGCGAGTGTGTGTGTTGTGTAGAGTGGGGGACGGAGGTTGTCTGCAGTGTATGTGTGGGGAGGGGGGTTGTATGAGTGAGTGCGACATGGATTTTCCTCTTATCCCTAATCTGTATAGGGATTGATTTTTGTAGTTTTACGGCTTACTAGTTCAGAGAAAGGAAGATTCTGAACGCGCTTAGTCTTCCTTTCTCTCTCTTGTTAAAGGTTGAAATATAACCATACCATTTTGACTGCGTATGCTAGGGTTTTACCGAATTAAAAGTTCATAAAGATGTCCACATTATTTAAAAAATATGAAATGCAGATGCATGATTCATTTTTTGGAAATATAATTTTAATGCACTAATTGTTCCCCATAAATATTGCTCTAAACACACTGGGGCATCGTTACCATGCATTTACTACTAACTACTAATATAACTAACAATATACTCAATTGACGTTACGTATTTTATTTCTTGATCGGGACTTGCCAGATCATTCTGGCCTTTTTTCTTGTCTCCCTAGCTATTATATATATCTATTAATTTGTTACTTCTTATGAGCATTTTGCATGTGTATAATAACAGCTAAACTAATAAATTGAATTGTATATTTTTCGGTAATTGTCAAAGTTTAGTTAATATTTTTAGGCTTACATTCAACTAAATATTTTCAATAATATCTCATTTCATTATTTAATTTTTACATTTTAATAAAATACAATAGAAAGACAAATTAATACTAAGTCACATCACGGACCGGGTCAGGCCTAAATAAGAGCTGCAATTGACGAGACCGGGCAGGGCTGGACAGAGTGTCTGATATTTGAAACGGGCCGGGCCGGACCTTAAACGCCTGGGCTTAGGCCGAGCCGGGCTCACCAAATTAGGCCCATGCAGACCTCTATACGTAAGTGTCCTCTCGCGTGGCCAATAAGTCAGGGGTGTGGCTCGAACCCCGGATGAGAAATAAGCGCTGTGCCCGCGCCTACCCTACAACCCGTACATCAAAATTGAACTGGTGACCTCTATAATTCTAGATGCTTATCGATATCATTAAACTCCAAAACGAAAAAAAAAAAAAAATTTCTCTCATGATATTAAAAAATCTAAAAAGTTTTCAAATTTATTTCAACTTTATACTTTTCAAGATGCTCTTGGTTTAAAATGACATGCTCGGTATTTAAAATATCGAATCCATATATTGAATGTGTTTTAATTTATTGTCTTCTTCATTTAACTGAGCCCGAGGAAGCGGAAGGTTACTCGCACGACACTCCACCTTTTATTGCCAACCGACAGATACTTATATCTTTCTCCGATAAGCTGACGTCATGAAGACATCCAGATGTGTACCCTGGTGGCTAAAAAATTATTTCCGCAAGATATTGTGCATTTACGTAATTTTATTTATGAGAAACATTACTTTTCAATCACTCTGTATAATAGTTTAAATTTACGCCGATTCCAATTGCACTATTAACTCCAAGAATGCAACCTCGGAGTGAATTTAGGGCTATACAAGCAATACCGGGAGGGCAGGGAGTGCGGTTGTCCTCCCAGAATGGTCCTACCAGGAGCGTAATTTCTTACTCTGAGGAGCTTAAAAACTAGAAATGAACAGAGTTTGAATAAATTTGCTGGACATTTTAACTCAACAACGAAGCTACACTTCAGTTTTTTCTTTTGTAAATACGTTTTTTTTTTATTGGAGGTTTAACGACTACCGTGAGCAACTCAATGGGCTACTGTATAAGCAGTCGCCCGTCCCTAATTAAGGAACACTGGTTCCAGGGAAGGGACAGAGCCAGTGCCGTAAGACAAACAAAACATCCATGCCTCACCGGGATTTGAACCCGGACGAATGGTCATAAGCCATCGCTTAGACCACTGCGCCACCGGGGCGGCCACTTTCGTTAGCCGCATACACTATTACGCGCAGCTAACAAGCGTACAGAACTTACACTGTGAGTTGTGGACCACCTCATATGGATGCATGGAATTGTCCGTAACAGTGGATGGAGGTATGTAAAACATTATGCTGATATGCCTACTTTCCGTGACCTTTCCGAATACCTGGTAGGGATAAATAGCTAATTAGTCATTTGTGCTAATCAACTTTCGGCGAGAGATGCCGAAAGTTTCTCTGAGCGTTTAACCTTGAACGGAATTTTTCCAAGCCCTACTCCGAAAGCATCTTCCTATTGTTACGTTTACTAGAAATACTTATTCGTTCTCTGATGGTTTCTTTTCATTCTGCTTTTCTGCGCGTGTTGTGTTGTCAGTGTTCACATAATTTTTACGTTTCACTTGATATCTAAAACCGTTAGCTCTTGGGTATTCACATATTTTTTTTTAATTTTGTGTAAAATTATGTTGAAAACTGGAAGTAATATTTTTTAACGATCCTAATATTTTCCTGCAACGAGGATATGTGAAAGTAAGAACTGCTTACTATTTGAATGAAAGTAAGAATTGATTACTATTTGAATGAAAGTAAGGAACTTTTTATCCGCCCCAGTAGCGCAGTGGTCTAAGCGATGGCTTCTCATCATTCGTCCGAAAGGGGTCCGGGTTCGAATCCAGTGAGGCATAGATGTTGTGTTTGTCTTACGGCACTGCACTTGCTCTCTTCCTTCTCTGGAACCAGTGGCCCTAAATTAGGGACAGGTGACTGCTTGTATATAGCCCAATGAGTTACTCACGGTGGTCGTTGAACCTCCAATCAAAAAAAAAAAAAAAAAAAAAAAAAAAAAGGAACTTTTCAACTCAAATTTTAAGGCTTGATCTCTCACATAAGAAAAGCTTGCTACGCTCCTGGCTACATGTACTTGAATAATTTTTAGCACGTCTTTTGTAAAAAAAATTATGTTCTTTTTTTTTTTTTTTTTTTTTTTGATTGGAGGTTTTAACGACCACCGTGAGCAACTCAATGGGCTATAAGCAGTCGCCCGCCCGTCCCTAATTTAGGGTCACTGGTTCCAGGGAAGGGAGAGAGCCAGTGCCGTAAGACAAACACAACATCCATGCCTCACCGGGATTCGAACCCGGACCCCGTTCGGACGAATGATCAGAGGCCATCGCTTAGACCACTGCGCCACCGGGGCGGCAAAAAATATGTTCTTACAGTATCACTTTGTCCGTCCGTTTGTGGACACCATATCTACGCAACTGTTAGTCCGACTTGACAAATTCCTTTTGTATTGGAAAGCTTGAAATGTGAAAACGATGATGCTGCCTTTCCGCTTTTTTTAAAAGGCATAACTTCGCCGCTAGAGGGCGTAAACGCAGATGCCGGATTCAACGTACATTTTATTCAATGTATTTGCTTCTAAATATTCGACTGAAAAAATTAGTTTTTCCTTTCGATACCATTTATAAATGAAGACTATTTTGGGTACAGTTTCTTTTTCAGGTAATACGTAGATTTTCCGCTAGGAGGCGTAAAGATAAATCGCGATTTCTCTGATATATCTGCTTATAAATGTCCTGTCTGAAAACTTCTGTATTGGATGAAGCTCCTAGTGGGAAATGTTCTGCACATAAATTCTAACGTTTGAAAAAATAAATAAAAAATAAAATGGTTTGTCAACCAGGGGGCGTAAGCGTATATTTCTGTTACTGATGCATTTGCAGCAAAATCTGCTCTTCTGAAAACAATAAAAATTCTATCGTAAACCGATACCGCTTACCACAAAAAATCCTTTGAGAATAATCTTCTTTTTAAAATAATAAATAGCTTTTCTTTCAAGGGGCTTCTCATTTTTTGTCGATATCTCTGCTTCTAAAATTGTGATTTGAAAAATTCTTTTTTTATCGGAGAACATTCTGGTGCGAAATGTTTTGCATATAACTTCAAAATTTTGTTAACGCACAAGTGTGCCACTAGAGGGCGTAAGCTCACGTTTCCGTTCACAGCATGTTTGCAGCAATACCTGCTGGACTAAAACAATTCTCTTTCCACCAGATACTGCTAACTATGGAAACATTTTGTGCATTTTCTTCCCACAATAATACAAAATTTTCCCGCTAGGGGGAGGAAATGCTTAATCTGTTTTTTGCCGCCCCGGCGGCGCAGTGGTCTAAGCGATGGCTCCTGATCATTCGTCCGACATGGCTTCGGGTTTGAATCTCGGTGAGGCATGGATGTTGTGTTTGTCTTACGGCACTGGCTCTCCCCTTCCCTGGAACCAGTGGCCCTAAGTTAGGAACGGGCGACTGCTTATAGCCCACATAGTTGCTCACGATGGTCGTTAAACACCTCAATCAAAATAATAATAATGATATGTTTTTCTCGATATCTCTGCTTCTGAAACTTTGATTGAAAAAAATTATTTTATACCTGAATGCTCTTACCTTGTGGAACACATTGCTTGTATTTGTGTAATTTTTTTGTAGTTCACGTTTCTGTCGCTAGATGGTGTTTTTCTATTTCTGTTTGCAGCTGTATCTCCGCTTCTGAAAACTGTGTTGTATAATTTTATCTTTTTACTGTATACCATTCGCTACAATAAAGATGGGGAGCATTATCCTCTTTATATAATGCACAGCTTTCCCACTAAGAGGCGTAAATGTCAAAACCTTTTTCTCCTTATCTCTACTCCCACTAGACGTATTTGAAAAATCCTTTTTTCTTATCATAGATTTTGCCGTGAAGAATACTGTTCGCATATTTTCAACTTTTGCACTAGGCAAAATTCTTCCACTAGGAGGCATACAGTTATTTTACGTTTTACTATAAATTTTTTTCTTCTAACTTTTTGATTTGAAAATCCCCTTAACTCTGATATCTTCCTTCTGCTACGGAAAATGTTTTGTGAACAATTTGTTAATTTTCGTAACATACTTTTCAGCCGCTAGTAAAAGTAAGCATTTGTTTGTATTTCTGGATGTTTTCTCGATTTTAGAAATCCGGATGATTTTTTTCCCCAGCTTGTTCCATTGACTATGAATAACTTTGAAAAATTTTATTCGCGTCGGAAAGGACTTTTTTTTTTTTTTTTGATTGGAGTTTTAACGACCACCGTGAGCAACGCAATGAGCTATAAGCAGTCGCCCTTCCCTAATTTAGGGCCGCTGGTTCTAGGGAACGGAGAGAGCCAGTGCCGTAGGACAAACACAACAGCATGCGTCTCCGGGATTCGAACCAGTACCCCTTTCGGACGAATCATCAAAAGCCATCACTCAGACCACTGCGCCACCGGGGTCGGCGGGAAGGATTTAAACGGCGTGCTCATTACACCCAATAATTCGGTGTCATTGTTATTCGTTCTGTCAAATGTGCCCTTTCATAAAATATCATCATTATCATTGTCAACAATTATCAATTCACTGCTGGATGAAGGTCTTCCCAAGTTTCTGCCACAACGGTCTGTCTTACGCCACTCTCCTCCATGTCACTCCCGCATGCTTTCGAGTTTCATCCATCCATCTCCCACGTGGTCTTCCTCTGAGTCTTTTCCTGTCTCTAGGAATCCAGTCTAGAATTTCGGTTGTCCATCGGTGGTCCGTTCTTCTGGCAACATGTCCAGCCCATTGTCATTTCAGGGATTTTATTCTGATCATGATGTATTCCATTCTTGTCATTTACCTTATCTATGAGTTCCTCTTCTTATCTTTCCTAGTTACACGAAGCATGCATCTCTCCATGCTTCTTTGAGTTGTGTGCAGTCTTTGTATGTCCTTTTTAGTTAAGGTCCACGTCTCTGTTCCGTACGTAAGCACTGAAAGGATGCATTGATTACACACTTTTCCTTTAAGACATAATGGCATATTGTTCTTAAAAATTGTACTTTTTCTTCCAAGGCTTTCCAACCAAGTTTTATACGTCGATTAATTTCTTCTTCAAAATGACCACTTGATATCTGCTGTCATGTAGGTATTGTAGGTAGATGTAGGTATTGGTTATCTCCAGCTTTTCACCATCAACCATCAATCGATAAATTTTCATTTGTTGTAAAAGTATTGTACATCAGTTTTGTCATCTGAAATTATATACATATATCATCATTGCCAACCATTATCAATCCACTGCTGGACGAAGGTCTCTCCAAACCTCTTCCACAACGGCCTATTTTGTGCCAGTCTCTCCTCCATGTTACTCCCGCATATTTTCGAATTTCATCCATCCATCTCCCATGTGGTCTTCTTCTGGGTCTTTTCCTGTCCCTTGGAATCCAATCTAAAATTTCGACTGTCCATCGATGGTCAATATCTCCAGCCCGTTGCCATTTCAGGGATTTTACTCTGATCATGATGTCTTCCACTCTTGTCATTTTTCTGATCCACGAGTTCCTCTTCTTATCTCTCCTGGTTACACCAAGCATGCACCTCTCCATGCTGCTTTGAGTTGTCTGCAGCCTTTGTATGTCTCTTTTAGTTAAGGCCCACATCTCTGCACCATACATAAGCACTGGAAGGATGCATTGATCAAATACTTTTCTTTTAAGACCTAATGGCATATTGCTCTTGAAAATTATGCTGTTTCTTACAAAACCTCTCCAGGCAAGTTTTATACGCCGATTAATTTCTTCATCAATGTGACCCTCACTTGATATCTGCTGTCCAAGATAAACGTACGTGCCTGTTATCTCCAGCTTTTCTTCATCAATCAATAAATCTTCATTTCTTGTAAAAGCATTGAACATCACTTTTGTCTTCTGAAAGTTCATTTTTAATCCCACTTCTTTACTCTTGTCAGCAAGTTCCTGGATCATACTCTGCAGCTTTGATGGGGTAGTTGCAAAAATTACTACGTCATCAGCAAAACGAAGATGGGTTAGATAATCTCCATTAATCTTTATCCCCTGGTTTTCCCAGCTCAGCGACTGAAAGACACCCTCCAATGTGGCATTAAAGAGCTTCGGAGATATGGTGTCATCTTGTCTCACTCTCTTTCCAATTTTTATATGTGTTGTATTTTCAAACAGCCGAATCTTTGCACTTGCATTTTCATAGATGTTATTAATAATATTAATGTATGCATCTTCAATACCGCAGGATTTCAGAGCCATTGTAACTGCTGATGGTTTCACCGAATCAAAGGCTTTTTCATAATCGATAAAAGCCATGCACAATGGAAGTTCATATTTCCTCGCTCTTTCAATTAGTTCTCTCAGTACGTAGATATGATCTATAGTGCTGTAGCCACTCCTGAATCCAGCTTGTTCTCTCGGTTGAGCCATGTCCAGTGTTACCTTCAAGCGGTGTGAAAGAACTTTAGTGAAGAATTTATAAACCACTTAGAGGAGGCTGATAGGTCAGTAGTTCCCGAGATCCTCAATGTCACCTTTTTTATGTAGCAGGATCATTATAGCGTTGTTCCAATCCTCAGGAATCTTCCCTCCATTAAGGCATCGAGTGAAAATTTGGGCGAGTACTGTTTCGATTTCTCCACTTGCTTCTTGTATGATGTCAACAGTAATTCCATCTTCTCCTGGGGCTTTTGCCCGCGTCATGTTCTTGATTGCATGTGCAACTTCTGCTGGGAGGACTGGAAGAACTCTGGTACTGGTACCTTTCATGATGTCTGGAGTGCATGTATCATCCCTTTCATATAATTTGGAGTAGAAATCTTTCACTCTTGTCAAAATTTCACCTCTATTTCTTGTTACAGAACCATCTTCTATTCTCAGTGCCATAATTTGTTTTCTTCCCTTACTGAGATGTATATATATATTTATTTATTTATTGTTATTATTATTTTTTCAGAGTGCGTAAAACAAAGAATCTGAGAGTTGTCGATGCTTCTGCGATACCATCGGAGATTGCAGGAACTCCTCATGCACTAGTGATTGCAATAGCAGAAAAAGCAGCAAATATGATATTGTCCCCTAAGTCCAAGAAACAAATCAGAAGTTGAAAATATTAACTGTATTTTCTGCGATGCAGATTCTAAATGTTGTGCAATAAACAGAAGTGTGATGAAACGCCTTCGTTAAAAAAATGTCATCTCAATACACTTTTTTTTCAGTGTAATTTGCATAGGAGCACATAATTAGAAGGAATGACTCCGAATTTAAGAGATACCGACTCTACGGCCTGATAGGAGTAGAACTGTAAGACAGCCAGTGATTGGAAGTAGCGCTTCTACTGTAGCACGCTACATTTACAGTAGCATGGCATGTAGCATCGCTACAAACAGAGATGCAACAGTAGCACGCTACAAAACAAAGTAGATTGTAGTAGAAAATTACGTTACAAATCATGTTACTTAAAAAAAAAAAAAAGAATTAAAAAAAAATCTTCAATCACGTGAATTATGCTCCAAGTATCTTGAAGCATAATTCGCCGGAACAGGAGGACTAAATGTGCACAGCCTACAAACATGTACCTGACAGTTTGCGAAACTGTTAACCGTAAAATATTATTTTAATTCATGCTATTAACAGGGAAGTATCAGCCAACCTGCAAAGACAGCGCGTATGAGATGATTGTACATAGGGTTTTGTTGAAGACAGTTAATAGCGAGTTTTGATTCTCTTCGTCAAATAAAATGAATTCGTAGATACTCCTTGATAGTGTTTTTATTTGAATTCTCTGGACATCTCAACCAGCCTAGAATATAACCCACTGATTGTGTTAAAATGTGTAACGTATGATGATCAGAGCTGAGGTAAATACAAAGATTAGTTATTTGTGAAATTTGCTCTGAATGCTATATGTAGGAACGCACATATAATCTTCAGAATTTGCACTTTTAATTTAAGACCAAATGTAGCACAAGAGTAGCTACTTTTCAGAAAAAGTAGTTGTAGCTAGTTACTTTTAGAAAGTAGCTTTCCAATCACTGAAGACAGCTGTAGTTTCCTGTATTTTACTGGAACTCATCAGCTGTAGGAGGTGGTGATGGCATTGGCAACCTAAGGCCTTGAGGGAGAGTATTAATAGCGATTTATACACACACACACACCTCAAATTTCTTTTGACACTCCCCCGTAAAATCTGAACACCTCTCAACTTTAAGGAGTATAACACACAGTCACACACACACGCATAGAGGTGCATATATATCATCATCATCATCATTGTCAACCATTATCAATCCACTGCTGGACGAAGGTCTCCCCAAGTTTCCTCCACAACGGTCTGTCTTGTGCCAGTCTCCTCCATGTCACCCCTGCATACTTTCGAATTTCATCCACCCATCTCCCATGTGGTCTTCTTCTGGGTCTTTTCCTGTCCCTTGGAATCCAATATATATATTAATTTTTTTATTAGTTCTTTTTATTATCATATACTATACTGTGCAAATTAATTGGGACAAAGTAAAAAATCACTCTTTTTTTCCAAAACTATGCCTTTATATCATTCTATGCCTTGATATACACTGATAAATACCTGTATTAGTATGAAGTATGTCCTCCTTTAGCAGAAATGACCTCTTGAATTCGTTTTGGCATTGACTCCACTAATTGAGTGCACATATTTTTGACTTCATAATCGTGGAACCACACTTTTATAGCATTCATCATCATGCGTTCTTTGGCTATACAGTCCATTTTACCTAAATGTCTCTTCAAAATATTCCACAAGTTTTCTATGGGATTTAAGTGTGGTGAATTTCCAGGCCAATCAAGCAAATGCATTTGATTTTCCAGCATGAAATTCTTCACCAATTTCGAATTGTGACATGGAGCCAAGTCATGTTGTAATGTCCCGTCAAAAGTTGGCAAGAATGGAACAATCCTACGTTGTAATATTTCTACGTACTTGGCTGAATTCATCATACCTTGAACAGGAACTAAGCTTCCAGTGCCATTTGATGTGAAAATACCCCAAAACATCTGTTTCTGAGGGTGTGTACAGTTTGTTTGACATGCTCAGGTCTTAAGGGTTCACAGTTGCTTCGTCTAACGACATTTGCTTGGTAACCCTGCACAAATAAATGAGTTTCATTTTTTTGGCCCATGCTAAACGTTTTATCTTCATTTTCGCATTCAAATATTGTTTTTTCGTTGGTCTTCTTGCTTTCCGGCCAACTTCTAGAAGCCTACGGTGTACAGTTGAATCACTAACATCACAACCACTAGCCAATAAATCTCTTTGAATGTCGGTGCTCGTTTTTTTTTTTTTTTTGGATTCATTTTACTATTTCTGATTAGATATTTATCGGTTCGTGGAGTTGTTTTTCGTTTTCTTCCACATTTACCTCTTCTTTTTGGAGACAATGATCCAGATGCATTGTATCGCGTGAGCAGTCTTGATACACTTGATTTGCCTACACCAACTGCAGAAGCGATATCTCTCACTGTCATAGAAGTGTGATCCTTCAGAGCAACTATTTTTGCACGCTTTCTTGGGGAAATATCCATTTTTCAATACACGAAAGCAACACGTACTCACAGAGAGCAAAAACTAACATCCACCTGTCACATACGAAAGTTCACAACTGAAGCGCCTATTCCCTGTTTAAAACCGGTCAAACCACATTCTTACTATGAAGTTCTAACATTCACTCCACCTCACAGCTGATAAAACCGGTTTACGTGGGTTTCCGACATCAACTGGCGATCACATTACAATTCTGAGAATAAAATAGCTTGTCCCACTTAATTTGCTCGGTATAGTATCATAGTTGTCAGCAGCAGTTAACATGTGCATGAATTCCTCAGCTTTACTATGAAGTACCTTCTACTACAATGAAAAAATTCGTTTTTTTTTTTTTAGTCTATGGATATGGTAGTATAATATTTTTCTATAGATTTTTTTGTTTAAAGCAAATCTTAAAGTCAATAAAAAACACACAAAACATACATACCCATCTCTTCATCTTAGTCTGTTACAGATTTTGCCGTTATACTGCTGAATTATTTCAGCATGCACAAGAACTGTGAACATTTCAATATCTACTGTTTTAGCAACCCATGTTAACACTTTGTCTAGCCTTGCTTAGAGAAGCATTAGACATGAGAGATAAATAATGAAAAGAAAAGCACATAAACAAAACAAACGCGTTAGTTTTTGGTAAAAAAAATATAAAAAAATCCGGTTTTAACCATTCATAAAAATAAAAAAAATAAAAATCAGCAGTTGTCGATGTTTTGAAGTTTTCCCCGTTTTTAATTCTGGGTTTAAAGCAAAAATTTTAGTCTTCGAATATTTCCTTTCAGCATTCCACATAAAATTCCTGGTCCCTCTGAGTGTTGAAGTGTGGTCACTCGACAGTAATAAAGTTCTTATATTTTCTGTATTCTAACAGCTATAGTTCGCGCATTTTATATTTTGCAGCTGTAGTTTCTCATTCTAACAGCTAAAGCTCCTGTATTTTATCAGCTCAGAAAATTAATAGAATTCCATATAAAAATGGTCATTTTCTCAAAAAAGACATAAAAAAAAAAAAAAAAGATTTTCGGATATATACAGTCGTAACAGAATAATATGACCATTAACCTAATATAATGAGAATAATCACTCATGGCCCGGATGACAGCGGCGAGACTGCGTGGCATGGATGCAATGAGGTACTAGAAGGTTGCCCTAGGCACACGTGCCCATTCGGACTGCAGTACAGCACGGATGTCCCGGAGATGAAGTGGTTGTGGGTCGACACATCGAACCTGTCGATCCAAATAATCCAATTAGTGCTATGTGGGATTCAGGCGATTTCGCCAGCCAATGGAGAACGGAGACATCGCTGTCGTGTTCCTGGAACTAGTCATGCACCCCTCAGTGACATGGCAGGGCGCATTTTCCTGTTGGTAGACACCATCACCACCAGGATAAACGCCCAACATGAAGAGGTGCATGTGGTCAGCGAGGATGGACAGGTACTATTGACATATTGACATTCAGGGATCCATCCGGTAGTACCAACGGTCCCAGGAAAACATCTCTCATACATGCACACCGCTGGCCTGTACTTGACCGACAAGCGTGTCCGGGTGTTGGTTCTCGTGTGTCTGACGCCGTATCCGCCACCACCCGTCACTTCTGTGGAGTTGAAACCCCAATCCGTTGGAGAAGGCAACCTCTTTCCACTCTTCCACTGTTCAATGACGGTAATCCCATGCGAACTGCAGGCATTGTCGCCGACAAGCCTGTGTTAACATGGGCTCCTTGACCCAGCGTCGACCCATGCGCAACAGATTTCTCTATTGCTATTGAGAACACGTACCTGGGGTCCCCAGCGTTCATTTGTGTGGTCAATTGCTGCACTGTTGCAGGGATCATAGCATACTTCTGGAAAATTTTAGGTAGGAATTTTAGGACTTTTTAGAAAAATTTTAGGAAAATTTTAGGAGTGTATTTCAATAAAAACTAGATGTATATTTGTATACATCTAGTAAAACAACTTCGTATACATTGTAAAGAGTTTGCTTCACACCCTTCAACCATATATACTGACAGACTGCACATGACATCAAAATTTCTGGCTCCAACATAAAATCACATGACAACAGTCAAAAAGATGGGTTACACCTGCTGTGCTTATGGTTGCTCTGAGCGATATAGTAAAGAAAGTTCTATGATTTTTCATGGGTAAGAAACAAATTAAATACCTGTCAATAAAGTTCAATTACTTAACCAGAAACTTGCAGCTATTGATATAAAAATATAGTAACTTAAGAAAAAAAAATGGAATGCATGTTCCAAATTCTTCGCAAATGTTCATCACATTATAAATCACAAAATGTAAACAAACCGATCATGCATGTATATAGCTCATAAGTAAACTTACCTGAAGAGTTTTCATTATACATGAGGCGCATTCACATAACACACCGAAAACACTGAAGTTCTGCAGCGTAAATTAGTAATCATAACAGCATTTTTACACGAAATTTGGAGTCTGATGATGACGTGCCCAATGTTTGAGCCATGGCGGCTTTGATGCAGCTATTGCCAGCCAATGCGCAGTCCATTAGTATATATGGTCGAAGTTCACACCCAAATTTTTTGCATAACGTCTAATGTCTAAAGTTTAAGTATGATTTACTTCTTACTTCTAATGTTCAGTTCTTATCTTTTCACGTGTTATTATCATATTCAAGTATATTTACCACATTCAAGTTTCACTTTGAACATTAATATGCTGTTGAACCAGAAGCAATTCACGATTTTCACAGTAAAGTTTTCAGGTTTCACATTAAATTATAATATCCTAAAAAGGTAATTGAAAACCAAGAACTATGTACAATTGTTCACTGAATTACTTTTTTCATATTATTGTTTTAACCTTTTCCTGATTAGCCTATCTTTTTCTGCTTCCACCACAACTAATTTACTTTCAGTTTTCTTTATTTCAGCTGAACCTTGTATGATCAAGTTAGAGGCAACTGCTATTTCAACAGTATTTTGTTTTTCTACAGCTTTTCTCATTCTTTCTGTTCCCTCTTGAATTACTGCTAGTGAGGCTTCTTTATCTTTTTTAAGCCTATTTATTTCTGCATCATTTTCTTTTATTTTGTCATCAAACTCAGCTTTTCTTTTTTTCTCTAGCTGCTTTTCCTTATTTTCCCTCTCTTTCTGCTTCCTTTCTTTTACCTTTTTTGATTCTTCTTCCTTCAGCTTATAAACATACTCTTTGTAAAATTTATGTGAATCACGAACACTATTTAACAAATTTCTTGTTATGGGAACTTTACTTACACATCCATAGTGTTTAATGGCCCCTTTAACTATTCTTAATGATGTTATAGTTGAGTCTTTTAAGTTAGCCTTGTCCTTCCTTAACAGAGCAGTGTTAACCAAAAATCCCCTTTCTGCATCAGCATTACCATGAGGTAAAACTAATATTGACTTGATGAGTTTAGCAAGATTTGAGTATTTTCTTTTCCGCTAGAGTCTTTAATACTAAATATATTACGCCAGTAATGATCAATCCGCACTGGAATATGCCCTTTCTCTGAAAATTTCACTAGTTCATCTAGAGTTGGCTTATAGCAATTTAAAAGTTTCCACTCTTCTCTTACTCTATCAATTTGTTCCTGAGAAAGATGCAAAACACTTGAAATTCTGGTTATTTCCGAAAGTCCTTCAGTGACTGAAAGTTGAGTTGACTCTTTCTTTGGTTCTTTTACCTTTAAAACTTCTATGTCTCTTAGCTTTTGATTGCAGAATGGCAAATTTGACTTTAAATATTTTGTGGTTGCAATTAGTGATGATCTTACATCTAAGAGAAATAATTTCTGCCTGGTCTCCTGAACATTCCTGAGGAGATTTTTTGTCTTCATACCAACTTCTAACTCCCCTAGTTTTTTCCATGAATTTTTGTTTTCAAAATCTACATTCTTTAGGTCTTCTCCAAATTTCCCTGCAATAACATCCTCTTGGATAAATTGAGCCATAACATTCCTCATTAAAGTATTTAAATCAGAATATAACTGGTGTATTTTTGGTTCTTCACTCTGATAACATAATGAAAACTTTTCAAAATTTTGGTGTGAAAATGAAATTAATGCTAAATAGCAAGGAGTTAGCTCATTTTTCAGGAAATAGTGAATTCTTTTATACCTTGCCGAATTGCGTAGTTGTTTTTCAAATATTTTTTTAGATGGCAAGAAGTTTAAAAAATATTCTGTAATATTTAGCCATTGATCCAAGAGCCTCTGGGCTACAGAACCAACGGTTAACCATCTGTTGCTGACATGACGCAAAAGAAATTTGGCTGTGACCAATGTTATATCCTGGACAGATTTATAATCCTCTCGTCTTGCAGCACTACTCTTTAAAAAGTAATGCATATCAATAGCAAATTCGTCAAAATCTATATTTAAGCTTGTCAAAAAAATTTTTAATGCATTACTAACAACATGCAGGTTGTAAAAACCTAGTTCCAAAGATTTCTGGCCTGTTTCTTGTTTTACAACTTCATTGAATTTAGGTAAAAAGCACTTATTTACAATTGGGCTGTCCATGGATACACAAATAATTCTGTTCAACGAAATATTGAAGGACGATAACACATCAAGAATTTCTTTTAGCAAAATATCTGCTGTTGCATGACCCAGAAAACGCTTGTTAGGTATCGGCAAGAAACTGAATTTATTTCTGAAGACCGGTACCTGAGATACACATCCAACTGCCATTTCACTTGTGTATTTGTAGTTTCATCAAATGCTATAGTAACCTTTCCTGGGCTACTAGATGCAATGTCTTTTTTCAAATCCTCTTCAAAATATTTTGACAATCCATGTGATATCACATAAGCAACTTTTTTCTCTTTAAGTTGCATTTTGGCTGCAATAGCAGAATCAGGAAACATTTCTTTGAAAAGTTCAACTGTTTCAGTGCATGAAACAAAAGACATTGTCCTTAGCAACTTTCATGGCCCATAATGCTTCGGCTTTAGCCAATTGTAAATCATGACTCAGTACTTCACTAATATTTGTTTTGGGCTGAAGATCCCGTCCTCCAAAGGCTTTCAGGATGGACTTATTTTGAAATTTACTTTGAAATTTCTGCAAATGTTTTTTTCCTTTATGATGCGCTTTTACTTGTGAAAAGCCACTATTAGAAATGTTGAAAATTTCTGAACACAATATACACTTAGCAGAAAATATTGTTTCAGTTGCAGAACACCATTCTTTCAATTTCACTCCGTCCAATTCTTTGGCGAGCCACGCATCTTGAAATTTCGTTTTGGATTTAGGCATCTTAAACACTTGTATTACTAACCAGAAAATGAAAGGGAAGTACAAAAACACGTTCCAATACTGCAAAACCAGACAACTTCCCGAAATTTGGCTGCGAGGATGTCAGAAGATGGAAAAAAAAAAAGCAGGTCACCACTAGAGAACTGAACCTGCACACAGCACAGAGAACACCATAAAAGACTCAAAACCAGAAACTATCATACGCATCTCACGCAAGTTCAGTCAAAGCAAGTCGGAGCCGAGATATATTGCGCATCAAAGGTCGCTGTCGCCGACGCACGATCGAAGGTCAATGATCACGTGCTCTACTGCCTGCCACGATAACACTCAGTTACCATCCCATCGTCATTACCGGAGGTTACGGAAGGAGACCACATGTTTCCTCTTTGCTTCCACCCACCTGCGGTTTACAATAACAAAACATCAGCAGAAAGAGGAGGTTCCACAAGGCATGTACAAAAATAAAGTACGATCTTCTGCATGCCACGGAGTTCGTCTGCAAAGCGCAAACCAGGGGTGAAAATGACCCCTCCCCTTTTCTCTTAGATCTCTCGTTACTCTCGAAAACTATCCGAAGGCAAAAAAGTGGAGCGCCCGCCCCGAAGCAAGTGCATCTCGATGGCGTCATTTTTCCCTCCTTCAGCAGCACAGCATATAGGCTGTGTTTCTACAATAACAGGTCTTTTTACCTTACCGTAATGGTAAATTTATTGGCGTTAATAACGGTTGTTTTTTTAATAAATAAGCTTACGAAAATTTTAGGATGAATAGCAAATTTTAGGTATAATTTTAGGAATTTAAGGAGGGTCACAAAATATTAGGAATTTTAGGAGGAATGCGATCCCTGCTGTTGCACGTCGATTTCCCTTCACTAGTCGACGTTCTCCTCTGGGGTCGATGGCCTATGGGGCTCCACAGTTATGACGTTGGGAGGTACTCGATATGCCAGTGGTTCATTCTTGGTACACCCTTACTACAGCACCTCGCGACCAGCCCACGAAGTCTGTTTCTGAGATGCTTCCATCCTTGGCACGGTAGCAGATGATCTTTTGGAACGTCGGTCAAATCACTACCTCTGACCATTGTGCTCACGTTACGCACTATAGATCATCTGTCCTGGTCGACCTTGTGACGTGCACTATGTGACTCGCCTGGGCGGGTACACTGTGATTCCGGGGTGGTCATGTTATTCTGATACGACAGTGTAATCCGATGTAAATTAGGGAACTTCGCAGATGCGCAACTGTGTGAGACGGGCCGAGCCCGAATCGGACTGCATACTATTTACTGCGGCTCGGGTTAAGTTTCTAACACTTTCTGTTTGGTAAAGAGAATACTTCGGCAACTGGGCATAAGGTGGAGACTAGGGAATGCTCTTTATTCCAGGCTTGGGTAGAAAATGCCGTAGGCCATACATTAGCGGATTTCTGTGGAAAAAGAAAAGCTTCAAGAACTATAGATACTAGACATCATGCCAACGAGATGTCCCCTATTTACACACGACAACTCCCAGCTAATTCTATTGAGCAAAGTACGTAGATTGAAGCGTCGTCCCATTTACCCGGCCACAGAAGCATTTCAGGTGGAAACGAGTGGTCAAAGAAAATCGTGCGGTTATACTGTCCAAACAAACAGAGGTCCCTTCGCATTCCCTACTTGAAAAAGACATCGGTTAATAGCAGGAAGAAGAAAGTGGAAATCTGTAAGAAGAGATTTTTTTATTAATGACTACACAGGTTAGTCATAGTTTTCGGGCACGGGCTCTAACAATTCAGCCCGAACTCAGCAGTGCTGTGCACTTAACTATGTGGCTACGGAGATGGCTGGCAAATGAAAAAGTTGTTCGACCCGACAGTATGCATTCCTAGCAAATGGTCTAGGCCACACTATCAGAAGAGGGCAAAAGAGAAGAGAATGACAATGTCTCTTCATGCGTGTCATCATGTGAAAGGAGCTGGCGAAGTAACACCCAAAATATTTACTGGGGAGAGATACTGGGTAACAACCCAAATCCAACGCATCTCAATGCTGCATCGAATGGTAAACAAAACAAGTTAGTAAAATCATGCAATGCATTGATTATGATACACTTTCCAAAATACCAGTAATCATTACTCAAGTTATGAGGACAATGGCTGTGGAATAAACTCGCCCCTGTGCCATGACCTTTGACCCCATTTCGATGACATTAAACAGAATTGCTTCAGTATACCTCCGGAACAACATGATAAAAGTTTTGTCGCAATAGAAGCATTTTTAGTCGTTATGAGGAAAATGGCTGTAGAATAAATCTTGCTCCTGTGCCCTGACTTTTGACCCCATCTCGATGATATTCAACAGAACCGGTTCAGTATACCTCCGGAACATGACGTTTAGTCGCAATCGAAGCATTTCTACGTAAGTTATGACGCATAAGGGCGATGGAATGGACCCCATTTCCAATAGGGTTCGTCCACAGGAGGTCCCCTACCACATACTAAAATTTCATCGAACTCGAACCATTTTTACGCGAGTTACTGTGCGGACGGACAAAGCTGGAGCATATACACTTCTTCAACCTACGGTTGGAAAGCGTAAAAAGTCGAAAGACAATCTTAGTACTCTTTGTTGATTATTTATGCTATGCATCTTTCGCGTGCTAAGAAGGGCTTTGTGGGTGTGGAAATAAAACGAGTGATACGAGAATATACATTTATTTACGTCCAACACATTCGCATCACTCACAACCACAGTCCGGTACATACTAAGTGGAATTAAATCATAACAAACAATAAGGTTTACTAATTCCTGACACTGAGCAGTACTTAGGAAAGTGGATTAATGAATATTTTGGTCAATATTCACCTTATATGCTGCCCCGACTCACTATAATGCCAGAATGAAAAAGCTCTTCGGGTAAGTAAGTTATGTAATGTTCAGGCACAAAACGTTTAACGAGAAAAAACTAAATTTACGTAAGAGACAGTGCTCGAAATGGGCCGGTATAGCATACCGGCACTTCTTTCTTCTTAGTATTTCATACTGCCACTTTTTTAACACGGAATTTACGTACCGGCACTAATTTCAGTAGTGGGAACAGCAGAAGTAATTTTTTTTTTTTTTTTTTGTCTCTGACTTACGAGCGCGCATTCTTAAACATGGAAACCGTATGTGCCCCGTGCCCTTGAGAAATAGATGTGTGGGAACCGTAAAGGGTAGGGGAATGGTGTACACATGAGCCATAAGTTCAATCCTTCAGAGGGTGTTCTTAAACATAGAAACCTTATATGCCTCGTGCCCTTGAGAAATAGCTGTGTGGGAACCGTAAAGGGTAGGGGCACTCGTGTATACAAGAGCTATAAGTTCAACTCTTCAAAGGTTAGGGATGGAGTTGGGCCGCGGATGGTTTAGTGGTCAACATTCGTGACTGCCACGGAGAGGACCTCGGATTCGATCTCAGGCAGGTACAAACGCTTAAACCCCTAAATATCCGCCGTGCGTCGGATGGGCACGTTAAGTCGTCTGGCCCCCGGTAATAAATAAGGGAGTCTTCCTTCCACTTTCTACTTCGCTTCCGTGTGACTTTCCTATCGGGCACTCTAGCCCAAATCCCCTAGCTTCCTATTTCTAAGAGTTGTTTAAGACCTGGGGTCAGACACTCCCTTCCTAAAATCCTCTACATATGATCTGATCTGATCTGGAGATGGAGCTACTCATAGCGTCTGATCATCCCACTAAAGATGTCTGTAATTTTTATTGTATCATTAATTTAATATACTCAATTTGAAGAGCTTCTCCATAGAATAAAAAAATGAGAGTAATAGATTAAACACACATTTTAGTTTTGCAGTAATGAGTATAAACTTTTTTCCCTTCAGACTTCTTTTTTTCATTTTTTTAAGGTGGTTAGATTGCTATTAATCTAAGACTAAATATTCACTCTGATTGCGGAGATTATAATTGCCCGACTTTCTACTTCATGAAAGTCCATTGGGGGCATTGGAGGGGGGGGGTATGCCGTCTCGGCACCTTTAAGTTCTGGGTTCAAGTCCAGCTGAATCATTGATCATTAGCCGAGGTTCGAAAGTCTCGTTAATCCGTTGATCCTGGGATGGAGACTCCTCGTTATAAGGAAATCTAACCCCAGTTCTCGTTGTTGCGTAAGTAGTGTCCGCTGGATCCACAAATCAACCAAGTGAAATCGACCACCATCGTTTCTGAGTTATGGTGCAATAATAGTATTCCACGGAATTGTCAATTACAACACATTTTCAAACAATTTACAAAGAAGAAGTTTTTCTTCCGGGGATTTCTTTCTTTTTTTTTTTTTTTTTTTTTTTTTGAGTTTTGGAAATTTTATGCCGAAGGTATTTTTTTCCGGATGATTTTTAGTTAAATATGAGCATGCCGGCACTTCAAAATTTCCATTTCAAGCAGTGATAAGGAAACAGAAACTCAAAAGGAAGGTTAAATAGAGGTATACGGCACAACTTGCCTTCGCCGCTCCGGTGGAGCAGTGGTCTAAGCGATGGCCTCTGATCATTCGTCCGTAAGGGGTCCGGGTTCGAATCCCGGGCAGGTATAGATGTTGTGTTTGCCTTACGGCACTGGCTCTCTCCCTTCCCTGGAACCATTGACCTAAATTAGGGACGGGCGACTGCTTATAGCCCATTGAGTTGCTCACGGTGGTCGTTAAACCTACAATAAAAAAAAATCAACTTCCCTTCGCCTAATTCAAGATCAATGTCATCAATTCAGACACATTTGAGAAAAAAGCAAAGGAAGGATACTTCTAAGCATCTCTCCATATAAGTAAAATTTCACAAAGAACCTACACGAGCTTTCTTATTCATTATTCAAAAGTATGCAACACAATATAAGGAAATTTTATTAACAATTTCACACATAAATAGTTACACGGCTTGCAAACAACTCTTAATAAATTATGAATCAGCTGTGCATAACTTCACGATATATACATTATTTACATAAATGATATATAGATATTTTTTTATTCTAAAGCACAGTGATTGTTACAAATAAAATTCTCACTGTAAACTTTAAATAAATGCAAAAAGAACACCTTCCAGTTACAAAGGTAAAAGTTGGCAGCAAATCTATTGAACATCGAGTTGCGTACCACAATTAGTATTTTATGGTACAGCTCATAAGGAGCTTATATATAAAAATGTTGGGTTTACGAAAAAAAAAAAAAAAACCTTGAACACATGTTTATTATTCTGTATGTAAGAAAAAACGGTAATTGCTAAGTATTTTGATTACGAGGTTTAACCTGACAGTCCTGCATACTTTTAACTGGCTACTATACTATTTAAACTTGATATCTTTCGACATGCTGGAATTTCTGCAATAACCAACACACTCACAGTTCAGTTTATAAGCACGTCAGTTAAATTTGTTCAATATATACTGTAATATACTAATTGAAAATGCAGCATTTCTGTTAATTATGAATAGGATCAAATTATCTGTCTGATTTCTTCACCTAAAATTTGAGATACAGATCACTTTATGTGGGTCTGTAACGATTGGTCGACATAACAATTGGCCGACAGTAACAATTGGTCGACATAACGATTGGTCGACAGCACGTTTGATCGACATAACGATTGGTCGACAGCACGTTTGATCGACATAACGATTGGTCGACATAAAATGGTCAACGGAACTTGGAGAAAAAAAAAAATTTGAATAAGTGCAAACAGTTTGGCGGTAAATTGCCCCCACCGGAAGATTGCCACACATCTTTCAGCAACCCGGAAAATTGCCCCACCAGAAAATTGCCACATGGTTTTCATTAAGGGGACGAGCACAAATCGCCGTTCGTCCGAGAAACGCTTTGAATGTGTGGCAATTTTCCGAGTTTTCAAATTATATGTGGTAGTTTCCCCAAGGTACCTATACCTAAAGTGCCCCGGGGCCCTTTCGGAAATAGCATCGTTCAGAAGGCTATCTATATAGATTTCACTTAGAGCACAAAAGATGACACGGTGGCCTATTTGGAAATAATATGTTATAATGCTATACGTTCTGAGGACTATATTCTAAAAGATATTATTTCCAAAAAGGAACGTTACGTTTTGAGAGGTCAGTACGTTCTGAGAGGTACCGCTGCGAATGTAAACCATAATCCTCTGAACCAATGGTTATCTCGACCAATCGTACTATTCGTTACGGTCGACTGATCATTACGTCGACCAATCGTTACTGTCGCCTAGCCATTACGGTCGAACAATCGTTATTCGACCAATCGTCCGACACCGACTTTATTTGCATGGAGTTAGTTCCACGCTTTTCCAAAAAACCCAACCCATTAAAAAAATTAATGAAATTACTTATGCACATTTTTGACAGAAATGAAAAAGTGAAATCTCGTTGTGCTTCCACAATCATAACACAAACAAGCAGCAACTGCATTGGTAAAGCTGCAGCTACGAATGTTCATTCTAAATCCAAATTTTGACATACTGGATCGAGATTTACAACTTATAAACATCTTTTTCCAAACTTGACTAAAATTAGAGCTCCTGCAAGTTGGAGTTTCCGTCTGAGAAAGCAGATTTCTTTCACATGATATGCAAATGATTTAAATTACATGCCATATCAAGATATCACACTGGACACAAGTTCATGTTTCACTAAGAAATTTCAAAAACACAAACAGCTATGAAAATGCCATTCTTTGTGTAATTTCAGTATCAGCCAACCTATGTCATGAGGTGCGAAAGGAACTAGAATGCTTTCACTTCTATACTGCAACCACACGAATCACAGAATCCACAGACGATGTTAGATTTCTACCACTCTGGACCACATCTGGTAGAGACAGATAGGATTATCGTTATTTTCGGCCAGCGGATCTTATGGTATAAAAAGTGCAGTTTGCCGGTCCCGCAGCCAACTTACACCTATGCAGCATTACGGTTCTAATGAAACACGGGACTTTTCTTTCTCCAGTGTAGTTATAACAGGCATGAGCTTATTGAGAATTCTATGTGGAACAATATTAAATAAAACCAACAGGTTTTCCCACAGCTTCTACACTGCACTTTCCTGCAATAGTACTGAAAATTGCTCAATAGTAATTGTTATATTCACCTCTTGGTGTTGAAAGTGTCAACGGCGGCAATGATCGTCTAGCTTTTTAAAATGATTGAGAAAGTCCTCCTCTAATAAAAAGAGGATTTATTTACTTACTATAGTACTGTATATTTCAATAAATGAGGCAGTGTGGAGCTGACTAATATGCTAAAAGTTTTGACCACTCACTACGCCTGAGTATCCAAAGGCAGATAGGTAATCGCAATATTGTTTTCACGTTCGGCTGTCTCAAACATGGGAAGCCCCAGCTTATTCCGAGGAGCCCGAAGGCAACGGGTAGGGCTACAGTATTATGAGAGCTAAACCAGACGCGAGATGCTCCTGGAATGTTCTTGGCCTTTTATTCAATCGACTTGACAGGGTTTTCAGTCTTACTTTTGGTCTGCCAGCTAATTTCGAGCCGCAGCAGCATCCGAATTTGGAGCCTTGACTCTCAGCAGGCATCAAGTGTGTTTTGGCTGATCTCTAAAATGAAGTAAAGCAAAATCCCAAAATCTGGGTCGCTTCCAGTGTTTTCCTCTCGTTTCCAGTTTATTTCCCCGTATAGTCTTTTAATTTAGAGGTAAACCAACACTTTCAATGTTATGGGATTTCATCCATGATCATAACATGACTCTTCACAACCAATAGCTACCCTGTGCTTATTTTAAGACAGATGGTAAATGAAAAGCTGTAACTACATGTAAAAATACAGCGACAAAGCCTGTGTTTTGAACTGCCAAACTACCCAAGTTTTCCTTAACAAAAGTGATTCTGAAGTTTTGTTGTACTTTTTCCTGTAGTAAAAATGCAGGTGAAAATGCATAAAATTTTAACTGTCAAAAATAGGAAACTTGTGCAATGTACGTACAATGGCAGTTTCGTTTCCTAAAGCATAACATGATAGACACTTTATCATACACCACGACATGATTCAAAGGGGAAACAGTATTCTGCAATATACAATATTATAACACAGATAAATCAATGAAGAATATTCTTCATAATACATGGGAAATCAGCAGAATATTCAAAGCAAACAGACAATAAATTCTGAATTTGCTTGTAACTCATCTGGTCATCCATGTAACAACTCTCAGAAAACTTTTTTTTTCTTTTGATTGGAGGTTTAACAACCACCGTGAGCAACTCAGTGGGCTATAAGCAGTCGCCTGTCCCTAATTTAGGGAAACTGGTGCCAGAAAAGTGAAAAAGCCAGCGCCCGTAAGACAAACACAACATCCATGCCTCACCGGAATTCGAACCAGAACCCATCTCAAACGAATCATCAGAAGCCATCGCTTAGACCACTGCGCCACCATGGCGGCCTCAGAAAACTTCAAAATTATTTAGTCTCTGTTGCTTGGAGCTTCACTGTTCTAGGTTATGCAACGGTTAGCATACTCGAACGGAAATCGGGAGATGCGGGTTCGTTTCCTGCTCCAGGGCAATGAAATTTTCAAGTTTTTTGAGAGATGTTACATGGATGCCTAATATGAGTTACAAGCAAATTCAGAATTTATTATGTCTGCTTTGAATATTCTACCAGTACATACTGTGTTATATGGAGACTCGACAGCAAATCTCTGCAGCTAAAGTGCACACAAAATTATTGTAATTTTTTCAGCAGTCGCCTGCTTTCGTTCTGTAACTGTTCAAGGAGTTGATAAATGTCTGGATGTCAACAGAAGGTTGATCTCGGTTTTAGAATTATCTACGCAACCAAAACAAGGCCAATAAGTTTGACCTTATCTTAAAATAAAATGGCATCTATTCAGTTCTTTATCTGCTGCAAGATTACTAGTGAATATATTAAGAATCAGACATAAATTTAAATACTTGTTAACATAGCATTTACTTTATGTATATACGAAGTAAAAATCAATTAATGGGCTTTAGAAAGGCAGACATTTCTAACACTTGGATTTCCAGCCATGAGAAAACATCTCTTTCGTTCAATATACGTACATAGAACACCTGTTTGGGTGTTGATTACAGTTCATTAATGCCATCAATCAAGGGATCAACAGTTTCCGAAGTGTTGGGGCATGAGGTCTACAATTAAACTAAGACTACCATTAAATCAAATCTGTAATTCTGCTATAGTACCAGATCTATTATTTGGTAAACCAAAATGACTCCAAACGCCTACAAGTTTCTGAAGTTTTTTGTTTTTTTTCAAGATTTTTTTTTTTTTGCAGGACTTGTGGTGTTGCTGATACCAGCATTTTATAGAGCCATTATAGAGCCAATAACACCATCAACTGGGAGAATCTGTGAACTCGGATAGTGAAAATATCAGCAGCTGAGGATAGATGTGCGTGGAGGGGGGGATTGGTTAACTCTCCTGTGGTAAGAGACAGCATGCACATTAGAATCATTCCACACTTCCTTATTTGCCCGGCACCTTTGTATGCCCCTACATTGGTCAGGTGAAACTGGAATAAACAATAACAAACATTTATTTTCCAAAATGTTTACACAACTGATTGAAATTTTAATGAACTTTATAAATCGCTAATAGAAACATGCACACAAAATTTTGTGTGAATCCAATAAAAAAATTTTTAAACTAGCCAAGAAAATTGTAATACATTTACATAATTACCGCAGCTAGTACAGAAACTATCGCCGGGGCTAGCCACATCTTATAAGAGCAGACAAAGCTAAAACAATGGATAGCTTAAGGAGTTTTTGAGGGCAGAGGGGGAGGGGGGATTATCAAATGTTCTGCATATCAACCAGTGAAACAGTAGCGTAACAAAAAACAGTTTTGGTGTAAAATGAACTAAATACTTTTTAGTTAATTGCACGGTAATTCATTTACAGCAATTTTTTGCAGCTCAGACAAGTTTCGTCGAGCATGCAGCAAATATGCAGTCGCCTATAAAGTCTAAGCTTTTAAGATAAACAATATAAGAAGTATCCATAGCAACAATTTGACAATTTTTTCTACAGCAGATATAAAACCGAGCGCTTCATTTGCCTGCTAATTAGGCCAAAAATTACAGTAATTTTTTGTGAAGTTAGAAAAATAACCCCCGAAACACACACCCTAACAAAAAATACTTTGACAAACTTATTCATATTTCATAAAGTGCATAGTATTTTTCCTTCCCTTCACCTTAATTATTGCTATTTTTTCAAATGAAAATTGATTTAGATTTAGCTTGAGCCAAGCATACCCGGCGTGCCATGCACATGCTAGTCTATGGCATGCCATCCCACTTCCGTATGTGCTGTTTTGGTAAAATGGAATTTTCGTTCCCATTTATGTACATAGCCAGAGTGAAATACGGTGCAGGAAGACAAAGAATAAAGTCAAAAATCTTTCTTTGTCATGCTGAACTGGTAGTAACACATGTATGTTCTTGTTGACAATGACGTGACAATATTATGTACTCTTCAGTGATATCCTGTATATGTGATCACTTTTTAGTTTTTCTAGCAGCACTGGATCATCATCAGCAGCCACTAATTAGTGGAGAGCCTATCCTCCACTATTTAGTCTCTTCGGCCATTTGAACTCAATAATTTCTGTGTGGCTTTTTTTTTTCCCCTCTCTTTTTCACTTTTTTACATATTTAGCAGACTTTTTGTACACACACAAACATTTGAATATTTTCAAGCAGATTTGTAGATTTTACAATGAGTTTTATACAATAAGTATTATTTAATTTCACAATGTTTTGCATATTTAACAAATTACGAGATTTTTTTTTTTTTTTTTTTTACATATACCTATATTTAAGTAAGTTTCAAGTAAATTTGCAGATTTTACAGTGAGATGATACATTTAAGGTGGATCCACCTAAAATGTCTGCCCTATGTTTCCAAGGGTGAAAACTTCTGCAGGCATTTCCTTCAGAATTAATATATTTCCAAAGATAAAAATTTGCACATTGACAAAAATAACTTTAAATTATAGCTTTGTATACTTAACATTTGCTAAAACTTAATCATAATTGCATTAAAACTCAATAATTTTTCCTTGGGTAGTGTTTGAGATCTACTAATAGCTGGTGCCACTTATACAAATCTCTTACAAATCATAATCACTTCACATTTTTTTCAATAATTTTATTAATTTTCAGGATGGAAATTAATAAAATTATTGAAAAAAAAAAAAAATTTAAGTCTATCCTTGCAACCATCTGGAACATTTAGAATTATTTGAGACACTTAGATTAAATTCCTGGCAATAATTTAGTTGAAAATGTTAACAGAATGACATGCACTGCTGATTCTTAATTCCAAAATAAAGCAGTAAATTTATTCTGTGACATTTTCAGCTAAATTATTATCAGAAAATTTAAGCTAAGTGGCTCAAATCATTCTAAACAATCCAACTTATCGCATGGTTAGATTCAGATATTGATTCCATTCCAAAAATTAATAAAATTATTGAAAAAAAAGCAACATGATTACAATTAATAAGCGATCTGTTACATGATTACAATTAGTAAGCGATCTGGTGCTATCTATTAGCAGATTTCAAACACTATCCAAGAAAAAATTATTGATTTTTAATATAATAATGATTAAGTTTTAGCAAATATTAAGTACAGGTTGTGTCTAAAGCCTTTCCCTGATTACGATAAATCATATAAAATGAACCGAGCTAGTTAGACGTACGCGGTTTGTTTCATTGATTGGGTCATATTCTCAAGTTTTTTTGTTTGTTGTACTTTTGGAACAATAGGTGGCGCTGCACTCTGAAGCGTAGTTTGTCGTTGAAAGTGTCAGCAGGCGAAATGGCGTCTATACAGGAGAAGGTTAATTGTGTTCTCAGGTTTCATGAAACCGAATCTGCAATTTCAGTGCAGTGGCAGTTTAGGCGTGAGTATGATAGAGCTCTGCCTGATGTAAAGAGCATCAGGAACTTATATCAAAAGTTTAAACAGACAGGTAGTGTCAGCGACTGTGCAAGAAGTGGAAGGCCTTTCATTAGTAAGGAAACTGTTGACGCCATGCGTGATGCATTTCTACGAAGCCCGAGGAAATCAATTCATCATGTCTTTAGTGAACTGGGAATACCTATGAAGACAGTGTACCGCATTCTAAGAAAGTGGCTTCGATTTTTTGCATACAAATTGCAAATTGTTCAAGCCTTGGAACCTAATGATGGGCCCAGACGTGTGACATTCGCTATGGATATTCTTGAACGAATAGATGAAGACAATGATTACCTGAAGCTGATTTGTTTTTCAGACGAATCAACTTTTCATACCTCAGGTAAAGTGAGCACACATAATATGCCTGTATCTGGGGTTCAGAGAACCCATATGTGGTTTTGGAGAAACAGAGGGATAAGCCTTAAAATCAATGTTTCATGCAGACTAATGCACAACAAAGTAATTGGACTGTTCCTTTTTATTGAGCCCACCATTACATCGGGTATTTACCTCGACATGATGCAGCTGTATGTTGCACCTCAATTGGAAGAGCTGCAACCATGGGTAATGTTGCAGAAGAACAGTGCACCCCTGCAGTGGGGGTACCAGTCCGTCAATTCTTAGATGACAAATTCCCTAACAGGCAGAGATGGTCCCATACCCTGGCCACCAAGATCCCCAGACATTACGGCCCTTGACTTCCTTTTATGGGGCTACATTATCAAGTTTATGCATCATTTGCCGATATTAACACTTTGAAGGGAAGAATAACTGAAGCGTTTGCTACCATCACAGATGACATGTTGCAGCAGACATGGAAAGAGATAGAGTACCGACTGGATGTCCTCCGAGTACCAAAAGGAGCCCATGCTGAGGTATGCCGATGACCCGCAAAAAAACTCTGGATTTCAGGTAAGCTATATTGGAAAACCATAAGTGTCTAACGAGCATGGTTCATTTTATATGATTTATCATAACCAGGGAAAGACTTCAGACACACCCTGTATACTGGGATACACTTTAAAGTTATTTTTATCGATGTGCAAATTTGCGTCGTTGGGAATACGATAGTTGTGAAGAAAATGTCTATAAAAGTTTTTGCCAGTGGAAACATAGGGCAAAATTTTTAGGTTGAGCCACCTTAAGACTTGTTATATCCCAACATCTGATACCAGGCAGTACCACTTGTATGGAAATAGCGCAAGCTGATCTGGCAGTGTACAAAATTGGGACAAAATTTCCTTTGTAAAAAAATGGCATGAACAATCAGATTCTGGACCCAAAATCTGGAAAAACCAGAAAACCAGCAATGCACTGGTCCAAATACCAGATAAAAGGTTCGGTTCTGTATTGTTGTTGTTTTTTCTCATGATAGGTTAATTTTACCCAAAAATATACAAAGTGCACTTAAAATTTATAATTTATAAATTAACGTATTAAATAATTCAAAATATGCACTCATCATCATAAAACATTTCAGTGCTTACTATCCAGTTTTGAGTTAGCACCATTGTGATAAAAAATTGTTACTTTCAATATATTGTTTACATTTTACACCAATGGATGGCAAGATCTATGTTGTGTAGGCACACTCCAAGGATGGAGTTACAAGAAAACATGGCCGAACACTTTAACAAAGTACACATTTGTTAGAACATTTGAGAAGTATTACATGGAGAGATAGGCCATCAAGGAAAGATAAGCACATACAAGACTGAAACTGAAACCCACTGTCACAGAATAACTACTGTCTGGTACTTTCCCTACATGAAGTATATTAGTGTGTCTATAGTGTGTCTAAATCAAATGGAAAACAAGAAATTTCTACTTCAAAAGAAAATTTGACACTGGATTCGGATGAGAAAAGCAAGCATTTCAAAAGTTACTGATCAGTGTACTGGCAAGTACTATCAATAAAGTACAATACTAACACTTATACAAAATCTACTTTTGAAATATTTGTTACTCTCACTGCAACAATGAACATAATTACACATTACTCACAAAGCTTATTGGCCAACATTTCTTTTACCTAAATCCCAGTGATCCCAAGGAATGCCAGCTAAACTAACAAACAAGATACTGCAAATTTACTACCTTGCACAATGAGATTATAAACTTAATAAAAAAATTTTAATGACTTCGTAATCACCAACTGCACAAATCAAGTACCATGAAGAGTTTAACTTATTTGTATCCATTGCCTTCACAGATCGACTAGGCATAATATGCAACTGTGTATCAACTTTCCTTTAAAGCTATTAACAGTACTGGACAAAACTCAACCAGATGAAAAAACAGAACATGCTGTGTAAAATAAAGAACGAGTTGTACAATTTGAAATGACTTCTCATGTTAAAAGAAAAAAAAAACTGTACCAATTCCAAACTTATATTCAATGCAACTGTTCATAGGCATAACTAGGTCAGGGCAGGGCAGGCAGGGTGAATACCCCAGGCAAGCTCAAGAGGGGATGCAAAATGTACTTCTTACAATCTTATTAAAAATTGAACTGAAACTTTTGCACCAGTTTCTGGTAAAAAAAAATTTCCGCTATACTTTGCCTTTTTCCATTTGCAGAATTTACTTATAATATTTTTCACCAGTACCGGTAGTATTGCAAACTGAAAATTTGCATTTCATCTACAAAGTGTTCAGGGAATATCAGTTGCTGACATTCAAAAAATGAAGACGTGGTTGTGCGTACAGTGCAAGATAAGGACGTTCACATTTTTTAATTTAAGATTCTCTGGAGCTATTTGTTTATCAATACTGTGACTACAAACCAAGACTCCCAGTTACATTCAGTTTGTTTGATTTGGTACCGAAGGTCTGAAGTCTACAGTAGTTGAGAAAACAGTAAACACAGTCATTGGGGCATGACATTAATTTTGTTTTGTCTAGCAATATATACACAAGATAGACAGGGGGTGCAATATTGTAATATTTTGTGCAGAAATGCCCAGTTATGCCTCTGCAACTGTTATTTCTTTTTTTTTTTTTCTGTGTGTGACAGAAATCCTCTTAACTATTCAACATACATAAACCTTCTATTATCTTAGTAGTGTTACACAGAATAAAAAAAGTATTAAATCGTTTGAAATATTCATACCTTGCTACGTTAAAAAGAAAATTACATAGCAATGCTGTATTCATAATCTTTTTTTTTTTTTTCTTCAACACAAGTTGTAATTATACAGAACCAGAAAATGATATGCAAACTGCTCAAGAAAGAACAAGAAAACTATTTAAAAGGTATCACCTTTAGGGACATTAAAGCAAACTTTTCCCATCATCAATGCCTTCAGAATGTATGAGCACTATCACAGAACTTTTTTTATTATCTGCAGTCCAGTTTGAATACAAACGAAAATTAGAAGTCAGTATGCATTATTACGAACTGCCTCCAAGATGCTGGGCACATCATGCTAATGACTAGCAAACGCAACACAGCACTTTCACGGTATGCTTTCTCACATCTGTACATACTCTCACATTGCATCCATATCTATATATACACAACATACAACTTGAGCATATATATCAAACCTCATTACTCTAAACACCTTGTACTAAAAAAGATGGGCACCGAATTTCGCAATGTTTTCATTGAAGACCTAAATGAGTATTTGAAGTCTTAATGCGACTATTATGTTACAAACCATGATTTTTCGTTTAACTGAGAAATCTTTCTTTTTTTTTTTTTTTTAATTCTAGTTCCAGTTGAATAATTTTTATTTGATCTTTGAGTTACTTTGGTTTTTTACAGATGTTTTTGGCCTCTAGATTTTAGTTAAGGCCTGTTCTCAATGTATAGAAGGAAAATCAAGTTTTCTGTCTTTCTTTTTTTTTTTTTTTTTTTTTTTTTTAACATTTCAGTTTAGTAACTGGCAACAGTATGAGGAACCTGGCAACAAAATTTAAATTCTTCAGGAGTGTTTTTATTATCCTTCTTACAAAACTTTTGATTATCCTTCTATACATTGAGAACAGGTCTTGACTAAAATCTAGAGGCCAGAAACATCTGTAAAAAACCAAAGTAACTCAGAGGGAAGAAAGATTAAATAAAAATTCTTCAACTGGAACTAGAATTAAATAAATATATCTTGGTAAAGCCTTGAGTAAGTGATTTAATCTTTTTTTATTTGTTCAAACACATGCCACTTCTGTTTACATAAAAATGAAAGACACTACAAACAATAATAAAAGTTTGCAAAATTTTAGTTTGTTGATTCAACTAGCCTTTGTTTCTGAATGCTCTTTTACACCTTTCTTACAAAATATTTATGCTCATAGTTCTTTGTGCTATTAACAGTATATTCCCCCCTCCCCAACTTGTGTTCAAGGCTAGATGCCAGCATGAGAAACAAGCATCTTAACTACTTTGATGCCGATTGGCTAATTGCTTGTGCGGCAACGCCACAGTTGCATGACTTTGTGGTGTTATGCATTAATATAAAGCCACCATTTTTCTATATAATATTTTTCTATATAATGCCACCATTTTTCAATATTATAACTTGGTTTTCCCCACCTTTTCAACAGTAATGCCTACTGAATTTATACATAACAACTTCTTGTGCTACATGGCAGTATCAGAAATTCAGTCTCGTGCTTTTCTGAGCAGTGTTCATATACTAATCACATACAATACAAATATGCATAGCTGATAAGAACTGCACTGCAGTATTTATTTTTTAATTCTTTATCAAATTCTACAACAAATATGTAATCTGGATAACATCAAGAATGAAAACACATTTAGAATATAGTACCATTGCCATACACATTTCTAAAAATGATTACTGTCACAGTGAAACATATCAACTGTAGTTAAATTGGATTCAAAACACATAAACTCTACCTCAAGTTTTACTGTTTACTAAGTTCAAATATAAAATATGCACTACACACGTAACTTACCAAGATTAAAGTATTTTATGGGAACCTGAAGTCCCATGGAAGTCTGTTTGCAAGGACAAATGGCAGTGCATCATGTTTATATATATTAATAAAATTTTAACATATCTTGGAATATGAAAGCCTTCCACATCAATGGAGGAATATATCACAGCAAATAGAAATATAAAGTTTTTACTTTGATAAGATAGCAATTTTCATCAGTTTACACTCTGTCCTTTTGAAACCAGACACACAACAAAATGTTTTTAGAAAGTGGCAAAACAGCAAGATCAGAAATGATATGCAAATCATGCTAGATTTACTCAGAGAAAATATTATAATGCTGGGATTCTTGCTTCATTTTACAAGTAAAGGATAAAAACAAGAAGCCATGCACAATTACACCTATGCAGATATTTCATAACTCATAAATATGGTTGCTTATTCAATCTTTATTTCTTAGACTGCAATTCAACAAACAGAATCAAGATATACTTTTCAGTGTCTACCTTTTCAATGTTACGTTTAAGGTGGACGTCAAGTAATTTTGCTTCCTATACTTCCAATGGAAAAACTTCTGTACAAATTTTCTTCACAATTAATGCGTTCCCAAGGATGAAAATTTGAACATTGATTAAAATAACTTCATATTATAACTTGGAATACTTCATATTTTCTAAAACATAACCATGATTATGCAATGCAACATTTCTTTGTCTACTGACGTCATCAAAGTACAGGTCGCACCATCTTTTTTCTAGTTTTAACACCACCAAAGGAAAAGTTATTGATTTTTAATATAATTATGGGTATGTTTTAGAAAATATTAAGTATTCCAAGTTATAATATGAAGTTATTTGAATCGATATTCAAATTTTCATCCTAGGGAACACACTAATTGTGAAGGAAACGTGTACAAAAGTTTTTCCATTGGAAATATAGGAAGCAAAATTACTTGAAGTCCACCTTAATGAAATATACTAATATATGACTAGGTTCTTGATAAACCATAATTAGGAGAATGTCTTCACACTGTTTGCAATGTGGTAAATGCTAAAAGTACTATATATGTCAAAAAAGGAAAAACATTTGAATTAACATTGCTTACTACACAGGTGTCCAAAAGTTAAGAATAATTTAGAAAAAAAAAAACTTTAGAGTAAAAGAAAGGGAGGAAGAAGGGTAATAAAGTAAAGTGCACAGAATGTGAGAATATGCAAATGTGGAAATCATGATGCAATACCATGTGAGAAAGCATAATTGGCATAAAAGGTGAGGCAGCACATTTGTGGAGTTGAGAAAGAGCTGCAAAAAGTGATATTTCTCGTTGTCATTGCACCTTGCTAGTAGTAGAATTTACTTTATATATATATATATATATATATATAGAGAGAGAAAGTGGATATGTTTGCATGTGGTCAAATAATCAAACTTTAGGAATCCAGCCAGATGCAGAGTAATGTTACCAGAGCTATATAAATCAATCCATAGTATCCAGACTTTGGAGAGGGTACCAAGACATTGGAGATGTTAACTGTCAATCTGTGGCAGGTCATCCATGGATTACAATGGCTGAAGATTACAAAGCCCAACAACAACAACAACAAATTTTTCTGGTGCTTTGGAAGTTAGACCTATTCTTCAGTAAATTTGGGGTGCTGATTCTAAAACCGGCACTGGTTTTGCCATAAGAGCTCTAGTTTTGGAGATACAAAATACCCACCTTAGATGCTGATGTGCAGAAATATAATAAAGTGTACCTTTGAATTAGCAATTGTTCATGGAGATAAAGGAACAGTGCAATTCCCCGACATGTGTAGGTATGCCAACTTTGGTGACGATCACGTGAAGCAACGCTCACCAAGAACAGAAAAAGGTAGATAGCAAGTAGAATCGAATGAATGTGAATGGAGTCTATGTTGTGTTGTTCCGGGAATTAAGGTAACTGAAATTGCAATAATTTCAATATATATTAATGTAATATTCAAATGTATGATTGTAAAGCTAGTGTTTGTTAGTCTAACTGTGAGTTTGTGAACACCTATTGAACTAGAGAATGTAATGTAATCTATTTCTGTTTGCTGATGGAGTAGACCCCATGGCTTCCTCAAGATGAAGCTGCCTGAATCATCCAGTTATCTTTTGATACATTTGTGGCACGTACACCCTAAAAGAAAGTAGGAAACCTATTTCTGAGTTAGTGATGATGGCATATCTTAGTTATTTTAATTTCTAGCTTGGAGACCAAGATAAATCGTGGGCTCCCCATACCATATGCGAAACTTGCACGGAGCATTTGCGTCAATGGACAAATGAAAACAGGAGTTGCTTGAAATTTGGAGTACCAGGGGTTTGGAGGGAACCAAAAAAACCATAATGACTGTTGCTTTTGTCTTGTCAACATTAAGGGCATCAATCAAAATAATATAAGCAAGTGGACATATCCTGACCTAGATTCAGCAAGATGATCTCATCCACACTCAAAGGAGATACCCATTCCATCTTTCAGTCAGCTACCAGAGCTCCCAGACGAGGATGAAGCATGCATATCTTATGGCATACAAGATAACAGAAGTGTAGAAAGTTATAGTGATTTTGTAGAAATTTCATCAAATGCTCAACAATTTAACCAACATGAACTGGCTGACCTCATCAGGGATCTGAACCTCTCAAAGGAGTCTTCTGAATTGCTGGCCTCTAGGTTGAATGAAAAGAATTTACTTCATTCTGGAACCAACTTTATGTTTTTCTTAGCAGAGAAAAGGATTTGGTGCCCTTCTCTAAGGACAACAAACCTTGTGTTCTGCAATGATGTCAGAGGCCTTCTGAGGAAATTGGGTCTATCAAACTGATTTAGTAATATGTTTATTTCAATACATATCTGAGTGAATGGGTTGAAATAAACTGATTTAGTAATATGTGGTTGTTTTAATAGTATGTAATATTAATAGCATCAATATTTGTCAAAATATTATAAAAAACAGCAGATTATGGAATTAAGCATCCCGAATTTTGACGAATGACTGGATGAATCTGCATATATGGTGGCTATGCTGTATCTTCAAAACTATACCTGATAGCACCAAAAGTGGTGCCATTTTGGAATCAGCGTCCCAAATATGTCGAAGAATAGGTCTAACTTTTAAAGCACCAAAATGTGTGATGGGCAGTGGTGGCACTAATAGTGAAACATAACAGGTTGGTGTCGGTGAGATCACTTGCTTTAGAGCTGTCTGCAGCTGGTGGTCCAGCTGTTTCAAGACAAACAAGTACACAGACTGCTCAATGAACAAAGGGCTATACACAAGAAGACCTGCACTTTGCATCCCACTCACTCCACCAGCAAGAAATACCAGGGTACTGTGGTGCAGACAACATTGAAAATGGGATGGAAATCAATGGGCCAATGTCCTCTTCTCTGATGAATCCAGGTTGGGTCACGAAAGTGAAAGCCACAGTGTTCTCCTCTGGAGAGAACCTGAAACCCGTTATTCCCAAATAAACATCCGTCAAATGAAACTTTACAGAGGTGGCAGTGTACTTGTCTTGGATGGCATGATGTTCAATGGGCACACACAGCTGCATTTCTATTCTCATGGAACTTTAACATGTCAGAGATACAGAGACAAAATCCTTGGTCCCTACATCAGGCCTTTTTGGTGTGCTGTTTACCCAGATTTCCTGTTCATGGATGATAACATGAGACCTATAGAGCTGCTATTGTTGATAATCATTTGTAAAGTGAAGATATCCACAGTATGCCATGGCCAGTGCATTCCTCAGACCTCAACCCAATAGAGCATGTGTGGGATGCATTGAGAAAATGCATTGCAGGTCATCAATCTCCAGCCAGAACTCTAGGGGAACTCTCATCTGCTGTTGTTCAAGAGTGGGATTTGCTGCCACAGAGTCTTTCTTCTTGTCGGCAATACAGTATGAGATGCCAGTCAGACACTTTCAACAACATGAAACAACAGTGCGACACTTGCATCACTGTAAGAGGTCACCATATGCCTTACCAGACCATTGTTTGAAACCAGAAACCCCTTCGGAAAATTCCTGCTGTTTTACCAATTTTATACTATTGGTACTTTTTCCTGGTTCGTCATTTTTTGTGTGATTTGTATTACACATTTAGTTCCTCATTAAGATATCTAAGTAAACTTAACAGCCTATTCCATTGTGCATTCTCATTTTTGTAATTTAACACTTTTTGTTGATAATGCTTAACTTTTGGACACCAGTGTATGTTTAATGTGTGCTTGGTTTTTTTATTGCCATATTTACACTAAAAAATAACCATTTCCTTAAAGTGTATTGGCATTCTTTTCATTGGCAAACAAAAAAAATTTAGAACTGTTTACAACAGACTGAAGTATTTAGATTTATAAATTATAAACAGTAGCAAACCTTGATAAAATGTTGTGGTAAAAAAAACTTCCAGTGTATAATAATAATAATAAAAAAATCTTGGGGTCTACTTAATTAATATGAATATAACTTCACAGTGATAGATGCTTAAGAGTGATGAAACTGAATGAATCTGCATTGTCACTTGAAATATATAATAAGCTACATGAAATTTCATCTGCCATCTCATATATTTGTTAAAATTCGTTTTTCAGTAACCCTTACTATTTGTATGGAAATATAAATATAATAATTACTGTAGACACTGTCACAGTTCTAAAGTACATTCATACTATGACACAAATATAATTTTCACATTACATAAAGAACAACTTGAGCATAAACTAATTTGCACTATGAAAATAGCTTGCATTAAATTGAAAAATTCGTAAAAACAGCAGGGCAAGGTATTTAAATGTCTATGAAAGAGTAACATATTCAAAGTCAGAAATTGTTTACATAGTAACTATACACTTATACAGAGGATTGCATACCACAAAGTATAAACATCATAAAAATTGTTTGTATGAATGAATGAATATTGGACAGGCTTGGCAGCAATGGAAGGCAAACTTTGGCAGTGAAATTTCTTAACAGTTTTTCTTTTTTTTTCCTATCAAAGTCACAACATATACCATCAAAGTGCTTTAATTATAGAACAGTGATGTTAAAAATGGCTATAAAGGGAAGTGCATATATAACATCAAAACTGGTATTTCACTTGATCACAAACAAAAGCAGTATTTAAACACAAAATAATGTCTGAAAAACCCAGAAACCACACAAGTTGCCTGGCCAAATTATTATAAACAATTTACTGCTATTTCACTGGGGGATGGCAAGCACAGTACAGACATTGTGTGGCTTGCTTTTCATATAATTTCTGAACTTCCTGTATCAGTATCAAGACTTCAAGACAGTAAGAACATGCACTTTCATCACACAGATTTTCAATCATAATGAGATCTGGTGATCAAGCACCTCAGGAAAGGTGCTAAGTATCTACCTCATGTTTCTCAAACAAATTTTACATAGTGAAAGAGTAGTGATTGACAGTGATGAATGGTAGGATAAAAATGATGCAAAATTAGTATTACCCAGTCATGAAGAAGATCCATTATTTCACCAAGGAGTGAGATGCTTGTGCAAAGGAAGTCACTTTGTGCCATGTACTAACATACCCAAAATAAATGCACTGTTTCCCAGCTTGAACAATGCAAAATGTAGAAGATAGACCCCCATGACTTTATTGGGTTACCACCACAATATAGTATATATATATATATATACCCACTACAAGAAGAAGCATTTTCAACAGGAGCCAAAAACAGGAGAAAAAAACATTGTTGCGAGCAAGCAGGGAAAAACATGTAAGAATGCAGAAATTTTTTTAAATGCTGAAATTTGGCTTTATCAAGGACCAGCAAAACACAGCATTAATTCATCTCTACAAAGACCTAGTTGAATATGGGTATCTGCTATGTCATAAATGTATTTATGTCATAAATGTATTTATGACATACATGGCCTAACCCAGAACAACTCATCATCAACAAAACCAGAAAAACCTAGTACAGAGCCCTTGAGCAAACACATCTTTTTTTTTTTTTTTTTTTGCTGCGAGACACGTGGAGAATTTAGACAAATGAAATGTAATACAAAACCTGGAAAATTATTTAAAAAAAGAAAAGTTGTAATATGTACACAGTATTGTAAAAATGCTTTACTTAAAGGCACAAGCTTCATAAAATGAGACAGCAGAGCCACATAGTTCTCAACACGCGAAGCATGCAACCAGAGCAAAACTTCAACAAGGAAGCAAGGCCAAAAAAATAAAATGCAAAGCCAAAAGGAAAAAAAAAACAAATAAAAAAACACCCGCCTGTGCTAACACACATCGACCACAAATCCAGGAAAACTAGAACAGACTCCAGGAGCGAAAAACAAAAATACATATTTTTCAGACATTTGCCCTGAGACACAGCAAGACTTTAGACAAATGAAATGTAATATAAAACTTGGAAAATTACTTAATGAAAAAAGAAAAGTTCCAATATTTACACAGTATTATAAAAATGCTTTACAAGAAAGTACAAACAGAATAAATGTGCCTCCCAACTACAAACGAAAGAGATAGCAGAGCTCAAAACCATGAAGCATGCAACCAGAACAAAGATCAACAAGAAAGCAGGGCCAAAAAATTTTAAATCAAAGCCAAAGGCAAGTGAAAAACTACGCCAGTTTTTGAGAAGACAAAAAAGAACACAAACGAATGTCAGCAAGCATAAAAATGTGAAAAAAATTCCAAAAGTTACCAAAAAGAAAAAATGAAATGACAGACCTAGGAAACTGCTTTTCGAAGAGATGGCATATGAGACAAAATGGCCGTTAAAACCTCCCGCTGGCCACAAAAAAAAAAAAAAAAAACCTGGCAGAGGAAGAAGCTACCCAACAGCAGCCCCGCACACAAAAACACAGTCCGCGGAAAACAGCATTTTACCTTTTCATGGCTTAGAAGGTGTTTTGTGATTTGTGCGGTCATTTACCTGTAATACATTTATGACATAGCAGGTTTTCTGGTCCTTGATAAAGCCAAAGCTCAGCATTTTCAAAACTTTCTGCATTCTTGCATGTTTTTCCTTGCTTGTTTGCAATGATGACTTTTTCTCCTGCTTTTGGCTCCCATTGAAAATGCTTCTTCTTGTAGTGGGTCTTATTTCTGAGAATTCTTCTCTGCTGCTTTTGTGCATTTGAGTTTTCAGAAAATATTTAAAATATATATATATTTTTTTAATTTTTATTCATTCCTGAAGTTTGTTTAAACTTATATATATATGTATATACATATTGGTTACTTCTGAGAAGTTTTGAATCCTAAAACTTAACTTTCAGATAAAGGAGTGATGTAATTAACATACTATATTACAAAGAAGTCCAAAGTAGTTACCTGATGTGCCTGCATTTTTAGTACTCATTAAAATTTTAAAATATATAATTTATCCCAACACAACTAACTGCTGGTTTTGGAATTTAAAGTTCATGGATGCAAGGTACCAAATGAAATAACCATCTTTAAAATTTTAACAGGCATATAAAATAATTGCTCTTAGATCTGGGACATACATGTGAAATAATATGGAGAGAAATATGCAATTTGTTAATAAAAGTGTAAAAAAATTTATGCAAAATGAAAAACTAATAGTAAATGAAATTATTGATAAAAATAAAAGAAAATAATGTTCAGTTAGTTGGCTTAATTTCTTTTTATTGCCAAGTGTGAAAACAAAGATTTGAGAAGTTATTTTAAGTGTTTTGCTGGTATTTTGTTAAACAATGTCATTACAACCCAAGCTTGAAGCTGTGATAAGTGTTAGTGTTGCCACCAATTTTCTTTTTCCTTACTACAGATAAACTGTGCAAGCGCTGATCTTTGTTTATATGAAAATCCATTAGAGCATTTTACTGTCGTGGGACTAGAGTTCTGGTCATGTGGTGACATCATAGTTGCAGATGAAAGAGAAAGCAACAGGTTAAAAAAGTGTTCTTGCGACAGTGGGAAGAGACACTTGTGGTTTTGTAATGGGTGTTGTCATGGGCAGGTATGAATAAAATGCCTGTGTGTGTTGAAAAAGAAATGCATGTGGATTACACATGGGTTCTCAAGAGAGTCCTGCATGGCTGTGTATGAAAGTGCAATTGTTCTTATTTTGATGTATGGCAGTGAAACCTGGGTACTACAGAAGAAACATAGAAGTCGTTTGTGTTCTAGATAAATGTGCGACTCCCGGGGGGGGTTGTGGCAAGACACATTGTAATTGTGTGAGGAATGAAGATGTGTTGCAGTTGTGTAATGTGAAGCAAAATGTTGTTAGCAAGGTGGAGGCTAATACGCTTTGATGGTTTGGCCATGTTGAAAGAATGAGTGATGAGATGCTTACTAAGAAAATCTGTTTAGCCCAAGTGGCAGGAAGGAAAGGCAGAGGAAGGCCAAGGAAGTCATGGGAGGTTCAGATTCAGGAGTGTCTGCATGAGAAAAAGATTATGAGTATGAAGTATAGAAGGTCTTGTGTACGTCGTGTGATGGATGTCAGTGAAGCCCGGGTTGTGTGTCAAGATCACTGTAAATGGAGAAGTTTGATATGTCAACAGTAAGTAAGTAATCAGTTAAAAATTTATCTGGTAGTTTGTATTTCTTTGTGGAGCTAACCTCTGAATCTCAGAGAACAGCTTAGTGATATGATAAGTGGATTAAACTTAAGCCATATGCAAAGGTAAGCAGTTCATTTATATTAGAAACAACTGAGATAATTACGTTTTGGAGGAAAGATTGCAGGGACCAATTATTGCAAAAGAAATTGTTTTCTTTCCAAACTCAGTAGCTAGGAAGAGCCAGACTTACTGGTTTACATATGTGGTGTTCCATTCACTTTATTTAATGTAATTGGGCTGTATCTTCTGATATGAAACTTGTATTTTAGTGATTAAATGTTGCTGTCATCTTTTTTTTTTCTTGGTTTAATGCTCTCTAGAGGAAATTTTTACATTTGCACTATCTTCTTTACTGCTCTCCGATGCAGAGGTTGAACCCAACTATTCTGGTTTTATCCTGTGTGTGGCATCTTGAATGGGATTTGGGGGGTAGAAGGCCATCAGCAGTGTAGCAATTTTTTTTTTTTCCATTTAAGAATTTATGGGGGAAAGTGTCTTGCAGGCCGCTAAAAATAACTTCTGGGGCCACTTATGGACTGGTGCCACACTGTCACAGACATGGATTGAAGACCCCTATTCATAGACGCAACTAGGGCGGGGCAGCCGCCCCCGTCTGCCCCGGAAGCATCTCGAGAGATAGAGCGCAAAAATCAGTGTTTGCAATCTGCTTAAAATTGAAACTTTTAAACCAGTTTCAGGTACACTAAAAGTTCGAATGACTTCCTCAAAATGTTCAGGAGATTCAAGCTGTTTACATTCAGAAATGAAGAAGTAGTTATATAGCCTGTCCAACTAAAGAAGAACCAAATGTAATCATGGGCACTGATGTGCTGTATTTTCACTGCTGCCCATGTAGCCACTCTTTCAGAAACCTTGAGAATTACATTGCCCTGGAGTGGGAATAGAACACCTCCTGATTACCGGTCAAGAATGCTATCTGTTACACTACCCAGGACAAGGAAGTTTCAAGCAACTGAAGCTAAGCAGATGTAACTTAGAAATCTGAGAACATTTCAGATTTATGCTAGTCGAAGCAACCATAAGCTTCATCATAGCGTCCCAACGACCTTTTCTCACATCTGGGGTCCGATGTGGGTCTTTTAAGTTCCAGTGCTTCATAGAACATCATACATAAATGGGAAATGAATTTCCCTGAAGAAATAATTCTTCTCTAATACATGGAAGGCGATACAAATATATTCATTGGCACTGATGTGCAGTATTTTTGCTGTTGTCCAAGTATTTAAGTTACATCTGCATAGCTTCAGTTGCTTGGAACTTCCTTGTCCTGGGTGGTGTAACGGATAGCATGCTCAACCGGTAATTGGGAGGTGCGGCTTCAATTCGTGCTCCACGGCAAAGTAATTTTAAAGTTTTCTGAAAGAGTGGCTACAAGGACAACAGTGAAAATACGGCACATCAGTGCCAATGATTACATTTGTATCGCCTGCCATGTATTAGAGAAGAATTATTTCTTTGGAGAAATTAGTTTCCTATTTATGTATGATGTCAAAGAAGAACCGCGGCCTTCGTTGGCAACAATGGAGGCAGCAGTTTTTCTTTAGTTGGTGGATGGATAAGGATGTAGTTTTTCTCTAGTTGAAATGACAAGATGAGGATGTTCGCATTGTTGAAGATTTTCTGCGTCCTGGTCGATCCTTACTGTGGCTGCAAGCCACGGCGTCTTAATATATAAAAGGCTAAGCCATTTCTTTCCGGCCTGAGTTGTGAACTTCTACCAGACCTATTATTATTTTATTTTTTTCATATGAAAACAGTGCCTACGTAGATGTGCACAAAAATCTAAAAAGTCGCGATTTTCAATTCCGTCTATTTTGTATTTGCCCTCAAAAGTTTTAATGTTTTTTCCCTTCCCACACTCCTTTTTGGAACATATGCTTAGAGTTTGTGTATTGTATACGCCACTGAATTCATGGTCACAACATGGCGACTGGGTATAAACACACGTTAACATGTTAGCTAACGTTAGTTTTAGTTTCATGTTGTGACGTCACACTTCGACGACGTGTTGCATATCAGTGGAAAGATGAACCAGCACTATGTTGTGATGTCACACTTCAATTTGTCACGAACCACAACGAGGCAGGAACACGAGTCACTCAAACTCAGACAACAGTCTTAGTTTGGAATTCAAAAACAGCAGGTGTGCGTTATCATGTTGTGAAAAATATCAGTACACAACAGTAATTTTAGGATTCCAATTTCTCCTGATGGCAATTGTTTATTTTGTTCGATTTCTTTTTGTCTTATGAACACTCAAAAGAATCATCATCAAATCCGTTTGCAAGTTGTTGACAGAATTATAAATAATTTGGATTTATTTTCCCACTTTATTATTGGAGATCCATCTTATAGACTGCCGATTATGAACATTAATGTTACTTGATGGAGAATATGCGGGGCATGTTGAATTAACTTGTATTTTAATAAAGTCTTTGGATGAAAAATGTCGTCCATAAAGAACACACATGAAAACTATTATAAAGAAAAAAATCAAAGGGTCACAGTAGCAACTGTGCCGTAACCTACAATGTAGAAAGTCAACTGTCACTATTTCATGGCACTATCTCACTAGTTATATATATAATAGGAAGACAGATGGGGGTGTAATATTTTGCAGTTTGCCCGGGTGCAGAAATGCCTAGTTATGCCTCTGCCCCTACTTTACACCATCTGAATAACTCTAACTGGCATGGCTTTGTGAGTTGCTGAATAGCTCCATTAAAATGCATGGCTCAATTTCATGAACAAGGTTCATATTAATGTGTGAACTGGAACATTAGCATTATGTTCTTCAGCTGCCAGATTATAGTAGCTTCATTACACCTAAAGATGTAAGCCCATCGCTATCCTGATGTATCTGCTTCAGACATTTTTCTTGCATTTCAGTGTTTGCTGCCACACTGAATATACTTCAGAGACTGTGAATCTTCATTTCTCGCTATATTTAAAGATCTTTGATGTGAAAAAACCTGCCAGTTGATATCCAGCTGTAAAACTTTGCTCATAGTCTATCATACCTGCTACTTTTGGTATGCTGCAGCTATATCACCACAACATTTACAGGATTTTGAATGTTATTACAATCCCTGTAAATGTTATACTGACAGCATGTTGGCAATTAATAAATTTGCATATACAAAGAAAGGTGACTTGATCACGCTAGTTACGTTAACTAAAACTTTTACAAAAAGTTCGTAAGTTGGAAGCTTTTCGACCTTATCTTAGGTCTTCATCACGCCAATGGAGGACTAAGATTGTTGCCAGATTCTACATTTGAATTTTTCCTATTTTTGTTGCCAAAACTTAGAATTGATCTCCAGATTAACGGAATGTAGAGAGGAGATTCGGAGTTGCAAGTCATTGAGTTGAAAATAATTTCTATGCTTTCACGGTAACGGAGGGCAACGATTGTCAAACGAAGCAATTCGTTTTGCTTCGTTCCAGTGGGGAACTGCAGATGTGTCTTCCATTTCAAAATAGACAAGGCAGTGTTGGGATTGCCTTTCGAAACATCTTTTCTATGTTCTAAAATTCTATGGCTTATGCTCCTGTATGTGCTTCCAATGTATAAGTTATCCCCAGTAGAAGAAGAGATAGAATGCAGTAAACTCCTGGGAGGTTCAGGCTTTCAACTTTGTCCCTATCCCTTTGTAGAAGTTTCAAGATGTTTGGGGTAGATTTAATGGCAAGATGGTAACCAAAACTTCTAAAAAGAATCTGTAACTTATAAGCATAGGAAGGATGGTAAGGAACAGAACCACAGAATTTCAGGTCTTCTTTCTTGTGAGGAAGGAGGCATTCGATTTTCGAATGGTTTTCATATTTCTTTATGAGGGAGTTGACTGTAACAGCAGGGAAACCATGAGAGAGGGCTATTGTAGAAATTTTGGAGAGTTCTTCTTGAAGACAGAGTTGGCTGTTGCAAATGATATGAGCCCTGTGGATGTAGGACTTCAATGCTGCAAGCTTGTAGAGATGCAGGGTGCAAGATTTGTAGGGAATGATGTTAGTGGCTGCAGAAGGTTTTCGATAGACGGAACGAGTAATGGAGAGATCAGCGTTTCTGCAGATAGATACATCCAGGAAATCAATTTTGTGATTTACTTCCTTAGATATAGTGAGCTTAATGGAAGGAAATTTTTCTGTAATGGAGTTGATCAGTATCTGTAGCTCAGACTCGGAATGTGGCCAGCTAATGAAAATGTCGTCTACATATCTTAACCATAGGGAAGGTTGAAAAGGGTGTAGAGGAATTATGGAAACTTCAATATGTTGCATGTAGATTTCAGCAAGCAGAGGGGAAAAGAGGTGAGCCCATGGGGAGACCAGATTGTTGCCTATACACAATTTTGTTGAAAACAAAACAACTATGTTGATGAATAGTGTGGAAACAATCATAAAGATCTTTGATAAGAGGACGGGGGGGTTCAAAATGAAGAATCAATTTCTTCATGAGGAGCATGTAGGAATCAAAATATGGTACAGAGGAAACAAAGATTCTACATCAAGAGTATACAGATTATCACAAGGATGAAAGGAATTAGGAAGGTTGTGGATGAAGTTTGAAGTAGAGACAACTGTATGAGGATGGTTGGCTGCCAGGGATTTGGTATTTGAGGACCAATCTCTTTTCAAGGTTTACTGCTGGAGAAAGAATATTCCACTAAAGGTCTGATGGGGTTACCATCTTTATGCAGTTTCACTTGCAGGAAGAGCCTGGGAGTTCTAAAGTAAGGAGGGGGTGATATATCACCAAGGAAGGATTGAAGAGTTTCTTTCTTAGCTAATCTGTCAACTGAGTTTTTGAGTGAGTTGGTGGTGTCTGACTGTAAAGGGATGCAGTTGGCAGATGTAAGAAAAGAAAGCACTTTTTGGTTTAGAGTTTCTTTACCAATGATGACTGGGCAACCAACTTTATCTGCTTTGCATACGGCTAGGTCATTTTCTTGAATAAAAGAATTCAGGTCATTTATTCTTTGCATACGGCTAAGTCATTTTCTTGTTTAAAAGAATTCAGGTCATTTATTCAAGAAAATGACCTAGCCGTATGCAAAGCAGAGATAAAGTTGGTTGCCCAGTCATCATTGGTAAAGAAACTCTAAACCAAAAAGTGCTTTCTTTTCTTACATCTGCCAACTGCATCCCTTTACAGTCAGACACCACCAACTCACTCAAAAACTCAGTTGACAGATTAGCTAAGAAAGAAACTCTTCAATCCTTCCTTGATATATCACCCCCTCCTTACTTTAGAACTCCCAGGCTCTTCCTGCAAGTGAAACTGCATAAAGATGGTAACCCCATCAGACCTTTAGTGGAATATTCTTTTTCTCCAGCAGTAAACCTTGAAAAGAGATTGGTCCTCAAATGCAAATCCCTGGCAGCCAACCATCCTCATACAGTTGTCTCTACTTCAAACTTCATCCACAACCTTCCTAATTCCTTTCATCCTTGATAATCTGTATACTCTTGATGTAGAATCTTTGTTTCCCTCTGTACCATATTTTGATTCCTACATGCTCCTCATGAAGAAATTGATTCTTCATTTTGAACCCCCGGTCCTCTTATCAAAGATCTTTATGATTGTTTCCACACTATTCATCAACATAGTTGTTTTGTTTTCAACAAAATTGTGTATAGGCAACAATCTGGTCTCCCCATGGGCTCACCTCTTTCCCTCTGCTTGCTGAAATCTACATGCAACATATTGAAGTTTCCATAATTCCTCTACACCCTTTTCAACCTTCCCTATGGTTAAGATATGTAGACGACATTTTCATTAGCTGGCCACATTCCGAGTCTGAGCTACAGATACTGATCAACTCCATTACAGAAAATTTCCTTCCATTAAGCTCACTATATCTAAGGAAGTAAATCACAAAATTGATTTCCTGGATGTATCTATCTGCAGAAACGCTGATCTCTCCATTACTCGCTCCGTCTATCGAAAACCTTCTGCAGCCACTAACATCATTCCCTACAAATCTTGCACCTGCATCTCTACAAGCTTGCAGCATTGAAGTCCTACATCCACAGGGCTCATATCATTTGCAACAGCCAACTCTGTCTTCAAGAAGAACTCTCCAAAATTTCTACAATAGCCCTCTCTCATGGTTTCCCTGCTGTTACAGTCAACTCCCTCATAAAGAAATATGAAAACCATTCGAAAATCGAATGCCTCCTTCCTCACAAGAAAGAAGACCTGAAATTCTGTGGTTCTGTTCCTTACCATCCTTCCTATGCTTATAAGTTACAGATTCTTTTTAGAAGTTTTGGTTACCATCTTGCCATTAAATCTACCCCAAACATCTTGAAACTTCTACAAAGGGATAGGGACAAAGTTGAAAGCCTGAACCTCCCAGGAGTTTACTGCATTCCTATCTCTTCTTCTACTGGGGATAACTTATACATTGGAAGCACATACAGGAGCATAAGCCACATAGAATTTTAGAACATAGAAAAGATGTTTGAAAGGCAATCCCAACACTGCCTTGTCTATTTTGACAATGGAAGACACATCTGCAGTTCCCCACTGGAACGAAAGCAAAACGAATTGCTTCGTTTGACAATCGTTTTGCCCTCCGTTACCGTGAAAGCATAGAAATTATTTTCAACTCAATGACTTGCAACTCCGAATCTCCTCTCTACATTCCGTTAATCTGGAGATCAATTCTAAGTTTTGGCAACAAAAAATAGGAAAAATTCAAATGTAGAATCTGGCAACAATCTTAGTCCTCCATTGGCGTGATGAAGACCTAAGATAAGGTCGAAAGCTTCCAACTTACGAACTTTTTGTAAAAGTTTTAGTTAACGTAACTGAAGCGTGATCAAGTCACCTTTCTTTGTTAATATTGTTACGTGTTTTGCCCATAATCGTCAAATTTGCATATTCCGCATGCTAGCAGCAATATCACAAATGTTCATAATAAAATGCCCAGGCAGTGTTGTTTCCGCACCAACGCAAGTGCATATTCATAAGTAATGAAGACCAATATAACAAATGAGGATTGGTAGTACACCTTTACAAGTATTTATTTAACATTAAAAATGGGAAATTTTTCCATTTTTAATAATTTTGGTCCAAGTTTTGATCCATTACTTTTCGAATTTAAGCTCTGCTGTTACTGATCACTTAAAATATTCATGGGGATTTCAGTGATCAGAAAAGTATGAAATTTCATGTGATACACAGATCCTGGAGTGCCAAATTTGTGCAACTTTTATTATCATTACTACTACTATTTGCATCATGGCACACTGGCTGCTTCAGCGATATTTACAGGACATTTTGTGGCCAGAAGATACTTTTTAGAGAAGGGTGCAAGCACTTACATGTTAACAAACAGTTGCAAAACAAATAAATGTGCAAATGATGATGCCAATACAGAACTCGAGCTGAGGCAACAATGGTTACTAGTCATCAAAATAATAACTGGTGTAAAACATTTTCATTTTTATAACACTGTCTTACTATATTTTTCCCACAGAAACTTCAATCATGTAACTAACTGCCAACACAAAGCATCACGCCCCATCCATCACGACAAATTTGTCACAATACTTTACTTAAAACAAGTGTTTTCCAGAAACATGCCACAAGCTTATGTAAAGGCATATGAAAACAAACACAACTTCATGGTTTTTCTTTCTTCTTTGTTTGATTTTGTTAGATATAACTAACAAAGAGTTCAGTCAAGAAATTTAGAATGACATCTCTGACCTGATGTTCTGATTTGGCGTTTCACCTTGTTGTTCACCAACAGTATCACTTTCAACATTGAGAAGTGACATCACCTAGAGGACAAAAAAAAAAAAAAATCAACTCAAATGTTGAATACAAGAAAACAGGATTTTAGCTAATTTAGCAAAAGCAAAGATCTAGAGTAAAATACAATTTATCAAATCAAACGCTTTTTGTAATTACCAAAATACTGTGCGTGTGCGTGCGTGCGTGTGTTTCTTTTTGTAAGAATAAAAAATAATAATATAAAATATAACAAAAGTAAGTTCCTTTTAACACGAAAACATAGGTAATACACAAGTAACAAATGGGGAAGTTTCAGAGTTTCACTGCAAAAATGAGAGTTTGTATAATTTTACCAAAACTGACAATGTGAAGGTTGTATTTTCGTGTTGTTTTGATGTCCCATATAAAAATTTCAAGGATTTCAGATCATTTTAATATTACATGGACAAATACTAAAGAAATGCATCAATAAAACAAAAAGATAAAATTTCTAAGACTCATACAATCACACATAAGGGAAGCACATATTTATCATTACTATTTTCCACGGTAGTAGGTAACAATAGAGGTGATGCTTGGTGGAATAGTGAGATTGAAGAGGCAGTAAAAAGAAAGAAGGAAGCCTATTTGGGGATGTTACAAGGTAGAGTTTCTGTGGATGAATACTGCTGTAAGAAGCATGAACCAGCTCAGCTGGTTTGCCAGAGTAAGGCAAAAGATAGGAAGGAGAAGGTGGAAAGGCATGAATTGGCTTTTTGGAAAGATAGGAAAACTTTCTGGAAGCACACGAAACTCAGGAAAAATAGGGGAAACAAAGTTGTAAGTTGTGTGAAGAATAGGTTCATGGAAATGATATTGGAGCCCAATGAGTTAAGTGAAAGATGGGGTGAATACTTTTGTGAGTTATTAGATCAGGAAAGCAAATGTGATTCTGAGGCAGAAGCAGATGATGTCACAGTGAAGGATGGAAGCACAGGAGGGATCTCAAGAGAAGTGGTGTGTAAAGCTCTAAAATCTCTTCAGAATGGTAAGGCTCCAGGAGTTGATGGCATAACTGCTAAGATGTTGAAATATGGTGGTGACTCTGTAATTGCCTGGTTAACTGAAATTTGCCAGTTGTGCTGGGAGTTAGGAATGGTCCCTTGGGATTGGAAGGATGCTATCGTTGTTCCCTTGTATAAGGGAAAAGGTGATCAGACTGACTGCAAGAACCTACTGAGTGTGTCAGAGAAAGTGTTTGGTAAGGTCATTATTAAAAAAGTACGGGTCTTACATCAGTGAAAGTGTGGGATGTTCAGAGTGGTTTCATGCCTGGTAAAGGCTGCACTAAACAATTTTTTGCATTATGCATGATGATTGAAAAGTATCTGGCTGTTGGTAAGAAAGTTTTTGCTGCCTTCATAGATTTAGAGAAAGCTTACAACCAAGTAAACAGGACACTTCTGTGGAAGGTATTGAATCAATATGGTGTTACTGGGAATCTACTGAATAGTGTAAAAGCCATGTATGCTGGCAGTTGAGCTTGTGTACGAGTGAATGGTGTTTTATCAAAATGGTTTTCTATTGGTGCAGGAGTCGGACAAGGTTGTGTAATGTCACCATGGATGTTTAATATATTTATGGATGCATGCATGCATGATGCCAAAATAGATAATACTGATTTATGTCTTGGTGATATCTGTGTGTGCAGATTGCTGTATGCTGATGACACTGTCCTGTTGGCAGAGAGTAAAAGTGAGTTGCAGAGTATGTTGTCTCGGATGTACGAAGTTTGCATGAAATTCAAACCGAGTATTAATAAGTGAAAACCCAAAGTTATGGTTTTTGAGTGGGGAACTGGTAATACTGAATGTAGCATAAGTCTAAATGGCACTGTGATTGACCAGGTGAATGAGCTTGTGTATTTAGGAAGCATGTTTGGCAGAGAGAAGAAATTGAATGGTGAAATTAGTAGGAGAGTGAATTCTTCATTGAAAATCATAGCTGCCTTGGGAGGTTTTCACAGGAACGATGGGTTCTCAAGAGAGTCCCTCATGGCTGTGTACGAAAGTGTAATTGCTCCTATTTTGATGTATGGCAGTGAAACCTGGGTACTACAGAAACATAGGAGTCCTTTGTGTGCTGGAGAAATGCAGTACTTATGGGGGGGGCAAAACACGTTCTGATCATGTGAGGAATGAAGATGTGTTGGAGTTGTGTGATGTGAAGCAACATGTTGTTAGCAAGGTGGAGACTAATAAATATGCTTTGGTGGTTTGGACATGTTGAAAGAATGAGCGATGAGATGCTTACTAAGAAATATTTTTTAACCCAAGTGGCAGGAAGGAAGGAAGGAAAGGCAGAGGAAGGCCAAGGAAGTCATGGGAGGATCAGATTCAGGAGTGTCTGCAAGAGAAAAAGGTCACGAGTATGAAGCATAGAAGATCTTGTGTGCGTCGTGTGATGGATGTCAGTGAAGCCCGAGTTGTATGTCAAGATCGCTGTAAATGGAGAAGTTTGATACGGCAAGAGTAAGTAAATAATCAGTTAAAAATTACCTGGTAGTTTGTCTTTTCTTTGTGGAGCTAACCTCTGAATTCCAGAGAACAGCTTAGTGCTATGTATGCATGTATGTATTTTCTTTCTGTAATAATATTGAAAAAGTGAGGGAAGGAACACACACACAATCTGTAAAATTTTACAAGTGCAAAACACAAAACTCACTTGTTTAAACTTAGCTCGTATTTTTAACAGCCTTCCTAAAGTATCTTCATCCTGAATATTTGTTTGTGGAAAGCTTTTTGTCATTTCATGCAGAGATTGTAAAGCTGAAACCTTTCTGTAAAGAAAAATAACACCCATATACTCATCTAATACCATAGCAGTTCAATATTACACAACAAATGTGGTACCAATTATAACTAGCAATAATAATTACATACTAATAGCAATAAAACTTCCACAACAATGATGCCTTCTTAAAAACCTTGAATAATTCAATGCCAGTTTTCCCACAGGAATGAAAGTAAAGTAGGGGAGATGCATTTTTAGAGCACACAGATTCACACTATTCTTACTTCAGTCTCAAATGTGGTTGTAAACCACTGTTTGCAATTTGCTACCGTGGGATATTAACAACTTCAAACCATTGTCATGTAATGTCTAAGGATTATAACAACACATTTTGATGTTGGATTTCCTATCCTTTACAGGAATTTCATGCTCAATGTTGAGGACATATTACATGTCGTGTTTCACCTAAATGGTAGTGGGGATTCCTCCTAAATTTGGTAGTGGAGATTTCCCCTAAATATGATCAGCATACAGAATTCCTATAAAACATACATTTCATACATAATATACACAAAATAAAAAATGGAGATGCCAGTTATAAATTTTTACAACACAAACACATGAGATTAAAATTTGATATTTATTTTGAATGAATGCTGCTTAAAACTAGGTTTTGGTGGAAGTAAGAGAAATTTAATTTTGATTATTTAAAAATTTCAACTGAAATTCCAATGAAACTTATTGTAGGTGAATATTTTATTGATAGAAATCCCTACCATGGTGTAATTATTCAGAAAATTCTGGTGAGAATGAGATACACAAACCCAAATAGAAGATGCAGTCATTGGGGAAATGAGAGTGAAGTTTTAGTTTATCCATTTACTTTTAGTGGTCATCATCATCCTTGATTCTCTTGGACAAAGTGCCAACTCTTCTAAAAAATTAAGGAACTCCCAACTACACAATATGCGTGAGCTTAAGCTGCCTACCATACTGAACTACGTTCAAAAAATAAAAAATAAAAAAAAAATCAACAAATAACTCCTAAACTTTGGGAATTTACTATTATATAATTTGGGGTTCTCAAAGCTTCACTCTACAATGGGGAAGAGGTTGACCTTGGTATGTTCCAATCACTGATTCAATGACACTGTTTTTCCCATGACCATGATTCACTAGCTGGTTTTAATTATGGTTCTCATGAGGATAGGGTCTGTCATTACTTTATGATACTAGTTGTCACAGCAGAGTTCTCTTATTGTTGCTGAGCTAATTAGAATTCAAAAGGATTGTCCCTGGACAAATGAAAAGAGGCTTTCCACTTATTTATGTGCTAGCAGCTGGGGATCTTCAGTTGGACCGAACTGAAATTCTGTGGGTGTAATTGGGGAAGGCATATTTTAACTGGGGGAATGTTAGAAGACATTGATATGAAGTACTTTATGAGGGAGAAAGTTAAGGTCTATACTCACCCCATCCCTTGCTCTAAAATTTTCATATATTTGTCGTGTTGTTGCAGCACTCTGGAAAATAAATGAGAATGTCTACAGGAAAGGCAAAGAAGGAGGATAATGAAAGAATGGGTCTAACTTTTCACTCCATGTTTATCTCTAATTATTGCAAGTAATTGTAAATTCTCGAAATTAATTTTCCTTCAAAAACAAAAGGGATTGAAACATAAATCATTTAAATTATTTAATCTATTCCTACAACCTTCATTTAAACTAAATGTTATATCAAACTTTTGAGATTTTGTATTAACACCATTCTAGTATATATTTTTCTTTTAATCATATTGATGCGAAAATTGGGTCTAAATTATTTACTATTAAAATGGGGGACGGACTTGATAGGCGTGGTTAAATTATGTTGATGATTAAATTAAATATTTGGCCTATTGCAAATTAATTGGAAAACTAACTCATTTTTAATTGGGGAAGTCGTGTAATTTTGTTTGTCTGGGTGGGAACAAAGGAATTAAGGATATTGCCTCCGGGGGGTCTGCTTAGCAACAGAGGGCCACCCAGACGGCAACTGAGAGTCACCCAGACTCTCATAAATACGATTTCAAGTGTGCCATTAGTGACAAAAATCTGTAGGGAACGCTGAAAATTACGATTATGAGGGGCGAGGGTCAGAGGCTGAACGATACTGGCAGAAGCGACGGCGCTCTGTACGAAAGACAAGGGAGAAATCTTAAGTGTCGACTGAAAAGAAGCAGATGAAGTCACGTGACAGAGGATAACCAAAAAGTGGCAGAAGAAGAGACAGTTAGTGATCTCTGTAGGCTGCCGTAGGACAGACGGAGAGAAACTCGCAGTTAGTTGTCTCGGTACGCTGTTGTAAGTCGCACCGAGGAATTGCTACAAGGAGAATACGCAATATGGCTCTACGCAGCGATCAGATGTAGCGAGCCTACTACGTGTAAAACCAGACGTCCGACGCCTACCTAAGATTGCCACGTTACTTCTAGCATAGCGGTAAACCGCCAGAGTACGAGGAAAAAGGAGAGCTTAACAATAATTAGGCGGTTGGGTAAGAACACTAAATATGCCAAATTGAGACGGTCTACTAAAAAGCATTAGTGAAACACGACTAGCGAACCAGCCTTCCTAAAACGCCGTCTCCATTCCACATGGGGAAGTCGCTGACCTTTCTGAAGCAGTACGTGAACGTTTCTTCCTTGTTGCCGACGAACTTTCTTGATGGAGTTCGAAAGAGATACCCCTGTCCAATGTTCATTCTACAATCCCCCGCCTGCTGGGCGAAGAGGAGTCAGCGCTGAGTGTTACTTTGCCCCCTCCCACGAGCGGTCGGGGAAGAGCGGAGAAATTCTCTGCGACTTCGAAAGAAAGAAGGGAAAACCAACAAATTAGTGAAGACCCTCTGTTACACACAGGTGAAATCGCCACTGTTTCGGTATTCATCGAAGGAAGTAAAAAAGAATCCTCCGGCGCTTAAATCACACAGGTGAAAGGACTATCAAACGAAAATATAGCGCAATAGTGTGTGCGGTGTCAACGGGGCCTCATAATAATTTGAATAGTGATTTCTATAGCCTGGATTACTAAAATAAGCAGTCAACAATATGTGAGTACTTTTTTCTGTCTATAGTTATCCTGTCACTGTGCAGAGGAACTGATAACATTAAATGAACCTTGACTCTAAATTTGAACTTTGATATGCCCTTTTGAGGCGGAAGTCTGATTTCTGAATCCCGAGGTAGATGATATTTGCTCCGAATAGGGAGCATAACATGTGTTTGTATCACTGTGGGCAATGCCCGGGATAGAGTTTCCTCCTACAAATAAAGATGTTTAATTGTTAATCTTACTCTATTCGTTCTATAGGCTCTGGTGTTGTAGGTAACTGTTGTAGATAATTTCTTGTATTACTTCCCTGTTTCAGCAAGCATCACATTCTCGCCCCTTTATACCAGCTCCCGAACTACAAGAACCTACAAGGATTGTTCATATCAATTGGTGACGAGTGGTAATAAATTATATCGCTCGGCACGTTCATATCAAATGGTGCCAGTGGCGGTATCAATTGGTGATGAGCGGTGAATACATAATCTGGCTCGGCCCGGTACCGTATCAACTGGTGGTCGACGGTGGGATAATGACCCATGAGACCACAACAATTGGTAGAGCGGCCGAGTTCGCATCAATATGCTTTAAACACAAACACACACAACTTTAATGATAATTTTAAAACTTCATTTACAGTAGTAAACTAACTGAAAAGAATAAAATAAATAAGCAAAATCAGTAGTTAATCTGTACAGTTGATAACCTTGCATCTGCAATGTCTTAGTATGGCACTTCAAATGGATCAATTCATGGCATACAAATGAACTTTCACTGAACCAAAATTTTGCTAGTCACAAACTAAAACAGAATGTTAACTACCATCCCTAAAAAGAAAAAAATTAAAAATTGAGGGTGTCAGTAACTTCCTGAGAACAGGTTTTCTGCCAGAAAGCATGTGATAGAAGTCAGACTGGAAAAGATAAAATAAAAATTTCTATCAGAATTACACTGCTGGACAATTGCTAAGCACGGATCATAAACGGCTATATAACGCATAAAAAAGTAAGTGTGGTTGGATACCAAGTGAAATAAAATAATGTCAGAATGCCAGGACATTACAAGAAAGACAATTTATTGTGCTCTGAAATCCAGAAGGCTTTGGAACGTGTTCAAGGGACAAACAGGCCATTTTGTGCAGAATACGTAAACGTGAAAAATGCAATTACCGCCCGCAGGCGTTCCGGCGTAAGATGTCAATACAGGATATGGCCACCATGGAGGGCAATGCAAGATTCCACACGTCGTGTCATGCTTTGCACAACATTATCAAGCAGCTGTTGGGGTAATTTATCCCATTCCTCTGTCAGTGCACGGATGAGGGTGTCCTTGTTTATTGGAGGGCATTGGCGACCAGCAAGACTCCTTCCCAAAGCATCCCACACATTTTCAATGGGATTCAGATCTGGAGAACGTGCTGGCCATACGAGGCGTTGAATATCCTCGCTCTCAAGACACTCCTGGACAGCGACTGTTCGATGACATGTTGCGTTGTCGTCCATGAAAATGACTCTATCACCGACAGCACCACGGAACATGCGACCATGAGGTAGCAGAACATCATTAATGTATCGTTGGCCAGTCATAGTTCCAGTTGGAAGCACATAGAGGGACGTACGGCCATTGATTATGATGCCAGCCCATACCGTGACACTACATGTCGGATATTGGTCCCTTTCCTGTATGTTTGCTGGACAATATGCAGTACCACTATCACGCCAGATCAGTTGTCGTCGACAATCAGATGATAGACTGCATCTACTCTCATCTGAGAAGAGGACAGCAGACCAGTCGTTATCAGTCCAATTGCGATGTTGATGGCACCATTGCAAAGAGGCGGTACGGTGACGTCTGGACAATGGGATGCACACAACAGGACGGCGGGCGTATAGTCCTCCTTCATGCAAACGTCTGGCGACAGTTTTTCGGGAGATCCGCTTGCCAGTAGCAGCCATAAACTGATTTGCTACCTCACTAGCTGTACTGCGCCAGTGTCGTTTTGTTGATAGCACTACGTACCGATCTTCTGCAGGTGTCGTACTGCGAACACGACTTCCCCCGTGACGTTTGCTACACTCTCCATTTGTTTGAAATGATTTCCAAAGCCTTGAAACAACACTGTGGCTGACGTCGAACTCCCTGGCAACATCTGTTATTTTTCGCCCTTCTTCAATCTTGCCAATAATACGGCCACGCGTAAAATCATCTAGGTGATGTCGGGAAGACATACTGAAAATTGCAAGTTCGTCAATTGATTCTTTCCCTTTCAACTTTGCGTTTGAACAACAATGGTCAATACGCGTCAAATCCTTTATATCTCTTATCAGCGCTATGACGTCACGCAATCCAAAATTTGCATACGCACAACACGTCTTACTGTATCCCGCACTTATGCTAATTTCCACATTTTCCTGCCTTCCATTTTATGGTTGCTATCGTCATCCGTCCTTAGCAATTGTCCGGCAGTGTATTAATATACCAATCAGAATTCTCTGAATTACCTACCTGTATTTACTGTTCATTATGTAACAGCATTTAATAATTCTGAAGTATTTCCACGCATTATAAAAAGAATATTTCTTCCACAGAATTTAAAATTTTCTGATTGTATGTAGTCCCACTGTGCAGATATAACATTTGTGATAGTTCTATACTAAGCTGGTGTTCAAAATTAATAGAATTTGCACGTTTTGTCGATTTTCACAAAAAGTACAGAACCAAAGGTACAAATTATTGTGCCAAATAAGAATGCAAATTTGCAGTGTAAAATACGTAAGCATACATGTGCGTGTGGACAGAGCTGTGACAGCGGAGGGCACGAAAAGCATGCGTGGCTTTTTCCGCGATTAGTTAGCTCGTACTCCTCGGCGACATTTGTTGTGTTTCTTGCAGGAGTTGGTTCAATTTCATAAACAATCAGGTAAAATGAGTTGCCACAAACGTATTGATGACGGAATGAGGTGGAGAATTGTCGGCAGATTGGAGGCAGGGCAATTGCAAGTGCAGGTTGCTACAGAGCTCAATGTAACGCCCAGTGTCGTCTGCAATTTGTGGAAACAGTTTAAGGACACCGAATCCATATCGAGAAAGCCTGGGAAAGGTCATCCAAGAGCCACACCAGACAATGAAGGTTCTTATTTGGCACTTTCAGCGAGGTGCCACAGGACTGCTACAGCTGCACAGCTATCTCGTGACCTGCATGTCACCACTGGAACCCAAGTTTCAAGGGTTACTGTTTCCCGAAGACTTCATGAGAGAGGGCTTTTTGCCAGAAGACCCGCTGTTTGCGTCCCGCTCACTTCAGCACACAAGAGACCGCGTTTAGCATGGTGCAGACAACCTCAGCCTTGGACCAGACTTCGGTGGGGTAATGTTCTCCTTCACAGATGAGTCGCGATTCAGCCTGGACACTGATTCTCGACGTACCTTTATCTGGAGAGAACCTGGGACCCGATACCTTTCCTCCTACATCCAAGAAAGGGACCGCTATGGCAGCAGAGGTGTGATGGTTTGGGCAGGCATCATGTTGGACGACCGCACACCTCTCCATGTGTTTGACAGAGGCTCCCCGACTGCTGAGAGGTACAGGGATGAGATCTTACAGCCCTATGTTCGACTTTTCAGGGGTGCAGTTGGCCCTCGGTTCCTTTTTATGGACGACAACGCTCTTCCACATAGGGCTCACCTGGTCGACTATTATCTTGAAAGTGAGGATATTCGCTGGATGGATTGGCCAGCCAGATCACCAGACCTAAACCCTATCGAACATGTCTCGGTTGCCCTTGGGAGGGCAATTGCAGTTCGCCATCCCCCTCCGAGAACCATCCAGGAGCTGAAAACTGCGTTGTTGCAGGAGTGGAACCGACTGCCACAGGGACTCATCAACTGCCTCGTTTCCAGTATGACGTCGTGCTGTGAGAGCTGTATGACTGTGAGAGGGGACCATACCCCATATTAGAGTGATTTTATGTTCGATCTTGCAACGCAGATTTTGGACATTCCTACGTTGATGAGCCTTACTGACGATCATGAGTGTGTACCATGACTGTTGTATGGTATAATTTTTTCTCTTATATAACTGTGTATCCATACCAAATTTCATTTAAATGTGTCCATTAGTTTTTCAGAAATTCGACAAAATGTGCAAATTCTTTTAATTTTGAACATCAGTGTTTATACAAAACTGAACTTGAATTCAAGAGGAAAAGAGAAGCCAAACAGGAACAATGATAAGTAAAAAAAAATCAACAAACAAGGATGGAGGAAATGAATGTCCTGAGATGCCTTTATTGCAAAAGGGTAGAAGATTTAAAGACAATTAGAAAAAAAAAAAGTGACACACATGAATGAAAATGTTAAGCTATTTCTTTAATGCATTCTTTGTCAGGCAAAGGGACATAATTTTAAAAAAAATGTTGTAAAGCCTGTGAAAAAATTAATACTGTCAAAAGAAAACAGAACATGATCATCACTGAATATATTATTTAATGCATCTGTTTTAAAATGTGGTACATATAGTTATTCCCTCCACAGTACAATAAGTCTGTAAGCTACATAATACAGTTAAAAGGTTAAAAGTACAACACGAAAAACGTTTTTCTTTAATGCATTTTTATTTCTTACAATACTGTGTTTGACATTTAAATAAATAAAAACCAATAAAAATGGAAAACTGGCATGCATGTACACACACACACACACACACACACACACACACACACACACACACACACACACACACACACACAAATAAACGAAAAATGCATATTCCGAATGGGCACAGAAAGTTACCTTTGTTTGACTGTTTCTTCACCTTCTAGCACAAACATCCAAGCATGAACAAAACCTTTGTAATATCCAAGCTGAAATTATATAACAAATATTATACTACAAACAAATGCAATATTATACTTTCTTCTCAAGGAATAATTACTCAGCATGAAAATTTGTAAGCACATAAGAATTACAGAAAGCAAAAAAAGACTAACTAAATTTTAAGAACTTTAACAATGAGATTGCAGACTGCACTCTGCATACAAGGAAGCGGAACTAATCAAAAAACAGTGACAAATATTACATAAATTTTACACTGGTTCAAATTCCAACAACAAAAGATATAACTGTTTCTGCAGAACTGTAGGTCTGAAATTTTTTAATGTACAGTAGCAACTTCTTGAAAAAGAAATTAAAGCTTCTAACTTTAAGTACATTGAGAGAAGAAAGATTATGACTTTTAAAAATATTTAACTTTATCATAACCTATCAGCCGCACTAAAATTCAACAGTACATCACCAAAAATGATCAAACTTTGCACAAAAAGTCGTACATCAATATACTACAATGTACCAGCAAGACAAAGTGGCTCATTCAATGCCAAATCAATCAATAAAAATTTTTTTGAACCATCATGTTTTAGATTACCATGATTTTTGGTATATAAGATGTACCTATAGAACATAATAAAACTGCAAATTTTCACATTTTTTGGACATGGCCTTTTCGTGATATTAATTTTTGAAAAATCGAAGATTAGGCCATTTTTCCACAACTGCGGTTCACATTAATGTAAATATCTCAGCAACTGTTTCAGCTAGAAAGCTCATCTTGGGCTCATTTTAAGAGTTTTCTGATGATATGCATCATGACTATATAGAGAGAAAAAAATCTAAATAAAAAAAAAAAAAAAAATTTAAAATCTCTAAAACACCATTTTTGAAAATTTTCAAAAATATATATATTACAGAAATACCTTTTGTAAGCACCTGTGCAAAGTTTCAGGATGGGACAATCATGGGATCATGGTAAAAAAAAAAAATTAGTTCTCCCTGCCTGCATTGGAATTTAATTTTTTTTTTTTAACATGAGCTGTATTCTAGGATAGGTCATGCTCAGTTAGTCTTAGAAAGCACTTTATATTTGGTGTGCATTTCAGTTTTGGTTTAGCTTTCATTTTAGTTTTGGTTTCAGTTTATTTTTTTGCATTTTAGTTTTGGTTCAGTTTTCACTTTAGCTTGCTCTGATGCAATCACAGATCTCTAGTCTTCTAATCAGTCAGATTTGAAAAACGTTTCAGTTCAGATTTAGATCTCTTGGCAAAGATTAGTACTGTTGTTTTAGTTTGTTTTAAAGAAAAAATCTAATGATCTGACCTAAGTGGTAAACTAATTGACTCAACAATGAAACTTTATTTACTCCATTTGCTAGTGAAGTTATCTTCCCTGAAAACTGGTTCTATTTCATTTTTATATTGATGTGACTACAAAATAACAGCCAAGTAAATTAAAAACATTTGTGTTAAATACATTTTATCACAATGAGTGATAAGAGAGGAAAGGAATGGTCACTATATGCTACAAAATGCTGTAATCCTTTTTAGAAAAAAATCACAGAACTGATGTCAAATGTTTAAGAAATGTTTCCATATGGATGTGTTGTTTAGAAACTTTTGAGATAAAATCAGGAATGAAATTATGTGATAAATGCAGGAAGAAACTGTCCAAGTTTAAAATCAAAGAAAGTTCTGATGAGGAAGAAAATGAAATGGCAGGCCCCAGTAATGAGGACCCTCAGTTCATTGATGCAGATACTTCTCTTGAGTTGTTGAACAGGTCTCTTTCTTACATAGGTGAGTCGCCTGTTGACAAGAAAAAAGTTTCACACTCAACAGTTTATGCAAAATCCAAATTAGAGAAAGTGAAAACAAGCCTTGAGAAAAAATTAATTCCTGTACAGAAACCAGAAGAACCAGTTCAGGAGTCAGATGACAGAAAGGAAATGTTAGAGCAGCTGAAGGAAAAGTTTGCTGGAACAATTTCTCGAAGTGAAAAGTTAACTGTCCTCTCAGTTTTACCTAAAAGCTGGTCTAGAGCAAGGATAATGATCAAGTTCAAAGGTGTTACTGATTACATAGCATGTCATTAACACAATTGGTTTCTTTATAAAGGTGTACTCTCCTCACCTGACCCAAAACCTGGCAGGACCCTTGATATAAAGACAGTATTGTTGGTTAAAGAATTCTACAATGATGATGCAGTAGAATCATGCCAGGAAAGACAGATGTAGTTTCAGTGCATGAAGGGCCTTCAAAAATTCAGGTTCAGAAAAGGCTCATTCTATCTAATTTAAACGAAATTTATCAACAATTCAAAACCAAATACCCAGGCAAGAAAATAGGCTTTTCCAAATTCTGTGAAATGAGGCCCAAAAATTGCATTGTAGCTGGAAAGAATGGGACACACACAGTGTGTGTGTGTCTCACCCATCAAAATGTGAAGCTCACGATGAATGGAGCTCATTTTGAACAAATTGAGTTAAAACCTGATAAAGGTTTCCTGAAAACATGAAATGTGTGTTTATCTAAGATCATGTGTAATCCACCTCGAACAGAGTGCTACATAAATGATAGCTCACAATGTCCTGGAATAGACGAATTACGCCATGCCTTGGTTACTCATTTTGAAGAATCATTTGTGGAGAAGGTCACATACAAACAGTGGGTAACAGTTGACCGGTGTATGATGGAGACAGTGGTAAAAGACGTTGAAGAATTTGTGGAAGATTTCTCTCAGTTACTACTGAAGCTAAAAACTCATGACTTCATAGCCAAGATGCAGAAATCGTTTTATAATGAGCTGAAAGGTTCTCCAACTGAAGAGGAAGCACTTGTAACGTGCGATTTTGGGAAAACTACAGCTTCGTTTTACACGATGAAGCACAGTCTTGCCATTGAACGAGTGCACAAGCAACAATTCACCCCTGTGTTATATACTTCAGAAATGATAGAGAAGTCAAGCACATGAATGTTGTCTTCATTTCAGAGTGCTTAAAGCACAACACTGTTGCTGTTTACACCTTCATGAAAAAGCTGATTCTAATCCTAAAATCTAAGATTACGAATCTAAAAAAAATCTTTTACTTTTCTGATGGGAGTGCTGCACAATACAAGAACTGTAAGAACTTCTTGAATTTGTGCAACCACCAAAATGATTTTCAATTAGAGGCCGAATGGCACTTTTTTGCCTCTGCCCGTGGGAAGAGTGCCTGTGATGGGCTTGGAGGAACAATAAAGAGATTGGCTACAAAAGCAAGACTGCAGCGCCCCTATAATGACCAGATCCTGACACCAAGTGAATTGCTTAACTTTTCAAAACAAAACATTTTGGGAATCAACTTTCAGTACACAACAATTAAAGACTATAAAGAGAGTGAGTATGAACTGACTTCTCGGATCTAGGATGGTAAACAACTTACAGGGACTCAGAAATTCCATAGCTATATTACTACGTCAAACAGTGAAGTCATAGTTAAGCTGTTTCCAAGTGACATCAGGGAAGGAAAGGAAGAAATACATGTAGTTTCTAAAAGTGCTTTTCTCCAGAGATCTTGCAAAGCACCAAAGTTGAATTCGGGCTACATAACCGTTGAATATGATGATGCATGGTGGGTAGCATGCAATCTTGCAACATATGAGGACACCACCAAGCTGAGAGTAACCTTCCTATACCCTAGAGGACCATCACCATCTTTTGCCTACCCATTTATCCCAGACATACAGAATATTCGTGCAAGTACAGTGCTTATGCAAGTAGAACCTGTTACATCTACTGGACGTGTCTACACCCTAAGTAAGGCTGAAAGTCAGAGATCATCACACCTTTTGGCTAAAAGACTGAAACATGCTAGTTAAAAGAAGCTTTTGACATATGAAGTAGCTTTATTGGAGAAATTAACTACCCACAACATTTGTAAGTTTAAGCAGGCCAAAATGTGATTTTAAGTACTAATTAAAAAGTCAATTGTTTAAACCAGGTCAACTGTTTCTACAACATGGTCGACTGTTTCTACAATAAAGCAAGTAAGATGAGAATTATTAAAAATATTTAAATCTTATATATATATATATTTTTGACAAATTTTAAATTCAAATACATAGCCTAAACTGCAAAACAATATCTGAAATTCCAATGCAGGCAGGAAGAACTAATTTTTTTTTACTATGATCCCATGATTGTCATCCTGAAATTTTGCACAGGTGCTTACAAAAAGTCAAAGGTCTTTCTGTAATGTATATTTTTTGAAAATTTTCAAAAATGATGTTAAATAAATAAACACATCACTCCTAACCACGTTCTAGAAACACACAGCAACCGAAAAATTGTTTTTCAGCCACCGCTGTGGAATTGAACCAACAGAACTCTCAATATCTAGCCGAGTGTGTTACATTTACGCCACGGTGGCCAACAATCCATGGTGCTATGTGTATTTAAGTCAGCTTCTGACATCATAAATCCGTATGATGGGCTCAGCTACTGAGACGTCTCCATCTGGTGGGCATTAAGATGGAGACGTCTCAGTAGCTGAGCCCATCATACGGATTTATGATGTCAGAAGCTGACTTAAATACACATAGCACCATGGATTGTTGGCCACCGTGGCGTAAATGTAACACACTCGGCTAGATATTGAGAGTTCTGTTGGTTCAATTCCACAGCGGCGGCTGAAATTTTTTTTTCGGTTGCTGTGTGTTTCTAGAACGTGGTTTAGAGCGATGTATTTATTTATTTACTGTCACCATGTATTTGGAGTATTTTCAAAAATGGTGTTTTTGAGATTTTCAATTTTTTTTTAATTTAGAAAATTTGTTTTGTCTCTATATAGTCATGATGCATATCATAAGAAAGCTCTTAAAAAGAGCTTTAAAATGAGCCCAAGATGAGCTTTCTAGCTGAAATAGGTGCTGAGATATTTACATTAATATGAACTGTGATTGTGGAAAAATGGCCTAATTTTCGATTTTTCAAAAATTAATATCACGAAAAGGCTATGTCTAAAAAATCTGAAAATTTGCAGTTCTATTATGTTCCATAGGTACATCTTATATACCAAAAATCATTGAGATCTAAGATATGAAGTTTCAAACCACTGGTTGATTTGGCATGGGGAGCCAAGTGAAGATTTCTCCTGTAATCATAATTTTTCTTTCAATGTTCCCTTTGTATTGTGCTAAATATCTATTTTTTTTTTTTATTTTTTTTTTTTTGCACAAATGTTTGTTTTAGCTTGAAAATGGAGGCAGCTGTTTCCAAAAATAGAAGTCAGACAGAATGCTGTTATCTTAAATTATTTTTCTCATGATGCCTTCTTTGACCTTCACTGTTGACAAATACGATTTTATTCCATAAATATTTGTATTTCAGCTTGTAAAGGAGGCAAAAATTTCCAACAACTGAAGCTAAAAGGAGCAAAGATTTCTCCCATGATCATATTTTTTTCCACTGTGTTACCCCATCCTATATTGTTATAAAACACCATTTAATTACATCAATGTTAGTATCTGAGCATGAACATTGCAGAAAATTTTCTGAAAATGGAAGCTGGCTGGAGTGAAGATTTTTCCCATAAATGTAATTTTTTTCTTGTGATATTTCCTTTACTCTGTATTGTTGTTAAATGTCATTTTATTCCATAAATCTTTGCATTTCAGCTTGAAAATGGAGGTAGAAATTTCCAACAAAAGTTGGACAGAGCAAAAATTTCTCTCAAAATTGTAAATTTTTCTTTACAAAGTCTTCTTTGTCATGCATTGTTGCTAAGCATTGCTTTATTCTATAAATGTTGTTATTTCAGTGCATGTGTGTGCATGCATGGGGTATTGTTCTAATCCAAAGAGTGGATTGGAACAATATACATGTAAAACATTCTTTGAAATGTATGAAATATTTTATTTATTCTTAGTCTGTTTCTATACAGGCTGTTTCAAAACTAATGGAACAAACTTTAAGGGGTGATAGAACACACTGAAACAAGCACTTTTCGTCATAGAATGCATGGTCGCAAGTTATGCGGTATAGTGCTGGTGGGCGCTTTCCGTTTCCTCACAAATGCCGTCTTTCGCAACATAAAGACAAGAATGGCACAAAAAATCAAAACAAAACTTTATTGCAGACAAAATACAAAACAAAATGTTACATCACAAGATTACATCAAATTTGCAAACATTAATAAGTAAATACTGAAATTAATTACATTTACAAAAGCTGCTCAAAAGGGAGACAGCCACTCCTAATACGCGTTTTGCATCGTCGACGTAAAGATGCCCGTATGTTATGTAAAATACCAGGCGTTTCCCAGACAGCTGCAGCAGCGACTGAAAGTCTGGCGACTAGTTCCTCATTGGAATCAATGGGAGTGTCGTACATTACGGACTTAAGATGTCCCCATAAAAAGAAATGCAGAGGGGACAGATCTGGTGATCGTGGGGGCCAAACGATGGGTCTACCTCAGCCAATCCATTGGCCTGGAAATGTGGCGTTCAAGTAATCATGCACCTGAGAGCTGAAATGAGCTGGTGCTCCATCATGCTGGAACCACATTTTACAGCGGACGGCTGCTGGTACATGCTGTATCAATTCAGGCAAGACTTGTTGAAGGAAAATAAGGTATGTCCTCCCATCCAGATGTTCTGATAAAAGATATGGATCTTTGCATTGTGAAAGACGGCATGTGTGGGGAAACAGAAAGCGCCCTCCAGTGCCTAACCGTGTAACTTGCGGCCATGCATTCTATGACGAAAAGTGCTTGTTTCGGTGTGTTCTATCACCCCTTAAAGTTTGTTCCATTAGTTTTGAAACACCCTGTATACATGCTCTTTATTACACTACTGTTTGTGAAAATTGTAACACCAAGAAAGAACTGTGCTATTCATATGAAATTTATAACACAGATTCCTCATGTTACATGAGATAACTGATTACATTTGTAGAGTTATACAAGATTTTGCTGCTTCAAAACTTAGTATCATGTGAAGTCACCTCGAGCAACAATAATAGCTTCTATATGGCATGGCATTAAATGGAAGAGGTCTTTTATATTGCCTTGAAGAATAGCCTGCCAGACTACTTCTATGCAAGACCAGAGTTCTTTGTGGTGACTGGCAGGGGCATTTGACAAGCCAGTCGCTTAGCTACCATGTCCCAGACATGTTCAATCGCAGGCATATCTGGCAAATGTGCAGGCCAGGGGAGAAGCAGTATCTGTGGTGCATGGAAGAGGTCTTGGACATTCTGTGCCAAATGTGGTGGAGCACTGTTCTGCTAGAATATAATGCCAGGACAACTCTGAAGAAAGGGTATCCACCTCTACCTCTAAAACATCCCTGATGCATCGCTGGTTGTTGAGGGTTCCCTCAATTCCTATCGGGCGAGATCGCACATTAAATCCAATGGTGCCCCAAACCATGATGCTCGCCATAGGGCTGGTATGATGCTGCAAAGGTATTGTTCACCACAGTATCTTCAGAACTTATGCAACCATCATGGTGCATCAAGTTGAATCATGACTCGTCAGGAAACATGACCTGTTGCTAATCAGCATGCCAATGTCTGTTCAAGACTCCACTGCAGCCTGCAGCATCTGTGATTGAGGGACAAAGGAATGAGTAGTAATGGGCAGCTAGCAACCAGTTCTCTGTTAAGTTGATGACAGTGAACTGTACTGGAGGAAAAAGCCTAGCTCCACTGCTGTGCTAGCACTGTGGATGTCGCTGTGTGATAAGTCACGGCCATGAAGTAGAGGTGTTTGTCATTCCATACAGTTGTGTAATTTTGTGGCCCATTTCCTGGATTTCGGTGCGTCTGAGGCAGGGGCGGCTCCTGCTATGGGGCTGTGGGGCTGCAGCCCCTACCCAAAGCAGTTGTTTTTTTCATGCCGTACCAAGGGAGAGAAGTTTTGTGAACACCGCTGTAAGTTTTCCCAGCATAATGCCACGACTGCAGTTTTCTGAACTCAACTGGAAGTTTTCCCTGCATAACACCAGTGGGAGCGGGAAGAACGTTACGGACTGCGCTTATTGCAGCCCTGACGGCTATTGAAACCAACTCATGTGGGAAACTCTGCCTATTCCCACATCAGTTCGTTTCCTTTGAATAAAACTTCCCTGGGGACTGCTCTCCCGTTGGGTGAGAATGCATCGCCGGGCCTGTGTGCTTTGTTGATTAATACGGTTCTTGGGCTTCCGAATAAGACATAAAATAGGGGAATAAATTAAAAATAATGACGAATGTTGAAATAAAGTATTAAATAAAGAACGTTTGAATGTATTTCTCAACCTGTGGTTGTTTTTTTCTTCCAATTTTTGGTTTGTTCCTGCTTTTATTCAACGTAATAATTCTAACAACAATGTTGCTCCCATCTAATAACAAATACTCAGTTGCCGGGACTTTTGCAAAAAAAGTTTTACTTATATTTCCTCTTCTGGTCAAAATGGGCATGTAAACAAATTGCGATTAAAAATAGAGTTCAGTATTGGATAAATTGAAAAAAAAAAAAAAAAAAAGAGAGAGAGATACTAATTTCTGCAGCAAAATACTTGCACAAAATTGATTTCTTCACTTATCAAGCACAGCGAAATTTTTGCTTTTAAACTCGCGTAAATTTGTATTCACCAAAAATCATTGAAGTCATTGTACTGGATACATTTTATTTTTCTGCTGCATTCCCCCTCCCTCCCAAAAATCAGCTGCGCATTTCAATTGAGGTAGTGTACTTAATTACTTTGAAACGAACATTTAATCAGATATCATTGGTTAGAAAATTTACGAAGTTGGTAAATTTTGGAAAACAAATTTTTCTACACTAAGTTGTTATCATGATGACTTCAGAATTAAAACTGGACTGAATATGTTTGAAACCCGTTTTTATTAAAGAGAATGCCGGTGTGTGAGTATCGCAATAACAACTCATCGCGAAATTCTGGCAGACCCTTCAAAATTCCACAAAATGTTTTTCATCGCCGTCCAAGTTGCAGTGGTTGGTATCAAGTTGAAGTTCCAAAGGGAGTGTATCAGAAGAAAAAATATTTATTCTCATATTTCTAGGGGTCACAATGAGACACTTGAGAACGCGTACATGACCTTGAGTGTGCCTCCGCTACCACTGGCACACGCATTATATTTTTTTATTTTTTTGTCCTTATATGTATATATTTACGTACAGTATATGCATGTATATATAATTTGCAACCACTATCAATCCACTGCCGGATGAAAGTCTTCAAGTTTCTTCTTCCAAAACAGTCTGCCTTGAGTCAGTTTCTTTCATGCTTTCGAATTTCATGTACCCATCTCCCTCTTGTCATCTTCTGGGTATTGTTTTTTCCCTTGCTATCCAGTTCAATATTTCAACTCTCCGTCGGTGGTTCTTTCTTCTAGCAATATGTCCATCCCATTGCAATTTCAGGAGTTTTGACAATGTCTTCCACTCTTGTTATTTTCCCGATCCACGAGTTCCTATTTGTATCTTTCCAGGTAACATCAAACATGCATCTCTACATGCTTCTTTCAGTTGTCTGTATGTCTATATTAGTTGAGGTCCATGCCTGTGCTCCATGCGTAAGAACTGGAAGGATGCACTGATTAATCAGTTTCTTTTTAAGAAATAATGCATTCGACGAAGTTTTATAGGTCAATTATTTTCTTCATAGATGTGGCAATGTGGCCATCGCTTAATATCTGTTGCCTAATTTAGGTATCGGTACTTTTACATTTTCCATATCAATCGCTAAATATAAAATCTAAATATTAATTTCTTGTAAAAAAAAGCACTTTCGATCAGTATAAATATATATTATTGTTATTATTATTATTATTAAACGGACAGCATCAGCACAGGCGTAGTAACTTAGCCTTCGAAGTGTATCATGATATCTACAAAATTGAGATGCAGCCATCTCAGCTTACCACGAGCCGCCACTGGTCTGAGGCACATCACTGTACTGGTGTTTTGCCCCCATATGAGTGGCAATTTCGCGTTAAGAAAATCCAGCTTCTCTCATCCGAAAAATCCTTCCTAGCTCAAAGTCCGTCAGATCTTCATAATGTGACCTTTTTCGGCAACGGGGCACAGTGAGACACAAGAAACACCTTTTCGACTCAATGTCAGCTCTTCACTGATTGCAACATCTCGTTTGAGCCAGGTCTTTATACCCAAGCCGGACAGTTCAGAGGGAAGTGCTCCTTAACCGCATGTGCATTTTCACTGACATTTTAATCATTTGCATGCCCCAACCTGTTGTACATATCCTGTATGTTTCATGCTAATACCAGCAGTCCTTCATGGTGTGGCAATTCTCACAAATAGTAATGTACTTTTACTATTAATGTATCTTCGACTTGAAATCACAACTAGTTCAACTAACACCAGACCAACACTTTACTCAAATCCCACACATGCTGGTTAGCCAGTATGTTTTTCTGGGGAAAAAATTCTGTGCAGTAGGATAACTTTAAGACACTATATTTTGTTTGTTCTTAGATTTTGAAGTTATTTTTTTTCAAGGGGCGGGGGTAATAACTGCAGTGGGCAACTCAATGGGCTATAAGCAGTCACTTGTCTCTAATTTAGGGCCACTGGTTCCAGGAAAGGGGCAGAGCCAGTGCAGTAAGACAAAAACAACATCCCTGCCTCAGTGGGATTCGAACCTGGACACATCTCAGACAAATAATCAGAAGCCAGTGCTTAGACAACTGTGCCGGCAGATTTTAAAGTAATACTGGATCTTAGATATTCAAATTATTCATCATAAGTGAAAACTGAGCCACACAGCATTTGGGATTACTTCAGAAATACTTTTTATTATTATCCTGATAAAAAAGAATAACAACAAAATGTCATAATAACCAAGTTTATGAAACATACATTGAAAGGACAAATTATTACGTACACCCCTGCAGTGTAGCAGAATGTAGACGTACGCGGATAGTTTCCAAATTATTAGCAGATTTTGCAGGATAGTTTTTGCTTGTAGATTACAAAATCAAAATGTTATGTACAGCAACTAAAACACTCAAAGCTTTCCTCAGATTATACTTAATTCTATTTAAACTTGAATAACTTTTCATTATTTTTCACATCTTGTGAGTTCTTTTTATTTTTACAGATGTTTCTGGCCTAAGTTTTGTTTACACAGAAATAATTTAAATTTTATTGCCAGGTTCTTCTTGCAGTTGCCAGTTCCTAAATTAAAATATTTTCCTTATGTATTTTGTAAGTCTACTATTTTTGAATTAAGTTGCTGAAAGTGCTATTTATAATTTTTGAAGGTTCATTGATGGAACTGTTCTTCTGGATGTAAAAATTTTCTTTAATTAGTCTCTTTTTTTTATGAGGTTCATAGTCCAGTATTTTAATATTTTGCCATAAAGGTCTATTTCACACACACACATTGCTGCACATTTAAATGTGACGTACTTATGTTGTCCTCAATGGATTTGTAACGTTCTAATAATTATTTACTGTTTTATTAATTTTTCTTTAAATTATCTTATTCTATTGTTATCGTGGTCGCAGGTTTGCAGCAAGTTTTCTGTTTCAATGTGTGTGTACGCAGATACATTTTATTTTTATACAACTCTGCACCCTGGTGAAAATATGCAAAGCAGCAGGACAGCAGCAAATCACGGTGTGCAGGAAAACCGGTTGGGGCAATAAATAGAGTGGGTCAGTATGCACAGGAATACATTCCATCAAGTGTCAGCATAGGTTGAGGACGAGACTTAGGTGAGTTTGATCAAGGTCAAATCGTGGGAGCCAGGAAGGCCAGATGTTCAATCAGCGCAATGGCAAAACTGTTAGGAATTCCGCAATAAGCCATAGCAAGTGTGTACCAGGAGTACATTAAATCCGGCAAAACTGCTAACAGTCAGATGAAATGTGGCCGTAAAAGTGCATTGGATGATTGAGGGCATCGACGATTGGCCCACGTCGTACAGACGAATCAGAAGGCTTGTTCGCAGCAAATCACGTCACAATTTAATGAAGGAGCATCCACAAGCCTATGCTGAAAGACAATCCGTCGACACATGACACAACTTGGGTGAGGCAGTCGACGACCATATCGTGTCCCGATGTTAACGGCACAGCATCCCATGATTCGGCTGCAGTTTGCAAAGGCCCATTGAAACTGGAGCACAGATGATTGGAAATGTGTCATATGGTCTTACGAATCCCGTTTCACACTGTAGCGCACCGATGGCAGGCAGTGTGTGTGGCATAAATCACATGAAGCTATGAATCCCGCACACCAAGTTGGGGTACTACAGGCTGGTGGAGACGGTGTAACTGTTCAGGCAGCTTTCACATGGTCCGGCCTGGGTCCCTTGGTACCTCTCGAGTCTTCTGTCCCTGGTTGCAGCTATGCGCAGCTCCTGGACGACCATCTCCATCCTTTCATTACGTGCCTCTGTCCGAACCAAGTTCCAATCTTTCAACAGGACAATGCTCCACCCTATCAGTCTGGGCTAGCGACCGACTGGCTCCAGGAGCATAGCAGTGAGCTTACAACACTCGCATGGCCCCCTTGTTCACTGGACATCAACCCCATAGAGAATTTATGGGACATATTGGAACACGTTCTTCACGATCACAAGCATCCCCACCTACATCTCTGCCTGCTGTCCTCCAAGCACTCTAAGGTTGTTGATCAGCGATACCAAAGTCTGAGTTTCAAAAACTCACTGCGTCCATACCACGAAGTTTGGATGCTGTCCTGCATGCAAAAGGTGGTGCCACATGCTATTAGGTGGGTGTACATCATAATTTATCCTTTCAGTGTACACTACCTATAATTTTTGTGCATTCAGGTTCTGATGACTAATGACAAAACAGCAATACTTGATCATTAGTTTTACAAACAATGTCTTTTTAATATATAGCAATTTTACACAGAGGATAGCTTCTTTCTGGAAGTTATGGTTTCACCTGTGCACTCTTTTTTGCAATGAATTATTTGATCTTATCACAATTTATTTGCAAGATAAATGAAGCAAAAATAAAACTATGTTCAGCAAAAGTACAGTCTTGATCTCAGTTATCATTGCAATAGCTGTAAGACACATAGGCTAGGATTTTTTTTTCTTTTTCTTTAGGTAGAAGAAACATAAGGTGGTGAGTTTCTTTTCCCCCTGGTTTTTTTTTTTTTTTTTTTTTATTTCAACCTGAGCAAATTTTTATTGCTTTTTGCACCCAGTGGCGGTATTGCCCAGTGACCATCACACTGATTACTTCAAGACACCAAGATATCTGTCGCAGACTGATTAGGAAACTTCTGCTATGGGGCTTTTACTAAAAAAACAACAGAACTCTTCGACACACCTGATATGAAATGTTCGATTTCACTTTGGTCCAAAGACAGACATTTCTGTAGCAAAATATCATGTAACTCTGTCAAAGTTGATAGAAGATTACATCAACAATGAAGAGCTTTTTCCAGCATGTGTCATACATTTTAAATAGGACTGAGATCAGGAGACTGGAGGCCAGAGGAGATGATGGGAGAGTACTACCATCGTCTCCCGTGGCACGATGATGCATTGCACTGTTATCCATTAAGAGACTATCACATGCAGTAAAAAAAGTGTTATACTGCAGGGGGTGCACTTGGTCCACTACAACACTCAGGTATTCCCTAGATGCCATCTTACCTTCCACTGGTATCATCAGATCAAGTCCATATCAACAGAACATCCTCCATAGCATGGTGCCACCTCCAGAGGCTTGGATTTTGTTCACAAGGTATGATAGGTTCATCGATTCATGAGGTTCTTGCCACACTCATTGCTGACCATCAGTAAAAAAAAATTTATATAGCACAATTCCTCTTACCACATCACTTTCTTTTACTCAGGGCTTGTACTGATTTTTTTGGAAGTCAATTTAAGAAGTTTTTTCCAAAAATTGATGACATCAGAACTTTTTAAAGCTTAGTTTTCCTGAAAATGCATGGGTTCCCATTGCTTAGTCACTTTTAGCTACATCAACACACAAAAGGAGCAAGCAGTTTTCCATTTGTTTACAAAACAATGAAATTGCAATATCGGAATTTAAACTCTCTGTAGCTGTCTTTTGTTCCCCATAAAGTTGTTTTATCAGTACAGGGTGCATGCAGCAGCATTTTCTAACATTAGTTTCACTTTAAACTAAAGAAAAAGTGATGGATCTCACCCCCGATATAGGAAGAAGTGATTAAGGAAGGAACGAGAAAACACATGGTGTAAGTGAAATTAAATATCGAAAATCAACACTGCATTGTTTATTCTGCCGTGAAACCCCTACTGGTCACAGAAATGGCTCAGATTCCATCACAAACAGTATATAAGTAATGATTCTGAAATTCAATTTTGTCTTTAGAAGGGGAAAGGGGCAAAAAATGCTTGCTTAACTGATTGGTATTGAAGAAGACACTTAGAAATAGAAAAGCATGCACTTGATTAGAAAAAATTATTTAAAAAATATGAAGTTGCTCTTTTTTTCACTATTACTGAAAATATTAAAAACAAGGAACATGATCAGGCCAAAAACAATTTCTTTTACTTATTTTCCTGATCAACACATCAAAGATAAACAAAGTTCCCACAGAGATAACAGCATATTTTTTTCCTAAAGACCTTATTTAAGAGAAAGATTGTGACCTCGATGTTGAATTAATATTCTATTAGGAGCAAGATCTTAATAAGAGAGTCTGTTTGACTTTTAGGTAATTACATGATCTGAGTTCATACTGGAGTGAGCCAGGTATAATTCAAATCATGAAGAAAAATATAAAAACATCCACCTTGGTCTGAAAAATATATATAAAACATCCACCTTGGTCTCATTTAGATGATGACCCAAATGACCAAAATTAAGGAGAAAATGACCCATTTAAGGAATTCTCAAATTCAAGGAAGCAAATGCCATTTATAAGTATAAATGGCACCATGATTGACCAGGTGAATGAGTTTGTATATTTGGGAAGCATGTTTGACAGAGAGAACAGATTAGATGGCGAAATTAGTAGGCAAGTGCATTCTTCATTGAAAGTCATAGCTGCTTTAGGAGGTTTTCACAGGAATGATGGATTCTCAAAAGAGTCTCGAATGGCTGTGTATGAAAGTGTAATTGTTCATACTCTGATGTATGTCAGTGAAACCTGGGTATTACAGAAAAGACATAGGAGTTGTTTGTGCCAGACAAATGCATTACTTACGGGGGGGGGGGGGACACATTCAGATCATGTGAGGAATGAAGATATGTTGTGGTTGTGTAATGTGAAGCAAAAATTGTTAGCAAGGTGGAGACTAATACGCTTTTGTGGTTTGGCCGTGTTGAAAGAATGAGTGATGAGATGCTTACTAAGAAAAAGTTTTGGTCCAAGTGGCAGGAAAGAAAGGCAGAGGAAGCCCAAGGAAGTCATGAGAGGATCAGATTCAGGAATGTCTGAATGAGAAAAAGATTCTGAGTATGAAGTATAGAAGGTCTTGAGTATGTCGTGTGATGGATGTCACTGAAGCCCGTGTTGTGAGTCAGGATCGCTGTAAATGGAGAAGTTTGATATGGCAACAGTAAGTAAATAATCAGTTAAAAATTTATCTGGTGGTTTGTATTATCTGTCTTTGAGAAGCTAACCTCTGAATATCAGAGAACAGCTTAACGATATGTATGTATGTGTAAACCATATTCTATTTCTCTGCTGTCCATTTATGACATTTTTTGGCATCCCTATAATAAGCCAATTTTCTGTTTTTTGCTGTGACAAGTGACTTGTGAATGAGCAAATGGCTTTCAAGACCTAATTTCTTTAACTCATTATGCATAGTTCAGGTGGAAAGGGAGCTGCTCCTGACCTCATTGAATTCGGCAGTTAGTTGCTGCATACTGGAAGACCTGTTCTTTCAGGGGTGCACTCGGGGGGGGGGGGTCCCGGGTCCGGAATCCTTTCCCCCGTGAGGCAAAGTGTTTTGTAATATGATTCTGACACCATCAGTGTCAGATACGAGAGATTCCTAACCCTCTAACTGCTCTCCAATTTTCTTAATTGTTGAATTTCAATTTTCATAATTGCTGAAATCACACATCATAGAATTTGTTCTAAAATACATTCTCTGAAACTATAATATAGCAATAGATAAAATAATTGCATTTGTGGTTAACTCCTTTTCTGAAATACATATTTTTATTAAAATTAAAAACAACAATGAAAACACCATTGGCAGCTGGATAACTCATGAATACAATGTATTAAATTATTTCACAGATCAAAACATTTATTATAACAGTCACGTCGTGTAAGTGCACATACATGAGTATTTTTACTTCCAGAGCCTGACCCCCATTCAGAATTTCTGGGTGCGCCCCTGTGTTCTTTCATACAAACAATTCTGCTCACAAGATGGTCACGCTCTTTAAGTATAATTTTCTGGCCACATTGATGCCTTTTGGATATGGAAAATCTGCTTGTCTTACACTCACTAAACATCTTTGAAATGGTTGCTTCTGAGAAACCAGCAATTTGTTTTGTTAATTGCAACTACAATTAGGCCTGTTTTGAATTTCAACAGATCCTAGGTTTTCCCCCATGTTTACATAAATTATACAGCCAAATAGCACATACATTCTTTATTAAGGACAAGGCAAAATGCCATCAGCAAATGTGACTGTTACATTTGAATACATTGACATTTACTGTCTGTGGCTGTCTTATCATAAAGGCATATTTTGCCAGTGTGTGTACATCACTACAAAATTACAATACGTAAAGCAAAACAGAATTCCTACAGCAGCTAGCTAAAACACACTGATATGAATTTTCATTTATTTAGACCTAAAATAAACATGACTTGAAACATCGAGAATTTTATACAAAATGGGAAAATATAATCTAAAATTTATTTACTTCTGATGCAATTTCAGCACCTTTCTGAAGACCAAGGCTGTAGCCTTCTTTCCATCCACTTTCCTCACCTAGGCTAAAGCCTCGGGTAAAGCCCATCTTTGAATACCTGAAATGGAAGCAGATAGCTGCACACAAAGTCTGCAAAATTATACTTAAGAAAGCAAATAGGAATTACCAGTAAATATCTATGTGAAAAAACTGAAAATCATTGACAACTGAGCTCATAAATTTGCATTGATTTTGTACATGATAAAATATTATTAGTGATGGGTTTATCCATGACTCTTAAAAATTAAAATTATTATAAAAAAAAATTATAGATAGTTCTAGAACAGGGGTTTGAACCTTGGACCCAGGAGTTGTTTTTATTGGCTTGCAAGATTTTTACCACAAAAGAAATTCAAAAATGAAAAAAAAAAGAAATATTTTAATTAAAACAATTGTTATTCTTTTCATTTATTCAATTTCCTACTATTTTTTTTTTGCTTTACATTAAATGTGGATTTAGACATGTGTGGATAGCTGATGGATAAATAGTGGAAGTGCTGATAAATAAAATAAATAAGACAAGATCCAGTATGTGGATTTGGTATTTGGAGATGAGAGAAGAAAGAACACAAGACTTGAAGACACATAAGACCAAAAGCAATGGAGAGGCTTTGTGGTGACGGGGTGGATCTAGGTGGCCCATTATGCTGATGATGTGTACACCAGTTCAGTTCTGGGCTGGGCAGGAATGTATTTCAATGGCCATACTTCCTTGTATATATGTCAAGGCAACATGAACATCTCAGTATATACCAAAATGAGATCATTGTGCCCATTGTGGAAATATTTCACATTGCTATCGGACATGTATTCTGTTTTCTCGATGACAATGCAACAAGTCACCATGCCTGGAGTGTGCTTGAGGAGCTGGAAAATCATAGGATTGAATCGTTACAGCTGCCTCCAAGGTCTCCTGACTTTAACCCTATTGAGAACATTTGAGATGCTGTACGGCGACATCTGAATGATCATGTTCTATATCCCAGTACATTGGCAGATCTTCATAATGTGTTGCCTGTAATATGGAACGAGTTTCCCCGACGTGTGTGTGTGTGTGTGTGTGTGTGTGTGTGTGTGTGTGTGTGTGTGTGTGTGTGTGTGTGTGTGTGTGTGTGTGTGTGTGTGTGTGCGCGCGTGCGTGTGTGCGTGCGTGTGTAAGATATGCTCTCTTATTTCTCAAATTGATGTACGAAAAGAATAAATTCACTTGGTGATGGAAAGATGATTTTATAATCTACAGGCAATTAATCAACATGCTAAAACTAGTCCTGTAATATTTGAACAAAACTTTAAAAGGTGCTCTTGACCCAGCTTTTTTGCTTATGGATGACAATACATGCCCTCATAGCTCACCTGATGGACAAATACTTAGAAACCAAAATGCCAATGAATAGCCTGGTCAGTATAAGATCTCCAAACATAAATCCCATTGAACTTATATGAGACTCCTTTGGCAGGCACCACCTCCGTTGCTTGGCAAGCTACAGGCAGCTCTGGCGTCAGAATATAATTTGTTGCCTTAGGCCCTTTCTGATCCTCTTACACTGAGAATGGCTCCCTGATGTCAAGCATGTTTAGCTGTTTGAGGGAATCATACTCCTTACCGAGGTCTTCTGTTTCTTTCCAGCAGCTTCACCAACTTCTATAATGTGCTTTGTTTGTTTACTTTATTGCAACATTGTCAATGTTCATTACATTAGTCTGAAATTTGTCTTTGTGTGCTTGTTTCATTGTTATATTATCAATGCATAGCTGCATACCTTTGTGGGTATGTTACATCATAAATTTAAAAAGTTACAGCACATTTTCCTTGTGTTACCTAAATTCCATTGAGCAATGCAATAACAATCTTCAAGATACATTTTATGCTGCCCCTGGTGGCTGAGCAACTTAAGGTACTGGTCTCGACCATCTGTCCAAAATGGGCCCAAGATTGCGTCCTGGGTGGTGTGTTTGTCTGACAATGTAGGCTCTGCCACTTACGTGGAACCACAGCCCTAAATTAAGGATGGGGAACTGCTTATAGTCCTCAGAGCTGTTCACAGTGGTTGTTAACCCCCCCCCCCAAACATATTTTGTTACTATGATTTAACATAACTTTTAAAAAATTTATACAAGTGAACCATACTATTTGCTGACTTATCATCATAAGTGAGTAGTGTGAGATATAGGACTACAGAGAAGATATGTGTGGGTGCAGGTTTTTGTAGAATGATGATGCAATCCTGTTGACTGGGAGCAAAAGTCAGTTGCAGAGTATGTGTACAAGGGGTAATAAAAAAGTATCAAGACTGTGTGCATAACTGTTAAACGGAGTGGCGGAATATAATGCCATTTGGTAGGTTGTGACCTTGGAACCTACTGCACATGTGCCTGCCGAGAGAAAGGTGTCGGTGCAGCGCCTTTTGTGCTGTGATCAGCTGTTTGGAGTCTAGTCTGATCTTAGAGATAAAAATTAGCGGTCACCACTCGACACGTGGCAACTGGATAAAACAATGTGGCCAGTAGTAAAAGTTGCTTTAGTCACTAAGCTCAAAAAATTGCCTTTCCACATGGACTGGTGGCCAAATTATTTTTTCATTACTAACTGAAGAATTTATTTGCATTTTTTAAAACTCTCCTTTTAATCATGTATTTTCTATCACACACCTCACATGTGGGGGAAAAACAGTTTTCCCCAAAGTAAATAAGTGGCTGTGACCTATTTATACAATGTAGATTCACTCTTCAAGGAAGGGGAAGGTTATTTTTCTCCCCATTTAAGTTATGGCTCAAAGATTGACACCTGGGGCACTGTAGATTCACAAACTGACTTCCTGTGCATTGTTGGTCTGAATGGAAGCAGTGTCCGTAGCCTGTCTGGTCAGCATCTTTGTATGCTGACACTTAGATAGGGATACAAGTTAAGTTGTTTAGGTTCCAATAAAGTATCTTCTGTATTTTGTTACAAAAAAATTCAACTTTCTGTCATGGTCTTCCGTTACCCATAGAGGTATTTCCTCTGCACAATGTGACCACAATACAGAATTCTAGCTCTGCCCCCTAATATGGAAAAAATGAAGTTACTAAGGATTGGGAAAACACATTTTAAGTGAAATTAAATATCGAAAATCGGTACTGCTTTGTTTATTCGGCCATGAAAATTTGTTTGACTCATTCCATCACGGGTGGAAAATAATCTGTCCGAAACGGCTTAGATTCCATCACAGACAGATTAAGTACCTATATTGAAATTTAATTTTGCTTTAAAAGTGGGGAATGGTGACAAAATGGCTGCTGTACTGACTGGTTTTGAAGAAGAGAAAGGAAAGCATTCACTTCAGAAAAAAATTCTTAGAAAATTCAAAGTCATGCTTTTTTTTTTTAATTTTATAGAAGATATTAAAAATTAGGAACATGATCATAAAAATATAAAAAAAATAAGAATATAATCAGAAATGAAAATGAGTGGGGGGATGCAGCTTGATCAGGAAAATTTCAAATTCTGAAAATTATGGAACATTCTCATATACCTGATAAACATGCTAAGGATTTTCATATTATATTTATGCATTCTATTATACACTGGATAATAGACAACATATTCTGCTAACTACTAAGCTGTTATATATTTATAAAATATATTTAGTCTAAATATATAAAACGGTGTATACAGCACGAAGTAGTCATAAGCAAGGTGGCCACTAGATTTTGACCATCTACTGGTCAAAATCTAGTGGCCACTTTGCTTGGAAAAATCACCAGTTTTATCTTTATCTTACTAGTGTGTTGCATTAATGATGTCTGGAAAGCTTTCTTGGGTCTTGGTGAGAAGGGGTCTTCCGCTGTGAGGACTGAGCTTTTGTTACCGCGTAATATCCGTAAACCCATGTTTTGCCGCCAGTGACAATCTTTTTCATGAAGTTGACATTGTTTGCCAATTCCAATAAGTCAATGGCTCGAGTTACATTTTGCTTATCTGAGAGGACTTTTGGAACAAATTTTGCAGACACACATCTCATCCCAAAATCTTCAGTGAGCATTGCTGGTACTGATCCAAAACTGCGGCCTAAGTTGCCAGCAAGTTATCTGATAGTTATTCTGCTATTTCCCCTCACAGCTGAACAAACTTCTTGGACCTTTCTTTCATTCCTGCTTGCTAAGGATGTTCCATGACGATCGTCACTTTGGACATATTCACGGCCATTTTTGAAATGTTTGTACCAGTCGTACACTAGTGCACGATTCATACAATCCTCACCATACACTCTCAGTAACTTGTTATAAGTTTATTTGCAAGAATCCCCAAGTTTCCAACAGAATTTGATGCAAACATGTTGCTCAACTTTCTTGTGCATCGTTAACGCGACACGCCGATCAGATTAGACTTCAAACAACTGCCCACAGCACAAAAAGCGCCGATGCGACAGTATTCTTTTTGCACGCACATGGGTGATAGATTTCGAGGTCACAGTCTCCCAAATGGGATTCAGCTCCGCCACTCTATTTAACTGTTATGCATGCAATCTTGACACTTTGATCACCCCTCATGTTATCCAGGATGAATGGGGTATGGGTGACATTCAAAGTGAGTATAAATACAGAGAAAAGCCAAAGTTACAGTTTTTGAACAAAGGAGTGTTAGTACTGAATGCAAGATCAGTCTAAATGTTATAGAAGTAGTCCAAGCAAAAATAAGTTTAATATGTAACCAGGAAGCATGTCTGACAGAGAAAACAGATTGGATTGTGGAATTATAATAGAAGGTAAATTAATTTGGCTTCGAAAATCAGAGCTGCTTTAAGAAGATTTCACAATGATTGTTACAATGGTCCTTAATGGCTGTGCATGAAAGTTTAATAAAGATCAGTTGCAGATGTGTAACTGTAAGGAAAATGTTAGCAGAGTGGGGAAAAAATATTCTGCAGTGAGAATTGTTAATATATAGCAATCAAGATATCTCTGGATTGCCTGTATTTATCATTCTTCACATAATATTAATCACATCAGAAAACTTGAAAATTACATCATCCTGGAGCAGGAATTGAACTTGCATCTCCCGATTTCCATTCAAGCATGCCACCCATTACACCACCTAGAACGATCAAGTCCCAAATATCTGAGTGTTAAGCATCAGAACATCATCTGAGTTTCACTAGTCAAAGCAAATTCTGTTTCCTCATAGCGTTAAGTAAATCACCAGTCTGTCAGGTAATTTCAGATGTGGATTCAATTCCCGCTCCAGGACGATGTAAATTTCAAGTTTTCTGATGTGATTAATGTTATGTGAAGAACAGTAAATACAGGTAATTCAGAGATGTTGACTACTGTACAAACAATTCTGACATGTCGCCTGGGCCACATTAAGGGAAAGGGGATCTTGAGGGGCTATAGCCTAGGGGTCCACCATTACCAAGGGCCCATACACTGCAAATAATACATAGCTTATATATTTATACATATACTACATACAGAGGTTCAAGTAAAATAGTTTTAGTTTTGTCTCGTATGATTTCCACTTGACAACAAACAGTGGCTAGAAGATGGACAGATTTCAAGGCAGTGACTCACTAAGGAACATTCCATGTTGATGTGTACAGAGGGGGCAGTGTAACAGTTTCAGCTTTTCACCACCATCCACCTACACCTCCCTGTTTGCATTTGGAATCATCAATGAGTGAAATCCACGGTGACTTCGCATTGCATAACAAAAAACATGCACCAAGGAAAGAATACAATGCTAAATTATTAAAAATTCCAAGACCAAAATCTAGGAATAAGCTTTTAACTCATGTTCTTGTGAGAACAGTGGAAAATACAGTAACTTTTTATGAAAACTGTGCAGGTACTCTATTAGTTTGAAGAATGCACTATGCATTAATTATCACAAGCATATTGCTAGTTTCATGTTTTAATGGACTTCAATAATGATTGTCCGTCATAAATTGATTGGGGGCCCACTTAGACGTCTTAGCCTTGGTAGCCCACAGCGATGTCTTAGCCTAGGAGGTAGGAGCCCCACTAAGGCATGATTCATATGTTTTTTCAATCACAGAATTCCAGGACTTTTTAATTTTTTTCCAGGATATATGATCCAAATGCTATTACTTAAATATAGTGAAAATTGTTCAACCTGTAACCTACAACAAACAACTTCCTACATGCTTGGGCAAATTTAATACAGAATGTTAAAAATGATGTCCACTGCAGCTAAAAAGAAACTTAGAATGTGTTTCTGGAACGTGGAAAGAGCGATGTAGTTATTTATTTACTGATGCCACGTATTTAGAGGATTTTCACCTTGGATCTCACCCTTTGGATTTAACTGCTATAATATATATAGCCAGTGCTGTTTATACCCACCAGATGGAGACGTCTCAGTAGCTGAGCCCATCTTACGGATTTATGATGTCAGAAGCTGACTTAAAAATACACATAGCACCGTGGATTGTTGGCCACCGTGGTGTAAAGCTAACGCGCTCGGCTAGATATCGAGAGATCCGTGGTTTCAATTCCCCAGCGGCGGCTGAAACAATTTTTCGGTTGCTATGTGTTTCTGGAATGTGGAAAGAGCGATGTATGTATTTATTTACTGAAGCCACGTATTTGGAGGATTTTCATCACAGATAAATACTGAATTACCGAAACTGTCACTGAAAATGTAACGAGGTTTAATTTCTACCAAACTTTTATATACAATATATTACACTGATTTTGAGAAAAATTTATTTTTCTACTTTGGCTTTAGTTTAATTATTGAAGCAAATTATAGAATAAAAAACACACAAAACTAAAAAATATGTAGGTATGTGGCATTATTCTTGAAATGCTTTCGTATACCACACAATCAATATATAAAATACTATTTATATTTAATTATTTTGAAAAAAATAATGCTTACATTGGAAATTTAAGGATAAGAAAAGGTGAAATATTTGGAACTTTTTCAAACAACTATAGGGATTGTTATTTCTTAAACAAATATTCATGAGAGCAAGTATTTGGGTTACATTTTACTTAGGGAAGGAATTTTTGTAGCTATGATTTAAATTTGTACTCACCAGCAAACAAAGTATGCATAAAAATTTCCAACATGAAATGAAAGAGAATAATGGGAGAACCCTAAATCCAAGAGCTGTGTACAACTGCATTCATTAGTGATCAAGGCAATTTAACTGGGCAAGATTAGAAAACTAATTATAAAAGATGGAAAGTGATTACTTAGCTCAGAAAATGTTAAGAAACAACTAGATTTAACATGATAATTAACACAGCAATCAGACATCGCTGAACTGACTGTAATTACTGTTTCACATATTTACCATGTATTATGAGAAGAATATATCTTCAACTCTGACTAAGTTTATGATATTAGAAAGCAATCTGATTTCATGGCAAATTTGTTCATTTATCAAGCATTCATGAGCGAATTTCAGTGAAGATCAAAATACGCCCCCAAAAATAAAAAATATCAGCTACTTACTTCCACCAGTGGCTTTTTTAAAAAGTATGACATTACGAAAATTAACAAACGGCACACAAAAAGTTTCTCATAGTAGCAGGAAGGGATCAGAGACAAAAAGTTTTTCAAATCAAACAGTGAAAAGAAGAGATATAGAAGGGAACGTGATATAACTCTATGTCTTTTAGTGGAAGAATTTTGCATAATGGAAAAGTTGAAAACAGGCAAAAAGTATTTTTCATGGCAAAAGCTAGGCTAAAAAAAAAAAGAACTTTTCAAATGCATCTCCCGGAAGCAGTGATAGCAAGAAAAACGTTTTGACCTTTACAACTCTTAGGGGAAAGTTGTACATTATTTGAACAGGATCTTCTTATTGTAGCAAAAATCTTATTCACTCCCTATATTTATTATAGCAAAAATGGCATACAGTAAAAAAAGAAATTTCTCAATAGGTTTTTTAGAAGCAAAGATACAGCTGCAAATGAAAGTACACAAACACCACCTAGCAGCAGAATTGTGAACCACAAACCTCCTCAAATACAAACCTAAACTGTTCCATGAGGAAAATGGTATCGGGTATTAAAAGAATTTTTTTATTGGGCATTTAGAAGTACAGATATTGAGAAAAATAGATTAAATATTTGCGCCCCCTAGCGGCGGGAAGAAAATGCACACAAAGAGTTTTCATAGTTAGTAGCATCTGATAGAAAAAAATATTTTTAAATCAGGTTTTTAGTCCTGCAGATATTGCTGTAAACTGAAACGTGAACTTATGCCCTCTAGTGGCACACTTGTGCGTTAAGAAAAATTTGAAATTATATGAGAAACATTTTGCACAGAAAATGTTCTCCAACAAACAATTTTTTTTTTTAAATCAGACTCCTAGAAACAGAGATATCGACAAAAATAAGATGTATGTGTGTGCTCCCTGGTGGAAAAACTATGCGCTATTTTAAGAAGGGGGTATTCTCAAAAGGTTTTCCGAGGTGAACGATATCGGTTCACGGAAGAATTTTTTCAATTGAGTTTCCAGCCCAGATTTTGTTGCAAATACATCAGAAGCAAAACTATGCCCCTTAGTGGTCAAACCATTCTTTACCAAAAATGAGAAATTATATGCAAAACATTTCCCCTCAAAAGCAGTATCTAGCGCAAGAAGAATTTTTCAAATTGGACTTTTAGACGTGGAGATATCGGGAAAATTGTGATTTACCTTTACAGTTTCTAGCAGAAAATTTATGCATTATTTGAAAAAGGGATCCTGTAACTAAAATAGTCTTCGCTATATGCGTTATCAAAAGGAAACATAATGTTTTCAATCGGATGTTTAGAAGCAAATATATGAAATAAAATGCATTTTAAATTCGATACAATCTCTTTTTGTGCCCTCTTGCAGCAAAGTTGTGCATCGTAAAAAAACTGGAACACATGGATCATCATTCTCACATTTTAAGCTTCCCAATACAAAAAGAATTTTACAAATTGAATTTGCAGAGATATAGCCTCCCCTGCCTGACCGACATAGTGATAATATAAGCACGATGCAAAGGATACTAATAATGCAGCTTCAGTCCAAGAAATCCAACAGCATCCCCTCACCCCCACCCCCACATTTTTCAAGGGTGGGGTGGAAAATTTGTCAGAACAAGTTATATCAGTACAAAAATTAGCAACCCCAAAACATTGTGCAGGGACAAAAAGACAGGAATGGATAAAATTCCAGGACATGTAACAGAATTTTAGGACATTTCCAGGACAACATGGAATTCCAGGACTTTTCCAGGATTTCCAGGATGCGTACGAATCATGCTAAGATCTTCATCTGGTGCTGCATATCTCTATGTATTGTGAGAAGAATATTTCTTCCACAGAACTTATTCTGTAGTGGTTTGGCTATGTGCAGAGTAGTAAAAAAATAAAATGTATCTGCATACACAACCACTGAAACAGAAACTTGCTTCAAACCTGAGAAGTGTGAGCCACAATAACAACAGAATAAAATAATTTTAAGAAAAATTAATAAAACAATAAATAATTATTAGAACATCACAGATTTCAATGAGGACAAAATAAGTACAACTTTAAAATTTTGAATGAGCAGCAATGTGTATGAAATGGATCTTTATGGCAAAATATTAAAATATTGGACTGCAAAACCTCATAAAAACATGAGACTAACTAAAGTTTTTATATCTAGAAAAATAGTTCCATCAATGAACCTTCAAAAATTACAAATAGCATTTTCAATGACTTAATCCAAAAATAGTAGGCTTACAATAGTTCCATCAGTGAACCTTCAAAAACTACAAATAGCATTTTTAATGACTTAATCCAAAAATAGTAGACTTACAAAATACATAAGGAAAATATTTTAATTTAATAACTGGCAACTAGTTGCAAGAGGAACCTGGCAATAAAATTTATACTCTTTCCATGTAACCAAAACTTTTGATACATTTCCTATACATCGAGAACAGGCCTTGATAAAATCTAAAAGGCCAGAAACGTCTGTAAAACAAAATAACTCAGAAAATCTCAAAATAATTGAAAGTTCAAGTTAAAATACAGTCAAGTATATTAATCTGAGTAAAGCCTTAAGTGTTTTAATTGCTGTAAATAACATTTTATTAATTTTTATTTGTTTTAATTTGCATGCCAAAACTATCTGCAAAATTTGCTAATAATTTGGAATCCGCCGACCACTACATTCTGCTACTTTGGTTATGTGGAAAGAATGTGTGATGAGGTACTAACAAGAAAATATTCAGCTCAAGTGGCAGGAGAGAAAGGTACAGGAAGGAAGTGGAAATCATACAAAAACTAAATGCCCAAAACAGAAACAGGTAATTAGTATGAACTGTAGGACTTGTGTGATGGATGTCAATGAAGCTAGAGTTGTCTTTGAAGATTGTTGTAAATGGAAACACTTGATAAATCAACAGTTTACAAGCAAAACCTAACACCATTAATAGTAACCTTGATTTGGTAGATGGTCTTGCTTTGAGAAAGTGACCTTGGAATCTTAGAGAACAACTTAGTGATATGCATGTACTTTCTGCTAATAATTCAATCCAGCTGGCCTTCTGATTATCAACGCTTCATGTGGCTCCTTGTATTTCATGGGATTTTTTAAAATTGAAACTCTAAGTTGCCAGAAACACTCATTTGTTGAGACTTTTCCATTACTGATTACTTGGGAATATAATGTGGTGGTTTTCCCTTGCTTTCCACATCGCAGTGATGCAACCTTCTGGTCCACTGGGCCTAGCTTACATCTCACTGGACAGGAGCCAATCGAACATGTCTTTAGTCTCCAGCCCATTCTGTAAGTGCTGCTTCGTACTTACAGGATTTGATTTCAGAGTTATTCATCTCCTAGGTAATCTCTCATAGTCTGACTTCTACCCCCGAAGATCTGTCTGACATGGGTGTCTTTGCTGGTAGTCAAACTACTGCCTGCATAGCTCTCGGGGTTGTCAAAACGAAATTAGAATGAGACTGGGGATAGCAAAAATGGCTTTTAGAGAGAATCAAAGACTACTGACAGCCAAAAATATAGATCTAAAACTGAGGAAGAGAATTTTAAAGACATATGTTTAGCCAGTAGCTCTCTACGGTTCTGAGACATGGACATTGACCAAGCGGGAAGTGAAAAGGCTGAAGGCATTTGAGATTGGAGCTATAGAAGAATGGAGAGAATAAGCTGGCTTAATAGAAAGACTAATGAGAAGGTCCTGGATAGAGTGAGAGAACCCAAGAATCTGATCAACATGCTAAAAAAAGAAGAATGTTACGGATGGATCAACATGTTAAAAAGAAGAATAATATTATATTGGGACACACATTGCACCATGGAGGCCCAATTCTGAAAGTTTTGGAAGGGAAAATTCAAGGCAAGAGAGGAAGAGGATGGCCAAGAAATAGTTTTGTAGCACAATTACTCCAACACACCAATACCAGGACATACTATGACTTGAAGAGAATGGCAGAGAATAGAAAGGAATGGAGAGACAGAGTACATCTACTGAACAACCAGTCCTTGGACTGAGTAACCAAAAAGAATAAGTTGCAATTTTGTAAAAAAAAAAAAAAAAAAAATGTTTTAGAAAAATGACATATTGAATAATAAATTTTATTGCTAATTATTTTGCCCCGTTAATGGAATTACTCCATGCACTGATAATTTTTGCACATTTTGCACGAATTTTCGTTTGAATTGGAATGCTAACAAATAACAATTTTGTAAAGAAAAATAAGATTTGTTTTATAGAAATGAAATGTTGAATAAAAAATAATATAATTATTTATTGTTAGTTTTATTGTCCTGTTAATGGAACTACTAGATGCGCTAATAACTGGAAGACTAGCCTTCAGTCCCATATGAATAGAGTATTCAAATCCTTTTCAGGGATTAATGAAAGTAATCTCGTAAACGAAATGGAAGAAATGATTCATAAACATTATAATATTCCATTCAGGAAAAAAGAATTGACCATCTGAGCAATAAATGTTTTCAGTTTGCCTTTTGTGAAGCTGAAAATTTGCGTTCTGCACCTGATGTATCATTTTATGTTTGAAATATGTTCTGTTTGGAAAAAAAAAATTCCAAATCTTAAGATTTTTTCTTTTTCAATGTTTCATTGTTGTTGTTTTTTGGACAGGGGGTGGTGGTGAAGGTAATTTCTTTGACCTACAATGGGTGTGTGCATGCTGATGTAAACAACATGTGATGCACGACACTACTTGAAAGTGCTGAGACTGGGAAGTCCACCATAAGGTCCTATACAGCCATCAAGAGAGGTATAATTCTGTGTATCAGATGGCCTATATTATAATTCATATGTTTTGGATATTTAGTGCAGCATGCTTCTTGGGTTCAATAACATGAAATGTTATTTGAAATGACACCCTGGTGGTCAGAGGTGCAGGTTTCTGATTAATCGTCCAAGCTTGATTTTTTGTTTTTTATTGAAGGTTTAACGACCACCGTGAGCAACTCAATGGGCTATAAGCTGTCGCCCATCCCTAATTTAGGGCCACTGGTTCTAGGGAAGGGAGAAAACCAGTGCCATAAGGCAAACACAACATCCATGCCTCACCGGAATCTGAACCTGGATCCTTCTCAGACAAATGGTCATAAGCCAGTGCTCAGACCACTGCGCCACCAGGGTGGCCAAGCTTGAATTTGGTTTGAGTCCCAGAGGAGGCATGGGAATGTGTTCGTCTAAAGGCACTTGCACTCTTCCCTGGAATATTACTCCACATTTAACATGGGCGACTGTTATAGCGTTCAGAGTTGCTCATAATGGTTACCCCCCTCCTAAAAGGCCATTAAATTTAAGCATGACTTTCAAAAACAAGATTTACAAAACTGAGCAACCACTACAGCAATAATAAAAATGGGTCACAAAACTGCCAAAAGGAATCATCTGTGAACCAAAAAATAGGGTAGAGCAGTGAATTAGCACTTTTATTTTGTTACAGACACACACAGTGCTATGATTGTACAGTGGAACTTTGCAGAAGCATTTTTTCCAAGTGCACATATGGTTTTGCTCTGATCATGCTTTTTTCCTGAAAATTCTCCTTTGCAGGATCCACGATATTTCATTTTTCTTAGCTTGTATCATCTTTTCCCTACTCTGTCATTAATGCAGTGCTGATAATGCACTACTACCTAGTGTTATCAAACATTATAATCTTAGTGGCTTTCACAAAAACAAAATATGAAAAAAGGGAAGGAAAGTATAAAATGCCATGGTCCCAAACCGACAGAAACATGCTTACACTCGACCCTGCCAGACTATAACAAATTTTTTATGCATTTTATATCTTCCAACATTTGTGGTAATAAAGCTATATAAAATTGACATTGTATAAGTGACACTTAATGTTTGAGGTTTACCCTCGTTGGCAGATATCGATCTCATGATTATACTTATCACACAGAATATTATGCCCCCGTTACTATGCGACAGCATAACTTCAGTTTCTCATAATAGCTGCTTGCCCGCGCTATTGTCATACGCAAACTGAATACGAGATCGCATACGGCAGCAATATTATGCTCCGAACCAACTCCACATCGAATACAAACATTCATATTTGTGGTTTATCCACATTCAAGAAATGTAAGACACTGGGAAACTTAACTCACATAGATTCCGGCAGCATAAAGCTATACTGATTTGGAAAGGTCAAAGGGCTGATTAACTCTCGACCAAATAAATTAAACATGTCTTAATTTGATTTATCACAAAATTTAGTTGGAAATAACACTGCAAGTGTATGGCTCTGAAGTTCCTAAAAATAAGGAAAAATCACATTCATTCTGATGAGCTGGAAACCTCAGATTTCAAAATATTAAGTTTTGGGTACTTTAAAAAGCCTCCACAACTAAATCGTTATAATGCAAACAGCATTTTTGAATCGGCTGACAAACAAAAGATATCTTACCGTGCCTCTGAAAGAACTATATCATCAAGCACATCATTAAAATCCTTCTCCATCGCTACCAAACATCGAAGAAAACGGAACAAATCCGGACTTGAAATGAAAATGAAAGGATTAGAGATGAGCGTTATTTCACTACCTGTGATTTGATCACGGTTACCGACAAAGGATACGAACGGTAGCAACGACAACTTTCGGTAAGGAAGGGTAAACAGGAAGTGCGACAAAGCAAGAAAAACAAAAATTTGCTTTTTCGCCCGTTATTGTCACTTGTCTCCAGAGGGCGCGACGAACGCGTGGGACGACGATTTGACACAACCTATGCTTTCTTATGGGAGTAAGCGGCAGAAACATTCGTATTTTACAAATGCTATTTTGCTTGGAATTAAGAAAGCAATAACCTGGAACGCTTTGCAAGCATGCACTTTTGTGCCTACCGCATGGAATTCGTCAAATAAGCGTTATATATATTTTTTGGCCACAGAGTGAGTACTCTAACCTAAAGATTTCTGAGCAGACGATGCTGAGTTTCTTACTGAGGCAATTGGCAATCTCAGCGGTCCGCTCACCCTCTAGCGGCAAAAGGAAGAACTACTGTAGTACGGGTAACGTTTTTGGCTCAATGCTTGGCTGTTGGTAGATCGCTCATTACGTTCAGTTGTCGTAGTTTGGTGTATTTTTGCATTCATTCTGGAATTAGAGAGTTGTATAATGGAGAATTCCGTGAAGAAGAACAAATCATATTGTTGTGTCCCGCAATGTCGTTCCCAAGGTTTCGGCTATGTTTTTCACAAATTAGTATAAACGTTTGTGCCTTGCATTTGAAATCCTTCCAGTGAAATGCTACTAACCTAGTAACGTCTTTGAATGAATAATAAACAAGGCAGCATGTTTTTATTGCATAGTACTAATTAAAAAATCCGCATTTCTACATAATCTTGAAAACAAATAATTGCTGTTATCTATATAAATTTAAACTTCATTATGGAACAAGATTTGCAATGCTCTGTCAACAGTCATCGGTTCAAAAACGCAGAACCCAATGATGATCAACAATTACCAATTCCCACACACTTTTAGGAACAGAATGTTAAAAATTTACAAATTTTATTGTTGACAGTATTGAAAATGGGTCCTGGGAAACGTCAAGTGAAACGAAATGTCAGCTTTTAATAGTAATCCGGATTAGAACACTCCTGTCTGTATTACTATATCACTTGCCTGAAAATGTAAAAATAAAAATTACCTGTTACAGTAAAGCATTACTGCTACACAGTGCTTACACGTTCCACTTCTGCCCGCTTTACAAGAGCACTCAAATGACTTTATAGAAATTTCACTGTTACTTGTATCTAAAACACCGTTGATGGAGTGAGGCGACGACGTTATTGCCGTGGACTGAATGCAGTGCGAAACTATGAGAATTTCTCTTCCATCTTCCTTCTTAATTCCACAAGAAATTATATGGCCTACATTAACAATCACTTCCCCTTCTTTAATGCATCTTGAATATTTGGAAGCGTCCACAAATTTCATTATTTCAAGGATTGAAAGCGACAAACCAGCCATTCTAAAATTCGACTTTATGGAAACACATGCGACGTTACCCGTACTAGAGAAGTTTGTTTGCGTTTGCGCAGTGCCCCCTATAGTTCGTTGAGGTTCCCAATAGAGAGTTGATCCTTATCGTGAAACAAATTGTTCTTCTTGTAAAATGAAATGGTGCTGTACATTCGAAGGATCAATTTTAAAATGGAATATCAGTTTTTGCGTAAGTCATTGGAGCATCGTTAACGGAAACTGCTGTTTTTGAAAACTTACCGAAATTTTCGCAAAAAGTAATTTTGATTCATCTTCAGCTCGAGAAATCATTCACTATTGATGTTTTCATTTAGTAATAAATAATATATCTTAAACATTTGTTTTATTTTTGTACCTAATCATGCTTGTGAGGATCTCTGCGAACGAGAGGTCTCTTTAAATACTTAAATATGATTTTTGTGTCTTTTTCGTGTGTATATGTATGTGTTCAAGTGACAGCCGTGTAAGATATCTTGTACGAGAACGGACAATTTATGCTTGCAAACTCACTGCTGGACATTTTAGGGACATTGGTCCTCTACGACGCCATTTTGCTCGAACTCGTAAGAGAGTCGTTAGTTGTCAAGTGCATGGTGATATTCGGTACCCCCTCTTACATAGTCGGAGGCGGAACTTAAAGAACATTCGTTACGAGGTGTCAACAATGCAACCACCGAAAACGTTGGGGGGTTCGCGGAGGAAGGGAGACGAGGAAGACGAGGAAGACATTAGAGATTCGAAGCGCGAGGAGAATGAGATGTCACGGTGATACAACATAATGTTTTTTCGTTGTATGGGATATAACATATAAAGCATGTAAATAATGAACAGTTATATATATATGTATATATTCTATTAAGAAGAGACCTAAGCAAAAAAAAAAAAACATTTTTGACTCATACCAAGTACAACATAGAAAAAGTTATGTATTTACCGGTGTGAGTAAAAAGAGAAAAAAATAAAAATAAAACAAAACAACTGAATGTGGAAAGTGTCGAGAATACTGAGCCTTGGCTTTATCAAGGACCAGCAAAAACTCTGCATTTTCTCACTTCCACAAAGACCTAGTTGGAAATGGGTTTCTGCAAAGCCATAGATGCAAGTAATAAGCCCACCAAAAATCGTTTTAAAAAATATATATATGTCATGACCTCCGCAGAGTTGTATGACCTAGCTCTAGTTAACAATTTAGCTTGCATCCATAACTTCCATGGCCCGACCCATGCTCTTCATCTGTTACTATTAAACAGAGAGAAGAAGATTAAAGAGAACTCAAGTTGTGAGAGTGACATAATAATTAGAAATAATTTTCAGCTATAACGAAATGCCAAGTTCGCCTGAGAGAGAATTAAAACCTGAATAGCAATGCAAAAGAATTCCAAATTTTTACATTGCAATTAAAAAAGGAAATATTAATTATTTAAAACTCAGATTTTTGAAAGAAAACTTGATTCTAAAACCCCCTACTCCACAACTTCTGACAACACAAAAACGAGAATAAATTAAAGACAATAATTAACTAAAGAAAAGCTTTGTGAAAGTTATATGACATAAACAATTAGTTGCAATATGTACAAAGTATTTCAGCAGTGCTTTAAGTGCATAATTAAGTAGTTATTAAGAACTTAACTACTTTGAAAATACAGCGCAAAGTACAAGAACTATGAAAGGCCAGCTGCTTGGCCTAAGTTTCCTAAAAAACGCGCAAAGTTACCAAGAAACGAAAAAGTTAAAATCCGCAAAAAAGTTAACAGACTTGCCAGTGCCTAAATGCTAAAACGCAAAAAATAACAGAGAAAAAAATACTGGAAGTACAAACATTGAACTTGGAAAACCTAAAACCCAAAGACAATGAAGAGAGCTTACCTCTTATGCAGCTGAACTTTCTCCACACAAGAGGAAACATGGCCGTCCTTTACCCCAAAATTCCAACAGACTCCTCTGCCACTCCCTAGCCGCTGGGGGGCAGTGTGGGTGGGGCTGAAGGCCACCACACACTGAAAGAATCCAACTCGCGGAGATTTTAACAAGAGAAAAAAATATATATACATAAGACTGTGGACCTGTATGATCAGAAAGAGCAGAATTAACTCTCCAGAATACATGAGAAATATTATAAAATACACCGGTAGTGTATTTAATAATCTTTGCATGTATTTAATCACCTTAGTGAGCTTCTATATATTATTCAGAATCCTATTAATTTTGATGTTAGTTTTACTATTTTTAGTATAGCTATTCTAGTGAGTGAATAACTAGTTATCTTTTTTATTTGTTTTTATTTTCTTTTATAAACAGATTTTTAAGCTTTTTTTGTGATTTTGTTTATATTATTTAATTTTTTATTTTAATAGGACCTTCATATCCATAGCACTAAGGTTCCATTTAGTAGTTAATAGGCATCCTCTAGCCAACTTCCAAACGGCTTTCATTGGTCAGAATCATATTATTAACTGTGTAGAAAATTAAAGCAGATCTGCCAACCTTACTCTATTATTCAGAATAATTTTTCTTAAAGTTTTTTTGATGAAAGAAGAAGGAATTTCTTTCTCTAGAAAACTTTCTAATAGTATATTAATGTGGTAATTGAAGTCCAAATTGTTGCTGCAAATTCTTGAAATTCTTAGGACCTGAGAAATTAGTACATTCTCAATTACTTTGGTTGATATGTTATTATTCCAGTGTAGATATTTAATTACTTTGAAAGGAAAATTAACTCTTTTATCAAAGAGGCTAATAGATGGGTTACCTCTGTTAAGCTTAATGCTTAAGTCTAGGAACTCAAGTTCCTGATTACTGTGGTTGGTTTTACATAGGTTAAGAGAGCTAGGATAGATATTATCAAAATCACTCTCTATAACTTCTGAATTATTGATACACAACAGATCATCAATATATCTAAATGTGTAAAGGTAGTTATCGGAGCAGGTGGAGTGATTTTGAATGAATTTATATTCCTTAAAGAACAGGAATAGATTTGCTATACTCGTGGAGGTTGATGTTCCCATTGGTATACCGTTCACTTGCTTATAGAGAGTATTATTAAATAAGATATGGTTATTTTTTATGCAGCAATTGAGATAAGAGTTCCAGGCTCCTACATTAACAAATTGGTTAAGTTTAAATTCTGCATACAGCTCTTTAAAGGTAGTGATTATATCTGATAGAGGCAGATTAGTATATAGGTTCTCAAAATCATAACTATTAATATCTAAGGGACTTACTTTGAGTATAGTGGAAATTACATCTGCATTATTATTAATTATCCAAAAATCTCTGTACTTCAAATTAGTACAGTTTCTAATGTGTTTCAAAACCTTCTTCAAGATATCTTCAAAAGCAAGATCTATTTTCTTTTTATGACTCCTTACTCCACTAGCTATGAACCTGAACTTCACTGGATCTTTATGAAACTTAACCGTTGCAAAAAGAAATGGAAATTCAGGCTCATATCTTCTTGTTTGTGGAATTTTAAGTTTCTTGAAGAATGCCTTAAACCGATTTTCTAACTGCTTGGTGAAATAACTTACGGGCTCGTAGGTTACTCTATTATTAAGTTCCATAGTTAACAATTCAAAATAGAACTTCTTACAGATAATTGCAAAATTATTGCTAGCTTTATCCGTAGTGGTAAAAATAAATAGGTCTTGTAGTTTGGAGAGTGACCTTTTAGCATCTCCAGAGAAAAAGAGATTTCTATCGAAACAAAAGTCCAGACCTGCCAACTCACCAGTGAAGCTATTGATTACATTATATTTCCATTCTGCGAAGGCCTCAATAGACTGATTGTATGTTAAACTGGTTTTTACAATGTACCTATTAACATCTTGAGTGAAGCTCTCAAGAATTCTCTCTTTGGAAATTGGGAAGGAAGGTCTAAATTTAGAACCATACTCTAATAAATTCCTAAGCTTGTCATTTTCAATAAAACTCAAGTTTCCAATGATAACATGGTTGTAATTCTTATCATAGTGAACTGTTTCTTTATGTTCATCACAAGAACATGTAGTAACTACAGGAATGTAACTCGAAGAATTAAGTTTGTAGTTTTTAACCATTGACCCTAAGGTCTTAGCAGATTTAAAACTTACAATAGACTGGTGTCTGTGGATGGGAAAAAAATTGCATTATTGTAGAACAGCTTCCTAACATTGAGATGATCATAGGTTTTACTTAGAAACCTGATGGTTACATAATTACTGGAAAATTCTTTAAGAGAAATTTTATCTTTAAGAATATGCTTAAGAATGTCTAGAACCAAAGCAAAAACATGCTTATCAACATGGTCAGCAGTTTCTTTCCAGAATTTGAAAAAACTTTTAAGGACAGAGTGCTTGAAGGACTTAAGTATTTTGTAAGTATTTTTAACAAAATTAGTGCCAGTTTTAAAGCTTTCCAGAGTTATTTGAAAGTTAGCAAAATCAACCTTGCTTGATGTGCGAAATAACCTCTGTCCTCTATTACCTCTAGTGCATCTCTTGTTATTAACAAGAAAGAAGAGTTCACGTATAGAAAATTTATGCTGATTAGGCTTATTGTCAGAAAGAGTGGAATTAAGACCATAGGGATAAAGAGACTGATGCTGCAAAATTTCAAGGGATTCAGTTTCAAGCCTAGCATAGAGGTCAGGGATAATATGCAGTACCTCTATTTTCACTTTGTCAAAACCATGAGTATGGAAATGCTCTAATTCAAAGGTAGAGTACTGGTTAGCATTTGTGGAGGGGTTCACTCCAGAATGAGAGAACTTATTAACCAGAGACCTGTGACCATTTATCCTAAGATGAAGAGGATTTTTGCTTTGGCCAATATAGTTAAGGTTGCAGACAGTACAGGTGAGCTTATAGATTGTATTGTAGGCTTTGCAAAACTTGTTGGAGCAATTATCCGCAACAGAAGAATACAGGTTAGGATCTGCAGATTTACATGTCAAACAACGTTTGTCATTTCATAACTTTAGATTACCTTTGCCAGCGAGTTCATACACTATGGGAAAGGGTGCTAGCCTAACCGAGCGGGAGGACTTAAAATATCTGAGCTGACCTCCAATCCTTTCATCGTCCTTAGAACTCCACTTGGGCTTTTTTTCTCTGTTATTTTTTGCTTTTTAGCACTTAGGCACTGGCAAGTCTGTTAACTTTTTTGCGGATTTTAACTCTTTCTTTTCTTGGTAACTTTGCGCGTTTTTTAGGAAACTTAGGCCAAGCAGCTGGCCTTTCATAGTTCTTGTACTTTGCGCTGTGTTTTCAAAGTAGTTAAGTTCTTAATAACTACTTAATTATGCACTTTAAGCACTTCTGAAATACTTTGTACATATTGCAACTAATTGTTTATGTCATATAACCTTCACAAAGCATTTCTTTAGTTAATTATTGTCTTTAATTTATTCTCGTTTTTGTGTTGTCAGAAGTTGTGGAGTAGGGGGTTTTAGAATCAAGTTTTCTTTCAAGAATCTGAGTTTTAAATAATTAATATTTCCTTTTTTAATTGCAATGTAAGAATTTGGAAAACTTTTGCATTGCTATTCAGGTTTAAATTCTCTCTCAGGCGAACTTGGCATTTCGTTATTGCTGAACATTATTTCTAATTATTATGTCACTCTCACAACTTGAGTTTTCTTTAATCTTCTTCTTTCTGTTTAATCGTAACAGATGAAGAGCATGGGTCGGGCCAGAAAAGTTATGGATGCAAGCTAAATTGTTAACTAGAGCTAGGTCATACAACTCTGCGGAGGTCATGACTTATATATATATATATATTTTTAAATTTTTGGTGGGCTAATTACGTGCATCTATGGCGTTGCAGAAACCCATTTTCAACTAGGTTTTTGTGGAAGTGAGAAAATGCAGAGTTTTTGCTGGTCCTTGATAAAGCCAAGGCTCAGTATTCTCGACACTTTCCACATTCAGTTGTTTTATTTTATTTTTATTTTTTCTCTTTTTACTCACACCGGTAGATACATAACTTTTTCTATGTTGTACTTTGTATGAGTCAAAAATATATATATATATTTTTTTTTTGCTTAGGTCTCTTCTTAATGGAATGTGAATTCTGAATTTTCATAACTGCTGCATTGCGCGTTTTGATCTTCAGGTTATTTTGCAACTTTCGTTTTAAATTCAAAGTTTTTCCTTTGTTTTCAGCTTTGCTCTGCAGTATATATGTATATATATATATATATCTTGAATAAATATTCGGATTTCTTAGAAAATGGATTCCTGAACTGAAGGTATTTTCCTTAAGGCCGTACTTTGTAAAGGACGAAACGAGCCAAACGGGCCTGGGAACCACAGGCTTGCTAAAACATGTCACAATGCTAATGAATAAGGCGCTCCCTCCATCTGTGTTGGCGATAACGGCAGAGAAAGTGCATCGCGGCAAAATCGCTGCTTTTTCTCGGCAGAGATTTCCCCGATCTGCGTGCATATAGTACGATAAACATATTTGATACCAAGGGATAAAATTTGTGATCCTACATTTAAACAACGGTTAATGTTCTTAACGTAAAATTTTTCCACATTGTAAGCTGTAGAAAAATGTATCACATCCTGATGCTCGGTGCCATTTTTCCAACTCTGTTGGTGTTACATATTAAATCTTAATAAGAGACACGAACTTACTTTTAAGCAGTAATGAACTCCACTCGATTACATAAACTTTTATTTCCGAACAACAATAATTCGTCCGCCTCATAACAACTCCACCACTACCATACATATCTCCTTGCAGCAACCCCCAACGTCCCTAGTAATTCTTTATTATGTTACAATTAGGTCAATAAAGGTTGATACAAGTTCTTTATATGCTGCATAAACTGTCCGATAACCTATAGTTCGGTAGAAAAGAATTTCGCCCATACCTAAAAACGAACTGAACAGATTCTAGTCAGACATTTAGCTACACTATAAATTTATCTCCCGTTAAGTAAAAACAGAATTGACGTACTTTACCTTCTGTATAGAAACTTCAAACTTTCTGTAACTCCATACAGTATAATTACACAAAGTAATAAATAAAAAATAATCAAGATAAATACCGATTGTTCACTGATTAATTCATGAACACCATATAATCCTATGATGGTTAGCGTGAACGATCGGCCCGCAACTCCTGAACGCTCCCTGGTAAGCTGTGACATTGACAGTCCGTTTTTCAGATTGTTGACGGCATGGAGAGTCGTATCACCTGACTTATCATACACCGTGCTGAGAGCAGAGTGAAAATCAATCAATATAGTCATTCAATGTAGAACTTTTTTATTATTGGAGGTTTAACGATCACCGTGAGCAACTCAATGGGCTATAGGCTGTCTTCCGTCCCTAATTCAGGACTACTGGTTCCAGGGAAGGGTGAGAACCAGTGCCGTAAGACAAACACAACATCCATGCCTCACCGGTATTCGAACCCGGACCCCATCGGATGAATGATCAAAAGCCATCTCTTAAACCAGTGGTTCCCAAACTTTTTCGATTCTCGGCGCCCTTGCTGAATCCAGGTTTTCCCAAGGCGCCCAATGTCAAATTCTGACAAGTGCATTTTGCTTATGTCAAATTCTAACAACTGCACTTAGTTAAAAGTAAATAAAACACGTATTGAATATCACAAAAAGAATGTAATTGAAAAATTCCACTAATTATAATTAGTGGGATGGATGAGCCTGTTGATCACCGCACATTTTCTCAAATCTTGGAATGAAACTGGACACAGCCACCCTCATGTCTTTCTCCACATTGATTTTTGCGCGATACTCATACTTTTTATCACAGCGACCGCCGAAACTCAGCTCCTCAGAAATGAGCAGTCGCGAATGGAATTAAAATTCCCTGAGCTTTACCACTCAGAAGGGAATATTCATCTTTTACTGATATCCCAAATTCAGGTAACTCGATGCTGCTAAATTTGTTTTCAACGTTTTCTCGCAATACGACTCAATAGGATTCTCTTCTTCTGCAGCAGTAAATTTAGATGAAACGGTGGTATGAAATGGATCTTAAACCCATACAAATTTATCGATATTTTAATTTTGAGAATATTTCTCAAACCAGGTGATAAGCTGCGGTAAGTGTTCTCCAAAAATGTATTTTTGCCTCAAGAGAAATCAACTCCATTGGAAACCAAAAACTGTCGCAACAAGGGGAAACATTCTTTACTCCTTTTTCTTCTCTTTTTTTCTTTTCTTCACTTCTTTTTCTTTTCCATAGTTTTAGTTTTTCTTATAAAAGCTGAAATTTTCTCAATCGACTTTAAAAGGTGCATGTTGCTTCCTTGCTTTGAGAGATTCAGAGCTTTCAGGTTTTAAAACATATCACATAAGTATGCTGGTTTTACTAAAAAATCTTCATTCACAAAATTTTTGGTATAATTGTAATTATATTGAAAATTTTGTGAATGTGGTCTTTCACTTTAAGAAAAATATAAATTTCCTGTGGCAGTTCAAACGTACGAGACAAAACACTACCACGGGAGAGCCATCGCCAAGTGCTGTAGTACAACAAAGACGTGTGCTCGGATCTCATATCCTCACATAGATTTTCGAAAAACCTTGCCTTCAACGTCTGAGTTTTTATGAAATTTACTACATTCATTACATATTCCAAGACCTGGCTCAATGTAGGACTCAGATATTTTGACGTGAGTGCTTCCCTGTGAATAACGCAATAGGTCCAGAGGGCATCAGGGGCTTTGCTTCTAGTAAGTGCCTGAAATCCTCCATAACAACCGGACATAGAATGAGCACCATCAGTACAGACACCAACGCACTTAGTCCACTCCAAATTATTTTCGGATATAAATGTATCAAGGATCTCGAACTAGTTTTGAGCCTTAGCACTACCAGTGATACTTTTAAAAAGAGAAGATCTTCTACAATGTTATTTCCTTCTATAAACCGTACATAGCAAATCAAGTGAGCAGAATTATTATTATCTGCGGCCTCATCCAGCGGCAACCCAAATTCCTTACTTTTCATTTATTCAATTAATTGATCATTGAGGTCCTCCGCTATGTGCTGTATTCTGCGACTGATGGTGCTATTGTACAAAGGAACATATGAAAGGAGCTTCCAAGCAGACTCACCGATCATAATGTTCACCATATATACAGCAGCCGGCAGAATAAGTTCTTCTGCGATGATATGAGGCTTCTTACATTTCACGATTCTGTTCGCCACCTTGTAAGATTCTAGCAAAGCATTGCTTGGTATTGGTGCCTGCTTATAAAAACTACCTTTTTGTTGATTTAAGTCTTGTAACTTTCTCGTAAAGCAATCACAAGATTTACTAAGCATGCTGGGATGACTGGTTTCTAAATGGTGTTTCAACTTACTTGGTGACATGCACTCTGGCGCCGAAACTTTCATACACAGTACACGCTGCGGCCACACTTCACCATTGCCTTCTGTCGACGTAAACCCAAAGTCCAAATAATTATCATGATATTTTTTTATATTTATGCTTCTTCAAAATCTTGCCACTTTTTGACGGTGTGCCCTCTTTATTTTCACTTTCACAACGCTTATTACTGTTTAGCAAAAACCGATCCATTTTTAAAAATACATACGGAAAGAAAAACTTCACTTCATTTAATCACAATATTCAGTTGATACGCCGAAAGCTTACAAACGCCGTAACTCTGCCGCAGAGCATCAACATAACAGACTGCTAACCGCCAAATGAGTCACAAATGAAAACGGATGAGCATATTTAAAGGATCTGGTGACCTTCTCGAAAAAATTGGACTGAGAATCTCATTTCTAGACGCTCGGAGAACGAGGGAGGAATGTTTATCAGAAGCATGGAGGCTGGTGTGGAAGCTTAAGTTACTTCCGGTAGCGGTCCCACGGATCACACACGTGGCCCGTCTGGCGGCAATCGTGCGTGGGGAAGCCATCACCCCTTATAGCTTACAGGCCCGTGCACCGAATACCGGAAGTTGAGTGACGTAGGGATGGGTAGTCTGGTCATCAGTGGTGTGAGGTCGATCTTGCTCACTCGCAGTATAAGCGTCACTGCCAATGTGCGTGGCTGTCGTTGTCAAATTATCAACTAAGTTTTCGTCTCTTTGTTCTCATTAAAAATATTTTTAGGACAAACAGCTCCACAAGGAAATTCAATATGCTCTTTAGATGCAGCGTACCCCACGTTCACGATAATTACGACGATGGACCACGTGTTAGTGTACTCAAATTCCCTTCTAACGGAGACCTCCTAAGAAAATTGATTACCTCAATCAAGCGGGAAATTTTTAAAGTGACCAAGAGTGTGAGTGGAAACCTTTTTGGGACCTTACTTAAACTAACTCATAAAATAAAAAAATTGAACTAGAAAATTTTAATTTGATTAATTTTATAATCAAATGTATCTCACAGCAGAAAATCAGAGAACTGAAAAGATTTTTGAAGAATGAAATTTATGTTTGTAGTGGAAAGAACAGAACACTTGTTAGAGTAATCCATAACATGTTTCTGCCAATGTATCAAATAAATTCAAAATAAAATATGCATATTTAAAAAGGGATTTTAAACTTTATTATGGAAACCGAATAATAAGGACTGCATGACTTTGATTCCAAGCGTAATATGCATTCTTACTTATTTATTTAAGTGTCTTAGGCAGTGCTGGGCTAAGCTTTTTTGGGGCCCAGGGCTACTGAGGATTTTGAGGCCCCTATTTCTGGGCACAAGTGATTGTAAAATAACTATGTTCTATCTTTCATGAAAGAAATACGGGATTACGCATACCCGGGCGTTTTCTGGGAGACGCGGATTCGAGTTCTGCTCCAGGACTATGAAAATTTTCAAGTTTTTGGATATTATCTGACTTACCATCCTTGTCACATTTACGCCAAAAATCGGATTGTCATCTTCAAAATTTGTGTTCTATCTTTCCTTAATCTAGCTTGCAAACCTGAATATTTTTTTTGATTGGAGGTTTAACGACAACCGTGAGCAACTCAATGGGCTATAAGCAGTCGCCCGTCCCTAATTTAGGGTCACTGGTTCCAGGGAAGGGAGAGAGCCAGTGCCGTAAGACAAACACAACATCCATGCCTCACCGGGATTCGAACCCGGACCCCTTCGGACGAATTATCATAGGCCAACGCCTTAGACCACTGCGCCACCGGGGCGGCCCTGAATATTGCTACCATTGTCCATGTTACTACCATTGTCGTAAGACTGACTACGACAATACTTCAGATCTATGCCAAGTTCTTCAAGAATATTAACTACGACTTCTTGTAGATGTTGAGAGCTATGCCCGTGTATAGATATGAACTTTAAAAATAGCTCCACTGGATTATCTGCTTATCAATGTACCTCAACACCAGAGAGAGTTTTTTTTTTTTTTATTATTGGAGGTTTAACGACCACCGTGAGCAACTCAATGGGCTATAAGCAGTCGCCCGTCCCTAATTTAGGGTCACTGGTTCCAGGGAAGGGAGAGAGCCAATGCCGTAAGACAAACACAACATCCATGCCAGACCGGGATTCGAACCCGGACCCCTTACGGACGAATGATCAAAGGCCAGCGCCTTAGACCACTGCGCCACCGGGGCGGCCAGAGAGAGTTGATCAGTGTGGGTTATCTCCGGAGTAAAATCTACAATAAGTCCGAAGTACTTAGCTTGTTTTACTACGAATAATATTTCATGCAATACTTTTTTGGACATCAATTCAATAAATTCTTCTACTATTTTTGACGAAAAATAACTTACATTTCCTTTCCTTTTATTTCCATGTGTGATTATACAGTATGGTCTGTCAGAAATCAATCAAAAGAGCATAATAACTCTAAAATGCCAAGAAAATTTCCAATATCAAATCCAAATGCTTCATTGGAACCAAAAAAAGGAAGTCCCCTTTGGTCTTTGTGAAATAAACTTTATTACAGCCACAACTCTGTATAATACTTTCTTCCAGTAACATCATTCTGCTTTATGTTGTTCAACAAGACTGCAATATATACGACCTAGTATTGCTGAGCGTTGTGATAAAGAATACACTGATTCTCTGTGAAAGGAAGAATTTTCATGTGAGGATAGCCTTTTAGAGATATTTCGCCAATCAGCAAAACCATTCGTGCAAAGAGCCTGATCGCTCGAACTAGTATAAAGCTTACAAATGTAGCAAAACACAGCGTTGGTACTTGGTGAATAAATTAACCAATCTCTTTGGATTTTTTCTCCATTTTTTCACATGAAATAAATTATTTGCAGAGCACATCCACTCTTTACCCTCAACTGATCGTTTAGAACTTTCCAATTATCAATATTTTGAGAAGATTTATTGAGAATAAAGTATTTTCGTACAGTTTTTGTTACTGGAGGCCACAGTGCTGGATCATTATAATCAAATATAGCAGAATTATTTTATGCTGATGCTGATGGATTTTCAGAGTTAACACTAGCAGAAGCAGAGAATGAAACATCAGATGCATCATTATCATTAACTAAATTTACAGCGCGAACTTCGGCAGTATCACTTTTAACATTACTAAAAGGAAATTCCCCAAACAAAGCAGTAGCAGGCCTAACAGGTGACTGATTGTTCTCTGTTGCTGGAATTATTATAGTCTCACTATTTGAAACTTCAGACGAAGATGTTATAAATTGAACACCTTGCGCACATACCTGGTTCTGTAGTGGAGTTTCAGGTACGTCACAAACATCGTCACTAATTCTTTGGCTAAATGAAGTGGCACTTCTGTTGCATCATAAACATCGCCATCGGTATTAACAGCTTGGCTAAATGAAATTTTAGACGAATTTGCATTGCTTGGCATACACTCTTCGTTCGGAAGTGGTATTTCTGTTGGTTTACGGAACAGAAAATTTTTCATTGATGTGTTAAGTTGTTTTACATACTTCTCATGTTCATTTTTTTTTCGCTTCAAACTACCGGAGGGATACTGCGGGGACTGGCGAGTCATTTTCTTACTTATTTACTTTATACGATTTATATTTAAGCAGCATGGTAAATATCTCTTGCTCACATTGAGAACTACAAACCGCAAGACATCAAAGCAAGAACACGAGTAATCGAACAAGATACGGGAGAAACAAACGAAAATGCGATGGTTACGGTTCCCGTTAATCTGATAGAAAGAATTCTACCGAGTCCATGAAGTATGAATTCCAGCTGTCTCAACATTGGTGAATAACGTTTTCCCCGCGTCTTTTTTTGGTGACGTCATTCTGATGGCCAAAAAAGAGAAAGTGACTTAGTTTAGAAAAAATGTTTCACTAAAAAGTATTTGCATTTTGTTTTTTTCGTTTGAAAAAAAAATTAGGTTTTCAATTTTTTTTAAAGTAAATTTGGGGGCCCCTTGAAAATTCAGAGGGTAAGCACGGGCTTCACGGGCCTGTTCGGTAACCAGCCACTGGCTATATGGCCCGCCCATTACCATTTAAAATTGAGTGTCTTTTCACCAATGTCTAAAAATTTTGTTCAGGATCTTATATCTGTATTCTTTACTTTTTCTTGAGGTCTTATATTTAGTAGGGATCTTTCCATTTTACGTTGTGTTTTTTGCAATTTGTCTAAGATGTTTATCGTGATAGGCCAGGTTTCAGTGCCATATGCCATGATGGGTGTTACAAATTGATTGCAAAGTTTTGCTCTGCTTTCCGGCTTTATTATATACATATAATCTTCTTTAACTTCCCAAAAGTTGTCCTTTCCATTTTTATTCTTCTGTCAATTTCTTCCATAATTCCCTAGGGTTTTTTTGTGATAATTAGTTTTCCTAGGTATGTATTCTTCCACATATTCTATTTCTTTGTCATTTATTCTAATATTTTCTTATGTTTCACTATTATTAAGTTAGTTTGACATTATTATTGTTTTATCAATATTGATCTCTAATCCAGTTTATTTTTATAAATCTGTTAGTTCTTCTATAATTTCTCTTAATTCTATTTTATTTTCTGAAATGAGGACTATGTCGTCTGCAAATCTTTAATTGTTCAACCTTGCTCCATTTATGTTGAAGCCCTTTTGTAACCAATTTAATTTGCTGATTATGTGTTTCAACGTTAATATAAATAGCTTTGGCGAGACAATATCTCTTTGTCTTATTCCTCAATTAATTTTAAACTTTTCACTTTCTTCATTTAGGAAATTATTAGAAGTTGCATTCTGGTAGATATACTTGTGATTAGATTTATATAAGATTGTTCATTGCCATAATTTTTCATGATGCTGTTTATATGTTATCAAAAGCCTTTCTGAAGTCTGTAAATGACAAATGTAGAGGGATGTTGCATTTGTTGCATTTTTCAACAAGAACAATGGATACTTGTTTGTAAATGGTCAATTGTACTAAAAAAATTCTAAAGCCAGCTTATTCCGGGGTTGTATGAGATCAGATTTGTCTTCTAATCTGTTTGTAATGATTCTTGCAAATAGTTTATATATGTGAGACAACAAGTTTATGGGTCTATAGTTTTCTAGTTTCTTTTTGTCTCCTTTTTTTTGTAGTAAGATGGTATTTGCATTGTTCCACATTTGAAGAATTTCTTCATGGGTGTTTTTCTTTATTGGAGGTTTAACGACCACCGTGAGCAACTCAATGGGCTATTAGTAGTCGCCCGTCCCTAATTTAGGGTCAATTGTTCCAGGGAAGGGAGACAGCCAGTGCCGTAAGACAAAAACAACATCCATGCCTCACCGGGATTCGAACCCGGACCCCTTTCGGACGAAGCATTAGAAGCCATCGCTTAGACCACTACGTCACCGGGGCGACCATGGGTGATACATTCATTAAAAGGATTTTTAGTTCTTGTTTTATGGTTTCACCAACTTCTTTAATCATTTCAATTATAATACCATCTTCTCCAGAAGTTTTATTACTTTCCATTTGTTGCAATGCTGTTTCAATTTCAAAGATTTTTGTTGGTGGTATGTCCTTACTACTGTCAATATTTTCATCTCTGGCATTTGTTGCAGTAGTTGTCTCTATACTTTGATATAGTTCATATAAAATCTTTTGCAATATAAGTTATTAAATGTACAATCTAAGTTTCACTTAGATTGCATCTTACAGGTGAATACATACTTTGCCGAATTTCATTCTTTATTTCGTTTGGTTTTAGATGCTGTTGGAGATAATGAAGCTCGTGGGATCTAAAATAGCCAAGCCAACCCTTGGTGTTACAACTACGTAATAATATTGTGGCGAAAATCACGGTACTGTGCTTCATTTTGAAAGATTCAAGCAAGAGTAAATGAATGTTTGGAGTCGAGCATCCTATTTCTCTTCGGGAATAATAATTAACGCTTACAAGCGTGTAACTACTAATCCCGAAAGACAATGGTAGTTTTGTTGGGCGGATAAAAATGTTTAACAGTTGTTTGATTTTCCATGTGAACTCAAAATAAAAAAATATATCAAGCTAATGCTTTTGCTCATATTGACAGCATCAGCCGGCAATTAGGATAACACAGCATCTGTACTTGATGCCCAATTAGGATAACACAGCATCTGTACTTGATGCCCAATTAGGATAACACAGTATTGCTATTTGACGCCCAAGTGACAGAGGTTTCAACCATATTGCCGCCAAGAAGCCCCTACTATCAGTGGCGCCCATATGAGTATTTTTAGGGAGGGGGGGGGCAAGAAAAATCCTTACCTCCTTCAAGGCTGTCAAACATTTTAGTAAATGTACAAGACACTAAAATACAGCAAAAATAATTGATACAATCAATCACTAATACCTTATTATTTTTAAAAATGTTTAAAAAAGGTTTTGTCTACTTTAGTGTTTTAAATTTATGAAACATTTGGCTATGCTAACGGCTGGGGGCTCCCACCCCCTTCCCCCTATGAGTGCCCTTGACTATGTAATACTAAATATAGCAGTAGAAATTCTGGGCCTCCCCTGTGGTCAAGCAATCTGAGGCTCCGGCTCCTGGGCATTCATTCCAGATGGGTCAGGGTTCGAGTGCCTGATGAGGCATAGGTGATGTGTTTGTCTCACCACGCTGCCTCTGTACCTTCCTTGTAACCAGTTGCCTCAAATTAGGAACAGGCGACTGCTTATAGCCCAACAGGTTGGTCATGTTGGTCGTTAAGTTTTTTAATTGGAGGTTTAACGACCACCGTGAGCAACTCAATGGGCTCTAAGCAGTCTCCCGTCCCTAATTTAGGGCCACTGGTTCCAGGGAAGGGAGAGAGCCAGTGCCGAAAGACAAACACAACACCCATGCCTCACTGGATTCGAACCCGGACCCCTTTGGGACGAATGACCAGAGGCCATCGCTTAAACCACTGCGCCACCGGGGCGGCGTTAAGGCGGTTCCACCTACAATCTCTGCCTTATGTTTTCAATGGTAAAACTTCATTACACATTTTCTTCGCAATTAATGTATTCCCAAGGATGAAAATTTGCGCGCCGCCCCGGTGGCGCAGTGGTCTAAGCGATGGCCTCTGATCATTCGTCCGTAAGGAGTCCGGGTTCGAATCCCGGTGAGGCATGGATGTTGTGTTTGTCTTACGGCACTGGCTCTCTCCCTTCCCTGGAACCAGTGACCCTAAATTAGGGACGGGCGACTGCTTATAGCCCATTGAGTTGCTCACGGTGGTCGTTAGACCTCCAATCAAAAAAAAAAAAATTTGCGCATCGATAAAACTAACTTTAAGTTATAACATGGATACTTAATACTTTCTAAAACATAATAATTATATTAAAATGAATCATTTTTCTTTGAGTAATGTTCAGCCCTCTTAATAGATGGCGCGACCTGTACATTCATGACATCAGTACACAAACAAATGTTGGATTGCTTAATTATAGTTAAGTTTTAGCAAGTATTAAGTATCCCATGCTGTAACTTAAACTTAATTTTATCGATGTGGAAATTTTCATCCTTGGGAACACATTAATTGCGAAGAAAATATGTAAAGAAGTTTCACCATTGGAAACATAAGGCAGACATTTTAGGTGGAACCACCTTAAACCCGAAAAATTGGAAATAAATTCTGCATATGCCACTGTTGCTATGTCACACTGTGTGCAGAATTATATGTGCACACATATACGGAATCGCACTGTTAGTTTTCGAGTTACATTACGCTTGTTACGCTATGCTCCTCATTCTGGCACTAAACAAAAAAGTACAAAAAAAGAACCCAACAAAAAAACCGTATGCTGGAATTGCTTTAGTTATGAAGATGAAATAGGCTCTGTAGATTTTTCAAATGATTAATTGAACATGTACTGTTTACTATAAACTTCAACGAGAAAAGCTTTAAATTTTATCTCATCAGTCTGTTTTTCGTGCTTCCCACCGAGGTTGCCCCAAGGTATAGCGTCTAGATGCTATACCCAAGGCAAATGTCGGAAGTCATACGGGTGTTCTTCATTGAGCTATGTGTGTTCTTCATGTTCTTCTCATGGAGCTATGGGCAGAATGGTGAGTTTTTTGGTATTGAAAACTTCATTGTCTTTTGCTTCCATAGATATTCAGCTTATTATTGGTTAATTGAAGGCATGATACATAAGCTGACCAGACGTCCCCAATTCTTGAGGACAGTCCTCAAATTTAGTTTACTGTCCCCAAAAACGTGTGAAGCCTTTGGGGATGCAAATTGTTTTCAAATTTTAAAGTTTGTCCCCAAATGTCCTCGAATTTACACTTCCTCATTAACCCTTTAGATTTTCAATGAAAAATGTTCTTAAAAGTAGTTTCCATTGTACTAATGTTCCAACATGCTTCTTGTGAAAACAAATTTTGATTTCTAATTTAGAGATATTCGTTCTAGGGAAGAGAGATACCAAGTGCTGCAAGACAAACACACCACCCGTGCCTCATTCGGGACTCGAATCCGTGCCAACTTGTACGAATGGTCAGTAGCCAGCACTAGGTCAATGCACCACTGGCGTGGTCAAATTTCGACTGTACTTGTTCTGAGTTTCTCCAAAAACTTTGACAAAATGAAAAATTCGCCATGCAATTACTATGGTGTGTAGCCAAATTTTAATTCAGCGCATGTACCTAAAGTAAAGCATTTCACTTTTCCTAATATGTTCTCGCCATCATAGTTCTGCTTTGTCAATATAAATTACCAACATTCTACAAGATATATCCTTTTAACACACAGTTTTTAATGTGTAATATCACACTTCTTGAAGCAATGCAGTTTTGTGACAAAAATATTTCCATATTTATTTTGAGTACGTATGTGTCCCCAAATGAACTACCGATTTGGGGACGCCACGCCCTTTTGTCCCCAAATCGGTGTCCAGATATCTGGTCACCTTAATGATACAGATCTCAAGCAAGATAAACCGAACTTTTGCCACTTCGGGGCAAGTAGTTAGAGGTGTGGATTTCAGGCTAGTAGACCGAGTTTGGCGACTGCTTACAGCTCTTAGAGTTGTTCATAGTTATCGCTAATTCTGGAAATAAATGAAACAAAAATCAAAGAAAACTTGTGGATTTTAAGATGGTCACATTATTATCTTATTTTATCAACCTCGTGAAACGTTTTGGGAGCGGAGGTTTTTCTTTTTGTTTTGGAGTCTATCGACTACCATGAGCAATTCTGGAGCAAATAGTCTCTCGTCTTTAATTTATGACTTGGTTCCAGGTAAACAAGAGAGCCAGCGCCATCAGACAAACACACCACTCATATCTTATCAGGGACTAGGACGTATAATGCACTGCCAGCGCCTCAGACAACTTGGGCAATGAGGCGACACTGATGTCTGTGCACAACAGTGACATTTTCATTTGGCGGCCAAAAGAAAATGCTATTGATCGCCACAGGTGTAACCCCTATCTCCATCAAAAGACAGGAAGGAAATAAAAATAAATAGTCTGAACACTAACCATGAAACTGCTCAAGGCTAACTTTTGGACAGTTTGCTTCCCTTTATGTTTACTTTTCTCCCTTTCTTTTTGCTGAAGTCCACAAGTTCACAGTTAAAATGGTATGGTTTTTATAACCTCACTGGCAGCCTAGCGGTCCTAGGCGCTGGTTGTTGTGACCATTCGCTTGAGATGGGTCAGGGTTCTCGTTTTTTTTTTGGTAGGAGGTTTAACAACCACCATAAACAACTCCTCGACGGGCTATGAGATTCAAAGCCACTGGTTACAGGGGGAGAGAGACAGTGCCGTAAGACAAACTCAACATCCATGACTCACCGGGATCCGAATCAGGACCCATCTCGGTGGAACGAATGGTCAGTAGCCAGCTCTTTGACCACTGCGCCACCATGGATGCCAGGATTCTTGTCCTGGGTATGGCATGAATGGTGTGTTTGTATGATGCCGATGGCTCTGTGTCCAACCAATGACTCCAAATTAGGGACGGACGAATGCTCACATCCCTTAGAGTTTCCCTCAGTGTTCGCTGAATCCCCAAACAAAAAATTGCTTTTACAGCTGAACATAAACGCGAAGTAACTATGCATGTATCTTCATTAGTTCATCGTTGCTCAGCTACACTATTTTTTAAATTTATTTGCTTGCCAGAAGGACGGACCATTAATGGAAAACCGGAATTCCAGACTGGGTTCCAAGGGGCAGAAAAAACCCAGAAGAAGACCACATGGGAGGTATGTGGAGGAAATTCGAAAGCATGCGGGAGTGACATGGAAGAGACTGGCGCAAGATAGACCGTTGTGGAAGAAACTTGGGAAGACCTTCATCCAGCAGTGGATTGATAATGCTTAACAATGATGATGATGGAATATGATATATATTGTTGAGTTTCCGAGCCGTTTAACTTAATTCTTACGGCGTGAGGATCTTTGCATTCGGGAGCTGGAATATATGGCATAAACGGTCACCAAAGAGCTGGCAATACAGGAATTCATTGCTAAAGCCAAATGAAGAGGGAGCAAAATTATGAACACGAACACAGTTAGTCACAATGAAACACTGTTGCCCAGGACACTAATCTTTGTACTTTGCAAATGTCGGGAGGAATTTCCCCTCTTATCAAGTTCTTATCCGCCCTTCTATTTCAGGAGATAGGCCTCCATAGTTCAGTACACCTGGACCGGTAAAAGTTCGGCATTATGGTTCGTCTTTGGCGAAATAAAGTTAACAGTCTCTCACTAGAGCACTTTTTGAGTGCCCCTTCCAAAAGCTAACAGATAAATAATAATGAAAGTACTTGCAAATGATCTTCCGAAGACATGGTAATCCTTTCGGATACTTCGTACACTTGGGCCTCGCGACGCTGGCCCTAATTGATGGAGATTAGCTGCACACTTTCACCACACAGGGATTTGTAGAATCGATACCACACTTTCTGAACCAAATCTACAGAGCACTTAATTGGTTATGTGAACATTCACCTGTGTGACAACATAGGGTTGGCGCTCACCGCATTATTCAAGCTCTCCTTCGCCTTTCTTTTCTTTCTTTCGAAAACCACAGAAGACTTTTCCCCGTTAGCCTTGCTCGTGCGGAGGTGGGTGGGGACGAACGCAAGAGCTGGGCGCTTTAACTCAGCAAGGCAACGGTCCTCTTCGCGCTCTCGAAACAGCTTCGTGGAATTACAGTATCATCTACTTTTTTCCCTCGGCGGTGGGTGGTGATGCGCCTTCTTTGCAGCCGGACTCTGCTTACTTTCCTCGGCGCGTGGAATTTCCAAGACTACTGCAAATGATAGCATCGTGCTGGTTTTCAACACCCGACGGCTTGTCTGATGGTGCATGCGTACGACTCAATAGAATTTCGGGGTGCTATTAGGGCTTACACCTGCCTGTAGCATAGAGAGACAGACACACACACACACACACACACACACAAACGCAGCTCCTTTAAATTGGAAGGTAACTCGCATTATTTGGTCGGCCTGACCCCATTTTCGTAGGCAATCGTAGTTCGTACTCAGTAGTACTTATAGCTGCCGATTCTGAGTTTTACGACGAAGCATTCATCGCGTCTGGAAGCTGGGATTTGACTCTTGGTAGACTGACAACGGCTACCCAGTTATCTGCTTTCGTGGCTATTCTATCCCATAAACAGCACTCCGAACGACTTACATCGGCTATTCGGATACCTTCACTCCCTTCCGTGGGCAAAAGGCCCGGCCCGTCTTACTTCTGTGAAACTTGGAATTCGACTGCCCCTTTTTCTCACTTACGCTTTTCAACGCGTCTGTTGCTAGGCACACTGGGTTCTTCTGGATTTCGGCAATTCTCTGCGGATTGCTATTTCTCCGCACAGAGCACTTTCGCTGGTTTGCATCGGTTGCCCCTGTCTGACCCAAATAGCAATTAGTTAGGCGTCCGCTTAATGTCTTTTTGGCGTCAATGTCTACCGAGGAGACATGTTTATGAGGACCCCGGTGTCGCGCTGGCGAAATGCGGATAGTCCTCTGTGTGGACTTTCCTCACATACCCTTATCTTGCCCTTTGTTCTCCTTTTAGCTGAGGCCTATTAATGTCCTCCCTAATTAATATATATATATATCATCATCATTGTCAACCATTATCAATCCACTGCTGGACGAAGGTCTTCCCAAGTTTCCTCCACAACGGTCTGTCTTGTGCCAGTCTCCTCCACGTCACTCCCGCATACTTTCGAATTTCACTCACCCATCTTCCATGCGGTCTTCTTCTTGTTCTTTTCCTGTCCCTTGGAATCCAATCTAAAATTTCGGCTGTCCATCGATGGTCTGTTCTTCTGGCAGTATGTCCAGCCCATTGCCATTTCAGGGATTTAACTCTGATCATGATGTCTTCCACTCTTGTCATTTTTCGGATCCACGAGTTCCTCTACTTATCTCTCTTGGTTATACCAATCATGCACCTATCCGTGCTGCTTTGAGTTGTCTGCAGCCTTTGCATGTCTCTTTTAGGGATGTAAGGTCAAGTGATGCGTAACATCACAGCCTCTCATTGACAAATGTCAACCCTGCCTTTTCGTGGTACATCCTGTTCCCACTAAAGGGGCTCTGACGACCGCCAATAGCGGTACAACTATACCATCGGGATTAGAGGAAATGCTATCCCACACTCACCAACCCGCTTGGCCAGCATGGTGAGTTATGGCCAAACCCTTCGAAAATGACTCCGCAACTTAAATCTTGGCCCTCAGTCTCCGGCAGCTGGAATGTACCTAGCCAAGGCAGCGGCCAGTGCGACATGAAGGCAGAGGGTGTTAAAAATCCCCGGAGGACCGGACTAGGCTGCCATCTGATGCTGACCTTGGCTACGTATAATGGACGCTCCCGATCTTCTGATTTAAGGCTTCTTGAATTGGAAGAGGAACTACAAAGGATCAAGTGGGACATCGTTGGGCTAAGTGAGGTAAGGAGAAAAGGAGATCTCATTGAACTGAAAAGTGGACATCTCTTCTACTACCGTGGGACTGATACTGGCATAACTAGTGGTGTTGGATTTATAATAAACAAGAAACTGAAGGATAAAGTTGTAGAAGTTAAAAGTTTCTCTGACAGAGCTGCACCACTCGTTATCCAACTCTCGAGAAGATACCAGGCTCAGATTATTCAAACTTTGTACCCACCACAAGTCATCCTGAAGAAGAAATTGAAGAATTTTATGAGGAAATTCGTGCTCTAAATAATAAAGGTAAGCAGCACTTAAAGATAATTATGGGAGATTTCAATGCAAAAATAGGGCAACGGCAACAGAATGAAACTTCAGTAGGTAAATTCGGTCACAACAACAGAAACCAGCGTGGAAATACTCTCGTAGAGTTTGCAGAGGCAGAAGGGTTTTTCATCTTGAACTCCTTTTTCAAGAAAAAGCCACACAGGAAATGGACATGGAGACATCCAAATGGGACAAGTGAAATTGATTTTATTATGTGTAACAAAAAGTTCGTCATAGAAGACTGCAGTGTGCTAAACAAGTTCAACACAGGTAGTGACCATAGATTGGTGAGATGTAAGATGTACCTCAACACTAAACTCGAACGTAGCAAGCTCATAAGTCATAACAAAATGTATTGACATAACCAACCTTAAAAAACACCATAATACCTTCAAGTTGGAACTGAAGAACAGATTCTGTGCTTTAGAAGGTATAACATCGGAAGAAGTGGATATTTCTGAAGTTAACAGAAAAGTAACCAAAGCTCTTATGGAAACAGCAACAAAATTAGCTGGGTCTAAGAACAAGTTGCATGTGAACAAATTATCAGGAAAAACCAAACTGTTGATGCAAAAAAGAAGAGACATGAGGACAACTAAAGAAGATGTGACTTCCAAAGTGGAATATGTAGAGCTAGGCAAGACAGTACGGAAAAGTATCACTGAAGACGTAAGGAAATTCAACTGTGAACTAGTAAGGAAAGCAATTGAAAGCAACCAAAGCCTAAAGATAGCAAAGGGACATCTCAGTAAGGGAAGAAAACAGATTATGGCACTGAGAAAAGAAGATGGTTCTGTAACAAGAAATAGAGGCGAAATTTTGACAAGAGTGAAAGATTTCTACTCCAAATTATATGAAAGGGATGATACATGTACTCCAGACATCATGAAAGGTACCAGCGCCACAGTTCTTCCAGTCCTCCCAGCAGAAGTTGCACATGCAATCAAGAACATATAGCGGGGAAAAGCTCCAGGAGAAGATGGAATTACTGTAGACATCATACAAAAAGCAAGTGGAGAAATCGAAACAGTACTCGCCCAAATTTTCACTCGATGCCTTAATGAAGGGAAGATTCCTGAGGATTGGAACAACGCTACAATGATCTTGCTACATAAAAAAGGTGACATTGAGGATCTCAGGAACTACAGCCCTATCAGCCTCCTCTCAGTGGTTTATAAAATCTTCACTAAAGTTCTTTCACACCGCTTGAAGGTAACACTGGACATGGCTCAACCGAGAGAACAGGCTGGTTCAGGAGTGGCTACAGCACAATAGATCATACCCACGTACTGAGAGAACTAATTGAAAGAGCGAGGGAATATGAACTTCCATTGTGCATGGCTTTTATCGATTATGAAAAAGCCTTTGATTCGGTGAAACCATCAGAAGTTACAATGGCTCTGAAATCCTGCGGTATTGAAGATGCGTACATTAATATTGTTAATAACATCTATGAAAATGCAAGTGCAAAGATTCGGCTGTTTGAAAATACGACACACATAAAAATTGGAAAAGGAGTGAGACAAGGTGACACCATATCTCCGAAGCTCTTTAATGCCACATTGGAAAATGTCTTTCAATCACTGAACTGGGAAAACAAAGGGATAAGGATTAATGGAGATTATCTAACCCACCTTCGTTTTGCTGATGACATAGTCATTTTTGCAACTACCCCATCAGAGCTGCAGAGTATGATCCAGGAACTTGCTGACAAGAGTAAAGAAGTGGCATTAAAAATGAACTTTCAGAAGACAAAGGTGATGTTCAATGCTTTTACAAGAATGGAAGATTTATCGATTGATGGAGAAAAGCTGGAGATAACAGACACGTACGTTTATCTTGGACAGCAGATATCAAGTGAGGGTCACATTGGTGAAGAAATTAATCGGCGTACAAAACTTGCCTGGAGAGCTTTTGGAAGAAACAGCATAATTTTCAAGAGCAATATGCCATTATGTCTTAAAAGAAAAGTGTTTGATCAATGCATCCTTCCAGTGCTTACGTATGGTGCAGAGACGTGGACCTTACTAAAAGAGACATATATACATACACATGGAGGCTTGCCGTTTTTAACTGCTGCTGAACGGGTTTTCTACCGATAATGAAACAGCCGTAGTTAGGAAGCCCGTGTTCGTATTGGCCAATAGTGGGCGTCGTGGCCACTTTCTCAAACCAGATTTCGCTCACGTGGCGGGAGAATGGAACACAGTTGACCTCCTTAGGCGCTCTAAAAATGGAGCTGTCGAGACGTGTTTTTCGAGCAATGATTTTCTATGAGTTTCAGAAAGGTTTAGGCACACAAAAGTGTTCTGAATAGCTATCAAATATCTTCACAGAGTCTGCTCCTTCTCTTACTACAATTAGGAACTGGTCTCGTGAATTTAAGAGGGGAAAAAATTATTTGAAGATGACCTTCGCTATGGTCTCCCGATACTGCCGTACCATCATCTTTGATAAGAAAACTTACCAAAGAAGATCTTCGTGTGACATACTGTATCATGAAATAGGGACGGCCCTGGGCATTGGATCAACTGCTGTACAAACAATCATTCATGATCATTTGCATGTCAGGATCATGAATGATTGTTGTCGTTCCCTCACGATTCTTCGTCCGTGCTTCTGGAATCACACCCCCTCTCAACAATAATGTTTTTAAAATTGTAGAATTTCATTCTTGCCACTCAAATAATTTTACTGGAAGGGGGGGGTGTCCACCCAATATTTTTGGCCCTGTTTAATTAAATAATCGATTTAGCCTCATAAGCTGGACCAAGCTCCACCTTATAAGGCCAAAGCGGTTTATTAAAAAAAGAAAACTATTAAACAACGAAATAAATAAAAACTTTTTTCCCATATTCAGTATAGCTCATTGGATAAAAAACTGGATTGCCAATCCCGTATTTGTTTGACAATTCTCGTGATATGTGGTTAACGATTAAAGCAATTATCACAAATAAAATAAATAAAAATGCAGAAACGTATAATCTCTAGCGCCTTCATTTATTTACGTGTAGGGCCCATTTTTTTTTTTTTTGAGCTTCTTGGTCTTTGTTTGAGTAACCAAGCGAATTTCTAATTTATTTATTTTTATTAACGTTTAGAAATAAAATCTCTAGATATTTTTATAAAATCACAGGCTAAATTTTATTTTTGAAAATATAAATATTTAGCAAAGAATATTTTGGTTTCCTTATTCATTTGCTAATGAGCAATTACAATTAAATTTTAAAATATACGTAGGATCTCGTACCTTATTTGTTTGCCCTGTTTTTTTATTTTCCTCCTGAACAATGGAAGAGACGTGCGGTGCCCTCCCACGTCTCATCTCTTCCCTCCTAGCCCCCTCCCCCCACCCCAATAATTTGGTGAAGTCGGCGCCTCTGTATGGCAGCATAATTAGCAGGTAGGACTTTCTTTTCTATATTTCATTCCGTTAAGTAAAATAGTTTTTAGTTTTAAGAGAAAATGTGATAACTGATAGCAGACAATTGTTAAAATACTAGGTTGTTTTTGAATGCTCAATACTATTATTGTAAAATCGTGAAACTTAGAGAATATAGATTACGTCGCACGAATTTCAAACTGTTAACTGAATAACAAGAGTGTGCATGTGTATGTATGGGCTATGCTATGTAAGTATTGCCCTCGTTTAAATTGGGGACCATCTGAAGATCATAAAAAATTCCCCGATGACGGGGAGAAGTTCAACATTTTGATAATATTAAACTGCCCTGAAATTATTGTACTACAACTGAAAATATTGGGGTTACATTGGTTGTAAAGAAAATTTTAGGTTAATTATCTTAAATTTAAAAGAAAATTTTAGGTTAATTACCTTAAATTTAAAATGAAATTAAAATTCTGTAGGGTTGTTTTCCTTTAAGAAAAAGAGAGGATGGGATGAATAAGAGGTAGAAAAAATGAACCCTGTTCAGCCCCCTTCTCCGTTCCCTGGTTGTACATATGTCAAATCCCGAAAACATATTTTAATTTGAAATTGAATTCTCGAGGAACTGTAAAGATTCATTATTTAAATAATGGTCAATAGATGGCAGCACAATGTTCTTCAATATTATTTTTCAAGAGTGAATGAAGATCTGATATTCCTTTAAACAATATAATAATAATAAAAACAAAAAACACCACGTGCTTCTTAGCCGTGCTCTAGCGGTGTACTAGAGAAATCTACGATTCGAAAGTCCTGAAACTTAGCGCTCTTGCAAAATTTCGAAAGGGAAATGATTTTTCTATTTCTCTTTGAAAAATAGCAAAGTGATTATCGAAAATATTAAATTCTCTCTTTCTAGCTAGGCCAAGCATGTTTGCTCGCCAACCTTTAACAGCTGTGAAATATGTAAATACCGTAGAAATATAATGATTTTTTTTAATGAAACGGAAGATTATCAATTTTATATATTTTTCTTTTCTGCGCGTAAGGCAACTAAGCCAATATGTGTTATTTCTTTTTATTTGATTAAACAGTACGAAACGAAGCATTCCCAGTTGCGTCGTTACAGCATCAGTAAGCTACTTGTTCTATAGTTATGAGTGTAGTCAGGGCCGGATTAAGACCTAGTGGTCCCCCAAGCTAACAGACCTGAGTGTGCTCATAACGAACTTATGACAGGGAATTATTATGAAGTCAGTTAAAACACGAAGCTGTAAATACTAAGTTATCTACAGAGTTTTTATAATAAGTCACTGTATTTTTCACAGTTCTCACAAGAGCATGAGTTAAAAGTGTATGATCCCTAAATGTTGTCTTGGATTTTCTAATGATTTAGCATTGTATACTTTTCTTAGAGCATCTTTTTGTTATGCAATCTGAAGCCCCAGTGTATTTTGACCATTAACGGTTCTAAGTGCAAATTGGCAGGTGTGGGTGGATGGTAGTGAAAAAGATGAAACTGTCTCGCCCACCCCGCTGTACACAGCGACATGAAACCTTGACCCTTGGTGATGAGTCACTACCTTGAAATCTGTTCGTCTTCCAGCATCGGTTTCTGACCAAGTGGAAATCATACGAGACAGAAGTAAAACTATTTATAAACCTATCTATCTATCTGTTATTTCCCCGTGCATGCCTCTTGGGCCCCAAGACTATAGCCTCTATACCCCCCCCCTCTTCCCTCCTTAATCTGGCCTTGAGAGTAATGTCACAACAAAATTAAACAGTGGTTTCGTGTATCGCTTTAGCGGTGGATTCAGGAATTTTTGACGGGGGTGGTAGTGGTGAATTTTTTTCTGAAGTTTATTTGCAGACGCGGACACAAAGGTGGGGTGGGGTTGGGGTTGGGGGCCGTGTACCGCCCTACTGTCATTTGTATACATGTTTTTATTTTGTGCCAAGGCAACTGTTTTATGCAAGGAAAAACATTCCCTTCCTGCGGTAAATTAAAAAATGCTGCATGTTTTTCTAATGTACAGTATATGTAATATTTATTCGGTTACAAAGTTTAGTTTGGACTGTACCTTCTAGATGATTAACTTAAAGGTTGTACAGATAAGTACAGTGGCGTCGGGTCATTATGGACATCAAGGGACTACGCCCCGCATGAACATTAGGGAAAAAAAAAAAAAAAAGATTTTTCTTTTAATTGGAAAAATTCCGTATTAAATCTGTATTAGTAACCAGTATCCAGATTTTCTGAATGCAAATATCAGCCACTACAATAGTTGAGTAACTGGGTAACACATTACAGCATTCCATATCCGCTGACTAGAGCACCCTGAATCATACCGCTTGAGTGGGAAAGGCGACTCTCTCATATTTAACTCGTAACCTTGGCGAAGCATCGGAGAACAGGAATGAATGAATGAGCAGATACGGGCTGAACTGCGCATGCGTAACACTACCTTTCGGGGCTGGTCGCTCTTCTGTTTTAAAAGTAGCAATTTTGCTTTCGCGTCGTCTGACAGCTGTAAGATTCACTTGTGTAAGAAAAATGAACAAAGTGGATCCTTTATTAAAACACCGTTTTAGTTTATTAAAGGATGAAGGAAAAAAAAAAAAAAAAACGCTAAAGTCTTGGGCCCACATCGACCAAATATTTGCTTGGGGCAAAAACGTAAGAATCAGTCTAGAACTTTTAATGTGGAGCGGTACAGCAAAACATCCTGGTTAACCGGACACTAAAGCAAACATACTACCTGGTTTTGTTTCTACTCTTTTGTTTTTATGGATTTTTTTTTTTTTTTTGTTATACAGCACTGCATATATATAAATAAAATTTCTACTTCACTTTATGTGGTTAAGTATGATTTCAGCAGGTGGCGTTTGGACACTTCACAATCCACTGAAATTACATTTCACAGTATGGAAGAAGGTTGAGAGCAATTTTAAAAATATTTAGCCCCGGATAAATTTTAGGCCACCCTACGCCACTGCATTTGTAACTAATTCAAAAGACAAGAAATACAAAATTGCGCACTGTTGAAAACAATTAAACAAGTGCTTCACAACCAATCCTAGGTTGCTGCTTTTATGTTTAGCAACATTTTTGGTTTATGTACTGCAGTGATGTAGTTCTAATTAAAAAAGTGCTTTAGCGGTGAACTGATTAGATAAAAACGCCTTGGAAAGAAGACTCAACGTTTTTAAAAGCACTGTGAATTCTGATTTACTATTTTTATTGTTCAGCATATTTTATAAAATTTATATTAACAGTTATTTTTATTTAAATCGCAATTTTTAATAAAGGAAAAATGTTTGTTAGTCATATCCTAACAAAAATGGAATTTTTAAAGTAACGCTCTGTCATATTACAGATTTTCAGTGGGATTATTAGTTGATTCCCACTGAATAGATGTAACTAATCTAGTCACATTACATAAATGTAACTAATATAGTCACATTGAATAAATCTAACTAACATAGTCACATCTATTCTACAGTGTGACTAATACGCATTTTTCATAAGATTCTAGGAGAGATCTGCGGTGTTATAAGGAATAAGATAAGGGTAACTTAGTAAAAAATATTCTTCGCATGCATAAAACTCTTGTCACTTGGCCGCATAATTTCTCTCTGCAGGTTTTTCTCCGAGCATTGAAATAATTTTGAGGACTACCGCAAGTAGGCATTGCGTCATTTTCTTGTAGGACTTCCGTCCACAGTAGGTAGATTTTTATGTCCCAGCCACCTACAGCAAGTTCACCTTTTGAGCAGGACACAAAAACGGAAGGAATGAGAGCAAGTCTAGCGACTTTGAGTGAGATCAGAGTACATTAAATGGTGCCATCGTACAAAAACGATGTTGCACATAGAGGGATGAGAGAATTTCAGGGGGGGGGGGTGGCATATGAAAGGATACCCATTTAACCAGTGGGTCCAGTCACTTAACGTGCTCGTCCGATGCGCGGCGAATATTCAGTGATTGTTAGCAAATCCCACCACCTCCGCAAGATCAACCCAAGACCGAACCTGAGGATCTTGCATTGGTAGTCTGAATTGCTAACCACTCAGCCATTCGCGGCTTTAATGATTGAGGATTGAGGACTACCGGGTAGGCAATGGTCTTTATATTATCTTGACTCTGTCCCGGTGGCAGAGAGGTCAGAGGTGTAGCTTTTCGATTAGTGGTCTGAGTTCCGCATGAAGCATGAGTGGTCGCCTCCCCAGTTCTAAATCAGGGACGGCCAATGGCATATATCACTTATAGTAGCTCACGGTGAAAGTTGAGCCCAGAAACAAACAAACACGTTCTCTTTACCCTTATGATCCATGTCATGTCCCATTGTGTGATCCAACGGTTCAATCTCATCCCTGAGATACGAATATTTCGGTTATGATTGTATATCATCATCATCATAATTGTCAACCATTATCAATCTACTGCTGGATGAAGGTCTCCCCAAGTTTCTTCCACAATTGTCTGTCTTGAGCCTGTCTCCTCCATGTCACTCCAGCATGCTTTCGAATTTCATCCATCCATCTCCCATGGGGGTCTTCTTTTGGGTCTTTTTCTGTCCCTTGGAATCCAGTCTAAAATATCAGTTGTCCATCGCTGCTCTGTTCTTTTGGCAGCATGTCCAGCCCATTGCCATTTCAGTAATTTCACTCTGGTCATGATGTCGTCCACTCGTGTCATTTTCCTTATCCACAAGTTCCTCTTCTTATCTTTCCTGGTTACACCAAGCATGCATCTCTCCATGCTTCTTTCACTTGACTACAGCCTTTACATATCTTTTTAGTTAAGGTCCATGTCTCTGTTCGATACGTAAGCACTGGCAGGATGCATTGATTAAACACTTTCTTTTTAAGACATAATAGCATTCTGCTCTTAAAAAAAATTGTCCTGTTTCTTCCAAAAGATCTCCATCCAAGTTTTATATGGCGATTAATTTCTTCATCAATGTCACCCTCACTTAATATCTGCTGCCCAAGATAAATGTAGATATCAGTTGTTTCAAGCTTTTCTCCATCAATCAATAACTCTTCTTTTCTTATAACACATCACTTTTGTCTTCTGAAAGTTCATTTTTAATTCCACTTCTTTACTCTTGTCAGCAAGTTCTTGGATCACACTCTGCAGCTTCGAAGGGGTAGTTGCAAAAATGACTATGTCATCAGCAAAACGAAGGTGAGTAAAATAATCTCTATTAATCTTTATCCCTTTGTTTTTCCAGTTCAATGATTGAAACACATTTTGCAATATGACATTAAAGAGTTTGGGAGATATGGTATGATTGTATATAAAACATAGTATTCGCTATTTTCAAATGAATGATCATTTAAAACAGTTCTTTACCCATCTTCTGCAACCATGCACTTACCTGCGAAAAGTACCTTAGCGCCGCTAAGCCTAGAAAATTAGTGCCTTAGCGCCGCTAAGCCTAGAAAATTAGTGCCTTAGCGCCGCTAAGCCGCGCTAAGGTCCTTCTACACCCCTGATGTACTGTATGTAATAACAGAGTGAGTTGTGTACATAACTGTACAATCTTTGAGACCGGCTGCTAGAGGGCACGAGACCGACCAAACTTTGCAACTGAACAAGTATTACATACACTGTAAAAAGTAATGTGAATTCACTAAAAATTTCTGAAAATGACATGCACCAAAGTTGCCGGTAAGTGTCTGTTTTTAAAAAAAAATCTCCGTTTTCCACAGGTTTTCCGTAGCCAGTTATTCCATTCATTTCAGAAAAATCCTTTTCATTTCGCAAAATCGAAAACCTTGAATTGTTCAGCACTTACGCCAGAGAATCCTTTCGCGCTGGTAGCTAACCGAGGTCGATTGGGTTATGTTTACATAAACCGCGCACCTTAACCACTGAGCCAGAATAACTTCGAAATCGCTCTCAAGGTAAAACTTATTGAGCGACGATGAATTTTTTTTTCTTCATTAATGCGAGTGTTTTAGTCATGTTATTTTCTGCTGGAGCATTTTATTTTTTTTAATACGTTTGTAATAATTTCATTTTTCTGCAGGACTTAGCGCAAATCAAGTATTTTTTTCAACGTGATATTTCGATGCAACAAAATGCTTTGGAACTTAAGATCTTTTCTTTAACTGACAATAACTTTCAATTATCTTTAAGAAAAGGTTGAATGTATCATTTTATAGTATTATTTCACGAAAATTCTATATATAAAATTTACTGATAGCTATAATAGCTTTTGTTTTAAGGATTTCACAGACTGATACATAGACATCGTAAATCACATGTACAATAATTTAAATACCCGGTTTTTTACCGTAACACAATATATGATATTTAGATGGTGCACGAACTGCGGGAGAGGAGAAGAAATATCCTGTGCCACAATAACAAAATTGCATGCGATATGCTATACACAATACGCGATCTCTTTACAGAATTTCAAAATCAGTTCTTTTGACAAGAAACTGAAATTTAACAGTGAATCAAACCTCAAGTATTCCGGCGAATATCTCCTATTACCGGAATGTATAGATAGAGAAAAAGTGAGAACGAATGTACATATAGTGCATGTATAGAACGGAATGTATAAATAGAGAAATATGGATAGAGAAAAAGTGAGAACGCAGTTTCCCCGTTAATATACATTCCGTTCCACAAAAAAAAAAAAAAAAAAAAAAAAAAATTATGTATAGAACAGTATATGTATAGAATGGAATGTATAGATTGAGAAATATGCATAGAGAAAAAGTGAGAACGCAGTTTTCCCGTTAATATACATTCCGTTCTATATAAAAAAAAATTATGTATAGGTACATGTATAGAACGGAATTACTGAAGGATAAACTGAAGGATAAAGTTGTAGAAGTTGAAAGTTCCTCTGACAGAGCTGCACGACTTGTTATCCAACTCTCGAAAAGATACCAGGCTCAGATTATTCAAACTTATGCACCCACCACAAGTCATCCTGAAGAAGAAATTGAAGAATTTTATGAGGAAATTTGTCATCTAAATAATAAAGGTAAGCAGCATTTGAAAATAATTATGGGAGATTTCAATGCAAAAATAGGGCAACGGCAACAGAATGAAACTTCAGTAGGTAAATTCGGTCACGGCAACAGAAACCAGCGTGGAAATACTCTCGTTGAGTTTGCAGAGGCAGAAGGGTTTTTCATCTTGAACTCTTTTTTCAAGAAAAAGCCACACAGGAAATGGACATGGAGACATCCAAATGGGACGACAAGTGAAATTGATTTTATTATGTGTAACAAAAAATTCGTCATAGAAGACTGCAGTGTGCTAAACAAGTTCAACACAGGTAGTGACCATAGATTGGTGAGATGTAAGATGCACCTCAACACTAAACTTGAACGTGGCAAGCTCATAAGACAAACAAAATCTATTGACATAACCAACCTTAAAAAACACCATAATACCTTCAAGTTGGAACTGAAGAACAGGTTCTCTGCTTTAGAAGGCCTAACATCGGAAGAAGAGAGATGAGGACAACTAAAGAAAATGTGACTTCCAAAGTGGAATATATAGAGCTATGCAAGACAGTAAGAAAAAGTATCACTGAAGACGTAAGAAAATTCAACTGTGAACTAGTGAGGAAAGCAATTGAAAACAACCAAAGCCTAAAGATAGCAAAGGGACATCTCAGTAAGGGAAGAAAACAGATTATGGCACTGAGAAAAAAAGATGGTTCTGTAACAAGAAATAGAGGCGAAATTTTGACAAGAGTGAAAGATTTCTACTCCAAATTATATGAAAGGGATGATACATGCACTCCAGACATCATGAAAGATACCAGTACCAGAGTTCCTCCAGTCCTTCCAACAGAAGTTGCACATGCAATCAAGAACATGAAGCGGGGAAAAGCTCCAGGAGAAGATGGAATTACTGTAGACATCATACAAGAAGCAAGTGGAGAAATCGAAACAGTACTCGCCCAAATTTTCACTCGATGCCTTAATGAAGGAAAGATTCCTGAGGATTGGAACACCGCTACAATGATCCTGCTACATAAGAAAGGTGACATTGAGGATCTCGGAAACTACAGACCTATCAGCCTCCTATCAGTAGTTTATAAAATCTTCACTAAAGTTCTTTCACACCGCTTGAAGGTAACACTGGACATGGCTCAACCGAGAGAACAAGCTGGATTCATGAGTGGCTACAGCACAATAGATCATATCCACGTGCTGAGAGAACTAATTGAAAGAGCGAGGGAATATGAACTTCCATTGTGCATGGCTTTTATCGATTATGAAAAAGCCTTTGATTCGGTGAAACCATCAGCAGTTACAATGGCTCTGAAAACCTGCGGTATTGAAGATGCATACATTAATATTATTAATAACATCTATGAAAATGCAAGTGCAAAGATTAGGCTGTTTGAAAATACAACTTACGTAAAAATTGGAAAGGGAGTGAGATAAGGTGACACCATATCTCCGAAGCTCTTTAATGCCACATTGGAAAATGTCTTTCAATCACTCAACTGGGAAAACAAAGGGATAAAGATTAATGGAGTTTATCTAACCCACTTTCGTTTTGCTGATGACGTAGTCATTTTTGCAACTACCCCATCAGAGCTTCAGAGTATGATCCAGGAACTTGCTGACAAGAGTAAAGAAGTGGGATTAAAAATGAACTTTCAGAAGACAAAAGTGATGTTCAAAGCTTTTACAAGAAATGAAAATTTATCGAATGATGGAGAAAAGCTGGAGATAACAGACACGTACGTTTATCTTGGACAGCAGATATCAAGTGAGGGTCACATTGATGAAGAAATTAATCGGCGTACAAAACTTGCCTGGAGAACTTTTGGAAGAAACAGCATAATTTTCAAGAGCAATAAGCCATTATGTCTTAAAAGAAAAGTGTTTGATCAATGCATCCTACCAGTGCTTACGTATGGTGCAGAGACGTGGACCTTAACTAAAAGAGACATACAAAGTCTGCAGACAACTCAAAGCAGCATGGAGAGGTGCATGCTTGGTGTAACCAGGAGAGATAAGAAGAGGAACTCGTGGATCCAAAAAATGAAAAGTGTGGAAGACATCATGATCAGAGTTAAATCCCTGAAATGGCAGTGGGCTGGACATACTGCCAGAAGGACAGACCATCGATGGACAGCCGAAATTTTAGATAGGATTCCAAGGGAGAGGAAGAGACCGAGAAGAAGACCACATGGAAGATGGGTTGATGAAATTCGAAAGAATGCGGGAGTGACATGGAGGAGACTGGCACAAGACAGACCGTTGTGGAGGAAACTTGGGGAGACCTTCGTCCAGCAGTGGATTGATAATGGTTGACAATGATGATGATGATGATAGAACGGAATGTATAGATAGAGAAATATGGATAGAGAAAAAGTGAGAACGCAGTTTTCCCGTTAATATACGAAAGGAATTGTGGAAAGGTTTCTGAAAATTGAGAATTTTCCGTTAACACATCTTAAAGAACGGCAATTTACAGCCAATTTAAGAAAAGAATTGCCGAAAGCTTTCTGAAGGCCTAGTGGTCAACGTTCGTGACTGCCACGGAGAAGACCTCGGGTTCGATCCCAAGCAGGTACAAACGCTCGAACCACTAAATATCCGCCGTGCGTCGGATGGGCACGTTAAGCCGTCTGGACCCCTGTAATAAATAAGGGCGTCTTCCTCCCCCTTTCTACCTCTCTTCCGGGTCACTTTCCCATCGGGCCCTCTAGCCCAAATCTCCTAGCTTCCTATTTCTAAGGGTTGTTTAAGGTCAGACACACCCTTCCTAAAATCCTCTACATATGATTGATCTGATCTAGTTTCTTAAAATTCAGAATTTTCTTCGAGTACCAAAAATCCGTGAAATTCAGGTTTCTTTCTGTGATTTCATGGAAAAGTTTGTATCAGAAATATGCTTCGTTAATTCACGAAAGGAATCACGAAAAGTGGCTCATGAATTTAAGAATTTTTTTTCCAGTGTACACTGTATGGGTATACCAGAAAATGATTCAACTTTTATTATTCATTTTATGTTCTTGTGGGGGGGGGTTGCTTTTAGAACGATTGTTTTTACACAAAATAAAAACATGTATAAAAAATACTACCCCCCAACTTCTTTTATCCCCGGCTTCATTGCTTTTTATAAAAGTAACATCAGTAATAACCACTTGTGCGCCATTTTTCTTGCTGTTTCCTTCTTATCACTCGCCGAATAGTAATTCCTTTCGGTATTGCCCAAATATCCTTGACGTAAGAGTTAATTGTCATCGTAGGTATTGGCATTATCTGAGTTACAAAGCAAAATTCACTGAATTACGAAGATAATTTGATAATGGATAATTTGCCTTTATTATACGGCTCTTTGATTTAAAATTCTCATCTTTAGCGCATTTTGTAAAAAATGCTGAAGTAATCGCTCTATCTATACGTACAAATTGAATGCTTTTTTCCCTAAGATTTCCCAAAATTCGTTTTTGTGACACATGGAACATATAAAAAATCACAATATGACTGCGCGAAAATTTATATTTTCAACAAATATGATAAATTTCCTGCTGGAAGCTCGGAAATTCGGAATTTTGAAATTTTCGAAGACATGAATCGAAATGACGTTATTCACAAGATTTTTCAGCCCGCTCAAAAATTCTTTTGTTACCTGAGAGATTATAAAAAGATATATTATTTTTTTTTCCTGTTCAAAATTTTTTCACTAGTTTCCGGAAAGCGTGGAATTTTTTTAACCTTTGAGAAGAGGGGAATAATGGCTGAGAAGCCGGAGGCTTTATTTAATTTTCAATCCAGACAACAGATGGCAGCATTTTCCTTATTTTAACAGTTATTTGAATACCGGTTATACGGCATCCTCTCGTCTACCGGAACATTCGGCAGAAAATTTCCTATTGTTTCTTTCTTTCCTTCCTTTTTTTTTTTTTTTCGCATAAAATAACTCAAACAAAAGAAACTGATTCTGCCGTAACGTCAATTTTTTTTTTTTTTGAGAAAAGAAAGGCTAAAGTTTTTCCTAACTGGTAGAGCTATTTATTGGCATCTTTTTTAAGTTTGACGACCACCGTGAGCAACTCGATGTACTATAAGCAGTCTCCCGTCCCTAATTTAGGGTCACTGGCTCCAAGGGAGAGACAGAGCCAGTGCCGTAAGACAAACACGACATTCATGTCTCTCGGGATTCGAACCCAGACCCATCTCGGACGAATGGTCAGAAGTCAGCGCTTAGATCACTGCGAATGATCAGAAGCCAGTGCCGTAAGACAAACGCAACATCCATGTCTCACCGGGATTCGAACCCAGACCCATCTCTGACGAATGATCAGAAGCCAGCGGTTAGACCACTACGCCACCGGGGCGGCATCGGCATTTTGCTAAGATAAGAAGATACTGTATATATAATTTCCTTGTCAAACAATTAAATAGATACGTGACTGAAACATGAACCTGTGGTGATGAAGAGAAAAAGAGAGTAGGAGCAAGGAAAGAAGAGATGTGACCATTAAGGCCACTTGAAGGTTGCAATAGACTTGACAAAAGGGAAAATAAAAGCATTTGTTGAGAGCTGGGGGTAGGAGGATATATGGAAGAGATTACGGATTGAAGAAACAGGTGCAAACAGCAAGTGGAGAGAACGGACACGACAGATATGCCCTAAAACCAAACAAAACTGGGAACCTGTTGGGAAGAAATCAAGGGGCTGACCACCGAGGCGTTGGCGAGAAGACTTTGAGAGCAGTGCAGGTATATCGCTGTCTAACCGTTGGACTACATAAATAGATGCACGTGGATAGGACGGGCATCTACAGATGGCCTGAGATTTCCCTAGATTATATAATCTCATCGCGAATAGATCAAGAGGACGACCGAGGAGCTGTTGGCGAGAATACGTTGCGAACAGTATAGGTGGATGACTGCCTAATTCAGAAAGTCAATAAGGAGGACGATTTTCAACTCATGGAAAAGATGAACATCGACAAATGGCCCAAGATCTCCTTAGATTATAATCCCATTGGTAAGAGATGAAGATGATGACCAAGAATACGTTAGAGAGAAGACTGAGAACTGTACAGGCAGGTTGTTGCTTAGTTCTGGAAGTCAAGAAGAAGGAACAATTTCACAACGTAGACGATGAACATCGACAGACTATACCACGTAAGCAAAAAATGTTTGGGAACTTAATTGGAACGGAAATAAGAGCATTTATTAGTCGTCATCAGTACACAGTCTGCTCACATTTGGGTGTTATGACTGCAACGACCCTTTTAGGCATTCTTTCCACGAGATGTCGGTAGGTCTGCACCTGAATTTTTACTTCATATGCTTCCTTCTGCAATGCTTCCAACAGAACTGCCATAAAGGAAGGTCTTACTGGCCGAGATAGGATTCTGCCTTCCAACTCATCCCACAGATGTTCGATTGAATTCTGAGTGGGAATTTGGGCTGGCCAATATAACAGTTGGGCGTCCTGCTCCTCAAATGAGGCCTGGACAAACCTTGCAGTGAGGCATGGCTCTCGATCTTGCTGAAAAAGGCAGAAATCTGAGCCGAAGTACTACCACAGCGTCGGTACTGCGGAATTGTTCAGAACCTGGCAACCGGTAGGCTGGAGAACACCACAACCAATTGACCGCGCCCTTCGCAGTAGAAACAGCTCCGTACCTCCACAGATCGCCTGAAAACCTGACTGTAAGGACAACGCAGTCTGCCTGAGAGCTTTCCCCGGGCAGATGACACATACAAATACGTCCATCTGAAAGAAAAAGTAAGTAACATTATTTGTCACCTCACACGACCCATTCCCACTCTTCTGTTCTCCATGAATGTCAACAGAGTCACCACTGCAGTCGTCATCTGGCATTGCCTGGAGTGATGTCTGGCTTGTGCGCATCTGACCGTGCGCATGCAGTTACCGACAAACTGTGATAGTGCAAACAGATGTTCCAATGGCTTATGCGACGACGCCAGCCAGGTCTGTGGCTGAGGAAGTGCTCGCATTTTTCACATTGCCCAGTAAGCTTCATTTTGCACTGTCACCCAGTTTGAGCCATCTGCTTTCCATCGATCAAGAACATCAGCGACAGTGGTTTGGGAATCTGAGAAAAGCGGCAATGCAAGTAACTGGTTGGTTTCTCAGGTAGTGTGCAACCACTATGCGCCTTCCTAAGTCTTGAAAGGCTTAAGAAGGTGCATAGTAGTTTAAGCTGCGCGAGAAAGTTGCTTCCAATGCGGTCTGACAGGTGTGCTAACCTTCCCTTTTACATACAGCACCCAACGCGTGCGCGCCTGGTTCTGAAAATGCACGTGGATTTGCATAAGTGTCAGCATGATTTTGTTTAAACAGTGTATTCTTTTCCAAACATCGTAATGCCCTCCTACTCCCAAGTTCCCTGGCATTCATATTTCCATTTCTTTTTTGTGTGAAATTGGTGTTTATTCCTCTCCTCTTCGCGCATGTCCTGCTCATCGTAGACGACTATTTGTTAATTTTTCACCAATGCTTTCAAATTCTAGCTCTTTCCTTCTGTCTTAATTTCTTCTATGTTGTTTCATTGATTCTCCTTTCGTTCACGTAAGCATCTTCGGTTTTTATTCTTCACAGTTTCCATTTTTTACACTGGGCTCATCTGGTTCCAGAAGCCAACAGCGGATTGACTAGAGTTGCATTCTTCTGCTGTCCTGAAGAATGGCTAGAGTCTTCAACAGGGGAAAGGCATCAATGTATCACAAAGGTGGCGAAAGCGGAACAACAATCTTCATCATCGTTCGTTCTTCAGAGGAGAGACGCCAAAACTGCGTACATACAGAGTGATTCACTCGGGATTGAACACTTATTATGTGGAATATATGAGATGTGGAGCGTGAAAACCAGAACGGAGAGGTTCTTATTCCCTGAAGAAGAAGTCGACATGCATTGCCTGTGAATAAAATGGCTCCCTGGCAGCTGGGTGGCGCAGCACTGACGCGCTGTCTGTCTAGTAGTAGTGGGGGAATAGCTTGTCTCCGCAGACAGTTTAAGCGAGGAGGTCGAATGAAGATGGTATACTCAATTGAAGAGCGCGTGTTCATTGTGCGCCAGTGCTGGGTAACCGGTTCCTTCAAACAATGTCAGAAAACGTCTCTGAAGAAATTTGGTGGGCGTAAACCACCCACCAGAGCCACCCTTTCGAAATTGGCGAAGAAGCTAGAAAGAACGTGAAGTTTGGTGGGTCAGCATACGGGCGGACGACCCCAGATGGCGGAGGGCACAATAGAAGATGTGAGGCAGGGGCTATTGGCATCCCCACGAAGATCTATTCGGCGGCTATGCCAAGAGACTGGACGATCGTATTCGACATGTCAAAGAGCAGCCAAACAGGCGAAGATTAAGCCGTACCGTATCATGGCTGTGAAACAGTTACAGCCACCGGATTTTGCAAAGCGATTGGCATATTGTCAATAGTTTGCCAAAAATTTTCGCCGCCCTGTTGGACGTAACATGGTTTCCTGACGAAGCATGGTTCCATTTATCCGGCTTTGTAAGCTTGCAAAATACACACGGGTGTGTCCCAGTGATAATCCCCACGCCATCTATCAAGAGCCATTGCATCCAGTGAAAATCGATGTCTGGTGTGCGGTGTCCCGACGAATTATCATTGTGCCAATCTTTTTTAAAGAATCTATAATGAATTAGCTTTATTTTGCTTTCCGCTAAGCTAATTAATATGAATGATGCTTTTCCTACCAGCTAGCTAATGATATACTTGTACTAAGCTTCAAAATAGTGAAATCAAAAGGTTGTTGTTACTAGTTAATTACGAAAATGAATAAAGTCTTAACGCTGGTTATTTATGGTAATACACTAATGTTATAAACCTAACAGCTAGACAGAGGTCTGACAAAAACTATGAATTGAGAAAGACTAACTTACGGCAACTTTTTTATTATAAGACTCTTGGTCATCTAAAGCACACACACAACTTGTTTTACAATAATGAAGAATCTCTCCTCATAACAACAACGCTCTCCGTAAACAACAACGCTCTCTCATAACAACAACAAAAGCTCTCCCTAAGTCTCGATGAACGCGCCTATATACTAGCTACCAATACGTCATGACTTACACTCATTGCCAGATCTCATTCAGCGGGTGAAATAATATTTCGTTCAGTAAGAAGATAATTTACATAGTAAAATAAAATAACCACAGATAGTAAAATCAAAAGGAAAGTGAATATAGAGTATACGTTACAAATCAGTGTATATTTTACATGGATCAAAGTATGTTTTACCCTTAATTTCATTCAAACGGGACTTTGCGATCGTAAGTAAATGAAAAATAAAAAAGCGTTCAAACACGAGTAAATCACCCTGTACAAGGTACCAACAGCAGTTTAAAAAGTGTGGAACTTTTAATTTTGGACGCTCGCTCCTCAACTGGGGTATACTCGCAGTTAACTACCGTTCCTCTGGAGAATGTACTGTGCTGAAGATGGTTCTAAACGCGAGTTGCAGAGTATTGTCCAGGATGAACGAAGTATGTTTTAAATTTAAAATGACCGAAACACCAAAATCATGGTTTTTGAGTGAGGCACTGTTGGTACTGATAGCGAGGTCAATATTACAAAGTTAGACCAGGTGAATGAATTCGTATATTTAGGAAGCATGTTTGACAGATCAAATAGATTTGATGATGAAATTTGTAGGCGACTAATTCTTCTTTGAAAGTCTACTGCATTACAAGGATTTTACAGGACTGATAGGTGGCCAAAAATGTCCTGAATGGCTGTATATGAAAGTGTAGTTATTCCTAATCTGATGTATACAGTAGTGAAACATGAGTACTGGGTACTGCAGAAGAGACAGGAGTCGTTTGTGTGCTGAAGAGGTACGTTACATACGGTGGATTTGTGGAAATATACGTTCTCATTATGTGCAGAATAAAGATGTGTCACAGTTGTATTATGTGAAGAATAATGTTAGTAGAAAGGGGACAAATATTAGGTCTATTCATAAGTTTCCAGCTTTGTGTAGTCGAATAGATTTCGTATATACAAGCAGATCGCATTTATGTGACCCCAACAGCAATAATATATATCTGAATTGCCAGTTCTGCGGGCGAATAGATTTCGTACTTATACAAGCAGATCGCATTTATGTGTTCCCATAAGCTATAATGTATAATTAATTGTATTGCCAGTTCTGTGGTCGAACAGATGCCGTATTTATACAAGCAGATCGTATTTATGTGCCCCAAACGGCTATAATCCACAACTGTATTGCCAGTTATGTGGTCGAATAGATTTTGTACTTATATGAGCAGATCGCATTTATGTGTTCCCATTAGCTCTATTGCCAGTTCTGTGGTCGAATAGATATCGTACTTATACAAGCAGATCGCATTTATGCGTTCCCATCAGCTGGAATGTACAACTGTATTGCCTGTTCTGTAGCCGAATAAATTTGTACTTATACAAGCAGACTACATTTATGTGTACCTTTCAGCTACAATGTATAACTGAATTGCCACACTGTAAAAAATTGACTGTACATTTTACGGTTTCAAACCGTTTTCCAAGGTGCCAACACAAAACCGTAAAATCTGCAGTTTTATGCAGTGTTGAAGCAAAGCTATAGCTTTGTTCTAACACAATCAACAGCTTTGCTCTAACACAATCAACACTTTCGTTCCAGGCAAATTTTTGTGTTTTTGTGATTATTTGGACTGTGACTCGCTCCATCCAAATTCTGTGCTGTTTTCTTCATTAAATGCGGTGTTGGAGCAAAGCTATAGCTTTGCTTCAACACGGCATAAAACTGTAGATTTTACGGTTTTGTGTTGGCACCCTGGAAAACGGTTTAAAACCGTAAAATCTACAGTAATGTTTTTACAGTGCAGTTGTGTAGTCGACCAGGCACCCTCTTCGTCTAGAAGAGCTTGCAAATTTGGGATCTGCATCTTCTTCGGTCGTCCGCTACGTTGCTTGTCATACACCCTACAATCACCACTTCCGAACTTTACAAATCACTCACGACATATGCTTTCACGTAGAACTTTCTCGCCGTATGCCGAACAAATCCACTCTAGGTCTTCTGCAGTGGTTTTCCCGAGATTAAACATGAACAACAGATAGTGACGAATATGCACCTTGTCGGCCACCATGTCGTTTAACGTATTTTTGCTGCCTTACTCCCATAGTTGTCGGACAGCCCACACCAGAGCTCCACGTGTGGGCTGTCCGACAAAAACGTCGTTCAACGTATTTTTGCTGCCTTACTCCCACAGTACGAAATTATAACGAAAATTCAACCGTTTTGTTCGTGGAGCACCGGGAACTTTTGCATACACTCAATTAACATTTCGAGGTGGTCTGACTACATTGAGAGAATCAGTGATTAAGTGTTGACTTAGCGAATTTATTCAGCCCAAGGGACAGGAAAGAAAGGCAGAGTGAATTTATTCAGCCCAAAGAAAAAATAGCATGGGAGAACCATAATGCCTTCAAGAATAAAAAATACAAGAGGTATTGTGTGACACATGTGATGGATGTAATGAAAGTCCGAGCTGTCTGACGTCATCCCTGTAATGGAATCGTTTGATGTCAGCAACAAAAGTAAAAAAAGTAAAGTAACACTATCCATAACTTTGATTTAGCAGATGATTTTGCTTTGAGGAACAAACCTCTGAATCTCAGAGAGTGGTTTCTATGCACTCTGTTGTCTAAAACTTAATAACGAATATAAAATCTGACGATTATAGAGTTTTATCGGGTTAAAAGAGTTTGCTGTCATATGTACATGAATGCGGTATGGTGTGTGACAACATTCCATCATACGCAGCCCTTATGCAAATTTGTTGTGAGCACGTGACAGCTGCAGACAGTGTATATGCACAAAGGTGAGTCTTACAAAGAATATCTAACTGAGAAGAAGTTAATGCTCGGCGAGACGTAACTAGCGCCGCCATATCTTAAGAGTTAAAATGCAGTGCACAGAAGCCAACATACAGGCTGATGCCGGAGCAGACTGCGCATGCGTATTTCTGTTCACTTCAATTCTTTGGGTAAAGAACAGTCAGCCGAGCTACTCACAGTAGGTGATTGTTACCTTCTCCGTAGCATAATCACTTCGCAAATCGGATATGTTAGTTTTGTTACGCCAATCGGGTTAGTTAAGGCTTTTGTTTGTTCTTCAGTTTTTCAGAAACATTTTCAGTAATGTCAAATACTACTTAGGCCTAACTATAATATTTGTTAAAATTTAATTTAAATAGCGATACTAATGTTATTGCATATTTTTCTCACCAAAATAAGGGATGGGTGAAATATCAGGAAACAGCAACAACAACAACAACAACAACAACAAAAACTGCTCTAAGCAAATAGTCATCAGATCGAAGGAAACCATCTTGAATGAAAGAAAAGCTTCACTGCCGTAGTCCCCCCTAACGTGTTTTGCTCCTGAATGTTAATTTTCCCGCATAGCATATTACCTCTTAAGATATGGTGGCGCTGTAGTCCTGGGCCAATCAGCGAGCAACTGTAAACCGCTTTATACCGGTTCCGACAGGCGACAGACGGGCATTATAGCAAGGTATAGCTTAATTTCAAGAGAGGCCGCCCCGGTGGCGCAGTGGTCTAAGCGATGGCCTCTGATCATTCGTCCGAACGGGGTCCGGGTTCGAATCCCGGTGAGGCATGGATGTTGTGTTTGTCTTACGGCATTGGCTCTCTCCCTTCCCTGGAACCAGTGACCCTAAATTAGGGACGGGCGACTGCTTATAGCCCATTGAGTTGCTCACGGTGGTCGTTAAACCTCCAATAAAAAAAAAAAAAAAAAAGTTCAAGAGAAACGGCATTCCGGCATCTGCGTTATGAAAAAAAGTCGCTCTATTATTAATTTGTTGCAAGATAATAGAATTTTGAGATTTGTTATTAATGAATACTTACATTTAATGCGTCATTTGTTTGCATATTTGCCATAATAAATACAGTACATAAATTAAGAAACAAATTGAAAAATTGTTTTAACTCAAAAAATGTGCAACCAGTTAGAATGAATTTTGGTGAAAATCTTCATTGCACCAAACGTTACAGATAAGTGCAAGAACACATTTACAGTTTATATTTTCTATATAAAAAAAAACAACAACATAAATCAGTGTTTCCAAAGTTCAATTAAAAAAATGTCTCAATATGGAGTGTGGTCACCTCGAACAGCAATACAGACCCAACCACGATGTCCCATGCTGTTAATAATGGTGTCTATGAGATCCGTAGGTAGCAATGCCCATTGTTGTAGCAACGCAGTTTGAAGCCCCTGCAGGGTTCGGGGAGGGAGTGCGGGAAGCAACACTCCTACCTAGAGGATTGGGTTAAAGCTAGAAGAGCGTGCTGGCCACTCCATAAAGACGATCGTCTCCTCCTGAGGATTTTGATGTAGCAGCGGAGCTGTGTGTAGGCGAGCATTATTGGCTTGCAGTATGAATATGTCGCCAATTGCACCTGCATTTGGGACAAACAAAGGGGTCCAGGATATCATCTCTATACTTCCAACCGTTCAAGCTGACACCTGGCAGCATGTAGAGGTCCGTATGTCCGCCTAAAGATATGCCTCTCCATACAAGCACACTACCTCCAACATACGTGTCTCTTTCACGGATATGAGTGAGATGATATCTCGTCCCTGGCTCTTTCCAGATGAAAATTCGCCGGAAATCTCTCCGTAAAGCACACCTCGACTCGTCCGAGAACAGTACGGGCCGCTATTGATTTGGATTCCAGTTCACATGCATGCGCGCCCAATTCAAACGCTCCTTCCCTATGGTGGGAGGTTAGGGTCACACACGCACATTACGGGCCACCAACCATAAAACCCTCCTTCGTGTAGACTTCTGCGTACCGTAGAAGCTGATACCATCTTTCCGGTAGCGGTAGCAAGCACAGATCGAAGATGGGTCGGCGTAACACTCCTGTTCCGGCACGCAGATAGCCGCAAATATCGATCTTGTGAGAAAGTTGTTACCCTAGGTCTATCTTGCTGTACCTGCGGGAACACGATTCTGTGGTTAGGAAGCAGTTCAGCAGCATTTGGAAACGACTTACGTTCAACCATCTGGCTACGTTCGCCTGACTTTGGCCTGCTTCGAGTCTGCCTATAGCTCTGTAGCGTAATTCCACTGGTAAAGGACGTCTCGAAGTCATTACAACACGATCTCTATCACGAAATCCTTTCTTCAATCTCTGCACGTGAATTGGCGACTCACTGAAAAACAACCAATTTTATGCTGTTGTCAATCTGTATAATGCTATGCCAGCGCCACTCATTTGCACATCATTCAATATGTTATAGTATTTTGCGTGTAACATAAGCCAATTTCGTGAATATTTAACGAAAATTAGCCAATTTATCGGAATTTTTCATTTTGTTTCTTAATTTATGGAAACCAGTGTACTTTTAAACGTTAAAACTAAAATTTCCTTAATATGTAACAAGGAGAAATACCTAAATTTTTAATGAAATTAATATTTTTGAACAAACATCACAATTAAATTAAAATGACACAAGTAACAGAAACCAAGGAAAAAGGTTCACATGATTTGTTTTCCTATGTAAAGCATGTGGAAGCCATTATTCTTCGGATTCAAATCAATAGTTTCCTGGATTTCATAGCTACTTATTGATTTTAAATGTATTATTTGCTTTTCATTTATTTTAAATCTTTGCTGCATTGCCGTCTTAAAAATGTTTTCCAGTCATTTTCCATATTTGCATACAATACTAGCTTTAAATTTATCTTATTAACGAATGCTTTCCCATATATACACTTTTTTCAAGATTGGGCAAAAGGCAAATAAATAAGTGCAATTATATTTTCGTCCCTCAGCGTACGATTTACACTCATCGTCAAAAAAATAGTGGCATCCAGAAGGACGTTTCGGACTGCAATGCTATTCGAGAGAAAGGTAAAGGTTACCAGGAGCAATAAACGATTAAACGTTGAGACTGATACACGCCAATAAGTAGTGTCTCTCAGTATGGCGTCGCGCCGCTATGTTTACTCATACAGCATGCCAGACTTTCCTAATAGTGTCCTCTGACAAGTTCCTAATGGTGTCCTCTGATAAGCCATCCCATGCAGCTTGAATCTTCTCACGCAGTTCCTGCAGGTTGTGCGGTAGGTTTCAAAATCGCTTTATTCTAATTTATCATAAGAAAACATAAGAGGGAGACGTACAGTATTGGGCGTCTCACTGGGAAATAATACAAAACTGTTAAAACATGATGGTATATACACTGCAATGACAATGGGGATGAATAACAAATGCTGCAAGCAAAGCTTATTGAATAAAAATTGCAGAAGTGACAGAGAGAAACACATCGTGTCACATGACATTGGCTGGGCATGATTTACAGGATAACACAGGCGAAACAATAGTACACAATTAGAAAAAGAACAGCACAAACACCGCCCTGAAGGTAAAACATTACATACATGAGATAAAAACACAGCGTGCACAATTGTGCAAGTTATTTAACGAGGGCACTAAAGCAACATAATACAGGCGGGGTGAAAGTAAGTAATGTACACGAGTAAGCATGAAAATACACTGAGATGGCATTAGCATTCCCAATTCAACGGTAGTGTGGATTGCACGAGTCGTAGAGTGGAGGAGGGGCACCAGGGTGCCACGGAACTCAGCAAAGGAGGTTTAGAATGTCCTAGGGTACTGATAGGTGTAGCAGTCCAGAATCAATCGCAAACCATGGAGCGGCCGGCGCCCAGGTAGCATAGAAGGTGGCTTCTCGACGACTGGAAGAAGCCGACTGGTACTCCAGGCGGAGTCGAGAAAGCAATCGATCTTGAAAATGGCACAAAAGTGCTGCGCTGGCCTGGTGTAAAGAGACCGGCGAGGAAACGCTGCGGAGTTGTTGAAGGTATACGTAAATAACGTGTTTAACCAGCACGAAACACATACTGACGGAAGAGGCGTAGGTAGATGAGCCCACAGAAGATGTCTGTAGGCAGTGAACGGAAGATCTTGAGAACAAGAGCGACTGGCAATCCGGAAAGCCTGGTGGAGGAGAGGCATCAGGATGGGACAGTAAAGGTAGACGTGAGAAACGTCTGCGTCATGTGCGCAGAAGGAGCAGAGAGGGGAGGAGAGAAGAGACATACGAAAGAGAAAATACGGAACAGGGAGGCGATTATGCAAAAAGAGTCAGTGGGTATTAATTTCAAGAGGGGCAGATAAGGGTGAGCGGGCAGCGGCCCAGACAAGAGGAAGAGAAGCAGGGGAACCTCCAGAATAGAAAGCGGTGAAGGGGTGGCAAGGTGCACTAGAAAACGATAAAGAGATTTAGAGGAGAGAGAGGAGAGAGGAAGAACCGAGTTTGTGAGTCGGAGGAAAACCGGCAGCGGAAGAGGGGCAGAAAAGACAGAGACGAGACCGGTGGGGGAGACAAGATCACGGAAAAGCGAAAGAAGTGCAGTTAGCAGAGAGTCATAGACCAAATGGGCGGATGGGGACGAGAGAATAGCAGGGGGAGGCCAGAGAAAGGGCGCCAGGATAGATCCGAGTTAGTGAGGTCTTGTACAGTTACTACACCTGCTCGGAGCCAAGAGGGGAATGAAAAACAGGGGAGATGGGGGGATGAACAAGGGAGTTGAAGAAGAGGGGTTCAGAAAGAAGCTCTAGAGTTGAAGAGGGAGGGGAGCGAATGAGGGGGAGAGAGCGAAGGTGAGTGAGGGCTTCAGAATATGCAGGTGGGAGTTTGGAGGGGGGGAAGGACAGCAATCCATGAGAACTAAAGAAAGAAAGGAAAAATCAGGGGTGGAATGTGGATAGCGCGTCCAATAGCATCCCACACATTTTCAATCGGCGATAGGTTTCACGATGCGGCTGGCCATGGAAGAGTGTCAGTGCCTTGAAGGCAAGCTCTCGAGACAGCAGCAGTATGCAGATGGGCGTTGGCTTATTGGAAAATCGCACCGGAGTGAGCGTTCAGAAAAGGTAGGGCCACTGGTTGCAGGACCTCATTATCGTAACAATGGGCTGTCAAAGTGCCTGTAATGAACACCAAAGGTGATCTGGCATCGTAGGTATTGCACCCTACACCATGACACCAGGCCTTCTGGAAGTGTGACGCTCGACAACAAACCGTTCATCTTGGCGCTGACCATGGTACCTCCACACACGGATTCGTTGGTCGTCTCCTCCAAGACAAAAGCGGGGTTCGTCACTGAAGATCACTCGCTGCCATTCTGAGTGGCTCCATGACAGTCTGGCACGAGGATATCATATTGCAATCTTTGGCGACGATGCAGTGGTGTTAAGAGCAATCGTCGTAACGGTCTGCGTGTATGTAGTCCCACGTCGTGCAACCGTCTGCCAATGGTGCTGGTCTTAATCGGATGGTGCATGGAGGGCACCACAGTTCGCTGAATATCCGCAATCGTGGATGTTGGGTCACTCTGCGCATGTCGGACAACCCGTGGGTTCTCTTTCTCCGCGGTTCGTCTAGGTTTCCCAGACCCTTCCTGTCGCTGTTGCATGCCTTAGTCTATCCACTGCCACCAACAGCATGCTATGGTGATATCCGCACGACCGGTATGGCGCGCAACACTGTGATAAGACCATCCCGTTTCCCAGAGCCCGACAATGCGGCCCCTATCTAACTCCTCCAACTGCTCGAATTGCTTCCAAACTTTTCTCCGAGGCATACTTAACTTGGAAAGGATGAAACCAACACAACAGCACAAGTCAGAATGGCAAGCACGCGCAACGGGACGACCTTATATAGTCGGTCAAGCACATAGCTACGACCCCTCCTTGCTGGCGTCACATTCGCGGCCGACCGTGATACTTGAATCATTTGCATGTCTCACGATGTCAAACCTACCCACAAAGTTTCATATCTATCGGTTGCTTCCTTCTGGGTGCAACTATTTTTTTTGACGATGAGTGTATATCTAAGCAAGCTTTCACCATGATTTACACAGTAACCAAGTCCAAACGACACTTCATATTATGCCACACTCCCGCATCTTGACCCACTCAATGTGGCTCCATGAGAAGGGTAGGCATGTGGTCAACAGAGCAGACAGCAAATCAAGTCCCTTATACAACCTACGTCGGAAAAGTTCCAGGCCTGGCGCATAAAGAATATGAAAAAGTACCATGCTTACAAATAATGCTGGTCCCCTGCCAGCAGGACACACACGACATGACGTACCTGCCAGCAGGACACACACGACATAAAGGCACATAGCAATCAGAATGAACGTCTGCGTAGCTTAGTTGGTAGAGCGACTTGTTCCGGAATAAGCGGACTCGGGTTCGATTCCCGGCGTAGACCAAAAATGACGGAGAAATTTACTTCGTTATACCTTGCTATAATGCCCGTCTGTCGCCTGTCGGAACCGGTATAAAGCGGTTTACAGCTGCTCGCTGATTGGCCCAGGACTACTGTCTTCTGGCATACACGTGATATTTTTATCCTACTACTGTTACGTCAGTTATGCGGTCGTTATATGGACGTATGTTGAATGATATCGGGTAGTAGCACATAGTATAAGGTCGCGGCTTTGATTAGCGTCCAGGAAATACAGAAACTCTGCCAGATGTTTTGATGGAGGTCGTCCCTTCGTTACAAGACAGCGGGATGACCGTTACCTGGCCATAATAGTAAAACGGAGTTGAAAAAGTACGGCGTACCGTTATATAATCGCATCCAAGCCGCCACCGGTGTGCGCATTTCGTGCCAAACCGTGACCAGACGCCTAAATGTAGTAGAATTATGCCCGAACACTCATACGTTGTGAACCATTATCCTGGGCACATCGTACAGGTCACCACTAGTGGTGTATGTCTCACGTTTACAATGGGCCAAGGTAATGTCCGCAGATGGTTAGTTGGTGTTATATTAGTTCAAAGGTCTCAGTTCATAGATGAAACCCAAATAGAACAGCCCTGCCATTTAACGTAGGCCCGACATTGAGCCACGGTCTACTATTCCTGAAAGACGGTGGCTCACTATTGGGCCTACGTTAAATTGCAAGGCTGTGCAACCTGGGAAAAGCCGCTCCGGTGGAGCAGTGGTCTAAGCGATGGCCTCTGATCATTCCTCCGAAAAGGGTCCGGGTTCGAATCCCGGTGAGGCATGGATGTTGTGTTTGTCTTACAGCACTGGCTCTCTCCCTTCCCTGGAACAGTGACCCTAAATTAGGGACGGGCGACTGCTTATAGCCCATTGAGTTGCTCACGGTGGTCGTTAAACCTCCAATAAAAAAAACAACAACCTGGGAAGTGGCTCAAGGGCAATAGATGAAAGCTGCTTTACTCTTTCGTCGGTTTCCAAGTGGCAACTGATCTGGGGGAACGTGGTACTGCCTATGATTCTAAGAACATCGTTGAACCGGACAGGTACGGCGGTCGCCGCGCCAGGGTGCGGACAGGTATCATGGCCAATATACGTACCGAACTGCAGGTGACAGATCAAGAGACGACCATCAGGCAGAGGTAGGCCAAATGATGTGATTTTTCACTACGTCGTCCTGTGCCCTGGTACCGTGGGCGCAGATTTCATTTTTTTTTTGAACGATAATGTCCGTCTTCACCGCACAGAAGTTGTGGATGAAGTATTGGTTAGTAAGGATATCCGTCGAATAGAGTGCACAGAAATCTCAGTTCAATAGAACATGCATGGGACTCCATCTGGAGAGGTGTTGCCTAAAGGAATACTCATCAGAAACCATTCCAGCACCTATCAGGACTCTCCAGCAGCAGCGGAATAAGTTATCCGAAGAGCTCCTAAACCACTTGGTGCTAAACATGACACATAGGTACCAAACATACATGGCCGTGGGGGTGGACATATCCTATACTAAAGACTTTGCTCTGTAGTTCGTCGGTATGGGCCGTGGTACTGTGGCCGCAGATTTCATTGTCAACAATAATGCCCTTCCCCACCGCACAGAAGCTGAGGATGAAGTATTGGCTAGTGTGGCTATCCATCGTAAATGGGACTCTCTCGGGAGAGGTGTTGTCCAAAGGAATACCCATCAGAAAGCATTCGAGCACTGATCAGGATTCTCCGGCAGGAGTGAGATAAGTAGTTATTCCAGGAGCTCCTAAACCACTTGGTACTGAACCTGACACACCGGCACCAAACATATATGGCCGTGTGGGGTGGAAATATCCCATACTGAAGACTTCGCTCTGTAGTTTGCTTCTGCAGTGCTGATGGAAGAGTGTCACTGAACAACAGGTGAGCCTGTACCTCCTTTGCAACATTTTGTTGTTTCTTACTCATGTGTTTTGATGCCGTACGTTTCACTTTACTGTTGCTATTATCATCGACACCACTCATAACTAGAAAAACAGCTTTTCCGACTCTTTAACTGCTCAAAATGTGAATCATCTTTAAATTTTAGACAACAGTGTACATGATAAATTTCGAACAAGTTTTCCGTAAAATAGGCATCATGAGGGAATTTTCAGTGTCGCCAACGTGAGTCTGGTGAAGTACAATCACGTGACAAATTAAATGATCTAATAGTTCTGCGCATGCGTTGGTGGGTGTTTTGATAACAGTGTGGATCATACTCAAGATGTCGACCGATTGTGTTCTGACGAGTTCCGAAATTCATGAACGAATGAAGAAACAGAGTAAGAAATGAAAGGAAAGACTGTTTTTGCTCTTATTTTTTATTTTATTTTTTGCAAAATATATTTTATAATCGTATGTGCAAGTATATATATTGTACATGGTAATATCATATCACATAATATTTACAAAGAAGTAAGGTGTAATATTTGTAGATTAAAATGTTCTCTAAATAGGCAAGAAATATCAGAATGTAAAAGCGGCATAAAAGGACAACGAACATTCGTGAATCAGTTCAAATACAAGTGCACAAATGGAAGTTTTTTATTCTTTCACTTCTTAAAATCTCGTGATTCTACGGATCATTTACATATTTTATTTTTACTTCAGTCAAACAACTGACAAAGTAATTATCTGCTCGTGCAACAATCTCTAGGGATTATTTCTTTGACACCCACTTTCCATTCGTTCTTATTTACACAAGGATTTCCGCATCCTGGCAGTTCGAAAACTTTAGCTCTTTTACCATTTGGTGAGCTTTGATTTTTAAGACAAAATCAATACGTGTGATGAGAAAAGTAGCACCTAAAAATAAACAGTAAAATCAATCTTGAAATATTGGGTAGGGAATATAAACAGTCTTTAAAAATGAAAAAATCCCATCTCAGCAAACGCTATATTCTTAATGAGGAAATTTGTTTTCTATCAATGTCTGCTAAATACTTCTTATTTTCGATTCAGTGAATTGCAGGTTATAGAAAACGGTCGCTTGTAATGTAATGAACTCCGAAGGGCGTTTTCAGTGTAATGAACTTCGGAGACTGTATGGAAAGGGAGACAACCGGGAATATAAATTCTCGAAATAATGGGTTGTATTTTGGAGCAGTGAATCATTTACGCAGTTTCGCAAATCAGACATGACCACAGGGTGTCCTTAAGCCGTTCCACGGACATACTGAAGCGATCAATTTGGGGCGAGCGTATACGTGCCGTTATTTCTGAATGGATTTCAAAGTCGCTAATTGCTCGTTTCGGATTCAAGCTCTCCGGACTGCGTGATTTTAAATTTATGCAAGTCTAAATGTTCATGAGAAGAGAAGCAATAATTTTGATGAAATGAAAAAGAAATACTTTCAAACACAACAAAATGTTACATTACACCTTCTTTATAAACAGAGGCTTGTTTAACCTCACCACTTAACTATATTAACGCATACATTTGTTCAGCAGCGATTTGGAAAACATCAGCTGAATAAGAATGCAGCCTGACAACACGCAAGGCACTAACAACGATAATAAAATAATAAACCGAATCTTCAGAAACAAACCAAGGAGCAATAATGAAAAAGGATTCAATAATCAATGGCATTTCTTACAAGCATGCCACTTCAATGGTGCCATTTTTTATATCATGAATTTCAATTATGTCTCACCATTAGCATACTGTAAGTCTTTGCAGCTGTTATGCGGTTGAAATCTTTTCTACAAACTTCTACGTCTCTTTATTTACAGAAAATCTTATGCCAAAACGGCGTTTGTAGCAAATGTTCTATCACAGAAGTTCATTTGGTCATTATCCAGGAATGAAACCAAAATGAGCTTGAGTATATTTGAAAAATTCCGATGAAACATTATACCATGAAGCATTTTCGAGACACTTTGAAGAAGATTTACATATATTATATCAACCGCAAAACGACACGGAGAAAATCTTTTACTGCAAGAGTTTTTATCAAAGCCTGATACAGCGTCATGGCACTGGCACAAGGCAGCGTGAAAACATTACATTGCACTGCGGAAGTACCTTTTTATTCGCGAGCATCGAATACCTTTCTTGAATACAGAAACAAATGCTGTAGTAAATTATACAGCCATTTCAACTGAAAAAAATTATGAAAAGCAAAATAGCGTTCTTAAGCAGCAGAAACAGAAGCTAGAGTAAGCAGCAGCATGTTTGCTTACTAAGTAGTCAGTGATTCTAGATTACCTAAGCCACTCTGTAAAGAAGAGCGGTGAATGCGCATGCGCCAGATGGAAGTAAAGTGCCTCCTGCTCATCGACCTCGAGAAAACTAGAAGATGACGAGAAATGATATGAGAAACAAATCAGCAGGACGCTCTCTATACAACCCAATAAATAGCCAGAAATTATATTAAAAGTTAGCGCAATTTTGAGAGCAGAAAGACTGCGATCCAAAATTAATATGTATAGAAGCATAGGCAGATGTTTAAAAAGTTGTGATAAAGATTTCTATATTAAACAGGGCATACAGTGCCGCAAAGCACGCCACTGTGTTTAACCCAATAAAAGTGGGTTATAAAATTTGTGCTCATGTATTTAAAATGTGTTTATCTCCGCACATGTAAAGGATGGAGTGCTCTGAATTACGATTATGAAACTGGGACGTGGGGTATATAGTAATATGGTATCTCGATCATTGACGAAAATTTCAGTTATAGAGATTACGTACCGAAAGTAATGCAAAAGTGGGCATAATTTTTTAACTGACAGAGGTCCTTCAAATGGCACATGTTAATAGAGTAACGCTTCCTCTATAGTAACCCTTTTTCTTTACTGCAGATTTGAAGAAGAAAAGGGTGGAAGTCTGCTCAGATCTGCTGAAAGTGTTTGAAGCCAATGAAGACACGTTTTTTTTTTCGATCTGGTGACAGGGGATGAAACGTGGGTGTATCTTTACGATCCGGAAATGAGGAAACAATTCATGGAAAGGCGTCACACCTGTTCACCAAGGCCTAAGAAGTTTAAGAGCCAACGATCAGCACAGAAAGTCATGGTAACTGTTGTTTGAGATGAGTCATTCTGCTTGATTTTCTGGAACGTGGCCTTACCGTGACCAGAGAGCGGTACATTGAAACACTCAAGAAGCTTAGAGAAGCTATAAGAAGGAAGAGACCGAACAAGAATCTGAAAAGGACCCACATTCACCATGACAATGTGAGGCCACACACATCTTTGGCAACAAATCAGGCGATCAGCAAATTAGCCTGGTCTGAGATCCCCAATCCACCGTACAGTCTAGATCTGGCACCCTCCAACTTCCACCTGTTCGGTCCAATGAAGGACAGTCTCCGGGGCCAAAGATTTGATGGCACACACGAGGTGAAATTGGCTGTGAAGAAGTGGACACAACAGTCCACATCTGAATTTTTTCAAAGAGGATTCGAGAGTTGGGTTCAACGATGGCGCAAATGCATCGCTTGTGATGGAGACTATATTGAATAGTACCTTTGTATAGGGAAAGAGTTACTCTACCAAAATTTGGAATTTGAACTACCTCTGTCAGTTAATAAAAAAGTTATGTCCACTTTTGCATTACTTTCGGTGCAGCCCTCGTATATTGCTTCATATGCAAATCGAGATCACAAGTAGTATAAGAGAATCATTTATTTGAGTTTTGGAAATCTGTTAAGTACTATCTTAGCAAATCATTGAGCTTTTATTTGATTATGCTTCTATGTCTACGCACTTGTAAACATTTCCCACCCAACCACAATTGAATCGCTTAACATGTGAATACTCGTTATTTTTAGTTAGTCACTGTAGTACAGTACAATAAAATCAAAATTAGAAGATTTCAGTTCGATAAAAGAATAAGTGATTCGCACATCAATTATAGATATACATCGAAGCAGAAAATCACTATTTTGTTTTTTTAAATAGCTTCCGCAATTTTAATTTCTTAGAAATATGAAATAACTATTACAAAAAGTATTTCTTGTAATAGTTTGGTTTCGAGAATTCACGAGAAAGACAAAATATGTTATGAAGCTCAGTTGGCTTTCGGCCAGATGAGATGACCTGCCCGTCAGAAAAAACATGATGTGCCGACAGAATATCATAAATGGGACGACTCGGAGAACAAGAAAAATCGTGATGCCGTGGAAGTGGTCAGTGATCATCACAGAAGTCTTTCAGCTAAAAGAAAGGGGGAAAGTGTGGAATAGGCGATTATTACTAGGTGCTTTTTTTTTCCTTATCCTGTTTCTGACTTAAGGCTACACTTTCTGTAAATAATGTATCACTGACACAGATTGCTGTTAAATTTTTTCTGTGATCGGTTTCCAGTCCACGAGCTCTGTTTCTTATTTCCCCTGCATTGTTTTGGTGTGCAACACACATTTTAGATTAGTGCAGTATGTGTAAAAATTACGCTGCATAGAATAAACAGTAGAAAAGTGATCCACTGCCAGTGAAGACTCTAAATTACAGAAGTGAATAGAAAAAGTTCTCAAATAAATTCTAGATATTCCTAACATTACTATACATGGATATTTTACACATCCCATAAGAAGAAAACTGGAACTGCAACTGTAGGAAGCCCTCTTTTAATGCTGGATTGAGGTCGGTATTTCTATTGCTACTCAAGAAGAAAAAAGCATTATGAGTTCCAATACTGGCTGACGTATGAATTAATAAAAGGACTTGTGTATACAATCTAGGATATATTTTGAAAGTGCAACGTAATACCAAAGTTTGAGCCTTTTTTCTTCGTAAATGTAGTAATTTGTTACCAGTAAATTAATTTTCGATCATCTGCTGCAGTTAAAAAGGCATCAAACTGAAATTTTATATTTACAGCGTATGGAGTTTGACACATTATGATATGGTATATTCAAGTTAACTGTGAAATAAACATTATTTTTAATTCTATTTACAGTTTTACAGCGAGGGCAGACACCCTGATTGCCGTGTGCATCCGTCCTAGATGGGTCCGAGTCCTGGATAAAACAGGGGTGGTGTTCTTGTCTGATGGCGCTGACCTGTCCCTTTCTTGGAACCTGTGGCCCCAAATTAGGGAAGGGCTACTGCTTGTAGCCCTCTGATTGTAATTATGGTTGGTAAACCCTAAAATAAAATAATCAGATATTTGCAGAAAACAAGAGAAACAACTCAAACAATGCGTCTTAGGGAAAAAACATGTTATCACTACAGTGGTGCCTCCAGCTGACGAAGGCTTTACCTCACTGAACCTGAAACTCTCAGTTCCTTCCTCAATCAGAAAATAATTCACAGATCTACTGCAAAGTTGGAAAAGCAAAATTCTACAAGGTAAATGTATCCAAAGTCCTTGAATCTTGAAAACATTGACAAAAACTCCTCACTTTGGAAGATGTGAATCCGTTTATTGGTGTATAAATATGACATGAATAGTAAGTCAGATAATATCCAAAAACTTGAAAAATCATGTCATATTTACACCAATAAACGGATTCACATTTTCCAAATTTGTATTGTACACTGGTGTAATCCCGTATTTCATTCATTGACTCCTCACTTCAATTGTTACAAAAAGGTCAGCTTTATCTAGAAACCGAGGGACTCTTTATTGGTATTCAAGCCGGCGTTATTGCAACCAAGAACTACAAAAACCACAAAGTGAAAGTTGCAGATGATGGCACCTGTACAATGTAGGGAAAAGCCGATGAAACCGTAGAACACATTTTAGCCGACCAAATTTATTTTTTGTAAATTTCTCTTCTTGCTTCGAAACGAAAACACTATCTTAACAGACACGAACAGGTATCCAAGATACTATTGTACATCAAAAGCTTGGATTTAAATACGGCCTTATCTAAGGCTGTACTCCACTTTATTACAAGTTCCAACCAGAACCTATTCTCGAAAATCAGAGTTACACCATGTACTGGGACAAACCTATCATCACAGACAAGACCATTCACCACAGTCGATCTGACATTGTAATTGTAGACGAAATTCTCGAGAAGACACAACTGACAGATGTTGCGCTCTCACTTACGGAAAACATCCGAAGAACAGTATCTGAAAAAATCTCGAAGTATGAGAATCTGCGAATGGAAATCCAAAGGATCTGGAAATAAAGCATAATACAGATCGTACCAGTTGTCATTTCGACAACCACAGTGGTACCATATAACTTTCTGAAAGATCTCGAGGAATTGGGATTGCGACAAAGACAGCTTTACCCAGTGTTAAAGGCAGTCATTCTACAAACCTGTCATATCACTAGAAAATTCCTAAATTTTTTTCAGACTTGAGATGAATATATCAGCATTTTGCTTAAGGCTCTACGAGACTCGCCATCTTGTATTGCTGCCTTGTCTTGTTAACCATCGGGCAAGCGTATTTCACAAATTGCTCGGGCAATTTTGCACATTTTGGAACACCATTTGTGGCTAACGCAAGATATATGATAAATAAAAAGTTCCCTGGTTTCAGAATTTTTATTGACCTTTCCCTTCATTTTTTAACTGCAGCGAAATTCGTACCAAGGCGTCTTCCATAGCTTTATTAATTAATAAAAAATACTTAAAGAGTCCAAAATGAAAATCTGAAACCAGGGAACTCTTTATTTATCATATATCTTGCGTTATACACAAACGGTGTTCCAAAATGTGCAAAATTGCCCGGGCAATTTGTGAAATACTCTTGCCCGTTGGTTAACAAGAGAAGGCAGCAATACAAGATGGCGGGTCTCGAAGAGCCTTAACGGCTCTAGCAGAGGAAGTCGACAACAAGAGAAATCAAAAAGTAGGAACTGTACACCAAATTATACTCAAAATAGTATAACTATACTAAAAATCCGAATTAGTATAGTTATACTATTCGGATTTTTAGTATAGTTATACTATTTTGAGAAGAGAAATCAATAATAATAAAAACACCGAAGGAATGATATGTATTACTGCTTAATATATTAGATTTAACATTTTTACGTGTTTTTTGAAGATGACAATCCGTTTTTTTAGTGTAAATATGACAAGTATGGTTAGTCAGATAACATCCGAAAACTTGAAAATTTCTTCGTCCTGGAGCGGGAATTGAAGGCACGTCTCCCAGATAGCGCCCGGGTATGCTAACCACTACACCACCCAGAACGACCAAGTTTCCGATTAATTTCAATTTAACCATCACGGGGATTTATTTCAATACAACCATCATAAATTATATTGAACAGGTTATATTCATGATTATTACGTGCTGTCTAAAAGACAAAGTCACTAACTCTCTGCTTTGCTATCCCGGCTACAACTTATTCATGTTTCCTAGACACATCTTTTACGCTGTCAAAAATCCTAGGAACAAAGTGCCTTGTTTTGAACGGCAGTAATGAATTCCAGGAGCATTTCAAAAGAGTTGCACCATCATTCGCAGCACACCCGTAAACATGATTCAACTAATGGACAAAGCAGATACTAAGATCAATTTTCGAAACACGCATAAACACTGTTCAACCAATGGACAAATCATGCGGACAAGGGAAATTACCAAGATCAATTTCTGAAACACCCTTAAATACGATTCAACCACATCGCAAATCAGGCTAAGCAAATGAAAGTACCAAGATCAATTTTTGAAACGCCTTTAAACACAACTCTGTCAATGAAAAAATCATACGGAAAAGTGAAAGTACCGAGATCAATTTTTGTAACAAAGGATCCAAAAAATGGATGATCAGTTATTGTAACAAAAAGACAAATTGCTCATTGGATTGTTGAATTCTTAGTTTTTCTCGAAGTATAAGGTTTAAGATTGCTTGAAGGTTCCACGCTTTTAATCTGTTGTCCACAGGAAAAATGCAGTGACGATTCTACGTCGTTAAAAGAATATGACGAACTTTCATTTTTTTCATTTGTCTCCTCTCGGCCATAGTTGCACACAGTTATCACCTCAGGTGAAACGTCGAAAGAATATGCAGAGTGGAAGGAAGAGACCATATACTACAAAAGGAAATACTAACAGTGTTTCTTTAAACTGAAGAAAGCTTGTGTGAAGCAACCCTCTACAGTCAGAATATCCACCTTTGAGTAACTACCTCCTCAATTCACGATCTACACATTGCTTGCCCATATATTAAGTTCGCTCATGTCCTATTCATGCGTGCCTTACCAGTCACACCGTTTAAAACTCATGCTCATCGGGCAGCCCATAAGGCATTAAATTTACGAGCTCCACAGTTTACGACTCTCAAGGCATTCCACTAAAGACATGAACGTTACAAGTGCAATCTATATACGCTACATGACCCACAATGCAGTTCGCTGACGATTTGCATATTACATGTACCACAAGGCACTCCACTCACAAAGTGTACATCACACATTCCACCATGCGCTCCGCTTACGCTCTTCACAACATACGTCACACACCCACGCCGCTTACTACACACATGTTAGATGTCCTTTAGACCATTCATTCATGATCTACAAGTTACAAAATCCTCAATACCCTCCGTTTAGGGGATGTACCTAACACGCACATTTACCTACTCAGCTTAATATCCTACATATTTCATTTTACCAAGGCACTATTCTGACGACCCACAGGCACTCTGCTCATGAGCTACACACCACTTGTGTCATAAGGCACTCTACTTGTTACAAATGCAACAAGGCACCCATGCAGGCTTGTAGTTTGCAGGACTTAGAATATTCTTTTCTGGAATCCATTCTGTAGGCTATGTTCATTATTTTAAGATTAAACTGCACTGGTGGACAAAAGCTAAGTTACAAACATGAAAGTTGATGTATCAATATCGGGACTGTCTATAATTAATGAAATTTGGTGGAGAGGTAAACAAGACCCCCTTTTTCTTTTGATTGAAGGTTTAACGACCACCGTGAGCAGCTCAATGGGCTATAAGCAGCCGCCTGTCCTTAATTTAGGATCACTGGTTCCAGGGAAGGGAGAGAGCCAGTGCTGTAAGACATACACAACATCCATGCCTCACCGGGATTCGAACCCGGACCTCTTTCGGACGAATGATCAGAGGCCATCGCTTAGACCACTGCGCCACCGGGGCGGCCACAAGGCTTTATCACGCATCATATCACAGACACAGACACAGACACACACACACACACACACACACACACACACACACACATGCGATGTTAATATAGTAATTGTGTTTGCATATACACGTGCGAAACGCCATGTACATAAGACACGCTAAAAAGGCACCACAGGCACAATGTTCATCATTCACTCTCCACAGCCCATCAGCTTGTAAGAATTGTTGGAGAACATGCAAACGAGCACCTGGAGTCTCTTGGAGGATTCGGAGAGATAAACGATTATTTGTAGAACGTAGGCAGAACAGACGCAAGCTGATGTTGTCAGAGCGCATAATGTCTCTCGGATGGTCCTCTCTAGGCTATGGCCACAATATCAGGAATCCTAGAATGTATCTCGGTGACCAGTTCCCGGAAGACTAAGGGTCAGAACATCCTGGAAGGACTGATATCTATCCTTAACAGCGAAAAGGCATAAAGAGAAGAACATGCAAACAACTAGCTGTTGAGCTCGTCTGTTCTTCAGGCATGATAGTATCAAGGAGAAGTTTGTACCGACGACTTTATGAGAGTAGTCTGTACCTTAGGGGACCATTGGTTTGTCTCCTTCCTCACCGTACATCACATTATGAGCAGGAAGGACTTGGTGCAGACAATATAATATGTGGAATGAAAAGCAGTGGACGCACATTCTTTTCACGGATGACCCCTTTTCATTCTATGGATTTCCGACGTGTGATCATCTTGAGAGAACGAGGAATGCGTAACACAAGCCCACTATCGAGAAGGAGGTTTTCCAGTGTGAGAAGGCATAATGCTGAATGGTTGTATCCCAATCCATCTGTTTGAGAGTAGCACCGTGCAAACTTCAAGGTACATAGCGGAGTTCCTCGACCCCTGCTTTTCTGGGGTGCTGTAGGCCCCGAGTTCATTACTGCAGCAGACAATGCTCGTCCTCACACGTCTCGGCTGGTAGACGAATCCCTCAATAGTGAGAACATTTATAGGTTAGAGCTGCCAGCCGGGTATTTGAATCTAAATCCTATTAAGTCTATCTTAGACACCATGGAGCATACGCAGTGCTGCTCTTGAGCCCCTTCCTAGAGGCCTCCTAGAGCTGTAATATGAGCTAACGGAGCAATAGCATTTATTGCCATCTGTAATTTTGTTACCAGCATACACGATCGTTGTGCAACATGCTTGGAAGTCAAGAGCGATCATTCTCCCTGTTGATCATCGGAACAACCCATTTCTGCTATCACCAGCGCATGACGTTTGTACCAGCATCAACATTATTCCTGGATATCCATTCCTCTGCATCCCATATTTACATATATTTTTCGTCATGGTTTGTAGTTCCCTTCACCTCAAGTCGTTATGTTGCTCTGTTTACTTTCATGCTTGTAACCTAACGTTTTCCGCCAGTGTACTACAAGAAACAATCATTTCTCTCTATATAGTACTGCTGAAAGTTGCTAATTCTGGCTTCAGTTAGAATCACGAGTTTGCTTCCATCATTTAGGCAATTCTCGGAGTTGGTGTGTGGTACCTCACACAAACTGTTTCGGAGTGAGTGTTGAGTGCGTTCAACGTTTCTGATCAGCGCAGTAAATCCATCTGTCGTACTTAATTTCATAATCAGTATACGGTTACGAAAATCAAAAGCATTTATTGTTCACACTGTGCAGTCAAATTTCATTTACATCGTTCATTACTGTTCTCTGGTAAGGGAAGAGGAGGTCTCGAAATCTTGGAAGAATCTTTGCAAGGATTTGCATTTGTCGGTGCGGCCAGTAAAGCAAATAAGCTGACTAATACAGTATGTGCAAGCTCCATTTACTCACACTCATGTGGTTAGCGTTAGGCGAGATGATAGTTAATACAAATCTTCAAATCTCGTTGCTTTGATTCCAGAGAAAAGTGTCAAAACATTGCATCATCATAGATCATGTACTGTGGAAACTACATTTTTTCTATGCTGAAGATCATAGAGGTGCTTAGATCTTTTGCTTCATTATAGAGATCCTTAGATCTTTTGTTTCATTATGGAGGTTCTTTGATGTTTTGTTTTATCGTAGAGGTTCTTAGATCCTTTGTTTTATCATAGACGTTCTTAGATCTTCTGTTTCATTATAGATATTCTTAGATCTTTTGTTTAATCTGAGGGTCTTATATCTTTTGTTTCATCGTAGAGGTTCTTAGATCTTTTGTTTCATCATATAGATTTTTAGATCTTTTGTTTAATCATAGAGATTCTTAGATCTTTTGTTTCATCACAGAGGTTCTTAGATCTTTTGCTTCGTCGTAGAGGTTCTTAGAGCCCCTGCCAGAACGCTTCAAGAACTCAGAACAGCTGTTGTTGGGGAGTGGTTATTAACCCCTCAAGGCCTCAGCCATACCCTCAAAAACAATATGAGGAATCAGTGCTCGAGTTGCATGGCCGTCAGGGAGGATTATACTTCATATTAAATTACAGCTTGTCTTAAGCAAACAAATTTAACCCTTTAAGAAGCCGATATATCTGAACGAAATGGTGCCCGAAATGTTTTGCCTCCACAAACACATATGTTCACACAGAGGCAGGGTTTTACGAAACCTACGGCCAAATAATTCCTTTCCTCTCCTCATTTTCGCGGTGCCGACTATAAACCTGTCACAGGTGACAAAATCTCCCGCATGGTGGTTTATTCTCTGCTCCACAACCCAAGGCATGAGTGGGTTCTCCTTATCACAGACATCATGCTACCGAGTAGAAACAAAGCACTCAAATATCTTCTCTGCTTTCTTAATTTTGCAGTCGATGAATCAGAAAAGATTTGAGTCAATTACCCCCAAATTCATTACCTTGAATAAAAAGGCTAAAGGAAAAGGAACGATTTCTGATGCGCAGGTTCACTCATTCCAGCCGCATTCGGTCAAGGCCGTCTGGAAAACACAAGGCCATAATATTAGAGAGATGAGTTTCCTCTTTTAGTGTTGTCACGCGGAAATCAAGTCTTCCGATTGGTTTCCAACGCTGTCGTGTGTGCCGTCAAACACAAAAACAATATATCAATCCGCGTAACATGAGAGTGACGTCACAAACGGAGTGAACTCCTCTCTCTAATGCCATGACCTTGTACTTTCTAGACGGCCTTGGTTTGGCTCACTTCTTAGGCACCGAATATATTATTCGTTTGATCTGATTTCAGTCCATTATGTTAACCCCGAGCAAATTCGTTCCAGCTGGTTAAAGAGTTAAATATTATTCTATGGGCTTCTTTTTTAAGTAAATTACGAGATTATGATATTAACACATGCAAATTATAAGACAATGATTTATTTTCTGCTTGAGTTATATAAGTAATGTAATAATGAACCTCTTTACCATATTTAATTTAATTTCCTCATCAATACTTCGACGTATGTACGAATTCGTAAATTATCAGTTGAACATCAATGTAGTCAATGTATTGCTTTACATATTGCCAGAAGTTTTTGCTGAACTCGATATTTAAATTCGCGAAATTTATGATTTTCAAATTAATCTACAATTTTGACAACTAATTCATGCTTTTTGGTGATTTAGGTCAACTTAATGTTTCTGGATTGAGAAGAGGTCGCATTAGCTATGTTCGATCGTGTATGTTATTTGGAACAAAGATTATTGTTATAGTTTGTACAAATACAGTGACTAGAAACTTTTCCTATATGATAACTGTACTTCAGTTCGCCAGTATTTCAGTAAATTTACTAATATTAATAATTAAAGAAATATAGTCCAGGAATTATTATATGAAGGTATATAAAGGAATACCATCATATAATACTTCGTGGAAACTTTATTACGTATGCTCTATTATATCCGCAGAAAGGAACATTCAGAACTTGTGGAATTGCTAAAATAATAGTTATATGCAGAAAGGAATATCTTTTCTTCCTACTACTTTTGATAAAAGTAAAAGGACTTTTGCAAGGCTGACGGACAAGCATACTCGTATTGTTCTTATGCAGATCCGCCCTCCTGTGTCTATTAGTACGACTTGAGAAATCTAGTTTCATTGAGAATGATGATCCACTCGTATTGGCCTTTTTACGCTGCACAACTTTGCCAGTAGAGGGCGTAAATGCAAATGCTATCGGCTTCAAGCCATATCTTTTGATACGTTTTACAGCGGAAACCATTTTGCATGCTGAGAGAGCCTCTTCAAATAATGTTCGGTTTTCCCTTTACGGGGGCGTAAAGGTAATGCATTTTTCTCGTCACCTCGGCTTCTAAGAGTTTGATTTGAAAATTTCTTTTTTGCTTTGAATAGAGTTCATAGTTGGGAATGTTTTGTGTAAAATTTCTGATTTTTCGTAATCCTCAATTTGGACTCAACAAAGCGGTAGTGCATATTTCTGTTTATGGTATATTTACAGCAATATCTCAGCTCCTAAAAAACTCGATAAAAAACAATGAATTCAGTGAAATACAGCTTAAGAACACAAAGCAGTTGCGCATATTTTTTGCTCAAAATGGCAGACAGTTTTCCATATTTTTCTCGATATATCTACTTCTAACAGTCTGAACATTCTTTTTGTGTCGGGCAGTGCAGATGTTGAGGGATATTTTATTATGATTTGTAATTTTTCCTAACACACTAGCATGCCCCTAGAGGGCGTGCAGGAATCACTATTCACAGCCGATTGAAAACTAAATTTTCTCTCAGCTACCACTCACCACGAAAACATTTTTTTGCTCATTTCCTGACCAAAAGAATGCACAATTTACTAGCAAGAGTGGCAAGCGTATATTTTATTTCTCTCGATATATCTGCTTTTAAAGGTCCGATTAAAAAAAAATTCCTTTAACATTCGATACCATTCACGTCGTTGGGGAAAATCTTGCGTTTACTCTTGGATTTTCATAATGCACAGTTACATCATCCGGCTCCCACCGCTTTCACTTCATTTTGTTTGTTGGTGAGCATTTTCTTTCATTTGTCACTTTAATTCTGAGTACCTATGTGATGTGTATCAACTTGTCATCAGCACATTCCTTCTCTCCAAACTGCAACTTTAAATAGCACACTAAGAGAGCTCCTTTCTACAAGTTTCACTTGTATTTATGTTCACCATATATTTTCAGCCGGCGCGTTTAAATCACGATTCAAAAAATTAATTTGGTGAAATACATCTCACCACAAAAATGTTTTATGCTTATTTGGCCACTAAGTGTGTAATATAATCATTTTTTTTAATTGTCACCAGTTCGGAACTCAAAATGCTTTTCAAGATGCAATTCATGCAATCTACATTACTTAATCTGCGCCAGGAGAGAGAGGTAAATTTAAACCTACAAAGGAATTGAATAAAATCGATATGCTTTTAGATTTATCTTACCTTCATGACTTTTTATTGATACTACAAGAAGAACTACCTTTTTATAGAGGGAAAAAGAAAAAGAATCGTATAGTATAAAGATTAATATATCGTAAAATTTGAAACCTCATACCGTCGATCGATTTTATGCGCGCCAGTGTTTCTTATTCCGATTTCTAATAACCGATCATCAGCTTTTGTTAATTAAAATGCTTACGACACTCTATCATTCATCAAGTGGTCCCACAGCGAACAAGAACACAAAAGATCTCAGCAGCCGTTAGATTTACATTTAAAATTATAGAACGACATTTATCCAAGCAGTAGTTCACAAGGTTAGGCACAAAAATACATTTTATTCTAATACGAATTTCACGAAAGGCCAGTATTTGTTACCAACGTTAATCTGTTACCAATAGATTCACAAAACATAATTCATAACTCCAGTAAACAAAAAATACAAATCCTCATTTAATATTTCATTACATCTTCACTTAGTTAAATGAATATCTCACTGATACCATTTTCACTTTATCGCAAGTTTCATATATTCAATTTATGAAGCATAGATGTGATGACAGTAAGAATGGGAAAATTACACACTATGAACATGAATGCATTGTGGCTTTAGATTACATTAGGAAATTCAAATATCACAGAGCGTATATGTAAAACATTGGCTTAATATCTCTATTTTTTTCTCATTCTGTTTTCTTGACAGATACGTAGCACTAAAGAAAACATGGATCATATAAAAATTGTATACCTTGATTAAATTTAACACGTCAGAGGATATAACACACATAATACGACCGATTTTTCAAGCAGAAAAATCGTAAGCAAAAATTTGTACGTCATATAGCTTAATAAAAAAAAAAGAAAAGAAAGGATGGCCTGCAAGTTTAATGGGAACATAAAAAAGCCGTAAACTATGATTTTATTTGAAACAGTATCCACTGTTGCTTACGTACAATGTGCGATAATAACAAATGATTTTTCTGCGATGACTCGGTAGATCACATGCATTCGGTTGGCAATAAAAAAAAATCAAGCGACTTGGACCAATAGTACCAACGAGATTAACAAAAAAAAATCAAGCGACTTGGACCAATAGTACCGAAGAGATTAAGAAAAAAAACCAAGCGACTTGGACCAATAGTACCGACGAGATTAACAAAAAAAATCAAGCGACTTGGACCAATAGTACCGACGAGATTAACAAAAAAATCAAGCGACGTGGACCAATAGTACCGACGAGATTAACAAAAAAATCAAGCGACTTGAACCAATAGTACCGACGAGATTAACAAAAAAAAAATCAAGCGACTTGGTCCAATAGTACCGACGAGATTAACAAAAAAATCAAGCGGCTTGGACCAATAGTACCGACGAGATCAACAAAAAAAATCAAGCGACTTGGACCAATAGTACCGACGAGATTAACAAAAAAATCAAGCGACTTGGACCAATAATACCGACGAGATTAACAAAAAAAAATCAAGCGACTTGGACCAATAGTACCGACGAGATTAACAAAAAAAAAATCAAGCGACTTGGACCAATAGTACCGACGAGATTAACAAACTTAGTGTAAAAGAACAAAAACAACAACAACAAAACTTCATGAAGACGACAAGAAATACCTCTTTAAACATTTTCTGAAAGTGTTTATTAGCTGCTTTTTCTTATGTAAGCAGATGTTTCATGTTCCGTCAGGTCCCAAAAGCCTTAATTTAAAGTGAGCTATGCGGTGCAACTAGCGCATCATATTTATATTTAATTCAACATTTCCTCAGTCGGACATTCGGAACTTAGCATAACAACAAATCTCGAATAACGTAAAAGTGTTACGTTATACATCCCTAATTTGGAATCACTGACTCCGGGGTGAAATAACGCCGGCCATATGCCTTCCGGGAGTGGAGGCTGCTCCAGCTCGTAAGAATAACAAGAAATCCATCCTCTGACCATCCGTTCACCGGGGCTGCAGCCACAGATTACCTATAAGAAAACGAAGTGGGAACTCTATAGCCCCGTCGTGAGGACGCTAACGTCCTGTGAACCAGATGACCACCTGATTTGGTACAGCATGCTACAAATTAACCCACATTTGATTATTAAGGTTGGATTTTTAAAAACCTATGGTTTCAGCGATAACTGCATATATTAAGTCAAGGAGGAAGATTTTTGCTGGCAAAACCATCGAATGGCATCAGTATAATTATTCACATCTAAATGCTGTTTGCGGTAAGCCTGAAAATCGAAAAGCCACACGACCCATTTAAAAAAATCTGTTAATCGTTGAAATCAATACACATCAGTTGAATTCATATGCATATACAGCACATCTTCATGGCGGCAAATGAATTTGTTGCAGCTTAAAGATTGTGAATGTTTACATCCGTATAGGTAGGTAGCGCTGGCTTGCTTGCTTCTAGACCAACATTGCAATAAATGATCAGAAATGGGTAGAAAATTGCAAAAAATAATTAGAAATGGATAGAAAATTGCAATAAATGATCAGAAATGGGTAGAATCCCCCCCCTCTGTTGACGAATTAGTCGTAGGTAAACTGTAACGAAGTTGTGATGTTTTTATTACTTGAACGTTGTTTTTAGTAGTTGAATTAACTGATTTATCTAGTTAGTGTTCTTATCTAACTCGTTGATGGATATGGCATAAACAAATGCCCTTTAATTAATTCATTAAACATATATCTCAATCTTACACTCCAGAGAAATAAATAAGCGAACAAGACCGCCAGGATGAAAAAATCAAAACTTACTTGTAACTTCAAATGTTTATTCTCCTCACACTGGAAGTTCAAGTCACCAATAAACGATAATAATTAAGTTGTAATTTATCCACTGACACTTAATAACAAGCCCTTGTATCAACATATAAATCTTAATTATATAGCTACAATACGTTATTTGTCGATTCATGAAATTATACAAGCTTCACTCTCTTTCACTATTCCAACAATATCACCAACATGTCCACACTATCAACCATTTTCATTCGACCAAATCTATGCATTTTCATTTGACTCACTGTCAACGTTGCCAAAAAGTTAGAGTGATAAGGATTTGGCTGAATGCAATAAATAGTGGTTTATGGTCACTTCACCTTAAATGTCACTTGACCTAACTTAATTTTGCTGTACTCTTATATTCTAATTTGTATTGTAAGTGTAGAAACCGAAGCTAAAAATTTAACTACACAGTGTAAAGGGTACTTCAAACACAATACCGTTCAAGATTCAAGAATCACAGAATTTAGTACTTACAAGTTAAATGCATATAAATAATGCGTTGCGTGTTACAGTAAGATGAAAACATTTCAAACTACTGCTTCCTAATAGGACACGTTTGACAATTATTGTTCATCGTCACTGATTATTATCCACATTGAACAAATATTTCACTACTTATAGCTGTTATCTAAAACATTGCATCTAGTCTTTCGTACATAGCTCACTACAGTAGTTCTCTCCTAGCTCAGAAAACTTAACTTTTATTTAAGTTTGACTGAACTTCAACCCACTGTCAGATTGCCAACTTTGAAATTCTCGTTGAGAGACATAATGTGCCGTTAGGTGAGAAAATATTCAACGAGGAGAAACCAAATTACATGAATACACAGGAAACTCAAAAGGAAAGTTAAATTAGAGATATACGTCACAAAGTATAAGTTGTGCTGTTAAGTGGGAAAATCTTAAACTCGGAAGTAACGAAATCCAGATAACAAACAGAAACTAAAATTAGAGGTATAATTCATAAAGCGCAATGAAATTTGTTTGATAAAAAAGTTGTGGAAGAGAGGAGAAAGGTTTTACATTATACGTACAGAGGCTGTATATATATATTATATATACATACGTTCTGTTCTGTTCTGTTCTGTTCTATGTGTGCGTGTGGAAAAGTATACATATTATACAAACAGTTTTGAATTAGAAGTTTTCTGATGATGTTTTAAACAACTTCCGAAAATCTAGAGAGTTCGTGTTGTCCAATCTTACTAAATCTGTTAGTAGAACACGGAACCGAAGTAATCTAAGCGGCGATAGCGGACTTGTTTATAAATGGATTTTGCGTAACCTACTTTTAATGTTTTCTAAGCATATATTCAGTCACGTAAAAAGAATTTCTACAGTCAGTTTTGGCACCGTTATCTGCGAAGATGATTACAGAGTGACTCTCCGCCTCCTGAATATTACGGTCGCGATAAAAATGCCTGGGCGGTCATTTATTGCATGCGACATAAAATTAAATTCTCGGCGATCGATACTTCCAGCGCATAAAATCTTGTCCTGTTCTATTGAATTACTTATTCAGTTTTATAAGGCAGAAAACGTTGTTTAGAGGAAGAGAGAGGGACAGAAAAGAAAGAAAAAAATGCGGATGCAAAGAGCTGTGCTTTATTCGAACAGTAAGTTTTTCCAAGTTTACTAACAGGGCGTGCGTATGTAAAGTCGGTTGCCATAGGAACGAAGAAAGAGATAAGATTAAAACTAATGCCATCCTGAAAAACTATTCTTATAATTTGCTCATTCAAGATCTCAAATAAAGGTATACTATGATGCGCAGAAAATTAAAACATTGCTTTCTCCCTCTCTCTCTTTTTTTAATGAAAATTGTAAATACGTAAATACAGCAGAATATGTTTTTCTAGGAGATGGCCTTAAAAAAGTATAAATTAAAAAAAAACATATAAAAGAAATTTCAAAATGTTAAACACTATTGTAAAATTTTGGATGCCTCAAAAGAAAAAAAAGAAAACAGGGAGCACTCGTAATTTTAGATTACGCTAATTTATGATGTAATACATACATACATACTTTGTGTGCTACTTTAAGCCTATGTCTATTTCGACTGTTGTATTAATTTTTTAATTCAAATTTCATTATAAAAACTAGGTTAAGAAATCCTGTAAGATTTCATATTTTTAGTATATGAAAAAAAAAACCCTTACTAGGCAATAAATTCGAATGCGATTTTGCTTTATATTCAATACTCCAATTACACATCCTTTATTTACAAGCATCGATCTTTCCAAAGCAGTTTGCCCAGTAGTTAATTTAGCTTTTGGTGCCGAGTAAAATATTAATTAATCTTTGTTTCAAATTTCTTGAATTCAGAGAAGCAAGAGAAATGGGAACATTATTCAGTAAATTTTTGATGCATCATCTCTTTCATGCCTGCAAGAAAACGCTATCTCAATTCGCCCCAAGTTGTTGCATACCGATTTACGTATGAAAGAATCAATGAACTGTGTATTTTTCATATTCTGAAATTCAACATTTAACGCATAACCGCAAAAAGTGTATAAACGAATTACGTGTAACCGAATTGTGAAAAAGCGGTAGAAACTACATTAAAATTTCTGGATTAGCGCAAAATTACGTGTAAAAGTGAAAACGTATAACCGGGTAACGTATAACCGAGGTTCCACTGTATTTGGTTGTCATAGATGAAATGTCAGTTTTTGCAGATTCGTGAAGTTGGCGGGAAATTTAGGAATAAACGCATCACGCGAAGTGATTTGTAATAGATAAATTTAAGGCGTCTCCCTTTAAACACTGGTCGTTTCTTCAGTGGCATTAGTTCCAACGGGATTATGCTACAGTGAAGTGGACAATGGATCTAAACCAAATTCGTGCCCATTTCTTATACGAGTATAAAATTGGAAACCATCCATCGGAAGCAGCTCGCAAAACATATGGGGAAGGCTCCATTAGTAAATGCAAGACAAAACTGTATGTGCTAAATTCCAATTCGACGATATGAGTCTTGAAAATGAACCACGCGGTAGACCAGAAGAAGCTGTCGATGACGCCGAGTTGAAGGTCTTAATTGAATCCGTTCCACATTAAATGGTACGAGAGCTTGGAGAGAAACTCTGAGTTCACTATACAACCATTACTCGACATTTAACAGCCATAGGCAAAGTGAAGAAGATGGATAAATGGATCAACATAAGATCCGGCGATATGAGCCCCGAAAATGAGCCACGCGGTAGATCAGAAGGATTTATCGATGATGCCGAATTGGAGGCCTTGGTTGAATCCGATTCACATTAAATGGTACGAGAGTTTAGAGAGAAACACGGAGTACACTATGAAGCCATTACTCAACATTTAACGACCATTGACAAATGAAGAAGAAGGATAAATGGGTCCAACATGAGATCTGGCGATATGGGCCCCGAAAATGAGCCACGCGGTAGATCAGAAGGATTTATCGATGATGCCGAATTGGAGGTCTTGGTTGAATCCGATTCACATTAAATGGTACGAGAGTTTGGAGAGAAACACGGAGTACACTATGAAGCCATTACTCAACATTTAACGACCATTGACAAATGAAGAAGAAGGATAAATGGGTCCAACATGAGATCTGGCGATATGGGCCCCGAAAATGAACCACGCGATAGACCAGTAGCACCTATTGATGATGTCGAGTTGGAGGCCTTGATTGAATCAAAGAAGTATTAGGTTTTAAGGTGCAATACCTCCAAGTTCAAGAAAAATTTCTTCATACAGGGACAGTTAGTTATCTTACGGTTTACGAATGCTTTTCCATAAGTAGTACTGTTTTGAATTGATGACAGAGAGTACTAAATAACTTTTGTACTGTACTTTTCATTCACTTCGAGCAGCTTTAATACAAACTGACGTGAAACTTATTCGTTTCTTAATCCAGACATTCCAAGTATTTTGGTTTTTATTGCACTTGTTTTTAGAGTTCATGTTTTCCTAAAAAAAGTAATCTGTCAGCTGGAAAAGCCTAAAATGTCTCTCTGTCTGTTAGTAAAAGCTGTATTTGCTTTCTAGTACATACTTTGAATTGCTACTCTTCTTTTAAATTCGTTTCTGAATTCAAAGTTTTCTCCGATATATTTTGAACTGGTCTGCGTAACTTCATTTCATTGTTATCTCTTAGAAATGTGCGCATTAAAATAGAAATAATTTGGGCTCCTCTTAAGAAAAATTCTATTAGGGTATTTTTATATAGCATACGTTGCTTCCTAGAGACCAGTGAATCGTATGTTTTCCTGTATTTGTAATGGCTGTTTAAGTTTTAAGTTATATGATTTATGATTACCGAATCGTTATCCTTCATGTGCTAGAGCTGCGATAATGATTTGTGACACATACATCTAATTTAACCTTCTTTTGCAGTTTTCTGTCTAAATTTGGTTTCTACTCATTGAACATTGTTCTGACTTAACGGCACATTATTTCTCCCGACAAATTTTCAAACGTGGAATCCTGAAAGTGAGTCAAAGTTCAATAAAAGATAAATAAAATGAGTACTGTGTCCTCTGTACGAGATGGTATGTGTTAGGGGAAGATACATGAGAGATAACAGAGAACGATAATATTGTTTGTTTTATGTGGATTACGTTTTGTTACAGCCAGCAAAAGTTTGATAAATGTGTCTTGTTAAAAAATAGCGAGCTAATAATCCGAATCGGTGGATTCATATCGTCGTCTTCGTAATTGCGAATTTTCTTCAACGTGTTCGTCTTGCGTGCCTATCTGATGAAATAAACTGGACATTGAATTGTCAGTACTGCTTTCGCTGCTCATTTACTTTAGTCTTTTCTCTTTAAAGTCTTTAATTGGAGACTACGAATGCTCTAATGAGGTTGTAGATTCTACGAGCAACGAGTTGAAACAAGGGTTCACAGAATAGATTGAAGTCATCAAGTAACCTTAAACTCTCCCGGCGCAGTGGTCTAAGCAATGGCTTCTGATCATTCGTCCGAGCTGGGTCTGGGTTTGAATCCCGGTGTGACATGGATGCTGTGTTTGTCTTACGGCACTAGCTCTCTCCATTTCCTGGAACCAGTGGCCCTAAATTAGGGACGGGAGACTGCTTATAGCCCATTGAGGTGCTCACGGTGGTCGTTAAACCCTCAAGAATAAAACAACAGCAACCTTAAACACGATATTTTTATCCAACAATCAACCCTTATTTATATTAAGAAAATACAGCGTTTTTTCACAAATAATTTATTCTTCAAGTCGACCAAGATTTCGCTGTGCTCTGTTGCAGATGTCATATGCGATTTGAATATTCACGTGCTATTCGTCCTGATGAAGCTAGGCACAGAGCCCAGCGAAACCTTGGTCGACTTGAAGAATAAATTATTTGTGAAAAAACGTTGTATTTCCTTAATACACATATTCATCATAAAGATTGTAGTTTCCGAATTTTTGGAACCAACCCTTATTTATTTATTCTTTTTTTTATTGGTGGTTTAACGACCACCGTGAGCAACTCAATGGACTATAAGCAGTCGCCCGTCCCTAATTTAGGGTCACTGGTTCCAGGGAAGGGAGAGAGCCAGTGCCGTAAGACAACACAACATCCACGCCTCACGGGATTCGAACCCGGACCCCTTTTGGACGGATGACCAGAGGCCATCGCTTAGATCACTGCGCCACCGGCTTTATTGTTTTAGAGATTATTTAAGTTATACGAAGTGCAATGGTTCTAGTGTATCAGTCATTTACTATCCGAGCGATTTGTATGCTAATTAGTAGGGAACGGATTTTTAGGTAAATAAATATTTTCACACAAAACGAATCTTTTCGAAAATTTTGTATGAAAATACATAAATTTGATGAAAACTACCGATTACGGTGGCAGAAACATGGGAAATGTTACAGCCGGTGTGTTAAAAAATGACGAAATCCTTTCCAAATATATATATATATTTTTTGCTGGTGTACAAAAATATTTTCACAGCAAATCATGTCACAGTTGCTAGATTATAAAAATGAATCAGTGCACTTGCTGTGGCCGAACACTGTGAAGCACAACATCATATTACTTTTGTTTAGGGATGCAGATGCATACATGAAGAACGTTTCTGACTGTCTTTCCGTAAGCTTTCTGAAAGTGATATACGTTACGTGTTGTCATTGATACTTTACGCAGTTGTGCGAAAATATCCGAACCCTTTATCCTGGCGTGAACAAGTTACTATAGAATTGGCAAAAGTGTTTGTTAAATCACCAATCAGGATCGATCTTTTCAAAAGAAGAATCCTGATCCCCCACTGCAACTTTCACACCCGTAGTCGCACACTGGGGTACCTGGCACAATACCGTGGTATACAACCGAGATCATTTCGACGCTTTACATCTGTTGTCAATGAAATTGACAAAAACTATGCTTCTTCAGTTGAGATTGTTCAGCATTTAATGACAGATGCTAGCTTAGAAAGTGACTTGGCATACATATCTGCTAGTTTCAGTTACTTGAGTTATTCGATAAAGAAATTAGAAACAACAAAAAACGTACTGTCTGAAGCAGTTAAAAAAGTGTCAGATGTTAAAAGGAAACTTAACAAACTTTCGGGTTCAAAAATAGAAACTCCAAGAAAAATATTTGTTCATGTGTTAGAACCCCCCCCCCAATGGATTTCAAACTATGTGTATAATCGCTCAAATTTTACAAGGCCAACATATACGCAAAGTTGAATGCTTAAGTATTAGTGGCATCCTCCCTCTTAAAACGTGCAAGGTTGATTTCCTGTAAGGTGGAGCGATCGTTTTCTCGATATCGGCCATTATTTCGTAACAGTATATATAAATTTGCGGTAGGAAATTTAAAATGACGTTTGTTGTCCACTACGACTCTAAGGAACTTTTTCCCGTCAAATGTATAACTGTGATTAGCAAGTTGAGTATTAACATTATGCTTTTATCACAGGAAATAACTAGTTACAGTATCGTTGAAGAAATATATACAGTATTTTTATTTTTAGCAAATATATGTTTTTTATTTCTAGCAACTATTTTTGTATTTTTAGCAAACATTTTCAAACATTTACATAAAACATTTACATCCGCTTTAAACATTACATACATCCGCTTCCAGTGACAGAGTGGTCAGAAGTGCGGGCCTCTGTCTAATCACCCGAGTTTGAGTTTGGCCCTAGTCTCCGATGAGGCACTGCTCCCTCTTCTTTGCCCGGAACGAGCTTCCCCAAATCTGTGACATGAACCGGCTTATAATCTTAGATGCTCAAGATGGTCGTGAAATCCCAAAATATACAAAAAAAAAAAAAATAAAAAAAAATTGAATGCTGGGTTAGTTCCAGGGATGAATTTTCTTCTTCTGCAGGACTAGCAACCACAAGTTTTCGGTAGGTGAGAATGCTTAAAGATGTTGTTAAACTTAAAAAATGAAAAACCAAAGCAGAGAGAGAGGCCGGGGGGGGGGGGGAGATAGATCATTCAAATTAAAGTTCTGCTGTTTATCCTTAAAAATAAAACGTATTAAAATAATTTTATGTACAAATGCATAGAGGATGAATTGGAAACAGTGAAGAAGAATGTGTGTGTGTAAGGACATAAACTCGTTGACGAACTTCCACTGGTTCAGCTTCTTCTCCAATTGAATCACTAGAATTCGACATCTGGGAAAACGCAGTAAATAGCCTACACATAAACTCATGGGTAAAAAAAAAAAAGTTAAAAAAAAAAAAAAAAAAAAAAGGAAAAACGGAGTGATTCGAACACACGCATTGCAAAGAGAAAGGGACATTAGATTGAGAAAAAGATAGCTGTAAACATGTAACGCCCCTCTTTAGCATCATGAAAGTAAGTTCCCCATGCTAGAATGAAGCAAAGGCTAGTTAGGTACATGAAAGTGCATTGCTATGATCAAACGATCAGCCAAAGATGTTTGCTGTCTAGCTACTCAGCAAAGAACTATCATTTGCGTTTCGTAACGCTGTTCCAGTGGCTGAAACATGTCACGACAAGTGATGCTGAACTATTCACCAAGTTCTTAATGATCGGGTCGCTTATCCATTAATGCTGTATAGTAGGAGACTCGCCTTTTGATGTAGGAAGGGAAGAAATACGTTCCCAGTAATGCGTTTTTCTAGTTCTTATTGTTTTGATCCTTATGCCATAACACTTTCACAAAAATCAGCCAATTATCCATTCTCCACAAACAGTAATTTATCTTTGTAAGAATAATACTTTCTCAGAAACATAATTTTTTTAAAAAACTTATATTTATTTTTAAAATTAAATATAAAACACGAAATTTTTGAACTAGCGTATGTTCTAAAAATTAGTGAGAGTGGAGTGTGAAATTATTGGAACATGTCAGAAAGGGCAATGATATTAGAAACAGAGCTGAAATATTGTAAATGGACAGAGGTGATTATGTATTAAATTAAAAATTAACTTTAAAACTATTCCACGTAAGATAATATTTCTTATGAGCTTACAGACAGCAATCTAATTAACTGTTCATATTTATGAAATATATGATATACAACAGATCCTTATGGTTCACACAAATGTATCACAATTCAGGTAAGGCCAGAAGCCTTAGCGCTTATGTGTACTTGTAGATTCGAATGGAACACTAAAAAATACATGGACGCTTCAAGAAAGATTTTAAAACTACATTTTCTCCAGTCATCCAGAAAATCCAACATAATATTTTGTAATACAGATGTTCTTCGCTGAGCTAAGAAACTTTAGCATCATTCTTTTTACAATCTGTCGAAAATCACTTCATTGCTTAAGATATTTATAAAACTGAAAAATACGTAATTTACACAGTAGACACTAAATTACAAATTAGGAGAGTAAAAAAATTTCAATGCATGTCATTGAAATACAGCTCCAAGCTTCTCTCAAATATAGTTTTGCTTCCTCCGATATTTTTGTTTAAATTTGAGATTCGGCTAAATTTAATTTAGGTCAAAATTATTAGTGCCACTGAGTTGACCACAGGACGATGCTTCAACATCATTGCAAACATTATATATAAAGGTTATCATTACGAGCACTATAGGGCATCATTAAAAGCACTATATGAAAAGGGTATCATTACAAGCCCTATGGTCTTCATTGTCTTAATCAAAGCCTATATCTCTTGAAAGTGTTGCTGATTATTTTTTCATTTCCCTTGATTACAGTGTTTTTAATGACAGTGGAAGCTGTAGCACTTTAAATACAGTATAATATTTATGCTCTTTCCCTCTTCGATGTGAAGTTCTTTTACTCATTCTAACATAAAACACTTTAAATGTAATATTCATGCACTTTTTCTCTTTGGTGTGAAGTTTTTTTTTTTTCAATTCAATTCAATTTATTTAGCTGTCACATGAAGACGAAATACAATATAATACAACAACAGTGTAAGTAACTGTTCCAGCAAGGGAGATCAGGGAAAATGCCACAAAAGACCTGACAAAGCCTCGATCTCCCTATACAAATGTAAGCAAGTCAGAGTTATACATGAAGGCGTGGCACATAACATTCAAAGGAATTAGTTAAAATTAGTATTAGTGAAATTGCGCCCTCTTCCCCTTCTACCCCCTCCCCCAACCATCCCCACCTCCCTATTATTTTGCCTTCTTGTCCCCACTTTCCTAATGTACCTCTTGGTCGCTTCTTCCCTCTCCCCCTCCATTTTTTTTTTTTTTTTACAATTACCATTTCAATTTTCCCTATTCCTTTAATTCCCTTTTTCTATATTCTTGGTAGTCCCAGAATTTAAAGTTTTAATTTTTTTAAATATATTGAAATTATTTATTATTGTAAGATCATGAGGTAGACAATTCCAAAATTGAGGCCCAGCATAAATTTGTAACTGTTTAATATACTGAGTCCTGGGAAAAATTGGCTTCAGTTGAGATCTACCTCTAGTATTATAGTCATGGGTAGGTAAAGAAATTTCAATTAATGTATGATCTATATAATTTTTTATTCTCCTGTACATGGCTTTTCCCAAATTGTAACTATATAATTGTTTTACTGTTAATATGTTTTATTTATTTAGGTCAACGCGTATGTATATAGGCGAGTCCATTAGCGAAAAGTGATTCATATTACAATTATGCTTTAATTCTAGGAGTCTAATATATTCATCATGTCTGAAGTTTCTTAAAACTGGGGTTAGTTGTTTGTCCCCAAGATAGAATGCAATAATTTAAATGTGATTGTACCATCGCTTTTTTTACTCATTCTAACATAAAAATTCGTATTACCACAAGAAAAAGAAAAATAATTTTTGTATTCAAAAAGTGTGGTTTCATTGCAATCTTGCGTATAAATTTGAAAGGAATTTCACGGACTTAAAAGCGTTTCTAAAATATTCTTGATTTTGAGCAATATGTCAGATACATTCAGCATTGAAGTATAGCAAGCAATTTATTACTCTTCCTATGTTCTTACTTTAGCCCAACTATAACTTCATGGATTCCAAGTAGCATACTCTTAACAAGACTAGATAAATTCTATTATTCACGTTATGCTCTTGGAAGCATAACCAACAACCCAAAATTGTAAGGTTCTAGGACGCATTTGTCCCCTGAAGCCAGTTAACAGACTAATTTAGAGATTCGTAATGACTTTAAAACCTTTCTGATCCGAAGAAATTATTCCTGAGAAATTTCAACAGTCTTTGATTAAAAATGGAGCTGCATTTCAGTTAAGACACACAAAAATTCTTATTATTTCACTTTACATTTTTACCAAACGCAACAACATAATCAGAAGAAAATGAAACAGAAGCACGGTACATGCTGAAAATGGTAAGACTAAATTTAGTTCCAGAAACCTTGTGAACTCTGCTTTATATCAATATTATAAAGACCCGAATAATTTCCTTGACATCTTATTCATTACATGATATCAGGTATTTACCAAAACTGCGAAAGTTCCACTTTGGAGAGGAAAGAATTTGGTTACTAAGGAAGAGAAACGATCTAAAGTTGTAGCCGAGAAATTCCGAACAAAACATTCTTTTAAAACTGTATAGTGCTCGTAAATAACATTTTACCAGATTTGTTTCTAAAGTACAAAATTCATGTGATGAAAAAAAAGTATAGGAATAGAATGAGAAGTACTTTCACGTGGTTTGTTCCTGGTGCATTTATCACTTCTGTTCCATGATAATATAGATACATGTCAGATAAAGAAGTTGTAAAAATCACTCACTGCCACCTCTGAAAGTTTCCAGACTGCTATAAAAATACGATCAGGCATTCAGCTTTGTGAATGAATGCTAATGTGGGCGGATGTCACTCTCGCTTTCCATATGTAATTTATTATATGTATATGGAAAGCGAGAGTGGGAACGTTTTCTTAGTTTGATTTAGAGGCATATACTTTTGCTTCTATATTTGTTATATCGTGTAATAATGAAGTAGCTATTATTAGTGTTAGAAAAGTAATTATCAAGATGGTTACAATTTACAGTCTGCCCTCTGATGGATAGTTTTGAAATAAAAAATTATTCCTAAAGCAAAAATACCCATATGCAAGAACACATTTGTTTACAACTTTGTATTCAACCCGTTTAGACATTTGAATTTGTAACATATGATGAATATTAAATATCAAAGTTTCAATTCAGTTTAACGAGGTATGCACACATTAATATAGAATCAAACTTGATTATAACGACATCGGTTAGTACGAGTGCCGTAATGACAAATGGAGGAGATTAATAATAATTAATTGTTGTAGATTTAATTAGTACCACTCAATATTTGACCCTATAGTCACAGTGTCGTTATAAGAGAATTCAACTGCAGATTTACATTATACAATGCTACTTTTGTGCATCCGTGTGGTATCTATTATTTTGTTGAGCTCTCTTACTACATTTTTTCTTTCGGTTCTTGAGAGCAACTGTGATGCAAGACGACCCTTTGGTCTACCAAGACGCTAGCGCCACTAAAATCAAATAACGAACCAATCATCACATTTTAAAATACAGTATTTTACCCTTGTCTTCTCTGAAGTATCTTTGTTCACCTCGAACTATTTAGTGTTAGCGAGCCGCCCGATGGAAGAGTAGTCAGAAGCGAAAGACTTTGGCTAATCGTCCGAATTGGGACTGGACACCGGATAAGATATGGGAGGCCTGGTGGCCTCAAGTGCATCACAGAGGCTCATGTTCATGCAGGTCGGACCCCTCCAAATAAATAAATAAATTAGAGACGTAAATTAATACTTCCCTTCATATTCTAGGTTGCAGTGTGAAAACTGAAAGCATTTACACTCATAACTTATTTTATAATAACAACGTAATAGTTAGTCGTAAATAGGACTTGATGTAGACATCATTAGTAGTCATTTCCCCTTCGCAATTTTATAAAGCAGACAAAATGAGTCTTTTTATGCCTCTTCTTCTGAAATATAACATTTTATTCGAAATTTTGCAGTTTTTAAGGCACAAACGAAATTTTCAGCTTGAAATGCCATGCTAATATACAATTTGCTAGAACCTTCCTCCTCCGTGGCACTTTTTAAGTCGTCTTAGCAACAACCGAGAAACAAATGTTTATGACGTTACGCTTAGCTTTTTGTGCTTTCGTGTACGTGACGTTATCACCTACACGCGCACAGTCCACGCGTATATCAGTTTGTTTTGTTGTCATAGCAACAAAGAGCACAGTTGCTGGTGTGACGTCATCTGATCCAAATCATTCTCAGATGACGTCATAGATGCTTTACGTCACACGGTCAACTCTTTAGAGATACGAAAACTTTACATCAGAAATTTTGGTCCACTACCTGAACCGGTGTTTAGCCATCTGTATGTGGCAACGTCAGGAGTACCACGATCTGGCGACGTCAAGATAAAAATAGTTCACGGAAAAGAACAGGGGAAATTGATACAGGGTTTACGAAAAATGTTGTGTACAAGGAAGTGTTGACGAAATAGGGACTAAAGGTTTTACAAAATACATAACAAACAGTCTTATCAAATTCCATAACCGACTGCTCGGGGAATTTTCAGAAAGCTGTGAGCTAACGTCGCCATCTATTGACGTGGAATTCAAAAACTCAATAAATAAATGTCAATAATTTCTGTATCATAAATTTTATTTTCCCCGTTATTATTGACGGGCTTAGTTTAATATAAAGCAGATTAATTTTTAGAATTTATAAAATGATTATTATGAGCGTGGCTAGTGACTAATGTGAGAAGCATAAATCTAAAAAAATAAATAAAAAAAATACGCATTTCAAGAATGTGCGCATACAGTCCAAGACAATGACTCTGACTATGAGATGACTCAATTAGGCATATACAAAACTTTCGGCTTTGTTTATGAAAATTATTGACATTGTCGTACCCATATTGTACTCTCTGTGGCTGCGTGCAGTGATGCGTACAAGAAATCTGCGGGTATTTGGCAACGAGAAAATTGAACTTTTTTCGGACGAAACTGTGATTTTTAAAATAATTACAGGCTAAATTTAATAAAATGATGGGACAACATATTCAACATTAAAATTGGCTTACATTAAAAAGCCTGGCTTTCATAACGACGTATTAATTGCGCCAAATATTGATTAGAACTCTGAGACTTTGAGACCTGAGAATTATTTTCAATTTAAAGATTTTCTTTTTTTATTCTTTTCACTTTTTTCAGAGGGCGGGATATATTAGCTCACTTTTTATTCCTTCTTTTAAAGTTCCTTTGACGTTTTTGTATAGAACTCGCTTCATATCGATTCAGCTTGATCTTAATAGTTTAATGTACGTAGAATTACGCCGATTTATACGATTTTAACTTTTTATATAAAAAAAGCACGAGACGGTAACTTCTTCTATTGATATAGGAAAGCATACACACACAAGCTCTACTAAGCTTTCGCCTGAACAGATCAGATCACCGGAGATCTGCATTCACCAGGAAAGACCGCAGCAAAGAACAAAAAAAAAAAAAAAAAAAAAAAAAAACGACTTAAAAAGCAATTAGGAATGTTCTCTTTTTCAAAGAAGTGATCAGAATCCTCTAATGCTCTTTTAAATCAAGAATACGTACTTTCAGGAGATGATACTGCTTTACTGAAAAGCATTTTCCACCATTTTTGGAAGAGTTTTTTTTTCCGTAGATCACTTAAACGGTTATTCGATGTAATGCTCAGAGAGACTGTATTTCTCATTCCGAAAACCTCTAAGCATTTGTTTCCAGAATATAGCAACCCCCATGATCATCTAAGGCTGAAAAGACTCTCCTATCTCTAATTTTTGAGACCTTGACTCCGGTAAAGAGAAAGAACCGGTATCCATGGCTTAACCCGGTATTCGGATCTTTCTACCCCGGTGGTCGTGTGGTTAGAGGTGTAGGTTTCTGTCTAATCGTCCGAGATGGGGTCCAGGATCGAGTCCCGATTGAGGCATGGGTGGTGTCCTTGTCAAAAGACGCTGGCTATCTCTCTTCCCCGCAACCACTAGCCCTAAATTAGAGACAGGCACATGCTTGTAGCCCTCTGTGTTGCTCATGTGTGGTGGTCGTTGAACCAGGAAACAAAACAAAACAATAGGATTCGAACAGATCCCAAAAGAGTAGTCGGAAGTCTTCGTCCCTAGACCTATGGGCGACCTCCTTTCCATAGTTCTCATCTGGATTTCCCTGCTACTGCGACGTATAGGAACTCCTCATCACAACTTCGATGATCGGCTAAGGTTTCAAATTTCACAAATTTAAAGTCGGATATTTCCAGAATTGAATGTTGAACCGTTCATTCCTCTCTAAAGTGGAACTACTTTCACAAGTGTAAAGTCACAAGAAGTACCTCGCAAGAGCACCATTAATACTTTCTCTCTGAGTAACACGCGGCTTTGGACATGATTTAATGACTAGTACTTCTGGGCCTCCAGCCACGCTTTCTGGGCTTATGCGCAGCCGCAGCGGAGTCAGTTATGAGGCCCAAAACCTCCTCCAGATGTCAAATGTTCACCTTAGACCCGCCGTCCACCGCGTCGGCCAGCAGGCCGTTGATGACGGCGGCAGTGGACGGCAGTAACCTGTCGAACCGATAAACGGAAAGGTATCCCATCATCCTCTCTACCCGAAGTCTCTGCACGAAATCGAGGAGTCGGATTCTGTTCTTGGAGCTGACGGAATCGCATTCTACCATCATTATGTACATGAACATGTCGGCGTCTTTAGGTGCAATTCGTCTGTAGAAGGATAGCCTCGAAAGGCCAAACTCGTCCGACAGGTTCATGTAGATGAGACGTGCTCCGGTCCAGTCCTTCCAGCTGTCTTCCAGCACCTCGCTGAAGTGGCTGTCCAGCTTCTTGAAGCCCATGAAGATGCACGCCTTGTGGATGCTGTCGCCTCCAGGATCGACAGGTTTCCGGAAGTTACCAGGACTGGAGTACTTTATTTCGCTGTACACACCTGAAAAACAAGATAATACAGATATCTTTAGCGCGCACTCTATAAAAAATTAAAAATTTGAAAATATTTTTAAACAAAAATTATATGCTCACTTTGATCACTATTGGAAATGTCTCAAAAAGTGACGTATTCAGGATATATGTGTACTCTACCATTTCCTTTGCCATCACCACCTTATTCTTTTTTCTGAATATTGCTCAGAAAATAATTATAATGCAGTAGTGGCAAACAAAAAATACTTTTTTGAAAGAAATTCCCGATTAACCAATTTGAAAATAATCATGCCATGAAATATAGCTTTTTGAACCCTTGATAAAGACTCTGCGCCGCCCCGGTGGCAGAGTGGTCGCGGGCGCTGTGGATTCTGGCTAATCGTCTATGCTCGGCATGAGTTTGAACCCCGCTTGAATGACGTGTTTGCCCTGCGGTGCTGGTTGTATCCTAAAATTAATGACAGGCGACTGGCCATAGCCTTAAATGCTCACAGTGGTCATTAATCCCCCCCCCCCCAAAAAAAAAAAGATAAAAGCAAGCACAAAGACTTAAACCATTCTGGGGAGACAAGAAAATACTAAATAAAGCTAGAACATCGCTCATCAACATGAATCCAATGCACATATATGTAAATTTAGTGTAGACACTCATTAAAAAAGGCGAGAAGAGATCGCCGGGATTGAAAATGAGATGATGCAGACAAAAAGAAAATATTCCATTTACACTATCCCGACATGTTATGGTGAGCAATAAAATATTTTACTGGGGAAAGCAAATAGCAGGGTGAGTCACAAGTTATTTGGAACCAGTTATTCAAATAACGCCATTTTCCTTCCGTTATACCACATGCCCAAAAAACGTGGTGATGCCTCGTGTGTTTGAAAATTATATCGATCTATTTGTTTATTGTCAACTCACCGCGTGCAAATTATTAAAGCGTTCTATTCATAAAGGAAGGATATATAGAGGAGACACTGGCTGTATAAAGCTGAAACTCATGACGTCATGAAGTCGACTGCAGCGCACCAGCAACCTGAAACCAGCTGTCAATCAATCCTAACAGTTGATTGACAGCTGGTTTCCCAGGGAACACCCAAGAACCACGTGATTTTTGTCCGTACGAATGTTTTTACTTTGACTTTTGACTTTGACTTGCTATCCGGCAGTGTTTAAGACGAATACACGCAATACTTTATTAATTTTAAGATTCTTTTTGGTTTTCAATTCCTCTAGCGTTCTAATAAGTGGTATTATTTTTCTTATTACTTACTGATCGTATACTTTTCCTTACAGAATTCATAACTTTTGGGTTTTTACTTGTATGTTGTTCATCTGATCATCTCCGAGCGCTGGGTTGCCATAGCAACTATTGCCGACGTCACGGGGCACGTCACATTTTTCTCCTGTTTTAGGTCCGTGGGGGCGCCACTTCCTATGTGAGGAATTTCCATGGGCTCCTATGTCTGTGTCCACTCTATAGATCCTTCCTTTGTGGTTCTATTATTCAGATTGCAGTTTTCTGCCTATCTTCTTTGAAAAAACCATCTGGTTGATGTGCGAAAACTTGGAAACGTTTATGTATATTCTTGGGCCAATAAATCAGATTTTCTAGTATAGTTTTACTATTTATGTATAATTGGTGTACAGTTTCTCGTTATTAATAATAAAGTTTTAGGAAGATAAATCTGAAATGGTTTAGCTACGCGTTTAGATGGATTACACAAGTCTACAACAGTAGCATTGTGCTGGGCATTTGTTGCCTATTTTACATTAATTTCCATATGCTTATTTGAAAAATGATGTTAACATTTGTCTATCACGAACAGTTTTTCCATAAAATGATTTTTTTTAACAGGGTATTAAGCAAGCAATGAAGGTTTTATAAGTTGCTGATTCTGCCCAATTGCATTTAAAATAACGTGACTCAAACTTGTTGTGAAAGAATTCTGAACATGATTCTGGGAACACTTAGGCAGGAGAGGAAGAACTCCTGAGGGATTAGCAACAAAAGCAAAGCGTGACACGTGGAATCAGGGTTTTAACAAAACACAAGGCCATGACATTAGGGAGACGCGTTCCCTCTTTTAGTGATGTCACGCGGAAACCAAGGCTTTCGATTGGTTTGCAACGCTTTCGTGTATGACGTCAAACACCATACCGACGTATTAGGGCATGTAACATGACAGTGACGTCACAAACGAAGGGAACTCATCTTTCTAATCTCATGGCCTTGTACTTTCTGGACTGCATTTTTCTAACCCTTCAACTGGCGGGAACGAATTAACTCGGGATTAGCTAATTTGGCTGAAATTAGCTCCAACGAATATATATATATTCGCTGTCGTGGAAATGGACCGAACGAGTAAACCTGCGCATCAGAAAGCGTTACTTTCCTCATACTTTTGTTATTCAAAGTGATCTTTAAGGGGGGGGCGATGATTAATATTAATTCTTTCTGACTGATGACCTATAAAAGGGATACACAAATTCAAACGAACCTACAGTTAAAACTTTGTCCATCCCTGAAATGCATCAGTAAATTGCATTCCCTCTAGCAAGGACCACCTGTAGTTTGAACGGTAAGGTAGCTTTGATCAAATTCACAGAATGCTTCAAAGAAAAGATATTAAACTTAAAATCAAAACTATCGGCAATTATTAATGCACCAGCTAAAACTTAGGTCATTTGTATTTTATGAATTGAAGAAATTATACTGATGAATTCTTTTTTTAGCAAACAACTACTTATCACTGCAATCTAGAGTGGAGTTTGATAAACAATGATATTTTTTTCCATGATATCCTGTGCTGGTTGTGACAGGCAACAAATGTCCAGCACAATGAAACTATTGTAGACTTCGGTAATCCATCTAAACGCGTGGCCAAACCACTTCAGATTTATAACCTATTTGCTAACTTATTTTGGGCTGCAGTTGCTATTTTTCTTACCCATTTGTTCCAATAATGGGTAGAAGCACCCAAACAGCACATTTATTGAACTCCATCCTGTGCTCTCCTGAGAAGGCAAAATGGCTCTATGCCGAATTCAAGTCATCAGCCTCATGTCAATTAACTAACTCCGAACCTCACGGCCAAGAGATTAGTTATCGATTGGGCGCCAATATAGCGTAAACCCTTTTTGCTGGCAGAGGGATTCGAACAAATCGTCTTCCTACTTCGGAGGCGGCCATTCTCCCAACCATGTAGTGTATAAGGAGTCAAATGAATGTCTTTGATATTTCTCATAGAAATTCTAAAGATGGCCCTGTGTTTTTCACTCCACTATCAGGAACAGCGGATTTCACCGAAAATGATATTCATCACAATTAGAGGCCTACTAATGTAAGTAATATAATTGCGTTATTTCAGGTATAGTAATCTTAGCGGCTTTTCCCTAGCATATAATCAAATTTCAAGACTTAAAATCCTAAGAAAGGAGAGAGAACATGTTTGAGTCACTTGCTTCTACCCAGTGGCATGACGTCTGTGTCAAGGAGACTTGCTCTTCCTTAACATGTTTTAATCATGGAGTAGAGAATAACAGATAAGAAGGGAGCGCTTATCACTACTGACAGGTTTATGAACGGTACTGCTGAGAACATAGAGGGGAAAATTGTTTTGCCACAGTTTTCGTAAATCGTAAAACCCTCACGCTATGCGAAGATTTCTGTTTCGGGAGTTCAGAAAACTTTGGGCACCATTTGGTTCAGGTATAGATTGGCCGCTTAAGGGGTTAAACGTGTCTGAACTTGCACTTGAGTTCAACCTCTCTAAAAGGTTGAAAGCAGCCACTCAGATTTCTTTCTCTGCACTGAACATGTATCTATTAGTTGTCTACAGTGTCAGGAAGTAGCGCTGCTGTTGTAGCTCGCTACATTTACAGTAGTGCGGCGTGTAGCATAGCTACAAGTACAAAAATTTAGATGTAGCGGTAGCACGCTACAAAACAAAGCAGCTTATAGTGGAAAATTACGCTGCAAATCGTGCTACATTAAAAAACTCAAAACAGGAATTCTTCAAATCACGTGACATTTCAGTATTTCCTGGAATATTATTAGCTGAAACAAGGGGGTTAAGTATGCCATGCCTATACAACCGCATAACTGAATTGACTTGCACTGTGAAAGTTAACCAAACTGTTAAACACCAAGTATTTATATTCTATAAATACTTAATGGTTAACAGTGTTACCGGGAAGTCTTCTCAATCAGCCAGAGAAGACAGCGCGTACGAAATGATCTAGCTAGCAATTTTGTTGATGATATTTGATAGTGAGATTCGATTCTCTTATTCAAAAAATGAATTAGCACATACTTATAGACAATATTTTTATTTGGAAACCCTGGGCATATCATCTAGTCTCGAATATAAGCCACTGAATGCGTTACAATGATGATCAGAGCTGAGGTAAATACAAAGATAAATTACTTGTGTAATTTACCTTGGTATTTAGCTCCGAATGCCATACGTAAGAATGTACATGTAAAAATCATCTTCAGCATTTGCTCAAGACTAAATGTTGAAAAAGTTGCTACAAAGTAGAGAAAGTAACTACTTTTCGGAAAAAGTAGTGTGGCTAATTACATTGCGGAAAAAGTAGTTGTAGCTGCAACATGCTATTTTCTCAAGAATGTAGTTACAACAGTAGAATGTAGTTACTACCTTTAAAAAGTAGCTTTCCTATCATTTCTTGTCTATTATATACGAGTTTGTTTTATGTAGTGAATTGTAGTTTTTGTGAAATCCCTGCATGAGGAGGTAATAATTACCCAGACCGTTTCTGTTATACTCGTATTTGTGGGGAGTTTGTCATTTAAAAGCAACAGAGTAACACTGCAGTTTTTATAAAAAACGCTTACCATGTAAAATTTAAAGTGAAACTTTGTAACCAGGAGAAATCACGGGCTTCACATGTATGTGATGTTTGTGTTGAAGAACTGAGGCAGTGGAGAAGAAAAAGTTGTACGTTTTGGTGTGCCAATGATCTGGAAGGATCCAAACAATCACAAAGATGACTGCTACTTTGGCTGTTGTAATGTGCAAGGATAGAATACTAAAAAAAAGTGGTGCCTACTTCCGGATGTTTCATAGAGAAATGCCACAAGAAATAAATAAACGAAAGTCTAAGAAGTCTAGTTTTGAAAGGAAAATCCAGCTGTTACAAGAAGGAGCTTGAAATTCATTAGATGTAACGTAAAAATGTTCCAAACGTGATGAATATACCTTCAATAATTACAGTAGAATAATTTGTTTTCTACATATTCCTCATTTGATAAACGATTTAAGCATATTCTTCTCAAAGTGTAGCATCGTATTTTGAACAAACCTTACGGGATATACTGTACTAAGACTAAAATCATATTTGCAATCAACAACGCAAATACGAGCAACATATGATAAAATAAATCAAACAAATTTTAAAATGTGACATTTTGTAGAATTATGTTATTAATCAAGCTCTTCACGACCATACTACTGACAAAAAAAGTGGTTACCCACGAATCTCATGAACCAACAAACGTCAGGAGGTGGAAAGCGACAGTGATATTCGAGTTAACCTCAAGATGCCGGAATAAAAATCAAATTGCCCACGAATCTCATAAACCGACGACGTCAGCAGATGGAAGACAACAATGATATCCGAACTGCCCTCAAGATGTCGGGATAAAATCCAATTGCGCACGAATCTCACGAATCAAGGTGAAAGGCAACAGTGGCCTCTTAGCTGTCCTCAAAATGTCTGAATAAAATAAAATTGCCCACGAATCTCAGGAACTCACAACGTCAGGAGGTGGAATGCAACAGTGATCTCCAAGCTGCCGTCAAGATGTCAGGAAAAATTCAAATTGCCCACAAATCTCATGAACCGACAGCGTCAGGACGTGCAAGGCAACAGTGGTCTCCGAGCTGCCCTCAGATATCGGAATAAAATCAAAGTGACAGTTTCTTCGGGATCTATTTCTTATGAGAAACCCAGAGGTACGACGAGTAACCACGAGATACAAGGACAACGGCAATGAGCAGACCCTTGAGTCATGTTATTGAACGCTTCAAATTTTTATTTTGGTTTTGTTTCGCTTCGGAGTTCAACGATCATGATGAGCAATTCTAAAGACGAAAAGCAGTCGCGCGTCGCTAATTGAGATACTGGTTCCAGAGAGAAAGACACAGACTCATCTGGAAATAGAATCTGGACCCTATCTCAGACGAATGACCAGAAATTTGCGCTTCAAACCACTTAGCAACCAGGGGAGGGTTCAACTATTTATTTAGACATCTGACAACGTTTTCCAGAGGATCAGCCGCGAAACAGCACATCAGAAATACGGGTTAAATTTCAGGACCTTTTGAGACACAGTAAATAATAAGCGAACTCAGCTATTCAGCATTTGTTACAGAAGACAGATTTTTTTTCTGTGATTCGCAGAACACAAAAGCGAAAATGCCGACTCTGTCATCTTGCTGTGTGTTCTCTTTTTAAGTTTACAAGACAGCGAACTCGAGTTGGCAACACTTCAGAAAGTTCATAAGAAACTCGAGGGGTGACGTCACACTACTACGTCATTCTTGTCAGAAAAGAACTGCGAACAATTCCGTGGAAAGGGGATTCATTTTCACTCCCGTTGAAAAGATGTGACAATCCCACCACAAGCGAACACTTTTGCAGTTCAGCTTCAAACAATAAAAAAATAAAGTACTGCCCTGAAAGCATAATGTCCAGCAAAGTAATGCGATCAGTCGTCGTATTTTAAACTGGTTTCTAAATAAATTCATGATGCACTTGGGGAATAATATTTGGATGAATGCCTTTGTTGGAAGAAAGCTAAAGATGATGATATGCATACATGTAATCTGCTGCAAACGTAGATATATCAAGTTAATCGATACCTAGAAAGAGCGTCAGAAAAACTGAGTCGCCCCGGTGGCGCATTGGTCTAAGCGCTGGTTTACTGTATGACCATTCGTCCGAGAAGGGTCCGGGTTCGAATCCAATTGAGTCATGGATATTGTGTTTGTCTTACGGCCATGGCTCTCTCCCTTTCGTGGAGCCAGTGGCCCTAAATTAGGGACGGGCGACTGCTTATAGCCCACTGAGTTGCGCACTGTGGTCGTTAAACCCCCAATCAAAACAAGATAGTAAAATCATGCAATGCATTGATTATGATACGCTTTCCAACATACCAGAAATTATTACTCAAGTTATGAGGATAATGGCTGTGGAATAAATCTCGCTCCTGTGTCCTGACCTTTGACTCCATTTCGATGATATTCAACAGAACCGGTTCAGTATACCTCAAGAATAACATACTAAAGTTTTGTCGCAATAGAAGCAGTTTTACGCAAGTTATGAGAATAATGGCTGTGGAATAAATCTTGCTTTTGTGCAATGACCTTTGACCCCATTTCGTTGATATTCAACAGAACCGGTTCACTATACCTCCGTAACAACATGATAACGTTTTGTCGCAATCGAACCATTTTTAGGTAAGTTATGATGCACAAGGGCAATGGAATGGATCCCCTCCAGTGTCCTGACCTTTGACTCCATTTCGCCCATTTTCAACAGGGTTCGTCCCCAGTGACTCCGTACCACATACTAAAATTTCATCGAAATCGAACCATTTTTACGCAAGTTATGACGCATAAGGGCAATGGAACAAATCCCGCTCTTATGTCCTGCCTGACCTTTGACCCCATTTCGCCCATTTTCAATGGGGTTCGTGCCCAGGTAGTTCCCTACCACATACTAAAATTTCATCGAAATCGAACAATATTTACGCATGTTATGACGCATAAAGGCAATGGAATGGATCCCGCTTTTATGCCCTGACCTTTGACCCCATTTCGCCCATTTTCAATAGAGTTTGTCCCCAGTGGCTCCCTATCACATACTAAAATTTCATCGAAATCGAACCATATTTACGCATGTTATGACGCATAAAGGCAATGAAATGGATCCCGCTTTTATGTCCTGACCTTTGACCCCATTCCGCCCATTTTCAATAGGGTTCGTCCCCAGGTAGTTCCTTACCAAATACTAAAATTTCATCGAAATCGAACCATTTTTACTCAAGTTATGATGCATAAGGGCAACGGAACAAATCCCGCTCTTATGTCCTGCCTGACCTTTGGCCCCATTTCGCCCATTTTCAATAGGGTTAGTATCCAGTGGCTCCCTACCACATACTAAAATTTCATCGAAATCAAACCATATTTACGCATGTTATGACGCATAAAGGCAATGAAATGGATCCCGCTTTTATGTCCTGACCTTTGACCCCATTCCGCCCATTTTCAATAGGGTTCGTCCCCAGGTGGTTCCTTACCAAATACTAAAATTTCATCGAAATCGAACCATTTTTACGCAAGTTATGACGCATAAGGGCAACGGAACAAATCCCGCTCTTATGTCCTGCCTGACCTTTGACCCCATTTCACCCATTTTCAATAGAGTTTGTGTCCACGTGGTTCCCTACCACACACCAAAATTTCATCGAAATCGAACCATTTTTACGCAAGTTATGACGCATAACATCAATGGAATGGATCCCGCTCCTATGTCCTGACCTTTGACCCTGTTTCACCCATTTTCAATAGGGTTCGTCCCCAGGTGGTCCCCTACAACATACTAAAATTTCGTCGAAATCGAACCATTTTCACGTGAGTTATCGTGCGGACAGACGGACGAACAAAGCTGGAGCATATACGCTTCTTCAACCTACGGTTGGAAAGCGTAAAAAAGAAAAAATCTGACTTTGGAACATTCAGTATAAACAGATCTTGTAACTCTCACAGAACCACATATAATACACGTACATGAAATTACAAAGATACGTAAATGAAATTACAAAGATACATAAATGAAATTACCACCCCGAGTGGTGTGCAGAACTTGAGGACGAAGTAGGAAAAGTAAAACAACGCCTTAAATAGCAGCAGCACCCAAACACAAATTAACTTAGGACCGTGTCTGGGAACTGGAGCAACAGCACATGCGTAACAACTGAGCATAACGTGTAGTTTGCGTGACATGAGAACAAAATGCACTCACGCAGTCCAATAGCGTTAGTTGGACCCGGAAGGTGTGCATAAGTGTTACAGACGTTCAATTGTGTTTGTTGCGTGCTACAGATGACAAAATTGTCCGTCAAGAACATCTTGATGATTTTACTCGTGGTTGAATAAATGGGAGGCTCGAGGAGGGTTGAACTGTGATGAGCGTGGCACAAGAGTTAGGTATCCCCCGTGGCATCGTATCGCGTGCGTGGTCATCCTTCAGGATTAGAGGTCTAGTTGTGCGAAACACTGGCTGTCGTCGTCCACCAAACATCACCTCTAGTGAGGACCGCTATCTGCTCCTATAGGGCAAGAGGGATTGACATCACACAGCAAGTAGCCTTGCAAATCAACTGAACATCAGCACAGGACCCACAATATTGCGGTTTAGAGCGGCTAGGCGACTACACAAAGATGGAATGTTTTGCCTGACGACCAATACTGTGCGCTTCATTAACAACTGCTAACCGTTTGCAGTGGTACAGGGTACCTAAGGATTGGGCAGCATAATAGTAAAGTACGGTACTCTTTCCAGATGACAGTAGATTTGGTCTCTCCATTTCTGGAGAGACCAAATCTACTGGCGTGAGGTAGGCACTCAGTATAGCCAGAAAACATCAATGAAATGGATGGATTGGGCAGCATAATATTAAAGTACGGTACTCTTTCCAGATGACAGTAGATTTGGTCTCTCCATTTCTGGAGAGACCAAATCTACTGGCGTGAGGTAGGCACTCCGTATCGCCAGAAAACATCAATGAAATGGATGGATTGGGCAGCATAATATTAAAGTACGGTACTCTTTCCAGATGACAGTAGATTTGGTCTCTCCATTTCTGGAGAGACCAAATCTACTGGCGTGAGGTAGGCACTCAGTATCGCCAGAAAACATCAATGAAATGGATAGATATGGTGGCCGCGGTGTTCTCGTATGGAGAGGTATTCTGATCGATGAATCTGCGGAACTCCAGAAACTGGAACAAGGTATTGTTACTGGTGCATGCTATTTAATGAGGTAATGCTTCCCCATGTTTGTCTGTTCAGAGGTACCATTGCCCCACAGTTCGTGTTAATTGACGATAACTCCACACCCCATCGTACAATGGCTGTTGATGAGCTACTGGAAGAGGAAGGAGATGCTGGAAGGAGGTACCGTAACCAGTGCGCGCTACTGTAATGAGATAATCCTTCCCCATGTTTGTCTGCTCTGAGGTGCCATTGGCCCAAAGTTCATGTTAATGGACAATAACGCCACACCGCATCGTACGATGGCTGTTCATGAGCTACTGGAAGAGGAAAGAGGTACGGTAACTAGTGCGCGCTACTGTAATGAGGTCATCCTTTGCCGCATGTTTGTCTGCTCGGAGGTTCCACTGCCCCACAGTTCGTGTTCAAGGTTGATAACGCCACATCCTATCGTACGATGGCTGTTGATGAGCTACTGGAAGAAGAACGAGATGTTGGAAGGAGGTTCTGTAACTAGTGCGCGCTACTGTAATGAGGTAATCCTTCCCCATGTTTGTCTGCTCCGAGGTGCCATTGGCCCACAGTTCTTGTTAATGGACGATAACGCCACACTCCATCGTACGATAACTGTTGATGTGCTGTTGGAAAGTGAATACGTTCAACGGATGGATTGGACAGCACGTTTTCCTAACCTAAATCTAATAGAACACTTGTGGGACGCTCTGAGGAGACGCGTTGCGGCATGTAAACACACACCGGAAACTTTGTCCAGTATCTCAAGATGGCGTTGACAAAAAAATGGGTGATGCCACGCAAGAACTGATCAAAAATTTAGTGCGAAGTATGGACAGACGATGCTAATCATACATTGACGTTGGGGTTGATCATATCCCCTTCCGAGGACCTCTTCTTCCCTTCGCACCGTCTTTGACAGTGACGAATCTATGTCTCATAGCACCCAGTGCTGAATAAAGTTAACTATATCCTTTAATATCTGCAGTTGTGTCGGTGTTGTTTCCGTCATCATTTCGGTATGTAATGGAGTTCGTATGGTTTTAATTTTACATATCGAGGCTGCTCTTTGCGACGCTACAAGTCAAAACCTGGCTCGTCGTTAAGCTTTGAATACCACAGTGTAAGACTGGGCCTATGACTCACCTGCTCCAGTGGCCATAGACCCATACCTATGACTACTTGGGAAATATGGGCCAGGAGCCTAGTCTAGTATGAAAAATGGGCTGTGTGTTTATCTTAAAATTGGGGCTGGCGGCACTTTATAACCTTAGATGCTCACCGTGTCGTAAAATAAATAAATAAAGTCACAAGTGAAACGCGCCTTACAAGTGTAACTCTGCTTTGTAACAATGACGAAGGTTCGAGAGCACAGCAGATGAAAGTTATTTGCCGCTTTGAAGCCAAAATATGCGAAACGCGTTGTGAAGTGAGCCGCTTGATCGTCGAATATATTAAATAAACAGCGATAAAACAGAAAGTGTACAACCTATACAGCTGTATATACATAACATGCGTGTGGACACCGTCAAATCGTACAAGGTAACTATTTAACTGAACATCTGAATCGAAAATTTCAAAAAATTCTCAACGGCCATGAAATTGTAATTTATGCGCTCAACTGTAAAATACATTTTTGTGCAACTGCAACAGTCATTAACGCTTTTTTGTCACCTCATATAATTTTCGAGTATGTTGAACGCCAAGAATAGAAAATTACCATAACTGGCAGTTCTAGGGTTGGGTATGCCACACCCTAATCAGTAATAGAATTTGATTACCCTATGGTAAAATCATTGATAAAGCCAGGCTTTTTTTTTGCTCACCCTCTTTATCATTAAATGCAGTCTTTTCGTTAGAGTATTTCGAATTGCTTTTTTGTTAAAGCGGTTTGATTCAGTAGTGAATCATGACTACATTAAATTCAATTATGTCTCACGAATTAGAGTTAAGTAGCAGTATCTAAAGAAAATATGTTTATGAATCACTTTGAAGAAGACAGATTTGCGCAGAAAGAATATAAATGCAGTGCTCACTGTATGAACGAAAGTAAAAAAAAAAAAAAAAAAACTTGCCCAGTTCAGCAGTTTCACAAAAGCTGTAAAAAATGCATATGAGATTTTGATGCAATTATAAAAGCAGTAAGCCGAACCCTTCCACTCTTCCCGTTCATTTCCACTTCTTGTACTTTGTTACATCTGTCTGCTTCTCTAGAGATTATCAAATTCACTTGATATTACATTTCAATGGTAGAGAAAGAGTCAGGTAATAAGAGTATCGAGTGCAACCAGACATGTTCTCCCCAAGTAAATTGTAAAAAACAAGCAATTTAATTGGCTGAGAAATAGAAACAGATAAACAGTGAGTTTTATACACTCTCTGAATGAAAAGTGTTTAAAAGTATATCAGGGTGTAAAGGATAAATATAGCAACGCGGAATTTAGGAAACGTGCTGCGAAGTAGGGCAGATGGCGCAGCAAATTGGCAGATTGATAACGGGAGCCTAAGCCGACAGACGTGTGAGAAAGCGACGCCAGTGAGTTAACATCACGCAAGTCTCAGCTGTTTGTATTCAAGCGATGCAAACTGAATCATGCAGAATTGTTAGCCAGTCTAAAAGATGGATAGGAGAAAATCGAAGAAGAGAACCCAACTTGTTCTGATGAAAACAAAACAATATTTTGTTTAAATACGAGCTACTTACCCGTTTTATGTTTCAAATTTTCAGCCAGTGAGAAGTTCATTTGAGGAGAAATATATCATTTAATGATTGCATCTATGTATATCGCATATGTACTTTGCAACTGGTTTTAGTCTGCAAGATAATGCTAAAATATTGAAGGACGTGGGCAAACTTTCTTTTCTAGATGAGTTTGTTAGTTTTTCGTTTTGGGTTACAACACATTCTTTGCCTATCACCGCAGAAATTTCATAATGGAATAATCTCCAAGGAGACGATATTCTATATTTCAGCGCATACACTGTAAAAAAAAATTCTGAAATTTATGGGCCACTTTCCGTGATTCCTTTCGAGAATTAACGAAGCATATTTCCTATACAACCTTTTCCGTGAAGTGATGGAAAGAAACCTGAATTTTACAGATTTTTCGTAAGTCAGGAAAATTTTGAGTCATCAGAAACCTCTCCGCAATTCTTTTCTTATATTGACGGTAAATTACCGTTTTTAAGACGTGTTAACGGAAAATTCTGAATTTTCAGAAACTTTTCCACAATTCCTTTTTTATATTGACAGTAAATTGCCGTTTTTAAGATGTATTAACGGAAAATTCTGAATTTTCAAAAACCTTTCCGAAATTCCTTTTTCATATTGACGGTAAATTACCATTTTTAAGAGGTGTTAACGGAAAATTCTGAATTTTCAGAAACCTTTCCCAAATTCCTTTCTTGTATTGACGGTAAATTGCCGTTTTTAAGATGTGTTAACGGAAAATTATGAGTTTTCAGAAACCTTTGCGCAATTCCTTTCAGATAGTAACGGAAAAACTCACTTCTAACTTTTTACCGTATCCATATGACGAGAAATTTCCGGTAATAGGAGCAATTCGTGACAATACCTGAGGCTTGATTAACTGTTAAATTTAAATCGTCTGTCGAGGGATCAGATTTTGAAGTCTTGCAGCAAGATCGGATATTGCGGATAGGATATCGCATGAAATTTGGTTATTGTGAAATAGGATATTTTTTCTCCTCTCCCCCTTTTTGTGCACCAGCTATTATATATTGTGTTACTGTAAGAAACCGGGTACTTAAATTATTGTACAGGTGATTGTACGATGTCTATATGTATCAATCAGCCTTTGGGCACCTTAAGAAAAAAGCTGTTATAGCTATCAAGAGTAAAATTTATATTTAGGATTTTTGTGAAATAATATTACACAGTCGAGTCACATTATTGTGACCACCTCCTACTTTTGACGTCAACAGCACGTAGCCAACGAAAGAAGACACGTGTCGTGAGCTGGCTTGGGGAGTATAAAAGGTGTGCTGTAGGTATTCTGAAAACATATCACTCGTTGCTGTCATGGATTAAATGAGCGATTTATCGGATTTGCAAAAAGGCATGATTATCGGCTTTAGGGCCATGGGTGGCAGTATTTCTGAAACAGCGCAGTTTTTGAACTGTTCGCGTGCTGCTGTGGTTAAAGTGTATCTTAATTGGAGAAATGACACCATTGCGAATAAGCGACGTGTAAACTGCGGAGAATCACGTGCCATTGATGTGAGAGGTGAACGTCGGCTTTGAAGGTGCATGACAGCCGATCGACACGCTACAGTGGAGCAATCTACTGGCCGAATGAACCAGGGGGCTACCGTAAGTGTGTCTAAAACGACAGTTCAGCGAACCCTGCTGCTTATGGGGCTCCGATGCAGACGGATGGTCACTGCACCTATGCTAACGAAGGTGCATCGGCAGAAAAGGCTTGCATTTGCACGTCACTATCGGAATTGGGCCTCCGCTGATTTGCAAAGGATTGCCTTCTCCGATGAGTCACGTTTTCTGCTTCACTGAACGGATGAACGTTGGCATATAAGGCGAGAAACATCGGAGAAGAAACGCTCTTCAACTATTGCTGGAAGAACACAAGCTGGTGGGGACAGCGTTGTGGTCTAGGGAATGTTTTCGTGGCATGGATCCACTCATACCTGTGGAAGACACTATGGACCGAATTCGTTATGAATCCATCCTTGCAGACCACGTACACCTATACATGATGATTGCGTTCTCTGGGGCGAATGGGATCTTCCAGAACGACAATGCGACGTGTCACACAGCTTGAAATGTACGAGAGTGGTTGGAAGAGCACGATGAAGACTTCAAAGTATTTCCCTGGCCCCAAATTTCCCAGACTTAAACACGATTAAGCATCTGTGGGACCACCTCGATCGTGTTTTTCGCTCTATGGATCCTCCACCACAATCCTCCAGCAGGTGTCAGATGCACTGCAGTCAGCATGGCTCCACATACCTGTGAACACCTTCCAGCATCTTATTGAGTCATTCAGAGCCCGTCTAGCTGCTGTCCGCGTTGCACACGGCGGTTACTCTCGATATTAGCTGGTAGTCACAATAATGTGACTTGACCGTGTATAAAACCGTACGTTTCACCCTTTGTTAAAGATAATTGAAAGTTATTGTTGTCAGTTTAAAGATATTCCAAAGTATTCTGTTGGTTCGAAAAATCACGATGAAAAAAATGCTTAATTTGTGATAAGTCCTCCTACAGAAAAAATAAAGTTATTACAAATCTATTAAAAAATAGCTCCAACAGAAAATAAAATGTCTAAATTATTCGCACTAATGACAAAAAAAAAAAAAAAAAAAAAAACATGATCGCGCAGTTAGTTTTTCCATGAACATGATTCAGATTCCCGAGTCTTTCTGGCTCAGTGGTTAAGATACGCGTTATCTGTTGAACAAACCTAAACGACGTCGGTTCGAATCCGACCAGCCGCCCCGGTGGCGAACTGGTCTAAGCAATGGCTTCTGATCTTTCGTCCGAAAGGTGTCCGGGTTCGAATCCCGGTGAGGCATGGATGTTGTGTTTGTCTTACGGCACTGGCTCTGTCCCTTCCCTGGAGTCAGTGGCCCTAAATTTGGGACGGGCGACTGCTTATAGCCCATTGAGTTACTCATGGTGGTCGTTAAACCTGCAATAAAAAAAAAAAAGAATCCCACCGCTGCGAAATGATTATCTGTGTAAGGGCTGAAAGACTCAGGTTCTTCGATTTGGCGAAATTTCTGTATAAATACGGGAAAACCTGAAATTTTCTCTGAAATAAACGGAATTACGACTACAGAAAATCTGTGAAAATACAGGTTAAAAAAAACCAGGCATTTTTGAAAACGAAAATTTCATTAAAAGACGGATATCTACTGCCAAATTTAACGGATGTTCTTTTCAGAAATTTTCCATGAATTCACACAACTTATTTTTTACAGTGTAGACATGCCATAGTTGATATTTATCCATGCAACCAACTCTTACAAAATTTGAAAATCACATAGTTTGGGATTAGGAATCAAACCTGCACTCCCTGGTCTCGTTCTGGCGGGATGAAATCTTCAACTTTGCTGAAGAGTTGAACACAATGGACGAAAGTTTATGGTCGCACATTTATGCATAAAATTATATCTTTCCGATCTACGAACAAAACTCGCATTCCTTGAAAGTAACTTCTGTTTCACTAGAACTGCGGCCTCTCTTTCCCCTACACAAGAGGAAAACCTTCGATAGATCAGTTTGTTTTTCCTACCCCAGTGGCTGAGAAGTCCGAGGCGCCACTTCACATCATCTGTTCGAGATGGGTCCTCTTTGGAATCCCGGATGAATTATGGGTGGTTTATTTGTCTAAGCCGCCCCAGTGGCGTAGTGGTCTGAGCGATGGCTTCTGATGTTTGTCTTACGCCCCTGGCTCTCTCCCTTCCCTCCAATCAGTGACCCTAAATTAGGGACGGGTGACTGCTTATATCCCATTGAGTTGCTCATGGTGGTCGTTAAACCTCGATGCAAGAAAAAAAGTGTTGATCTTACTGCACTGTCTCTTTTCCTTCGTCGCAACCATCAACCCCAAATTAGGGACGGGCGACTGCTCATAGCCATCCGAGTTACTCATGGTATGCGTTAAATCACAAGACAAAAGTTTGTCAGTTGCTAAACCACTTTTAGCGTCGTCTGCTTCCAAATTTCCTATGTTTTTCTTAAAGAGTGAGGAGTGACACAGTTTTAAAGAAACACTGCATTTTTTTTATTGGATGTTTAACGACCACCGTGAGCAACTCAAATGGGCTATAAGCAGTCGCCCGTCCCTAATTTAGGGTAACTGGTTCCAGGGAAGGGAGAGAGAGCCAGTGCCGTAAGACAAACACAACATCCATGCCTGACCGGGATTCGACCCGGACCCCTTACGGACGAATGATCAGAGGCCAACGCCTTAGACCACTGCGCCACCTGGGCGGCCTGCATTTTCCAATTATTTTTCTACGACGTTTCATGCTTTAATATCATATGGAGTGCAGTTTTTCTATTTTGGGATTTAACGAACCACTGTAAGTACCTCAATGGGCTGGATGCAGTCGCCATTCCCTAATTTAAGCCCGCTGCTTCGACGGAGGGGGGGCATATAAGACAAGCGCACCATCGATGCCTCACCCGAGATTCAAGATCGGACCCATTTCGGACGAACGGTTGGAAGCCAAAGCTTCGTACCACTCGGCCACCGGGGCGACTTTGATGTAATTTGTTTGAGATGATTTTAAATGCCATTGATGAAAAGTTTTCTGCGTTTACTCTGAGTGACGAATTTTATACGACTAATGGGGCATTTTATGCAAACGTCTTGGAACGTCATCCGTTTTTGTCACGTCTAGTGAACGGAAAGGCTCCCAGTAATATCTCAATATTCATTACTGAAATTCTAATGGGAAAACGGCGTCTTTAAAGGGCAATGAAAGTGGGAAAATACGATCAGTTTGATGCCTGGGAGAATGGTGCGAGTTTCATCAAAACTCCTGTACTAGTGGAATGTGAAAGAGTATCAGTCGAAAATCGACAGTGAGCGAACAAACACGACAGTGAGCACATGCGCTGTGGTAGCGAACGGCTAGTTCAAGGCGAAGGTAGCCAGAACTATACTGGTCAACAGACCAAAGGCAGTGTGTGAAATGACACAGGATTTGAATCAGGTAAAACACCCCAGAGCACGCTGCGCAATATTTTACACAATCTGCGGAACAATAGTAGAAGAGCTGTCCGTACACCATTCCTGTTTCAGCAAATAAGACAAAGTATTTCCAGTATGTGCAGGAGTAGCCGAAGTGGACCTAAGATGATTAGGCCAAAGTTACGTGGACTAAGGAATTGTGTTTTCAGCTGCACCAATGCGATAGGTGAGTGATAATTAAGAGACACCAGCATAAGATCATGATTCTCTTTTTCATGGTCACGACTCTTCAGGCTGACGAACGCAGTGCAATGTTGGGGGCCATCCATGATTCGAGTGGAGTCATCCCTTAACACCTAAGCGTATTTAAACACCGTTGCTTTCTAAGTTCATTCAACACCGGGTGGATACTTCCATGAAGATAATGCCTTCTGCCACAACTCCTCATAGTGGCCTTAGATAAACGGATATTTTTTCCTATTTCATTGGTCACCTTACTAGTATTCATACCTCATCCAATGGAACATTTCTAGCATGAAGTCGAACAAGACACCAGACGTATAGATCCAATGCCATTCAGTCTACGCGAATTCAAAGATCCTGTTAACTTAGTATAACAAATACATTTACCGGTGCACTTAAACATATAAGCCAGCCTTTCGTGAGTGAAAGGTAAACATTTTCGCCCACGAATGGCTGGCTTTTTAAAGGCACACAACTGAAAAAGTGCAATGAAGATGTTGTTATAATGTAGCATAATTCAAACATCAGATTTCAAATATGACTTTACTTCATTAAAATACAAATAAAGGAACTGGCTACTAGCTGACGATAAATATCGGGTTGATGCATAAGTTCATGCCGTTTTATTTCACGAGTGTTTCCCAGGTCAGTAATGACGGTGCAGATGGCCAATTGTATATCAAAATGTAGCCAGTAATATCATGTAACTAAATCATATTGCGTTGTGTGATTGTGGCTAATCGTATTTTGGTTTTTGGGTTCGAAGGTATGGATTGTCAAGTAGAGAGGAATGGACATTTCCGACATCTGCTCCTCTACGAGTTTAACAAGAGATCTACAGCCAACGAGGCCACTCGACAAATTTGTGCTGTGTATGGGGGAGGATTCTATTGCTCCGACGACAGCCCGAAAATGGTTTGAGCGGTCACGAGGTGGCAATTTTGACCTCAACGTCTCTCCACTCTCAGGTCGTCCATCTCACTTCGATGAGGATCGTTTGAACCATTTCATCCACTTGGATCCGCTTCAAACCACACGCGAATTGGCTAGTGAGATGGACTGTGATCAAGCCACCGTGGTGCAATACCTGGAACGTACGCAAAAGGTCCAGAAATTGGGGTCTTGGGAGCCTCACACTCTCACTGAGCACAAGAATCATCAGCGTGTTATCATACGTGGTTCCTTGCTCCCCGTTATCGCGAATGATCTCAGCAACCCAAACCCTTTCTGTCACGTATTGTTACTGGGGATTAAAAGTGGTGCCCGTACGTGAATTTCAGTCATCGGAGAAAATGGTTAAGCCTAAACAAGACGCCCACACTACATCCAAAACATGACTTTCATCCTGGGAAGATCATGTTGTGTGTCTGGTGGGACATGGAAGGCATTATTCACTGGGAGATGCTGTCGAGGAATCGGACCATCAATGCTGCACTCATTTGTGAGCAACTCCGCCGTATGGAGGGAGCAATTCAGCAGAAACGGCCACATCAGCGACATGGTGTCCTTCTCCTTCTCCAACGTGATAACGCACGCCCTCACAGTGCAAACATGGCCAAAATGGTCAGCCAGGACATGAAATGGGAGATCCTTTCGCATCCGGCCTATTCCTCAGATGTCGCTCCTTCACACTATCACCTGTTCTGATCTCTGTCGAATGCACTCCGTGGCAGAACTTTCAACAATGATGTTGGTCTCCAGAATTTCCTTGATGATTTCTTCGCAGCAAAACCTGCACTTGTTTTTCAAGAATGGCATTGTAGACCTATCCGGACGTTGGGACACCATCGTAAACAATAAGGGGGGGGGGTTATATAGTTTATTATAGTGTATTAATTCGGTTTTCACTTCTGATGTAATACATTTCTGTATTGCGGTGAAAAAAACGGCATGAACTTATGCATCAACCCAGTAGAAAAGAAACAAACAATAAAAGTGAAATAAAATTAGATCAAAGTCGGAAGTTGTGAATCCGTTTATTGGTGTAAATATGACATGAATCGTAAGTCAGATAATATCTGAAAACTTGAAAGTTTCACCGTCATGGAGCTGGAATCGAACCCGTGTCTACCGGATAGCGCCCGAGTATGCTAACCACAACACCACCCGAGTATGCTAGCCACTACACCACCCAGAACGACCAAGTTCCCAGTTTCCAATTAATTTGAATAAATCCATCACAGGATTAGCTAGACGACTCCCCTATAGGACGACGAAGTTTTCAAGTTTTCGGATATTATCTGACTTACCATTCGTATCATATTTACACCAATAAACGGATCCACAACTTCCAAATTTGTTTTGTACAACGGTATAATCCCGTATTTCATTCAAGATCAAAGTCGTTGGAGCCTTGATCTTACTTAGAAGGTCCATCTAAATTGGAGGCAATTCCGAAAATACCAAGTCGTTACACAAATTTGGTGTGAGTACGAATTCCCATAGTTTTACGAGTTACTATTCGTTTCGGTGTGGTTTAAGGTGCAACAAGTTTATTTGAAAGACGGACAAAGATCGACACCCAATCTACCGACAGACACATATCCGTCAACAAGAATAACGATAGGACGAAGCCCAGACAAGGCAAAACACTAACAGAAAAAAGCACCGACAGGACAAAATACCAACTGGACAAACGCCGACAGGACATAATATAGGAATGTATTTTTTTGTTTTTTGTAGTAGTCGGTGCTGTATGTCAGGTCTTAAGTAATCAATAATTGTGTGCAAGAGCTACATAACTAATAATCGGCGCTGCATATCTGCATTCAGTTACATTTTTTGTAACAACATCAATAATAATAATATCGATCAGAACAGATAAGACCATTCCCACAATCGGCCAGACATCGTCTTGGTCGACAAGGACAAGAAGTCAACATACCTCATTAACATAGCCATTCCCAACACGTGCAACATGCAGAAGACGCACGGAGAGAAGCTGTCAGAGTATAACGACCTACGATACGAAGTCAAGGAAATGTGATATATGGAGATCGTCACCACCGTCCCCATAGTAATATCAGCCACAGGAGTTGTATCTAAGACAATTCACAGCTCTATACAGACACCTACATGGAACTACAGAAGGCAGCTATCCCGAACACTTGTAGGATAGTAAGGAAGTTCCTGGATAATTGAAAGAAAGAAATACCACTTCCCAGACTTGGTACGTCGCATCCGTCCCAGAAGGAAAAGAAGAAAAACCTTAGGAAGAGGTGGAATCTCTCATCTTTTCTTAATTCTTATAATAATAATAATAATAATAATAATAATAATAATAATAATAATAATATGGAGAACGTCACCAGCGTCCCCATAGTAATATCAGCCACAGGAGTTGTACCAGTAATATTAGCTCATAGTAATATCCCCCACAAGAGTTGTAGACCATTCACAGCTGTATACAACACTAGACCTTCAACCTAACACCTACATGAAACTGCAGAAGGCAGCTATCCTGAACACTTGTAGTATTGTAAGGAAGTTCAAGGACAACTAAGAAAAAGAAATACTACTTCCCAGACTTGGTACCCGTCCCGGAAGGAAGAGAAAAACATCTCCTCAGGAAGAGGTGGAATCATCTTTTTACAACACAACAACAACAACAACAACAACAACAATAATAATAATAATAATAATAATAATAATAATAATAATAAATATGGATAAGCCTGCCTCCAATGCATGGCTAACAAACGGATCATTCAATAATAATATGTGGATAAGACTGAATCTAATGCATGGCTAACAAATGGATAACTCTTCCCAGAGACGAAGGGTTCCTGACTGCTATACAAGATCAAGTTGTAAACACCAGAAACTACCGGAAGCATATCCTGAAGGACACGTCAGTAGAAAGCGACACATGTCGGCAATGCCATCATGTGCCAGAGACCATCCAACATATCACAGCAGAATTCAGAGTCCTCACACAAACAGAGTGCACGAACAGGCACAATCAAGTCGCCAAGATTGTCCATCAGAAATTGGCAAGAAAGCACCATCTCATTATAACTGAGCCTGTCCCCTACTACAAGTATGAGACAAAAACGTTTCTAGAGAACAACACCCACAAGATTACTGGGACAGATCGATCAGAACAGATAAGACCATCTCCCACAATCGGCCATCGTTCTGGTCGACAAAGAAAAGAAGTCAACATACCTTATTGACGTAGCCGTGCCCAACACGTGCAACATCCAGAAGACGCACGGAGAGAAGATGCCAAAGTCTAACGACCTACGATACGAAAGCCAAGGAAATGTAACATATGGTGAACGTCACCACCGTCCCCATAGTAATATCAGCAGCAGAAGTTGTACCTAAGACCCTTCACAGCTCTATATAGACACAAGACCTTCAACCTAACACCTTCATGGAGCTAAAGAAGGCAGCTATCCTGAACACTTGTAGGATAGTAAGGAAGTTCCTGGACAACTGAGAGAAAGCAACGCCACTTCCCAGACTTGGTATGTCGTACCCGTTCCGGAAGTAAGAGAAAAACCTCAGGAAGAGGTGAATCATCAATTTTTATATTATTATTATTATTATTATTATTATTATTATTATTATTATTATTATTATTATTATTATTATTATTATTATGTTGAATTGTACACAAAAAACTGAAGAAGACGCTTTTCTTGTTTCAGCGAATCATCTAACTCACTGAAAGTTTCTGGATTTTTTCTGGCAATTTTTATCCGGGTTATCTATTATGAACAATCCATATGCTTAGTATATAGGCAAAATATATGGCTTTTATTAAGATTTTCTTTTCTAGCTTTCCCACATAATAATTCGCTCGTAATGGAGACAGTGGTAAACCCATATAGTTAGTCCAGATTTCAGGCGAATTTTGTTTTCTCAAATTGGAAAAGTTGTTCTTTAGTGAAGAGAGCAAACACGAAATTAACTGGAAATAGCCTCGTAAAACGAGTTTTACATCGACGAAGACGTGTTAAATGTAGTGCCTTTAACTGTGAATTTACCTAATAAATTTTCTGTTTCGCGGGTTAGTAAATGCCGGGAAAGTTGCACATTGAGTACGTAAGATCGAAAATTGCATTTCAGAAAAGTACACCTTCCGTAGATCCGTGTCTAACCGGAAAGCTGCTTCTTTCATCGTGTCAAACACTGTTTGCTTAAAGGTCTGTCGTGCCGAAGAAAAGTTCAGTATGAAAATCAGGTTACACCTTCATTTTTTGATCGATAAATAATTTTATGCCGCTAGGTCGAATTTTTGATGTTTTAACAAAGAGGAAGGTAACCACAGCACAGAAGCAACGCGACGTGAAGAACACTAGTACGACATGAGGAAAATCCAATAAATAGGCGCTTACCTTGCTGGAGGGTGTAATCTTGGCCCAGTGCCAAAGGATCCTGTAGAGACATGGGTGGTTTGCTGCCGTTCGGATACAACTCCGCAAAATGTATAATAGGATACATTACTGAAAAACAAAAATATTACAAAATCAGAACGCATCATTACTACCGTACTTTTCTTAATTGCTGTAGAAACACAAAATACTGAAAGTTACCACTCTTGTAACACAGAATGCGTTTATCTTTGATTATCATTAAATTTAAAGTTATTCATTAGCCTTTATTGAAAAACTCTAGGAAAAAAATCATTGTATCTCTAGGGTAAAAAAATCATTAAATCAGTGTATCACTCCGACGCTAAAGCAGCGATGATATCGGGTAAAAATTTAGTGACCATGGCACTCCGACGATTGGAAATATGAACAGTATTAGTTGAATTAAAATTACATGTAACAACTGTATGAAAATTGTTTATGAAGAGTTATTTTCACATAGTGATTCCTTGACGCAATTTAATCGATTTGTGACAAACAATAAAAAAATTATACAGGGTGTTCATAAAGGCTTTTCCACATTACAAAAATTAGTTAAAAAGATCTGGACCTTTTATATTAATTCCCCGCCAATACAGTTTTCATTCATTCACTTTGAATCGCCGGAAAATATGTTTATCAGTTTAGCTTCTTGAAGTTATCGATGGTAATCGATGTTGTTCGATGATTAGTATTCTTTTATAGAGTTTGTCCGATTCGTAAATATAAACAAAAGTCGTTTTCATTAAATACATTTTTCTTCTTTCGAAAACATTTATTACCGCAATTGTTGTTACATTTTTTTTGATTGAAGGATTAACGACCATCGTGAGCAATCAATGGCCTATAAGCAGTCGCCCACCCCTAATTTAGGACCACTGGTTCCAGGGAAAAATAAGCGACGGTTTCCAGTGCCGTAAGACAAACACAACATCCATGCCTCACTGGGATTCGAACCCGGACCCCTTTCGGACGAATGATCAGAAGCCATCGCTTAGCTTTTTTTACTTGTAAAAATAACCATTGTAAAAAACGAAATAACAACATTTGAAAAAGTGAAAATTTTATAAATGTTTAACTGTTATTATAATGATATTAGAATAAATTCTTATAAAAACATAGGTGAAATTAAACTTTCATTAAATAACAGAAGTAAACAGTTCATTCTAGATTATCATTAGGAGTCCAGTACCAACTCTCAATACCCTGAGTACGTGCAGTTCGTTTCTAGATGATCATTAGGGTCCCCACAAACTCTCAATACCCTGAGTACGTGCAGTTCGTTTCTAGATGATCATTAGGGTCCCCACAAACTCTCAATACCCTGAGTACGTGCAGTTCGTTTCTAGATGATCATTAGGGTCCCCACAAACTCTCAATACCCTGAGTACGTGCAGTTCGTTTCTAGATGATCATTAGGGTCCCCACAAACTCTCAATACCCTGAGTACGAGCACCTGTATCACTGTTAATGAATTCTAATGAATGATTAACTGTTTAATGATTATATTTTGTTACGATTTCCATTCATCAGAAATTATTGTAGTATATGGAGCAATTCGTTGACGAATAACTTCGCACAAAGTAGTAGCAGATTGGTCAGGTACGGCAAATAGAAAGCACTCTTGTTTGTTGGGGCATTGCTGGGGCAAATCTCGTCCTCCATTTATTTACGGCGGCTAAATAGCGTTTCATCTATTTCAACATGAGTGTTCGGACCACTTCTAACATTCTCACACTTCAATAATGCACAAGCACAAATTTCTCGCATGTAGTTTGCTTGACCAGCCAACAGCCGTTCGTTCCTCAAGAAATATTTAATTCTTTTTCAAAGAATTGTATTGTTGTTAATTCATTTGCCCATGAATAATTGAAAAGGCCGATAGAAGTAAAAGAAAGCCTGCTACCAGTTAAATAACTCTACGAGCGAAGTGGTTTTTCGGAACGACAACTATGTAGATTACATCTCTATCTGTCTTGTTTACCTAGTTTGTAACGTATACTCTCGATTCACTTTCCTTTTGATTTTTACTATCTCTGGTTATTTTATTTTCCTATGTAAATTATCTTCTTACTGAACGAGAAGTTATTTCTCCCGCTGAATGAGATCTGGCAATGAGTGTAAGTCATGACGTGGTGGTAGCCAGTATAAATAGGCGCGTTCAACGATACCAAGGGAGAGCGTTGGTTTATGTGAAGGAGAGCGTTTGTTGTTGTATAGAGAGAGCTATAACGAAGTAAATTTCTCCGTCATTTTTGGTCTACGCCGGGATTCGAACCCGAGGCCGCTTATTCCGGAACAAGTCGCTCTACCAACTGAGCTACGCAGACATTTTTATTCTGATTCCTATCTGCCTTTATGTCGTGTGCGTCCTTCTGGCAGGTACGTCACATCTCCTGGTACGTTACAGAGCGTTTGTTGTTGTACGAAGTGAGCTGTGGTTTATGTGTCAGAAAGCTGGTGCTGTATAAAGAGAGTTCGTTTATGTGAGAGCGAGAAGTCTCAATAATAAAGAATTTGTTGTAAGTACATTTTTCTCAGTTCATAGTTTTTGTCAGATCTCTGTCTGGCTGTTAGGTTTATTTCATTTAGTGTTATTAGTAACAACCAGCATAAGACTTTATTCATCTTAATTACTACTACAACATTACTACCAGTTATAAGCTTGTTCAATACTATTACTACACTACTAGCAGGAAAGTTTATTCATAATTAATAACACAACAACCATTAGAAGAAGAGTTAGCTTAGTACAAGCATTGAATTCATTATAATATTAGTGAAAGCTATATTCACGATAATTAGCTTAGTAGTAAAAGCTATATTCATTATAAGTTCCAAAGTCATTTCATGTCCCAAGCGGCCCTTAAAACTGGAAGGCAGAATTCCTTTAGATTGAAAAAATGCAACTGCGCTCTTTTTGCCTTTAATTTTATCATACAATGATAATAAAATCCTTTTTTCATACAGAAAGAAATAAGAAAAAAGTAATCACTTGAACTACTTCCGATGTATGCAATAACGACTACGAACATTTAGGTCAAATTCTGTAAAAGATTAATAATGATCGATAACCATCGATAAACATCGATTACCATCGAAAATTTCAAGAAGCTACACTGATAAATATATTTTCAGGCGATTTGCTGTGAATTAATGAAAAAATGTATTGGCGGGGAATTAATACAAAGGTCCAAAAATAAAAAGTTTAAATAAAATGGTTGCGTAATATAGCTGCACTCATAAAGATTTTTTTACTTTTCTTTAAGTGAGCGCTACTGCTGAATAAGAGCAGCGTTTCATCGATAATGGTTTCCATGTAAGAAAAAGCGGGGGTGCGTGTTGTGGTTTCATGAGACCAAATCGGCGGTTACTGTCCGGCGTCATTTCAGAAAAAGAGTACAGACGATCACCACCGGACCAAAAAAGCATAAAAGCTGGGTATGAAAAGTTTAAAGCGGCAGGTAGTGTTGGCGATCTCCCCGAGAGGACCGACCACCGGTTTCACTAGAGACAGCTGCAGCTGTTCAGGAGACATTTCTGCGAAGCCCCAGGAAATCTAGTCGTCGTGTTTCACTGGAAACTGGAATTCCCCGTTGCCACGATTCACAAAATTTTACACAAAGGTTTTCATCTGTATGCTTATAAGGTACAGATCGTTCAAGCTCCTCAGCCTGATGACCGGCCTCGCCGTGCTGCATTTACGACGGAGATGTTGCAGAGCATAGTTTATGATAGTGATTATTATTTTTTTAATGGGGGTTTAACGACCGCCGTGAGAAACTCAGTGGGCTATAAGCAGTCACCCGTCCCTAATTTAGGGCCACTGACTCCAGGGAAACGAAAGAGCCAGTGCCGTAAGACAACCACAACATCCATGCCTCACCGGGATCCATGCCTCACCACAACATCCATGCCTCAATAGAGGGCTAGCCCGAAAGTGAACGTATGGTGTGGCCTGATGCATGACAGAATCATCGGACCCTTCTTTTTCACAGAGTCCACGGTAACATGTACCTGGACATGCTGGGACTTTTTGAAGCACCTCAATTGCATGAACTCCAACCTTCGGTTATTTTCCAACAAGAAGGTGTCCCATCACATTGGTAAATAATGGTTCGTGAGTTCCTGAATGCCACATTTCCTGACAGATGGATTGGCCGCGACGGCCCCATGACATGACCACCTCGATCGCCCGACATAACCTCTCTAGATTTTTTCCTGCGGGACGTTGAAGAGCAGAATAACGGGCTTCACTAGTTCTGTCTTTGCTGAGATGTTAAACAAAACATGGCGTGAAATCGGATATCGCTAAGATGTCCTCCGGGGCACAAAGGGCGCCCACGTGGAGGTATATTGACACTAAAAAAAAACTTTGCTTGAGCACCATCATTGTCGTGCAATCCCTTTCTTGTACCTGTAATACATTTTTTTATATTAATTTTTGTAATGTGGGAAAGACTTTATGGACACCCTGTATATTGGTTGAGGCAGGGATTCGACAATTAAAACCGGCAAGCGCTCTTTCCACTGCTCCACCAAATCGGACAAAAGTTCAAACTTTCAGACAAAGGAAATTATATTGTTTGTGATTTTTCACAGCAAAATTTTTCTTAAGTATCATGAAATCAAACAGCCTTCCAGTTTGTAATTGCAGCATTCCCCTTAAAAATTGCTTCGGACCGGAAAGCTCTTCAACTTGTTTCTGCATATGTAATCTTTTGAAATAATAAATGAAACACCATTTCAAAAAGGAGATCGGAGGGCACACAAAGAAAAAGTTAGATGGAGAAATGAATTTAATTTGCATGAATTCAACAAATGTGTTTGTCAGCTGATGACTATGTCTACGGTTTTTTTGGTGTGACGAATACCTCCAATTTAACCTTCCATTTGAGCTCCTGGGTTCTTATGTAAATTTGGTTTCTTCTCGTTAAATATTTTCTAACTTAACGCCACAGATTTTCTCTAGATAAATTTAAAGTTGCCAACTCCTGACAGTGGATCAAAGGGCAAGGCAAGCTCGTATTGAGGCTGCTGAGATAAGAGCTCAGTGTGCAATGTGAGACGACAAATGCTTCTTAGACGATTTTTGAGTGATGTTTGTTAAATGATTCACAAATATTTCATGTCTATGTAATGTGCTGATAGTGAATGCAAATTTTTAAGCTCACGATTGTTAAAAATAGACAGAGATACAAATTTGAAGACGTGAATTTTTTTTTTGGTGTAAATATGACAAGGATGGTAAGTCAGATAATATCCGAAAACTATGAAAACTTATATTCAAATTTATCGGAAACTTGGGACTTGGTCGTTATGGGTGGTGTAGTGGTTAGCATACTCGGACGCTATCCCGGAGACGCGGGTTCGATTTCCGCTCTAGGAAGACGAAATTTTCAAGTTTTCGGGTATTATCTGACTTACCATCCTTGTCACATTTACACCAAAAAACGGATTCACATCTTCCAAACTTCTATTGCATGGTGCAATAGCGTATTCCATTTATGGCAGACAGAGATACCTATGACTGGATGTTGGAATGAGCAAAGTGTTATTGTGATTTTATTAGAAGCCAACAAGTGTTTTCTGGCTGTGTTCAACTTACGTGCCATAGCAGCAGATGAAGTGGATTATGTGTAAATCAAAGTTGATTGATTTCATACTGTTGGACGTTATTGTGAATGTGCATGATGTGTATAATTAAGTTTTTCAGCTTCACGAGCAGCGAAGTTATCCAGGTTTTACAGTGAACCCAATTCACTAAGTAAAATCAGCCGTTCCGGTGGCGCAGTGGTCTAAGCACTTGTTTCTAATCATTCGTCCGAGATGGGTACAGGCTCAAATTTCGGTGTGGCATGGATGTTGTGTTTCTCTTACAGGAGTGGCTCTCTTCCTTCCCTGGAAGCAGTGGGCCGAGTTACTGATGGTGGTCGTTAGGCCCCCCCTTCCCCCTCTTCCCCCGATAGTAATACTTACGAGAGCTAAATTTCTAGTGTTTCAGTAAAGTAAAGCTAACGTAATGATGCAAGTCAACAACTTGATTAAACGAAAACCATTATACATGTTATTGTGAAACAATTGTGTGACAACAGAAATAATTTCCTTGGTAAATATGGCCAAAAGCGCTTATGAGGTATATCTCTATTTTGGGGGGTGAGGAGCGGATTAACAACCACCGTGAGCAACTCAATGGGCTATAAGCAATCACCTGACTCTAATTTAGGGCCACTGGTTCCAGAGAAGGGAAATAGCCAGTACTGTAAGACAAATACAGCATCCATGTAAGACAAACACAGCATCCATGTAAGACAAACACAGCATCCATAACTCACCGGGATTCGAACCCTGACTCATCTCGGACGAATGATCAGAAGCCAGCGCTTAGACCACTGCGCCACCGAGCCGACTAACTCGAATTTAAACTTCATTTTTTTTGAGCTCCTGTTTCTATGTAAATTGTTACTTGTACGTTGTATTTCCTTCTAAATCGCACGCGAAATCTTCCGAATTTCCTTATACTTTTTGGCTGCGGCTAACAGTGAGTCAATGGTAAATAATTTCGATCGCTAACAGTGAGTCAATGGTAAATACTTTTTGGCTGCGGCTAACAGTGAGTCAATAGTAAATAATTTCGATCACTAACAGTGAGTCAATGGTAAATACTTTTTGGCTGCGGCTAACGGTGAGTCAATGGTAAATAATTTCGATCGCTAACAGTGAGTCAATGGTAAATAATTTCGATCGCTAACAGTGAGTCAATGGTAAATACTTTTTGGCTGCGGCTAACAGTGAGTCAATAGTAAATAAAAAGTTACGCTCAATGTAAAGAAGTATGTGTGGTGGTACGAGCGTAAGACGATTCACTGACATACAGTCGCATGTTATCTGATATTACGGTAGTTCGAACACTGTCTGTTGGTGGCCCGATTATGTACTGATTTCCGCCAATAAATGCTCTTGTTTCCTTTTGACCTAGATGCCCAGTGCATAGTGTATTTCCTCATATCTGTTTATGTGATTTTTCTATTTAAATAGCCTTTTTGTTACGTTGCAAGATGTTCTGCTTTCCCCAGTTTTGATAAGAACCGATTTTTCATCACATAGAGGCTATAATAAATATAAGTAACGACAGTGGTGGTCAATTGATGAACTTCGGGAGAGGCACTTAAGGAACTTTTACCTTACGGAACCATACTTCAAGAATTTCTTGAGCCTTGTTTTTGCGATTTTAGATAATCATGTAGACAGTGAACAATTGTTCAGCAAATTTTTTCGTTTGTTAGAATTGGTAAAGCAATTTCTTACAGAAAGAGGCAAATCTTTCCATCAACTAAAAGGCGGTTAATGATTAAAGGATATGATGCTTTTCACTGCCGCTGCAATTCAGCTACAAAATTTTGGAAGCCTGCTCCAGAAATCAAATATGTTAACACCAAAAAAAATGAACTCAGAGATTGATTTCCGTTTTAGTAAAGCATATTCTTGTGAGTTACTATACTCAGCGTAAAGAATTGTTAAATCAAAGAACTGCTCTGTATCGACAGATGACATCTTGATAAACGCCTACGAACTATTTTAATTGCTTATCAGGCCGATTTTCGTTAGATGAAAGCTGTGAAAACAATAACAAGCAAGGAAAATTTGTGAAACGGCCTTATGCTAACTGAAAGATATGGACATTTTATAGCAATTATCAGTCTCATTTTTTGTTCAGTAATTTGATTTAAAACAATTGTAACGACTATGTTATTACCAACAATTTCATTAATCAAAGCTCATGTATTTTTCTCAAATTTAATTATTTTTTAAATTTAACATCTTTTAAAATAACGTGCTACATGTACATTATTTCAGGTATCTGCTCCGAGCCGCAGTAGAGTCTTGTGCCAACCGCGTGAGATCTGAAGTAGCACTGTTGCCACACCTGACGTTTTTACTTTTCATTTTTTCTGGAGGGCGGAATAAAACTCACCAGCAGGGAAAGAGAGAGAGAGAGAGAGAGAGTCTATGAGATATAAGCCGTCGACTAGCCAGAAGCCAGCGCCTCTGACCACACAGCCACTTATTTGGTGACCGGAATTAAACAAGCCCCATGAACAAATGAGACTACAAGGAATCACTCATTCCTAAAGTAGGGCCACTGATTCAAGGGATATAAAAAGAAACCAGGCGCGAGAAAGACAAAGTCTATATTTTTTGCTAACAGGATTCGAATCCAGAACCAGAAGTAGAAGATATGAGAAGCCTTAGCTCTTGACCAGATTTTCGGACAATTACATTACTACATGCCTTTTCGGGTATATTTCAGTAATGTAATATACAAAATGAAACTTCTTGCGCATATGTTAAAGTCGTTATAACGTCTTAAAATTCATTTGTGCATTAAATTACTTTCACGAAATTACCTAAAAGGCCAAGTATTTTTTTATTTCGCGGAGGAGGGGCGGAGTAAAGAATCAGAGAACGCAATTCTAGGGACTATAAGCAGACATCTTTCTCTAATTTAGGGCCACTAGTTCCTGGGAAGGCACAAAGCCATCAGACAAGCAGACAAGCCAAGTCCCTTCGAGGGCCATCTCGAAACAAATGATCAGAAATCAGAGCTTCTGACCATTAGGCCACCCGGCCAGTAAGGGCAAGTTTACCAATAGGTAATCTTGTATCTGCAGCTAAGTTACAAGTAAAGCATCGGATGCGCCTGAGGTGTTATGAGACGTTTGATACAAGCATACCTATGTTTTATTAAGTAATCTTGTAATTATATTACATAATAAACGAAGTTCCATTATCAGACCTCTTTGGTAGGTTGAGAAGCAATTTAAAACGCAATATTGTTGTCACATTGTCAAGGACGCTGGCTTCTGACTTGTCATACTACTTAATCTGGGCGCAAAACATACACCGTGTATGTTTGTTTTTCCCGCTCTGCTTGTCACCCTTCCCTGGAGCAAGTGGCTCGAAATAAAGGATGAGCAACTAATTTTTACCTTAGATACCGATGGAAAGGTGTGTTGAATACCAAAAACTAAAAACAAAAACGCGAAATATGATTATTGTTCTTCACACATGCAAAATCGGTAAGGTATTCGGTGCTTTAAAGTATAAGACAGGGGTGACACGCGAAGAAAAAAAAAGAATCGGTGGGCACGCGGCATACATTGCCGCCTCTTGATTCTTTAAATCCCACCCATAATAAATAAATAAATAAATATCTAATGATTATCATTACTGACAAATGAAGCAGCTGTTACTAAAAAATATTTTCCAGCTTTGAATATCGGAGATAGCTTTGAGAATTTCAGTAAGGGCTGAGGAAGGAGATTTGTTCCAATTTAATGCGTGTTCCGAGGGTAGCATCCCAAAACACGTCTTGACAGCGAAAATTATCAGTTGAATTTGTCTAAGGAGGAGCGCGAAAGGATTTTCCCTGACCGTAACACGAAGAGACATACATTAGTGGACAAGCGAGGAGTGCAGGGTTAAAGACACCGATTCTACACCCGATTACCTCTCTCTCTCTCTCTCTCTCTCTCTCTCTTCGGATGAGAAGGAAGAGGGTTCCTGCTGGTTTACCTCAACGCCTTTTGAGAGCGGACAAGACCAGCGAGAAGTGCTTACAGAAGACGTCTCATGCCGGCTTGGAGCCAAATGGGCGATCGCGAGAGCACGTGACGTCGTATGATACACTTTGAAATCTTCGTAAACCCAGTGTACACATAACAGTAAAATACGTAATAATAATAGAAGTAAAAGCTTGGCATTGGCTTTTCTCTGGTCTTATTTTTTTCTGTTGTTTGTGAGTGAACAGTGGATAAATAAAGAATGATGATCTGCTGCTCAAAATTCCCACAAGCACGCGAGAATTGTTTTTAGAAGATTACGGCCAATTTGGGCGCGCACTATCAAAAAGCTTCGTCTTTCCTGGATTAAGGAGTTCACAGAAAAAAAAAAAAGAACTATGAGCTCTTTCTGTTTTATTCTGTGCATATCGTATTTAGCTTTAGTCCATGTTATCTTTGGTTTTGAGTAAACAAAGCAGAACCCATCATTAACTTCTTCCTCAGAAACGTCGATTCCATTATCTCCCAAATTCGGGCATTTAAGCAATTTTTTCTATAATTTATAAGATGCACAGTGAGCAAGACGAATGTGTTTTTCTTGACGGAGTTATTAAGTTCCTGAGGAGTGAACCATTCCCTTTCCGGGTCGTGTGATGAATAAGAGCGATCGTTGTGTCGCAGTCGGTTGTAGCTTTTTCCAGCGGAATGCATCTTTCTTCTCCTCCGCAAATGATAGGATCTTAACTACAAGCAGGGATTATTGATCACCTCCATGCCTCTTCCTTTGCATCAACTCTCGGTCTGATGTGCGCGTCCACACAACGCTCACGTTTGTCTACAGCTGACCTGGTCTTTTCATGACCGGCTTTCCGCACATCCTTTGATTCTCTATCTCTCTCTCTCTCTCTGTTTATTCCTCCCACGCATAAGCCCAAGAGCGCGCGCACGCGTGCACACACGTACATTCCTTCTCATGCTGACGATGTCATTAGTTACAGCTGGTTTGATTTCAGCACGCCAAAAGCGATTTTTTTATTCACGAATCGGAAGTAATCTTCATTCATCACATATAAATTTCAAAATTAGACCTATTTTTCAATAATGCTACTTGCTGAGACCATAACGTATTTTAATCTTCATTTTGATTCATGAAAATGCATTGTAACTCTAATTACGACCACTGATTATTTCAAATGTTGTAACAAAGAATTTTGTCTCAGCCGAATTTCAGATTAAGAATCTTTCTTTCTTTTGTTTGTTTGTTTGTTTGGGGGTTTAACGACCACCGTGATCAACTCAGTGGTTGTAAGTAGTCGCCTGACCCTAATTTAGGGGCACTGGTTCCAGGGAAGGGAAAGAGCCAGTACCGTACGACAAACACAACACCCATGCCTCACCAGGATTCGAACCGGACCCATCTCGGACGAATGATCAGAAGCCATTGCTTAGGCCACTGCGTCACCCGGGTGACCTCTTGCTCTTTTGGGGAGTTGGTTCCAGGGAAGGGAGAGAGCCAGTACCGTACGACAAACACAACACCCATGCCTCACCAGGATTCGAACCCGGACCCATCCCGGACGAATGATCAGAAGCCATCGCTTAGGCCACTGCGCCACCAGGGCGGCATCTCTGTTTCAGTTAATCTTTGTTTCAGTTGAAAGAGATATGGCATATATCTCTAACGTAAGCTTCCTTTCGAGTTCCTGTTTTTTATAAATTTCGTTACTTCTCTGTTAAAGAATTTCCTACTGAACGGCACATTACTTCCTCGAACTATTTGTACGTTTCGGCAACACTGACAGTGAGTTAAATGAAAATAAAATGCCAAGGCGTGAGTGTTGAGTATGTAGAGATCAAAAACATCTAAAGAGCGGAAACTGTGAACATTGCAGAGATCGCTGTTACTATTAAAAATTATAAGAGTTTTTTTGTTATTATTGTTAAATGATTTACGAATTGATCACTGTTAACTAAAAGCTATCCAAAGGCAAAGCGTATTTGTTATACCTAATTCCTGTTCGTTACTACACTGGCGTGCAAAAATTAAGGACGAGACGGTTTTTCGAATGTAACGTTGAGCAGAAGTGCTCCACATCGACTCAAATCATACGATAAGATCCCCAAGATGTAAGAATATGAGACAAGTGAGCAACACCGTCCAAACAAGGAATCCAAAGGATACAAAGGCACTTTATTGAAAAGGTAGTTTCGAGCACAACTGCACAGAAGACAGAAACGTCTATGTGACAGGCGGCTGCCAAGAAAAATCCAGTCTTTAGTAGGGGATATGATCACCCCTGACTGCGTTGCAGGATTTACAACGTCTGTCCATGCTGAGGACGAGGTTTTCAAGGAGCTGTTGAGGCATCGCGGCCTATTCCTCTTGTAGCGCCAATCGCAGCTGCGGAATCGTTGCTGGCGGCTGGTGACGTGCTGCCAAGCGTCTCCCGAGAAGGTCCCACACGTGTTCGATTGGATTTAGGTCCGGGGACCTTGCGGACCAATCCATGCGTATCTTCACACTCCAACAGCTCTGCGACAGCCACTGTACGATGAGGTGTAGCGTTGTCGTCCATGAAGAGGAACTCATGACCCGCAGCACCTCTAAACAGACGCACGTGAGCAGGAGAACCTCGGTACAATAGCGGACACCAGTGAATGAACCTCCTTGGAAGATGTGGAGGTCAGTACGGCTACCAAGCATCATACCGCCCCAAACGAGATCTCCTCCACCACCAAACCGGTCCCTTTCGATGATGTTGGAGGTGTGATTGCGTGTTCCCTGCTCTCTCCAGATGTGTATACGTCGAGAATCGCTCGTCAGACTAAATCGGCTCTCGTCCGTTAAGAGAACTCTACCCCATTGCTGATGTGTCCAGTTCTTGTGTTCCTGGGACCACAGAAACCTCCGTCTCCGATGTGCAGGCGTTAATAGCACACACCTTACTGATCGTCGTGCAAATTGACCACCTTTGTGCAGCCTCCTGGCCACAGTAAAACACGATAACGGACGTCCCGTTGTCTGTTGCATGTGCCTTGCGATTTCTCCCGCTGTCTGCCGTCTGTCTTTTCTCGCCTGTAGGACAATATACCGGTCGTCTGCCGCCGTGGTTGCTCGTGGACGACCACTGCTAAACTCTCGAACAGCTGTTCCTGTCGTTTGAAATGCTCTCCAAGCTCGTGAAACGATGCTGTGAGCAATCCCGAACTCCTCGGCCACACTAGTCACACTTCGATCTTCTTCCAACTTGCCAATGACGCGACCTCGGGTAAAGTCATCCAGATGTCGTCTACTGGATTGCCTGTTGGACATATCACACAGTGGCAGCAACTCGACGTCGTTCAAACCGATGTACACCGTTCAATAGCTTTCACCGAATTGCTGAGCGTACACCGCCCGCGTGCTTTATACCCTTCCCACACTCCCTCTCCCCTACGTCATGCTGCATATATGCGCATGCCCTACCGTACCGGACCCTAGTCTATCTCATGAGTAGTCTTTCGGACCTTTCTGCCTGCTCGTTCCGCTGTTATGCTAATTTCTCCTCTTCGTTTTTAAGTTTTTGCACACCAGTGTACTACCATTTGGAAAATGAACAAGCTGAATTACTACGTAAGTTGCTTATCTTTCTGTCCATAGATGTTATTTCAGTTTGTCATATTTAGCTAAGTATGTTATGTGCTCAACAAGTGTTTAGCTAAGTTTGCTAATTAATTAACAGCAACTTAGAAATACTAAAAGCATTTTAGAGAATGCTAGAATAGGGCCCAATGCCATAAAAGAATAGCGCTTTCAATTATGAGGAATGATTTAATACAACGGCCGTTCCATAAGAATAGAGTAAAATCACACAAAATGAAGAAATATAGGTACAGCAAAATCTATGTTATTCTTTCTCAAAGTATCTTCCCTCGGATGATATGAAACGATCCCATCGCTCAGTCCACTTTTCAAAGCATGTGGCAAAGGCATTTTGTGGAAGCTCTTTTAGTGATCTCTGTACAGCTTGAATAACGTCAGCATCTGTGTTGAATATTGCGCCACAGAACTTCTTCTTCATTGATGGAAACAACCAGAAATCGCACCTGGCGGGTGAGGACTGTAAGCAGGCTGTAGCACGATTTCAATACTGCATTTCGTAAAAAACTGTTGAACAAAAGCAGCCACATGTGGACGGGCGTTATCGTGGCGTAGGGTCCACTTGCCCACCAATTCCGGTAGCTTAACCGATATGTGTCGTCGCTGACGCTTCGAGACTGAAATGTAATACTCATTCACAGTAATTTGTGGAAGAACGGCATGCTGGTAGAGTACATCTTTATGATAAAAGAAAATCATCATCATTACGTTCCCTGCTGATTTGGTTAGGCGGACGTTTTTCGGAGGAGGCGATCCTGTGTGTTTCCAGACACTCGTTGCGCGCTTCCTGACGGGGTCGAAATAGTGGACCCATGTTTCATCGGCAGTTATTACTGTGCTTAAGAAAGTTTGGATCCTTTGTATTTGTTTCCACTCATGACACACCGGAACTCTGGCTAACAATTGTTCTCTCTTCAGGTGATGAGGTACCCATCTGAAATACACACGATGCAGGAATAAGTTGTTACGTAGAATGCGGAATGCTGACGGTTTTGAAATATTAGTTGAACTGCTATATCGTCACACGTCATTTGTCAATCTTCTTACAGGATTGCCCAAACAGTTTTAACAATACGCTCCGTAACAACACTTTCAGGTCGACCAGGTCTAGGAGCGAGTTCTGGCAACAAACGCCCTTTGTTTAAATCATGGTGCTATCAAAAAATCGTTGACTCACCAGAAGATTTATCTTTGTAAGCTTTTTTCATTACATCAACTGTTTCTGGAGCTATTTTACCCAAACGATAGCAAAATTTTATCGCACAACGAATTTCACTTCTTAACTCTGAATCACTCACCTCTATAGATGTATAGCGAAATGCAGACGTACCTTAAAGAACTGCACAATAACAAAACCAGAATCATCTGCCACGGCTAATAACTGTTGCCATAGATACTTCCTTAATTCAGTTAGTTGTCTGCGTGGTTATTTTTACCCTTCGCACTGTTGCCAACTCGAAAATAATTACTTTCAGTTTTTATGGAATGGCCTTTGTATATCTTTCTAAGTCGACAGAATGCTTCAGTATTACTTCTATCTTAATTTCGGAACTTGATTGAGTTCTTTTTTTTGTTGTTGTTGTTTTTCGTGTAGATTATCTAACCTGTTCAACACGTAAGGACTCTAATTTAGAGCCAATGGTTTTAGGGAAGTTATATTCAAGCCATAAGAACAAACACATGTACATGTCGTGTTCGGAATTTGAACCTTGAAGTAATAGTGTGAAAAGACCGAGGGAAGGCACAGTCGCTTTAATTTGACTGAACAGACAAATTTCAAAATCCAGTAAACTTGTTAGTCGTTAGTTTTTTCTATCATTTGTCATTTTTATTCGGTAATTTCTTTAATAGGGTGACCTCATTGTTCAGCACTGCGTGACAGGATTCATGTAGATCAATAAATTAGTCGATTGCGCTGGTCGTTTCCCTTATCGTCATTGTTCGGAGGAGAAAATTCCCAAAGAGAAGAGAGATTTACGTTTCCTTTCCCTCAGGGAGAGGAAAATCGCGTGGGCATATTTATCTCTCTCTCTCTCTCTCTCTGTCTCTACCTAATACTTCGTAGGTCCTCCTTTCGTCCTCAGTACAGCAGTTATCCGACGTGGCATCGATTCAACATACACTGAGTGATCACTGCATTATGGCCACCTTTCTAATACTTCGTAGACTCTCCTTTCGCCCTCAGTACAGAAGCTATCCGATGTGACATCGATTCAACATACACTGAGTGATCACTGAATTATGTCCACCTACCCAATACTTCGTAGGTTTTCCTTTCGCCCTCAGTAAAGCAGCTATACGACGTGGCATCGATTCAACATAAACTGAGTGATCACTGAATTATGACCACCAACCTAATACTTCGTAGGTTCTCCTCTCGCCCTCAGTAAAGCAGCTACCCGACGTGGCATCGATTCAACATAAACTGAGTGATCACTGAATTATGACCACCAACCTAATAATACTTCGTAGGTTCTCCTTTCGCCCTCAGTACAGCAGCTATCCGATGACATCGATTCAAAATACACTGAGTGATCACTGAATTATGACCACCAACCTAATACTTCGTAGGTCCTCCTTTCACCCTCAGTAAAGCAGCTATCCTACGTGGCATCAAATCAACATACACTGAGTGATCACTGAATTATGACCACCAACCTAATAATACTTCGTAGGTTTTCCTTTTGCCCTCAGTAAAGCAGCTATACGACGTGGCATCAAATCAACATACACTGAGTGATCACTGAATTATGACCACCAACCTAATAATACTTCGTAGGTTCTCCTTTTGCCCTCAGTAAAGCAGCTATACGACGTGGCATCGATTCAACATACACTGAGTGATCACTGAATATGACCACCAACCTAATAATACTTCGTAGGTTCTCCTTTCGCCCTCAGTACAGCAGCTATCCGATGTGACATCGATTCAACATACACTGAGTGATCACTGAATTATGTCCACCAACCCAATACTTCGTAGGTTTTCCTTTCGCCCTCAGTAAAGCAGCTATACGACGTGGCATCGATTCAACATAAACTGAGTGATCACTGAATTATGACCACCAACCTAATAATACTTCGTAGGTTCTCCTTTCGCCCTCAGTACAGCAGCTATCCGATGACATCGATTCAAAATACACTGAGTAATCACTGAATTATGACCACCAACCTAATACTTCGTAGGTCCTCCTTTCACCCTCAGTAAAGCAGCTATCCTACGTGGCATCAAATCAACATACACTGAGTGATCACTGAATTATGACCACCAACCTAATAATACTTCGTAGGTTCTCCTTTTGCCCTCAGTAAAGCAGCTATACGACGTGGCATCGATTCAACATACACTGAGTGATCACTGAATTATGACCACCAACCTAATAATACTTCGTAGGTTCTCCTTTCGCCCTCAGTACAGCAGCTATCCGACGTGACATCGATTCAACATACACTGAGTGATCACTGCATTATGACCACCTTTCTCCTTTCGCCCTCAGCAAAGCAGCTATACGACGTGGCATCAATTCAACATACACTGAGTGATCACTGAATCATTACCACCAACCTAATACTTCGTAGGTTCTCCTTTCACCCTCAGTAAAGCAGCTATCCGACGTGGCATCGATTCAACATACACTAAGTGATCACTGAATTATGACCACCAACCTAATACTTCGTAGGTTCTCCTCTCTCCCTCAGTAAAGCAGCTATCCGACGTGGCATCGATTCAACATACACTGAGTGATCACTGAAGTATGACAACCAACCTAATAATACTTCGTAGGTTCTCCTTTTGCCCTCAGTAAAGCAGCTATACGACGTGGCATCGACTCAACATACACTGAGTGATCACTGAATTATGACCACCAACCTAATAATACTTCGTAGGTTCTCCTTTTGCCCTCAGTAAAGCAGCTATACGACGTGGCATCGATTCAACATACACTGAGTGATCACTGAATTATTACCACCAACCTAATACTTCGTAGGTTCTCCTTTCACCCTCAGTAAAGCAGCTATCCGACGTGGCATCGATTCAACATACACTAAGTGATCACTGAATTATGACCACCAACCTAATACTTCGTAGGTTCTCCTTTCGCCCTCAGTACAGCAGCTATCCGATGTGACATCGATTCAACATACACTGAGTGATCACTGAATTATGTCCACCTACCCAATACTTCGTAGGTTTTCCTTTCGCCCTCAGTAAAGCAGCTATACGACGTGGCATCGATTCAACATAAACTGAGTGATCACTGAATTATGACCACCAACCTAATACTTCGTAGGTTCTCCTCTCGCCCTCAGTAAAGCAGCTACCCGACGTGGCATCGATTCAACATACACTGAGTGATCACTGAATTATGACCACCAACCTAATAATACTTCGTAGGTTCTCCTTTCGCCCTCAGTACAGCAGCTATCCGATGTGACATCGATTCAAAATACACTGAGTGGTCACTGAATTATGACCACCAACCTAATACTTCGTAGGTTCTCCTTTCACCCTCAGTAAAGCAGCTATCCGACGTGGCATCAAATCAACATACACTGAGTGATCACTGAATTATGACCACCAACCTAATAATACTTCGTAGGTTCTCCTTTTGCCCTCAGTAAAGCAGCTATTTGACGTGGCATCGATTCAACATTCACTGAGTGATCACTGAGTTATGACCACCAACCTAATAATACTTCGTAGGTTCTCCTTTCGCCCTCAGTACAGCAGCTATCCGATGTGACATCGATTCAAAATACACTGAGTGATCACTGAATTATGACCACCAACCTAATACTTCGTAGGTTCTCCTTTTACCCTCAGTAAAGCAGCTATCCGACGTGGCATCAAATCAACATACACTGAGTGATCACTGAATTATGACCACCAACCTAATAATACTTCGTAGGTTCTCCTTTTGCCCTCAGTAAAGCAGCTGTACGACGTGGCATCGATTCAACATTCACTGAGTGATCACTGAGTTATGACCACCAACCTAATAATACTTCGTAGGTTCTCCTTTCGCCCTCAGTAAAGCAGCTATACGACGTGGCATCGATTCAACAAACACTGAGTGATCACTGAATTATGTCCACCTACCCAATACTTCGTAGGTTTTCCTTTCACCCTCAGTACAACAGCTATCCGACGTGACATCGATTCAACATACACTGAGTGATCACTGAGTTATGACCACCAACCTAATACTGCGCAGGTTCTTCTTTCGCCCTCAGTACAGCAGGTATCCGACGTGGCATCGATTCAACATACACTGAGTGATCACTGCATTATGACCACCAACCTAATAATGCTTCGTAGGTCCTCCTTTCGCCCTCAGTGCAGCAGCTATCCCAAGTAAGATGCCGGAAGCAGTTGGAAGGTATGGCCAACCAGCTGTGTGTGATATGGCCTTCAGTGTAGGTATGGAGGTGGTTGCTGTATTCAGACGCCTGGCATAGCGTTCCATAGTGCACCATAAGTGCTCTATGGGATCGATATCAAGGGAGTTCGGAGGCCAATCGATATGCTAAAAGTCTGAACTATGTTCCTCAAACCATTCCTGCACAACACTGGATCTGCAGCTCGGCGGGTCGCAATCCTGGAAGACACAGTCGCCATTCGGGAAAATGTGCGGCATTAATGGATGTACAGAGTCAGCAAGCAATTCAAGATAGAGGCCACCAGTCATACATTCTTCCACATGCACCAAGTCCTCGCAGGTAAACATACCCCACAGCATACAACCACCTCCACCAGCTTGCACTGAGGAGCCCATGCAGGGTGGATCGAGTACCTCGTGTTGTTTGCGCCAAATACGTGCACGACGATCAACGGAGTCCTCCATGTAAACATGCCCCACACCATGCAACCACCTCCATGGGCTTGCACTGAATAGCGCATGCAAGATGGATTGAGTACCTCGTGTTGTTGGCGCCAAATACGTGCACGACCATCTACGGAGTGGAGTGAAAAATGCGACTCGTCAGACCAGCACACTTTTTTCCAGCCATCCGACGTCCAACTTGCGTGATCTTTGCACCAGGCGAGCCTTTTGCGCCGATGAACCGTGATTAGGAGAGGATGTTGTCGAGATCGTCTGCTGTTATACGTGCGAGAGTGTGACGCATGGTCATGACAGATACTGTTCCGGGTTGACCTCTTTTGCATTGGGTAGTCAACAGGTGAACTGTACTGCGTCTGTTAGACTGTACAAGTCATTGGACCCGCACTCACCTCACATACACTGACGGAAAAAATATCCCAACACCACGAAAAAATAGTTGTAGAGGAATGAAATGGCGGCAATACATTTGTATAGGTAACATATTTAATCGATTAAGGTTTCAAGATCACAGCTTATTGTAAGCACGAGAAGAGCCATTTTAAATGTGAAATGATGGTACATTAATAACCGGTGTAACCGCCAGAATGTTGAATGCAAGCACGCAAACGTTCATGCATTGTGTCGTACAGGTGCTGGATGTCACTTTGTGGGATGGAGTTCCATGCCTGTTGCATTTGATCGGTCAATACAGGGGCGGTTAATGCTGGTTGGGGGTGACGCTGGAGTTGTCGTCCAATGATGTCCCAAACGTGCTCGATTGGTGAAAGATCTGGTGATCTAGCAGGCCACGGCAACATATCGACACTCTGTAGAGCATGTTGGGTTACAACAGCGGTATGCGGGCGAGCGTTATTCTGTTGGAAAACACCCCTGGAATGTTGTTCATGAATGGAAGCACAACAGGTTGAATCACCAGACCGACGTACAACTGTGCCGTCAGGTTGCGTGGGATAACCACGAGAGTGCTCCTGCTGTCATAGGAAATTTCTCCCCAGACTATAACTCCAGGTGTAGGTCCAGTGTGTCTCGGCCGCAGACAGGTTGGTTGCAGGCGCTCACCTGGCCTCCTTCTAACCAACACACGGCCATCACTGGCACCCAGGCAGAACCGGCTTTCATCAGAAAACACAACAGATCTCCACTCCGTCCTCCAATGAGCTCTAGCTTGACACCACTGACGTCGCAAACGGCAGTGGTTTGGAGTAAGTGGAATGCACGCTACAGGGCGTCTGGTTCGGAGCTGTCCTTCAAGTAACCGATTTGTAACAGTTCGTTGTGTCACTGTGGTGGCAACTGCAGCTCGAATTGCTGCCGCAGACGCGGTACGATGCGCCACGGCCATACGCCGTACACGGCGGTCTTCCCTCTCAGTAGTGCCACGTGGCCGGTCGGAACCCGGTCTTCTTGAGGCAGTACCTTCCCTTGACCACCGCTGCCAACAATAATGCACAGTGGCTACATTCCTGCCAAGTCGTTGTGCAATATTGCGGAAAAAAATCCACCTTCTCGTAGCCCTATTACACGACCTTGTTCAAACTCCGCGAGCTGTTGATAATGGCTTCTTCGTCTTCTTAAAGGTATTCTTGACTAACATCAACACCCTACGTCGAATCTCAACGATATAACTAACGCTCAATCTCAACGATAACTAACAGCGCGTATTTACAGCAAACCTGCTTTGCATGTTCCGAGGGGCGCTACTATAGCGCCACACATATGCGCCGAGCGCGAAATTTGCATACACGTCATCTTACAGATGAACTCTCACCGCCTACCAACTGTCGTTTATCTAACACAACCCCTTCTTGGTGTTGGGATTTTTTTCGTCAGTGTATAAACCTTTCGCTGTTCTGTGCAATCTTATCTCTGGGTCGTTGTTTAATCATTTTCACGCCAGCCCTGATACACTTAACTACTGCAGCTCGCGAACAACCCACCAGTTCAGCCGTTTTGGGAAATCGAGGTATCCGCTCTCCAAGCTCCCACAATCTTATCTTTCTCAAAGTCCGATAAATCCTTCCGTTAACCCATCACACTCAGAATTTTACAACCTACTGCTCCACTAACACTTTACATATGCTACGTCGGTCGACTAATCGCGCCCTCTCGGAAATAATGTGGTTAACACGCCACATCCGCTTTTGATAGGTATGGTCGTAGTTCTGTGATCACTCGTTATAATATTGATATCTTTGAGGAAAAGAAATTATGGACCCATAGTATCACTAGATATTTAATTGGTATCATCGAAATAAGTGTCACGATTGAGCGCAACAAAGTGAAGAAATTAACAAAGTAATTGATAATAAAAAGATAAAATAATAAATTACATTAGGAATAATCAGATAAAAAATAATGCCAGCACTTTTTCATAAACATAACTATAAATTAAATGCAATACATTGAAAAAAGGTCTGGGAAATCTTCCATATGAATGACCAAATGCGACTGCGTTTTATTTTTATCGTTCTGTTGGTATGTTTCATTGAATGCTCGATTACTTCCAGAATAGAGGAAATGCTGGTCATTGACTTGGAAACACGAACACGGACATTCAGTTTCCGGACGAATTTTAGTGCCTAGAGACCGGCAACAGAAAATCCCAAAATCTCTTCATCCTACCCACCCTAGGGTGTAATCCCCTACAGGGTTAGAACAGCTAGGGTTAGAGGCCGCGGATGACCTACTTTTCAAAGTTCGTGACTGCTACGGAAAAGTATCAGGTTCGATTCGACGCAGGTAGGAACGCTCGAACCACTAAATATCCGCCGTGCGTCAGATGGGCACCTTAAGCCGTCGGACCCCGGGTGCTGGCACCCTGGTTATAAATAAGGGAGTCTTCCTATCTCCCCTTTCTACCTCACTTCCGTGGGACTTTTTGTCTTGAATTCTAGCCCAGATCTCCAAGCTTTATACTTCTAAGAGCTGTCTCAGACCTGGGGTCAGACACTTCCTTCCTAAAATACTCTACATATGATCTTTACAGCTAGGGATAGGGTTTATTACACCAACCCCGATCCTGGGTAGACGGCTTCACAAGAACAAGTTTATCCCACTTTTGGTCTCACTGAGATATATGGGCAATGGAAAAAGTCGAGTCATTCTGTCGTCTGTGCTTTAAGGTGAGGTCACAGATTGAAAGCGGGACAATGTGGGAAAGCAAAACGTTTCCGATTTTGTCTTAGGATCTCTTACTGGAAAGGAAAACGGAATCAAATGGTGAAAGAGTCTTGAGAGATAGCAAAATAGCACTGTTAATGCGAATCTAAAAAAAAAAAAAACCCCTGTGGGCTCTGGAGGTTTTTTTTTTTCAATCCTTAAAACCCTATCCTGGTTGCATCCCTGCTTGAAATATGTATTATAAAATGGCTAAAATCTGTAATTGCATACAGTAGTTACGTGCTTCAAAATCACACATTCACATAGGGACCGTATATACTCTTATTTATCTTTTATTCTTACTTTCTCTCTCTATGTAAATTTTGAGTTCATTTTCTTTAAGCGTTTTCAACCTTAACGTTATATTTTCTCGCTCACGGAATGATGTTGGCAGCAATCTTGAAGTACGTGATGTATACGTGTGGACAGATAAGAATGAGAGATACAACGGCTGTCCAATAAAAACTGAGAGTAAAATCATACAAAACGAAGAAACATAGGCACAGCAAAATATATGTTATTCTTTCTCAAAGTACCTTCCCTCGCATCGGTCCCATCGTTCAGTCCACTTTTCAAAGCATGTGGCGAAGGCATTTTGCGGAAGCTGCTTTAGCGACACTTGTACAGCTTGAATAACGCCATCATCTGTGTCGAATGTTGCGCCACGGGACTTCTCTTTCATTGCTGGAAACAACCAGAAATCGCACGGGGTGAGGTCAGGACTGTAGGCAAGCTGTGGCATGATTTCAATACTGCATATCGTAAGAAACCGTTGAACACAAGCCGTCACATGTGGGCGGGGGTTATCACGGTATAGGGTCCACTTGCCCACCAGTTTCGGTCGCTTAATCGATATGTGTCGTCGCATACGCTTCAAGACTGAAATGTAATACTCAGCATTGACAGTAATTTGTAGAGGAACAGCATGCTTGTAGACTGCACCTTTGTGATCAAAGAAAATTATCATCATCATCACTTTCCCAGCTGATTTAGTTTGGCGGGAGCCTGTGTTTCCAGACACTCGTTGCGCGCTTCGTGAGGGAGTCGAAATAGTGGACCCATGTTTCATCGGCAGTTATTACTGTGTTCAGAAAGTTAGGATCCTTTGCAAGCACTTGGTTCCACACAACGACACACCTGAACTCTGACTAACAATTCTTCTCTCCTCAGGTAATGAGGTACCCATCTGGAAAACACACGATGCAGCAGTAATTTGTCGCGTAGAATGCGGACGTTTTTGAAGTATTAGTTGACGTCGTTACACGTCATTCGTCGATTTTCTTGAGGGATTTCCCAGTATTAACAATACGCTCCGTAACATTTTTCAGGAGGACGAGGCCTATGAGCGATTTCTGCCTGCAAACGCCGTTTTTTGAAATCATGGTACCATCTAAAAATCGTTGACTTACCAAAACATTTATCTTTGAAACCATTTTTCATTAAATCAACTGTTTCTGGAGCCGTTTTACCCAAACGATAGCAAAATGTTATATCACAACGCAATTCACTTCTTAACGCTGAATCACTCACTTCCATAGCTGTGTGGCGAAATGCGTACGTACGTTAAACAACTGCGCAATAACAAAACCAGAATCGTCTGCCACGGCTAATAACTGTTGCCACAGATACTTCCTTAATTCAGTTAGTCGTCTGCGTGGTTATTTTCCCCCTTCGCACAGTTGCCAACTCAGAAAAATTACTCTCAGTTCTTATGGAACGGCGTTTGTAATATTGAAGCAGGCAGCGAAAAAGTGTGGCGATGTTGTGTATAGATTAATGTTGAGTTACGATGTACTTTCGCGATTTTCTGTATGTAAAGAAGTTGTTGTTTTCATTGAAAAGTAGCGATACTCGTTATTGTGCAGCTGGTGATTATCGTAGATGCCTATTTGACCTGAAGTATTTGGATAATAAAGGGCAGTGATTTTCGTCAGTTGAAATCGACTATTTTCTGGCAGTTGGGTCGTCTAATTTAGCTCAGTGTTTAGCTGATTTTTTGCGTGCTAGCTATCCGGTGCTTAATATTTCGAAGCTACTAGTGCAACTGGCAGATAGTAGGATAGTAATGTTTTAAGTAGTGACATTTTTAAACAAAAAGAAAAAACAAAACATTACGACTGCGAAAAGAATTATGCACAGCATACGAAAACGAGTAAAATGACTGCTGACGACAGTTCAAAAAGTGAAACCTGTCATCTCAGTCACAAATGTTATGAACATCACTCCAAAATCTTTGGCACAGGAACCTGTTTAATGCTTGAATTAGCATACATTATCTTAACAAAGTGGCAATCAACTTTCTGTTACGTTTATTTCTCATTACCGTAGGAATTTCTCTTCGCTAGGAATAATTTTCCTCATTTGTGTTGAGTAACATCTTTTGCCACATGTATGCTTCTGTTCTGAATCTCGAAAGAATTCGTTATGCAGCAATTAAAGAATAAGAATGAAGTCAATCTTTGTTTTTGTTTCGGGGCGGAAGGCCGATTTCCGGGTGATAAAAGTAATACGTAACAGCTACACTTGCCGACAGCAAAAGTGGCGATGAGATTTGCACTAAAGCGTCGAAATTCTCCACTGGGAGATATTGAGGTTTGCACTTCTCTGCTAATAAATAGGTCGACCTGTCTTACATGATTGATGAAACTACTGCCGCTCGGAAACATTCGGGTTCATAGGCTACTCTTCCTGAACTCATTAGTAATAGAAAGTGTGGTTGCCTTGATTCACCAGCCACTGTTGGATGATATTCCTACAAAACTGTTTCTGACTGTTTCTTGAGCCACAAAGCAGCAGACTGCTATGATCAATTCCAGAGGCTTTGCGGGAAAGGTGACTTTTAACATTTTTTTTACGTGATGTATAGATTATTTTGAAACACTTGGTATTAAGAATAAAACAGTAAAAATTGCTAGTTTTTTCAAGGGGCATTTTTAGATGTTCTGTCAACACTCGATGAACAGCATGGTCGCAAAGAAGAACGTTTTTCAAAATATTTCCTGTACTTGTGACATTTCTGTAGGTCTATCCGACTCTTTTTCTTAGCTGAGAAAATAATTCTGGAATCCTGATACAAGAAAGGTCTAAAATGTTGCTGCCGTTTCACAAAGCACGTTTTGCGCTTTTGTTAAGATGATTGATATAAGCAAATTGCGGATGGCTGCCACATTGGTCTAAGAGGTGGGTCTGGGCTTGAATCTCGTGGCATGGATGTTTGTCCATCGGCACTGGCTCTCTCCCTTCCTTGGAACCAGTGGCTAAATTAGGGACGGGTGACTGCTAATAGCCCGTCGAGTTGATCACGGTGGTCGTTAACCCTCCCCCCCAAGGGCAAACTGGCAGAAAAATAATTTATGTTTGTTATTAATTTACAAAAACCTTGCGTTATTCATCAGGACCAGTGCTACGGAAAAACAAATAAAATGCACAGTGCGTCAATGAATTTTTAAGACTGGCGCTAGATTTCAGCCTACGATGGCGCCACCAGTGTAATCACGAATGCGTTATAAACCGTGACCATCTGCTTGCTCTCTGCCAAAAGTACTGCGCAGTTGTTAAAGTAACTCAAACGAAACTGCCGTTCATTAGAGAAGTAAAATTTTTTTCATGTTGAATTATTAAGATGGAACAAAGGGTTGTTATTAAATTTGACGGAAAACTTGGTAAAAGTGCCTCGGAAACGCACCAAATGATGAAACAAGTTTACGGTGAGTTTTGTTTAAGTAGATCAAATATTTTCTTGTAGCACAAACGTTTTTGGACGGAAGAGATACGCTAGAAGATGAGAAGCATACCGGAAGACCAAGTTCATCCAGGACACCTGAGATTACTGAAAAAGTGCGTGATTTCGTTGCAAGCAATCGATGGACGTCACAAAGAATGATGGAAGAGCCTTTAAACATCAACAAAGAAACGATTCGAACCATCCTGCATGAAGATTTGGGCAAAACAAAAGTCTGTGCTAAATTTGTTCTACACACGTTAATCAATGAACAAAAAACAAGGAGAAGTGCACATTGCAGAGACATCATTTCAGCCGCTGAAAATGATCCAAACTTCTTAAAATTGATTGTTATAGGTGATGAAACATGGTGTTTTGAATATTATCCTAAAACAAAGCGACAAAGTGCGGAATGGAAGTCAAAAAACTCACCACAAGCCAAAAAATAAGAAAAGTTCCATCGAAAATCAAAATAATGCTCATTACATTCTTCGATAGTAAGGGTATTATCCACAAATAATTTGTTCCAAGCGGACAAACAATTACTGGTGGTGAGTTTTATTTAAATGTTTTGAGGCGTTTGATGGGCAGAATTTGTCGCATTCGTCCAGAATATCGGGATGAAAACAGTTGGTGTTACACTTCACTTCTTGTTCGTAGATTTTTGGCGAAAAATAACGTCTGTGTGTTGCATCATCCACCGTATTCGCCTGATTTAGCACCCTGCGCCTTTTTATTATTCCCAAAACTTAAAATGACGTTAAAAGGGTGTTATTTTGATGATATTTCGACCATACAAACAGATCCGACGCGTGCTTTGGAGGCAATTCCGCAAAGTGAACTGGAACAGGCATTCGAATCATTATGAAATCGCTGTAACAAGTGTATTGAAGCCGGAGGGACTTTTGAATAACAAACCAAAACAAATTATAATTTCTTGTTTCTATTTCATTTTACAGACCCAGTCTTAAAAATTCTTTGCCACACTGTGTACTTTTACCACGCATCGGGAGATCAACTCAAAGGTTCACTTGAAATTGTATGCAATTCTTTCACCAAAAGAAAAGGATTTCTCAGCAACACTTTATTTAACTGAAAAAGAAAAAAAAATGCGGGAAACACAAAGGAAGTTTTCTACACTTGAGTAATTCATTTGTTGGAAAGAGAAAACGAGTCAGTTTTTTTTTCAGTTCGCAATCATGGGGAGAATAATTACATGCGATGCAAAATCATAACTCATCACCCCTCATGAATGGGTTTGTATGATGGCAGTGTTAATGCGGCAGCAATAACTTTTCGTCCTCGTTCATCTCTAAGAGATTATTTTAGGTAAATGAGTATCTTTACTTTCCCTCATTGTTCGAGAATAACGTCAGCGAAAGGAAAGTTTCCTCATTTCTACGAGCCATTACAGTTCCTCTCGGGGTCGGAGGCCAACAAAAAAAAAAAAAAAAAAGAAAGAATACTGACAAATATTTGCCTTCTGCTATCTAAGAACAACTGTATCGAGAGTGTATAATGAGCGATGCACAAATAGTGTGTAGTATAAAGCCTCATTTTCCGGCGATGGATTTCGAACCCACATTTGCCTTCTCAGGAGTAGACTGCTTTACCAATAAAACTACACCGACGAAGCTTACCGCTACAACTTTGCCGTGCAGCTCTGGCTTATGACCATTCCTCCGTAAAGGGTTCGGGTTCGAATCCCGGTGAGGCATGATGTTGTATTTGTCTTACGGCACTGGTTCTCTCCCTTCACTGGAACCGGTGACCTTAAATTAGAGACCGGCGGCTGCTTATAGCCCACTGAGTTGCTCACCGTGGTGGTTAAACCTTCAATAAAAAAAAATTGTCGTTTTGACATGCGCATCACCTCTGAGGTAGGTATATCACATATACACTGCCTGGCAGAGAAAATGCAACACCATGAAGGAATGCTCGAAAAGAGACCAAACTGCACACACAGATAGCCAAGTAGGTCCTGAACAAATGATTGAATTGTCACTTACAGACCAGGCTCCAGTGGTCGAATATACAGGATGATCAATAAGGAGTGTGGCCCCCATTCTGGGCGATACAGCGTTGAATCCGAAGTGGCATCGAAGCAATGAGAGTCCGAATAAGGTCCTAGGGTATCGTAGACCATGTGGTGTTGATCCGAATCCACAGTTCATCTTCATTTTGCGGTGGTGGAAAGGTACTCAACCGACGTCCAATCATGTTACACAGATGCTCGATGGGCGAGAGGTCGGGGGATCGTGCTGGCCACGGAAGCATCCCCACACCGTGTCGTGTTATCCTGTTGAAAAACAGCATTTGGGATGCCCTGCAGATATGGTAGTTCCACGGGCCACAGCACCTCTTCAACATAGTGGTGTGCCGTCAATATGCCCGTAATGCGTACCAGCGGTGAGCGGCTGTTGGCGATGATAGCACCCCACTCCATGATTCCACGTTGCCGGGCCGTGTGGCGATCCACCATAGCGGAGGAACCCACCTGTTGGCCACGTCGCCTCTACACTCTCACACGGCGATCATCCGTGGTGAGACAGAACCGTGATTCGTCGCTGAACACCACACTGTTCCATTCGGCACCCCACGCAGCTCTGCATGGACACCAAGTCAAGCGGTGACGACGATGGCTCGCTGTTAAGGGTAGCCTTCGCAATGGACGGCTGGAGAGTAAACCAGACGCAGCCAATCGGCGCGACACTGTCCGCGTCGATATCGGAGCATCCAAGCCACCCCGTACACTCTGCAAAATGTTGCCCGTTGTGGTCTGTGGGTCCGCTACGGCATGACGTCGGATGCGATGTTCGGTGCGCTCGGAGATCCGTCTCCGTGCTCCGATCCCCCTACGACGTTGCACAGATCCTTCCTGGGACCACTGTCTCCAAATGCGACCGACGGTTGTGGCATCACGTTGCGTTTCTTCCCCCAATACGACGCAAGGACCATTCTGTGCTACGAAGGCCTACGATGACACTTCTCGTGAACTCATCCGTTCGACGAAATCGTGTACGATGGCCTCTTTACGGTATTGGTACCCCTTGTTTGTTCACCAGACACGGTTACAACAACAGAACCACTCACTTCTCGCGGCCGTGACGACGTCTCGACAGATGGCCTCATGGCTTCGTTGTCCGCTTATATCACGCGCTCCGTTTGTGCGACTGGCCTGCAAATGCAATCATATGCATAACTTGTATGTGTGCACTAGGGTGATTAAAAAACAAAACTTTTTTTTTTAAAAACCGTGCTCCCTGGCCATTTTCCCATTTCTATAGCTAATATAAGATCTCACAAAAAATTTGAATGGAATCGCAGCATTTTAAGCCTTGTCACTAATTTCCAAAAATGTTCACACTCCGTAAATGTCTTTGATAGGTAGAAATGAAACAAAAATGCAAATTAGTAAATTATAAATGTTTAATTAATTGAACAATCGGTACAACACAAATCAAACTAAAGCTTCTTTAATCTTTTTCAAAGTCTCCTTTTTAAAATCAGGGATATCCTGACTGCGATTTTCAACCACCCGAAGAAGAAACTCTCATTGTTCTTCATCCTTTGAGATGCTTTTGACAAAATCTTGGAGCAGCTGTACTGATCTTTCTGCCAGATCATTCACAACTTTAACGTGTTGTACGAACGCTTCGGCTCCTAAATAATCGGAATCCAGACTCCACTGACTTGGTGGCTTATTCAACCAATGAGAATTCAAACCAAGCGCTTGGAAAATGTACCACGACTTCGGGCCGATTAGGGACACCAACCTAGTAGATGAGTTGAGTGTTGGGAAAACAGGAACTCATCTTTAAAATGGAATGATCTGATTTTACTTTGCGAAGTTCACAAGAAATTTGAAGCTTTTCAGCTTGGAACAGGCTATTTGTAAATAATGAGAATGGAGCTATCTCTTCAGTCAAATACCAAAAATGTCTTTCCAAAGCCGTGATAGCAGCCGCAGCAACGTCTGGATCAACCTCGCGATAATCATTCAGATCATGCCACAGTTGAAGATCGTTAACTGGAGCATCTACCCCAGTAGGAGCTGACAACCATGCTTTTACATAAAAAAGCGCATTGAAGAGACATATGCGTTTCAGCAATTTCATTTTTGACAGCAGCATACTTCATCTGTTGTCCAAATGCATACATCTTTGCTGAATAGAGGACAGAAGACATCCGGCGAGCATGTAGGCATCCACCAAGCAAAGGCTCCTGGTCCAGGTGCCTTTCATTCTAGTGTGCACCCACCCTGCAATTTGCATGGCGCCGCGTTCACGTCTTCGTGGTGCGATATTTTCTCTATCAGAAAGTGTATACACCCCGTGAGATAGGCGGGGGGGGGGTAGGAGGATGGGGGTACGAAATCAAGTTTTTTCGGGTACCTTGCTTGTGTTACAGTGGACACCCCCCCCCCCCCCCCATCCTAAAACCTGAAGAAAACTTTAAAATTTGTCCGCCATGTCGCGTATTGTATGAGGCAGCTAGGAATCACAGTTCGGCAGGCTCACATGTTCTTTTACAGTTCAGTTTTTTTATTTATTTCTCATTTACGTTGTTTTTTCTTTCGGATGTTCTCTAAATTAATTAACAAAATTGCGGGATAATTGGGAAGTCGCTCCAATGCTCTTGAAGGCATGAAACGCAATATTTTTGCCATTTTAAATTGTTTCTACCTGTGGGAAAATGTAGCACTCAATGGTTGCTCTGGAAATTGATAAGAGCAAAGCGATAGGCCCAGAAGAGGACTTCTAGATTTCTTGAGGAGGGGCCGATGTTACGACCCACCCCCGCCATTAATTTAGTAATTAATGGGCGTGGTTGATGTGTGAAATTAATTAAGTATTAATTATGTTCGAGGCTTGATTGGAGTTTAAAAGTGTAAACAGCAGATAAAGTTTTATCTGGGGGTTTGGAAAGAAAAGAGGCGACGAATTCTCTCTCTGGCTGGGTGGTCTCAGAATAGCTCTGTTAGGTCATAAATATCAGGGCGCAGCTGACGGGAAACTAAGCAACACGGAATGGTACCTTTCGAAGAGGGGTCCACTTGAGTAAATGAATGAAGATGGGGACAAAAGGTTTAGCGAATAATCGTAAATTAGTCGATTGTTTGGGGCATTTTCGAGAACAATTGCTCTCTGTGTGGTCCGTGCAGAAAAATAAGAGTTCGCACTTGGCATGAACATAAGGAAGAAAGTCAGTTGTCTGTGCGCTCTCCGATGTGAAAGGCTGGATGCCTGGGATCTGCAAAAATGAATTGGGAAAAATGAAGCAGCAAACCTCCCCGCATTTTGGTAAGAAATGGAGACAACTCGAGGCAGCTGGAGATGCCAGTTTGCCATAAAGACAGCAGAATGCCTAAATCCGCGGGATAAAGCAGAAATTTCTAGGCTGGAGCATAATGGAACTCAGCGACTGTTTGGCCTAATGAAAGCCAAGTTACAGGGGAATTAAGAAGTCTGCGAGTGGACAGTGGTCATTCCAATGAGAAGCGAAGCCAAGCAAAAGTCGGGTTCGGATGCCAACCACTGCAGTGTGGAATCGTCACCCCCATTCATCCCCTACTGTGGAGGAAGTGAAGAGATGCGCTTGTCTTACGGGGCGAAGCGAGGCCCCATGTGTGCGTGTGTGTGGTCGCGTAAGCAGCGAAGCCACTACGTGTAAGTGCGACGGGATAAAAACATGAGCGTAAGAGCGGTGGCTTCGATACCTAACAAATATACAGGTGAAATGTTGAGTTGCCGATATACGCTTAAGGTAAAAGCACGTCTGATTTCGCTCGGCCGAGAAAATTAATCTTGGAAACCGCAACATCAGATGTGAGAGGGCCTATTTTGCTTAACGCCCACCTTCAAATCGTCACGAGAATAGATCAGTGTGCACTCTAATCATTGCAACAAAGTGCGGCGTGATATTACCATTTTTAATTGTGTGCTTCATTTACATCAAGCGTCAAAGTGAAGTGTTGAATCATCGGTGCTGCCACATGGTGCAAGTGTCTGTGTGTGTGTGTTTTTTTGTCGTGTGATATTATGTGATGCACAACGGATTTGCACAGCAAAGTCACGTAACTGTAAGTAGATGAATATTTCCTTTTTCTTTCTTCGCACATCTGCGAACTTGTGCCATCCCGACACCCAAAGCTGCATGGACATAGATGCAGTAATGCTGAGTGACTGAACCTCAGAGGAAATACCTGCACATACAGATTTCAATTTCTTACAGGGCCCATTTCCTGATTACTTTTTTTTACATGAATAAGGGAGAGGGTGTGGCCACAAATTCCGCTGGGCGGGACAGTTTCTTTTAACTTTGGTTCAGGACCAACGTCAGCGGGGCAGGGTTCTGCATGTGCATGCTTATTAGATTTAGTTAATTAACTTTGGCAGTATTTCGCACCTATAATCTTATACCGCAAATTAACGTGCTTGTGTATTTTGTGTCGCGAGTATTTTTAATGTGATCGTTTGCATATAATTTTTTTTTATTCTCTAAGCAATTGTATATGAATATCACCTGCAGCTCTATTTAGTGTGTAAACGAGTAGTATCTCTTGTTCAGATAGTCCGGTGGAGACTCAGTCGGCTGCGTTATCCGACAGTAAAGTGTGACACCGTATGCTGCCCACATATGAGGGGCAATTGTCTATGCGCCTAGAGAGCGCCGGATCTGTTTAAATCTCGCAGAACGTTATTAAATGTTGTGTTGTGTATTTGAGAATCATGTGTTATTTGCGAAAGTGAGTGTTGTACTGGCTGGTTGGGGATTGAATGTACCGGAGTAAGATCCGGACCACTACACTCAGTCACGAATTGGTGATTGCGGGTGAACCTCATCACAACTCTGATCCCAAAGTATCATTTTTTTTAGATTATTTTATTGTTTATTTGTTGTTGTTATTTTGTTCACAAGGTGGATTCACCCAAGCCTTATGCTTTGGGTCATTCTTCAACTTTTCATTTTTTATGTTCTGGTGTGAATCTTTGAGTGCAGCAGTGCACCTGAGATTCTCACCTGGTGCCGTGGCCAACTAAATTGTACTTCAGGTCTCCAAGCACCGTTACCGGCAGACTAGGCAGGAACACTGCTAGTGCCGTGTAACACTTGAAAGAACTCTCTGTAGAAGAAGGCATTCTAAATAATTCTAGACGACGTGTGGAAGAAGCACCACACATTATTTTCGAACTTCACGGCCAAGCGATTCATTTTACCTTCGGGTGCCGATATAGCGAAACAATCCCATTTTGACGGTGGGATTCAAACCGAAGCCAGTTATTAAACTAAACCGACGAAGCTTACCGCATCAACTTTGCCGTCTTGATATGTGCGTCATTTCTAATGTAGCTACGTTACATCAACGAAAGAAGCAGTCAACGGTCTTCCTGTGAGTGGAACGACTGTTCGATGTTCGAGAGCAACGGGCTGCTGGAGAGGATTGTACAAGGTAACAGACGAGCTCCAGAGTAACTGCGCCGCACGACAGCGGTGTGGAGCCGAGAATTTCAGCATGCATAGCCTTCCGCACATTGGAGCGTATGGGCTGAAACAGCGGACGTCCACTTCTTGTACCACCCGTTTCTGCAACAAACCGACAAATTCATCCCTAGTGGGTACAGGAGCAGCAAAACTGGACCCCTGAGGACTGGGCAAAAGGTCGCTTTCGTGTATTAACTTGAGAACGTTAAATTCGTTCATGGACTGATATTGCTTACTTCGGAAAACCTTTTAAGAATACCTTCTGCTTAAAATAATACTTATTTTTTCCGCTACAGGCGTAGACGTACATCTTATTTTTGTCAATATCTCTGCTTCTAATAGTCCGATTTGAAGAATTCTTCCTTTATCGGAAAGCATTCCTTGTGCGAAATATTTCTCATATAATTTGAAATTTGTTTTAAGCACAAGTGTACCACTAGAGGGTGTAAGCTTACATTTCCGTTTACAGCACGTTTGCAGCAATATCTGCAGGACTAAAAACTCCATTGAAATAATTATTTTTCGTACAGATACTACTAATTTACTAACTATGAAAACATTTGGTGTGTATTTCCTTTACAAAATAAAGCACAACTTCGCCGCTAGAGGCACACACGTTTAATTTTATATACACATATACACTGAAGTGCCAGAAAAACTGGTACACCCGTCTAATACTTTGTAGGTCCCCCCACGGGAGCTCAGGACTGCAGAAATACGACGAGGCATGGACTCCACTAGCTTCTGGAAATATGCTGTAGGCAATGCACACCGTACATCCTGCAGAGAGTTCCACAATTCGGGTGTATTCCGAGGTCTCGGATTCCTGTGTTCGATAGCGCGTTGCATGGCATCCCAAATTTGTTCTATCACGTTCAAATCTGGGGACTTTGGGTGGGAATAGCAACACCCCAAACTCTGATGAATGTTCCTCTAACCATATTGTGGCATCTCGACACTTGTATGGAGGCGCATCTTCCTGTTGGAACAGGCCCAACCCATCAGCATGAATGCAGGACATGAACGGGTGTACCTCGTCAGAAAGGATGCGTACATAGCGTTGGCCGGTCACAGACGCTTGTAGACGTACCAGGGGTCCCAGTGAAGTCCAGCTAAACACACCCCATACCATTTCGGACAATGAGTAATGATTTCTGGTATGTTAGAAAGCGTACCATAATCAATGCATTCCATGATTTTACCAACTTGTTTATTGAAGGTTTAACGATCATTGTGAGCAACTATTATAGATGGGCTATAAGCCCTAATTTAGAGGCGTTGTTCCAGGAGAAGGAGACAGCCAGGGTCGTGAGACAAATACAACATCTATGCTCCACCGGGATTCGAACCCGGACCCTTCTCGGACGAATGTGCATAAGCCAGAGCTTAGATCATTGCCCCATCTGGGCGGCATAAGATCCTTAATTATAAAATGAGCAATAATAGTCTTTCTAACGTCCTGAAGAGAAAAAGTCTTCAAGTACTCACACAAATAGTGTTTATTTGGTCTTCCGTGCACAACAGAACTGTGCTTCAAACTACTTCAGTAGCGTCCGCAAAGTTAACCTCTGTAAAGTGAGGCTCAAATTAAATACATTTTCATACAATTTTATCAAAAATATGCACTATATTGACAAAAGTCACCGGACACCCTTCAAAAGCAAATGAACGGATCCGCTGAGTTGTTTAAGATGCGCGGTACAGCTGCAAACGGTATAAAAACAAGCCTGCAGCTGACCGCGATCATATCGCACTGTCAGATTGAGTGAAAATGCCGCAGCGCAAGAGAACTGACTTTGAAAAAGGAAAGATTGTTGGGTGTTATATTAGTGGGTTGTCCATAAAAGAGAAACCGAGAAGCGTTTAAACATACCCAAGACAACTGACTTTGAAAAAGGAAAGATTGTTGGGTGTTATATTAGTGGGTTGTCCATAAAAGAGAAACCGAGAAGCGTTTAAACATACCCAAGACAACTGTTTTGGATGTACTGAACAAGTGGAAAGAGACATGGCGTACCTGAAGCAGCAAAACGTACCGGCAGACCAAAGAAAATCAGTGATAGAGGACGTCAAAGCCTCAGGAGAGTCGTTACAGCTAATCGACGGAGTACTGCACAAGGTCTCAGTGTACAGGTGAGTGAAAATGCTGGAACCTCGGTATGTATACGTACCATTCGCAGAGAACTTCATTCCATGGGTTACCGTAGCAGTGACTCCACTCATCTCCACTGGGAATGCTACTCGTCGTTTAACATGGTGTAAAGAACATTTATCGTGGACCGTAGATCAATGGAAACGGATCCTATGGACTGATGAATCCAGATACACGTTAGATCAGTCTGATGGTCGTGTGCGTGTATGGCGGCAGCCGGGAGAACGCTATTTACCACAGTGTACTGTTCCTACAATCAAGTTTGGAGCTGGTAGTGAACTCATGTGAAGGTATTTTTCGTGGTATGGTCCCGGCCCATTGGTTATCGTGGAAAAACCTGTTAATCAGCACGTCTGCCTCGATATTTTGGACAATTATGCCCTACCAACTTTGTGGCAATATTATGGAACCGAACCTTGTTGATAATAGCAGGATAATGCACCGAGCGATAAAGCAAGGACTGTTACAGTGTGGTTTGACGATAATCCTGTATCGTGTGTGGACTGGCCAGCACAGAGCCCTGATCTTGATCCCATAGAGCAGCTATGGGATAAATTAGAGCGCCGCATAAGGAGTTTGGAAGCAAGGCCTACTGCAGCAACAGTTAGGGCAGCATTATGCACTGAATAGACGCGCATATCTATCGGTGTGTTACAAAACCTTGTCAAAAGCCTGTCTCGAAGGGTCAGTGCATGCGTTAAGGCCAAAGGTGGACCGACACCGCACTAATCTGTATGTCAATAAATGTTATGTTGTGTTTCTCGTCTATAATGACTTTTTGTCAATATAGTGTAGTCTTGAAAATGCAGCGCAAGGCTGCACTAATCAACACACACTTTACGATGCTCTTTCCATGTATTATGTACATCGTTCTTATCTTGTCAAAACATACACATGTTATTCAAACTTGACCTCAAAAATATTACCGCATAACATTCAGTGAGTGAGAAAATGTAACGTTAAGGTCAAAACGCTTAAAGAGAACGAACTCAAATTTCATATAAAAAACAAGAAACTAAAAATGAAAGTTAAATTAAAATGCACGTCATAACAACAACAACAGTAAAAACAAGAAACATCACACCAAAATTTCGGGTGTAATAAGCACGTCTTTTGAATCCGTTCTGACGCAAATTAAATTTATCAAAGCTATTCAAAGTCAATGGAACCGGTATGGAAAACAATAGATCTGACGAAAGAATGAAGATTTTCAATCGGGTTTTTAATCCCTCAGATATTGCTGTAAACGGAATCGTGAGCTTATGAACCCTACTCTTAGAAACAGTAATAACGACAAAAATAAGATGTGACTTTACGTCCCTTGGTGGGAAAACCATGCATTATTTTAGGAAGAAAGTATTCTCAAAAGGTTTATCCATATAAGCGGTATCGGTCGAAGAACAAAAAATTTGTCGAGTTTTCAGGAGCCCAGATTTTGCAACAAATACTTCAGAAGCAGAAATTAACACTTATGGCCCCTGGAGGCTAAACCATTCTTTACCAAACATTAGAAATTATGTGAAAAATATTTTCCATCAGGTCTTGTATGCGATACAGGAAGAATTTTTCAAATCAGAGCTTTAGGAGCAGAAATAACGCATAAAATGCAATTTACCTTTGTGCCCCCTAGCGGAAAGTCTATGATTTACTTGAAAATTTTGAATTTATAGGAAAAACATGTCACACTAGAAACACTATCCAACAAAGAAGGAATTTTTCAAATCGGATTCCTACAAGTAGAGATACTGACAAAAAAAAAGATATGCATCTACGCCCCCTGGCGTAGAAACCATGCACTATTTTAAGAAGAAAATGTTTCTAAAAGGTTTGTCGACATGAGTAGTATCGGTCAACAAACGACGTTTTTTTCAATCGAGAATTTAGGAGCTCATATTTTGCTGCAAATACAACAGAAGCGGAAATTAAGATTTACGCCCCCTAGTGGCCAAACTATTTTTTTACAAAAATTATAAATTATGTGCATACGATTTCCCACCAGGAGCTGTATCCGGTGCAGAAAATTATTTTCAAATCGGAGATTTAGAAGCAGAGATATAGGAGGAAACGCAATTTACCGCTACGCCCCCTAGTGGGAAGTCTATGAATTACTTGAAAATTTTGAAATTATACGAAAAACATGTCACACGGAAAGCACTATCCAACAGAAAAGGAATTTTTCAAATCGGACTCCTAGAAGTAGAGATATTGACAAAAATAAGATGTAGATCTACGCCCCGTGGCGGAGAAACTGTGGAATATTTTAAGATGAAAATATTCCGAAAAGGTTTATCGATGTGAGTGGCATCAATCCACGAAATAATTTTTTCAATCGATATTTTAGAAGCTCCGATTTTATGGCAAATACATCAGAAGCAAAAAGTAACACTTACGCCCCCTGGTGGCCAAAGTATTCTTTACCAAAAATTTGAAATTATATGCAAACGATTTTCCATTAGGAGATGTATCCGAAGAAAATTTTTTTCAAATCGGAGTTTTACAAGAAGAGTTATCGGGGAAAATGTAATTTACTTTTACGCCCCCTAGCGGAAAATCTATTCGTAATTTGAAAAAGTAACCATATCTAAAATACTCTTCGATATAAATGGAATTGAAAGATAAAAAAATTTAAATCAGATGTTTAGAAGCAAATTTATGTGGAATAAAACGTAGTTTTGAATTCGACATCATCTGCATTTACGCCCTCTACCGGCGGAAATTGTACATCGTAAAAAGAAAACGATATAAAGGATCATCATTTGCATCTTTCAGGCTTCCCAATGCAAAAAGAATTTTTCAAATCGGAATGCCGCCCCGGTGGCGCAGTGGTCTAAGCGATGGCCTCTGATCATTCGTCCGAAAGGGGTCCGGGTTCGAATCCCGGTGAGGCATGGATGTTGTGTTTGTCTTACGGCACTGGCTCTCTCCCTTCCCTGGAACCAGTGACCCTAAATTAGGGACGGGCGACTGCTTATAGCCCATTGAGTTGCTCACGGTGGTCGTTAAACCTCCAATCAAAAAAAAAAAAAAAATCGGACTAATAGTTGCAGAGATATCGTGGGTACAGACTGACGGAGGACGGACGGACGGACAAATCGATAACAGAAGAACGATCTTTTTTTACAAATGACGTGCTAAAAATGCAAAAACGGTAAAGCTGAGCGCAGAGCACTTCTGTGGAACACATCCGAATATAAATTTTTTTCGTACACATTTCCCTTTGCCACCCATTTAGCCCGCCTATGAGATGTCTGCGAAAGTAAGTGTGGAGGGTATACATTAGAAACGGGTGGAGCCACCTCACAACAAAACACCTCGTGCGTAACAACATCAGTGCTCATTCGATAATTCCTTTAGTTTTCTAGGAAATGCAGCTGCTGAAGATTAAGGTCGATGTTTCTAGAAAGCAGGAAAAACGTATATGTGAGAGGTCACAGGAAAATGTTTTTCATTATTAAAAATACTTTTCCGAAGTAAAAAGGTGAATGACCTTGTTGAAAACAAAGACTCCGAAATCCATAGGGATTTATTTCATTGTGCATTTAGGATTCTAGGTGTATACAATGGAGCATGCTTTTATAAAAAGGCCGAGGGATTACGTGATAATTGTTCCAAACGCGCTTAAAACTAGCCTTACTTCTTTGTGTACATAATTATATAAACCCCTTTTTGTGTACATTGCGAGTTAAATGCTCTCAACGGAGCTACACATCCGTGAAACTAATTTCGACGTAGAGAGCTTCGTATTTTGTACAGGTAATCAAAGGCATGCACACACACACTCACTAACGCGCGCGCTCTGTACGACGGTCATTTGTAGCATCCTTATAAAAAGTAAGATGATGCTTTACTTTGAATTAGCTCAGCGAAACAAATGCAGATTGCTGCCGATTAGGAAAAAAAGGAAGCTCATGAATACCCGATTAAGCACAACACAACGGCGAAGTAGATAAACAAAAAAAAAAGAACAAAAGGAGAAAAGAAGGAGAAATCCAAGATAATGAGAAATTTTGGAGAAACTTCGCTTTTGAAAAATGACGAAGAAGCGATTTGGACCTCAGCCAAAGAGCAGCAATATAAGAACGGAAGTTAGAGGAGTGATGTCTTCCGGATATTTTTTCTAGAGTAAAGAGGATCAAGCGTAATCGATATATGCGCACTTATGCTGTATCTTTGATTTCATCGATGACAAAGCGGAGTCTCAGAATTCGAAGTTCAAAACAAAGAACCAGTTGCCATTGGTAGAGTGCCTATTCAGAGCAAATCATTATTTCTCTCTCTCTCTCTCTCTCACTCTCTTTCTCCAACAGACATAATTTTAGTCAGATATATGTTCACTTATGCTGGAATGGGACAAATTGCAAAATAAAAGCAGGCTTAAATCTAGAGTTTTTAAAGAAATGAGGAATATAATTTTCAAAGATATCTGTTTGACGAAATACGATAAAAGTTTTGAATGACAGGTTTTCTATTTCGATAAAACAGACCTTTCCAAAAAAAAAAAAAACGGAGGAAGGGTTATTTTACCGATTCCATTTCCTTCTTAACGATTGCTATATGCTAAAATTAAAACCTGGGGTACAATATAAAAGCGCTTAATGTCATAAAGCTCCTGATGTTGAGAATGGACTAACAGTACGTTAATAAACCATTAATTTCTTGAAGATGACATTACGTTTATTGGTGTATATATGACAAGGATGGCATGTCAGATAATATCCGAAAACTTGACATTTTCGTCGTTCTGGAGCGGGACTCAAACCCGCGTCTCCCAGATAGCGCCCGGTTATGCTAACCACTACACCACCCAGAACGATCAAGTCTCAAGTTTCCGATTAATTTGAAATTTTCAAGTTTTCGGATATTATCTGATTTGCCATCCTTGCCATATATACACCAATAAACGGATTCTCATCTTCAAAATTTGTATTGAATAATGCAATCCCGTATTCCATTCATGATTTATCTGCTCCTCCGGGAAATCACGGGATAGGATTCTTAACCACCAGATTCGCTAAACACGAATGCCGGTTGCTTCGACTAGCGAATCTTGTGATGGTTATATTAAAATTAATCGGAAACTTGAGACTTGGTCGTTCTGGGTGGTGTAGTGGTTAGAATACCCGGGCACTATCACGTAGACGCGGGTTCGAGTCCCGTTCCAAGACGACGAAATTTTCAAGTTTTCGGATATTATCTGACTTGCCATTCTTGACATACACTCGCGTGCAAAAATTAAGGACGAGACGGTTTTTCGAATGTAACGTCGTGCAGAAGTGCTCCACATCAACACAAATCATACCATAAGATCCCCAAGATGTAAGAATATGGGACAAGTGAGCAAAACCGTCCAAACAAAGAATCCAAAGGATACAAAGGCACTTTATTGAAAAGGTAGCTTCGAGCACAACTGGACAGGGGACAGAAACGTCCATGTGACAGGCGGCTGTCAAGAAAAATCCAGTCTTTAGTAGGGGATACGATCAGCCCTGACTGCGTTGCAGGATTTACAACGTCTGTCCATGCTGAGGACCAGGTTGTCAAGGAGCTGTTGAGGAATCGCGGCCCGTTCCTCTTGTAACGCCAATCGCAGCTCCGGAATCGTTGCTGGTGGCTAATGACGTGCTGCCAAGCGTCTCCCGAGAAGGTCCCACACGTGTTCGATTGGATTTAGGTCCGGGGACCTTGCGGGCTAATCCATGCGTTGAATGTCTTCACTCCCCAACAGCTCTGCGACAGCTATTGTACGATGAGGTGTAGCGTTGTCGTCCACGAAGAGGAACTCAGGACCCACAGCACCTCTAAACAGACGCACGTGAGGCAGGAGAACCTCGGTACAATAGCGGACACCAGTGACTGAACCTCCTTGGAAGATGTGGAGGTCAGTACGGCTACCAAGCATAATACCGCCCCAAACGAGAACTCCGCCACCTCCAAACCGGTCCCTTTCGATGATGTTGGAGGTGTGATTGCGTGTTCCCTGCTCTCTCCAGATGTGTATACGTCCAGAATCACTCGTCAGACTAAATCAGCTCTCATCCGTAAAGAGAACTCGACCACATTGCTGATGTGTGCAGTTCTTGTGTTCCAGGCACCACAGACACCGCCGTCTCCGATGAGCAGGCGTTAATGGCACACACCGTACTGGTCGTAGTGCAAATAGACCTCCTTTGTGCAGCCTCCTGGCCACGGTAAAACGTGATAACGGACGTTCAGTTGTCTGTTGTATGTGCCTTGCGATTTTTACCGCTGTCTGCCGTCTGTCTCTTCTCGCCTGTAGGAAAATATACCGGTCGTCCGGCACCGTGGTTGCTCGTGGACGACCTCCGCTAAGATCTCGGACAGCTGTTCCTGTCGTTTGAAATGCTCTCCAAGCTCGTGAAACGATGCTGTGAGCGATCCCGAACTCCTCGGCCACACTAGTCACACTTCGACCTTCTTCCAACTTCCCAATGACGCGACCTCGGGTAAAGTCATCCAGATGTCACCGTGTGATATGGCCTGTACGCCATATCACACGGTGGTAGCAACTCGACGCCGTTCAAACCGATGTACACCGTGCAATAGCTTTCACCGAAATGCTGAGCGTACACCGCCCGTGTGCTTTATACCCTTCCGATACACCCCCCCCCCTACGTCATGCTGCCTAAATGCGCATGCCCTACCTTACCGGACCCTAGTCTATCTCCTGAGTGGTCTTTCGGTCCGTTGTGCCTGCTCGTTCCGCTGTTATGCTAATCTCTCCTCTTCGTCCTTAATTTTTGCACACCAGTGTATATACACCAATAAACGGATTGTTATCTTCAAAATTTGTATTGTATGGTGTAATCCTGTATTCCATTAATAATTAAATTCTTATTAAAGTCTAACATTTTCGTATATACTGAGAAAATATTTGCCTTTATTCTTGTGTTGCGAACTGTTTAAATTCTCGTAATTGTTTGTTGCCACGTTTACCCAGAGCATGTGGTACGAATAAAGACAAGGTAGGTCACAAAAAAAAATATCCAAAGAAGAGGTGCAAGGTCTATGAATGCACAATATACCTATACAAATAACCACTCCGCTTTCTTGTGGGTATCTTGTCATCACTGAAGGGGCTTTTATGACTGATCAATAGCGAAATAACTATAACAGATTAGAGCAAATAAATGCTCACCAACCCTACATAACCATCTTGGTGAGCTGTGGCTAACCCACCCACAAATCACTTCACAACATTGGAGACGGTCTTCGATCACTGAATTAGGAAGACAAGTAGATAACGATGAATGGACATTGGCTAATCCACGTTCATTTTACTGATAACGTAATTATTCTCGCAACCCTCATAGAGCTGCAGATTATGATTCAGTAACTTACTGACAAGAGTAAAGAATGGGAATTAAAAATAAACTTAAGAAAAACAAATTTCTTTGTACCATGGTTTTGCAAAGACTGAAGATTTAGAGGTTGATAGGACAAAGTTAGAAATAACGGATGTCTACATCTGTTTTGAATAACAGAGCTGAAGTTCCACCTCGAGCTTTCACAACAGAAGCAATTTGGCTTGGAATTAGGCTCATACAAGTCATGCACTTAAGATAATGAAATTTGGGACCATTCTTTCTGTAAAATATGTTCCAACTGTGTCAGTGATGTTGGAAGTGGAAAGTGTGGTCTGACCTTTCCCTCCAGATATTCCCACAAATGTTCGATAATACTGAGATCTAGAGATTGAGGTGGCCAGGTTAGCTGCTGTACCTCATGCTCTGAAAACTACAACTTTTCACGTTTTGCACAGCTACATTACATGCATGCATAAAGCTAGGGACCATCATTAGGGAACACTACTTGCAAAAAGGGGTGCAAGTGGTACCCAAGAATGGATTTGTACTTTGCGGATGTGGCACGACCTTACAGAATAACCAGTGGGACTAAGGAATGCCATGATATTGCACCCCACAACATCAGAGATCCACCTCCATGCTTCACAGTTGGAACAAGAGTCAGGATGGCACACTTATGCAGGTTTTTGCTAGACGTGGTGGGAAACAATGTGAAGCACGATTCATCAGACTAGATGACACGTTGCTAGTCTTTAACGTCACAGTTTTTATGTGCTTTGAACCACATTACACGTTTTGTTGCCTTGATGTTGGTAATCAGAAGTTTATGGATTGCAGCATGACCACAAATACCAGCACGATGGAGTTCCTGACGAGCTGTTAAGACGGAAATGGAATCATTCTGACCGATGCTCAGCTCTGCTTCTATTTGCTGTGCTGTGGTCTGATACTTCCGTTGTACAATCCAAGTCAAAGTTTGCCTACCTCTATCTGACGTCTTTGCATGGTCCATAATTTGCACGTTTGGAAGCAACTCCGAGTTCTTTTTGGCAGGTAGTTGTAAACTTAGGTAGAGTTCCTTCCGTTGTACCTACTATCTCTTCCGTTCTAGTTACTGAAGCCCGTGCAAGACGCGTACCAATAATCATGCCTTTTTTGAGGTCACTGATATCTTACATTGTCGACATTTACTCCCCAACAACTGCTTCACCTGCGACGGTGGCGCTGTTACGTTATAGCGGACAGATCAGATCAGATCATATGTAGAGGATTTTAGGGAGTGTCTGACCCCAGGTCTTGAACAACCCTTAGAAATAGGAAGCTAAGAGATTTGGGCTAGAGTTCCCGATAGGAAAGTGACACGGAAGCGAGGTAGAAAGGGGGAGGAAGACGCCTTTATTTATTACCGGGGGCCAGTACCCGAGGTCCGACGGCTTAACGTGCCCATCCGATGCACGGCGAGCATTTAGTGGTTCGAACGTTCGTACCTGCCCAGGATCGAATCTGAGGTTACCTCCACGGAAGTCACGAACGCTGACCACTAGGCCACCCGCGGCCCGTTATAGCTGACATCCTACATCACTTTTTTATATACTCAAGTCCAAAAATTAAGGATCAACGACAGAAGGCTACATTTCGGACGCGCAAGTCGTTGGTAAACGGTATAAACATTCTGACGTTCATCGAAACGCGTAAGAGCAAGCTATGTGTGACTGTTTGGTCATAGGAAAATTACCAGGAATCGTGTGACAACTGTGTACTGTCGGTCGGCGATAAAAGCTGAAGCGTGAGTGGAAAAAAATCGTTTGTTTTGAACGTGTTGAAGTGTGGATCTGCCGTTTTTTGTTGCCGTGGCGATTTGTAGTCCATCTAAAAGAACTCATCTCGATGATTTTACCCGTACACGAATTGTTGGTAAACTGATAAAAAGGGCAGTCAACGTGAGACGTAGCAAAGGAGTTGAGAATTGCCCAGAGCGTAGTATCACGGATCTGAAAACAACGTGAGACGTAGCAAAGGAGTTGAGAATTGCCCAGAGCGTAGTATCACGGATCTGAAAACAGCGTGAGACGTAGCAAAGGAGTTCAGAATTGCCCAGAGCGTAATATCACGGATCTGAAAACAACGTGAGACGTAGTAAAGGAGTTCAGATTTGCCCACAGCGTAGTATCACGGATCTGAAAACAGCATGAGACGTAGCAAAGGAGTTCAGAATTGCCCAGAGCGTAGTATCACGGATCTGAAAACAATGTGAGATGTAGCAAAGGAGTTCAGAATTGCCCAGAGCGTAGTATCACGGATCTAAAAACAGCGTGAGACGCAGCAAAGGAGTTCAGAATTGCCCAGAGCGTAGTATCACGGATCTGAAAACAACGTGAGACGTAGCAAAGGAGTTCAGAATTGCCCAGAGCGTAGTATCACGGATCTGAAAACAACGTGAGACGTAGAAAAGGAGTTCAGAATTTCCAAGAGCGTAGTATCACGGATCTGAAAACAACGTGAGACGTAGTAAAGGAGTTAAGAATTGCCCAAAGCGTAGTATCACGGATCTGAAAACAACGTGAGATGTAGCAAAAGAGTTCAGAATTGCTCAGAGCGTAGTATCACGGATCTGAAAACAGCGTGAGACGTAGCAAAGGAGTTCTGAATTGCCCAGAGCGTAGTATCACGGATCTGAAAACAACGTGAGACGTAGCAAAGGAGTTCAGAATTGCCCAGAGCGTAGTATCACGGATCTGAAAACAACGTGAGACGTAGCAAAGGAGTTCAGAATTGCCCAGAGCGTAGTATCACGGATCTGAAAACAACGTGAGACGTGGCAAAGGAGTTCAGAATTTCCAAGAGCGTAGTATCACGGATTTGAAAACAGCGTGAGACGTAGTAAAGGAGTTAAGAATTGCCCAAAGCGTAGTATCACGGATCTGAAAACAACGTGAGATGTAGCAAAAGAGTTCAGAATTGCTCAGAGCGTAGTATCACGGATCTGAAAACAGCGTGAGACGTAGCAAAGGAGTTCTGAATTGCCCAGAGCGTAGTATCACGGATCTGAAAACAACGTGAGACGTAGCAAAGGAGCTCAGAATTGCCCAGAGCGTAGTATCACGGATCTGAAAACAACGTGAGACGTAGTAAAGGAGTTCAGAATTGCCCAGAGCGTAGGATCACGGATCTGAAAACAATTTTTTGAACATGTAAAATCTCCCAGTAGGTTTGGTAGTGCTCCGCCACGCAAAACTACTCCCTCTCAAGATCGTCATCTTGTTGTAACGGCTAAATGATCTCGCCGAATAACTGCTGAAAAGTTAGCAAAACAGCTGGAATCAAGCACGGGTATCAAAATATCGCGTTAAACCGTGTTAAGTGGTTTGAATAATTTGATTGTATGCCCGAAAACCTTCACAGTGTGTTCCATTGACCCCAGCACACAAAACAACTCTATCGATGGTGTCTTGAACCCTCCACAGGGAGTGAAGAGCAATGGACCAATGTTCTTCCCACAGCCGAAAGCCAATTTTGTTTATCGTCTGATTCTAGGCGGCAATACATCTGGCGAGAAACCCGCACTGCTTATTCAGCCAGAAACATTGTATAAATTAACCACAGGTGTGGTGGAGTAGTGGTCTGGTCTGGATTACGTTCAATGGGCGTACAAAACTTCTAATGTTGGAGAAAGGGTCAATGAATGCCCAGTTTATTGTGATGAGGTCATCGTTTTGCAGGGCTGCTTCGTGGTGCTGTGGGAAATTCTTTCGTTTTTATGGACGATAACGCCCGTCCTCATCGATCATCTTGTGCTGATGAACTTTTAGGGAGCGAGGGGATAGATCGTATGGAGTGGCCTGCATACTATCCCGACCTGAATCCAATCGGAAATGGTTGAGACGTTTTGGGGAGGCGCATTGACGAACGCGATCCAACACCTGGCACCAAAAAAGACCTGGTGATGGCGCTGAAAGAAGAATGGAGAACAGGATCTTCTGGATAAACTCGTGAAAAGCATGACCCACCGGTGTCAATCATGCATTGCAGTCAGGGTTGGACATACATCCTATAAAATTATTCATCAAATTTTTTTTCTGTCAATTTTAGTTATTGTGAGTTAATATCATAAAATGATATGTTTTGCTCTTTTATCGATTTTCTTTATTAATAAGTACTAATTCATGCTTATTCATATGAATGTAATGTCCTTTTCATCGTTGTTTACTCCCTATTACAATATTTTTATCCACATCCTGTTGGAATAAAAGCACGCTATGAAAATATAAGTGGTCCTTAATTTTTGGACATGAGTGTATAATTCACATCGCTGGTGACGTCGTCTCTGTGATTTGCATACGTCACATTGTGTGTACTCCAGTCGCAGTCCGTGTTTACGTTATTTTGATCAACCCCTATAGTAGCGCCAATAAAATAAAATACTTGCTGGAGAGATGGGATTTGGTGACCATGGGCAAGGAAACGAAGGTAAAAACAGTAAGATTTGAAATTACCAGAGCTTTAACGGTATCCGATAAAAATTCAGTAGAAATTATCGAGAAGGAACAACTGAGATGGTACAGATATTTTAGTTTCTATGAGTCAACGAAGAATCTTGATTAGTGGAGAAATGAGTATTTTCTGAAATAGTTATAAATGAACTCCCGAAGGAAAAAGAGAAAGATTCAATAAATCCTGTATGAAGACAACGAGGAATTCAATGGATAAACGAGACTTGAAATCAATAAAGAGGGAGGAACAAGAATGGATGAGAGGAGATAAATTTATTTTAGAACTAGTTTTATGTTAAGGAAAACCATGTCCGACTTTTCTGTCCATGTCCGTGTCGAAAAATTTTGGTTAGGGGAGAAAGGAATATTTTCTGAAATAGTTATAAATGAACTCCCAAAGAAAAAAGAGAAAGATCCCATAAATCCTGTATGGAGACAATGAGGAATTCAATGGATAAACGACACTTGAAATCGATAAAGAGGAAAGAACCAGAATGAATGAGAGGAGATAAATTTATTTTAGTAGTTTTATTTTAAGGAAAACCATATCCGGCTTTTATGTCCATGTCATGTCCATGTCCCTTTAATGTCCATGTCCCTTTCATGTCCACGTTCCTTTCATGTGTAAGTCGAAGAATTTTGATTAGAGGAGAAAGGAATATTGTCTGAAATAGTTATAAATAAACTCCCGAAGGAAAAAGAGAAAGATCCAATAAATCCTGTGTGGAGACAACAAGGAATTCAATGGATAAACGAGACTTGAAATCGATAAAGAGGGAGGAACCAGAATGAATGAGAGGAGATAAATTTACTTTAGTAGTTTTATTTTAAGGAAAACCATGTCCGGCTTTTATGTCCATGTCATGTCCATGTCCGTCTTCATGCCCATGTTCCTTTCATGTCCATGTCCCTTTCATGTCCATGTTCCTTTCATGTCCATGTTCCTTTCATGTCCATGTCGAAGAATTTTGATTTGAGGAGAAAGGAATATTGTCTGAAATAGTTATAAATGAACTCCCGAAGGAAAAGAGAAAGATCCGATAAATTCCGTATGGAGACAATGAGGAATTCAATGGATAAACGAGAATTGAAATCTGTAAAGTGGGTGGAACAAGAATGAATGAGAGGAGATAAATTTATTTTAGAACTAGTTTTATGTTAAGGAAAACCATGTCCGATTTTGTGTGTGTGTGTGTGTGTGTGTGTGTGTGTGTGTGTGTGTGTGTGTGTGTGTGTGTGTGTTATTTGGTTTTGTATTTCGTAGAGTTACATAGAGTATAATACATCACGTAAGAAATGGTTAATCATGGCATGCAGAAAGATGCAAGTAATTGAAACATCTTCGCAGATTCAGCGCATAAACAGAATACTCACTTATCGTCTTAATAAAACACAACACATGAATTAACTTTGTGACGGTCGCTCCGGTGGCGGTCTCTGATCATTCGACCGAAAGGGTTCCGGGTTCGAAACCTGGCGAGGCATGGATATTGTGTTTGTCTTACGGCACTGGCTCTCTCTCCTTCCCTGGAACCAGTGACCCTAAATTAGGGACGGGCGACCACTTATAGCCCATTGAGTTGCTCACGGTGGTCGTTAAACCTCCAATCATTCAAAGAAAAAAAAACTTTGTGACGTACTACAGAGGTGAAAACATGTGTCAAGACGACAAACCTGCAGCGATACATTCTGTCCACGTAGCTCAGTTGGGAGAACGACTTACTCCGGAGTGAGGGGACATGGTTTCAATGGACGTCGCGGACAAAACTTGTGTTTTCATAACTTATTATGAAAGAAGATAAAAAAGCATAGAAAAGAAACATCAGAAATTTTCAGAAAATCTATGGAAAAGTTTGCAGTAGTGTAAACTGCTGGAAGTTTGTTTGTGTGGGATGTCTAACAATCACCATGAGCAACTTCTGCTGCTGTAAGAAGTCTCTCGTCCCTAATTTAGGGCCATTGGCTCCAGGGAAGGGACAGAAGCAGAGTCATGAGGTAAGCACACCATCCATGCCTATTCCAGGACCCGAATCTTGAACAAATGGGAGGAGGTTAACTCATCACACTACTCGGCCATTGCAGCTGCGCAGAAGAAGGAAAAGAATAATTAACGAACTATGCCTGTGCATTAACAGTAGTGGGAATGCAGGTGCTAAAGCATGCATTGGTTCTGCCAGAGCTGCTACACTGGCTTTAGCATTGAAGTAGGTATAATCCGTTCATTTCGTTAAACTTATTACACAAAACAATCATCATGTTAGAAGAAAGAGGACATAAATATCTATCAGGAATTACAATACCAATGATTTTCGAAATACTTTGAACAATCGATGCTTTTTATGTACGAGAAAACTTTGGAACTAAAAAGGCGTTGATGTAAACTCCTAAAACGCTCCAAGAACGCTGAAGTTATGTTTTTATGTTTAATTGGATAAGGTAGGACAAAGACACGACGGGGAATGAAGTTAATCAGCTGAGCACGTTTAACCAAACGGTGGGAAAATAGTACACAATGAGCATAGTTGATGAATACACACTGAAAAAGCCATTCACAGGAGGTAATATAGAGCTGACGTTTTGGTATGTGTAATAACTGTGCCACAGTATCTTGACAAGCATTTCTTAATATTTTGTGGAGCAGGTCCTTGAAAGAATAAAATCTTAGTTTCGATAAATTGAGTTGTTAAATGTTATTCTAAGCGTACAGACTAACAGGCTGTCAGATATATTACCAGCAGAGAAATCCCACTACCATTATGACTTTTTAAACAATACGAACTAATCTCAGTGATGGAATTTCAGATTAAAAAAAGATTAATTGTAGGTAAACTGTTAATGGTAATTTGCAGGCATTCTTCATTATATCCTTGACCTCGGTCATCAGGAAAAGATGCCCTTTGCATTCCATTACGTTGATGTGAGTTCTGCTAGAGCGAAGACAGGGAAATCTTATTGACTCTACACAAGTTTAAGACAAAGCTTCGTAAGAGAACACAGCTTCTCTTCTAAAACAGATGGGCATGGCCTTCAGATGATTAATTCTTGGGGTCAAACATACGATAATGAGAGTAAAGATGGAAATCTGTGAAAAGGGCGTCGTAGTACATTCTTCACATTAATTCCAAAGTGATCTTCATCATGTGTAAAGATCACATGTAGGGGTACAGTATATAGGAAAGTTTCACTTAAAAGCTGAGCCGTTCTTCAGAGTATTTATATCCAATGACCTACTCAATATTTTCAGTCTCAAGGAAGAAATGGTAAATACTGCGGTCAAAGGAATCCGACTGAACTCGAAAGCTTTTACGAATTATGGAGGAGAAAATGCAATTCATTATCATATGTGTGACACCAAGAACCCGGTAGCTCGAAAGAGGAAAGCGAAGCTATGCTTCCAGTAAACTTGGATTTCAAAACTTTGGTTTTCCAACAGTGTTGTATAATGTAACATCTTACTCGTATTGCTTTGTTATATTATATGACAAAATGTGTAGAATTTATATTTGAAATGCGTGTTCGCGATGTATGAAGTTGTTAAATGAACTTGTAAAGGATAACGGTTAGCTACCATTTCTTTCATACATCTTATCTCATTATTTAATAGAATTTCGCAGAATTTCATTGAATAAGCATAAACACAATTATAATTATTCACGGCACGCACTATGGAGAAATGAGTTACTTGTGCAATGTTAGGTTTAGCTTTAATTGTTCGTAGTGTTAGCTTACCGCTTCAACTTCAACTGTAAGCTGTAAGATTAACTTGCTTAAATGTAAACTTTACTGAAGATATGACTTTGTGAGCATGGTGTGGACACTTGTTCGCAAGACACGAACACATAGTATGGACATAAATGGCCTAGGGTTGTGAATGAATCAACATGCACTTACTATAAATGTACTGGTTTATTAGTTGCTATGGCACTTCGTCAAAGATTGAGCACATTAGCCAAAATATAACTCGTTGGTTTCAAATCAAATCACTCAGTTCAAAGTACACTTATCGTTAACAGCACGTTATGTCAAAATGATCTGCTCAAATTGTTATCTACTCTGATCCTAGCGTTAACAGGACATATCTCAATTCTGCAGTTTCATTAGCATCTCACCACTGCACTTTCGTTACATTCAGTCATTACCTGATATTTATCTCTGAATTTTCAGTCTCAAGGAAGAAATGGTACAGAACTTTCCGTAAGAACTGCGCCGAGGTAATTTTCTGAGTATTTGATGAATGACTTTGATAGTGTCAAAGAAAGTGACAGCAATCCAGGCCTTTTTAGCAGGAAATCAGATGATATCAAACTTAAAAAAAATGATATCAAGCCAATTATATCAAACTTAAAAAAAAGAACTCGTCGGAGAAAGTAATGTGTTGTTCAGTGAGAAAACGTTTAACGCGAAGAGACCAAATTTACATAATACACAAAGACTCAAAAGGAATGTCAAATTAGTCATATACCTCACACCATCTCCCCTTAATTTTTCTTTATAGCCAAAATCTATCCGATTTCGAACTGACGGTGAGCCTTGCTTTAAGAAAATGCCAGGGGAAATAATGTGTCGTTAAGTCAGAAAATGTTTAAGGAGAAGTCAAATTTACGTAACAACACAGAAATCCAAAAACCAAATTAAATTAGAGGTATACGTCACACTTAACACAGTCTTTTGTATGTCGAAAGTTCTTCCTAAATTTGGATAACTCTGTTTATAAAAGATGTTCGCGGAAACAAAAGTAGAATTAAAACATATCGTTATCACCATTGAAAAGGACAATAGTTATTTTTACGAGAAATCATAACTTTTAGTTCACATCAAGGAGGTTCGTTTAGGTGAGAATAGTAAGTACAAAAAAAAAAACCTAGACTCCAGTACCACCACAATGAAAATAATGATTAACCTGAAGCTCTAACGATCACGTGGTCGCTTGGATGGCGCAGTGATCTAAGCGCTAGCTTGTGATCATTCTTCTGAGATGGATGCAGGTTCGAATCCGGTGAGGTATGGATGGTATGTTTTTTGTACGACGCTGCGCTCTCTGTTCCCTGGAACCAGTGGCCCTAAATTAGGGACGGGCGACTGCTTATAGCCCATTGAGTTGCTCACGGCGGTTGTTAAACCCCCAGACAACAGCTGCCTATCACTTGTTAGCAACTAACTGTTTTTTTCGTGTTTAACGATCTCCATGAGCAACTCGTATGGCTATGAGCAGCTACCCGTCCCTTATTTAGGGCCATTGGTTCTACGGAAGGGACGGAGTCACCGCCATTAGACAAGCACACTGCCCCATGCCACAACTGGGAATCGTACCAGGACCCACTTCGGGGGTTTGTTCAGAAGACAGCAATCCGGGCCTTTTTTAGCAGGAAATCAGGCGGGAAAGATTTAATGTCAATCATCCCCCTAAAGGACCACTTTGTATACAAAAGCTAAGGAGGATGACAACGTATTCTGATGCGAGGTTCACTCGTTCTAGCCGTGTTTGGCCATTTCACAGACAGCGAATATATTCGGTCGACCTGATTTCGGCCTATTTTGGTAACCCCGAGTTAATTCGTTCCAGCCGGTTATATTAGAAACCTGGATTTTCTCTCCATGAAGTGCGAGGAGAGATCGAGCAGGATTCGAGAATCATGATATTCGTCTGGCTCTCAGAGATCTCTGACTTCTAATCATTCTTTCAGAACACTATGAGAAGTACGCGTAGTCCGATGAGATGCAGTGGGACGGGGGTCTCACATGAACCAAAATGTATACAATTATTCTTCGCGAGAAAGCAAAGAAACGGGATTTACTTCAGGCTACACAATCGAGACAGCACCTAAAAACGGATATTTGTTAAAAAATCAGTGATTCAGACAAAAAACAAACAAGAAAAGGTAAAATCATCCGAGTTCTTGAACTAACCTCTTTTCTGTAGTTATCGCGAATAGGGTTCTGAACAGATTTTAAAAAGTTGAGCGGCATCGTTAGTTTCAGGTTTTTGATAGTGTCAAGGAAAGTGTAAGAGATTTTCAAACACAATGTATTGTTAGAACATTCTTTTGTTTGAAATAAAATCCAACTGCACCAATGTTCTACGATACGGCCTTTTTACTGGAAGTTAGCGTTACGGAAAATGACGTCATAAAGTAGAGATAATTCACCTCAAACTCTTAATAGTACACTGCCGGACAATTGCTAAGGACGGATGGCAATAGCAACGATAGCAACCATAAAATGGAAGGCAGGAAAATGTGGAAATTAGCATAAGTGCGGGATACAGTAAGACGTGTTGTGCGTATGCAAATTTTGTATTGCCGAACTTGTTCGTGACGTCATAGCGCTGATAAGAGATATAAAGGATTTGACGCGTATTGACCGTTGTTGTTCAAACGCAAAGTTGAAAAGGAAAGAATCAATTGACGAACCTACAATTTTCAGTATGTCTTCCCGACATCACCTAGATGATTTTACGCGTGGCCGTGTTATTGGCCAGATTGAAGAAGGGCGAAAAATAACAGATGTTGCCAGGGAGTTCGACGTCAGCCACAGTGTTGTTTCGAGGCTTTGGAAATCATTTCAAACAAATGGAGAGTGTAGCAAACGTCACGGGGGAGGTCGTGTTCGCAGTACGACACCTGCAGAAGATCGGTACATAGTGCTATCAACAAAAATACACCGGCGCAGCACAGCTAGTGAGGTAGCAAATCAGTTTATGGCTGCTACTGGCAAGCGGATCTCCCGAAAAACTGTCGCCAGACGTTTGCATGAAGGAGGACTATACGCCCGCCGTCCTGTTGTGTGCATTCCATTGTCCAGACGTCACCGTACCGCCTGTTTGTAATGGTGCCATCAACATCGCAATTGGACTGATAATGACTGGTCTACTGTCCTCTTCTCAGATGAGAGTAGATACAGTCTATCGTCTGATTGTTGACGACAACTGATCTGGCGTGATAGTGGTACTCCATATTGTCCAGCAAACATACAGGAAAGGGACCGATATCCGACATGTAATGTCATGGTATGGGCTGGCATCATGATCAATGGCCATACGTCTCTCTATGTGCTTCCAACTGGGACTATGACTGGCCAACGATACATTAATGATGTTCTGCTACCTCATGTTCGCAATTTCCGTGGTGCTGTCAGTGATAGATTAATTTTCATGGACGACAACGCAACATGTCATCGAACAGTCGCTGTCCAGGAGTGTCTTGAGAGCGAGGATATTCAACGCCTTGTGTGACCAGCACGTTCTCCAGATCTGAATCACATTGAAAATGTGTAGGATGCTTTGGGGAGGAGTCTTGCTGGTCGCCAATGCCCTCCAATAAACAAGGACACCCTCATCCGTGCACTGATAGAGGAATGGGATAAATTACCCCAACAGCTAGCTGCTTGATAATGTTGTGCAAGCATGACACGACGTGTGGAATCTTGCATCGCCCTCCATGGTGACCATATCCCGTATTGACATCTTACGCCGGAACGCCTGCGGACGGTAATAGCATTTTTTCACGTTTACGTATTCTGCACAAAATGGCCTGTTTGTCCTTTGAACACGTTCCAAAGCCTTCTGGATTTCAGAGCACAATAAATTGTCTTTCTTGTAATATCCTGGCATTCTGACATTATTTTATTTCACTTGGCATCCAACCACACTTACTTTTTTATGCGCTATATAGCAGTTTATGATCCGTCCTTAGCAATTGTCCAGCAGTGTATTAAATAATTCCTTCCCAAAATCATTTACAGGTTTATGATAACAGTTCCGGTGATGATAGCTTTAGGTGAAATATGTTTTTCGATCTGAAGGTTTACCAACTGTTATCGGAGAACAAACATTACTCTAGAGTCTAGAGAGTCTATTAACTCTCTCTTATTTCCGTTAATAAGAAGTAAAGTCCTGCATCAAATACTCAGAAAATTACCTCGTCGCAGTTCTTACGGAAAGTAAGGTCCTGCATAAAATAGAAAATTACCTCGTTGCAAATAAGGGTCTGCATCAAATACTCAGGAAATGATCACGTCGCAGACATTACGGAAAGTTAGGTCCTGAATCAAATACTCAGAACATGATTTCGTCGCAGATCTTACGGCAAGTAAGGTCCTGCATAAAATAGAAAATGAACTCGTTGCAAATAAGATTCTGAATCAAATACTCAGGAAATGATCTCGTCGCAGATCTTACGGAAAGTAAAGTCCTGCATAAAATAGAAAATTATCTGGTTGCAAATAAGATTCTGCATCAAATACTCAGAAAATGATCTCGTCGCAGATCTTACGGAAAGGTAGGTCCTGCATAAAATAGAAAATGAGCTCGTTGCAAATATGATTCTGAATCAAATGCTCGGAAAATGATCTCGTCGCAGATCTTACGGAAAGTTAGGTCCTGAATCAAATAATCAGAAAGTGATCTCGTCTCAGATCTTGTGGAAAGTAATGTCCTGCATCAAATAATCAGAAAATGATCTCTTCGCAGATCTTGTGGAAAGTAAGGTCCTGAATCAAATAATCAGAAAATGATCTGGTCGCTGATCTTGCTCAAAGAAATCGAGAAAGGTGTATTTTGTGTTGGCAGTGTGATCTTGACTGCTAACACGTACTTGAAGAACATTGCGCAGTTCCGGGTCCCGCATATTCCTTTAAAAAATCCTGACTTAGAAGATCTAAGATTACAAGAGGACCAAATATTACTTTTCTGTTCATCTTCTCTCTTTTGTTTTTTAAAGGAAAATTGTTCAGGTGGTTTTATCCATGTAAAGCAACACTCGTGAATGCGTTCATACACACTCCTATAATGTCGCACGGTGGTCAAGTGGTCTACAGGCGCATGCACCGTGATTCTGGGTTCGAACCCAGGTAAGGACATGGATATTGTATTTTGTAAATCCTACCGGCGCTGGTTCTCTCCCTTCCCTGGTACCAACGGCTCTGAATTTTTGAGTGCTCATTCGGGTCGATAAACTTCGAAACAAACAAGCACCTCTGCAACCTTAAATTAGAATCTTTACGTAAGCGTGGCAAAGCGCAATTGGGCAGCTCAGAAGTAGAGTGATTTAAAGTGCAAGATTGTCTTCATATTCCTAAGCCTGGTCTCAAAACTGGACAAGGCACAAAAGTTGAACTTCATCTCACGACCTTGGTTCTCTAAATGTAGTAACTCTAAATTAGGTACGAAATCCTGCACTTAGGTTCAGATGCTCATGGATACTGTTAAGCTAAAAGGCGATACAAAAAAGTGCATTTTGTTTAATTGTTTCTAAAATCTAAAATTAGTTTACCTACTTAAAAGTTCTTCCGGAAATAGTTTCCCGGTAGTAAGGCCATGACAACTAGAAACGCAAAGCTTCTTATATCTTCGACGTAAAACGTTCTCGGACTTCGATGTATAATCACCAAAATAGTATTGAAGAAACCGGAAAATCTCTGTTTGCCTGTCCAGCAGAGAGACTGAATTTATTTGTTTATTTCTGAAGCACGGTGCAGTGAAACTATGAACATAAACTAGATCACTATTAAAAACATCGCTTTGCTGTTTATGGCAAAAAATAACTTCATTTTTACTCGAAAATATTCTCACTGTGTATATTGATTATGAATTGGCCGTAATTCAAAATTCTGATCATTATGGGCTTCGCGTAGGTCGTTTCGATTACAGATTGATAGGAAAATAATTTCATTTTCATGGAGCAATAAGGATTGCTCGTAGAAGGCTGACAGAGTTATTTCTTTTGGAATCAGACTTCAATTTAGTGATTCCAGATTGTGGTTCACATTTGCTCATACACAAATCAACTTTTTTTCAAAAGCGGAATCAAGCCGAATCAAGCCGAATCATATGATTTTTTCGGTATTTTAGTGAATCTAGAGTTAGACAAAGCAGATAACCTTCAAATATTTTCGGAAATATCAGCCCCAAAGGAAAAAAGTGACGTAGAACATCTGGGGAAAAAAAGAATCTTGTATTCCCCCGAGACTCTAGCCGATGCGAGACGCTCCCAGCGCAAACGGTGAGCATACCAAATTTTTCTGGGATACCCAACTGGCAATAAGTTTCGTCGCAACAAAATCCTAAATGTTTGGCACTGATGGATAGACATCCCAGTGCGTTGGATCACCTGAGATTTTGCTCGTTGGGTGGAGCTGTTGGTCAGAAGCCAAGTTTGCAGATCCTCTAAAGGTTAGAGAATGAGATAAAAACGTTAAATTTCAGTGGATTAAGTATTCGAACATGTCTCTATATCCAAAACTTATACATAATACCATAAACTTATTCTTTTACAATAACTCTTCTACATTTATTATTAACCAGCCTATCACCAAATATTTTGTTCTTTCCGTTCTATATACATAAATCTATGCAACACGTTTCCGTTTTGATTAATTAAATAGCAGCAGAATTAAACTATGATGTGTGACGAACTACAAAGGTGAAGCACGTGTCAAGACAACAAATATGCAGTGATACATTCCGTCGGTGTAGCTTAGTCGGTTAGAGCAACTCACTCCGGAGCGAGGAGACGCGGACAAATTGACATTTGCTGGGTTTTAGCGTGAGCCCAGTAGTATGAAACAAATCAAATGCTTTGTCAAGAAGAGCCAAGTGTCCGAGGTAATAATTAGATCACCTAAATACACCTGAACATTGGCACCCAAACGTAAAACTGGATGTACTGACCGTTGGGTTCTTCGAAAAATGTGTGATGTTCATTCCACACATCGTCTGGAATTAATGAAAAAATTCCTACTTCGCTTCAAATTAAAAAAACAATTAAGAGGAAGATTATGTGGCGTACTACAGAGGTAAAGCACGTGTCAAGACGACAAATATGCAGCTATGCATTCTGTCCGTGTAGCTTAGTTGGGAGAGCAATATACTCCGGAGTGAAGGAGCGCGGATTCGATCTCCATCATGGACAAATCTGTGGCCGCCACGGTGGTTCAGTGGTCTAAGCGATGGCATCTGATCATTCGTCCGGAACCGGGTACGGGTTCGAATCCCGGTGAGGTATGGATGTTGTGTTTATCTTACGGCACTGACTCTCCCCTTCCCTGGAACCAGTGACCCAAAATTAGGGACGGGAGACTGCTTATACCCGATTGAGCTGCTCACTGTGGTCGTTAAACCTCCAATAAAAAAAATATTTGTGTTTTCACAGGTCGTATTAAATTGAGGTCGTCCATCCCCAATTCAGTGTCAGCAATAAAAGAGAGACAGCGAAGGTAGGTCAAGAAATAATATCCATGTCTTACCTACATGGATCTTTGTCCGTATAACCTACAGTGTGCTATTGACCTTTTAATTATATCAAATTAGAACTTCCTTGTGAATAGTTTTACTTATAAACTGTATGACAATAGAGGGAATTTAGATTATTAAAGAAGGTATTGACCACCAGATATTGGGTCTTAACGCAAAAGTTCAACACTACTAGTATGAATTAAATTAATAACAAGGAACTATGCACTAATTATGTAGAAAATAGTAAAACTATGCTAGTAATCCGATTTACAGCCATAGGAATATACAGTATAAACAATCGTTTCCAAGCTTTCGCACATCAACCAGATGACTTTTTCAAGGAAGATGGATAGAGACTGCAATGTAAATAATAGAACACTTCAATAATTTGAACGCGACGACTTGACAATAAATAGATACGACGTAATATTCATTTAAAGACACGAGGCATCACATTGGTTGTGCACGCGGTGTCCTGGTATGATGAAGGCGTTACTTGAAGAACTGGCTCCAAATTTGTGGCAACTTTAGTGAGATGCTATCGTAAAAGTTATAAAGAAATCAGCTACCTACTCTACCCCTAAATGTACAGCCATTCGAGAAACCTTGGAGATCATTACCAACAGTGATACTTGCAATGATAGCGTCTCACTCGAGTTGCCACGAATTTGAAGCCAGTTCTTCAAGTAACGCCTTCTTCCTACCAGGATACCGCGTGCACAACCAACGGGATGCCCCGTGTCTTCAAATGAATATTACGTCGTATCTATTTACTGTCAAGTCAAGTCACCGCGTTCAAATTGTCAAAGCGTTCTATTATATAGATTGCAGTTTCTCACTATCTTCCTTGAAAAAGCCACCCGGTTGATGTGCCAAAGCTTGGAAACGATTATTTATGTATTCCTACGCCGATAAATGGGATTACTGGCATATGTAGTTTTACTATTATCCACTACGCGAAAACATAAATTTGTCCGACCCCCTCACTCCGGAGTAATTTGCTCTCCCAACTTAGCTACAAGGACGGAATGCATCGCTGCAGCTTTGTCGTCTTGACACGTGTTTTACATCCGTAGTACGCCACAACTACTAGTATAATGTATTAAGAACTAATTGTTACGAAATTTATATGAGACATCAAGGGAAAAAATCCGAAAAAATAAGTGCTTACGCATACCATTTTACACACGCGGTAAGCATAATAAAAAAGTGTGCAGTGCTATATGATCTGATTCATTCATTCGCCTAAAGAGATCAGATCAGATCATATGTAGAGAATTTTAGGAAGGAGGTGTCTGACTCTAGGTCTTAAACAACCCTTAGAAATAAGAAGCTAGGAGATAGGGGCTAGAGTGCCCGATTGGAAAGTGACACGGAAGCGATGTAGAAAGGGGGAGGAAGACGCCCTTATATATTACCGGGGGCCAGTACCCGGGATATACTGTTTTGTAGTGATTCGCCTAAAGAAAGAATTGAGCTTCTTTTCTAACGGAGACAATTTTGCTAGAGCAAAAATATGTGCATCATATGTCTTCGTGTATTGATGAACAGTGCAGAACTTTCGTATTCGAAAGCATAATATTGATAAGTGATCGTTGAAACATTGAACACAAAGAACTACTGCACATAAATCTGCGTCGTTTTTGTGGCTCTTCCTTTTGTTAAAAATGTTATTAATCGCTTGATAGCTTTCAAGCAGGAAGCTGTATGCCGAGTTATAAATATCGCCAGTGAAGATGAAAAAGAACCATTAAAATCGCTCGTGAAGATTGATACTTAGATCCCATCAAAGCACGGCCATAGACAAGGAGAGTGAAAAACCAAAACTTGAAAACTGTGGTACGACCACCAATAACGTGCGACTTTCGGAATTGGACAGTTACATTACGTGTAGGCAAATTAAGCTAAACTTTTCAGACATAAAGCCGCTGAAGTGGACTTGCTGCGTTACTAAAAAGCATAAAATTAGAGTTAAGCAAAAAATAAAGTGTTTCAAAGAATTACCGCGTTGATATTGGCAAGTACTGAGAAGAAATAAAACAGTTCATGGGATGAGGAGTTACGACAATGGAATCACATGAAAAGTAAACAAAATGAAGGCCTATGGTGAGATAAAGACACTGCGTGACGTATTACAGAGGTGAAGCACAAATTAAGACGGCAAAATTCCAGATATCAATTCCGTCGGTGTAGATTAATCGGGTAAGCATTTGGCTCCTGAAAAGAGGAAGGGTTAGATCTACGTCAAAGGCAAATTTGTGTTTTCACAACTGTTCAAACAATGATACGAAAAAAAAAGTGAAACTACAAATGATTGCATTGTTTGGTTTGTTTGTTTTGGGCTTAACGACTACCGTAAGCAACTCTAAAAGATATAAGCAGTCGCTTATACCTAATTAAGAGACACTGGCTTCAGAGAAGGGAAAGAGTTAGTGCCATAAGACATGCACACCTTGGGTTCGAGTCCACCCGAGGACAAACCCAGGATCGTGGATTTATGGACAGAAGGCACTATACCACTGTGTCGCCAGTGTGTCTAAAATGAGTGAAAAAAGGAATTTGCCACTGTGGAACAAATTAGAAGACAGCGAAAAATAAAAAATAAACGTTAAAAAATTATTAATACACTGCTGACCACCCAAAATGCAACACCAAGGAGGAAGCATCCGATTGGCCTCAAATTCGCAGCATGCGTCGCACGCGAGAGGACATGCAAACGATTAGCATTGCAGGGCATATGCAAATCATGTGCGCCCGGCAAGCCACCTAGAAGCACTATAAGAAGGGTGCACAGAAGGCGGGGTGAAAGTAGTGGAAGTGTGTTGTTATGCCGGACCTGTGCATGGAAAGCTTCCTGATGCCTCGTCGCAGAATACGGCAGTGATTCCAGCACGTTTCGGAGTTCGACAGAGGACGAATAGTGGCTTATCGCGACAGCGGTTTATCGTACATAGACATCGGCGCCCGTGTGGGACGACATCCAGCCACAGTGAGGCGAGTATGGATTCGGTGGGTGCAGGAGGGACGGACGGACCGACGTGAGTGATTGCCGCAGCCGCGGCACACCACCGAACGAGAGGACCGGAATGTTGTGCGGTGGGCATTGACGGCTCGCACCGCCACACCGCGAACGTTAGCGCAGGAATTAGGGTGTGTTCCGCAGCAACCTGTGTCAGCACGTACCGCTCGACGTCGTCTGCAGGAGCGGGACTTGTCGCACTGCGCAGATTGCTCCGATTACCATTGACGTTACACCACCGGCGAGTGCGGCGGCAATGGGCAGTCGAACGCTGCAGCTGGACTACGGAATGGCACGACATTTTCTTCTCCGACGAATCCCGCTTATGCCTGCAACACCACGGTGGTCGGATCCGCTTGTGGTGGCACCGCGGCGAGAGACTGTGTGATGCCTGCATTATGCATCGCCATACCGGTCCTGCGTCTGGCGTTATGGTTTGGGGCGCAATTGGATATGACACCCGCATCCCTCTGGTAAGCATCGCCGGTACACTCAACAGCCACCGCTACATCTCCGACGTTTTGGAGCCTGTAGTCCTTCCTTACCTGCCAGCGTTCACGTTTCAACAGGACAATGTGCGCCCGCACGTGGCACGCATCGTTCAACAGTTCTTCACGGCCCACCAGGTGTCACTGCTGCCGTAGCCCGCCTGTTCTCCCGATATGTCGCCCATCGAACACATCTGGTAGCTGATGGGCAGCCGAGTGGCCCGGCAAGCACCACCCGCGGCTACGCCTGATGAACTGTGGCAGCGTGTGGAAGCACCCTGGACCGACATACCTCAAGCCCACATCCAAAGACACTTTCGTTTGCTGCCGTTATTGCCAGCCATATGGGCCACACGAACTATTGATGTCTACGTGTTCCGCAAGTCGCACGGGCCTGTAAGCTCAATCGTTTCATCTTTGTATCTGTTGTTATGTGTCCAGTAAATCTGGCTTTGCTATCTCGTGTCCTTCTTGGTGTTGCATATTGGGTGGCCAGCAGTATACATACATACATATTATTAAGCTGTTCTCTGAGATTCAGAGGTTAGCTCCTCAAAGAAAGACCATGTGCCAAGTACACGTTTACCTGATGGAACTAAAATGTACCTAATATTGGTGCATCAAATGTCTCCATTTACCACGATCTTGGCACACAGCACGAGCTTCACTAACTCCATCACACGCTACACACAAGACCATTTGTACTCATATTCTATTTTTTCAAGCAGACATTCCTGAATCTGGTCCTCCCATGATTTCCTTGGCCTTCCACTACCTTTCTTTCCTGTCACTTGAGCTGAATAAATTCTGTTAGTAAGCACCACATCACTCATTCTTTCAACATGGCCAAACCGCCTAAGGATATATCTCCACCTTACTAACAACATTTTGCCTCATATTACACATCTGCAACGCATCTTCATTCCTTACATGATCAGAGCGTGTCTTGCCACAAAAACACATCTCCCCGGCAAACGCATCTCCCCAGCACAGGTAAGTAACGCATCTCCCCGGCATTCAAACGACTCCTGTGTCTTTTCTGCAAACATATTTTCTAAATATACAAACTCATTCACCTGGCCAATTTCTGCGCCATTAAGGCCTATCTTGCATTCAGTACGAACAGTTCATCTCTCAAAAACCATAACTTTGGTTCTCCCTTATTTATACTCAGTTTGAATTTCATACAAACTTCGTACATCCGGAACAACATACTCTGCAACTCACTTTTACTCTATGCCCACAGGACTGTGTCATTAGCACACAACAGTCTGCACCAACGCATATTACCAAGACATAAAATAGTATTATCCACTTTGGCATCCCGCGTGAATGCATCCATAAATATATTAAGCAGCCAGTGTGACATTACACAACCTTGCCTGACTCCTGCACCAATGGAAAACCATTTCGATAAAACACCATTCACTCCTACACATGCTCTACTGCCAGCGTACATGGCTTTCAGACTATTTAGTAGATTCCCAGTAATTCCATATTTATTCAGTACCTTCCACAGAAGAGTCCTATTTACTTTGTCATAAGTTTCCCCAAATCTATGAAGGCCGCAAACAGCAAACACTTTTTCCAACAGACAGATACTTTTCAAGTATCTGTCTTTGATTAGTGTAGTCCTTATCAGCCCTTATCAGGCACAAAACCACTCTGTACATCCCACACTTTCTCTGATGTAAGACCTCGTTCCTTATCAAAAATTACCTTCCCAAACAATTTCCCTGGCACACTCGGCAAACTGATACCACGATAGTTCTTGCATTTAGTACTGGTTTAAAATTTATTAAGCGGAAAAAATAATTTTTATAAGTAAATATTTGAACAAAAAAACTTAAAAAGAAAACGCAGGACTTTTATTAAATAGATTCGTTACACGTTTTTCACGTAGGGCACTACGCTATCAAGAATTATAAGTAACAGCCGGTTGCCGATTCAAGGACGTGACAGCCAGGCTTTGTTCTCCAGGGATTCCTTTTCGCGTTGTGTGATTCAAACATCCAGGACGTGGACTAAGGAACAAAAATTTGGTTCTCTCTGTTGCATCAGCGTACTTTAGGAGTCCTCTTTGGGAAGAAGCCGATTAGTAACGCATTCGTGAGATCATTCTTTTTCACCTTTTGTTTTCTCTTTCCTTCCTATCTGTGCCTGGTTTGATCACCACGTGGTGGAGAGATCAACAATAGCTTCCTTAAAAGTCAAGCTCTGCTAAAACCGATATTTACCCTAAATATTGGGAAACATAAGATCATATCGGTGAAAGCGATTTCTTGACAAGGTGCTTGGTGGGCTCAAATATGTTTGTAGCAAAACTGCACTAAGAACAACATCAGGCATTAGCCAAGATCACAAAATTACTGTTAAAAAGGCTCTATTGGCTTACACCTGGTCGAACCATAGAATCCAACTAAAAATATTTCGCAAGAGTTATGGTTGTTTTATTTTGTTTTACAAGGTTGATAAATTTTCAAAACGCAAAAGAGATCAGGATGGTCCTTGTTTCGCTGCTAGCAAGATTCTCTTTTGGGATTTCGACTTGAAACCTGACATTGCTCCTAAACTGTTCAGCTACGAAGTTTTCTTTGGTATTAGGAACTATCATAATTGCACATAGCGCTGCCAAGGTATAACGTTGAATATATGATCTCTATGTTCTGTTTTTTAGTGCGACGTATGATTGGGTTATGAATACCACCTCCTTTTTAGGAAAATTGGGATTCGCTCAGGTTATATACAGGGTGATTCACTTAAGCATGCATAAACTTCTGGGAGGAGTAGGTTGCACAAAGACAAATCGGAATCATATAGCAATGTAGGGTCGGAAACGTCATCTTCATGCGGTCGATAGCGTTGTTCGGCCGCGAGACTGTTTATACGTTCTTTCAGGATACCGTCATTTGTATACCGCCCGCAGAGGTAGTAGGATGGCTGAATTCATGAACACGGAAATGGCTGATATGCACCTCGCATACGGAGCAGCGGACTGCAACAGACGAGCCGCCGTGCGACTGTACCAGGAACGGTACCCGATGAGACGAGTGCCAAACCACCAAGTGTTTGCACGGCTGCGTCAGAGGTTATGCGACACTGGTTCTTTCCAGGGGCCTGCCAGGTGTCGGGAACGATGGATACGCACTCCTGCTATCGAAGAGAATGTGTTAAGTCATGCAGCAGACACTCCAAGTGCCAGCACCCGAGCAATTGCCCATCGGCTCGGTATGAACCAATCCACCGTATGGAGAGTTCTGCACGAAGACCAATTGTATCCATATCATCTGCAGTGCGTTCAGACACTAAGCCCTGAGGATTACCCCCAGCGCATTGCATTTGCGCAATGGTACCTGCAGAAGAGTGCGGAAGAACCCCAATTTCCTGCTTCTGTGCTGTTCACATACGAAACGTGTTTTACACGGGAAGGTTGCTTCAATGCACATAACGCGCATATATGGGCGGTGGAGGACCACCATGCTGTACGACCACGTGCAGCACAGAACCGTTTTGCTGTTAATGTTTTGGCCGGCATTGTCTGAGACCACTTAATTGGCCCATACCTCATGCCTCCTCGTCTGGACGGAAAGAGTTACCGGATATTTCTGGAGGACGTCTTGCCGAAGATTTTGAGCGAACAACAGGTCCCTCAGTCGCTGCGCTGTGCAGTGTGGTTCCAGCACGATGGGGATCCCGCCCATTTCACCAATGACGTTCGTCATTACTTAAACATGACATTTGGACATCAGTGGATCGGGCGTGGTGGTCTCGTTCATTGGCCAGCAAGATCGCCGGACTTAGTATGCCTTTCATACTTCTTCTGGGGTTACATCAAAGGACTGGTGTACGACACCCCGTTGAAAGTGGCGAGGACCTTGTAGCACGCATCTCTGTAGCTGCTTCAGAAGTACGAGCACGCCAGGAATTTTCCAGATGTACGTGATTCCGGGAGTCGCCAAACCCAGAGATAAGAATCTCGTTTCCTGTTAGCCCAGAAATTCCTTAGTAAGTCACCTTGAAGACGATTAGTCCCTGGGGCATAGAAGGGTGAATTTCAATTTTTTTTAAAAGTCATGGTCAAGAGGAACACCATGGATAACCCAGCAGGTTCTTTCGTCCCCCACCACACCCCTCGTAAACACCTTCGCTCCAAGCTATGAAACATGAGGAAGGACTTTGACCCAATAGCATGGCTGAAGGTAGAGCACTGCCATCTGTTGGCGCGCTACGTACCTACTCTTGGAACTTTTTGATCGCACTACGTATATATGTCCTCTTTTGTCACATGAAGAAGAGATGCTTCAGTAAGTTCAGGCCGCTTCATAAGTCTCTACGTTTTAATTTATACTTGAGGAAAGGGTGTCACAATGTAAACAACTGCCTTTACTCAGCGAAACACAGACAATCATTTTCAGCAATTCGTAGCCATCTGTTTGCAAGTTGTCCCATTCCTCATCGGCACTATGCTAGGTCCTCATAAGCGCAAAACTCCCGACATCTGTTTCGATTTCCTGTAATGTGAAAAAATAAGCCATGGAATGAAAGATATTGTAATCATGCATCCGGACTATACTCTGGGTGACGGAGCAGTGCAAATTCCAGTTCTCTATGTTTCGCTTCGGTCTGAAACGTGAAGTGAGGTTTGGCGAAATATTGCTTGAGAGGTACCTACTGTCTGTTTACAAATCTTGGATTGTCACAGAGTCAGCTTGAGCCGTAGAGACGGAAGTTTTTTTGCATGACTCGTGTCACCATGTGAAAACACAAATTTGTCCCTGATGGGTATCAAAACTGCGCCCCCTCACACCGGAGTAAGTTGCTCTCCCAACTAAGCTACACGGACAGAATATATTGACATGTGATTCACCTCTGTAGTACGTCACAGCCCTCTTTGAACTTTGTGAACCGAGATGCATCAGCACAGACGGACATTGCATCTCGCCTTCAAATAAAGATACTTCACTAGCTTTTAATCTCTGTTTTTAGTAATGAGGCAGAGTGGCTCGAATTTCAATAATTAACTCAATTTAAAACGTTCCGGACATTGGAAACAATGATTCAAACACTTATGATGGACCTGAACAAACCTGGTGGACTTCGTACTTTCTCTTGGTCGCAGGTAAAGAGGTTCGACATTTTACGAATTCGACACGTCGATGTAAGAACTATGCATTGGGGGCAACTCGCAGAATTTTCAATCGTACGAGTAAAGAAATATCCGAAAATAAACAGGAGCATCAGACGCTGATCTTTTTCCTCTGGGGAATAATTAGTTCCCCAGTTAATGTGCGTTCATTGTCGCGGATTTTCTTTGTCGACTATGGTCTATCTTCTATAACACTCACTTTTAAATATTCTAAAAGCCCTCCATCTGAACTATTTGTACAAAATGCATCGCATACATTATATTGCATATTTAAGAAAGCCAGGATTTCATAGAAAATAAATATCATCCATCGAGTGGTACTGTACATCAACAGAAATGATTTCGAAGTCATTTATGCAATAAGAACGGCAGTGTCATACGTCAATGACACTTCGGTAAATGAAGTAGTTGCAGTTTGAAACACGTGACGGTAGAACACAAGGAGCCAGAAACCAGATCTCACAAGGTAGATTTTTTAATTTTTTTCTTTACTGTTGATGACGTAACTCAACGTAGAAAAAAAGACTATGGCTTTCATAACTCAATTTAAGCTTTAAATTCAACTTGCACAGAACTGACTAGTCACTCGTTTTTTCAGGTATATTACACTTGATTTGAAAATTTTGAATTCTTTAAAAATTTTGAAATCTTTAGAAATATAACAATGTTTTAAAACCCAAGCAGAAAGTTCTTTTTCATGTAGAAATTAACGTTTCTGTTTTGCTAGTGCGATATTGAAATCTCAAAGCGAAGTCCCTTTTTTGTGTTCTCTATTTCAAATAAAATTTAAATCCTCAGTAAGTTTCTAACTACTTTTATTCCAATCTTAAAATTAACTTGCTTTTGTTTCAAATTTAGGATTAACTGTTTTTCTTTAGTTAGAATTCTAAAATTGATTTCCGCTTTGGTTTCTCTAATTCTAAGATTTATTTTCTTTTGTATCCTGCTCCAATTATAAGATTTAAGTTTCTCTTCGTTAGGTTTTACTTTCAATATTAAGTTTCTCGATTGTTTGTTCCAGTCCCAAGGTTAAATTTATCTTTCTATTGTTTCAATCCCAAGATTAAGTTTTTTTTCTTATGTTACAATTCTAAGATCGATGATGTCTTTTGCTTTCTTCACAAAACGAAGTTTCTCTTTTTTTTGTTCTAGTTCTAAGGTTAAGTTTTTACTTCTTTGTTGCAATCCTAAGATTAAATTTCTTTTTTTACGTTCCAATCCTAAAATTAAATTTCTTTTTTTTACGTTCCAATCCTAACATTAAGTTTATATTTCTCTTGTTCGGAACCTAAGATTAACTTTGTCTTTATTTCGCTACAATTCTACGTTTAAATTTTCCTTTCTTTTGTTTTAACCGTATGATTAACTTTTTGCACCAATGTTAACATTTAAGGTTCCCTATCTTGCATTTTGTTTCCTAGGTTAAGTTTCTCCATTTTTTTTTCAATACTATTAATATAAGGAGAGCTTTCTCTCCCCCTATTTTGATTCAAATTCACTCTGTGTTGCCAGCACACAATTCCAAACCCAAAGTTAAGTTTTCGTTTTCCTCTCCTAAAATTAAGTTTCTTTTTGCTGCACCCCTGACATGAAGTTCCTCATTTTTTCCTTCCAATCTTTCTACGAAATTTCCAACTTTAAGAACGGAAGTAAAGACTGCAAGTAATTCTTTGCCCTTAGGCTAAACCAAAAGAGCAAGTGTCTATATCCAAACACACTGGATTATTTGACCTCAGGAGCCCACACCAGCACGAGAGAATTGACTACGGGGGCGAACTGTAAGCAGACCAGCGCGGAACAAAATGAAATGTCACTCTTAGTTCGTGATCCTCCTGATTTGTGGGCCTTTCTCCTGGTGATGGTTTCTTTGCGCTGCAGCGACACGTATTTCCGTCGTGGTCCTCTGCTTTTGTGGGAACAGCGAGAAAAGTATCTCCAGGGCATGACAAATGATGCATCCCACGCATAACCGTTGCGTGATTTATTTGGTCATTGCCTATATGTTGGCAAACTCTTTTCCCGAACGATCGCTACACCTCCTGCTCTCGAAAAGATGTCAGTCGTGATGCTAATTACCATATGGACTGAAGAACACGGAGGAGGTGGATGAAGCTGTCATGAGCTAAGTAACGCCGGTCGGTGGTGTGAAGAGCGGGTCAGTTGTCTAATGAGAAGGTAATTAATTATCACATCAGTCCCTGAGATGGAGATGGCTACTTCACGATGTCAACAATGCTGCGGCAAAGCATTGCAGGACTTACGGCCTCGCTTCCTCAAGAAATCAGAAATGTATGATTGTTTGCAACATGGCTGCTCGACTCTCTTCACGAGCATAACACGTACGAAGTCTTTAACAGATATATGTTTTTTTTTATTAGGCTGTGGCTGTTAATACTGTTAAATACAGTAAATCCCCTATTTAACGGACTGTAATTTCACGAATTCCTCGATTTTACGTACATTTTTAGCACGTCTTTTGTAAAAAAAAGATCGTGCTTATGTTACCGGTTTGTCCGTCCGTCCGTCTCTACCCACGATATCTCTGCAACTATTAGTCCGATTTGAAAAATTCTTTTTGCTTTGGAAAGCTCGAAAATATGCGAATGATGATCCTTTATTTCATTTTTTTACAATGTAAAATTTCGCCGCTAGAGGGCGTAAAATGCAGATAATGTCGAATTCAAAAATACGTTTTATTCCACATATTTGCTTCTAAACATCTGATTGAAAAAATTCTTTTATCTTTCGATTTCATTTATGTCGAAGAGTATTTTAGAAATAGTTACTTTTTCAAATTACGCATAGATTTTCCGCTAGGGGGCGTAAAAATAAATTACATTTTTCTCGATAACTGTTCTTCTAATACTCCGATTTGAAAAATGTTTTTTTCAGCCGATACACCTCCTGATGGAAAATAGTTTGCATAGAATTTCAATTTTTTGGTAAAGAATACTTTGGCAACTAGGGGGCGTAAGGGTTAATTTTTGCTTCTGATGTATTTGCCATAAAATCTGAGCTTCTAAAATATCGATTGAAAATATTATTTCGTGGACTGATGCCGCTCATATCGATAAACCTTTTCGGAATATTTTCTTCTTAAAATATTCCACAGTTTCTCCGCCAGGGGGCGTAGATGTATATCTTATTTTTTATGGTCTCGACGGAATCACATTGAAATTAATGCTTTGTTTCCCGATTTAACGAACACATTTCCTCAATTTAGCGAACATTTTTTATTTTTTAAACCACAAAAATATGTTAACCAGCATTTTCATGTTAAACGTTAGCCCAAATGTAATCCCTTGATGATGTTTTCAATGAACAGATAGGACTAAATGCATCAGATTCTGATGAAGAAGATGAAGCAGAACTGAAAGTTAGCTGCTTTAGTGATGCTCGTAACAGTATAGAGTGTACTAAAAAGTACTTGATGCCCTTCGATATTAATGATGATGTTTTTCATGCACTTCATAAAATTAAAGCTGCAATTTATAAAGCTAAACGTTCAGAAAAAATAAACAATCTTCTCTAAAGCATTTCTCTTCTACAATGTAAAAAGGTAATTAACACATATTCCGTTTTCACAAGTTAATTAGTATTAATTGATGTTCTGTTTCATGCAGTTTAAGATACTGAAATCATTATTTAAGAAGCTAAATGCTTGAGAAAAAATCAACTCTCGTATTTTTCTCGCAATTTTAAAGTGCGCTTAAATTTTGATGCTACATATCGAAGTCTAATATCTACGAATCATGTATTTAATATGCAAAGTAAATGTGTACGCATTATAACATTTTTGATAATAAATTCGTAATTAAAAGTACTATACATAATTCATATGTCACTGAAAGAAAGAGAACATAGCTGCTTACGTATTCTATTATGAACACTAGCTTAATTTGAATGTTTCATTCGAAAGTCTTCCTCGATTTAGCGAATTCCGCGATTTTACGTACAAAACTGTTGGCCCCTTGAAGCTCGTTAAATCGAGGTTTTACTGTATGCCTTTTACATTCATTTATAAAAGCCAAGAACGAAGCATCATATTTATGGGACTGAATCTTTTTTTCTTTTCCGTTTGTCTTCTGAAACATTTTTGTGGGATATTACTTAAACCCCACATACAGAACTCTGCCAAAGTTTATCGAAAGCATCCGATGTTGTGATTGGTTGTTAATGAAACTACAGGGTGGCCGAAAAGTCTCTTAGAGGCTTCGATTGACAACTGTACAAAAACGAACAGATCTACAGCAATGCGGTTTGCGGCATTTGAAAGAGTAAATATTCGAGTTTAATAATCTTACCTTAATACAACTCAACATGTGCGCCTTTGGTGGCACGTAACACATCCAGTCGGTATTCAATTTATTGCCATGTTCGCTCCAACATGTCAGGATCGATCCTATCAAACACTGCTATAATGCGCTGTTTGAGCTCCTGAAGGCTGCTTAATCTTTCCCGGTAAACCATGTCCTTGACATAGCCCCAGAGGAAGAAGTCTAAAGGAGTGATAACCGGGGAACGGGGTGGTCAAGGAATGTGACCATCTCTACCAATCCATTTGTCGGTAAACCCACGGTTCAGGTATTCACGAACGTCAAGTCCCCAATGTGGGGGAGCGCCATCTTTTTGCGGTATGACGTTTGGTTGTAAATCCTGTAGTTGAGGAACCGCAAAGTTCTGAAGCATGTCCAGGTAATTTTTCATTTGCACTGTGGGTTCGGAGAAGAAGAATGGTCCAATTACACGATTATGCATGAGCCCACACCAAACATTCATCTTGGGACTGTGCGCGACCTGCTCCCTGACTGAATGTGGGTTTTCACTATCCCATATACGAACGTACTGAGTGTTCACTTTTCCGTGCACGTAAAAGGTTGCCTCATCCGAGAACATTATACGGCGTAGGAAACTTTCATCAACTTCCAGCCGCTTCAACATATCCCGAGCGAATGCTAAGTGCTGAGATCCATCGTTCGGTTTAATCTGGTGTAGGAGTTTCATTTTGTATGCGGTTTGTTTCTGGCGTTTGTGAAGCACTCACATTAACGTGGATCGTGGAACATTCAGTTGTAAAGAGGCTCTTCTCGTGGACTTGCCAGGACTGCGAGGGAAAACCTTCTGCATGCTCTGCACAGTTTCTTCACTGACAAGGGATCTGCCACTTCTTTGCCGGTCCAGGACGCTACCCGTATCCAAGAATTTTTTCTGTCACGCTGTAATACTGAAATCACTCGGTGGATCTTTCCCATACGTCCGACGGTAATTTCTTTGTACGGTAATCACAGACTTCGTCTCAAAAACCAACGCACGCACATTGCTTTCTCCTGCGGCGACGACATTTTCAGTTATTTTGCAGTCGGCGTTGGTATTTGCGAGCACGTAACGCCATCTGTTGGAAAGAAATGGCGTTAAAACTCGAATATTTACTCTTTCAAATGCCGCAAATCGCATTGCTGTAGATCTTTTCGTTTTTGTACAGTTGCCAATCGAAACCCCTAGGGGAATTTTCGACCACCCTGTACATGAATTTTGGAAGAAATCATTCACTTTGTTTGATAGGCGTTGCACATTCTAACATAATTTTTAGGAATTACAGGGCTAAATAAAAATATTGGCGATTCACTTCTGTAAGTTCATTTCTACGACTTCTAATATTGGAAAATACACCGTGGGTGGAATCTTTTCATAGAAGGCAAACCCTGCTGTGTTCTTATTAGTATCCATTTTTTCAAGCAATTCCTGTTTTGGGAATTCTATAGCCGTCTATACCAGTGTTTCAGTAAATTCGTTATCAGAAGGGCCGGTTTTTAAAACCTTCATTTTGAGTTTCTCTTTTCTTATGCAAATTTAGTTTCTTCCCATTAAAAGCTTTCTCAACAAACGACACATTACTTCCTCGAAGAGCTATTTCAATTTGGTATCACTGGTAGCATATAATGCAAACATTGAACGTACAAAGAGAACACACAATTATTATGAAGAGAATCGCATGACAGCCAGAGCGAGAGTTAAATGTTATATTTGATGTAGACTTGTCAAGATGCACTGGTTTCCATAAACTGAGAAAAACAACAACAGAAAAATCATGATTATTTGTGAAAGAAGAGTTCGGAATGCATGAAACTTGGATGTACAGGGTGAGTCAAAATTCGCAGGACACCCTTGCATTTCAGAAACGAGAGGGAAAATGAAATATCGGAATATCCCAGCAAATAATAGGTGTACAGGGGCTATCTTTTAGGCTATTTTCAGAACATGGCCGCCATCTTGAAATCCACCATATTGTATCAAAACCATTTTTTTTTTAATTGTAAGGGGGTCATGTTGCACATCAAACAAGACCAGAATTGTCTCAGAAATTGATTGCCGTAATCATATTGACATATGTGTTGCTGTTCACAAGTTATCAACAGGTTGTTTGATATGGTGTAAGTATCCTTTCATTTTTAGCACGTCTTTTGTAAAAACGTTAGGTGCTTATGTTTTCCCTTTGTGTGTCCGTCCGTCTGTGGACACCATATCTCCTCAGCTATTAAGTATGAAATGTGAGAACAACGATCCTTAGTTTCCGGTTTTCTTCCGATGCATAACTTCGCCGCTAGAGTGCGTTAAGGCCGATACTATCGAACTCAGAATATATTTTATTCCATATAATTGTTTCTAAATATTGGATTGAAAAATTTCGTCTTCCATTCGATACCATTTATAATGAAGACTATTTTGAGTACAGTTTCTTTTTTCAAGTAGTGCCCAGTTTTTCCGCTAAGAGACGTAAAATTAGAAGGCAATTTTCTCAATATTCCTGCTTCTAAAAGTTTGAAAATCTTTTTTCTGAATCGGATAGAGTTCCTAGTGGAAAATGTTCTTTATATATTTCAAATGTTTGAGAACAGTTTTGCCACTAATTTACGTTTACGTTTACAGCATATTTGCAGCAATATAATCACGTCTAAAACTCGATTGAAAAAATCCCTTTTCGGTCAAGTAAGTACGAAAAACGTTATGTGTGCATTTCTGCATGAAATAATGTAAACATTCCTCAATAGGGGCGCAAATGTTTAACCAGTTTTTCTCGATATCTCTTCTTCTAAAAGCCCAATTAAAAAATAATTTTAACGCTGGATATCATTCACCACGTGAAATACCTTGCATACGCTCATGGGTTTTGTTAGTCCACAGTTCTTGCACTACGTGGTGTTAGTGTATATTTACGTTTGCAACCGTATTTGTCCTTCTAAAAATCCTTTTGAAAAATTTTGTACTTTATGACATTCGGTTCAGTAAAGATGAGGAACATTATCCTCCTTAAATAATTTTCAGCTTTCCCGCTAAGTATCGCAAATGTCAAAACTTCTTTCTTGCTATTTCTGCTTCCAAGTCGCGTATTTGGAAAATCATTTTTCCTTAGCATAGCTTTTGCTATAAAGAATACTTTCAGTATATTTTCGACATTTTCGTTATTTTGTAGCCAGGGGGCACCAGCGTATATTTCTCATTGAAGGAGTTAGCTCGATTCCAAGAACACCTTAGAAATATCTGTTTTTGGTGTGATACTCTTTATGAAGAGTATTTCGAAACCATTTTCTTCTTGAAATAAGACACAGGTTTTCTGCTAGGGGGCGTAAAGTTACATTATGTTTTCCTTTATATCTCTTCTTCTAACTGTTCGATTTGAAAATCACTTTGTGTCTGGTATCTTCCATCAGCTATGAGAAACTTTTTGGTGCACAATTTGTCAATTTTGGTTGCCTACATTTCAGCCACTGGTGTGAGAAAGTAGTTATTTCTATTTCTGGGTATTTATCGATTGAAAAAATCCGGTTCAATTTTTTTCTGAACGGATCTATTTCCTATGAATAACACTGCTTTCGTTACGTATTTTACATAATGTGCAGTTCTTCTCTAGGTAGTGTAAATGTACTTTCTTTTTTTTTTGCTGAATTTTTAGATTTTCTCAAAATTAGCTTTGAAATATTTTTTTTTGGGTCGAAAAGAGTTCAAAAGACGTGCTCACCAGAACTAAAAAATTGCCGTCATCTTTCTTGCTACCTTTATTCTCGTCAACGGCACTTCAAAACAGATAGGTGAACATTTGGCAGAATACGAAGTTGTTGGCTTCAATTCATATAACATTCACAATGCATGCGTTTCTAATCAGACACTAAATTACAAGCACTTCGAACAAGACGATATATCAAACTGTATTTCTAATAAGTCGATATATCAAATGCTCTTATAAAAATACATTTCCTTCTAACGAATTGCTGTTACAATCTACCTCTAACTGGTCGTCCTCACAATTGCACTTGTAGCTAACAAGTCGTCATTCCAAATACCCTTCTATTATATTCCGTATTGAAGTTATATTGACTCAGACTATACAGACCAGACCTTCGACCATGCATAGTGATAGAGCGTGCACTGGTATTGGCTGCCACTGAGCAGCCGTGGTGCCAACATGAGAGCAACCAGATCATGTGACATTAGGCAAAAGTGATTTCGTGTTATCCAGTTTCAGTGCTTTCTTATGGCCACACAGGCTACTTGTAAATATTACCGTTTAGTAAATCATGTAAGTTACAAATATGTTTTTTAGGAATAATGAACTTAAATATGCCGCCCCGGTGACGCAGTGGTCTAAGCGATGGCCTCTGATCATTCATCTGAAATGGGTCCGGGTTCGAATCCCAGTGAGGCATGGATATTGTGTTTGTCTTATGGCACTAGCTCTCTGCCTCCCTGCAACCAGTGGCCCTAAATTAGGGACGAGCGACTGCTTATAGCCCATTGAGTTGCTCACGGTGGTCGTTAAACCTCCGTTATAAAAAAAAGACGAAATTACTTAAATATATATTCATGAATACATTGTCATTTCATCATCATCGTCAACCATTATCAATTCAATGCTGGATGAAGGTCTCCCCAAGTTTCTTCCACAACGGTCGATCTTGCGCCAGTCTCCTCCATGTCACACCCGCAAGTTTTAGAATTTTATCCACCCATCTCTCATGTGGTCTTCTTCTAGGTCTTTTCCTGTTCCTCGCAATATAGTCTAGAATTTCGGTTGTCCATCGGTGGTCCGTTCCTCTGGCAACAGCAAATTGTCATTTATAGAGATCTAATTACAACCGTTTCGATGTTAAAGTTATCATTTATCATTTGCGTTTTAATTGCAACCATTTCGATGTTAAAGTTATCATTTTATCATTTCGTGAGGAAGTTTTATAAGACACAACACAACTTCAACTCTCTCCCCGGAAAAAAATTCAGGGTTTGAACACTTTTTACTCTCTTTCTCTCTCGCTCTCTCTGAGCTTTCACTCCATATGTCTTTTTCTTAAGCTCGTTAAGACGAAGGAGGTCATTTGCTTCGTGTGTATTCTTGTGTGAATCGGCTGCGTTTGTACTTGATACTTTACGTAAAGGGTCTCATTCATAACTTATGATACAGAGCTACAGTATATCCAATGCATTATAATGTGAAAAATCCCGAAGTCCACAGTTAAATTCTACATAAATACGGTAATGACATTGCCGTACTCAGAGTAAGTTTACTTAAAATATGTATATGCAAAGGTAGGCATGATTATACGCCGAATTAGAATATTGTGATGGATATTTGTGAAAAATTTAAACCACGTCGATCCGTGTTTTAATGCGACTGATTATATTATTTCTTTAATAAGCACACGTTGTTTAGATTGGTAATTGAACCTCAACATTGATTGTTTGTTCCCACACATGAAAACCATGACTGCAAATATGGAAAACTCAAGTGGACTGGCAGCCCTTACTAACCGTAATAAAAATTTACTGAAGATTGGAATCACCATACATGCATAGAATCTGTCTAATAATTAAATGTATTTCTCACCGGTTAAAAGTTGCAGAACTTTCTTTTAACATTTTTGACTAAGATCACGTGACATTTCCCTTTCTGATGTTGGATCCAGAGATTGGATTTGGATTCAGAGCTTAACGACCACCGTGAGCAATTCAGTGGCCTATAAGCAGGCACCCGTCCTAATTTAGGGTTACTGGTTCCAGGGAAGGAAGAAAACCAACGCCGTAAGACAAACACAACATCCATGCCTCACCGGGCTTCGAACCCGAACCTATGTCTGACGAATGGTCAGAAGCCATAGCTTGGATCATACCGCCACGGGGGCTAAACCAGATATTGTGGCGTCATTCGTAGTCTATCTGTATGTATGGTCGAAGCTTCTGACTCACTATCCGCCCTGACAAACTGAGAAAGCTCTTCGTAGAAAAATAATGTGTTGTAAAGTCAGAAAACGTTTAACGATAAGAAACTAAATTTATATGAGAACACAGAAACTCGAAAGGAATGTTAAATTAGAGGTATGCGTCACAGGGACATTTAAGTAATGAACATACTCTATGTACGAGTGAATAAAAACCTAAATGTTGTAAATTTACCGCATCACAAATATTGTATTTGTCTGCCAATCATGATTTATTTAATAATAAAAACAGCTGTTAGATTCTGTCTTTAGTGCGAGAAAAGAAAGGACATATAGGAGACTTGTTAAAATAATCAGCGGAACGCTTTAAGGGACGATCAGTCTGGCATTTGCGCGAGGTAGATTGAGAACTTATTACAGTCTTAACAGTTTGCAGTGTCGCTGTTGAAAAATTTATTAGTCAAATCCTGCAGATATTGCAGTCGGGTGAAAGATATAAAGCGCTCTTGCTTCCACTATGGACCAATTCGAGAGAGCGGTTATTTCTAACCTTCTCGGTCAGTTAAGACACCAATATCGAAAGTAACGTGCTTAGCAGACTGAATTACTTATTACCCACTCCGAAGAAATTTATCCTGAACGTTGACAGCCCACACGGCAAGATAATAATTTGCTTGCGGAGACTGCTTAGTTTTCGTTGCAAAACTTCGAAATCAGCCGGAAGTAATAACTGCGACTTTAGAATAACCAATAAATAAAATGCTGCATTGTAGGTGAACAACAATGGTTGTAATCATTCAATTAAAAACTGACAGACAGATGATCGTTAAAAAGTGCACTCCCCAGTTCACATGCCCACTGACTTAATTTATTAAACAATATTTTCACGGACTTTTGTTTTTAACATCAATTTATTAAAATCTTCTCGGGCTAAAAAGGCATTTTTGTTCTTAAGGTGGATCCACTTAAGAACTCTGCCCAATGTTTCAAATGGTAAAAACTTCTGCACGCATTTTCTTCGTAGTTAATTTATTCCCAAGGTTGAAAATTTGCACATTGATAGAAATAACTTTAAATTATAATATAGTATACTTAATATTTGCTAAAACGTAATCATAATTATATTAAAAATCACTAATTTTTCCTTGGATAGTGTTTCAAATCTGCTAATAGAGAGCGCCATATATACAGATCGCTTACTAATTGCACTCATGCCGCATTATGTTTTTAATAATTTTATTAAATTTTGGAATGGAATCAAAATTTGAGTCCATCCTTGCCATAGTCGGGGATATTTAGAACAATTTGAGTCTTTTAGATTAAATTATCTGACGATAATTTAGCTGGAAATGTTCACAGAACCGCAGAGGTACTGCTGATTTTTAATTCCAAAATAAACCAGAAAGCTCATTCTGCGATATTTTCAGTTAAATTATTGCCAGAAAATTTATTATGAATGCCTTAAATCATTCAAAACATTCCAGAATATCGTATAGTTAGACTCGGGTGTTGATTCTATTCCGAAAATTAATAAAATTATTGAAAAAAAAGTAACATGATTACAATTAGAAAGAGATTGTATAGATGGCGCCATATATTAGCAGATCCCAAACATTATTCAAGGGAAAATTATTGATTTTAATGATTACATTTTAGCAAATATTAAGTATACTAGGCTAAAATTCAAAGTGATTTTTATCGTGGTGCAAAACTTCGTTCTTGGGAATACATTAATTGCTAAGAAAATGTCTACAGAAGTTTTTGCCACTGGAAACATAGGGTACAGTTCTTAAGTGGATCCATTTTAATATGCTCAGAGAAAAACATTGCAAAGTATTTACGTTTGCAACTGATAGAAATCTTGTGGTTTTGCACTCAAAAGAGAACGGTTAAATCCTATGAAATTTTGTCTACCCGGTGACACAGGGGGCATATGAATTCATAACGCCAAAGTCAAAATACGAATATTGCTCAAATTTTTCAATGCGGGAAAACTTTTTCCCCCTTTTAAGCACAAACTCGAGTGGATTTCCATCTGGCTTATGGCCATTCTTCCAAGAAGGGTCCGGGTTCGAATCCCGGAGAGTCATGGATGTCGTGTTTGTCTTTTATATATGTGAGTCATGGATGTTGTGTTTGTCCTTTCATGAATGTTGTGCTCGTACTTAATTTATGGCATCTGTTTCCAGCGACTGGCTCTCTCCTTTCGCTGGAAACAGATGCCATAAATTAAGTACGGGTGACTGCTTTATAGCCCATCGGGATGCTCACAGTGGTCGCTAAACCTTCAAACGAAACAAACAAACTTTCTTCGCCATTAGGCATTTTGTTCAATTTCTTCGTTGCTGTTCGTACGGTAGAATGGTTTAATGTTAAAATCATCTGGTATTTTGCACAGAAAATATTATAATTTGCACTAATCGCTATTATCAGAGTGACAACGAAAAAACATAACTCTATAATTATTTCGTTTAGAATTATATGATTAACTAAGCAGTGCTTATTTGATGTTAGAGAATGTGAGTCCCATTTCCAAAATAACTCCAGAATATAAATCACACAGAAAGAAAAAGGAAGAAAGAAAGAAAAGAAATATCAAAATCAATCACCACTCCTTACAAGGGGAGAAATATTTACATTAAGGTTGTTCCACCTAAAATCTCTGACTTATGTTTCCAATGGTAAAACTTATTTACATATTTTCTTCGCAATTAATGTATTCCCAAGGATGAAAATTTGCACATCGATAAAACTAACTTTAAGTTATAGCATGGGATGCTTAATACTTGCTAAAACATAACCATAATTATATTAAAAATGAATCATTTTTCTTTGAGTGATGTTCAGAACTTTTAATAGATGGCACGACCTGCACATTTATGACGTCAGTAGACAAACAAATGTTGAAATGCTTAATTATGGTTATGTTTTAGCAAGTATTAAGTATCCCATGCTATAACGTAAAGTTAATTTCATCGGTGTGCAGATTTTCATCCTTGGGATTACATTAATTGCGAAGAAAATATGTAAAGACGTTTTACCATTGGAAACATAAGGCAGAGATTTTAGATGGAATCACCTTAGGCTATTCTGGATGACGCGCTATGGTCTTTTAAGCAGATTGTTTTACTACGAGGCATGTTCAATAAGTAATGCCTTCGCGCAAGTCTCTCGCGCACAACTTGTTGCCTAGGTATCAGTCAGATGGCAAGCGATTCTTTGTGTCATTAGCTTCATGTCACTGCGTAATAAACCTCCGTACACCTATTTGTTCGTATTTAATTATGTTTAAAGTGAATGGTTCTATTTCATTTGTGTCGACGTGTGTCAAACAACGATCAGTTATAAACTCTTTAACTGATAAAAATGTATCTTCCAAAGAATTTCACGCTAGATTAGTGGCATTTTATGGTTCTGGAATTCTGGACATAAGCACTGTTCGTCGTTTGGTAAGAAAAGCAAAGGACAGCGGAAGAATGTTGGCCGTAAAGGATCAGCCGCAGAGTGGGAGGGCAGTAATCGCAACTTGCGATTTGAACGGGCAAAAAGTCGATGAGTTCATCAGGTAAAATCGCAAAATAATTCAGAGAACCATAGAAGGAAAGCTGAACAGTAGTTTAGGTGGTGTCCATGACATTGCTAATGTTTTTGGATACAACAAAGTGTGTACTCGTTGGGCACCGCATCACCTAACGACTATAATGAAGGAACCAAGTCTTGAAACATGCCAAAGGTTGCTCGGTCGCTGTGAAAAATATGGAAGTGATTTCCTCCAAAGCATTATGCCTGATGATGAGTGTTAGGATCACCATTATGACCCAGAAATGAAAAATCAATTGCTGGAATGCCGACACCCATCGTCTCCTCGAGCAAAAAAAAATTCAAAACTCATCCTGGTAAGTGCATGCTCACTGTATTCTGGGACTACCGAGGTTTTGTTCTTCAGGAGTACATGGTCAAAGGTTCGACTATCAACTCTGAGGGCTACGTGCAAACCTTAAAAAAGTTAAAGCAAAGAAGAAACCGCGTGAGTGGGGGAAAAATCCAATGATTGTGTAACACGACAGCGCAAAACTTCACGCCAGTGCTTTCGCTTCAGAGGCCATACAAAAATCGCGTTTGAAGATCTAGTACACCCAACCTACAGCCCAGATTTGGCGCTGTCCGACTTCTGGTTGTTTCTGCTCTCAAGAGACATCTGAAAAGAATTCAGTTCACCTGTGACGAAGATGTTCAAGCCTCTATGAGGAAATCGTTCCGAGAACAACCTGAAGATTTTTAAAGAGACGGGTTTCAAGAGACGTCTGAAAGAAGTTCAGTTCACCTGTGATGAAGATATCTAAGCCGCTACGAAGAAATGGTTCCGAGAACAACCTGAAGCTTTTTAAAGAGACGGGTTTCATGAGACATCTGAAAGGAATTCAGTTCACCTGTGATGAAGATATCTAAGCCGCTACGAATCAATGGTTCCTAGAACAACCTGAAGATTTTTAAAGAGACGGGTTTCTAGAGACATCTCAAAGGAATTCAGTTCACCTATGACGAAGACGTTGAAGCCGCTACGAAGAAATGATTCCGAGAACAACCTGAAGAATTTTAAAGAGACGGGTTTCAAGAGACGTCTGAAAAGAATTCCGTTCACCTGTGATGAAGATATCTAAGCCGCTACGAAGAAATGGTTCCTAGAACAACCTGAAGATTTTTAAAGAGACGGGTTTCAAGAGACATTTTAAAGGAATTCAGTTCACCTATGACGAAGACGTTGAAGCAGCTACGAAGAAATGGTTCCGAGAACAACCTGAAGATTTTTACAGAGACGGGTTTAAAAAACTTGTTAAACGTTGGCGTATCTGTATCGAGCGTGAGGGGACTATGTAGAAAAATAAAATATGTGAATTAAAGTAGAACTTCTGACCTTTTTTCTTGTTTTGTATCAGTTTGATACCTTGCCAATGGGCTTGAATATAAATACGGAGCATTACTTCTTGAACACCCTTTGTACAAGTGCCGCAGTGACTTCAGGTGAGTCACAGAACTTCTGCAAAGATTGATAGGTGTGGGTGTTGATGTGTGCGTTTTGCAGACAGAGAAGGTAAACACGAAAAGCAGATGATCTTAGTCGAATGGAAAGTAATTCGGTTTGAGTTTTGAAGATCCTCAATTGTAGTTTAATGATTTAAACACATCCGAGAAGTAGGTCAGATGGAAAGAAAGAGATTTTACAGAGTATACTTTCCTTGCAAAGACTTTTTTTTTACTTATTAGAATTTTACTAATGTCATCGGTATCCCATCTGCTCCAGCTTTTCTTCAAATGAAAAGTTTATTCTACGAGTCAAGGTAAAAGAAGAGAAAAAAACATTTAATGATGCACTTTCAAAGAAACTGGAGGGAAAGGAAAAGGAAATGATCTAAAAATCGTCTGTCACGGGCACTTGACAAATACGTTTTGGTGCAGAGTTGATCGCTTTGATCACTGGGTAGCAATGGTGCCAAGAATTGAAATCCTAGCTTGAAAAGAAAAAAATACTTTGATTTCATTCGATAGGACGGTCCTAGAAATATCTTTCGGAAGTAAACCATTTGGAAACGCTTAAATTTAGGCAAGACACAAGCGGAAGTTTTGTCAACGGGGGAGGCAGATTTATTTCGCACATTCACAGGAAATTTATGAGATACTGCTTTAAAGCATAGAGAACTCAGACAAATTGTACTCGTATTATTCAAAGTTTATGTTACGGAGTATTTGAGAGCAGAAACTATTTACAGCTGTATTTTTCTTTCACATTTAGAGTAGGCTGTTTCTAGAGTTAAAGGAATTCAGTCAAATCCTGATCTAACGTTTCCCACATTTAACAATTTCTCGCACTTAATGCTGAATTTTGAAATCTCATTTTTTTCTTCATACATGATATTAAAAAAACCAGGTCTTTTGTTTTGATGTCAACGTTTTTCCGCATCTAACGTTCCTACTAGTTAGCTCCAGAGCTTTTTCCTAGCCCGAATTTCGCGTGTGTTTTTTTGCACTTTAGACCAGAATGTAAACTATCAAGCCCACTGTGCATCATTTCCCACAACAGCTTGTGCAAATAAATCGAAAACATCAGATTATGTACAATATGTCTTAAACGAAAAGTGTCCTTGTATATGGGTCGTACAAATGAAACATAGACTCGGGTAGATGGGTGGAGCTGCAGTGCCCGCCGAAGCGATGGTGGCACTGTTGTAACCGCACATAAAAGAGGAATTCAGCGTACGAAGCACTTGGTTGGTGCGACACCTTGGGTGTCAGTACATAATATCACAGGAAAGCAAACGACTTATTTCACGTATACCTCCAAGCGGCCTCAGGGAGCCGTGGTCCAATTTTTGACAACAGAGAAAAGCAAATAGGCAGAAATTTTACGACGTATGCAGGTGGTTTACGGGAATGCGTGTCTTGCACGCAGTACGTCTTGAAATGGTGCAAAGAATTTCAGCACGTAAGAGCACAATCAATCTACCAAGACCTGGCCAAACACACGCATCACACCGGATACAATCGTAGCAGTGGACGAACTGGTGAAAGTTAACCGCAGAATAAGAGCTACTGAGTTAGCAGCTGCACTAGGCGTCAGCATGGGTTCCATAGGCACTATCCTCCATCAAGACTGAGGTGTCCGAAAGAGTTTGCACAGTGGGTGCCAAAGCACCTGATAAAGGATCCAGAAACTTATCGATTTTTTTATTGAAGGTTTAACGACCACTATGAGCAACTCAGTAGGCTATAAGCAGTCGCCCGTCCCTAATTTAGGACCAATGCTTCCAGGGATGGGAGGGAGAACCATGGCCGTAAGACAAACACAACATCCATGCCTCACTGGAATTCGAACCCGGACCTTTCTCGGACGAATGGTCAGAAGCCAGCGCTCAAACCACTGTGACACCGGGCCGGCGAAACTTATCGATTGATGGGACACCTGCCAAAATGTTAGAGATGCCATTTCTAACGCTATCAGCACCTATGTGTTATGTATACACTGAGAAAAACGTTTTGTTAATTCAACAAAAAAATTGTTGAATCAACCAAAAAATTGTGTCGATATACAGTCAACAAAAATGTTTGTTGAATTTACAAAAGTATTTTGCTGAAAATTATTGTTGATTCTACAAAATTTATTGTTATCATGACAAAACGTTTTGTTCATTTAAGGCTGTCTTTGAATAAGTGAAACGGAAATTCTGTCCTATATCTGTAATGCAAATTCTTTTGTACACATTTTCTTGAAAACTATTACTTTGTAGAGTTTGAAATTTTGAGCACAAATAAAAACGACCCATAGCTAATACGTGTGGCAGCTATTTTTCCGAAAAATTTGTTAGGATTTTTTAAAAATTCAATTTATCTGACTCGAAAGTATTCCAAATTGGCGCTAGATGGCGCCAGAAGTTATCTTGGCAGTGTTTCTGTGTGGAAGAAACGAAATCTCTCATTTCTGTCTGATTATTTTATTTATCTAGGCCAAATAGAAATCAAAGAATGGGCACTTAAGTGAGATTGGAATCTTGTCTTCTATAGGTCATCTTAAATTCTATTGTACGTTCATTTTTTGAAAAGAAAATGTGTACATTACCAGAAAACACTTCAATTTGAGACAGAAACAACGCTTACCTACTAAGCTCCACCCCCAAACAATGTCATTGGTTAAAACGTAACAGCGCTTAATTTGTCTTTTCATTGTGAAGCCAACGAGAGGCCGCTTCCATTCTGAATATGGCTAGGTCTTCTAGTCATTCGCTAACGCCAACTTCTGGAACAATCCCTCAAGACGTAAAAGCCACGCCCAAGGAGTGATATTTTGCGCCATCTATCGCAGAAGATGAAGCTCAACACTCATTCAAAGACAGCCTTAACAAAATGCCTAGGTCGATTTTTTGGGAATTTGTTTGATCCAACAATATGTATTGTAATCGTGATAAAACGTTTTATTGCTGCTACCAAACATATTGCTATCGTGACACAGTAATTTCTTGCTCCAACAAAATTTAGAGTTATGTAGCTGGGCCACTTTGTCTCTAAACTTTTTTCCCGATGGCAACACTTTGCCGGTGCAGTAATTTTAGGCGGTGCCTTTCGACCGTGGGCGTCCGCCATTTCTTCTTTTCCCCGCCGTATCTATTTTCTAGTGGTGCTTAAATGAATTTGAACGGTGTTACGTCACGAGAAAATTGTTTCAGAGCCAGCAAAAATTCTCACACCAAGCCGATTCGAACCTGTGACCTTCAGTTTAGGAAGTAGGCGTGCGAACCATGCGGCTACACCGGTTCTTACAAGTAAGTTCTTATCTGCGAATTCAGCATTTGAAGATCGGTTTATTATCTTCTGGAATGTTCACGGACGATTAATACTTGACATAACGTTGTATTTACACTATTTTGGTGCGTATGTAACATGTTTCCTCAGCTTTTTGATGAAACAAATTATTGACATTTTTGGTTAGACAAAAAAAAAATAAATCGTAATATTTTTCTTAACGTTCTATATGCTCCAAGGTACTATCACCATGAAATCTTTGGTTGTCGCGCGATTTTTTTTATTGGAGGTTTAACGACCACTGTGAGCAACTCAATGGGCTATAAGCAGTCTCCCGTCCCTAATTTAGGGTCACTGGTTCCAGGGAAGGGAGAGAGCCAGTGCCGTAAAACAAACACAACATCCATGCCTGACAGGGATTCGAACACGGACCCCTTTCGGACGAATGATCAGAGGCCATCCACTTAGACCACTGCGCCACCGGGGCGGCCGCGAATTTTGAAACACCCTGTATATATAACCTATAAATGAAATCATGTCAAGGCCTATGCATAAATTACAACTTTTATCATTACCTCACGTGCAAATTTTTATTTGATATAACCGGATGTTCGCAAATAAAAATTCGCAGTCATTCATAATTCAAAACGAAATCTTAAACGCAAAAGGAGATTCTTCTGGTCAGTGGTAGTCTGGTAGTGCCCGTATGGAGTAGCTAGTAATCACGTGCGCTTTGGCGTAAGGTCGATCCCACCTCCATGTAGTTAAATTAACAAAATATAGCCAACGAAATAGTTGTTAGACGAAATATAGTTGAATTAACAAAATATAGCCATCGGAATCGGTTGAAGCAATTCCAAGAAAGCAATTCCGATGGAGTTTGGCTAAAGCAACAAAATAAATCGACAAAACAGCTCAACAAAACTATTTTGTTTTTTCAAACAAACTTTTTTTTCAGTGTATACAGTATTTATCTATGTACATATTCTTATGCTGTAATAAAGTACAGTTAACTCCAACAGGTCTATTTGGACGATTCTTACAGTTGTAAAACTATAAGGGTTGGTCAGCGTATAAATAAAATGTTTCGAGGTTCACTTATCGACTTAAACTACTTGCTCAAACCTCACGTTTTAGTTTAGCTCGTTGCTCGTAGAAGCAGCAGCTGTAATATTTCAAGCTTAACTACACTGTTGAATATCATTTGATAAAAATTGATTCAGACTAAAAGAATCAACAGATTACTTACAATTGCAATGATCCCGTTTTTATTCAGTAGAATGTGAAGTCAATGATGAACAACGTTGAATGTAATTCACGTTACAACTACAAAATGGTGATACCAACAAGCACTTCAATTACTAACTAGTTCATTCGACAAGACACAACTATCCAGACGTTAGCCCGCTCTTGCTTAGCGAATCGGGATCAACATATATCTACTCGTAACTTTTCACTATGGTTAACAATAAATTATCACGTAAGTCTGCTATTATTACAATCTGCAAATCGTACTTCTATCGCTCGCTCTTAGCTCGTTCTTGCTCTCTCACTCTCTGATCACCCTCCCTTATCTTTAAAACTAAACTTACACACAGTTTTATTTATCTTTGACTCACTGTCAGTTATGTTTCAATACCGTCACTCTCTCGCAAATCAAAGTGCTTTTTTAGAACCAGACTCAAAACACAAAGAGTGTTTTAGGTTTTGTGTATGAAAGGAGCGTTGGCACACCTGTCAGACACCAATTGGCAACAATTATGCGCGATTAACTGACGAAATTTGAAAGGGTCATGGTGTTTGGGTGCCGATTGTGTAAGCAATCAGTGCGCAGCCTTAACGTTCTTCTGGGATCCTCAAAACCAGCTGTCGCCGATATTCTTCATTCATGGAGAGCAGATGGCGCCATTTGTGATGTCGTACAGAGGTGACACACATGTCACGATGGCAAGCAGCAGTGATAAGCCTTAGCCGACGTAGATTTATTGGGAAAACATTCAACTCCGGAGCCGAAGGATGTGGGGTTCGAGTCTTGACATCGAAAAATTTTGGTTTCACGTTGGCGCCCGAACGTAAAGATGGATCTACTGACCGTTAGGTTCCTCGAAAAATGTGGGATGTTCCTTCCACACATTAGTTATCTAGAATTAATGAGAATTCCATTCTTCACTTCGAAGGAATGTGTGGTGCTTCTTCCACACACCGTCTGGAATTAGTGAGAATTCCTTCTACTACACAGAGTTACTTCAAGCAAGGTTTGCAACGGACCAGAGCGATTTCGTGCCCACGATTTTCTCAAGGGTGCGGGTATACATGTGACATACTACAGAGGTGACGCACATGTCAAGACGGCAAGTAGTAGTGATAAGCCCTTGCCGGCGTAGCTCAATTGGGAAAGCATCGGCTTCGGAGCAGAATCATGTGAGTTCAGGTCCACAACTGCCAAATTTGGGCTTCACACACTACAGCGAATTCACGCTGTGGGAAGCCCCACAAACTGAGCAATCGTGTCTAACGAAGCTTACTGCCGAATGTGAAGAAGGCACGCACGTCTTCTGCCACAGACTTGGCCGGCAAATAGCACAATTCACTGGAAAAGCTGCTGGCTCCAGGACAGCCCGTAGAAAACTTCAGGCCACGGTTAGCATGCTATTTTAACCGCGTGTAAGCCTTACATCGCTACACGTAATGTCAGACAATAACTGCAGTGGTGCCTTACTCGCTTTTCGTGGACAACAGAATAGTGGAAGAGTGTTGTATGGCGTGACGAATCATACCACTAATTTTTTTTTCGTCCGGATAGCCAGATTTATGTGTGGCGTTTGCCCGGGTGACGATGTCCAGCGGACTGCTCCCCCCCCCCATTGTCAAGTTTGGAGGAGGATCTGTGATGATGTTGAGACTACTTCTTCTAGGAAGGACTCGGTCCTCCGGTTGTAATATCCGCTAGCCTAAAGACCGCCAGATTCGTGGACATTCTAAAGAAGTCAGAAATACCTACGTTGTGGCATTACTCCGATAAAAACCCTTGTTTGTTTAAGCAAGATCGAGTGCCGTGACGTACTACAAGGTCTGTCCAGATCTGATCTGAGGAATAGGACGTCCAAGTGTCTGTATTGGCTGGCTCAAAGTCCTAATCTAAATTCAATAGAACATATGTGAGACGAGATGGTCCACCGAATCTGATCCATGCGCTAGCAAGACAGTTCTCTACGGTAGCACCGGCAGAATCTTTGCAGGAGGAATGGAGAAAAATTCCGGTATAGACCTACCGGGATTTTGTGGGAAGCATCCCTTGTGACGTACTCCAGAGGGGATGCACATGCCAAGACAGCAAGTAACAGTGATACACACCAGCCAGAGTAGCTTAACTGGGAAAATATTCGGCTCCAGAACAGAAGAATGTGGTTTCGAGCCCCGCCACCGGCAAATTTGGGTGTCACATTGTCGCCCGAACGGTAAAAACAGATCTACTAGTCGTTTGATTCTTCGAAAAATGTGTGATGTTCCCGTCCATACGCCGTCTGGAATTAGTGAGAATTCCTTCTTCTACAGAGAGTTACTTCAAGCGCGGTTTGCGGCGGACTTACCTGTGAATTCGTGTTCCCAACTACCTCAAGGGTGGGATATGTGTGACGTACTGCAGAGGTGACGCACATATCAAGAAGTTAAGTAGCAGGGATAAGCCGTAGCCAGCGTAGCTTAACTGGAGAAGCATTCGGCTCCGGAGAAGGATGCTAGGTTCGAGTTCAGCCATCAGCAGATTTGTTTTTTTCACATACAGTCAACTCTCGTTTTCAGAAAGTTCAAGTGGATTGAAAATCAGTTTATTATAACCGAATTTGGATTAAAATGGTTAAAACTTTGAAATTAAAGCAGATACATAACGTACGGTATATATATTTTATGAATAAGCAAATATACATCAATACAAACCTTTTATTTAAAAAAATCTGTTATAGAAGTCTGCTTTTTTTGCATTTGCCATTACAATCGTCTCACATTTTTGGTGTCCAATTAAGCATTGCTATTTCTCTGCTTCATGAGCACATGGAATACTACTCACATAGTTTTTCACCATCTCAATCGTATCCATGGCTTCCACCCACGTCGGTAGCTGCGGCTCAGAAAAGTTGTCATCTTCTTCTTCACTGCTGCTTCCAGTTTCTTCAACAGGATTCACTTGGGCCAAAATTTTGGCATCTATCAGCTCAGGTGATGTTTGCACACCGTTATCTGCGATGATTAAGTCCTCAAAAGAAACACCTTCCACATCCAATTGAACGCACTCATCAAGGGGACCTTCATCCTCAAAGTCTTGTTCCAGTTCAGTATTTTCTTGATTATAAAATCCAGCTTTCCAAAAGTAATTCTTAATTACTGTAGAGTCCATTGAATTCCAATCGGTGTGTGCAAATTCATTGGCAATTTTCACATCAATTTTTGGTCGATCCAATCTTTGGCGCGCAATGTTAAGCGTTCATAACAGTCACATCGCTAGTTCGCTCGCTTATGCAAACAGGAAGAAATAGAACTCAAAAACAGCGCAAAATGAAAAAATGAGAACAGATAATACATACGTACTGTATGTAGCAATGTACCGATCTTCATCTATGAACGCGCAGGTGATGACCTAGAATTCTTGGAAGGAGTAAGTCAGAACTGGATTTATCCCTTCCAAAAAAACCTTTATCATGCTTTATGGGGAGGGACGAAGGGCAAAAAGAACGACGTGCATTATGTGTTGGAAGTCACTTCGAAAATGGCCCTGAAATTCCATGGGAGATAAAGAAAAGAAACATTGCAATACAGGTCGAAACAAATGGTATTCTAGAAAAAAATTAGTTGGAACTTTCTGATAATCGAAATTTGACTTTTTTTATTTCTTTTTTATTTTGCTTTCTTATAAACATGAAACGTTCCTATAGTTTAACATTGGGCCAACCAAAGTTATAAATTTCTTTCTTAGAACCGTAAATTTCTTATATCCGAGTTTCTCATAACGGTAGTGTAGTGTGGAAAAAATATTCTTCTCATAATACGTGGAAATTACGTCATGATAATTAACACAGTAATCAGACATCTCTGAACTGACTGTATTTACTGTTCTCATGTAATATCAGTCACATCAGAAAACCTGAAAATTTCATCGCCCTGGAGCTGGAATCGAACCCGCATCTCCCGATTACCGTTCGAGCATGCTAACCGTTACACCACCCAGAATGACAAAGTCACAAGTATCTGATTATCACGACGTATTTTCCAAGTATTATGAGAAGAATATTTCTTCCACACTATATACCTGAACGACTGGAGATATGCTTAACAACGCTAGATGGCAGCAGAGTTTGCTTCGATTAAGAATGCGGTCGGAGAATATTCCAATGCTCTTAACACCGAGATAGTTCTGTCTTTGTTGTCCTGGTGGTGTAACGGTTAGCATGCTCGAACGGTAATCGGGAGATGCGGGTTCGATTCCCACTTCAGGGCGACGAAATTTTCAAGTTTTCTGATGTAATCGATATTACGTGAGAACAGTAAATACAGTCATTTCAGAGATGTCTGATTGCTGTGTTAATTATCATTGGTTTTTCACAGCCCAAGGGAACGCTGTATAGGCATAACGGCTAAAGATAGGCCTGCTATGCACCGCTAGTAAATGCTATTTGTTTCGATACCTAAGTGCCTGTATACTATTGACTACATACTTCATTTGTAACCATTGTTATCATTAGTCATGAGGATAGTTTCTATCATACACATTCTTCAATTACTTCCTGCTAGTTTTTCAGCTGGCTCTGCGCCTTAAGGAAAAAGACTGTCCTTGTTTAGTTTTTTGAACGGATAATTCTACCTGAAATAATACTGACAATTTGCCTTTCTAAAAACCTCTTGTCCAGCGCCTTTAGTTAAACATCCAGCTACACATAGTTCTAGAATAAGTCTTTAAAGATCTTAATTGGGAGGATAAAGATATAAAAACACATAACAAAAGAATAACGTGCCGACGACGATATTGAAATCATTTTAAAAGACAAGATACGTATGTGAAATGCAAAACGAACAGGGAATACGTAGGTCTGAAAATCAACGAAGAAAAATCAAAGGTGATGGACAAGAGATACACAAAGAGCAATTACTCCGAATTAAAAGACAATAAAAGTTAGTTCCTTTACTTGGGAAAAATAACTGAAACCAAGGGAAAATTCGAACAATTTATAGAATAGGAAGGCCGCAATCATAGATTGCTTGTGGAAAATTAAGTAATACTTGTAAAAATCCTCTCAATACCTTTCACTATCGTTCTCGCCCTTTGGAATTATTTTCTATAATTAATATATAGCTTGTGCGGTTAATGCCCACCAGATGGAGACGTCTCAGTTGCTGAGCCCATCGTACGGATATGTGATGTCAGAAGCTGACAGATAAACACACATAGCGCCGTTGATTGTTGGCTATTGTATAGTAAGGCAAACGCACTCGGCTAGATATCAAGCGATCTGGGGGTATGATACCAGCAGTGGCCGGATAACAATTTTTCGGTTGCTGTACGTTGATAAACGTGGAAAGAGCGATGTCTTTGTTTATATATTTAAGTAATACTTGTATGCTCAGGAAATAATATTGCTATTTCTTTCGGAAAGGAGACCCTCAGTAAAACTTTTAGTCTTAACATTTGCTTAAGAGACATGAATACCGGTGGTAATGGATATTGAACCTTCTCATCAATGCAAAGCAATCGAAAAAATAATAATAAAAGCGGCACAACGGAAATGGAAAAAATAGATGTTATGCACAATTTTGAGAAATAGCAAAAGAAAATATCTAGAAAAAATAAGACTACAGCAGAAGATCCCTAATGTACGTCAAAGCAACGAAATGGGAAAGGGTGGGTCACCTAAAAGATGATAGGAGGTGATCTAGCAGAGGACCATGTGATCTCTGAACTGGTACACTCTAACTAAAAGATGAATACTCAGGCATGATGGATGAATGACACAAAAAGAATCTTGACGCGAGTATGGGGACTACAAAACAATTATATAGATGCTGTAGAGTGTGACGTACATTTTAATTTACACTCACGGTCAATGAAATTTGCGCACCAAGAAGGAAGCATCGGATTGAACTGAAATTTTATGGACGTAATAATACAGATGAACGATACACCTGATGGCAAAAACAGAGCAGCCGGACAATTACAGAGGGATTTGTGGCATGCAGTCCGGTCATCTTAAATAGCGCGTCGCACCGCCTCATGCGGCGATACATGCTGCAATACGGTCTGGCATGGAGACGAACAGACGCCTGATGTTGTTCTTCGGCAAACTGGTCGACACGTGTTGGACGGTGTGCTCTAAATCCCTGATAGTGCGGCACGGCGGCAGCCGGCATTTCAACTGGTCCCACACATGCTCGATGACATCCTAATATTTTATTTCGTGCCTCAATCCTAATATTTATTTCGTGAATCATTTGCATGCTCGATAGGGGACCTGTCCAGAGAGCTGGCAGGCCATCGAAGTGGTTTAACATGACGTAGGGCGTAGGCAGTCCTGGGCAACCCGAGCCGTGAGCGGGCGTGCATTATCCTGCCGGTATAGTGCATCTGGAATTCCGGCCAGGAATGGGAGCACATGGATCTCATCCAAATACCGCTGGCCCGTCAATGATCCACGTACCAGTAATAGAGCTGATCGGCTATCGTAGGCAATAGCTCTACAGACCACAATGACTGCAGCGGGGGAGGCTTGGCGCTCGATAGCAAGATTAGGATTGTGCAGTTGACCCGGTGATCTCCACACCCGGATACAATGCTCATCTGTTCCCAAAAAGAAGCGGCACTCATCGCTAAACACCACACGTCGCCAGTCTGTGGCGTTCCACGTCGCTCTGGCCTGGCACCACTACACACAGAGCCGGCAATGTTCCGGTGTTAATGGCAGCACACGTAAGGGGGTGCTCGGATCACAGATTCGTTTCCGCGAGGTGTCGGGAAATGGTTCGTGGGCAAACAGGAGCAGCTACATCTGCCTGTATAGTGGACCGTGTCCCCGTGTGATCCGTTCGTGCCTGGCTCACAATCCGTCGATCCTCTTTAGCGGTGGTCCTCTTGGTCCGTCCGGAGTCACTCCGCCGTGTGGCAGGGCCGTCACGTGTCCGCTGCTCCCAACACAGTCGGACGGCATGGTCAGAACGATCCACGTGGCGGGCTATACGGCGCGCCGCATATCCTGCGGTTTTCAGCCCGATGAACAGGCCTCTGTCAAAGTCCGTAAGTTACGTAAATCGACGTCTCTGGCGTCTACCCGGTATTATTTTCGCTCTGTACTCTTGCTTGCTTCGGCCGGTGCTTTTAGCTTTCGTGGGGCATCGACCACACGCTGGTTTATAAGGCTGCCGTTTCGTGCTTGTAGCGCCACTACAAGGTGTGCGATCATGCGCACTCGCACCAAACGTGAATCATTTGCATACCAGCACGCACTCAAGCTATTTGCAAAGTTTCGCGTTTGTTGCATGTTTTCTTTTAGGTGCGCAAATTTCATTGTACGTGATGAGTGTAACTTTCATTTTTAGTTTCTTTCCCTATGTAAATTTTGTGTTTGTTGTTTAAGCGCTTTAACCTTAACATTATATTTTCTCACTTACTGAATGTTATGTGGCAACAGTTTTGAGGTGAAATTTGAGGGACATGTGTATGTTTTGGCAAGATAAGAACGATGTATATAATGTGTATACAGTGTATAGAGCGAGCAATGTTAAACGTGGGTAGATTAGTGCAGACTATATTTGATGAAATTGCATAAAACTTATATGCACTTTGAACCTTACTTTACAGAGGTTCAGGTAGCTAAAACTACTGAAATGCTTTGTAGCGTAGTTGTGTTGTGCATAGAAGGCCAAATAAAGACGATTTATGAGAGTACTTGAAGACTTTTTCTCTTCTAGCAGCTAGAGAGACTAATATCGCTCATTGAATAATTAAGAATTTTGTGCTAGTTATCCGTAGCATAATGCTAAAATGCTGCAGTCGTACAAAAACCACTGATACTGCGACCAGTAATGTTATACGTGAATACATTAATTTAACAAGAAAGACGACACCGAATTGTCGGGTGTAATGAACACGTCTTTTGAATCCGTTCTGACGCAAATTAAATTTATCAAAGCTATTCAAAGTCAATGGATTGGTATGGAAAACAATAGTATCTGACGGAAGGAAGAAGTTTTTCAATCGGGTTTTTAATCCCGCAGATATTGTTGTAAATGGAATCGTGATCTTATGCCTTTTGGTTGCAGACTTGTGCGTTAAGAAAAACTTGAATTTATATGAGAAACATTTCGCAGCGGAAACGCTCTCCAACAAAGAAATAATTTTTCAAATCGGATACTTAGAAACAGAGATATCGATAAATATAAGATATGCATCTACGCCCCCTGGGGAGAAAACCATGCATTATTTTATAAAGCTCAAAAGTTTTTTCGATGTAATCGGTATTTTTTCAGTTGATCTTTCAGAAGCTCAGATTTTGCTGCAAATGCATCAGAAGCGGAAATTGAGACTTAGGCCTCCTGGTGGCCAAACTACTTTTTACCAAAATCAGAAATTATATGCAAAGGATTTCCCATCATGATGTGTATCCGGTCAGAAAGAATTTTTCAAATCGGAGTTTTAGACGCAGAGATATCGAGGGAAACGCCATTTACCTTTACGCCCCCTAGCGGAAAGTCTACAAATAACTTGAAAATTTTGAAATTACATGAAAAACATGTCACACCGGAAATACAATAAGGAAATATACAATAACGAAATACTTTTTCAAATCGGTCCATTAGAAGCAGAGACATTGACAAAAATAAGATATATATATCTACGCACTCTGGCGGAGATACCATGAAATATTTTAAGAAGAAAATATTCCTAAAAGGTTTATCGACGTGAGTGGTATTGGTCCACGAAAGAAGTTTTTCAATCGAGATTTTAGAAACTCAGATTTTATGGCAAATACACCAGAAGCAAAATTCAACGCTTACGCCCCCTGGTGGCCAAAGTATTCTTTACCAAAAACTATAAATTATAAGCAAAAGATTTTACATCAGGAGCTGCATTCGCTGAATTTTTTTTTTTTTTCATATCGGAGTTTGAGAAGAAGAGATATCGGGGAAAACGTAATTTACTTTTACGCCCCTAGCGGAAAATCTATGCGTAACTTGAAAAAGTAACTATACCTAAAATACTCTTCGGCATAAAAGGAATCGAAAGATAAAATATTTTTTCAATCTGATGTTTATAAGCAAATATATGGAATAAAATGTATTTTGAATTTGACATCGTCTGAATTTACGCCCTCTAGCGGCGAAATTGTACATCGTAAAAAAAACGCGAAATGAAGGATCATCATTCGCATATTTCAAGCTTCCCAATGCAAAACGAATTTTTCAAATCGGACTAATAGTTGCAGAGATGTGGTGTCTACAGACGGACGGACAAACCGATAACATAAGCACGATCTTTTTTTGCAAAAGACGTGCTAAAAAAACATTACAAGAGAAGTAAGGTCTATTTCCAGCTGCGAACTTAACCAAGCTGAAAAGAGATCAGACAGTGGCGATTTTAGGACGCGTCCTATTAAAGAAATAATCTTCGGCATAAAAGAAATCGAAAGATAAAAGTGTTTTGGTAAATTTTTATTTAGTATTTTGTAAAAGAAAACAGTTTTCTATAAGCCAGATATCCTGCACTCATCTAGTGTTGCTTACCAAAGAGCAGAACAAGAATAAAAGAAATTTATTCTTCAAGGATACAGAGAGAGCGGTGGTAGTAAAATACCCAAGGACATGTAGGAAAGTGATATATGTACAAGTAATCGTATATGCATTGTGTTTAGCAGAATCTCGGTTAATAAATCAAGTATAAGGATGTCTAAACGGTTGGGTATTGAAAACAATAGGTAAAGCCATTGGATTTAATAACCAAGAACGGGAAATGAACATAGTGTTGTATTTCGTATAAAAGAAAATTACTTCAGCTCGTGATAATGCTATGAATGTATCTACCAAATGGCCAACATTGATTTTCTGCTTTTAAGCAAAAAATAATTAACAAAAAATAAATAAATAAATAAATAAATAAAAAGTGCAAACAGCGCTATTTAAATAAGGAGGCGTTGACTGTACGTCAAATTGCTGCGTCATTTGAGATGATACATTTCACAGGACCACCAAACTAGAGAATAGAATAAAACCGTTGTCCTTGCCGGAGGGAAAGGAATGTAAATAACTGCGCGAGGTATGTTTAAAAAGACAGCGTAACTGATGCGAGTATGACTTACAACATTGAAAAAAGAATAATGGGCTTAAGAAAAAAAAAAAAAAAAAAAAAAAAAAGAGCTAACACAAACTACTGATCTTCCGATAAACGCCAGGGCGGAGAGCTTAAAGATTCAGCAATACTTCGTTTTGTAAAGCAGCTGTGTTTGTTTTACAAACGACGCAGTAATTTTTTATGGCTATGTTTTGAGAAAATTAATAAATGGAAAATGGTATCCCTGGTAATGCATCCTAAACAATATATTTATACTAGTGTATAGCCCGTCCTAGGACTGTTGTTTTTAAGCTTTAAATAAATATTAATATATAGGGGATGTTGTCCGTCCTATGACGGAGTAAAATTTTTAATTGAAGCAGATTGAAAACAAATCAAATAAATGTCGGATTTCTGTAAGGAAAAGTAGTAAAAACTTATATAGTAAAAACTCATTCATGTTGGAACTAAAATTTATATGCTATTTATTTCCGTTTTTCAAAAGACCTCGCGATGAATAACATTCTGTGTAAAATATTTGTTGTTTAACAATTATAGGTTAGAACGTTTAGATAGATCGATATTTTGCAAAATGTGTAATATAATCAGCAATAAACTCAGGAATTTAATTAAAAAATAATTAAAGCGTACAAACTAATATTCGAGTTGTGCTAATTTAAATTAATATACAAACGCAACTTGTCGTGATATTAAGAATTCAACTCGAATTTTGTAGATCGGAAAAATAGAACTCGAGTCACTGATAATCCAATGTTTTTAAATTAGCACGCGATCACCTTGACATCTAAAAGTGATCGTGTGTTATTTATATAGCAAGCAATCACTTTGACATCTTGAAAGCACACACGATGGGGCAACAATGCAGACGCTGTTGAGACGTCAAGCTTTCCAGACAGAGAGAAAGATCTGTGTGTATATATATATAATATTTATATACTCGCATTTTATGCGTGTCATTTCTGTATTTTAACAATCGAGCTTGAGATTAAAGAATTCGATTTATTTCCCCCAGAAAGCAATTATTTTTTCTGACGTTGTTAGGCTTCTGATCATTCGTCCGAGATGGGTCCTGGTTCGAATCACGACGAGGTACGGATGTTGTCTTTGTCTTACAGCACTGGCTCTCTTCCTTCCCTGGAACCAGTGGCCCAAAATTAGGGACGGGTGACTGCTTATACCACCGGCACAGCGCAGTTGGTTAAGTCGCTGTGCACTGCGTGGAAGGCAAATGTTTCAGTCGGGTGTTCGAATCGCGGTCCTGCCGGCTATCTAGTCTGCGGTTTTTCCGGGGTTTTCTGCACACTCCCTGTGTTTGGGGACACGAATTCGGCCCCGGACGCACTTTGCTCCTTGTCCTGATACTCAGCAAATGAGTGGCGATCCGGTTTCGTTAACTCGCCAACATCCTCAGAGGTGGAAACACTTTGAGGAACTCAACCCGCCCTAAGCGGAAGAGGGAGACGGACGGATAAACACACACAGAATAGTATAACATATACTGCGTTTGCTAGAGGGGGTCAGTGAGTGTGTTTCTGTGATGAAGAAGCGCATCACAAATTTTAGCACAACAATACATTTTTACCAGAGTTAAAGATCCACGATTGCTTCCTGCGGAGTAGGAAACCATATTTGTTTAATCATGTATTGTGGTCTCAAAACGTACTAATCCGCAAAGTAGGTATCTTCAGCAAACTATTCTTTCATTGGATCTGACACATATTTCGCTATTTTTAGGGTTTGCATATATATATATATATATATGTCCTAATGTATCGTATTTGTATTTAGTAAGTTACTGCACTGCATTTACGCAGCAGAATATTGTTACGTGTTTTCCAATGGGAAATTTTCGCTGTACTTTTAGGAACACTTTAAGAAATAATTTAACTAACGGTCTACAACTTAAAGAATTAATAGAAGATATGAGGAAGGGAATTAATGGAAGATACAAGGAAGGGGTCGAAGACAGGAAGAAGAGAATTAATAGACGATATGAGGAAGGGAATTAATGGAAGATACGAGGAAGAGAATTAATGGAAGATAAGGGGGAAGAGAAGTAATAGAAGATTCGAGCAAGGAAATTAATAGAAGATATGAGGCAGAGAAAGAATTAATAGAAGATACGAGGAAGAGAATTAATGGAAGATAAGGGGTAAGAGAAGTAATAGAAGATTCGAGCAACGAAATTAATAGAAGATATGAGGAAGATAACTAATAGAAGATACGGGGAAGGGAATTAATGGAAGATACAAGGAAGGTAATTAATCGAAGATACGAAGAAGAAAATTAATAAAAGATATGAGGAAAGGAATCAATGAAAGACACGAGGAAAGGAATTAATAGACGATATGAGGAAGGGAATTAATGGAAGATACGAGGAAGAAAATTAATAGAAGATACGAGGAAGAGAATTAATGGAAGATACGAGGAAGATTTCAAACATTGCTTTATTGATAAACAGAAAGACAGGACGAACATGACAGAACACAGGCAAATACAGGAAGGACATACAGAACACATAGCGCAGTTCAGGGAGGCAACGAGAAAGTCAGCGTAAAACATGGAAGAACAGGATATGGGAAACAAAACAAGGGCTAGCGTCGATGGCGAGCGAGATGGCTGCATTCAATAATCCAGGCGTCGAGGACACAAAGGAGCAAATATTCGTCATCGAAGTCCTAGCGACAAGGCGCCGGGGGAAATTCAGGAGACATAGAAACATTCACAGGAACAGCAGGCGGAGCAGAGGCAAGCAGGGCGACGCTTTTCTTGCGTGAACGCTGAGATGGTCGCTTGCGACGTTTCTTCGGAACCGCGCCAGTAGGAGGAACACTGAGCGGTGAAGGGATCGAGAGGACAGGAGAAGGTGACTCGAAAGACGAAGCAGGAGCGGCGAGGTTAGCAGCCGGTGTACGAGGGAGAAAAGCCCCGTGTGGATGAGCAGGCACCGAGGAAGAAGTTGAAGTCGGAACACTGAGCGGCGCAGGAGACGAACACTGAGCGGGCGAAGAGGCGCCAGTTGTGGAGCTTGCAGGCACAGCAGGAGAGCCAGGGAAGAGGTCCAGAGTGTCAACAAATCGGGAAACAGAAGGCAGAGGCGAGACGGGCTCAACTGCAGAGACAGGCGACACAGACCGCTGAGCTGAGAGCAAGCCGGCGAACGAGGCAGCGGTGGAGCAGTCGTGCATACAGCAGAAGATCCAAAGGCAGGAGAGGCAGCAGTGCAGTACACGGCGACACCGGCGAGCCACAGGCAACGGAGAATAAACAGGCGCAACAATAGCGTCAGGCGAGGAGGCAGTCGGCGACGAGAGGGGAGAGCAGGCATTCAGGATGGTGGCAGGCCGGGTAGAAGAGAACAGTACCCGAACGGTAGCAGCAGAAGAGGCGGCACCAGGAGACCATTAGATACGAGAAAGAGAATTAATGGGAGATACAGGAAAGATAATTTATAGAAGGAACGAGGAAGGGAATTAATGGAAGATACGAAGAACAGAACTAATAGAAGATGCAGGGAAGGAAATTAATGGAAGATATGAGGGGGGGGTTAATAAAGGGTACGAGAAAGGGAATTAATAGAAGATCCTTTATTAATGGAAGATATGAGAGGGTAATTAATAAAATGTACGAGGAAGGGAATTAATGGAAGACACGAAGAAGAGAACTAATAGAAGATGCAGGGAAGGGAATTAATTGAAGATATGAGGGGGGGATTAATAAAGGGTACGAAGAAGGGAATTAATAGAAGATCCTTTATTAATGGAAGATATGAGGGGGAAATTAATAAAAGGTACGAGGAAGGGAATTAATGGAAGATACGAAGAAGAGAACTAATAGAAGATGCAGGGAAGGGAATTAATTGAAGATATGAGGGGGGGGGGTTAATAAAGGGTACGAAGAAGGGAATTAATAGAAGATCCTTTATTAATGGAAGATATGAGGGGGAAATTAATAAAAGGTACGAGGAAGGGAATTAATGGAAGATACGAAGAAGAGAACTAATAGAAGATTCAGGGAAGGGAATTAATGGAAGATATGAGGGGGGATTAATAAAGGGTACGAAGAAGGGAATTAATAGAAGATCCTTTATTAATGGAAGATATGAGGGGAAATTAATAAAAGGTACGAGGAAGGGAATTAATGGAAGATACGAAGAAGAGAACTAATAGAAGATGCAGGGAAGGGAATTAATGGAAGATATGAGGGGGGGGATTAATAAAGGGTACGAGGAAGGGAATTAATAGATCCTTTATTAATGGAAGATATGAGGGGGAAATTAATAAAAGGTACGAGGAAGGGAATTAATGGAAGATACGAAGAAGAGAACTAATAGAAGATGCAGGGAAGGGAATTAATGGAAGATATGAGGGGGGATTAATAAAAGGTACGAGGAAGGGAATTAATAGTAGATCCTTTTTCGGATCGAGCAGTTCAAGTGACCACACACGCACGTACAGAAATAAGAATACTACGTTGTCGAGGAATTTGTAAAGAAAACCGCGTCTGAAGGCTGCACAGAATCTCAAAAGAGATAGACTTCAGTTCTGGAACCTCTGAAACGATTTCACAAGAAAAACTCGGTCTTTCTATAGTGCGCAATGGTGAATGAAAAGCATGTGTGAACCAGAAATTAAGAAAAATCAGGTAGCGTCAAAATTAGGTAGAGTCGTCAACTTTCATCATTTATTAAAGGCGGTGAAAATTTACTGTTTTTTTCATTTTTGGAGGAGTAGCAGATAATACGATTTAGTTGCACTACTGGAATCTTGAATCGAAGCTGAAAAGTTGCAAAGAAAGCTGTGTCGTATATCTTTAATTTGACTTTCCTTTTGAGTTTCTATTTCTTATGCAGATTTTGTTTTTGCTATGTTGGATTTTCCTTCTGAACGGAAAGTTACTTCCTAAATTTCCTTGTACGTTTTGACAATGCTAACAGTGAGTCAATGTAACTAAAATGCCGTCGAGAGCATAAAGTGGGATTGAGTGGTGTAGAGATGGTTGAGAGAGCGTAGAGATTGTGGAGGGTATTGCTATTATCGTCAGATGATTTATTGATTGCTATTCTTAACTGCATGCTACGAAAGTGTGATTGCTGCTGCGTACCATTAAAATTACTTCGAGTTCCGTAATAGTGTGGCTGCTACAACTTTTGAAGAAGAAATAGGGTTGTTACGCACCTTGTTCATTTTTATGACCGTGGCCGTTGTTTTGCTTAGTTTCTGATACATATTTTAAATCATCATAATTGTCAATCATTATCAATCCACTGCTGGACGAAGGTCTCCCCAAGTTTCTTCCATAACGGTCTGTCTTGTGTCATTCTCCTCCATGTTACTCCCGCATACTTTCGAATTTCCTCCACCCATCTCCCATGTAGTCTTCTTCTGGGTCTTTTCCTATCCTTTGTAATTCAGTCTAAGATTTAGGCTGTCCATCGATGGTCTGTTCTTCTGTCAATACCCGTTGCCATTTCAGTGATTTCAATCTGATCATGATGTCTTCTACTCTTGTCATTTTTCTGATCCACGAGTTCCTCTTCTTATCTCTCCTGGTTACACCAAGTACGCATTTCTCCATACTTCTTTGAGTTGTCTGCAGTCTTTGTATGTCTCTTTTAGTTAAGGTCCGCCCCTCTGCACCATACGTAAGCACTGGAAGGATGCATTAATCAAACACTTTTCTTTTAAGAACGGCATATTGCTCTTGAAAATTATACTGTTTGTTCCAAAAGCTCTCCAGGCAAGTTTTGTACGCCGATTAATTTCTTCATCAATGTGACCCTCACTTGATATCTTCTGTCCAAGGTAAATATAGGTATTGGTTATCTCCAGCTTTTCACCATCAATCGATAAATCTTCATTTCTTGTAAAAGCATTGTACTTCACTTTTGTCTTTTGAAAGTTCATTTTTAATTCCACTTGTTTACTCTTGTCAGCGAGTTCCTGGATCATACTCTGCAGCTTTGATGGGGTAGTTGCAAAAATGACTACGTCATCAGCAAAACAAAGGTTAGTTAAATAATCTCCATTAATCTTTATCCCTTTGTTTTCCCAGTTCAGTGATCATATTTTAAATAAGTGTTTTTAATTAAAGACATAATTCGAACTTCAAATTAACTAAAACACTACAAAGCATTTCATCGCCTCGCCTGTAAATTCGCGAAAAGTACTTCCAGGAAACTGGGATTGCGGAAGTGTGACAGAGTGTCTATCCATTACGTGAGACTATTATGATTGTTTATAGTACGTATCTGTTAGCTCTACTGCGGAGAGCAGTTAACAGAAAGCATACTGTGAAACTGAATTGTAACATATTTAGAGATATACGTCAGGGATGGTATCGCCATCACGAAATTTTTAAGCCTTTAACCGGTTGGAACGATCGAACGAATGTAGTCGCTGCCTTAGAAGTGGCTTGAACGAGGCTGGAACGAGTGAACCTGGACATCAGAGATTCCCCCTTAGCTTTGTTACTCAAAGTGGTCATTTAGATGGGCGGAATCCTTTCCCATTACCTACACTGTTCAAAACAATTAGGGGTGCATGTGACTTTGGCGACATTATGCAGGGTGATCGAAAAGTTCCCGAGCTCTAATTTGAACAATTTGTATTCGCATCATAACGATACATAAAGTTTACTTACAGCTGTGATACATCTTCCATTGAATTTTGAGCAACTGATGTTGAACTAAAGGAGGTGCTGAAAATGACCTGCGTGTTGCTGGAGGCAAATATCCACGCAGTGCGGTACGTTTTTAGTAACACTTTTCAGCATAGATGGCGTGATTTCCGCTATGGCCTGAATAATGTTGTTTTCAAGGACTGCAAGTCATGCGGGTTGTTTGCATAAATACGGTCCTTTAAATACCCCACAGGAGAAAAAAACATTATTCCGAAAAGAAAACATTGTTCAATAAGCCCTTGTTGTATCGAGTAAATTTATGAAACCAACTGCAATACAGCAGGCGCTTATGCGTATCAGATGCCTTCAGTTCTTGGACAACTTTCACTTTGTATGCATGAAGCTGCAATCTTTTAGTCGCTTTCTGTACTGAGCCGTAAGAAAGTTTCACTTGCCGAGATAAACGACGAAGCAATTTTGTAGATGACTGCTGCAAACGTTTTTGAACATCATTCATCAATTCCGGCGTTAACACACTTGGCCTGCCATTTCTAGGCATATCATCAACACTTCCAGTTTTCCGAAATCGTACGAGTAAACTGTGTACCGTTAATTTACTTACTACAGTATGCTGCGGATTTTTCTTGAACTCTTCTGCACACTGTTTGTAAGACTGCGTTTGCAAATAAGCTTCAAGTAAACAAATTATCTGCTCCCTCGTCAAACCCATTCCTCTGTGCAAATGGGGACGCTAAAGTGGGCAAACTGCGTAGCACTCATGGAACCGGTTATTCATTTCTGGCACTCTGCTAGCGCAGTATTTGATCTCGACGAGTTGCTGACTCATGTTGCCACATCATTGAACCTTTGCTTACAGCATACGCAACATTTTTTTAAATTCAGGATTCGGGAACTTAACGATCATTCTGTACAAACCAATGGTGTCATTTCTTATCAAAACGTGGAAAACGCATGCCGAGTATGATGTAGACAGTCGATTCATGCATATCATTATGCAAATTAGCGTCTGTGACATCAGACTGCATAAATCACAGATTGGGATAAAACGAATGTTCTCCAGAGGTCCCTTATTTATCGTGACATTTCGTTTCTTAAAGTCTGCGGCCAGACTGATATCTCAGGAGCGTGATTTACCGTAATCACACACAGGGGTTAATAGCAGAAGCCATTGAAGTGTCAGGAAGTGTCATTTCCCGACTGTGGACACGACTCCAGGGTACGGGAAGTGTTCGAAAGAGGTAAGGTCAAGGTAGTCCACGAGCAACTACAGCAAGGGACGATCGTTTTTTATTGTTAACAGCCGATCGGAACAGGCGGTAAAATACTACTCGGCGCCAACGAGAGCTTCTCGTGACAACAAGGCACAGGTTGTCAACTAAAACCATCTGTAGTGGCCTTCGCCAATGTAGCCTTTATGCGCGTAGACCAATGGTATGCGTACCTTTAGCAGCACGAAATCGTAAGACCCGTAGAAACTGGGCGAAAGAACATCGTGGTTGGGGACACAACGAGTGGAGTCAAGGTTTCCTCCCTGATGAGTCGAGATTCAGTCTGGAGTCTGACAATCGACGAGTTCTTATCTGGGGGAACCCGGCACACGAAATAACCCAGATTTTGTGCAGGAAACATCACATTACGGCGGATATGGATTGGTGGTCTGGGCAGGCATAAGTATACGGAGACGTACAGACCTGCACGTCATCCGAAAAGGTAGTCTGATAGGCCAAAGATATGGAGAACATATTCTTAGACCTATTGTTATGCCTTATACTTCAGCCATTGGTGATACTTTCTTTTTCTTGGACGATAACGCTCGAAATCATAGATCTCAGGTAGTGGCTAACACGCTTCAAGAGGAAGGAATCGAACGTATGGAGTGACTAGTATGCTCCCTCTGACTTAAATTCAACTGAGCATGATTGGGACACACTTGGCAGACGCATTGTAGCTCGGTCGGCATCTCTGTTGACTCTTCGTGAACTAGAGACTTCCCTCATTGAGGAGTACCTCCTCGATAATCTCATCACACATGAGTGCAGTCATCTTAACCGTTCGAGGGAACCACACGTTGTATTAGAAGTCAGTTACCACCTTCAAAAAAAATTTTTTTTCTTGTTGTACAGCGTATCGCATCATGTGCATTAAATTGTAATATTGCATAAAATTTACTAAAGTGCTTTCTCTTATCCATATTACTGAATATCCTGCTATATCTTACATAAAAATAACACTTCGTTTACTTGAATCTCACGCGCCTCCGAATGTAACGCCCACCCCTCACATCCAGGTCCTGTAAAACTGTATATAACTGTAGATGTACATACTCGAATAAAAAACGGAGAAAGTGGTGGTCTAAAAATATTTACCTAATTTCAGCTACATACAGATGAATACACATGACTGTAAAAAAGTTTGACGTGCAAGCCCGATTGCTGTTTTCTTCCGCGAAAGCGATAACTTTAAGTTTAAACTGTGCAGTATAATGCTGCCTACGCGATGACATATTTCTGTGATCGTTGTGGCGGAAAGAATGACTGTTAAATAGGTGCCACAAAACGACGAACATCTACAGACAGCCAAACTGTATTTGGGCCAATCAAATTCTTTTCAGGGATTACGAGAAAAAAGGTGCGCATAGCTTAAAGCACCGATGTGTTGCCATAGCAACTGGGACGAGAGTGTTGTGTGCTTCCTCATGGTCACCTGCTTCCGCTCTTTCCGGCCTTAGACTCTTCCTCCCCATCCTGCTCTTACACGTTTTGCACGGCGAGTTGAAGCAAAGAAAAGGCTAAGTTTCTCTATTTTCAACACATCGTACTAGATTCTAATGCACATCCTGATTTTTATCACAGTATTTCTGGATAAAAAGCGTGCATTAGATTCTAGTAAATAGGGCATTTTACGTTCAGCAACGTCAGTCGCCCATGAGTTTCCTTACGAATATCTTGTGCTCCCCTAATTCTTTTGAGCAGTGTATAATAATGCGAGACAAACCTAGGAAAGGAGAGATAAAAGGTTTGAGTCACTTGTGGCTTGGTGTCAGAGACAGGGAAACTAGCCTTTCCGCATCATATCTTGAGTCATGGAGTAGTGAATAAAGGATCAGAAAGAAGCGATTATCACCTTGACAGGTTTATGGTAGGCACTGCTGAGATGAGAGCGGGAAAGGCATTGTTTTGTCGTAGCTTCCGTATAATTCGGCCGCTATGTGAATATTTCTGTTTGTCAGCGCAAAAATGTTTCGGCACCATGTAATTTAGGTACATCGGCTACTTAAAAGGTTAAAGTGCGATCTCAAATACAGAAACAGACAACACAAAAAATTTAGCGTTCCAAAAATTCGACCGCGTCACCCTCAAAGCTTGACGCCTCGCTTCCCTTAGTAGGCAGTAGACAAAAAATCAACTCTTCTAACTCTCTCAGACAGTTGATAATTTAATAGCAATTTTAAAGGAAGTTGCTCACTTTTCGTAGTATAGTAAAGCAATTCGAAAAATGAAAGGAACTTATGTCGTACCTCCTTTCTCCATAGTGTCCAGAATAGAGCCCTCTTCGAACCACCTGTGCCTCTGCAAGGCATTGGTAAGTGATCGCTTTTGAGAGGTGTAAGAGGCTCGAACGCTGGTGGATGGATTGATGAAAGAAAACACGACCTTCCGATGCTTAGATTGGTCCTCCATGAATGTATGTGCCTGAAAAAGAAACAAAACGTTATTACTAAGGGTCAAAGTATTTAGTAGGGAGGTAACACATATTCTAAATGCTAATGAACTTAAGCAAAACGGAAATTAAGAGCTACTTAAAGATGCACGTTACCTTTATAATGTTCTAATCAGTGCGATACCAACTGGACGCGAGATGGATGCTTTCTAAGTCTTGTAGTGCCACTGAAATTTGGACGAACCGTAACACTGGGTGAGCTCTCTCTAGGAAAATATCCGCAATAGTATCTACGAAAGTAAACAGAGTATACTTTCAAATTTGCAGAAAGTTACAACTTCCCAGCGATATGCTCCTCTAACCGACTGATTGAAGGAAAATTCTTTTCTATCCGACTTCCCCACACCCCGTCGGACAACGTGGTAACCTTACTACCAGATCCAGGTGGCAAATTCAGTACAGTTCGTTCTTCTCGGACACAGTGGGAATAACCAAAGTATTTTCTTCTCTTTTTTATCATAGAACTGGAATACTCCTCCAAACGACTTCAACAAACGGGAGCGATGAGACGGAATATTGTCTTGTTCAGAAAAGGCGCCCTCAACTGGGTTTGAATTCGGAGAGTGTGAATGCTATTCGAGGATTGCGTACTCACTGAAATGTTCCTCCATGAATCCTTCGCAAAACGGGAGCGATGAGACAGGGCGTTGTCTTGTTGAAATAAGGCATCCTCAATTGTATCCAAATTCGGGGAGTGTGAGTGCCATTCGAGGATTGCGATGTTACTCCAACCTGTCCTTTAACAAACGGGAGCGATGACACGGGGCGTTGTCTTCTTAAAAGATGGCAACCTGCTGTAGGAAATGGGTAGCCATGAACGGGTGTACGTGGTCAACTAGTACATTAACATCGCTATGTGCGGTTGAGGTGGTCTCCCGCGAATACATAAGCCCCGATGATGAACACGTCCCAGAACATTACAGTACGACTTGACAATTTGGGCTCGTGTCCTAGAGGTCCGGACTTTTTTTCAGTTTAGAGAACAAAGCAACACGCTGGGTCGGGCTTTTATGCAGACACTTACTGCCGGGCCAGGCCAAGTTGAGCTATTCTTTTTATCGCAATGGTAAAGAAAGAAAAAAAAGCCATGTTTCCAGATTTCCTGATCTGTTTAACTGTTTTGCTGGCTTTACTTACTTGCATGACATAGCCCAGGGTGTAATCACAAAAGCAAGGAAAGGCACTCAGTGTATTTACTATCTGTAGATCAGTGGCGTATATTGGGTGAGAGACCTGGGCTATCTCTCCCCCACCCCCAGTACTGTTTTTTTTTAAATTGCGAAGTTTATTTTTTAATTATTCAGTAATAGAAGTAACATTTTTTTCTAAATTTTAGATATATGCGATTACTAACATGATACCAAATAATTATGAGGATTAGCATTTGAACACTTATTTGTGCATGAACTCCATTCTTCTTTTCTTTCGTGTGAACTTGAGTGTTACGTTTTCACGAAAATGTTTCTACCGAATAGTTTTTTTATATTCAAAAATAATGTTTTTCTCTAATAACAAACCAGCCAAGTTACTGGAATGTGCATGTCCTTGTGTGGCTCTAAGATATATCTTGATTCTTTTTAATACGGAAAAACTTCTTTCGGCAGTTGCAGTTGTTGATGGAAAGTTTAATATTAGATCTGCTAATTTGTACACCTCAATAAACACTATGTCCAATTATTCAACTTTATGTAATAAGTAATGTTTCTCACTGATTTGTTTTGTATTCATCAAGGGAATAAAACACCTTCAGTTCATTTTTTAATCGAGTTGTATCAAAATTTGAAGCAAAGAGTTCTTTAAGTACTGATAGTGGATGTTCCGGGAAGCTTTCACAAAATTTATCAAATCAGTTCGAATCCAACAACGCCACGAATTTAAGATATAATATCACTGATTTTAATTCATTGACACTTCACACAAACTGAAACAACTCTCGCAAAGCACGCGCTGTTAAAGGCGGAAGCATGGAGGGACTGAGGTAGTCCGAAGTCTTCTCTTTTCTGAGCGAATCCATTCATCTCCATACGCTGATTCATGTTGTCATGGAAACACTAGCAGGAGATCGTATCAAAGTCCTTCGCATCAGAACAGCGAAGACTCGAAGACCTGCTTTCGTTATGCTGTTGGTCATCGCTCGCCAGATGACCAACAGCATTATTTTTATCAGTGGTATAAAAGCCACACTCGCACGTTTTGTGAGACAGGAAGTGCTATTTGCGATGTGTTTTGCTTCCATAATGAACTGTCCACGAAAAAAAAAAAGAGATTTTTAATGATTGAAACCCTACTGAAATTCATTTATTGAATTTTTATTCAGACGTGTAACAGGTTTATTGACGCCCCCATCCCAAACCAAATACTCTGAAGTTCGCGTTTACAAGTTGCCTGCGCAGTAAAAACCAGCTTCCAAATGGGCAAGTAGTTCTTCTTCTCCCTCCCCTTTAAACGGTCAGTTTATTTTATTCAACCATTGTCGTGCCCAAACAAATAATTCCTAGGCCCCTGAAGGTCATTATTATTAAAACTGCAGCAAAGCAAAGGGTTCAGGTAAGTAACTTACAGGGATCGAAATAAGTAACAGCAACGCCCATTAATGTTACCTGAAAATTTTCATTAGCGACGCACGAAAGCTTAACAGAAACACTAAAGACTGCTTTTAAAGACGGGCACTTAACATTCATGAAATCGCCAACAGACAGACGGATAACCAGAATCTGATTGGAATTCGATGCAGATTACTTGTAACGCTATTTAGTCTTCAAAGAGAACAATTGCGGAACTAGACAGGCCGATTTAAAATAATTACACTTAACCACTTATTCGCGGCGATGGAGTCTTGGTAAAGCCTTCATCTGTGCTGCGTGATTTGCATAGGCTGAATTCACGGCCATTTCAGATACGTAGTGATTGTCTGTCCCGCATTAAAGAATAAATCACTCCTTCTCCCGGATGTATTTCACAGACTTTTAATGAAGTGTGTTGCGCAACAATGATGCTTTCCCTCTGCGGCACAGTTTGTCATAGAACATAGGTAATAATTTTCACTTTTATATGCGGAAGCGAAGATTTTATAAGAGTAATGGCGAAAAAATGCTAAATAAAATCAATGCTTTGTTATTTTTTAACTAATGTTCTCAAATTAAGTACAGTAGAATAATTTGAGAGGTAACTTTTGCTCAGAAAAAGCAATGCTAAATAAAATAATGAACTGGTTGAGGTATTATTATTGTCATATACGGTCGAACTCATATATGACGAAGTTGAACTGAGAGTTAAAAATATTCTATGCTCATCGATGAGCGATTCCATTATGACAACCCCCAGCATAGAGAAATGAGCGCGCCTGGAGACCAAACGGTGGCGCAGGTGAAGGTCACAGAGCAATATATATACAACACGAGGCCCAGCTTTCGGTTAGTAGAGCGTTCAGTGTCGGAAAAACTACCGATTCATCGGAGTTTGATAAAGGACAAATTGTGACGGCACGTCGCCTCGGAACTACAATCTCGGAAATGTGGGTTGCTCACGTGCCGCTGTAGTGAGTACGTATCAAAAGCTGTGCAGAGATGGCCAAACGATGAACCTTTGTCCAGCCGTGTGTCGTCCGCTACTCATTGATGCCAGAGGGGGAGCGGAGACTATCGCGCATTCTTCAGGTTTGTGTTGCTGTCTTAAGGCTACAAACAATAAGTCTATATCATTGCAGTACACAAGATCAGCACTCTTCGAAATTAAGTGTTCAACCTCTTGCTGTCGTCGACGAAAACTACATACTTTCGTACTTGGCTGTAAAAGATTCCATCCCTTCAATCTTAGAGCCAATATTTCGGCCTGACTTTTTGCTAAATGAAGGTCACAAACCAGATCATTTAATTCTTCCTGACGTATAAGGTGAGGCACAGAATCTTCCGAGAAATCAGGGTCTTGTTGTACTTCAATATCGTCTTCGCTGTGAGGATTTATTTCATCAGTATCGCTATCATCTAAACTCCATGACTGTGGAGGTACAGGAACAGGTCTTATGGCAGAAGGGATACTGAATCGTGGCATTGGTCTTAGCTGTAATTCCAGATATCTTAGTGATGCAGAAGTTACAGTCTGTTGAGTGGTCTTTCTGTTCCCTCCAAACCATTGGTACCGCAAATGGCATTTGGCGTGATCCCTTCAACCAGCCAGTCAACAAAGTTACACATGAATTACAACAAATGTGAGGCGCCCAAGATTTATCTTCATCACCCATTTTACACTGGAAATAAAAGTTTTCTTTTTTTTTTTTTTGATTAGAGGTTTAACGACCACCGTGAGCAACTCAATGGGCTATAAGCAGTCGCCCGTCCCTAAAATAGGGTCACTGGTTCTAGGGAAGGGAGAGAGCCAGTGCGGTAAGACAAACGCAACATCCATGCCTCACCGGGATTCGAACCCGGACCCCGTTCGGACGAATGGTCAGAGGCCATCGCTTAGACCACTAGGCCACCGGGGCGGCGAAAATAAAGTTCATACGATTGTCTAATCAACAGTGTGAAATGTCGTCTTTGAGACTTTGAAGTAAATTGTCCACAAATGTAGCAGAAACTGTTTTAATGGCTCACACAAGTAGGAGGCATTATTTAACGTACACTTGGCACATTCCACACTACTTTTTAAAACCACTAGAAAATGCACGTCCTTCAATACCGATTAAATGCATTCGAATGACAAGAATTCTACTTATTTCCCCCTTTCCAGAAGGAATTGCACAACAGGAAGTAATGACGCCAGTATGTCTACTCTCAGAGACACAGGTATCTTGACTGAAGACAGATGTCTCCGTTGGGAAACATGGGGAAATTCCTTTAAGTAACACAACATTCACCCCAATAGAGAGTTCCATTAAAAGAAATTGGAGCACAGTGGAGCAATTGTGACTTCATATTTGATTTCAGCACTCGTAAATATATACAAAACCGTTAAAGTTTTCTTTGCAACAAAACCATTGTTGTTCAGTGTTTTTATCGGTTGCACAATAGATTTTAAAAACCGGCTAGTTTTTCGGCAGACTAGAGGTGGAACTTTGCGAAGTGTGAAAACACAAGTTTGTCCACGACGGGCATCAAACCCGTGTCCTCGTCACTCCGGGGTAAGTGGCTTTTCCAACTGAGCTATGAGGACAGAATGTCTCGCTGCAGATGTGACATCTTGACACATGTTTTCACCTCTGTAGTACGCCAAATCATCTCCCTCTTAATTTTTTTTCTTTGAAGCGAAGTAACAATTATTCATTAATACCAAACAATATGTGGAACAAACATCACACATTTTTCGAAGAACCCAGCGGCCAGTGGATCCATTTTCCACAATCGGGCGTCAATGTAAAAACACAAGTTTGTCCGTATCCCCTCACTCCGGAGTAAGTCGCTCTTCCAACTGAGCAACGCGGACAGAATGTTTCGTCTTGACACATGTTTTCACCTCTGTCTTCTTGACATATGTTTTCACCTCTGTAGTACGTCACAGAAGTTATTGACACTTTGATTGTAATTTAACAACCTAACTTTTAAATATTTTTATTCGGATATGATACTGCAAATAGAAATAGGTGTCATTTCTTATCTCAAACGGAAACGGCATTTGACCCTCATTAATTGCGTCGGAAAGAATTAGGAAACGGGAACAACACTCAGCAGAAGGGTTTCGTGTATTTCTTTTATCCTTACTTACATCAAGGAGGTTCTGAGTAGCGCAGCTGACCTGAACGCCATTTCGAGCATTAAAATACAAAACGTGAAGAGAGCGGTGAGATTCTCAACTGCTCCGGAGTTCCGACCTTTGATACCACATTAAACGAACCAAATGCAGTAGTGGCAGTAATGATCGAATTGCCCCCAGAGAATCTTCAAAAATATAAACGACATCCTTATATTGTAACGTATGAACAACCGCAGCGTCAGTTCTGATTGTGAGCAATTTATGTACTCTGCACATTTTGAAGAAATGCGAATTTTTAGCCGCAAAGTTTCCGCAACTGCCGAAAGAAATTGTAGGCAAATTCTATACCAGAAACTGATGCAAAATTTTTAATTCCGATTTTAATCAGATTGTATGTAGAGATTTTTTTGCGGGCTAAAGGGGGTCCTACAGCTTATTAGGTAAGTGGTCATAATGAGATGGTTCATTGGTGTACGTGAACTTGGTTATGATCTGTATGATGTATACTCTAATTTATCTTTCATTTTTAGTTTCTTTCTCTATGTGAATTTTGAGTTATATATACACTGAATAACAATTGAATTAGAGACAGCTGGCGTTATGCGAATGTGGCGCTGTGGGCGGCCCTGTAAACCGAAACGACATGACGTATCCAGCGATCCGACAATATAAGGAATGATACGACGGGAATCAGTAAGAGTCGGACGCAGTATGGGTAAGACGAAGGATCTCGGCGCATTTGATCGTGGGCAAATTGTCGGGGCCCGACGAATGGGTCACTCCATCTCGGAAGTCGTGCAGGCACTGGGATTTTCATGAGCCACTGTGTCACGGGTGCACCGTGAGTACATCGAATCCGGTAAAACCATCCCTGCAAGGGCCAACTGCCGTAGACAACAGCGTGTGGATGAGCGGGGTCATCGTCGGCTAGCTCGCATTGAAACAGCTGATAGACGGGCCCCAGTGCAAGAAATCACTCGGCAATTTAACGCTGGTGCATAAAAACGTGTAAGCAGCCACACCATCCAGAACCGTCTCTTAGCTATGGGGTACAGAAGCCATCGTCCCACGAGGGTACCGCTGCTGACCGCACATCACAGGGTGCAAAGATTAGCATACGCGCGGGAACATCGCCACTGGACCCTAGACATGTGGAAAAGTGTTGCCTGGACTGATGAGTCGAGATTCACGTTGGTGCATGCGGATGGCAGGATACGAGTAGGGCTCAAACCACATGAAGCGATGGATCCTTCTTGCCAGCATGGTACTCTTCAAGCTGGTGTGTGTGTGGGGGGGGGATTCTGGGGACTGTTTACTTGGACTGAAATGGTACCCCTGATACGTGTGACATCGTCCCTCACATATCAACGTTACCGAGATATCCTGGACGACCATTTGCTCCCGTTTGTGCGTCTTCAACATCCCACTGGGGACCTCAGCCTGCAACAAGACAATGCACCGCGCCATCGCTCCCGAATTGTATCCGAATGGTTGGATGAACACTCCACCGACGTGACCTCGCTTCCTTGGCCAGCTAGGTCACCTGACCTCAATCCCATTGAGCACATATGGGATGCCATCGAGAGAGATGTTCGAGGCTTTGACCCCCTCCATCAAATCTTCGTGAATTGTGGGAGCTTGTTCAGGGGTCGTGGATCCGTATGGCTTCCCAACGCTTGCGGTGTCTTGTCGAGTCCATGCCGAGACGAATCGCCGCCGTCATCAGGGCGAAAGGTGGTGTTACACGTTACTAGACAGGTATCTCTAATTCAATTTCTCTTCAGTGTATATATAATATGTTGAAGCAAGCAGCGAAATAGGGTGTTGCTGTGGTTTGCGCAGTCGTGATATATGATATGTAGAGTACTGCCGCAAATTGTTGTTGAATGTAAACAAGTCGAAACTAAGTTGAGAAAGGTTTAGCAGTTGGTAGAGGATAAGAATGCTGATGTGATCGTCTTTGATTAATTTGAATTACGTTTAATATATTTATGCTGTTCTTGGAACACCAATGAAGACCATTTATGTGAGTAATTGAAGTCTTCTCTCTTCTGCCCGTTAGGTCGTCTAATTTAGCTCAGTGTATAATTAAAGATTTTTGTGTGTTAGCTATCCGGTGCTTAAGAATTCGGAGTTACAGTTCTATGAGTTTAAATAACTGATAGTACGATAGATAATGTTTTAAGTACTGGAGTAGAAACGATTAAACTAAAAACATTATACCCGACAGATCAAAAAATGAGCAATTAACCAGCCAGAGCTCACGGAGCTCTGGTAGACCCATGTCTATTAGTTTCAATTTTTAACATTTGTACTGATAGATTAAAGAAGTGTCCTTTTCAGTACCTTCCTAGGAAAGCGCGCCATTTAACGTTGTGTAGCTGCCGACAATGTTGCTTTGTGGGTCTCCAGTGCAGAACGTATTTTGGGTCTCGTAGACTCATTGAGAGTACGGCCATTTCCAAATGTTTAAGACCACCTGTCAGTTTATTGAAAATTAAGATTTTTAAAGAAACAACTAATTACTAGTCAGAGATATTTGAAAAAATGATACCACAGATGAATACTCACATTCTTTTTGTGTTCTGCAGAACACAAAAAACCGAAATCTGTACTTTGTGTGGCCACCTTTGTGTTTTTATTACGGGCAGAGTACGATGTGGTATACTCTCGATGAGAGATTTGCAGTAGTAACTTGAAATGTTTTTGCATCGCACGTACTTTATCGCGTCAATCAAAGCTTGGGAATATGATTGGTGTTTTCCTGCTACTTTGTCTTTTCAAATGGTTCACAAATTTTCGATGGGGTTAAGGTCGGGCTATTACCGGGCCAGTCAAGCACAGTTATGTTTTTCCTCTGCAGGTAGACCTTTACCGTCTTTCATCTGTGGCATGGATCACCATCATGCATTAAGACTGTGCATCTGTGCACTTGCATATGAGTTAACAGCTTGTCATGTAACATTTCCACATAAAAAGGACCAGTCATGGTAGTGCCTGTCGGCAAAAAGGATAATAAAGCAGTACTGGATGCTGAAATAACAGCCCATATCATCCGACTCGGCGGATGTCTCACGGTGCTAACGGTGTATTTTTCATCAAACCTTTTGGTCGTCGAACATGTACTTCACGTGATTCAAACTGATGCACAGTTGATTCATCGGAAAGAAGAACTTGGCTCCAATTTTCAGCAGTCCACGATTGATGACGCTTCGCAAACTGGAGTCTCTTCTTTTTCATGACAGATGTTAGTCTAGGTTTGTGTGCAGGTTTATAAGACTTTAATTCATATCTTTGCTAAGACGTCGGGAAACAGTGCTGATACTAATATCAGACCCTTTTGAATGTAGAAAGGCCTTGATTTTCTTGCACGAACTAATCGGAGAAAGCATAACTATTCGCCTTATGGTATTGTCATCACGTGGGGTTGCTTTCCTTGGACGTCCACTTCTCTTTCGTTCGCTAAATTCACCTGCATGTCGATATTTCATGATCGTATTATGAATAGCAATCTTGCTGGCATTCACCTTTTTCTGCTTATGTCACGTTCGGAGTATCCTTCATGACATCAAGTCATTATTTTTGCCCTCTGAGTAACACTTAATGACGCTTTTTTGTCCATTTTTATTTACTATATAGAAAATACGTACAAAACCTCTCAGCATGAAAACCAGAAGCAAACTGAATTCGCACGCTTCCCCCAATTCTTTCAACAGCTGCCGTTGTAGGATGATGCAACACCGACAAGAAGTTGAGTAATGCAGACAGTAGCTGATGCAATCGGAAGAAATTTCTTAATGCCAACAGGTGCTCTTAAACGTTTGCAAATGACTGTGTTGTTTGCAGGCAAGTTCTGTGTTATGTATTCTCAAATGTGTTTTTTGCATCGAAAAAGATTGGAAAACGTGGTATATACCAAGGATGCTATGGGAAAGACAGAAAAACTCAACACTTTGCAGTAAACTCTTCAACTTATGTCTGGAGAACATTACAACTCTGTGTAAAGATTGCCGTAGAACCACTGAAAGCAACTAGAACAAACGTTAAAAACAAGCCAGTTTACAAATAACACTTTGACTGTTTATCATTCTACCTTCAGTTTAGTGAGCAAATGCTGCTGAAACTAGTTTTATCCTTTTTCGTATAATCTGCAAATACATGTTAAGTTTCATCATGTACGTTTTAATTATCTTGATTATATTCATATATGTAGCAAGTATTCGAGATTTGTACTAAAATTGTTTTAAAATATCCAGACACTGGCTTTATTTTTGAAACAGTTCGTTAAAACAATTAATTACATTAAAAATAAAACTAGATTTGTCAGATACGGTGCGAGTATTTGTGTAAAAAATCGAACGCGAGCTCTGCTGGATTATAAGGGTTGCTCTGTTGGGTTATAAGGGTTATTCTGCTAGGTTAATAAAAAAATATTATAATGATAAAAAACCGAACGCGGGTTCTGCTGGTTTTTTCTGCTGGGTTAATGGCATATTACAATTATACCAGTCAATGACAAACTGTTTATCAATATCGAAAGAAAATAACACTTGTTAACTAAAAACTACAGCTAGAAATATAAAATATGAGTGTGTGCAAAAGTATTCCTCAAATACAGTATGTTTTTCTGCTTAAATAAGAAAGAACATATTTTTTTCATGGAGGAGTACTCACACACAGACTTGCTCACAACGAGGAGTAGCTAAATGACTTTGGAACGACTTCTAGTGGCAGTGAGATACGATCTAGAGAACCTTTCACCTCAAGCCGGAAGGGATGACCACTATCTTACTGGTGATCACTAAGTGTCCAAACATTATCGGTAATTTTTTCTGATGTAAGCTTTACAGACCACTATGAGCAAATCTAAGGGCTATGGACAGTCGTCGTCCGTTTCTAATTTGGGACCGCTGGTCTCGGGGGTGGATGAGGCACCGTGAGTTAGGCGCTCTGGGCCCTTACTTCATCTAAGGATCGAGCCGGACCCATCTCGGACGACTAACCAGAAACCAGCGCTTCTGACTACCCAGCTACGGGTGTGCCTTTTTCTGTTTATTGAAAGCATTTATTTGATTTCAAAAGTAAATAATAAACGGTGGAGTAGCGAAGGAGGCGAAATACATAATTTGCGTCCCTTCGAAAGCAACAGCACAGACTATTAAAAAAAGTGGTATCGAGAAGTGACTAGAGTGTCAGTAAGCACTTGAGAAAAGTTTGTTCAATTTCTGTGTTGAGTATATCCAGAGAGTTGATTCAAAGGATATTTAATTTCACATCATAATACGCGCAAAAACCTTAACCTAGATTTGACAGAGAAAAAACGAGTACAGAGGTTCGTTCAGGAAACGTATTTCATGCGTGGCAGACGCGAATATGCAAATGAAACGTCCGATGCAGACGCACATATTAGCAGAGCTCAATTACAACAAACAGTAGCTGTAGTCGGAAGTTGTCACGTGTCCCTATGCCTCCCAAGATCGACGACTACTGGGAAGGATACATCACATCATTTTTCGACGTAAAGGATAACTATTCTGCAATAATCACAACGTGTAGAGCCAGATGGTTTTTTATGTTTCTAAAACATGCATCCATGCTGTATTGCATGGTAAAAGTTTGCAAAGATATTGATACGTCACAGTCCGCAGACAGCATGCAAACACGAGAACACATTTACAGCGAAAACTGACAACTATTAGGTGAATGAAGAAAATGGTAACCGGAAACGTAAAGGAACTTTACAGCAGCTGTGAGAACGTCCCTTTGATATATCTACGCCGCAATTCATCGAGATCTGCAATTACAGAAGCCTCACAAGAGACGCGTCCACAAGCTAAACACATTCAGGGAAGGAGAACCAAATGCAAGGAAGCTGCACGAACGTCATTTAGCTAAAGATAGGTGGCAGTATGTTGTAACATTACATAAATGAGGCGTGTGTCTACCTTGTTGAAGCTAATAAGAATAAGGAGGTTTCCTATCGACATCAAGGCGAGGCAGCTGATCAGTGCAGGAAAACTTTCCCATCCGGACTCACTATTGTAGCTGGATTATCCTACCGAGGCAAGTCGAAATTACGTGGCGTCCCAGCAAATGCCTAAATCAATTCAGCCTACCACCAGACTGTTTTCAGCCAGATTTACTTGCAAGAAATACCTGCATTGTATCTATCGGGAGCTTCAAAGGTTCGTATTTACGAAGATGAGGTGTCCATCAATACGTCAATGTCTAAGCGCGCTTTCATAGAGCGAATAGAACAAGACACATGAATCAAGGCAATACTGTTTAATCAGATACCCGTGAAATTTTCTGATGGATTTTTGCGCACTTGTTTTGTTGAAACGAGCTCTTAAGAACCCACGTTCACGTACGTTAGATTGTCTGCGGAAAACGCGTCAAGAGAAGTCGACAAAAATCGACATGGCTGCGCTGCGGAATTCTCTACTCCAATGGAAACTGCTTTGCAGAACGATTGCCACATTCCGGGGCTTCCAGACTGAACATCATCGATGGCGGCGAAGCGGATTCGAAACTCCTCCAGCGTAAGGTAAGTTGTTTCCATACATTTTGAACGACCTCCGCATTTGTTATTGATGAGTGCCACGCTGAATCAAGGAATAAAAAAAGCAGAACGTCTCCCCTGTGGCGCATTGTTCTAATCCCTGGCTTATGACCTTTCGTACGAGATGGGTCCGGGTTCGAATTTCGTGAGGCATGGATGTTGTGTTTGCCTTACGGCACTGATTCTCTCCCTTACCTGTAACCGGTGGTCCTAAATTAGGGACGGGATACTGCTTATAGCCCATCCAGTTGATTATGGTGGTCGTTAAACCTTCAATACATAAAAAAGCAAAGTACCTAACAAAATGGCAAATTCAAAACAAAAGCTGAAAATTTATAGCCACGCCAGTAGCTGAGCTGCCCGAAGCGCTGTATTCTGCCCATTCGTCCTGGATTGTCTGGGGGTTTGATCCGAAGTGAGGAATGGGTGGTGTGTGCATATACATCTCTGATGGCGATGACTTTTTCATTCTCTGGAACCAATAACTCTAAAAAAAGAACGGACGACTGCTCATAGCCTTTTGAGTTGTTCATGGTGGTCGTTAAACATCCCCCCCCACCAAAAAAAATTGTGAACATTCAATTGAATGGAAATTTTCAGCATGCGAAAAATGTGTTTCCATTCTATAAATTTTATTTAACTTTAGCAGTAACACCATTCTTATTTTTTCTGTGCTCCCATCGAATTACACCCTTGGTCAACCGACTCTTTCTGTTCCCTTCGCCATTCCTCTGACAAGAAGGACAGAAGTTTTTTCTGAATTTTTAGTTTAACGACTCTCTAATACCGAACTCCAAAGGAAAGTCGGCTTGCTTAGATGTAAGGTGGTCGACCCCAACAAAGGGATGGAATAATATATATATATAGAATAACAATCATGCGTTACCCGGTGCTTTAACACGGAAATAGCAGAAGGGTAAGTCCGAGCCTCAAACCATACCACCATCAGACGATTGCGTGCTATGGGTCTCTTACCTGTATGCAGGCCTAAGATATCAGTAAGGGGCACAGAGCTTACATGAGAAGTATTCTTGAAACACCGTAGTATGCAATGGTAATGTCTATGTCTCAGCCATTACTCTTCGGAACATCGTAGCAGACATTTTTAAATCTGGAAGATTGTTTTTCATTGCTGTCCGAGCGAGATGCTGGGGCCAGTTTGTCGTCAAAATTCCGAAAAGAAGTGGGCGTTCTACAATTAAAAATAGTATACTATAACATTGCAACGGGGGTAGAAAGTCACGAGATAGCTGAGAACGAGTACGTGGCCTAGATTATGTGTACTTGCACTGCAACTGGGGCTTCCATGAAATTATTCTTTTCACACGAGAAGCAAAACAATTTCCATTATTTGGGCACTGTTTTTTCAAAGGTGGCCTCGGTGTTTGCTATCGACGAATGTATGTCACACTCTTGACGCATGCTTCACTACAGCTGTTGAATTTTTTTTACCTGCGGATAATATAGGACTATAAGGGATGTGTTCATCAAACACATTTTCGTTTTTGATTTCGTGGTTTAACGATCACGATGAGCAATTCTAAGGCTGTTGCCTGTCTCATATTTAGGAGAACTTGTTCCAGGAAATGCAGAAATTCAATGCCATAAGACAAACACCCACCCATACCGCATCGAGTTTCAAATCCGCATCCAGCATGCACGACTTCCCAGAAACTTACGCAACGAAAAGTTCGGATAAAGGGACATTTTAGTAGCTAATGGAAACACGATTGGCCGCATCGATGGCGCAGTAGACTACGCGCTGGCTTTTCGCGCCTCATCCGAGTGGCCTTGGGTTCGAATCCCTGATAAGGAATGTGTGATGTGTTTTGTCTTACTGCACTGGCTCTCTCCCTTTACTGGAACCAGTGGTCCCAAATTTGGAAAGGACGACTGCTTATAGCTTATACGTAGTTGCTTATGGTGGTTTTATAAATACCAAACAAAAAATGGAAAGACGATTGACATAGTTCATTAAGAGGTACAATGAAGTTACAATTAAGTTTAATTAAGTTTTTTGATGCTATGCACTTCCCGACAGTAGTACAGTATGCCTCGTAGCGCAGTGTGGCTTCCTCTCGACCGCCCCCCCTTCAGGGGTATTTACCTGTTTGTGACGAAAGTTTTAAAACGGTGTACACTGAAGAGCAATTGAATTAGAGACAGCTGGCGTTATGCAAATGTAGCGCAGTGGGCGGCCCTGTTAACGGAAACAACATGACGTATGCAGCGGTCCGACAATATAAGGAGTGATGCGACGGGAATCGGTAAGAGTCGGACGCAGTATGGGTAAGACGAAGGATCTAAGCACATTTCATCGTGGGCAAATTGTCGGGGCCCGACGAATGGGTCACTCCATCTCGGAAGTCGTGCAGGAACTGGAATTTTCACGAGCCACTGTATCACGGGTGCACCGTTAGTACATCGAATCCGGTAAAACCATCCCTACAAGGGCCAACTGCCGTGGACAACAGCGTGTGGATGAGCGGGGTCATCGTCGGCTAGCTCGCATTGTAACAGCGGATAGACTGGCCACAGTGCAAGAAATCACTCGGCAATTTAACGCTGGTGCACAAAAACGTGTAAGCAGCCACACCATCCAGAACCATCTCCTCGTTTTGGGGTACAAAAGCCATCGTTCCACGAGGGTACCGCTGCTGACCGCACATCACAGGGTGCAAAGATTAGCATGGGCGCGGGAACATCGCCACTGGACCCTAGACATGTGGAAAAGTGTTGCCTGGACTGATGAGTCGAGATTCACGTTGGTACATGTAGATGGCAGGACATGAGTACGGCGCAAACCACATGAAGCGATGGATCCTTCTTGCCAGCAGGGTACTCTTCAAGCTGGTAGGGGTGGCATTCTGGGGACTGTTTACGTGGACTGAAATGGGACCCCTGGTACGTGTGACATCGTTTCTCACAGGTCAACGTTACCGGAATATCCTGGACGACCATTTGCTCCCGTTTGTGCGTCTTCAACATCCCACTGGGGACCTCATTCTGCAACAAGACAATGCACCGTGCCATCGCTCCCGAATGGTTGGACGAGCACTCCACCGACGTGACCTCAATCCCATGGAGCACATATGGCTAGGTCACCTGACCTCAATCCCATGGAGCACATATGGGATGCCATTGAGAGAGATGTTCGAGACTCTGACCCCCCTCCATAAAATCTTCGTGAACTGTGGGAGTTTGTTCAGGGGTCGTGGATCCGTATGGCTTCCCAACGCTTCCGGTGTCTTGTCGAGAGTATGCCGAGACGAATTGCCGCCGTCATCAGGGCGAAAGGTGGTACTACACGTTACTAGAAAGGTATCTCTAATTCAATTGCTCTTCAGTGTATAATACGATGGGGTGTAACCTGTAGATATCCTAGACCAAAAGTTACCACTCCCCTTCTCTTACGCACTTGTGATTCGGTTTCTCTTTCTATCTTAAGATCAAATTTTAGCTTGCGCATGCGCAGACGGGCTGGGCTTTCTTAGCTACATCACATTTCATCTGTGCCAGGGTCGTTTTTTACGTTCGTCTAAATCCGAATAACATAATAAATATTGTAATTTGAAAAACTAAGCAGTCGAAATACTTACTATTACCGCCGTCGTAGTTTAGTAAATATTTACTTTTATGACACGCATACCTTCTTTCATTGGTTCTGAGAAAATAGCGTTCATAAATCCACCTACCAAAGTACCTCTCAATGTCAGAAAGTAGTAAACCTTATTGCTTGTTGTAATGATTCAGTTCCAGACTTGTGAAAACACAGGTTTGTCCAAGCCGGGCATCGAAGCCCGGGTCCCCTCACTCCGGAGTAAGTCGCTCTCCCAACTGAGCCACGCGGACATGTGCTCTTATTGCTATCTGCCTTTATCTCATGTGCGTCCTGCGGCACAAGCACATCACAGACTGTTCATCGGTGTGGTCAAGAGTGACTGTAATAAATGCAATGTGCTGTGCATAAATAAATGTATACTCTCGAATCGCTCGTTTTATTTCAAACCTACAAAGATCATGGCATGCAAAAGATGCATAATATAAATTACCTGCAAAGACTACCAGGGTACTCATTCGATTATTTTACGTATTCGTGTACGCCAAAAATATTTTCACAGCAGTGCTAACAAGATTAGCATACAAAGAATGTAATATAAAAAACGTAACTTTCTCTGTAAAATGTACAAACTGCATCTTAAGCTTCTTACCCGGTCAGCTCTTGGTATAGTTCAGCTAGTTCCTAAAAATGGCACCGTATTTTTTTTTTTTTTTTTTTTGTAAAACTTAATTGTTTATTGATAAAAATATAAACCGTAGGTAGTAGGTTTGTGCACATGAAATGTTTTGGAACACATCTGCACGAATAACAGAACACGGAGCACTAAAGCATTGGAATAACAAGAAAAGGTTTGCAGAAGTTAATCTACGAGCTTAAAAAGCACTCACGGCATTGGCTAACTGTAGCTGCTCCTTTCAAGTGTAATTTCTTTTTTGTTTCAGCTGCGGAGAACGATGACGCACAGTCTCAACAAGGATTAAAAATTGGGGGGGGCAACTATTAAACTTTATCAGTAGCTTTAAAAAGATCTGTTCAGGCAATTTTCTTTGTCGGGGAAAATGTTTGAACGAAAATGTTTGAAAGAAAATGAAGAAAACATCTTATGCAATTCCACTAATCTATTACGTCTTGTAAACAAATGCAGAATACTCGACCAACGAGAGAACGGCTGAGTAAAGCAAAATAAAGAAAAAATGTTATACTCTTGAACAACGAAAGCCTTTGTTGATGATCTAATTTTATGAATGTCAGCTTACTTAATTTAACGATTGCGATGTGATAGTGCGATGTGTGAAGAGCATGTTGAAAAAACAAATGATCCGATAGCTGGCTTTATTTCGTGAACTTAGTTATTTTTTTCAAAGAAAAAATAATGCAGCTATGGAAGTTCCACTCTGACGCCCGTCGTAACATCTCTCTTAAAATAATCAATAGGAATTCCATAGATTTATTTTGTTCTCTCTTATCAAGTCCATAAGCATTCCTCTACCAAGCAAGTTTTCTGAACATAAAAGCAAAACTGTTCATGAAACGCATGCGCTGAAGCCAAGAAAGAAATCTTGAATATTCTACCGAGTATGTCACACTAAGTAATACTCCATAAATAGCCGACCAGTTACCAATGTGACGTCACACGTACTTCTCACACTGAATTCCTAGCACACAATTGTCAAAGTTTACGTAATGCCCTCTCACCAGTAGCAAATGCTTTTATCACAAGTTGGAATGTGATATCTGTATTTGCAGATATCGCATTCAGGTTATTCAAAATAATACAGAATTAAGGGTATTCAAAATAATACAGAATTAAGGGTATTCCAATTCTTTCACAAAAACTAGTATACTGCATCACAGATTTCGTTAATCATTCCAGTGCCCTAGTAGCAAAATTCGTTGTCTTCTCGCTAGTCGTTCGAGCTAGAACGTATAAGGCCATGGCGTTAGGAGATGAGTACCCTCCCTTTGTGACTTCACTCTCATTTTATACGGACTGATACGTCGGTGTCGTGTTTGACGTCACACACGACAAAGCTGAAAACCATTAGGAAGCCTTGGTTTTCGCTGGACGTCAATAAAAGAGGAAACTCATCTCTTTAATGCCATGGCCATGTATTTTATAGACTGCCTTAGTTCAGGTCCCCGATGAGGTTATGGGTGGTATAATTTGTCCTACGGCTCTGGCACTCTCCCTTCCCTAGCTCTAAATTTGAGACGGGCGGCTCCTTATATTCCGAAGAGTTGATCAGCGCTGTCCTTAAACCCAAAACCAAAGCAAGAAAAATGACACCGAATTTTCAGTTGTAATGAGCACGCTTTTGAATCCCTTGCGAAACGAATAAAATATGTAAGTCATTCATAGCCATTGGAATCCGTTACAAAAAAGACACAACCGGGTTTCAGCAATCGATGAAACATCTAGAAATGAAAATAGCAACTTTCATTTTTATTTTATTTTTTGTTTAGAGGTTAACTACCACCGTGAGCAACTCGATGGGCTATAAACAGTCGTCCGTCTCTAATTTATCGCCACTGGCTCTAGGGACAGGAGCCATTGCCGTAAGATGAAAGTGAAATCCATGTCTCAACGGGATTCGAACCCGGATCCATTTTGGAAGAATGGTCAGAAGACAGCGTTTAGACCACTGTACCACTGGGACGGCAAAATTATAGCAACCTTCTCCCACTAGCGGCTGAAAGGTAGCTACAAAAAATTAGCAAATTGTGCACAAAAAGTTTATCATGTAGTTGAAGGGACATATCAAAGGCAAAGGAATTTTGAAATCGGACATTTAGAAGCATAGATAAAGAGAAAAACATGATGTAACTTTACGCTCCCTAGCCGAAGATTTTTGAATAACAGAAGAGTGCAAAATGTGCGAAAAGTATTTTTAATAAGAAAAGCTAAGCTAAAGAAGAAGAATCTTTCAAATACGTTTCCTGGAAGCAGAGATAGCGAGAAAAAAAGTTTTTACATTTACGCCCTCTAGCGGGAAAACTGTGTAGTATTTAAAGAGGATAATGTTCCCCATCATTAGTGTAGCGAATGGTTTACAGTACAAAAAAGCTCTTCAATAGGATCTTTAGAAACGGATATACTTCTGCAAACCGAAATACACACTAACACCACTTAGCGCCAAAACTGTGAACGACAAAAACCCACGAGGGCAGACAAAGTTTTCCACAAGGTAAGCTGATGACTATACCTGCTCCGTCGAAACGCTGACACTTATGTCACAACAGTAACACAACGAATCTTCCAAAGCAAATTAGCATGCAAACCGCTTGTGTCTGTTTTTGTACTTGGATGTTTTACAGGAAGGAAGAAGAAAGTTCCAGTTGTGAAGTTAAAAGTTCAGACTTACTTTTTGGTAATTGTAAATCTCCAATAAGATCATCTAGCTCGTTCTAATTAAATAAATGAGGTTTAATTCAGTAAATGAGGTTCCTTTCTGTTCCTCTCAAAAAACAGTCGTTTGAATTATCTGTGCCATTTGATTCTTCATCAAAATTCCTTTTAACAGGAGGAGATGGGAAAGGTAGAGTTTTGCTGTGCGGGACAGACGCAATGGAGGACGGAATGGTGGGGTAATTCAGTGGACTTCTGTTCTTCCTCTTATTGAAATTCTTCAGATCAATAATTACAAAAGTAACAGTCGTCGTGGTGGTTTCTAGGTTCCCTCCAAATTCGGGGAATGGCAAATGGCATGCTTTTTCTGCTACCACGCAGCCAATGTTCCAGTCTCGATCGACAATTACCACAAGACACGTGTGGTGCCCATGACTTGTCAAAGTTACCGACGGTCATTCCAAAGTAAGCTTTGTGTGCTTCACAAAACTTAGTTCCTGGCACGAGTGGGTTTCACTTGTTTTGGCCCAATGTAATTCCAGGCACGTGTGTGTTTCACTTGTTTTGGCCCAATGTAATTCCAGACCCTTGTGTGTTTCACTTGTTTTGGCCCAATGTAATTCCAGGCACGTGTGTGTTTCGCTTGATTTGTCCCAATGTAATTCCAGGCACGTGTGTGTTTCACTTGTTTTAGCCCAATGTAATTCCCGACACGTGTGTGTTTCACTTGTTTTGGCCCAATGCAATTCCAGGCACGTGTGTGGTTCACTTGTTTTGGCCCAATGTAATTCCAGGCACGTGTGTGGTTCACTTGTTTTGGCCCAATGTAATTCCAAGCACGTGTGTGTTTCACTTGTTTTGGCCCAATGTAATTCCAGGCACGTGTGTGTTTAATTTAATTTGGCCCAATGTAATTCCAGGCACGTGTGTGTTTCACTTGTTTTGACCCAATGTAATTCCAGGCACGTGTGTGCTTCTTTGTTTTGGCCCAATGTAATTCCAGGCACGTGTGTGTTTCATTTAATTTGGCCCAATGTAATTCCAGGCACGTGTGTGCTTCTCTTGTTTTGGCCCAATGTAATTCCAGGCACGTGTGTGTTTCACTTGTTTTGGCCCAATGTAATTCCAGGCACGTGTGTTCTTCTCTTGTTTTGGCCCAATGTAATTCCAGGCACGTGTGTGTTTCACTTGTTTTGGCCCAATGTAATTCCAGGCACGTGTGTGGTTCACTTGTTTTGGCCCAATGTAGTTCCAGGCACGTGTGTGTTTCACTTGTTTTGGCCCCATGTAATTCCAGGCACGTGTGTGTTTCACTTGTTTTGGCCCAATGTAATTCCAGGCACGTGTGTGTTTCGCTTGTTTTGGCCCAATGTAATTCCAGGCACGTGTGTGTGTTTTGCTTGTTTTGTCCCAATGTAATTCCAGGCACGTGTGTGTTTCACTTGTTTTAGCCCAATGTAATTCCAGACACGTGTGTGTTTCACTTGTTTTGGCCCAATGTAATTCCAGGCACGTGTGTGGTTCACTTGTTTAGGCCCAATGTAATTCCAGGCACGTGTGTGGTTCACTTGTTTTGGCCCAATGTAGTTCCAGGCACGTGTGTGTTTCACTTGTTTTGGCCCCATGTAATTCCAGGCACGTGTGTGTTTCACTTGTTTTGGCCCCATGTAATTCCAGGCACGTGTGTGTTTCACTTGTTTTGGCCCAATGTAATTCCAGGCACGTGTGTGTTTCGCTTGTTTTGGCCCAATGTAATTCCAGGCACGTGTGTGGTTCTCTTGTTTTGGCCCAATGTAATTCCAGGCACGTGTGTGTTTCACTTGTTTTGGCCCAATGTAATTCCAGGCACGTGTGTGTTTCACTTGTTTTGGCCCAATGTAATTCCAGGCACGTGTGTGTTTCACTTGTTTTGGCCCAATGTAATTCCAGGCACGTGTGTGTTTCACTTGTTTTGGCCCAATGTAATTCCAGGCACGTGTGTGTTTCACTTGTTTTGGCCCAATGTAATTCCAGGCACGTGTGTGTTTCACTTGTTTTGGCCCAATGCAATATCCACATACATATCAGAACGAGTCTTCCTGCAATTTGCAATAACGGACCGTTGACATACTGCTGTTTATACAAATCAGAAGGCACGACAACACATGTAACGAACCTAATACGTCGAATGAGCGTCACACTCTGCTATTTTAACTTCGATATTCATCCTGTGCTGCCATTTATCGGATTTCGTATAGCAACGTCATTCTAAGAAAAAACTAGTACTGTAAAAAGCAAACATATAGCGATATCTCCCAAAATACTGACACTACGATAAAACTAGTGTTTGATTCGTGTTCAGCAGGCCGAAACCTAAAAGTAATCATCAAAAAACAACGATAAGAAAAATCTTGTTTACCAGTGTAATGAACATTCTTTGAAAACGGAGGAGAAGCAGACTGAATGTTATTTGTGTATGCTAATGGATATCGGGGATTCACAGGAAGCTTAAATAAGTCAAAATCAAATGAAACAACTATTTTCATTCCTGATAGAGTATCTTTGCATAGATTAATCAGGTTTCATATCTAAACCATTTATTTAACTGCGAACAGATTATTCCTGGGTATGACGACATATTTTTTCATTAACAAAAAAATCTCTGCATAACACAACGTTTTTGAGGTCAATTGCTTTTGTGCGTGACAAAATCTGTTTTCAAGCATTTGTGTTTCCTTTTTTTGTGTGTGTGTATGTTCCCTGAATGGTGAAGAATCGATACCCCAGTTACAATGCCCAAAGTTTATCATAGGTTCACTAAATTTATGGATGTTGGCAGTTATAGAGAACTAAAGTCTTTGGGTGGTTAAGAAATACTATTTACCGAGAAAAAACGAAGCACCCAGAAGAAATAATCCAATCGAGATGGAAATTAGTATGTGAAAAGCATATGTGTAGAAAAGGATCTGATTGCAATTCCACAGCAGTTGGGGAATTTATTCGGATAAAGCAGCTACACGAGTGAAACAAGTCAGTACACTGTAGCGGCACCTCTGGCTCTGATATAAGCGGTTACCCGGTGTGGCATAGACGCATACAATTCCCGGAAACTGTTCTGAGGTATAGCATGTCAAATGATGTCTAAATTGCGGTACAGTTTACCGAGATGGGCGTAGACGGCGTCCTATCGTGTCCCAAACATGTTCAATCGGTGAGAGTTCCGGTGATCGAGCTGGCCTTGGAAGAATATCTACATAACGTAATCAGGCCTGGGAGACCAGTGCCGTGTGTGGCCTGGAATGATCCTGTTGAAAAGTTGTTCGGCGATGCTGTGACAGGAATGGCAACACAACAGATCGTAGAATGTCGTCGACGTACCGCTGAGTCGTGAGGGTGGTGCGGAGGACTACACCACGGGCATCCGGCTATCGTAGTAAATGGCTCCTCCGACAGGCACTACCGGTGAGCGAGCAGTGTGAAGTTCCGCGATAAAGGCAAGATCCACGCGCTGGCCGGCTCGTCTCCAGACACCTGGTCATCGGCGCCAAGTTCAAACCGTGGCTCATCACAGAAGACAACACGACGCCACTGGACACAATCAAGCGTAGATCGGGAAGATACCACTGCAACCGGTGCCAGCGATGCTCGCTGGTAAGTGGTAGGCGGCGGAATGGCCTCCTCCAATGTAGGCCCCGTGCCGTAAGTCGTCAGGCAATGGTCCGGATGTCCACTTCCGTACTTGTGGACGACTCAACATGGCCACGGATGGCCACTTCCATACCTATGGACGACGCAACTTCGCCACGGATGGCCACTTCCGTACCTGCAGACGACGCAACATCGCCACGGATGGCCACTTCCGTACCTGCAGACGACGCAACATGGTCACGGATGGCCACTTCCGTACCTGCAGACGACGCAACATGGTCACGGATGGCCACTTCCGTACCTGCAGACGACGCAACATGGCCACGGATGGTCACTTCCGTACCTGCAGACGACGCAACATGGCCACGGATGGCCACTTCCGTAGCTGCAGACGACGCAACATGGTCACGGATGGCCACTTCCGTACCTGCAGACGACGCAACATGGTCACGGATGGCCACTTCCGTACCTACAGACGACGCAACATGGTCACGGATTGCCACTTCCGTACCTGCAGACGACGCAACATGGTCACGGATGGCCACTTCCGTACCTACAGACGACGCAACATGGTCACGGATTGCCACTTCCGTACCTGCAGACGACGCAACATGGCCACCAATCGTTGAGAGCGGCGAATTTGGTTCTGTTCGTGCCGCTCTCACAATCGCATGAATCTCGCGTTCTGTTGTTGCCCTCGGCTGTCCACTGCTTACGTACGCAGGGATATGCCCTCCTCGACCCATTATGGTGCCAACATCCGATTACCACGTCGCTTTAACCAAAATGTCTATCGATACTGCGACTTGACCAACCGGCCTCTCTCAGTTCAGTTATACGTCCTCTCCCAAACTCGCTCAGCTGCTCGTATTGTGCACGGATACGACGTCGAGGCAGCCTCACATTCCGTGGAGGTTAGTACAACCACAATCCTCTACCACAATTGTCCTTGTATACGAGATTTGCTCTTGATATACCCTCCTCGATGGGCGGTTCTCATGCGCTGTGGCGGGCCACTATTTACTGTAGTTTTTATTGTCTAATTTATTTGCATATTCGGCCCGGAGGTACTTCCATGCGAAGTTTCATCAGGATCGAACGACTTACTTGGGGTGCTTCATTTTTTTTGGCAAAGAGTGTATTTGCGTTTTCACTGAATTTATTTTTTATAGTTCCTTTCATCAATTACGCAGAAAAACAAAGTAATGTTATCTCCCTTATCCTAAACAATATAAACGGAGCTTCCTCCTTGTAAAAATCAAGTATTTTCGTGATTTTAAACTGCATGTTTTAAACAAATATTTCCTGTCGTGACAAAGCGGTCTTTCTGAATAATCTGAGATGTGTTGCTTGCCACCAGTATAAAGTTGTCCCAGCATAACCTTAGAAGACGCAGAGTGCATACAAATGAAGGCTATGCAAATATATGTAAAGTTCTGGTTAGCTACGGATGTTAGGAAGATATCAGTCTGCTCTGTTTTCATTTTCAACCAAATTGCCACGCAGAGAATCTAACGACTTCAAACTTTGGAAGGTTGTCTGACGTACTACATAGTTTAAGCAATTTTGATCGCTTAAAATTCCTCAGTACAACCCTTGGTATCTGTTCGGAAACTGATATAGGATGGGAATGCCGAGGTTGTTCCTAGAGTCTGGCTGAGCTATATTTTTATCAAAAGGGATCTTAGAACTGTAAAACTTGTCAAGCATTCTCGCACGAAAAGCTGAAGCGTCCGCGAAGTTGACGAAAAATTTGTTTAGACGAAAACAAACATTTAATAATAAAGTTCATGCTCAGGGACAGTTTCAGTGGTTCTTAAGAGGTAAAATCTGGAATCTCGATGTCGGTAATGGCCGTTAAAGAAGGAGCCATCTTAATTTTCATTAGATGGCAGATCATAGTTTTGGATCGGGATGCGAACGCTATTAACTTGTCCATGGGTTAAATACAAAACGTGGTGCATTGTAACGTTTTTATGTTGCTCTAACGGCTTTTATCGGCCATATAATGACAAGTCCCGACTTTAGCATTCGTGGCATCTGGTACAATAGTTGCTGACAGAGAGATGGATTTCCTATTAGGCCGACCAGGCCCGGGCCTAGGGCGGCATATTATAGGGGCGGCAAGTTTTAGTGGTAGTAAAAATTAAAAATTTGTTAAAGGCCCATAAAAATAATGAAAGAAAAATTATTAAAAATTGTGAAAGATTTCTACTCCAAATTATATGAAAGGGATGATACATGTACTCCAGACCTCATGAAAGGTACCAGTACCAGAGTTCTTCCAGTCCTTCCAGCAGAAGTTGCACATGCAATCAAGAACATGAAGCGGGGAAAAGCTCCAGGAGAAGATGGAATTACTGTAGACATCATACAAGAAGCAAGTGGAGAAATCGAAACAGTACTCGCCCAAATTTTCACTCGATGCCTTAATGAAGGGAAGATTCCTGAGGATTGGAACAACGCTACAATGATCTTGCTACATAAAAAAGGTGACATTGAGGATCTCAGGAACTACAGACCTATCAGCCTCCTATCAGTGGTTTATAAAATCTTCACTAAAGTTCTTTCACACCGCTTGAAGGTGACACTGGACATGGCTCAACCGAGAGAACAAGCTGGATTCAGGAGTGGCTACAGCACAAAAGATCATATACACGTATTGAGAGAACTAATTGAAAAAGCGAGGGAATATGAACTTCCATTGTGCATGGCTTTTATCGATTATGAAAAAGCCTTTGATTCGGTGAAACCATCAGCAGTTACCACGGCTCTGAAATCCTGCGGTATTGAAGATGCGTACATTAATATTATTAATAACATCTATGAAAATGCAAGTGCAAAGATTCGGCTGTTTGAAAATACAACACACGTAAAAATTGGAAAAGGAGTGCGACAAGGTGACACCATATCTCCGAAGCTCTTTAATGCCACATTGGAAAATGTCTTTCAATCACTGAACTGGGAAAACAAAGGGATAAAGATTAATGTAGATTATATAACCCACCTTCGTTTTGCTGATGACGTAGTCATTTTTGCAACTACCCCATCAGAGCTGCAGAGTATGATCCAGGAACTTGCTGACAAGAGTAAAGAAGTTGGATTAAAAATTAACTTTCAGAAGACAAAAGTGATGTACAATGCTTTTACAAGAAATGAAGATTAATCGATTGATGGAGAAAAGCTGGAGATACCAGACACGTACATTTGTCTTGGACAGAAGATATCAAGTAAGGGTCACATTGATGAAGAAATTAATCGGCGTATAAAACTTGCCTGGAGAGCTTTTGGAAGAAAGAGCATAATTCTCAAGAGCAATATGCCATTATGTTTTAAAAGAAAAGTGTTTGATCAATGCATTCTTCCAGTGATTACGTATGGTGCAGAGACGTGGACCTTAACTAAAAGGGACATGAAAAGGCTGCAGACAACTCAAAGAAGCATGGAGAGGTGCATGCTTGGTGTAACCAGGAGAGATAAGAAGAGGAACTCGTGTATCAGAAAAATGACAAGAGTGGAAGACATCATGATCAGAATTAAATTCCTGAAATGGCAATGGGCTGGACATACTGCCAGAAGGACAGACCATCGATGGATAGTCGGAAATTTAGATTGGATTCCAAGGGACAGGAAAACACCCAGAAGAAGACCACATGGAAGATGAGTGGATGAAATTCGAAAGTACGCGGGAGTAACATGGAGGAGACTGGCACAAGACAGACCGTTGTGGAAGAGGTTTGGAGAGATCTTCGTTCAGCAGTGGATTGATAATGGTCGACAATGATGATGATTATCCTGAAAATGAAGATGTGTTTTGTTTAACTAGCAAAAAAAAGGAAATTTATGTACTCCAGTTGTTTGAAAGTAGAGGACATTTGTTGATTAATAAGAGTAGACAAACTATTTCCAAGCACAGAAGGGAATGGGTGGTTCTCGTCACGCGCAACGAAACTTTCATTCAGAATAAGACGAATCGATTTTCAGGCCCATATGTTCTGTGAACAGCAGGAAAATAGTGTTAAGGACAAAGCAGTGTTATTGATCTTTGTTACTGTCTATTCATTCATGGGAAATTCGCTTTTCGGATTACTGGTGCCGATACTTCGAAACAAGGCAGTTCAGTAAATAGTGAAGAACTACATTGCATGCTCTTTTCCCATTCCTAGAACAAATGAGCATAACAAGCTTGAACCTAAACCGCAAAGCAACCTGATTTTACCTGATGGTTCCCCGTATCTCCGTGGTTCGGAAAGAATATTACAAATGTAGAGATTCCCCTGATACACTATGTGCTGCCCAAATAGAGTAGAGTGATTTTTTCTGCAGGTCTCATATGCATCCAGAAGACACGGACAATCCTTCCTTGCCCGTAATTCTCCTGAAAGGCACACACACAGTGGGTTTGTTACATCTATCCTAAATGTTCCGAAAAATTGCTTTAGTCGATTTCTTTCGTAACGTACTCTCTTTGTTTAGCGTATTAGTGACAGATTTGCCGCACAGATGGAAACGGTACCCGAATACTACTTAAATGTTGTCCAATTTGGACTAAATTTAATGCAACTATAAGAAAAGATTGTAGGAATAAGTTTAGTTTTCATATAATTTAATCAGTATCAAAAGATATTGTTTATTATTTTTTCATATGAAATATTTTGATTTTTAAATTAAAATTTATTATTGAATTCAGATCAGTGCTGAAAAGATGACATTCTGCTCTGTATGTGCAACTCATTAGTTTCGAAGAAGAATGAATTTCTAACCTATGACAGGACTAAATGTCGTTCAGAGATGTTGTTAGTCGAGCGTTGTTTACCGTTCATCGATCTTAGCACAATGGGAAGTAAAAGGCACACATGTTCTAAGACCAGCTACACAACTGATTGTTGGAATGATTTTTCTAAAACCATTACAACAAAATAAAGTAAAAATATCAACGTTTACCACAATCAAAGGTTTATTATATATCGACTATAGTTTCGCAGAGCTTCTGGCTCGGCTTCATCAAGACGATTCGTCCTGATTAAGCCGTCCTGATGAAGCCGAGCCAGAAGCTCTGCGAAACTGTAGTCGATATATAATAAACCTTTGATTGTAGTAAACGTTGATATTTTTACTTTATTCAACACCACAAGTTTGTAGTCATAAATTATATACCATTACAACAAGTTTATTGAAAGTTTTAATTTCATTAAGTGTCTGATTTACGTTAGAATTTTTAGTTTTGTTACATGACAGATTTTGTGCAAACTCAATTTTTAGTTGGCCCCTCTGAAATAGAGGAATTCAAATACTCCGAAGGAATCAACGTCTCGGGAGGCCACGCGTGGGAGATATTTAGAGAGAAACGCTAACGCACTCATGGTTTAGATATATGAGCAATAAAGTAAAAAAGTTCGGAGGTGAGCTTTTGGGAATGCATCTTTCTAGCAGAGAAAACCAGATGGCGAACTCAAGAAACTTTATAAAAGGAGATGGAATGCCATTACTTTATGCTTCATTCACACTTATAACAAAAATGCATCAAAAGATATATACGAATTCGCTTTTAGAGGGAAAGGGCATTCGGTTATTGGCAGTTCGTAAGGAACCTCAGAGCAAAAGCACCCACGGCGATGGTTTAAATGGGTCACCCTCTACAACCAAAACGGATATAATTAGGTAGGATACCGCTTGTAAGTAACGGAGCATTGTTCCACTATATCTTCTCAGTTGGCGCATGTAGTTAACGAAATCCTTAAAACAGTAAATTATATTACCAGAGGCACCAGGTTCAACACCGATTTTTTTGGTTATACGAAGAATTATATTTTCAAACGTTTACTCAGAAGAAGACCAATAAAAACACTAGTTTGCCTCGCAGAAATCTGGTGGTAGTATTTGCATAAGACTATGGAGTCTATATACACTGGCGGAAAGTGAAAAAGGAACACCAAGAAGGAGACGTCTGATACCAACGAAATTTATACAGCATAATAACGGAATACAGAAGATAACGTGATCAAAACATTACATTATAGCAAAATACAGCTGCATTTGTTGGTAAACTGAAAAATAACATTTCCATGTAACATGGTTAGTACGAGGCTGAACCGCCATGAACTGCGTCACACTGTGCAATTCTGGCATGGAGTCTGTCGTACAGATGTTGGATGTAAGTTTGGGGTATTGAGTTCCAAGCATCCTCAACCTCGACGCGTAAATCGGGAATGGTTGTGGCTGGCCGTGGAGACCGGATAAGTCGTTGTCCCATAAAATCCCACACGTGCTTAATGGGGGACAAATCCGGTGAACGTGCAGGCCATGGAAGTTATCTCACACCCTGAAGTGCATGTTGCGTTGCACGTGCCGTGTGTGGGTGTGCGTTATCTTGCTGGAAAACACCACGATGGACCGACCTTACAAATGGCACAACAACGGGCTGAATGATGTTGTTGATGCAGGAGGTGCTGTTTAACGTACCCGGTACAAACACAAGTTGTGTACTGGAGTGATTGCTGACCACTCCCCACACCAGGAGACCAGGTGTAGGCCCTGTGTGTCGCTGGCGGATGCAAGAAGTGTGGAGACTCTCCCCTGTGCGTCTGTGAACACGCATACGGCCATCGGAGGCTCCCAAGCAGAATCTGCTTTCATTGCTGAACACGATAGATCGCCATTGCGTTCTCCAGTGCAGACGTTGGCGACACCACTGCAGCCGTTCCTGAAGGTGGGCTGGAGTCCGAGTTACACATGCCAGAGGCACACGTGCACGTAGTTTTGCATGCAGTAGACGGTTGCGGATTGTTCGCACAGTCACCTCAGGTGCAACGGCAGCTCGGATTTGCGTCGCAGTGGATGTTCTGCTTGACAACGCCGCTCTTCTTATGCGTCGATCGGTCCGCTCACCAGTCCGTCTGTGACTCCCGGTTCCACGTCTTCTCGTGTGGGAATGTTCCTCGGACCATCTACGCCACCATCGTACCACCACCGATACTTCCCGTCCAATTCGTTCGGCAATACGACGATACGACCACCCGGCCTCGCGGAGTCCAACTAGACGACCTCGCTCAAAGTCCGATAACTGCTGAAATCGTACACGTCTTCCATGTCCAGGCATTGCAGCTTCTTCAGGGTCTTCGCACGTGTCCGTACGCCGACGACTGATTACATTCACTTCGCCGTACTCCTTAAATACCACCGATGATAATTTGCATATTATGCCATGCTGTGGCGTAAGCGCTCACCGGTTGGTCCCGAAATTAACATCACACCTACGTAAACTCGACCCTATTAACATATGTAAATTTCATGATCGTCCGCCAATTCCTTCTTGGTGTTCTTTTTTCACTTTCCGCCAGTGTAATAAACTAACGATATTTGTGTGAAATAACATAAACCATCAGTTCGGGCTGGCTGCACCACGAGAACCAGCCCGCGCCAACATGATGATGGCTGTGAGGAATACAGGGTGTCAGAAAATTATCTATACGATTTCAGAAATCAGAAAAGTATGAATTAAGTAGTCTGTAATTCCAGTAGCTGCGAGAAAAAGTAAGACAGACTAAAAAAGTTTTTTTACACTTGTGACTGGCAGATGGCAGCATTTTTGTGTATCTCAACCATGAAGTCCATAATGACAACAATGCAGAAGCGAGCTCAGTGTGTGTTGTAGTAACGCGAAGATAAAGTCCGTCATTCACAAGTTCAGATGAGTTAATGTTTGTTATATAACACTCCGGTCATGCAAAGGTCAACTTCACAAGAAATGGTTGAAAATTAGAATCCGCTAGAATTTGGTGAGAAGCAATCGGAGTTACCGCACAACAGCTTTTTTTTGTTGTTTTTTATTGGAGGTTTAACGACCACCGTGAGCAACTCAATGGGCTATAAGCAGTCGCCCGTCCCTAATTTAGGGTCACTGGTTCCAGGGAAAGGAGAGAGCCAGTGCCGTAAGACAAACACAACATCCATGCCTCACCAGGATTCGAACCCGGACCCCTTTCGGACGAATGATCAGAGGCCATCGCTTAGACCACTGCGCCACCGGGGTGGCCACAAGAGCTTCCGTTACCGAAGTTAACCGTCCTTAACAATTTGAAGAAAAGGCTACATCATAGTGCCTGTAAAATGTTAACACTCGCAGACATTAAAAAAATATATACTTTCCTTGCCGCACGACGTTACAGTGGCCGCCCTGTTGGTGCAGTGGTCTAAGCGATGGCTTCTGATTATTCGTCCGAAAGGGGTCCGGGTTCGAATCCCGGTGAGGCATGGATGTTGTTTGTCTTACGGCACTGGCTCTCTCCCTTCCCTGGAACCAGTGGCCCTAAATTAAGGACGGGAGACTGCTTATAGCCTATTGAGCTGGTCACGGTGGTCGTTAAACCTCTAATAATAATGATAAAAAAAACGTTAGTGCTGGAGAGGCTTCAAACCGAAGTTCATTATTTCAATAAAGTGTGTTTAAGTGACGAAGTCAAATAAACTGGAATAATGTGCTCATGTATGAGTTCTGAGAATTCTCATGCACTGTGAACATATTTGCGATTTTCCAAATGGGTAAATGTGTGGTACGGTTGGCTCCATGTTACTGTCATGTGCCTCATTTCTTTTCTTTTTTTGTACTTTGTAGAACAGAACGTCACTGAAATTGTGCATCAGATAAGTTGGGGTTGTGCGAGATACCTGAACTGAATCATCTTCTTTCAACTCAAAGGTGCGTTCATTCAATTCTGTCATGCAGGAGTCTTTCACTCAGTTCTGTCGTAGATGATACGTTCTCGAGGAGATGAATCGGGCATGACTGTCCGACAGGGTGGTCTTCCCGATCGCCTGATATAACCGTGCTTCTCAAATTTTAGTTTTGAGAACCTGTGGTACCGTGATTAATTTCTCTTGATGTAGCCAAGAAAAAATTACATGCCCATAACGAGCTTTGGCAATTAGTGGGCATGTTCAGCGAACCAAATTGCATACATTAATGCCTTGTGTTGAGAAAGACTACGGCGATTCACTACTGAGATCAGTTTACAGATAACCCTTTTTAAATAGCAAGGTAAATGAAAAGGTGCTTCTCTACGAAGACCGCCAGATATGCAATTAAAATAGTTGGCAGAGTTCCAAGTATATCTTAGAGCTCCGTAGAATGACTTTGTTTCCTGATCATTTATTCTCTTTCAAGGATTTATATGCAACAGAGAGAGAAGGAAGGAAGGTTAAGGGAGAAAACAAAACCTGCTATTACGGCACAGTGCAAACAAGACTGCATTTCAGACGCCGTTCTTCCAGAACAAATTTACCGATGTCAGATAGCTCAGCCCAGAGTAATAATCAGCAGAGAATGTGTAAAACTTTATGGGTTGTTCACTGTGAAACAGTATAGGTTAGGTCACTTGAATTTTACCCTTTAACCGGCTAGACCGAATTAACTAGGGGTAAGCAAAATGAGCTGAAATAAGCTCCAAAAAATATATTTGCTGTCTAAAAACTGGGCCGAACGCGGCTGGAACGAGTGAGCCTCCGCATCAGAAAGCGTTGCTTTCCCCTTAGCTTTGTTATTAAAAGTGGTCATTTAGGGAGATGATTGGCCAGGGACGTCGCTAGACTTCGAAATCAGGATGAGCGACGGGTGCGTGAGCATTATTTTTTCTGGGGCGAGTTTGACAGCAACTTTACTTACGAAACACTGAAAGAATTTGTTTTACTTTTTCTACAGGCTGCAAAGGTATTTGTGCAATAACCCTTGCCCCTCCTGGATACATATTCATTAACTTTAGAACTGTGAAGTTTTTGCAGTTTTTGAAATAATACAGAATCAAAAGTTTGGATCCATTTTTTGTTAATGTTCCGTCCATCCATTTTTAATAAAATTAGTAAAACCTAGAGTTACATACCCATATAATAAACATGGCACACTGTCACCATCACCGGCAACATGCTCTGACTAAAAGAAAATTTTATACCTAGGAGAAAGGTCTTAAAGCAAATCTTTTCGTGGATTAGGATTGAGAGGAAATAAGTCCATTCCCCTGCTTAACTCCTTTTCTTCAACCCAGCGACCTTGTCTTGCACTCATCTCTTCCAAAGCAGTAGTCAGCCACGACCTCCTCCTTCATTGCCCTAGGGCAGGCTTAAGAGCTCTGGCATAGCTTTATACTCCACATTCCGTGTTGGAATCTCCTACTTAGTAGCACAAACAAACAGAAGAGCAATTACTAATGATCTCAGTGAATTCCTATTTACCCCCTTCATTCGCACCTGATCATACTAACTTAGAAAAAAGCTTAAATTGGGGATTAGGACATGTAGAAAACAACTGAATTTTCATGGCCATGTGGATGTTATTTTAATAACCTTTCTGCGGAGAAGGAAAATCGCACTTCCTAGGGTACAATACGTAGGGCTACACGATGAAAAACACAGACTTATTATGCGTTGGCAATATCTAGATTATATTTCAAAGTTAAAAAATATACACTGCTCGCCACCCAAAATGCAACACCAAGTAGGAAGCACCCGATTGGCCTGAAATTCGCAGCATGCGTCGCCTGCTAGAGGACATCCAAACGATTAGCATTGCAGGGCATATGCAAATCATGTGCGCCCGGCACGCCACCGAGAAGCACTATAAGTAGAGTGCACAGAAGGCGGGGTGTAAGTAGTGGAAGTGTGTTGTGCTGCCGGTCCTGTGCGTGGGAAGCTTCCTGATTCCTCGTCGCAGAATACGGCAGTCATTCCAGCACGTTTCGGAGTTCGACAGAGGACGAATAGTGGCTTATCGCGACAGCGGTTTATCGTACCGAGACATCGGCGCCCGTGTGGGACGAAATCCAGCCACAGTGAGGCGAGTATGGATTCGGTGGGTGCAGGAGGGACGGACGGGCCGACGTGAGTGATTGCCGCAACCGCGGCACACCTCCGAACGAGGTGACCGGCATGTTGTGCGGCGGGCATTGACGGCTCGCACCGCCACATCACGAACATTAGCGCAGGAATTAGAGTGTGTTGCGCAACAACCTGTGTCAGCAAGTACTGTTCGACGTCGTCTGCAGGAGAGGTGACTTGTCGCACGGTGCCCATTGCTCCGATTACCATTGACGTTATACCACCGGCGAGTGCGGCGGCAGTGGACCGTTGAACGCCGCACCTGGACTACGGAATGGCACGACACTGTCTTCTCCGATGAATCCCGCTTCTGCCTGCAACACCACGATGGTCGGATCCGTGTGTGGCGGCACCGCGGCGAGAGACTGTATGACGCCTGCATTATGCATCGCCATACCGAGCCGTCGCCTGGCGTTATGGTTTGGGGCGCAATTGGATATGTCACCCGCAGCCCTCTGGTAGGCATCGCCGGTACACTCAACAGCCGCCGCTACATCTCCGACGTTTTGGAACCTATAGTCCTCCCTTACCTGCAGAACATGCCAGCGGCCACGTTTCAACAGGACAATGCGCGCCCGCACGTGGCCCGCATCGTGCAACAATTCTTCACAGCTCACCAGGTGTCACTGCTGCCGTGGTTTGCCTGTTTTTCCGATATGTTGCCAATCGAACACGTCTGGTTGCTGATCAGCAACCGAGTGTCCCGGCAAGCACCACCCGTGGCTACGCCTGATGAAATGTGGCAACGTGTGGAAGCAGCCTGGACCGACATACCCCAAGCCCACATCCAAAGCCTCTTTCGCTCGATGCCGCGGCCGTTATTGCCAGACATGGGGGCCACACGAACTATTGATGCCTGCGTATTCCGCAAGTCGCACGGTATGATCAATCGTTTAATCTTTGTATCTGTTGTTATGTGTCCAGTAAATCTGGCTTTGCTATCTCGTGTCCTTGTTGGTGTTGCATTTTGGGTGTCCAGCAGTGTACATATAGGAGATCTTGAAATGGGTGGACGGTAGGGTGGGTAAGACCATTTTTATCCCCTTGGCGACGTCCCTGTGATTGGCACTAATCATTTCCGATTGAATAGCTTCTAAAATTGCCGTAAGATTTGCGACGAAACTAATAAAAGAGAGGAAAGATATTTATCACTTTCTACCCAATCTCGTGATTCCCATCTCAGGGGTAGGGGGACTAGTCTACCTCCGCCGCGCCTTATAGGGCAGCGAATAGAAAGGTGGGCTTATCATCAGTCTTATTATGTTCATAGCCGGCACTGCTGAGATGACAGAGGGAAAGAAATTGTTTAGCCGTAGCTTGCGTAAAACCTGACCGCTATCTGAACATTTCTGTTTAGAAAGTGCAGGAAATTTCGGACACCATTTGGTTGAGGTTCGTCGACCGCTTTAGAAGCTAAATCTATTTGTCGAGCACGTGAGCTTTAATTTAAATTGCTGCTTGAAAAGTTGCAGCTGTAATACGTCAACTTAAGCATACTTTTGCATAACATTAAAATCGGAAACGGTTCAAGGTAAGAATTAACAGAATCAACTACCTACTAATTCAACGTCCAATCTTTATTTAGTAAGCATTTACGTCAAGACCAACAATTCTGAACATAGAGTTGAACCTGCTGATAAAACGAAGAGTCGGGACCGACGAAAATCCCGTTCATCAGCGTGAAAACACAAATTTGTTCATGACGGTGATCAAAACCGCGCTCTCTCACCCCAGATTAAGTTGCTCTCGGAAGGAATGTATCGCTGCAGATTTGTCATTTTGACACGTGCTTTTCCTCCGTAGTACGTCACATCTCCTTAATTTTTTCTGCTTTTTGAAGCGAAGAACGAAGTTTCACTAATTCTAGACGATGTGTGAAACAAACACAGATTTTGCGAAGAACCCAACGGCCGGTAGATCAATTTTTACGTTTGGGCGCCAATGTGAAAACACAAATTCTTCCGCGATGGGGATCGAACCGGGCCCCCTCGCTTCGGAGTAAGTTGCTCTCCCAGCTAAGCTACATGGACGGAATGTGCCGCTGCATATTTGTCGTCTTGACACGTGCTTTACGTCACATCCGTTTTTGCGTAATAATTCACTCCACGTAATTTTTTTCTGATTGGAGGTTTAACGACCACCGTCCCTAATTTAGCGTAACTGGTTCCAAGGAAGGGAGAGAGCCAACACCATAAGACAAACAAAACATCCATGCCCTACCGGGATTCGAAAACGGACCCATCTCGGACGCATTATCAGAAGCCATTGCTTAGACCACTGCACCACCTGGGCGGCCGAGAGAGTTAGCAGCCGTAGGTGTAAAGATACTCATCCACAGTGCGCCGCAGACTATTAGAAGCTGGGCGGCCTGCGAGGAGACCTGTAAAAAAAAGTAGCTCCTGACAGCTTCAGTGAAGAAGAAACGCTTGCGATTGGCTAAAAAAGTATAATCACTGGAGTTCTGATGACTGGAAAAGAGTGATGTTTAGTGATGAGGTCCATTTTTTTGTCCAAGGACAGAGAAAATCTGTTGTACGACGGAGTAAAGTTGAACCTGTCAGGGAAGAACATTTGCAACAAGAGGTGAAATACCCACTTAAAAAGATGTTTTAGGGGTGTTTCACCTTTGAAGAACCTGGTAATTCATCATACTCTCCTATTGAGAGTATGATGAATTCCAATAAATATTGTGAAATAATACAACATACGGTTGTTCCAGAGATGAAGAAGTGTTTTAATGGTGTGCATGGCATTTTTCAGCATGACTTTGCTCCATGCCACACTTCCATAAAGGTGCAGGCAGTGATGAAAGAAAAGATTAACATTCTAGAGTGACCTGGAAATTCACCTGATCTCAGTCCCATTGAGAATATGTGGACCATTCTGAAACCTAGGCTCAAAAAGACTAATTGTTCAACAGTGAAATACTTCATTTCGAACATTCATGTGTGGTATCATGACCCGGAACTAAATTTGTTTCGGCAGAACTAGAAACTAATACACTCAATGCCAAAACGTGTTGAACGAGTTCTTGCAGCCAAGGTTGCCACATATGGTCAAAGGTTGCCACATATGGTCAAAGGTGGCCACATATGGCCAAAGCTGCCACATGCCTCATATGTATGGAAGGTATGCTATAAGGGTTGAAATCTAACCTTGTCCCAATTAAATTGCACACCACTGTACGCGAGACTGACCGTTTTTTAACTATACGGCACATATGAAGCAAACGGGATACCGATCCTTCCAGTACAACGCTTACTTGGAGGGTGAAAGGGGCGATGGACGCCGTTGCAATCTCCTGTTTCCCCTGCGGCAACATCCCCCAATACATTACTCTTCTACTCCTCTCTGCAATTTTCCCCCAGGAATTCAGTGACATGTGCGTTAGTCCACCGTATTTCTGACTAGGAGTAAGTTTCCGGTTTTGAACTCCGCTGACACGATGTTCTCAAGGCATAGCTCCCTGGAGTGGGTGGCGAGATGATCTCTTGCACAACTCTCTTGTTGTACATTTGACGTAATATCTCCTCATTGGTTTTCTACCTATATTTTTCGACTAGCACACAAGGATTGATATTTCACCCAAGATTACAATTTCTATTCCTCTATTGCGGAATAATGCGCAGCAAATTTCCTCTTCTGCTCCTGTATGTATATATCGCGTTTGACAGGGGAACACAGTTTAGATGGTGAAATATACATGCGACTGATTTCGTTTTAAAAGTCATACCTTCTTTACAAGCATTTCAATAAACTGATGGGTTGTAGAGAAAGGTCATCACCCAGGACTCATCCGGGACTTGAGCCCAGGCCCATGGAACGAATGGTCAGAAGCCAACTCTTAAACCACTTGGTCATCGGGAGGGCTAACACAGTGCCTGAGTAAAACAAGAACGATTGTAAGCATCGCAAAACATCCATCAATTCGTAAATCGCCTTCTTCAATAGTTCCTATTTCTATTGAAAAATAAATGTTGTCTACTTCTAATTAAAATGATTAAAATTATATTCATTCATTCTTAGCATTTCTTATCGTTCCGAAGTAACGAACCCACGATCGGAAAGTCATGATAATTTCAACTGAAGAATTAAAGAATATGATAAGATTTTCGATTCACTCAAGCAGTTCTGTCAGAAATCTAAGATCTACAATTATTCTTGATAACATAATGTGATCATAGACTAGATTAAGGACTATTTCCTCGACGACAGCATACTGATAGGATTAACTGTACTGAACACAGGCGATGGATAGATACAAAGGTTAAGTTCTAAAATCTAGAGCAATCTTTACTCTAGCTGAATTGCTCTGACTCAATGAATAAATATAACTGTCGAATGTACTTTATTATAAATTAATGCATCAACAAATCTATTACGTAATCACGTGAATTAAGAGCTGCTGAATTCAGAAAGGAGTAAGACACACAATCATAAGATTGCAGCTGTTCAAAAGCTTCTCTGTTGTCCAAATGAGATAAGTTCTCAATTCATGCACTGATGGATGTAGTCAACGAAGTTGATTAAGACATTTTTGCCATTAAAAGCTTTTGCCTCGACAAACATAGAATGTCCAATAGCGAAAAGATAACGCACATTCCTTTTCACCTTTCATAGTCCATATTTTTTAGATCTTAATAGATTCGAAAAGGTCTTTGCATTACATTTTAACAGTGAACTTTCTTGGGAAAATTCGAATCACTATGATTATCAGATAATGTTCCTTTTTTTTTCCACTTTGAAATCCCATTTCGTTCCGAATGAAACAAAAGGAAGGAAGCAAGGGTGTTCTGTAGTCAGTCTGTAAAACGATAATTCAGAAAACTCAAAATTTGATAAGAGAATTTTAATTTGTAATTGCTGAGAGTCTCGATTTTTAGCACGTCCTTTGTAAAAAATTACCGTGCTTATGTTACCGGTTTGTCTGTCCGTCTGTACCCATGATATCTCTGCAACTATTAGTCCAATTTGAAAAAAATTGCATTGGGAAGCTTGAAATATGCAAATGATGATCCTTTATTTCGTTTTTTTTTTACGATGTACAATTTCGCCGCTAGATGGCGTAAATGCAGATGATGTCGGATTCAAAAATACGTTTTATTCCAAATATTTGCTTCTAAACATCCAATTGAAAAATATCTTTCGATTCCGTTTATGTCGAAGAGTATTTTAGATATAGTTACTTTTTCAAATTACGCATAGATTTTCTGCTAGGGGGCGTAAAAGTAAATTACATTTTTCCCGACAACTCTTCTTCTAAAACTCCGATTTGAAAATTTTTTTCTTCAGCGGCTACCACTCCTGATGGAAAATATTTTGCATATAATTTCAAATTTTGGTAAAGAATATTTTGGCACCAGGGGTGTAAGTGTTAATTTTTGCTTCTGATGTATTTGCCATAAAATCTGAGCTTCTAAAATATCGATTGAAAAAATTCTTTCGTGGACTGATGCCACTCACGTCGATAAACCATTTCGCAATATTTTCTTCTTAAAATATTGCACAGTTTCTCCGCCAGGGGACGCAGATGTATATCTTATTTTTGGCAATATCTCTACTTCAAGGAGTCCGATTTAAAAAAATTCCTTCTTTGTTGGATAGTGTTTTCAGTGTGACCTGTTTTTCATATAATTTCAAAAATTTTCAAGTAATTCATAGACTTTCCGCTAGGGGACGTAGGGATAAACTGCGTTTCTCCCTATATCTCTACTTCTAAACTTCCGATTTGAAAATTTCTTTCTGCACCGGATACAGCTACTGACGGAAAATCGTTTGCACATAATTTCTAATTTTTGTAAAAAATGGTTTGGCCACCAAGGGGCGTAAATCTTAATTTCCGCTTCTGATATATTTGCAGCAAAATATGAGCTTCTAAAATCTCGATTGCAAAAAATTCGCTTGTTGACCGATACTACTCATGTCGACAAATCTTTTAGGAACATTTTCTTCTGGAAATAATGCATGGTTTCTACGCCAGGGGCGTAGATGTATATCTTATTTTTGTCAATATCTCTACTTCTAGGAGTCCGATTTGAAAAATTCCTTCTTTGTTGGATAGTGTTTCCGATGCGAAATGTTTTTCCTATAAAAAGTAAATCATAGACTTTCCGCTAGGGGGCACAAGATAAATTGCGTTTTCTGCGTTATTTCTGCTTTTAAAACTCCGATTTGAAAAATTCTTCCTCTATCGCATACAAGGCCTGATGGAAAATATTTTTCACATAATTTCTAATGTTTGGTAAATAATGGTTTGGCCACCAGGGGTAATAAGTGTTAATTCTGCTTCTGATGTATTTGTAGCAAAATCTTAGCTCCTGAAAACTCGACTAAATTTTTTTCTTGGACCGATACCGCTCATATGGAAAAACCTTTTGAGAATACTTTCTTCCTAAAATAATTCATGGTTTTCCCACCAAGGGACGTAAAGTCACATCTTATTTTTGTCGATATCTCTGTTTCTAAGAGTCCGATTTGAAAAATTATTTCGGTGTTGGAGAGTTTCCGGTGCGAAATGTTTCTCATATAAATTCATGATTTTCTTAACACACAAGTCTGCAACCAGAGGGCGTAAGCTCACGATTCCGTTTACAGCAATATCTGAGGGATTACAAACCCGATTGAAAATCTTCTTTCTTCCGTCAGATACTATTGTTTTCCATACTGGTTCCATTGACTTTGAATAGCTTTGATAAATTTAATTTGCATCAGAAAAAAGGCGTGCTTATTACACCCGAAAATTCGGTGTCATCTTTCTTGTTATCATTGCAATACGGCGGCATCTTTCTTGTTATCATTACTATTCGGTGTCATCTTTCTTGTTATCATTGCTATTCGGTGTCATCTTTCTTGTTATCATTGCTATTCGGTGTCATCTTTCTTGTTATCATTGCTATTCAGTGTCATCTTTCTTGTTATCATTGCTGTTCGGTGTCATCTTTCTTGTTATCATTGCGATTCGGTGTCATCTTTCTTGTTATCATTGCAATTCGGTGACATCTTTCTTGTTATCATCACTATTCGGTGTCATCTTTCTTGTTATCATTGCTATTCGGTGTCATCTTTCTTGTTATCATTGCTATTCGGTGTCATCTTTCTTGTTATCATTGCTATCGTGGAGCACTGGGTTTTCATAAAAAAAAAAATACCGATATGGAACCTCTAATCAATGTGGCCAGGGATAAAAAAATATGTGCTAATGTCTGATAAAAAAAATATGTGCTAATGTCTAATAAAAAAATATGTGCTAATGTCTGATAAAAAAATATGTGCTAATGTCTGAGAAAAAAATGTGCTAATGTCTGAAAAAAATGTGCTAATGTCTGAAAAAAATATGTGCTAATGTCTGATTAAAAAATTGGAGAACACTGGTACATCTATGAATGAAATATGGGATTACACCATTGTACAATACAAATTTGGAAGTTGTGAATCCGTTTATTGGTAAATATGGCATGAATTGTAAATCATGTAATATCAAAAACTTGAAAATTTCATCGTCCTGGAGTGGGAATCGAACTCGCATCTCCCGGATAGCACCCGAGTATGCTAACCACTACACCGGGTATCGTTCACTTGATCGAAAGATCACTTGATCAAAAAATGCGTTTCACCGAAGGGTCACTTGACCGAAAAGTTCATTTCATCGAAAGGTCATTTGATCGAAAAGTTCATTTCACCGAAGGATTACCTCACCTAAAATTTCATTAGATCGAAAGACCATTTCACCGAATCGTCAGTTTATTGAAAACTTTGAATTTTGTTGCTGGAGATTTGAAGTGCGGTGCGGGTTTTTGAAAAACTGGCCACCTAAACGTTATGGGATTGTATAAAAAATGCACTTTCGATTTCTACGAAACACCTCTCCATAGGTAGGTCCTTTGAAATATAACATTAATTATAGGGCCTAGGTCTGGGCTTTTTTAGTAATTTTCATCCTCCGAGCTCATATTTATAAAGTTTATGTATAGCAAATCAAGAAAATAATGTTCCGCTTTTACTCAACACAAAATATAAATTTTTTGACCATAGGCCTAGATATAGACTTTGTTTAGCAGATCTTAACCCTTGGAACTCATATCATAAGCGTTACATAAAATTTAAAGTAAAATATGTTGCACTTTTACTCAAGCCAAAATCATTCATTTCAAGGCCCTAGACTTGGATCTAGGCAATTCTTAACAAATTTTAGTCATCCATGCTCATCTCCATAAGGTTTCCTTAAGGAATGAAGTTAATGTCCCACTATTACTCAACCACAAAACGTTAATTTTTATGCCCTAGGCCTTGATATAGGCATTTGTAGAAATTTTAGTCCTCCGTGCTCATGATCACCACTGATTTTTTTGTGTCTGAGTAAATGTACAGTAGCATTAGCTTGATCTATTATGTAAACCTTATGATTATGATCCAGGATTGGAGCCCTATGTGCTGCAGCACGGATGATTTAAATTAGCTGAAAAGGCCTAAACCGAAGCCTGGGAACTTAAAATTAATTATTTTTGTTTTGAAATCAATTCTTTGCATTGTTTGTGACGCAGAGAAACCAAAAGTGTAATTTTAATATGATCCCCTAAAGTTTCGTTGGCCTGTCTTCCAAACTGACACCGCGCTTCAACAGATCCTGTAATGAAATTCAAGTTTAAAGTTTTCGATAAACCGACCCATCGGTTAAGTGAGAATTCGATGAAATGAACTTTTAGGTAAAAAGACCTTTCGGTGAGATGAACTTTTTGCTCAAGTGACCCTTGGCTGAAATGCACCTTTCGGTGAAATGAACGCTTCGTTCAAGTGATCTTTCGGTGAAACAATCTTTTCAGTGAAGTGATTTTCGGTCAAGTGACCCTTCGGTGAAATAATCGTCGGGCAAATGAACCAGAACCCCACTACACTATCCAGAGCGACTAATTCTCAAGTTTCCAAATAATTTGAATATGACCATCACAGGATTCGCTAGTCGAAGCAAACCGGCATTCATGTTTAGCGAATCTGGAGGATTAGAATCCATTCCCGTGATTGCCTGGAGGAGCAGAATATCAATGAATGAAATACGGGATTACACTATCGTAGAATACAGATTTGAAAGTTGTGAATCCGTTTATTGGTGTAAATATGACATGAATGGTAAGTCAGATAATATCCGAAAGCATTCTCGGGTGCAATCCAGGATTATTTTTTTTTATCCAGTTCGATTTCCTTTCCAGGACAACGAAATTTTCAAGTTTTCGGATATTATCTGACTTACCATTCATGTCATATTTATACCAATAAACGGATTCGCAACTTCCAAACTAATATATTTATTCCAGCAGGCCACCAGTTGTGTGACCTATATCACTAAAAAAACTTCTTTTGAGTTTGTGTTCACTTATGTCAATTTAGTTACTTTTTAGTTAAACATTTTCTTGCTGAACGAAACATTATTTCCTCGAACAGCTTTTTCTAATTGGTACTGCTGACTGTGGGTCAGACAAGATAAAATCACGACATTGAATGTCGAGATAAAACAGACGTAGAGTTGGTGGAATTGTCATGATCTATGAACGAGGAATTGTAGACATTAGAGGCTAGCATGGGCCACGAGGAATTGTAGACATTAGAGGCCAGCCTACTTTGGAGAGCCCGGCCTAACCCGGAACCGTACATTACGGGTGTCAGACTCAAAATCTCCAGTTTACGGTGCTGCCCTATCCTTTTGAGACTTCCATCATGCGTTTTCCGCCACTTATTGCAAATAACGCAAAACTTGCTCCAGTGCAGGGTGTCTAGACTTTGAATACCCAAATCTGTTATGATGCGATAAATTATATAATTGCAATTTTTAAAGAGTACTAAAAAATGTCGGCATATGAGTTACCTAATTCAAACTTTTTGGAGCATAGGTATCATGTTAACTGCATCGTTTTCTTCTCCGAAAGTAAAGTTTTGGGATTTAAAACCTCTGAAGTAATCGATATTCATTGTAAACACATGCATTTTCATTCTTCTTTTTCATGCTGCCCGCGAGTCCTGTTCCATTTTGTCATGTCTTCCGCGATTCAGAAAAGACCGATGACTCCCTGCTCTAGAGAAACAAAGACCCTACTGAACTGAACAACTTCAGTAGTAAAGGGAACGTAACTCACAGACGTTACCACTTCCCGTAGGAACTCCACCCACAGATGAAGTTTACGCAATACGGAGTGCCATCGACAAATTGCTCTGCTCAAAAGAATTAGGGGAGCAACAGATATTGTACGGAAAATTCTGTGCTAGTGACGTTGTTGAACGTAAAATATTTGTATGTAAGATACAGAATATTCAGTGATATGGGTAAGAAAAAGCACATTAGCGGATTTTTATGCAATATTATAACTTAATGCATATAATGCGATATGCTATACGATAATATGCATATCTGTACAACAAGAAAAAATTACTTTTCGGATGTGGTAACTGACTTATAGTAGGGTGTGGGGTCTCTTCGAAGACCGCTGCACACCTATATGCCATGGAATTGAGGTTATAGGGGAGGCATTTGTGGTATCTTTGCCGCTCCTCAACGAGGGCAGTCTCAATTTCACGAACAGTCAACGGGGGTGCCGGCCGAGCTAGGTGAGCCTTCCAAGTGCGTCTCAGACATGCTCAATTGGATTTAAGTCAGGGGAGCATGCTGGCCACTCCATAGGCTGTGTTCCCTCCACTTGAAGCATGCTGTCCACTAGCCGAGCTCTATAAGGTCAAGCATTATCGTGCATGAAAAGGAACGAATCACAGACGGCTGCAGGATAAGGTTTGGCATTATATCAGAGAATCTCGTTTCTATATCTCTGGGCCGTCAGATTTCCGTTTCGGATGACGTAAGAGTCCGTACGGTCACAAATACTTATGCCCGCCCAGACCATCAATCTATTTCGGCCGTCATGCGATGTTTTCTGCACAAAAGCTACGTTGTTTCGAGTCCTCCAGAAAAGAACTTGTCGATTGTCAAACTATAGACTGAATCTCGACTCGTCAGAGAAGAGAACTTGAATCTCATCGTGTTCCCAACCACGGTGCTCCCCTCAGTCCAGTTTTTGCGGGCCGTATGATGCCCTACGGTTAAAGGGACATACAGCATTGGTCTACGTGCATAAAGGTCACCTTTGTGAAAACGATTGCGGATAGTTTGAGTTGACATCCTTCATCCTGTTGACACGAGAAGCTCTCGCTGATGCTGAGGAGCATTTTTCCGCCTGTTCTGACGGGCTGTTAACAATAGATAACGCTCGTCCCTTGTTGTAGTTGTTCGTGAAAGGGCTTGTCTTCTTCGAATACTTCCCGTATCCTGGAATTGTGTTTACAGTCGGGAAATGACGCTTCGTGCCACTCCAATGGCTTCTGCTGCCACCCGCTGTGTTAGACCAGGTTTCAGCCTGCCAATAGCTCTCTACGCCGTTGATTCCGGTACATCATGCTGCTTAGGCATCATTCGAACAGAAGACTTCAAGAAACGAAATGTCACTATAAATGCGAAAGAATAAGGGAGCTCCCAGAAATCTTTGGTTTTATCCCAATCGGTGATTTATGCATTTTGACTTCACAGACGCTAATTTGAATAAGGAAATATAATTCAGCTGTCTACGTCACATTCGACTTGCGTTTTGCACGTTTCGGTAAGATATCACACGATTGGCTTGCATAATGTCGCCAAAGTCGCATGTTCCCCGAATTTTTTGAGCAGTGTATTTGCTCAGTGAGCGTACTGATAACCTGGAAATTGGATTATTCGTGAATGACTCTTTTGTGTGAATGATGAATGAAATCCCAAGAAGGAGTGATTTATGTCATCATTAGTTGGATTCCTGTTTCTAGTATGTGAAGTTTCGTTCGCTTTTGTGGTCCATAATCGCAGTACAGCAAACAACCAGTGAAACAGCATCCTCTTGGAGGACCAGGAGAGCTTACAAAGAGCTCTATGTTAGCTTTATTGAGAGCTCAGATAGTTATGCAAAAGAGTGTGCATTCTGGATACTACCACTTTCTATATAAAGTATTTAGTAGACAACTGGCTGACGTATCGCAAGAAACTGAATTCCTCGTAAATATACTCCCTCTGCCTACACAGTGTTTCTTAGATAATTTATACCACCCTCGCGATGTATTTTTCCTGTTTCTTCACTATTAAAAATTTTGTGGTAGTGTAACGTATACTATATTTTAACTTTCATTGTTAGTTCTTTTTCCTTTGTAAATTTGAGTTTGTTCTCTTTCGCACTTTCCAAACTTAACGTGATATCTTCTCTCACATGAATGGAGGTTTGGCAACACCCTAAGGTCAGTACGTAAGTGACGTATGCATGTGATAAGAACAAGACGAAAGATATAATGGTACGCAGTAGCTGTGAGAAGGGGATTTTGATGGTGAGCGTTAATGCACCTTTTGGATACGAGACTACTTAATTGCCGTTTAAGTATTTTTGAAGGCTACGTGTTCTACTTTAATGGCAGTGTCGTGTTTCGTAGTCAAGTGTTATTGTGCATATTAACTCGAGTTCCAGTCTTGTGTTTCATAGTTAATTGTTATTGTGGATATTAATCCAAGTTTTGTTGATCTCACCTTATTGAAGTGCAAATGATCAAGTGACTACTGACAGCAATAAAGGATTAGCTGTAAGTAACAACTTATTGAACTTTGAGTGACTCGTATTTCACTCTAGGTGAAGTTTTTGGTTTACGCAGTGTTTAAGTAAGTCAGCTTCACACGAACGCTACAGTAGGTTGCACCAAAAAGTGGTGCTACACCAGCTGCACGACTTTCTGGGAAAAGATACACCATCGTGTTTTGCAAACAAAATCCTGCAATGTGGTTCAGCTTTTCACCACGTTATGGTACAAGGTTGCACCATGTTGTTGGGTTTATTTTACACCACAGAATGGTGTATCTGTTCTAAGGAAGTGGTGCAGCTGGTGTAGTACCCAAGGGCGCTCATAAGGGGTGCTTGAGCATGGCGTTGGTGTAGCCAAATTTTTGATAAATTTAAAACACCAAAATAGACGAAACATTTTGAAGCATCTTTAAAAATAATAAGATATTAATGATCGATTGCAATTATCAAACTTTATTTTAAAAATTTGATTTGCCCGATTCTTCTATGCGTTTACTTTCAAAATTCCGCCAACAACATGTGCTGTGGAAAGATCATTTAGCAACCTCAGGTGAGTGAAGACATGTCTGAGGAGCACAATGAGTGAACAGCGTCTTTCAAGTTTGTGCTCATCAAGTGTTCACAGAGACAAAATAAAAGAGAAAGAGTTGAATTTGGAATCATTGGCTATAGTTAAGTTTTCTAAAGACAATCGAAATCTGCAGTTTGCTTTCTCTGAAAAGTATTAGACATCATGGTGGAATTTACTTTACCCATCACAATGTTCTAAACTGTAATTATAACTTCAATTGTTAACTATTTACTAATTGTCAAACAGTATCAATTATTTTTGTTGTATTTTAGTATCTCGTACGTTTACTAAAATGTCTGACAGCCTTGAAGGAAGTAAGGATTTTTCTTAGCCCCCCCAAATATTCATATGGGCGCCACTGTGTAGTACCACACTTTGGTATAACCTACCACAAAATTTCTTTTAACATTTCTTTTAAAATTTCTTTTAACCACAAATTTCCTTTTAATAGATAAGGAGTTGTGACGTGTCTGCACTGCACGACGCACATGAGATAAAGGCAGATAGCAGATAACGCACATGAGATAAAGGCAGATTGAAAGACGCTGTTCACTCATCATAAAGGCAGATAGCAGTGACAGCACATATCCGCGTAGCTCAGTTGGGAGAGCGACTTACTCCGGAGTAAGGGAACCGGGTTCGATACCCGGCGCGGACAAACTTGTACGTTAAAGAGTGCTTGGTAGGAAAGTATCGTAGCATAATCATTCCGTTCCATATACTTGTTAGGTTGAGGCACTAACCCTAGGCATTCGGTTCGAAAAAAATCCTTTTATGACTAGCTCCATTCACAATGACAAACACCGTGTATTTTAAATAACGCGCATCTTTTCCGTAAATACATTTTCTCCTTTGCTAATTTTCTGCTTTTCTGAAAATTCACTTTGAAAATTGCTTTCCGTGTCGGAAAAATGTGCCCATTTCATTCGAGAGTTTCGGTGTCATTTTTTTTTACTGTATCTGGAAACTACCAAGAATAATTTTTATGCGCAGTGAGTAATTAAGGTGACCCACTTTTAATAAAAGATTGGTGCCAATGGTCTTTATATTTCACCGAAAGCACTTTCGTTCATTGCGAGCTTAGACAGAGATATACAAAGGGGAGTGTGCATTCTGGATACTAAAACTCTCTCCTTTCTCAGCGCTAGTTATTTTAAAGATGCTCACATTTCTCCGTCATCCCCGTATATTTTGTATTATGTCACAAAAGCTGGTTAATATTATAATAATAATAAAGAGATGAATTTATGTAATGTTAAAGAACTAACAAAACTACACATAGTTTGCAACGAAGAAGATTTTTCCATAAAAAAGGTACATTAATGTCTCTGTTCTGAGAGGAAAATTAGGAATCTACTGTAAATATGTAAAGTAGCTACTATACAGAGCTTAATCAAAAGTTAAATAATGCGTGACAAACTTTTAGCGATGTTGCAGCTGTTAAAGAAAACAGCCGGAAACAATTTAACGTGTAGTTTATTTTTGCAAATATATCCTCTTAGAAATACAGTCTCTCACTTTCGTTTACTTCATCTCTATTTCTCTTGCTCTGTTCCTCGTTCTCTCTCTCTCTCTCTCTCACTCTTGATAAGAGTCAAGATTCTTACAGTAATTTAAAAGCTTCGCTAGAGAACTCATGAGAAAAGTGGGGCAGGGAATAAAATAAAGGAACAGACTCCGAATAGCAGAGTTTCTGTACATCAGAGTGCGCCCAGAAACGGTAGTAAGTGGACCAAAGAGCTAAGACACAAAGCGCGCACACTCAAATCCCTGTAATAAAGACAAAATAACGAGCGCCTTAAACATTCAAATCCTGCAAAGGCTCGTTGAACGGAGAACTGCTCACGCTTAATGATTCCAACAGCGTTTTGTTATTTAATTGAGAGAAAGAATAAAATCAAAACTGATTCGAAAATGTGTCCTTTTAGCCGACGATCTTTATTGCGCATATTTACTTTGACTCTAGTTAATCTTTCCATTTTTCCTCTGGCACGATGCTACTTTGTCTACGTTTTGGAACGAATGAATGCTGTCTATCATCCAAATACGTTCTTCGCTGGGGAGCAATTTATTTTTCAGCTAATTACTACAAAAGGCATTTCGATTTTAATTGCTCATATTCTTTACGATATCATTTACTGCGATTCGCATTTTGAATCGCTCGTGTCTGAAGTCGTGCAGACATTCTACGAATTTCTACATTGCCTGGATCCTTATTATGATCGCTTTCATAGTATGTTCATAAAGGAAGAAGTTCCTCAGTAAAGAATTAAATTACGTTGAGCTTGACGTAACCTAACTAAAGCGCCAAAATACCATATATTCTGTCCTGATAATTACAAGACGGCCTACTTCCGTTCTCGAATTAGAAGATCCTTCGCCGTCTCCTCCGATGTTCGTTCTAGAGAATCGGAACTAAAAAACATAGTCGAATTGGCCACTGAGGCAGAATATACGTCGAACCAGATGCATACCTTTATCAAAAAAGCCAGAACCAGCCGTGTAAATATTTCTATGCCGCAACTTCGCTACCTGGGCTCTATTCCCTACATACCAAAAGTTTCCTATCAAATCAGAAACGCGCTCAGGAGCTTCTGTGTCGGCATAAGGTCTCCGGCATCTTTATATACGATGCTTAGGAGAAATATTGACAAGCCCCCTCTTCTCAATGAGTCAGGTGTTTATGCAATCCCACTACAATATCCGGACGGCTCCAGGCGATACTACATCGGAATGACCAAACGTTCGTTCGGAATTAGAATCAATGAACATAAAAAGGATACAAAAGACGGTAAAATAACAACTGCCCTATTAAGAGAAGTCAAGTTCAAATCCGCCGATCTTATATGGAGTGATGCAAAGAAATTAGCTTCATACTCCACACCCAAATCTACTGCCATTCGCGAAACCTTGGAAATCTTGACCAGCTGCGAGTCTTGCAATGATACCATCTCTCTGGAGTTGCTACGTATTTGGAATCAATTTTTCAAATTATGCTGCGTTTTCTACCATGGTACCGCGTGCCCAACCAAAGTGACCTCGTTTCTTCGAATTGTCACGTTTGCGCCTATTCAGTTATTGTCTAGTCAAGTCACTGTGTTCAAATTTTTGAAACATTCTATTATCCAGTCACCTTCAATCGGTTGATGTGCGAAAGCTTGGAAAGTTTTATTTCTATTCTACGCCAAGAAATTTCGGATTATTTGTATAGTCATACTATTTTGAATATAATTGGTGTGCAGTTCCTACTTATTGAACTTGTCACTAAGGTATATCCATGCTTCATTCAAAGTGACCACAAACTTCCACCTGTTTTTTGCTAGACTTCTCTCTTTCAGTTTCCCGAAGTTCGTCACTCGCTCCGGAATGTGGTGCGAAAGGAGCTTGCGAACGTTAGACTTAAACCGCTTTTCTAAGTGTAGCTCAGATTTGATAATACGGTTTACAGTTGCTTGTGAGACACGTACACGCTGCGCAATGCTTCTTTGCGTTGCTGGATTCTCTTTCTGTACAAGACACCTCAGTGATCCTCTTTGGTTTGACAAGCCCGCTCTATACAAGACACCTCCTTGATCCTCTTTGGTTTAGGGTGGTTTTTTTCGTGGCGTTTGTGCGCCACTCTAGCAAACCGCAAAGTTCTCTTTTGCAAGCTTAATTACTTGAAATATGCCATTTTTAGAAATCACAATTTCCTTTGCACCTTTTTTTGGGGATTGCAGTACACGAATAACCTTCTTCGGAAAGGCAAATATATACCCTCCCAGAACGTAATCACTCGTGGAGGCATCTTAACACTACGGAAGCAAAAGTACAAACGCTCTTAAAGCGGAAGGCTGCTATTGCACGATAAACATGGTCATGAAATCGTGATGAATACGATTTGCATATGACGCGCATTTTACTTTATCACTATAAACGTGAATCAACCTCTGTACAAGACAGTAATTGTTGGCCAGTCTGGTAACTGAGTAATCAGATGCAAAGGCTTCTTGCTAGTCGTTTAATTTGGGTCTGCATTCGAGTCTCGAAGGAGGAACTACATCGCTAGATGTCTTCCTCCTTTAGAACCAATGATGCTGAATTACGGATATCGAACGATTTAGATGCTCTCGGAGGTCGTTAAACGCCGAAACAAAAATATGTCGCTTCATCAGATTAGATATAAAAATTTTAGTAATATCAATTTTGATTTTGCTCTGGATTTGAAACCCATTTTTTTTCAAACTAAAATACGTACAGGCTTTTTCCTAGTTGATGAAATTTCTAACAACCCACATTTGTTCGATATTTCTCAGTACCTTTGGATGATAAGACTGGTGGAACGTTAGTAGCAATACTGGATGTTAATTATTCCACGCAAATGATTAGTTGCTTTGAATAGTTTTCATAATAACCGGCAAATATGTATTCTAATAATTATAATTATATATTCTAATAATAATAACTGGCAATATATGATCCATTATAAAAGGAAATTGATTGGTTGACTGGAATTCTAAGAGGTTTCGATTCGTCAAATTTTAGTGCAAGATTTTGGGGAGGGGGGGGAGTTTGTACTCGTTTTGTTCCGTATGCTTTATCAGACGACGAGGAACAAGTACGAGTGGAATACGCAAAATATATTATGGAGACTGCAGGAACAACGCAAAATTTTCTCTAAGGTATTGTGGCAGGTGACGAGACAGGGTGTTTTCGTTATGATCCTCAAACGAAGCGTCAGCGTGCTCAAAGGAAGTCGCTACAGTTACCAAAGGGAAAGAAGATCAGGTTATAGAAGTCCAAAATCAAGCCAATGCTTGTGTGCTTTTACAACAGCAAAGGAATTCTGAATCACGAGTTCATTCTTGAAGGTACAACTGCTTACACATCCATTTTGGAACGATTGTGGAAGAGGATTGTTCGTGTGAAGCCTGAGTACAAAATCGGGTAATGGTTCCTTCTTCATGATATCGCACCCGCAGACAGAGCAGTCAGTGTACAGCCATTTCTGGCACGAAAGCAAGTGCATGTACTCAACCATCCTCCCTATTCTCCAGATTTATCACCATGTGATTACTTTCTATTCCCCAAATTAAAGCTTCTTTTAAAAGGAAATGTTTTTCAAGACATTGAAGACATACGAAGAACTGCGACGTCAGCTCTTCACTCCGTACCGAAAGATGACTTCTGCAAGTCCTGCCTGTCGTTGGCTGATCGTGTTACTTCTTGAATTAACACAGGAGGAATGTACTTCGAATAAAGTTTATTCACGTAAGTTTTCATGCTTTTCCATAGAAAAAAATCAGTTTCATTACTTATTGCCGCACTGTGTAGGAGAAAGCTTTCGTATGCATACTAATTCCACTGCGAATGTTTACCTCTGAGGAATGTCCGTTACATACTGTGTATCCTACCCCATGAGAAAGGGCTGGAATGGAATCGTAGGTTTCCGGGTCAGCTGGCAAACCATGTTTGAAGGAGAGCTCACTGTAGAAGGAATTCAGACTAATTCCAGACGACGTGTGGAAGGAACATAGGACATGTGACGTATATCCCCCTTGAGAAAGGGCTGGGACGAAATCGTAGCTGGCAAACCATGTTTGAAAGAGAGCTCACTGTAGAAGGAATTCAGACTGATTCCAGCCGATGTGTGGAAGGAACATAGGACATGTGACGTATATCCTCCTTGAGAAAGGGATGGGACGGAATCGTAGGTTTCCGGGTCAGCCGGCAAACCACACATGAAGGAGAGCTACTGTAGAAGGAATTCAGACTAATTCCAGACGATGTGTGGAAGGAGCATAGGACATGTGACGTATATCCCCCTTGAGAAAGTGCTGGGACGACATCTTAGGCTTTTGGGTCAGCCGGCAAACCACGCTTGAAGGAGAGCTCACTGTAGAAGGAATTCAGACTAATTCCAGCCGATGTGTGGAAGGAACATAGGACATGTGACGTATATCCCCCTTGAGAAAGGGCTGGGACGACATCTTAGGTTTTTGGGTCAGCCGGCAAACCACGCTTGAAGGAATGCTCACTGTAGAAGGAATTCAGACTAATTCCAGCCGATGTGTGGAAGCAACATAGGACATGTCCCGTATATCCTCCTTGAGAAAGTGATGGGACGGAATCGTAGGTTTCCGGGTCAGCCGGCAAATCATGCTTGAAGGAGAGCTACTGTAGAAGGAATTCAGACTAATTCCATACGATGTGTGGAAGGAACATAGGACATGTGACGTATATCCCCCTTGAGAAAGGGCTGGGACAAAATCTTAGGTTTTTTGGGTCAGCCGGCAAACCACGCTTGAAGGAGAGCTCACTGTAGAAGGAATTCCGACTAATTCCAGCCGATGTGTGGAAGGAACATAGGATATGTGACGTATATCCCCCTTGAGAAAGGGCTGGGACGAAATCTTAGGTTTTTGGGTCAGCCGGCAAACCACGCTTGAAGGAGAGCTACTGTAGGAGGAATTCAGACTAATTCCAGACGATGTGTTTAAGGAACATAGGACATATGACGTATATCCCCCTTGAGAAAGGGATGGGACGGAATCGTAGGTTTTTGGGTCAGCCAGCAAACCACGCTTGAAGGAGAGCTCACTGTAGAAGGAATTCAGACTAATTCCAGCCGATGTGTGGAAAGAACATAGGACATGTCACATATATCCCCCCTTGAGAAAGGGATGGGACGGAATCGTAGGTTTCCGGGTCAGCTGGCAAACCACGCTTGAAGGAGGTCACTGCAGAAAGAGAAATCCTCATTCATTCCCGGTGATATGCGGAACGAACATCACACATTTTTTCGAAGAACCCAACGGCCAGGGTATTCAATTTTACGTTCGAGCGCCGTTATAGCGTAAAATCCATTTACCAATGGCGGTAATCGAATCCTCATTCTTCTACTCCTGAACCGAATGCGTTCCCAATTAAGTTACACCGTCGAAGTTTGTCGCTGCTAATTTACCGTCCTGACAGGTTTGTTGCCTCCGAGGTAGGTACGTCACAGATATCTCCCCGGGGGAATGGTGACGGCATGAAATCGCAGGTTTGAGGTCCGCCGCAAACCCTGCTTGAAGTAACTCTCTGTAGAAAGAATTCTCACTAATTCCAGACGATGTGTAGAACGAACACCACACATTTTTGCGAAGAATCTAACGGCGAGTAAATCGATTTTTAAGTTCGGGCGCCAATGTGAAATTCCAAATTTGCAGATGGCGGGATTGGAATCGACGTCCTTTTTTCCCCCCGGAGCTGAATGCTTTCCCTATTAAGCTACACCGACAAGGGCTTTTCACTTCTACTTGCCGCCTTGACATGTACACATACTCAATACCATTATCTTGACACACTGAACGTACAGAATGTCGCACATATCCCGCAACGTAATGAAATATACTGCGAATCTTTTGCGGAACTAAGACAATTTAATAATTCGATAATACTAAACATTAAAACAAACTTTTTTTGTTAAGATGGCGATGCGATGAATTTCACACAACCCGTGTGATGTTTCTAATCCAAACGTCGTTTTTGTTCCTAGAGAATCACAATGTGTTAACTAAGAAAATATTTCACTTATGCTTCTCACGGTGTTACGCCGATGTGAAATGGAAGAGGTTACTTCTAAAACCACTCAAACTGAAAATTGATATCATTCTGCTCCTGTTTTGGGCTTCTTTATACTAGTTATCGTTACTGCTGTTGCGATGTCAATAACTATCCAGCATAATTTTTGAATTCTCAATCTCCGACTGCCATCCTACTACGTCAGTCGACAATCAAGAATGAAGCAATTGTAACATTACTAAGAAAATAGAATTCCGAATGAGTTTGTCCAAAGAGCGGTTTTGTTTGTCAAAAATTACAACGCCCTTTTTTTAGATTGTGAGATTCTGATGAAAATTATCTCAGTTAGGAAAATCTTTTACCCCAAGATTATTTTAGTGCTTACACCACACTCTCACTTACGCTGAAAAGGTGACAATTTTTGTCATTCTTTTTCTCGTTTCATTTGCCGTGTACGAAGCAAGAAAATAATAAATTCGAGGACACTGCATTAGCTCAAGACACCTTTCCACAGAACCAAGACCCTGGGGAAGTCTCGAAATATTGCAGAAACGTACAAGTCAATGAGCGCAGAGATATCTGAAAATTAAATTTATGATTTAATTTTTTTTTAAATTATCCGTCAGTTAATAATAAAAGTTAAGCACTCTTATAATAGGGGAAATTCGCTTCTCATACGGAGCGTGATGATGGAAAATTTGTGACTGGTGTCGGAGGAAATAATATTTTGATTAAAACATAAGATTACGGAACTTTTGGGGAGGGGAGGCACTCCACATAACTCATTTGCTTCGTAGTTCATTTGTTTTCGTTATTTTTATACCGTTAACTTTAAAGTGCAATCACCAGCATTCCGATAAAAATTATTTGCGATGATATGACGAACTTATACGCATACATATACACATTCATGAGCTATAACATTAAATCCAGCTATCTTATAGAGTGGTAGACCTCGTTTCGCAGAAACAACCGCTTGCACCCCGCGTGGCATTGACTCCAATCAACTACGGAAGCTGTTCCAAGCTATTTTATACCATCTGGAAGGAAAATTACATCAGAGTTCTTCGTCATGTTGACGTGAATCGGCAAATGCTGCGTTTCGCTGCATAGGACAACTGCTCGATGGGATTCAAATGTGGGAATTCCGCTGCCACGGGACCAAACGAAATGCTAGAATATGATCCTGGAACCATTTCTGTAGAATTCAGGTTTTATGACATAGGGCGTTGTCCCTCTGAAAACGTTCAGGGCCATCCGGATACGCGAGCACTATGCTGGGCAGTTCTTGGTACGAAACAATGCCAAGCTAGGATTTTGCGGAGAAGGTTGTAATGTACAGTACTACGTGACATGACGTAGATGGCGTACTACTGAAGTGACGCATAAATCGAATCGCCACTGAAACAGTCGTGAGCTTTCTATTATCCCAAAAGGCTCATAATAGGAGCTCACGAAGACTATCAATCAATCGTAGTCCCTCCTTTCCAACACATTTGATAGATGTCTGTCTCTCTTGGAAACATTCCCGCCACACCTTAATTACGGTAGCCTTCTGCTGTTACTGAGATGATGGCGCCCGCCTTCTAAAATTCCAACAAGTCCTTCCCTTTCGCCATTTCACGTGCTTCGTACTCTCCAACTGGCAGGACTTATCTGCAGCTTCTATTTACACTGCACTACCGTTAATATCCGGACGCTCCTCTTTTGACACTGCGTTAGATCTCACGCAAGCGCAGAACTAACCACAATTACATTCGTAAGGCCTTGATGACTGCCAATGCAAGATGCCTCGATCGACAGAGTAAACTGATCTCCAGCGCAGATTGGTAAGAGGATGACACATTAGCAATCTCTCCATACGTAACAATTCAGCGCCATTGAAGATTCCTAGATCGATGGTTAGTAATGTGTTATGCAAATAAAGGGTACTGAGGCTGAACCTTCCGGGAAATTGCCTGATTAACCTCGGAAGCTTATACAACGCTGCAGGAGACCTCTGCGAAGAACTCTCTTCTCAGAACACAAACCATCATTGTCTCAATATATGAACAAACCGATATGTTAATTTGAGTTAAAGCCTACAAGGTTCTAGCTAAAAGAGTGCAATTTGGAAAAGTGAAGATGAATAATAAACGAATTGGATCTGTAAATAAATTCGCTTGCCTCTAATTCTTTGGTCATATTGCTGTACTGTTAGTTAATATTTTCAACTTCTTCGACTCATTATAAATCCGAGGTGTCAAAATGAAGCTAATTTACGATAGAAGTTTAACCTTAGGTGAACTTAAATCTTTTGGGTGTGTAACAGCAAAGCCAACCTAATGATAAGTAACGTGTGAAAACACAAGTTTGTCCGCGACGGGCATCAAATCCGTGTCCCCCTCACTCCGGAGTAAGTCGTTCTCCCAACTGTTTTCAACTCTGTAGTACGTCACAAACGATAATACTCCTTTGAAAAGTTTCAATTAAACAGAGAACATTATAACATGCAGTGCTGTCACGCACCGAGAAAAATTCTAAAAGTAAAGTATTCAACTTTTTTCTGTTTTGAAGTTAACGTCCAACGTGAGCAACTCAATGGGCTATAAGTAGTCGTCCGTTTCTAATTTAAGGACAATTGTTTCAGGGAAGTGGGGATGTGCTGCCGTAGGACGAACACACCATTCATACCTCACCCGGGATTCGAACCCGTACCAATCTCGGAAGAACTATCATATGACAGTGCTTTGTATCACTCAGCCATCAGAGCTGCGTATTCAGCAATAATTTTCATGTCCTAAATCTGTGGTTACCCTGTACATAAGTATATATGTTATAAACGTTTTCTTCTTAATATTATGTTATAAAATTAATATTAAAATGTAATATGGTCAAATATAAGATCATAACTAAAAAATAAAAAAAAATCCAGATAAAAATTTTGTGCATTGACTAAGAAAAGTAAATTTTCTGAAGGATCTCGGATTTCGCCCTGTACCATGAAATGCATGTGGTAAGATATTTGCGTGTGCTGAAATCCTTGTGAAAATACCATACATTTCACAGAAAGAAGGAAATTTTCTAAATGCTTTCGGCTGACCCCTGTGTCATGTCACTGGAGTGTTGAGATATGCCATGAACACATCAAGAAGATATGAAACTCCTTTAAAGATACGCACTATTACACTTAGGACGTGCTTTCTCGTGGGGTCGGGGTTGTAATTACTGATGATATGGGACAGGAGAGAGCGGAAGGGAAGTCTAAATGACTCAAAAAACAAAAGAAGCACTTCTTTTTAGACGATTGCCTTACTAACTACACGGTGGCATTTCCTTCCTTTGATGATATATGTTGACGACAAACGCCTACATCTCTTGCTTTCACTATATCACTTGACAACCACACATTGGTAGGAAAAGCAAGACACTAGGAGTCACCGTAGTTTTAAGATAACGCTCGTTAATGTGGGTGTTCTCATAATAGTGTTGGATAAGGATTCACTCTTTTGTTGCTTCTTTAATAATAAAAAAAAAAAGGTCCTCACTTTTCCGACGGGGACTTGAACACAGAACAGATGTTGGTTGCCTTAAATCATTCTTAGCATCTGGAAACGAGAAGGAAGTGTGTTCTTTTCCAGCGAGAAGGAAATACTCAGTCGCTGTGTCAGCACACTGGCCGGAAATGTGATTCTTATGAATTGCTAAAACAAAGTTTTCTCTCACTCGCAGAAGGATTTATTTGATATAAAATCCCAAGAACCTTGTATATATGGACACCTAGAACAGTAACAGAGTGCAAAGGTTAAGGAAAATGCAATGTTTTGGATTTCGTAAAGTATACTTTTTTAAAACTATGTCATTCTCAGGAAGGAAATGCTCATGGGAACATTGGTGACAATCCCGAGAGCTTCTTCCCAAGTGTCAGATTATTTCAGAGGATATTTTTCTTTTTACTATGGCATAAAAAGTCTTGTTTCGTGACTTTTCGCCCCCTTCTTGGGAAATAAGAGATAAACGGAAGAAGGAGAAAAGCAGTTCTCACTTGTTGTGCCCCTATCTGAACAGAAAGTATCGAGGCTAGCAACGCCAATGTTAGCAATTCTCTGAAGTATTCCACCGGTAGCTAGACGTAAAGCAAACCTTTGTGCCTATTACAAAGAAAGTTCGCATCCCTTTAATATATTAAACAAGAGTAACTGGAAACACGCGCTGCAGACAAACTGAAGTTGACGAATCTAAAATTGGCACATATAAGGTTTTTTATCCGCACAGTATGCCTTTCAAAATACCTTTACCTTTCGAAACTTTCTCTAATCCGTAAGTACCATATCTAAATACCATACATAACTTTCGAAACTTCCTCTAATCCGTAAATACCATCCATACCTTTCGAAACTTTCCCTAATACGTAAATACCATTCCCGAACACCATACCTTTCCGAACTTTCTCTAATTTGTAAATACGACACCTTTCGAAAATTTCTCTAATCCGTAAATACTGTACCTTTCCAAACTTTCTCTAATCCATAAGTACCATATCTAAATACCACACCTCTCAAAACTTTCTCTAATCCGTAAACACCATTCTTAAATACCATACCTTTCGAAACTTTTGTTACCCGTATATCCTCCGGAATATCGTGCAATATTGGAGGACCATGATTTCATAGGCATAAATTTCGGAGACACACAATTTATTACGTGCTGGAAATCAAATCATTCACCAAATAATTCGAACGGTATCACGCAGTACGAGGAAATAGTGAAACCAGGAGAGCGGTTACCGAGTAGGAAATTCAGAGAGCCCGGAAGATGGGAAAGAAAACCCGAGAAGCACAAAGCAGACAGGCATCCTAAGAGGAAAATTATAGTTCATATTTCATAATTATTCTAAGCCCTGGCTGAACAGATTTCCTTCTTTAGGAGGGAATTCCTTTTTTTAATCTCGTCATTCTTTTAAATTTCTGCTTTTATTTTTTTCTGTTTCCTGAGCTCGCCGGAATTCAAGCAGCGATAGGCACGAAACACACCCCTTCGTTAGTAAAGCGAAACTCGTAAGTAGGTTACAAAGAACAACGCTGCACTAGTCGAGATGGTTCGTACGCACAGGAGGGGGGGGGGCATTAACTTGACCATCTTCTTTTGATGGAAGCACGTTCTATGCAATGCTAACAGGGAACAAATAGAGCATATATCTCGTAGTGGGCGTAACTGGTTGACACCAACAGAAAGGGTCAAACAGGAAGCGTACGCGAAAGATCTCAGGCAACTCGGATATCCCGCCGAGAAAGTTGACAGGATAAAGGAATATACATCTTCCAGAAAACTCCAAGTTCTCACCCTTTGCCGATGAATCACAGGGATCCCATTTAGGGATGTAAACCAATGCCGAATCGAGAGGAGACCTCAGCCAATGAGGGATGAGTCATTTTGGGTAAGGTGAAGGAGACCCAACCCCTTCGGAAATAGACGGACGAGGGAGAGAAGTTTGTTTTCATCATTATTCAATGCAACAGTCACGAAGTAGACTAGATGTAGTCAGGGAGAAGATTTTGAAATGCAGAGATAGACGGACGCAGGGGAGAAATTTTTGAGAAGATTTTGAAATGCAGAGATAGACGGACGCAGAGGAGAATATTATGGAAATGCTGAGATGGACGGACGCAGAGGAGAAGTTTTGGAGAAGATTATGAAATGGGAAGTCGTACTGGCAGTCACGGAGTAGACGAGATGTAGTCAAGCATTCCATCCAGATTTGGGAGTCAAGCAATAGGAGTAGATTGGGAAATGGTACCAGAGGAGACGCCGGGCATTACAGATATATATTATAAGACCGAGAGAAGTTATCAGGAGATTGAGGAGGATCCTCAAAAATGAAATAATGCACATCACGCAGCGACAACACAGAGACTCGAGTTTGGAGACCAGAAGAACGAGATGTTAGAGAAGCTAGAGAACTTACATGAACTTTAACGGGACCGGATGAGGTCCCAGTCATAGACTTTATGCCTACAAATCATACGGGACACCAACGAAAGGATTGTGCCAGAAAAAGAATTAGTGAGATTCTCAAAATTTCCAAAATCTCGTTGGCATGAGTATGCATGATCTTGTCTCCTATACATCCTCGGTAGGAAAGTTAATTTTCTCTTGCAAGAGCTAAATTAATAAAAATTTTCTCATATTTTGTGAAAGATGAACTTTAGAATAAGTACAAAATTCAAACTGCTTAATTAGCTAAATATACAGTATAACTTGGTTTAAGTTAAAAGAAATCTCCACCGATCAATGTACTAAATTGTAAGGAAGCATTATCGAAAATAAATTCTTTATTTTGTATTGAAATTTACCAGAATTTCTCAAATCTTTGTAACTTCAAAATGAGTGAATCTTTGTTTGTTTAAACCAGAAACACTAAACTGAAATAATCTCAAGGTTCTTGATAGAATAGCAACTCCCAGATTTTAAGAAGTTATTTAATTTTTCGCATTTAGCAAACCCAGTTACCGGATAAAATTCCCAATCTAACATCATGAGTTTCTTACATTTTAAGCGGCATATGGAGGAATATGGGTTTCCCATGTTCTCTCATATAAAACACAACGCAATGCACCCGTCAATCCTGAGCTTGGAGACCCTCATTTAGGGAACCCAACCTCACGGTAGACACCCATAGGCGGAAGATAATAGAGGATAAAGAGTAACGAAAATTCACGGCCTTTTAAAAATTTATCCCACTGCAGCGAATAAGACGCAGCAGATGGTTCGCTCACCCAACGGGGGCGGTAATACTTTCTCTAATCCGTAAATACCATTCCTGAACATCATACCTTTCCAAACTTTCTCCAATTTGTGAATATGATACCTTTCGAAAATTTCTCTAATCCGTAAATACCGTACCTTTCGAAACTTTCTCTAATCTGTAAATACCATTCCTGCAAACCATACGTTTCCAAACTTTCTCTAATTCGTAAATAAGACACCTTTCAAAAATTTCTCTAATCCGTAAGTACCGTACCTTTTCAAACTTTCTCCAATCCGTAAATACCGAAACTTTCTCTAATCCGGGCACCCATCTCACTCTTAAGACCCGGATACGAGCCCAGCTGAGATCGTGTGTTTGTTTAACGGCTGTTTTCTTCTCTTTGCCTTGCAGATTATACATATAAACACCCAGATCTCTCTCTCTCTCTGGAATGTTTAACGTCACAGCGACGTCTGCATTGTTGCGCCATCACGTATCGCTCAGTTCGTGTGTGCTCTTGAGATGTGAGTGATTGCCTGCTATATCATAGCACGCGATCACTTTTAGAAATCAAGGTGATCGCGTGCTAATTTAAAAACATTAGATTATGACTTGAGTTCTATTTTTCCGATCTACAAAATTCGATTTGAATTCTTAATATCACAGAAAGTTGCGTTTGTATATTAATTTAATTTAGCCCAATGGGATATTAATTCGTACTCTTTAACTATTTTTTTACTTTTTTTAATTTAACTAACTTTCCGAGTTTAGTGCTGATTATATTATACGTTTTGCAAAATATCGATCTATCTAAACTACAAAAAAAAACTGAAATCTTCAGCTGTCAAAGTGAGCAAGATTGCATCTAAAAGCAGATGTCGCCCCAATAGCACATTGTCGAGAATTTAGATGGTTCCGATTTGTAATACCAGATTTCGCATTATTTTGTAGAAAAAGCTTCGATATGAAGTTTCAAACTAACTGTCGAATAGGACAGTCTAAAACAAGCCGTGAAGAGAATAACAAGTGTGCCAGAGAAAAAGTAATTTAACGCGAAAATTCAAAATTATTAAGGTACACGAAAATAAATTTCTGAGTTTAGTGCTGATTATATTACACATTTTGCAAAATATCGGTCTATCTAATCGCTCTAACCTGAAACTGTTAGACAACAAATAATTTTCACGGAATGTTATTTATCGCGAGGTCTTTCGAAAAACTGAAATAAATAGCATATAATTTTTAGTTCTAACATGAGTGATTTCTTATTATATAAGTTCTTACTGTGTTTCCTCACAAAAATTCGGCGTCTATTTGATTTGTCTTCAGTCTGCTTCAATTAAAAAATTGTCTCCGTCATAGGACGGGCAACATCGCTATATATTAATATTTATTTAGAGCTTAAAAATAACAGACCTAAAACGGGCAGTACGCTAACAATAAATTACCTTAGTTTAAGGTGTGACGTATACCTCAAATTTAACCTTCTTTTTGGGTTTCTGAGTTCTTATGTGAATTTGGCTTATTCTCGTTAAACGTTTTCTGACTTAATGACACACTGCTTTTCTAGAGTAGTTTTCTAAGTTTGGCATCACTGGCAGTCGGTCAGAAGTCATTTAAAATGTATAATCATTGAACGTAGGAAGGAAGAGAGATAGCTAACCATTTCTTAAAGGCAGTGGAGTTCGATATAACGATTTGTAACAAGAGCATTTTGTGATAACGATTTATTAAGCAGAGAGCGGTGTTGAGATAAAGTTTTGATGTATTTTTGAGATCACGAATTGTTAGATAGTAGTGCATTAGTGTTTTTCTGTACTTACGAGAGTAAAAATTGGTATTCGCAAGTTCATATTTAAGCTTTTAAATCTTACAGCTGACAATAACTATAAACAACCCTTTAGACCTAGCATTAAACCTTAAATCATCATAAGGGAAGTGCCCTAAAGTGTTCGGAACTGCCAAGAAACAAAAAAAATTATGTAAGTTTAAAATGGGGAAAAGGAAAGCACAAGTTACAGTGTGGATGAAACCCGAATTCGCTGAACAGTTTGTATTTGTTTATCTAAGATTTTTCTCAGTACCATTTTTCTTGGTATAAGTGCTTATTAAAACTATAGGATATAATTCCATTTACCTAGATTTTAATGTTCATACAAATAGTTAACATTAAATATGTGCGTTTCACATCGATTTTTCCCGAACTCTCTTCAATACACTGTACTGCACTAAAGAGAAGCTGAAGTTTATGATTGTTATTTCACAAGTTATTTAGATCTGAAGGTGCCTCTCTGGTTGCATAGTACAGTATGAAAGTGTTTTTTCAGTATCAACAATCGATGTGCATACTATGTAGACAGACTCGTTATATCGATATATCTTCACGGATGGTTAACAATGGCGACTAGTCTTACAGGAAAACCAGTGCCAAGGACTAATCTACTAATACCCCTAACTAATTACAGATAAGGCGCCTTTCTGTAAGGGCTTCAAAATACGTATTTCAGGATTTGTTGTGTGGACTCAGTGCTTTACATGGGAGCGTTTCTTCGCAGTTGTCCGAATTATTTTTACTTCAGTCAATTAAAAGAACAAAAACTAAATGTCGAAGCGATATTTTTACAGATTGAAACGGGGAGATTTTTAGAGGGCACGTTTCGCCAGCCTTCTGTTTTCGGAAACTTGCTGACTGACAAGGATGTACTTCACTCTAATTTAAGAAGCAGAACAAGCACGGCTGAAAATATCAGAAATAATAGTTTTGTTTTTAGTAGTTCTTGAGTTCTTGATGTCTCGGAAGGTCAGCTAAATGCAACTGTAAGATTACTAATCTTTTCTCGGGGTTTAACGACCACGACGAGAAGCTTATAGGGCTATAGGGTGTATTTCGCCACAAGAAGGAGCGGAGAGTCCATAGTTCACCTGGGACTCAAGCCCTGGGCCAGCTCTGGCGAATGGTAAAAAGTCAAGTGCCTTTTGAGTAGCATAAGAGCCAAAAAAGAAAAAAAAAGCCTGCATATCACGCTCGAAAGTTGAAGACCATGCTTGTGTGTTTTTTCGATCACAATCGGATCATGAATTCACTGAATAAGGACATACGGCCAACTAACAATGCTATTTGGAAGTGTTGAAAAGGTTACGGGCTTCTGTTCGAAGGAAAAGAGCTGAACTGTGCCCTGACAACAGTGGTCTGCCAATGCCCCAAGTCATGATGCGCTCAGTGTTCTCGACTTCCGGGATAAGAAATCAATTAACAAATTGGATTATCCACCTTATTCATCTGACTTAGCTCCTTGAGATTTCCAGCTCATCCAAAAAATAAAAACTGTCATAAAAGGACGACGATTTTCAGAGACTCCTATATCCAGCTTTGGGTGACAAAGGAACTCAAGAGAATTCCAGAAACAGACCTCCTAGGTATGTTTCGAGCAAAGGCAACAGCGTACAACTAAATGCATAGCTGTGGAAGCCACACGCACATTTCTCCTACAGGTGCTTTCCGGGAATTAAATACTCACATCTGGTATTGGACACATTTAAATCATTAGGGCGTTTAAGAAATATTATCAAAGGTAAAAGTCTCTAGCATTCCGTCATGTTAAAACAATGCTGCGAACCATTTTTGTTCTTATGGTTACAAACTGTTCGAGGAAACACCGCTTCCGAGTTTAAAGAAAATAAAGAACACACTGCGGACAACATTGTAACAAGAGTTTTCCCCCCGAGATGAACATCATTCAAAAGAGTAAAATTCGCAACTTAGCTTCTGAAGACAATCATTGATTGTAATATTTTTTTTATGGAATTTTATTATGGTAGCCTCATATGATCATTACTAAGGCCTCATTCAATCATTGTGATAGCTTCATACAATCATTATGACAGCTTCAGAATCGTTATGGCAGTCTCATATAATCAATATTTTCATTTTCAGGCAAATTTGTCACCAGCAGAGTTCGTTCCATTTTTTATAAATCGCGATTTGTCCTGTCTTTTCAAACTTTCATCATCAATAGAATTCCAAGCAGGTGATCTTTTTTTGTTTCCTAACAAATTCCTTTTTTATATAAAATGTTTAATTTTCATTTAAGTTCTTATGTCCAATTTATAGCACATTTGTGGAAACACGAGTTTCTCCGCGACGGACATCGAATGCGTGTCCTCTCACTCCGGAGTAAGTCGCTCTCCCAACTGAGCTACGCGGACAGAATGTCTCGCTGCAGATTTGTTGTCTTGACACATGCTTTCACCTCTGTAGTACGTCACATCAACTCCCTTTTTTTTTTTTTTTTTTTTTGAAGCGAAGTAGGAATTTTTCATTAATTCCAGACAATGTCGGGAAGAAACATCACACATTTTTCGAGGAACCCAAGGGCCAGTAGATCCATTTTCCGCAATCGGGCGCCAATGTGAAAACTCGAGTTTATCCGCAATGGGCATCGAATTCGTGTCCCCTCACTCCAGGGATAAGTCGCTCTCCCAACTGATCTAAGCGGACAGAATGTCTCGCTGCAGATTTGTAGTCTTGACATATGTTTTCACCTCTGTAGTTCATCACACACTGTATTTCACTTTGAAAATAATGAGCAATCATTCTTGATATGCCAAAAGACCCACATTGAGTCCTCCATACCCCGTATTGTTTCAATTCCGCCGAATGCAAAATTGAAACAAATATAGCATCATGCAGATGGAAAAATCAATATATCATATAACTTGTATGTGTTCCCAACTTTTTATATTTCGAGAGAAAACATCAAACTATTTTTCTGCTTTTTAATCTAGCAGATATCAAGATTAGAACTTTTTAAAAATAATTGTCAATCTGCTCATTATTTTACACTTTTGTGATAATAATTAAAATATTAATCCGCAAAGTGACGCTAATATAGAAACGCAGAAAGATGGCTCAATGTTTATTCTACATGTGAAAAAAATTCCGGATTTCTAAATTGTTTTTTATGTATGTAATTTTGTTCTGCAAATGCGTGTTTTGAGCTATTTTTCACGAGGTATGGAGGACCCTAAGTTCTCACGTTTCATGAGTTTCCAAAAATGACGGAGAGACAGAACTCTTTTAATCAAATTCCGTTTTCACTTCGTTGGCTTCAATTTTCTTTGAACGCTATGACCGCGACAGCCGTCGATATTTGACTAACTATATTACGCACACTTTTTATACACGATGCAGTTATTTCATGACCATATACGATTTTTCGAAATCCTTATTTGGAAAGGAAATTCAGTTACATACTTATACCTAGAACCGCGGTTGCGGTTACTTGATTGTTGTAAAGATTTAATGCGAAATGTGATAATTATTACTCGTACTGGGATTTTGATATTAGTCAGGGTCTTTGACTGTCCTTCCTGAGTGATGTTTTATATGCGCAACCAAACATGTGGCTTTCTTTCTTCTTTTCCAAGAAATGTTTACACAAACATATTTTTCATCTTCACGAAACCTGATGACCAAACTTCTGGCTCGATTATTTGCTACAACGGATATGAGGAAGTCTGAAGTATTTGTGCCGCGTATACATTATGTGAACAAAAGTGATTGGACAACCCCACGCAAGCGCTATGGTGTGCTTTCTCAGCAGACACGTGCGTCGGTAAGGTACAAAAACGTCAACGGGAGTACGCTTAGGTCAATCGCTGAAAAAATAGCTAGCAAGAGAGAGCTCTCAGAGATTGAAAAGATACTTATCATAGGCTGATCAATTAAAGGTATGAGCACAAGAAGCATTTCTGATGTCAAACAGGTCGCTAAATCGACTGTGGCTTTTGTTATCAACAAGTGGTAGAAGACGGGACATTGCAGGAATTCACCTCTACCTGGAAGACCCACGAAACGGCAACACAGGGACTGGAGCGGTGTTGCAGAGAGAGATCCGGAAAACTAGGTACCGACCAATGCACGACTTTAGTTCCAGATGGGCACAGATGTTATGGCCTCCACCATGACACTTCGAAGAGAGGACCATGCACTTGGGTATCATGGCCAAGCAGCCGCCCATAAACCTCTCATCACAAAGACCAATAACGCCACGCGGCTACGATGGTGTCAACAGTCCAAAAATTGGACATTGGAGCAATGGCGGCAGGTGTTATGGAGCGACGAATCCCGCTTCACATTATTCCGATTGGGTGGACGTCAGTGCTGAGACGGGCTGAGCCTGAAAGCCCAAAGTCGAGCCCGGGCCCGATCCTGGCTCGGGCTTCACAATACTTACACGGAAACAGGCTCGAAGTTTGGACTTGGGGCTCTGAGAGAAAGAGATTTTTCTTCCTTTTTCTTTTAATGTGATTTTTTTATGACTAAGCACACGAGATTCCTTTACACTTTCTACTTGTTAAAGAGAATTCTTCGGCAACTGGGTCTAGATGGGGAGTGGGAACTCAGCAGGGTTATTCATTCTGGACTTGGGTAACAAATACAGTAGGCCATGAATTACTGGATTTCTTCGAAGGAAGAATTTCTTTAAGAACTATAGATGATAGATAGCAAGTTGACGAAATTTTGCTCCCTACTACAGCGAGCAGCTCTCTGCTGATTCTATTGAGCAACGTACGACGTAGATTGTTGTGCCTCCCGATTTTTCTTGATGTCCGGCCCCCGAAACAGGAAGAAATGAATGATCAAAGAAAATTATAGAAATAGATATTCATCCCTTCCCCACTCCGCAGTTGTTGAGAAAGACATCGGTTAATTGCACGGGAAGGAAACAGTGGAAGTCTAGAAGAAGATATATATTTTTTAATGCTTTAACAGGTTAATCATAGTTTTCACGTTCGTTCGGGCCCGGGCTCTATCTTGCAATATAAAGTTCGGGCTCGGGCTGACATACTTCTTACTCAGACGGGCTTGGGCTCTTAAAATAAAGCCCGAACTCAGCTCTGGTTGACGTTTCTAGGTTCGGCTGTTACCCAGAGAACGTCTGCTTCCGGAGTGTACAAGCGCTGACTGTGAAGCACGGAGAAGGTGGAGTTGTGGTATGGGGCTGTTTCAGCTGGTTCGGTGTGGGGTCCACTGGTTGTTATTCATGGCAAAGTGAACTCTGTGCTGTATAGAGAGATCCTGGATAACGCAATGCTTCCAACGTTGTGACAGTTCTACGGACACGACAATTGTTTCTTCCAGGAAGACAATGCTACTTGTCATGTTTCCAGGGCTACAATGGAGTGGTATGCGGAAAGAAAAATCAGGTCTCGCGGATGGACTAGCTTGCTCAGAGCCCTGACCTCAATCCCATTGAACACCTATGGGATGAACGTGAACCACGGGTGAGGTCTAGACGAACACACCCTTCTTCACTGACAGAGTTGGTCGATGTGTACTCAAGGCGGAATGGAGGAACAACCTGCCCTCCGTACTCCATGGACTATAGACAGTTTACCTCAACGGGTGGCTATTGTAATATCTGTAAATGGAGGCCCTGCCCGCTACTAATGTAAATACAATACTGATTTTCTATTTACTTACAGTGTCTTATCACTTTTGTCCACATCGTGTAGTATTAGAACCCGTTTATAACAAGGAGTTTGGGACCTACGTAAATATTCGTTAAATCCGGGCGCTCGCTGAATCGATTTTGGAGTGAAATATCCTACCATTAAAAAATATGCATGCCTGACAATATGCATATACGCTTATATTTTATATTCGCATGTATTATAACATATGGCAGCATTTTTTCACCGTCCTCTAGCTTTCCAATGACGGCTGCTTTGTCGTTTACGGATCACTGTTTTCTCCTAGATATTTTGTCACTTATAAAAGTTTAGGATTTCTTACTTGACGGCTACGTGAGTTGACAGCTTTTTAAGGACATACATGAAGCAAAAGCAGCACCGACCTTCATAATGCAACGCTCACTTAGAGGGTGAAAGGAGCAATGAACACAATTCCAGCCATTGTTACCTCCTGTTTTTCTCAGGCAATGTCCTCATTTCATTACTTCTCTATTCCTCTTTGCAGTTCTCCCAGAAATTCTCTTAACACATCTACGTGAATCCTACCCATCCTCTTCTCGCTTAGGGTTTCTGTTTTCAACTATGCGGTACTCCCAAGGCATGTTTTCAACTATGCGGTACCCCCTCGGAGTGGGTAGTGGAAACTCTCTTGCACAGCTCCCTTGTTGAGCATTTGCTGTGCTCTCTTCCGATTGTTTTTCTATCAACGTTCTTCCACTAGTACAGCAAGATTCTACTCTGCTGTTACAATTTCGATCTGCATGCCACCATTTCTGTTTCTCCATTACAGGACAAAGAGCAGCAGGTTTTCTTTACTTCATTATTTAAATACGGAATTTAATTAAATTTTGTTTCTTCACTTGTTAATATTGATCATCATAGTTTTTTCTCTCATTCATTAAATCCGGGAATTTCATTAAATTTTGTGCGATATCAAATTAGCTTTGAATCAACATTTTACCAAACAGGATAAATGCTCGTTAAGTCCGGGATCTCGATGAATGCGGGCTCGTTATAAGTGGATTCTACTCTATTTTACAATCGAGGCTACCTTCTTCATGTTTAAGTGTGAAAGAGGAAAAGCGTTTACATTTACAACAGAAGAATGTAGTCAGGTCAGAACTTCATTTCTGGGAGGAATTCCTAGGAGAAATGGTACGTGTCTCTGCGTTACATTCCCTTTACTACAAAGATACTGGGGATGTACCGAAAGTGACTTTTTTATTAACTGACAGAGGTCGTTCAAATTGCGCATGTTGATAGAGTAACACCTACTCTATACAAAGGTACTACTCAACGTGGCCTCCGTCACAAGCGATGTATTTGCGCTATCGTGGAACCTAACTCTCCAATGTGCTTAAAAAATTCAGGTGTGGACTATTGTACCCACTTCTTCACAGCCACTTTCACCTCGTCTGTGTCATCAGATCGTTGTCCCCGGAGACTGTCCTTCTTTTTTTTTTTTTTTTTTTTTTTTTTTTGATTGGAGGTTTTTTTACGACCACCGTGAGCAACTCAATGGGCTATAAGCAGTCGCCCGTCCCTAATTTAGCGTGACTGGTTCCAGGGAAGGGAGAGAGCCAGTGCCGTAAGACATACACAACACCCATGCCTCACCGGGATTCGAACCCGGACCCCTTTCGGACGAATGATCAGAGGCCATCGCTTAGACCACTGCGCCACCGGGGCGGCAGGAGACTGTCCTTCATTGGACTGAACAGGTAAAAGTCAGAGGGCACTAGATCTGAGCTGTACTATGGATGGGGAACCACCGACCAGCCTAATTTGTTGCCAAAGATGCGTGTGGTCTCGCATTGTCATGGTGAATACTGAATATGGATCCTTTTTAGACTCTTGTTCGGACTCTTCCTCTTAATGGCTTCTCTAAGTTTTCTGAGTGTCTCAATGTACCGCTCTCTGTTCACCGGACGGCCACGTTTGAGAAAATCAAGGAACATGACACTCCTGTCGCCCCCCATCCAAAACAAAAACAGTCACCATGACTTTCTGTGCTCATCGCTGGCTCTTGAACTTCTTAGCCATCGGTGAAAAGATGTGACACCATTCCATGGATTGATTCTTCGTTTCCGGATCGCAAAGATACGCCCACGTTTCATCCCCTGTCACCAGATAGAAAAAACAAACAAGAAAAGTGTTTTCATTGGCTTCAAATGCTTCCAGCTAATCAGAGTAGATTTCCACCCTTCTCTCCTTCAAATCTGCAACGAAGAAGGATTACTATAGAGGAAGAGTTACTCTACCAACATGTGCAATTTGAACGACCGCTGTTAATTAATAAAAAAGTATGCCCACTGTTGCATTATTTTCGGTACAACCCTCGTAATTCAGCTTAGTAGAGCAGCTTTGCATCTTTAGGCCGTAGTTTGGTGACACCCCAAACTACGGCCCGCGGACCAAATCCGGCCCTCGGGAAGCCTTGATCCGGACCGCGGTAACGTCTCCTGATTGTGGGAACTTGCATCTTTAGTAGACATCACTGACCATCTCAATCAACCCAATTTGAATTTGCAAGGGAAAGTTAAACTCGCACATGAGTTGTTTTTTGATCTGAAGTCTTTTCAATCGAAGTTGGAACTGTTCAAGCGAAAGTTAGCAGAGCAAAATGTTTTTCACTTTCCACTTTGGGGCAACATGCCTCATAAGTTTGTTTTTGATGTTGAGCACTGTGTCATAGATATTAATTTGTTGAAAGCTGAGTTTTAAAGACGTTTTGTTGATTTTTACAGGTATGAAAAGCCATTACAGCCAGTGGCGTAGTTGAAAAACTCGGCCTCCCTCTCGCAAAAAAAAAATCTTTTCGAAGCCCATTTGCGAAAATCTATTTACTTTCAACTACTGAATTTTTTAAATTCCATATTATTAACCAGGTTATACGGGCGTATTAATAATTCAAATTCTTTGGAACCTATAGGTATTTTTCGTAAAACCAAAGTTGTAATTAAAATGATTGCCCTAGTTTTACACTAATACAAAGTATGACAAAACACTTACGCCAAAGTTAATCATATAATGCAAATTTTATTCTTTTAGAGAACTAAGGCCATATTCTTTGAAATGCCTCACGATCACACACACAAAACATGTAACGGCCGGGTGACAGAGTCTAATGGCCTTTTCAAATTTATAAGAAAATACGGAACAAAGTAAGCAAATAAAAGAGTTACAATTAAGAATTGTGGCACAAAAAGAGTAAAATTGCTTAAATTTATTTACTCTTGGTTATAAAAAATACACTTAACATAATGTCACAATGTTTTGCACATAATCAAAGTATTTTCTTTTTTTTTTTTTTGTCTCTCTTATGAAAATTAATTTGCACAGGTCTCTGTATTTTCGTTTTCGCGAAGATCATCTTTTAGCTCATTACACCCTGAAGAATGCGTATAGTTATGTGCAAACAAATGTAATATATAACGCATTATCCTCATTGACGTAAAAATTTCATTTATTACACTGATATTTCATTCACATTCCCTTGTTAATATACATGCATAGGAACTATTGCTATTGCTGTGAAAAGGGGCCTCGAGTTCTCTGAAATAGCTGCTTTCCCATCACCTAGTATTATAAAATAAAAGTAAAATGATTTCGTGAAGAATGTACTCATTCACTGGAAAAAAATGTCTTTAAAACAAATGCTGCCGTCAAAAATTCTTGGCTATTTCTTTAACAAGTTTCACATGAAGTTTCCGCAAAATTTTGAAAAATCCTTCTTCTGAGGCTAGAGGCCTTCTTCTTAGCCGTGAGCCCCCTCCCCTGCGCATTGCGGGGACTATCATTAGGCCCATGATTACAACCATTGCAGGGCCTAATTCGTTCTACCGTTGATGATGCCGAGGGGAATTTACTGTTGGAACTGTTAAATGTGCAATTTAGTAATAATTTGAAGTCCTTGTTTAAGAGTGAGAGTTCGATAACATTTTATTCTCTTTTGCCTGAAAATAATTTTACGTATCTGAAAAGTTTTTCCAGGAAAATGCTTTCAGTGTTTAGTGGGCACATATGTTCCTTGACAAGTTTTCCGCAAAATTTAGTATGTGAAATCAAAGCTTCGTTCACGATTGACCGACAACCACTTGTCAGACTTTCGAAAAATTGGGTTGTCCAACCTGAAACCAAATATCGAAAATATAGTTAAATCATTCCAGAAACAATATTCTTTTCATTGACTTTTTTCCAGTTTTAGATGTTATGAAGTCAATTTGTTTATCTCATGCTAAATTTCAGTCTTTAGTAAATTTAGTTTTGTATTTGTTTTAGATGTGTATAAATATCTTTAAATAACATTAGTTAGACCTTGACAAATATTAGTTTACTGAAAATTTACAGTAACTGCATTGATCGATTTTCTGTTTACCAATTGTTTTCAATCTGGTCTCTTGAGCTTTAGCGAATTTCCGATTTGGCCCTTCTCTCCAAACGTTTGGTTCTCTTGCTCTAGAGGAAGCCATGCGTTATTTTCAATAAGTAAGGGCAAATGCGAGTTAAATTCTGAAACACACAGGACAAGGAACGGCCCCCTAAGGTTCAGGGTCGGGCTTTTCAAATTAAGTCCCGTGCACTCTTATATTTTACACTACGTGTTGAGTTAAAATAACTCAGAGTACAAATGAAATTTCCGTCCTGTTTTGTTTTTTTCGACCACTCATTGTATGCATTTGTAATGAGTTCATTTAATGCTTTTACATCTCTACTGTCTTTATCTTTTACATCGGGAATGTTGGGCCCTCCCATTGATAAGGCAATAAGCGATTTGTAGACTATGAGATTCAGTGCTACAGAGCACGTCTTTTCCTTTGTAGAACACCGCATGGATTCCCAACCAGAGGATCCGATAGAATCCTAGGGTGGTTATACTAAATATTGAGCTGGGGTGTCTGGAAAATCCCTCCTTGCTTTTCTCACGGAAAGCTCTGAGCCGATGCTCAAATTCTGGAAAAAGGAATAATCTTTACGTTCAAACTCCAAATGACAAAGGAAAAGAAATATGCATAAAAGATGTTTGCCATAAAGACGTTACAAATAAAACAAATATTTAATCACTGGAATATTTTCTTTGTTTGAATTAAAAATATTTAGCTGTTCTCTATAAAAAAAATGTATTCGTGAGCATATCATAAACGAATGAACCACAAAATTTTATCAGTTTCCCAATAAACGTTTGTATGCTCATTTTTTAAAAGAAAGACCTTTATTTCAGACTTTTTTTATCGTCATTATTTGAGATTATTTAAATAAATATTTACAAAAGAAGACATTCTTTTTTCTCAGCGTTACGCAAAAGGAGAGAATAAGTATTTGAAAAGCTTAATGTTCACAGTTAAAATTGGTGGCTGTAAAACCTTGACAACAGAATTGTTGGAACCGGTTGGCTCATCGGCCAGGACATTCTTTCTTTTATGTTATTACAGAAGCATCTTGTAGTGTAAATGAAAGAACAAAAAAAAAAAGCGAAGAAAAAGGGAAAACGCACTTAACAAAATGTCAAGACCTTTGGCTTCATGGAAGCTTGGATAGCGTAGGCGTTAAAGTGGATGGGAGACCTAGGGGAAATAGTGATGACTAATAAAGTAGACAATGTTTAAGTATGAGGGAATCAGAAAGCTTGTGGTCAACAAAAATGACACGCTCAGCAGTGGTATATTGATACTCCCACACCAAAGACACAGGAAATTCCGCTCGCCTGAAGCTTAGCGATAAGGTAATTAATAATCCAATCGCAGAATGGCATTCTCCCCCAACGTTATCGCTTTCTTTACTATGAGAAACTCGTCGTTACTGAAATTTATATTTTACAGTAAAAACTAAAGGCCGGTTTATGTGTATTAGGAGCCTTGGAAAATTAAAGATTTAATTAAAATTTATCTCCCGGAGACAAAAGCTTTTGAGAAAAAATAGCGCACGTTATTAGCACAAAAAAGAAAACTATTAGAGGAAGAGATCATTTATTAAATCGTTAAAAGAAAACATAATCTTGCAAAGGAGTATTCTGAAATGCAAACAATGCAAGTGAATTGTTATCGCTGTTTAAGAAAAAAAATTAATTGCATTTACGTCTTGCATAACCACAGCGCAGAATCACTTCAGAGAGTAATTCTGTTATAGCTATAACAATTAAGTCTTAATATTGTGGGCTGAAGATCTGAAAGGTTAGCGTACTGTACACGGAGAATTTGTATTCAGGAGGAAGCTATGTAAAAATTCCTAAAATTATAGCCTAAAATCTTAGTCAAGTAAATCCATGATAGTCATAATAAATCGCCAACAAATTACACGTCTTTGTATCGTATGAAAAATTGTTAGTGGGAGCCGTATGAAGATGACATGAATTCAAAAACAAATAAATGACGTCACTTATATTGCATATCTACTGATAAAACATTTTACGTGGGACACTTGCATATCGTGACTAACGCTTACCCCGATGAGTCATTCCATTTTAACAACCCCCAGCCTAGAAAAATGAGCGCCCCTGGAGACAGAACGGTGGCGCAAGTGAAGATCACAGAGCAGTATGTACACTGAAGAGCAATTGAATTAGAGGTACCTGTCTAGTAACGTGTAGCACCACCTTTCGCCCTGATGACGGCGGCGATTTATCTCTGCATGGACTCGACAAGACACCGGAAGCGTTGGGAAGCCATACGGATCCACGAACCCTGAACAAGCTCCAACAGTTCACGAAAATGTGTTGGAGGGGGTTAAGAGCCTCGAACATCTCTCTCTCTCTCGATGGCATCCCAGATGTGTTCGATGGGATTGAGGTCAGGTGACCTAGCTGGCCAAGGAAGCTAGGTCACGTCGGAGGAGTGTTCATCCAACCATTCGGATACAATTCGGGAGCTGCATTGTCTTGTTGCAGGATGAGGTCCCCAGTGGGATGTTGAAGACGCACAAACGGGAGAAAATGGTCGTCCAGTAATGGAGAGAAGCAGTATCGCAGGACAACACACTATTTATGCCTCACCCATGTATCGAACACTGGCGATTAGTCAAAAGTCAAGGCAGAGGCGTTACTAGGCATTTCTGCTCCCAGGGCATACCGTAAATTATTGCCCCCCCGCCCATCTGTCTATACTATATTATTACTAACTCAACAGTTATGTATTATATACTTGTACATAAGTATACACTGCACGACAAAACAAGATTAATGTCATATCAAACTGCAACTGCTTGTACAGCTTTTGCCAACTGTTTGGTGCACGGACCTTTGACACCACATCAAACTGACCGAATGCAGATAGTAGTTATGGCTCAGTCACAATAACGATGCTATAGACCCCAGAGAATTGTTTGTAGGTTTCAAGACCACTGTGAGCAACTAGATGGGCTACCAGCCGTAGTTCTCCCCTAATTTAGGGTCACTGGCTCCAAGCAGCCAGTGCCCTAAGACACACAAAATTCATGGCCCACGGGATTCGAACCTGGACCCATCTCTGAAGAATGCTCAAAAGCCAGTGCCGTAAGACAAACACAACATCCATACCTCACGGGTTTTGAATCTAGACCCATCTTTGATGAGTGGTCAGAAGCCGGCGACTAGACTATTACGCTTCTTATTTTGCATGCCGAGTAGACAAAACACTTCTTATCTTGCAAAGCACGTACAGTCCTCCCAACTAAAGAAAAACCGCAGTCCCCATTATTGTCGACGAAAACCATTGTACTTCTTTAGTCTGACGGTCTTATACAACAGCGAACTTCATTTTTGAATGCGAACAACTAACATTCTCTGAACATTTTGAGGAAGAAATGCTAATTTTAAGCTGTAATGGTTACCGAAATATATTTAATGCAAAATTCCGGAAATGGAAAAATGACGAAGTATGACGCTAAAAACCTATCAAAAACAGGTACAAAAGTTTCAATTCCAGCTTTAATCACATTGCGAGCAATAATTTTTGCGCCCTCTTCCGCTGTAGTTACGCCTATGGGTCAGAGCATCTGGACACTCGCCCACCAAGGCTGCCCACGTGGTTCTGTCTAACGTCATCTCACTTTTAAAATTCTTCTCCTTCACTTTGTTGTTGAAATAGTGCCTTCATCTCGTCTGAGTCCATCCTGTCCTTGGACTCTCTGGAATGTTCGTATCTTCATTTCGTGCGTGCGTTCTACGGTTTCTCAATAAAATTAATACTAGCTCAGTCTAGCTTATTGAGAGATACTAGTCATATGAATTCATTGGCGTAGAAAAGTAATAAGTTTCCAAGCTTTCGCACATCAACCAGATGGCTTTTTCAGGAAAGGTAGACAGACAGCATGCTAATAAATTCGGATTATTAATACATGGCCGTATCAGAATAATATGACCACCTACCTAATAATGGGTACCAAGTCATACCAGTAAAACATTCCCAAGACATGCACACTGTTGGTAGACACCATCACCACCAGGGTAAATGTCCAACATGAAGGAATGCATGTGGTCATCGAGGATGGATAGGTAGCCATTGGGGTTCAGGGACCCATCCAGTGGTACCAGCGGTCCCAGGTCATACCAGAAAAACATCCCCCAGACATGTACACTGCCACGGCCGACCTGTACTTGACCGACAAGCTTGTCCGGGTTTTGGTTCTCGTGTGTCTGACGCCGTATCCGCCACGGCTCGTCACTTCTGTGGAGTAAAAACCTCGATGCGTCGGTGAAGTCAACCTTTTCCACTCTTCCATTGTCCAATGACAATAGTCATATGCAAACTACAGGCGTCCTTGTTGATGAACCCGTGTCAACATAGGTGTCTTGACGCAGAGACGACTCCGGAGACCCATGCGTAATAGGGTTCTCTCTACTGTTATCGGGGACACGTACCTCGGTGTCCCAGCGTTCATTTGCGTGGTCAATTGCTGCACTGTTGCGCGTCGATTACCCTTTACCAGTCGACGGATGTGACGTTATCCTCTGGGGTCGATGGGCTTTGGGGCTCCACGGTTATGACGTCAGGAGGTACTCGGTGTGCCAGCGGTCCATTCGTGGCACACCCTTACTACAGCACCTCGCGAACAGCCCACGAAGTCTGCTCTTTCTGAGATGCTTCCACCCTTGGCGTGGTAGCCGATGATCATTCCTTTTTGGAACGTCTCTCAAATCACTACCTCTTCCCATTGTGCTCACGTAACGAACTATGGCTGATCTATGTTGACCGGCCGCTTATATCTCAGTGTGGTCGACCTTGTCACGTGCACTCTGTGACGTGCCTGGGCAGGTACACTGGGATTCCGAGGTGCATATTATTATGATTCGACTGTGTATAGCTATAATATTTTAAGTGTAGTTGGTGTGTAAAGTTCCCTGTGTTATTATTTATTGGGCGATATTCCTCATTTAACTCCTCCTCTTGTCTCATTTTTACTTCTGTTCATTCGAATGACAACGCACTGCCACCTTCTGTTTTGCAAGATTAACTTATTTTTCATATCTTGTCATTGTACAAGTATCAGTACTGTATGTCGCCATCGTCCATAGTCGCGAAAACTTTGAAAGTCTATCACAGAATACACCCAGCGTTTTCCTCCAGTTATCCCATCCTACCTGCACCGAGTAACTCACATCACATTTCCATCATGCTCCAACAGTGCTCCCAGGAGGTTAAATCTTACATTTTTTATTATTTTCTGTATCTCTACCTTATTTACCTCTTCAATTCTGCAGCGCAGTTCAACTTATCCAATTATACCCTGCTTTGTAATGATTTTCTGCAGCTTTCCTTCTTTTTATTTTTCCTCAACGACATGGCCCACAGCGCTGCTTCCCTCCCTCTTGCTGTTGTAATATCCATATAAAACATGAATATGGATTACATTTTCTGTAATAATCCTTTTGAGAAATAAATGCAAGTTGAATTCAGAAATCCCTTTATACAGTTGCCCAGAAATCGAACAAAGGCTTATGCCATTATTCACATTTTAACAAAAGCACTCAATGCGTTTGAATTCTGCAGAGTTGGAGGCTGGATCGTTAATAAGGACGAGATATACGAAGCTCCTTTTCACTACTCTGAAAAGCTGATAAAAATTTTATGCAGCATCGTATCGAGCCGAATGAAACTAGCAATTACTTCTCCACATGCATCAAAATACCTGTGAGATTCACTTGACCATTGGTCATCGTGCAAAAGTAAAAATAGAGACGTTTCAGACTCAATATAAATTTGTCATAGCCAACATAATACTCTTCTGCTTTGGTGATTTTAGGTTACATCCGATTATTCCGCTTGGCACGATTCATTTTTCTGAAGGTCAGGGTATAAAACGAACCAGTTCGTAACTCGCTTTGACGCACGCAATGTGCTTCACTGTATAGTGATGTTGTAGAACACGCAGCCACACACGCATGTTACCCTCCTTCCCTTTGCTCTACGTGACGTGTGACACGACGCCAAACAAACGTTAAATTTCCATCCTTTCTTCTCTCTTTCTTTCTTTCCTACCGTCCCTTTTTTCGCGACTGCAGAGATGAGACAGAACATTAGAGAAATTGCCACATATCATCTGTGAACGTTCATCTACGGCACAAAAAGAGCCACGAAATTTTCCTTCTATTTATTTGACAACGAAAAGCGTGCAAATCAGGAATCAGAAACACACATTTCGTTAACCGGGCTCCTGTCTATTTTATTTCTGATTTCTGACGAGATACGCAGAATGTGTGTTACTTTAAATGGAGTCAAACCGCAATAGACGGATTCTCCATTAAATGCTATTTTACCTTTAAATGTAGCGTGACTCAGAACAATAAGTGTTGGCTAACTGCGTTTGAAGAATGACCTCGTTGAGAAATATTAATCAAACGCATAAAAATAGAAAACGAAAGAATATGATGCAATCTGGAAACTGCCTCTCTATTAGAGGTGATACAACAATAAGTAGCACATTAAACCTCTTGTGACGCACCTGCCAGAAGGACGCACACGACATAAAGGCAGATAGGAATCAGAATAAAATGTCCGCGTAGCTCAAATGGTAGAGCAACTTATTCCGGAATGAGCCACATATCAGAATGTGTGTTACTTTAAATGGAGTCAAACCGCAATAGACGGATTCTCCATTAAATGCTATTTTACCTTTAAATGTAGCGTGACTCAGAACAATAAGTGTTGGCTAACTGCGTTTGAAGAATGACCTCGTTGAGAAATATTAATCAAACGCATAAAAATAGAAAACGAAAGAATATGATGCAATCTGGAAACTGCCTCTCTATTAGAGGTGATACAACAATAAGTAGCACATTAAACCTCTTGTGACGCACCTGCCAGAAGGACGCACACGACATAAAGGCAGATAGGAATCAGAATAAAATGTCCGCGTAGCTCAAATGGTAGAGCAACTTATTCCGGAATGAGCCACATATCAGAATGTGTGTTACTTTAAATGGAGTCAAACCGCAATAGACGGATTCTCCATTAAATGCTATTTTACCTTTAAATGTAGCGTGACTCAGAACAATAAGTGTTGGCTAACTGCGTTTGAAGAATGACCTCGTTGAGAAATATTAATCAAACGCATAAAAATAGAAAACAGAAAGAATATGATGCAATCTGGAAACTGCCTCTCTATTAGAGGTGATACAACAATAAGTAGCACATTAAACCTCTTGTGACGCACCTGCCAGAAGGACGCACACGACATAAAGGCAGATAGGAATCAGAATAAAATGTCCGCGTAGCTCAAATGGTAGAGCAACTTATTCCGGAATGAGTGGACCCGGGTTCGAATCCTGGCGCGGATAAAAATGACGGAGAAATTTACTTCGTTATAATGGCGCCCGAACTATCCGGATGACCCGACCGTTCGCAATCTCGCAATGGTGTGATGTTATTTCCACACCGCGAGATAGGAAAAATAAGAGCAGCACTTCGAAAAAAAAAAAAGAATAAGGGAGAGATGATGTGACGTACCTGCCAGAAGGACGCACACGACATAAAGGCAGATAGGAATCAGAATAAAATGTCCGCGTAGCTCAAATGGTAGAGCAACTTATTCCGGAATGAGTGGACCCGGGTTCGAATCCTGGCGCGGATAAAAATGACGGAGAAATTTACTTCGTTATACTCTGCGCGAGAATTTTAAAGTCCAACAATACACAGTATTTTAACGCACCGTAAAAAAGCTGTGAAACACTGGCCTGCAATGCGTACAAAATGTATTCACGCGTTCTTCATCTGTAAATACAGGCGAACAATTTTTAGAATAAACACTCCGTATCTTGGTGTGATTATGAATTTATTAACTCGCCGAGCTTCTGCTCTTCACCAGAGGGCTTTTTCAAAGCTTATGTAACTTTAGAGAATATGTTACATGATTTAAAACTCAAAGATAAACCGACTAAATAATATATGCTGCATCAAATGTCATAACGCAACTAACGTGTGCGATAAATCACGCATGGCATATACTCGTGCCTACACGTACAATATCGATACATGCTTACCTAATATCATAAATAAATCAAAATAACAACAGATGCCAAATAAATCTATAAATTACGTCCAGTATTAAAAACGTTTTCCACAATGTTAAGATTTCCAATGATACTCCGTCATAGCACGCGTTGATAAAATTCCAATTGATTCCCTTATTGCTGATTCCATTTCGTTGTGTATCTAGCGACGCATTTCGTTCTATCCTGATCTGTAATTGCATCCTCAAGAATTACACTTCTTGTCAGGGCTGAAACTTGCTGTTAATTTTTCAAATTTCTCTTGTGTTCTTTCATCCTTATTCCAATCGATATCTTAGTTAGTCCAATATAACGTTTTCTGGTCCCTTCAGAGTACTGTAGTGGAATAAAATATATTCCTGCTTTTTCCCATTCTTTTTCTTTGCTTCTGGAACCTTGTAAGTTCTTTAGTAAGCCGCTGATGGAAGGCGTTGTTCGCATTCCTACATCATAACCAAATTTCTTTAATAAGTTCTTGAAAAAAACCCCGCAAATCCTGGTATACACGGGATCGCACCCACAAATTTCAATCTTCAGGTTTTCTTCTCTATATCCGTTATCTCCCTTGACTTTCTCACTTGATTTAAGATTTCATTCATATTTCTACAACTGTACCCAGCTGCCATTCCCCGGTTCATTATATTCTCGAATTTTTTCTTGTAACTAGTTTCATTACAGCTCAGTAAGAATGCTCGATGAAATCTTGCTCGAAATACTGCTGTAAAAATTTTGAGTTTTAAATCATGTAACAGATTCTCTAAATTTACATAAGACTAGAAAAAGCCCTCTGGTGAGGAGCGAAAGCTCGGCGAGTTAATAAATTCATAATTACACCAAGATACGGAGTGTTTATTCTAAAAATAGTTATTGGTGTGGGATATTTTATCTTCTACAGGCGAACAATACTTAGTGCATTATTTTCGTGTGTTACAGCAGTGAAAGAGAGTCCGGTATTGCGCAGTATACTGCACAATACATTTTGTTCTGCGTGCGGAAACAAAGTCCAACAACACGGGGTGATTAGTTTGGGTAGGGATAAGATAAAAATATCGAGTGAGTACAATGGTACTCTTTGTAGAAAATTATGCTATGCATCTTCCGAGATCTTTGTGGATGTGAAATAAAACCAGTGATTCTAGAGTATACTTTTTTTACTTAAAACACATTGCATTTATTCGCGTCACTCATGACCTCACCGAGCCTCAGTCCGGTACATACTAAGTGGGATTAAATCATAACAACAATAAGCTTCACTAATTCCTGACATTGAGCGGTACTTAGGTAGGTGGATTAATGAATGTTGCACAACCAATGAAAGAAGATATGTGAGTCATAAAAATAAATATTTACTAAACTATGGCTGCAGTATATAGAATAATGAGTATTCCGATTGTTTAGGTTTTCAAAAACAATATTTATTATTATTATTATATTTTATTTAATTTTCTCATCTACAGCAATGGCATCTGTAGCACTGTCCACTTGTCAGTACGGACATAAAGTCAAGTAAAGACATGGTCACTTATGGTTTAAAAATCATTGTACAATGTAGCACGTATCGAGAATTACTGCTTCTTGATTTTGGGCCTCAGGTGTTGTAGACTTAAAGCATCGAGATGAGTTATAAGAGTCTGAGGAATTATACCAGTTGCAGAGATAATCAGTGGACGTATGTGAATTGTTTTCAGCTTCCACATCTGTTTAATCTCTGTAGCCAGTTCACATATTTGTTGATTTTTGTTGCATAGGTATTCTGAATATGCTGGAGTCCATCGGTACCGATATGTCGATAATGACTGCTTCCTTCTGCCTTTTATCATACAGTAGTATGTCTGGATCATTGGCAGAGATGGTTACGTCTGTTTTAATATCACAGTCCCAATATAATATGTATTGCTTATCATCTAGTACCTCAATGGGTTATATTTATACAGTAGTATGGTACTTCTGACGGTGATAGTTCTGAATCGTGCGCTACTTGTTGATGTATCATCTTAGCAAAATTTTTATGTCGCTTTATGTTTATAGAATAAAGTTCATACCGTCTAGACACGTTAGAAATATTTTAGTTTTCGCTAAAACACACAAGCGCTTTCGAAACTATTATATCGTTTCATCATCAGGTGTACAAAATAAGATACAGATCCTTTCAAATACACACTATTCAAAATACTCCTTGAGGTTATAACGGGAAGTAATATATTTACGTGATAGTTATGATCAGAAACACTAAGGCGCGTGTTTGATTTAAATATTAAATTGTTGTGGAAGTAGGCTATAAAGAGCAGTTCCGGTTTTTGATGAAGATGAGATATTTAACATAGCATCATGTTATAGTTTTTGTAAAGATTTCTTCGTCAGTTCACGAAAAGTAGTTTCTTCTTCAATAAAGCGTCTCCAAGGACGGGGTTGAATAATAGGGGTTCTTCATTACAGCAAGCGTTTGTAAATCTATGTATTACGACTGTTTCGCCATATCGAAGAGACCAAACATTAGTGTATCCACTTACAATGGATATGTCGTCCCATAACGGATAGAATTGTTCGTCCGTGCAGGCTCTAGCTAATGCTGTTGAGGCTTTAGCTAATGCCGATATAATAGTTTGGAAAACGCTTGTGTGTTCTAGCGAAAAATAAAATATTTTTAACATGCCTAGACGGTATGAACTTTATTCTATAAACATAAACCGGTACGTAATCAATCTCACCGAGTGTCTGACTTCGTAAAATCATCATATCTTACAGAGTGCATCACTTGGGGATACTTAATATTATGTCGCTGCATGTAATCAACGTTTGCTAGCGTGGTGCATCCCCCGCAGATGTGTTCAATGGTCTCACTGCACATACCACATCTTCTACATTTGTTATTTTTCAGATCCTCGTTTAAAATGTATTTTCTATATTTTTTTTGTTGCAATCACTTTGTCTTGAAAAGGCATCATAAACCCAATAGTCTCTCCATATAATTTTCCTCTCTTCAGCCACTGATTTGAGGCATTCTTGTCAACTACTGGCCTGTCAAACTGGTTTGCATGAGCCCCATGAAGTTCCTTTTGCTTCCATTTTCGAATCTGATCTTCCGTAGACGATTCTTCTATTTTAGCATCTGGTTTACTTAACGTTAGCGGAGTGCTCTCTTTGTCTGCAGCACATATGACATCAAATATATTATTTTCATTACATTTAGAGTGAAAGTATCTCCGCAATGAGCAACTTTGCGTATGATGAATGCGTTTTGTATCAAGAATACCTAATCCAGCTTCTTGTGGGAGCGTGATGCGCTCTCCGGCTGCCTTTGGATGTCTCATTCGATGTTGGGTCATACTTGATCTCACAGCTCTGTTTTAAATTCCTCAATCTGTTTTCGACCATCTGATAATACCAAAAGAATAAGTTAGAACCGAGACCACAAAAGTATTAACCCTTTAAGCGACCGGAGAACCCGAACCAAAATTTGCCCAAATTTTCCTGCGCCCCTCAAACAGAAGTGTTCTCACAGTAACCGGGTTATACGAACGCTACGGCAAAACAATTCCTTTACCTCTTCCATCTCAGGAGTATCAACTATAAATATGTCGCTGATTGTAAGTGCTTCTTTACAGTCCTTAGTCTTACAGTATGTAATTTGATTCCCTTATAGGCCTTCATTCTCTGTTCTATCAGCCAAGGAAGGATTCGGAAGGAGTAGTCACACGGACATGGAAATCATGTCACAAGGTAGGAAAAAGTTACTCAAACATCTTGAGGCATCGCGGCCCATTCCTCTTGTAGCGTCAATCGCAGCTGCGGAATCGTTGCTGGCGGCTGGTGACGTGCTGCCAGGCCTCTCCCGAGAAGGTCCCACACGTATTGGATTGGATTTAGGTCCGGGGTCCTTGCGGGCCAATCCATGCATTGAATATCTTTACTCTCCAACAGCCACTGTACGATGAGGTGTAGCGTTGTCGTCCATGAAGAGGAACTCAGGACCTACAGCACCTCTAAAAAGACGCACATGAGGCAGGAGAACCTCGGTACAATAGCAGACACCAGTGAATGAACCTCCTTGGAAGATGTGGAGGTACGTACGGCTACCAAGCATGATACCGCCCCAAACAAGAACTCCGCCACCTCTAAACCGGTCCCTTTCGATGATGTTGGGGGTGTGATTGCGTGTTTCTTGCTCTCTCCAGATATGAATACGTCCAGAATTGCTCGTCAAACTAAATCGGCTCTCATCCGTAAAGAGAACTCGACCCCATTGCTGATGTGTCCAGTTCTTGTCTTCCTAGCACCACAGAAACCGCCGTCTCCGATGAGCAGGCGTTAATAACACACACCGTACTATTCGTTGTGCACATAGACCACCTTTGTGCAGCCTCCTGGCCACGGTAAAACGCGATAACGGACGTCCAGTTGTCTGTTGCATGTGCTTTGCGATTTCTCCCGCTGTCTGCCGTCTGTCTCTTCTCGCCTGTAGGACAATATACCGGTCGTACGTCACCGTGGTTGCTCGTGGACGACCACTTCTAAACTCTCGGACAGCTGTTCCTGCCGTTTTAAATGCTCTCCAAGCTTGTGAAACGATGCTGTGAGCGATCCCGAACTCCTCGGCCATACTAGTCACACTTCGACCTTCTTCCAACTTCCCAATGAAGCGACCTCGGGTAAAGTCATCCAGATGTCGACTACTGGATTGCCTGTTGGACATATCACACGGGGGCAGCAACTCGACGTTGTTCAAACCGATGTACACCGTGCGATAGCTTTCACCGAATTGCTGAGCGTACACTGCCAGTGTGCTTTATACCCTTCCGACATCCACCCCCCCCACGTCATGCTGCATATATGCGCATGCCCAACCGTACCGGACCCTAGTCTACCTCCTGAATGGTCTTTCGGTCCGTTCTGCCTGCTCGTTCCGCTGTTATGCTAATTTCTCCTCTTCGTCCTTAATTTTTTAACACCAGTGTATGTAAGATATATAATAATCTTGCATACATATTATATATCTTACATTATCTTACTATTTCCGCTGGAGCGGAAATGAAGACTGGACTCTTCATACGTAATAATACAAAATATAATTAACCTTTACGGATTAGCCTCTGTATGCGCGACGCGGTTCGTATTCGCCACCCAAATTCATCCCATGTAAATGCAGAAAAACATTCGTGCACATGAACCAATTAGATGAATACCTTGTTCACACGATTTTAATGATATTAAAATATGAAATATATATACAATTAAAATACTCTAAAACACACTAGCACTTTCAGAGCGACAGTCGCCCCATCATCAGGTGTGATCGGATCTCCCAAAACGTTCAGTATAAATATCTGTAGTGCGCCATAACTGCAATGAACATAACAGAATTTTATCCCATTTGTTTTCATCCCATGTGTTTTACACCATTTTTGGAGTGATTTACATGAATTTTTACTTGATGGGAGGGGATGATCAAAAGGAAAAAAATATTTTTTTAATTTCCTTTCTAAATATTAATTTGATTAAATAATTTTCAAACATCGCTATTTTAAAGTTTCAATTTAGTAAACTTTTTTGAAGTACTTTTTTCTTCATCAGCGTTATTCACGTCAGACAGTAAATTACGATGATACACAGAACCTGAAATTGTGGCTCGTATTTTCAAACGCATTTCGTGTTTTAAAAATCACTGATTTAATGAGAAACTTCTTTTCTCCTCCTTTCGTGGCGGGTGGATGGGGCGGGGAGGGGGGTGGCAGTGAAGTGTAAAGACTCCGTTGGTTTGCTTTTTGATACAGTTCTCCATCCTTTTCGTTTGCGGACATAACTCATCTTTAATCAGTGGTTGAGATCATTAGAACACTGAAGAGAAAGGTACTTCCGTGCTCACATTAGATCCCAGTAGACACACTGCGAAAAATTGATTTAGAAATCACAGTAGTTCACACCCTACTTAGGCGCTTATAATCCAGTTGAGTTTTATATTCAGCGACTGAAGAATAACACACACAGAAGAGCCGAAACAATATGACCATCTGCCTCATTTGATGTTGGTCCTCCGCGTGCCACCAAAAACAGTTCTTACCCAGCGAGGCATGGATGCTGCAAGATTTCTAAAGGCATTTTGTGGTATCTGGTACCAACACATTATCAGCAAACCTTTTAGCTCTTGTAAGTTACAGGGTTGTGCCGTAGCAGGTCGAATTTGCTGTTCCAACACAAACCACAGATGTTCGATTAAATTGATGACTGGGAAAATTGGAGGTCATGTATTACCTGGAAATCTTCCTCATATATCGCCAACCAGTCTCGAACAATTCAGGCAGTGTGACATGGCGCATTGTTCTGTGAAAAAAGGCTCTACTAGAAGGGAATACCGTTGCCTTGGAAGCATGTACCTGGGGAGCAATGTTGTTCAGGTAGGTGGCAAACATACACTATATTGACAAATCAGCTGACACCCCTTCAAAAAGCAAATGAATGCATCCGCAGCGTTGTTAAGATGCGCGGTACAGCTGCAAACGGTATAAAAACAAACTTGCTGCTGACAGCGATCGTATCGCACTGTGAGGTTGAGTGAAAATGTCGCGGAGGGAGAGAACTGACTTTGAGAAAGGAAAGATTGTTGGGTGTTATATTAGTGGGTTGTCCATAAGAGAAACCGAGAGGCGTTTAAACATACCCAAGTGAACTGTTCTGAATGTACTGAATAAGTGGAAGACACATGGCGTGCCTGAAGCATCAAAACGTACCGGCAGATCAAAGAAAAAACAGTGATGGAAGACGTCGAAGCCTCAGGAGAGTCGTTACAGCTAATCGACGGAGTACTGCACAAGACCTCAGTGTACAGGTGAGTAAAAGTACTGGAACCTCGGTATGTACACGTACCATTCGCAGAGAACTTCATTCTATGGGTTACCGTGGTCGTGCGGCTGTTCATAAGCCTTTCATCTCTACTCGGAATGCTACTCGTCGTTTAGCATGGTGGTAATGCTACTCGTCGTTTAGCTACGATAAAGAAAATTTATCGTAGCCCGTAGATGAATGGAAACGTGTCCGATGGACTGATGAATCCAGATACACGATCCATCAGTCTGATGGCCGTGTGTGGGTTCGGCGGCAGCCGGGGGTACGCTATTTACCACATTGTACTGTTTCTACGATCAAGTTCGGAGCTGGCAGTGTACTCGGGTGGGGGTGTTTTTCGTCGTATGGTTCCGTCCCATTGGTTATCGTGGACAAACCTGTTATCCAGCACGTCTACCTCGATATTCTGGACAATTATGCCCTACCACCTCTGTGGCAATTTTATGGGACTGAGCCTTGTTGGTACCAGCAGGATAATGCACCGAGCCATATCGCAAAGACTGTTACAGTGCGGTTTGACGATAATTCCGTATCGTGTGTGGACTGGCCAGCGCAGAACCCTGATCTTAATCCCGTAGAGCACCTATGGGATGAATTAGAGAGCCGCATAAGAAGTTTGGAACCAAGGCCTACTACTAAGCAACAGTTAGCGGCAGCATTATGTACTGAATAGAAGCGCATACCTATTGGTGTGTTACAAAACCTTGTCGAAAGCATGTCTCGAAGGGTAAGTTTCTACACAGTATTTATTAGAAGAAAGATACAGGAGATGTGCTTGAATAAATCAACTCAAATGATGTATGACAAAAAAAATATTTACAGATGCTTGTAGCTTACGCTACTGCTTATTTACACGGTTTTGTACATTGATGATAGTAAAAAAACAGTTAATTACACTCGAGTGTCTGGTGAGGCAACAAAAGTCTCTGACAAAGCAAAGAATAGGACCAATTCAGCTTGAAGAGCGTTATACAATATTAATTTTGCACAGTATTGAAGCAAGGAATAATACAGAATTCGAGCTTGCAGACATAGATTCAAAAGACAGGTGATGAGAAATTAACAGAATGTGCAGCTTGCGCTACGTTAATTACAGGATTCGGTGCAACGTTTGCATGACAACAGTTAAGTGCAGTAGAAATCTGGCGAGTCAACATGAATCTCTGGTAAAACAGAGAGTAAAATCAATCCAGAATGATGAGCACTATAGAGTATAAATTTTACACAATATTGATGAAAAAAAAGTTCTGATCGAAAGGTGATACATTGTGGGTGACCTGGAAAACCAGGAGGTTGCAGGTGATCAAGGAGACAAACATGAAATCAAAAGTTCGAAAGACAGATGATGAAAAATTTACAGATGAATGTGGCTCGCGGTACTACATGTTACATACAACGGTGATATGAAAAATAGTTATATACAATAATTTTCCTGAGAATACAAAAGAAAAAATGATCTCTGAAAATACAGAGAGAAGACACAACTCATCACAGTGAGTATTGAAGAACACAAATTTACACAGTTGAAAAGTAAAATTACACATTTGAATCAGGAATTGAAGATAAGAATATACTGTAAAAACGACAAAGTTTACAGATGTCTATGGTTCATGAAACGACCTATATACATGTTTCTGTACAATGAGAAGTTACAATTTATATATATTGGTTTATCAGAGGTGGTGGAAGTACAGTTTGTTTCCTACAGAAGTAATATATCAGCATTCAGCGGAGCAAGATCCTCTCGTACCAGCGCATTCGCAAGAAGTGTCGCAAAACCACGACAATTAAGTGACACCACCTTGAATGTCTAGGTTAGTTGTGGGATGCAGTAGGAATTGACTGGCTGTAGTGATGGAGTGGAGTCGACGGAGAAAACAAGCACTCCACGGGACCTCGTCCGCAGTGCGCCGAAGAGTGTTTTCAAGTGAGTGTAATTGAACCAGCACTTGTGGAAGAGCTGCTTCATACTGCTGAATGGAAGTGCGTGCTGAGGAAGGGCTAGAGGACCCTAAAAGGCAATCCAGCACGTCCTCGTATGGCAGAGGCTTAGCAGGGAAAGCATTTTCAGCAAGAAAAGTTGTGAATTCATCTAGTGAGGGAAAGGCACCCTCACATGCTGTCTCAGAGGAAGTGTGTAGAGGCGACCTGGATAACGGTCGTCGAGAGCTGACGGAGCGAGTGGATGAGCGGGTAGAAGAGCGAGATGATCTTCGGGACGCCAGAGTCTTTGACTTCTTCGTCTTGGGGTGAGTAGCACCACTGCGTTTTCCAGCAACCACAAAAGCTTCATGATCGTCTGGAGAGTCTGAACCCGAAGCGTTACCTGTGACTCGTGTCATGGAGCTAACGGTAAAAGCTGAGGAGTGGTCAACATGTACATCAGCAGTGGTTGTAAAAGTACTAGGGGAGTCGATTTTGGAAGCCTGGGAAAATTCTTAGGATCAGCAGGAGGTGGAGGCATCAAAGTCGTTTGTTGACCAATGGCAGTAAGCTGACTTTTGGAAGATCTTGATTCCGCGACTTTCCTCGAATAGAAAGAAGTCTGTGAAGCGTTGGTGGACAAAGTAAGAAGAAGATGCAGTGTGTGGAGCTGTTTGCAGGGAGGCACGTGGGCACTGAGCCCTTATGTGACTTTCGCTCTGACAGATAGTGCAATACTGTGAAGTGATTATCTCAACTCTTCGGCGTTGCTGTCCACAGCGGATGTGCAAAACATTCGGAACCGCTTTCAGCTGAGCAACAGATGAAAAGAGGACTCGAGCAGTGCGGCGGAAACCCCGAATCGATTTGTCTTCAGGGTCTCTGGGAGCCGCAGAGAGAGTTGTTATGGAGCCAACAACTCTGCCGTACCTGCTGAGCAAGGTGCAGAGTGCAGCGTCGGATACTTCTGGTGGTACGGGGTAGAAGGTCACCTGCACCGGGCGGTGCGCAACCGGTTGTGCTAACAGATGCACGTCATTGATGGTTAGACCTTCCGTAAGGACCTGGTCAGCGTGCGCTTTATCCTTAAAATAGACCAAGACAGATCTGGGTTTTCGAGCTACAAAGTCTATTGCATCCTTTGGTAAAATAGTTTTGAGGGCTCGGCTATATTGCCACAACTTAGTGTCGGGAAGCGCATCAAAATAGACGCCCCGTTCCATAGTGGAGGAAAAAAGGTGACCAGCTCGAGAATCCTCTGGTATGTCAATTGTAGCAGTAGAACCGACGACAGGGACATAGGATTCAGGAAAAGGCATAGCAGATGAAACTGGGGTGTGAGGACCCCAGAAGTTGCAGAAGCATAGGACGCTTGGGCAGACATGGGTAGAGAATTCGATGAAGCGGCCCCTAGCAGTGAGGGCGGATCAGAAAGTTGATGAGAAGTAGAAGCTGTGAGCTCAGTATTGCTGATAACGGATACGTCATCATCTGCTGAGATGTAGATAGGAGACTTGGCACCACCGCACTTGGTGGGAGTTATAGCTGGAGAAGAAGAGGTGTCCATGACGTCGCAATAACGCTCGGGAGCCACCTCATTAAGCTGAGCAGGATCTTCCGCGGTAGAAGAAGAAGAGGAAGCTGGCTGATCTGCCAAGACAATGATGTGGGCGTCACCCTTGTCTGCCTCCGCCATCGAAGCAATGGCGAGACTTTAACGAAAAAAGACCAGTTTGGTTGAAAAATAAAACAGTGAATAATGAGAAAATATGGCACTCACCAACCTGGGAGATACACGAACGTAAAGTGTAGAACTTCAACTTGAAGATACACGCAACCACAGAAACTAAAGCACTCAATAAACACCTTATAGCAACGAAAATCACTGAGCTCAAAACCCAACCACTTCGAGCTTTGAAGGGTCAGTGCATGCATTAAGGCCAAAAGTGGAACGACACCGTACTAATGTATGTCAATAAATGCTATGTTGTGCTTCTCTTGTAGGTGTCCGGTGACTTTTGTCAATATAGTGTAGTCTCCTGCACATGAATAAATAGTTTCCTAGCAAAACATTGTTCAAAGCATTGCACTTCTGAAGGAAAACACGGACCGAAGTGCATCCTGGTGCCAATACTTTCCTAGATAAATGATGCACATGCGCCAGGCTTTTCTCATGGTGCAACAGGAAACGAGATTCGTCGAACCACACGACCTTCTTCCAATCATTCAAGAACCAGTTTTGATGCTCGCATGCCCATCGTAGACACTTTTGGCGGTAAGCTGGGGTTAGCATGGGCAACCGGTGTACGGCCTACGGCTACACAGCGCCATTTTGAGCAGGATTCGATGTACCTTGTGTTGTGACGCATTACTTCCTTCACCATCATACAAATTATCGGCGAGTTCCGCAACAGAATTCCTTCTGTTGGCTCGTACCATAAGGGTTGAACTTCGCTCACCTCTAGCGTCGATGTGCCGTGCTCGGCCAACACCTTGCCAGGGGGCTCGTGGTTTTCACTTCCTACTACCACTTTTTGAAACGCCTGACCGTGAGCACCCTACAAGTCTTGCCGTCTCGGAAATGCTCTGACCAAATCGTCTGGCTAAGGACGCAGACTTCACCAAATTATTGGAGAGCGGGGAGGTCGTGAAAAGATCAGACGTGGGAGGGGCATGTCTCTTCTATTTTAAGGAAGAAAATAAGACAAGCTGGTAAAATCATGCAATGCCTTGATTATGATACGCTTTCCAACATACCAGAAATCATTTCTCAAGTTATTACTCAAAATATAAGGATAATGGCTGAGGAATAAATCTCGCTCCTGTGCCCTGACCTTTGACGCCATTTCGATTATATTAAACAGAATTGGTTCAGTATACCTCCGGAACGACATACTACAGTTTTGTCTCAATCGAAGCATTTTTACATACGTTATGACGCATAAGGGCGATGGAATGGATCCCGCTCCAATTTCCTGGCCTTTGGCCCCATTTTACCCATTTCAACAGGGTTCGACTCCAGTTGTCCCCTACCACATACTGAAATTTCATCGAAATCGAACCATTGTTACGCGAGTTGTCGTGTGGACAGGAGTCAGTCAGACGGACAAAGCTGGAGCATATATGCTTCTTCAACCTACGGTTGGAAAGCGTAAAAACAGGTGCAAAAAGATAAACTACGAGTTCGACGTATATTGTAAAAGGCAATCCTAAACGCTCATCATTCAATGAGCAAAGAAACAGAAATATCCATTTTATATTTAAAAAAATAAAATTCAGCGCGTGCTTTTATAAAAAATATCTAGAGAGATTTTATTTCCAAACGTTTATGAAAAACAAATGAGAAATTGGCGCGGTTACTTAAAAAACGAGAAGAGCAAAAAGTAAATAGATAAATAAAGGAGCCAGAGATTGTACGTTTCTGGATTTTTTACGCTTTCCAACCGTAGGTTGAAGAAGCGTATATGCTCCAGCTTTGTCCGTCTGACTGTCTGTCTTTCCGCACGATAACTCGCGTAAAAATCGCTCGATTTCGATAAAATTTTAGTATGTGGTAGAGGACAACCTGGGAATTAACCCTATTAAAAATGATCGAAATGGAGTCAAAGGTCAGGACATAGGAGCAGGATCCATTCCATCGCCCTTATGCGTCATAACTTACGTAAAAATGCTTCGATTGCGACAAAACTTTACCATGTTGTTTCGGAGATATACTGAACCGGTTCTGTTGAATATAATCGAAATGGGGTCAAAGGTCAGGGCACAGGAGCGATATTTATTCCACATCCGTTATCATCATAACTTGCGTAATAACTAGAGTAATGATTTCTGGTATGTTGGAAAGCGTATCACAATCAGTGCGTTTCATGATTTTACTAACTTGTTATTTATTTATTTTATTTTTGATAATTGCTTTAAAAATTTACCATATATCCCGAGAACATGTCAAACACAATACGTGGCTGGCATTTAAGTTTCTTTTCAATGAGGAATGCTGAATATGGGGGTGAGAAAGAATTTTTTTTACTTATTTTGTTATTTATTTATTTTTTTTGGAAATAAATCGCATTGGCCTGATGAGGTGGAGCTTGGTCCATCTTATAAAGAATAAAACATTTCTACAAAGGAAAGAGATGAATTTTTGCAATTAGCACAGTACACTGTATCCTGAAAAGGAAGAGAAAACATGTTTTCTCTATAGAAAAATTTCAACTCACGCATTTCGAAAATGACGTACACACAAAAAAACAAAAAGTATTTAATTAAACAGGATGAAAAATACTGAGTGGGCACTTACCCTCCTAAAATTATTGAGTGCGAAAGATTCAATTTTCCCTCCCCCGCCCCCATAGTCGGCGCTTATGCGTCTGGCCATTACAATTTGGCCTTTGTCGAAGTTTGCTGCTTTTCCCCTCTTAAGAACAAGGAGAACGCTTATTAACAGAGCTCAATTATGTGCTATTTATACCGTTTCATAACCTTCCCACGCGCTGTCATTTACCTTCAGTTGCTTCGATTTGCATAAAGACGCACTGATCATAATGTTTTGATGTAATTTCAACGCATAGGGTTATTAATAGGAAAAGATTGAAACGGTAATAAAAGTTTGTCAATTTCCGTTTTTTTTTGTTTTTTTTTTTGACATGAATACGTCTTTAAAATCAGACCAGTACTAGGTGACCAGTACGGAAAATTGAGCGTTACGAAAAATGGGCATAGAGTTCGGTTTAATAATTTCTATATAATCAACGCGAACCAAACCAGCCTATTGTCATTCGATAGCTAAGGGGAAAAAAACTTGTTAGTGACCTTGAGTTCGCTCGCCGCGATAAGCAGGGGCGGGAGGGGCGCGTGGTTTTGGGGACTTTCCGTTGCGCCGCGCAGACTTCAAATCAGTACAACTCGGGACTGCGAAGCGCTTTGACGTCGAAATTCGTCTCTAACGAAAGCTAACGTCGAGATCTGTCGAAGTGAAATATAATACACTGTTGGTTGTGAAACTTTGGATCGCAGTTGAATTATTTTTTTTTAATTTTACGATGTCGGCATATACTCGTCGAAAAGCCAAACAGAAATACATCGAACATAGTCTACGCGGAAAGGCAACTCGTCATCTTTCGATAAGCACGCAATGCTCAACGGCAGAACGCGTGAGAAAAGTATCGGGAGCGAAAGAAAATTGCTGCGGGGCAGTGCGCGAGCGACGGTGCGAGTACTTCGACGCACGAGCCCATAGCAGTGGAGCATAAAAACTATTATGCCCATGCTTTGAAACACGGAAAAGACAAAATGGAAATGGGTTTCCAGAGATCGGCGCGGCTTGAGAAGTGTTGGAGATCGGCGAGTGAACGTTTCGAGAACACATTTGTGAGCAATCCGTTCGGTCATTCGTGTGGAGTTTGCGACAGACTGTGGTTTCTGAAGGATTTGAAGCCAGTGAAGCCAAAACATGTAAAATTGCTCGAAAACACGTTTCCTGGCGAGAACGTAGCGGAGCTCAAGTTGTGCGGTATGTGTCGTAAATCATTGGACAGCAAGAAGATTCCGAAGTTGTCGCGATCGAACGATTTCAAGTATCCGCCGAAACCGATAGGTTTGCCACCGTTGAATCCGGTAAGAACCACATTGATTTTTCCGAGGTTTCCATTAATGCAGATCCGTCGACTTCGCTACGAGGGCAACTATGGAATCGTTGGCCCAGTGATAAACGTTTTAGTGGATGTTAACACAATGGTGCAGCAGTTGTCACGGCGTCTGAACGATGATCACGCTTTCAATGTCAATATCAAGAAGAACTTGATCCACAAGTCGACGTACTTAAGTGGTTTCGTAAAAAAGTCGGTGGTGAAAGTTTGGCTACGATTCTTTGTAAACCAACCGTCGTACAAGGATTACAACATCCAGATCAATTGGGAAGCATTCGACGAGAGCGAAAAGATAAATAGTGAGTGTCCGATCGAATCCATGGAGCCGGTTTGAATCCTACTTCTCTTACCACAGACCAATGATTAATAAACTTCCAACTGACTACTGAATTTGCCTTTCTTTCATTTACTAGATCGAAATAAATACTATGAGCTAATGAGACATATTCACGTAAAACCTTGCGGTAGTGCTCCGACACAGCCTACCCGATTTGATTTGATTTGATTTTTATTGGAGGTTTAAGGACCTCAGTGCGCTATAAGCAGTCACCCGTCCCTAATTTAAGGCCACTGACACCAGGGAAGGGAAAGAGTCAGTGCCGTAAGACAAACACAACATCCATACTTCACCGGGATTCGAACTCGGACCCACCTTGGGCGAATGGTCATATGCCAGTGCTTAGACCGTTGCGCCACCGGAGCGACAGTTTCCGTTTTAATTTATTATATATTGATGGAAACCTTTTGGAAATAGTGTATTTTTAAGGTTTGATGGCTCATAACACAAGTTTTTTTCGGAGTAATACCATAACATTATATATATATCAATGGAAAGATAATTTCATCAAGAATGTAACGCAATAACTTTTATGAAGGACTTTGTATTAGAACAGCAGTTATAAAGAAGAAAAGTGAAACACATAGAAAAATGAGATACAAAACTTCTCACCATGTCATTTAATACTTAGTTGGGTAACCTTTAGCGTTAATTACGGCATTACAACGCCTTCCCATGGAGTGAACCAAGTTGTTTAGTTCTGCAGCTGTTATAATGTGAAACCAAGATTGAATTATTGCTTCTATTAATTGGGTTTTATTGCTGGGTTGCTTCTGACTAACAAGTTTCTTTAGTCGGCTCCATAGATTTTCGATGGGGCTAAGGTCTGGGCTATTCCCAGGCCATTCCAGCAGTGGAATACGATTATCTTGAAACCACTTTTTGCACAAAGCAGCAACATGACATGAAGCTGAATCTTGTTGAAATATAAATGCTTCATTATCTTGGAAAAGATCACGTGCGGAAGGCTTCAGTTTGAGCTCAAGTATTTCATTAATGTATTTTTGGCCATTTATATCCCCATTAATCACGCAAATTCTGCCCACACCTTTTAATGTCATACAACCCCAGATCATAACACTAACTGAGTGTTTCACGGTACATGTAATGCAATCAGGATGCAAATCTTCTTCGATTCTTCTCCTTACGTATTTTATGCTATCACTACCAAACAGGGAGATTTTAGTCCCATCACTCCAAATAACACTTTCCCATTGCTCCGCTGTCCAGTTAACATGGGTTTTAGCCCAGTTTAACCTTTTCAACCTTTGTTTGAGAGATAAAAATGGCTTTTTTTCGTGAAATTCTAGCTTTTAGACCAAATTCCTGCAGTCTGCGCAGAACAGTCCTTGCACTCAACTTCACATTGCATTGCGCCATTTCATCTTGTATACACCCAGATGATTTTATTCTGTCACCTAGGCACAGTCTCTTAGTTATTTTATCATCACTTGCTGTTGTGCACCTTTTCCTGCCTTTACCAGTCTGGTTTTGTAGTGACTGAGTGCCACCTTTGGTTACGTTTCCACCAATTTTTTTTCTAATTTCTTTATAACTGAAGCCTTGTTCTCTTAATAGTACTATTTTACATCGCTTTCTGGGTGACCGGTCAACTCTTTGGGCCATTTATTTAATTTTATTACGTTTTACAAGCTCACTAAATGAAAGAACACACACAAAAAAAAACAACCCCAGCTTGATGGCAATCACATAACACACTGACAAATGTCCTCCTCTCAGCTCCAATACATGACATCAATAGCTAAATCCTACTGTCACTTGATTGGCTCATTTCCAAAACAAGATGACACCTGATTGGCTCACTAAACATTCATGCTCATTGGCTACATTCTAATGAAGGAAAGCTACTTTACATCGACTTAAGTAAGTTGTGCTTCCTTTTTCTGGTTATTTGGCTATAACTTTTCATAGAATACAGATTATTGAACAACCTTTGTTGCATTACATTCTTGTTGAAATTATCTTTCCATTGATATATAGTATTACTCCAATCCAAAGTGGTGTTAAGAGCCATCAGACCTCAAAAATACACTTTTTCCAAAAGGTTTCCACAATTTTGGCCATTACTGTACAATAAATTTATAAAAAAAACTCAGTTTGTTCAACTAATAAGGTCAGTGAAAAAAGTTTTTCATGAGACATTTTTCTTGCAACAGTAACTCATATTTGCTGTAAAGAAAATGGCGCATTTTGAAATGGGAAATTTCATATTACCTTTCAAAATGTGTTGCGTCATCTAAAACTCAAAGCAGTCCTTGGTATTAATTATATGGGAAAAATTAACGACACTTACGGTCACGAAAAGCAGTCATTATCACTAAATCAACGATGCCGAGCCGTTAGCATATAGACGCCCAAAGCCAGTGAAGCTTTTATTTAATACTAGCCTACAGTCCGTCCTAGGACGGCTGCTTTTAAGCTTTAAATAAATATTCATACATAGGGGATGTTGCCTTACCTAAGACGAGGGGAAAGTTTTAATTGAAACAGATTGAAAACATATCAAATAGACGCCGGATTTCTGTAAGGAAATATAGTAAAAACCCATTCATGTACGAAATGAAAATGTCTTTAGATGCTATTTTGCTCACTTTGACATATCAAAATTTCAGTTTTTTTTTTCTTTTTGTAGGTTAGAGCGTTTTAAATAGATCTCGGTATGTATATTTATAATAACGCTGCTTCCTTTTAATAAAATTACTCCGCAATTTTATTCCTCTTCATGAAATTACTCTGCAAAGCAAAGAAAATGGAATAAAACACGACATAACACCTACGTAACAGAACAAACGTCGCAGAAAGTTGTTTGAGTACGTGCGTGTTTCCACGGATGAAGTCGTTTGTCTTACTAATTTTATTTTATTTTCCGGTATTTTACGTATCGTGCGGTAACGGTGACCTTAGTTCGGATTTCGGCCACAGATAAAAGCACATGGCGCTGCAAGCACTAAATGACATCAGAGTGTTTGGGGCAGACGTAGCCTATTATATAGGTTTTATATTCAAGGACTAAATTCTGCAATTCAAAATAAGAAATACTACACTGGCGTGCAAAAATTAAGGACGAGACGGTTTTTCGAATGTAACGTCGTGCTGAAATGCTCCACATCGACTCAAATCATACCATAAGATCCCCAAGATGTAAGAATATGGTACAAGTGAGCAAAACCGTCCAAACAAGGAATCCAAAGGATACAAAGGCACTTATTGAAAAGGTAGCTTCGAGCACAACTGGACAGAAGGCAGAAACGTCCATGTGACAGGCGGCTGCCAAGAAAAATCCAGCCTTTAGTAGGGGATATGATCACCCTTGACTGCGTTGCAGGATTTGCAACGTCTGTCCATGCTAAGGACGAGGTTGTCAAGGAGCTGTTGAGGCATCGCGGCCCATTCCTCTTTTAGTGCCAATCGCAGCTGCGGAATCGTTGCTGGCGGCTGGTGACGTGCTGCCAAGCGTCTCCCGAGAAGGTCCCACACGTGTTCGATTGAATTTAGGTCCCGGGTTCTTGCGGGCTAATCCATGCGTTGAATATCTTCTCCCTCCAACAGCTCTACGACAGCCACTGTACCATGAGGTGTAGCGTTGTCGTCCATGAAGAGGAACTCAGGACACACAGCACTTCTAAACAGACGCATGTGAGGCAGGAGAACTTTGGTACAACAGCGGACACCAGTGACTCAACCTCCTTGGAAGATGTGTAGGTCAGTACAGCTACCAAGCATGATACCACCCCAAACGAGAACTCCGCCACCTCCAAACCGTTCCCTTTCAATGATGTTGAAGGTGTGATTGCGTGTTCCCTACTCTCTCCAGATGTGTATACGTCCAGAATCGCTCGTCAGACTAAATTTGCTCTCATCCGTAAAGAGAACTCGACCCCATTGCTAATGTGTCCAGTTCTTGTGTTCCTGGCACCAGAAAAACCGCCGTCTCCGATGAGCAGGCGTTAATGGCCCACACCGTACTGGTCGTTGTGAAAATAGACCACCTTTGTGCAGTCTCCTGTCCACGGTAAAACGCGATAACGGACGTCCAGTTGTCTGTTGCATGTGCCTTGCGATTTCTCCCGCTGTCTGCCGTCTGTCTCTTCTCGCCTGTAGGACAATATACCAGTCCTCCGTTGCTGCGGTTGCTCGTGGACGACCACTGCTAAACTCTCGGACAGCTGTTCGTGTCGTTTAAAATGCTCTCTAAGCTCGTGAAACGATGCTGTGAGCGATCCCGAACTCCTCGGCCACACTAGTCACACTTCGACCTTCTTCCAACTTCCCAATGACGCGACGTCGGGTAAAGTCACCCAGATGTCGTCTGCTGTATTGCCTGTTGGCCATGTCACACGGTGGCTGCAACTCGACGTCGTTGAAACCGATGTACACCGTGCAATAGCTTTCACCGAATTCCTGAGCGTACACCGCCCGTGTGCTTTATATCCTTCCGACACCCCTCCTACGTCATGCTGCATTTATGCGCATGCCCTACCGTACCTGACCCTAGTCTATCTCCTGAGTGGTCTTTCGGTCCGTTCTGCCTGCTCGTTCCGCTGTTATGGTAATTTCTCCTCTTCGTCCTTAATTTTTCGTCTGTGGGAAACAATTACGTTTGTTTGATTGTTTGGGGGACTTAACGACCATCTTGAGGATCTCTCAGGGACATGAGCAGTAGTCTGTTCCTAATTTAGGGCCATTGGTTTCTGGGAAAACGGAGAGCCAGCGCAGTGGTAAAGACGCAATGCCGGTACATCACTCAGCTTTGACGACTTGCCAAAAACTAGCGCTTCTAACCACCCGACAGCAGAAGGTGCTTTCTCGAATACAATCATGGAAATAAGCGATAACTCAATTGCATTTTCGCGAAAATAAATAAATAAATAAAATAAAATAACTGGTTTGTAGATGTTTTGCTTTCTGTAGTAGTAGTAAGCTTTGAATAGGATGAATTTCAGTACATGTACTATTCGGAAACGGGAAGGAAAACGTTAGTCAACAGTGACATCTGCGGAAGCATTCTGAGCTCACAACTTCCAGAGGTACGGAATTAACAGCCTTCGGTTTGAAGAGAATGAAGCTGATCTCAAAGAAAGTGCAAATCGGATTCTGTAACAGAGATGACAGTTTGTTTTTCAGTTCAGTTTCAAATGAAATCCCGCATTTTTCGAAATTAAGCATAAAGCAAAGTATGCTTGGAGTAAAAAGTATACAGAAGTAGCAGGATGAGAAATTCTTCGTATTCAAATACCATTGGCAAAACATTATGTTTAATATATCGCTCGTCAGTGTCTTAAGCAAAGAGAACGAAAGCTGAAAGTCTTCATCACAAAATATACACAACAATTTAGATTAGCATTTTCCGAAACATTACTACAATCAAAACTTTTGAATTTTTGCGATTTTCTGTATCTCATAAAAATACTTTCTCAAACGAAGATCACGCAAAATCACACAAAAGCTTTGTCCAAAGTGAATGAATACATTCTTTTTTGGAAGTCGTTTCAAATGAATGAAATTCTTTCTGAGTTGTGTTTCTTTTCTTTCAAAGGAGCTGCATTTGTCGTAAAGGGTACACTGCTGACACAGTATTAAGAATTTTTCAGATAACCTATTTTCTTTGCTTTAAATACACTATATAGCAAATTATTCATAAAAACCATTTTCGGGAATTTTCTTTTAAACGAGACCGTGCCTTCAAAATTATTAGCTTTAAGTTAAAAAGCGATAGGTATAGGCACGTACGTCTAAAACATTAACACATTATAATGCATTACAAAAAAGGTGTAATCATTATAACAGATGGAATTCCATCTGCGATTGGAATAAATAAGTTTCATTGCACGGTGTAAAAATAATGAAGATATTTCTAACCGAAAATATAACGACTGCATGATACGTCTGTGGCATTTTCGTGGTATTTGAATAATATTATCGTATGTATTACGTCCCAATAGTGGTTCTCTCATACGTATCTCTAGTTACATAAGCAAAAGAAAACAAATAAGCTAGTTAGAACTTACACTACCTTTCTTTATTGTTCTTGCCAAAACCTTGTACATTTGAAATTGAGGAAACAAATAAGTAAACTCGTTCAATACTTGAAAAACTATTACCAATAAAATAAAGGAAAATAATAGTAACGAACGCTTTTGCTAACACCAATAACTCGGCATCGAAGAAATTACAGTGAGTTGACAAAAAAGCAACAAGTCACAATCCCGATAGCTGGATGGCAAACTGGACATCTAATGCTCAAGCAATATGTTGTATCTAAGTCTTACTGATTGGATTGCCAGCCAGGAGCTCCGAAAAAGTTAGCTCTTTGGAGATGGGACGTTAAGAAAGAATAGTAAGAAGTAACATGAATTAAATAAGAACAGAGAATCGAAATAGAAAGTTAAATTAGAGCTTATACGTCATATGCGATGAATAACGGAGTTAAAATAGTGAATTTCTTTCGAAGGAAACAATGCAGTATTGACTTTTCAAGAGCTTTCATGAAGAAATTGACATCTTATACAGTGATTTCATAGTTTACTTAAAGGTTCAATTGTTAAACCATTGGAAACTATTGAAGCGATTTTTGGATTCAAGATCAAATCATTTTAACAACGAGGTAAAGGATTTACCATAAATTTGAGGGCATACTAAGATGAGTGAAAAGTTATTTCTGCTACATATGTTTTCCTCCATTGCTGTACAAAACCAATGCCAACGTTGACCAGTAGTGCAATGACGTGGGACACACGAGGCTGATGACGTGAATTTAACACGGAATCACGTTGTATTATCAGGCGAGCAGAGAATGGAGGTCGATAAGCGTGCTATTCGGGTTCTCCTACGCCATTATTAAAAAAAAAGCTTTGTTTCGACGTTTCAATCAGGACATCAGACTGGAAGACAAGCCGAGTTCAGGACGTCCAACGACCACAAACAGGGACACCATGGTTGAATCTGTGACAGCGAATCCCAGTACAGGTGCGCAATAATTGATAGCTTATGTGGGGTCTTTCTATCCAGAACCAGCTTGGTTTCTCCTCCAGGCGCCATCCAATGGTTCCCCATCAATTGACACCTCAGCGGGCGGAAAAAGGTGTCGCGATGTGTCGCAGATCACTGTTGTATCCACGGGACGATAGGCTTCGGTGTCGTATCGTCACAGGTGACGATAAGTGGCTATCCATAAGTTATCTTACGACACTGAGGCCACTCCAGAAAGCACAGCCAGTGGTGCAGGAAGAGGGTTCAAGAGAAAATTATGTCATTCTGTGCATATAGTGGAATTGTGAGTGTCCAGTGTACTGGGAACTAATGTCAGATGGTCAGGATGTGGACAGGAATCTTTGGGCCGCACAATTACAGCCAGCCCGCAATGCTATGCAACACTCCCCAGCACTCCTAAATACGAGGCTGTTGTTGCTGCCCAAGACGATAATGCCCTAAGTTACACCACCAGAGTGGTACGCCGGAAATTGCAGGAATTTTGGAAGGGTTGAGATCCTGCTCCATCCTCCATACATCCCGGAACTTGCCCCCTTCCCACTACCACGTGTATCGCTCAATGGCCCCTTTCCTACAAAGACGGCACTTCGCTTCAGTGGTGGATGCGGAATCTGGCATTAGAAAGTTTCTGTCGTTTAAACCTAGCGAGTGGTACCCTCCGTGTGATCATGGCTCTTGTGGAACACTGGAATATAGAAAACAAGGCCTTTACTTTGCAGAATGAGGTGAGCGTGATTGGCTTTCGTGCATCATTAAACATTTTAGCTGCGGTATTATGGATGCTTATTATACTCCCCCTGGTATTATGAATGCTTATTATACTCGCCCTGGTATTATGAATGCTTATTATACTTGCCTTGGTATTATGGATGCTTATTATACTCGCCCTGGTATTATGGATGTTTATTATACTCGCCCTGGTATTATGGATACTTATTATACTCGCCCTGGTATTACGGATGCTTATTATACTCGCCCTGGTATTATGAATGCTTATTATACTCGCCCTCGTGTTATGTAGGCTTATTATACTCTCTCTGGTATTATGGATGCCTATTAAAGAGCTTGGGTGTGTCGGAGGTATAAACATTGAAAAGAAAGCGAATCAAGGTGATACCATATGTCCAATGGTCTTCTATCCAACATTGCAGAATGTCTTTCAATTTATGTCGGGCGATTTAACGATCATTTGTGTTTGGCGATTTACGCACACACACAAATTTTGCAGTTAGTATTACTCGAATGGTAATTTTCTTAAAAACACCGAAATGCTTTTAAATCATTCAGTGATCAGTGTTAATTGAGCAGTTACATAACAAAACACATAAAAATTGGCAATTAAAAGCACCAAACAATTGCTAAAATTAAAAGACAAGTTCAGTGAAGCACTAAGCTGATGTAAGTGTAACAATGACATCATTTTTCTTTCCATATTAGTTGTTACTAGCAATGGACCATTCGTCGTCAACGATTTGTTCACAACGAAGGACTCTTCACCCTGAATGGTGAATGTTTCGCTCTCATCTAAGTATGATAATAATCCAATCTGTTTGCCCACAGACATAGAGGAGACCGTCAATGGTTTTCCCGCAGACATAGAGGAGCCAGTGAATGCTCCTCTAATGTCTGTGGGAAAATCAGGAGTGTATTTAGAGGGGAGCCATGGGAGCCCCCTCCTCCTTCTCCACCCCGAAAGTGTGTCATTTTTTTTTAAGTTTTTGGTTAAAATGCAACTTACATTAGAAAAAAATGCCTTAATTTAATAAAAATGTGTCAACTTACATTAGATAGAAAAATGTTTTAATTTTTTCTTCTATTTTTCATTAACTTTAATTTTGTTCTAGTGGATTTCAAAAACTTCGATTTTTTGTGGCCGCCCCACCCCCGAAAAAATTCTACATAAGGTCCTGGGGGAAATCATTCATCGTGAATGCTGAAACGCCCGTGTTCTTTTGGCCCGTTTGTCATATGGAGCTATTTTCTTGAAAGCGCTTTGATTCCTGAAACGAATGGTTTGCTCAGTGTGTATAATAATACATAATTTTAGCAATATGTTTAGAAACAGCAACTATTACTTAAACGTTACGTTGGTTTCTGCGTAAGACACAACTCCGAGCTTGTTAGGTTTACGTTCGCTTTAGCTTCACTGTAATACTCGTTGAGCACGGATAGTTTAAATGTTAGACGTATTTGACAGTCCTTAACTAGACATACAGGAGCTAACTATGCAGTTCTAGATAACGGCCAGGATGAGTAAAAAGAGGTACTTACAACAAAGCCTCTTTCTATTTAGGTCTAGTAGGTACGTCGACACGCAGTTGTCACAGAATAAACTTATCCTCTTGGAAGAATTTGAACATACACACGTTCGCTCACGTGCTAATTACTCGTACATTAATACTGAATAACTGGGAGACTAACGCAGATTCCAAACGGAAGCTCGTTTTAATATCATATCATCAACGTGACTTCAACAACAAAAGCTTAATACATACACTGGTTGATAACAAACCTCCTGTTATAAGCTTGCTTTCCGATAACTGAAATAATATTGCCCTCTTGAAAACATCAGCTCTCATTTCAAGCCTTCGATTACGTAATTGCAGTTTGGTTTGTTGTCAGGTGTTGCCAAAGTTAAATTCGTCGAGAGAAAAAAATGTCGCGTTAAGCTTCGGGAAACATTTAACGAGAAATAAACCAAATTTACATGAGAATACAAGAACTCAAACGTGAGGTAAAATGAGAATATGCATCACAAATAAGCATAGTAACAACCTGGAAATTGAGTGGTCATTCGTTTGAACCATCATTCGTAAACGACTCCTTTGCGTGAATGAACTCCCAAGAAAGAATCATTTATGCCATCACTAGTTCTTACATAAAATACAGTATATATGTATATACACAGTTATACTACACTCAGGATTTAGATCGAGGGTTAGAAATTACACGAAAAATTTTATAAAATGGTAAAGGAGTTCCAAGAGAGCTAACAGAGAAAGTACTCTCTTGAAAGAACCTCGAATTTCTGCACTTGGAAAAACAGCCTCAGCACAAGATTCGAAATGCGCATTTCAGAATATTTCTGTTGATTGTTATTCACAAACTATTTATTCAAAATCAAAGTTCGTCATAAAAGTGGAAGCATGTTTCTATGGAAAGGTCGTACTTACATCTCATTTGCGAAACTACCAAATTTTTTTTTCTTCTCTTTTTTTTTTTTTTTTTTTTTTTGAAAAACGTTTAACGAGCATCATGAGCAACTTTTGGGGCTATATGCAGTCGCCTGTCCCTAATTTAGGGCCACTGGGACTCCAGGAAATGGACAGAGTCGGCATTATCTTGTAAACGTATCACCACTGCGAAGCCCCGGTGGTGTAGTTGTCTAAGCGCTGGCTTATGACTATTCGTCCAAGAGATGGGTCCAGTTTCGAATCCCGATGCGGCATGGATGTTGTATTTGTCTTACAGCACTGGCTCTCTCACTTACCCGAAACAAATGGCCCTAAAATAGGGACGGACGACGGCTTATAACCCATTGAGTTGCTCACAGTGGTCGTTAAACCTGAAATAATAAATCCCACCAATGCCTCAACCGGGACTTGAACCAGGGCTCAACTCGTACGATTGATCCGAAGCCCGCACCTCAGACTAGAGATGGAGGTACTATCGATAGTTTTCCAACTCAGTATATCGATAGTACATCGATGTTTTTTTAACTATCGAAAGTTTTACGTTTTTCAATGCAGTAAGTGCAAACTACTCAAATTCCACCGATGGCATTGATGATTGGAACAATCACTTTCACCTCATTTATATTGGTGTCGGAAAGATTGAGCCCAGCCATATTGATACATGATGATAATGCGAAAGTAAAGTTAACTAACCAAATGAGTAAACGGTGAGGGTATGCGGTTTTTGCACTCTGTTGTTATTCACGTTAGGTCAAGCTCAAAGCGAAAGTGTACGTTTCAGTCAGATAAAGACAAAGTCAAAAGCGTTATTCTCGTTATTTGTACTAGAAGTTTAAATGTGCGTCAGGTGTTGAAACAATTATTTGTTAAAAGTAAGTGATCAGTAACAATGCTGACACGTAAAGCATCTTTCGTGCAACATTATCTTTGTTTTGGTAAGGATAAGGCCTACGCAAAATGTAACCTTTGTGGGAAGAACTACAAAAAGTCGGTAATACGTGAAATCTTAGGGATCATTTAAAACGACAGAATCCAGTTGTTACCATTTTAAATGATCCCAGAAGAAAACCCGCGCGATACCCCACTCAAAACTTTATTTATTCAATTTATCGCGATTTATTGCCACGATTTCGCCAAACATTATAGAAAAAATTATTTTGCATACAAAACTGCAGAATTCCCTTCTTTAGCTTTTGTGGACAGAAACATAAAAAAAAATCATACAATGCAAACAGAAAATGAGAATTAAGGAGCTATGAATTAGCTTGGTCTTCATGCAAAACATTTTTTTCGTGACCACTTCGGGAGAATATTGTCCAAACGTTAGATCCGGTGGCGCTAACTGTTTGCTTGTAACCATTCGTCCGATATGGGTCCGGGTTCGAATCCCGTGAGGCATATAATTTGTGGTTGTGCTTGTCTTACAGCACTGTCTCCTCTCTTCTCCGAAACCAGTGGCTCTAAATCAGGGATGGGCGACTGTTCACAGCCCATCGAGTTCACGGTGGTCATTAAACCCGAAACCAAATGAAAAAAAAAAGTTAGCTTCAAAGTTTATTGGAGCTTAACTTTTTGATAATGTGGAAAGGTAGGAATAATCCTGGTCAGAAGTAATTTTTAATCCCGGAAAACAATTTCTTTCCCGAGCAACTTTGCCATCACTATCGATCGTTATTTTTTGACTATCGAAAACTAACGATAGTTCTCCACCTCTACCTCAGACTACTCGAGTATCGGGATGGCCCATAACTTTTTTCTTTCTTTTTTTTTTTTTTTTTTTTGCATTGCTTAAAAAAAAAAAAAAAAAAAAGGTCATGTTTCCGTAGAAAGAAAATACTCAAAAATCAATTGTAGAAATATTTTCTGTTTATTATTTACAAAAATCACCACCTTGTAAGATTGCATCTATGTTATGTTTATAGAAATAGTTAAATGTAGTGAGTAGTTTCCTGGTCTTCAGAAGCACAAAGTGTATAAACGCTTAAAATGTGGCTGTAATAAAACCTGAATTAAGGAAAGAATGCGGTAATGAATGGCTTCTAGAAAACAGGGGGATATTTTGGACGACATCAACTGCAGGAAGAGAGATTTAACGCTGCACGTTTCTGGGGCTCATAAACATTGATTTTAGGCATTTTGACTACACCTACACTCTAAACTGCTCCTTTCCGGAAACTTTGAGAGGCAGAAATCTGATCTCATCATACATTATTAATGACAGAAGATGAGGAACATCAAGGGAATGGGTTGCTAAGATCGGTGTGTTAAAGCAAATGAAACTGATGCTGAACCTCGAAAATTTTAAATTCTCCCCTTTTCTCCTGGGAGAAATATAAACTATCATTTAAATGTTTCTTAGAGAAGCATCAAATCTAGTGTTTTTTCCACATCTTCAGAATACAATGCTGTATGTATTGACACATAAAAAAAATTGTGAGTCACTAAGCGACCATATATGGATTTATGATATTGTATTTTAGCAGATTTAATTTTTAATGGGTAGCTATTCGTCGTGCGGAATATTGCTAAGTATCTGTAACTATCAAATTTCTAAAATAGAAAAAAAAACAAGTTAGTAAAATCATGCAATGCATTGATTATGATACGCTTTCCAACATACGAGAAGTCATTACTCAAGTTATTACTCAAGATATGAGGATAATGGCTGTGGAACAAACCTCGATCCTATGACCTGACCTTTTACCCTATTTCGATGATATTCAACAGAACCGGTAAAGTATACTGCCGGAACAATATGATAAAGTTTTGTCTCAATCGAAGCATTTTTACGTAAGTTATAACGCATAAGGGCGATGGAATGGATCCCGCTCCTACGTCCTGACTTTTGATCCTATTTCACCCATTTTTAATAAAGTTCGTTCCTAGGTAGTTCCCTACCACATACTAAAATTTCATCGAAATCGAACCATTTTTAAGCACGTTATGACGCATAATAGCAATGGAATGGATCTCTCTCCTATGTCCTGATCTTTGACCCCATTTCGTCCATTTCCAATAAAATTTGACCGCCGGTGGTCCCCTACCACATACTAAAATTTCATCGAAATCGAAACATTTTTACGCAAGTTATGACGCATAAGGGCATGGAATGGATCCAGCTCCTATGTCCTGACCTTTGACCCCATTTCTCCATTTTCAAAATGGTTCGTCCCCAGGTGGTACCACATACTAAAATTTCATCGAAATCGAACCATTTTTACGCGAGATATCGTGCGGACGGACAGATGGACAAAGCTGGAGGATATACCTTTCAACCTCCGGTTGAAAAGCGTAAATAATATCAAATTCGGAATACCACTTCTGTCTCTTTAGCATGAGATTACTGATATAAAGCTCCCTTACGTTCCCTTTATTAATTTCTTTAATACGAACTAAAGCCCCGAGGAATTAATTGCTTGTCTTGAGCAAAGCTACAGGGACTATCTGATAGAAATCAGGTTAAATTGGTACCTGTGACTTAAGGTAAGGAAATTTCAGGGCTCACCCAGTCAGTGGAGAAAATTTTGTGAGTCACTAAGCGATATATATATGGATTTATGATATTTTACAGAATGACTGTTGTACAAATGAAAGGCCAAACTATAATTTGTGCTGTTCTAGCTTTAGTGGTCTCAGATTAAGAAGTAAAAAATCTTCAAGAAGCAATAAGATCACAATCTAGCGCAGCCTTTTAATTTGCACAGAGAGTGAGTCGAACGTTTTGCAATATTTGCATAAACGCATGTGCTGCTGCAGATAGGTCACGTGTTTAAACTAGTTCAAGTCGCGCACTGCAGTCAGTCGAAAGGGATATAAAGTGTTAGTCATTGCTGTAAACAGCATTGCATGCCATCGTTCTGTCAGTGGTTGGAACGCCTAAAAGATGGGCATCCACAACCGGCTAATTCGGGAACTTTTGCTTAACGAATTTGAACTCTGCCATAGCGCTGTTCAAGCAACACGAAACATTTGTCATGCGAAAGAGGGAAGGTTCCATGGACCACAACACCGCAATCAGATGGTTCAAGAAATTTCGCTCAGGTGACAGAAACCTCGACGATCAGCCAAGGTCAGGTAGGCCGCGAACCGTGGATTCGGAGGCCGTGCTCCAAATCCAACAACCAGCACTCGGAGATTATCAGGTGAGCTGGGCATATCACATGGCCACCGTATTTAGTCACCTTCAAGACCTCGGCAAGGTCGACAGAAGCTACCGCATTGACCCTCTCGAACTGACGCCAGCTGAAGCAAACCGCCGAGTGGAAGTGTGCACGAAACTCCAAGAAAACCCAAGCGATGTACGTTTCATCAAGAGAATTGTTACGTGCTATAAAAAGTGGATCTATTTCCGTAATCCTAACACACAACGGCAGTGGTTGAGCCCGGGCCAGCTTTCTGAACCTGCTGCCAAACGTGGGCGCTTCAAGCACAAGGTGATGCTCTGCGTCTGGTGGAATTTCGAAGGGATAATTCATTAGGAATTTGTTCCAGACGGTCGAACCATCAACGCCAACCTCTACTCTGAACTGCTGTAGCAGATGTATGTCGTTTTGGAGGAGAAGTAGGCCGGCACTGGTGAATAGAAAGCGCGCCCTCCTACAGCAGGACAACGCTCGGCTTCATGCCGGGCGAACGACCCGCGCAAAACTCCAGGAGCTTGAGGCATTGAACTGATGCCATACCCAGCATAGAGTTCGGACCTTGACCTGTCGGATTATTACTTGTTCCGGTCCATGGCCCACTTTCTTCGCGGCCGGCCCTTCAACAACCAGGAGGAGGTGGCAGCTGGAGTGAAGAAGTTCTTCGCCTCGAAGAACAAGAAGTGGTACCGCCGCGGAATCGAAGAACTGGCAGACAGATGGCTAACGACGGTGCAACACGATGGTGCATACTTTTAAAGGTAGTCAGCTTTCGTCGTAAAGGTACGTACGAAGACAGAGTGATCCAAATATTGCAAAACTTTCGACTCGCCCTCTATAGAAACACATTTTTAGAATCGATAAACGAAATGTCAATTGTGTACAAGTCAGAAATAAGAAACTAATTATTTAACCATGGTTTCGTAAGCACTACGTGCTTAACACAATCTTTTTCTATAATCTATTTTGCAGTTTGTTCCTGATCGTTTCATATCTGTTTTATCATTCCTGAAGTTTTGGGGTGACAACGCATAAATTTGAAATTTATGCACATTATGGATTCTACAGGTCAGTTATGACCGAAACTTTTATTCATGTAGAGGATTCAGTTCTTTCTTAAGAAAAATTCAAAAATTATCTACGTCAAATGTCAGATTGATATCGATATTAAATATGTTAAAAATTATAAAATAAGGCTTACATATGTTGGGGCTATTCAAAGGGTGACAATTCGATATAGGTGATGTTTACCCTGATTAAATTGTCTCCAACCAGCTAAAATCTTGCAGGGAGCCAATCTTTCGTAAAATTTTGCTTTCAAGAATTTTGCTTGATCAACGTGAGACAATTTTCAAATTGCTAAGCAAAAATAGCGTTTTGCCTTCAGATGAAAATGACTATTCCAAAAAAATTCCTTCAGAAGGCTAGTAGAAAAGTTTTGAAGTAGCGCATCAAAGACTGCCTGCTTCTCGTACTGCAGCAATTGAAAAAATTGCTTGAACACAACACACAATCTTCTTTCTCTAATAAAACACGAGGTTTAACATTTTATATTGTACAAGAAATTATGTCTGAAACTGAATGTGAACAGTTCCATTTATTTAATCAGGGAAGCCCCTTGGATGTGTGGGGTCCGTAGCAAATATTTTTTATAGAGCGTTTTTATAAATAAACAATTTGATTAAAAAATGTAGTACCAAAACCATGATATGTTATACTGATGAAGATTGTGAGAAACAGAGAATCATTATTAAATGGGATGGGCCCAGATCGCATTTATTACTTCACAGATGTGAATTTGATAGGAGTAATTTCCTTTTTCATTCTCATCTGTAATTAAATCTTCATTTGCCAAAAAATAAGAAGTTGAAGGAATTTCATCTTTGTTATTTCAAATGCTCGATACGATGGCAATAAGCTTTATTTTCATCTTTGTGATCAGTAATTAAATCTCTATTGCCTATAGAATTAGGTTCATGCTCAACAGGCGTCTGCTCGCTTTCATTGTTTCCAGTTTTTAAAAAAAGATTTAAGCAGATCTTGTCTTTGCAGATATTTCATTTCTATCTTCTGTTTTTTCCAGCTCTCTTTCTATCCTGTGTGCACCGCTTTCGTCTTTTTTGTTTCCATCTCAATCTCGTCTTGTACTCATTCTCAGTTATCCAACGAAATAAAGAATTAACTTTTAATGTATAATTTATGACTACAAAACTTGTGGTTTTGAGATAAGATGAAAATACCAACGTTTACCACAATCAAAGGTTTATTATATATCGACTATAGTTTCGCATAGCTTTTGGCTCGGCATCAACAGGACGAATGGCTGATGTCCTGATGATGCCAAGCCAATAGCTCTGCAAAACTATGGTCGATTTATAATAAACCTTTGATTGTAGTAAAGGTTGGTATTTTTATTTTAACTTTTAATGTATTGAAAGTGTATGGAGGTATTGAAGTGACCCACGGGTGGTTCGTAACACAGAGAACGTATTAAAGGATTAAATCAAAACAATAGTGTATTCTCAAAAATACAAAACAAGAACGTAATCAATTATGCAGGGTGATTGTATACTGCTTCAACAAAAAAGAGGGGTGATAGTGCGCATCAAGACGAACAATATTTGCAATGGAACTTATTGCAGCATTCCACTGCTAGTGCCAGAAAAGAGCACGTTCGAAAAACGTCCAGCAGGCACACGGAGTTCCAACCAGTGCATGAGAAGCACAAGATGCAAATCAGGTACGCTTAATACGTGCGTAGACGACGAGGAGCAAATATTTAAAAACGCAGCCGAACCCGTTCAGCGATATTACTGTGCGAACATCACATGAGAATTGACGTATACGTCTGACCGGCGCAGCGTACCGTGTGTTCCTGGAGCTAGTGCTTCTCGGTCTGTTGCAGGATGTTCCGCTCACCACACGCAGTGACATATGGTTTATGCATGATGGGGCCCCAGCACACTTTGCCACCGAGGTCCGATATTTCCTAAATGCGACATATCCCGGACGGTGGATTGGACGCGGTGGATCTGTGGCTTGGTCTCCACACTCACCGGTCCTTAATCCACTGGGCTTCTTCTTCTGGAAGCACATGAAAACATTGGAGTACCAGACACCTGTGGATTCCCTGGAAGAATCTCGTCGCGCGAATCGCTGTTGCTGTGGACAAGATCAACACCACACCGGGAGTCTACGAGAGGGTGCGACAATCCTTCATTCGCAGGCATGTGCTGTGCAACGATGCCCATGGGCGCCAGTTTGGGCAGCTCCTTTGAGTCTTTCTCTGATGCGATTGGAATTGTGCAACTCATAAATTAGGTATGTCTCAAGTTTATAACGAGGAACAATACACCAATTAAGTAGCAAATAGTAACGCTGTACTAGTGATCCGATTTATTGGCGTAGAAAATAAACACATAAGCGTTTCCAAGCTTTCGCACATCAACCAGATGGCTTTTTCAAGGAAGTTAGACAGAAACTGCAAACTGAAAAATTCCTCAACTTCAAATCAACAGTTAAAGGATCCTGAAAGAAATCATGAAAGAAATACGGGATTACGCCATATAATACAAATTTTGAAGATGACAATCCGTTTTTTGGCGTAAATGTGACAAGGATGGTAAGTCAGATAATATCCGAAAACTTGAAAATTTTCATCGTCCTGGAGCGGGACTCGAACCCGCGTCTCCCAGAAAACGCCTAGGTATGCTAACCACTACACCACCCAGAACGACCAAGTTTCAAGTTTCCATCACATTTACGCCAAAAAACGGATTGTCATCTTCAAAATTTGTATTATATGGCGTAATCCCGTATTTCTTTCATGATTTATCTGCTTCTCCGGGCAATCACGGGATAGGATTATTAACCTCCAGATTCGCTAAACATGAATGCCGGTTGCTTCGACTAGCGAATCCTGTGATGGTTAAATTCAAATTGATCGGAAACTTGAAACTTGGTCGTTCTGGGTGGTGTAGTGGTTAGCATACCTAGGCGTTTTCTGGGAGACGCGGGTTCGAGTCCCGCTCCAGGACGATGAAAATTTTCAAGTTTTCGGATATTATCTGACTTACCATCCTTGTCACATTTACGCCAAAAAACGGATTGTCATCTTCAAAGGATCCTGGTTTGACAATAAAAAGGACAAATTTCTTCGTCAGACCCTGTCACGTATAGTGAACTTGAAAAGAAAGGACGTTATGTCACTGGAGACCAAGAGTTACTCCCTCTACATGAAATTGCACGGATTGTGCGACCCGATCACCTTCAACATCTTGACCCTCCGTGTAGATATGTTAGTTGATAAAATTAAACGTTCCTTATCCTCCACGCATAACAAAAAGCTAGATTACTTGAGATCTTTCCAGACTCCAAAGGCTAAAGATTTCACAATTCCATTCATCAATATTTCCAACCGGACGCTTTCCAAAGATGAAACAAAAGTTTTGGAGCTTGGACCAAAATTCTGCTTCCGAACCAGGTCGAACCCAAAAAGCGTCGTTTCCGAATTTGAAAGTGTAATATCGCGAGTTCCAAACGACTCAAAAGATGAACTACGTCAGCTCTGTTCTTCTAAATTACGATCTTGGTATGATCCTACTAAAACACCTAATACACTTATAATTCCGAGGCCAGTTTCGATCCTTAGAAATGATCCATCCATAATATTGACTCTAACGGACAAATCTGGCCAGATAGCGATTATGGACGCAGAAGACTACAATACGAAAATTGAAGATTTTATCACTGACTCTGGTTCTATAGCCCTTCAAAGGAACCCTCTAAATTCATGGATTGCGCAGGTGCAAAGAGCAGCCCGGTTACCCGCTATTCCAGACGATCTTAGGAAAGCCGCCAGATTACCACCAGGACCTCAGATCCCAAAGCTGTTCGAAAGACTTAAGCACCATAAGCCAGGAAACCCACTGAGACCCATCGTATCCAGGAAGTCTGCACCAACGTACCATTTAGAGAAAGCACTTTCCAAATTCCTACGTAGTTTTCTTCCTGAATCGGACTTAGTAATAAATTCCACTCTGGATTTTATAACGAAAGTCAAGAAACTTACTGTCCTGCCAAGCGACATTATCGGCAGCTTCGACGTGGTTTCCCTTTACCCCTCAATTCCCGTTCCAGAAGCCATCAGAACATTAATGGATGCCATATCTAATTCAACATTTTATACGCAGGAGGCATGCCTCAGCATCTTCAAATTGGTCTCTAATACTAGCTTCTACAGATTCCAAGGACAAGTATATAAACAAAATAATGGCGCTCCGATGGGATCCTCACTTTCACCCATCCTTGCAGAAGCAATACTTCGCCCAATTGAGCGGAATATATTCTCCAGCATTACCCCACGGCCTACCACTTGGCTGCGTTATGCTGAGGACGTATTTTTTGTATGGCCCCACGGAAAAAAGACTCTTCCAATTTTCCTTGATAAAATCAATGATATGCATCCTACGATCAATTTCACGATGGAGTTAGAAAGCAACAACGCTTTACCTTATCTGGATGTTTTATTGAGGAAATCGTCTGACAACCGCCTCGGCACACAAGTCTACTATAAACCCACGTCCGTCCCCAACCTGATGCTCCGCAGCTCTTTCTGTCCCGCAGAATACAAAGCAGCTATCTTCCGTTCTCGAATTCAAAGAGCCTTCGCCGTTTCTTCTGATACCCATTCTAGACAACACGAAATTGAAAGCGTCATCAAGCTAGCCACTGATGCAGGATATTCATTCAATCAGATACGTAGCTTTATCCAAAAAGCCAGAGACAAACATTCCAGTCTTCCTGCGCCGCAGCTACGTTATATAGGCTCAATTCCCTACATTCCAAGTGTGTCTTACAAACTCAAAAACGCCCTCAGGAAGATGAACTACGGCGTCGGCATAAGGTCCCCTGCATCTTTACATACTATACTAAAGAGAAATAGTGAAAAACCACCTCACTCCTGCAAAGCAGGCGTTTATGCGACCCCCTATAGTATCCGAACGGCTCTAAACGATACTACATTGGAATGACCAAGCGTTCGCTTGGAATCAGAGTCAACGAACATAAAAGGGACACAAAATACGGTAAAGTAGCCACGGCACTATCCAGAGAAGTAAAATTCAAGTCAGCTACTCCCATGTGGGATGATATAAAGAAATTAGCTAGCTACTCTACCCCTAAATGTACAGCCATTCGGGAAACCTTGGAGATCATTACCAACAGCGATGCTTGCAATGATTGTGTCTCGCTCGAGTTGCCACGAATTTGGAACCAATTCTTCAAGTAACACCTTTTCTCTACTAGGATCCCGCGTGCAACCAACGTGATCCCTCGTATCTTTAAATGAATATAACGTCGGATCTATTTATTGTCAAGTTCCCGCGTTCAAATTGTTAAGCGTTCTATTTTTCAGTTTGCAGTTTCTGTCTAACTTCCTTGAAAAAGCCATCTGGTTGATGTGCGAAAGCTTGGAAACGCTTATGTGTTTATTTTCTACGCCAATAAATCGGATCACTAGTACAGCGTTACTATTTACTAGGTATGTCACTGTTGAAGGCTGAAGTGGATATGCAGTTTTACTCTATTCTGGTACTAGGAGTGGAATGCGGCCCTAGGTTACATTGCAAATATTGTTCGTCTTGATGTGTACTATCACCCCTTTTGTTTTGTTGAAGGAGTTTACAATCACCCTGCATATAATGACTAATTACGTCACTGTTCCGACGCACGTTACGGAAGAAAAGCAGAAAAATTGAAAGAAATATGACAACGATTAAAACCAATGGATTTAACTTGGCTGAAAAATTGAAAAAAACTGCTTGCATTGTAGCGCCACACGTCAGCTATAATTTTTCACTCGTCATCGACGAGTGTAATTTTGGACCCCTGCTTATGTTATTTAATAAACACCTCAACAAAAACAAACAAAAAAGCATCACTTTGACGTTTGCTCAATATTCTTTCCCTTGCTGCGGCAGTGTATAATTAAAGAAGTAAACTAAAGGATAATTTATCTTACTAAAATACACGGGACTTCCTAAGACTGTATGGTCCAGATTTTTGTCATTAAACGTAGGACCTAAAATACGTGTATTAGCTCTGAATTAAACAATAAAAAAGATTATGAAAACTGCGAATGGAGGAATATAAAGCTTCTAAGAAAGGAGGGCAAAGAAGACGAGGACTACCAAAGACCAGGTGGATAGATGGAATAGTGGAAGACACAAAAAGCCTGGGCTGTCAGAACTGGAAAATAATGGCTCAAAATAGAGAACAATGGCAAGAACTTGTTGAGGAGGCCAAGGTTCAGATTGAACTGTAGAGCCAAGAAGAAGAAGTATAATAACTTTTTTTAGCAATTAATGGTAATTAATTTAACGGCATATTTATTTGCTATTAATTAATAACAATTTCAGTTTTCTTTTTTACTCTACGGAGTTCTATTAAATAAATTGCAATCCATCCATTGTGCTTAAAACTGCCATCTTAAGATAGCATCTAAAGATACAGACACAATGCAAAGAAAAAAATTCAACAATGTCTATGAAAATATTTGGAAAGAAGAACAAAAATTATATTAGATCTGTTTTATTCACGCATCCGAAGCACTGCCCTCCAATGCATCCTTTAGCAAAATGCAATTATTTCGATAAACTGACTCTTGAAAAAAATGGTGATATGACAAGTTGATTAAATAAGCTTTTAGGCGAAGTAGTTCTTTGATGAAATTCACTATTCGATAATATTACCTGTCGCGAAATGAATAATCTGAAAAAACATGACTATTCAGTGAAATAAATATTTCGGTAAAACAATCCATCGATGAAATTATCATGTCGATAAAACGACCTTTCGGTGAAGTGATCTTTTCGGCGAACGGATTTTCTGTTAAGGGGACTAGGGAGGTTTGAAATATCGAAAAAGTCTAATTTCGGGGGGAGGGGGGTTGCATATTTCGATAGTGCAATCCTTTAAGAATATCTTCCCGTTTGAATTTTCGAAAAATTCACAAAATTGTGGTCAGGGGATCATAAAACGTGATGTGGCGCGCGGCCGGTCATTCGGTCGTGTGGAAAATAGCCACAAAAGAATCATTCAGCGGCATTGAAATCGTACAGATTGCTACATATACTGCAGTTGTAATCTTCAACGATGGATACATTCGGCTGCTGGACATATTGAATGGATTAGATTTACAAGTGGGCCCGCGTGCTTTTGAGATGTCCAGCGAGCAAGACAGTAATCGCTTAGCGGGCGCGCATAAAAAGGAGCTCGGAGTACAAAGCAGGCTCGACAAGGAAACAACAGACGTTCTGTGGCTGAAGCTGAACGTAATTTGGAAACTGCATTCTGTAGTGCAGGGAATTCTTAAAGCTTAAGTACGACTGTTCTAACATTAATATTGTACCGAATATTTGAAAGCAATTTTCTCGAAACTACATGTTTTGGTGATTTTACCACGATATATCGAAAACCGCAAGAGATAGTAACTTGAAATTTATACCGGAGCTATAAAGCACGATGACGCATTAATTATACCTAACATCTGATTGAATAAGAATGTTTTCACCATTTTATAATAACGAATAACTTGCATTTTTCTTCATTTTTCGTTATCTGGACGCCATTTTTTTTTCATTTTGTTTTCATTTTCAATTTTTCAGGTATAACCAATAGAGGGAAGCCAAAGAAGAAGAAATGTCCCTGGGATTTCCCGAAATCTTCACCCATTCGACTGTAATCGTGGTAAAATCGGATTTTACATAGTTTGCCTCATTACGTTGGAGCGCTAATAGTATTCACCTGGGAATAAATACCGCGATATTTTCTTATTTTATCATTTTATACTAAATACCCCTACACAGACAAAACGTTTTAAGTATATTCGCAGCCTTGTTATAAACAATTAAACGCAAGCCACTTTTTGAAATGTCAAACCTCCCTAGTCCCCTTAAGTGAGCCACCGATGAAGTCGGCGCCGAACAAATGAGCCTTACCAACTCGGGCCCATTCGTCTGGGATTTATCCACACGTACTTGGAAAACAGAGCTGATTTCTTTCAATAACAAATACTTTGTTCTGGCTGCTTCTCTGGTATTCTTCGGCAAATATTTTTCTAGATAAATGGAACTAAAAGCATCGGCACTCAATAGAGAGTGGCAACTGTAAATTTTCATTATCACATGGAATTAAGCTGATTCGGGAACTTATTGAGATTTTGCGAAACTTTATTTCATCGATATTTTTCTTTATTTCATCGATATTCTTTCATCGATATTTTTCTTTATTTCATCGATATTCTTTCATCGATATTCTAACACGCTGCACGAAGAGTAGACGTAAAAAGTAGCTTAACATCTCAGAGTAGTAAGGTCACAAAATGGAAAGAAATTTAGATCTGGCACGGAGTGATAGAACAATAAGCACATCCTTTATTTAAAAAAAACTTCTACCTTTTCCCAACATTGTTGTTTTACACTGCATTACATCCCAGTTCGGCTCCGCCAAATTTTCCTTCAGTTGGGGTCATTTTGCCTTCTTTTGATGAAATGCTTAGTAATAATCTGTTAGCAAATAGTTTCTGTTACTTCCTTCACCATATTTAAAATCTGAAAGACTCTAAAAAGCGGTGTACAAGAATGACTGCTAGTAAAGGTGGTACATGTACAAGTTTCTAAAACAGCCAGGTGCCAATAACTTTCATTATTTGTCCGGAAATTCAGCAAAATTAATGAATTACCTGCAAATAAATAAATCGGTTGTCAAATTGTTCGGGAATTATGGATCAGTCCGGAAAAGTTATGAAGATAAAAATCACTAATTACTTACATAAAAGCCTTTTTTTTTCTCCTCTTCAATGACAGTTTGGTTTCTAAATCAATACTGGTGCCAACAAAACCCAACCTGGGTAATGACATCCCGAGAGGCAATAATGACGTGAGGACAGCTGCTACTTTCTTGCATGTAAAAAAAATCGTCAATAACATCATTTATTAAAGACCAAACTATACAACGCTGACTTTAGAAGATTAACTTTTGACTAGACAGGGAGCTTTTTTTATTTCTTTGAAAAAACGAGAACAAAGTAAAAAAAAACCCTCCGTAATTTAGCAACTTTTATCAGCACTAAACTCTGATAAAACATGGCGGTTCCAGAGATTCAGATTTTGTTAAACTCATTTTTTTTTTTAGTTTTCGTGAAATTAATCACATTTTTTAGCATTGAAACCCGTGCGGAGATGTCATTACATTCTTCTTTAATTAGGCGGTTTAACGAGCAACTCGGAAGGCTACGAGCCTGTCCCAGTTCCTAATTTGAGCTCACAGGGATCGCAGGAAGCAAGTAACATCCGACAAATGCACCACCCATACGTCTTCCAGGACTCGAACATGAGCCTGTCTCGGGAAAATGATTAGAAGTCAGCGCCTCAGGCCACCCGAACACTGAAACGGCTATCATCATTTCCTCTGATTCCACTACACTGATGAATATAGAAACATGCGTTTTTAACGTATAATAAATTACGAAACAAGTTTATGACACGTTATCAGGTGCAGTGCATTTATTCGTTTCGTAGGCTTCCAAAGAATAATTAATTTCAAACACTCGACGTATATCAGGTACACCAAACAGAAATCATTGCTTTTTCCACGTTAATAAGTGAGTTTCAGAAAAATTATCATCGGCCGCCACTGGAAATCGAACCAAGGGTCTTCCAGTTACGCGCCAGACATGCCATCACTGCACCATTGGAGAATTCGAGGCCTCTGTGGTGCAGTAGTAGCATGTCCGGCGCGTAACTGGAAGCCTGGGTTTGATTCCCGGTGGCGGCCGGTGAAAATTTTTCCGAGACTCATTTATGAACGTGGAAAGAGCGATGATTTCTGTTTAGTGTTCCAAAGGATATTCAGGAAATTTTGCCTACGCTGAGTTAGATTCACTTTCTATGCTGAGATTTCATTTTGTAAGCTTACTGTGGAATGCACTAAAATCCAAATTCTGTGTGCTTCATTTTGTAGACTTGCTGTGGACATGCGCTAACGTACTGTATGCGCTTCATGTCGTGGGTTTGCTGCCGGAATACGCTGAACTTCGTCATATTACGTTCACTTTTGGTTTTGTGGACTAGTCCTGCCCCCTTCCTGGAACCAGTGGAGCCAAACAAGAGTCGGGAGACTCCCTATAGTCCTTGGTGTTCAAGAGGATAATTCAATCTCGAAACCAAAAAAAAGATCGAGAGAGTACTCTTTGTAGGTGAAAGTACCCTTAGCTTTAAGAGTACTGTTTGAGAGTACAGAGTACTCTTTATGAGTACCCTTTCTTTAAGAGTACTGTTTGAGAGTACAGAGTACTCTTTATGAGTACTCTTTCTTTAAGAGTACTGTTTGAGAGTACAGAGTACTCTTTATGAATACTCTTTCATTTAAGAGTACTCTTAATAAAAGTATTCTTAGCTCTATCATTTAGTACTCTTAGATGAGAGTACTGTTTAGTACTCTTTGTAGATGAGAGTACTGTTTAGTACTCTTTGTAGATGAGAGTACTCTCTTAAAAATCGAGAGAGTACTCTTAGTATACTATGCTTCTTTCGCATACCAAAATGATGTGAAATAAAACGAGTAATTCGAGAGTATGCATTTATTTACGTACAAAGCTTTGATATGTAAACTTGTGATTCTAGATCACCCAGGATTCTCTAGGAAACAGCAACGATTGTGATACTCCCCTTCGACGTAGAAACATTAGAATCTACAGTCTAACCGAACTCCACATTTAGAAAATAGATAAGAGTTTGGATTCTGGTTTAGCAGAGTTAATATTGAAATCTTCAGATAACATCATCGGCATCAAGTGATATTTTTTGGAGCTTTTCATTATAGCAGATCCCTTGTATGTGTAGGGAAGAAGTATAAACTGAAATAATTCTATAATGTCTTTGATCGTATTACCCGGAGATATGTATAACACAATCGATAGGAAAGTTTGGCGATTAGGCATACTACATTCAGCAGAAACTATTTCGCCTATGGGTCATTTAGAAACTCTGAACCCTGAACTTTGACGAAAGACAATGTCTGTATGAGGAGATAAAACATACGATTGGGCGCGTTTCTAATAAACAGCTACACCACCAGCACTAACGTTGTCTCTTAGATATTTAAACCTACATTCGAAGCACGGAATGTCTATGCCATCGTTGTTAGCCAACCAAGTCTCGGAGAGAAGTATATTACATTTCTGAAAGACGACATCGGTCATGTATGTCAACGGCATGCATTTTTAAACTCTTGCAGTTGAACGTATACAGAGACAGCGTTTTCCGATCTTGTATGAAATACAGCATGCTGTCTTGAATGGTGCATAACTTACGTTCGCTTAATATTGAGAACTCATTTCTCAATGCAACCGTACAGAGTGCATTTCTCATGCCGTGATAGAAGACGTGATCGTCCGACGGTGAAGTAATGAAGAGTCCTTCCCGTGATTTAACTCGAAAAAGAGCTACATGAACTAAAGTTTGTTCGTGGCCTCTCGTATTCATAAACGACTTGCTCAAACGTTCTTCAGATATATGTATAGTCACTGCACACCGCGGTATAATTGGGAAAAGATTTATTTTCACCGATGCAGTTTTATATATCAGTTGTTGAAGATCAGCATTGTTACGTCTACTTCCGTTACCCATTTTCGTTACATCGGGTTTTTTTTTACTTGAGATTACTTTACTACTGTCGGGAAAGATGTATAGCATTGAAACAAATGTGCTAAGCACTGCTCGCTTCCAGAGAAAATGGTATACAATCAGAAAACTCTTAATCCGGAATTTGCATATCAAAAGTTGTTTCAATAAATAAAGGAACAACATAAAATTTGCAGATGCCAACACTGAACATAATAGGAGAACAGAGAGTTCAGTAAGAGTAGTTGATGTGAAGTTGCCAAGAGATTTAATTGATAAAGATACATCGACTTATGGATGAGATTTATGTGCGAGGGTTGTTGTTTTGGGGAAGATCATTGAACGTTGTTAAAAGAGCTACTGAGATCGATGTGATCGACGAACGAATATAAGCATTATTGAATTTAATGTCTATATGGAGGCCGGTTGGATTATCCCGTGAGTGTAACAATAACCAAAAGTTCATTAAATGGTAAGCTTTTTTTACCAGGCCATTGAGATCCATTTGAAATGAAATACAGTATAGACATGGGTAGACAAAACCCCAAAAATTTCAGGCTCTAGCTCCTTTTTTCAGGAACCACCACATTTTTTCAAGATACACAGAAAAATGATCAAGCCTAAGCGAAAGCCACACATACAGAACTGTGACCAACTGTCAAAATGGATGTATTAGTTCTTACGTCATCATCATCATTGTCAACCATTATCGATCCACTGCTGGATAAAAGTTTCCTCAAGTTTCTTCCTCAACTGTCTGTTTTCAGCCTGTTTCCTTCATGTTACTACAGCATGCTTTTGCATTTCATCCATCCATCTCCCATGTGGTCTTCTTGTGCGTCCTTTTCTGTCCCTCATAATCCAGTCTAAAATTTCGGTTGTCCATCGGTGGTCCGTTCTTCTGGCAACATGTCCATCCCATTGCCATTTCAATGATTTCACTCTGTCCATGATGCCGTTCACTCTTGTCATTTTCCTTATCCACAAGTTCCTCTTCTTATCTTTCCTGGTTATTCCAAGCATGCATCTCTCCATGCTTCTTTCAGTTGTCTGTCTCTGCTCCATATATAAGAACTGGGAGGATGCTTTGATTAAACACTTTTCTTTTAAGACACAATAAGGCTCTTAAAAATTGCACTGTTTCTTCCAAAACCTCTCCAGCCAAGTTTTATACGCTGGTTAATTTCCTCATCAATGTGACCCTTGCTTGATATCTGTTGTCCAAGGTAAATAAATGTAGGTATCGGTTATCTCAAGTTTTTACCGATCAATAGCAAAATCTTTATTTCTTGAAATGGCATTGTACATCAGTTTTGTCTTCTGAAAGCTCATTTTTAATCCCACTTCTTTACCCTTGTCAGCAAGTTCCTGGATTATACTCTGCAGCTCTGAAGGGGTAGTTGCAAAAATGATTACGTCATCAGCAAAACGAAGGTGAGTTAAATAATCTCCATTAATTTTTTTTTCTTGTTTTCCCAGTTCAGTGATTGAAAGACACTTCGCAATGTGGTACTGAAAAGTTTGGGAGATATGGTGCCACCTTTTCTCACTCCCTATAACGAAGTAAATTTCTCCGTCATTTTTGGTCTACGCCGGGATTCGAACCCGAGTCCGCTTATTCCGGAACAAGTCGCTCTACTAACTGAGCTACGCAGACGTTCATTCTGACTCCTATCTGCCTTTATGTCGTGTGCGTCCTGCTGGCAGGTACGTCACATCTCCCCCCTCGAAAGAGGGCCGGGGCATGGCCCACGGGTCAGCCGTGACCATGAATCGTTGCAGGCAACCATCCGCTGTAGAACGTGCACTTGAGAACTCCTAGTTGCAACGTCACACACTTTTTTTTTCGAAGCGCTGGAGAAGAGATTCTCTGATTTTTCCTATCTCGCGGTGTGGAAATAACATCACACCACTGCGAGATTTTGAACGGTCGGTTCATCCGGATAGTTCGGGCGCCATTATAACGAAGTAAATTTCTCCGTCATTTTTGGTCTACGCCGGGATTCGAACCCGAGTCCGCTTATTCCGGAACAAGTCGCTCTACCAACTGAGCCACGCAGACGTTCGCTCTTGCTGCTATCTGCCTTTATGTCGTGTGCGTCCTGCTGGCAGGTACGTCACATCCCTTTCCAATTTTTATTGGTGTTGTATGGTCAAATAGTCAAACCTTTGCACTTGCATTTTCATAGATGTTATTAATAATGCTTATGTAAGCATCTTCAATACCGCAGGATTTCAAAGCCATTGTAGCTGCTGATGGTTTCACGTAATGAAAGACCTTTTTCATAATCAATAAATGGCATGCATAATGGGAGTTTATGTTCCCTCGTTCTTTCAGTTAGTTCTCTCAGCACATGGATATGATCTATGGGGCTGTAACTACTCCTAAATCCAGCTTGTTCTCTCGGCTGAGCCACATCTAATGCTAACTTCAAGAGATGTAAAAGAACCTTAGTGAAGATTTTATAAACCGCTGAAAGGCGACTGATGGGCCTGTAGTTCCTGAAAACCTCAATGTCACCGTTTTTATGTAGCAGGATCATTCTAGCATTGTTCCAGTTCTGAGGATTCTTTACTTCATTGAGAAATCTAGTGAAAACTTGGAGGAGTGTAGTTTCAATTCCTCCACTTGTTTCTCGCATAATGTCCACGGTAACTCCATCTTTTCTTGTAGCTCTTCCTTGTTTCATGTTCTTAATTGCATGCTCAACTTTTGCCGGGAGGACTCGAAGAACTTTGGTACTGGTACCTTTCTTAATGACTGGAATAGGTGTATTATATCTTTCATATAGTTTTGCGTAGAAATCTTTCACTCTTGACAAACTTTCACCTCTATTTCTTGTTATAGAACCATCTTCTCTTCTCTATTCCATAATCTGTTTTCTTCCCTTATTGAGATGTCCCTTTTCTTTCTTCAAAATTTTATTATTTTCATTTGCTTTTCTCATTAGCTCATAATATAATTTTCTTATATGTTCGGTGATACTTTTTCGAATTGTCTTGCATAGCTCCATATATTTCACTTTGGAAGTTGAATTTTCTTTATTTGTGCTTATCTTTTTACCTCAGCATTTTAATTTTTCCTCATATATTCTTCATATACAACTTGCTTTTAGTGCCACCTATTTTTGTTGCTGTTTCCATAACAGCCTTGGTTAGTTTTCTGTTAACTTCGGAGATGCCCACTTCTTTCCTAGGTATTGATCAATAATTCAGTTAAATGCCTACAACTAAAACTAGGAAACATATTACGCACTTGTGTTAATAGTTACATTTCCAAATAGGTTTTCATTTCACAAAGTTCAATTTTGTCTTCTGGGGATAGCAATGAATAAATACATATAACGCGAAATCAATTCCATAGCGACAGACATCTCTGAGGCTTACTCTGCATGCGTGGACGTATCTATGTCTTAGGTTGCCCCTGGGAACTTCAGCTTGAATCGCTACTGCCAATCTGCTGTAAAATTCATAGCTCTGCTGGCGAGAGTGCCAAAAATAGATATCTTCATTATTTTGATTTTTTTGTAAGTTATCTACAAAAAAATACGCAAACAGAAAAAAATCGTATACTACGCTTGTTCCTTTATTAAAGAGATGGAAGTTTCACAATAGAAATTCAAATTTTGTAAAATAAAATTTCCAGAATGGAATTTGAAAAGTCAAGTAAAATTTTTCAGGCGCCATGGGGACTGTGAGCCTTGGATTTGTCTATACCTGAACATATGCACACAACGTTCGCTACGAACATTAGCACAGACACATAATTAAGCACATAAGCTCTAAATGTTACGCTATCGAAAAGGTTAATCTCCATACACAATACAGACAGGTATTCAGCCAAATATTTTTTTTTTCATCAGATTTTGGGCATTGACAGTTTCGTTGATCTTTTTATTATTTTGTTGGGAAGTTTAACGACACCCGTGAGCAACTAGGTGCGTTATAAGCAGTCGCCCGTCCCTAATTTAGGATAAATTGTTCCAGTGAAAAGAGAGAGCCAGTGCAGTAAAACAAACACAACATCCGTACTTCATGAGGAATCGTAACCGGACTCATCTCGGACGAATGACACTTAGACCACTGCTACCACCGGAACGGTTATTGTTTTTGCAGGAATTGCAACTTTGGTTTTTTACTTGTCTTTTTCTTCTACAGATTTCCAGCACTTCTACTTTCTTTAACACTCTGAAAGCAGCAATATATTAAAGATAATGAGAGTTAAACACAACACAGCATTGGTTTTCACCAAACACTTAAAGACAGCTGCGAAAAGTACAACGTAAATAAAGTAAAAAGTGCAGTGTTCCCCTCTGAACGAATTTCAAATGTGAAACCGCATGCGTCGTTCAAATTTTAAGTTATCTGGAATATTTTCCTGTTTTGATTGAAAGTTTAACGCCTACCCGGTGGCGCAGTGGGAGCAGCGATGACTTCTGGTCATTCGTCCGAGATGGGTCCGGGTTCGAATCCTGTGAGGCATGGATGTCGTGTTTTTCTTACGGCACTGGATCACTTTCTACCCTAGAACCAGTAGCCCTAAATTAGGGACAAGCGACTGCTTATAGCCCACTGAGTTGCTCACGATGGTCGTTAAACCTCCAATCAAAAAAAAAAAAAAATAACGATCACCGTGAGCAACTCAATAGGATATAAGTAGTCGCCCGTACCTATTTTAGGGCCACTGGTTCCAGGAAAGGGAGAGCGCTAGTGCCATAAGACAAACACAGCATCCATGCTCCACTGGGATTAGAACCCGGACCCTTCTCTGACGAATGATCATAAGCCAACGTTTATACCACTTCACCACTGGGGCGGTAAATATTTTTCTTTCGAAAAGATATGTGCAGTCAGATTCCACGCTGAAATTTAAATTGAGGCAATGTTTCTATAGCAAAGGACTAGATGTAAAAGAAGAAGAAGATATAGTATTTATTTTTATCATGGTTTGTCAGTAGTTTGAATTTGGTGTGTTACAGAAGTTTTGTCACCCGCACAGAACTTAAAAATATTGCACATGAATTTATACTTTATAACATACACTGAAGAGCAATTGAATTAGAGATATCTGTCTAGTAACGTCTAGCACCACCTTTCGCCCTAATGACGGCGGCGATTCGTCTCGTCATGGACTCTACAAGACACTGGAAACGTTGGGACGCCATACGGATCCACGACCCCTGAACAAGCTCTCACAGTTCACGAAGATTTGATGGAGGGGGTCAGAGCCTTGAACATCTCTCTCGATGGCATCCCAGATGTGCTCAATGGGATTGAGGCCAGGTGATCTAGCTGGCCAAGGAAGCGAGGTCACGTCGCTGGAGTGTTCATCCAACCATTTGGATACAATTCGGAAGCGATGGCACGGTGCATTGTCTTGTTGCAGGATGAGGTCCCCCAGTGGGATGTTGAAGACGCACAAACGGGAGCAAATGGTCGTCCAGGATATCCCGGTAACGTTGACCTGTGAGGGACGACGTCACACGTACCAAGGGTTCCATTTCAGTCCACGTAAACAGTCCCCAGACGAGAATGCCACCTCCACCAGCTTGAAGAGTACCCTGCTGGCAAGAAGGATCCATCGCTTCATGTGGTTTCAGCAATACTCGTATCCTGCCATCCGCATGCACCAACGTGAATCTCGACTCATCAGTCCAGGCAACATTTTTCCACATGTCTAGGGTCCAGTGGCGATGTTCCCGCGCGTATGCTAATCTTTGCACCCTCTGATGTGCGGTCAGCAGCGGTACCCTCGTGGGACGATGGCTTCTGTACCCCATAGCTAAGAGACGGTTCTGGATGGTGTGGCTGCTTACACGTTTTTATGCACCAGCGTTAATTTGCCGAGTGATTTCTTGCACTGTGGCACGTCTATCCGCTGTTACTATGCGAGCTAGCCGACGATGATTCCGCTCATCCACACGCTGTTGTCCACGGCAGTTGGCCCTTGCAGGGATGGGTTTACCGGATTCGGTATACTCACGTTGCACCCGTGACACAGAATGCCTGCACGACTTCCGAGATGGAGTGACCCATTCGTCGGGCCAGACAATTTGCCCACGATAAAATGCGCTTAGATCCTACATCTTACCCATTCTGCGCCCGACTCTTACTGATTCCCGTCGCATCACTCTTTATATTGTCGAATCGCTGCATGCGTTATGCCGTTTCCGTTTACAGGGCCGCCAACAGCGCCACATTTGCATAACGCCAGCTGTCTCTAATTCAATTGCTCTTCAGTGTATAACCTGCTGCTGGTAGTGGGATACGAGCCCACGTTTCCCTATTCCGGAGCAGCTGTTCTCCCAGGCTTATCGCTGCAACACTGTTGATTTGACTCATGCGTCGTCGAAGTAATGGTATCTCATCGCCGCCCCGGTGGCGCAGTGATCTAAGCGCTGGCTTATGACCATACGTCCGAGATGGGCCCAGATTCGAATCCTTCTGAGGCATTGATATTGCGTTTGTCTTATGGCACTGGCTGTCTCCCTTCCCTGGAACCAGTGGTCGTAAATTAGGGACGGGCGACTGTGTATAGCTCATCGAGTTGCTCACGGTGATCGATAAATTCTCAAACAAAAACAAAAGTGTATCGCTATTTAGCCTTCCTTATTAGTTCCTTCTGTGTGAATTATATTAGCCACCTCGGTGGCGCAGTGGTCTAAGCGATGGCTTCTGATCATTCGTCCGTGATGGGTCCGGGTTCGAATCCCGGTGAGGCATGGATGTTGTATTTGTGTTACAGCGGTGGCTCTTTCCCTTCCCTGGAGCCAGTGGCCCTAAATTAGGGACGAGCGACTGTTTATAACCCATTGAGTTGCTCACGGTGGTCGTTAAACCTCCAATAAAGAAAAAAATCATTTGTTCGTGATGGGCCTGGTTTCGAATCCCGGTGAGGCATGAATGTTGTGTTTGTCTTAGGGCACTGGCTCTCTCCCTTCCCTGCCACCAGTGGTCCTAAATTAGGGATGGGCGACAGCTTATAGACCATCGAGTTGCTCACGGTGGTCGTTAAGCCTTGAATAACAAAAAAAAAAAAATAAGAAATGTGCATCGACTTGCTCACAGCCCATCGACTTGCTCACAGTGGTTGTTAAACCTTCAAAGGAAAAAAAGAAAGAATTATGTTAATATATTCATATATTAACATAATTCTTTAAAAAATATTTTTTCAAGAATTATGTTAATATATGAAAAACATGATTCTAAAAAATATTTTCATATATTAACATAATTCAATTTAAAGAAAAAAGAATTATGTCGCATTTTCATTCTAGAAGGCATATCAAAAACTCTTAAGTTTCTACGTACGTTTTGGCAACAACTGACAGCTAATCAAAAGGTAAACAGAAGGATATGCTCTCAGAGTGAAAGAGGATCGATTAGACAATGAGATGCACATGTAACCATTGTCAACTGCTATTCCATGATATGTGATACCTTGCTAATTGCTAGTACAATACATTACTGGGAGTGTTTCCTAGTGGATTAAGCTTACTAGGTTGTACAACGAGCTGCTTCCCGGGAATTGACAACGAACAAACGATAGCTTCGAAGTTTTCAGTAAGTGTTTTTTTTTCCTGACTTACGCAATCTGCCCGTTATGTAATATCAGTGTTATTGCTGTCTTCAGTGCTCAAGCGTGACTTTAGTGTTGAAGTGACTTTTCAACAAATACAAACAATCATATACTGTATATGTGTAGGGTACAAGCACTTGTTATTGTATTATTGAAGTTATGACGTCAAATATGTGGAGTTTTAACTGCCGCACTTTCAAGGAATAATTCCAAATATGAAATTGTCAGTAGTATATTTTTTGTTTCGAGTGTTAAAAGCCACCATGAGCAACTTGCAGAACTATAAGCTGTCGCCTGCCCCTAAGTTTGGGCCACTGGTCCCAGGGAAGGGTCAGAGCCAGCACCATATGACAAAAACGTACAGCCCCTTGCCTTTTATGTGACTCGAACCCGGGCACATCTCTGACTCGTGGTCCGAAGCCAGCACCTCAAAGCTCTCGGCTGCCTAATCGAAATTTAAAAGGCCGACCCGGTGGCGCAATGGTCTAAGAGCTGGCTTATGGCCATTCGTCCGAGAATGGGTCTGGGTTCGAATCCCGCTGAAGCATGGATGTTGTGTTTGTCTTATGGCACTGGCTCTCTCCCTTACCTTGAACCAGTGGCCCTAAATTAAAGACAGGTGACTGCTTTTTTTTTTTTTTTTTTTTTTTTTTTTTTAGGGAAAGGAGAGAACCAGGGCCGTAAGACAAACACAACATCCAGACCTCACCGGGATTCGAACCTGGACCCTTCTCGGACGAACGGTCATAAGCCAACGCTTGGACCACTGCGCCACCGGGGTGGCGGTGACTGCTTGTAGCCCATTGAGTTGCTCACGGTGGTCGTTTAACCTTCAATAAAAAAAAAAAAAAATTAAAATTGTTCAAATTCTCACAGCATCCCTGGCAACCCGGTGGCCAAAGTTCTGGCTCCTAATCATTCGTCCGAAATAGGCCCAGGTTCGAATCCCTGTGAGGCGTAGATGCTGTGTTTATCTTATGGAACTCTCTTCCTTCCCTGGGATAAGTGGCCCTAAATTAGGGACAGGCGACTTCTTATTGCTCCTCGTTAAGTTGCTCCCAGTGGTAGTTAACCCCCCCCCCCCCCCACACACACACACCCCGAAAAAATGTTTGCACCCGTTGGATAGGAACCAATGAATTCATCTATTTTTCAACTTTTTTTTTAGATTATATATTGCGTCAGTAACCCTGTAGTCACACACACACACACACAAATCATTAAGACAGTATATTAAAATATTATGTACTACAACTTAAAATGCAGAAACCCAAAGAAGATACGCATGCTGTGATGTCATCTGCCCCTCACTTGTAATGGTGATTAACCACATGAGGGAGTCCATCTTTTCCTCCCTCTCAGATGACTGATGGCCAGAGAGCTCGTTTCTAACTAGTCGTTCAACTTGCTCCCGGGTTCGGGTAGTCACCCTGGCGCTCTCCATTCCCTGGAACCAGTAACACCAAATTAAGCATCAGGGACTGCTTGCAGCTGTAAAACTTGCTCATGGTGGTCGTTACACCCACAAAAGAAATTAGAATTTTTCTCCTGTGAGGCGATCGTGGCGCGATCATTGGAATGTTATTTTTCGTTAGTTTTGCTGGTTTAACGCGTCCCGTTAGCATTTAAGGCGTCGCCTGTTCCTTATTTAGGGTTCCTTGCTACAAGGGAGGGGCGTGACAGGAGCCGTAAGGCTGGTCCAAAATGCATACCTAATCCGGGGCTCGACCCCAGGAAAACCAAATCTATTAGTCAGATCCTCGCGCCTCTGACCGTTCAGCCAACGCGGTGGCCATTACGACGTTCCCAGTTGTTTGCAGAAAGGATGCGACTACGAAAAAATAAGAAGTGGAGAATGACTTATACACGCGTGTTACCACTTTTCGAAAACGTCGTCAAATTAGATTATTCGGGTTTGATACTCGCAATTTAGATGATCTAATCTTTAGGTGAGATCATCTGATTGCAAGATTTTGCATTTGTTATGAGATACTTTCAAGTTAGTTTCAGACAAGAAACGATGCCTATAATGTCGTAGAAAGACGAGGAATATCATAACTGCATGCACTATGAGGCTACATATCCCAAAATTTATTTATGAATAAATTGGATTCTACAGTAAAGTTGTCCTCCTGCTTTATTTCTCACTAAAAATAAGAAACGAATATCGTTTTAATGTTCGCAAATGCTCTTTCAAAACTCTTTTCATGTGACTACAGTAAGAGCCATTTTCATGTTTTTACTTCTTTACTAAGGCGATTCTAATATCCAATCGTTATTTGCAAAATTAATTGTATCCCGATTCAAATTCTTACTTACCTCTATCAAGTAGGGTTTTTTTTTCAAGTAGTCTTCGATAATTCCTGCAAAGTAGCATTTATTCATTCAGCCAGTCTTTCTTTCAAGCACTCGTTTTGGTTACCCTTACAAAGCAGTTTTAACTACCTCTGTAGAGTAGTAGTCTTTTAGATTACTCTCACAAAGTAAATTTGATTGTCTGTTTTGAGAGGCATTTCCCTTTATTCTAGAAGCTATCTTGATTATCTCTACCAAATAATTTTGATTGCCTCTGTAGAGTAGTATTACTATTTCACGTAGTTTGTTTGATTACAAAATTTGTCACCAAAAAGACGACAAAATACCAAGCAATTTTGATTGCTTTCCTTTAACAGTTTTGCCCTTTCAGTCTTCTTGATTGCCCCTGCCAGAAAGTTTTGATTACCTCTGGCGAGCAGTATTTCTCTTTCAAGTTGTCTTTTTGATTACTTATCAAACAGTTTGATTACATCTGTCAAGCAGCCTTTTCTGTTCAAATTGTTTCAGCCTTTTCTGTTCAAATTGTTTCAGCCTTTTCTGTTCAAATTGTTTCAGCCTTTTCTGTTCAAATTGTTTCAGCCTTTTCTGTTCAAATTGCTTCCACACTGTTTTCATGACTTCTGAAGAGCAGTAGTCTTTATAACCCATGCCGGGCATTTTTGATTGCTTCTGACGTGCAATATTTCTCTTTGAAGCTGCCTTCTTGAGTACCCTTATAACAGTTTGATTACCTCTGTTAAGCAGCCTTTTCGGTTCAAGTTGCTTTCTTGATATCCTGTACTATGCAGTTTTGATTACATATGAAGAGTAGATCGTGATTATCCATGTCGTGATTATCCATGTCGGGCAGTTTTGATTACATATGAAGAGTAGTATTCTTCGTGATTACCCATGTCGGGCAGTTTTGATTACATATGAAGAGTAGTATTCTTCGTGATTACCCATGTCGGGCAGTTTTGATTACCTCTGGCGAATAGTATTTCTCCTTCAAGTGGTATTTTTTTATTACCCTTATTAAACAGTTGATCACCTCTCTGTCAAGCAGCCTTTTTGGTTAAAGTTACTTTCTTCATTACCTCTTCCATGCAGTTTTAATTACTTTTGATTACCTCGATTATTCCCATGGAAAGTAGTTTTGATTACCTCTGTTGAGTACTTCTGTGTTTTCAGGCAGTTTTTCAAATTTCGAGTTGTATTGCACTTTCAAGCATTTTTAATTCCCCATACTAAGTAGCTTTGATTACGTATGATTTGATACTCTTTTACTTTTATAGTATTTATTACCGCTTTACCGAGAAGTCGACATCCTTTACATATTAAAAATCCTCCAACACTCCTCTCAAGTCCTCACAGGTTTCAGTCAGCCTGAAAATTAATTGGGTTTAAAGGACCCCATTGCCCTATCTGATTGTATTGTATGGCACTATATTGTTTTTCTTTTTCCTCTTCTAATTTCTTGGTCTTGGAGATCTGTGTCACATGTGGGCATTCGCGCGAATAAACAGTAAGATCCACTTACCCGCTGTTTCTAGCATTCAGTATGAGGAAAGAGCTCATAAATTACATAAAACACTTTTATTCATGTTTTATTACTGCAGGAAGCAAGAATCACTGCGATTACATGCTGATAGCTTACGTCACAATCACGAATCTAATTATTAACGGAGATGTTTGTGGAAACCAAAGACAAAGTAATCTGTGAGAGAAGTTTGAGAACTACCTCCATAACCAAAATACCTGTAAGAAAAAAAAAGTGATCTGTTTAAATAAATTAAAGACTGGATTTTTATCATTTTTTATTTAAATAGGCGTAAAATTTAGGAGTAAAATGTCGCGATCTAGTGATATACATACTTATCAATTTTCGTGTTGGAAAAATGCCACTCCATCTGAGCAGCTATTCTTTCCCATGTCCGAAATTTAGAAATATTTTATGAAAGGGACTCACATAGCTGTCACTAGATGATGAAAGGGTCTTCAAAATGATTTTGTAACCTCATTTTATATATTTCTGCTGATGCTGCATTTAAACATTAAATTCTCATATTTTAATTTTCGTTTTGCGTGTGATCTTGAATTAATCGTGTAGATGCTCAGTAGTGTTTTCTGCAGAACGTCAGCATGCAATTTGTAAAGGTTATGTGGGAGTATGTGCATTACAGCGAACAGAATGTTAAAATTATAAATACCAGCACCGGGTGAGGAAGATGTGCAGAAACGTTAGCTTACCTGTATATCCGACTGCTACAGTGTTTCCTTGAGTTGCGATCCCTGTTTTACTTCAGCTTGAAATTTTTCCTTCGGAGAAGTCCATTGCAGATGAGAACGGCACATACAAAATACCGCAAGACCGTTTGCTACATCCGGCTGAGTGTTGCTCCCGGTGGCTCTCCCGAATCCCCTCAGCAGACTACGATAACGAGCCGTGTGTTCTTCCTTACCTCACCAATGGCTCAAGACTCCCGGCGATCAAGGGAAGCTCTGCGAATGGCGGACTAGCTCGCTGGTGACGCTGGTGCTGCTGCTGGTGACGAACACGCGATGCTATTCCTCACGTGAACTCCGCAAAATGATGAATAATTTATCTCTACTGGATTGCTCAAAATACGTGATCACTTATTCAAACTGCCGATGGATATGACTTTTTCCACTCAAAAATCACAGGAGGTGCTACTTTAAATACATACAGTGGTGTGCAAAAATATTGCATAACCTGCAAAAACCGTGAATTTTTAAGTTTAAAACTTTTTCTAACAAACTAATTTCCACAGTTATTTCATCATTTATATGTCATTAGATGCGAAATTTAATGGAGATTTCAAAAATGTTTTAGTTTTTTATAACTACACCTGTTCTTAAGATAAGTTACAAAAATCACGACCAAGTCTAAATTATTATGAAAAGGATCATTTATCCAATACTTAAGTTTACAGTAATAAATCGTTTTTTGTAATTTTTAAGGAATGAAACAACATTTAAATACAGAAATATAATGAAGCAAAATTATAAAATGTACCTAATATTTTGTTGCCCAGTCTTTAGCTTTAATCACAGCTCTGCATCTTGCTGCCATACTGTGAACAAGGTTTTGTAAAAGATTCGCGCCGGTGGCGCAGTGGTCTAAGCGATGGCTTATGATCATTTGTCCGAGATGGGTTGTGGTTCGAATCCCGGTGAGGCATGGATGCTGTGTTTGTCTTACGGCACTGGCTCTCTCCCTTCCGTGGACTCAATGGCTCAAAATTAGGGACGGGCGACTGCTTACAGCCCATTGAGTTGCTCATGACGGTCGTTAATCTCATAATAATAATAAAAAAAAAAAAGATTGGATTGAACAATGCGCTTTCAAATTTCAATTACGTCTTCAATGAGTTGAATTTTGGTTGTTGGCTTCTGTTTTGATAGTTCATATGACACTTTGAGCCACAAATTTTTGATCGGGTATAAGTCCGGTGACTGTGGTGGCTAATCAAGGTGCTGAGTTTTTTCCCCCGAAACCACTTTTTCACTACTTTAGCACGATGACAGGGAACACTGTCATCTTGAAAAATAAAATCGCCGTCATAAAGTCTTCTAGATGATGGTTGCATCTTATTTTCTAATATCCAGATGTATTTCTGGTCATTTACCGTACCATCGACAAAATGGAGGTTCTCATCGCCATGTGTACACATACAACTCCAAACCATGACTTTCACCGGATGCTGAAAAGTAGCAACTAAGCAACTTGGATGGAATTCTTCACGCTTGGATCTCCTTATATAAGCACTACTCTGATTTCCATTAAGGCGAAATTCTGATTCATCACTGAAAAGAACATTTTCCCATTGCTTGGTTATCCATGAGATATGCTCTTTTGCCCACTAAAGTCTACGCTGTCTCTGATTTACAGTGGTTTAAGCTGGCCTCCTCCTAATAGCAGATGTACTTAACAGTAGCATCAGTCACTTCAGACCATCTTTGAAGCAATTCAGGTGAATTGAGCCTCTTGTCTGCCAAGCTTAGCTTTCTAAGCACTCTGTCCTGCTTGGTTGTAGTGTATCTGGGCCTTTCAGTGCGACGCATCTTTTTAATATCACCATTGTCTTTTAATTTCTTCAGTAGCCTAATAACTATTGATTGATTTCAGCAATTTGCCTGCACAATATCTCTCTTGATGTAGAACAACTATTTTTACTCTGTCCGCAGTGGACAGTTTCGCAGTTTTAACCATTTCTGAGAATGTACACAAATTATGAGCTGATAACGACAGCAAGCAACCACTACAATAGTCTAGTAGCTCTGCGTCAACCCTTATAAAGGCTAGATTAGGATAGCATTAGGAAGAGGCCAATCAGGTTAAAGAATGTCTATAATTGGCTGTAACATCTGATACGTAGTTAACATGAATTTCAATGTGTTTGTCAAACCCCATATTTTATGTCATATCGTAAGAACACAAGTAGCTACAGGAAAAACTAAGACATTTTTGAAATCTCCATTAAATTTCGCATCTATAGACATATAAACGATGAAATAACTATTAAAATTAGTTAGTTAAAAAAGAATTATGCAATACCTTTGCACACTACTGTAGATGTCCTTACTTAATTCATCAGAATATATCATACATATATATATATATGTAATTATCATCATTGTCAACCATTATTCATCACTGCGGGATGAAGGTCTTCCCAGGTTTCTTCCACAATGATCTGTCTAAAGTCAGTCTCTCAATCCATCTCCCCCGTGGCCTGCTTCTAGGTCTTTTACTATCCCTTGGAATCCAGCCTAAAATTTCAGTTGTCTATCGATGGTCCGTCCTTCTGACAATATGACCAGTCCATTACCATTTCCGTGATTTTATTCTGATCATGATGTCTTCCACTCTTACCATTTTCCTTATCCACAAGTTTCTCTTCTTATATTTTCTGGTTACACCAAGCATGCATCTCTCCATGTCTCTTTGAGTTGTCTGCAGTCTTTGTATATATATCTTTTTTTAGTTAAAATCCATGTCTCTGCTCCATACGTAAACACCGGCAGGATTCACTGATTAAACACTTTCGTTTTAAGACATAATCGCCTATTGCTCTTAAAGATTGTACTGTTTCTTCCAAAAGCTCTCCAACCAAGTTTTATACACCGATTAATTTTTTCATCAATGTGACCTTCGCTTGATAACTGATGTCCAAGGTAAATTAGGTATCGGTTATCTCAAGCTTTTCCCCATCAATTGATACATGGTCATCTCTTGTAAAAGCATTGTACACCAGTTTTGTCTTCTGAAAGTTTATTTTTAATCCCATTTCTTCACTCTTGTCAGCAAGTTTCTTGATAATACTCTGTAGTTCTGAAGGGGAAGTTACAATATAAACGTCATCAGCAAAACTAAGGTGTGTTAAATAATCTCCTATAATCCGTATTCTTTTGTTTTCTCAGTTCAGTGATTGAAAGGCATTTTGCAATGTGGCATTAAAGAGTTCGGAAGATATGGTGTCACCTTTTCTCACTCTCTCCAATTTTTATTGGTGCTGTATCCTCAAATAACCGAACCTTTCCAGTTGTATTTGCATAGACGGTACTAATAATACTAATGTATACATCTTCAATATCGCAGGATTTCAAAGCCACTATTACTGCTTATGGTTTCACGGAATCAAAGGCCTTTTTCATAATCATTAATGGCATGCATAATGGGAGTTCAGTTAGTTCTCTCAGTGCATGGATTATGATCGATAGTGCTGTAGCCACTTCTGAATCCAGCTTGTTCTCTCGGTTGAAACATGCCTAGTGTTATCTTCAAGAAATGTGAAAGAACATTAGTGAAGATTTTATAAACCACTGATAGGAGGCTGATAGACCTGTAGTTTCTGAAATATCCTCAATGTCACTTTTTTTATGTAGCAGGATCATTGTGGCATTGTTCCAATCCTCAGGAATCTTCCCTTCATTGAGACATCTAGTAAAAATTTGAGAAATTCTATTTTCAGTTTCTCCACTTGCTTCTTGTGTCCATGGTAATTCCATCTTCTCATTGAGCTCTTCCCCGTTTCATGTTCTTAATTGCATGTGTGTGTGTACCGATGGACAATAAAAATTTTAGACTGCATGCTAAAGGACAGGAAAAGACCAAGAAGAAGAGAGATCAAGTGTGAGATGTGTGGTTGAAATTCGAAAGGATGAGCCGGAGTGACATGGAGGGAACTACTTCAAGGCAGACTGTTGTGGTAAAAACTTGGAGAGATCTTCATCCAGCAGGGGATAAGAAATGTTTGACGCTGATGAGGATAATGATGATATAATCGGCATATAAAACTTGGTCTTAGGGCTTTTGGAAGAAACAGTTATCTTTCCAGGAGCAATATACCATTATATCTTAAATGAAAAGTGTTTAATCAATGCACCCTTCTAGTTCTCACGTATGGAGCAGAGACATGAACTATAACTAAAAAGAGATGTGTGTGTGAGAAAGAGAGAGAATATCTTAAAACGTTACAAGTACTTCAAAACACATAAAAACTCATTGACAACCCTAAACTGAAGTCAGCCACCGGGAGCACCAATCGTTAGGGGAAGACATACCCGGCAGCTGAACTTACTGACAGGTTTCATGTGGATGTCAATTCTTTAAGAAAACCCTACCCAAAGATAATATATCCAATCTTCTCTACCTGTCGGTATATAATATATCACAAAACATTAGTAATGACACTTACCTAATCCCTAGCACAGGTAGAGAAGACTGGATGTATTCTCTTTTGGCAGGGGCTTTTAAAGAAATGACATCCACATGAAGCCTGTCAGTAAGTTCAGCTGCTGAGTACATTTTCCACTGACGATTGGTACCCGTTGGTTGACTTTAGTTTACGGTTGTCAATGTGTTTATATGTGTTTTGAAGTGCTCGTAAAGTTTGAGGTATTCTTACGTATTATATTAAGTGTTACTAGCTCTTATAGCTGAACTCAGGATTGTGGCATGTTAAAATGCAATCTAATGTCTTTTTTGAATGTTCATATATACACTATCTACCAACAAGTAATTGGACACCTGTGATAGCAAAGGAAAAAGAAGTTTGTTCACCTTCAATAGTTGGTGGAGCACGAGCGGCGATTGTACGACGGCTAGCGGTATTTTCTTCCACTCGGCTTGGAGAAGACAGGTCAGTTCTTTCACCGATTTCGGACGGTGAGGCACCCCTTAAGTCGACGCTCCAACTCGTCCCAGAGGTGCTCAATAGGATTAAGGTCCGGGCTCTGCGCAGGCCAGTCCATTCGATTAACCCCATTGTCACCATACCAAGCCATGGTGGACCTCGCAACATGACAAGTGGCATTGTCATCCTGAGAGTAACATGGGTACACCCCGTAAAACTGCCACAACGTAGGAAGCGCATGGTCATCCAAAATGATGCAGTATGTCTCGAAGTTGGGTCTACCAGGAATTGCGACCAAGGGTCTCGTACTCTACCAGGAGAAACACCCCCATAGCATAATTCCAACGCCGCCGAACTTCACAGTTGGCACAATACATTCCGGCAGGAGGTGTTCTCCAGGCAGACGCCAAACCCAGACCCTGCCATCCGAACGGTAGAGGGTGAACCTTGATTCGTCGCTCCAGAGAACCTGTTTCCACTGTTCAACGGTCCACTGTCGACGTTCTTTGCACCACGTTAGCCGAGCAGCACTATTGGACTTGGTGATCAAAGGCTTGTGGGCGGCAGCACGTCCATGATAACCGAGCAGATGGGCTTCCTTACGGATGGTATTCATCGAAAGAACACTCCCGGATGCCTGTTGAAACTCCTCGCGGATGTGGCCCCCATCGATTTGGTGCGGTTCTTCCGAATTTCTCTGGCCAGCACCCGTCGATCTTTAACTCCCAGTTTTGTGGGTCTGCCGGGTCGGGGCACATTCCGACAGCCACCTCTCATTTTCCACTTGCCAATCACGTAGGCCATTGTCGATTTTGGGTACTTCAACTCGCTGGATATATCCCGTATGGATCGGCCATTTCTGTGATACCCGACGATTACACCTTTCTCGAAATCAGAGAGCTCCGAACTGCGTGGCATCTTGCATGCGACTGATTGTGTTGTTGTTTCCCACACGATATTTAACGGCGGCGGCAGTGACGTGTATCAGGACTGCAGATATCGTCGATTGCAGGGGTGTCCAATTACTTGTTGGTTGATAGTGTATATATCTTTGGGATAGGGGTTGGCTATAACCCACCCCGCTGGCTAAGCGGGTTGGTGAGTGTGGGATAGCATTTTCTCAAATCGCGGTGGTACAGTTATACCGATATTCATCTGTCGTCAGAGCCCCTTCAGTGGGAACAGGATGCACCATGAGCAGGCTGGGTTGACATTTGTTAAGGAGAGGCTGGGATATGTTAAGCATCACCTGATCTTGCTTTGACAAAAAAAGGAAGATTTACTGATTGATGGAGAAAAGCTTGAAACAACCGATACCTACATTTATCTTAGGCAGCAGATATCAAGTGAGGGTCACATTGATGAAGAAATTAATCAGCGTATAAGACTTGGATGGATAGCTTTTGGATGAAATAGTACAAATTTTTAAGTGCAGTATGCCATTATGTCTTAAAAGGAAAGTTTTTAATTAATGCATCCTTCCGGTGCTTACGTATGGAGCAGAGACATGGACTTTAACTAAAAAAGATATACAAAGACTGCAGACAACTCAACGAAGCATGGAGGGATGCATGTAATCGGGAAAGATAAGAAGAGGAAGTTGTGGATAAGGAAAATGACAAGAGTAGACGGCATTATGACCAGAGTGAAATCACTGAAATGGCAATGTGTTGGACATGATGCCAGGAGAACGACCACCGATGAATAACCGAAATTTTAGACTGGATTCCTAGGGACAGGAAAAGACCCAAAAGAAGACCCTATGGGAGATGGATGGATGGATGAAATTTGAAAGTATGCTGGAGTGACATGGAGGAGACAGGCTCAAGACAGATTATTGTGGAAGAAACTTGGGGAGAAATTCATCCAGCAGTGGATTGATAATGGTTGACAATAATGATGATATACTCGTATATATGAATATACGAGTATATCATCATCATCATGTTTTGTCTAGGGCGTCTGTGCTGCCTGGTGATCAGAGATGCGGTCTTTCAACTAGATGCGCTCCTCGGTTTCGATTTCTGGAATGGCACGATGGCATTCCCATATCCAAGCCCCAGGTGATTAGTGGACGGCGCCCCTATTCATTCGCGCTGGCCTCCACCGCTTCTGGAACCAGTGGCTACAAATTAGGGACAGGTGACTCCTTATAGGTTTAAATGTTCTCACGACGGTCGTCAAAACCCGAAAAAAAAGCATTTCCTGTCAGGAAAAATAAGCTGATGTAACTTTCAGGAAAACATTAAACTGTCTGAAAAATTAAGACCAAAGCTCAAACGCGACAAGACCGAATACTTAAAAATTTTCGGAAATGGTGATCAAAACAATAGCAATCATTTTTCTTGACAACATAAAGTTCCATATGTTACTTCTCTTCTTGTGGTCAAATATGTCGTTAAATATTCTTTTAAAACAAATTTCACATAAAAACTAGGGTTAAAATTCAAGTAGAAAACGAGACCAACTATTCTCCATATTATTTATTTTCAAGCAAATTTCTCCAGGTAAGGTTCTATAAAGAGAAATGTGTTAAATCATCACTGCGCAAGACAGGGGAACCTCGGTTATACATTGAAAACGTATAAATGAAATTTTAAAATGTTAAATACTAACTTATTGTAACATTTTGAATGCCTTCAAACAAACAAAAAATCAATGGAAAACTTGTAATTTTAGATTACACTAAGTTATAATGTAAGGCATACATGCCGCCCTGGTGGCGCAGTGGTGTGAGCACTGGCTTATGAATATTCGTCCGCGAAGGATCCGGGTTCAGATTTCGGTGAGATATGGATGTTGTGTTCGTCTTACGACCCTGTTTCTCTCCCTTCCCTGGAACTAGTGTCTCTAAATTAGGGAGGTGACTGCTTATAGCCCGTTGAGTTGCTCAAGGTGGCCGCTAAACCTTCAAAAAAAAAAAAAAAAAAAAAAAAAAAGGCGTACGTACATACATGCATAGATGAATACTTTGTTTGTTATCATAAGCCTATGTATGTTTTAACTTTTTCATTGATTTTTTTAACCCAATTCCATTATAAAAACTAGTTTGTTACATACTGCACGACTTCATATTTTCAGGATAGGAATGAAAAAACCCTTATCTTCGAAATATTAGGTAGTGAATCCGAAAACGATTTTGGTTTTGTATTCAGTAGTCTCATTATGCATCCTTACCTGATGGAAATCGCTTTTTTCAACACAGTTTGTCGACTAGTTGCGTTAGTATTAGTGCCAGGTCCAATATTCACTGATCGTTGCTTGTTTTAAATTTCTTAAACTCAGAAAATTTAGAAGTGTGAACATTATTTAAAAAATTTTAGTTGCATCATAAATTTCGTAGCTGAAAAAAACGCTGTCTCGATTATCTCAAAATTATAGCATACCATCTTAAGAATAAGAGAATAATGCAAGAAAAATGACATTGAATTTTCATTTGTAATGAGCACGTCTTTTGAATCCATTCTGACGTGAATGAAATTTATCAAAGTTATTCAAAGTCAATGGAACCGGTTAGAAAGAAAGTCAACCGGATTTCTACAATCGATAAAACATCCAGAAGAAGAAAAAGCTACTAATTTCCACCAGCGGCTAAAAAGTGTATTATGAAAATTAATAAATGATGCCCTAAAAGTTCTCTATAGCAAAAGGAAGTATCAGAGAGAAAGAGATTTTCAAATTGAACAGTTAAAAGAAGAAATATGGGAGGAGACATGATATAACTTCAAACCTTCTAGAGGAAGAATGTTACGCAATGGGAAAATTGAAAGTAGGCGAAAAATATTATTCATGGTAAAAGCTATGCTAGGAAGAAGGAACTTTACAAATACGTCTCCCAGAAGCAGATATAGCCAGAAAAAGGTTTTGACCATTACGCAAAAAGAAATTTCTTAATAGGATTTTTAGAAGCGGAGATACAGCTGCAAACAGAAGTTCACCAGCACCGCCTAGTGATAGAACTGTGAACTACCAAACTCCTCAAATTCAAACCTAAAGTGTTCCACAACGTACATGGTATCTGGTATTAAAAGAATTTTTTAAATAGCACATTCAAAATCGGAGATATCGAGAAAAACAGATTAAACATTGGCGCTCCCTGGGGACGAAATTGTGCATTATTTTGGGAAGGAAATACAGAGTTTTCATATTTAGTAGCATCTGAAAGACTTTTTCCAGCCAAGTTTTTAGTTACGCAGATATTGCTGCAAATTTGCTGTAAATGGAAACGTAAACTTATACCCTTTAGTGATACACTTGTGCGATAAGAAAAATTTCAAATTATATATGAGAAACATGTCGCAACAGAAACTCTTTCCAGCTAAGAAATAATTTTTCAAATCGAACTTTTAAAGCAGAGTTATCGACAAAATAAGAAAAGAAAAATGTCGTCAACGCCTTCTGGGGAAGAAACTATCCTTTATTTTAAGCAGAACGTATTCTTAAAAGGTTTCCAGAGGTGAGAGATACAGGTAGGCGAAAAAAATCTTTTCATTCGAGTTTTCAGAAGCTCAGAATTTACTGCAAATACATCAGAAGCAGAAATAAACACTTACGCCCCGTGGCGGCCAAACCATTCCTTACCAAAAAACAGAAATTATGTACAAAACATTTCCCATTAGGAGATGTATTCGATGCAGGAAGAATTTGTCGAATCGGTCTTTTAGAAGCAGAGATGTCAGAGAAAACGCAATTTACCTTTACGCTCCGTAGCGCAAAAGTTACGCAGTACTTGCATAAGAAACTGTATCTAAAATAGTCTTCGTTATAAATAGTATTGAAAGGAAAAATATGTTTTTTTAATCGAACGTTCAGAAGCAAATATACGGAATAAAATGTATTTTGAATTCAATATCATCTGCATTTACGCCTTCTAGTGGCGAAGTTATGCATCGAAAAAAAAACCGGAAAGCAAGAATCATCGTTCTCAGATTTAAAGCTTCCCAATGCAGAACGATTTTTTGAAATCGGACGAATAGTTGCAGAGATATGGTGTCCACAAATAGATGGAGGGACGGACGGATGAACAAAGTGATAACATAAGCGCGACATAACCGAATTGAAAACGTGATAGAAATCACAGTAAAATATTCTGACTAGCGCAGAATTACGTAGAAAAGTAAAATGCGTGTAAACGGAAAACGTATAACCGAGCCGAGGTTCCACTGTACACAGGCGAAGAAACTTGGACTTCAAAAGCACGACCGCGTGAATTCTTTTGGGTTTTCCATTGATTGGGGTGCCCCCCCCTCCCGGTACAACCCCAATATTACCGTGGTGTCAGAAATTTTCTGTAAGCTAACTACAACAGCCAATGGTTAAAAAAGGTTCGTAGATTTTTCCAAACAGGATGCTTAAAAGAATACATGAACCCACAAGAGACAACGAAGCAGAAGAATGTAGATAAGAATACACTGGTCACAAAAAGTTTGGCATATTGCATGAAATGAAGGATGTGTGTATCTGACTCAAGTAACACGCATTGAAATAAAATCAATAAGGCTACGTAACCCAAATGATAAAGAGTATGCTTACAAAACCAATTTATTGTGCAATATCCAAGCACACAATAAAGCAGCACTGCAGTATGGACAAAAATGGTAAATTCGGAGAATGTCCATACTTCTTTCTGGATTTCATTATTCGGTAACACCACATCTGGGTCGAAGAAAGTCTTAACACCTATGAGACATACTTGCAATGACATTACTGATGAGTGTTTGGGGCAGCTCGTCCCATATTACACGCAACACATTACGGATGTCTGCCAGTGTACTGGGGTATTAAACGTGGTTATCCAGACGTCGCTGTAAATGTTCTCAATAGGATTAAAGTCACGAGATTTCGGAGGCAGCTGTAAAGATTCAACCCCATGAATGATTTTTTAGCTCCTGAAGTACGCTCCAGGCACGGTGGCTGGTTGCATTGTCATCAAGAAAATGGAATGCATTTCCAATAGTAGCATGAAACAGTGTCACAATTATCTCGTTTCGGTACACTGAGGCATTCATGTTGCCTTGACAAAAATGCAAGGAAGTACGGCCATTAAAACACATTCCTCTCAGACAAGAACTTACTGGTAAGGGTGGGTGGACTGTACATAGTAGTGTGGTTGCATTCGTGTGTCGGATCTCCTCCACACATGTCCTCGTTGAGTATAAAGATGAAAAGCGAAACGGGTTTCGTCTGTGAAAGGCACTTGCTGCTGCTCTGTATTCCATGAAATGTATCGTCGGACCGAGGTACATCTTTGATGACGGTGAGCTGGTGTCAGTGCTATACATCTCAGCGGCCTCCTTGTTCTGCGTTCGTACTCATGAAGATGGTTTCGAACCGTGTGAGTACATACTGTGACACCAGAATCAGCTCAGAGTGATTCCAGGAGTTGGTTAGTAGTGAAACTAGGACTTGTCCGGGCATTTATACTGTCAGGTAGCGATCCTGCCTCCTGATGGTTATCGTCTGGCTACCACTCCTGGATCGACCTGCAGCATTTCCATGCCGTAGAAATCTTGTGTGTAGCCGACTTAATACACTTTCCGAAACTCCTAAGGCAGCAGCCACATCGATCTGTTGCGCACCTCCTGCCTGTGACATGCCAACAGCCCTATTTCTGTTGGCAATGCTTGAACGTCGATCGGATACCATTTCAGGTTAATCCCACACTGATGGCAATACATTCAGCAAACTTCTAAACCAGTGGTTCCCAATCTTTTACAACTTGTGTACCCCTTTTAAACCAATTTCTATGAATTGTACCCCTTGTTTTTAAAATAGCTGTTTTTAAATACTGACACTTTTGGTAAGTGCCTAACTTAATGTAAAATAGTGGAAATGAGGTAATGAGTTAGGAATGGAAAATTACTACACTAAAAGCACCAACCTCAGATTTAATTTTAAATCTCAAAAGTGACGCATGAACTGTGCGAAATGATTGCTACAAGAGTGGCTTGGGGAAGGGGGTTCATAGCTATGCCCTCACCAATCATCATTCACTAATGTGAGCTGGTTTTGAAGTGTCTCCTTTAGCGGGGACTCAAGCTTAACTTTATTGTTCCATAACCAACGTTTTGCCTTTTTTTACTTTACTTGTTTTTCCACCATTACTGATAATTTTTCGTGTATCCCTGAACTGCCCAGCACGTACCCTAGGGGGTACACGTACCACCGGTTGGGAATCGATGTTCTAGACCAAGCAGTGAAACGACCCGTCTGCTACTTCTCACGGGATACTTTTACCGCAGCTTGCACGTCACGTGTTGTGCATATAAATTAGCCGCATGCTCTAAATTTCTATATCACCACATTTTCCCTTCGAAACCGCAATATCCCTAACTTTTTGCCCCCACGGTACAATAATGGTATTTATCATCTGGATCAGGAATAAATGCAAAAGCTTACTTTTGGATTCGTCCCTGATCCAGATGATAAACACCATTTTCATCTAGATCAGGGACGAATCCAAAAGTAAGTTTCCAAGGGGGGGGAGGCTGTTGCCCTAGTCTGAAGAGGAAGAAGGGAGATTTAGAGTGGTTATTTATTCATTCACCTGGAGCGTCGCATGATCTTATGACAGTTTCTCCAACATAATAATCATGTGAAATTATCAAAACCCTGACTGCGATCAATACCGACAAAATTTCCAGCACACTGGATTTCCTGCTGACCAAAAAAGTGAACTAATTATTTTTAAATTATTTTAAACTGCTTTTTACGCTTTGCAACTGTAGGTTGAAGAAGCGTATATGCACCAGCTTTGTCCGTCTGTCCGCACGATGACTCGCGTAAAAATGGTTCGATTTCGATGAAATTTTAATTTTTGGTAGGGGACAACCTGGGGACGAACCCTATTGAAAATGGGAAAAATGAGGTCAACGTTCAGGACACAGGAGCGGGATCCATTCCATCGCCCTTATGCGTCATAACTTACGTAAAATTGTTTCGACTGCGACAAAACTTTATCATATTTTTCCGGAGGTATACTGCACTGGTTCTGTTGAATATCATCGAAATAGGGTCAAAGGTGAAGGCACAGGAGCGAGATTTATTCCACAGCCATTATCTTCATAACTTTACTAAAAATGTTTCTATTGCGGCAAAACTTCAGTATGTTGTTCCGGAGGTATACAGAACCAATTCTGTTGAATATCATCAAAATAGCGACAAAGGTCAGGGCACAGGGGCGAGATTTATTCCACAGCCACTATCCGCATAACTTGAGTAATGATTTCTGGTATGTTGGAAAGCGTATCATGATCAATGCATTGCATGACTTTAATAACTTCTTAAATCTGTAGGAGAGAATGTACCCTGTCAAAACAGAGTTTTAACTTTTACATTCGGATTGCTTAATTTAACGAGGAAAATATTATAGTATCATTCTTATTCAGAGCCCGATAATTTCTCTTAGAAGTTTTCATTTATACTTTCATAGAGTACGACTGCTACATATTTCAAAAGGAAACTTCTATTTGCGTTTATTCCATTACTTCAAGCAGAAGCAGTGGTTTACCGATGAATTTTCATTGAGATGTTTATACAAGTATTCCATTCAATATTTTCTCACACGAAATCCGTAAATTCCTGAAGCTGTTGATATACATTCGTTTCTTTTTATTGCAATTTAAACATTTTCGGCATAGGAGATACTAGCTCGCGTGTAACTTTCATAATTATGCATGCACTTGCGTGTTCATGTGTAAACAAATGCCGCAAGCTGAATAGAAAATGTATTACCATTAGAACGGCGAAGGACAACATAATTGGCAACATACAAGGATAAAATGCTTGAAGAAATCTTTGTTACATCATGAAGTTCTTAATCTGGTATCTGATCAAATGAATTGCAATCAATACATTATTTTCGTGTACTAACAGAAACAAGTTAGCAAAATCATGCAACGCACGGATTATGATACGCTTTCCGACATACCAGAAATCATAGGAAAATGCCTTGGTTTTGAGGAGACTAAACTATGGTATAACGTCTGAGGTTCCCATATATCAAAACTAAATCTCTTTGTGCCCGTGTTAGCTATTTCTATTATCAAGAGCTACCACACGTAAGCCATTTTATAATTACGAATCCCATCTAAATCGGGCAATTTTCACGGAAGTTATCGTGCGAAAATAATGGCTAACGAATCTCATGCATGCACACTGCCCGCAATTGCTGACAAACATTTTTGGCGGAACTGCTTTCATATGTCGTTACGGAACAACGTATTGTATTTCGTCGCAATCGAAGCATTTTGACGTAAGTTATGACGCATAAGGGTGATGGAATGGATCCCGCTTTTATGTCCTGACCTTCGTCCATTTTAAATAGGGTTCTTCCCCAGGTTATTCCCCTACCACATGCTAAACTTTCATCGAAATCGAACCATTTTTACGCGAGTTATCGTGCGGACAGACAGACTGACTGACGGACAAAGCCGGAGCATATGCGCTTCTTCAACCTACGGTTGGAAAGCGTAAAAAAGGGATAAAGTCTTTCCATCGAAGAACAAAAACTTTCTCTTCATTAAAATTAATCATTCAAAGGCAAAAATCGAAGCAGCACTTTATACTGCAAAGGCGATGCGAAACACTTTATTTTATATTTATTTCACCTGAAGTTAGATCAACGTAAAATTCCGTTTCCAACACTGCCCAACACACATTTTGGTGCCTCAAAAGTTGGACCTATTACTGGATATATTTGGGACGCTGATTCCAAAAATGGCATCAGTTTTGCCCTATCTGCTATAGTTTTAGAGATACGGCATAGCCAAATTATACATGTTGATTCAACCGGTTGGCTGGCTAAATTCGGGATTCTTAATCGCATAATGTGCTATTTGTAATAATATTTTGACGAATATTGATGTTCTTAATATTACATGCTATTAAAACAACCACATGCCACTAAATCAGTTTTGTCAACACATTTCTTCAGAAATGGATTGAAATAAACGTATTACTAAATCAGTTTGATAGACACATTTTCCTCACAAGTCCTCTGACGTCAATGTAGATAACTAGGTTGTTGTTCTTTGAGAAGGGCTACAAATCCTTTTCTCTGCTACGATAAAAGGGTACAAATCCTTTTCTCTGCTACGATAAAATGTAATGTTGGTTCCAGAATGAAGTAAATTGTTTTGACTCAACCTGGAGGCCAGCAGTTAGAATACTTCTTTGACAGGTTCTGATCTCTGATGAGGTCACTCAGTTCATTTTGGTTAAAGCGTTGAGCACTTGGGGTTTCTGCAAAATCACTGTCACTTTCTACACTTCTGTTATCTTGTACGTCATCAGACATGCGTACTTCATCATAGTTTGGGAGCTCTGGTAGATTTTTGAAAGATAGAACAGTTACCTCATTGGAGTATGGATGAGGTAGCCTTGCTGAAAATAGGCCAGGGTATGTCCACTAGCTTCGATTACTTCGATTGATGCCCATAATGTTGACAAGACAAAAACAACAGTCATTGGGGTTTTTTGGTTCCCTCCAAACCACTGGTGCCCCAAGTTTCAGGCAACTTCTGTTTTCAATTGTCCATGGCCGCAAATGCCCTGTGCAATTTTTGCATACGATATGGAGAGCCCACGATTTATCTTGTTCTATAAGCTAGACATCAAAATAACTGAGATATGTCATATGCACAAACTCAGAAATAGGTTTCCTACTTTCTTGTAGGGTCTCCTCGCCACAAATGTAGCAAAACACATCTGGATGACTCAAGCACTTTCTTCTTGAGGAAGCCATAGGGTTTACTCAGTCTACAAGCATAAATAGATCACATTACATTCTTTAGTTGTATAGTTGTTCACAAACTCACAATTAGACTAAGAAACACTGGCTTTACAATCATAAATTAGAATAGCACATTCATATATATTGAAATTACTGTAATTTCGATTCACTTAATCCCCGGAGCAACACAACACAAACTCTGTCCACATTCATGGATTCAGATCAGATCAGATCATATGTAGAGGATTTTAGGAAGCTACTGTCTGACCCCAGGTCTTAAACAACCCTTAGAAATAGGAAGCTGAGAGATTTGGGCCAAAGTGCCCGATTAAAAAGTGACACGCAACCGAGGTAGAAAGGGGGAGAAACACGCCCTTATTTATTACCGGAGGGCCATTACCGGTGTCCGACGGCTTAACGTGCCTATCCGAACCACGGTAGATATATAGTGGTTCGTACCTGCCTGGGATCGAACCTGAGGTTTCTCAGTGGCAGTCACGAACGTTGACCACTAGGCCATCCGTGGCCCTATCGGATTCAACTCGCTATCTGCCTATTTCTGTTCTTTGCCAGCTTCGCTTCACGGGATCGTTGGCAAACTTACACGCGCCGAGGAACTACAATATTCCTTTACTACCCTGAACAATCACTAATCAAAAATAGACTATTATATTTCTGCATCACCAGCATCTAAGGTGGGTGTATTCTGTATCTTCAAAACTAGAGCTCATTTGGCAAAACTAATGCCAGTTGTGGAGTCAGAGCCCCAGATATACCCCAAAATATGTCTAACTTCCAAAGCACCAGAATTTTTTTGTTGTTGTTGTTGGGTTGTGTTATCAGCAAATAATTAATGCAATTGAACCCGCTTATGACGAGCCCGTATTTAGCAAGATCCCGTATTTAACGAGAAAAATAGAAACTTATGTTTAGTATAGTGTTAATTCAAAGCCAATTCGATCGTTTTTAGAGAACAAAATTTAATAAAATCCTGGGATTTAACGAGGGGAAGAAGAGTTAATATGATCTCCATCATCTTATAGTTTTAGTTAATATGATGGAGAGAAAAGTTATATATTTAAAGTCAATAAATAAGTTTTGTTGCTTTGCTTGTTAAAAGTTAATACTTTTAACAACGTTTCTCCGTGGCAGTCACGTTAAAAGTTAATACTTTTAACAAGCAAAGCAACATAACGAAATTCCATACTTAAGGTGGACTTCTAGTGATTTTGTTCCCTATACTTCCAGTGTAAAAAAATTTCGACCCTATTTCCTCAGCGAAGAAAGATTCCCTATACATCAAAATTGGCCCAGTGATAAAAACAAAAACACGCTAACTTAGACTGTATAATCGGTGCTTTTGCAAAAAAAGTTCCTGAGCTATATTAAAAATCAAGAACTTTATTTCGTAAAGAAGAGTGGCGCCACCTGTAAGCAAGTATCATAACTACATCGAAGTAAAGTTATTGATTTTTAATATACACTATATTGACAAGTCACCAGACACCCCGTCAAAAGCAAATGAACGGATCCGCTGCGTTGTTAAGATGCGCAGTACAGCTGCAAACGGTATGAAAACAAGCATGCAGCTGACCTCGATAATATCGCACTGTGAGGTTGAGGGAAAATGTCACGGCGGGAGAGAACTGACTTTGAGAAAGGGAAAATTGTTGATGTTATATTAGTGGGTTGTCCATAAAAGAAACCGAGAGGCGTTTAAACATATTCAAGTCAGCTGTTTTGGATGTACTGAATAAGTGGAAGACACGTGGCATGCCTGAAGCAGCAAAACGTACCGGCAGACCAAAGAAAATCGCTGATAGAGGACGTTGAAGCCTCAGGAGAGTCGTTACAACTAATCAACGGAGTACTGCACAATACCTTAGTGTATAGGTGAGTAAAAATGCTGACCTCGGTATGTACACGTACCATTCGCTGAGAACTTCATTCCTTGGATTACCGTGGTCGTGCGGCTGCTCATAAGCCTTTCATCTCGGCTCTGATTGCTACTCGTCGTTTAGCATGGTGTAAAGAACATTTATCGTGGTCCGTAGGTCAATGGAAAGGGGTCCTATGGACTAATGAATCCAGATGCACGATCCATCAGTCTGATGGCCGTGTATGGGTATGGCGGCAGCCGGGGGAACGCTATTTACCACAGTTCTTACGGTCAAGTTTGGAGCTGGCAGTGTACTCGTGTGGGGGTGTTTTTCGTAGTATGGTCCCAGCCTATTGGTTATCGTGGACAAACCTGTTAAGCAGCACGTCTACCTCGATATTCTGGACAATTATGCCTTACGAACTGTGCGGCGAATCCTAGCAGTGCATGACAGAGGTGGTTTAATTGTGCCTAATTATGTTTCAGCTGCTACGACTTCGGAATCATCCGGGTTCCGCGAAAGCTTAGTTCAGCTAATTCAGTAAACTTTAAGATTAGTGTTTTACAACGAAGCAAAATCACGGTTAAATTAAATATTACTTGAGCTCAGCTGTTGGAAACGGATCAAAAATTTTGGACCCGGACGTGACATAATTGGACCCGACCCGGACAAATCTGCTTTGAACTACACTGGTGTGCAAAAATTAAGGACGAAGAGGAGAAATTAGCATAACAGCGGAACGGGCAGGCAGAACGGACCGAAAGACCACTCAGGGATAGACTAGGGTCGGTACAGTAGGGCATGTGCATATATGCAGCATAACGTAGGGGGGGGAAGGGTCGGAAGGGTATAAAGCACACGGGAGATGTACGCTCAGCAATTCGGTGAAAGCTATTGCACGGTGTACATCGGTTTGAGCGACGTCACGTTGCTGCCACCGTGTGATATGGCCAACAGGCAATCCAGTAGATGACATCTGGATAACTTCACCCGAGGTCGCGTCATTGGGAAGATGGAAGAAGGTCGAAGTGTGACTAGTGTGGCCGAGGAGTTCAGGATCGCTCACAGCATCGTTTCACGAGCTTGGAGAGCATTTCAAACGACAGGAACAGCTGTCCGAGAGTTTAGCAGTGGTCTTCCACGAGCAACCACGGCGGCAGACGACCGGTATATTGTCCTACAGGCGAGAAGAGACAGACGGCAGACAGCGGGAGAAATCGCAAAGCACATGCAACAGACAACTGGACGTCCGTTATCGCGTTTTACCGTGGCCAGGAGGCTGCACAAAGGTGGTCTATTTGCACGACGACCAGTACGGCACACACCGTACTGGTGTGTGCCGTTAACGCCTGCTCATCGCAGACAGCGGTTTCTGTGGTGCCAGGAACACATCAGCAATGGGGTCGAGTTCTCTTTACGGATGAGAGCCGATTTAGTTTGACGAGCGATTCAGGAGGTATACACATCTGGAGAGAGCAGTGAGCACGCAAACACACCTCCAACATCATCGAAAGGGACCGGTTTGGAGTTGGCGGGGTTCTCGTTTGGGGCGGTATCATTCCTGGTACCCGTACTGAGCTCCACATCTTCCAAGGAGGTTCAGTCACTGGTGTCCGTTATTGTACCGAGGTTATCCTGCCTTACGTGCGTCTGTTTAGAGGTGCTGTGGGTCCTGAGTTCCTCTTCATGGACGACAACGCTACACCTCATCGTACAGTGGCTGTCACAGAGCTGTTGGAGAGTGAAGATATTCAACGCATGGATTGTCCCGCAAGGTCCCCGGACCTAAATCCCATCGAACACGTGTGGGACCTTCTAGGGAGACGCTTAATAGCACGTCACCAGCCGCCAGCAACGATTCCGCAGCTGCGATTGGCGCTACAAGAGGAGTGGGCAGCGATGCCTCAACAGCTCCTTGACAACCTCGTCCTCAGCATGGACAGACGTTGTAAATCCTGCAACGCAGTCAGAGGTGATCATATCTCCTACTAAAGACTGGATTGTTCTTGGCAGCCGCCTGTCACATGGAAGTTTCTCTCTTCTGTCCAGTTGGGTTCGAAGCTACCTTTTCAATAAAGTGCCTTTGTATCCTTTGGATTCCTTGTTTGGACGGTTTCGCTCAATTTTCCCATATTCTTACATCTTGGGGATCTTATGGTATGATTTGAGTCGATGTGGAGCACTTCTGCACGACGTTACATTCAAAAAATCGTCTCGTCTTTCATTTTTGCACGCCAGTGTACTATATGCAGGGCGTTCAAAAAGTCTCTCCGCAGTGCGTATCTTTGATAATATGGAAATCAAACAAATGTATTATAGGAACATATAATTTACTCGCTTACTTAGAGTAAGCATTGAAACTGTCGTAGCCGCCCAGGTGTCGCAATGGTCTAAACGTTGGCTTATGATCATTTGTCCGAGATGGGTCCGGGTTCGAGTTTCGATGAGGCATGGATATTGTGTTTGTCTTACGGCACTGGCTCTCTCCCTTCCTTGGAACCAGTGACTTTAAATTGGGGACGGGCGACTGCTTGTATCCCATTGAGTTGCTCACGGTGGTCGTTAAATCTTCAATCAAAAAAAGAAAAAAAGGAACTGTCGTATTCATTTGCAAAACATGACTGTCTTACACATGTTTTCAAACACATCTGCGAGAGTCAAAAAGTGCCTGCGCAGTAATGTCTTGGCTGTTCCACCTGATTTCGATGGCGATACAGTCACATTTTTTGAATTAAGCAAATTATTGTATGTTTAATTTCAGTTTTTGCTGTTTTCTTGATAACATATCAAGCTTCAGAATATGTTTCCCGGCAACAACAATTTTCACAAGTTTCTGATGAGTTGAAAGTTTCCAAAACGTGAATGCTGTTGTCATCATTGCCGTTCAGAAGGAAGGGACACTTTCTTCTTCTGAGGACACTCTTGCTTCATGTTGCATGACAAGTCATTTTTCAGTCCGCGGATCGAGTACAAAATTCCACAGTGCGCACTTTTCTTTGAATTCTTTTTTTCTCATTTTCAAAAATAAAACGGCCGCCCCAGTGGCGCAGTGATCTAAGCGATAGCCTCTGATCATTCATCCAAACGGGGTCCGGGTTCGAATCCTGGTGAGGCATGGATGTTTGTTTGTCTTACGGCACTAGCTCTCTCCCTTCCCTGGAACCAGTGACCCTAAATTAGGGACGGGCGACTGCTTATAGCCCATTAAGTTGCTCACGGTGGTCGTTATACCTCCAATCAAAAAAAATAAAACGAAAATAAAACCAGGCCGAAATCGGGTCAGGAACACATTGATCCGACCCGTTTGATCCGCTGGAAATTGCCGACCCGTTGACCCGTGACCCGTTTCCATCTCTGAAGCTCAAGACTTTGGATGTTTCCAAAAAAGTTAGCTTAACGAAAAGTTACGTTTAAGCAAAGTTCCATTTAAACGACCGAACACTGAACTATTATTTTACAAGGTGTACCATGAGTTTGCATTTCATCATTCCAAGTGAAGTGAAGGTTCCTTCCGTTAATCACAGATTGAAATAAAGACGTGACTGAATGGCCAAAGGATATTAATGCATTTGTTAGGGACAAGGGACATGCTGTGACGGAAGTTGAAGAATTGGCTGATGTTTCGAAAAGAAATTCGACGTGCTTAGAGAAAAGGGTGGGTATCCAAATTTACCATTAATAGTAGATGTTACTGCGGTCGTACTCACAGACAGAGACCCCGACGAGTGCCATGCCTGTAGAGACTGCAAACCAATCTCAAACCTGACAGAATTGCTAGACAGTCGATGAAAGACTACACTAACCTATTTTTGGTAGAAAATTGCAAAGGGAACTGTATTCCATGAAAATTTCAAGCGGAGTACTTCAGAAAAGACCCCGCTAACAGATTAGCACAAAGCAACTGGGTTGTAATGGACTAGACGCTATAGATATTCGCCTGCAGACGACTAGAAAACTGTTTTTTTTTTGGCCGTATGAATCGTGTTTCTGTATTCCAACAACGCAAGGCGTAGACTTCATCTGAGCTGTAATAAAACCTTCCGTCTGGACTGTGTAAGGTGTAATTCAAGCTGGAGGGAAGAAATATAGGTGTGGTAAACAGTGATTTAACATTCTTCAAAGATAGTTCTTACATACGTAAGAACTCTGTTAAAAGAATGTTGAATCACAAAGATTTTGTCAAACATTCAGATTTGTCATTTATCACATTCCAGTAGTATGGAAACTAAAATCTACTGAATTAGTCCTTTGCCTCATAGAATCTGTCTCTAAATTTGATTTAAATGGAGAAAATACAGCATTTGCCGTAAATATCTGATTGCTACGGGAATGCGTAAGAAATCGATTTGCCTCAAATCGGAGAAAGTTTTTGCCTCGAAAACTTAAAGTTCAAGTGTTCTAATCATTTATAAATAAATACGCATTTTAGTTGAAAAATATGACAGTTTGCTTAACAAACTGGATGTGTACCTCTAATGGGAATTTAGTGTTTTTGCACAAATACGTTTACAACATATCAACGTTTTGTTTGCCAACATAAAGACTCTTTTCTGAAGACATACTCTTTTAACATGAACTTTCAAAACATTTTCATGAAAAAATACAAAACAATAAAAAGGTTTCGGAAAACAAATCTTTCAAATTCTTTACTGTATCTATAAAACAAATATTTATTTCTTGGAAATATGGAAAACTTACATAACAAGGAATTACTTTCTAACACTTGTCAGAGAATACAAGTTTTCTTGAGTCAACCATTTCAGCTAAAATGCGCAAAGCAAATGTTTTCTAAATGTGCTTTACATTCCTACTTTCCTTGTAGTTTTGTGCTGCCCACATCGGATAGTCCTAAAAATTCAAAAAGTGAATATTTCACCATTTCATTTTTCGTTTCTTTTATTCTTGACGCAAGAATGTTCATATCTAATCCAGTGCTGTTCGAAAGCCTATCGCTAACACTCCATCATGAAAAGAATTGAACGCTTTCCTGCTTAGATGATATCAAACAAGAGCACTTCCCAAATGTTTTTTATTACCTACTGCGAAAGGATTTGCAGCAGAAAGTTTTATTGTTTTAGGAAGTTCTCCAATCCGTGTGTAAGCAAACATTGCAAAAAATAAACATGTCAAATAAACATTTCGCTCAGCAATGACTAATGGGACACTTCACTTACATAACTATTTAGGCAGGCAGCTACCTTACTGCTAAATTGCCTCACGCTGTTAAAATGAGTGTGAATATTATTTTTTTAATATATTCAAGTGACTACTTTTCGGCGATTTTAATTTTCAAGCTGTCAGAATTCTGATCCCATTGAAATAAAATACTGAATAACTGATGCCAAACGGTTTTATCATTATGTTGTCAACGTGCAGTCAAAAGCGAAAAGAGGCATTTCAAAGGTTTCGGTGGCAATTCATACAAGATTAAGAAAACTGCATATTAATCAGGCGTAATATTTTTAATCTTGTGTGAACAGGCGTATAGTAATCTTAATCTTGTGTGAATTACCAATAGTATCATTATTATCAAGAGCTTGTGGTCCGTTGCTAACACTATATTTACACGTATGAAAGGCGGGTAAGTTCTAATTATATCCGAGCGATTTCACTTCTTTCAGTTAATGTTGAATGCTTGTACTGCTCACGATCACGCTCTTTTCTGACAAGATCAGCCTGAATGAATGACCATAGGGAAGATCGCTTCTTTCCTGATACTCTGGCTCAATTGAATGTGCGTGTAAACGACCACTTTTCTTTTCTGACATTACCGCCCCTCTTAACGGAATGATCATTTCAATTCCTGACACTGGAACTCACTTTAATGAACAACCACTTTGCTTTCCTGACACAGCGACTCACTTGAACGAATAATCATTTTTTCCCTGACACTAGAGCTCACTTGGGTGTGTGAATGACCACTTCTCTTTCCTGACATTACGCTTTCCATAAATGAACGATCATTTTCCTTCCTGATACTGGGGATCACTTTAATGAACGACCACTTTTCGTTCCTGACGCTGCGGTCCATTTGAACGAACGATCACTTTTTTCTCTGTCACTAGAGCTCACTTGGGTGAACGGCCACTTCTCTATCTTCGCATTACGCCCTCCTTAAATGAACAATAATTTTCCTTCCTGGTACTGGGGATCATTTGCATGAAAGACCACTTTTCTTTCCTAACACTGCGGCCCACTTGAACAAATTACCATTTTCTTTCCTGATACTATAGCTCACTTGGATGAACGGCCACTTCTCTTTCCTGATACTAGAGCTCACTTGGATGAACGGCCACTTCTCTTTCCTGATACTAGAGCTTACTTGGGTGAACGGCCACTTCTCTTACCTGACATTGCACCCTTCTTAAATAAACGATCATTTTTCTTTCTGACACTGGGGATCACTTGAATGAGTGATCACTTTTCTTTCCTGACACTGGGGCTCACTTAATGAACGACCACTTTTCTTTCCTAACACTGTGGTCCACTTGAACGAACGATCACTTTTCCCCCTGACACTAGAGCTCACTTGAATGAACGGCCACTTCTCTTTCTTGGCATTACGCCCTCCTTAAATGAACAATAATTTTCCTTCCTGGTACTGGGGATCATTTGCATGAAAGACCACTTTTCTTTCCTAACACTGCGGCCCACTTGAACAAATTACCATTTTCTTTCCTGATACTAGAGCTCACTTGGATGAACGGCCACTTCTCTTTCCTGATACTAGAGCTCACTTGAATGAACGGCCACTTCTCTTTCTTGGCATTACGCCCTCCTTAAATGAACAATAATTTTCCTTCCTGGTACTGGGGATCATTTGCATTAAAGACCACTTTTCTTTCCTAACACTGCGGCCCACTTGAACAAATTACCATTTTCTTTCCTGATACTAGAGCTCACTTGGATGAACGGCCACTTCTCTTTCCTGATACTAGAGCTCACTTGGATGAACGGCCACTTCTCTTTCCTGATACTAGAGCTTACTTGGGTGAACGGCCACTTCTCTTTCCTGACATTGCACCCTTCTTAAATAAACGATCATTTTTCTTTCTGACACTGGGGATCACTTGAATGAGTGATCACTTTTCTTTCCTGACACTGGGGCTCACTTTAATGAACGACCACTTTTCTTTCCTAACACTGTGGTCCACTTGAACGAACGATCACTTTTCCCCCTGACACTAGAGCTCACTTGAATGAACGGCCACTTCTTTTTCTTGGCATTACGCCCTCCTTAAATGAACAATAATTTTCCTTCCTGGTACTGGGGATCATTTGCATGAAAGACCACTTTTCTTTCCTAACACTGCGGCCCACTTGAACAAATTACCATTTTCTTTCCTGATACTAGAGCTCACTTGGATGAACGGCCACTTCTCTTTCCTGATACTAGAGCTCACTTGGATGAACGGCCACTTCTCTTTCCTGATACTAGAGCTCACTTGTGTGAACGGCCACTTCTCTTTCCTGATACTAGAGCTCACTTGTGTGAACGGCCACTTCTCTTTCCTGACATTGCACCCTTCTTAAATAAACAATCATTTTTCTTTCTGACACTGGGGATCACTTGAATGAGTGATCACTTTTCTTTCCTGACACTGGGGCTCACTTTAATTAACGACCATTTTTCTTTCCTAACACTGTGGTCCACTTGAACGAACGATCACTTTTCCCCCTGACACTACAGCTCACTTCAATGAACGGCCACTTCTCTTTCTTGGCATTACGCCCTCCTTAAATGAACAATAATTTTCCTTCCTGGTACTGGGGATCATTTGCATGAAAGACCACTTTTCTTTCCTAACACTGCGGCCCACTTGAACAAATTACCATTTTCTTTCCTGATACTGGAGCTCACTTGGATGAACGGCCACTTCTCTTTCCTGATACTAGAGCTCACTTGAATGAACGGCCACTTCTCTTTCTTGGCATCACGCCCTCCTTAAATGAACAATAATTTTCCTTCCTGGTACTGGGGATCATTTGCATGAAAGACCACTTTTCTTTCCTAACACTGCGGCCCACTTGAACAAATTACCATTTTCTTTCCTGATACTAGAGCTCACTTGTGTGAACGGCCACTTCTCTTTCCTGATACTAGAGCTCACTTGTGTGAACGGCCACTTCTCTTTCCTGATACTAGAGCTCACTTGTGTGAACGGCCACTTCTCTCACCTGACATTGCACCCTTCTTAAATAAACGATCATTTTTCTTTCTGACACTGGGGATCACTTGAATGAGTCATCACTTTTCTTTCCTGACACTGGGGCTCACTTTAATAAACGACCACTTTTCTTTCCTAACACTGTGGTCCACTTGAACGAACGATCACTTTTCCCCCTGACACTAAAGCTCACTTGAATGAACGGCCACTTCTCTTTCTTGGCATTACGCCCTCCTTAAATGAACAATAATTTTCCTTCCTGGTACTGGGGATCATTTGCATGAAAGACCACTTTTCTTTCCTAACACTGCGGCCCACTTGAACAAATTACCATTTTCTTTTCTGATACTAGAGCTCACTTGTGTGAACGGCCACTTCTTTTTCCTGATACTAGAGCTCACTTGAATGAACGGCCACTTCTCTTTCTTGGCATTACGCCCTCCTTAAATGAACAATAATTTTCCTTCCTGGTGCTGGGGATCATTTGCATGAAAGACCACTTTTTTTCCTAACACTGCGGCCCACTGAACAAATTACCATTTTCTTTCCTGATACTAGAGCTCACTTGGATGAACGGCCACTTCTCTTTCCTGATACTAGAGCTCACTTGAATGAACGGCCACTTCTCTTTCTTGGCATTACGCCCTCCTTAAATGAACAATAATTTTCCTTCCTGGTACTGGGGATCATTTGCATGTAAGATCACTTTTCTTTCCTAACACTGCGGCCCACTTGAACAAATTACCATTTTCTTTCCTGATACTAGAGCTCACTTGTGTGAACGGCCACTTCTCTTTCCTGATACTAGAGCTCACTTGTGTGAACGGCCACTTCTCTTTCCTGACATTGCACCCTTCTTAAATAAACGATCATTTTTCTTTCTGACACTGGGGATCACTTGAATGAGTGATCACTTTTCTTTCCTGACACTGGGGATCACTTGAATGAGTGATCACTTTTCTTTCCTGACACTGGGGCTCACTTTAATGAACGACCACTTTTCTTTCCTAACACTGTGGTCCACTTGAACGAACGATCACTTTTCCCCTGACACTAGAGCTCACTTGAATGAACGGCCACTTCTCTTTCTTGGCATTACGCCCTCCTTAAATGAACAATAATTTTCCTTTCTGATACTGGGGTTGCATGAAAGACCACTTTTCTTTCCTAACACTGCGGCCCACTTGAACAAATTATCATTTTCTTTCCTGATACTAGAGCTCACTTGGGTGAACGGCCACTTCTCTTTCCTGACATTGCACCCTTCTTAAATGAACGATCATTTTTCTTTCTGACATTGGGGATCACTTGAATGAACTACGACTTTCTTTCCTGACACTGCAAGTCACCTGGGTGATTAACATTACTTTCCTAAAATTGCAGCCCGCCTGGATGAAAAGTTAGCCGAGTACTGATCTAGAAATATATGGTATAGCTGGTCCTATACTACTTTTTATCAAAATTGCTACTTCTGCTGAAGAATAACAATGAAATTTCTTTTTGGAGAAATTTGATAATGGAATTATACACAAGAATAATAGTCAAATTAAAGATAAGAATAAAAACCAAATTAAACACAAAACTGAAAACGGCGTTGAACATTATTTAGCTGCCGTCCTTCGGGATCAGTTTACAAAAAAAGAAAGAAAAATGCCTGTAGCTTTGTGAGGTGGAATGTTATTTTTTTTATTAATTAAAATTAATCAATATTTGATTAGTTAAAATTAATTAAATATTCAGAGGAAAAATACACTAGGTAAGGGTAAAAATACATACATTTTATTTGAGCCATCGAAATATTTTTTTTTGTTTTGTAAATTGTGTTGTCTTTAATTTGTTCATGATTTTCAAGATCACTTTGTGATAACTGAATTCCTGAAAGATAAAACATTTCAATAGCAGCAACGACACGTCATTTTTGGCAACACTTAGAATCTTGGATGTTGTACTTTTCCTGCCCAAGTGCAGGTTTTTGGATGAATGTCAAATTTCAGTGTATAATCTTATGCGGAAGTAACGTTATCTCAAATGACCTTCTTTCATAGTTAATCTGAGGGAGAAATAAATCAAATGTCGGTAAATAAATACATTCAAATCTACAGAGCCGCCCGCCCCGGTAGCGCAGTGGTCTAAGCGATGGCCTCTGATCATTCGTCCGTAAGGGGTCCGGGTTCCAATCTCGGTGAGGCATAGATGTTGTGTTTTTCTTACAGCACTGGCTCTCTCCCTTCCCTGGAAACAGTGACCCTAAATTAGGGACAGGCGACTGCTTATAGCCCATTGAGTTCCTCACGGTGGTCGTTAAACCTCCAATCAATCAAATCTACAGAAGTTTTTTTTTTCACCTGGTGAAGTTCTTGTCTTGCTTGTACCGAAAAACTTAGTCTACTTCATACGAGCACGACTTAACATCCATGCCAAAATCAGTTGCATGAAAAACTAAGTTCATCTTTACTACAATGAGTTTGGTACGGTAACAGATTTTTTTCCCTTAATCAGTGATTACACTGAAGAGAATACTTGATAAAATTTAAGAATACTTCTTTAAAAATTTATGTCGCTTCTCATTCTGTTTTCTCACTATAACACATTTCCATCTTTAATTATTGGCTATAATTCACAACGTTTAGAAATAACTGAGATAAAAAAAGACACAAAACGTGAAATTCTATCTAATTACATGATCGCATTGCAAAGAATTAATCAAAATTGCACTCATTATAATTACGGGTTATTTTTATTCTTGAAAATTTTGATCGCTCGATTAATGTTTGCACGCAAAATATTTATGAAATTATGAAACGTCCAAATTTTTTCTAATTACATGACAAAATTAGAGTTCAAAATCGCATGGCAGATGTTCAAAATCGCATAGCATCAAAATTGTAATCATTGTAATTACGGGTTATTTTAGTCTTGAAATTTTTGTTCGCTGCTTTATTGTTTGTACGCAAAATATTTAAGAAATTATGAAACGTCGCATTCTTTCTAATTACACGATGAAATTACAGTTCAAAATCGCATATCAAAGAACTCATCAAAATTGCAATCATCATAATTACTGGTTATTTTAGTCTTGAAAATATTGATCGCTTGATTATTGTTTGCACGCAAAATATTCATAAAACTATGAAGTTTTTTTTATTTGAAATGTAATATACTGAGTGGTCACTGTTTTAAATCGAAAGTTGTGTGTTGTTCCTTTCATCATCAAACAGAAGTCATCGCTCTTTCCACGTTTATAAGTGAGTCACGGAAAAATTCTCATCGGCCGCCACCGGGAATCGAACCCAGGATCTCCCAGTTACGCGCCGGACATGCTACTACTACACCACAGTGGCCTCGAATTCACCAGACACACACACACGACGAACTGCCAAACCTTATGGCAGATTGCTTCTTGGAACCCCGCACAATGCTGGGGATTCACCAAAGATGGTAAGCAGCAACTGAACAAAATTTATCTGATTTTTCCGTGACTCACTTATAAACGTGAAAAGAGCGATGACTACAGGTTGATGTTCCTAATTCACGTCAATTGTGTGTATTAATTATTCATTTGCCTCCTAGTAATTTGTTTAGTTGCTGCTTATCATCTTTGGTAAATCCCCAGCATTGTGCGGGACTCCAAGGAGCAACCTGCAGTGTGGTTTGGCAGTTAATCGCATGTGAGTAGTCTGGAGAATTCGAGGCCGCTGTGGTGCAGTGGTAGCATGTCCGGCGCGTAACTGGAAGACCCTGGGTTCGATTCCCGGTGGCGGTGGATGATAATTTTCCGTGACTCACTTATAAACGCGGGAAGTGCGATGGCTTCTGTTTGATGTTCTTAATCCACGTCAATTGTGTGTATTAAATCCTTGCATCATGTTTTTGTATGTTTCATGTATCACACAGTGGTGATACATGAAACATATAAAAACATGATGCAATTTGTGAAAACACAAATTTGCGAACCCGCATCCTTCCGCTCCGGAGCCGCATGGTTTCTCAATTGATCTACACTGAGAAGTGCTTATCACTGCCACTTGTCGTCTTGGCATATGCGTCACCGCTGTAGTACGCCACAAATTATGCACCATATTATGCTTCCAACCTGAATCGGGCGAAGTTGCGCCCACTGCGCCATATTTTTGTATGTTTGATGCATCGTACAATGGCTTACTTTTGCCCCAAAAATGGTGCGGCTGGTGTAGCACCACTTTTTAATGCGACCTACAACATAATTTTTAACAGTCTATATGAATCTTCAACGCCGTGGAAAGTCACGTACGGAGCAATTACTTATGTGGCACCCTATCATCAATCTGCGCTGGAAATCAGTTAACTCTGCCCATAGAGGCATCTTTCATTCACAGTCATGCTATTATATCATCACAGCCCTGCAAGCATGCATAAGCGCTGGCTTCTGACCACTCCCTCCGAGATGGGTCTTGGTTCGAATCCCGGTTAAGCATGGATGTTGTGTTTGACTTTAAGCCGCTGTTTCTCTTCCTTTCCTGGAACCAGTGGCCCTAAATTAGGAACGGGCAACTGCTTATAGCCGATCCTGTTGTTCACTGTGGTCGTTAAACCCCCAAATAACAATAACCTTACAAGCATATTTATTGCTGCGTGTGTGACGTGGTGTTTGCGTAGGACCTAATTTACTATTAATCGAAGTGTGTCAGCATATTAATGATAGGACAGTGTATTACGCGATGCAGAACATTTTGTGAGCAATTTGAGATTTTTCGTAACAAACATTTGTGCCTTTATTCGGAGTTTCTGCTTGCAAATGTCTTATCGATTGATTGAATCCTGCTGAAAATATTTTATTTGTGATTTATTCCATTCGCTACAAAGAATACTTTTGGTAGTATGCATTTTAAATAATGCGCAGTTTTTCAGCTGGAACGCAGAAATACACCTTCCTTTTCTCTGTTTTTTCTCCATTTCTAAAAAAACGCTATAAAACTTCTATTTATATCGGAAAGGTCTCAAAAGACGCGCTCATTGCACCTGAGAATTTAATTCACTTTTCTTGTTTGAATTGAATTTGTCTGACGTATTTTCAATGAACTATTGTTTCGAAAAATTAAATGTGCTGAATAAATTACTATTTACTTTTGTACGCCACTGAATGTACTTTTTGTACGCCATTGAATGTATATGCGCAGCATGAAAGGTCCTGAGAAGACGCAAATGAACAGTTCGAAATTCTGTGATGAGAAAGAAAAATCATGTGTAACAAACAGTTCTGCACAACGCACACACACACCTCTCTCTATCTCTCTCTTTCTCTCAATAAGAAAAGAAAAGAACATGAATGCTTAACCCGTTTTATCAACACCTCCGCATCATAATTCGAACATAATTGTGCTAAATCACAAGGTGTAATTCATTTAAAGTTATTAACGTTGTAGTAATTATTTTTTTTTCTCGGTCGAGGGTCACGCTTGTTACAAACAACGAGAAGATTACATCACGCGTTATGTTGCGTAATTGCGAGGAAATTTATAGCTACGGCTCCAGTCACCTTCTTAGAACAAACAAGTATATTGTCTTAGTGAAGCATAGAAGAGTGTGGACACAAATAAAGAAACACAATTACGCTGTATACTATGTCAAAAAAATTATCAAGAATTGCTTATAACATCAAAATATAAATTTCTTTTTATAATTGCTCAATATACTGTAAAAGCCTGATATCATGAGAGCTGACAAAAATCGGAAAAATTGTCGTTGTAACGGACTTCTCGTTATAGCCAGATCATACAAAAATACTACGTACATGCACGTACTACTGTATGTACTACATAACACATAAAAATAACAGTATTATACATAATGAAGGTGATTGATCAAAACAATACATATTATATGCCTGGTGTTTGTTTTTAATTCAGACTAGGATTTTTACAAAAAAATAAGAATCGAGAGTCTTTCGTTTCCTCTTTGACATTAATGATTGTGTAACACCTAACTCTCGACTTCCGTTGTGCAGAGAGGTGGAAGAAAGCAGGAAGACAGCATCCAAAGAGCCAAGCAGACTAACCACTGGTAGCTCATCTCTGTGTGCAGTTGTACGTGTTTGTCTCCCCACAACTTCCTGAAATTTGAGGAAAAGAATGTGTTGGAAATATTTGAAAGAAGAAAGATTGGCCATGAAAGCCTCTCATTACAGCGGGAACTCTTTAGATTTACAACTCGTAATAAACTAACATCATTCCTATCTTTAACATTAACAAGTTAACGGTACATTTTGAATCTCTCGTAACAGCGGGATTCTCGCTATAAGCCGTATTCGTAATATCGGACTTTTACTGTACAAAAATGCGTTCTCACACAAGCGTGTCTAATATTTGAAGTTGCATTCTGAGATTTAAAAAAAAGGTAAAAATTACGCCTCCTTGTAGGAAAATGTTGTATTAGAAAAGCAGAAACATAGAAAATCATGACGCAAGAACATTCCCACTAATGGCGTAAGTGAAAGTTTTAGAAACTCGGATACAGAAGCATAATAGGATTTTTAGGAACGCTGATAAAGAGGCGAAATATGATTTTCAGAAACGCGGATACAATGCCAATAGCCAACCCACTGGTCGTTAAACCGAACTTATTATATACACCAGGGGCGTATTTAGAAGGGGCAAGGAGCCTTGCCCACTCTTTAAAAGAAACAGCTTAGCTAAATGAAAAAAATGGGAAACTCGAAATGTGCGAAATTGCTTTTTTTTTTTCCAAGTCCGGAAACGTGGAGACTTCCGGTATCTATTACGTTCGCAAATGCATTTTCGCACACGGCGAGCAAAGTTGGCAGAAAAAGTTGAAGCCCCTTTTAAGGGAATTTTTGTGGAAAACTAGATGTTTTTCGCGTGCGTTCTTTTCGTTGTGTTTTATTTTACTTTCTTTTTAAGCTTCCCCTTTTTCTGGCCTTTCCCTTCTTTCCTGGCGTCCTGGTGTTTTTCGGTATGATACAACTGGTGCAGTATGTAGGGCAGCTTACAACTTCTACTCTTAACGAGAAAACAAAACTGATTTTTCCGAATTTTTCTCGTTGAGATGTATCCTATCAGGGCACACTGTTCCCACTTTTATGTTTACTATTTTTTCAGTTCTTTCAAGAGACGCAATGAGAGGACTCCAAACCTATTTGTGGAGTTCATCGTCTTCTTTTGCCGCATAACGTACCTGCGACTGTGATCGTGGTTAAACACGGGAACCTCAGCGAGTTCAATCGTGGGCAGGCCATCGGTTCGAGGAAGATGGGGTGCTCCATCTCAGCAACTGCGGGACGTCTGGGATTTCTGTGTGGGACTGTCGCACGTATTCCAAGATTGCAGCAAAACCGGACGGTGGCAGACGAGCCTTTGTTTGCCGAGGTGAACTCTACATTATCCAAAACGTAGCGTCGGAACTAAGGACTACAGTGCGGAGGATATCTTCTGCATTCAACAAGGAGGTGCCGACGAATATTTGTGCAACGACCGTGTGACGTGTGGTAGCACGATTAGGCTATATCAGCGAACGTCTTCAGCATATCATCTAGGTATGAGGCTGCAGTGGGCGATGTAACATCGCCTATGGAGCGTTGGAACCCCTTGTCCGCACTGAGATCGCCATCAACCCACATGGCTATGTTGATGTACTCGACGACCACGTACACCCGTCCATGGCTATCCGTTTTTCGTACCATGATGCCTTTCAATAAGGCAACGGCACCTCTCATCCCTCCCGTTTCGCAAAAGACTGAAGACTGGTAGGAGAAGCACTTCAGTAAGTTCGCAGCCCTGGAATGGTCCTCTCATTCTCCGGATCTGAACCGAATTGAGCATCTGTGGGACCTAGTGGAGCGATTCATTCAAGCTCGACATCTAATGATGAAAAGGAAGCTTAGCGCACCTTAACAGAGCTAAAGCACTATTTTTCCAAACTTAGCGGTGCTAAAGCACTTTTCTTAGTTAGCGCTCTCGCTAAGCACTTTTCTTGTTCTTGTTTTTTTTTTTTTTTTTTTTTTTTTTTTTTATTTTGGTTGTTTCTTTTAGGAAGAAAAGCAAAGCTAAACATTTTTTTAGATGAATATGTATGCACAACAGGGAAAACATGTTATCTGCACGCAAACGTACTACAGTTGACCCCACTTAAAACGGGCCCATATTTAGCGAGATCCCGGATTTAATGGGCAACACAGAGACTTTTACACTCACGGACAATGAAATTTGCGCACCAAGAAGGAAGCATCAGATTGAACTGAAATTTTATGGACGTAATGATACAGATGAATGATACATATGATGGCAAAAACAGAGCTGCAGGACAATTACAGAGGGGTCTGTGGCACGCAGTCCGGTCATCTTCAATAGCGCGTCGCACCGTCTCGTGCGGCGATACATGCTGCAAAAAGACGTCTGATGTTGTCCTGCGGCAGACTGTCCCACACGTGTTGGAGAGTGTGCTCCAAATTCTGGATAGTGCGGCACGGCGGCAGCCTGTGTTTCAACTGGTCCCACACATGCTCGATAGGGGACATACGTGGGGAGCGGGCAGGCCATGTAAGTGTCTGAGCATGACGTAGGCAGTCCTGGGTAACTTGAGCCGTGTGCGGGCGGGCATTATCCTGCTGGTATAGGGCACTTGAAATCCCGGCCATGAATGGAAGCAAATGGGGCCGTAGGATCTCATCCACATACCTCTGGCCCGTCAATGATTCAGGTACCACTTCTAGAGCTGATCGGCTATCGTAAGCTAACGCTCCACATACCACAATGCCTGCAGTGGGGCAGGTGTGGCGCTTGATAGCGAGATTGGGATTGTGCCGTTGATCCGGGGACCTCTACACCTGGACACGATGATTATCTGTCCCCAAAACAAAGCGGCACTCATCGCTAAACACCACACGTCGCCAGTCTGTGGCGTCCTACGTCGTTCTGGCCTGGTACCATTGCATACGGAGCCGGCGATGTTCCGGTGTTAATGGCAGCACACGTAAGGGGCGCTGGGATCACAGATTCTCTTCAGCGAGGCGTCGGAAAATGGTTCGTGGTCACACAACAGCCGCTACATCTGCCTGTATAGTGGACCGGGTCCCCGTGGGATCCGTTCGTGCCTGGCGCACGATCTGTCGATCCTCTCTACCGGTGGTCCTCCTGGTCCGTCCGGAGCCGCTCCGCTGTGTGGCGGTGCGGTCACGTGTCCACTGCTCCCAACACAGTCTGACGGTATGGTCAGAACGATTCACATGTCGAGGTATATGGCGCGCCGACCACCCTGCGGTTTTCAGCCCGATGATCAGGCCTCTCAAAGTCTGTAAGTTGCGTAAATCGAGGTTTCTGGCGTCTACCCGGCATTCTTGTCACTCTGTACTCTTGCTTGCGTCGACCGGTGCTTTCCGCTTTCATGGGGCACCGACTACACGCCACTTTATAAGGCTGCTGGTTCGTGCTTGCAGCGCAACCACAGCGTGTGCGGTCATGCGCAATCGCACCAAACGTCGATCATTTGCAAACCAGCACGCACTCTCGCTATTTGCAAAGTTTCGCGATTGTAGCATATTTTCTTCTACGTGCGCAAATTTCATTGTTCGCGAGTGCATTTGTCATAATGTTAATTCAAAATTAATTGATTATTTTTAACGAACAATTTTAATGAAAAGCTCTTGCGTTTCGAAAATCAGAAAAAAGGTGGACTGGTTCTCTGTTTCCGCTGAGCGAAAGAGATACGTCACGTGACGTCGTGCAGCAGAGAGGCAGTACCCCTTCGTTTAGCGGATTCCACGCGGTGTGAAAATATTCCGATTCGTACGACGCACGTCTTTCCAACTTGCTTCCAACATACACAACCATCGTTACCCATTCGTTTTCCAATGGTTTTGATTTCACTTTTTTTCTTTTGAACTTTTGTTTTATTTGTTCCTCGCATAGGTTAAATGAAAGTAGCAATTGTTTATATTATTCAAAATTTTCAGTATCTTACCGTTTTGATTTTATAAACGCTTTTTGAAAGTCAAGAAAGGCCAACAAAGCGGTTCTCCCCAACCATAAATCCTTTCAGTCACGAGTTTAGATTCCAAAGTTGCATTTAAAATTGATATATTAAACAGAACTGCCCTTATCAATTGTTATTCGCGTGGCTAACTCTTTACAAAATTAAATAATTAAATCATTCTGGCACCATATCAAACCGGAAATGCCTTTACCACATTATTTTTACCTTCATGAAAACTTTTTACTCTCCTCTAAATTATTCAATATAATTGTTTTAAGTATATTCAAGAACCTATAAAAACATTTTTCTGATTAAACCTTTAACATTTTTTGAAACAGAACTAATTTTTTGAAATAGTAATGATAATAAGATTTGTAAAATTTCGTGATGAAATACCAGTTTCATACGCGACATTAATTACTTCAGAAAAAAAAATACGCTAGAATATCATCACAGCTCGAATAATATCTTTTAAGTACTTTTGTGTTCCATGAAGAAATTCTTTATCTGCAATCTTAGGATTGGTCGGATTCTGGGAGTAATTTTATCGTACGATTCTCTTGAATACACTCCCCCCCCTTTAACTTTTCTATTCTTCTAAGCAGTTTCCCCATTTTCATTTTTAAATGTATTTCCCAGTACTTCCCCTTTCTTCTTCTTTTCTGTTTTTCCTGGTTCCATCTGTCTATTTAAATAACTTCTCGCAGCCTCTGGACTTATGCCGCAAAAATTTCAGGGTTCTCTAATAATATTCTTTAGTGTTGTTTTTCCAGTTCTTTTGAGCCAATAAAGCGGAAATGGGCAATTTTTCAAATCTCGAAACTCACAGAAGTTAAAAACAACCGAAAACATGCTGATCGCTTGAAATCCGGGAGTTTTTCAATTCGGTAATAGAAGTGCGCATATTCTCTCTCTGTCTCTGTCTCTCTGTCTCTCTCTCTCTCTCTCTCTCTCTCTCTCTCTCTCTCTCTCTCTCTCTCTCTCTCTCTCTCTCTCTCAGCAATTTATTAACAACCTCTACGACTTTCAAATATATTCTTGTGAATACTTAAAAGCTAAAGATATCCAGCTGATCTTTACTGTTCTTAAAAATTCTACATTGCTTTCAAAGAAAACAATGCACCACATGAGTGGTGTGTGAGAAAATTCCTGCATGATCCCGGAAAATGTAGACGGAAAAAGATATCAATCACCCTTCGCGGAATTCAGTTGACACGAATATTATTTTAATACAACCAATTCGCACAGCTTACAGCTATAATGCTGTCAATTCATAAGGGCTTAGAGCGACTTACAATTCATTTCACAAAAAAAAAAAAAAAAAGACTGTTGTGTAGAGGTGCCTTTCACTTAGACCTCCACTTTCTTTTTCAAAGCCGAAATCACACGTGTTATTCTTCGCATATCAAGGTCTCAATGAATAACAAAAATTTACGATTATTTTCGGAGCGGCGAACGTAAAGAGTGTTGGAATCTTTCCAACATTTGTGTGGTAAGAGTTAATTGGAAACCTGGAAGTGAGGGAAAGAAAACTGCAAAAATGTGGCTGTCCCAGAAGCACCGAAAGAAGAAAACCGTGCCACAGTGCGTGAGAAACTATATTACTCTTGATATACCAAGAGCTTTTTGTTGCTGTAGGTACTGCAACATCAGTTTTGGAAGCGTTACAAGACTTCTGGCGGCCAAAAGAATTGGACGACGGCTATCACGAAACTTCATCGCAGAGCGCAATATCCCTTAAGAGTTTTCAATAAAAAACAGCACTTTGGTCCGTAACAAAGTGATGCGACGTAGTTTACGAGAAGTAGTTTTTGCAGACGTAAAAACGAATCTCGAGCAAAAAGGAATGCATTTTTTCTGCTGTATTTTAAATTGGTTTAAAGCAGAGTTTGATTTATTTTTTTTGAGAAGAAAAATTGAGTTTTTAAATCCTGAGTACCTGAAGTGTAGGAAAAATAATGTTTTTCCTTTACTTAGTATCATAGCCATGCTTGTACTATTTGAGGGTATTTGTTAGATCGAAGAGCGATTTTATAGAGTAAAACTTCCTTAACGGACACTCCCGAATAGTTGACAGTTTTTTTATAATCCCCAGTCCTAAAATATGTAAGCAGGGCCGCAGCTACCGGGGAAGGGGGTTGCCCTCCCAGAATTATCATTCCAGGGGAGTAAATTCATGCTCTGGGGGATATAAAAAATAGAAATTGTAACTGAATAAAAAAAAAGTTACATCCTTCGATATTTTGTTTTTAAAGGCTTGACTTATTCTCATACAGTATTCCATGCAGTTTTCATGCGTATCATAATACTATAACGGCGGTGGGTGAGAAAGTAAAAACCACATATTATTATACAATATGAGGTGTGAACATCTCATATCCATGAAGAGGATTTTCCAAAACAGTGGTGGCATATAAAACAATATGCTGATATGCCTAATCTCCATGACCTTTCCGAACATGTCGTTGGGATGAAGAGCTAATTAATCATTTATGCTCTGTCGCAAGGTCTCTCTGGGCGTTTAACCTTTAACGGAATTTTTCCATGCTCTACCCCAAAAGCTTCTTCCTATTGTTGCGTTCACTATCCCATACTCATTCGTTTTGCGCTGGTTTGTTTTTCGTTCTGCATTTCTGTGGAGTGTTATATTATCGGTGTTCACATAACCTTTACGCTTTACTTGATATTTAGAACCTGTGGTTCTTGGGTATGTACCTAATTTTTACATTTTTAATAAAATTATATCAAAAACCTGGTGAGATATTTGAACGATCATAATACTGTAGCGGCGTATTGTGATCGTTCAAATATCTCCACATATTATTTGAGCGAAAATCGAAGGGGCATAATTTTGAACTTGAATGGGCGTAATTTCAAGTCTCGTCCTCTCAAATAAGTAACGCTAGCTACGTTCCTGTATGTACGATTCTGTATATTTACCTCCAAATAGCGTACCTTCCGAATAACAGACCGCTGTCAAAAGACAGTTAAAAACATAAACGTTCAAAGAAAAAGATCGTCGAATTTTTGCCGCAAAGATTTTGTTAGCATCTTTGAACGAAAATAGGGAACTTTTTGTCCTCCAGAACCCCATTACAAAAAGCTACTGATCTGTTGTTCCAATATGGCCGATCATTTCTTAGGAGTGGGCAAAACAGCTTCTTTCAAACTAAATGGGCATTTGTTGTTAATCTAGAAGAGCGTTTAGACGCCATTTTCTAAATAATTACGTGTCTAAACAGCGAAGGAAACGCAAAGGATTTCGTTACAGTCGATGAAGAACTGTGTATTGAAGAGGAAACGCAATGCGAGCGATTTCGTTGCTTTGAAAATATCGGAAGAAAATGATTTTATTGAGGAAGCATCTGGTGCAGTTGTAGAAGAGGTGTGCGATTCCCTTAAAACGCTGTAGAGTGTAGGAAAAAGTTACAAAAGCATCTTGTAAATAGGGGGTATGCAGGGGATTATCACTATTGAATAATTTGAAAATACATTTTGAAAAACATACTACGAATTTATCCCCCAAAACAGGTGCTTTTACCAGATTTTTGCAGCCAGAAATAGCTGGCTGATTTTATTAAGTAATGAGCTGTAAATACGTGCGTTTTAAAACTCATGATGTAACATATTTTATCGTTAGTTATACATGTTTAAACATGCATCGAAATAACTACATTGCATGTACTGTGTTTTAAAATGAAAGTACTATACATGAACTGTATGTATCCACACGTGTTGTATTGTTCTTACTTCAGAACAATAGCAAGAAAACAACAACATTGGAACAAAAAAAACATCATGTATATACTAATATTTAATACGAAGTTTTTCCTATAGTGAGCCTAGTTGTGCTCAGAGTCCAACTTCCCGAATAACGAACACCTCCCAATAGTTGTCAAATGTTGAAGTTTCGGTGCTCGCTATACAGAGGGTTTACCATACTAGGAAATGGCTTCCTTGCAAAGATACGAGCTTGCTTCTTAGAATACACAAGGCCTGTAGTTGAATGAATTCACACCTATGTCTTATTTCTGACAGCTCAGGAAGGACTGCTGGCCTTGGTAACACTTAATACTGTGTTTGAATGAGTGTCAGGGTTCATATTCTGCGATAGATGGCGCAAAAAATCACTCCTTGGGCGTGGCTTTTACATTTTGAGGGACTGTCCCAGAAGTTGACGTCAGCAAATCACTGCAGCCCTCACCATATTCAGAATGGAAGCGGACTCTCGTTGGCTCTAGAATGATAAGACAAAATACGCAATGTTACGTTTTAAGCAATGGCTTTATTTGGGGTGGAGCTCAGTAAGTAGGTGGAATTTCTGTAGCTCAAATTCAGAAGTTCTCTGCTAATATATACATTTTCTCTTCAAAAATGAATGTACAATAAGATTGAAGATGATTTATGGAAGAAAAGAATCCAATTTCACTTTTGCCACTTTCATTTATTTTTCTTTAGCTCAGAATATTAGAAAAATCAGACAAAAATGAGACATTTCGTTTTTTCCAGACAGAAACACTGCTTAGCTAACTTATCGCGACATCTAGTGCCAAATTGGAATATTTTCGAGTCAGATAAATTGAATTTAAAAAAAACTTCTAACAAATTTTTCGGAATAATTACTGCTGCATATGTTATTTATGGGTCGTTTCTATTTGCACTCAAAATTTCAAACACTACTAAGTAGTAGTCTTCGAGAAAATGTGTACAAAGGATTTACATTGCAGATGTAGGATAGGAGATGAAGCACTCATTCAATGACAGCCTTAATAATGATCTGCAACTAAATATACGAAACTCTAACGACAACGTTTTATTGATGCTATATTTATCATGGGTTGGTTCCACAGGTTCGGTAGAAATTCCCTATTTTAATTATGGTAGCGTTTAATGCACTGTGGAGAGTAGTTTAGGTGAGGGAGGCTTCTTTATTCTTGGGTTTCCAAAAAAATTTAAATATTTCGGTACCGTAATTAGATCCTCTGAAAACGTGTTTGTACCAAAACTGTATCGAAAAATACACCTTATGTTTCTTTACCAAGGCCCAGCTGTGGCATGAGGCAACAAAGGGTCTGCCTAACTTTTTCATTCTTTTTTTAATTTTTGAGGCAGTATTTCGACACTTCAGTGTAAAAAAAAAGTCGTATTATAAAAATAATCCAGTTTTTATATAATATTCTTGCAAGATGAAATGTACGAAAGCTGCTATTTTAGTTTAGTGTAAGTGTGCGAGTATAGCACTGTTGAGCCATATGCATAAAATAGAGAGATGTAACCGCTGTAATCTGTTTCGAAGGATTTGATGGATCTCCTACAGAAGAGAATACCTTTGGATGCATATACCATGCATTTTTTTCTCTAATTTTTAACCAGGTAGGGTAGCATTTACGGAATTAGCTTACCTTTTTTTAGAGCCACCACTGGGCCCTGATGTTCACCTAGACTACATGAATGAAGATATTTATGATGTCAGATGCTGACTGAAGAAGAAAAACACATATAGCGCCGTGAAATGATGGCCGCTGTGATGTTAGGCTAACGCGCTCGGCTAGATATCGATAGATTCGGGATTCAATTCCCCGACGGCGGCCGAATAACAATTTTTCGGTTGCTGTGCGTTGCTTAACGTGGAAAGAGCGATGGATTTATTTATTCAACTGACGCCACGTATTTAGATGATTTTCACCTTGGATCTCGCCCATTTGGATTATTGCTATAATTATATATAGCCAGTGCCGTTAATGCCCACCAGATGGCGACGTCTCTTTAGCTGAGCCCATCTTACCAATTTATGATGTCAGATGCTGACTGAAAAAGGAAAACACGCATAGCGCCGTGAATTGTTGGCCGCTGTGGTGTAAGGCTAACGCGCTCGGCTAGATATCGAGAGATTCGGGATTCAATTCTCCGACGGCGGCCGAATAACAATTTTTCGGTTGCTGTGCGTTGCTTAACGTGGAAAGAGCGATGGATTTATTTATTCAACTGACGCCACGTATTTAGATGATTTTCACCTTGGATCTCGCCCATTTGGATTATTGCTATAATTATATATAGCCAGTGCCGTTAATGCCCACCAGATGGCGACGTTTCTTTAGCTGAGCCCATCTTACGAATTTATGATGTCAGATGCTGACTGAAAAAAGGAAAACACGCATAATAGCGCCGTGAATTGTTGGCCGCTGAGGTGTAAGGCTAACGCGCTCGGCTAGGTATTATTTCCGTATGGTTTTATTTACCATACGGCCTTTTCTTGCGTTCTATAACGGTAGCTCATCATTCAATCGAAAGTCTAGAATGCAGAACCCTATCGGTCATGACTGGGATGTCCTGGAAAGACACTTAGCAACTCGTCAGCCCCCACCCAGAATCCTTTCCAATCTACGCACTACACTCATCGAGGAATGGAATTATTTGGCTCTAGAGTTCAACAACAACCTGGTGGTGAGTATGTATCGTCGTTGTGAGAGTTGTCTATCCGTAAGAGGCAATCACATTCCTTATTAGACATTTTGAGGTTACATTCTTGCATCTTTTAACTCTATCTGCACCTCGTGATATTACAATGTGAACCTTTATAAACAAAATGTGTCTGTATTTGTTGTTATAAAGTGTTTGTTACCCTTACGATTATGTGTCTTTACATGCCAAATGTCACTACCTGCTGTTACAAATGGCACCCTGAAAGTAATGCCTCGTCCCTCATAAGATTTTTATTAGTAGTAGCAAAAATGTGAAATTTGGTGGCAAAATACTTGGGCGTATTGTTAATAATGCTAGCCTATTCAAAGTATTGTCCGTCACTTTCCATACATTTCCGCCATCTTTATACCCATTGGTAAAATCCATTTGGAAAAAATTCCGGAGGCTGTCGCTTCACCCATGAGTTCACAGCCAGTTTAATGTCTGTCACATCGTCGGAACGTTCTCCACGAAGGGTGTTTTTCAAATGGGTAAACAGAAAAAATTCTGAGGGAGCCAAACCAGGACTGTAGAGGGGTTGGGGCATCACCGTCCAGCCCATTTCGGCAATATCCTGCGTGAAGTCTCCATTGAGGTGTGGGGACGTGCGTTATCATGGTGTAAAACAACACTATGAAGTGGAATGTCAAGTCTTTTCCTTCTGATAGCTTCCTTTAGCATCCTCAATGTCTGGACATAGTGAGCACTGTTTATTGTTGCAACTTCTGGATGGTGACACGACGATCAGCTGTTATGAGGTCTTTCACTCGTTGCCTGTTGGCATCTGTCACTGCAGTTGCGGGTCTTCCACTCCGTTGTTTGTCCGACACTGAACTTTCTCCCTCTCTAAACCTCTTCATCTATCTTCGGGACATAACTGATATCGATTGTGGCGGCTCCATACACAACCAGGAGTCTTCTGTGGATTTTTGGAGCCACACATCCCTCTTTTTCCGGGAATTCAATAACGGTTCGTTGATTTTCTCTGTATTCATGATCTTTATTTCCGATTCAGAACAAAATGTGTTCCCGCATTGGTAACATATCATCGTACATGTCAGTGCAGTTTCATTAAAATCACTTCAAAATTTCAAAAGTTATTAAGGAGGAGGCATTTCTTTCAGGATGCTCCTTGTACATTGTTTTGCTTTTTATCCCCGCTAATGCCTTCCGTACTTTAATTTTGGACACCAGTATAATTCATATGGAAGATCAACAGTCAACAGGTATTCGAGTAATCATATAAGAATGGTTCCGGGTACGCAGTTCAAATGGGAGCTACCTGTTTTCTTTGTTGTGTATCTGAATTTCTTCCTCTTGTGATACATTTGGATAATAATTATTGATTTGTCGTTTAGGAGTTGCTGCTATGTGTGACTCTTAGTTTTCTTCTTTTCTTCATTTGATATAGCTTGAGCTTTCCCAATGAGATTTTTTTTTAAATACTCAGCCTTTCCTTTTCTCTTCTTTTGCTGAGATATCCAATGTTTTTCGTTTTCAGTTGGAGACATTCATTTCTCACTATCAACGGCGGTAATCATTCTTCATCTTCTCCAACTCCTCTTTTCTTTTCTTTTTGTCGCCTACATAGATTCTGCCACCTGAAGTCAGGCGGTAGTTAATATTTCAAAACTCAAAGCTGTTAAAAAGAATTATTGATTTACACAGATCGGTGAATTTTTCTGCGACCCGACAGCTGGCGAACTGCACGAAACTGGATAGACACAGAACAAAAAATTAAATATAGAAGGGGAAAATGTTTTCCTAAATGGAACTCTGAAATATTACGCTACATGTGGAACTTGTTCCATTCGAATGCCAGCGCCGATTAATTTTCATTTATTTCACTGTTTAAACTGTCGAGCTGTGTGGCATTGGCTCTTCGAACATACGGATTGTTTAAAACCTACCGGAGAAAATAATATTCCAGAACGATGTCAGATAAGAAAGTTCTGAAGTTATAGTGCTAATGTTCAGCGAGTAAAATATTTAAATTACATACTCTCCAAATAAATGAAAAATAATACCATTGGCATGAGGTGATCTTTACAAAGAGTTATCCACTTAGAGTATTTACAAATATTTAGGTTTCTTTATTTACATATGTTCTTACGCCGAACTGCGTTTAAATTTAAGTAATTTTTTAACGATGCCCAAATATATTTTGCAAAGTTGCATTCGACAAAAATGTGTTCAGTGGTTTTTTCAAATATTTAGGTCTCTTTATTCACAGATGTTCTTACGCCGAACTGCGTTTAAATTTTAATAATTTTTTAACCATGCCCAAATATATTTTGCAAAGTTGCATTCTACAAAAATGTGTTCAATGGTTTCCAAAAGTCTACAGCGCTTTTTCTTACCCATATTACAGAATATTTTACTGTACCTTTATTAAAAATTTCGAACTACAGTATTTATAAATTCACTGCTCAAAAGAATTAGAGGAGCAAGAGATATTGTAAGGAAAATCATATGAGACTGACGTTGTTGAAAGTAAAATATTATTTTTATTCAAGGTGCAGTAAAATATTCTGTAATATGGGTAAGAAAAAGCAATGTAGACTTTTAGAAACCACTGAACACATTTTTGCAGAATACAACTTTGCAAAATATATTTGGGCATGGTTAAAAAATTACTTAAATTTAACTGAAGATTTAAATACACTCATCGTCAAAAAAATAGTTGCACCCAGAATGAAGTAAACGACAAGAATGAAACTTGGTGGGTAGGTTTGACATCGTGAGACGTGCAAATGATTCAGGTATCACGCTCGACCGCGCATGTGACGCAAGCAAGGAGGGATCGTAGCGCTGTGCCTCACCGGCTATATAAGGTCGTCGCGTTGCGCGTGCTTGGCATTCTGACTCGGGCTGTTGAGTTGGTTGCATCCTTTGCAAGTGAAGTATGCCTCGGAGAAAAGTTCGGAAATAATTCGAGCAGTTGAAGCAGTACGAGAGGGGCCGCATTGTCGGACTCCGGGAAGCGGGATAGTGTTATTGCCGTATTGCGCGCCATAACGGTCGTGCGGATATCACCATAGTACGCTGTTGGCGGCCATGGATAGAACAAGGCACGCAGCAGCGACAGTAAGGGTCTGGGAGACCTAGACGAACCACGGAGAGAGAGGATCCACAGGTTGTCCGACATGCGCAGAGCCACAACTGCTTGATATTCAGCGAGCAGTGGTGCCCTCCATGCACTGTCCGATTAATGCCTCCACCACTGCCAGACGGCTGCACGACGTAGGAATATCCGAACGCAGACCGTTACGATGACTGCCCTTAACACCATTGCATCATCGCCAAAGACTGCAATGGTGTCGCGCCAGACTGTCATCGAGCCACTCAGAATGGCAGCGGGTGACCTTCAGTCACGAGTCTACTTTTGTCTTGGAGGAGACAAATCCGTGTGTGTGAAGGCACTTTGGTCAGCGCTAAGCTGAACGGTTTGTTGTCGAGCGTCACACGTCCAGAAGGCCTGGTATCATTCTGTGGGGTGCAATTGCCTACGATACCAGATCACCTTTGGTGTTCATTACAGGCACTTTGACATCCCGATGTTACGTTAATGAAGTCCTGCAACCAGTGGCCCTACCTTTTCTGAACACTCCGGTGCGATTTTACAACAGGACAACGCTCATCCGCATACTGCTGCTGCCTCGAGAGCTTGCGTTCAAGGCACCGACACTCTGCTTGGCCAGCCGCATCGTCAGGCATATCGCCGATTGAAAATGTGTGGGATTATATTGAACGCGCTATCCACACCCATACCGCACAATCTGCAGGCACTGCCAGAGAAGATTCAAGTTGCATGGGGATGGCTTATCGCTGGACACCATTAGGGACCGGTACAACTCCATGCCGAAACGTCTCTGTGAGCAAACATGGCGGCCCGACCCGACGCCATACTAAGAAACACTACTTATTGGCGTGTAGCTCAATAAATATTGTCCATATAAGTTTTAATGTTTAATGATTTACTGTTCCTGGTAACCTATACCTTCCTCACGAATGGCATTGCAATCCGACACCACGTCCTTTTGGGTGCAACTATTTTTTTTTTTTCTTGACGATGAGTGCAATAATTAAAATTCTATGTCATGTACCATTAGAATATAGTAATATAAAAAAAAGCAATGCATTATTTAATAGCCATAACAAAATATAATCTTTGGAAAAATAGAAACTTAATGTCTTACAACCAAAAATATAGAAATCCAAAACAAATACAACTAGCAATTAAAATATAAGCCAGAAAATATGGAGTAAATAAGACTTTTAAGAATTGTACATCATTAAAACCAATAGTTTACAGAAAAAGAAATAGTGTTCTCAATATAATGCTGGAATAAGACAATACAAATAATAAAAAATAATATAAAACTTGAATTTTAAAAGTTGATCCGAAACAAACTATTTATGTTGTGGATCTTTAATTTTCCTGTGGCAATTTTGTCTTCAAATGTTTACTATCCTTCTAAAGTATTTTTCATTTTATTTTTTCCCTTTTTTAAAGAATCGTTTTACTATGGGACCCTTTTTAGTGCTTCTTAAAGGAGTGATTCTAGATTAACTGCACAAAGCCTGTTCCGTGTGTTTGTGGTCAGGCGCTCCCCCCAACACACACACACACACACACACACACACACACACAAAGTTTATGTGAAAGAGCTGTATGGATGAATAACCGAAAATAATTATAACAAATTTTATGTACATTTTTATTGGATCCATACGAACTTGGATTTTGTAGTGCATGAGAAGTGGATTTCAGTTTGTGTTACACCTTTTTTTTTAACCTGAAACCTTGAGCATGAGAAAAAAATAAACAAAAGCACATTAAGGTGGGTCCACCTAAAATCTCTACCTTATGTTTCCAATGGTAAGTCCTCAAATTTTCTTTACATATTTTCTTCGCAATTAATGTATTCCCAAGGATGAAAATTTGCACATCCATAAAACTAACTTTAAGTTATAGCTTGGGATACTTAATACTTGCTAACCATAATTATAATAAAAATCAATCGTTTTTCTTTGAGTAATGTTCAGAACTGTTGATAGATGGCGCCACCTGTGCATTGATGACGTCAGTAGACAAATGTTGAATTGCTTAATTATGTTATGTTTTAGCAAGTGTTAAATATCCCATACTATAAGTTAAAGTTAGTTTTATAGATGTGCCAATTTTCATCCTTGGGAATACATTAATTGCAAATAAAATATGTAAAGAAGTTTTACCATGGGAAACATACGGCAGAGATTTTAGATGGAACCACCTAAACGAATTTTAACGCAGTATTATCATTTAACGCACATGATGCGATATGATATACGAGTACAACAATATGCATATCTGTACAACATGAAGAAATTACTTTTTGAAGATGATAACTGGCCTTTAATAGGGTGTTGTTCCCTCGAATGGCTAACACCCCTGTACACCAGTGTGGTATGGAATTGATGAGGTTATTCAAGAGGTTTTGGAGAAATCTTGGCTACTGCGCAGTGGGGGCAGTCTCCAGTTCAAGAAAAGTCAACGGAGGTGCCGGCCGACCTGCAATGCGCCCGACAAGTGCGTCTCAGGCATGCTCAATTGGATTTAAGTCAGGGAAGCATGCTGACACTCCATACGCTCGATTCCCTCCTCTTGAAGCATGTTCTCCACTAGCCGAACTCTGAGGTGAGAATCTTGTCTCTATCTTTGAGCCGTCTGACTGCCGTTTCGGATGATGTAGATGTCCGTACATCCGCCGATATTTATGCCTTCCCAGATCATCAATCCATGTCCGCCGTAATGTGATGTTTCCTGTACAAAAGCTGGTTTGTTTCGTATGCTGAGTTCCACCCCAGATAAGAACTCATCAATTGTCAGACTAAATCTCGAAGCGTCAGGAAACAGAAATTGGCTCCATTCGTCGTGTTCCCAACCACGATGTTCCTCAGCCCAGTTTCTACGGCCCGTGTAGTGTCGTGCGGTTAAAGGGACATACACCATTAGTCTACGTGCATGAAGGTTACCTTGGTGAAGGCGATTGCGAATAGTTTGAGTTGACAACTTGCGTCCTGTTGACACGAGATGCTCTCGCTGGAACTGAGTAGGATTTTGCCGCCTATTCTGACGGGCTGTTTACTGTAGGTAACGGCCGTTTCTTGCTGTAGTTGGTCGTTGACGGCCTTGACCTTGTCTTCTTCGAACACTTCTCGTATCCTGGAATCGTGTCCACAGTCGGGAAATGACACTTTTTGACACTCCAATCGGTTCTACTGCCACGCGCTGTGTCTGACCTGCTTCCAGCCTGCCAATAACTCTCCAGCCCGTTCATTCTGGTAAATCATGCTGATGAGACATTGTTCGAACTGAAGACTTCAAGCAACAAAGTGTCAATATAAACGCGGAAGAATAAGAAAGCTCTGTTTTATTCAAATCTGTGATTTATGTATTCTGACGTCACAGAAGTTAATTTGCATAAGGATGTGCATAATTCGGCTGTTACGTCACACTCGACTTGAGTTTTTCACGTTTTTTAAAAATATCACATGACTGGCTTGCACAATGCCGCCAAAGTCACATGCTTCCTTGATTATTTTGAACAGTGTATTTGCATTCATTGAAATTCTTATCCCGAAAGAGTGTTTTTAACAAAATATTTCCCACAACAAATTTTTACATCTGTATTATTTTTTGAAACTGTGATGTCAAAACGATGTTCCTAATTACTGTTGTACTAAAGAAATTCATTTATTTGTCATTTAGGAATTAAATCAAAACGAGCTCACGTGGATTTGAAACATTATGAGTAAAATATTATAATGTGATAAGATTCTGAGACGCATTTATCAAGAATCGCAAGTATCGTATAAGTTACGTAAACGCTTTTTTGTACGTCTTTTGTAAAAACAGATCGTGCTTATGTTATCGGTTTGTCCGTCCGTCTGTGAACGGCATACCTCTACAACCATTTGTCCAATTTGAAAAATTCTTTTTGCATTGAGAAGCTTGAAATATGCAAATGATCCATCATTTCGTTTTTTTTTTTTTTTTTTTTTTTTTTTGCGATGTACAATTTTGTCGTTAGAGAGAGTGCATGTAAATGATATCGAATTCAAAATACATTTTATTCCATATATTTGCTTCTAAACATCCGATTGAAGAAATTCTTTTACCTTTCAATTCCACTTATGTCGAAAAAATTCGTTCGTGGATCGATGCCACTCACGTCGATAAACATTTTCGGAATATTTTCTTCTTAAAATATTGCATGGGTTCTCCACCCGGGGGCGTAGATGTATATCATATTTTTGTCAATATCTCTGCTCCTAATGGTCCGATTTGAAAAATTTCATCTTTATTGGACAGCGTTTCCGGTGCGAACTGTTTTTCATACAATTAAAAAATTTTCAAGTAACTCATAGACTTTCCGCTAGGTGGCGTTAAGGTAAATTGCGCCCCCCCCCCCCCCCCCGATATCTCTACTTCTAAAACTCCGATTTAAAAAATCCTTTAGCTCCTGATGGGAAATGTTTTTTCGTATAATTTCTAATATTTGGTAAACAATGGTTTGGCCACCCGGGGGCGTAAGTGTTAATTTCTGCTTCTGATGTACACTGACGGAAAAAAAATCCCAACACCACGAAAAAATAGTTGTAGAGGAATGAAATGGCGGCAATACATTTGTATAGGTAACATATTTAATCGATTAAGGTTTCAAGATCACAGCTTATTGTAAGCGCGAGAAGAGCCATTTTAAATGTGAAATGCTGGTACATTAATAACCGGCGTAACCGCCAGAATGTTGAATGCAAACACGCAAACGTTCATGTATTGTGTCGTACAGGTGCTATATGTCAGTTTTTGGGATGGAGTTCCATGCCTGTTGCACTTGGTCGGTCAATACAGGGACGGTTAATGCTGGTTGAGGGTAACGCTGGAGTTGTCGTCCAATGATGTCCCATACGTGCTCGATTGGTGAAAGATCTGGTGATCTAGCAGGCCACGGCAACATGTCGACACTCTGTAGAGCATGTTGGGTTACAACAGCGGTATGCAGGCGAGCGTTATCCTGTTGGAAAACACCTCCTGGAATGCTGTTCATGAATGGCAGCACAACAGGTTGAATCACCAGACCGACGTACAACTGTGCCGTCAGAGTGCGTGGGATAACCACGAGAGTGCTCCTGCTGTCATAGGAAATTGCTCCCCAGACCATAACTCCAGGTGTAGGTCCAGTGTGTCTCGGCCGCAGACAGGTTGGTTGCAGGCGCTCACCTGGCCTCCTTCTAACCAACACACGGCCATCACTGGCACACAGGCAGAACCGGCTTTAATCAGAAAACACAACAGATCTCCACTCCGTCCTCCAATGAGCTCTAGCTTGACACCACTGACGTCGCAAACGGCAGCGGTTTGGAGTAAGTGGAATGTACGCTACAGGGCGTCTGGCTCGGAGCTGTCTTTCAAGTAACCGATTTGTAACAGTTCGTTGTGTCACTGTGGTGGCAACTGCAGCTCGAATTGCTGCCGCAGACGCGGTACGATGCGCCACGGCCGTACGCCGTACACGGCGGTCTTCCCTCTCAGTAGTGCCACGTGGCCGGCCGGAACCCGGTCTTCTTGAAGCAGTACCTTCCCTTGACCACCACTGCCAACAATCATGCACAGTGGCTACATTCCTGCCAAGTCGTTCTGCAATATTGCGGAAAGAAAATCCACCTTCTCGTAGCCCTATTACCCGACATCGTTCAAACTCCGTGAGCTGTTGATAATGGCTTCTTCGTCTTCTTAAAGACATTCTTGACTAACATCAACACACTACGTCGAATCTCAACGATAACTAACACTCACGAGCGTTACAGCGCGTATTTACAGCAAACTTGCTTTGCATGTTCCGAGGGGCGCTACTAGCGCCACACGTATGCGCCGAGCGCGAAATTTGCATAGACGTCATCTTACAGATGTACTCTCACCGCCTACCAACTGTCGTTTATCTAACACAACCCCTTCTTGGTGTTTGGATATTTTTTTCCGTCAGTGTATTTGCAGCAAAATCTGAGATACTGAAAACTCGACTGAAAAAATTATCTTCTAGACCGATATCACTCACATCGGAAAACCTTTTGAGAATACTTTCTTCTTAAAATAATGCAAGTTTTTCCCGCCAGCAAGCGTAGATGCTTATCTTATATTTATCGATATCTCTGCTTCTAAGAGTTCGATTTCAGAAAGTCTTTCTTTGTTGGAGAGCGTTTCCGCTGCGAAATATTTCTTAACGCACAAGTCTGCAACCAGAGGGCGTAAGTTCGCGATTCCGTTTACAGTAATATCTGCGGGATTAAAAACCCGAATAAGAAACTTATTTCTGCGGTCAGACACTACTGTTTTTCATACCGGTTCCATTGACTTTGAATAGCTTTGATAAATTTAATTTGCGTCAGAACGGATTCAAAATATGCGCTCATTACAACCGAAAATTCGGTGCCATCTTTCTTGTTTATTCTCATTGAAAACGCATTATCCATGAGCAAAACAGAGTTATTGAAATTCATTGACTCAACGTAGCGTGAAAATATTATTGGGTTGCAGCAAATGTAATGTCAGATTTTAGCACTATGAAGCACATATAGCGGTTCCAGGAGTAAGACCACTGTCTTGCTCCTGGAACCGCTATGTGACAATCTGGGCGTTGGGTCTTTACGCGATAATCTACTGACCATATCCATCAGGAAACACCATGCACATGTGCGGCTGTTCTTTTTTTTTTTTTTTTTTATTGGGGGTTAACGACCACCGTAAGCAACTCAGGGGGTATAAGCATTCGCCTATATGTCCCTTAATTCCGCTCACTGGTTCCAGAGAAGGAAGAGAGCCAGTGCTGTAAGACAAGTAAAACATTAATGCCTCACCAGGATTCGAACCCGGACCCATCTCGGATGAATGATCAGAAGCCAGCGCTTAGACCACTGCGCCACAGGGTGTGCCGGTACTCCTAGTCGGCAATGATGTCTGTAAATCTGTAAGATATCTCGTAGAAGCCAACTGCTGTTCCAGAGGTAGTAAGTAACCCAATTCCAGTCACGAAAACAACCCTAGACCCAGAGACGAATTTAGGGATTTGCCGCCCGTACTCCTCTTTAAAATAAAGACAATTTCATGTAACTCATGCGGATCCGATCCAGAAGCAAAACGAAATCTTATGGGAAGGTGGAAGGAACGTGACCTATCCAAAACTAAGTACAAAAAAATCACAATAATTTAAAGCTTAAATGTGGTGAAATTACAAACAAGAATTTTTCTTTTTTTAGAATATCTTGGTGTAATTATGAATTTATTAACTCGCCGAGCCTTCGCTCCTCACCAGAGGGCTTTTTCAAAACTTATGCAACATTAGAGAATAAAATTTTGTTATTAATTGTTATAAGAATATTTCTTATAACAACAAAATTCTTACTATTATAAGAATGTTTCTTATAACAATTAATAACAAAAGTTCGTCTATCGTTGACAAAAATCCCTTACTTTTGACTTTTGCCACCAATTTCTAAATTGATTAAACTTTTGTAAATTATCAGTTGCTTTGGTAGAAATTTGAATTCTATCTTTCCTTTTCTTGTTTTTTAGTAATTTTTAATGTTTTGATACATGGCTGCGCAATTCAGCCCTTACCCTGCCCCCTACCATCGTATTCATTCTGAGGGGAAATGACATAGCTTTGCGTGAACATCCTACAAATGTCCCCCTCACTAAAGCCCAAAGCGGTCTTCCTTTATTTCAGCCTGAAAACTTTTATCGGGCTCCAAATAGGGCCGCATTAAGGCCTTTGTGGGCCGCAAAGAACTTACGAAGAGAATCGTTATAAAGTCCGTTAAAACACGAAACTGTAGGAATATGCTTGTGATAATCAATACGTGCAATACATTCTTTATACTAATAAATTACCTGCAGAGTTTTCATGATAAGTCACTGTATTTTCAGTTGTTCTCAGACAATTAAAAGCTTAAATTCCTAAATTTTGTCTTGGATTTTCTAATGATTTATCATTGTATACTTTTCTTAATTCATCTCTTTTGTTAAATGCAATGTGAAGCCACAGGGGACTTAGACCATTAACGGTTCCTAGTGCAAATTGAGAGGTGTATGTGTATGGTACTGAAAAAGCCGAAAACTCTCTTACCCACTTCGCTGTACATAGCGACATGAAACCTTTACCCTTGGTGAGTCACTGTCTTGAAATCTGTCGTCTTCCAGCCTATGTTTAAAAAATATATATTGCCATTCAATAATGGCCCATTTTGATACGATATTACGTATTTGAATAACCATTTGACATTTTCACATTTTTTGGTGTGACATTATTTTCTTTATCTAGTATTTTCGCCTTGAATTCAGCAAAGAAACATGTCTTCCTTTTGGAAAACTTTAATAAATATAGTTGTATTATATTACCCAATCATTATGCTTATACTTTTGTACATTCCTGAAAAAAGAATTTTACAGTTCAGAACTTTTATTTACATGTTTCCAGTATTTCCAGTAATATAAATAGAAGTTTTGAACTGTAATTTTTTAGGAAGGTATAAAAGTTTAAGCATAATGATTGTGTAATATAATACAATTATATTTATCAAAGTTTTGCAAGAGGAAGACATGTTTCTTTGCTGAATGCAAAGCGAAAATGCCAGATAAAGAAAATAATGTCACACCAAAAATGTGAGAATGTCAATCGGTTATTAAAATACGTAATAACGTATCAAAATGGGCCGTTATTGTATGATAATATACAAGGTTTCTCTAGAAAGTAATGAGGCCCCTTTTCCTGGGCCAATCAGAAGGGACGGAGGGCGGAGTCTCCCGGCATGACAGGTGGCGAAGTATGTTAGGTAAACGATCGATGTCTCGTCAGTTGGCTCTGAGCTTTTACAGAGTAAGGATCGCTTGCGAAGTGGACAGCTGTGTGAGCGGTAACGGTCAAAATGCAGAACGCTGTCGAACAGCGATACGCGGTAAAGTTTTGTGTTAAACTTAAAAAATCCGCGACCGAGACGCTTGCTATGATACAGAAAGCCTACGGAAAGGATGCTTTATCGAAAGCACAAGTGTTTCGGTGGCACAAAGCGTTCACAGAGGGAAGAGAGAGGATCGAGGATGAGTCACGTCCAGGGCGCCCTTCAACATCTCACACTTTGGACAATGTGGACAAGCTGAAAGCGGTTTTGTACCCTGACCGACGTCTGAGTGTTAGATTGGTAGCAGAGCATGTGGGACTCGCGCAATCCATTGTGCATGAAATCATCACGCAAAAATTGCAGATGCGGAAAGTTTGCGCCAAATTGGTCCCTAAGGTTTTGACCGATGAACAGAGGAACAACCGTGTGTCGATTTCTCGTGAGCTTCTGGACCGTGTGAGGAGTTTTGAGTACGATCCGGAGACGAAAAGACAGAGCTCAGAATGGCACAATCCTGAGTCTCCTCGACCAAAGAAGGCTCGAATGTGCAAATAGAAGATAAAATCGATGTTCATTGTCTTCTTTGACTGTAAAGGTGTTGTCCATAAATAGTTCGTACCACCCGGACAAACGGTCGACGCTGCATTTTACGTGGAAGTGCTTCAACGGCTGAAGAACAGAGTTTGCACGCGTCCACCCGGAGATCACCAACACTTGGGTTCTTCACCATGATAATGCACCGAGCCATGCGTCCCTGAGAGTGAGAGAGTTTCTGGCGAAACACAACAGGGTAACGCTGCCCCAACCTCCCTACAGCCCGGAATTGGCCCCGGCTGACTTCTATTTGTTTCCGCGGCTCAAATCCAGCCTGAAAGGACGCCATTTTGGGACTGTTTAAAACGTGAAAACTACCGCGACGAGTGCTTTGAAATCGATTCCTGTTCCCGACTTCCAGGCAAGCTACGCGGCGTGGCAGAACCTCTGGCAGCGGTGTATTGATGTTCAAGGATGTTATTTCGAGGAATTTTAATGTTATGTAAGTATAACTTTAATTAAACGTCTGTTATTGAATGAGTCTCATTACTTTCTGGACAGACCTTGTGTATATTTTTAAATGTGTATATGGTGTGTAATATGAAATATTAGATCAGCCTATGTTTGTGATCAAGTGGAAATCATACGAGACAAAAGCAAAATTATTTTATAAACTTCTCTCTCTCTCTCTCTCTCTCTCTCTCTCTCTCTCTCTCTCTCTCTCTCTCTCTCTCTCTCTCTCTCTCTCTCTCTCTCTCTCTCTCTCTCTCTCTCTCTCTCTCTATCTATCTACCGTATGGGCCCTTGGTAATGATGGGCTCCAAGGCTATAGCCCCTGTAGACCTCCCCTTAATTTGGCCCCGGCTCCAAACAGCAAAGTTAATATACCACTTGTTCCCTCCATCACCCGTTTGTATTCATTTCAGTTCTTAAGCATAGTCAAACCGATAAACATGTGTTTGTCTATGGCTTCTCAAGTCGAAACGAAGGGGATTACGGGTATTCCGAAACAAAATCTAGTATACAGCGGTTTTAGGACTAAATGTTAGTTTCCACTAAAATCTAATCTTAATTGTGGGAGCGAATTAGAAATTTCTGAATACTTGTAAATTATGAATTTTAATTAGGACAGATTAATTAAAGCCGAAATTTGTATGACGCCTGCTTTAATTTCCCTTACCACGAGTTCCCAATATTAGTCGAAATACGAAGAATTTCGGGGTAACAAACCAGTGAACCTTGGAAGCTTCGAAGAATGCCATGCGCCATAAGATAAACAACATCTCAGCCGCTGAGCTGAAGTCGGATTTCATGAACATATTACAGCGCAAGGGATTTTGCAACACCACCGGTGGAGACCATTTTTAGGACAAGTTTTGAAATGTCAAATGGAATTCTTTATAAAAAATAAAGAATTACTTTTCAGATGTAATATAAAATTTATTATTATTATTTTATTACTAATAAAACCCCTTTTTTACATTGATACTAAGACCGGGTTACTTTTTTGTGCGTCACCCTGTATGTATAACTTCGGAGTTTAATGACCTCCATGAGAATCAGAGGTCATAACGATTCTCCCATCTATAATTTAGAGCAATTGGTTCCAAGGAGAAGAGAGATCAAATGCCGAAAGGACAAATACTGTATAACACTTATATGTTATCGTTCGTTTCGAACCCAGACTCAGAAGTACGAAAAATATGAAGCTTATGTCCTAGACCATTCGACGGCTGAGCGACAAACAAATATTATAATCAAACAGGGATCTAAATTAAAAGCATAATAATCAAATTGGTTTATAAGGACAACCCGTTTTAAATGGTCATACCGTGCTAACTTTGTATTATACTCAGCTGCGAATAAAGTTTAGAAACATGTCATTTATTTGTGCTATTACGCCCCATACGCACGTGTGTCAGCAAGAATAAAAAATTGCTTTGATTGTTTTGTTTGCTTTTTAAAAACAAAACAAAAATAAGCCTTTCTTTTCTCTGACTACCTCGCCCTGCTCTTTTTGTGTATTACAGTGACGAGAAAATCATAGCACGTTTTTATAAAAAGAAAAAAAATCTCAACTGCTGCTTCTGAAGGAAACGAAACCTAGCGCAGCGTTTTGATCTCATCGCTCACATGACTTAATTAGCTATTTGTGAAGAAAAGCTGATTAAGCTAATTATCAGATTTCGTGATGTCGCTCCTACTAAAAGCTCGTGATGTCGCTCCAACTAAAAGCGAAGAAAAGAATATATCTCAACAGTAGTTAATTGGTTCGCGTTCATGAAACTTCATTTATTAATCCCCGTATTAATGCGACACGACTCTTCCTAGCTTGATTTTTTTTTTCACCACGTTTCGGCTGGAGGAAAAATAATAATAATAATAAACGAAATAAATGAAAATTATGGAGAAATTCCCAGGGAACTGAGTGCGGATCGTGTTTGCTTGACACCTGCGCGTGAGTCAGTTCTTGAGTCAATACACTCGAAAATAACGACGAGTTTGAGCGATCTCCTGGCAAAACAGAACCTCCTCCCTTAACGACACAGGATGTTTCTGCGCATGCTATTTGCCCAGTAAATACCACCGAAAACATACGATGTCAGGAGGAACGGACCGCAGCGACTGTAGTTGTGAGCAACAAGTTATTTGTTTTTCCCACAGTTTGCAGTAAATTTTCAGATAAAGTGCGACTGACAAAAACTTCGGTTGAGTAACAAAATGTTTTCAGATATCTGTTTCTTACAACACTGTTTAAGCGGACTTACATCTTGTGTTTTTGCTTGCCCTGGTGTTTCTCGTGTTATTTTATCTTATCTTGTATAATTTTATTTTATTTGATTGCCTTATAAAGTTTTCTGAAACTAATTTTATTTTTAAAAAAGGAGGCCAAACATGCCACGCAAATGCTATCAGTAGTAGATTTCACTTCACCTAAATGTTCTCGGAGTACTAAGGTGAAGCTTTTAAAAATTTTCAATAAATTTTGAGTAGTGGCATTTTAAAAATAAATCGATTTCTTTTAAAAGACTTGAGAATGGAGGGGACGTGCAGGATAGCATGGTGGTGTGTGCTAGAGATGAGCTCGGGCCCGGGCTCGGACGGGCTCAGACTTCATTAACTACCGATAAACCCGGGCTCGTGCTGGGCCCGGGCTCGGAATTACACGTCTTGAATTTCATCAGTGTAATTAATTAAACACGTGTAATTCCGAGCACGGTTGAATTACACGTGTTGAATTTCATTGTGGATTTGTTACCATGGTGGAAGGATTTTCAATTTCCTAAGCTAGCTGCCATTGCAAGACAAATTTTGCTTAGCAAGACTTGCATTATGCATTGTACAACGTTATGGCCCAAGCATAGCTTTAGTAAGGAGGTCTGGTATTGAAAAACTGGGGAAAAATCCCATTCCCATTTTTTGTATTTTATTAAAAATCAAGAATATTATCTTTAAAATGATGTATTAATTTCAAAATTTCTGCAGTTAGAAGTATTGTTATTTATTTTTTTACATTTTCTCACTCCCGCGATTTTTGGGGTGACGTTGGTTTTTAGTGCAGCAGGTCGAGTTTTAGAGAAAACAAGATCAAGTTGAAGCGCTGAGGCATTAGATGTAATTCTCTCTCTCTCTCTTTTTCATGATGAACTTGATCTGGAAACTGCACACACATATGATAATATTGTGATTATTATACTATTAAGCACAAAGCTTTGTTAATGTTACAAAATGCAGAATAATCTGGTCTGGAATGCTTTTACGTTCTTTTTTTTTTATTATTTTGGAAATTTCCCTACATGCTTTTTTTTATATTCTATTACATCACTCGCGCGCGGTCGTAGTGAGAGATGGGCTTGCCTCCTCGGGGCGCTCCGTGATAACAATGGCACACACAACAGCAACTAGGCCTCTGTGAATCTTGGAGATGTGCAAGCTAGTTCTGTGTGACATTGGCGAAAAGACCCCAACTCACTGGGATTTGTTCCAGAATCCTTAGGTTGAATGACCAACTGGAACCGTCAGCTGTGGGCTAATCCTACACACTGATGTACTTACCTGATTAAAAAGACAAAAAGAAATATTAAGAATGACTCAAGTGTGGGATATGGTGGACCTACCACACTTGAGAAGGACGGTTCTCCACGGAATCGACCTGGACTTTCTAAACGGCGTATGAGAAAGAGATCTCGGCTGAGTGAATGTAAGATCGGTGTATTTAATACTAGAGATATAAATGGCAAGATGAGTGAGGTGATTGAGGAGATGAATAAGTATAGACTGGATGTGCTGTGTGTAAGTGAAACCAAAAAAGAAGGAAATTGGGGTAGAAGAAGTGAATGGCACGGTGAGTGTGTGATCTGGAGTATTGGATAATATGAGAGGACAAGCTGGTGTAGGTGTGATTTTAAGTGAAAAGATGAAGAACAACTTGATTCATTATAGTTGCATAAGTGAGAGAATTCTCTGGATTCGTTTGAAAGTGAAATTTCAGAGAATTGTAATTGTTGTAGTGTATGCTCCTTGTGACTCGGAAATTTCTGATGAGAAAGAAGATTTCTGGAATGAGCTAAAAGCTGTTTTGAGCCAGTTTGGTGCTAAAGAAAAAGTTATAATAGCAGGGGATTTCAATGCTAGAGTAGGTGTGCAGAATGCAATTTCTGACAATGTTCTGGGTAAGTTTAATGATCCTTGTGTGAATGATAATGGTGAAAGATTAATTGAACTCTGCATTGAGAATGGTTTGTGTGTATCTAATACATTTTTCAACCACAAGTATATACACACATATATATGGGAAAATCGTACTCTTGGTCAAAAGAGTGTGATAGATTTTGTTCTTTACGATCAGCGTTTGAAACACTTAGTTGTTGACACCCGTGTGATGAGAGGTGCGGATGTTTGTTCTGATCATTACTTGGTAGTGTCACGAGTGAAACTTAATGTTGGTTGGAGGAAAAGGAATAGGAAGAGACCCAGGATAGAAAGAATAAAGGTTGATAGGCTCCTTGAAGATAATCAGCGGTACTCGGACTTACTCAGAGAACGACTGAAGGATCTGAAATCTTGTGAGAGGGATGTAGAAAAGAAGTGGGAATGTTTTAAGAACTGTGTTGTCACTGCTGCTAAAGAGGTCCGTGGCACCACAATAGTGGGTAATAATAGAGGTGATGCTTGGTGGAATAGTGAGATTGATGAGGCAGTAAAGAAAAAGAAGGAAGCCTATTTGGGGATGTTGCAAGGTAGAGTCCCTGTGGATGAATATCGCTGTAAGAAGCGTGAAGCTGCTAAGCTGGTTCGCCACAGTAAGGAAAAAGATAGGAAGGAGAAAGTGGAAAGGCATGAACTGGCTTTTTGGAAAAATAGAAAGTCCTTCTGGAAGTACATGAGACTCAGGAAAAATAGGGGAAACAAAGTTGTAAGTTGTGTGAAGAATGAGATCGGGGAAATGATATAGGAGCCCAATGAGTTAAGTGAAAGATGGGGTGAATATTTCTGTGAGTTATTAGATCAGGAGAGCAAAAATGATTCTGAGACAGATGCATGTGATGTCACAATGAGGGATGAAAGCACAGGAGGGATCTCAAGAGAAGAAGTGTGTAAAGCTCTAAAATCTCTTCATAATGGTAAGGCTCCAGGAGTTGATGGCATAACTGCAGAGATGTTGAAGTATGGTGGTGACTCTATAATTGACTGGTTAACTGAAATTTGCCAGTTGTGCTGAGAGTTAGGAATAGTCCCTCGGGATTGGAAGGATGCTATTATTGTTCCTTTGTATAAGGGAAAAGGTGATCAGACTGAATGCAAGAACTATCGTGGTATTAGCCTACTGAGTGTGCCGGGGAAAGGTTGTTATTGAAAAAGTACGGAGTCTTACATCATTGAAAGTGTGGGATGTTCAGAGTGGTTTTATGCCTGGTAAAGGCTGCACTAACCAAATTTGTGCATTACGCATGATGATTGAAAAGTATCTGGCTGTTGGGAAGAAAGTTTTTACTGCCTTCATAGATTTAGAGAAAGCTTACGACCGAGTAAATAGGACACTTTTGTGGAAGGTATTGAATGAATATGGTGTTACTGGGAATCTACTTAATAGTGTAAAAGCCATGTATGCTGATAGTAGAGCTTGTGTACGAGTGAATGGTGTTTTATCAAAATGGTTTTCCATTGGTGCAGGAGTTAGACAAGGTTGTGTAATGTCACCGTGGCTGTTTAATATATTTATGGACGCATGCATGCGTGAGGCCAAAATAGATAATATTGGTTTATGTCTTGTTGATATCCGTGTGTGCAGATTGCTGTATGCTGATGACACTGTCCTGTTGGCAGAGAGCAAAAGTGAGTTGCAGAGTATGTTGACTCGGATGCACGAAGTTTGCATGAAATTCAAACTGAGTATAAATAAGGGAAAAACCAAAGTTATGGTGTTTGAGAGAGGAACGGGTAGCACTGAATGTAATGTAAGTATAAATGGCACTGTGATTGACCAGGTGAGTGAGTTTGTGTATTTAGGAAGCATGTTTGACAGAGAAAACAAGTTGGATGGTGAAATCAGTAGGCGAGTAAATTCTTCTTTGAAAGTCATAGCTGCTCTGGGAGGTTTTCACAGGAATGATGGGTTCTCTAGAGAGTCCCGCATGGCTGTGTTTTAAAGTGTAATTGTTCCTACTCTGATGTATGGTAGTGAAACCTGGGTACTGCAGAAGAAACATAGGAGTTGTTTGTGTGCTGGAGAAATGCGTTACTTAAGTGGGGTTTGTGGCAAGACACGATATGATGGTGTGAGAAATGAAGATGTATTGCAGTTGTGTGATGTGAAGCAAAATGTTGTTAGCAAGGTGGAGACCAATATGCTTCGGTGGTTTGGCCATGTTGAAAGAATGAGTGATGAAATGCTTACTAAGAAAATCTTTTCAGCCCAAGTGGCAGGAAGGAAAGGCAGAGGAAGACCAAGGAAGACGTGGGTGGATCAGATTCAGGAGTGTCTGCATGAGAAAAAGATTATGAGTATGAAGTATAAAAGATCTTGTGTACGGCGTGTAATGGATATTAGTGAAGCACGAGTTGTATGTCAAGATCGCTGTAAATGGAGAAGTTTGATACGACAACAATAAGTAAAAATATCTGAAAGTTTGTATTTCTTTTTGGAGCTAACCTCTGAATCTCAGAGAACAGCTTAGTGATATGTATGTATGTATTACATCACTCTAAACTCCTTTACCAAATAGCATATATGTAAATTATATTGCACTTTACCAATTAGCATATATGTAAATTATATTGCAAAGATTAGTTTTCTAGAGTCAACATTTCAAACACTTGCAACTGTCTGTACGGCGTTGTACGTTTTATAATGCAATTTATTCAAAATAAAAGTAAATTTAGAAATCAAAAAGAAATAATGAATGGAATTTTTTGTTTCTAAACGATTTTCTTTTCTTCGGCTTTTACCAAAATTACTGATTCCCCTGATACGGTCGAAGGGCACGTTGATTATTTATTTTATTTCAAATCCACATTTTAGAACATTTGGCTTTATGCGTAGTATTTCTAAAAACATATTAATTATGTGAAGTGGATTAACTGAACTAAACTTTTTAAACTAATGTTTTTAAATTAATCCTTGCTTGGGCCATATCTTTGGCCAGTGTATAATGCATAAATGCAAGCCTTGATAAGCAAAATTTTCCAAGAATCCGGGACCGCTCGAGCCCGGGCTCAGCAAACACATGTAATCAAAGAAAGCGGGAAGGACCCGGGCTGTAGGCCTTTGTACCCGGGCGGGCCCGGGCTCCTAAAATTGAGCCCGAACTCATCTCTAGTGTGTACCTCAGAGCCCTTCTTTTGAAATTCGAATTCGCCAATTTTTAATTACATAATTTATTTAGTTTTTGAAGCATTCAACCACTGTTGAAATTTGATGAAGTGCATGTCTGCTCACTCAACAACAGTTTATTTCACTGTTACGTTATATTATTTCTTTACATTCTTGCACGACAATAGTTCATTACACTTTACATAAACGCGTTTCGTTTTTTTCATCTTTTGCTATTAATGACAAGTCCGAAAAATGGGGTGGATTAACTTTTGACGTATAACTACGTCTAACTCAGCGGATAGTATGGGGCGACTTACGGCCAACCACCTATGACAAAAATATTGGGGCGTAGCAATTCAAAAATTATGGGGAGAGCTGAAGTAGTTTCATACCCAAACACGGAAAATAATTGCTAATTTAGGATAATCAATTAACAATTAAGCGCCAATTATCAATAATTCATTATTTAGAATAAATATTGGGTATATAAATAAGTTTTGAGGGATTTCCGTTCGGTGTTGTACTTATTACTGCTCTTATGTATTTTAAGGTGGCAACAGTGCGATATCGCAGTACGAGACGCTAGCTGTCAGAGACAGTATACGACATTTGATTGAGGTGCGAGGACATATTTGTTTTACTCGATGAAAAATGGCAATTTTCGTCCCGACAAAACAGCCTTTGCGGGAAGTGTTAGTGCATTACATTATTGTCAAGAAAAGTGCTGCCGACAGTTATCGCTTAATGTCAGAAATCTATGGTGAACATTCCCCATCCATAAAAACATGTGAGTATTGGTTTAGACGATTAAAAAGGAAAGATTTCGATGTCAGTGATAAAGAACGTTCTGGACCACCCAAAAAAATTGCTGATGCCGAATTAGAAGCTTTACTCAACGAGGATCCGTGCCAGACCCAAAAAGAACTAGCAGCAGCATTAAATGCTAGTCAACCATGCATTTCACAACGTTTAGCTGCCATGGGAATGGTGCAAAAAGAAGGGAATTGGGTTCCACATGCTTTGCGGGAAAGAGACCTTGAACGTCGAAAAACCATTTGCGATTGCTGCTTCAAAGGCAAAACAGAAAGGTTTTTTTGCATCGTATTATTACTACCGATGAGAAATGGATATGGTACGAAAACCCTAAACGGCAGAAAGCATGGGTGAAGCCAGGTGAAGCCAGGTGAACCAGGTCCTTCAACGCCAAAACGCAATATCCATGGTTCAAAGGTAATGCTGTGTATCTGGTGGGACCAGAAGGGTGTGATCCACTATGAAGTGCTGAAATCGTCGGAAACTATTACTGGTGATCGGTATCGAACCCAATTAATGCGTTTAAAACACGTTCTCACGCAAAAACGGCCGGAATGGGAGAATAGACACAACAAAGTCATCTTACAGCATGAAAACGCCAGACCACGTGTTTCTCGACCTGTAAAAAAGTACTTAGAAGGATCCGACTGGGAAGTTCTACCCTACCCGCCATATTCGGCAGATATTGCGCCATCGGATTACCATTTGTTCCGGTCGATGCAGTCAGCATTTTCTGGAGAACGGTTTAGTTCTTATGAAGACATCGAAAATTGGCTGGACAACTGGATCTCTTCCAAGGAACCGGAATTCTTCCTTCGGGGCATACGGTTCACTGCCCAAAAGATGGGATAAAGTTGTAGCTTCAGAGGGAGCCTACTTTGATTAATATTAAAATATTGTTTCTGTTCTCCAACAACATGTTTTGTTCACCTCAAATCCCTCAAAACTTATTTATATACCCAATATATAAATTCATTAATAAATTAACAGTTATATTGATATTTGAAATATTGATTTACAAAATTTTGATACAAAGCCTCAAGTAATGTGGAGAGTTATATATTTATTAAATGTGGTTAAGGTAAAATAGAGTAGTCAGCCCCTTATTTAACGGACTGCGATTTAACGAATTCCGCGATTTTACGTAAGTTTTTTATGTTACGGATGGAATCACATTGAAATTAATGCTTGGTGTTTCTCTATTTAACGAATACATTTCCACGATTTAGCGAACATTTTTTTATTTTTTGAAACCAACAAACTATGTATGTTAACCAGCATTTTAACGTTAAAAGTTAAGAGAGCCTCGCGTAACAGGAAAGTTTTACGCATAGAGTTAACCAGTGTTTTAAAGAACAATATCTGCGACACAGCTTGACGGAATCATAAATCAGTTCACCTTTTCTGCGACTATCAAGCGTATGCTTCTTATAGGGGGAAGCAAATGACCAACAAGTTCCCAAAGAAGCGGCAACGTTTTCTTGCATGGGTGGGAAACAGGAAAAAGAAAGGTGGTGTGTGGAAGAAAATCTAGGGTACCCTGGGAGGTTCTTGTTTTCAGCTACAGACAAAACAATAGCTTTCTGGGAACTCAGAGAACACATACTGTACGTACCCATTCCTGAACCTCTGCAATTCTTCCCCAAATTGCGCTTCTTCTTTCGTTCTTAGTGTTAAATCTACGGGTCAAATTAAACAACACATCTCGTTATGCAGCTTAGAATACTGAAATCGTTATTTAAGGAGCTAAATGCTCGGAAAAAAATCAGCTATCGTATTTTTCTCGCAATTTTAAAGTAAGCTTAAATTTTGATGCTACAAATTGAAATTTAATGGCGCTCCGGTGGCGCTGTGGTCTAAGCGATTGCTTCTGATCATTCGTCCAAAAGAGGTCCGGGTTCGAATCCCGGTGAAGCATGTACGTTGTATTTGTCTTACGGCACTGGCTCTCTCCCTTCCCTGGAACCAGAGGCCCTAAATTAGGGACGGGCGACTGCTTATAGCCTATTGAGTAGCTCACGGTGGTCGTTATACCTCCAATAAAAAAGTTAATATCTACGAATTATGTATTGAATATGGAAAGTAAATGTACGTACTATAACATTTTTGGTAATAAATTTTGCAATCAAAAGTACTTTCATATTCCCTTATATGTCACTTAAAAAAATCGGAAAAAAATTTATACTTGCAAGAAAGAAAAAAGCTGATTTCACAAATTCGATCATTACAAATTATTTATTCATAGTGTGATTATTTCAGCACTTGGCCGTACATTGCTAACACAAATATTTGTTGAGAATTAAAGGGACGAAATGTACAGAACATATGGAATTTGTAGAATCAAACGGACCAAAAGCGTTACGAATTATTTAACACACATCCAGGAGACACAGCATTAGAACACTGACTGAACAATATTCTTTAACAATTTGTTATCGACGATCAAATGCATCACGTGCTTTCAGTTTCAGACGTCTTTGAGGGGCGAATCTCCGGGATAAAAAAAGTTAAAAACGTATCTTTGCGAATATTTTATGAAATTGGCTGAAATTTTTTAACCGTTTCTGCGTTTACCGATGAATTAAAAATCCCATGCCTATTTTAAAAAGTTTTGACAGGATTCCGGTGAAATTTTGAGGGACTCCTCTTATTACCAATTCATCGTGTTGACAAAAATTTCAGCCCGTTTCGTTAAGATTTCGCAAAGTTCATTTTTGCATTTTTTTATGCACAGTTCTCAAAAAATAGAAACACCTGTGGATGTGCTGCGGCGATGAATGCAGTCACGTGGTTTCGGATTTGGACCAGGATAACGATGACGTAGCAAACGATGCTGACTTTATTGATTAGCTTATTAATTAATTCATAACTCGCGAACGGAACGACGTAGAGATCTTTAAATACTTGCGTTGACTTAGAAATTTCAGCAGTATTAATAAGCTGTGCAAATTTCACGTTGCCACAGTTCGGCGTTCGAGAGCTTTTGCTGCTTCAGACAAGCAGACGTTTTGTGTTTTATATATAAGATACAGGCATCTTCCAGGACTGTGAGCTACGCCCAGTGAACCCTGCGGATGTGTTGCTTTCATGTGGAAAAATGCGCCAATGAAACGAATTCAAGGGAATTAAAAACAAGGTAGTAAAATCATGCAATGCATGATTTTACTACCTTGTTTTTATTATGATATGCTTTCCAACATACTAGAAATCATTCTCAAGTTATTACTCAAGTTATGAGGAAAATGGCTATGGAATAAATCTCACTCCTGTGCCCTGACCTTTGATCCCATTTCGATAATATTCAACAGAACTGGTTCAGTATACCTCCGAAATAACATGATAAAGTTTTGTCGCAATCGAAGCAATTTTACATAAGTTATGATGCATAAGGGCTATGGAATAGATCCAGCTTCTGTGTCCTAACCTTTCGACTCCATTTCGCCCATTTGCAACAGGATTCGTCCCCAGGCAGGTCCCTACAACATACTAACATTTCATTCAAATCGAAACATTTTTACGTAAGTTATGATGCATAATGGCGATGGAAGTGATTCCGCTCCTATGTCCTGACCTTTGACCCCATTTCACCAATTTTCAATAGGGTTTGTCCTCGGGTGGTCCCCTACCACATACTAAACTTAAATCGAAATCGAACTTTTTTTACGTTAGTCATGACGCATAAAAGCAGTGGAATGGACCCCGCTCCTATGTCCTGACCTTTGACCCCATTTAGTTCCCTTTCAATAGGGTTCCTTCACAGGTGTTCCCCTACGACATACTAAAATTTCATCGACATCGAACGCTTTTTACGCGAGTTATCGTGCGTACGAACATACGCACAAAACGCGTGACGTAATGAGGCAGATAGGAATCGCGACCATCTGCTCGCAAGAATGTGACGTCATAAAACTTTAGTAGGATCCACACACAACGCGGGACGTAATAAGACACATGGCGTGACCGCGCGCCAACGTCTAATGGCTCGACGCTATGACACTACACTAAAAACGTGGTAATTCGGGGTGGTTATTTAACACACTAAACAAATTTTCCTAAAGTCGAGATCAAGGTAAATCGATTTCTAGTACCAGAAAACGGTAGGTTAACGACTTTCATCAAAATCCTTAGAGCCGTTTTCAAAATAAAATTTACATATATACAAGAATTGCTCCTTTAAGGTGAACGTCAAGTAATTTTGCTTCCTCTACTTGGAATAAAAAATTCTGTACGCATTTCCTTCCCAATTAATGCGTTCTCAAGGATGAAAATTTGAACATCGATTAAAATATCTTCATTTTATAACTTGCAATACTTAATATTTTCTAAAACATAACCATAATTATGCAATCCAACATTTGTTTGTTTACTGACGTCATGAAAATACAGGTCGCACCATCTTTTTTCTGGACAATTAATGCGTTCACAAGGATGAAAATTTGAACATCGATTAAAATAGCTTCATTTTATAACTTGGAATACCTAATATTTTCTAAAACATAACCATAATCATGCAATCCAACATTTGTTTGTCTCCTAAAGTCATCAAAGTACAGGTCGCGCCATCCTTTTTCTGGTTTCAACACCACCAAAGGAAAAGTTACTGATTTTTAATATAATTTTGGTTATGTTTTAGAAAATATTAAGTATTCCAAGTTATAATATGAAGTTATTTTAATCGATGTTCAAGTTTTCATCCTTGGGAACACATTAATTGTGAAGGAAATGTGTACAAAAGTTTTTCCATTGGAAGTATCGGAAGCAAAATTACTTGACGTCCACCTTAATAATATGGGATATGGGCGATGGAATGGATCGCAATCCTATGTCCTGAACTTTGACCCCATTTCATCCATTTTCAATAGGGTTCGTCCCCAGGTGGTCCCCTACCACATACTGAAATTTCATCGAAATCGAACCATTTTTACGCACGTTATGACGCATAAGGGCAATGGAATGCATCCCGTTCTTATGTCCTGACCTTTGACCCCAATTCACCCATTTTGAATAGGGTTCGTCCTCAGGCGGTCCCCTAAAACATAGTAAAATTTCACTGAAATAGAATTATATTTACGCAAGTTATGACGCATAAGTGCAATAGAATGGATCCCGCTCCTATGTCGTGACCTTTGACCCCATTTCTCCCATTTTCAATATGATTCGTCCCAAGGTTGTCCCCTACCACATACTAAAATTTCATCGAAATCGAACCATTTTTACGCCAGATATCGAGCGGACAGACGGACAAAGCTGGAGCATATACGCTTCTTCAACCTACGTTTGGAAAGCGTAAAAAAACGCGACTTCGCTGGAAAAAATTGTGATTTGAGTCGATTTTTTATCGGTTTTTAAGATTCATCTGGACAGTTTTAATGAACAAGATTTAAAACTCGGCTTTAAAAGAAATCATGTGATTCGGAGTTCAAGAGAAAAATGTGCCCTATTATCCATCGGGGGGGGTGCAAAAATAGGTCCGATTGAAATCGTTATAGCGTTAAAAATACGTGCCGCACACTAATCGTGTTAGCATATTCGTAAACAGCATGGAGACCAACTTGCGTACGCCGCCCCGGTGGCATATTGGTCTAAGCGATGGCTTCTGATTATTCGTATGAGATGGGTACTGGTTCGAATCCCGTGAGGCATGTATGTTTGTTGTGTTTGTTTTACGGCGCTGGCTCTCTCTCTCTCTCTCTCTCTTCCCTAGAACCAGTGGCTTTAAATAAACGACGGGTGACTGCTTATAACCCATTGAGTTGCTCACGGTGGTCGTTAAACTTCCAATCAAACAAACAAACAAAAAATTCGTGTAATGCGCAATGCATCGTGATGCAATATTTCTGGATGTGCTACCGCGTTTGACTCAATCTATCTCAGCAACCGTGAGGGCAACACGATTGTGCGTGGCATCGTTTTAAAGCTCTCGACGAGATCTGTTCAAATATACCAAGAATATTTTGCAGTGGTTTGAACTGAACATTTAAAAATTTGTTTTCTTGTGAACGCTTTTGACAGTATCGCGGTTTATATGGACAACCGTGAGTGCAAAACGACTGTGCGTGATATCGTTTTAAAACTCTCGACGAGATCTATTGAAATATATAAAGAACATGTCGCAGTGGTTTAAGCTAAAAAAATTAAAAACATTTTTCGTGTGACGGGTTAACGTTTTTGCAATGCCGCGGAATTCGCAGAATGAACGCAACCAAAAGTGGAGAAATTCAAAACGAAAGACAAAAGCAACTGATGAAGAATGTAAGAAGCCCAAGAAGACAGAGCACCACGTTAGGTAATTCGTGTATCGACAAAAGCAACTGATGAGAATCTAAGAAGCCCAAGAAGACAGAGCACCACGTTAGGTAATTCGTGTATCGACAAAAGCAACTGATGAGAATCTAAGAAGCCCAAGAAGACAGAGCATTAGGTTAGGTAATTCGTGTATCGACAAAAGCAACTGATGAGAATCTAAGAAGCCCAAGAAGACAGAGCACCACGTTATGTAATTCGTGTATCGACAAAAGCAACTGATGAGAATCTAAGAAGCCCAAGAAGACAGAGCACCACGTTAGGTAATTCGTGTATCGACAAAAGCAACTGATGAGAATCTAAGAAGCCCAAGAAGACAGAGCACCACGTTAGGTAATTCGTGTATCGACAAAAGCAACTGATGAGAATCTAAGAAGCCCAAGAAGACAGAGCACCACGTTAGGTAATTCGTGTATCGACAAAAGCAACTGATGAGAATGTAAGAAGCCCAAGAAGACAGAGCGCCACGTTAGGTAATTCGTGTATCGACAAAAGCAACTGATGAGAATCTAAGAAGCCCAAGAAGACAGAGCACCACGTTAGGTAATTCGTGTATCGACAAAAGCAACTGATGAGAATCTAAGAAGCCCAAGAACACAGAGCACCACGTTAGGTAATTCGTGTATCGACAAAAGCAACTGATGAGAATCTAAGAAGCCCAAGAAGACAGAGCACCACGTTAGGTAATTCGTGTATCGACAAAAGCAACTGATGAGGAATGTAAGAAGCCCAAGAAGACAGAGCGCCACGTTAGGTAATTCGTGTATCGACAAAAGCAACTGATGAGAATGTAAGAAGCCCAAGAAGACAGAGCACCACGTTAGGTAATTCGTGTATCGACAAAAGCAACTGATGAGAATCTAAGAAGCCCAAGAAGACAGAGCACCACGTTAGGTAATTCGTGTATCGACAAAAGCAACTGATGAGAATGTAAGAAGCCCAAGAAGACAGAGCGCCACGTTAGGTAATTCGTGTATCGACAAAAGCAACTGATGAGGAATGTAAGAAACACAAGAAGACAGAGCACCACGTTAGGTAATTCGTGTATCGACAAAAGCAACTGATGAGAATCTAAGAAGCCCAAGAAGACAGAGCACCACGTTAGGTAATTCGTGTATCGACAAAAGCAACTGATGAGAATGTAAGAAGCCCAAGAAGACAGAGCACCACGTTAGGTAATTCGTGTATCGACAAAAGCAACTGATGAGAATGTAAGAAGCCCAAGAAGACAGAGCACCACGTTAGGTAATTCGTGTATCGACAAAAGCAACTGATGAGAATGTAAGAAGCCCAAGAAGACAGAGCACCACGTTAGGTAATTCGTGTATCGACAAAAGCAACTGATGAGAATGTAAGAAGCCCAAGAAGACAGAGCACCACGTTAGGTAATTCGTGTATCGACAAAAGCAACTGATGAGAATGTAAGAAGCCCAAGAAGACAGAGCACCACGTTAGGTAATTCGTGTATCGATCTGCTTTGTTTTCGCCATGTGTCCAGCATTATTTGTAAAAATTATGTAAGCTACTTTTTATATCATAGAGCTGTATTGACTATAACAATTTAAATAAACGCTTTGAAACCATACTCGACTACCTCCTTTAAACTCTCCGATCTGCAGATCGTAGTCCTACGTTCCAAACTGACGGCTAAATCAAAACTGAGCCTACCTGAAACTTTTTGCATTTCAAGGGTGAATTTCAAATTTTCATCCAGGGAGTTGAACCAGTTTTGGATGTCGTACAGAAATGGGATGTTAATAATGTGTAATCTTAATAATGTTTAATCTTAACAAAGTTTAATGTTTTAATTGATATTTGATAATAATGTTAATTTTAGAATTATTAAGATCTTTTAAATACTTATAACTTTTAATTTTAATAATGTTTTAAAAGCCGTAAATATGTGGGATCCTTTTGTTTTAGAGTGCAAGCATTTCTTTGTTTCATATGGCGTCATTGTGTCTCCTTAACCTTTTTATATGCTTCTTACTTTCAGTTGGCAGAATGCAATAAATATTTACAGAAATAATAACAAAATTATTATAAGACTACCTATGTAAAAAAAAATTTATGTGCTTTATCAGTACTGAGAAATCGTATGTTTTCAAATTGTGAACGTTGTCAGCTTTAGAGGTTATATTTACCTTTAAGGAGTGACATATTAAAATATTGATGAAAAAGTTAACTTTAATTGATAAATGGTTAGAAAAAAAGCTGTAATCAAACCACAAATGCATTTAACTGAGCCAATCAGTTATCAAAACTTATTGGAACATAAAAACGTACATAATTCCGAAAAACACTGGTTTTTATATATTTTTGGAAAAAATGTCGGGGCTTTGATTTTACATTTTGGTACGTCTTCTGTGAAAAAAAATTGCTTTTCTATTGTATCATTATCTCCATTAATTCGTTTATGAACATCGTATCTCTGCAACTATTGGCCCGATTTGAAAAATTATTTTTGAGTTAAGAAGCCCGAAATGTGAGAACTAGGATCCTTTCTTTCCCGATGCATAACTTCGCAGCTAGTGGGTGCAGATGCTATGGAATTCAAAATACATTTTATTGGTTAACGTTTCTTTATCGAGTAATGCACAGTTTTCCCGCTTGGAGGCGTAAAAGTATTCGGTTATAAAGAAAGTTTCCTGAAAAAATCGCATGTGGCGTGTGCAAAGCAAGATACTGCGGGCCTGCGATGACGCAAACATACCAAAGTGCTGTGCGCGAAAGAATAGATTCTAAGGACAGAACGTATGCTGCTCTGGTGAAGATTAGTTGCACGTGGCGACAATACGATAACGATATCGAAGGAAGGTGTGCGTGCAATATTGCTCAATGAATATTTGAATTCCGTGAATATTACGGAAGCACTTGCGAAATTGCGAAACGCGTTTGGTGACGATATCGTCGGCCCAAACGCGTTTCAGAGTCGAATTTTTTGTACCAGTCTTGCTATGACTGGTACAAGAAATTCGACACTGGTGTACGAGATCTGTCTGATGCTCTCAGAAGTGGCAGACCATGTAAGGTTGAAGATGATACACTACAACACGAGCTATAGATCAAGCCTGATGCAACACTACGGAAACTTGCAGAGGAACTGAAGACCACCCATACGACCATCAACACCCGTTTTCGGAAGTAGGGATATTCGTGTAAACTGTGTAAATGGGTACCCCATGCTTTGTCTGAGCAGAATCGGATGCAACGCTACTCCATTGCTGTTGCTCTGCGTGAAAGAGAAAGTTGGGATATTCGTGTAAACTGTGCAAATGGGTACCCCATGCTTTGTCTGACCAGAATCGGATGCAACGCTACTCCATTGCTGATGCTCTGCGTGAAAGAGAAAGTTGGGATATTCGAGTGAACTGTGTAAATGGGTACCCCATGCTTTGTCTGACTAGAATCGCATGCAACGCTACTCCATAGCTGTTGCTCTGCGTGAAAGAGAAAGTTGGGATATTCGTGTAAACTGTGCAAATGGGTACCCCATGCTTTGTCTGACCAGAATCGGATGCAACGCTACTCCATTACTGTTGCTCTGCGTGAAAGAGAAAGTTGGGATATTCGAGTAAACTGTGCAAATGAGTACCCCATGCTTTGTCTGACCAGAATCGGATGCAACGCTACTCCATTGCTGTTGCTCTGCGTGAAAGAGAAAGTTGGGATATTCGTGTAAACCGTGCAAAGGGGTACCCTATGCTTTATCTGACCAGAATCGGATGCAACGCTACTCCATTGCTGTTGCTCCGCGTGAAAGAGGAAGTTGGGATATTCGTGTAAACCGTGCAAATGGGTACCCCATGCTTTGTCTGACCAGAATCGGATGCAACGCTACTCCATTGCTGTTGCTCTGCGTGAAAGAGAAAGTTGGGATATCCGTGTAAACTGTGCAAATGGGTACCCCATGCTTTGTCTCAGCAGAATCGGATGCGACGCTACTCCATTGCTGTTGCTCTGCGTGAAAGAAAAATAATGGAAGAGTGTTTGTTATCGCTTGGCTACGGGTGACAAAAAATTAGTCGCATACGTGAATGTTACGCAACAAAGAGCGTAGAGCAAACATGACAACCCCCACAGAAGGTCGCTAAGCCACCCCTTCATGGACGAAAGGTGATGCTGAGTTGCTGATGAGATTGTTGCCGTGTGATTCACTATGAACTCCTACGGCGGAACAATACCACCACGTTCAACAGTTGGACCGTCTCCATACTGCACTGCAAGAAAAGCGCCCAGCGTTGATTAATCGTCATGAAGTTGTTTTTCCCCAGGTAGCGCTCGTCCATATGTCGCTTTACGGACCCAGCAACAATTACACGAGCTGGAATATGAAAAATTGTCGCACATCCCTTATTTTACGGACTTTGCTCATTCTGACTTTCATCCCTTCCGGTCTTTGTCGAATTTTATGCCTGAGAAAAACTTTGCTAATGACGATGATACGAAACATTAAATGCATGACTTCTTCAACACCCGCTCGCCAGACTTCTATCGCAATGGGATATTTCAACTCATAGATCGGTGTAACAATGTCATCAGTTCCAATGGCGACTACCTGAACGATTAGGTTAAGTGTTTTGTACAATTTTTTAAGCTTGAAATGCATGCTTCTCTATTTTCCAGATACTTTCTTTTACAACTTAATACACTGCTGTCCACCCAAAATGCAACACCAAGAAGGAAGCATCCGATTGGCCTGAAATTCGCAGCATGCTTCGCTCGCGAGAGGACATGCAAACGATTAGCATTGCAGGGCATATGCAAAACATATGCGCCCAGCACGCCACCGAGAAGCACTATAAGAAGGGTGCACAGAAGGCGGGGTGTAAGTAGTGGAAGTGCGTTGCGCTGCCGGACCTGTGCGTGGGAAGATTCCTGATGCCTCGTCGCAGAATACGGCAGTCATTGCAGCATGTTTCGGAGTTCGACAGAGGACGAATAGTGGCTTATCACGATAGCGGTTTATCGTACCGAGACATCGGCGCCCGTGTGGGACGACATCCAGCCACAGTAAGGCAAGTATGGATTCGGTGGGCGCAGGAGGGACGGACGGACCGACGTGAGCGATTGCCGCAGCCGCGGCACACCACCAACCGAGAGGACCGGCATGTTGTGCGGCGGGCATTGATGGCTCGCACCTCCACATCACGAACGTTAGCGTAGAAATTAGGGTGTGTTGCGCAACAACCTGTGTCAGCACGTACTGTTCGACGTCGTCTGCAGGAGCGGGGACTTGTCACACGGCACCCATTGCTCCGATTACCATTGACGTTACACCACCGACGAGTGCGGCGTTAATGGGCCGTTGAACGCCGCACATGGACTACGGAATGGAACGACATTGTCTTCTCCGACGAATCCCGCTTCTGCCTGCAACACCACAATGGTCGGATCCGCGTGTGGCGGCACCGTGGCGAGAGACTGTATGACTCCTGCATTATGCATCGGCATACCGGTCCGTCGTCTGGCGTTATGGTTTGGGCGCAATTGGATATGACACCCGCACCCCTCTGGCACGCATCTGTGACACTCAACAGCCGCCGCACCATCTCCGACTTTTTGGAGCCTGTAGTCCTCCCTTACCTGCAGGACCTACCAGCAGCCAGTTTCAACAGCACAATGCGGGCCCGCACGTGGCACGCATCGTGCAACAATTCTTCACGGCTCACCAGGTATCACCGCTGCCATGGCCCGCCTGTTCTTCCGATATGTCGCCCATCGAATACGTCTGGTCGCTGATCGGCAACCGAGTGGCCCGTCAAGCACCACCCGCGGCTACGCTCGATGAACTGTGGCAACGTGTGGAAGCAGCCTGGACCGACACAATCCAAGTCCACATCCAAAGCCTCTTTCGTTCGATGCCGCGACGTGTAGCGGCCGTTATTGCCAGCCATGGGAGCCGCACGAACTATTGATATCTGCGTGTTCCACAAGTCGCACGGGCCTGTAAGCTAAATTGTTTCATCTTTGTATCTGTTGTTATGTGTCCAGTAAATCTGGCAGTGCTATCTCGTGACCTTCCTGGTGTTGCATTTTGGGTGGCCAGCAGTGTAGATACCCACAGAAAATATTTTTCAAAGAACGAGCATTGGCTTAATTGATCTACTTCAAACAGGTGACAATGTGGTCCAGAAACGGTTCATAGCAATGGACAGCTTTGCAAGCAAAGAAAATGTTGACACACTGCGTTTGATTTTGCGTCCACATTTCGTACGGAAGGCACTTAAACAATAGTCTTTATTTGCTAAAGATTATGATCCACGATCGAAGGAGTCTATCAGAGCGTATGATCAATTTGGAATTCCCTTCATGCCAACCCTTTCTTAGCATGTCTTCGTCTATACACCTATACACTTGTGTACATGCTGAAGCACCAGACCATTTTAACCACTCCTGTCTCCACGAGAGAAGCGTCCCACAACACGTCACTGCAACGTCACCGGCAGATGTATAATATATATGTAGCAGACAATGGCATAAATTGTACAACGTCACCGGCAGATGTATAATATATATGTAGAAGACAATGGCATAAATTGTCAGTTCTTCAATTCTAAGCCCGTGTAATGGGAATTGAGAAGCACTTGTGGGCATTTAAACGCCAAATTCTCGGCGCGAGGACTGCTGGCCCAGCATTTCAACCAGCTCAGGCAGTGTTTGCTCTTGGAAAGCCGCCGTACTGAAGGCGTGGGGGAAATGATCCAAAGAGGGACACACATCCACTCATCGTGCTGGGAAGAAGAGACCACAAATAGTTGACAGTTGAGATGAATGGCTGTTGCCACTTGCTGCTGGGGACAACAGACAACTCGCAATCCATCAATTAACGGCGGATTATAAATAGGGAAAAGAGAAAGTTTTCCGCGCACACGCTGCAGCAGACACTTTTACAGATAAGTCTTGGGTATTGGTGGCCCATTTGTATGCCCATGACGACAGCTCCACCCGGAGTGCGCATGGGAGCACCTGGGCTGCACATTGAGCAACTAGAAAAGAGTCTGCTGGTCCGATGAGTCCGGGATCCTAATTAAATATGCGGATGGACGGGTTCATATTCTAGGCCGCACGAGTCTACAACTGCAAGCGCCGAATGATTTTCGAAGTGAGGAGGAAAACAGGCCAGATGAGGCGGCATAATGGTACAGCGGTTGTTCCCATGCATATCACAAGGTTCCTTCCTCCCGTTGAACAACCCTGACCACCAGATGCTAGCTAGGCATTTTTTTGACGCCATGGTGATCGCGTTTCCTGATAGCACTGGGCTATTTCAGAACAACGCTTTACATCACAGTTTCCGCACTCTAAAAGAATTATTCAAGGATCAAGTCCAAATATTTGGTGTGGTTTCCTGGCAGCCAAGTTCCCTGACTTGAATCCCATTGAACATTTGTGGTGTGGTGTGAAACTCAGACATTAAATCGCTGTATAGCAGAGTTCCTGGGCGTCAATTAATCCAGTTGATACAGAACACTTTAGGCCATCTTCCTCTGTTAGGAGAAGTGGTTACCACGCCAAATGGAAAAGATAATCCCGGCAAAAGGAGCAATTACCCCTTGCATCCGGATATGTGAATATGCTTACTGAATTACAACCACCTACTTAATACTTCGTGAGTCCCCCTTTCGCCCAGAGGACGAGCTCCACTCGTGGTGCCATCAACTCTACACTGTCTGCACAGTTGTGTGGGGATCTGTGAAAAAGGTGTTTGTGATGAGGTGTACAGATCTGGTATCGAGCGGAGTGGTGAGTCCAGCGGCCTGACCTGGAGTCTCACAGCATCACACAGATGTTCAATTGGATTGAGGTCAGGCTAGTTTGAGAGGAACATTCCGAGATGCCTCACGTGAGAAATGTGTTCGTCAGGCCATTCGTGCACGAGGAGGACCCAATTACATGGGACATCAATGTCCTGGAAGAGGCCGTGCCCCTCCGGATGAAGGTTCAACTTTGGGTGGTGTACAGAATCCGCAAACAGTCCCTGATAGTAGCCAAAGTCCAAACGTCTGTCCACAAGAACCAAGGATCCCAATTAATTCCAGCTAAACATACCCTATAACATACAACGGCTTGGACAGTCGATGCCATCCATGAGGTGTCGATAGCCTCTTGTTGCTGACCCTAAATACGCACTCGACCATCGACAGAATGAAGTGCATATCATGATTCATCGGACCAGCACACCTACATCCAATTTTCTATCGTCCAATTCGCATTTAGCAACAGGAGTATCATTTACTTCGATGGAATGTTGTTACGAGAGGGTGGTGTATAGGGCATCTGCTCTTGTATCCCATCTGTGACAGTGTATGACGTACGGTCGTGCGAGATATTGTTTCAGGTTGACCCATATTGTATTGGACCGTCAAAGCAAAAATGTGCTACATCGATTACCCTGTACACGACAACGCACTCTCCGTTCACCTGTGGAATTCTCATTTTGTTCGTTACCCTTTACAGTTATGTCAGCAGTTAGTTTTCCGCCATTTTGGAGCCACTTCTTGTACTCTTTAACCCCGGAGGCCCTCCAACAACCCACAAGTATCAGCGTTTCAAAAATAGATTCACCAACCCTTCGCGCGCCCACAAATCAGCTTGAACTCCGATAAATCCTTGGTTTTATTTTTCACGTCCGTAACTTCGCTCTCAACTGCGCCACCAACCTCTTATATACACCCATTTAGTATGCAGACCACGCCCTGCGTTTCGTTACGCCACTATCGGGTGTAACTTACTTTGCATAGAGAAGGTCGTGATTCAGTGAGAACTATGTGTATAATCATTGGATCTCTGGATTTAAGTTCTTTGAATAAAATTTTTTTCAAGCGTGCTTGTGCTTTCGGAGCTGGTTCTTTCTCTTTAGTGGAGCCAGTAGCCTTACTTTAGTGAGAGAGACTCCTTGTAATGCTGACGGGGTCATTAATCTCACCCAAAAAGAGAAAGGAGAGAAACCGTAATCAACAGGAACATGCCTGTTCGGTGTAAACGACCTGACTACTGCTCCTAATGACGAAGAATTTTTTTTTAGGTCTTTATGTAACATTAGTCAAACGGACGCAGAAGGAGATGATGAGGTAAAACTTGCGAGACGCCTCCAATGCTTGCTTTTTTTTTTTTTTTTTTTTTTTTTTTTTTTTTTTTTTTTTTTTTTTTTTTTTTCTGCACTCACGTGCTTTAGGAGCCGTTACATGATGTGTTCGCTGACTGCACAGAAAGAAAAAAAATCGCTTGTGTAACGGAGATAAACTGAGCATTTTGAGTGTCAGTTGTTTGTGTAAATAATATCCTAGCAACAATGCCGTCTGAAAACGGAAGGTCGCGAAAGAAGAGGAAGCGGAATAAAAAAGGAGGAGGTAGCTTTTCGATTTTGCTTTTACCACGAGTCACCTACGTCTCCCCACTGACGAGTTGGAAATAGATATTAAAGACCTCACACCATGTGTGAGGCCTTTTCACTTTCATTCATTCGTTTTTCGGGCAGTCTTTTGTGTCTTTTATTCCTGTGATATCTCTCAAATAACAATAACCCTGATGCATGGCCGCATCCAGGGGAGGGGGTTTTAATGTCCAACCCTCCCCTCCCCGGATTTTTTTGGGAAATTTTTTTTTTGCTTGTCTATCGTAAGTTATTAGATCAACAGGAGTAGCCATTATCTTTTTTCCATTTTTTTTTTTTTTACAAATTGTTTGTTATTTTCTTTGATAAACTTTACTTCAGAAGGACATTTTTTTCTCACTTTACCCACTGGTCAGCAGTAACAAATTTATAGAAGTACAGGAAACTCTGTGTCTGGCACTTTATTAATCTCAATTGTTCTATTACCAGTTATTTTTGAGATCACTTATTTATATATTCGTGTTAAGAGAGACGAAAAAAATGGCAGTTGGAATCGTAGTTTATCGTTTCTTTATAACATCAAGATGCCAGACTGGGATGGGTTGCGTTTGGAAATGTGTGAGCGCAATGAGTGATTGCATCCCGAAGGCATATTGACACTTGTTCGATCTGTGAAATGTCCGTCGTTTCGTCCGCCGTCACGGTGAAACATTTTGCAGGATTTACTTTTTACTATTGTATCCTGAATAATGCTTCCGCAAATGTTGATAAGTTGGTGTAAAGGACTGGTATATTGTGCGTTTGCTGCGCCTTAATCCTGAATAATGTTTCCGCAAATGTTGATGAATTGGTTTTGAATTAAAGGACTGGTATATTGTGCGTTTGCTGCGTCTAATTTGAGATGCTTTGCAAGCACAGAATCCCCAGAAGAAACTCGAAACTTCAGAAGTGCACGAAAATTACCTCCGTTGCTATGATAGCAACTATTAGATGTCAAAAGTCTGTTAGTATGGTGGCTTTGTCTATTGTTATGGGCATTTTTAAACTCCACTTCCTGACTGAGATTTCAATTTTTTTAATAATTTTCATTTTTCAGACTGTACTTTCTTTCATCCTATCTCTTGTGTAATTTTGTTGTTTTCATGTGATCTCTGTCTCATATTGCTCAGTTTGTTTTTGTGTTAATACTGAGTAACTTCATGTGTCGTTACTCGCTAACTAATACTACTACGTCCAAAAAGTTCCGGATCTTTTTGAATATTTGCCAAATGTCAGTGAATTACGTCATTACCCGCTGAGCAAACGAAGAGCATCATGTGACCGACCAGCCAGACCCGGTTTGATCCAGATCCAACACGTACAGCGTTTGTGCGTTGTTTGTGATTACAGACATTCGAGGCTCTCCGTCGCGAGGACAACGATGTCGAATTTTGAACAGCGTTCAAATGCAAAATTTTGTGTTCTGCTCGGAAAATCTTTCGCTGAGACTTTTCAACTGATTAAGTCAGCGTATGGTAAAAGTGCAATGAGTCGAACTAGAGTTTATGAGTGGCATCGACGATTCGAAAACGGGCGACAGAGTATCGAGGATGATGAGAGGTCAGGACGACCTTAGACCTTTCCTTTGGAGGCTGACCGCTCCAAAAAAAAGGCTTTGTTAAGAGTTTTCTTCGATTGCAAGGGGGTCTTACACAAGGAATTCCTTCAACATGGTCGTACAGTCACTAAAGAAGAGTACGTAAACTTCCTGAAACGTCTCCGAGAATCAGTGGGACGCAAGCGATCCGATCTTTGGAAGACCAACTTGTGGGTGCTCCATCACGATAATGCGCCGGCTCACAGATCCCTCCTGGTGTCCGATTACCTGTCCAAACGTCACATTCCCGTTCTTCAACAACCAGCTTATTCTCCTTGATCTCGCCCCCGTGTTGCTTTTTCCTTTTTCCCCGGATGAAGAATTTGCTTAAGGGGCGACGCTTCTCAAGTTCCGAAGAAGTGCAACGAGCGGCGACGGAGGCACTGGAGGATGTGGCAAAAGAAGGCTTGCAATCTGCATTTAAAGCTTTGTATGAGCGCTGGCAAAAATGCATAGTTGCACCGGGTAACTACTTCGAAAGAAACTCCGCATAAACAGGTATTATCTGTACTCATTCTTTTTTAATATAAAAAATTCCGGAACTTTTTGAACGTAGTAAAACTAAAAACTAAAGAGATTATTTTTTGTTAAGTGATTAGATAGATAGATAGATAGATAGATAGATAGATAGATAGATAGATAGATAGATAGATCCCCATTCTCCCTCCGAAATGAAAGTCTAGTTACTGCCCTGCCCTGATGAGATAAGTATGGCTAGCTCATGTAACCACCGGTTACTTTCGTTGCGTAGCACGACAATATTCATGCTCCTCAAAATACGACGATGATGTAATCTCGTATAAATAGGTCATTTTTGTGCATAAAATAGAAATATCTGAATCTTTGTACAGCTCCTACGGGTTGCAAAATATTTTGGGGGTGGGGTAGGGATGGAAGAATGTAATACGCTAGGTTTGATTTGTCATTTTCAAAGATGTGATGCACTACAGAGGTGAAACACGTGTCAAGACGACAAATCTGCAGCGATACATTCTGTCGATGTAGTTTTGTCAGTGAGAACAACTAGCTCCGGAGCGAGGAGGCGTAGTTTCGATCTCCACCACCGACAAATTTGTGAATTTCACAAAATAGAACGAAAGAAACTTTTGTGAGAGAAATGCTCACAGAAATTTTCTTTGGAGGTGAGATGAAAGCTTCTTTGCATGACTAATATCCTTTCCAAAGAATGCGTGCCATGTTGTAGCAAAAGTGAAACGCGAACAATTTTAGTCTAAGAATTTATGCTATATTCAAGTATTAATGATTTTTCCTAATTCGAGTGGTATACAGCGTCGAGGTTCAATTCCCAAGTAAAACTGGAGGATGTACTCGTTCTTGTGCATCAGGCTCTCATCCTTCTATGGAACCAATAGATCTAAATAAGGTATGGGTGTCTCTCGCTAATCTTAGGAGCTCGTCGGTGTCGTCCCTCTCCCTCATCTCCTGCCGGAAAAAAATGAGCGCGATGTTTATACCTGTGTACCTGATGAATATCTTTTTGTCTTCTCGTGCAATATTTAAAACATCGGTGCCTGAAAAATAGTTATTTTATTAGCTAAGAGTTTACTCATAATTAAAAAATACATGCATGACGAATAATTTTGCGTGGGTGAGAAAGAGAGAGAGAGATAATTCACGAATATTCAGATTTACGTAAGTAACGTATTACACATCTAAATGCTCAAACCAATAATCAAACCTGAGTGAATTACGAATATTTCTGTCTTAAAGTAAAACCCAAATGACTCTCTTTGTGTGTGTGTGTATGCGTGTGGTCGTAGAAACACTTTTAAATCTTTGAGATTCCATAATGTGATAGCTGACGAAACACCAAAATTGAATTCACGTATTTACAGATTTCGTGCAGTTCTTCATTTTTGTCCCCTGCAAATTTCTCCTTGAAATTACGAAATCGATATTTATATTTCGAATGCGTATTTTAAAGTGGCAGTGCAGGAGGAATCATAAAATAATAAAGTAACGTGATATTAACAATATCATCATCAACATCATCATTGTCAACCATTATCAATCCACTGCTGGATGAAGGTCTCCCTAAGTTTCTTCCACAATTGTCTGTCTTGAGCCTGTCTCCTCCATGTCACTCCAGCATAATTTCGAATTTCATCCATCCATCTCCCATGGGGTCTACTTCTGGGTCTTTTCCTGTCCCTCGGAATCCAGTCTAATGCCTTCCGGACTGTGATTTAGGACACCATATATAAATAGATATATTGTAATTGTTTAAAACAATAATAACACAATTAACAATATACACTATCTACCAACAAGTCCAATTGGACACCTGTGATAGCAAAGGAAAATGAAGTTTATTCACCTTCAATAGTTGGTGGAGCCTCCACGAGCGGCGATTACAGCTGCGAACCTCCGGGGCATACTGTCAACCAGGCGTTGTACGACGGCTAGCGGTATTTTCTTCCACTCGGCTTAAAGAAGACAGGTCAGTTCCTTCGCCGATTTCGGACGGTGGGGGCACCCCTTAAGTCGACGCTCCAACTCGTCCCAGAGGTGCTCGATAGGGTTAAGGTCCGGGCTCTGCGCAGGCCAGTCCATTTAATTGACCCAATTGTCACCATACCAAGCCATGGTGGACCTCGCAACATGACAAGTGGCATTGTCATCCTGAAAGTAACATGGGTACACCCCGTAAAACTGCCACAACGTAGGAAGAGCTTGGTCATCCAAAATGATGCAGTAGGCCTCAGCGTTGAGTCTACCAGGAATTGCAGCCAAGGGTCCCGTGCCATACCAGGAGAAACACCCCTATAGCATAATTCCGCCGCCGCCGAACTTCACAGTTGGCACAATACATTCCGGCAGGAGGCGTTCTCCAGGCAGACGCCAAACCCAGACTCTGCCATCCGAACGGTAGAGGGTGAACTTTGATTCGTCGCTCCAGAGAACCCGTTTCCACTGTTCAACGGTCCACTGTCGATGTTCTTTGCACCACGTTAGCCGAGCAGTGCTATTGGACTTGGTGATCAAAGGCTTGTGGGCGGCAGCACGTCCATGATAACCGAGCAGATGGGCTTTCTTACGGATGGTATTCGTCGAAAGAACACTCACGGATGCCTGTTGAAACTCCTCGCGGATGTGGCCCATCGATTTGGTGCGGTTTTACCGAATTTCTCTGGCCAGCACCCGTCGGTCTCTAACTCCCAGTTTCGTGGGTCTGCCGGGTCGGGGTACATTCCGACAGTCACCTCTCATCTTCCACTTGCCAATCACGTAGGCCATTGTCGATTTTGGGTACTTCAACTCGCTGGATGTGTCCCGTATGGATCGGCCATTTCTGTGATACCCGACGATTACACCTTTCTCAAAATCAGAGAGCTCCTAACTGCGTGGCATCTTGCATGCGACTGGTTGCGTTGTTGTTTCCCACACGATATTTAACAGCGGCGGCCGTGACGTGTATCAGGACTGCAGATATCTTCGATTGCAGCAGTGTCCAATTGCTTGTTGGTAGATAGTGTATCTATTTATATCATCATCATCATCATCATTGTCAACCATTATCAGTCCACTGCTGGACGAAGGTCTCCCCAAGTTTCCTCCACAACGGTCTGTCTTGTGCCAGTCTCCTCCATGTCACTCCCGCATACTTTCGAATTTCATTAACCCATCTTCCATGTGGTCTTCTTCTGGGTCTTTTCCTGTCACTTGGAATCCAATCTAAAATTTCGGCTGTCCATCGATGGTCTGTTCTTCTGGCAGTATGTCCAGCCCATTGCCATTTCAGGGATTTAACTCTGATCATGATGTCTTCCACTCTTGTCATTTTTCGGATCCACGTGTTCCTCTTCTTATCTCTCCTGGTTACACCAAGCATGCACCTCTCCATGCTTTTTTGAGTTGTCTGCAGCCTTTGTATGTCTCTTTTAGCTACGGTCCACGTCTCTGCACCATACGTAAGCACTGGAAGGATGCATTGATTAAACACTTTTCTTTTAAGACATAATGGCATATTGCTCTTGAAAATTATGCTGTTTCTTCCAAAAGCTCTCCAGGCAAGTTTTGTACGCCGATTAATTTCTTCACCAATGTGACCCTCACTTGATATCTGCTGTCCAAGATAAACGTACGTGTCTGTTATCTCCAGCTTTTCTCCATCAATCGATAAATCTTCATTTCTTGTAAAAGCATTGTACATCACTTTTGTCTTCTGAAAGTTCATTTTTAATCCCACTTCTTTACTCTTGTCAGCAAGTTCCTGGATCATACTCTGTAGCTCTGATGGGGTAGTTGCAAAAATGATTACATCATCAGCAAAACGAAGGTGAGTTAGATAATCTCCATTAATCTTTATACCTTTGTTTTCCCAGTTCAGTGATTGAAAGACATTTTCCAATGTGGCATTAAAGAGCTTCGGAGATATGGTGTCACCTTGTCTCACTTATTTTCCAATTTTTATGTGTGTTGTATTTTCAAACAGCCGAATCTTTGCACTTGCATTTTCATAGATGTTATTAATAATATTAATGTATGCATCTTCAATGCCGCAGGATTTCAGAGCCATTGTAACTGCTGCTGGTTTCACCGAATCAAAGGCTTATTCATAATCGATAAAAGCCATGCACAGTGGAAGTTCATATTCCCTCGCTCTTTCAATTAGTTCTCTCAGTACGTGGATATGATCTATTGTGCTGTAGCCACTCCTGAATCCAGCTTGTTCTCTCGGTTGAGCCATGTCCAGTGTCACCTTCAAGCGGTGTGAAAGAACTTTAGTGAAGATTTTATAAACCACTGATAGGAGGCTGATAGGTCTGTAGTTCCTGAGATCCTCAATGTCACCTTTTTTATGTAGCAAGATCATTGTAGCGTTGTTCCAATCCTCAGGAATTTTCCCTTCATTAAGGCATCGAGTGAAAATTTGTGCGAGTACTGTTTCGATTTCTCCACTTGCTTCTTATATGATGCCTGCAGTAATTCCATCTTCTCCTGGAGCTTTTCCCCGCTTCATGTTCTTGATTGCATGTGCAACTTCTGCTGGAAGGACTGGAAGAACTCTGGTTCTGGTACCTTTCATGATGTCTGGATTACATGTATCATCCCTTTCATATAATTTGGAGTAGAAATATTTCACTCTTGTCAAAATTTCGCCTCTATTTCTTGTTACAGAACCATCTTCTTTTCTCAGTGCCATAATCTGTTTTTCCCCTTACTGAGATGTCTCTTTGCTATCTTTAGGCTTTGGTTGTTTTCAATTGCTTTCCTTACTAGTTCACAGTTGAATTTCCTTACGTCTTCAGTGACTCTTTTTCGTACTGTCTTGCATAGCTCTATATATTCCACTTTGGAAGTTACATCTTCTTTAGTTGTCCTCATCACTCTTCTTTTTTGCATCAACATTTTGGTTTTTCCTGATAATTTGTTCACATGCAATTTGTTCTTAGACCCAGCTAATTTTGTTGCTGTTTCCATAAGAGCTTTGGTTACTTTTCTGTTAACTTCAGAAATATCCACTTCTTCCGATGATAGGCCTTCTAAAGCAGAGAATCTGTTCTTCAGTTCCAATTTGAAGGTATTATGGTGTTTTTTAAGGTTGGTTATGTCAATACATTTTGTTTGTCTTATGAGCTTGCTACGTTCGAGTTTAGTGTTGAGGTGCATCTTACATCTCACCAATCTATGGTCACTGCCTGTGTTGAACTTGTTTAGCACACTGCAGTCTTCTATGACGAATTTTTTGTTACACATAATAAAATCAATTTCACTTGTCGTCCCATTTGGATGTCTCCATGTCCATTTCCTGTGTGGCTTTTTCTTGAAAAAGGAGTTCAAGATGAAAAGCCTTTCTGCCTCTGCAAACTCTACGAGAGTATTTCCACGCTGGTTTCTGTTGCCGTGACCGAATTTACCTACTGAAGTTTCATTCTGTTGCCGTTGACCTATTTTTGCATTGAAATCTCCCATAGTTATCTTCAAGTGCTGCTTACCTTTATTATTTAGATCACGAATTTCTTCATAAAATCCTTCAATTTCTTCTTCAGCATGACTTGTGGTGGGTGCATAAATTTGAATAATCTGAGCCTGGTATCTTCTAGAGAGTTGTATAACGAGTCGTGCAGCTCTGTCAGAGGAACTTTTAACTTCTACAACTTTATCCTTCAGTTTCTTGTTTATTACAAATCCAACACCACTAGTTCTGCCAGTATCTGTCCCACGATAGTAGAAGAGATGTCCACTTTTCAGTTCAATGAGATCTTCTCCTTTTCTCCTTACCTCACTTAGCCCGACGATGTCCCACTTGATCCTTTGTAGTTCCTCTTCCAATTCAAGAAGCCTTGAATCAGAAGATAGGGAGCGTCCGTTGTACGTAGCCAAGGTCAGCATCAGATGGCAGCCTAGTCCGGTCCTCCGGGGATTCTTAGCACCCTCTGCCTTCATGTCGCACTGGCTGCTGCCTTGGCCAGGTACATTCCAGCTGCCGGAGACTGAGGGCCAAGATTTAAGTTGTGGAGTCATTTGGGGGGGGGGGGGGTTGGCTATAACTCACCACGCTGGCCAAGCGGGTTGGTGAGTGTGGGATAGCATTTCCTCTAATCCCGATGGTATAGTTATACCGCTATTGGCGGTCGTCAGAGCCCCTTTAGTGGGAACAGGATGTACCACGAGAAGGCGGGGTTGACATTTGTCAAGGAGAGGCTGTGATGTTACGCATCACCTGACCTTACATCCCTCTATTTATATACGGTGTCCAAAATCACAGTCCGGAAGACATTCGCAGGAATAAAAAGAAAAACATCTAACATTTTTGTGAAGCAGGTATAGAGACGTTTAGTATATAAGAAGCATTACGTTCTATAACGACAGGCACATATGTACACATTTGGCAGGGTGAGATAAAATAATGTAACCTAAAAATGTCTTAATAAGGAATGTGATAGCCTCTTACGGACAGACAACTCTCACAACGACGATACATACCCATCACCAGGTTGTTCATGAACTTTAGAATACATACCCATCACCAGGTGTTCATGAACAAAGAATTCCATTCCTCGATGAGGTATCTGAAAGGGTACTGATGAGCTGCTACGTGTCGTCCCAGAGTCAGAAAGGATACCTGGCTGGCGTGTCCATACGCCGAATATCTTTGTTCTGCAGGATGTCATCGACAAGCTGAGTCTTGTGCGGGCGAGAGTTATCATTTAATAAAAGAAACTTCCCTACAGCGCTCAGCATTCATATTGCCTCCTGCGAACACGTGGAGTGGTGTGCGGCCGTTGAACAAAATGTCTGCCCACATGAGCAAACCACTGCATCCGAAGGAATCTCGTTCGCGGGAGTTTGCAGGATCATTACAGGGTTCCCTGTTGCCTTCCGCAGATGAAACGCCGACAAGAATCTGTTTGTAGACTGAATCTCGACAAGTCTGTAAAAGGAACGCAGGCTCACTCGTCTGGGCTCGAGGAACGATGTTGTCTGCACCAGTTCAAGGAAGCTCTCCTGTGAGATGCGGTTAGCAGGTCACAAACCATGGGTTTCCTGGCATAAAGGTTAATTGCATTAAGCCTCCGATATATCGTTTGCTTTGATGCCGTAGTCCCTGTAGCAGCGGAAAGCTCCGAAAGCAATTGCCTATCAGTGTAGGTACTATGACATCGTGCAATTAAAGCGTCATAACAGTCCTCGCGAGGTGTAGTACATCTCGGACGACCTTGGCCAGGCCTGTTTAAAAATATATTCTACTTTTTTGAGGTACGCAAGGATAGTTAAACTGAAATTACGAAGGAAAGAAAAGGTGTCCAACCATGTAGATTGTTGGCGTTCGTGAAGGCTCGTTTTCTTGTAAAATTTGCAATTTTAAAACTGCAATTTGACATCTCTTACGATATCATTGCTGTCACTATGCCGTTTCTTTCTAAAAAATTTGAAATGGTGGGGGGAGAGGTTAAAGTCTGGCTCAATATCAGCTCAAATAAAAATGATACCGAGTTCCTAATTCCCTATTTAACGAAGGAATTTTACAATCTGTACACTATTAAACATTTTCATGTGCTATTTCGGGCAACAAAATAACACACGAAAATTATGTGTTTTCGTTGTCCAAAAGCTAAGAGTTCAACTCTCGCCCGTTGAATTAAAGGTCGTACTCATGGTAGCATCGACAGTTACTGATCGCTGAGCGAAATTTTTCTATACGGCTGGCCCTAAAATAATATTATTTGAAACGTGTATTGAAAGGGTTATTTTCCTGAAACGGTAAAGATAGCTTTGATCTCAAGTCCCGTTGCTCGTATATTAACGAGCAGCAAGACATATTTCACTGAAATTTCAAACAGTGATGATAGATGTATAAGAATGAATGAAAGAAAACCGAAAACATTAACAATCTATTTAATCAAAATCATATAAATCGTAGATGCATACGTATAAAAAATGTATTGCTCTATCATTAATGACTAAAATATCAAGTCGTAATCTAACTGTATGCACTTGTGATAACCTGGATAAAGATACTTGCAGGAAGGTCCTAATTTCATGATGATTTCGATTAATTCGCTCCGAAAAGAAAATAATCAATAACTTGATGGGCAACAAGGAACAATTCTCTTCGACGTTGCGTCAGTATGATTAAAGGGAGTCACGCATCAAGAATTAATAACTCTTCACTCCGTCCTTAGCTGCCGCCAGATTATTAAAACTTTGTTTCAGATGATGCAACATCTCACTAAGCGTTTCTTTCGAAGAAGCGACAAGATCATGAGTGACCGGCAGAGCTCAGTAAATTTGCTTCGAAAGCTGTTGCTTAGTATTCGGAGAATTGAATAACGTGACGCGGAACTGATATCTACGTTCCTTACACAAGTAATCTTGTCACAACAAAATGCCATCTTTTCCAAGCACACAGAAAGCTTTCTGTGATCTTTAATATTTTTGTAAGTCTATAATTAATTTATAAACTTACAAATAACGTAACTCAATCTCTTTAAACTCAAATTTGACACCTTGGTGGTCTAAGCGCTAGATTTTGACCATTCGTCCGAGTGGGACCTGCCTCACCTCCCTGGTGAGCCATGGGTGGTATGTTTGTCTTAGAGCACCGGCCATCTCCCTTCTCTGAAACCAGTGACCCCAAATTAAGAACGAGCGTCCATAGCCTATGGTGATCGTTAAACCCCAAATTAAGAACGAGCGACTGTTCATAGCCTATGGTGGTCGTTAAACCCCAAAACGGAAAAGGAGACTTACTTTTTCAACATAGTGGCTGTAGTAATTTGGTTAGAACAGGTTGAATTACGTTAGATGTAAGTCTATAAGCGTATCTCTCATTAATCAAGGCTTCTACTCCAGGACCACGTTTGGAAACTCTGAGTGCTGCGCGATCATATAAAGTGCATTCATCACTACTTATATATGAGTGCTAAGCCTCGTTTATCTGCGACATCCGCTTGAACCTGGGGTGGTATTGAGTCCACTAGACCGCGGAAGACGTTCTGTATCGCCTGAACAGAATGATGTTCCAGAGTTCGGGGACGGGGCAAGGAACTGTCGTGACCTGCGAATGCAGCGTTCCCCTGCATCTCCCAAATGTTCGATGGGTTTCAAATCAGGGGAATTTGATGGCGAGGGAAGCATATGGAATGTCTAGGCACGATCTTCGGACCATTCCTGCACCTTTAGGGCCCTGTGACGGCCCTAAAGGTGCAGGAATGGTCCGAAGATCGTCACGGTGCGTTTGTTTTTCTGTAAGTCCAGTATCCTTGAAACACGGTCACCGTGTAAGGCAACACCAGATCACAAACAATATCTAGGTTGGATTTGGCGATGAGTAGATTCAGTTATGTGCACGAGGAGAATCCGGTACGATAAAATTCGCCGCCATATCATCCTAATTCCGTCCAATCGTGCAGTCTGGTTGCAGCTGTTCAAAGTTTTCCCTGTGTCGAATGCGGGCTCGTTCATCGGCATGTTGGAGTTAGAACCCGGACTCATCGGACCAGATAATACTTTTTCAGATGTTCAATGTCCAGTTGCAATGCTTCTGTGCCTACTGCAAATGGAGCTGTCAATGACGGTCAGTAATCACCGGCGCTTGAACGGGCCGCCGAATCGTTAGGACTACCCGCAAGAGTTTCCGTTTAACTGCATGCTCCGAAAGTCTTTATATCAGCCCTGGTTGTGGTCTGTCGTTAACTGAGAGATAGTGAGCCTTCTGTTGTCTTGGACAGCATTTTCCAACCGGCGTTCATCTCGACTGTCAATCAGTAGTAGTCTCCCTTTTCCAACACTTTTCATCGGTGTGTGTCACTCTTTGGACAATTCCCTCCAGACCTTCACTATCGCGGTTCTCGACCAACTAACAATGCTTACAGTTGTTCAGATGTCCGAGAAATTCTTATCTTTCCCCATTGCACAGGATTCGTACTGGAACAACCTTCCAGTTACTTTTATATTTTTTCCGTGCCAGTCGGTGATGTCACTGCTATATGCCGTGGTACGCATCCACTCGTGTAGATAGGGATGTTCATACTGATCTGAGGGATATTTTTAGATATCTAAGAACCTTGATCTGCTCTATGAACGAGACTTAGGTGGCGAGATCATCTAAACGTGAGCGTTTCCTGAGAGTTGTTGCTTTGACAGCAAGAATGTCGAATCTTTCAATTTCTTATTCGCTATACCATATCCTCTGATCTTGGAACTCAGTGCATTATCTCAGATTCAAGAATGTTGTGTATGGCCTTAATATTTTAGCCGACAGTTCCTATTTGAGTGCGTATTCCGGTTCGATCAATGTTTTCTTCTTCATGTTCACGTTCTCGATTTTTCAATCACTGTATTTCTGTTTGTGTGAGTCCTTGATTTTTCAACCACTATATTCCTCTTTGTGTGAGTCCTTGAATTTTCATTTTCCTGCAGGCATGCCTGTCTTTCGACCAAAACGAACTCAAGCACCTCATACACTGGCGTGCGAACATTAAGTACGAGACGGTTTTTCGAATCTAACGTCGTGCAGAAGTGCTCCACATCGACTCAAATCATACCATAAGATCCACAAGATGTAAGAATATGGGACAAGTGAGTAAAAACGGCCAAACAAGGAATCCAAAGGATACAAAGGCACTTTATTGAAAAGGTAGCTTCGAGCACAACTGGATAGAAGACAGAAACGTCCATGTGATAGGCGGCTGCCAAGAAAAATCCAGTCTTTAGTAAGGGATATGATCACCCCTGACTGCGTTGCAGGATTTACAACATCTGTCCATGCTGAGGACGAGGTTGTCAAGGAGCTGTTGAGGCATCGCGTCCCATTCCTCTTGTTGCACCAATCGCAGCTGCGGAATCGTTGCTGGCGGCTGGTGACGTGCTTCCAAGCGTCTCCCGAGAAGGTCCCACACGTATACGATTGGATTTATGTCCGGGGACTTTGCGAGCCAATCCGTGCGTTGAACATCTTCACTCTCCAACAGCCACTGTACGATGAGGTGTAGCGTTGTCGTCCATGAAGAGGAACTCAGGACCCATATCACCTCTAAACAGACGCACGTGAGGCAAGAGAACCTCGGTACAATAGCGGACACCAATGACTCAACCTCCTTGGAAGATGTGGAGGTCAGTACAGCTACAAAGCATGATACCGCCCCAAACGAGAACTCCGCCACCTCCAAACAGGTCCCTTTCGATGATGTTGGAGGTGTGATTGCGTGTTCCCTGCTATCTCCAGATGTGTATACGTTCAGAATCGCTCCTCAGACTAAATCGGCTCTCATCCGTAAAGAGAAATCGACCCCATTTCTGATGTGTCCAGTTCTTGTGTTCCTGTCACCACAGAAACCGCCGACTATGATGAGCAGACGTTAATGGCGCACACCGTATTGGTCGTCGTGCAAATATACCACCTTTGTGCAGCCTCCTGGCCACGGTAAAACACAATAACGGACGTCCAGTTGTTTGTTGCATGTACCTTGCGATTTCTCCCGCTGTATCATCTCGCCTGTAGGACAATATACCGCTCGTCCACCGCCGTGGTTACTCGTGGACGACCAGTGCTAAACTCTCGGACAGCTGTTCCTGTCGTTCTAAATGCCCTCCAATCTCATGAAACGATGCTGTGAACGATCCCGAACTCCTCGGCCACACTCGTCACATTTCGACCTTCTTCCAAAGTCATCCAGATGTCGTCTAATGGATTGCTTGTTGGCCATATCACACGGTGGCAGCAACTCGACGTCGTTCAAACAGATGTACACCGTGCAATAGCTTTCACCGAATCGCTGAGCGTACACCACCCGTGTGCTTTATACCCTTCCGACCCCCGACCCTACGTCATGCTGCATATATGCGCATGCCCTACCGTATCGGACCCTAGTCTATCTCCTAAATGGTCTTTCCGTCCGTTCTGCCTGCTCGTTCCGTTGTTATGCTAATTTCCCCTCTTCGTCCTTAATTTTTGCACACCAGTGTAGAATCCACTCCGCGTAACATACTTGCTGTCATTCGAAAAAAAGGTGGCCCTACTCGGAACTAAATAAAGGTTGTTGTTTTTTTCCAGTGTGTGTATAAGAAACTGGAATAAAAAGGACACAGAATTCTTAATTATGTCTTCCGAAGAAAACGTAGGACACTTCAGTGGGCCAGAGTCAGAAGTGCCGGCTTCAAATTGAACGTTCGTACTGGGCATCGATTAGTCCTGGATGAAGCGTGGATGGTACTTCCTCCACGACTCTAACCGCTGTAACATTCTGTTCACTGGAATCGGTGGTCTTAAATGGTGCTGAAACGTGTCATCAAATACCAAAACAATCTAAAACAATACACAGAAGAGCCATTACATTTTGAGCACCTACCTAATAAGCTGTAGCACCTTCTTTGGCCCGTAAAGCAGCGGTCACTCAGCTAGGCATCTATTCGATGAGGCGGCGATAGGTATCCTGGGGTATCTGGTACTGTAATGTCAACAGCAGGTCCTCCACTTCCCGTACATTTCGGGGTCGTGGAGATTTAGCGCGAACCCGCTTTTCTAAGTCGAACCACAAATGTTCGATTAGGTTCATGTCAGGGGAATTTGGTTGCCAGGGCATTCACAGAAAGTCACAAGCATGTTTGTAGAACTACGTCTTGACGAATCTCGCAGTGCGGCATGGAGCGTTATCCTTCTGATAATGGCCATCACTAGCAGGGAACCCAGTTGCCATGAATGCGTGAACTTGGTTAGTAACGATCTTCAGATACCTGACGGCTGTCAGGGATTGTGCTATTGGGACAATGGGGCCTAAAGTGTCCCACTAAAACATTGCCCACAGCATACCACGCTGCTGCCAGCCTGTTTCCGCCCAACAATGCATCCAGGTGCCATAGCCTCCGTTGATAATCGGAGTATCCGCGCTCGGCCGTCTACGTGATGCACCAGGAATCTTTATTCGTCAGACCAGGCCGCTTTCTTCCAATCATCCACTGTCCAATCTCGATGAACTTGGGTCGATTTCATGCGTTGTTGGCGATGACGTGCAGTTAGCATGGGGACCAGGCTCAGTCTTCGGCTACGCAGGCCCATGCCCAGAAGGCTGCGATGTACGAACTTTGTGCTGTGACACATTGCCTTGATCACCACTGTTGTTGCTGCGGGTGATTTGTCGCACTGTGGCCCTGCGGTCGCTGTGAATAATGAGCTAGTCTCCGCTCACCTCTGGCATCAATGAGCAGTGGACGGCACACGGTTGGACGAAGGTACATCGCTTGGCCACCTGTGCACCAATTTTGATACGTACTCACTGCAGTGGTACGTGAACAACCTACAAGCCGCGCCGTTTCCGAGATCGTAGTTCCGAGGCGCCGTGCATCACAATTTGTCCTTTATCAAACTCCGATAAATCGGCACCTTTTCCCACTCTGACTCCGAACACTCTACTATTCAAAAGCCGGTCCTCGGATTGGGTATATACCGCTCTGTGAACTTCACGTGCGCCACCGTTCGGTCTCCAGGCACGCTCATTTCTCTAGACTGGGGGTGGTCATAATGGAATGACTCATTGGTGTAATTTACTTTGGTCTGAATGTTTTTCTAGCTTCTGTGGCCCAGCGGAAAGAATCTTCAGCAGAAATATTTGTGTCGTATTTTCGGACAGGTGACGTCATCACCTTAGCAACAAATGAGAAATATTTGTGACGACACGTTTACCTTTTCGTGTTTTCGGGTATGTGTTCCGTGAATGGAAACTGCGAATTATGACAGCGTGTGCCGTAAGAACTGTGTGGTGTAATACTTTGTTTTATTGTTGTAATGTCCATAAACCAACCTGAAAGGTGTTGTTATTTCCGCTTATAAAGCGCTTCCAACGTTCTGATTTAACTATGAACCGTCTGTTACACCACTTTGACGAATCTTAATGGTTCTAGGGGACCAGATATGGAGTTTTTTTGTGATGGTTTAAGTGGCAAAATATTTTATTTCGTACTTAACAGGAAAGAGCTGAAGACTTTTGTGATTGTGCACAGTTGAAGGACATTTACGCAGGTAGCGGAGTTCATGATTTGCGTCATAATCTCTAGACTTCGCTGTTACTTTTTAAATTTCGAGCATCTCTCCAAAGTTATTTAAAAGATCGTCCATAAAACTGCTTCTAAAAAATTTTGTTTGTTTTGCTTGAAATCAGGAAGATAATGTAGCCAGATTTAATGAGCTATACAATTTTTCAATTAAACAAAACATTTTTGATGAGCTACAACTTTTTCAATTTAAACAATTCTCTTTTCCGAGACCGAAATTTGAAGTTGTCTAAACTCTAAATCATGTGAACAGGGCATTTCTTTCAATCCTATTTAATTTCTTATTTATTTTTTCACCCGCCTATTATTCGAACTCATAATACTGCTGGAAAAACTTCCAATTAAAAGGTTTGTTCACGGCAACTTCTCTTAAGAATAAACAAATGGCCACATTAAAATGATTTTTGACATTACTTAGAGTGTGAAATACGAATTTCATGCAACTAGCAATAGATCACGCAGTTTGCAAGCAGCTGAAGCCGAAATATATTTTCCACGTAGGACAAGCGACGTTTCCCTTCAGTTATTTCATATCCCCCAAAATCGCGATAACGATGTTTTCTTTAATCGCAAGTTAAAAGGTGCAACAATTTTGCCCCCATTGGAAAAAAAGTAAATGCAGTATTATAACAACGTAAAATGCCTTCTTCCGCGCAGGTAAAAGAGCTTAACTAACATTGCTTACATAGAACACGTGCCGTTTTGCCGTACAAGCTCCGCGATCAAAATGTCGCCAGCTGCTGCCACTCATTTACGCGGGAACTTCCAGTCTATGTATCTTAAAGGTCTTTTTGAAAATCTATTATATTTATTGCAGCCACGTTACAACTTATATGGCGTCACCCAAGGAGGTTATATTACTGGAGACACCACTGGCTCTGCCGGTATTGGTCACAGCTAATCTGTGGTGTGACGTCACAAGCAGGCAGAAAATGAACTAAATTATACCGTTGATGAAACAGTAAGCTTGTGTATCATTGATAAAGATTATTGAATTACTCATTTTATCTTTTTATTCGCTTAGAAGTTTTTGTTCCATTGGTTTCCAAGCAGCTTCTCTTCTGCGGCTGCGTCGTGCCTGCTCATGACGTCATTTGCAGCACAGACGGTGACTTATGGCGGACGGTGACTAATGCTGCGTGGATAGGAATGGTCTCTCCAGTAATATAACCTCCTTTTTTTTTTTTTTTTTTTTTTTTTGATTGGAGGTTTAACGACCACCGTGAGCAACTCAATGGGCTATAAGCAGTCGCCCGTCCCTAATTTAGGGTCACTGGTTCCAGGGAAGGGAGAGAGCCAGTGCCGTAAGACAAACACAACATCCATGCCTCACCGGGATTCGAACCCGGACCCCTTTCGGACGAATGATCACAGGCCATCGCTTAGACCACTGCGTCACCGGGGCGGTATAACCTCCTTGGCGTCACCGTTGCTTCGGTGAAAACGAATGTTGGTAATTTGATTTTGACTCAAAAAACCTTGACATTCGATATGTCAAACAATAATATAAATGTTTAAATGCAAAGCATATTATGATATAGCGCTTTTTACGTGATATTTTTAAACCGTTTTTTGTTAAATAAATTTAGAATAAATAAAAAAACCTTGACATTCGATATATCAAATGATAAATGTTTAAATGCAAAGCATATTATGATATTGGGAACCTCAACGAACTATAGGGGGCGCTGCTCAAACGTAAACAAACTTCTCTAGTACGGGTAACGTCGCACGTGTTTCCATAAAGTCGAATGTTAGAATGGCTGGTTTGTCGCTTTCAATCCTTGAAATAATGAAATTTGTGGACGCTTCCAAAAATTCAAGATGCATTAAAGAAGGGGAAGTGATTGTTAATGTAGGCCATATAATTTCTTGTGGAATTAAGAAGGAAGATGGAAGAAAAATTCTCATAGTTTCACACTGCATTCAGTCCACGGCAATAACGCCGTCGCCTCACTCCATCAACGGTGTTTTAGATACAAGTAACAGTGAAATTTCTATAAAGTCATTTGAGTGCTCTTGTAAAGCGGGCAGAAGTGGAACGTGTAAGCACTGTGTAGCAGTAATGCTTTACTGTAACAGGTAATTTTTATTTTTACATTTTCAGGCAAGTGATATAGTAATACCGACAGGGGTGTTCTAATCCGGATTACTATTAAAAGCTGACATTTCGTTTCACTTGACGTTTCCCAGGACCCATTTTCAATACTGTCAACAATAACATTTGTAATTTTTGAACATTCTATTCCTAAAAGGTTTGTGAATTGGTAATTGTTGATCATCATTGGGTTCTGCGTTTTTGAACCGATGACTGTTGACAGAACATTGCAAATCTTGTTCCATAATGAAGTTTAAATTTATATGGATAACAGCAATTATTTGTTTTCAAGATTATGTAGAAATGCGGATTTTTTAATTACTACTATGCAATAAAAACATGCTGCCTTGTTTATTATTCATTCAAAGACGTTACTTGGTTAGTAGCATTTCACTGGAAGGATTTCAAACGCAAGGCACAAACGTTTATACTAACTTGTAAAAAACATAGCCGAAACCTTGTGAACGACATTGCGGGACACAACAATATGATTTGTTCTTCTTCACGGAATTCTCCATTATACAATTCTCTAATTCCAGAATGAATGCAAAAATACACCAAACTGCGACAACTAAACGTAATGGGTGATCTACCAACCGCTAAGCATTGAGCCAAAAACGTTACCCGTACTACAGTAATTCCTCCTTTTGCCGCTAGAGGGAGAGCGGACCGCTGAGATTGCCATATTTTTTACGTGATTTTTAAGGTTTTTTGTTAAATAAATTCAGAACAAATAAATTTAGAACAAAATATATACTGAGCAGGTCAACTCAAGTCATTCAAAACTTAGGGCGGGGGCGGGGCTTCAGTTGCTGGGCAGCAATGACTCAATCATTGCAAAACGTCCTAGTGTTATCAAAGCTGGGTTATTTAAAAAACTCATTTCGACCCACTACAAGGCATTGTAGGGGAAAATCCTTTTGTAGTGTGCCTCTATGTTGTAAAGCGAACATTTCTGCCAAATATGAAAGTTCTAAGTTCAGTAGTTTCTGAGATTTGGTGGTGAGTCAATGAGCGCTTTCAGTTTTGAATGTACAGGTTAAGTTTTCACAGCGCATATGTCACAAAATATCACCTGTAAATAGTCGTATCTCCGATACGAGTCCATTGAAATACCAGTTTCACACGCAAAAGGTTTCCGTTAGAAATATCACACACACCCATAGGTTTCATTTTTAGAACATCACCACACACGAAGAAAAAGCGGAACTTCTGATTCTGCTCTGACGTCATAAGAAAACATCCAGAGTTCTACCCAGCATTCCTTGCAAGTTTCGGCTTTGTTACCGTGGTAACCAGTTCTCAAACAAACGGCCGTGCATTTGCGTGACATCATAAGTAATGACGCGAGCCAAAAATTTATAATGTCCCAAGATACATATATTGGTTGAAGAATCTGGGCCGCCCCGGTGGCGCAGTGGTCTTAGCGCTGGCTTATGACCATTCGTCCGAGAAGGGTCCCGGTTCGAATCCCGTGAGGCGTGGATGTTGTGTTTGTCTTACGGCACTGGCTCTCTCCCTTCCCTGGAACCAGGCATCCTAAATTAGGGACGGGGGACTCACGGTGGTCGTTAAACCTTGAATAAAAAAAATCAGTGTGGTTTGTAAATATAACATCACTGCTGCAAATTCACCCACCCCTTTGTCACGTACAATATGTAACTGCAAAGAGAGACAATGCGAGAAAGCGAGAGTGTGCGCTATATAGTTAATAGACCTTGACAACACAAAAACAGCTATAAAGGGTTGGACAGAATAACATGAACAATACGCTCAGGGACGTGACTTTTAATGCAGGTGCGTACGTCGCAATACGCAAAGTTATCCACCACTTTTCGGTTGTAATGGACCTTATTCACCTCGCACTGCATCATGGGAAAGCCTTTGCGTGACTGAGGACCAACAACAGTTTGTTTACATGCGTTTTCCCATTGCGTAACATGGCGTTACGCTGCAAGGGTTCAAGAAAATCGCAATTTTCGTAAATTTATTAACAACATGTCTAACTTTTGCTCATCGTATGGTTGTGCTAATAAATCCTGCAACCTAAATTGTGTTGACGAAAGAAAAACATTCCTTAATTTTCCTCTGAAAAAGACGAAATTATTAAAGGAATGGCTGTGTAAAATGACATGCGGTGATTTCCATTCCGATGTGCACTCTCCAATATGTTCTGTCCACTTTAACGAAAAAACTTTTGGATATTATGACACTGCGAATCAAAGGCCGTTGAAAACTCGTTGTATTCCTTCGAATTTCAATTTCAAAAAAGAAAAAAGGTAGGAGAAAATTGATGGAATATTTGGATCGGTAAATTACGAATTAAGTTCTACTTTCCTCAAAGAATAAAACAAACATATCTATAATTTCTCTTTTATTTAATGCTACGGGTTCATTTAATTTTTAAGCAGATTGCCTAGCGTGCGAACCCTAGTTTGTTTCCTTATTACGTATTTGTCTGAGCTTCTAAATGGTTTTGTTTTACAAAACAAGGTACTCAATTTTATGTTTCAGATATGTCGCCAACGTCTGACAATAAGAACATGAAATTTTAATATACCGTGAACGAGAAATGCTACATTAAAAACTTCATGGTGACTAACGGCGATGGTCTTCTGCGTCATGCGAAATAAACATCGAGCACAAAATTGTCTTGGTATATTTTTGCAACCTTGATTTGTTCTTTTAAGAAATTAATTTCTTCTTCTTCGCCGTATAACTATTAATTCCTCGGCAAAATCCATGACGTTAGGATTGTAAAAATTAGCCAACAGTAAGGGATAACCAAATAGCGAAAACATTGAATCAGCAGCCATGTTGGGTTCGCAGAAATCCACTTCTGACGTCACATGAATAAGGTCCATAGCTTTGTTTAGAACCTCAAGGTCCTGTTTAAATGCATTTAAATCGTCTTTCCGAGACGGCAAGGCTTATCTGGTGTTCACGATCAACCGTGGTTAAATCCTTCCAAAAGTGGTCCGAGGACGGAAATCCACAAACCGCCGGAAAGGTATGGATTGACCACGGCTTATCGACGCTAGAGGTGAGCGAAAGCTATCTCGTATGGTACGAGCCAACAGAAGGGATGCTGTGAGGCAACTCGCCGAGAATTTGAATGCTGGAGATGGGAGTAATGTGTCACAACAGACATTGCATCGAACCCTGCTAAAAATGGGGTCACTTAGTAGTAGCCAGCTCCAAGTGCCCATGTTAACTTTGGTTCACCATCGAAGGTGCCTACAATGGGCACGCGATTATCACAACTGGACCTTGAATGATCGGAAAGGGTCGTCTGGTCCGATGAATCTTAAGGTGGCCAAGTCACACCAGATTGCTATTACTGATAAAGATATCTACCATGAGAAAATACAGGAAGCTATCAGTAGCATTCCACATGTCGTTGTTGGCTCAGACCCCACCTCGGCTAGCATCACTGCCATTAGCAAACTCAGAAGTCGCAGTGTACTTCCTAAGGTTATTACCAATAATCTATATCGGACTTGTGGACCTAGGGTCCCTGAGTTATTTTGGGACCCATAAAGAAGGGCATCCAGTTAGGCCCTTAGTTTCAGGGTATGCCACCGCCACTCGTCCTTTGGAAAAAAGTTTTGCAAAGTTTTTTTACACGTTTCACTAACAGTTCCCAATTTTCAGTCTCAAGCTCTACCCAGGCTCTGGATCGAATCCGGGATTACCAACACCATGAGACGCCTTTTATAATGGCATCCCTGGATGTCGTATCAATCTTTCCCAATATCCCAGTTGATTCTGTTCATGAAATCATTGAGTCCAAGTTGAGTGATTCAAATGAATTCTTACCGGATGAGATACACGGTACCTTGATGGCCTTGAAACTTATTTAAAAACGCTCTTACTTCAAGTTTGATGACGTAATTTACCGACAATGCAATGGAGCACCTATGGGTTCCCCACTGTCCAATTTTAGCAGAACTGGTTTTACAATTTCTAGTGGAGAAAGTGATGTCGGAACTCACCAAGATTCCAAGTGTTTACGTGAGGTATGTTGATGACATTTTGTTATTTTGGACTCATAGCATAGAAGACCTGCACTCGTTTACTTCTTACATGTCATCGCGGTTTCTCTCCATAAACTTCACTTTGGACTGCGAAAAAGAGAGCAGTTTGTCTTTCCTGGACTTTACTTTATTCACTTACACAGTCCTTGCAGTATTCGGTTTTTCGAAAACCCACGGCTACTAATGATATATTCCCAGCACAGCCCTCCCACCCGATGAAACACAAATTGGCTGCCATTCTTTTTTTTTTTTTTTTTTTTTTTTTTGTTAATAAAGCGATTACTCATTCTTCAAATAATAGACTTAGAAAGCTGGAAATCAAGCGAATTTGTGATATAGCCAGAACTCATGGGTACAGTCACTCACTTGTCCACAGTGTCTTCCGCAAGATTAGGAATGCACGTGACACCATCTTGAGTAGAGAATCTTCACGAATCAGATACTTTGGGTCTGTTGAATATGTCCCACGGATAGTGACCATTTTGAACAATGTGTGTAAACCATGTGGACTTAGTTTTGGTGTAAAAACACGTAACATCCTTTCTAGAGTTAAAAAGGACCGACACCTGGTGGAAATGGGTAACAGACATGGTATTTATCTTATTCCACTGAAAGCGTCCAACCCAGGAGATGTAGATCTAGAATACATAGGGTCTACCTCCCGCACAATGAACACCCGAATCAAGGAACATATGTATAGTGTTCATGTTGGAGGTATGACAACTGCACTTGTTAGATTGGTTCACTCGAGAACACACTTTCCCCTCTGGAAAGAAGCGACGATCCTCCTTATCCCAGGTAAGAGGTCGCGTTTAACTTTTGCCGAAAGTTTATTCATTATTTGGAAGGGACATTTATGTTGCAAGGACTATGCTCCGCATATTGTACCGAGACCTTGGACATTCTTGTTTTCGGACAATGCTTTCCATAATTCGAAAGTTCAACCTGATGCAGTTTAATCATTAATCGGTATTTTAATCGTGTGTTTTGTCAGTGTGCCCCTATTTCACACTAGGTGGTATTTTGTAATTATGTCATATCATCAACATCAGCATCACCCACTATTATCAATCCACTGTTGGATGGATGTCTCCCCAAGTTTCTTCCACAATTGTCTGTCTTGAGCCTGTCTCCTGCACATCACTCCAGCAAACTTCCGAATTTCATCCATCCATCTCCCATGGGGGTCTTCTTTTCCTGTCCATCGGAATTCAGTCTAATATTTCGGTTGTCCATCGGTGGTCCCTTCTTCTGGAAACATATCCAGCCCATTGCCATTTCAGTGATTTCACTCGGTTCATGATGTCGTCCACTCTTGTCATTTTCCTTATCCACAAGTTCTTCTTCTTATCTTTCCTGGTTACACCAAGCATGCATCTTTCCATGCTTCTCTGAGTTGTCTGCAGTCTTTGTATGCCTTTTTTAGGTAAGATCCATGCCTCTCCTTTATACGTAAGCACTGGCAGGATGCATTGATTAAACACTTTTTATTTAAGACGTAATGGCATACTGCTCTTAAAAATTGTACTGTTTCTTCCAAAAGCTCTCCATCCAAGTTTTATACGCAGATTGATTTCTTCATCAATATGGCCCTCACTTGATATCTGCTGCCCAAGATAAATGTAGGTATTGTTTATCTCAAGCTTTTCCCCATCAATCGATAATTCTTTGTTTCGTGTAAAAGCATTGTACATCACTTTTGTATTCTGAAAGTTCATTTTTAATCCCACTTCTTTACTCTTGTCAGCAAGTTCTTGGATCATACTCTGCAACTCTGAAGGGGTAGTTGCAAAGCTGATTACGTCATCAGCAAAACGAAGGTGAGTTCAGTAATACGTCGTACACAACATTATATATATATATATATATGTTTGGGGCTAGTCCATTTTCTCTTTTTTAGTGTATCTGATGATGGATCCCGGTGGGAGTGTCCGAAAGGTCTAATAATTTTAACCTTTTACTTTTGTGTTTTAATAAAACATATCTGGGTGTTCCAGTATGGACCCTGGAGTATACAGTGCACAGACGGAATAATTTTTTTCGTTATTATACAAGTTCTGCAAGGGTAGTTGCAAAGTTCATTATTTATGAATTTCGTTTCCTGTTGCACCAGGTGGACGGCAGGGTGGATACGTGTGCGTCGTTTACCTGGGAGAGTATTGGCACCAGGATGCACCGTGGTACAAAACAAGCCGGTGGAGGATGTGTAAAGCTTTTTGAAATGTTCTGCAGGGAAACCGTGGGTCTAGTTATACATGTGCAGGAAACTATGACGTATACCACCTACTTAGGCATCACTGCTAAGCAGGTACTATATATTTTCGTGGCGACGGTATTCTCGTCTAGTAGTGTCTTTTTTCACATTATAATGCGCCATGCCACAGTTCCGGGATTGTTCGAGAATGGTTGGTGGTGCATGAAGAAGACTTCCAGATATTGCCCTGGCCTCCAAATTCCCCAGACATCAATCCAATCGAGCATCTATGGTTTATGTTGAAACAGCAAAATCCTGTCTGCGGCGGCTCAACTACGTAACTTCCAAGAGTTAAAGCTTCTGCTGGTGACGTGCTGGTACAAGAAAACCACAATACATCTTTTTTAATTTTTGGCTCTTCGGTGCATGTACAGTACATTGTATTACGCGAATTTATACTACATTATAAGTGTTTCAAGAACGTTCATCCTATAAAGTCTGTAAATTACAGAGGGTGAGTCGGAAGTTTTGCAATATGTGTACAAACGCATGTGTTGCGGCGGGTATGTCACGTGTTTAAACTAGTTCAAGTTGCGCGCTGCAGTCAGTCGAAAGGGATATGAAGTGGTCGTCGTTGCTGTCAACAGCATCGCATGTCGTCGTTCTGTCTGTGGTTGGGACGCCTAAAAGATGAACAGCCACAACCGGCTAATTAGGGAACTTTTGCTTTACGAGTTTGAACTGGGCCATAACGCTCTTCAAGCAACACGAAACCTTTATCATGCGAAAGGTGAAGGTTCCATGGACCACAGCACCGCAACCAGATGGTTCGAGAAATTTCGCTCAGGTGACAGAAACCTCGACGATTAGCCAAGGTCAGATATGCCGTGGATTTGGAGACCGTGAGCCAGGCTGTAGAGACAAATCCGACAACCAGCACTCGGAGATTATCAGAGGAGCTGGGCATGTCACAGACCACCGTGGTTCGTTACCTTCAGGACTTCGGCAAGGACTACAGGAGTTGCCCCATTGTCCCACAAGAACTGACCAAGCTGAAGCAAACCGCGGAGTGGAAGTGTACACGAAACTCCTAGAAAATTCGCGTGATGTACGTTTCATCAAGAGAATTGCTACGTGCGATAGAAAGCGGGTCTATTTCCGTATTCCTAACAAACAACGGCAATGGTTGAGAACGCGGAAGCTTCCCTGAACCTGTTGCCAAACGTGTGCTCCTCGATCACAAGGTGATACTATGCGTCTGGTGGAATTTCGAGGGGATAATCCATTACGAATTTGTTCCAGACGGTCAGACCATCAACGCCAACCTCTACTTTGAACAGCTGGAGCGGATGTATGCTGTTTTGGTGGAGAAGTACTCGGCACTGCTGAACAGAAAGCTCTCTCTCCTACAGCAGGGCAACACTGGGGCCTCATACCGCGCGAACGACCCGGGCAAAACTCCAGGAACTTGAGGGTATCGAACTGATGCGATACCCAGCATATAGTCCGGATCTTCCACCGTCGGATTATTGCTTGTTCCGGTCCATGGCCCACTTCCTTCGCGGGCGGCACTTTAACAAACAGGAGGAGGAGGCAGCTGGGGTGAAGGAGTTATTTGCTTCGAAGGACAAAAACTGCAATCCCCGCGGAATCGAAGAACTAGCAGAAAGATTGCTAAAGACGGTGCAACACGGTGGCCTATACTTTGAATGCTAATCAGCTTTCATCGTAAAGATACATATGAAGACATAAAGTGATCTAAATATTGCAAAACTTTCGACTTGCTCTGTAGGTTCCATTCCAAGTTTACAGACTGTATAGGATAAACGTTCGGGAGAATGTAAATTTTTTGCTAGTTTTGTAAAAATTGTATCACTTCGAAAAAGTTGATATATAAATTCTGTGACCAAACCAGTAAAGAAATTTAGCTTCAGAAGCTGGGGTTCCAAAAGGTTATTTTAGGCTGCAAGACGAGATTATACGTGCACGAACTAAAACGTTACTTCTCAAAATCAGAAATATTTTTCTTTGATATCCCTTGATTCCTTTGACACGAAGGCCTTTTAGACGTATTTAATCAATCCTGTGCGTGTTTAACCGTAGCAGATGTTACTTTGGCACTTATTACGATGAAGATAAATGTTAAAAACCAGAGAAATAAAAATACGAAAAGAGTGATCGAGAGAAATTAAAAGAGAGCCACACACTTATAGTTCTCTATCACGTAACACACTGGCGTTTACAGCAAATACACTTTCCGTGCAACGCATGAATGTAGGTTTTCACAAAGTCTCATGCACCTGACTGCCATACAAATGTTGGTTGCTGGGTAACCGTTTAGCAGAACGTAACTGTTGCAAAACGGATTGTTAATGAAACAGCATGGTTCCCTGGGTCAAAAGAGGCTTACAGCTCGTTTAGTTTCGAAGTAGAAACTTGCGTGACCAACGGCGTCTCCGTGAAATATGTCATCAAGGCTAACAAAAGTAAAGGAATCTTAAAACCGCCCTTGACTTAAAAAACTCGGTTTGCTAGACTGAAAACAAATGAAAATCATTGACACTCAGGAGGTATTAAGGAACTTATACACGAAAAATTATACTTTCTTCTCTTTCGAGAAACTACATATCTAATTAAGTTCTGGTCTAAGTTTAAAGCTTGGGGTAAGAAAATTAAAAAAAAATCAGTAGTTTATTGCAAAAGAAAAGTAATTCCAAGAAAAATGAAAAATCTTTCCCTACACTAACTACGCTATCTACCAACAAGTAATTGGACACCTGTAATAACAAAGGAAAACGAAGTTTATTCACCTTCAATAGTTGGTGGAGCCTCCACGTGCGGCGATTACAGCTGCGACCCTCCAGGGCATACTCTCAACCAGGCGTTGTACGACGGCTAGCGGTATTTTCTTCCACTAGGCTTCGAGAAGACAGGTCAGTTTCTTCACCGATTTCGGACGGTGGTTGCACCCCTTAAGTCGACGCTCCAACTCGTCCCAGAGGTGCTCGATAGTGTTAAGGTCCGGGCTCTGCGCAGGCCAGTCCATTCGATTAACCCCATTGTCACCATACCAAGCCATGGTGGACCTCGCAACATGACAGGTGGCATTGTCATCCTGAAAGTAACATGAGTCCACCCCGTAAAACTGCCACAAGTAGGCAGCGCATGGTCAACCAAAATGGTGCAGTAGGTCTCAGCATTGAGTCTACCAGGAATTGCGACCAAGGGTCCCGTGACATACCAGGAGAAACACCCCTATAGCAAAATTCCACGGCCGCCGAACTTCACTGTTGGCACAATACATTCCGGCAGGAGGCGTTCTCCAGGCAGACGCCAAACTCAAATCCTGCCATCTGAACGGTAGAGGGTGAACATTGATTCGTCGCTCCAGAGAACCTGTTTCCACTGTTCAACGGTCCACTGTCGATGTTCTTTGCACCACGTTAGCCGAGCAGTGCTATTGGACTTGGTGATCAAAGGCTTGTGGGCGGCAGCACGTCCATGATAACCGAGCAGATGGGCTTTCTTACAGATGGTATTCGTCGAAAGAACACTCACGGATGCCTGTTGAAACTCCTCGCGGATGTGGCCCATCGATTTGTTGCTGTTCTTCTGAATTTCTGTGGCCAGCACCCGTCGGTCTCTAACTCCCAGTTTTGTGGGTCTGCCGGGTCGGGGCACATTCCGACAGTCACCTCTCATCTTCCACTTACCAATCACGTAGGCCACTGTCGATTTTGTGTACTTCAACTAGCTGGATATGTCACGTATGGATTGGCCATTTCTGTGATACCCGACGATTACACCTTTCTCGAAATCAGAGAGCTCCGAACTGCGTGGCATCTTGCATGCGACTGGTTGCGTTGTTGTTTCCCACACGATATTTAACGGCGGCGGCCGTGACGTGTATCAGGACCGCAGATATCGTCGATTGCAGGGGTGTCCAATTACTTGTTGGTAGATGATGTATTTAGACATACTGCATTGTTATAGACACTTTGCATAACTATATTAATGACAAGACTATAGCCCGTCATAGGACAGTTGTTTTTAAACTTTAAATAAATATTAATAAGTAGGGGATGTTGCCCGTCCTATGACAGAGTAAAATTTTTAATCAGATTGAAAACAAATCAAATAGACGTCCGATTTCTGTAAGAAAATATAGGAAAAACTTATTTAGTAAGGACTCATTCATGTTAGAACTCAAAATTATATGCTATTTATTTTCATTCTTCAAAAAAACGCGTTAAATGACCTTTTCTCCGTCACACTTGTTATTCCGTTCATGGCTTGTTTTAGACTGTCCTGTTCGATGGTTAGTTTGAAACTTCATACCGAAGCTTTTTCTACAAAATAATGCGACATCTGGGATTGCAAATCGGAACTATCTAAGTTCTCGACATTGTGCTGTTAAGGCGATATCTGCTTTTAAATGCAATTTTTCTCACTTTGACATCTCAAGATTTCAGTTTTTGTTATAGTTTAGAGCGTTTAGATGAATCGATATTTTGCTAAATGTGTAATATAATCAGCACTAAACTTGGAAAGTTTAGTATTAAAAAAGTAAAAAATAATTAAAGCGTACAAATTAATATTCGAATTGTGCTAAATTAAATTAAAATGCAAACGCAACTAGCCGTGATATTAAGATTTCAATTCTAATTTTGTAGGTCGAATAAACAGATATCGAGTCGTTGATAATCCAGTGTTTTTAAATTAGCACGAGATCACCTTGACATCTAAAATTGATCGCGTGCTATTATATAGAAGGCAATCGCTTTGACATCTCGAGAGCACACACGAATTGCGCAACATAGCAGACGTTGCTGTGATGTCAAGCGTTCCAGAGAGAGAGTTTTTGTTTATATGTATAATAACTAATGTTGCTGGACTTGTGGTTACGGCATTTCAAAGACAGCGACTGGATGATCGGCGATGCCCTCTTGCCGGTAATCTTTCTTTGTTTTATTAACGGGGTTTAATTATTGCGTTAATCAATTCTTAAGAATATAAGCAATTGTTGTTACAAATTTGGAAGATGGAAATCCGTTTATTGGTGTAAATATGACATGGATGTTAAGTCAGATTATCTGACTTAATATCCATGTCATATTTACACCAATAAACGGATTCACATCTTCCAAATTTGTATTGTACAATAGTGTAATGCTGTTACACAACTTGAAGTTCCATATTAAATGGTGTAACAATTTATAAAAACAGAAAACAACTAAGTGCCGAGCTTTCACACTCCAAACGGGAGGCTTTCTCAAGGCCAGTGAACACAAGAATATTTTCGAGAACGACGATAATGTGAAATCTTGGAGCGCGTGTCTATTAGGTGTCTAGGTGATATTGCGTCTCGCGGAAGGTGGTGTCTCGCGACCTACCTTTCAAACATTCTCTCTCTCTTTTTCCCTTAATGTCCTATTTCAGTAGAATCTTCCACCCAGCCGAGAGTTCGAGGGAAGGGCTCTCGTTGCAAGGGTTGCGGTGCATGAATATTTCGACGCTTTCTCTAGTCAGTGTTCCTCTGTAGTCAGTGTACGGAGCGATCCTCTTCATGTTTTTCCACATCGGTACGGCGTCATATTGGGCTACTTCTTTGCATAGCGCTGTTTGTGTTTTTCCTGCTTTAATGTCCCTTATGTGTTCTTTTCCCCTAATTGTAAGGGATCTTTTGGTCATTCCGATGTATGATCGAGACAAACCATCTTGATATTCTAATGGTATCTCATACACCCCAGCTCCAGAATTCATGTCGGGGTCCTCATGCGTATTTGTTGCTGCTGTGGCAATGGACATTGGCGATTTTATTCCAATGCGTAATCCGTATTTCATTCAACAATTGTTGTTGTTAAGTTCCGCCGAGAGTCGTGTTCGATTCTTGGTGACTGTATGAACAAAAGCTCACCATCTTGATCTATTCACAGGAAGATTTCGCAAGTCTTCTATGGTCATTCCACAAGCATCTTTAATTCCATCCAACCATCTTGTTCTCTGTCTTCCCGTTCTTCTGCTTCCTCGAACCTTGCCAAGTATGATCATGTTTTCAACCCCATTACTGGCACGCATCACATGCAGGAGGGTACTGATAGCTTCCGCAACGCGCAGTGCGAGGGGGCTCACTGTTAAGTGGACCTCAAACCTCTGCAAAAATATTTTACAAAATCTTTGGCGGAAATTTCATATAAGGCTGGTTAAAAAAATAGCTGGGAATTTGACAGCAACTTTCAAAGAAGTATTAAAAAGAAAAGCACTTTTTGATTTTCAGTAAATAAAGTAAAATATTTAGAAATAATTTTTCGCTGTTTTAGTTCATAAAGACTAGATGACGGAAAAGCAGCTACTCGAGATGACATGAGACCCCTTTTCATAGCCATAGCAAAGGTGAAAGAAATATCAGCTCAACGAATGAATTGTTTGTACCATTGAAGATAAGGAGTTATGTATTACAATCGTTTGCACATAACTATGCATCCTTCAGAATATAATTAACTAAATAAAATTTGTTCTTCACGGGGACTTTTTACTACGTACAAAATATTGCGGCATGATGTTAAATGTGTTTTTTATATTCAAGAGTAAATAATTTAAGAAGTTTTTTTGTGTGCCACAATTCTTAATTGTTACTTACTTATTTGCTTCCGTATGTTCTATATTTTCGTATAAATCGGAAAAGGCTCTTAGACACACGGCAGGTACATGTTATGTCTTTCGTTTTGTGTAGTCCGTTGTCTGATTGTCGAATATTTACTTCGTTTCTCGTCATGTTTCCGTTTCATACCTTACCTTTTGTTATAGTTTAGTTTCTGATGTAAACCGTTTGGCATGGCGCTCTTTATCCCATTCAGGCCTCTGTGCCAATAAATTCCAACCAACGGTAATTACCTGTTTTATGTGTTAGTGTGTTCGTAATGGATTTCAAAGAGGATAGCCTTAGTTCCGTGAAAGAATAAAATGTGCATATGATTACCAATTACCTTCGATGTAAGTGTTTTGTATTACAAAGGGCATCCTGAAAGCAATGCCTCGTCCCTCATAAGATTTTTCTTTTGTAGCAGCAAAAATGTCAAACTTGGTGGCAAAATACTTGGACATATTGTTAATAATGCTAGCCTATTCAAAGTAGTGTTCATCACTTTTTATACATATCCACCATCTTTGAACCCATTCGTAAAATCCATTTAGGAAAAATTCTTAAGGCTGTAGTTTCACCCATGTGTTCATATTCAGTTTAACGTCTGTCACATCGTCGAAACGTCCCCCACAAAGGGTGTTTTTCAAAGGAGCAAACAGAAGGGTGCCAAATCAGGACTGTAGGGGGGTTGGGGCATCACTTTCTTTCCAGGGGCGGATTTCCGGCAAGGCGCATTAGGGGCGCGCCTAGGGCCTCGCTATTTCAGGGGCCCCGAAAACATATAATTGGATCTTCAGTTTTGGTTTTCACGGAACGAAGCAAATCAATTCTTAAAGCGACTACTTTGTATTGTCAATTGATATTTTACTTTTCATATTAATAATAACATTTTTTTCTTGCTGTTGCTGATATTCCGAATTTTCGAGTTTTTATCGATGTACTTGTTTTGAAAGGAACGGTTAAAATAAGTTTGAATTCCTTTTTTAGTGGTTGGTAAAGAAGGTATTCACGCTTCCCACACTTTTCATTGTTCAAGGCGAATTCGTAACTGGCCTGCTGTGCTATAAATTACTTTCATGCTACTTCCAGCCAATGGAACACATCTGTGTTGGAACCTTCCCACCTTCTTCCCGAGTTGCGATGAGGAATACTTGTGAAAAACTTTCCTGATGATCGGGCGTGTTTGCTGTTAATAGTTTTTTTTCCTTCGTGGTAGGATAATCAATGAAGAAAGAAATGCTCTTCACAGGATAACTCTTCTTATGACAATCAATTCTTTCTCGGCCCTAATCCCTCTAAACCATCTTAAACCAAAAGAGTTAATAATATTTAGGCTGAAAAAAATAAAGAAATTTGAGAATATCACACTATCTTATTTAATAGTGTTGAAAGTAACTTATATTGTGTTGCAACAACATTTTCTCATTACTTTCTGCTCCCTTGGTTTAATACTGATAATTATCAAGTATTCTCACCTTTTCTATTCCTTAAAACTAGTTTTTGAAAAAGCATTAAAAAACTTCAATGATAATCTTACTCAAAAGCCTGCAGTTCCTACTTTTCCATTTTCAAACCGGATCTTTTGCATTTAATTTGTATGCTTCTGTTTCTGATAACTGCCATGCAGGTATAAATGGGCTACAGGTATTTAAAGTGCCAAACCTAACATCCATTGATTCCCTATTAGCCTCAAAATTCTGTTTATGATAACTGCAGTGCATGAAGTATATGGGATATTAAAAGTGCCAAACTTAATATCCATTGATTTCCTGTTATCCGCAGAAATAATTTTTGAAATATCTCTGAAATCAAAATGTTCGATGTACACGGACAGACAAATTTATTAAACTAGCACTGTTTCTTACAGAACGTTCTAATGATAGGAAGTGATGTCATTTTAAAAAAGTGTAAAAACCTTTTTCTTGACTCCCCCTTTTTTTTTTGTTAATCTGGCGGATGAAAATTTCTGAAGGAATAAGAAGGAGGAGGGGGCCCCTGAACCTTATAGCGCCTAGGGCCCCAAAAGATCTAAAATCTCCTCTACTTCCACCCCATTTTGGCAATATCCCGTGGTCTCCATTAAGATGTGGGATGGTGCGTTATCATGGTGTAAAACAACACTATAAAATGGAATATCATGTCTTTTCCTTCTGATAGCTCCTTCAGTGTCTGCACATAATGAGCCCTGTTTATTGTTGCAACTTCTGAATGGTGATACGACGATCAGCTGTGATGAGGTCTTTCACTCGTTCCCTGTTGGCATTTGTCACTGCAGTTGCGGGTCTTCCACTCCGTTGTTTGTCCGACACTGAACTTTCTCCCTCTCGAAACCTCTTCATCCATCTTCGGACATTACTGATATCGATTGTGGCAGCTCCATACACCGCCAGGAGTCTTCTGTGGATTTCTGGAGCCTCACATCCCTTTTTTTCAGGAATTCAATTACGGCTCGCTGCTTTTCTCTGTCATTCATGATCTTTATTTTTCCGATTCTGTAAAAAATTCGTTCTCACATTGGTAACATATCATAGTACATGTCAGTGCAGTTTCATTAAAATCACTTCAAAATTTCAAAAGTTATTAAGGAGGAGGCATAGGATGCCTCTGTACTTTGTATAAAACTATGGCGATCATTTCAATTTCAATGTGCACATTCGTGTTACACACAGTAAAGTGCAATAATTTTAGTTTTCTGAAAAATACCAATACGCTCAAAAGAATTTGAATTACTGTAAAAGCACATAAAACATAATTAATGATATGGAATGTAAAAATTTCAGTAATAAAAAGCTAATATATTTTCGCAAAAGGGCCTCGAAGATATTTTTTTCGGGGGGGCTCGAGTTTTCCCGTTACGCCATTGATCACATGTCCAAAATATATGAATTTTTATTACATATCATTGTCTCAAGGGACATCTGGGCTTGATTTGGTCAAGTACTGATTCATTAGTTCTTCTTGCAGTCCATGGAATCTTAAGTATCCGTCTTCAAGGCCATAATTTAAAATTACGTTCACTCTAATGTAACCGCGCCCATTTGGGACAACTTATCAGAAGCCAGCATCTCAGACCACTCAGCCACCAGGAAATTTCACTTGGATAGATACCCTGGGACCCCAAAGCAATTGCACAATTTGATGTTTCTCTGAAATAGACATTTACGAGAAAGACATCATTTCTAAATTGTCGTAAATATAAGTGGTCTACTGCCATCTGCACAAAATATATTAAAAAATTCTCCTGTAATGCTAAGAAGGATTGAGAAATTGTTTAATTGCCTGCCGTAAAATATCATGCAGGGACGACGCCAAGGGGGTGCGAGGGTGGGCTTAAGCCCACTCTGAAATTTGTCTTGCCCATCCAGTTCAAAATGTGTCATTTTTCAAATATATTTAACTTTAAAATATAACCTGGACTTCGCCAAGTAATGTTTTATTTCATGTAGCCCTACGTATTTCCCCCTAGAAAGTCAGTTGTTTACGTATCCGAATAAAGGTTATCAAATTAGCATTCACAGGGCCATGAAAATTCATTTGTTCTCCAATTTTCCAATTCCTTAGTTTAGGCCTCTTTTTCATGTTTGTACACCCAGGGGGGGGAGGAAGGCTAATGATGAACGTGGATAGGAATTAACTGAGGGGGTCGCTACTAATTGCTCTGCTGTTTGTTTTCTTTAGAAAATAGTGGATTTCAACACGGAAAGAGGAGTCTAAATCTACACTAGCGCTCTTAAAACTACCCCAGGACAGTGAAAGTGCAGGAAGTGGCCGAAGACTGCTTTGTAGGAGAGGAGTGCAAGGCAGAGTCGCTGGCTTGAAAGATGGAAGTTCAGGAGGGGGAGCATTGTATCTGCATTGCACGACGTTAAAATTTTATTTAGATAAAGAAAAACGACATTTTCCTTTAAATTGTTCAAATACAGTGCTATTTTCTTTTTTCTTAAGCAAAAATGCAAAATTTTGAAAAGCAATTTAAGACAATACATTCAGAGCAAGCAAAAAGTTGAAGGCGTCATCCTGGTAACACTTGCATCTCACACCAGGGGCTTGTAACTAGTCAGATCTCTGTATGTGTGTCCAGGTGGAGGTGCTGAGGATCGCGTGAATTCCTTCGTAGTGTGCAATGGAAAGATTTAAAGATATCTTCTTTCAGTGTTTCGTAAAAAAAAAAAATGCTATCAAGCTTGCCCCACCAAAAATAATGCTCGCCCACCCGTCGCCCATCCTGATTTCGAAGTCTTGCGACGTCTCTGATCTCATGCACTCAAATATACTGCGTCTTTCCACCGAATCATCAAATAATTATTTGTTCTTACTCGTTATATGGCTGCCAGTGTTGTGTCACAAAATTCCGTTACCAATTACCATTGCTTCGCATGACCTCGATTCTACGAGCAACTGTGTTGGTTGTTTTTTGTGGTTCTTTGTTAACTAATCTCTCGGCTGAAAGTTGTCATTTGTAAATTTTCACCGATGTTCAGTTTATATTCGCCCTGTCTATCTACTGCAGTGATTTTGAGCGGCACATACAATTGAAAGTTCGGACAAATTTCGCAATTTCCCATCTAACACTGACGTCTGGGTTTCACAGCCGAACAACTGCGGTTCGAATACATGAATCTTTAGACAACTTCGAAACTGTCGCGGTACAATAATAGTTCATTTGCCTCTTGGATTTAATTATACTGGCATTTTATCACAAAAAATAACTTACACAGGTGCTACGTTGTCTTTGGCCGTTAGAAAGTAACTACCTGACCTTTATTGCATAGCAAGTTGCCAACTGTTTACCAGTAACGTTACCACCGTCCGAATATAACAAAAGGTGTTAGAATGATGATCCTATTAAAACATTACAGCGAGTATATTATCAGTTTTTGTCAAGTTCCTTTTTAATTTAAGCCAGAGGATAAAGCTAGAGAATTTTAATGGTACTTTCTTGATCTCAAAGACTGCAGTCTTGTGACGATTATGCGTATTAAGAGAATACAACGTGGTTTGCCACAAATATTTATTTTTTCAAGTCGACCATGGTTTCGCTGGGTATAAACCTAGCTTCATCAGAACTAATGGCACGTAAACATTCAAACTGTATATGATATCATAAATGGTGTTTACAGTCACGGGTTTTGGTTAGTTGCTTCCACGCGCTTGATAGAAATGGGGTGGATGCCATGTCACTTAACAAGTTGTGAAGACTTCTGATATATAAGGAAAGCCTTCCAAAATATCAAGTTTGATGGTTGAATCTGTCTTGTCAATTAGTTTTGCTTCTTCAAAGAGAAATTTATGGTCCTTTTCACAACAGTGTTTAGCCATCGATGACTTCTTTAGGTGACAGTTCCGAATGTAGGTCTTGTGCTCCTTCAATCGAAAACGCAGGGCTCTACGGGTCTGTCCTACTGTATTTTCGAAGCGCCACATTCACATAAAATTTGATAAATTCCCCACGAGTTTTTGTCTTCAACATAGTCCTTTGATCCTAAAAAGTTCATTTTGTTTATCGGTTTAAAAATTACTTTAAAATTATAGGTTGTGAGAATTTTTGAAATTTTGAAAGCAATGTCACGGGAAAATGGATTAATGGCAAAATTTTCTCGCAGTGGGCCAATCACATGAGTTAACGTAGAGATAGGCTTTGGTTTTCGGAATTTTGTTAGAGCCTTGTCTAGAATGGAAGGGTTGTATCTTCGTTGTACTGCAACACGTTTAAGGAAATAAAGTTATTTTTCCAAACTGTCTTTATCTGAACATATATGTATCGCGTGATATACGCAGCTATAAAAAGAGGTTGAGTTTTAGTTGCCAAGGGTGATTGGACATGGCATTGTGGAGGTGATAAAACAGCGAAAGACTTCCGATAAATTGTGGCTGCGAGAGATCCGTTTGAGCGAGTAACCAGGACGTCAAGGAATGGTAGGCATCCGTTATTTTCAGTTTCGTAGCTGAACTGAATATGAGGATCAATGGAATTTATAAGTTTGACTAATTCCGGAATTTCAGATTTTTTTCCTTTCCATAGAACGAAAGTATCGTCTACATATCGTATCCATAAGTCAAATTTCACAAGTTTGAAAAGTTTTTCTTCAAATCGACGCATGTAGATTTTACATAATATAGGTGACCGTGGGTTGCCCATGGCTAGAATTTCCTTCCGTCTGTTCATAAAACTTTCCACGGAAAGTGAAACTGTTCTGTTTTATGCAAATGTCACTAAACTTGTTATTTCTTCTACTTCAGGTTGGCTGTAATGATGCTCTATAAGACTTGCTTTTAGGGATTCCAGAGCTCCTGACAAGACATGTTAAAGTAGTAAACTTTAAATTACACCCGAAACAACACAGACACAACACATAGTTCGTGTAGTACAGGTGCAACTAACCTGGCGAGTAGTCTACCGTACACATTGTTCGAAGTGTGCACCATCAACGACGATGCACATCTGGACTCGTGAGAGAAATGCATCTTGAACAGCATGCAACATCGCAGGGGTTACAGAATTACAGGCTCTGACACTTGATCCTTTAGGTATCCCCAAAAGAAGAAGTCCATCGGTGTTAGGTCGGGTGACCGTGGCGGCCATTCCGTACAACTACCTCACCCAAAATATTGTTGCCGAACGTGCGAGATAAGAACGAGCTAACTGGAAAGGTTTTGTGGGAAGGACAGCCGTCGTGTTGAAACCATATGCCTGGTAACGTATTCAAAGTAACATCATCAAACTAATCGCTTACTGGACCACATAGCAGCTGCAAGTAACGCTGACCTGTTAAATTTCCCTCAATAACACAGGTCCAATTACGGATGTTTGCTGCATTCCACACTACACATTAAGTGACTAGCGTACTTGATGGCGTGCTTGTCTCGTCATGTGTGGATTTCTCGCATCACAGTAATGAGAGTTCTGGTGATTGATGATCCCGCCCCTTGTAAATGCTGACTCGTCAGTCCATAGGATGTTATCCACAAACCACGGCTTTTCCTGAAAGGTGTTCAAGACGAAGTTACAAAAGTCATACCGCCTTTGAAGGTCTCCAGGCATCAGGTTTCGCACGACAGCATCACGGTAGGGATGCGCACCATGTTCGTTCAAGATTTGTCCACACCCGTGATGCCGATAATCCACACGCACGGCTCACTGCTGTCGTACTACTTCGGGGATTTGCAAGAACATAGCCCAAAACATCCACAGAATGTACTCGCAAACCGGCACCAATGGGACGACCGGAACTATGACGATCAGTAACGCTTCCTGTTTCTTGCAGGCGCCGGAAAACTTCGGCAATTGTCTGTGCAGCTGGATGCTGACGAGTGGGAAACCGTACTCTATACAACCTCGCAGGCTTTTTTGCATTCTGCTGACATTTGCCGTACAGCAAGACCATATCACAGTACTCGTCATTCGTGAAGATAGCTATATGCCTGCTGACCTCATACTCTGATTCACTCTCAGTTACCACCCATCATTTATAGCCCTTCGGCTACCTGACGTCATTTTACGTCAAACTTGAAATTAGCATAACTACGTGTTATATCCCGTAGCAACTTTTCTGTTGCTGTCACGTGCTAGCAACTGGGCATCTGACGCTTTGTTCGCGTTTTCTTGTCTTTTCTGTAACTGTTTCTGTTGAACCAAGTGTCGTTTTGTACTAATTAAACACCGCTCTTTCATTTTTTAATTGGACCTTCTGGCGTATATCTCGTGGGTTCTGAGTTAGTTTTGCTAAGTTCCGCATTTTGCCACTAGGAGCGCTACAAGCACGTCCAATCGATTGCGCATAATCACTTTTCTATAGGTACACGTTACTGCCGTGGCGGTATGATACGCGGTTTAAAAGTTAGAGGTGAGTAAACGGACTTTCCTAAGAACCCTGTATATGAATTCACTTTTAAAGTGAAAGGAAGTTTTCGTCAATGACTTTCATTGAAAGAAAAACATCGGTTCAAGCATTCGCCTGATGGTGACAAGCGAAACCATCCTCCCACCATCGAAGTAGCACATCTACAGAACAGCCTGACTGCTAAGGTTTCCATGTTAGGGGAACAAAGTTCTCTATCTATAATTTTGGCACGACAACTTACAACACTTGTGGAGGTCTTCACAAGTCTCTTCCACAACTCTTTGTCTTGAGCAGTCCTCTTCTATGTCATGCTTTCGAATTTCATCCACATATACCCCACGAGATCTTCCTCTTGGTCGTTTTCTTTCCCTTGGTATCCAATCTAATATTTTAGTTACCCAACGATGGTCACCTTTTTCACGCAATATGTCCAACCCATTGACACTTGACAGTCTTTATTTTGTTCATGATGTCATCAACTTTGTTATTCTCCTGATCGATGAGTTCCTTTTCCTAACTTTATTAGTTACACCAAGCGTGTACAGTGGTGTAGTGCTAATCGAAAAAAAAAACAGGAGCGCGCAGTGCCTTTACGTATTCAATACATTTTACTTCCTTATATTTATAGTATAAAAAAATATAGTGATCGGTCGAAATCGAACTTTCGGATTTACACGTTTTGGCATTCAAAGAACAAGATTTCACTGTTTTGGTAAGAAAACACTGAAATGTTGGGATTCAAAAACTAAAATCAGCCTCATATTATCCAGTAAGATGTCGTTGTAAACGGAAACTAATTTAGAGTGCAATGGTGAAAGCTATTTATTACGGGGTGTCTTAGTTCTCGAGTTATTTGGTTAGGGACAGTTTCGGTACAAGACGGTCAATTCTATAGTCCGCCTAAAAACGAGAGGTAAAACAGCCTGGAAATTTATTGCTTCGACGGATTTTTTCCCTTGTGTGAACGGTCCTAAAGCTCCAGAGAGAAAAACAATGTGCTCTGCTTTTAGAGTAATTAAGGAGCACTTGTAATTGGACAAAATTCACGGAAACTCAGAACCAGACTTCTTAATAATGCCTAGAATAAATAAATTCCCAATTACAATACTTTACTCACTGCAATATCCCCATCCTAAACGTTCTTAACAACAGTAGAAAACGAAGTTTCAAGTGACTGCCAAGTGAGAATGGATTTAGAGACTACTTCTATCTCCAAACAAAAATGGGACGTTAATTCCACTAACTGTGCAGTTTTTGCGTTGCATTTTTTTATTATAGGGAAATAATTATAGGACATTCGCATTTTAAAAAGAAAACAATTTATGCTGTATAAGGTTTACCGGAATGCGTGCTGGCTAGAAATAAACAAGTTAGTAAAATCATGCAATGCATTGATTATGATACGCTTTCCAACATACTAGAAATCATTACTCAAGTTATTACTCAAGTTATGAGGAAAATGACTGTGGAATAAATCTCGCTTCTGTGCCCTGACCTTTGATCCCATTTCGATGATATTCAACAGAACTGGTTCAGTATACCTCCGAAATAACATGATAAAGTTTTGTCGCAATCGAAGCAATTTTACGTAAGTTATGATGCATAAGGGCTATGGAATAGATCCCGCTTCTGTGTCCGAACCTCTGATTCCATTTCGCCCATTTTCAAGAGGATTCGTCCCCAGGAAGATCCCTACAACATACTAACATTTCATCCACATCGAAACATATTTACGTAAGTTATGACGCATAATGGCGATGGAAGTGATTCCGCTCCTATGTCCTGACCTTTGACACCCATTTCGTCAATTTTCTATAGGGTTTGTCCCCAGGTGGTCTCCTACCACATACTAAAATTTAAACGAAATCGAACCATTTTTACGTTAGTTATGACGCATAAGAGCAGTGGAATGGATCTCGCTCCTATGTCCTGACCTTTGACCCCATTTCATTCACTTTCAATAGGGTTCCTTCCCAGGTATTCCCCTACCACATACTAAAATTTCATCGAAATCGAACGATTTTTACGCCTTATCGTGCGGACGAACATACGCAAACAACGCGTGACGTAATGAGGCAGATGGGAATCGCGACCATCTGCTCGCAAGAGTGTGACGTCATAGAACTTTAATAGGATCCACACACAATGCGTGACGTAATGAGACAGATGGCGTGACGGCGCCCCAACATCTAATGGAACGACGCTATGACACTACACTAAAAACGTGGTAATTCGGGGTGGTTATTTAACCCACTAAACCAATTTTCCTAAAGTCGAGATCAAGTTAAATCGATTTCTAGTACCAGAAAACGGTAGGTTAACGACTTTCCTCAAAATCCTTAGAGCCGTTTTCAAAATAAAATTTACATACATACAAGAATTGCTCCTTTAAGGTGAACGTCAAGTAATTTTGCTTCCTGTACTTCGAATGGAAAAATTTCTGTACACATTTTCTTCCCAATTAATGCGTTCCCAAGGACGAAAATGTAAACATCGATTAAAATATCTTCATTTTATAACTTGGAATACCTTATAACTTGGAATACCTAATATTTTCTAAAACATAACCATAATTATGCAATCCAACATTTGTTTGTCTACTGACGTAATCAAAGTACATGTCGCGCCATCCTTTTTCTGGTTTCAACACCACCAAAGGAAAAGTTATTGATTTTTAATATAAATATGGTTATGTTTTAGAAAGTATTAAGTATTCCAAGTTATAATATGAAGTTATTTTAATCAATGTTCAAATTTTCATCCTTGGGAACACATTAATTGTGAAGGAAATGTGTACAAAAGTTTTTCCATTGGAAGTATAGGAAGCAAAATTACTTGACGTCCACCTTAATAATATGGGATAAGGGCGATGGAATGGATCGCAATCCTATGTCCTGACCTTTGACCCCATTTCGTCCATTTTCAATAGGGTTCGTTCCCACGGTGGTTCCTTACCACATACTGAAGTTTCATCGAAATCGAACCATTTTTACGCACGTTATGACGCATAAGGGCAATGGAATGCATCCCGCTCTTATGTCCTGACCTTTGACCCCAATTCCCCCATTTTGAACAGGGTTCGTCCCCAGGCAGTCCCCTACCACATAGTAAAATTTCATTGAAATCGAACCATTTTTACGCAAGTTATGACGCATAAGCGCAACGGAATGGATCCTGCTCCTACGTCGTGACCTTTGACTGCATTTGTCCCATTTTCAATAGGGTTCGTCCCCAGGTGGTCCCCTACCACATACTAAAATTTCATCGAAATCGAACTATTTTTTTTTTTTTTTTTTTTTTTTTTGCCAGTTATCGTACGGACGGACAAAGCTGGAGCATATGCGCTTCTTCAACCTACGGTTGGAAAGCGTAAAAAAAAAATGTACCGGAACGCCGTTCTGGCCCAGCTACACCACTGATCGTGCATCTCTCCTTGCTGCTATGAGTTGCCCGCAGCCACTGAACGTCTGTCTTAGTTATGGTCCATATCTCTGATCTATAAGTAAGTACTAGAAAGGATGCGTTAATTAAATACTTTTCTTTGAAGGCGTAATGGTTAATTACTCTTGAAAACTGTACTGTTTATTCCAAATGCAGTTCAGCGAAGTCTTATATTGCTATCAGTTTCTTCTTCGATTGACTCTCGTTTAATATCTGTTGTCCAAGCTAGATCTAGGCATAATTTATTGCTAAATTTGCCTCTTATTAACATCTAAATCTTCAGTTCCCGTGAAAGCATTATACTTTTCATAAATCATCTTTAATCCCACTTCTATACCCTCGTCAGCACTTTCCTGCAGCTCTGGGTACTCGCAAAAATGACTGTCATCAGCGCTGTAGACGAATTTTCTAGTTCTACGCAGAAAACAGTGGTTTCCGTATAGGTATGCGACTGCCAATAACGATTCTTCCTCAATTTCGTGCGAATAGTTCGCTAAGATATGGGAGGGCGGGAACAGCTTTCATTGAATGTTTCGGCCAATTGCTGTTCACAGAAGATCCTGTTTCTCCGTTCAAGTCTTCCGAGACGACGACGATCTCGTTCCTGACAGACTGTTGTCGCACCGCAATTATGCCTCTTACACAAGCAATGTGGGCTATTTCTCCACTGATTAAAGACAAGGAATGTCTCAACTTTTGAGAAACCAGCCTGCTTTCAAAATCGTCGCTCCAGTCAGACGGGCGCCCACAGTAAAACCTTTATCGAACTCCGAAATATCCTTTCTTTTTCCCATTGTGATCAAAACTACTGAAGAGCAGCAGTCTTATATAGTTGTCTAGATCACGTGGTGACGTGCGTAACCAGTTATTTTGCATATACGCTCTGTAAGTGACGTTTACGTGCATCTCCATAAAGATTTCTAATTCAATGGCCGGTGTGCGTATTAACGTATGCATTTAAACACTGCAGATTTTTAAATACATTATTACGACTGATGGTTCTACACAATCAATAATCAAAAAACTCATACGTAATGGAAGTTTACAATCATTCGTCCTTTCATTGAGTTTTCCTAGTATACTATAGAGTTCATACCTTTTTTTCCAGTTGTGTCACAAGAGTTCTTGGACTATCTTTTTAAGTACAGTAGCATCGATGCATTGTTCCCTATCAGAAGTGTCCCTGCTTGCTCTCCATGATCTTTTGCGCGGCGGATAATTTTTATTACTTCATCTTACAGTATGTTCCAGACTGCTGTGTAGAGTCTCCTTTCTATTTCTCTTTCTGCGTGTCTCCTATTTATGTGAGTCAGTCGTTTTAGCACGCCGTTTGTAAAACTAGTTAGTAAAATCATGCAATGCATTGATTATGATACGCTTTCCAACATACCAGAAATCATTACTCAAATTATTACTCATGTTATGGGTGTAAGGGCGAAAAGTAATAATGAGATGCATATCAATTAAGATATGATCTAGTGCTAATTTATGTACATAAAAACAAGGAAATAACTTTATTTCATTAATTGTGTGCATATACAATGCCCAAGGTTAGAAGGGCGCCAGCCTGTCTGGGAAGACTGAATACGTCCTTTGTGTAAAATAATGTCCGTATTGTTGTATGTTTTGTTCTGTTTGTATAGAGTCTGGTTTCCACGTACAGAAGTCCGTTAGGTGGAATGTGTGGTATGTCGTCGAGCACGGAGACAATAAGCGAGGGAGAGCGATTTCCCCAGAAGCTGGAGCGGCTGGGGTGCAGATTCGAAGAAAGGGTGCCTGCGGTCAAAGGTCAGGTTCGCTCCAGGACCTGACAAGGTCAGCGCCTTGTAGTAGGTCAGCGCCTCGTGGTAGAGGGAGCCGAAAAAAGAAGGGAGGGGTCTTCTGGAGCGAGGGGGATAAGAGATAGATTCGGAGAGAGGAGGAAGATTGCGAAGCCGCTTGGAAGACGAGTAGACGTCGGGAGCTTGACTCCGAGGAATGCGGTTCCTGGTTTCTGCGTGAAGCCGTGTGCTTCGGGAGAGGGAAGGAGGATTGCGAGGTGCGCGTGGACGGCGGGTAGACGTGCGGCGTCTATGCTCCGAGGAACGCAGTTCCTGTTATTTGCGTGAAACTAGAGGCTTTGGGAGAAAGCGTAAAGGATTGCAACGAGCGTCTGGAAGACGGATAGACGTGCGGCGTCTATGTACCAAGGAACGCAGTTCCTGTTATTTTCGTGAAGCTGGAGGCTTCGGGAGAAAGTGAAAAGGATTTGCAACGAGTGTCTGGAAGACGGATAGACGGTGGAGATTTTATGCTCCGAGGAACGCAGTTCCTGGTTTTTAGCGTGAAACAGAGTGTCAAGAGACAGCGTGGAGTCGGAACGACTCGGATAATAGAGTGGCGTTAGGGCAACGGATTTGAGGTTGAACAATTCGTGACTGACGACGCATGCCGCAAATTCGTCAACGCGGACATTGGCACCGGAACCAGACTCTCACTAGTACTTTGATTCATTAAATTTATTATCTTTCTTATTCACGAAGTATTTATTGAAGTTGATGAGGTGCCTTACAGTAGGCATTCTCTCCCTTCCTTGATTCGCGGATAATTACACAAAAAGGCGGAGGAAGAAGGGCCTGGATGATAAATTTATTATTAATAAATTACGAGAGTGAGAACCTCAGATTATTTGCTGTAGGGGGAAGTTGTTAAATTAACTCACGGACGCCTATCGGAAAGAAGGTGGGACTTAGCACGAAAGTCTATGTCTCACCCCTACAGCAAAGTAATAAATGGCGCAGTCGGTAGGATGAATGTTTGATACCAGGTAAACCCGAGGAGGAGAAGGCGAGGCTAAGAAATAAGTGAATAAGTAATTCTTGTTGTGAGGAACAACGGAAGGCAACCTCTACTACTAGGACTCTGTGTACAAAGAAAAGTGGTGATTTCATCGACGGCAGTGACAGGGAGATCCGTAACCAGGATCCACGGACGAGACCGACAGACGGCAGTGACAGGGAGATCCGTAACCAGGATCCACGGACGAGACCGACAGACGGCAGTGACAGGGAGATCCGTAACCAGGATCAACGGGCGAGACCGACAACTACGAAGATCGCAACCGGATTCAGGACGAGAGGAGCCGGCAAGGCGCGTTACCAATACACGACGGAGAGAGCCGACGAGGCTCGGACCCAGTGTGCAAGGCCGAATTTCGGGAGATCACGTCTCACGTCACCAGTGAGACCGGACTTTCCCTGTTTAGGGAGTCCCACCGCGGGTCGCAGTTTAGCTGCAACAGAGAAGCTGAGGGGGCCAGAGGAGCCCGGTAAGTACTACTTTTGAAGCCGCAATTTGATTACCTGTGTCGATACCTGTGTATAAGCTAGAAATAGCTGAATAAGTTTCATCAGGACACTAGGAGTACTAGAGGTAACCTTTCTAAGATAAATTTAACTTAAGATTAGCGAGGATATAGTAAGAAGAATTTGAGATAATAAATTGTGAAAGTATATTTTTTTATGTGAAGAAAGAAAATAGCGGACAGAGAAGGATAGGTACTAGCCTAGATAAAAAGAAAAAGTAAAAGGTAGAGATCAAAATGATATTTAACTAGGTATCTCAGCGAAGTAGATAGAAATTAGTAGTGTGAGAGCAAAGGCTAACCATTGGGGAATTGTATTATTTTATTTCAGTGTATATATATTTTTGTATTAAGTGTATATTATTGTTGCATGATAATGGCGGAACAGTTTTTGGAAGGGAAAATTAATGAAAATTAATTTTCTCTTTTGCTTCCGAGGAAGCAAAAGAGAAAATGAGGGAGGGACAGATAATAGATTGAATTCTAGCAATGAAGTAATAATTAATGACAAAGGAATAGAAGGGAATTGGATAAGTCTAGAATGGGAATATAAATTTAGGGTATTGGAGATGGAACAGAAAAAGCTAGAATTACATTTAGAGCAACAGCGAATTGAGATGGAGCTAGCCGATAGGAAAGAGGCTATGGCTTATGAGATAAAAAAATTACAGATAGAACAAGAACGGGGTGTGGCATCAGCGTCAGGGAGACAGTCAACGAAGTTGGCCGACTACATCAGAATTCTAGAGAGGAATTTACCCAAAAGCCCTACAAAACCCGAAGAGATATTGGATTTTTTTGACACCTTAGAGAGAGCGTTTATTCTGCATGACATACCAGAGAGCGTGCAAAGGCGGTTAGTGATTGCGTTATTCAATGCGGATTGCGTAAACCATTTGTTCCGACGTCTGACCGTAGAGCAATATGATAATTATGATACCGTCAAGGAAGCTATTCTCAGTGAATGTCATTTGACCCCAGATGTATATCTGAAGCAGTTCGAGACGATACGCCGGAACAAGGGGGAGAGCTTCCAACAGCTAGCGGGACGGATTGGCAGGTCACTCAGGTATTATGTAGCCAACTGCGGAGTAACCGAGTTCGACCAATTAGTAAATCTGCTAGTGTGTGATAAGTTTAAAGGATTACTATCCCCATCCTTAAAAACCTATTTGCTGCAGAGAGGTGCGGTGGGTAAGCTAGTCTTGGCTAAAGAATTGGGGGAGTTATGTGATTCATATGAGAGTCATGTGGAAGCACTAGAGATAGGAAAGGTGAAGAATAATTTTTCGTCGAATTACAATGCCAAAGGGAGTCAGTATATTTCTACGGGAAGCGGATTCGTGAAGAGAGAGAGCGGGAATAGTAGTGGGCAGTTTCAGAAGGAGAAATTCCAAGCGCCTGACAGGAAGTCCGGGAGTAAGGTAGAAGGAGAACGACCTATGAGAAGTCAAGATAACCCTAGTTTAGATCGAGGCATAATCTGTTTTTATTGTAGGAAGCCGGGTCATCGGCAATCCTTATGTCCCCAGAAGGATAGCGTAAGACCGGAAGGCCGGAGTAATTCCTATTATTGGCGGAACGGCGGGATGAAAAAAGTAGGAAGGGTAGCTGTGGAGAATAATCAGGAAGTAGAGAAACCTAGAGAGGAGACCGGAGTAAAAGTAGAACAGGAGGTGAGAAAGATGAGCGCAACGGTGGGAAGAGTTTTCGGATCTAACCAAGCAGAGATTAAAGAGATAGAAATACCTGTAGGAGAACAAATGATGGTAACTACAGAGGCAAGGCTCCAAGCCAATATACTGGTAGGTAGTGGGGCAGAATTCAATTGTTTAAAGAGAGGATTATTGGGAGAAGAAAAATTGGAGGAAATTAGGAAGGTAAAACTGACAGGGTTTGATGGAAGAACAGCCGTTTTTCCCATAAAAATGGTTGGAATTAGGATTATGGAAGCAGGTCTAGAAAAGGCGGGGAGTAAAACGATAGGAATCAGTGAAATTGTTTGTGCCATAGTACCTAATTTGAGTAATGAGTTTATTATTACTCCAGAAGATTACGTAAAAATGTCAACGGTTAGAGACTGTAGTGCCGAGTGGGCGATTAATTTACAGAAAGCGCTAGAACCTAAACAGGAGAGGGAAGAGAGAAAGAACGAAGAAAGGGAGGATTCGATAGCGGAGAATGAGAGTATACGGAAGGCCGTACCCACCGAGCTAATATCGCGGTGAATCAGGTAGGGGTCGAGGAGGAACCGGAAGCGCCTAAGGCAAAGAGCGAGCCGCCGCCGATAGAGGAGGGCGTGGTCGAAGAGGAGGCGAAGTCGGACAGCCAATCAGGAGACGAAGAGGCAAGCGCACGGGGAGAAAGTAAGCAGACGGAGATAGCTCGTTCGGGCTCCGGCGAGGATATTGGAGATTCTCGGCAAGTAAGCAGATCTGATCACGCGGTATTCGCAGGCCAACAGGAGGAAGATAGGACCTTATCGGAAGCTCGTAGATGTGCTAAAGAGGAAAAAGGAGGTTATGTTTATATAGAAGGGATGCTCTACCATAGAGAAAGGGTGTTAGGGCAATTGACAAATCAACTTGTAGTCCCGGAGATTATGAGAAAACAAGAGCTAAGCCTGGCACATGATTTGGTAATTTTGGAATCAGAGGTAGAGCTCGGGGAGATTCGGGAGATGCCCATGGAGCCAAAGGGTGAAGAGAGGAGTGATCCCAAGCAGCGGAACGTAGAAAATCCAGAGATCACGCAGCAGCAACTTTGGGAGCTACAGGAGTTGGTAGACCGCTCGAAAGTATTTTTTCGGGGGAAGTAGGAAGAACCACGTTAGGTAACCACGAGATAACGGTTAAACCGGGGAGTGTGCTAAGTACTCAGCACAGATACAAATTGCCCCAATCTATGCAGCGGGCGGTGGATGATCAGATTCAGGAGTTATGTGACAGAGGGATGATAGAAGAGTCGGGGGAAGAGTATAGTCATCCAATTGTTTGTATTGCTAAACGTACAGGGGAAGTCAGATTGTGTTGTGACTTTAGAATGCTCAACGCGCACACCGTCGCAGACGCATTTCCCATGTCACACATCCCGGATCTTTTAGCCAAGGTGGGGGCAGCAAAATACATCACAACTTTGGATATGCTGAAGGAGTATTATCAAATACCGATGGACCCCGGAAGCAAGAAATACACTACATTTGCTACCCACCGAGGATTGTTCCAGTGGAACGTAATGCCTTTTGGATTGTCGGGGGCCGCTGCGACATTCCAGAGGATAATAAACAAAGTGTTAAACCCTCATTTGGATTATGCAGTAGCTTACCTCGATGACGTTGCAGTGTTCTCCAAGAATTGGGAGGATATCTTGCAACATTTAGAGAAGGTAATCGGTAGCTTGGTGGAAGCGGGGTTTACGGGGAACCTAGAGAAGTGCTGCTTCGCCAAGAAAAAGTGCATTACTTAGGGCACTTGGTCGGTTCTGGGAGTAACCAGCCGGACCCGGAGAAAGTTACAGGCGGTCAGGGACCTGTTACCGCCGAAGACGAAGAAGGAAGTACGTAGTTTCCTGGGACTCTGCAGTTATTATTGGGAATACGTACCGGGGTTCGCCGAGATCGCGAAACCGCTAACCGATTTAACGGGAAAGAAAGCCGCGGAGAAAGTGAGTTGGACGACAGAGATGGACATCGCATTCAAAAGGCTAAAGGAATGTTTATGTTCCGCACCAGTACTGGCGACGCCAAACTTTGACCATCCGTTCTTATTGTACACGGATGCGAGTTCATTTGCCGTAGCCTGCTGTTTAGCGCAGAGAAGTAACGGGGGAGAAATCCGACCGGTAGCTTACGCCAGCCAGAAGTTGAACGGCACGCAGGCTAGATGGGCCGCCAGTCACAAGGAGGCCTACGCCATAGTATGGGCACTCCAGAAGTTCGAAGGATGGATTTTCGGACATCCAGTGGAAGTAATGTCCGATCACAATCCGCTAGTTTATTTGACTAGCGCAGCATCCCAGAGCTCTAAACTACAGAGATGGAGTTTGGCCATCTCACAATTCAACCTTAAAATAACGCACATAGCATGCAAGCTAATCCCCACGCTGATGCTTTAACTCGGTTATCTTTTGAGGCAGGTGATCAGCGTCCAGATGAACACAAGAGTAACACTACACAGGTAGAGACTCAGTGAGGCTCGAAGGTTGTACTGTTGTACGACAAAAAAAAAGGAGAAAGGAACGGGGGAAGTGATATTATTATTTTCGCCTGTTTGTGTCTGTATGTGAGGTGATAAACTGAAAAACAATATATATAAAGAAACTCAAGTGAACAGGAGTCACTATGCGAAGTAAGGACCCCGCATGTTTCGTCTCAGGGGCCGAGGTCTGTAAGGGCGAAAAGTAATAATGAGATGCATATCAATTAAGATATGATCTAGTGCTAATTTATGTACATAAAAACAAGGAAATAACTTTATTTCATTAACTGTGTGCATATACAATGCCCAAGGTTAGAAGGGCGACAGCCTGTCTGGGAAGACTGAATACGTCCTTTGTGTAAAAGAATGTCCGTATTGTTGTATGTTTTGTTCTGTTTGTATAGAGTCTGGTTTCCACGTACAGAAGTCCGTTAGGTGGAATGTGTGGCATGTCGTCGAGCACGGAGACAATAAGCGAGGGAGAGCGATTTCCCCAGAAGCAGGAGCGGCTGGGGTGCAGATTCGAAGAAAGGGTGCCTGCGGTCAAAGGTCAGGTTCGCTCCAGGACCTGACAAGGTCAGCGCCTTGTAGTAGGTCAGCGCCTCGTGGTAGAGGGGGCCGAAAAAAGAAGGGAGGGGTCTTCTGGAGCGAGGGGGATAAGAGATAGATTCGGAGAGAGGAGGAAGATTGCGAAGCCGCTTGGAAGACGAGTAGACGTCGGGAGCTTGACTCCGAGGAATGCGGTTCTTGGTTTTTGCGTGAAGCCGTGTGCTTCGGGAGAGGGAAGGAGGATTGCGAGGTGCGCGTGGACGGCGGGTAGACGTGCGGCGTCTATGCTCAGAGGAACGCAGTTCCTGTTATTTGCGTGAAACTAGAGGCTTTGGGAGAAAGCGTAAAGGATTGCAACGAGCGTCTGGAAGACAGATAGACGTGCGGCGTCTATGCACCAAGGAACGCAGTTCCTGTTATTTGCGTGAAGCTGGAGGCTTCGGGAGAAAGTGAAAAGGATTTGCAACGAGTGTCTGGAAGACGGATAGACGGTGGAGATTTTATGCTCCGAGGAACGCAGTTCCTGGTTTTTAGCGTGAAACAGAGTGTCAAGAGACAGCGTGGAGTCGGAACGACTCGGATCATAGAGTGGCGTTAGGGCAACGGATTTGAGGTTGAACAATTCGTGACTGACGACGCATGCCGCAAATTCGTCGACGCGGACATTGGCACCGGAACCAGACTCTCACTAGTACTTTGATTCATTAAATTTATTATCTTTCTTATTCACGAAGTATTTATTGAAGTTGATGAGGTGCCTTACAGTAGCCATTCTGACCCTTCCTTGATTCGTGGATAATTACACAAAAAGGCGGAGGAAGAAGGGCCTGGATGATAAATTTATTATTAATAAATTACGAGAGTGAGAACCTCAGATTATTTGCTGTAGGGGGAAGTTGTTAAATTAACTCACGGACGCCTATCGGAAAGAAGGCGGAACTTAGCCCGAAAGTCTATGTCTCACCCCTACAATGGGGATAACGGCTGTGGAATAAATCTCGCTCCTGTGCCCTGACCTTTGAACCCATTTCCATGATATTCAACAGAAGCGGCTAAGTATACTTAAGGAACAACATCATAGAGTTTTGTCTCAATCGAAACATTTTTACGTATGTTATAATGCATAAGGGCGATGGAATGGATCCCGATCCTATGTCCTGACCTTTGACCCCATTTCGTCCATTTCCAATAGGGTTTTTTCCCAGGTAGTCCTCTACCATATACTAAAATTTCATCGAGATCGAACCATTTTTAGTCAAGTTATGACGCATAAGGGAAAGGGAATGGATCCCGCTCCTATGTCCTGAACTGTGATCCCATTTCATCCATTTTCAACAGGGTTTGTTCGTAGATGGTTGCCTACCACATACTAAACGTTCATCGAAATCGAACTGTTTTTACGCAAGTTATGACGCATAATAGCAATGGAATGGATTCCGCTCCTGTGTCCTGACCTTTGACCCCATTTCTCCCATTTTCAATAGGGTTCGTCCCCAGGTTGTCCCCTAGGACATATTAAAATTTCATCGAAATCGAACTATTTTTACGCGAGTTATCGTACGGGCGGACGTCAGACAGATAGACAGACGGACAAAGCTGGAGCATATACGCTTCTTCAACCTATGGTTGGAAAGCGTAAAAGAGATCGTGCTTATGTTACTACTTTGTCCGTCCGTCCACCGTCCATCTGTGAGCACCATATCTTTGAAATTGTAAGTCCGATTTGAAAAATTATTTTTGCATTGGGAAAATTGAAATGTGAGAATGATGAATGATCCTTGCGTTCCGGGTTTTTCCCGATGCTCAATTTCGCCTCTAAATGGCGTAAACGCAAATGATATCGAATTCAAAACACATTTTATTCTATATGTTTGCTTCTAAATATCGAATTGAAAAAAATTCGTTTACCTTTCGATGCCATTTATATCGAAGACTATTTTAGGTACAGTCACATTTTTCAAGTAACGCATAAGTTTTCCGCTAGGGGGCGTAAACTGCGTGTTCCTTGATATTCGTTCTTCTAAAATTCCTATTTGAAAAATTCTTCCTTCACCTGATACAGCTTCTGATGGGAAATTAATGCATATAATTTCTAATTTTTGGTAAGGAATGGTTTGGCCACCAGGGGAGTAAGAGTTGATTCCTACTTCTGATGTATTTGCAGCAAAATCTGAGTTGTAAAACTCGATTGAAAAAATTCTTTGGTGAACCGATACCGCTCACCTCGGAAAATTTTTAAAGAATACCTCATGTTTAAAATAGTGCATAGTTTTCCCGCCAGGGGCTTAGATGTATATCTTATTTTCGTGGATATCTCTGCTTCCAAGAGTCCGATTTGAAAGCTTCTTTCTTTGTTGGAGAGCGTTTTCGGTGCGAAATGTTTCTCATATAATTCCAAGTTTTTCTTAACGCACTAGTGCGCCACTAGGGGTCGTAAGTTCACGTTCTCGTTTACAAGAATATCTGCGCGACTAAAAACCGATTGAGAAAATTCATTTTCGGTTAGATACTGCTAGCTATGAAAACTGAAAAAGCATATTTCTTTCCCAAATTAATGCACAATTTCGCAGCTAGGGGGCTCAAATGCTTAATATGTTTTTTTCAATATCTCTGCTTCTAAATGTGTGACTTAAAAAATAATTCTGTTAAAACCGGATACCATTTACTCTGTGGAATACTTAAGGTGTGTAGATGAGTTTTGTAGTTTGCAGTTCTGTCGCTAGTTATAACAGTCCAGGGAAGATACATTCTGACAATGATATTGATATCTTCTTTGGAGACACCATCCCCACTATAGTGGCTGCTGACTGGAATGCTAAACATCCTAACTGGTTTTGTCGTTCAACTAATAGTGCTGGGGTGGCACTATCGCAATACATTGACAAGCTGGATCTTACAGTTGCAAGTCTGGTCCATCCTACATGCACCCCGTCGCACGTGGTTGGCGGTATCATTGATTTTGCTGTCCTCCAGTTTGTGAGGCACTTTTATCGGGTCTCTGTGGTTTCTGGGCTTGACTCTGATTATGACCATGTCCTACTGAGATTGGACGGAGCCGTAGCCACCCAGCAGATGCTGATGTATACTGATTGAAATTTCTTCCAGGAAATTATTGCTCAGGTTGATCCGCCTACGGTGGACACTAGTACTCGCTCGATAGTCGACAGTGCGGTTAAAGAACTCACTCGTTGCATACAGGCAATCTTGGGTCGATGCAGGAAGCCCTCAGCTCCTGCCCGAGACCCTTATGCACTTCCTCCACGTACTGTCCGGATGATCCAGGAGAAGAACAAGTTCCGTACGATCTGACAGCGGTCGAAATCAGCCGACGACAGGGTTCGTTATAACTCGTGTCGCGATCTCGTCAGGGCAGAAATCCGCTCTTTCAGATAACTCCAATGGAAAAAGTACCTTCTCAACGCGGGTCAACCTCGTCAGGATGATGTGTGGACCATCCTTCGAAAACTCCGGTGTAGTAAGACTGTCATACCGCTCGTTCACGGAGCACAAGGTTTGGTATACGGTGATGACGAGAAGGCTGTGGCCCTTGCTGGTGACATAGAGGAGCAGTTCTCACCTCATGATATCCAAAATCCTAGTCACACGGATAGGGTCGTGGAGGCTTTAGCTACAAACGATATTGATGATACAGACGAGGCCATCTCTCTTGTTACTTACCTCGAGGTAACTCGACACATCAAAAAGTTAAAAGTGCAGAAAGCTCCCGGAAGAAATGGAGTTTCGGCGAGAGCTGTACAACTGCTCCCTAAGAGCCGTATTCTGGTACTGGTTGAGATTTTCAACGGGTCTCTCCCTTTGGAATATTTCCCCAGGGAATGGAAATAATGGTAGTGGTGTTGCTCAAACCTGGAACCAATTATACCTTACCTGAGAACTACCGTCTAATATCTCGCTTGGCCGTCCTGGGTAAGCTCCTGGAGAGGGTCATCCTCTCTAGTCTTCTAGAGTTCTGTGAAGCTAATGGTGTGATTCCTGACGAACAGGGTGGTTTCCGGGCATGCTACGACCCACCAGTAGATCAGACTTACGGAATTCATTTCTGAAGGACAAGATAAGAGTGAATGTTCCATTGCTGTCTTCCTGGACATCAGGGGATTTTGACCGCGTTTGGCATGATGGACTCCTACACAAGTTGCAGGAGCTTCGATGCCCTCGCCCACTTGTTGAGCTGATTGGCTCGTGTCTCAACAGCCGCAGTTTCACTGTTAAGATTAACGGTGAGCTTTCTTCTTAAAAGAAGATTCGGGCTGGCGTTCCTCAGGTTTCGGTTCTTGGACCAACGCTGTTCTCCATTTATCTACACGACTTACCCAAACCCAAACAAGGGCAGGCCATGATGTACTCATATGATACAGCTGTTTTCATCAAGTCCCTGAACAAAGGCAGAGCATTGAAGCTTCACAAGGACTTTCTCTCTCAGCTGGAAACCTACTACACTGCCTGGCAGATCAAGATCAATCCGTCTAAGAGCATTGCGCTGTTGTTGTTTTTTATCTCTCCAAGGAGTACCGAAACTCGTTGTGTTTCAAGAGACAATCCCGGCTACCTCTACTAAGTACTTAGGGCTCCAACTCGATTGTCGACTTTCGTGGGTCGCGAACACCAGCTACCACACGAATAAAGCTGGACAATACCTTGGGCAGCTAGCTCCACTACTCCACCGGAGAAGCTTCCTTACAACACGGCACAAAATACTCCTATACAAGACGGTCGTCAGGCCGGTACTTACCTACGCCTCCTCTATCTGGATTGGTATTAGTAGGAATCAGGGAGAGAGAATCGAAAGGGTGCAGAGCCGAGCACTTCGAATGATCACTGGGGCTCCCCCTTGGACCCCACTACGGAACCTGAGGAACAGACTTGGAATCGAGAAGGTACATGAGTTTTTCACCAGACTCGCCAAGAAGTTCTTCAAGAAAGCGGAAATCCACCCTAATGGACTTGTTAGGGGCGCGGTTGATTACAATCCCAGCAAATTCCTTAGGTATCCCAGAACTAAGGCGACGATCGTTGACCCCTCTTGACAGAGAGAGTAAGTATGTGAACACTAGTGGGTGTTAGACATAGTATCAGCCCCTTGTTTTTCAGATTGGCATCGAGATGGTGAAAATGGATTCTGCTCGGGCATTTGGATTTGGTCTAGTTGAGTTTCAGTCACTCCCTGGTGCGTCAGTGGCCGGGTGGTGTTGTGGTTCTCTGTGATGTTGTGCGGTGCTTGGTTCCCCTTCCTCCCCTTCCCCGCGGACTGGTGTCACGGTTCACAGTTTGAAAGATATATCACCCTCTCCTTTCACTCAATTTTTGTTTGTCTTTCGTATTGAGTTCACTTACTCAGATCTCCTAGCTTCCTATTTATAAGTGAAGTTTTAGAAATGGGGTCAGACACTCCCTTCCTAAAACTTCTTCAAATATCGTATCGTATCGTAAAATGAAAGACCTTTTTCTCGCTATCTCTGCTTTCGGGAGACGTATTTGGAAAGTTCTTTTTCCTTAGCGTAGCTTTTGCCATAAAGAATGCCTTTCGTCTATATTCAACTTTTCCATTATGCAAAATTCTTCATCTAGAAGGCGTAGAGTTATAGCATGTTTCCTTCTGTATTTCTTCGTTTGACTGTTCGATTTGAAAATCTATTTGTCTCTGATATCGTCCTTCTGCCATATGAAACTTTTTGTGCACCATTTGTTGATTTTCGTAGCATACCTTTTAGTCGGTGGTGAAGGAAGAAGCTTTTCTATTTCTGGGTGTTTTATCGATTGCAGAAATCCGGTTGACTTTTTTTCCTAACCGGTTCCATTGACTTTGAATAAATGATAAATTTTATTCCCGTCGAAGAAAAGGATTCAAGAGACGTGCTCATTACAAACGAAAATTCGGTGTTATCTTTCTTGTTTTTTGTTTTTGTTTTTTTAACCTTGATTTTTACTGTTTCTGTCTCCCGTTTTTAATAATTCCCTTATAGTGCCCTTCACTTTCATTCGATGTCCTTTCGTTTGTTTTTTATTCACGAAGTTTTTTGCTCGGCCTTGTAGTCTTGTTTCGCAAAACAAAATTTCACCGTGGATATACTATAAGTTGAAGCCTTCGCACTGGTTAAGGATAATCAACGCGACTTCTTTATCGAAAGTGAAAATGATCAATGTATTTTTCATGAGAAGTTCTTTTTTATAAGTGATAGCAGACCCTGAATATATAGAGCATAAAATGGCAGACTGCTGGCATCTTGTTATGAGAAATCACATGAGGGTTCTTTGTTATTTATATAACGTCTTTGAAAGACAGTAAGAAACAATAAGGTAGGTATATGACCTCCGTAGCTACAAAAGCAACCAATAGCTTCCATACATAAAGAAAAGAATAGCTAGAAGGCAAATCATGATTATTATTTTTTTTAACTCTGTTAACAAGCATTGAATTGCGACGAAAGGTATGATGTATTGCGGGATTTTATCTTTCCCGTGAGCTATATAAGTTTTATCGTTGGCTAATCAGCGAATTTAGAAACATTCTTTAGAGTTCAAACTTTGTAGACATTACGAAGTTCGGAGAACACAAATACTTAAAAAAAAAAAAAGTTGTGCATTGCCAAGATACCCCCCCTATTGTTTACGATGGTGTCCCTACGTCTGGATAGGTCTGCAATGCCATTCTTGAAAAAACGTGCTGGTTTTGCTGCGAAGAAAGCATCAAGGAAATTCTGGAGATCAACATCATTGTTGAACGTTCTGCCACGGAGTGCATTCGACAGAGATCGGAACAGCTGATAGTCTGAAGGGCCGACATCTGGGGAACAGGCCGGATGTGGAAGGATCTGCCATTCCATGTCCTGAATGACCATTTTGGCCACGTTTGCACTGTAAGGATGTGTGTTATCATGTTGGAGAAGGACACCATGGCACCAATGTGGTCGTTTCTGCTGAATTGCTCCCTCCACACGGCGGAGTTGCTCACAATAGAGTGCAGCGTTGATAGTCTGATTCCTCGACAGCATTTCCCAGTGAATAATGCCTTCCATGTCCTACCAGACACACAACATGATCTTCGCAGGATGAAGGTCATGTTTTGGACGTGGTGTGGGTGCCTCGTTTGGGCTTAACCATTCCCTCCGATTTCCGTAATTCACGTACAGGCACCACTTTTCATCTCTAGTAATAATACGTGACAGAAAGGGTTTGTGTTGCTGAGAACATTCACGATAACGGGCGAGCAAGGAACCGCATATGGCAACACGCTGATTCTTGTTGTCCCGGGTGAGAGTGGGAGGCACCCAAGCCCCCAATTTCTGGACCTTTCCCATACGTTCCAGGTGTCGCACCACGGTGGCCTGATCACAGTTCATCTCGGTGGCCAATTCGCGTGTGGTTTGACGCGGATCCAAGTGAATGAGATAGTTCAAACGACCCTCATCGAAGTGAGACGGACGACCTGAGTGTGGAGAGTCGTTAAGGTCAAAATTGCCACCTCCGAATCGCCCAAACCATTTGCGGGCTGTTCTCGGAGGAATAGCATCCTCCCCAAACACAGCACAAATTTGTCGAGTAGCCTCGACGGCTGTGGATCCCTTGTTAAGCTCGTAGATGAGCAGATGTCGGAAATGTTCATTCCTCTCTACTTAACATTTCATACTTCCGGACCTGAAAACCAAAAAACCATTAGTCACAATCACACAACACAATATGATTTAGATACACGATATTATTGGCTACATTTTGATATATACAACTGGGAATCTGCACAGTCACTACTGACCTGGGAAACAATCGTGAAATAAAGCGGCATGAACTTATGCATCAACCCAATACAAAGCAACTCTGTGCGTTTCTTTCTTTTTCTGCATTTTTGTTCGTATTGATGTGAGTTTCTCCTACCCTATTTGAGCATTATCTAAAAATGAAATTCGCGACGGTATCCTACTAACTATCCATTAATAGCATAAATTTGATACGACGATAAACTACACTTGACAACAAATTTTTACAGAAGTCTTGCCCGAAGATTAAATTAAACATTTCTTATAGATACTCAAAATAGTATAACTATACTAAAATCCGAAAATTCTTGGCGTAGAATAGAAATAAAAGTTTCCAAGCTTTCGCACATCAACCATACCAAATATTTCCTATAACCATACCAAATATTTCCTATAACCATACCAAATATTTCCTATAACCATACCAAATATTTCCTATCAACTCAAAAACGCGCTCAGGAGGATGAACTTCGATGTCGGCATAAGGTCTCCGGCATCTTTATACACGATGCTTAAGAGAAATATTGACAAGCCCCTCTTCTCAATGAAGCAGGTGTTTGTGCCATCCCACTAAAATACCCGGACGGCTCCAGGCGATACTACATCGGAATGACCAAACGTTTGTTTGGAATTAGAATCAGCGAACATAAAAGGGATACAAGAGACGGGAAAATAACTACTGTCCTATCAAGAGGTCAAGTTCAAGTCCGCCGAGCCTATATGGAGTGATGTAAAGAAATTAGCTTCATACTCTACACCCAAATCTTCCGCCATTGGCGAAACCTTGGAAATCTTGACCAGCTGCGAGGCTTGCAATGATAGCGTGTCTCTGGACTTGCCACGAATTTGGAATCAGTTCTTCAAATAATGCTGAGTTCTCTACTATTGTACCGCGTGCCCAACCAACGTGACCTCGTTTCTTCGAAATATCACGTTTGCTCCTAATCATTTATTGTCTAGTCAAGTCACCGCGTTCAAAGTGTTGAAACGTTCTATTATCCAGTTTGCAGTTAGCTGTCTACCTTCCTTGAGAAAGCCATCTGGTTGATGTGCGAAAGCTTGGAAACTTTTATTTCTATTCTACGCCAAGAATTTTCGGATTTTAGTATAGTTATACTATTTTGAGGTGCTGAACAGGAATATGACAATAATAGTGCAAAATTGGCTACGGTTTGTGAGAGAACCGCAATAGTTTATTATACGTACTAATGTCCGTTTCTACGTACGTCCGACGTCGCTTTGCCTGTAGCTTGTGTTGCTGCTCAGGATCATCTCTAGAGAGGGTCCAAGAGTAGTCAGCCAACACAGAAGTGGACCACTTTCTCTGGTATCATTTCTCTATCGTTGCAATTTCCTGATTGAAACGTTCAAAGTGCTCATCACTAACCATAGCGCAGTTGTCGGAGAAGAAATCCAAGTGGGAATGGAGCAAGTGTATCTTTAAGGACATATCGCAGCCAAGTTTATGATACAGAGAAAACATGTCCTCAACTAGTTGCTTGTAGTTTTATGCCCTGACATTTCCGAGAAAGTTAGCTGACATCAGCCGAAACGCGTCCCAAGCTTTTTCTCATCACCCTGTTGCAGGTTGTCGACCATCTCGTAAATGAAGAAAGCTCTCGGATCCGAGGACCCACGAAAACTCCCTCTTTAATTTTCGCTTCGCTGAGTCGAGGGTACTTGCCAGCCAGATACCTGAAGTATAGTGGCTAGAAGAGATAGTGGCCGCCACTGTGGCGTAGTGGTCTAAACGATGGCTACTGATCATTCGTCCGAGATGGATCTGGGATCGAATCCCGGTGAGGCATGGATGTTGTGTTTGTCTTACGGCACTGGCTCTCTCCCTTCCCTGGAACCAGTGGCTCTAAAAAAAAGAGAGGAAGAAAAAGAGATAGTGTGCCGTACGTTAATACCTCACTGTTTATATTTTGGTTCCCTCTTTTCATGAAACCGCGAGATGACGCTCCTGCGAGTTTCGATGCTATGATTGCTAAACATTAGCATGCTTTTCTACGGCGTATTTGGTGGATAGCGATTAAAAAGCAGATTTACTTTTTAGATACGTTATGAACAGTAGTAGTAATAAGAGTAACTTTGAGAACTTGCTTCGTATCCGGATGCAACAGTGGTTACAGATCCTGTAAACAAAAGATAACTATTTTCCGTGCTGAAAGATGAGGCAAGGCGGATCGAAGGATTTTTGTTTTTTACTTGTCCTAAATCAAGTTGGCAGCCACTCAGTAATTATTTAATTAAGTATGCCACTTTTTTTATATACACCGTCGCTCCCCCGGACATGATCTGACTATTTTCATGGTGATGTCTGAATGCGTGTGTGTGTGTGTGATTTGTCGTCGCTATAACTCAAAAACTATTATAGCTATCAAGACGAAATTTAATACCCTAATGGGGAGGAAATTGAAGAAGTTAAAAGTCGCAAGCCTTTTGTTAAGGAAGAAAAGGCTGAATTTTTATAAAAGATAACCACTGAACCACAGTGCTTTAACATGTTACGTAAGGTTAGCTTACGGTATTGCTTTAATTGACAATTATGTTACATGCGGTGTGGGATCTGCTGTCGCATATCGTCAGATTCCACACCACTGAGTTCCCACTGAGTCCACACCACTGAGTTCCCTTACAGACAATCTCAACATAGATGAAATCTATTCCTGTGCTTCGTAAAACAAGTTTTCCAGTGCTATTTTACTCGTACGATAACAGACTTATTATTACTTCTTAAACTAAACGTAATGAGGGGGAAGGAATTTTAAGGTAAGGACGGGAAGTCATATAAAGCATCGAACTAAATACAACGTGGTTTGTCCCAAATATTTATTTTTTCAAGTCGACCATGGTTTCGCTGGGTATGGTTTCTCCTGTGATGCTGCCATTGCGAGAGAATTTCGCGATTATTCCATTTTCCCGTGACATTGCTTTCAAAATTTCAAAAATTCTCAAAACCTTTAATTTTAAAGTAATTTTTAAACACATAAACAAAATAAACTTTTTAGGATCAAAGGACTATATTGAAGACAAAAACTTATGTGGAATTTATAAAATTTCATGTGAATGTGGCACTTCGTTTATAAGACAGACCGTGTACAGCCTTGCGTTTTCGATTGAACAAGCCCTACATTCGGAACTGTGATCTAAAGAAGTCATCGATGGCTAAACACTGTTGCGAAAAGGTTCATAAATTTTACTTTGAAGAAGAAAACTAATTGACAAGCCAGATTCAACCACCAAATTTGATATTTTGGAAGCTTTGCATATATATCAGAATGTCTTCGCAACTTGTTAATAGCCGCCCCGGTGGCGCAGTGGTCTAAGCGATGGCCTCTGATCATTCGTCCGAACGGGGTCCGGGTTCGAATCCCGGTGAGGCATGGATGTTGTGTTTGTCTTAATGCACTGGCTCTCTCCCTTCCCTGGAACCAGTGATCCTAAATTAGGGACGGGCGATTGCTTATAGCCCATTGAGTTGCTCACGGTGGTCGTTAAACCTCCAATCAAAAAAAAAAAAACTTGTTAATAACATGACATCCACCCCATTTCTATCAAGCGCATGGAAGCAACTAATCAAAACCCGTGACTATAAACACAGTTTATGATATCATATACAATTTGAATATTTACGTGCCGTTCGTTCTGATGAAGCTAGGTCAATACCCAGCGAAACCATGGCCGACTTGAAAAAATAAATATTTGTGACAAACTACGTTGCATTCTCTTTAGGGAACCAGTCCCTTTTTGGGCTTCGTATTTTAACCTTATGGGAGGTCTCGATGTACTTAGGTACATGTTTCTCACGGTGGACTTGGCCTATAAATTGCAAACTTGGCATGTATTTTCACTGTACAACACCTAAACTAGAATTATCGCAATCGGTCAATTAATTAATTTTGTATAAATTAATCAAAATTTCTGTCGATTTTGCTGATGTTTTCATTAGCAATTGTATTTATTATTTTAATTGAGTACATTATTTAGTCATGGTTCTAGTTCAGGTGGTTGTTGATATATACAGTAAGGTATTGGGTATATAAATACGTTTTGAGGGATTTCCGTTCGGTGTCGTACTTATTACTGCTCGCATGTATTTTAAGGTGGCAACAATGCGATATCGCAGTACAAGATGCCAGCTGTCAGAGTCAGTATACGACGTTCGATTGAGGTGCGAAGACGTATTTGTTTTACTTGATGGAAAATGGCAACTTTCATCCCGACAAAACAGCATTTGCGGGAAGTGTTAGTGCATTACTTTATTGTCAAGTAAAAGTGCTGCCGACAGCTATCGCTTAATGTCAGAAATCTATGGTGAACATTCCCCATCCATAAAAAACATGTGAGTATTGGTTTAAACAATTCCAAAGGAACGATTTAGATGTCAGTGACAAAGGACATTCTGGACCACCCAAAAAAATTGCTGATGCCGAATTGGAAGCTTTACTCAACGAGGATCCGTGCCAGACCCAAAAAGAATTAGCAGCAGCATTAAATGTTAGTCAACCATGCATTTCACAACGTTTAGCTGCCATGTGAATGGTGCAAAAAGCAGGGAATTGGGTTCCACGTGCTTTGCGGGAAAGAGACCTTGAACGTTATGACGTAGAAATTTACTTCGTTATAATGGCGCCCGAACTTCCCAGATGACGCGGCCGTTCAAGATCTCGCAATGGTGTGATGTTCCTTCCACACCGCTAGATAGGAAAAATCAGAGAATCCCTTAAAAAATATATATGTGTGTGACGTTGCATTCCACACACTAGATTGACTGGGAGTTCTCAAGTGCACGTTCTACTGCGGATGGCTGCCTGCGACGATTCATGGTCACGGCTGACCCGTGAGCCATGCGGGGGGGGAAGTGCCTGCCCAGCAGGACACACACGATATAAGGCAGATAGCAGCGATAACTAACGTCTGCGTAGCTCAATTGGTAGAGCGACTTATTCCGGAATGAGGGGATCCGGGTTCGAGCCACGGCGTGGACAAAAATGACGGAGAAATTTACTTCGTTAGAACGTCGAAAAACCATTTGCAAATTGCTGCTTCAAAGGCAAAAAAGAAAGGGCTTTTTGCATCGTATTATTACTGCCAACGAGAAATGGATACGGTACGATAACCCTAAACGGCAGAAAGCATGGGTGAAGTCAGGTGAATCAGGTCCTTCAACGCCAAAACGCAATATCCATGGTTCAAAGGTAATGCTGTTTATCTGGTGGGATCAGAAGGATGTGATCTACTATGAACTGCTGAAACCGTAAGAAACTATAACTGGTTATCGGTATCGAACCCAATTAATGCGTTTAAAACGAGCTCTCGCGTAAAAATGGCCGGAATGGTAGAATAGACACAACAAAGTCGTCTTACAGCATGACAACGCAAGACCACATGTTTCTAGACCTGTGAAAAAGTACTTAGAAGGATCCGACTGGGAAGTTCTACACCACCCGCCCTATTCGCCAGATATTGCGCCATCAGGTTACCATTTGCTCCGGTCGATGCAGGCAGGACTTTCTGGAGAACGGTTTAGTTCTTATGAAGACATCAAAAATTGGCTGGACAACTGGATTTCTTCCAAGGAACCGGAATTCTTCCTTCGGGGCATAAGTTCACTGCCCGAAAGATGAGGTAAAGTTGTAGCTTCAGAGGGAGCATACTTCGATTAATATTAAAATATTGTTTCTGTTCTTCAACAACGTGTTTTGTTCACCTAAAATCCCTCAAAACTTATTTATATACCCAATATAAAAAAACATTTTCAAGCCATTATCTTCAGTGGTTTATGAGAAAAATGCTCCTAAATGTACAAAACCACAACTTTTCAGGGGAGACAAAATACGAAGAAGACCTGTGACTTGAAGCTCCCCGCGTCATACTCCTGTTCCTCTGCTTTGGCTGAACTAGGAATGTCATTCTCACAGTCAACTACTTCCTCCAATTTTAATTTATTTGACGATGCAGATCTTTTTTCTGCATGATGGGGATTGGGATTCCGAGCAGAATCATCCGACTGGCAGGGCGTTGTGGTGACTGAGGTGTGTCTGTTTCCGTGAAACTTCCTTTTTTTTTTTTTTTTTTTTTTTTGGTACTTCTCCTGGGTATATTCGCACCTTTTCACAGACTAAACAAATGCCAGAGTTCAAACTCTCCTCCAGAATAAAAAACAAGTCCAAATTAGGTGCCTGGAGAATCACTGAACACAAAACAACGTAAACAAGTTACCAACTCTCAAACACACACCAAAACCACATTCACAACAACCTACACCACAGCAAACGTTCTCTATTACCAGCTCTAAACATTGACAAACAGTGTTGCCACCAAAATCACCAGAAAAACAGCTGTTGGGAATCCAGGATGACGACAGATATTCGACCGTCTCACGCTTGCTCAGATGTGGCTGGACAAGCCTTCTTGTGCGACTTGTACGCCTAACTTTGAACATTTTTTTTTTTTTTTGCCTACAAATTATTTTCTGTTTATCAAGTGTCGTATACCATTCGGTTCAGCAAACTCTGTAGGAAAAAATAAATAAATAAAAAAAACGTACATAATTTTTTTTTCAGGACTGGTACCCTTAATACGTATAATCGTCACAAGGCTGTAGTCTTTGTGATCAAGAATTGAACTAAATATTCATTACATTCTACACTGCTGACCACCCAAAATGCAACACCAAGAAGGACACGAGATAGCAAAGCCAGATTTACTGGACACATAACAACAGATACAAAGATGAAACGATTGAGCTTACAGGCCCGTGCGACTTGCGGAACACGCAGACATCAATAGTTCGTGTGGCTCCCATGGCTGGCAATAACAGCCGCTACACGCCGCGGCATCGAACGAAAGAGGCTTTGGATGTGGGCTTTAGGTATGTTGGTCCAGGCAGCTTCCATAATTTGCAAAAGTTCATCAGGCGTAGCCGCGGGTGGTGCTTGCCGGGCCACTCGGTTGCCAATCAGCGACCAGACGTGTTCGTTGGGCGACATATCAGGAGAGCAGGCGGGCCACGGCAGCAGTGACACCTGGTGGGACGTGAAGAATTGTTGAACGATGCGTGCCACGTGCGGGCGCGCATTGTCCTGTTGAAACGTGGCCGCTGGCAGCTCCGGCAGGTAAGGGACGACTACAGGCTCCAAAACGTCGGTGATGTAGCTGTGGCTGTTGAGTGCACCGGCGATGCGTACCAGAGGGGTGCGGGTGTCATATCCAATTGCGCCTCAAACCATAACGCCAATCTACGGACCGGTATGGCGATGCATAATGCCGGCGTCATTCAGTCTCTCGCCGCGGTGCCGCCACACGCGGATCCGACTATCGTGGTGTTGCAGGCAGAAGCGGGATTCGTCGGAGAAGACAATGTCGTGCCATTCCGTAGTCCAGGTGCGGCGTTCAACGGCCCACTGTTGCCGCACTCACCAGGGGTTTAACGTCAATGGTAATCGGAGCAATGGGCGCCGTGCGACATGTCCCCGCTCCTGCAGACAATGTCGAACGGTACGTGCTGACACAGGTTGTTGCGCAACACACCCTAATTCTTGCGCTAACGTTCGTGATATGGCGGTGCGAGCCGTCAATGCCCGCGCAACAACATGCAGGTCCTCTCGTTCGGTGGTGTGCCGCGGCTGCGGCAATCGCTCACGTCTGTCTGTCCGTCCCTCCTGCACCCACCGAATCCATACTCGCCTCACTGTGGCTGGATGTCGTCCCACACGGGCGCCGATGTCCTGGTTTGGTACGATAAACCGCTGTCGCAATAAGCCAAATTCGTCCTCTGTCGAACTCCGAAACGTGCTGGAATGACTGCCGTATTCTGCGACGACGCATCAGGAAGCTTCCTAAGCACAGGTCCGGCAGCACAACACACTTCCACTACTTACACCCCGCCTTCTATGCACCCTTCTTATAGTGCTTCTCGGTGGCGTGCCGGGCGCACATGATTTGCATATGCCCTGCAATGCTAATTGCATGTCCTCTCGTGGGAGACGCATGCTGCGAATTTCAGGCCAATCGGATGCTTCCTTCTTGGTGTTGCATTTTGGGTGGCCAGCAGTGTACATTCTAAGAAAATTGTCCAGAAAAAACACCCCAATTTCTAAGCTCAGTTGCAATGTAGTATTAAATAAATACAGTATTACCCTCAAAACGATATTTGGTGAGCCTGCATTTATGCTAGTAAATTCATATTTGTAGATGAAGTTTTTCGATTTCGGGCGGAAATATGACCCAAAACCTTCCCAAACCCAGAACAACGAAATCATCCCTCGCTCTACGACTTCTTTTTTTTTCTTTTTTTTTTTATTGAAGGTTTAACAACCACCGTAAGCAATTCGGCGGCTATAAGCAGTCGCCTGTCCCTAATTTAGAGCCACTGCTTCCAGGGAAGGGAGAGATCCAATGCCGTAAGACAAAAACACAACATCCATGCCTCACGGGATTCGAACCGGGACCCTTCAATGGTCATAAGCCAGCGCTTAGACCACTGCACCACTGGAGTGGCACTCTATGACTTCTCTCTTTTTTAGAAGCAAAATTGAAAAGAATTTATAAATAATTATTTTTGAGGCCCCTCCAGAATTGCGAAGCCCCGCGTCCCTGTAAATCCGCCACTGGTAAGTAGCGGATCGGATACTTGAGCTGCGCTAGCTCAACATATTTTGAGTTTCATCAGAAAGACCAGTTCATAGTTTTAGATGAACTGATGTGGCACGCATGCGCCATCTGTCATTCTCCAGCAAAACAGCAACCCCTACGTAATTTTTGAATCAGTTGTTCTGCGCATATTCTTACAATAGAGAAGGAAAGAAATGCATGTGTGTATATATAAGAAGGAAAAAGACGGTGTTCTTACTAGGAGAAGTGCACTTTCGATCTTTATCATGCCGCGCTACTAAAAACTTTTTCTCGGATGGCGCAGATAACGAGTAGGCATGTCACGTTGCTGTTACAATTCGTGACGCACGACGTAGTTTGATTTATGACTTAAAGCTAGTATATATTTTGGTATTGTGAAGCCTTTACAGATAGTTCCGCCAGCGTTCGTAACTTCGGCTTTATCTTTGGACGCCATAAATTGAACAATCAGAGCAGACGTGTGAATAGAGTTGGCGGCACATCTTTCATAAGAAATTCAGTCACGCCCAACATTGCAGCTGGCCAATTTACACCCCCCTCCCCCCAACCCTTCATGAGTAATGACTTAATGAAACGGCAGCAGAATGCGTACATATCTCTCTATATATCTATATATCCACATACAGAAATAGGGAAAATAAGAAATTGCTGTAAGTTTATTTCAGGAAGTGAGGACGGAGGTTCCGTTCACGTATTAAAGCGCTTTATAACCCTATTAGAAAAAGTTAAAAGCAGGCATTTGGGTGCAGGTAATTCGGGAATTACTGCAGCCGGCGTGAGTCATTTAAACGCATCGCACGTGACTCTATCTTGAGCATGTTATGCACCTTTTGATGCCTAATTTCCTTTTTAGCGATTCTTTGCGTTTAGCGTCCATCTCCGTATGTGCTACCTTACTTTGTTTTACTGTGCATCACTTTTTTATTGATATTTGAGGCTTTTCCGGAAAGCACGCTACAAAATACGCTGCTCGAAAACTACGAGGGTGGATCAAAAAAATAGTTACACTGTTGAATAAAAAAAAAGACAAATAAAGAGATACAAGGTTTGTCCGGAAAGTAATGAGACCACTTTTCCTGGGCCAATCAGAAAAGGGCGCAGTCTCCGGGCGTGACGGGTGCGGGATATGTTAGGTAAACGATCAATGTCTCGTCAGTTAGTTCAGAGCTATTACAGAGTGAGGATCGCTTGCGAAGTGGACCGCTGTGCGAGCGTCGCGTAACGGGCAAAATGCAGATGAGTGTCGAACAGCGATAAGCGGTAAAGTCTTGTGTTAAACTTGAAAATTCCGCGGACGCTTGCTATGATGCAGAAAGTCTACGGGAGGAATGCTTTAGCGAAAGCACAAGTGTTTCGGTGGCACAAAACATTCACAGAGGGAAGGGAGAGCGTCGAGGATGAGCCGCGCCCAGGGGACCCTTAAACGTCTCACACTTCGGACAATGTGGAAAAGGTGAAAGCGGTTTTGGACCCTGGCCGACGTGTGAGTGTTAGATTGGTAGCAGAGCACGCGGGACTCGCGAAATCCATTGTGCATGAAATCATCAAGCAAGAATTGCAGATGCGGAAAGTTTGCGTCAAATTGGTTCCCAAGGTTTTGACCGATGAACAGAGGAACAACCGTGTGTCTATTTCTCGTGAGCTTGTGGACCGTGTGAGGAGTGAACCTGGTTTTTTGGAGAAAGTGATAATAGGTGATGAAACGTGGGTCTTTCAGTACTTTCCGGAGACGAAAAGACAGAGCTCAGAATGGCACACTCCCGAGTCTCCTCGACCAAAGAAGGCTCGAATGTGCAAGTCGAAGGGGAAATCGATGCTCATTGTCTTCTTTGACTGTAAAGTTGTCCATAAGGAGTTTGTACCACCCGAACAAACGGTCAACGCTGCATTTTACGTGGAAGTGCTTCAACGGCTAAAGAACAGAGTTGCGCGCGTCCGCCCGGAGATCACCAATACTTGGGTTCTTCACCACGATAATGCGCCAAGCCATGCGTCGCTCAGAGTGAGAGCGTTTCTGGAGAAACACAACGTGGCAACGCTGCCCCAACCTACCTACAGCCCGGACTGACTTCTTTTTGTTTCCCCGGCTCAAATCCAGCCTGAAAGAAGGCCATTTTGGGACTGTTACAAACGTGCAAACTGCCGCGACGAGTGCTTTGAAGGCGATCCCTGTTCCCGACAAGCTACGCGGCGTGGCAGAATCGCTGTATTGATGTTCAATTATGTTATTTCGAGGAATTTTAATGTTATGTAAGTACAACTTTAATTAAACATCTGTTATTGAATGAGTCTCATTACTTTCCGGACAGACCTTGTATACTGTACTCAGAGGATGTACATGTATGTTGGTTTAAAAGTACAACATTTATTCTTGTTTCTACATAGTCGCCTAAGGACTGTACATATTTATCAGAACATGTGATTAACTTTACCGTACCTGTACAGGAAAAGTCTCCTCCAATTTGGCGCAACCAGTTAAGGACCGCAGTTTTCACAGCCTCGTCGGTTTGGAATCGTTGCCCACTAAGGTCCTGTTTCATTTTACCGAACAAATGGTAGTCGCACGGTGATAAGTCGGGGCTGTACAGTGGTTGTCGCCACATCTCCCACTTGAATGACTGCAGCTATTTCTTTGCTTTGCGTGCTGTGTGGAGTGTGGCGTTTTCGTGCAGCAGACTGGCACCTTCGCTCAACTTACCCCGGCGTCTGTCCTTAATTGCCTTTCTCAAATTTCATAGCATTTGGTAATATGAGTCAGCATTGATAGTCGTCCCTTTTGGCGGAAATTCTGTGTAAACAACACCTTCACAGTCAAAGAAAATAGTCGCCATGACCTTCCCGCAGACGGTTGAACTTTGCACTTCTTCCTTGCTGGAGAGGTGACATGCTTTCATTCCATGGACGATCGTTTGGTTTCAGGGTGAAATGGTGAAACCACGTTTCATTACCTGTGATGATTCGAAGCAAAAAAATTGTGACCGTCAGCAGAATACCGTTGCAGAAGAGCCAAAGACGACAGGAAACGTTGCTTTCTGTATTGATCGGTGAGTAAACATGGCATCATTCTCGCACACAATTTCCGAAATTCCATCTGCTCGTGAATGATGGAACGCACAGTCCTGTACGAAATGTCTAACGTACTAGCAATTTCCTTGATTTTGATACGCTTATTACCCTGTATCATGTCGTCAACATGCTTCGGAGTGCTGGATATTGATGGTCTGCCTTCACGGTATTCGTCCGTCAAATTTGTGCGACCCTTTTCAAATTGTTGGCCCTAATTTACAATGGCCGGGCGAAGCATGGCGTTTTTTCCGTATACAGCACATATTTCACGATGGATGTCAGCTCAAACTAGGAGCTTAGCAGACAGAAATCGAATGGTTCCTCGCACTTCTAATTTGGAGTAAGAATCCCCATTATGAACTGCTTCCTGCACACGCCTTACGCAGTTACTGAACTGAAACACCTCCCGTCGGCAGCTATGACGTACTGTCTACTTCTTCCTGCACACGCCTTACGCAGTTACTGAACTGAAACACCTCCCGTCGGCAGCTATGGCGTAGTCATTGTAGTCAGACCGTGCAGCTAGCACACACGGTCTGACTACAATCCCACTCCAGATGGCGCTAGGTGTAACTTACTTTTTGATTCACCTACGCATAGCTGTCTATTTTTATCGTAAATAAGTCCACTTCGTTTACTTTATTTAAATTTTGAACCTTTTTCGTTTGTTTATTGCAGGACTTGACTAAAATATGCTACATTTTTTTTCCAGCTGATACACTTTTATTGAAGTGCACACGAAGAAAAAAAGCGATCAACACCGAATGCTTGGACGGAGAATTTCTAATCAATATATTAAACACAAAACTACCGAAGTACACTATCTACCAACAAGTAATTGGACACCTGTGATAGCAAAGGAAAACGAAGTTTATTCACCTTCAACAGTTGGTGGAGCCTCCACGAGCGGCGATTACAGCTGGACCCTCCGGGACATACTCTCAACTAGGCGTTGTACGACGGCTAGCGGTATTTTCTTCCACTCAGCTTGGAGAAGACAGGTCAGTTCCTTCACCGATTTCGGACAGTGGGGGCACCCCTTAGGTCGACGCTCCAACTCGTCCAAGAGGTGCTCGATAGGGTTAAGGTCCGGGCTCTGCGTAGGCCAGTCCGTTCGATTAACCCCATTGTCACCATACCAAGCCATGGTGGACCTCGCAACATGACAGGTAGCATTGTCATCCTGAAAGTAACACGGGTCCACCCCGTAAAACTGCCACAACGTAGGAAGCGCATGGTCATCCAAAATGGTGCAGTAGGTCTCGGCGTTGAGTCTACCAGGAATTGCGACCAAGGGTCCCGTGCCATACCAGGAGAAACACCCCCATAGCATAATTCCACCGACGCCGAACTTCACAGTTGGCACAATACATTCCGGCAGGAGGCGTTCTCCAGGCAGACGCCAAACCCAGACCTTGCCATCCGAACGGTAGAGGGTGAACCTTGATTCGTCGCTCCAGAGAACCTGTTTCCACTGTTCAACGGTCCACTGTCGACGTTCTTTGCACCACGTTAGCCGAGCAGTGCTATTGGACTTGGGGATCAAAGGCTTGTGGGCGGCAGCACGTCCATGATAACCGAGCAGATGGGCTTCCTTACGGGTGGTATTCATCGAAAGAACACTCCTGGATGCCTGTCGAAATTCCTCGCGGATGTGGACCATCGATTTGGTTCGGTTCTTCCGAATTTCTCTGGCCAGCACCCGTCGGTCTCTAACTCCCAGTTTTGTGGGTCTGCCGGGTCGGGATACATTCCGACAGTCACCTCTCATCTTCCACTTGCCAATCACGTAGGCTACTGTCGATTTTGGGTACTTCAACTTGCTGGATATGTCACGTATGGATAGGCCATTTCTGTGATACCCGACGATTACACCTTTCTCGAAATCAGAGAGCTCCGAACTGCGTAGCATCTTGCATGCGACTGGTTGCGTTGTTGTTTCCCACACGATATTTAACGGCGGCTGCCGTGACGTGTATCAGGACCGCAGATATCGTCGATTGCAGGGGTGTCCAATTACTTGTTGGTAGATAGTGTATTATCGAGGTGGAAATGTCTACTTCAACCACAGTCCTTTTAGACTACAAATTCATGCGATCACTTTTGAGACTTCGGAACCCCCATCGTCATGAATTTCTTGGACGTTCGAAGTAAAGGCATTGAATATTTTTATCAAAGTTTGAGCTTCAGTAATAAATATATACTATTGGGTTGGAAAGAAAGTAATAATGTCTGTAAGTGCAGGGCAACAGGCTAAGTACCATATATACAAGTACCAATCAGTCCAAAATGAAGTCGCCATCGTTTTATACGACCTGCTTCCATCGTCTGGGAGCAGCTGTTGGATGCCGTCCCTGTAGAATTAGGGCTGCTTGGACGCAAAGAAGTAAGTGAGGGTACGACATTGTCCACGTTGGTGAACCGCTGTCCGTTCAAGAAACGCTGCAACGGCCGTAAAAGGTGATAGTTGCTTGAGGCAATGTTCGGGGAACAGGCTAGGTGCGGCAGTAGCGCCAAACCCAGTTCCCTGATCTTGTGACAAGTCACCCGTGCTGTATGAGGTCTGGCTCCATCGTTCTGTAAGCACTGCTGGTGGTTTCGGCCGACGTGAGCGATGCGGTTCAGCACTGCTGGTGGTTTCGACCGACGTGAGCGATGCGTGCAGTTCGTCAAACTGACGGCAGTACACATCAGCGGTGATAGTGGCAGCAGCTCAAAAAACATGACACCCGCGTATCTCATCAAACAGACAGCAGGGCCTTACGTGAATGTAAGCTGGCTTTGGGGGTCGGCATGGACTATTGTTTTGGGTCTAACCACTGTTTCCGAGCACTGACATTGTCACACAGAACCCATTTCTGCATTGGCGCACCCACGGAGGGGGCTTTTGGAGGCTTAAGCCCCCTTCACGGAGATTAAGAACGACGTACGTCACAAATTAAACATTCAAAAAATTTATTTTACGTGTTCAAAAAATTACAGTGTCTAACTACAGTATTACATGGTGTCTTCTTTCCAAAGCCCCAAAAAAGATTAAAAGCGACGTACGTCACAAATTAAACATTCAAGAATATTATTTTATATGCTCAAAATAATACATAGTGTCTTTTTCCCAAAGCCCTAAAGAGATTTAGAGCGACGTACGTCACAAATTCAACATTCAAAAATATTATTTTACATATTCAGAAAAATATATAGTGTCTCCTTCCCAAAGCCATAAAAAGATTAAGAGCGACGTACGTCACAAATTAAACATTCAAAAATATTATTTTACATGTTGAAAAAACTACATAGTGTCTTCTGTTACATGGTGTCTTCTTTCCAAACCCCAAAAAGATAAAGAGCGACGTACGTCACAACCGTATATAAACTACAGGCGTATACTATATATATGTGCGCACACTGCGTATGTATACTATATATATGTACACACATTGTGTACGTATATTATATATATATATACAGCCCCCTACAACAAGAATTTCTGGGTGCGCCACTGCATTTCTGCCACACTGCGGTCCAAGAACGGTTCAGTGTGGTCACGTTCCAGCAGGGAAGCGCATGCAGTCATGCGGTTTGCTTTCTGCTCAACTGTGAGTTCATGGGGTTCCCAAATTTCCGTCTTGTTCACCTTCCCAAGTTGACGCAGGTGCGTGATAATGCTTGTGTGGTTAGTCACCAGCTGTTCGGCCAACTTCTGCGTGGTCACACGTGGGTCGGTTTCCACTAAAGTTTTCAGCATGCCCATATCCACTGTTGAGGGTCTTCCGGCTTTGGGACGGTCTGGCAGGTCCAAATTTCCCTCCGAAACCGTTCAAACCACCAACAGCACTGAGGATGTGCTATGGCTTTGCGGTATACACTAGTAATGTTAATTACAGCACTTGCGGGAGTGTGCTACCGCGACGAAACTCATACAATATGCAATGGCGGATGTGCTGTTTGTCCATTTTCATGTTGTCTGGCGCTTACACTCTTTGCCTTCTCACGGCTAACTGCCACAGCCACCTACCTGCTGATGCCATGCCTGTGTGCTGCGCAATCTCAGTAGCCAATGTGCGCCGTGGCCAGGACTTCGATCGACTTCGGTGTACCTCGGCATCGGACATTACTTTCCTTCCAATCCAATGTGAGTATGATTTTTTTATTGAAGGTTTAACAACCACCGTGAGCAACTTAATGGGCTATAAGCAGTCGCCCGTCCCTAATTTTGCGCCACTGGTTCCAGGGAAGGGAGAGAGTCAGTGCCGTAAGACAAACACAACATCCATGCCACACCGGGATTCGAACCCGGACCCTTTCACGGGCGAATGGTTTCACGGGCGAATTCGCCAGCGCTTAGACCACTGCGCCACCAGGGTGGGGAGTATGAATTTTCTATCTGTTATATTGACATCCAAATGTGAAGACACCAAAAGAAATTGATTTCTTTTTTAAATAACAAAAAAATGTGAAGAGAGGAAATAGAAATTGTGAAGAGACAAAATACAATAAAAAAATGTTAAGAGAGGAAAAAATACAAATTGTGAGAAAGGAGCTGGAAAACAAATTACATGAGACAAGACCGAGCGGAAGACCCAGGAGTATGTGGATGGACGTGGTGCTTGGGGTCTAAGAAGAATGAAGACATATGATCTAGAGCGATGGATAGGCTTGATAGTGGCAGCGCTGGGTCTAGAAGGTCTGTTGAGCCACTGCTGATGATGAATGATTTTTTTTTGATTGGAAGTTTAACGATCACTTTGAGCAACTCAATAGGCTGGCTATATAAGCAGTCGCCCGTCCCTAATTTAGGGCCACTGGTTCCAGAGAAGGGAGAGAGCCAGTGCCGTAAGACAAACATAACATCCATTCCTCACTGGGATTCGAACCCGGACCCTTCACGGACGAATGGTCAGATGCCATCGCGTAGACCACTGCGCCACCGCGGCGTCATGAATGGAATAGTGACGGTTCGACTTTAACTGTGAGTGGAACTTACGGCACTGGCTCTCTCCCTTCCCTGGAACCAGTGACCCTAAATTAGGGACGGGCGACTGCCTATAGCCCATTGAGTTGCTCACGGTGGTCGTTAAACCTCCAATCAAAAAAAAAAAAAAAGGTTATTATTGCTGCAACAGTAAATAAATACAGTGAAGCTATATAGTCAAATATAATAATTCTGCATTAGTTCTGATATTTTACTGAAGTTTCCAACACTTTTTTAACTCAGTTATACGCAATTCATTTATAGGTTTTATGAGATTTTGAGATTATACGTTAAATTTTAATTTCAGATTATCAAAAATACAGGATTCTTTGAATCTTTTATACGTAACTTGGTATGTTACAATTTTTGAGAAAATTAAGACATCGTTGTCTTGTTCCTTTTTGGTGCAGCCAAAGTTGAACCTTGATCGCATCACAGAAGGGTACGCCATTTAATTTCCTTTTGGATGTTTGTTTGTTTATGTTTTTTGGAGGTTTAACGACCACCGTGATCAACTCAATGGGCTATAAGCAGTCGCCCGTCCCTAATTTAGGGTCACTGGTTCCAGGGAAGGGAGAGAGCCAGTGCCGTAAGACAAACACAACATCCATGCCTCACCGGGATTCGAACCCGGACCCCGTTCGGACGAATGATCAGAGGCCATCGCTTAGACCACTGCGCCACCGGGGCGGCTCCTTTTGGATGAAAAAATGGTTTCGCATTTCATGAGTCACACCCATATATATGGGCTATTTCAAAAACTGATAAATCTTCGAGACAAAACTTTGTGGATCCAGTATTTTGTGGCATAGTAAGTAGAATAGAATCATAGGTGTAACCACAATGTGCAGTACTCTGGTTTCAAATGGATGCACTCAAGATACACAGAAAAAACAAAAACAAAACAAAAAAAAACTATAAATTGAAGAGTTCCATGCCGAAGCACAGGTCTTAGATTCTTGGTTGTCAGGATTTCACTTAATCTAGAATCAGGATTTTTATAGACAGACAGTCATCACAAGAGCAATTTCATTTTAATAGACTTTATGATTTTTGCAATGCGATAACATACACTATATTGAACCGAACACCTAGAAGAGAAACACAACATAGCATTTATTGACATACATTAGTATGATGTCGGTCCACCTTTGGCCTTAATGCATGCACTGACCCTTCGAGACATGTTTTCGACAAGGTTTTGGAATACAGCGATAGGTATGTGTTTCTATTCAGTACATACTGTTGCTTAGTAGTAGGCCTTCGTTCAAAACTTCTTATTTGGCTCTCTATGGGATTAAGATTCCACACACGATACGGAATTATCGTCAAACCACGCCGTAACAGTCCTCGCTTTATGGCACGGTGCATTATCCTGCAGGGACCAACAACGCTCGGTTCCATAGTATTGTCACAGAGTTGGTAGGGCATAATTGTCCATAATATCGAGGTAGACGTGCTGGTTAACAGATTTGTCCACGATAACCAATGGGCCGGAACCATACCACGAAAAACACCCCCACACGAGTACACTGCCAGCTCCAAACTTGACCGTAGGAACAGTACATTGTGGTAAATAGCGTTCCCTCAGCTGCCGTCATACACGGCCATCAGACTGATGGATCGTGCTCCTGAATTCATCACTCCATAGGACCTGTTTCCATTGATCTACGGTTCACGATAAATGTTCTTTACACCATGCTAAACGACGAGTAGCATTCCGAGTGGAGATGAAAGGCTTATGAGCACCGCACGACCACGGTAACCCATGAAATGAAGTTCTCTGCGAATGGTACGTGTACATACCAAGGTTCTAGCATTTTTACTCACCTGTACACTGAGGTCTTGTGCAGTAGTACTCCATCGATTAGCTGTAACGACTCTCCTGAGGCTTCGACGTCCTCCATCACTGATTTTCTTTGGTCTGCCGGTACGTTTTGCTGCTTCAGGCACGCCATGTGTCTTCCGCTTATTCAGTACATCCAAAACAGTTGACTTGGGTATGTTTAAACGCATCTCGGTTTCTCTTATGGACAACCCACTAATATAACACCCAACAATCTTTCCTTTCTCAAAGTCAGTTATCTCCCGCCGCGACATTTTCACTCAACCTCACAGTGCAATATGATCGCGGTCAGCTACAGGCTTGTTTTTATACCGTTTGCAGCTGTAGCGCGCATCTTAACAACGCAACGGATCCGTTCATTTACTTTTGAATGGGTTTCCGGTGAAAATTGTATATTGCTCTTGAAAACTGTTGTGTATATTTATAATTTGTCACGCATTTTTATCTTTCGCCGCCGATTCGATCGTAAATGAATTCTTATTAGGGAACACCTTATCCTTTTTTAAAGCATAAATTTTACAACAGTATTTTAGTACTTAACATTTTGAAATTTCCTTACATATCATCATTCTCAACCATTATCAATCCACTGCTGAATGAAGGTCTCCCCAAGTTTCTTTCACAACTGTCTGCCTTGAGCCTATCTCCTCCATGTTACAGCGGGTTGCTTTCGAATTTCATCCATCCATCTCCTAGTGGTCCTCTTCTGGTTCTTTTTATATCACTTAGAATCCAGTCTAAAATTTCAGTGGTCCATCAGGGGTCCGTTCTTCTGGCAACATGTCCAGCCCATTGCCATTTCAGCGATTTTACTCTGATCATGATGCCTTCCACTCTTATCAGTTTCCTTATCCATGAGTTCCTCTTATCTTTCCTGGTTACACCAAGTATGCATCTCTCCATGCTTCTTTCAGTTGCCTTTCTATGTTCTTTTTAGTTAAGGTCCATGTCTCTGCACCATATGTAAGAACTGGAAGGATGCATTGATTAAACACTTTTCTTTTAAAACATAATGGCATATTGCTCTTGAAAATTGTACCGTTTCTTCCGAAAGCTCTCCCTTATATAAATATTATTATCATTGTCAATCATTATCAATCCCCCTGCTGGATGAACGTGTTCCCAAGTTTCTTCCACAATTGTCTGTCTTGAGACAGTCTCCTCCGTGTTATTCCGGATTGCTTTCGTATTTCATCCATCCATCTCCCATGTGCTCTTCTTCTGGGTCTTTTTCTGTTCCTTGATTTCCAGTCTAAGATTTCGGTTGTCTATCGATGGTCCTTTCTTCTGGCAACATGTCCGACCCCTTCTCATTTCAGGGATTTTACTCTGATCCAGATGTCTTCCACTCTTGTCATTTTTCTTATCCACAAGTTCCTCTTCTTATCCTTAATGGTTACACCAATCCTGTATCTTTCCATCCTTCTTTCCATTTTCTGCAACCTTTGAATGTCTTTTTTAGTTAAAGTCCATGTTTCTGCTCCATATGTAAGAACTGGGAGGATGCATTGACTAAATATTTTCAAGACATATGGCTCTTGAAAATTGTACTGTTTGCTCCCAAAGCTCTCCAGCCAAGTTTTATACACCGAATTCAAAAGTTAGGAACTGTACACCAAATTAAACTCAAAATAGTATAACTATATACTAAAAATCCGAAAATTTATTGGCGTAGAATAAATAATCAAAATTTCCAAGCTTTCGCACATCAACCAGATAGCTTTCTCAAGGAAGGTAGACAGCTAACTGCAAACAGGATAATAGAACGTTTCAACACTTTAAACGCGGTGACTTGACTAGACAATAAATGATTAGGAGCAAACGTGATATTTCGAAGAAACGAGGTCACGTTGGTAGGGCACGCGGTACTATGGTAGAAATCTCAGCATTATTTGAAGAATTGATTCCAAATACGTGGTAACTCCAGAGAGACGCTATCGTTGCAAGCCTCGCAGCTGGTCAAGATTTCCAAGGTTTCGCGAATGGCAGTAGATTTGGGTGTGGAGTATGAAGCTAATTTCTTTACATCATTCCATATAGGATCGGCGGACTTGAAATTGACTTCTCTTGATAGGGCAGTGGTTATTTTCCCGTCTCTTGTATCCCTTTTATGTTCGCTGATTCTAATTCCAAACGAACGTTTGGTCATTCCGATGTAGTATCGCCTGGAGCCGTCCGGATATTTTAGTGGGATGGCATAAATGCCTGCCTCATTGAGAAGAGGGGGCTTGTCAATATTTCTCTTAAGCATCGTGTATAAAGATGCCGGAGACCTTATGCCGACACCGAAGTTCATCCTTCTGAGCGCGTTTTTGAGTTGATAGGAAATATTTGGTATGTAGGGAATAGAGCCCAGGTAGCGAAGTTGCGGCATAGAAATATTATTAGCACTCCTGGTTCTGGCTTTCTCGATAAAGTTATGCATCTGGTTCGAAGTATATCCTGCCTCAGTGGCCAATTCGACGATGTTTCTTAGTTCGGATTGTCTAGAACGAACATCGGACGAGACAGCGAAGGCTCTTCTAATTCGTGAACGGAATAAGGCGGTCTTGTAATCATCAGGGCAGAATGAACTGCGAAGCATCAGGTTGGGAACGGAGGTGGGTTTATAATAGACTTCCGTATGAAGGCGGTTGTCATGCGATTTTCTCACTGAGACGTCGAGATAAGGTAAGGTACCATTGTGTTCAAGCTCCATGGTGAAATTGATTGTAGGGTGTATACAATTTATTATCGAGGAAAAACGGGAGAGTCTCCTTTCCGTGTGGCCATATGAAAAATATGTCGTCTGCGTATCGTAGCCAGGTGGTAGGTCTTGGGGTGATGTTGGTGAATATATGTTGCTCAATGGGGCGAAGTATTGCTTCCGCAAGGACGGCTGAGAGCGAAGATCCCATCGGAGCGCCATTTACTTGCTTATAAATTTGCCCTCGGAAACTGAAGTGGCTGGAATTTGAGACCAAGTCCATTAATTTGAAGATGCTGAGGCAAGACTCCTGAGAATAAACCGATGAATTAGATATAGCCTCTTTCAATGTTCTGATGGCTTCCGGTTCGGGGATCGATGGATAAAGAGAAACTACGTCGAAACTGCCGATAATGTCGCGTTGTTCAATGGTGAGCTGCTTGATTTTCGTGATAAAATCTACAGTGGGGGTTATTATAAAGTCCGACTCCGGTAGATGATTAGTTAAGAATTTGGTTAACGCTTTTTCAAAGTGGTACGTCGGTGCGAATGTTCTGGACACGATCGGTCTCAATGGATTGCCGGGTTTGTGGTGTTTAAGTCTGCCGAAGAGTTTTGGGATCTGAGGGCCAGGCGGTAATTTGGCGGATTTCTTGAGATCATCTGGAATATCAGTTGACCTTCCAGTTCTTTTTACCTGTGCAATCCAAGAATTTAGAGGATTCCTTCGTAAGATTATAGATCCAGAATCGGATATAAATTCTTCTAGTTTTTTATTATAGTCCGCTGCGTCCATTATCGCTATCTGGCCGGATTTGTCCGTTAGCGTCAATATTATGGAGTGGTCATTTCTAAAGTTGGAAATCGTCCTTGGAATTTTGAAATTATTAAACGATTGCTTCTTATTGTACCACGATTTTAACCTAGAGCAGCACAGTTGACGTAGTTCATCTTTGTTGTCTTCTGGAATTCGCGATATTATGGTCTCAAACTCAGAAACGACGCTTTTTGGGTTCGGTCGCGATCGGAAGCAGAACTTTGGTCCAAGTTCCAAAACTTTAGTTTCCTCTCCGGTGAGCGTTCGGTTAGAAATACTGACGAAAGGAATGGTGAAGTCTTTAGGTTTAGGAGTCTGGGAAGACTTCAGGTAATCCAGTTTCTTGCTGTGTCTGGATGAAAAGGAAGATTGGAGTCCTTCGACTAACATATCCACCCGGAGGGTAAAGTTGTTGAAGGTAATAGGGTCGCAAAGACTATGCAAGTTCATATATAGGTTATAGCACCGGTTTTCTAATGACATGACGTCCTTTCTTTTCAGGTTCACTATCCTTGACAAGGTCTGGCGTAGAAATTTTTCTTTTTCTTCTCGAACCATGATCCTTTTACTGACGTCTTGAAATTAAGGAACTTTGGGATCAAGCCGAATGTCTTGCAAGCGGTTAGGAATTCGAGATGGGACCGTTCCTTTTCCAGTTTGAGTCTAAACTGTCGAAATGCTTTAAAGGTGTTCCACATTGCTCGGAGACTGCAACAAATTCAAAAAGTAGGAACTGTACACCAAATTAAACTCAAAATAGTATAACTATATACTAAAAATCCGGAAATTTATTGGCATAGAATAAATAATCAAAATTTCCAAGCTTTCGCACATCAACCATATGGCTTTCTCAAGGAAGGTAGACAGCTAACTGCAAACAGGATAATAGAACGTTTCAACACTTTAAACGCGGTGACTTGACTAGACAATAAATGATTAGGAGCAAACGTGATATTTCGAAGTTGAAACGTTCTATTATCCTGTTTGCATTTAGCTGTCTACCTTCCTTGAGAAAGCCATCTGGTTGATGTGCGAAAGCTTGGAAATTTTGATTATTTATTCTACGCCAATAAATTTTCGGATTTTTAGTATATAGTTATACTATTTTGAGTTTTATACACCGATTACTTTTTTCATCAATATGACCTTTGCTTGATATCTGTTGTCCAAGATAAATGTAGATATCGGTTACCTTGAGATTTTCCCCTTTAATCGCAAAATCTTCCATTCGTGTGAAAATATTGTACATCAGTTTTGCCTTCTGAAAGTTCATTTTTAATCTCACTTCTTTACTCTTGTCAGCAAGTTCCTGGATCATACTCTGCAGCTCTGAAGGGGTAGTTGCAAAAATTACCATGTCATCAGCAATACGAAGGTGAGTTAAATACTCTCCATCAATCTTTATCCCCTTGTTTTCCCAGTTCAATGATTGAAAGACACTTTGCAATGTGGCATTGAAGAGTTTAGGAGATATGGTGTCACACTGTCACACCGCTTTCCAATATTACTGGTCCTGTGTCGTAAAATACCCAAACCTTTACACCTGCATTTTCATAGATGTTATTAATAATATTAATGTATGCATCTTCAATACCGCAGGATTTCAACGCCATTGTAACTGCTGATGGTTTCACCGAATCAAAGGCTTTTTCATAATCAATAAAAGCCATGCATAATGGGAGTTCATATTCCCTCATTCTTTCAGTTAGTTCTCTGAGTACATGGATATGATCTATAGTGCTGTAGCCACTCTTGAATCCAGCTTGTTCCCTCGGTTGAACCATATCCAGCGTTACCTTCAAGCGAAGTGAAAGAACCTAAATGAAGATTCTATAAACCACAGACAGAATGCTGATGGGCCTGTAGTTCCTGAGATCCTCAATGTCACCATTTTTATGTAGCAGGATCATTGTTCCAACCCACAGGAATATTTCCTTCATTGAAACATCTACTGAAAACTTGGGCTAGTGTAATTTCTATTTCTCCACTTGCTTTATGTATAATGTCCACAGTAATTCCACCTTCTCCTGGATCTGTTTTCCATTTCATGTTCTTAATTGCATGTGTAACTTTTGCCGTAAGGACTAGAGGAATTTTGGTACTGGTACCTTACTTAATGACTGGAATAGACGTATCATCCCTTTCATACAATTTTGTGTAGAAATCTTTTACTCTTGTCAAAATACACCCCTATTTCTTGTTACAGAACTATCTTTTTTTCTTAGTACCATAATCTGCTTTCTTCCCTTACCGAGATGTCACCTTTGGTTATTTTCAATTGCTTTTCTCACTAGCTCTTTATATATATCCTTACACACACATATCACTATCCGTGCCTCCTCCAATGCTATCCATAATTCACTCAGGTTTGTAGCTGAAGGAACATGTGCCTGAACAGCCTGCTTGACTGTATCCCAAAGATGCTCGATGGAGTGCTTAAATTTGAGCTTTTCAAAGTGGCCACTTGAGTGTTTCAAATTCAGAACAATGCTCTTGTAACTATGCTGTAGCAGGCAGGATGTGTGATATGGAGAAACTTGCTGGAATACTGCCACTGGAATGCATACTGGACATCAATGGGTGAAAATGGTAAACTAGAATATCACATACTTGGAGGCATTCAAAGTTAACCGTACATGTATCAAAGGTTGCAAAGCATTTCAGCTGAAGACACCCCAGACCACTACTGAGTCAACACAAGCCTTTACATTTCCAACCTGACACAAAGGATCTATGCCTTCATGAGGATGATGCCAGATCCACACTCTCCTATTGGCTCGATACATTTTAAATCAGGATTCATCACTCCAGGCTATCCGCTTATATGACGATGATGGCAAAACACATAATAAGAATAACAAATAAAGGTAAGTCGATCCCGCTAGTTACATTAAGAGATCAGAACTTTTACAAAGAAAGTTCGTTAAGTTGGGTGCTTTCGACCTTGTCTTAGGTCTTCATCATGCCAATGGAGGACTAAGATTGTTTCCAAATTCTAGGTTTGAAATTTTTGTGTTATTTTATTTACCAGATCTTAGAATCTATCTCCAGATCATTGGGATGTAGAGAGGAAATTCGGAATTGCAAGTCTATGGGTTGAAAAGAATTTCCAGGCTTTATTGGTAACGGAGAGCAAATCGATTGTCAAAAGAAGCAATACGTTTTGCTTCATTCCAGCAGGGAATTGCAGAAGTATCTTCCAATGTCAAAATAGACTGGCAGTATTTGGCCATTAAACCTCCAATCAAAAAAAAAAAAAAAAAAAAAAAAAAGGTAGAATTTAGAAACTTATGTTTCAGAAATATGTCAGCCACCTTGGCAAAATTATTTTGGAAATTTGCCATCATGGCAAACAATAAAGTGTAATATACAAAATCCACACTCTTGGGGGGGTTAACGGTCACTTTGAGCAACTTGTAAGGCTATATGTAGTCTCCCATCACTATTTTAGAGACACTGGTTCCAGGAAAAGGACAGAATCATCAAGCACATTGCCCATGCCTCACCTAGGACTTGAACCTGGATCCACCTATGAAGAATGGTTATAAGCCAGTCCCAGGACTATAGCTAGTTGCCTGTCCTTAATTTGTGGGCCACCACAGTGGTGCAATGGTCTTTCTCACTATTCGTCCGAGATAGATTTGGGTTCCAATTCTGGTGAGGCATAAATGTTGTGTTTGTCTTATGGCACTGGCTCTCTTCCTTTCCTGGAACCAGTGGCTCTTAAGTAGGGACGGGCAACTGCTTATAGCCCACTGAGTTGCTCACAGTGGTCGTTATTAAAAAAACCCCCGCAACCAGGAAATGGGCCCTGCTTGGACGATTAGCGAGGAGACCGAACTTTTGACCATTCACGCCGCCAGGGAGGCTTTATCAGCTTGAGCGTGACACTCTTATCTACCTTTTTCAGCTGAGTAACAGCAGAAAGGAACAATGCCCATTGTTAGTTTGTACATTTCATGTGCCTGATATTTAATCGGTCAAAATTTCTGAAAAAAAGAAAAAAAAATTCTGATAAAGTTAGTATTACACTATCTACCAACAAGTAATTGGACACCTGTGATAGCAAAGGAAAACAAAGTTTATTCACCTTCAATAGTTGGTGGAGCCTCCAAGAGCGGCGATTACAGCTGCGACCCTCCTGGGCATACTCTCAACCAGGCGTTGTACGACAGCTAGCGGTATTTTCTTCCACTCAGATTGGAGAAGACAGGTCAGTTCCTTCACCGATTTTGGACGGTGGGGGCACCCCTTAAGTCGACGCTCCAACTCCTCCCAGAGGTTCTCGATAGGGTTAAGGTCCGGGCTCTGCGCAGGCAAGTCCATTCGATTAACCCCATTGTCACCATACCAAGCCATGGTGGACCTCGCAACATGACAGGTGGCATTGTCATCCTGAAAGTAACATGGGTACACCCCATAAAACTGCCACAACGTAGGAAGTGCATGGTCATCCAAAATGGTGCAGGCCGCCCCGGTGGCGCAGTGGTCTAAGCGATGGCCTCTGATCATTCGTCTGCTAAGGGGTCCGGGTTCGAATCCCGGTGAGGCATGGATGTTGTGTTTGTCTTACGGCACTGGCTCTCTCCCTTCCCTGGAACCAGTGACCCTAAATTAGGGACGGGCGACTGCTTATAGCCCATTGAGTTGCTCACGGTGGTCGTTAAACCTCCAATCAAAAAAAAAAAAAAAAAAAAAAAAAAATGGTGCAGTAGGTCTTGGTGTTGAGTCTACCAGGAATTGCGACCAAGGGTCCCATGCCATACCAGGAGAAACACCCCCATAGCAGAATTCCACAGCCGCCGAACTTCACAGTTGGCATAATACATTCCGGAAGGAGGCGTTCTCCAGGCAGACGCCAAACCCAGACTCTGCCATCCGAACGGTAGAGGGTGAACCTTGATTTGCCGCTCCAGAGAACCTGTTTCCACTGTTCAACGGTCCACTGTCGGCGTTCTTTGCACCACATTAGCGGAGCAGCGCTATTGGACTTGGTGATCAGATGCCTATTGAAACTCCTCGCGGATGTGGCCCATCGATTTGGTGCGGTTCTTCCGAATTTCTCTGGCCAGGACCAGTCGGTCTCTAACTCCCAGTTTTGTGGGTCTGCCGGGTCAGGGCACATTCCGACAGTCACCTCTCATCTTCCACTTGCCAATCACGTAGGCCACTGTCGATTTTGGGTACTTCAACTCGCTAGATATGTCACATATGGATCGGTCATTTCTGTCATACCTGATGATTACACCTTTCTCGAAATCAGAGAGCTCCGAACTGTGTGGCATCTTGCATGCGACTGGTTGCGTTGTTGTTTCCCACACGATATTTAACGGCGGCGGCCGTGCCGTGTATCAGGACCGCAGATATCGTCAATTGCAGGGGTGTCCAATTACTTGTTGGTAGGTAGTGTATTTTTAATGATGTGAAGACCCAGATTTTTGCCTACAAATTGGATTGAACTTCACCGTTCAGGAAAAATTCAGAAGTCACAAACACCACTCTCTTCCTTTAATGTATAAATAATTTTCCTATTTCATTACTGAAATAGGAAGATTACGGAAATACCTGATGAAAAGGCAACACAAGGAACTCAATTCAAGATGTAAGATGATCCTGAATATGATAATGCCCATATTAGCCGTTTAACTGGCCCAAACAAATTAACTCGAAGTATGCAAAATGGGCTGAAATGAGCTCAAGTGAATATGTTCGCTGTCTAAGAAGTAGGCCGAACACGACTGAACTGAGTGGACCTGCACATCAAAAAGTGTTGCTTTCCCTCTTAGTTTTGTAATTCTAAGTGGCAATTTATGGGAATAATTGATACCAGTCCTTTCTGACTGATTCCCAGCTGACAGTCTGTAACAAAGCAATGAACTTATGAAAGGAGAACGTTGTTTGAGTCACTTGTTTTTAACCAGTGGCATGATATTGGTGTCAGGTGAACTTGCCCTTACCCATCATGCTTTGAGCCATGGTGCAGAGAATGAAAGATTAGAAGGGAGCGCTTATCGCCAAAGCCAGGTTTATAGTCAGTCCTACTGACAGGAGAGAGGTGGGGAAGTAATTGTTTTACCATAGCTTAGGTAAATCTTTGTGGAGCAAAACCTCTGAATATCAGAGAACAGCTTAGTGATATGTATGTATGTAGGTACAATCAACTGTGTGAACATTTCTATTTGGGAAGCACAGAAAATTGGGCACCATTTGGTTGGGGTACATCAGTCACTTAAACTTCTTTCATAATGCCTAGATAAAATTCTTTTCTTTTATGTATACCCAGGAAGGAAGTTTTGTGTCAAGAAGCTATTATAGGTCATGGCAGCAATTGCTCTGGCTTTTTTAAAGTTTTCACCAACCAATTCACCAAAGTGTTAAATTAGTACAAAAAGATAATCACCTATATTTTTGCCAAAACGTTTTTCTTTCGCAAATTGCGAAGAATGTGATTGGCAGCATGACCCCTGGGTCATGGAGTTCCTGTATTATTCCACAGAAACAAAAAAGACAAAATTAAGACATGTGGGAGTTCCAGTCACTGAAGCTCATTACTGAAATCAAATGATACTGTCCAATAAGTTTCAGGTGCAAGTACAAGCTATGTTTAAAAAGTGCTGGGACAATATTTACAGTTCAAAACACAAGCAAAAGTACCTTCCTCATGCCGTGGTCCCAGCATTTCAGCCATTTCATAAATGTTTGGAAGTCATCTTGTGGGGCCATGTTCCGCTCCCGTATTGCATTCTCGAAGATGTTGTCTACACCCTCAAATCTTCATCTCTTAAGGGAATTTTTAAACTTGAGAAACAAAGTCTCGGTGAGACAAATCCATAGAATAAGGCGGGTGTGGTACCACCGAGATTTAGTGTGTGGTCAAAGACTCGTGGATCCACATCTCTGATCCCTAAGTAAGAACTGGAAAGATGCATTGATTAAACACTTTTTTTTAAAGGATAATGATAAATTGCCTCTGAAAATTGCACTGTTTCTTAGCAACATCCTCTGCCTTCATGTTGCACTGGCCACTCCCTTGTCCAAGAACATTTTGACTCAGGGGTGGCGGAAAGTGAAATTCGTTGACCGGGCCCAAAATTTCAAATCGTGGTGCGCCCTCTTACCTTCCCGGAACAAACAGAAGAAAAACAATGTGTAAGAAGCAGTGGCCGAGCCCCCCCCCCGCTGATAGAGTGGAAAATTATTATGTCGAAGTTTGAAGTTTGAAACAAAAAGTCACAATGCGCGATCTACATAATATACTTCTTAATCATGTACCGTATAATTAGAACATATAATAATTATAAGGGAGTGGTTCTGTTAAATAAATTTAGAAAAATCTAACAAGGAAAACAATTTCACTGCTTCTTCTAATCATTTAACTTTCTTGTACTGTAACATTAGTAGTAACTGGATAAGAATAAATGCACAAAAGTCAACCTCCTCAATTGTTACAGCACCTGACTACTTTTCTTGGTAAATTTAGGGGGGTCACTCCCACCGTGGGAAAATTCTGTGTGCCAGGGAGCACGGGCTCCTCCCTTGGGAAATTTCTGGGTGTGCCTAAGGAGCTTTGTTGGAAATTAGGACCACCGAACCACTTACCTAGAGGAACTTTCTAAGGCACATCACAACAATCGCACATATGTCAAATAAAAAAATAATAAAAATAAAAACCTTGGCTGAAATTATTCACCGGGCCCGGGCGGTTCCACCACCACTGTTTTGACTGCCAGAGACTGAAGGCCAAGTTTTGCATTGTGAAGTCATTTGGGGAGTGACCGTTCACATATGTATCAGAAAACAGAAATAAAACAGTATAAAAGGAAACATTTCTTATTTTGTTGTAGTAATTTATTTAAATATTGATATCTTACTATGTACAAGTTCTAAAATGCAAACAGCTGAACTACCATTTTAAAAATAAAGCATTATCCATTTTTTCAACAGCATGGTAGGAGGTATGTAACACTTCTTCAGCACATGATGGTTCAAATCTACCAAGCCAGTCTTCAGACAGGATACAGGTATCTTTGTTTTCAAATGGCTCACATGTGGGCACAGAATAGTACAGATCTTCAACTCTTTTCAATAAGTCTTTAGGCATCTCATTGGTGGGGCGTATTTGAGCACCTCCATTTGCACAACCTAGAAAAAAATACAAGTGATACCCAATAATAATTTGCATACTGAATTTTTACTCAAACGAAGCAAATATGGAAATTGTGAAGTCTCTTATTCAAAATTAAAAAAAAAAGGAACTTTGTAAATATAGCACAAAGGAAAGTTTATACCATCTTTTATTTACACATTTGCTTTTCATTGTTCCACATGGTAACAATGTGCTATTTTTAATGCTCTGAGTTCTTTCAGTTTCTGCACTGTTTCTACTATACACATTTCATCTGATCGTATTTTTTTGTTTTGTTTCCACAGCCTTAAGAAGTAAAACAAAGAAAAATTAATGAATAAATTAATTAATTAATTTTGGTTTATAGGATGATCACATTAACATAAATGAAATCAACTTGTCCCACATCATTGCAAATGAGTCATTCATTAATATCTTCAGCTGCATTTTCATTTCTTGGCAAAGCTGTGGCAGAAAAAAAAAAAAAAAAAAAAGACCCATCACATAAAAGTTATGAAACTGTCTTCACAAAATGTCACATACATAGGTGAAAGTCTCAGGTATAGTGACAGAGTTATACTAACTGGACAGCCTACCAAAATATTGGCTATTGTTCTGATGCTTTCAAAGACCATTTGTTTGGCTCACCATTGTGAAATATGGTTCCTTTAGTACAGCTGTGTTTTATGCTATTTGAAATCATATTGTTTTACATTCATTTATTAAATGCAGTCCATTGGTGAAACGTTACCATTATTTTCCATGTTTGTTGTTCAATGAAAATTTCATGCACCTTCATCTACAAGGTTATCCTCTATTCTGTGCTGTATCTTTTGCACTGACCATTTGCCAGTATTTCTCATTCAGTTATGCTCTGAAACCAGAAGTTTTTCCACTGTCTCTCTCATTCTCTTCTTTGTAGAAAACCATACATATAAAAGTTTTTGGTGTCTGATTAGCTGCCAAAAATATTTCAATTTTCTTACTTTGATGCAAGTTATATGATTTTTTTCTGTTTCTGACATTTCAAGAACGTTTGTAGGGGCGAGAAATTACACCCCTATATAAATTGTGTGATGGACTTTAAATCCCATCGATCATTCCGGATATTAACATTTCAGAATAATATTTCCATGTGTATTATTTGGAAACGAGTGTAATACGTGGTAATGCACCAGACTAGGTGATATTCCGATGTGCCTGTTTGACAAGTCTATTGTATTCACAGAAGGCACAGCTATTGTTCCTGGCCAGAGGGAAATGTAAGCTGCAGGGCATCCCATGAGCTGGAGGTCGACGAAGGGATTAGGTCAAGGTCACCGGCAGAAGACACGGGTCAGGAGAAAAAGGTAGTGGGGGGTGCACCGAGAAGAGCGGGGGGGGGGGTCGCCTGCTCTTGGAGGGCTCCGACTAGGGAGAGAGAGGGCACCTCAGGCGAGTGAGGCAGGAGCCAATCAGGAAGGCTAGTGAAGTTAGGGGGAAAGACTTCAGGGTAGGAGTAGAAGGGAAAACGGGACAGTCGACAGGGAGCGAGCGTGAGAGACAGTCGACGGAGAGCGAGTGTGGAGGACGGTCGACGACACAGCGTGTGCTGTGAACGGTTAGGAGGTGCTGGGTGACAGCGCTGGGTAAAAGAAAGTTTGGTGATGGAAACGTGCTGGTTAGGGCACGGGGAAAGTGAACGTAGTTGGAATCAGACACATGGGTCTGGAACGACGTACGGTGAAAGCGTTTGAGAGAACACGTGTTCGGGACGGAACACGAAGCATAGCTTCCGGAACAAAGGAAGGGAGACGACGATTAAAACCTTTCACGTATGTGATAGAAAAAGAATGGGCAAAGAGTATTGGCAGGAAAGGGTATTCTGGAATAATTAGATACCCGGATCATTTTTCACGTGGAACTGAAAATACAGAAACTCGAGGTCAAGGAACAATAGCTGCTGAACAATTCTCTGTTGATTAAATTCTTTTTTAAGTTTGCAACAAGCTTGAGAGTGAATTCATGCTTGTAGTGTCTTGCCATTATTTTTACTTCCCCTCTCCCGAATAGCAGATTTATAGTAAAGCTGGGAGAGAAAGAACGCCGGGCTGTCTTCAACTACCGTTGATAGACAGTCTCTAGACAACGAACCTTATAAATGGTTTTCCTTCCTGCTGTGGGGAAATTTTGATCAGCACTGGAAGCCAGTGGGTGTTTGGCCGAGGAGCCATTAATTAACATAATGAGCTTCCACCCCTACAACGTTCTTATAAGTTACTTTTCTTATATAGGCTAATTTCAGTAAAAGTATCACCTAAAGCCACATTGTGAAAGCCAGTACTCTTCTTATGGAATCTTTACATAGAACTTAAGTTGAAAAGTAGCATGAAAGAGTAGATCATATGGAGCTTTCAGCCCAAATTGAACCTTAATCATCTGTAAACATTTGGAGCTACACTGGTTGCCAGATTTGGTGTTTCAAGTTCATGATTATGGTTGTTGCCAACCGGCAGGAGGTATTTCCAAATGATGGGGACAAAATAAGGACTATCAGTATTGCAGTTGAAAGAGGTGGATATTTTCATGCTTTCACAAAAATGCAAAGCCCTTTCATTGACAAAAGGAGTAATTTTCTCAGCATTATTAAAGAGAGAGAGAGAGAGAGAGAGAGAGAGAGAGAGAGAGAGAGAGAGAGAGAGAGAGAGAGAAAGGAAGAATTAGATCTACCTAGGGTAACATCCTTTTTGTGCTCAGCCAAACATTCAATGATGCTGTGAACAGTGCTGCCGATGTAAACTGTGGTACCAGCTGAAATTGGAATTTTGTACACGCCAGGGACTTTCAGGAGTTTGATTTTATCTCTGTCCTGCAGGATAAGTTTCATGGTTGGATTGAATTTGTTACCAATCAAATAGCAAGAAGATTTGAAAATTTGATGCAACTGGCATGCAGATTGATCAAGAAAAAGAATACAACAGGTAAATTGAAATTGTCTGTTAACCTCAAAAGAAGGGTGAAATTCTAGGTTTCCGACTTTTTAATGAGTTTGTTTACCAGGCTTCCTGCAACATATTGAAATGTCTGTCATTGCTAAGCACATCTTTAACCTGCTGTCTGTTTACATTTTTGTAGTCTGGCCTGATCCTGTTCAGGATTTACTTGAACTCACTGAACTTTTCCCTTCCATCAAGTTTACAGTCCATGAAGAGGTCAACAGTACCATTAATTTCCTGGATGTTTACCTTGCAAGAGTTTGGAGCAAGATTGAGCATTTGTTTTCCATAAACCTACAGCTTATACCAATATTATACTTTTCACTTCGCACACTTTTGATGCCTACAAGTGTTTTGCACTGACTTCTTTTACTACTCATGCCAACACCATTTGCAATAGCCCAGTTTCTCTCACCCTTGAATACAAAAATAACAAAACCATTGCTGCCCGCCACCAATTATTCTTTAGTGGGCCAATGGAAAAACTCGTTAAAAAAATTGAAGTCAAGACTCCACTACTCTCCATTCTTCGAAGGTTAACAGATATTTGTAATTTCAATTTGCCAGTTGCAGCAAATTTTTAAATTTCGTAGCTATTTGATTGGTATCAAATCCAATCCAAACATCATGAAACTTATCCTCTAGGACAGAGATAAAGTCGAACTTCTGAATATCCCTGGTGTGTACAAAATTCCTATTTCTACTTCAGCTGGTACCATAGTTTACACTGGCAGCACTTTTTTGCAGCATTACTCTTTTGGCTGAGCACAAAAACAATGTTACCTTATGTAAATCTAATTCTTCCTTGGCTTTACTCACTCTCACTGATACTTCAGCAGAGCATCGCCAGAATAATACTAAGAAAATTGCTCCTTTTACCAATAAAAGAACTTTGCATTTGCAAGAAATATCTACCTCTTCCAATTGCAACATCAATTGTCCTCATTTAGAAATTCCTCCTATCAGTTGGCAACAACCATAATCATAAAACCAGTCCAGTTCCAAATGTTAACAGGTGATCAGTGCCAATTGGAATGAAAGCTACTGTATATCTTCAGTTTCCATCAGAACATAATGTGGGCATTGCATCGTATCTATGTCATTTGGAGTATTTTACGAGGCACTTTTTCTAAAATATTTAAGCTTGATAATCGAATCAGGTTTTTCAAACCAAAATTTGTGGTTATTTGCATGACAATGTTGAACTATAGATGACTTCTTCAGTTCATAGTTCCATACATGAATCTTATTTAACTTCACATGGAAACTTAAGGCCCGATGGGTCTGACCTGTATATCAGAGCCCACATTCACAAGAGATCTGATGCTTTCAACATAGTCTTTTGATCCATAAAAATTCATTTACTTTCTGGATGACAGCCCAACTCTCTTGTACTGGGAGGTTTATAGGGATCAATGTGCAGGTGCACCCCCCCTCCTCCCCCAAGGCTTAGGTTTCACGTTGTCCATAATGGAAGAGCTATAACTTCTGTATGCTGCAATTCCTTTAGGAAAATCAAGTTCTTTTCACAAGGATATCAAGGAATGGTAAGCAGCCATTGTTTTCAGTCTCAAAAGTGAAATGTGTGTAGGATCAATTGAATTGATAGGTAAGTTTAATTAATTTAGGTGTTTCAAAATTAACATCTTTCCAGAGGACAAAGGTATCATCTACATATTGAATGCACAGGTCAAACGTAACAAACTGGAAGAGTTTCTCCTCAAAGTGACACACATAGACCATGTAAAATACACAACAGTGGGCTTCCCATGACAAGGCTTTCCGTCTGTTGGTGAAATCGTCCATGAAAAATGAAACTGTTTAGCAAAATTTCTTCTACTTCTGGTTGGCTGTACTGACATTTAACAATTTGATAGCTCCATTCAGTGGGATACTTGTAAACATGGATTTCACATCTAAAGATAAAAACTGATTGTTGCATGGATGTTGTTTTATCCAACTGACAAACTCAGTGATTTTTTTATAGGTGGATAGTTTTAAAGATAGAAACTTATGTTTAGCTGAGCTGATATTGCTAACCATTCAACCAGAAAGGAAAGCAGACAGCTGGAATATGAGGGCATCGGCTTTGGTTGAAAGTAATGCAACTCTTGTTATTTCTTTCCGGATTTCATTTAATTATTTCTCCACTCTGATGGATAATTTTTTATTTCTTTATAGGGTCCCAGGGAAATAAGCTTTTTCACTGATTCTTCATAATGGTTTTTGTCCAGAATAACAAACTGTCCACCTTTATTGGCTTTTAGTAATGATAATATAACGGTTTGACTGTAACGCTTTTAGGGCATTACAATCTTTCTTGTTCAGATTGGGTTTGAATGATCAAAAGGGATTTGACGATATTATTTGGCTCTGATACAATGGCTAATAGCATGTTTAGATTCCTGTTTATAAGGAACTCCTCAACCAGTGCAACAATATTGGATATTGGCACCTTTTCTGAAACAGTGAAATTTGAATGGTAATGTAAAATTCGTTTTTGAATTTCGTTTGGATTAAAACCAGAAAGTTTAGATATTATTTCATTATGAGGAAAGAAAGATTGCCTCAGTATACAAAGAAGAGTTTTCTTTATTGCTGCTATCAACTGATAGTTTTTTTCAAATTTGTGTTCTAATGTCATTTTATGATTAAATGACATATTCAAACCCCAGACTAAGTTTTGCTGTCAAGATCCCAAAAATCTGGTAATGTTTTTGCTGGCAAAAGATAAGGATCATATAGTTCAATTTCAACATTTGAAATATTATTTTGCGTGTCTTTAATAATTGCTCTTAAAAGTGCAAACGTTGAATTATATATTGCTTTGCTGATGTTCAGATAAGGTCCTAAGTTATGTTTTACAGAAATAAAGTTTGGCAATGCATGGCAGTAAGAAATTTAAGTGGTTTTAGTAATCTGGACATATTTATCCTCAGCTTCAAAAAGCAGTTGATGTCAGTTGAGAATAAAAAAGTAAACATAACTGAACTATTTGAATTTTTCATTGCTATGAGGGAGATGGCAATACATGAGATATTGCAAAATTTAAAAAATTTGGCAATACATGAGTATTGCTAAATTTTATTTTTGTAAAATGCAACTTAGGGACCTTCTCAAAACTTCAGCCAGCAAAGCAATCTATAATACATTATTCGTACTTTTAAGGACAATTACCAAAGAGACAGAACAGAATATTGCAAATGTTGAGATTGAGCTACATGATCTACACTTTGTGCTGGCAAAAAGTCACCAGATTTTTGTGAAATGGACAGCAAAACTTGGTCTAGATATTTCAAATATGCCATTTAATCATAAAATAACATTAGAATGAAAATTTGAAAAACTATCAGTTGATACCAGAAATAAAGAAAATTCTGCTTTGCATACTGAGGCAATCTCTCTTTCCTAATAATGAAATAAAATCTAACCTGTTTCTGGTTTTAATCTGAAGGAAATACAAAAACGGATTTTACATTACAATTCAAATTTCACCATTTCGAAAAAGGTGCCAATATCCAATATTGTCGCCCTGGTTGAGGAGTCCTTCATAAAAGGGATCTAAACACTGAAGAAAAAAGAACTGATTAGACATTGTGTCAGCCAAAAAATAGCATCAAATCCCTTTATATCATTCAAAACCCATTCTGAGCAAGAAAGATTATAATGCCCTAAAAGAATTAGTCAAACCGTGATATTATCATTACTAAAGCCAATAAAGGTGGACAAATTGTTATTCTGGACAAAAATATTTTGAAGTGGTCAAAAAGCTTATTTTCCAGGGACTCCATAAGAAACAAAAAATGATCCATCAGTGCAGAGAAATAATTAAAAGAAATCTGGAATGGGATAACAACTTGTATTACTTTCAACCGAAGCTCAAACCCTCACATGCCAGCTGTTCATGTTTCTATGCACTTCTGAAGATACATAAGCTTGGCATTCTTTTCCATCCAATGGGCTCAGCTACATATAAGTTGCCATGTTTCTATTTTCAAAACTATCCACCTTAATGATTTCAAACAAACAGCTGTAAAAAATTCCACTCAGTTTTTCAATCGGCAAAAACAACATCCATATAATGATCAGTTTTTTATCTTTAGATGTAAAATTTATGTTCACAAATATCCCACTGAATGGAGCTCTCAAATTGTTAAAAAGCAAGTTTCAGTGAACACCATTATAGCCAACTGGAGGCAGAATAAATTTTGAGACTAATGGAAATTTGCATCAGACAAAAGTTATATTTTTCATGGAAGATTTTACCAACAGACGGAAGGCTTGCCACAAGTAGCCCACTGTCGCCTACTTTATGTGATATCTAAATGTGTCACTTTGAGGAGAAACTCTTCAAGCTTGTTACATTCAACCTGTAGATGATACCCTTGTTCTCTTGTTCTCTGGAATTGCATTAATTCAGAAACACCTAAATTAATTGAACTTACATATGAATTCAATTGATCCTCATATACAGCTCACTTGTGAGACTGAAAATAATGACTACTTACCATTACTTGATATCCTGGTGTCACACTCTGAAAGATCCTTCACAACAACAGTTTATGACCATCTACTGTCTCCTTACCCCTACATGCAAAGTCAAATCACTCATATAAACAAAAAAAAGAAAATTCTGTACTTTCTACATATACATATATCATGCAATACATATCTGCTGAACTGAGGATTCCTTTTGGGAAGAGCTTGATTTTCTTAAAGAAATTGCAGCACACAGAGGTTATAGCCCTTCAGTTATACACAAAGAGGTCCAAAAATGTAGGTTACCAAAGCCTGTACCTGTACAAAAGAATTGGGCTGTCACCCAACATACTCCTCAAATTTGTTTCAAAAGTTTTACAAAGTTATTTTCAAACCCATAAACAAAAACGAATTTTTATGGATCCAAAGACTAAGTCAAAGACATAAATAAATTCCTGTGGAATTTATAAGATCTCTTGTGGATGAAGACTCTGATACATAGGACAGACCTGCAGGGTTTCAAGTTTCTTTGTGAAGTTACACAAGACTTACGTATGAAACTGAGAACTGAAACAAGCTGTCTACAGCCCAACATTGTCACAAAAATAACCATAACTTTTGGTTTACTTTTACTTGTTTTTCAAAAAGTTTAGAGAAACATAACTTTTGGTTTTCTAAACTTATTGAAAAACCTGATTCGATTATGAAGCTAAATATCTTAGAAACTTTCCACATATATTGTAACTCTTCACGGTTTGTCAACAACTTGGCATCAACTCCATAAACAACTCACCAAAATCCATGACTGATAGAACAATGATTTAAATGATTATGCTCCATTTCTCCTGATGAAACCAAGCCAGATGCTCAGAAAAGCTATGGTAGAGCTTAAAATAAAATATATAAATATTGTTGATTTAATCTACTGAAAAATTAGATCTGGTATTTCAACAGAAACTGGCCCAACTCAAACTTGGGGGGGGGGGGGAGAAAACTCATAAATGCATGGGCACACTGCATCTGAGTTCCCAATGACAGCAAATAGATTAAATTTTCTGTAATGTGGAAATATTGCACAATAAGTCATATTCGTGAGAATTTAGGTTCTAGATATTTCAAGTTTCCACAAGTTCAAACTACTTTACTAAATATGAAGTGCAATTAAGAATTTTCAAATATGCTTGTCTACGTCGCATTGCGAACACAGTGAAACCTCTATTTAACAGGGAAACCATGAAACTAAAGCACATTCAAAAATTTCTTTCATTTTGTTGCACTTGAAATTGATAAGGAGGTTGATAAGGTACTCTACAGTGCTCAGAATGTTGATGACAAAGAACATAACTCAAAACCAACTAAAGATGACAAGATCAAAGCATTTCATATGCTTTAAAATGGCCTTCAATTCACTGATAATAAATGTGACACTCACTATGAAGAAACATCTTTTGCAAAAGTTCAGATAAAAATTGCTGATTTCTTTGAAGAATGATCCACAAAATTCTGTAAGGTCTTACAAACATCTTTTGCAAAAGTTCAGATAAAAATTGCTGATTTCTTTGAAGAATGATCCACAAAATTCTGTAAGGTCTTACATGTGTGCATTATGTATATTTTATGACAATATTGTGTGCACTGTTATTAAATTATTCTTTAAATTCAGAATAGTTTAAATGAAATCAAATTGATATAATGCATGACTGTAATACTGTAGTAACAAAGACTTCAACAATAAATTTATTACTGTTAAACTTAAAGCCCTCAATAAAAACTAACAAGTTTAAAACAGTATAATAATCAGATTAGGTATTACAGCCACATTTGATGCTAAAAAATACCTATTCCATACAGTGAATTTTCCATCTAACAAATAATTCGACCATGACCATGAAACCATAAAAATAGGGGTTCCACTGTACATACATGCTTTCAGCCAGGGTTTGTTCAAAACTCCAAACATATAAATCAGCATCAAAACCATTAATGATACATATTCATCAAAACTTAATTCCTTGGAGGAGCATCTTGCTTCTTAAATACTGCACTTAATGGTACCAACTACTTTGATGTCTAATTAGGCATAAGTGAAGGAGTATTTGAATGAATGTTGGATCTGCTCTTGTAGTATGTTCTTAAGCTGTATTTCCATGCAATACACAGTCGCACACTTGTGATTTGTAATACACTATTGTACTGCAGAAAATGGTTTGCAGCATGCTCATAAGAATGTCTGAGATTAGTAGCATGTACTATAAAAGATAGCTTAAAGAACATCCAGGATGTCAAACTGACATTTACTGAAGAGAACTGGTCTTCTTTTAAACAGGTGTTGGTTGCTCTCTATACCAGAGTGATAAAAGTTGAATGATGCAAGAAAGCCATACATGCTCACCTCATTCTACAAAGTACAGGCCACTGTTTTCTGTAGTCTTATGCAAATGTTCTATCACATCCATGATTCCATGGCTGTACCCTCAGCAGGTTTCGAGGACAGCAAATCTGATGCCAGATTCCACGTCCACCACTAAAGAAAAGTGCCATCCTTATAGAATATAGGCTATGGAGCAAGGTATGGACTGTATAGAGGATGGGGCTGGATATCAACCCCTTCAAATTCCTTTAGTTTCTGGTGGGCCACTCTTGGCATGTGACTTAGGGCATTATCTACCAGCAACAATGCCCACTTCCTACTGATGAGCACTGGGTAGTGCCATTATAGAGCATCATGGACCCACTGCAGTTGTTTGGCACAGAGGTTCCTATACATGGAATGAGTTCCCAGTGCACAGGACCCTCACAATTCCACCAAATGCACAGCATGACTTTCTTCTCGAACCACTTTCTTGTTACCACTGGCTTTGTTTCCTGGCATGGCCTCAGCCACTGGTAGGATAACATAGGAATATCCTCTTTCACCACCTGAGATGAGAGAATGCCAAAACCTAACGTCCATTAATATTTGACACAATTTGGGACAGTGAGCAACATGTAGTTCGACCTGTTGGGGTGACAATGCATGGGGAACCATTCAGTGGTGCCTGGAGGAGAAACCAAGTTGGTTTCTGAGGTGGGATGATCCACCTCAGCTGCAAATTGTAGTGTACTGGTACTGGGTTTGGTTGTCACTGCTTCAATCGTAGTGTCAGTGTTCATGGTTTTTGGATATGCTGACCTTGGTTTATCTTAAAGACTCGTGTTCCAAGAATTGAAATGTAGGAACCATTTTCCTTCAGTGCTGCTGTCCTTGCCTTCAACTGCACAAATTTATCTTGCTGATGCATTTTACATTGTTTTCCAATAATGGCGTAGGAGCACCCGAGCAACACGTTTATCGACATCCATCCTCTACTCACATGATAAAGCAAAATGTAGCATACACATCAATAGCCTTGTGTGTTCCATGTCATCATGATATCTCTTTGATGCTGGCATGTATTTTGCATAAGAATGGAACCTCAATATGATGCATGTAGCTCAAAATGAGACAAACTTTTGTCTCACCCTGGTATAATGCCTATGGCACGAGAAGGAATACACAATTCTGATGTGTTAATTAGATGCAAATGAAAAAAAAAAAAGTCCTTAAACACATACTGGATTTGTTTCTAAGGTACATGTGTTATTTATGATGAATAGTCTGACATGTTTTCTCTTACAGCAGATATGTTTCACAGACTAGTTCTACCAACCATCCTTGTTCCCTCTCATATATCAATTACCTCTCATTTCAGTTAATCCAAATGTAACCCTTTTTTGGTGATTAGTTGGTTGATTTTTAAACACCAACCAGTTACTACTTATCCTATGAAGTGGACTTAATAATAGTGTGGGCTTAAGTGGAAGGGAGACTTGTTTGCAACAAGGAGTGTCTACCACAAAACTAAACACTCAATGTGACTTCCAGATCATGATGGGCATTTGATGGCAACAGGAAACAAGCTGGGGCATGAAACTTAATTAACATAGCATTTCCATTGTTGTTTCATACTAAAGACATTTGCCACAAGGGTTGGGGTAGCCTTGTTCAGTTTAATAAACAAATTGAAACACTTTTCTCTTATTGTGGTCCTTTGACAAGAAGTAATTCTCAGGCTGTTCTTCATCTCAGTATTATTTGCAACAAGTTTGCCATAATCATGTTTCTTTGACTCTAAAGAAACCCTGAACTTTTCCTTCAAGCTGAATACAGTAGAACTTCGTCTATATGTAAAATGTTGCTGATCCAAAAATTCTGAATTGCTCTTAATGTTGAACTTTCCCTGTTTCATTTATACACTAATTTTACTTGGTCCATTGAAAAATGTATAAATGAGGTTCCACTGTATTTTGAAACTTTTGATCAGGCATAAAATGAAAACTCATACAAAACTGGAAGTCTCAAATCAAATCTATTTAATGCTGTAGCAACTAAAAAAATACGAACACTGAGATAAACATTTAACAAAAACCCTTTTGCACAGACAAAATTAGCAAATTACATTTGATTTATCATAAACATCATGTTCTATCAGTTCTGCACAACATGGAGCTTGACTGAACTGATAAGTGTTACATTAAACTGTTTCTACCTCTTCAAGGTTACACCAAACTGATGGCAGCTTGCTTGGCACACATTCCTTACATACCCTTAGCCTCAGGAACATATATTTTTTTCGGGGGGGGGGGAGGAGCAACAGAAAATGGAATTTTTTTTAAATCCACCAGGACAAAATGAAAAATAGAAGAAAAAATTAAAATATTGTTTTCCAATGTAAGTTGCATTTTAACAAAACAAAAACAAAAAATGAAACACTTGGGGTGGGGGTCAAGGGGCCTTGCTTCCCCCTCTAAATACACCCCTGCTTAGCCTTATCAGAATTTCCTTAGTTTGCTTGTGGGAGGTGTACCTGCCTATATGTTCCCTATCAATTTACCAAGGGTTGGCTGTATTGAGCAAGATCTCTATAGCCAGAACAATAAATAGTTTTCCCTCCTTTATAGTGTGGTCCTTTAGTCTAGTCCCTATAGATCTTTTGGTCATCCTATGTAAAACACCATAGTCTCATCTCAGTACTCCAGGAGAACCCAGTAAACTCCTGTGCATGTAGCAGTTAGTATTGTAACTTACTCTATAATTTGTTATTGGTGGCCTATAATGGGTCTTGGAAACCTTATTCCTGCATCATGATCTATTTTTTGAAGCATGTTTTTGAGGAAGTATTTGAATCCTGGTACACAGAGAATAGCTTCCACGGAAGTCCGTTTTTCTATAATGCTTGATGGGTGTTTATTTCAGGTGCATTTTACTCTCTTGAGTACATTAACCATTTGGCTCTGACTATATCCTTCTGACATGCCTTGTGCTATTACTCTCATATCCTCTTCACCTTTGGGGCAGATCATGTATGCCCTTTGTAGCTGGACTCTGAAAATTGCAGTTTCATATTCCTCGGGACACAATAAGTTTGAGCCCATATACACTCACTATCATAAAAATCTGTACACCAAGAAATGAAATTTTTAGTAATGAGATTCAGTTCTTTTCTTGGTTACTACTAAATTTAAAATAATTTAGTAGTAACCAAGGAAATAAGTGATTACAATATCACAGCAGCAGGACAATTTCCTGCGGACATACGGTACACATTCCGATCAGCATTAGTACGGTGTCGGGCCGCCTCGTGCTTGGATACATGCGGTGATACGATCTGGCATGGAGTCAAAGAGATGCCGTATATTATCCTGGGACCGATTGGCCCACACTTCTTGCAACTGACATTCTAAATCACGAACACTGGGACGTGGAGAAAGCTGGTGTCTCATCTGCTCCCACATGTGCTCAATGGGCAAGAGATCAAGCGATCTGGCAGGACACAGAAGTGTTGAAGTATGATGTAGACAGTTCTCGGAAAACCCGAGCCATGTGTGGACGTGTGTTATCTTGTAGGAAAATGGCTCCGCCCCCCCCCCACACACTAGGAAAGGCAGCATATGGGACCACAGCATCTCATGTACGTTGCGCTGGGCTGTCAACATCTCTCGGATCACTGTGAGGGAAGTCCGGCTGTCATATGCGATGGCTCCCCAGAACATTATGCTGGCAGTTCGGGACATGTGCCGCTGTACAGTGAGGTTGGGATTGTAGCGCTCACCTGCGGTTCTCCACAATCTGACATGGTGATCGTATGTTTCCATACAGAGGCGGGATTCGTCGCTGAATACTAGATGTTGCCAGTCCGTAGCATTCCACGTTGCTCGCTGCTGACACCACTGCAATCGATGCCGACAATGGTCAGGTGTTAATGACAGAAAACATAAGGGCCATCGAGAGTGCAGATTCGCCTCTGCCAGGCATCTGGAAATGGTTCTGGCGGACACAGGAGTTCCTTGTACAGTCGCCATTCTCTGGACATTGAACAAGCACGTCGTTGCATCTGTGCATGCTGCTCTCACGATCCCACAGTTCTCTCTGCTGGTGGTGTGTCTGGGTCATCCAGAGCCAGTCTGTCGTGTCTGGGTGCCTTCCCGTGTCCATTGCTCCCAACACAATCACACCGTACTGTCTGACCGGCCAAATGACAGCCGATTCAGTGAGCCGGCCAACTTACCTTTCTCATCTCAACAATATGGCCTTGTTCAAACTCTGTCAGTTGCCTGTAAGCACATCTATGGTGGCTCCTCGGCATGACTATCGCTCAGGGATCTCAACTGACTCTTACCATGCACTTTGGCACAAATGTGGAGTCACCTGCATGGCGCCTTATAAGCCCTAAGGATTGGGATTGCAGCGCCAGTCTTGGACACGCGGGCATGCAGAATTGCACAAAACTTTAATAATTTGCATGTCTGCCCTTCCCGTAGCTATTCGCCGAGTTTCATGTTAATCGCACGTTTTTTTCTTGGTGCGCAGATTTTTTTGACAATGAGTGTATTTGGTAATTTTTTGCTGCTTCACTATTATAAAGGTATTTCAGAGACTTCCTCTTTTATATGAGTTTTGTTATTTGGTGTATTTTTTCTTTAGATATAACCACAAGTTTACTATTGGAGTATAGTTCTCATTTTGGCCAGAATCAACTTTGAAATTTGTTGAAATTCAACAGAAAGAGGGTACAAATGATATATTACCATTATCAAATTTTGTAACATTCAACCTACTGTATGTAACACATACTTCTTTATTGTTTTAAGTTGTCACACATAGTCAGCTATCAGTGATTGGTAGATTAACCTCTAATGCCGAGAATCTGAGTAAAGGGTCCTAAATAAGATATATATACACAAACGCATATATGCATTTATGTACATATATACACATACATATTCTCTTCCCCATCAAACAGAAGTCATCGCTCTTAACACGTTTATAAGTGAGTCACGGAAAAATTCTCATTGGCAGCCACCAGGTGCAGTGGAAGCATGTCGGACGTGTAACTGGAAGACTCTGGGTTCATTTCCCGGTGGTGGGCAATGAGAATTTTTCTGTGACTCACTTATAAACGTGGAAAGAGCGATGACTTCTGTTTGATGTTCCTAATCCACGTCAAGTGTCTGTATTAATTATTATCTTCCCTTTTTCTGTTTTAGGGCTTAACTTCTCAGACTTCCTTACAAAAGAAATTATTAATTACTGCTGGATGATTTAATCTAACCAAGACAATATGGAAAAGAAACTGAACCCTATTGAGATGCCAAAACTATCTTGTGAAAGAATTCTTTATCATTTGTTTATACTTCTATTTTCCACGCTACAGCATGAATATCATCAGTAAATGATGTAAATACATAAAAAAGCAATGTTAAAGTTTAAGCAGTGCTGTTGAAAAGTACATTTCTTGGTGCTGTGATAATAAAGAACTTAAATAAATACATCGCTCTTTCCACATTCCAGAAACACATAGCAACCAAAAAATTGTTTTCAGCCGCCGACACCGTGGAATTGAATCACGGATCTCTCGATATCTAGCCGAGCGTGTTGGCCACCATGGTGTAAAGCTAACGCGCTCAGCTAGATATCGAGAGATCTGTGGTTCAATTCCACGGTGGCGGCTGAAAACAATTTTTCGGTTGCTATGTGTTTCTGGAACGTGGAAAGAGCGATGTATTTATTTATTTACTGACACCACATATTTGGAAGATTTTCACCTTGGATCTTGCCCTTTGAATAAAGAACTTTTTTAAAACAGTAATTTTCAATCAAGGAAGAAATATTCTATATTCTGTTTGCTTTCAATATTCTACAGTAATTCTCTGTTTTGTACACATCATTCTCTTACTATGCATTACATAGAAGTTATCTACTAAACACTTTGAGCTAAGCTTCAGATGTGCAGTTCATTCATTATTCAGAACTGTGTTACTAAATAGGGCCACTTTTAATTATTAAAGAGCAGTATATCAATACATCTTTTCTGTGTGGATGGATAACTATTCTCTTGCTCTCTCTCTCTCTGTCACACACGCACATATATAAATATATATCACTTTATACTTCCATGACACAAACAAATTACAACATCAACTTTCCAGCATTCCATACTGTGAATAAATGTGACAACTAAAAGTACTACTTAATCAGTACTCACCAGACGGACATGCCATAATTTCAACGAAATGGTATAAGGATTTTCCCCTTTTCAACTTCTGCACTATATTTTGCACATTTCGGAACCCATTAGCTATAGCAAATCGCAGCACAACCTCTCCATCTTGTTCAAGTATTACCTCTCTTAAGTCTTGGTTTCTGATAAAGAACAGAAATGATCCATACAATAATAGCAATTTACAGTACCTCTGTACATTTAAAAAAGATTTCGAATACACCGTTATATGAAAAAAATTATTTTAAAATTCCTGATCCACAATAACATTGTGCAAAAAATGTCCCTAAGTTCATGTAATTAAACTGTTTCTTCAACTTATTTTGTCGATCAAACATTCTTCATTACTTCATGGTTACAGAATTATGGCAAGTCATATTTATTATACACAAAAAAACCCCAATAAGATCTGAAATGCTATTTCACCAAGTTCATTCAAATTCAAAAAGATGATACAAAAAGTATTATATAAGGATAATGCACACATGACCCTAAAGTATAATTACAGGAAAGTTTCAAAAATGTGATTGTTCATAATACAAAATGAACCATAAAGAAGGAATGTGGTTTCCTCATTCATAAAAGAAGACCTGGCAAAATATTTTTTTACAATCAGCAAAATAATAATAGTGGTTTCGAGATCTCAAAAGTTTGGGGAAAGGATTAACATGCATTTGTGGGGACATCCCACAGCCCACAGCTACTCTATAAGATTCAGGTCTTGGTAATATAACCAATAAATCACTTTTAAAATACCACAATTTTCAAAGTACTAACTGACCAATCTTGCTTGGTACACACAAGCACTGTCATCCATTAAGAAAAAATCACTCCACTATGGCGCCCAACACAAGGATCCAGTATCTCATACTGATACTTTTGAGCAATAACTGTACAGCTAGCAAACACGTGGATATTGGTATGTCAACCCAATGAAACCTCAGCCTATGTGAACATATCACCAACTATTAAAAGCACTTCTCTGAATGATGTTAGATGACTTCTGGATTCCCATCTCACCTTCCACATTTTAGAAAAAAATCTACATTCATCTGTGAAAATGACAATGATCCACTATTTTCAGATTCAGCCTACATGATCTTGGCACCATTATGTGAGAGTCTCTGTATCTGGAGGTTAAAGAAAAATATGCTGCAAGCAAGGAGCACAGTCTTGTGCAGGTTTCTAGTAACAGCTGAGACAAATCTCATCACTGTGAATGCAATTATGTCTGCATACAGACAGGGTGCAATTGCTTTCCTAATCCTTCTGATGATTAGTCTCTTATGGCATTTAGTTTGAGGAGCTGTATCCATAAGACACTAGTGCAGGTCACTTGCAGACTGAGTGGGTTGTTTAAAATTGCTCCTGAAACACATAAGGCTATTTTCATGGATATGTGACTTGCTTCCATTGACTTTCCATCATTTTAATTCCTTTGAAACAATGCCTTTTAAATTTTATCAGGTTGTAAAGAAGTCTTTCTGGAAGTACATGAGACTCAGGAAAATAAGGGAAACAAAGTGTTAAGTTGTATGAAAAATAGGTTTGGGGAAATGATATGGGAGCCAATGAGTTAAGTGAAAAATAGGGTGAATATTTCTGTGAGTTATTAGATCAGAAAAGCAAAGATGATTCTGAGACAGATACAGATGATGGCACCGTGAAGGATGAAAGCACAGGAGGGATCTCAAGAGAAGAAGTGTGTAAAGCTCTAAAATATCTTCAGAATGGTAAGGCTCCGGGAGTTGATGGCATAACTGCCAAGATGTTGAAATATTGTGGTAACTCTGTAATTGATTGATTAACTGAAATTTGCCAGTTGTGCTGGGAGCTAGGAATGGTCCCTCGGGATTGGAGGGATGCTATCATTGTTCCCTTGTATAAGGGAAAAGGTGATAAGACTGCATGCAAGAACTATCGTGGTATTAGCCTATTAAGTGTGTCAAGGAAAGTGTTTGGTAAGGTTGTTATTGAGAAAGTATGGGGTCCTACATCAGAAAAGTGTGGAATGTTCAGAGTGGTTTTATTTCAAAATTTTTGCATTATACATGATGATTGGAAAGTACCTGACTGTTGGTAAGAAAGTTTTTGCTGCCTTCATAAATTTAGAGAAAGCTTACAACAGAGTAAATAGGACACTTTTGCGGAAGGTATTGAATGAATATGGTGTTACTGGGAATCTACTTAACAGTGTAAAAGCCATGTATGCTGGCAGTAGAGCTTGTGTACGAGTGAATGGTGTTTTATCAAAATGGTTTTTTATTGGTGCAGGGGTCAGACAAGGGTGTGTAATGTCACCATGGCTGTTTAATATAATTATGGATGTGTGCATGCGTGATGCTAAAATAAATAATACTGGTTTATGTCTTGGTGATATACGTGTGTGCAGATTGCTGTATGCTGATGACACTGTCCTGTTGGCAGAGAGCAAAAGTGAGTTGCAGAGAATGTTGTCCCGGATGCACATAGTTTGCATGAAATTCAAACTGAGTATAAATAAGGGAAAAACCAAAGTTATGGTTTTTGAGAGAGGAACTGGTAGTACTGAATGTAATATAAGTCTAAATGGCACAGTGACTGACCAGGTGAATTAGTTTGTGTATTTAGGAAGCATGTTTGACAGAGAGAACAAATTGGGTGGTGAAATTAGTATGTGAGTGAATTCTTCATTGAAAGTCGTGGCTGCTGTGGGAGGTTTTTACAGGAATAATGGGTTCTCAAGAGATTCCTGCATGGCTGTGTATGAAAGTGTAATTGTTTCTACTCTGATGTATGGCAGTGAAACCTGAGTACTAGAGAAGAAACATAGGAGTCATTTGTGTGCTGGAGAAATGCTTTACTTATGCTTTACTTTCCTTTGTGGCAAGACACTTTCTGATTGTGTGAGGAATGAAGATGTGTTGCAGTTGTATAATGTGAAGCAAAATGTTCTTAGCAAGGTGGAGTCTAATATGCTTCAGTGGTTTAGCCAAGTTGAAAGAATGAGTGATGAGATGCTTACTAAGAAAATCTTTTTAGCCCAAGTGGCAGGAAGGAAAGGCAGAGGAAGGCCAAGGAAGTCATGGGAGGATCAGATTCAGGAGTGTTTTCATGAGAAAAAGATTATGATTATGAAGTACAGAAGTTCTTGTGTACGGCATGCGATGGATGTCAGTGAATCCCAAATTGTATGTCAAAATCGCTGCAAATGGAGAAGTTTGATACAGCAACGGTAAGTAAAAATTATCTGGTAGTCTGTATTTCTTTGTGGAGCTAACCTCTGAATCTTAGAGATCAGCTTAGGGATATGTATGTATGTACTATAAATCCCATATAGTTTTTTCTGGCTATTTTATAGTAATAATAAAACTATAAGTAACCAACTTTTAACACCTTATTTCACATGATATAAATTAAGAGTTTTCATTTTTGCGTAGAAACACTGTGGAAATTTTTTTTCAAAGATGAAACATTGCGGATATTTATATATATTTTTTTAATTTCAAAGATTATGAGAATACCAACAACATCAGTTTTTAGTACATCATCATCAGCTTACACCGCACAAGATGAATTCCCTAGAAAACTTGAAGACCATGTCACTCTGGATAAAGAATTAAACCCACATCTCACAATCTCTATGCAAGTATGACTGACTTTCAAGCAAATGAAGAATTTGAAGCTGAATCAACAGCCAGAATTCATCAGTGAAAGCTCCCACCTCCCCACAAAAATCACTACATGCCATGGTAACCTGCATGCACGTACATACATACATATATCATCATCATCATCATCATCATTGTCAACCATTATCAATCCACTGCTGGACGAAGGTCTCCCCAAGTTTCCTCCACAACGGTCTGTCTTGTGCCAGTCTCCTCCATGTCACTCCCGCATACTTTCGAATTTCATCCACCCATCTTCCATGTGGTCTTCTTCTGGGTCTTTTCCTCTCCCTTGGAATCCAAATCACTAAGTTCTCGGATATTGGGAGGTTAGCTCCTCACAGAAAAAACTTACTGTTGCTGTATCAAACATCTCCATTTACAGCAATCTCGGCACACAGCTCGGGCTTCATTAACATCCATCACACGCCACACACACAAGACCTTTTGTACTTCATACTCATTATCTTTTTCTCATGCAGACATTCCTGAATCTGGTCTTCCCATGATCTGTTATCATGATGTGGTCCTCCCATGATCTATCATCATGATGGAGAGGTACCAGCTAGTTCTGTGTGACATTGGTGAAAAGATCCAACTCACTGGGTTATGTTTCAGAACTCTTAGGTGGAATGACCAACTGGAACCATTAGCTGTGGGCTGATCACCCGCACTGATGTACCTTCGTGATTTTTATGACATAAAATCATAAAGGTACATCAGTGCGAGTGATCATGCACATAGGTTTCACAAATCAAAATTTATCTTTAAATGGAAGCATTAGTTTTGGCACAGAAATGTTCTCAGTTGCTGTCTTTGATGCAGCACATATATATCAAAGAGCTAGAGATACAGGTTCAATTCCTGTGTCCGAGTGACACAATTTTCTAGCTCCAGCAAATTTTTGCATATACAAGAGAGCCATGGCAACTACTGATGGTATTCTTAAGCTGAAAATTAATGCTCCCAGTGTCACATTATTAAGCACTGAAAATTTATGCGGTAAATTACAATAAACATAATATTATATCAGATATTAGGGGGCCACCACTACCTTAAAGTCTTGTATTTTATATCAGTGAGAGTCACTCCAAATAATTCTTTAGCTGCATATCTAAAAACATTATCACAGTATCCTCCTGATGTAGTACCTGAGTGATTATACAACACACTCTTAGTATCTGGCAATCTGGAAGAGAGACAACAAAATTAATGAAGCAAAAATTAAAGCATTCCTTTTAAAAATGAGTGAAAGAAAAAGGACAAAAAAATTATTACTAAATACACAGATAACTGATAAACTACCAACACTCTTATTCTCAAACTTAAATTTTAAGTCATTTTAGACAGGAAGGAAGTACATCTTTTTGGAAACAAAATTCTGCAAAGATCTCACTCAAAAAGTATTGAAGAACATGTAAGCAAAACATTAGTGTCTCTCTTAGCTTGCCTCTTACTTAAAGAGTTATTTAAAATATCTAAAATCTGCTATTTTCTGCAATTCAATTTATGAAACCCTTAAAAATTTACCTAAAATTTAAAGAATTTTAATGTTTTCAGTACAATTTTATTGATTTCATAAATTAAATTGTAGTAAATATTATTAAGTATTTTAATAACTTTTTTAAGCTCAGAGAGACGCACATGTGTTATATGTTCTTCAATGTTTTTGGAATAAGATATTTGCATTATTTTCTTTATACGAAGTTATGGTACTTTTTGCCTAAAATAAATTAATATATTTTTTTTTCCTTTAATCATATCAGAAAGTGAATATATATTCATCACAGAAGGATGGAACAAAACAAATAAAAGAAAATTTTTTGTAGGATATGGCAAATTCACTTACCAGCATATTAATATATTGATATTCACAGACTGGTATCTAGATGAAATTGTGTGATTATACTCAAGTTTCTTTTGTATTGTGCCCCATGGACAGGAGCTTTTTGTATGCATATACACTGAAGTGCCAGAAAAACTGGTACACCAGTCTAATACTTGGTAGGTCCCCCACGGGACCACAGGACTGCAGAAATACAATGGGGCATGGACTCCACTAGCTTCTGGCAGTATGCTGTAGGCAATGCACACCATACATCCTGCAAGCGTTCCACAATTCGGGTGTATTCCAAGGTCTCGGATTCCTGTGTCCAATAGCGCGTTGCATGGCATCCCAAATGTGTTCTATCACGTTCAGATCTGGGACTTGGGTGGGAATGGCAACACCCCAAACTCAGATGAATACTCCTCTAACCATAATGTGGCGTTCCGACACTTGTGTGGAGGTGCATTGTCCTGTTGGAACAGGCCCAACCCATCAGCACGAATGCAGGACATGAACGGGTGTACCTCGTCAGAAAGGTTGAGCACATAGTGTTGGCCGGTCACAGACGTTTGTACACATGCCAGGGGTCCCAGTGAAGTCCAGATAAACATGCCCCATACCATTACAGACCCCCCTACCCCCCACCAGCCGGTACAGTTCCCTGTTGACAGGCGGGATCCATGGCTTCATGGGGTTTGCGCCACACACGAATCCTTCCATCTGCCCACTACAGTTGGAAATGCAACTCGTCAGACCAGGCTACTTGTTTCCAGTCATTGAGTGTCCAGTGGCAGTGTTGCTGTGGCCAAGCAAGGTGCATAGCTCTGTGTCGTGCATCCATCAAGGGGACTCTAGTTGGGCGTCGGCTCCCAAAGCCCATATCATGCAGGGTACGTTGCAAAGTCCGGACGCTGATGCTTGTTGAGGTTCCAGCATTGAATTCCGATGATGCCTGCGAGAGTGTTACACGCCTATCGCGTGAAATGATTCTTGACAGCCGACGATGGTCATGTTCACCCAATGCCTTTTTACAGCCACACTGGTGTCGTAGGTTGGAGGTTTTGCCGGAATTCTTGTAGTCACGGTACACCCTTGCAATTGTTGTCAATGAAAATCCGAACTTCGTTTCTACCTCTGAAATACTATGGCCCATCTCACGAGCGCCAAGTATGACACCGCGTTGAAAATCGTTATTACTTGTCATTCTCATGCCAAAAACAGCTCTGACAGCTGGCAAAGATGTCTATCGCTTTATATACGCACTGGCGGACGCAACCGAGTACGCGTAGGTGTGACGTTGCTATGTATTTTGCATAAGCTCGTCTCTACCAGTTTTTCTGCCACTTCAGTTTATATGGATCAAAAAGTTAGCTACACTGTTGAATAAAAAAATAAATAAATAAAGAGATATACTCAGGAGACGTATGTTGGTTTACAGGTACAACATTTATTTCTTTACCGCCATAGTCGCCTAAGGACTGTAAACATTTATCGGAATGTGTGATTAACTTTTTCAGACCTGCACAGAAAAAGTCTCCTCGAGTTTGGTGCAACCAGTTATAGACCGCAGTTTTCACAGCCTCATTGGTTTGGAATAATTGTCCACAAAGGCCATGTTTCATTTTATCGAACAAACGATAGTCGCACGGGGATAAGTTGGGGCTGTACGGTGGATGTTGCCACACTTCCCACTTGAATGACTCAATTCCTTTGTTTTCCATGCTGTGTGGGATGTGGTGTTGTCATGCAGAAGAATGACACCTTCGCTCAACTTACCCCCAGCGTCTGTCCTTAATTGCCTCTCACAAATTTCATAGTGTTTGGCAATATGAGTCAGTATAAGTCTACAGCACAGATTTCATGTTGGATGTCACTGTAATTTAGGTTCTTAGCACACAAAAATCGAATGGTTCCTTGCACTTCCAATTTGGAATAAGAACCCAGTTGACATGCCATTACAAAGTTCCTCCTGCACACACCTTACGCAGTTACTGAACTAAAACACCTCCCGTTGGCAGCTCTAATGTACTGTCTACTTCGCTCCCAAGCACACACGGTCTGACTACAATCCCACTCCAGATGGCGCTAAGTGTAACTTACTTTTTGTTTCACCTACATATGTTAGTGACCAAGGGCTTTTATGAAAGTCAAGCAGGAAATATCCATTCACTTCATGTATGCCAACACCTTTTAAAGTAGCATATCTTTACATGTCACACATTAGTACTTTCAAGAGTGAGCATCTCATTAAGGGCAGCACATCTTGCAACTGACAAACATGGAGTATTATGTTTTTGTTTATATATTTCCAGTCGGTTGATCTTAGAGGTGGTAACACAGACTTCTGAGCAACCAGTTGAGGATTAGTGATGTGCATGGGACATGTATATATAAGTGGGCAGTAAGAAGCCATGGAGCTTTTTAATCAGGGATCAGAGAGTTGTGATGATCTCGTAGAGGACGTAAAGAAACTGTTAAAAATAGGAAAACATGCATTTCATAAGAAAAATTCTTAAAAAGTACAAAGTTGCTGTTTTTCACTATTAACGAAGATATTAAAAATGAGAAACAGAATAGAAAATAACAATATAATCAGGAAAATATTTAAAAAAAAACATCTTGGCAAGAAAAATTCGAAATTCTGAAAATCATGGAATGTTCTCATTCCTGACAGATCAACAATTTCCAGCGGCTCCAAACATTTTGGCAAGCAATATACACATTTCTACAATATTTTTTTTTTTTTACATCTTCATGCTAAGAAATGTCACAATAAATCCAATGAAAATATGTTTTTAATTTATGATCCAATAAATTAAAAATATTCAATAAACAATCCCAAAACTTGAAAACACACTTTAGACAAATGTTCAGTAACATTATTTTCACCGAGATTTTCAATTTCTGTAGCCTACTTGATTTCCCATTCTCTGTAGTAGACCAACAATTTCTGCTGTGATTACAAAGAATTCATAGCATTTGTAGTGTCTGGGTTTTTTCCAAAGCAACACTGAGACATGTGACAAAGTTTATCCAATTACGCCTGTTGCTCAACCCCCCATCATGAGACAACCGAGTGCACGTCAGTTGCGAAAGGTGACCTCAAAATTGCTTCCAGCAAACAAAGAATTTGAGAGAGGGACAAAAATGGGAAAGCTCACCTCCCATCTTCTAATGAGCAATGGAAGACATCAAAAAGTCAAAAGTACAATAATTTCTAGGAGTCAAAATTCAACTTAGGAACTTGTTCCAGGAGTCTGAGGAAAAGAAATTTCTCTGTACAGTGTGAGGTGATCCTGTTTTGAGAAGCCAAATAGTAGACTGTGCTTTTGCAGCTAGATGAGACATTTTGATTGACAGAAAAAGTCAGCTAACTTTCTCAGTAGAACTACAACAAACTATAAATAAATAAGTACTTAAAAATTCTTTAAGTTATAAGTTATTGTATTTTTCCTGAAAACTAAGTGATATATTTATATATTAAAAACCTATTGAAATTTTTAATCAGGATAAATAATTATAGCCACACTGCGTATTAATTTTCTAAAACCAAAACAAAATGTTAAAATGATCTAACATCTGTTCAAGTTTTCTCAAAATGATGGAGATATTAACAATAACTCTAGTTAACCAATTACAAGAAAATTAATTACCAAAATTTGTGGAACCAACAATACACAAGTTCATCAATTTATTTATTTGTAAACTAATTTTTCTATGACATTCAAGGGTGTACATGCATGAATTCAAATCAAAAATTTTGCTAGCAGTAATAAAGTTTGGTATATGGTAACATATTATATACCTTTGTATACCTGTTCTTCACATATATAATTATTTAGCATATCCTTATTTATCCTAGTTGTAAATGAATTTATAGCACCTCTATTCATAGTGCACTGTGGAATTAACTTTTTTACGGGTCTTATAGAGGTTATTATTAAAAAATTTGACCACCAACTTTTTTAATAATAACTTCTATAAGACCCGTAAAAGTTAATTCCACAGTCATTATTTATGCCAACTGCTAATATCTACAGATGAACTTATTTCATTACTAGAATAATAGCTATATACTATATTCACTACTGTTTCACACGTTATATACGTTCTGTGCGTTGTGTGCACATTTGCAGCAAAATCATCCTGGCATTTATATATCATATGAATAGGAATAATATCATAAGTTTTAATTATTATATTATCAAGGACTCACCTTGTATCGGTATTCTAGCTTATTAAGCTTCCTCTTGTATCTTGAAAAATATGTTTATCTAGCGTGTCATTAGCCACGTAGAATCATCGTATTAAAAATAGGCCCAATTGAAATTTGCGACCAGGGTTTAAATTCAAATAAAACACGACTATGGATATCATACAAAGAGAGTGTGAAAGAATTATATACAATGTAATTAAAAAACCTATACCATCAACAGGTATTGTCAATCTTTAAAAGAATGAATGGATAACATCAATGACATTACAAACAGACCTCAAATAAAATTTTCGTCCATTATTGAACAATGCCAGACAATCTCTGTAACACGCACACAACTCCACGTAAACCACCGGACATGTTTCGGCACGACTGACTTTCGGCCATTATCGACGGTAAGCATCCTGGATCAATGTTCAAAGTTGTTATATATCTAGGTCACCTCGGCATCACCTCCGCTATAGTTGTTCCACGTCGACGTTTTCCGTCATCGTTACATATACGTGTATTCACGTGTGAGTCACATCCACGCCATCTATTGGGTTAATTCCGGAATTGCTGTCGCTGTTTTTATTTCGTAAGTATATGTTATTTCTTTTATTTTCCTTTTTGTTGTTATATTTCGTATTATTTTCTTGTTGTATTAGATATTTCCATGGGCACGGGATATCTTTCGGAGTAGACGTATTGCAATTGGATTTTTGGGTTTTCTCAATTGTTATAGCCTCAGACCACAAAATTTGATTATGTTTATTGTTGGAAGTTAAGATTTTACTATTTTCCCAATCTGGTATTAATTCATTTATCATACAATGTTGTATAAGTGATGTTTTTTCTTCTTTTTTAATCCAATTATCATAGTGCTCATTCAACCTCGTTTTAAACCTTCTTTTAGTACTACCGATGTAATATTTGTCCTGCTTATTTTCCTTTGGGTCTATTGTAGGAATCATGTATACACCTGCCTTATTTAGTGGATTTTTATTGTAACCACTATTTGTCAGTAATTTAGAATTATCAGTAACTATTTCAGCAATTTCAATATTGTAATTCTGGCATTCTTTTCTTATAATATTGCTTAGTGGAGGTAAATATGGAATACTTCCGTAAAATAACATATTTCTTTTTGTTAATCCATTGTTGTGCCTCTGTATACCAGCTCTTCTTATTTTGCGATATAATGAATCTATCAAGCCAACAGGATATCCAAAACATTTAGCAGTGTCTTTAATCCATTTTATTTCCTCAATAAGTGCAATTTTTGTTGATGAATGTGTTATAACTCTATTTATAAATGATCTGAACGCTGAAATTTTATAACAATGCACACAACGCACAGAACGTATATAACGTGTGTAACAGTAGTGAATATAGTATATAGCTATATTCTATTATATAATACCACGTAATTTATTTTGGTTATTTTACTAACCAAAATCAATTATTTATTTCATTACATAAACTTCCAAAAATATTGAAAAGTTGGTTAACCTGATATCCCTTTGTCTGCATTCAGGTTGTTTTCACATTTGCGATAGGCTGTTGAAAAAGACTGTTTAGCATTCACATTGCTCCTCTGCTATTCTTTGTAACATTAAAATTTTTAAAAATTTATGTCCAAAGAACATCACTGTAAAAAAAATAAATATAGTGAAAGTCCATTATCATCGAAAGAACAAAGAATACCGTCATTATAAAAATTATTCAGGTAAAAAATGAAGTTGAATAGACAACATTGTTTATATTCAAAATGTTCTGAAACAAGGAATAATCTCAAAAGGACAATGGCAAGTTCAAAACTTTGTCAGTAGTTTTGTAAATCAACATGAAAGAAGAAATGAATGAGAGAGCATCTGATTGGCATCCATATAAGTTGTAGCATAAAAATAGGTTTTTAAAAAGTTTAAAAATGAAAATATCAGGATAAAGGACAAAGTAAAAACCCTTGAAATAGCAGGAAATGTGACTCATAGCAAATAGTAGTTTCAACTAACGATACACTGATATTTCCTATATGAATTTCAGTCTGCAAGGTTTGCAGCCATCTTCTAAAGATGGGTGATATGAATTGCAGCTATACACAGTGTTGGGGTACTTTGTGTTCTCCTCATTATGGTGTTGTCCACAAGTTTGATTCTCATTGGGACTTGTAGACAACACCATAATGAGGATAACAGAAAGAACACCAGCATTATGTACAGCTGCACTTTATAGTAATCATCTGAAGAAAACAGCTGTGAACCTTGCAGACCAAAATGCATACAGGAAATATCAGTGTTTATGGAAACTACAGAAACTACTATATGCTACTAGTCACATTTCCAGCTTTTTTTTAAGGTTTTTTCATTGTCCTTTGACCTGATATTTCCACTTTCAATCTTTGTAACATCTCACTTTCATGCTACAACTTATATAAGTGCACATCATATGCCCCTCATTCCTTTCTTCTTTCATGCAGATTTACGAAGCTACTGATGAATTTTTGAGCTTACCATTGTCTTTATCTTTTTGAGATTATTTCTTTCATTTCAGAACATTTTAAATACAGACTATTCAACTTCGTTTTTTACTTGAATAATTTCTATAATAAAAATATTCCTTGTTCATTCGATGATAATGGCCCTTCACTATATTTATTCTTTTAAGACAATGTTGTTGGACATAGATCTTTAAAAATTTTAATTGTTACAAAGGAAAACAGAAGCAATGTCAATGAAGAATAATCTTTTTCAACAACTTATTGGAAATATGAAAACAACCTGGCAGCAAACAAAGGGAAATCAGATAAAACAACTTATTAATGTTTTTAAAAGTTTACATAATGAAAGAAGTTCATCTGTACATATTAACAATTGACACAATTAATGATGTGCTAAATAATTACATACATGAAGAACATGAATACATATGCATACAATATGTTACTATACACCAAACTTTATTACAAACAATCCAAGTCATCACAATTGATTTAACTCCTCATATAAATTAAATTAATGAAGAATTTTAGATCACACAAATCTGCAAACAGCATTTACTTTCTGTATCATATTAACCCATTAAATGTTTACAGATAAAACAAATTGCAACAAACACAATCTAAATGAAACACAAATAAGGAAGTAAAAAGAAAACAAAAACAATCTTACATAGAATCCAATTCATCTGAATGAACATCTGCTAAAGACAAAGACTCTTTTTCTAGCATTGCTTCAACTTCAACTGAAATAGAAGAGAAACATAAATGAAAAAAGAAACTTGAAATGTATCATATACAAACATTAAAAAGCAGCAAGCATAATATCATATTTAAAAGCTTATAGCTTTGATCTTGTATTACTTCTGCAAAAAAATAGGCAATCAACTGTAATTTGAACAAAACATTTACAGATCATACAAACATATATGAGTTACTACTTTAATATCTTCTAGTAATTGATGACTTCATGACTTTCTCTCATTTGTCAATAACAGAAAACGTATTAACAGGAATTACAGAGGACGAATTTTTAGGTAAATTACCTCTCAAATTTTCGATCTACACACTAGATCATAGTAGGATCTTTTCCTCTCAAATTTTTGATCTATACACTAGATCATAGTAGTTCCTCCTATGATCTAGTATATAGATCAAAAATTTGAGAGGTTAATGCACTTAAAAATTTATCCTCTACATTTTCCATAAATAAGTTTTGAGTTTAATATCTTGTTGGATGGATTAGATCTAATAATTGTGACAATACATACAGCATGAATCTCCTCACTACCATAAGCAGAGTATAAAGAAAAAAAAATAGTTGTAAATAAACATTAAAACTTCATGAACATGTTTGATGCTTGAAAAGGTTGCAGACATAAGAGATGTGCGTTGTGGAATGTTATGTTGCGAACTTCACAAAATCATGTTTCAAATTACAAATCACACAGCTCGACGTGCAGTAACTAGGAAGAACAGCACAAAAACAAAGAGTGAGTTAATTTTTCTATTTCCTAATATATTAGGGATAGTTAATTTTTTTATTTCCTAATCTCTAAGGGACATTTTAAAGTACCAGTTCTACTTGGTGGTGAAAGAACACATCACACATTTCCACAGCTGACACAATGAGAAGCAGAAGAAAAGTGGTTCAGGATCTCATGAAAGCAGCACAGACTGGGTGTCAAATAACATACACACTCATTGAAAATCCACCTATTATTGTCTACCTTGTTGGCACAGCACCATGCCAACAATTGCTATGTCACTAATCTTCACACTAGCAGGTGATAAATGGAATATTTTTACACTAACAGGAATGAGGTGGAGCGAATAAAAATATGAGAATCTTTCCCATTATAGGTACAACTAAGCTCTCCCCCCCCTTCTGGTAATGTTTTTACAAGGTTCATGAAATACATTTTTTAAATTGAATCCAACACAAACAAGGGGGTTTACAATACCACAATCAAGCAAGAGTAAGTGCTGATACTGAGTCAATACTTCACAGATGACTCTGTTTTTGAAGAAAACAATGATGAATATGCAGATACTCTAACAGCTGCTTATTTTTTCTTTAACCCTCTGACCAACTCACAAAATCTTAATCAGCCACTTTAAAAATGCCATGTAGTTCAGCTGTTGCTACTTCAAGAAGGGGTGGCACAACCCACTTTTTCATGGACAAAATAGTAAATTTTCATCAACACAAAAACCGGTAATGCAGCATGAAACTGTCACGCATTTCTACCGTCAACTTTTCTGCATGACTCTGAATCAAGATTTGGTAACCTGTGTAAAGCTGAATAACATGTCCTTCTTTGAGAAAAACTCAATACATCTGAGAGACTAATTTTAGCATTCATTCAATGCAGAATTCAGTATATGAAAAATTTATGTATTACATTATATGCAGGTTAGCAATGTAATTTGGAGCACATAACATGCACTTAAAATCCTGTTTTCAGACAAAAGTGAAACTCAAGAAAATAACATTGCAAAAATATTTTTGTATTTTCTAACTAAAATTTGGAAATACATTTAACACATATTATCTTTTACTCAAAATTCAACACCTACTATACATGTATTGTACTTAGTTTGGTCTTTTGTCAATTGATGTGTGAATCACTTGCTAATGATAACGTGCAGCTTTAAAAATACAAAAAAAAAAAAAAAGTTGAATTTCTAAATGTTTTGGGTACTGTATAATTATTTGTAATAATTGCTGGAACTAACTATGCCATACCCAAAGGATATATTTCTATTATAAATATTGTAGTGACAGCAGATGGTGTGTCAATATCCCAGTTTCATAATACTGTATAACTGACTCTGCATTCATCACATGTGAGACCTATGAAACATTTACTGAAACCAGAAATATGAAAAACTGTGGAGAATATAGCCAACCCCCTTCCACAAACACTTGAAGCAGAGTTACCCATAGACATTTTACCAGGTTTTCCAGCTGAACATTAAATCTGATTTTTCTAATGTTTCTGAATAAAATAACATTTAGCATATTCAGTTTAATAAAATTAAATTACACAAAACTTGTTCCATCTACGTGGAGGCAATGTTGAGTTTATAAGAAAAGCAAGCAGGTGCTCTCTAGATAAAAAATAAGATATCACAAATTGACTCATACCTAAATGAAAGCAACTTTGTTTTGAAAGAAAGTAAATTGAGGCAATTAGGTAAGGAAATTTTTGGACACAAAATAGAGATTACAGCTTGCTTACTACCAAGCACCTAAAATTTTTGTTCCTGGGGTAGGAACGTGTCAAGTATGTTGAAGTCATGAATCCTTGTGACAACAATGAAAGCATTCCACATGTGCAAACTGCTTTATGGAGTAGAAAGGCCACCTATTGTTTTAAGAGTAGTATTATCTGAACAAGTCACCCACTTTCAAGCCATTTTAGAAAAGGGAGACCTTGAATGTGTCTATAATGATTTCTAACATGTCAGAAGGTTAAACAGAAAAAAATATAACAAAGTTATTTTTCTACATTTTTACACACGATTTCTCGATAACAGCACTGACAATCTGGCAATATTTACTATTTATCTATGAAAAGTTTATATAATTTTCTCATCAAAATAAGGTTCACATGGAAAGTTTTGTGTGAAATGTACTACCATTATAAGAGCCGAACTTAGACACAAACTGTATATACACCCTAACCAAAGAATTGTAAACCTTGATTCAGGAAGAAAAAAGAACACCATATACTGTAGAATGCTCTACACAACTGGAGATGGCACAAAAATCCAGGGATAAACATTTTTAAGCATGATATTTTACTGCTGGCACATAATCAACAGTACTAAGGAACAGTGAAAAACAACTCATTTCAACATGTGTCTAAATGTCTCCACAGGGCAAAGGTCAGAAAATATACAAGAGCCATGGAAGTGGAAAGAATCAGTCAGAATTACTTCTTACTAGACTGAGTGAATTTTCACAGGTGTTTTGGTGAGGTTCATTTTCTAGTTAGAAATTCTTACCTTATCCAAAAGTGTACAAATGCAATAAATTAAATGTACATTTTGATATGAACCTATATGAAAACTGAGGAAAAATTTTTCATTGCAAATTAAAAACAAATTTAAACTTATTGGCCACAAAACCAGAAACTATCAATGAGTGAAAGGATCTGACTCAGAATTGTTTCCCAAGATACAAATCATTCTGTGAACCGCAAGAATCACTGACCAAAACGAACTAAAGGATCCAACTCGGAGTCGATTCACTCAACACAAATCGTTCTCTAAACTGGAGGAATCAAATGACCGAAACAAACAAATTGGTTCGAATAAATCTTTTTAGCGAGTCAAATCAAAAGAATCGATTCTTGCAAAAGAATTGGCTTGCCCATTTCTTACTCGTTTTGCGTGCTATGCCTATGGAATAGGTCTGCAGGGCTCCCAAAAGTCACCGCTTCTCACGGCACGTAGGCTTCCTTGTGCACAAATAGTAACGCTTTCATTGCTTCATATTTTCTTTTATCTCGCTGTTATGTTACATTTTTTCCTGTTACTGCATTTTGGGTACTTTTCCGATAACACAACCTCTCCTGATAATTACCTCGCGGATTTTTTAAAACACCACACCAACGCTTTATTTATTTATTTTTTCCGGTATCTGCAGTACCTAAATTTATAACTTTTTAGTAGATAATCTATGGATTATGCAACAGAAATTACAGTATTTACTGCAAATTATGAAATCTCAAGTAAAAAGAAAATTGGGTGCCATGGCTCAAATTCTAGGCACCTGGGATACCTGGTAATATGGTATGAAAATAAGTGTATGTGCCAGAGATGAGCTGAACAAGTGTGACTGACAAAGCTTGATGAAAGCACCCATTAATGTCATGAACTCAATATCATGTTGATCGTGTAAAGTGTCTCATTAAAGAAGACCAGCTTATTACAGTGTCTGTTAGGCATAAGTGTCTCATTAAAGACCAACAAATTATAGACATAAGTGATGGTTCTGCCTATGCAATGTGGCATGTCTACTTAGAATACTGGAAACTGGGTGCCAGATGGGCCCCAAAACAGCTGATCAATCAGCACAAACAGCAGCAAACAAACATTTTCACCCAGTATTCAGAGTTGAAGAAATATTCTTCTCATAATATGTGGTAAATACGTCATGATAATTAACACAGCAATCGGACATCGCCGAATTGACTGTAATTACTGTTTCACACGTGAATTAAATCACATCAGAAAACTTGAAAATTTCGTCGCCGTGGAGCGGGAATAGAATGCGCATCTCCTGCTTTACGTTTGAGCGTGCTACCCGTTGCACCACCCACGACGGCGAATTAACAAGTTTCTGTGTGATAAGAGCATCGGAATATTCTCCGACCACGTTCAGATTCATACAGATTCTGCTGCTATCTAGCGTTGTTAAGAAAATCTCCAGTTGTTTAGATATTCGCCGTCGTGGGTGGTGCAACGGATAGCGCGCTCGAACATAAATCGGGAGATGCAGGTTCGATTCCCGTTCCACGACAACGAAATTTTCAAGTTTTCTGATGTGATTTAATTCACGTGTAAAACAGTAATTACAGTCAATTTGGCAATGTCGGATTGCTGTGTTAATTATCATGACGTATTTACCATGTATTATGAGAAGAACATTTGTTCAACTCTGAATACCTAAACAACTGAAGATTTTCTTAACAACACTAGATGGCAGCAGAATCTGCATGAATCTGAACGTGGTCGGAGAATATTCCGATGCTCTTAACACACAGAAACTTGTGAATTCGCCGTCGTGGGTGGTGCAACGGATAGCACGCTCCAACGTAAAGCGGGAGATGTGGGTTCGATTCCCGCTCCACAGCGACAAAATTTTCAAGTTTTCTGATGTGATTTAATTCACGTGTGAAACAGTAATTACAGTCAATTTGGCGATGTCCGATTGCTGTGTTAATTATCATTTTCACCCAGTTTTTGCAACATTATGAAGAAGATCCAGGTTTATTGGATAGGATTGTTGTCACTGTGGATAAGACCTGGGCGCATCATTTTGAACCTGAAAGTAAGAGACGAAGTATGGGGTGGAAACACCCTTTATTCTGTCCTAGCCCCACCACCAAAAAATAAAGAAATAAAGGTTTCCCCTCTGTCACTTGTTAACCTTGTTTTAGGATATGGATCAGCCTATTTTAGGACAAACTGTTAAAATCAAGTTTTAACATGCTTCTCCTTGAACGTGTTCATTATCACTATGAATATCACGTCACTCCACAGAAGTCAAGGTCAGTCAATTTCAATCATACTCAACAGTGACTGACAGCAGTGGGAAAGCACAGAAAATGTGTTCCTTGGTACACTTTTCAAAGTGTGAAGTAAAATCTTTTGACATAATGTCATGTTCCAAAACCTACATTTATGGAATAAAATGATATTTAACAATACGTGACATAGGAAACATGAAAGGTAAAACAATTATGATTTTGGGAGAGATTATCGTTCTCTCTAGCTTCCATTTTTGGAAATGTCTGTCTCCATTTTCAAGCTGAAACACAAAACTTCATGGAATAAGATATTTAACAATACAGGACACACAAAAAATTATGATTATGAGGGAAGCCCATCCAACTTCTGTTATTTAATTTTAGACCTGCTATTTTTCTTTTTAAAAAGTGTTGTTCGGGGTGCCAGTACTTCCCCAGAGCCCCAAATCATGTTTGTCCTGTATTTTGTACACATCTGTCCAAATCTGTTTTGTTTGAAATGTTCTTCATTTCAAACAAAAACAGATGTTCTTCAAACAAACAAAAACAATTCTCCTAATGAAATGTTCTTAATTGCAGGTTTATGATTTACCACTCTTGTTCTAAGTTGCCTGCCCATATCTACCATACAGCTGAGACCACATTTACAAACTACATTGCAGATGACATCTTCTTGTAATAGGATGTTTTTTTCTTCCTTTTTGCTTCACGCTAGGGAGATAATTATTTACTTAAATTGTGCAATCCTGGAGCCAGCCTCTGAAATTTTTCACACAATCCTTTATGTATGTGATTTTTCTAGTTAAGTGACTACATTTTTTTAACTTCTTTTTTTTATTAAATTTTGACATGTAAATTTAAAATCATACATTCCTATGCAAACCCCACATTTACTTAAAATTTATAGGGTAATAACTTCTAGGAATAGTCATGTCATCATTTGCTATTATAATTCTAATAAAGCAAATCACAGCTGCAAGGTATTTGCATTTCAAATATATTCAGTTATTTTCCACTACATAACAAAATAAGTTCCTTTGTACAGCTCTGAAAAATGAGCACTTATGCTTAAACAGTGCACTTTGAATCTATGAGCAGAGCTGTATAAAAATAAAATGTATCTGCATACACAACCATTGAAACAGAAAACTTGCTGCAAACCTGTGAATTACGATAAAAAAAGAATAAGGTAATTTAAAGAAAAATTAATAAAACAATAAATAATTGTTAGAACATTACAGATTCCAGTGAGGACAAAATAAGTACGTTACAAATGAATGTTCAGCAATGTGCATGAAATGGACCTTTATGGTAAAATATTGGATTATGAACCTCATAAAAACAAAATTAATTGAAGTTTTTATATTTAGAAACACAGTTCCGTTAATGAAACTTCAAAAATTTGAAATAGCATTTTCAACCACTTAATTCAAAAACAGTATACTTACAAAATACATAAGGAAAAGATTTTAATTTAATAACTGGCAACTGCAAGAGGAACCTGGCAATAAAATTTAAACTGGTTCTGCGTAAACAAAACTTTTGTTACATTTCCTATGCATTGAGAACAGTCCTTAATAAAATTTAGATGCCAGAAACATTTGTAAAAACAAAAGAACTCAGAAGATGTGAAAAATAATTGAAAGTTCTTAAAGTTAAAATAGAATTAAATATATTAATCTGAGTAAAGCCTTGATTAAGTGTTTTTACCTCCCAGCAAATATTTTTTTTTTAATCTACAAGCAAAAACTACCTGCGAGATCTGCTAATAATTTAGAAACCATCCTCGTACGGCATACACGTGTACGTCTACATTCTGCAACTCTGTCAATGAGCAATACTATACATCTCACTTCTACATTCAAAATTTATTTCAAATTACCTTGGGTTTGCAGAAAAATCACCAATAAATTTTACTTAAAACTGTCTTCACTGTGTGCAATATGGAATTGAGACAATATCAGCCTCTGAACATCATTCAATTTAATGCAGTAAACTAACACAAGAAATCTTACTTGATGTAATTACACAGTCAACATCACGTGTCTGATAAAACTCATTGTAAAATTCTGAACGAGATGCCTCCAATTTCTTATCAAAACATGGCATGATTGTTGCATGATAAATCTATAAAATAGAAAAAAAAAAAGGTTTCAAAAAGATTAAACCTATTTTAGGGAAATTTAAGAGCTAATAAAGGTTTCTTCTTTTGTTATCACAAAACATTTACAACAAATTAGTCACCATCATCTCACACTTACATACTAAAATGGTGTTCAGTATAGGGGAAGGAGAAGAATACAACCATAAAATAAAAACTAATCCTGAATTACTATAAATTGTTCACATGGTTTGGGTTTAACCCTTCAAGTGACCAATTTACCTGAATCATAGCACTACCAACCATAAGTCACCAGCAGCACTCCCTTCAAGTCCTTCAATTGGGAAGGGCTAGTCCCCCTAACATGGATACCATGCCCTTGGGTAGGAACAAGTGACCAAGTTATTCAAACATCTTCTATCTCCTTTCCTAGCTTCATTTGTTGTTGTCATACCTTTTAGAAAGTAATCAGTTAAAAAGGATTTGTGTCAAACATCTTACATGACTATTTTCAGGTGTGGATACAAGGGGTGGCCATGGGGGCCATGCCCCCCCGAGCTGTTGCATAAGGGAGAAAGAATAAATATCCAGGACCTTAAAAATATGTTTTTTTATTATTATTTAGTTTATATTATGCAGATAAATTGTTTACAGTTGCAGTGATTGTCTGTTTGAAATCCTTGTGTGGATGGTTCAATGGTGTACATCTTTTTTTCTTTTTTTTTTCATCTTTCTCTGGAGGTGAAATGCAAAACTCTTTTTTGTGATCAAAGAAGTGACGTTATTGTTAAGGAATTTCTGTGAGAGTAGACAAACTGTCATTCGGAAAGGCATTTTCTCACCCCTTGTCTCCTGCACGTGTGTTCGTCCCAGGTGGCAGGAAATGATTCATCTGCTTTGACCATGGTTTCATTTTACAGTACAAAGTCTATCATTGTGATAGCTGTTACTACTTGCCTTTTCTCTTCTTTTTCCCAGGTTACTTCTGGCACAATTTAGTTGGCTTGTAATCATCCATTCCAGTAGTTCATCATCACCTCCTTGTCTGCTCCCTTCTAACAAATACGAGTAATCTGATAAATTTTGATTTGCTGTATGTGCATGCTGTACCCCAAATTGGACTAGATCACGGGTCACCAACCTACGGCTGACAGGCCAAATCCGGCCCTCAAGAAACCGGGATCTGGCCCACCAGGAAATTTCTATTTTTACAATTTTAAAATTCATTTTACATATTTTAATTATTATTTTTTGACCTAGAAAGAGAGTTGCTATATGTCACAGCATGGCCGAATATCATAGCAACATTTGATTGACACTTCGCTTTTAAAACCTGTTAATTCATCATCATCATCATCATTGCCAACCATTATCAATCCACTGCTGGATGAAGGTCTCTCCAAGTTTCTTCCACAATGGTCTGTCTTGTGCCAGTCTCCTCCATGTTACTTCCCCATACTTTCGAATTTCATCCACCCATCTCACAGGTGGTCTTCTTCTGGGTCTTTTCCTGTCCCTTGGAATCCAATCTAAAATTTCAGCTGTCCATCGATGGTCTGTCCTTCTGGCAAAATGTCCAGCCCATTGCTATTTCAGGGATTTTACTCTGATCACGATGTCTTCCACTCTTGTCATTTTTCTGATCCACGAGTTCCTCTTCTTATCTCTCTTGGTTACACCAAGCATCTCTCCATGCTTCTTTAAGTTGTCTGCAGTCTTTGTATGTCTCTTTTAGTTAAGGTCCATGTCTCTGCACCATACGTAAGCACTGGAAGGATGCATTGATCAAACACTTTTCTTTTAAGACATAATGGCATATTGCTCTTGAAAATTATACTGTTTCTTCAAAAGCTATACAGGCAAGTTTTATACGCCGATTAATTTCTTCATCAATGTGACTTTCACTTGATATCTGCTGTCCAAGATGAACATATGCATCTGTTATCTCCAGCTTTTCTCCATCAATCGATAAATCTTCATTTCTTGTAAAAGCATTGTACATCACTTTTGTCTTCTGAAAGTTGATTTTTAATCCCACTTCTTTACTCTTGTCAGCAAGTTCCTGGGTCATACTTTGCAGCTCTGATGGGGTAGTTGCAAAAATTACTACGTCATCACAAAACGAAGGTGAGTTAGATAATCTCCATTAATCTTTATCCCTTTGTTTTCCCAGTTCAGTGATTGAAAGACATTTTCCAATGTGGCATTAAAGAGTTTGGGAGATATAGTGTCACCTTGTCTCACTCTCTTTCCAATTTTTATGGGTGCTGTATTCTCAAATAGCCGAATCTTTGCACTTGCATTTTCATAGATGTTATTAATAATATTAATGTATGCATCTTCAATATCGCAGGATTTCAAAGCCATTGTAACTGTTGATGGTTTCACCGAATCAAAGGTCTTTTCATAATCGATAAAAGCCATGCACAATGGAAGTTCATATTCCCTCGTTCTTTCAATTAGTTCTCTCAGTACGTGGATATGATCTACAGTGCTGTAGCCACTCCTAAATCCAGCTTGTTCTCTCGGTTGAGCCATGTCCAGTGTCACCTTCAAGCAGTGTGAAAGAACTTTACTGAAGATTTTATAAACCACTGATAGGAGGCTGATAGGTCTGTAGTTTCTGAGATCCTCAATGTCACCTTTTTTATGTAGCAGGATCATTGTAGTATTGTTCCAATCTTCAGGAATCTTCCCTTCATTAAGGCATTGAGTGAAAACTTGGGTGAGTACTGTTTCAATTTCTAAAATTGCTTCTTGTATGATGTCTACGGTAATTCCATCTTCTCGTGGAGCTTTCCCCCATTTCATGTTCTTGATTGCATGTGTAACTTCTGCTGGGAGGACTGGAAGAACTCTGGTACTGGTATCTTTCATAATGTCTGGAGTACATGTATCATCCCTTTCATATAGTTTTGAGTAGAAATCTTTCACTCTTGTCAAAATTTCACCTTTATTTCTTGTTACAGAACTATCTTTTCTCAGAGCCATAATCTGGTTTCTTCCCTTACTCAGATGTCCCTTTGCTATCTTTAGGCTTTGGTTGTTTTCAATTGCTTTCTTCACTAGTTTACAGTTGAATTTCTTTACATCTTCAGTGATACTTTTTCGTACCGTCTTGCATAGCTCTATATATTCTACTTTGGAAGTCACATCTTCTTTAGTTGTCCTCATCTCTCTTCTTTTTTGCATCATAATTTTGTTTTTTTCTGATAATTTGTTCGTGTGCAACTTGTTCTTAGTACCAGCTATTTTTGTTGCTGTTTCCATAAGAGCCTTGGTCAGTTTTCTGTTAACTACAGAGATGTCCACTTCTTCCGACGGTAGACCTTCTAGAGCAGAGAATCTGTTCCTCAGTTCCAATTTGAAAGTATTATGATGTTTTTTAAGGTTGGCCATGTCAATGCACCTTGTTTGTTTTATGAGCTTGCCACGCTCGAGTTTAGCATCGAAGTGCATCTTACATTGTACCATCCTATGGTCACTGCCTGTGTTGAACTTGTTCAGAACACTGTGCAGTCTTCCATGACAAATTTCTTGTTACACATAATAAAATCAATTTCACTTGTCAATCCACTGGGATGCCTCCATGTGCATTTCCTTTGCAGCTTTTTCTTGAAAAAGGAGTTCATGATGAAAAACCCTTCTGCTTCTGCAAACTCTACGAGAGCATTTCCCCGCTGGTTTCTGTTGCCATGACCTAATTACCTGTTAATTATTACTACTAAAGTGCCTTTCAGAAGAGTGAGGGAGGATTTTCAGTGCTGTGACTCACAGCCCACCCACGGCCGGCAGCAGCATCTGCTGACTCACACATTCACACACATTCCCTCTTTCTCTCTCCCTCTCTCTCTTCGGCGCGCGGGGCTAGCCCCAGTAGCCCAGCCCTGTTCTAAAATTGACTACAACTGAGGGACACAGCTACTTACTCCCACACCTGCTCCCACACAGGCTCATGTTTTCAGCAGTATTCAAGTCAGACGGCATCAACCACAGAGATTAAGCATCGCTGTGCTAATTTCACTTTCTGATACACGTGTTTTTCTTGATTTTTTCGTTATTTGATTTCGATTGTTGAATTCTGATATGTCCCTACCCAAAAAGAGAGAGAAGTGGGCACTGAATACTGCATATTTAAGGCACAATGGGAAGTGGATTATCTTTCTGTTGGGTCCAGAGATAACAAATCTCTCTGCCTAGTCTGCAAAGAAACTATCACTGTTTTAAAAGAATACAATTTGAAGTGGCATTACACCACAAAGCACGGTGCCTATGATGGAATTCAAGAAGAATTGCGGAAGAAAATGCTGCTGGATTTAAAAGAATGCTCAGAAAAACAACAAAAGTTCTTTAAGAAGTCTTCTCAGCAAAATACTGCTTCAGTTCGGGCCAGTAACCATGTTGCGGAAATAACTGCTAAAGAAGGACGTCTCTTTACTGACGGTGAATTCGTTAAAAGGTGTGTGGAGGCAATGGCCGAAGAAGTTTGTCCTGGCAACGCAAAAGATTTCAGCAGCATTAGCTTATCTGCCAGCACGACCAGGCAGGTCGAGGACTTGGGGAAGGACATGAATGCACAACTAAATGAAAGGATGAGTAGTTTTACCCATTTTTCCATTGCTGTTGATGAAAGCAAGGATGTGAGCAGTACTGCTCAACTATTAATTTTCATTTGAGGTATCAATAATTCACAAGGAACTGAACAGATGCGAGTTTATACTTCAATGGGTGCAAAGAGTTTTTGGGAGAAAATGGCATATGTAGCAGTTGGTTTCTGATACCCCCAAAAACTGTTCACACCCATTTATCCCCAAAAACACTTTGCACCCACTGAAGTATAAACTCCCATCTATTCAGTTCCTTGTGAAGCATGCATTCACCCACTCATCAAGTGTGCACTCTAAACGTCATGAACTTGATCTCATTTATGACATAGCCAAGATGCATGGATACAGTAGAGATGTTGTTCATAACATCGTCAACAAGTTTTTCCAGTCTGATTTTACTACCTTCGCTAGGGATGTCAGATCATCTCAGTATGTGGGTTGTACCGATCATATTCCAGGTATTACTTCATCTCTTAAAAATGTGTGTAAAAAGTACAATTTAAATTTTGGCACTACTTCTCAGAATACCATGTCATTGGTAAAAAAAGAATGTGACTGTGTTTGTGTGTTGAATCGCCATGGTATGTACTGTATCCCTTTAAGACCTTTGGATGATTTGGCTGTCGAACCACCTTACATAGGATCCACCATGCATCTTTTACGTACGAGAATCGCTGAACACAAGTATTCTATTAAGAATAACTTAGAGACTACCTCTCTTGCACGTACTGTTAATTCTGGTACCCACTATGTACTCTTAGTGTTTTGACATCAGCATTTACACATAGATCTCCGTTATTGACTGAAAGCTTGTATATGCATGCCTATGGTCCTAGAGGTTGCAACGAAGATTCACCACGAGCTATACCGATGCAATGGACAGTATTATTTTGCCAGATGTGAACTCATTGAACATGTATGTATATTCCATTACCTATTATGACATATATTTTTCTTTTCTTATACACTGATTCGATTACGATAACATTACTTGTTTCTAACAATTCAAAACTCTGCTATCTATTATGGTATTTTGATTCACGCCTACATATACTTACCTTGTTACATCATTATTATCTGATGACTTTGGGTATTTAATTCGCACGTCTGGGCCTACCATTGACCTCTTTTACCTGAAGATGGAGTGCTGGGCACTCTGAAAGATCTTGTATTCATCTATTTTAATTAATTAAACGTTTTTAATCTGTGAGTAGATATGTTTAATATCATTAATCATGTAGTGATGGCATGCTTATTTTCAGTTAGAAGGTAGCATGATAATTTTACTTACATTACATAGGATCATCAGTTGCATGGTAACTGGAGGTAGTGATCATCGTGAGTGTAAGTGGGCCATAAAGTTAAGTCAAGTTTATGTTATTTTTCTTTATGAGTTTAAATTGGGACATTCTGCATCCAAGGCAGCAAAGAAAGTGAGGACAGCATTTGGTGGCAACAGCGCACGAGCGGACCATTTGCTGTTGATTCACAAAATTCTGGTTTGGTGATACGAATCTCCAAACTGAACCCCATGGATACTACCCTGCAATCATTAGTCCTCTTGAAGTGAAGGGAATCAATTAATCGGATCTACACCAAATAGTACGGGAGGCTGCACAAAAGTTAAACATCTATTATTCAACAGTGTTTTGGCACCTACTTGTATCAGCCATAGGTAAAGTGAAAAAACTTGATCAGTGGGTGCTGCATGCACTAAATGAGGAACACAAGGCATGCCACTTCAAAGTCTGCTCTTCTCTGCTTAACAGGAACAAAAGGCAAGGATTTCTGCAGCGTACTGTGACTAGTGATGAGAAGTGGATCCTATACAAGAAGCATAGATGTTTTGCTCAATGGTTGGATGCCAATGAAGTCCCCAAAAACATGCCAAAGCCAGCAGCCCTATGCCGAAAGAAAATGATGATCACTGGGGGTCATCTGCAGGTGTGATACACCATTCATTCTTCAGACCTGGTCAGATTATCATAGCAGAATGCTACTGGGATAACCTTCAACAAATGCACGATAAACTGTGTTGAAAATAGCCAGCACTGGTCAATAGACATGGTGTCCTGATGCTTCGTGATAATGCTGTCACATGAAAAAATGTGTGGAAACTTCACCAGTTAGGATACGACACCCTGCAACATCCAAATTACTCTCCAGACCTTGCAGCAATGGACTATCACTTCTTTTGGCACCTAGACCGTTTTCAGTCCAAGAGGACCTTCAACAATGATGCAGCTGTTTACCATGCATTTGAAGATCTTATTGACTCTAGAGAACTGAAGTTTGTCAAAGTTGTAGTGAACACCCTTGAGATCTATTTGCAGAAGTGTATTGATGCTGCTGGTGATATTTTGACTGATCACATGTGTGACTTCTGCTTTTATACTTGGTTTCAATGCCTGAATGAAATTGGCCATTTCAACTGAAACACTGAAACAACCCAACATTTGAAGGACTCAAGTGTTGAAGTGAAGCTGGTCCACCATGGAATGGAGTCACAATACAGACTCCATTCATTCATTCAAACATACTATGTGCATATGAATGAATGATGTATGTACATCACACACACACACACACATCACTCTGCTGTTCTCTGAAATTTAGAGGTTAGTTCTCCAAAGACTCCATCCTGTAAATCGGTTAGTTCTTCAAAGACTCCTTTAACAATTGGGACCCTGAAATCATGTGTCACTCTGATACCATAATGCCCAAAACTATCTATTGCTACTTTTCAAATTTATATACCCCTTTTAACAGGTTAACAAAGGAAGGATTAGAACTGGGTTACCACATGAACTTTCCTATTTGTAAGTTTGGTATGCATTGAGTTTCAGATATCTCCCAGAGGCATACATACATAAATATCACTAAGCTGTTCCCTGAGATTCAGAGCTCCACAAAGAAATACAAACTACCAGATAATTTTTACTTACTGTTGCCGTATCAAACTTCTCCATTTACAGCGATCTTGGCATACAACTCAGGCTTCACTGACATCCATCACAAGCCGTACACAAGAGCTTCTATACTTCATACTCATAATCTTTTTCTCATGCATACATTTCTGAATTTGATTTTCCCATGACTTCCTTGGCCTTCCTCTGTCTTTCCTTCCTGCCACTTGGGCTAAAAAGATTTTCTTAGTAAGCATCTCATCACTCATTCTTCCAATATGGCTAAACCACTGAAGAGTATTGGTCTCCACCTTGCTAAGAACATTTTGATTCACATTACACAACCGCAACACATCTTCATTCCTCACACAATCAAAATGTGTCTTGCCATAAACCCTCCCCGTAAGTAATGCATTTCTCCAGCACACAAACGACTCCTGTGTTTTTTCGGCAGTACCCAGATTTCACTGCCATACATCAGAGTAGGAACAATTGCACTTTCATACACAGCCATGCGGGACTCTCTTGAGAATCCATTATTTCTGTGAAAACCTCCCAAAGCAGCCATGACTTTCAATGAAGAATTCACTCGCCTACTAATTTCACCATCCAGTTTGTTCTCTGTCAAACATGCTTCCTAAATACACAAACTGATTCACCTGGTCAATGACTGTGCCATTTAAACTTATATTACATTCAGTACTACCAGTTCCTGTCATAATATATTACATTCAGTACTACCAGTACCAGATGTCAGTGAAGCCCAAGTTGTATGTCAAGATCGCTGTAAATGGAGAAGTTTGAAACGGCAACAGTAAGTAAAAATTATCTGGTAGTTTGTATTTCTTTTTGGAACTAACCTCTGAATCTCAGAGAACAGCTTAGTGATATATATGTATGTATGTATGTATGTACTACCAGTTCCTTGCTTGAAAACCATAACTTGTTTTTTCCTATATTGAGCATCTTCAATTATTTGAAAAATTCTTAGCAGTTCACTTTTACCACGTTATATTCTGGATGTCGGAAAGTTGAAAATTTTTTTCTTGTATTTGAGACATGATATTACTATAAAAAGAATAAAAAAGGCTCTACTCACAATGTTTTTTTCTTGGTGGTCCTCTTCATTTTATTGTTTTCAATTTTTGACGTTAAAATATCTTGGTTCATGCCTAAAAGATTATTATGATTTACAAAACGAAGTCTTGGCTAAAAATCAATGGAACGGCGAAAAAATTTTTGTTAACCCTAATTATCAAACGAAAATTACTTAGGTGAGCATTCAAGCCTTAAGAAACAAAGAAAAATTCAGGTTAGAAAACCTAAAGAAACAGATAAAAAGTTACAAATCTTAAAACCTTGTTTTTTTCCTTTATTTATACTCAGTTTGAATTTCATGCAAACTTCGTACATCCGGGACAACATACTCTGCAACTCCCTTTTGCTCTCTGCCAACAGGACAGTCCCATCAGCATACAGCAAACTGCACACACTGATATCACCAAGACATAAACCAGTATTATCTATTTTGGCATTACGCATTCATAAATATATTAAACAGCCATGGTGACATTACACAACCATGTCTGACTCCAGTACCAATACAAAACAATTTTGATAAAACACCATTCATTCATACACAAGCTCTACTGCCCGCATAAATGGCTTTCACACTATTAAATAGATGCCCAGTAACACCATATTCATTCCAAATCTTCCACAAAAGTGTCCTATTTACTCGGTCGTACGCTTTCTCTAAATCTATGAAGGTAGCAAAAACTTCTTACTACCAGCCAGATACTTTTCAATCATGATGCACAATGCAAAAATTTGTTAGTGCAGCCTTTACCAGGCATAAAACCACTCTGAACATCCCACACTTTCTCTGATGTAAGACCCCGTACTTCTTCAATAATGACCTTACCATACACTTTTCCCTGGCACACTGAGTAGGCTAATACTACGATAGTTCTTGCAGTCAGTCTGATCACCTCTTACCTTATACAAGAGAACAATGATAGCATCCATCCAATTCCAAGTGGCCATTCCTAACTCCCAGCACAACTGGCAAATTTCAGTTAACCAGTCAATTACAGAGTCACCACCATATTTCAACATCTAAATCCCAGAGCCTTGCCATTCTGGAGATTTTTTAGAGCTTTACACACATCTTCTTTTGAGATCCCTCCTGTGCTTCCATCCTTCACTGTGACATCATCTGCTTCTGCCTCAGAATTACCTTTGCTTTCCTGATCTAATAACTCACAGAAGTATTCACTCAATCTTCACTTAACTCATTGGGCTTCCATATCATTTCCCTGATCCTATTCTTCACACAACTTACATTTTTGTTTCCCCTATTTTTCCTGAGTCTCGTATACTTCCAGAAAGGCTTCCTATCTTTCCAAAAAAAAAAAAAAAAAACATTCATGCCTTTCCACCTTTTTCTTAACTACAGCTTTCAGCACATTTTTTTTTTTGTTTGTTTCTTTTCATGTTTTACACATTCATCTATAATTTTCAAGTATGATGATTAAACATTAAATCACAATGAAAAAGCATACTTCAGATCACACTAAGATTTAAGATTTAACACCGCAAATACCTGCTAAATACAATGAGAAAGGAGTTCACATTACCTGATTGGGTAATTTATTCAATTTTCTACTTAGATAGGTTTTTACTAATGAACCCATAATTGCCTGAGGTGATTTTGTAGTGCTTAGATAAGGAATTACATAATCTCCATGTGTTTTTTCTGCATAACATATCCAACCTAGGAAAAGAAAAGTATTCGTTACAATTGGCATGCATAAATGTCTCTACATAGATATTGTACATACAATGCATAAGACAGTCACCTACAAAACATATTATACATTAAAAGATTGGGAAATGTTTTTTATCTCAAACCAAAAACATTATATTAAATCCCTTTATGAAATAGCATTGCTGAATCACTCACTCACTCACTCACTCACTCACTCACTCACTCACTCTCACTCTCTCTCTCTCTCTCTCTCTAAGAAACATTGTTTAGCAGACAGGATTTATACATCTTTACAACTCTTAAGTGTAATTAATTAATAATTCATTTTGGCTTCACTCCGAGAAATTATAATTTATACTTGCATAATAACAAAATTTACCATTGCTAAAAAGGATATGAAGAACATATATAGAAGCTAGAAATATCTGCAATAAAATTAAATCAACTCAGACTGATACATGGAGAATATGGTGGCATTCTAATTTTAAACTTAATGAATAGAAGAAAACTGGAAACGTGTGGGTTCAGTCAATTAAATGAAAATGAACTCACATATAACTGAATGCTGGTGTGACATTTTTAATAAATAGGAAACTAGTGAAAAGTTTGCAAAAAAAAATGGCAAGATGTTGGTGAGATTGAGAGCTAGAAACTTTTTATTTACGCTTTCCAACCGTAGGTTGAAGAAGTGTATATGCTCCAACTTTGTTCGTCTGCCTGTCAGCACGATAACATGCATAAAAATGGTTCGATTTCAATTAAATTTTGGATGTGGTAGGGGACCTCTGGGGATGAACCCTATTGAAAATAGATGAAATGGGGTCAAAAATCACGACATAGGAGCGGGATGCATTCTATTGCCCTTATACGTCATAACTTGCGTAAAAATAGTTGATTTCGATGAAATTTTAGTACGTTGTAAAGGACCACCTTGGGATGAGCCCTATTGAAAATGGACGAAATGGGGTCAAAGGTCACAACAAAGCAGCGGGATTCATTCCATTGCCCTTATGCGTCATAACTTGCGTAAAAATGGTTCGATTTCGATGAAATTTTAGTATGTGGTAGGGATCACCTGGGGACGAACCCTATTGAAAATGGACGAAATGAGGTCAAAGGTCACGATATAGGAGCAGGATCCATTCCATTACCCTTATGCATCATAGCTTGCGTAAAAATGGTTCAATTTCGATGAAATTTTAGTACGTGGTAGGAATCACCTGGGGACGAACCCTATTAAAATTGGACGAAATTAGGTCAAAGGTCACGACATAGGAGCGGGATCCATTCCATTGCCCTTATGCGTCATAACTTGCGTAAAAATGGTTCGATTTCGATTAAATTTTAGTACGTGGAAGGGATCACCTGGGGACACCCTATTGAAATTGGACGAAATGGGGTCAAAGGTCATGACATAGGAGCAGGATCCATTCCACTGCTTTTATGTGTCATAACTTACGTAAAAATGCTTCCATTACGACAATACTTTAATATGTAAATGTTGTTCTGGAGGTATACTGAACCGGTTCTGTTGAATATCATCGAAATAGGGTCAAAGGTCAGGACACAGGAGCTGGATTTATTCCACAACCATTATCCTCATAACGTGAGTAATAACTTGAGTAATGATTTCTGGTATGTTGGAAAGCGTATCATAACCAGTGCATTGCATGATTTTACTTGACTCACTGTAGTATGTCTGTTGGTTTACATGAGTCTGACTGCCCTACGCTCATCCTGAGCACCCACTAGCTCATCACATGTGCACTGAGATGCCATTGGTTTTGTCAGTGATATAAAAATCTTGACTCACTGTTGTTCATCTGTTGGCTTGCATGAATTTGCCTATCCTCTGCTCACTTTGCACATCCAATAGCTGGTCATGTGAGCACTAAAAGGCCATACGGCATTGTCGCTGATTGGCTCATATGAATCTGTCAATCGTCAGCTTACCTCATGCATCCACTAGCTTGGTCATGTATTTACTGTGCACTGAGATGCCACTGGCTTTGTCAGTGATACAAAAATCTTGGCTCACTGTTGTGCATCTGTTGTCTTCCATGAATCTGTCCATCATCTGCTCACCTTGCACATTCGATAGCTAGTCACGTGTACACTGAGATGCCACATAGCATTGTCACAGATACAAAAATCTTGACTCACCATTGCTCGTTGTTGGCTCATATGAATCCAGAGTTGCCACTCATATTGGCTTTAGAAATTCCCTGAGTTTTCCAGGTTTACATAATTTTGTGGGGAATTTCAGGTAAAATTTACAGTTTATGTATAACTCCATGATAATATACATACTAAATGCCACATCTATAATGCAAGATATTCAATGCAAGAAGAACAAGAAAGATGACACTGAATTTTTGGGTGCAATGAGCACTTCTTTTGAATCCGTTCTGATGCAAATTAAATTTATCAAAGCTATTCAGAGTCAATAGAACTGGTATGGAAAACAATAGCATCTAACCGAACAAAGAAGTTTTTCAATCGGGTTTTTAATCCTGCAGATATTGCTGTAAACAGAATCATGAATTTACGCCCTCTGGTTGCAGGTTTGTGCATTAAGAAAAATTTGAATTTATGTGCGAAACATTTCGCAGTGGAAACGCTCTCCAACAAAGAAAGAATTTTTCAAATCAGACTCTTAAAAGCAAATATGGACAAATATAAGATATGCATCTATGCCCCCTGGTGGTAAATACATACATTTTAGGAAGAAAGTATCCTCGAAAGGTTTTTCAATGTGAGCAGTATTGGTCAAAGAAAGAAAAAATGTAGTCGAGTTTTCAGAAGCTCAGATTTTGGCTTCAAATACATCAGAAGCAGAAATTAACATTTATGCCTTCTGGTGGCCAAACCATTCTTTACCAAATATTAGGAATTATATGAAAAACATTTCCCATCAGGAGCTGTATCCGGTTGAGAAAGAATTTTTCAGATCGGAGTTTTAGAAGAAGAGATATAGGGGAAAACATAATTTACTTTTACACCCCCTAGTGGAAAATCTATGCGTAACTTGAAAAAGTAACTATACCTAAAATACTTTTCAATATAAATAGAGTCGAAAGATAAAAGAATTTTTTCAATCGGACGTTTAGAAGCAACTATATGGAATAAAATGTATTCTGAATTCGACATCATCTGCATTTACGCCCTCTAGCGGCAAAATTGTACATCGTAAAAAAAAAAAAAAAAAAACGAAATGGAGGATCATCATTCGCATATTTCAAGCTTCCCAATGCAAACAGAATTTTTCAAATCGGACTAATAGTTGCAGAGATATGGTGTCTACAGAAAGATGGACAGACAAACTGGTAGCATAAGCCCGATCTTCTTTTTACAAAAGATGTGCTAAAAAAGCTACCATTATACTACATATATTACATATCACTGAGCTATTCTCTGGGATTCAGAGGTTATCTCCACAAAGTAAAGAAAAACTTCCAGATAATTTTTAATAAATTATTTACTTACTGTTGCCATATCAAACTCCTCCATTTACAGTGATATTGACACACAACTTGGCTTCGCTGACATCCATAACATGACGTACGCAAGATCTTCTATACTTCATGCTCATGATCTTTTTCTCATGCTGACACTCCTGAATCTGATCCACCCATGACTTCTTTGGCCTTCCTCTGAATTTCCTTCCTCCCACTTGGGCTGAAATTTTTTTCTTAGTAAGCATCTCATTACTCATTCTTTCAACATGGCCAAACCACTGAAGCATATTAGTCTCCACCTTTTTTTTTTTTTTTTTTTTTTTTTTTTTTGATTGGAGGTTTAACGACCACCGTGAGCAACTCAATGGGCTATAAGCAGTCGCATCTCCACCTTGCAAACAACATTTTGCTTCACATTACACAACTCCAACACATCTTCATTCCTCACACGATCAGAACGTGTCTTGCCACAAACCCCTAGTAAGTAACGCATTTCTCCAGCACACAAACGATTCCTATGTTTCTTCTGTAGTACCCAGGTTTCACTGCCATACATCAGAGTAGGAACAATTACACTTTCATACACAGCCATGCGGGACGCCCTTGAGAACCCATAATTCCTGTGAAAACCTTCCAAGCAGCTATAACTTTCAATAAAGAATTCACTCTCCTACTAATTTCACCATCCAATTTGTTCTCTCTGTCAAACATGCTTCCTAAATAAACAAACTCATTCACTTGGTCAATCACTGTGCCATTTAGACTTATGTTACATTCACTATTACCAGTTCCCCGCTCAAAAACCATAACTTCGGTTTTTCCCTTTTAAATACCCAGTTTGAATTTCATGCAAACTTCATACACCCGGGACAACATACTCTGCAATTCACTTTTGCTCTCTGCCAACAGGACAGTGTCATCAGCATACAGCAATTTGCACACACGGATATCACCGAGACATAAACCAGTATTATCTATTTTGGCATCACGCATGCAGGCATCCATAAATATATTAAACAGCCATGGTGACATTACAGAACCTTGTCTGACTCCTGCACCAATAGAAAATCATTTTGATAAAACACCATTCACTCGTACACAAGCTCTACTGCCAGCATAAATATTAAGTAGATTCCCAGTAACACCATAGTCATTCAATACCTTCCACAAAAGTGTCCTATTTACTCTATCGTAAGCTTTCTCTAAATCTATGATGGCAGCAAAAACTTTCTTACCAACAGCCAGATACTTTTCAATCATCATGCGTAACGCATAAATTTGGTTAGTGCAGCTTTTACCAGGCATAAAACCACTCTGAACATCCCACACTTTCTCTGAAGTAAGACCCCGTACTTTTTCAATAATGACCTTACCAAACACTTTCCCTGGCACACTCAGTAGGCTAATACCACGATAGTTCCTGCAGTCAGTCTGATCACCTTTTCCCTTATACAAGGGAACAATGATAGCATCCTTTCAATCCCGAGGGACCATTCCTAGCTCCCAGCACAACTGGCAAATTTCAGTTAACCAATCAATTACAGAGTCACCACCATATTTCAACATCTTGGCAGTTATGCCATCAACTCTCAGAGCCTTACCATTCTGAAGAGATTTTAGAGCTTTACACACCTTTTCTCTTGAGATTCCTCATGTGCTTCCCTCCTTCACTGTGACATCATCTGCTTCTGCCTCAGAATCACCTTTGCTTTCCTGATCTAATAACTCACAGAAGTATTCACCCCATCTTTCACTTAACTCATTGGGCTCCCATATCATTTCTCTGATCCTATTCTTCGCACAACTTACAACTTTGTTTCCCCTATTTTTCCTGAGTCTCATGTACTTCCAGAAAGTCTTTCTATTTTTCCAAAAAGCCAATTCATGCCTTTCCACCTTCTCCTTCCTATCTTTTGCCTTACTCTGGCGAATGAGCTAAGCTGCTTCACGCTTCTTACAGCAGTATTCATCCACAGAAATTCTACCTTGCAACATCCCTAAATAGGCATCCTTCTTTCTCTTTACTTCCTCTTTAATCTCATTATTCCACCAACCATCACCTCTATTGTTACCGACTACTGTGGTACTGCAGACCTCCTCAGCAGCAGTGACAACACAGTTTTTAAAACATTCCCACTTCTTTTCTACATCCCTCTCACATGACTTCATTTCCTTCAGTCTTTCTCTGAGTAAATTAGCATAATGCTGATGATCTTCAGGAAGCCTTTCAACCTTTATTCTTTCCACCCTAGGTCTCTTCCTATTCCTTTTCCTCCAACCAACATTCAGTTTCACTCGTGACACTACCAAGTAATGATCAGAGCCAACATCTGCACCTCTCATCACTCGAGTATCAACAACTAAGTGTTTCAGACGCTGATCATAAACAACAAAATCTATAACACTCTTTTGACCAAGAGTACAATTTTCCCAAGTATATGTGTGGATATACTTGTGGTTGAAAAACGTATTAGATACACACAAACCATTTTCAGTGCAGAGTTCAATTAGCCTTTCCCCATTATCATTTACACAAGGATCATTAAACTTACCCAGAACATTGTCAGAAATTGCATTCTGCACTCCTACTCGAGCATTTAAATCCCCTGCTATAATAACTTTCTCTTTAGCACCAAACTGGCTCAAAACAGCTTTTAGCTCATCCCAGATATCCTCCTTCCAATCAGAAGGTTCCGAGTCACAAGGAGCATACACTACAACAAATACTATTCTCTGAAGTTTCACTTTCAGACGTATCCAGAGAATTCTCTCACTAATGCAGCTGTAATGGATCAAGTTGTTCTTCATCTTTTCACTTAAAATCACACCTACACCAGCTTGTCCTCTAACATTATCCAATACTCCAGACCACACACTCACCGTGCCATTCACTTCGTTTATCTTAATTTCCTTCTTTTTGGTTTCATTTACACACAGAACATCCAATTTATACTTATTAATTTCTTCAATCGTCTCATTCATCTTGCCATTTATACCTCTAGTATTCCATACACCAATCTCACACTCACTCAAATGTGATCTCTTTCTCATGCGCCTTTTAGAAATTCCAGGTCTATTCCGTGGTGGACCGTCCTTCTCAAGTGTGGTAGGTCCACCATATCCCACACTCGAGTCATTTTTTTCATTTCTTTGTGTCTTTTTAATCAGGTAAATACATCAGTGTGGGGGATTAGCCCACAGCTAACGGATTCAGTTGGTCATTCAAACTAAGGATTCTGGAGCAAAACCCAGTGAGTTGGGGTCTTTTTGCCAATGTCACACAAAACTAGTTGGCACCTCTCCAAGATTCACAGAGGCCCTTGTTGCTGTTCTGCACGCCATTGCCCATGGAGCACCCCGAGGAAGCAAACCCATTTCTCACTAAGACTGCCCGCAGCTAAAAACGTCGAGTATGGAATGGAAATCGAAAATTCAGCCAGCAATAAAAGAAAAAGGAAACCAGCAATTAATTCAAGTTCAACTATCATTATACACTTGAATTAATTGCTGGCTTCTTTTTCTTTTATTGCTGGCTGAATTTTTGATTTGACATGACGATTATGGGCAAAACACGTAACAATATTAACAAAGAAAGGTGACTTGATCACGCTAGTTACATTAACTAAAACTTTTACAATAGTTCGTAAGTTGGAAGCTTTCGACCTTATCTTAGGTCTTCATCACGCCAATGGAGGACTAAGATTGTTGCCAGATTCTACATTTGAATTTTTCCTATTTTTGTTGCCAAAACTTAGAATTGATCTCCAGATTAACGGAATGTAGAGAGGAGATTCGGAGTTGCAAGTCATTGAGTTGAAAATAATTTCTATGCTTTCACGGTAACGGAGGGCAAAACGATTGTCAAACGAAGCAATTCGTTTTGCTTCGTTCCAGTGGGGAACTGCAGATGTGTCTTCCATTGTCAAAATAGACAAGGCAGTGTTGGGATTGCCTTTCGAAACATCTTTTCTATGTTCTAAAATTCTATGGTTTATGCTCCTGTATGTGCTTCCAATGTATAAGTTATCTCCAGTAGAAGAAGAGATAGGAATGCAGTAAACTCCTGGGAGGTTCAGGCTTTCAACTTTGTCCCTATCCCTTTGTAGAAGTTTCAAGATGTTTGGGGTAGATTTAATGGCAAGATGGTAACCAAAACTTCTAAAAAGAATCTGTAACTTATAAGCATAGGAAGGATGGTAAGGAACAGAACCACAGAATTTCAGGTCTACTTTCTTGTGAGGAGAAGCACATACAGGAGCATAAGCCATAGAATTTTAGAACATAGAAAAGATGTTTCGAAAGGCAATCCCAACACTGCCTTGTCTATTTTGACAATGGAAGACACATCTGCAGTTCCCCACTGGAACGAAGCAAAACGAATTGCTTCGTTTGACAATCGTTTTGCCCTCCGTTACCGTGAAAGCATAGAAATTATTTTCAACTCAATGACTTGCAACTCCGAATCTCCTCTCTACATTCCGTTAATCTGGAGATCAATTCTAAGTTTTGGCAACAAAAATAGGAAAAATTCAAATGTAGAATCTGGCAACAATCTTAGTCCTCCATTGGCGTGATGAAGACCTAAGATAAGGTCGAAAGCTTCCAACTTACGAACTATTGTAAAAGTTTTAGTTAACGTAACTAGCGTGATCAAGTCACCTTTCTTTGTGAATTTTTGATTTCCATTGCGTGCGTACTCGACATTTTTCATTGTCCGTAGCAGACCGACAATTTCCACAGCATACTCAATGTCTTCCGTTGTCTGTAGCGGACCGACAATTTCCATAGCATACTCCATGCTTTCTGTCGTCTGTAGTGGACCGATGATTTCCGTAACTATACATAAAAACCCTTATTACTTGGAATCGCTGAGGCTTTCTTAGCACCGCATGGTCTTACTCAGCATCAAGCAGAACTCAGTGCACACGGAGAATGTAGTGAGCTGAAGTACCAACGATGACAATGGGCACAGTGGTTCTGGAGCACAATGGCGCAAGATTTTTGTTTTGGTGCACTCTGGCACAGAATTCCCATCTCTGGTAACTGCATACACATTACGCAAAAAATTATCAGTTTAATTTTCCTTGACTTTTCCAGGTTTTTTCAAACAAAAATTATTTCTCCCTGAGTTTTCCCTGATTTTTAGCCTTATTTTCGGATTCCCCGATTTTTCCCAGTTTTCTGGTCGGCTGGCAACCCTGGAATCTCTCTATCCTCCACTTACCTCAGGCATCTGTGAACTGAGATGTCATATGGCATTGTCACTGACACAAAAATATTAACTCACTATTGTGCATCTGTTGGCTCACGTGAGTCTGACTATCTACGCTCACCTTAGGCGGCATCCACTACCTGGTTATGTGCTCACTATGTTATATGCTCACTACAAGTTTTTTGATCTGCCAACCAGTATTTGTGCACTTTCACTACTCTCTCAGGCACCCATTATCATCCCATACTCAAAATCCATTAGACCACTTTGCTTTCTGATTATACCTGCTCTGAATTACCACTGGGAGTTTTTTTTTTTTATTGGAGGTTTAACGACCACCGTGAGCAACACAATGGGCTATAAGCAGTCGCCTGTCCCTAATTTAGGGTCACTGGTTCCAGGGAAGGGAGAGAACCAGTGCCGTAAGACAAACACAACATCCATGACTCACCAGGATTCGAACCCGGACCCCTTTCGGACGAATGATCAGAGGCCATCGCTTAGACCACTGCGCCACCGGGGCGTCCCACTGGGAGTGTTCTCATTCATTTTATTATGCAGCTGTAATGAGGTGATGACAACAAATGACATATCACCTTATTTGCATAAAATAGTCTTCTAATCCTAACATACAGCTGCCTGTGAATATGAGGAAATGAAATGAATTAGTGAAGTTTTTAAATGAACAAAATATTCTTTTCCACACAATTTTAAAGAAATCTAGGTGGGGTCTGAGAGGTCAACATAAATGTGAGAACAAATCCCAGGGCAAAACCTGTTCAGAAGAAATACATCACTCATCTTGAAAGAGAAATCTTGGTTTATTTAGAACAAATTTTGCAATGTAAGACATACTCTTACCAAAAACGTGAGTACACCACTTATCAAAGGGTTACAGCAAATTTCCACTTTTGCCTGTCTTCAAATTGCAACCATACAAGTGTAAAATTGTTACACTTACAAGTGTAGCAATTTACTGGAATGATAAACACATTTACATTGTTCAGAGGAAATGATGAAAGGTAGAAAAAACAATGGCATGTTTTACAATGTTCACCATATACAAATAAAAGCTTTTATGTCAGCAGAGAGAAAATCCCATGATTCCACATTCCCACTAATTTCATCATTGATTTCTTGTATGTAACCTGAAACTGGTTTCTGGACTTTTGTCAGAAAAGTCTTTTATTACTTCATGTTTTTGCAGTCGTTTCAAAACATGAGTTCGAATGCAGCTCATATGAAAAGGTATATGGTGAACTTCAGAACAAGTGCAGAAATGCTAAGCAATAGTGAAAAAAATACACAAAATAAGTCTTTGACAAAACAATACATAAAAAATACATGTCTTTAACTTATCTTTAATAAAAAAGAAAAGAAAAATTGCCACAAATAAAAATGTTGCTAAGGGAATAAATGCAAACTGGAAGAATCAAAAGGGGTAAAATAGTAAAACAGGAATGTAATCTGAAATATTTCATTCACATGTACAAAATACTATAATGGGCAAACATTGAAAATTGAAATGGATAACTAGAAAGCACAGTTAAAATGGGAGATAAGGGTAAAACAAATGTGAATCACTTAAACTCATGTTTGTACAGTCCTAAATGGAATCAAATCCAGAAAACAGATTATGAACCCTTGTTAAATAACAGGTTTATAAAATGATCTTTTATGTTTAAAATACAAAACAGGTGGTTCCATTAACAAACCTTCAAAACTATTAGCTGCTCTTACAGTGGACTGTTTCACTGTGGTGATTTTCGTGGTTCATCGACCAATGAAAAACCACTGCATTATTTAAAACTTGTGTCTGTAGAACTGGCAATGAGAAGTGAGGGGTGCTGGAACCAATTCCATTGGTAGGTATGGTTCTAACTCTCTTCATATCACAGAAATTTTCATATCAAAGAGATGGAAATAGTGAGATGCAGGATACAAAGCACCTAATTCTGAATGTCATGAAAGAATTTGAGTCTTAAGACTTGTTGATATGAAGGAGTCTTTGTCTTAGGATCACCAGCTTAATGTGACTTCTAAACCATGGCAGGTTATTATATTAATTCACCAAATATTTCTATTTGTCGAATGTATTACGTGGTTATGATTTATTTAATTTACATGTCAACAAACTTGTCGTCATATCATTCACTGTTTCTCACGTTATCATAAAATTGAGCACAGGAAACGTCAATATTACAATATATACTAAAAAATGTTATTTCAACTTGTTATTTACACTCTTTCTCAAGGTTCCTTAAGATATTTTAGATTTTCAGCATTTGAATTCTTCAAACTGACATGGAATAAGTCTTCATATGGATATTCAAATGTAGCGTAAATTTGACAAAGTCTTCCAATATGTAAATAAAAAAGTTAGTAAATGATTATCATTATTTCAGATTTATGAATTTTAAAAGAGTTAAAACTTTCGAACCTCCCGATGATGGTGAGTTGAATTGGCAATAAGACATCTTTTTATCGATGATGGCTTAATTTCTGCTTCTCTTGGCACAAGCTCCAAGTTGAATTTGGTAATATAACATCTTTTTATCGATGATGGCTTAATCTCCGTTTCCCGTGGCACAAGTTCCCATACTAGTTTCAGTCACTATTTTGTAATCATCTTCAGTGGGTATATACAAGTTATTTCTCATATATGTTGTCTCTTGGCCACCTACATCAATTCTACTGGCAGAGTCCCATGGCAGGTGTTTGGCAACAACAGGACATGAACTTGGGACTCAAGCCTTGTGCCCTGACCACTAGGGTGCAAATCTAGCAAATGAATTAAAGTGATTTTTGCATTGCCTCTATTTTGAATTCTAATTTCATAAAACATTACAGCATGAAATAAAACAGCAAGAGGTACAAAATATTTGCTGTTTAATAAAACAACTCATGTCATGAGTTTTCATTCTTACTTCACATTTGGTATAAATGATGTGCATATCTAGCTATGAGTAAAGTTATAATAAGTAGATTGTTTATGTCATTGTTTTATCTAGTTCTCGCTAATGGCAAATTATTTTGCTATGAAGGGCTAGGCATCTCAGGTCTTATTATCATTGTGATTCACATTATTTTTTTACTAATTATAAGCTACCAAAGATTTAACCCAACTCATATTCAGCCACTTCTTTAAAAGTTTTAAAAGAAGTGGGTTTAAATGTTAGTACCATAACATGTAACTATATTATATACTGGGAGCAATCACGGCATTCACAAAACAACATGATGGATTTTTCAAGTGAATGTTTTACCTGGACATGCTGAAGACAACATGGGTAAGGATCCAGGCTGTGTATCTCTTGATTTATACCTACGAATAAATTCTTTTTGGCACTCAAGGATACTAAAGTCACGAGCAGTTGTAACATCAAAAACAAAATGAACACCTGAAAGAGGGCAATGATTACTGAATATGGATGAACTGAATGAATCTTATACAACAGAAAAAAATCACAATTCAAAAGGAAACATTTTATTAAATGGATAAACAGCAGCAAACTTAAGATTCACAATCATAAGCACAAGATTTCATTTTTGTTTATCACTAGCTACCCAAAAGAAGAAAGTGGTGGGGAGCATTAAAGGTGTGAATGATATTTTCAAAACACAGTAGAATTTAAAATAAACAATGAATGAACAGCTGATGTTTTTCTGAAGATAAATACATGACAAAGGAGACATCACATCACTTGATTTTTCTTCCAATATTAAACAGGAGTACAGCATCTCAAAAAGCAAGACCTTGCTTTCAGATGTGCATTGTTGCAAAACTTCCAGTAAATATATTAATGCATACTATATGGTGAATAAGTACACACACCTAGTACCAAGAGGACAGCAACATAGCTACATCTACTTCAATGCATTTAAATCAGAGCTTACTATGAGACATGAACATTAATCACAAAATTTATTAATAGAAGTGACGCTTACTTTAAAGGGTGAGCAAATAATAAAGCCTTATAACATAAAAGATGTATTTCTCTATTCTAAAAAAGTAACTGCCACCGCTTCTGCCACTGTTTTAGAAATTTCGTGACACTCTTGCTTTCCTAGCTCACAGCGCAAAACGTATCGAACACAAAAATATGAAATTTACATCGTTTGTAGAGAATTGTTTGGAGAACACGCTGAAATAAACTGCTTCTCGATTCTAGCGATACTTCAAGAGCTATTGTATTTCAAAGTTAAGGTAAGTAAAAAAGTGCTATCAGGTCGCGTTCCGGACACACTAACAGCAACAGAACCACGAAACTTTGATGGCATGTAGTGCCATGACCGAAGTTTTGCACCTTGTTGCCCCTTTCTTTTTAATTTCGATTTAGTTTACGAGAAATTAAATTTCACAAAATTCTCTATTTTGCGATAGGATCCATTAAAAAAACAGATATATGGCAAACTATAAATCATAACGCATTGCAATTTTTACAGCATACACTTACAACTATCGTCCCTTTTTTACAAAACAAAAAAATTAAGCAAAAGTCATTTTCTGATTTTTAAGCATTTTTTAAAGATGCAAAGGAAATGAACGAATGGCTTGTCTGTCCTCACGATAACCACAGAGGAACGTTCTGGTCCCATGACCTGCTGCCATGGTGACGCAGAGAATTTGTTATGCATCTTTTGGTTTTGCATATGTTTTGTTGGTAAAGCTATCTCAGTTGTTTAAGGTGGACGTCAAGTAATTTTGCTTCCTATACTTCCAATGGAAAAACTTCTGTACACATTTTCTTCACAATTAATGCATTCCCAAGGATGAAAATGTGAACAATGATTAAAATAGCTTCATTTTATAACTTGGAATACTTAGTATTTTCTAAAACATAACCATAATTATGCAATCCAACATTTGTTTGTCTACTGATGTCATCACAGTACAGGTTACGCCATCTTTTTTCTGGACAATTAATACGTTCCCAAGGATGAAAATTTGAACATCGATTAAAATAGCTTCATTTTATAACTTGGAATACTTAATATTTTCTAAAACATAACCATAATTATGCAATCCAACATTTGTTTGTCTACTGACGTCGTCAAAGTACAGGTCGTGCCATCTTTTTTGTGGTTCCAACACCACCAAAGGAAAAGTTATTGATTTTTAATATAATTATGGTTATGTTTTAGAAAATATTAAGTAATCCAAGTTATAATATGAAGTTATTTTAATCGATGTTCAAATTTTCATCCTTGGGAACACATTAATTGTGAAGGAAATGTGTACAAAAGTTTTTCCATTGGAAGTATAGGAAGCAAAATTACTTAACATCCACCTTAACAGTTTAGCATTACGGTTTACGGAAATGGTTTTTGGACCGCTTTTGTTTCCCTTAGTGGTAAATTTAGTAAGTGCTATAAGTTCAAACGACAAAAGTCCGACCTTTCAAAAATTAACGACAGTAAAAAAAAAAATTCTGAAATTTCGGAATAGCAAGTCTTATACATGCAATAAAAATTGAAATTTATATGGATTTTCCAGTTTTTATTTCATGTGATATACTTGGAGATCGGGCTGCAGGGTCCGAGTGCTACTCTGGAAACGAGCGTAGTGAGCCTAGAGGCGCAGCCCCAAGTGTATCAAAAAAAAAAATCATGGATATTGGTTCTCCCTACTTGCTGCAATACTGTAGCAGTCACCTACAGCAATTGGAAGATCAGGTGAGACAATTTTAAAAATACATTACTTTTAACAAAAAAAAAAAAAAAAAAAAGAATTGTTACTTGATGAACTTGAATAGTTACCTAGCTTGTGCATGAATCCAGTCAATTTCTTCATGGCATCTACAACAGTAAGATTATATTTAGCAGCCAATGATGCTCGAGACTGTGGAGATACAGACACCACAATGATCTTCACCTTACTTTCTTCATTTTGCTAAAATAATATAAATGAAAATTTAAAACATGCCGTGGCAGCCATTACATTAAAAATATATTATGAATATCTTTTGAGAAAAAAAGAAAAGGTCTGGATTTGTGGAGTTTCGTATAAAGACTGAAGTATTGAGTTGTTACTCCCTTTTCTTTTGCATAATTGTGCAAATTATATGAGTACTTTGTCTTACTGAATGATTCACTTTTGCACTCAAAGGAAAAACAACTTTTCATAACAGTCTCATAATAACAAGTAAAAATGCCCAACAGATGAACTGGACTGCATGCTGAAGCAGCGTTAACCAGCTGGAAAAGTGTAAAGATATAAGCCTTAAATACTCTGGGTAACTAGTTTTCAGGGGGGGGGTGCAAAAACCACTATGAGTATATGAAGCTACAAGTCACCTATCCCTAATTTAGGGTCACTGGGTCAAAGGAACAACATAGCATTTATTGACATACATTAGTACGGTGTCGGTTCACCTTTAGGCTTTGCATGCACTGACCCTTCGAGACAAGCTTTTGGAACACAGCGATAGGTATGCGCTTCCATTAAGTACATAATGCTGCCACTAACTGTTGCCTAGTAGTAGGTCTTAGTTCCAAACTTCTTATGCGGCACTCTAATTCATCCCATAGGTGCTCCATGAGATTAAGATCAGGGCTCTGTGCTGGCTAGTCCACACATGATACGGAATTATCGTGAAACCACACCGTAATAATCCTTGCTTTATGGCTTGGTGCATTATCCTGCTGGTACCAACAAGGCTCGGTTCCATAGTATTGCCATAGAATTGGCAGGGAATAATTGTCCAGAATATCGAGGTAGACGTGCTGGTTAACAGGTTTGTCCACGATAACCATTGGGCCAGGACCTTACCACGAAACACACGCTCCACAAGAGTACACTGCCAGCTCCAAAACTTGACCATAGGAACAGTACACTGTGGTTAATAGGATTCCTCGGCTGCCACCATACCCGCACACGTCCATCAGACTGATGGATCGTCAGTCCATAGGACCAGTTTCCATTGATCTACGGTCCACGATAAATGTTCTTTACAGCACGCTAAACGACGAGTAGCATTCCGAGTGGAGATGAAAGGCTTATGAGCAGCCGCACGACCACGGTAACCCATGGAATGAAGTTCTCTGCAAATGGTACGTGTACATACCGAGGTTCCAGCATTTTTACTCACCTGTACACTGAGGTCTTTTGCAGTATTCTGCCGATTAGCTGTAATGACTCTCCTGAGACTTCGACGTCTTCTATCACTGATTTTCTTTGGTCTGCCGGTACGTTTTGCTGCTTCAGGCACGCCATGTGTCTTCCACTTATTCAGTACATCCAAAACAGTTGACTTGGGTATATTTAAATGTCTCTCAGTCTCTCTTATGGACAAACCACTAATATAACACCCAACAATCTTTCCTTTCTCAAAGTCAGTTCTCTCCGGCTGCGACATTTTCACTCAACCTCACAGTGTGACATGATCGCGGTCAGCTGCAGAATTGTTTTTATACCGTTTGCAGCTGTATCGCGCATCTTAACAATGCAGCGGATCCATTCATTTGCTTTTGAAGGGGTGTCCGGTGACTTTTGTTAGTATAGTGTATATTAGTTCTGCTTTAGCAGATACGAAAACAGGGAGTGGTACAAAAAGACAGGCATTCTAACTAAAGAGAGCACATTTTTTTTTTTGTTCAGCAGGGGGTGTACCTCAAAAGTGTTCGTATTCCTGTAAGAAACATTATTCCAGATCATTTCCATTTCTTCACACATTCTCACTGCCTTTCCTTCACCTTCTAGAAAATTTCTTATGGGATAATGATAACTGTTCTAAACCATAACTTCTAATGTGTGGTATGAGGAAAGTAATCATTCATTGCCCACTTCAGAAGCAACTTCTCTTCACTAAAATCATACACACACACAGAAACTAGGGAACATCAATGACTGTCTAAAAACTTTAACTCTGTAATCATCACAGGAAGTGCTATGCATTAATGAACAGCAAATTATGGCAAAATGAGAAACAAAATCAATTGACAAAAAATATAAGAACCATGTTTTAATATAGGTAATTACTTGTGGAGTGTGTAATACAAAAATTGTTTATGATGATTGTTTAATGTTTCTTATACAATTTAAAGGCACTGATTCCAATGATAGTCTTAGTTTTTTTGCATCATCAGAACTTTTTTAGTTGTGTTTTTATTAATATACTGTGATTTGCCTTTGTTATAGGGTAAACATGGTCATGATAAAAGGTAGTAAGCTTTCCCTGGACTGTTATTTTTGTGGGTACCAACTGGTCCTAAGCAAGTCAACCACAAAATTACCATAGGAACTATGTTTTTCATTGCATATCAAGCTTACTTCGAAATAAACAATGTGGAAGAAATATTCTTCTCATAATATGTGGCCAATACGTCATGATATAATCAACACAGCAATCAGACATCACCGAATTGACTGTAATTACTGTTCCACACATAATATCAATCACATCAGATAACTTTAAAATTTCGTCGCCCTTCCCGCTCTAAGGCAATGAAATTTTCAAGTTTTCTGATGTGATTGATATTATGTGTGGAACAGTAATTACAGTCAATTCGGTGATGTCTGATTGCTATGTTGATTATATCATTACTTCGAAATGCCTGTGGGAGATCAAGACAAGGTTTGGGCACCACACTTTTGCTGTTGTAGTTGCAGGTCAACTTTGGAAGGTTGGCTTCATAGAGCAAGAAAAGCAATGCCATTTGCCATTCTTTGAATTTTGGGGGAACCAAAGAGTCATCTTGATGACTGTTTCTTTTGTATGGTGGATATTTTGAAGTATAAGATGCCTATAAACCATAATGTCATTACATATCCCAACATATCATCATTAACTGCACCAGTTCCGCATTGCGATGAGCTTCCTATTCCACAACCACCAAAAAGTGTGGAGACAGTAGAGGAAGCTGTCCAGTCTGGTGATAATTGTGAGGACAACAAAGATATGAATGCCCAAGATGCATCTTGAAGTGCCCAGCCACATCTTCCAAATCAACAAGAACTATAATATGTATAATGAGTAAAACATTTTGTGCTCTCATTATTAAAACGTAGTTACACAAAGTTATATATTTTTTAACTTAGTTACATGAACTCACCCACTGGAAGCACATTTAGTACTTCATGTCTGTTTGAGCCAACCACCTCCTCAGTTACAGACACGATATTTACATATTAAAATAGAAGGAAGTAAAACACAGAACCCTTACATTCACAAGCAGAAAGAACTATTAATTAAAACACACTAACTTTAAAAGAGCATGCTAAATAATTAACTTAAATAATAACACAAGGAACTGTACACCAACTATATATATAGTTGTACTATCTTATAATTAACTTAAAGTTGCATCTTAACTAAGGGCATGGTCAGAACTCAAACCTGGTGCATAGCACTGCTGCAAGCGCTCTCAGAAGCACCAGCTTCCTTCCTCAGACAGACTTCTGCAACAAGTCAACATCACAAAAAGAAGTGAGCTTATTTCGAGTGTGCAAAACATCAAAAAAAGTTAGGGCATAGTCAACTACCTACTACAAGCATAGGTATTGATAAGATCGTCATGATCTTATTAATACACAGATATTGTTGTAAATAGAAACGTGAACTTATGCATTTTAGTAGCACACTTGCGCATTAGAAACATTTGAAATTATATGAGAAACATTTCACACTGAAAATGCTCTCCAACAAAGAAGGAATTTTTCAAATCAGACTCCTAAAAACATTGACAAAAATAAGATATACATCTACGCCCTCCTGGTGGAAAAACTATGCACTATTTTAAGCAGGAGATATTATTTTATTTTAATTCGAAAAGCCTTTCAGCACGATAAGATATATTTAATAGTACAGTCTGTACTAAAAAATAGACATTTATAAGGCACAACAACTTACAAGATCTTTCAAAGCACCATGTACTCCATCGTCAGGTATTTCAATATACATAAACAAAACAACGGATAAAAGCAAGAAGCATTTTCAAATTACGCGAGCACGTGATAACAATAACGATGTTTACATTAAATATAGTAGAATTTTTGTCATGCGTTAAAGGGTTTCAACAAATGATACTATGAATTACTATTACATATGCGAAGAAAATATATACACAGAGGATAATTAATAAGTTGACATTATTAGTCAAACTGTAAATGACTTATTAGGAGTTAAGTGTTGCTGGATAGGAGTATGCTGTTCTGGCCGCATTAACATGGCCCAAGGCACTGGAACGAAACGTGGAGTTTCTTCATTACAGCAGTCAGAGTTGTGCGATAATATACATAAACTCTCAGCGAATCGAAGAGATCGCTTTGTACGATTTGAGCTCAGCACACTGGCATTGGTCCAGTCTGGTCGGTAGATACCTCTATTAACTAATCGTGCAAGAGAGGTAGCATCAGAGTTATTAGTAATTGAGTACTTGTGCTCATATATTCTTGTTCGCAATGGGCGTGCAGTGGATCCAATATATGCAATTGCTGGATCTTCTGGGTCAATAGGAATTAAGGGTATTTTGTAAACCCCATGTCTGTTGAGTGTGGAAACTTGGTCACGGTCTTTTTGCACGATGGCTCGAATACTTTTCGTACTTTCACCAAACGCAATGTGGTGTTTTTTGCATATGTTCTTTAGTATTGTAGTGACTTCAGGTATATAGTCCATAGTGCCAACATATTTTGTAATTCTGGTTTCCCTTTGTAAGGTACTTTTGTGTAGACATTTCACTGATCGAGCAATTTTTTCAACGATCGTTTTATGGTAGCCATGCGCCATCGTAATCATCTGGATATGATTTAACTCATTTCTTCTAGCCTGGATATTGGAGGAGTGGGTGAAGGCTCTTCGGACCATGTACTCTATAGCTCCTAGTTTTTGTTTTCTTGGGTGCGATGAATTATGCGGAATAATAGCAGATTGTGTTTCAGGCTTTCTGTACACTGAATAGGATAAACAATTGGTATCTGGGTGTCTTTTTAGTAATATGTCCAAGAATGGAAGAGTATTATCATTTTCATGCTCAATGGTAAAATTTATGGAACTGTAATGTTTTGAGAGCTCTTTAGCAAACTCTTCAATTTTAATTTTATGATGCGGCCAGAAAACAAGTATGTCGTCTACATATCTAATGTAGAGATCAGGCTTAAGTTGGAAATATTGTAAAACATTGTTTTCTAGGTCTTGCATTAACAATTCAGCGAGCACCCCTGAAAGTGGGGAACCCATCGGCGCACCTCCAGTCTGGCGGTAAATAGTTCCTTCATACCGGAAGAATGTGTGTTTCTGTACAAAACGTAGAGCATTTATAATTGCTGGAATTTCATTAATAGTATAAGAATTCAAAGCCAATAGACGGTTCTCAATAATGGAGTGTACATCTCCAATCGGCACATTGGAGTAGAAAGAGACAACATCGAGTGATGCCATAGCAAACGGCTTTCCCTTTCGTAAGAATGGCTTAATGTTGTCAATAGCCTTAACAGAGCTATTAACTGAGTAGGAGGAACCTGTAGTTAATGGTTTGAGGAATTTTGCCAGAGCACTTTCGAGCTGGCGGGTTGGGCTTGCATATCCTGATAGAAGTGGGCGTACAGGAAGACCCTCCTTATGAGTCTTTACTTGGCCAAATAACTCAGGTATTCGAGGGCCTATAGTAGGGTATATATCCTTAGCAACATTTGCAGGTAAGCCTCCATGGTTTCTGAGTTTTGCCACTGCTGATACTGTAGATGAGGTTGGATCCGAAGATATGATCTTGTGCGGTATACTCGCAATGGCATCATTCATCTTATTAACATAGTCTGCTTTGTTTAAGATGACAATTTGTTGCGTCTTGTCAGCTTTTAAAATGGAGATAGTTTCATCAGACTTCAATAACTTCAGCTGTTTAATCTCATTACAAAATTTACGGTCATCCGGTGTTCTAGACTTATTGGCTAACTTTTGTACGGATTTTGCCAGTTTATATCGTACGTGTTCTCTTTCAGTTTGAGGAATGGTTTCAACGATATTTTCCATCTGCGTAATAAGGTGACATTTATTAACTTTGTTTGTCGGGTAAGCAAACTTTAGTCCTCGTTTTAGAGCCTCAGACTGTGTGGGGTTAAGGACTAGGTTACTCAGGTTTAAGAATTGTGTCTGATATAGACCATTTGCATTTTTGCTCATATTCGATGGTTCTCGTTGAGATTCCACCTTGTCAGCAATGAGATTTCTCAGTTTTCTAATGTGTCTTTCTTGCATTGTAGCAACTCTCTGAAGAAGTTTAGACGTAAATAAAACCATAGTTCTATCTTGAATAATAGGGTGAGTGCAAGCCATAAAAGTTTTGTAGGCAGAATACGTGTTACGTTGCAGAATATTTATATAAGACCGCTTTCTTCTTATTTCGGCCGTTAGTCGTTTATATTCTGCTTTTTGAATAACAGAATATAAACGAATTAACATTGTTAATGCAAGACCTAGAAAACAATGTTTTACAATATTTCCAACTTAAGCCTGATCTCTACATTAGATATGTAGACGACATACTTGTTTTCTGGCCGCATCATAAAAACAAAATTGAAGAGTTTGCTAAAGAGCTCTCAAAACATTACAGTTCCATAAATTTTACCATTGAGCATGAAAATGATAATACTCTTCCATTCTTGGACATATTACTAAAAAGACACCCAGATACCAATTGTTTATCCTATTCAGTGTACAGAAAGCCTGAAACACAATCTGCTATTATTCCGCATAATTCATCGCACCCAAGAAAACAAAAACTAGGAGCTATAGAGTACATGGTCCGAAGAGCCTTCACCCACTCCTCCAATATCCAGGCTAGAAGAAATGAGTTAAATCATATCCAGATGATTACGATGGCGCATGGCTACCATAAAACGATCGTTGAAAAAATTGCTCGATCAGTGAAATGTCTACACAAAAGTACCTTACAAAGGGAAACCAGAATTACAAAATATGTTGGCACTATGGACTATATACCTGAAGTCACTACAATACTAAAGAACATATGCAAAAAACACCACATTGCGTTTGGTGAAAGTACGAAAAGTATTCGAGCCATCGTGCAAAAAGACCGTGACCAAGTTTCCACACTCAACAGACATGGGGTTTACAAAATACCCTTAATTCCTATTGACCCAGAAGATCCAGCAATTGCATATATTGGATCCACTGCACGCCCATTGCGAACAAGAATATATGAGCACAAGTACTCAATTACTAATAACTCTGATGCTACCTCTCTTGCACGATTAGTTAATAGAGGTATCTACCGACCAGACTGGACCAATGCCAGTGTGCTGAGCTCAAATCGTACAAAGCGATCTCTTCGATTCGCTGAGAGTTTATGTATATTATCGCACAACTCTGACTGCTGTAATGAAGAAACTCCACGTTTCGTTCCAGTGCCTTGGGCCATGTTAATGCGGCCAGAACAGCATACTCCTATCCAGCAACACTTAACTCCTAATAAGTCATTTACAGTTTGACTAATAATGTCAACTTATTAATTATCCTCTGTGTATATATTTTCTTCGCATATGTAATAGTAATTCATAGTATCATTTGTTGAAACCCTTTAACGCATGACAAAAATTCTACTATATTTAATGTAAACATCGTTATTGTTATCACGTGCTCGCGTAATTTGAAAATGCTTCTTGCTTTTATCCGTTGTTTTGTTTATGTATATTGAAATACCTGACGATGGAGCACATGGTGCTTTGAAAGATCTTGTAAGTTGTTGTGCCTTATAAATGTCTATTTTTTAGTACAGACTGTACTATTAAATATATCTTATCGTGCTGAAAGGCTTTTCGAATTAAAATATTGTTTAGCGCACGAAGAATCCTTATTAAAGCAGGAGATATTTTCAAAAGGTTTTCTGAGGTGAGTGGTATACTTTTAGGTTCACAACAGAATTTTTTAAGTCAAGTTTCCAGAAGCTCAGATTTTGTTGCAAATACATCAGAAGCAAAAATAAACACTTGCGCCCTTTGGTGGCCAAACCGTTGTTTACCAAAAATAAAAAAATATATGCATAGCATTTATGCTCAGAAGCTGTATCCAATGCAGGAAGAATTTTTCAAATCATTTAGAAGCAGAGATATTAGGAAAATCACAATTTACCTTTATGCCCCAAGTGGAAAATCCATGTATTACTTGAAAATGAGATTGTAACTGAAATAGTCTTCAACATAAATGGCATCAAAAGGTAAAAGAATTTTTTTAATCAGATATTTAGCGGCAAATATATGGAATAAAATGTATTTGAATTTGATATCATCTGCATTTACACAGTCTAGTGGCAAACTTGTGCAACAGTAAAAAAAAACAAAAAAAAAAAAAAACAGAATGCAAGGACCATCATTCTCACATTACAAGCTTCCCAATGCAAAAAGAATTTTTTTAAACAAACTAGTAGTTGCAGAGATATGGTGTCCTCAGACAGTCGAACAAAGTGATTATATAAGCGCAATCTTTTTTTTTTCACAAAAGACATGCTAATGGCACAGTTTCAGTACTGCTAACAGACAAGAAAACCAACAGCCCCCCCCCATTTTGCAGGGCAGGGGTGGGAGCGAAATTTGTCAGACATAAGTTACGTCAGTAGAAAAATCCTCACCTACAAAACATTGCACAGGGACAAAAAAGACAGGAATTGATAAAATTCCAGGACATGTAACAGAATTTCAGGATATTTCAAGTACTTTTCGAGGACAACATGGAATTCGAGGACTTTTCCAAGATTTCCAGGATGCTTATGAAACATGTCAAAAGCCAAAAAAAAAAAAAAATCTGTCCTTCCACTCTTTAAGTGTTTTGGATTTAAATCAGGTTTATTATTTTTGGACATAAAAACACCAGCATCAACAGTCATCCATGTTGCAAACATCTCAGAAAACTCCAAAACTGTGTAATCCTTGAGTGGGAAACAATCGTGTATCCCCCAATTCCCACCTACAAGTATGTTAACAAATATATCAATGATAGTAAGGATGTTCAAAGCAATTCAAATATTGTATATGGTAACAAATCACAAATAAAATATCAACAGAAGTGCTAGACTCATTATTATATGAAACCATCTATCCTGATAATAGAAAGACATATCAGAAACCTTCAATTCTTCAGATAAATTATTGTGACAATTCCTGCCATTATTGGCATCAAATATCTATCATCAACTCTTCATAAACCTGGAAAATTGCATTATCCTGGAGTAGAAATTGAAAACATATTGCAATGGGATTTGTTTTCACTTTAGAAGTGAATTTTGCTTCACAGTCATGTTGGGTAACTGACTTTGGACTGCCATAACCAGGTGATCTTAAAACTTTTTGCTGTTAAAATAAAGTTGCTCCCCCTAGCAGGCCTTGATTTCGTTGTTTTTTTTTTTTTTTTTTTTTTTTTTGCGGTAGCAACAGTAGCCTTATTTTTAATTGCGTTATCTACTAGCGAGAGTTTATTAACATTATGCAAAAGAAACTTTAACATGTCCCCCTCCATTAGTCAACCATGACAAATTTTGATTTTACCCCTGTAGCTGTCACATTGTAATGCTGAAAAGATCAAAAATATTTAAATATAACTCACCTTTTCATGACCTGACAGATTAATTCTAACAATTTAATTTGAATGTAAATATTTAGAAAACATTTTTTCATTTAACTTTATTCACAAAGTTCAAGAACATTATTCAAAATTGTAAGTTATTTTCCATATGGTTTACAATCTGGGTTCTGGGTCTTTTCATCATACCACTTTAAAACAGCAGGCCTAAGGTCAAACTTCTTCTTCGGACAGACCTTCACTACTCATCACAGCATTCAATGTTTGTAAGTTTAAACTGCCCCTCCAATCACCCTGGATTCTCTTCATGAAACTGAAACCAACCTCACATGCAGAAGTAGACTGGATATTTCTACTAGTGCCAAACATTTTTTATAATGATTGTACTTTTCAAGAAACATTTGTTTCCAGAAAGCAGTTGTTCCTTTTTGTATGTGTCTAAAATATTCCACACGCGCAATACAGTGGTGCTTTACACTTCACACTAAAACATTCAAAAAATTTTCACTAACAACTATTGCTAGAACCACTTTTTATGACTAGCAAAATGCATTTGCTACTAACTACTGGTCGAAATCAAGCCTTGCCCCCTAGTATTCTTTTTTTTTAATAATCATCTACAAAGAAGGTTCCCCTATTTAAGAAATGGTGAGATGGTCTTCAAAACTCTTACCTTCTCAAATTCATGCCCCCCTCCTCCCCTCCTGAAAAACAAATTGTTATTCTCTGACATCCCTTACATGAGCACTGTGACTATACAATGTTAGAAAAATGAAAGATTTCACTTAATTATAAACCTGTGTATTAATGAAGTCATGGTAAAATCCTAGCAATAAAATTACTTAACAGCATGAATTTGCAATATGGGGATCACTAGGATGACATGAATATTACTTATTGTCAAATTTTCGGGTTGTAAACCAACCCAACGTTGGAACTGACTCAAGAGAGTAGGTGCTGCCACTCAAATAGTAATACCTAGCGTTTATGTTCACTAATTGTGGCACCTCTTCTTCTCTTGATTTGTAGACTTTCTTCCAATTTCCATTTAACACAGTGCTGTTGATGTGAGAGAATTTTTAAAGTCCCAGTTAATCGAATATATGGCACTGGACATTGAGAAAAAAATTTAAAAGTCCCAGTTAATCAAGCGTTGATGTGACTCTTTAAAAATCCCCTCACATCAACAGCACTGTGTTAAATGGAAATTGGAGGAAAGTCAACAAACTGAAAGAAGAGGTGCCACAATTAATGAACATAAAGGCTGGGTATTACAGCTTGAGTGGCAGCACCTACTTTCTTAAGTCAGTCCTGATGATGGGTTGGTGTGCAACCCAAAAATTTGACAATAAATAACATTTATGTCATCCTAGCAATCAACATATTGCAAATTTATACTGTTAATTAAAAACTGTAATTTTTGTTGCATGAAATACATGTGTTTTTTAGTTAATGAGGTTTATTATGGCATATTCATTACTTTTAATGTTGTTCAGAAGTTTTTCTCAGAAATAAAAATATTTCCAACATAAAAAAATTTTGAACTAAAAAAGTATGCCAACCCTATGTTTCACTGATTCAAATGAAGAAACAGTAGATAGACAGCTTACCATAATGCACTTCTTATTCTCCTCTAAGATTCGATACAGTTCATCTTGACTTTGCTGAGTAATAAGGATGCTTTCAGCAGAAGTAATGCAACCACTGCAAGCTAAACAGTCATTCAAAGTAATTTTGGCTTTCTCTAATTTCATTTCGCTTCCATCCTGAAACCAAAAATATAAGAAAACATGTTTAAAACTGTCTTTTTTACTTACCCACAATCAAAATATTAATGCATAATAATTCATGATTACTAAAATGAAAGAAGACCATAAATGTTTCATGAATTACCTTTATCATTACATGCACAGTACCATGTGTGCTGACAGGGGAGTAAGAATCGCCCCACTGTAGCCCATGCATGTCGTAAGAGGCAACTAAAATGGGTACCCAGTGCCTGGGGATTTATCTGAGTCACCCTGTCTCTGGAGGTCATAAATACGGAGGCCTGGTCCTCCAGGTTGGGGTTGAGGTCTGACAACCCCACCCTGGAAAAAGTAACTTGCCACAAAATCTAAACAAATACGGTAACTGCTGGATGGACTAAATGGCAAATGTCTTAAGGATCTGAGAATTGAATAACGGAATGTACTTTCTCTTCACAGATCTGGAGCTCTACATTAAGATGGGAAGATGGAGTGATGTAAGATATTAAGGTTTTAGGAGTCAAAAATTGGAGGAGTTTGGCATTGAATAAGAAAGGCTGGCAGAGAAGGCCAGGGCCCACACAAGGCAGTCGAGCCAATGATGATGATGATGATGATTACATGTACAATCAGTCATACCTGTGCTTATGTATGTACAATGCAGTCAGTGAGCGCTGTATGTGTTCATGCTTCTACCTGATAAACCATTTAACTCCTGAAAACTGCATTCCTTGCCTCTAAAGCATGATTCAAGTACAAGGGCTATTTGGATTTCAACCTCCGTTGCAATGTACCACACAATAGTAACGAGCTCAGGCATGCGCCATAGCATCATGTGATACATGCCCTCTCCACATGCCAAGTGATCAGCCATCTGGCATTAGTTCTCAGTGTCGTAAGGATGAATACAGGGTTCCCACCCATTTTCTCCCAAAAAATATTACTTTTTAAGGACTTTTAAGCCCCCTACAAAAAAAAAAAAATTTAAGGACCTTATGAATTACACACACAAAAATAACATACTGTATGTACAAATATACTTTTACACATGACTTAACTATACAAACTAAAAAGTCTGTTGATGAAGCTTGCAATATTGTTGCATATAATTCAAGTTTGTGGATGTAATAAACTAGGATTTATGCAATTTAAAAGACAAGTCTGCTGATCAAATCAGTTTTCATATGAGAGAATAATCATATATGCAACAAAAAGAATGTAAATCATAAAACTGTAGTTAAAGTTACAAGATCTAAACTTGGATACTGCACATAATTACTGTATTTCATGGCTTGAATTGTAAAATAAAAGTCAAAATTACAAAGTCGAGTTAGTCATGAGTCACTGGTGAGAGTTCCTCCTGCTCTGTGCTCTCCCACAGGCTTTTTTTTTTTTTTTTTTTTGATTGGAGGGTTTAACGACCACCGTGAGCAACTCAATGGGCTATAAGCAGTCGCCCGTCCCTAATTTAGGGTCACTGGTTCCAGGGAAGGGAGAGAGCCAGTGCCGTAAGACAAACACAACATCCATGCCTGACCGGGATTCGAACCCGGACCCCTTACGGACAAATTATCAGAGGCCAGCGCCTTAGACCACTGTGCCACCGGGGCGGCACACAGGCTTTCTGCTGATGCCACATCGCATCATATCAACATAGCCAACCGGCAGCAGAAGTTTTATGCACCACATTATAACTTCTGCATTCCACACAGCCAGTTAGGGGGGAAAGCACTTTTTAATTACTTTTGGGAATTTCTGACAAAAATTGCAGATTTTTAAGCACCCTAAAACAATTAAGCACATTTTAAGGACTTTTAAGGATTTATAAGGACCATGGGAATCCTGGAGTAAATGAGTGTACTGCAACAGATGCTGCCACCAGATGTGAAATTTGTGCTGTCATCCATTTTTTTCACGCTGCAGAGAAAAGTGCCACAGAAATTCATCGGAGAATGAGTAGAGTGTAGGGTCTGAACTTTATGAGTGAAGGATGTGTCAGGGAGTGGTGTAGGAAATTTAGAGATGGGCGAACAGATGTGCATGATGAAGGGGATCATAGTTGGTGATCCATGTTGAACTTGTTCATAGTGTTAACCAAAAAGTGCACAAAAGATGTTGCTTCACAGTATCAGAGCTGTTGTGTGATTTTCCGTAAATATCTCGAACTGTTCTCTATGAGATCATTACAGGTAGGCTAGGTAACCATAAGTTCTGTGCCAGATGGGTGCCAAAAACGCTTAGCGATGTGAACAAAATGCAGAGAATGGGGATCAGCTTTGACGTTCTTGCAGAATTACAGCGATGTAGGGGATGCATTTCTTGACCATATCGTGACGCGTGATGAAACCTGGGTTCAATGCGTGAATGTTAAATGCAAAGAGCACTCAAAGCAGTGGATACACGCACATACACCAAACAAGCCCAAAAGTGCAAGAAAACGTTTTTACAGAAAAAGCCAAAGGCAACCGATTTCTGGGATCGAAACAGAGTGCTTCTGACTGCCTTCACGGTACCAGGAATCACAATAACAGCAGAGAGGCACTGTGAAACACTAAGAAAGTTTCTCAGGGCAATTCAGAATAAAAAGGAGAAGAAAGCTGACAGGCGTTGTGCTCTTCTGCGACAACGCGCAGCCACACACGGCTGAATGAACACAAGTGCTGCTGGAGTAGTTTGCTTAGGAGGTGTTCGACCACCTTACATATATCACGGGCCTGGCACCAAGCGATTATCACCTCTTCACTCATATCAAAACCTGGTTGGGATTGCACAATTTCAATAACAATGAGGAGTTGAAGAATGGCATCCAATCATGGCTAAGCTCCCGGGCGGCAGCCTTCATTGATGTAGAGATACAAAAGTTCATACCTCGACATGATAAATGTCTCAATTTAAGGGGTGACAACATTGAGAGGTAGCCTAGACCTGTAAGTATATTATGTATACAATAAAATATTTTGTTCTCATTGCTTGTTTTATTCATAGCCCACCAGAATTTGATACCCAAATAGCCTATGTAACTACAATGGAACAGATACTATATAGCAGGGTGGAGCGAAATTTGTGTATTTTTTTATACGACCAAGGAGTATGTGTCAAAAGTTATGGTTCCACATGCTAATCAAGAGAAAAAAATTTAAAAATTCTGATCGTATATCTTTAGTCTGCGCAATCGCCTGAAAGTTTGAAACTGTTACATAAATCTTACAACATTTCAAAAATGTTTCCATTTTTTGTTTAAAGTGCTCTGATGATTGGGTACTGATAAAATTTTAGATTTCAATTAGTAATATACACAGAAAAAAAAATTGGGTTTATTAAATGGCATCTAGTGTCAGCGCACAACTCATGAAATAATCACAAATTTGCCTAAAGATCAACCTTTCTTGAAGAACTCTTTAAAGTTTTGAGGATTAATTTTTTTCTTTGATTTATAGGTTTAATCGTACTTGATATACGTCTTTGGCAGCTCTTCGCTATCCATTAAAACAACAAACAAAAGTGTGAAATAAAGGTCGGCTTGTGTGTGCATCATTTTGTTGCACATGCGACCGATGGAAGGACATGTTTTGACGGGGCAGATGTCCGTTACTCCGTTCCCCCTCAAAACTACACATCCACACCACCTGCATCGCAGGTGGCACTTTATCTTTCGCAGTTATTTTAGTTGCAGTTGTGAGACCGTGCTTTCAGTTTGTATATCGTGTTTTGTGCGAAGTTAAAAACACTGAGTTTTCTAAATGCTTTGTACACTTATGGCTTTAACTAGAAACCATGATAATCCTATCGTTGGTAGTGATCAAGATACAAGCAAAATTGTGTTACCTACTCGTCGTGATATGATAAGGTACTACAATCTGCTTTGGCACCAGACTAAAACAGAAAATAACACTAAGAATCCAGCCTTCTCGGAAGTAGCGTGTCATGTTTTCAACATAGTGGAAACCATTTGGGGTAAGGCTTCTTTTTACCTATTATTTCTCGCCAAACAATGATGGATATGTTGAAGAAAGAAATTGAGATGGTTCAGAAGTTAAATAAGAGTTATTCTAGAGATAAAAATAAAGAACAATTTCGAAAGAAATTAAGTACTTACAGGGAAAACGCGGACAAATTGTTTGATATCGCTGACTTGTAAATGTCTAAACAGATCAATTTGTAAATGTTCATTTGATACAAAAGTTCCTAAGCTAGAATTTGAGTTTATCGTGGATCAGCGAATCTCACAAAGAATGTTAATCGGTGGTGTGGACGTAAAAACGACTTTAAAAAAGCGAAAGAGAGTTATAAGAAAAGCCCAAGATGAGCAAAGCATTAAACAGAGAATAGAAACAGATAAATGTGCTAATACACTTATGTCACACCTCACACCTGACTTGCAATTCACCAATGAAGATGAAGGTACACACGATCTAGAATACAGCGAAATTGACGAAGATAGAAAAAAAAAAATCAAGGCTTTTCATCGTTTCCTAGTCCATCATGTGAAATCAGAGTCAGTCTTCGAAAATTTGCTTAAGCTTGTGACAGGTACAAAATATCAAATCGTCCAGCTGCTACACTTGCTTCTGCTGTAGTCCATGACATAAACCAGGACGTTCCGTCGACAAACGTTTCACTTGTGATCGACAGAAGTAAAGTCAAGAGAGCTCGAATGAAAAATCACACTGTTTTGCAGAATGAACAAATGGCCAATGATTGTACAATTAAAGCATTATATTTTGACGGTAGGAAAGATGGAACATTGTACATTGAAACATCTGAAGTTGGATCAGATGTTTCAAGGTGCAATGAAACATCTGAAGTTGGATCAGATGTTTCAATGTGCAATGAAACATCTGAAGTTGGATCAGATGTTTCAATGTACAATGAAACATGATGGATCAGATGTTTCATTGAAACAGCAGCAAAACATTTGGCAAGAGGAACATATATCGCTCATAGAATAACCAGGATGTAAATATATCGGTCATGCTACGGCGCGATCCGGTTGTGCAAAAAATGTGGCGAATGCCATTTTTGAACACTTGATAGATAATAACATAGACTTTTCCCAGCTCCAATGTATTGGTTCTAATGGTTGCCCTACTAACACTGGGGAAAAGTCTGGAGTTATTCGACAAATAGAAGAAAAGTTGCAAAGGCCACTGCAGTGGATAATCTGTCAACTCCATTCTAATGAGTTAGTGTTACGGCATATTATGGAAAACATAGATGGCAAAACATCTGGGCCTTGTGGCTATACGGGAACAATTGGTAAAAGCCTTCCTACTTGCCATCTTTGTCCGCCCGTTAAATTTGAAAAAAATTATTTTCCACTGAATGATTTAAATATAAATGCTTCAGACCTAAGCAATGACCAGAAATATTTGCTTGATATTTGCTTAGCAATTTCAAGTGGAGAATGTGCAGCAGATATAGCAAGTCGGAGTCTGGAAAAATTATCACACGCAAGATGGCTGACAACAACCAACCGCATACTACACCTTTATGTGGGAAGTGAATGCCCATCTGACAGCCTAAAATCTTTGGCAACATTTGTAATGACAGTTTATGCCCCTGCATGGTTCACTATAAAATGCAACAAAACTGTAATACAAGGCACTAAGAATCTATGGAAAACAATATAATTTTCAAAGCATTTGGAGGGTCCTGTAAAAGATACTTTTCAGAAAGTCATCTAAAGAAACGACTACTTTGCTCGTCCGGAGAATGTATTGCTTGCCATGCTAAATTATGACCGACGAAGTATTCGTAAGCTTGCTGTAAAAGGAATACTTGCTGCAAGAAAAAATGGTGGTCCTGTCATAAGAAATTTTGATATACCAGTAATAAACTTTGATGCCGAAGATTACATTGACATCATTTATTGGCAAGACCTTAAAGTTACAGAGCCTCCTATTACCATGGGTGTAGTCGACTCAGACCTATGCAGTGTGTTGGAAGACGAAACTGCAGAAGTTTTCCCTACGAAATTATTTCATTTACCATCACACACACAAGCAGTAGAAAGATGTGTTAAACAGGTCACAGCAGAAGCATCCAAAGTGTGTGGACATGTAGCAAGAGACAACGTAATTCAAGCAACACTTCTTGACAGAAAAATAATGCCAAGTTTGATATGAAGTGTCAATATAGAACATAAGTTAAAAGTGCCCCAAAGGCAGGGTGGTTGGGTGGGCACGAGTGGGACTCGTAGTGTAGCCACCTGCACTTGGTGAGTCCTTGGTAGTTGTTTTTACAGCTAGCGAAGAGCTACATGAAGAAGTACAGTGCCTCACAAAATGTACTATAAGGTATAGAGCATGTTTGGAATGCGGTAATAGCTGATCTTCAGGTAAATTTGCGATTATTTCATAAGTTGTGCGCAGACACCAGATGCCATTTAATAAACCCATTTTTTTTTTTCTGTGTATATTACTAATCGAAATCTAAAACTTTAGCAGTACCCAATCATTAGAACACTTTAAACAAAAAATGGGAAAATTTTTGAAATGTTGTAAGATTTATGTAAAAGTTTCAAACTTTCAGGCAATTGTGCAGACTGAAGATATACGATTAGAATCTTTTTATTTTTTTCTCTTGATTAGCGTGTGGAACCACAACTTTTGACACATACCCCTTGGTCGTATAAAAATAATCGCAAATTTCACTCCACCCTACTGTATAGTCTGTGCTCTTGTGTCAGTAAAAATGTTTATTTATTTCCTGCTGCAACTAAAAATTATGTATGGCTTAATCACAACACACCTATATCCTAAAAATATATCAAAATAATGAAACAAATAGGTAATAATAAAACTTACCAAACTTCATGCTTAGTAATTACTTATGGTATGGACTTTACTAATTATATCCTTCAGTTGTCCATCAGTATTGGTGGCACTGCATAGTATTGGATATAGGCCACTTGATGGAATCATTGGGTGTTCAAAGCCAAAAGCGATTTCCAAACAATAGAGATAAAAAGAACAAAATGTATCCCCACTGCAACTAGTGCAGCTCATGACAATATCTCTATCGTATCCTGTGAATATACACTGCTGGCCACCCAAAATGCAACACCAAGAAGGACACGAGATAGCAAAGCCAGATTTACTGGACACATAACAACAGATACAAAGATGAAACGATTAAGCTTACAGGCCCATGCGACTTGCGGAACATGCAGACATCAATAGTTCGTGTGGCCCCCATGGCTGGCAATAACGGCTGCTACACGCCGCGGCATCAAACGAAAAAGGCTTTGGATATGGGCTTGGGGTATGTCGGTCCAGGCTGCGTCCACAATTTGCCACAGTTCATCAGGCGTAGCCACGGGTGGTGCTTGCCAGGCCACTCCGTTGCCAATCAGCAACCAGACGAGTTCGATGGGCGACATATCGGGAGAACAGGCGGGCCACGGCAGCAGTGACACCTGGTGGGCCATGAAGAATTGTTGAACGATGCGTGTCACGTGCGGGCGCGCATTGTCCTGTTGAAACGTGGCTGCTGGCAGGTCCTGCAGGTAAGGGAGGACTACAGGCTCTAAAACGTCGGAGATGTAGCGGTGGCTGTTGAGTGTACCAGCGATACGTACCAGAGGGGTGCGGGTATCATATCCAATTGTGCCCCAAACCATAATGCCAGGCGATGGACCGGTATGGCGATGCATAATGCAGGCTTCATACAGTCTCTCGCCGCGGTGCTGCCACACGCAGATTCAACCATCGTGGTGTTGCAGGCAGAAGCGGGATTCGTCGGAGAAGACAATGTTGTGCCATTCCGTAGTCAAGGTGCGCCGTTCAACGGCCAACTGCCGCCGCACTCGCCGATGGTGTAACGTCAATGGTAATCGGAGCAATGGCCACCGTGCGACAAGTCCCCGCTCCTTGCAGGCGACGTCGAATGGTACGTGCTGACACAGGTTGTTGCACAACACACCCAAATTCCTGCACTAACATTCATGATGTGGCGGTGCGAGCCGTCAATGCCCGCCGCACAACATGCCGGTCCTCTGGCTCGGTGGTGTGCAGCGGCTGCGGCAATCGCTCACGTCAGTCCATCCGTCAGTCCTGCACCCACCAAATTTATACTCACTCCATTGTGGCTGGATGTCATCCCACACGGGCACCGATGTCTTGGTATGATAAACCGCTGTCGCGATAAACCACTATTCCTCCTCTGTCGAACTCCTAAACGTGCTGGAATGACTGCCGTATTCTGCGACAAGGCATCAGGAAGCTTCCCACGCAGAGGTCCGGCAGCACAACATACTTCCACTACTTACACACCGCCTTCTGTGCACCCTTCTTATAGTTCTTCTCGGTGGCGTGCCGTGCACATGATTTGCATATGCCCTGCAATGCTAATCGTTTGCATGTCCTCTCACGGGCGACACATGCTGCGAATTTCAGGCCAATCGGATGCTTCCTTCTTGGTGTTGCATTTTGGGTGGCCAGCAGTGTATTTGGAAAAGATCCCTTGCATTTCCCATTGTTTTAATTTAGCATACCAGATGAAGCATAGAAATGCAAAAAAAAAAAAAAAAAGTTGAGGAATAACACTGATGACATTCTCTCTAATGTTACATCAATTTTTTTTCAATAAACATCCAAAGAATTCTACCAAGAGAACTAGGTTCTCATTCCGTTCATAATGACCAAGGCTAACAGATGTCTGAAATACAGGATCATCAAAAAGTCATGCAACCTGAAGCTCATGTAAATTGTTTCGAAAGGAGTTTTCACTTTTTTCAATGCCACTAGGTGATCGCTAAAAACTATGTGACTCATCATTGCAGCTTCATTCACAGAGGAAGTGAAATGTCTTTTTCTCAGGCAAAATGAGTTTCCATTTTGAACATTATTTTGTTAGTCATTCACATGCACATCATCAAGAAGATTTGTCAGAATTATTTAGCTGCTGCAGTCCCTCAGAAGTCAATGCTTGCCAGATTAGCAAAACATTTTCAGTAAACTGGATCTGTAGCAAACAAGGTAAGGTGTGGAAGACCTTCTGTTTTGAAAATGCTGAATTAGAAGACATGAATTGAGCATTGCAGCTGTCCCCTACAAAAAAGCATAACAAAACTCACAATGTGATTAGGGGTATTGTATGAAACTATTCAGAGAGCTACACCATCTATATTGTGTTTACTCTGTTCAGGGACTAAAGAACCCGGACAAGAGGAATTCATGTACAGTGCTTCAGTCATCTGTTGAAGTACATGATAAATGATAGAGTAATTTGCAAGTTTTCTGAAGGATGGCTACAAGAGAAGCAGTAAAAAGTATGTTATCTATATGCCAACAATGATATGCAGGAGTATATTTAGAGGGGAGGCAAGCCCCCAGCCTCCCAGAAAGTGTTTCATTTATTTGTTAAAATGCAACTTACATTAGAAAAAAATGTTTTAATTTAATAAAATTGCATCAACTTAAAATAGAAAATAATGCTGCTTTAATTTTTTTCTTCTATTTTTCATTAACTTTTATTTTGTTCTGATGGATTTCAAAAACTTCCCATTTTTGGTCACCTCCCCGCCCAGGGAAAATTCTATATACATCCCAGATAATATGTATACACCTCTCATGTATTTATGATGAATTAATTGTTCTAGGAATTTGTCTTTCCCATTAAGTTAGTTTCTATTATCTGAAACACCTGAGTTATATTAACCTATAGCCATCCACGTATGAGAAATGGTCATTGACACTATGATAACAGCACATCTGGAATGTTATTCAGATTCCTAAACTGCATCTGCACAGTTGCTTGGAACTTTGTTGTCCTGGGTGTCCATTTGTCCTTTCAAGGGCAATTTACCATTCTGTCTTAAAAGAAAGTGTTTAATCAATGCATCTTTCCATTTCTTACGTGCAGATCAGAGACATGGACATTAACTAAAGAAGACATACAAATGCTGCAGACAACGGAAAGCAGCTTGGAGAGATGCATGCTTGGTATCACCAGGAAAGATAAGGAGAAGAATTCAAGGATAAGAAAAATGACAAGAGTTGATGACATCACAATCAAGGTAAAAAACCTGAAAAGATGGACTGGGCATATTGCTAGAACTGACCACCATTGGACAAATGAATACTAGACTGAATTCCAAGGGAAAGGAAAAGATCTACAAAAGACCCCATGGGAAATTAGAAGATGAAATTTGAAAACATGCCACAATGACATGGAGGAGACTGGCATAAGACATAAAGCTGTCAAAGAAACTCAGGAACACCATTCAGTAATGAAATGATAATGGTTGATGATGCTGATGATGATGATGAACAAACAGTGAAATAAATAAAATTCTTATCATTCAGCATCTACAGATATTTTATTAATTAGTGGCATCATGGCACCTTCAGTCATTAACCTACAGTGAAAAAAAATTAAATTATGAGTTTTATAGAGGTAATTTTTAATACATTTGGTGGTCAAATTTTTGAACTAGAACCTAGTTTATCATCGTGAGGACTCTGTCATTGGAGTAGTTGTTTAACTAAACTAGTCCAGTGACAGCGTACTGATGTTTAACTAAACTACTCCTGATTATAAACTAAGTTCTAGTTTGAAAATTTGACTGCCAAATGTATTAAAAATTGGCACTCATCATCAGGACTCTGTCACTGAAGTGGTAGTTTAACAGTGACAGAGTCCTGATAATGAACTAGGTTCTATTTCAACAATTTGACCACCAAATGTATTAAAAATTACCTCTATTAAACCTGTAATTAAAATTTTTTTCACTGTAACTATTTTATTTAAATCTCTCCACAATGAAAAAAAAAATGCAAAAAGTTCAGCATTTGACTTATGTCTTAAATATGCAATGAAAAAAAAAATTATCATATGTTTGACAATGTTAAATTTATTTTACTTAAATAAAGTACTAAACAGCCTTTTGCAACACTGAATGTGTCTCTTGGTTTTCATGCAAAAGATAAATTGGCAGTCAACCAAGATTTTCTGGGCAAAACATACGTCAGCCATTAAAACATGTCTGAAAAAGTATCGAACAGATGCATATAATAATATGTCCTAAAAGGAATGGGAATCACTTTAAATTATTACTTAGTCATCAATAAAAAAATTAAAAAGACCTGAAATTGAGAAGGGTGGCTTCATTGTCATTCAGTGTGGTTAAACACAACTTTCAATCAAAAATACCTTTATTAAGTTGAGAGTCTGATGAAATAAATAACACTACAAAATGAGTTTGCTTGCAAGTAGAATAAAAGTCAACACAGGAATAATATATTGATCAAACTATGGGCTCAAAAAACTAAATTAAGTGCTATAGACAAAGCATATTCATTAAAACACTGCTAAATGATACTGGAAGACATGCTAGAGTTCAAATATATTTCATACCTTATGCACCTGAAAATAATCACCTTCTTCATTTATTCTAACAGATTCCGTCTTTCCTTTCTTCTCTACTTTTATAGGCTTTATGCATTCCTAAGATAACACAGTAAAGGAAAAATTCATATTTAATGCTTTAAGCATGGGACACAAACCTAACACAGAAAAATAGATCATGGTAAATAAATATTCACCTCTGGCAATATAATTACTTATCAAACTGAGAACTGATGTATATACTTTTAACATTTGCATGTAAATTAATGTGTGAAATACACATATACTCACACTACAATCATTGTAGGACTAACAGTATTTTTATGGCACGCTTTTTTGTTTTGCTGATTCACAATATGAATCACATGTACTTCGTCTTTTGTTTGAAATATCCATACTAGATGCGTACTAGATGTGCTGCATATGTTGGCAAGCACCTGGAAATGTGTGACCGCGAACACTATAGTCAACTGTTTTGCTAAAGCATGATTGCGAGACGAACAAGAAAAGTGGTGATGAAAAGGATAGGGAGGAATTTCAGCAGTGGATAAACATTGATGAAAATTTATCCACGTCTGCACCTTTCACTGATGATGATATCGTTTCTGAAATCATGAATGATCTAGTGGAAGATGAGGAAGAAAGTGAAGATGTTGAGATGCAGCCTGATACACCTCCAATGACAAGTGAAACTCATGAGGCCCTTAGCATTATACGTCAGTGTTTAGAACATAACGGTGCAACAACTGAAAATTATGAAGATTTTTACCATCTGCAAAACTTTATCAGGAAAAAACTAGCACCAGTAAAGCAAAAAACAATTAACATGTTTTTTTGGAAAAGTGTAAGATATCACAAAGGTATGTAAAAATTATTTTTTTATGATTCATTTATGTACAGTATATCCTTCCTATTACATATGATCCTGATTTTGGGTGAAAACAAATGTACAATAAAATTCCAATAATATAATTACGAATTGGAAAAATATTTAAAGAAAGGTAAATTGCAATACAGTGTATATTACAGTACCTATAAATAAGGTAAAAAATTTTGATGACGCTTAATGTTATCAAATTACCAATGCACCGACGTGATCACATTAAGCGGTGCCCACTGTATAAATAAAGAAATGATGTTGTTCTGCCCTTGGCACTCCATAACAGTAATACAGCTTCCAGTGATTAAAAGTGAAATGAAACACAATATGCAACAACCGTCTTTTTTTCTTGTAGTAGGAAATTCTACTTTCCAAACTTTTTTATTTTTAAATTTAGTTGCCCAGACAGGGAAACTAGATTATTGTTTACCTGCACAGGCTAATAATTTACAGGCCTGGGCATGGTATTTTTCAAGCCCAGATCATGTTTATATACAGCCATCGCACATCCGCCCTTCATAGGAAATGTGAGCTGGCTGTAAAACATGGCTGAGGAATACATGTTGACCTAGAAACTACAATACATCAAAGCATCCATACTTACAAACTTAATGTTAAATAGGATATGCATAAGTTAAGAGAGATTGACAAAGACAGGTGGGCAGCAGTACACATTCTTGCTACAGCAACTGCTCAAACCATGTGACTTAGGACAATATTCCTATGACCACCAAAAATATAATGGACCATTGTTTAAGAACAACTCTGAGTTTAGTGCTTACTTCCTTCATCTCATGGAGATTTATGAGATGGAGAAAAAGTGATATGGAACATGGTGCCTTTGTCATAAAAAGTAACCTTCATAGTATTGTTCATAATGAGAGATCCACAGACCAGGACTACTGTCTTAACATGACTTCTGAACTATAGCATGCATTTGGCAAGAGCAAGACACAAAAATTAGAAATTCTTTGGATTCTGTGAAAGGAATATTCTTCACTTAATATGGAGAACAATTGTCAGAATTATTTACCAGCCATCAGATATGAGTGAATCGATAATTTTTACTGTTCTACACATGACATATTTCACATCGGAAAACTTTAAAATTAAATCACTCTGGAGTGGGAATCGAACCAGCATCTCTCGATTTCCGTTTGAGGAGATGAAATGGAAATCAGGAGTGCGGGCTCAATTCCCGCTTAAGGGCAATGTAATTTTTAAGTTTTCTGATGTAATATCCATATGTCATGTTAAAAACAGTAAAAACTGGTAATTAGGCATACATGAGTGCTGGTAAATAATGCTGATGGAAACTTCTGTCACCAACACATATGCTATAACCACTAGGACATCCATGACCTACATTGGTCAACCAAACGGAAAATCCCTTTTCCGTTTGGTTGACCAGTGCAAAGGTTGACATCTTAGGTAGACATCAAAGGTTGACATCTTTGCTTCTGGGTGTTTTTTGAAGAAAATATCATTTCAAAAGTTATATATATACAAAGTAATTCAAAATGATTGCCCCCAATTACAAATGACAATAACGTGTTTATGAAGGTAAATAGACAGCTGATATCCCTACACAAGAAAGAAGGAAGTTTAGAATTTTATTGGAACCTACTGCTGTGTTGCTATGGCGATGTAGGAAAGTCAGCTGCCCATGCACCAAAGCCAGTGGGACAGAAAACCCTGTCGTCCTGTCATTGTGGACAGGACAACAGGTTTTCTGCAAGTGGCCCCCAGGTATCCGGACCTTACTCCTTGTGACTTCTTTATGTGGGAGTATGTCAAAGACCATGTGTATGTGCCACCTTTGCCGAGAACACTGCAAGAACTAAAGATGAGCATTCAGCTTGCACTGGCATCAGTGGCTACGAACATGCTTGTGCAAGCTGAATATGTACGGAGTGAAATGGATTACCGTTTAGATGTTGTCCGTGTGACCCTGGGGAGTCACACAGAACATTTGTAAGGTATGGTAACAAATTTTAAACTTCCTTCTTTAATGTGCAACAATGTAATCTATGCATCTATGTTCATAAAAAAAATATTGTCATTTGTAATCGGGGCAATCATTTTGAATTACCCTGTATATATATATATACACTGAAGAGCAATTGAATTAGGGACAGCTGGTGTTATGCAAATGTGGCGCTGTGGGCGGCCCTATAAACAGAAACGACATGACGTATGCAGCGATCCAACAATATAAGGAGTGATGCAACGGGAATCAGTAAGAGTCGGACGCAGTATGGGTAAGACGAAGGATCTAAGCACATTTGATCGTGGGCAAATTGTCGGGGCCTGACGAATGGGTCACTCCATCTCGGAAGTCGTGCAGGCACTGGGATTTTCACGAGCCACTGTGTCACGGGTGCACCGTGAGTACATCAAATCCGGTAAAACCATCCCTGCAAGGGCCAACTGCTGTGGACAACAGTGTGTGGATGAGCGGGGTCATCGTCGGCTAGCTTGCATTGTAACAGCTGATAAACGGGCCACAGTGCAAGAAATCACTCTGCAATTTAATGCTGGTGCACAAAAACGTGTAAGCAGCCACACCATCCAGAACCATCTCCTCGCTATGGGGTACGGAAGCCATCGTCCCATGAGGGTACCGCTGCTGACCGCACATCACAGGGTGCAAAGATTAGCATGGGCGCAGGAACATCGCCACTGGACCCTAGACATGTGGAAAAATGTTTCCTGCACTGATGAGTCGAGATTCACGTTGGTACATGATGGCAGGATCCTTCTTTCCAGCAGGGTACTCTTCAAGCTGGTGGGGGTGGCATTCTCGTCTAGGGACTGTTTACGTGGACTGAAATGGGACCCCTGGTACGTGCGACATTGTCTCTCACTGGTCAACGTTACTGGGATATCCTGGACGACCATTTGCTCCCATTTCTGTGTCTTCAACATCCCACTGGGGACCTCATCCTGCAACAAGACAATGCACTGTGCCATCGCTCACGAACTGTATCCGAATGGTTGGATGAACACTCCACCGACGTGACCTCGCTTCCATGGCCAGCTAGGTCACCTGACCTCAATCCCATCGAACACATCTGGGATGCTATTGAGAGAGATGTTTGAGGCTTGGACTCCCCTTCATCAAATCTTCGTGAACTGTGGGAGCTTGTTCAGGGGTCGTGGATCCGTATGGCTTCCCAACGCTTCCGGTGTCTTGTCGAGTCCATGCCGAGACAAATCGCCACCGTCATCAGGGTGAAAGGTGGTGCTACATGTTACTAGACAGGTATTTTTAATTCAATTGCTTTTCAGTGTATATATATATATATACACTATATTGACAAAAGTCACCAGACCCCCTTCAAAAGCAAATGAACAGATCCTCTGCATTGTTAAGATGCACGGTACAGCTGCAAACAGTATAAAAATAAGCCTGCAGCTGACCGCAATCATATCGCACTGTGAGGTTGAGTGAAAATGTTATGGAGGGAGAGAACTTACTTTGAGAAAGGAAAGATTGTTGGGTGTTATATTAGTGGGTTGTCCATAAGAGAAACTGAGAGGCATTTAAACATACCCAAGTCAACTGTTTTGGATGTACTGAATAAGTGGAAGATACATGGCATGCCTGAAGCAGCAAAACGTATTGGCAAACCAAAGAAAATCAGTGATAGAGGACGTCGAAACCTCAGGAAAGTCGTTACAGCTAATTGATGGAGTACTGCACAAGACATCAGTGTACAGATGAGTAAAAATGCTGGAACCTCGGTATGTACATGTATCATTCGCACAGAACTTCATTCCATGGGTTACCGTGGTCATGTGGCTGCTCATAAGTCTTTCATTACCACTCAGAATGCTACTCATAATTTAGCATGGTGTAAAGAACATTTATCGTGAACAACAGATCAATGGAAACGTGTGATATGGACTAATGAATCCAGATACACAATCCATCAGTCTGATGGCCGTGTGTGGGTATGGCGGCAGCAGGAGGAATGCTATTTACCACAGTGTGCTCTTCCTACAGTCAAGTTTGGAGCTGGCAGTGTACTCATGTGAGGGTGTTTTTTGTGGTATGGTCCCGGCCCATTGGTTATCGTGGACAAACCTGTTAACCAGCACGTCTACCTCAACATTCTGGTCAATTATGAACTACAAACTCTGTGGCAATACTATGGGACCAAGCCTTGTTCGTACTAGCAGGATAATGCACTGAGCCATAAAGCAAGGGCTGTTACAGCATGGTTTGATGATAATTCCGTATTGTGTGTGGACTGGCCAGCACAGAGCCCTGATCTTAATTCCATAGAGCACCTACGATATGAATTGGAGCGCCACATAAGAAGTTTGGAACAAAGCCCTACTACTAAGCAACAGTTAGCGGCAGCACATGTACTGAATGGAAGTGTATACCTATCGTTGTATTCCAAAACCTTGTCAAAAGCATGTCTCGAAGGGCCAGTGCATGCACTGAGGCAAAAGGTGGACCGACACCGTACTAATGTATGCCAATAAATGATATGTTGTGCTTCTCTTCTAGCAATCTGATGACTTTTGTCAATATAGTGTATAATGGATGAGCTTAGCCCCCTCTCCCAATCCATTATTCCTAGTGATGCTGCTGCATCTTCCTATATAAGGGAGCATTAAATAGCTTCACCTCACATCTGAAAGTCTTTCTATTTGAACTCATTTGTCCATCTATGTCATATAGTATACCCAGTGACATAACTAGTACAACATGCACTACCCCCCCCCACCCACCCCGCAAAGTTTTACTGCAGCACCCCTAAGCGCAGTAATTTCTCCAGAATTTTGAACACGAGGAAGGATGTGTTGTTCGCAGTGTGAGTGTGCATTGGGTGGGATCAGGAAGTCAAAGGCAGTGTCTGGAAAAGTAAGGGGGCTACCCAGAGCCCTGTAGTTTTTATTTTTTAAGCAATTTTTGGAACAGAAGTACATAATGCTAGGTTATAAATCAGAACACGAGGAAGGATGTGTTGTGCTTCTCTTCTAGCTATTTGATGACTTTTGTCAATATAGCCACTAAGGATTAACATTGTGAGCGGACTGAGCACGAACATGAATATACATTTTATCGCAAGAAATGAATTCGGTAAAATATATTTAAATGGTTAAGGTTAATAACTATAAAACTTCATGATCCCCCATTTCATTTCCCCTTGTTTTTGAAATGCTTGGTTTTTGTAAAATATCTGCTCCTAAACTATGAACAGTTGACGTGCTAAACGAATCATCATCACAAATGGCACTTAAGCTTAATTGACTTTAAAGCAAAAAGAACTTGTCAAGTTTTTGAAGTTTCTTTGTGCAATCTTCTTTTTTCTTTTGCCAATACTGGGCTCCACTTGGATAGTTTTGTGACTTTTTGCAAATAGATGTCTTTCAGTTGTATATTAAAGTTTCCACACAGGGAGTAAGATAGACATATTTACTATAAGGAAGAACTAAACACAGGGCCATAGCTACCAAGAAGGTGGTTGCCCTCCCAGAATGGTCTTACCAGAGGCATAAATTCATGCTCTGAAGGGAGTAGGAAATAGAAATGCACAATGTGTGAATAAATTTACTGAAAATTGTAACTTAAAAAGAAAGTTCCACATCCTCCAGTATTTAAAGAAAGTACACCTTTCAGCATTTTCTTTTTTCAAAGACTAAAATTTGCTGTATGCACTACTCTGCATAGGTAACCAGGGTACGAATAACCTACGCGGAAGTATGAGCCCCTCATATGCATGAAAAGAATTGTCCCAAACAACAGAGAGAGGCATATAAAACAATATGCAGATATGCCTAACCTCCATGACCTTTCTGAACATGCTGTACAGATGAAGAGTTAATTAATCATTTGTGCTCTGTCGCAGAAAGGTACTCTGACCGTTTAACCTTGAACGGAATTTTTCCAAGACCTACCCCCAAAAAACATCTTCCTATTATTATGTTCACTGATGCTCATTCATTCTGTGCTGGTTTGTTTTTCATTCTTAGGCATGCTACGTTATCAGCTTTCACATAACTTTTACATTTTACTTGATATTCGCAATGATTCAGTATATTTACCTCTTGTGTATTTACCTAGTTTCTACATTTTTAATAAAATTACGTTAAAAAGCAAATGTCATATTTGAAGGACCATAATACTTCCCTATAACGGAGATGTGAGAAAGTAAAAACTGTGTACTATTTGAGTGGAAGTCAAAAGCTTCAGAACTCAAATAGGCATAATTTCAAGTCTTGTCCTCCCAGTTGAGAAAAGCTTGTTCCGGTCTTCACTAAACATAATAGCAATGTGCAATTGTTTTGTCCAAAACAAAAATAAATCAATACATATTTGAAAGATGTGAATCCATTTATTAGTGTAAACATGACATGGATGTTAAGTCAGATAATATCCGAAAACTTAAAATGTCGTCATCTTGGAATCTGGGAATCGAACTCGCACCTCCCGGATAGCTCCTGAGTAAACAAATCACAAGAAATCACCTTGTTATACGTATGGCAGATCTGCAGTTGCTGTGAATAAATGTTGGCACCTATGCAGATAATCACAGGTGACTATTTTCCCACATCCTCTACGGGGAATCCCCATGTGGCCTCGTACTTTTCCTCAGCAGCGCAGAGAGGTGATTGGAGAGCAATTGCATTACAACCAGGAACCAAAGGGCCGAATAGCTAAAATCTGTAGAGCATTGAGTATTTTAAAAGTGAAACTTCACATTTATTTAGTCAAAGCTGAATTATATCTTAAAAGAAAATATGAAGCTTTGGGCTAATTATTCGTTTGTTTGTTTTTATGCATGTTCAGATTTTTCATAAAATCATTAAACTATAACTGGCAGCTGCAGTATGGCCCTTCCTTACTTGCGCCTCCCCGTTGTTGCGGAGGGTGATATTTATGGCACTGAGTATACCATCTTACAGGGACACACCAAGTGGGGGTTCAACGGGTGCTAAGTACCCGGGCGCCAGATTCCGGGGGTAGAAGGACACACAATCAATTTTTTCGGTTGATAAATTAATATCAGTGACATGGGAGAAGTTATGAAAATGTTATTCTGTGAGAAATTGTAATGCTAAGTGGAACGTTTACTTTTTAGTATAAATAACTTGTTTATAATTCAACAGAAAACGTCTTAAAATCAGAGAATAATTGTTACTATTTTGTTCAGTAACAGATACCGCTGGCAAAGGATTGAAAATTCTTTTTCTAATTTTTTTTTTAAAATCTTGAAGATTTCAGCATTCATGAATGCGTGACCTGCACTATGACAAATGGGGCCAATATGTAGGAAAAACACAATGGACTTCAAAAAGCATAATTTGTTGACTTAAGACCCTTACGCATTTTATGTACTTTGAGCGGCTCATACTTTAAATCTGGTCGTAAATGCTGACGAAAAAATTTCCCTACAGATTGTGAACATTTTCATCATTGATCAAGAAATATATGCTTACTTTTCTGAATTACCTTATCATTGGCAAATATTCAAGAAACAGCTTCCAGCGTTGAACGTAAAACAGGGTGGGAAAATATTATAGGATCGATGCAATACGGGTAACGAGCACTGGGGTACAATTTCAATGTATTCCACGATATTAGAAATTTTGGTTAGAATAGTTAAAGAGATGCATGTCATGTTTAATATTACATGTATATATACATCATCATCCTCCTCAACCATTATCAATTTTCTGCTGGATGAAGGTCTTCCCAAGTTTCTTTCACAACAGTCTGCCTTGGACCAGTCTCCTCCATCTTACTCCCGTATGCTTTTGAATTTCATCCAACCATCTCCCACGTGGTCTTCTTTTGGGTCTTTTCCTGTCTCTTGGAATCCAGTCTAAAATTTTGGTTGTCCATCGATGGTTCGTTCTCTTGGCAATATGTCTAGCCCGTTACCATTTCCGAGATTTTACTCTGATCATAATTGTGGAATAACTTTTTTACGGGTCTTATAGAGGTTATTTTTCATGAAAGTTGGTAGTCAAATTTTCGAACTAAAGCCTAGTTCGTCATCAGGACTATGTCACTGGAGTAGTTGCTGCCACTCAATTGGAAGAGTCCATCCGCAATTATCGTTAATTGTGGTACTTCTTCTTCTTGCTATTTCGATCCCTTCTTCTAGTTTCATCGAAATAGCAAGAAGAAGAAGTACCACAATTAACGATAATTGTGGATGGACTCTTCCAATTGAGTGGCAGCAACTACTCCAGTGACATAGTCCTGATGGCGAACTAGGCTTTAGTTCGAAAATTTGACAACCAACTTTCATGAAAAATAACCTCTATAAGACCCGTAAAAAGTTATTCCGCAATCACTATGAATAGAAATGCCATAAATGCATTTACAACTGATCATAATGTCTTCCACTCTTTATCATTTTCCTTACCCACAGGTTCCTCATCTTATCTTGCTTAGTTATATATACTGTATATGTGTGTGGGGGTGTGTATCCACCAAGAAGCTTTAATATGTTTATCATCGTACATGACGAAACTTTTTTTTACCGGTAATGCAGACTTTTGTGTAAATTGACAAAGAGAGAGAGGAAGCTGACTTCTTGAATTATTCGTAGCATCATCTGAACTACAGTTTTACAGATTTTTTTTTCTTCAGTTTTATATGAGATAGTAGTGTTTTATGGAAAATCTTAATTTACCGGAAATAGAAAATAATGTTGCTAAAGATATTTATTTCATGTAAAAATGAATAAAAATTGAAAAATATTCTCATACAAGGGGTACAAGGGGCGGGCGGTAAATCTGGGCTTGCAACTGGGCGTGCCCTGGCCATTTTATTATATGGTTAATATAAGATTTCATAATATTATGTATTTGCCAGGCTAGTGAGACTGTCTAATCGCAATTGAATACTGAAACAGAAACATAATAGTGCGTAAGCACTGTGTGTATAACTGAAATTTTTCTAGGTACAGTAAAGGGTTTGGGGATATGAGTCATGAAGTGTAGGACTATACAGACATATTGTTTAATTTTGCAGAACAGTAGCATTGTACACACAGAACATAACATACAACTATTTTGAATATGCGAGAGAACGATCGTAAGCTAAACTGGCAATTGTTTTTTTTTTGTTTTTTTTTTTGATTGGAGGTTTAACGACCACCGTGATCAACTCAATGGGCTATAAGCAGTCACCCGTCCCTAATTTAGGGTCACTGGTTCCAGGGAAGGGAGAGAGCCAGTGCCTTAAGACAAACACAACATCCATGCCTGACCGGGATTCGAACCCGGACCCCTTACGGACGAATGATCAGAGGCCAGCGCCTTAGACCACTGCGCCACAGGGGCGGCCAATTGTTATTTCCAACAAGCATATTGTAATTTCCATTTGCTCTCAGTTGTCAGCTTATCTGCCAACGTGTGACTTTTTGCTGGGTACAAGTAAAACGTACAAGCAATATGTAAACCAAAATGAAATATATATATATTCTTTAAAATTCCTGCCTGTGTGTGTGTGTGATCACGTTTGGGTTGCCCATTATGAAAAGCCCAGTTTGTTTCCTTACAGCTCAGCTTGGGGAGTTGAGCCCTATGCTTCACCCTGCCGTTTTCGACGCTATAATAATACCGCAAACTAGAAATCTGAGCGTGTATTCTCATTTCACAGCATCAAGATATTCTTCCAGTTTTGGGGTTATAGCTTCGATAAATATACCTTGGATTTAATTCCGAAAATCCCGCATTAAGACAAACTCTTTGGATACACAATTTTCTACACTGTACTGAAAACTCTCGAATGCGCCACAAAAATAAAAATGAAAAATCATGCATGCAATTTAACAAACCTGAGAAGGTGTAATGAAGTCATTGAGATCTGTTAACTGCAAAACTCCACTAAACATTGACGCCATTATTTCATATATTTCTCTATTTCCCTATATTATAATGTCTTTGTTTTGGTTTTTGTAGATTAGCTCCACTTGCTGGGAATTCAAAACAAAACTACCAACACAATTGCACTGTTTACACAACAGAGAATAACAAAATTGATGATGTTCGTCTTGCAATAATAAACACATACACGTGACTTCTGCTGTTAATGGGCGTGGTTTAAATTAGATTTCAAGAAACGCCATTTACTCAAAAATAATGCAAGACAACAAGTTACTGAAAATATCAATAAATAAATGCTTTGAGTGAACATTAATGAAATCTTTCAGCTTAATTTAGTAGAAGTTTGGATTAAGATGGGAAGTAATTCTGAATCACCAATGATCAGCAGCAGCATTAAATCGGAGGTTAGGATTTAGTCGAAGTTCCAAGATCCATGTTGTATTCGTAACCGTATATGAAATTGTAAACAGCCGAAAGTTTGTTGCCGTGTTGAACTCGTGCACTGGATGTGTGTAGTTTGGACGTACATTATTACAATAAAAAAAAAAACTTTAATTTTACTGTTTAGAGGTAAACATTATTTTATGCTTGAATTAGTTTATATGTATGTACAGAATGTAGATCCCTTCTTAGAAAGACCTTTTTAAATTTGTAGTGGATACCTTTCAGTTTGTAGGAGTGTTGTTGCTGATGGGTTGTTTTGTAGTTTACGGATTTCTTCCAGCGTAAGAAATTGCAATCCGACTTAAGAGCAAAAAAAAAGTAAGGGCGGCGGGGGTACTAGTTTAACAACGTGTAGGTACCGGTTTTCAAAATTTCGGCAAATTTCAACTCCAAAACTGCGTGCTCCATTGACTGATATAGGATTATAAGGTCACAAGGAACATGAAAAGCCGCCCCAGTGGCGCAGTGGTCTAAGGCGCTGGCCTCTGATCATTCGTCCGTAAGGGGTCCGGGTTCGAATCCCGGTCAGGCATGGATGTTGTGTTTGTCTTACGGCACTGGCTCTCTCCCTTCCCTGGAACCAGTGACCCTAAATTAGGGACGGGCGACTGCTTATAGCCCATTGAGTTGCTCACGGTGGTCGTTAAACCTCCAATAAAAAAAAAAAAAACATGAAAAGGTGTGTTTTATGAAGAAATTGATGAATTATGTGTGCCGCTAAAGGAAACTAGTACCAAGGGTAGTAAGTAAGAGTTTTTTTTAATATGTTTTCATTTAAAAAAGAAACCGTGCCTTTCGTTGAAATTTTCAGGAGAATAATTGTTAATTTCGAGCATAATGCATTTTTTACTTTTCAAATTGTAGACAATTCTGTCTAGATTCATAGGAATTTTAGAAATATTATTTTATCAAAATTTTGGTGGAAAATAGAAGAAAAACAAAAAAATTTACTATTGAGCTTTACAAGCAGCAATTACACATTGGTTTAGTATGTTGGAACCAATGTTCCTTGTTCCAATGGTTGTGTTGGATGGAACTCGGTGAAAAAGTAGTCAAGTTACTCTGAGCCTCGGGTAATCATGGGAAGGGGTCATTAAATTTTGACAAAAAGAAAATGTACAAATATGTACAGTCACACAGTGAAAATGCTGGATATTTGTCTTTCAAGAGATCAAAATTTTAAAATAAATAAGTGAAATTAAGAGTATGCTCATTAAAATCTACAGAAGATTGTGTTTATAAGATATAAAAGGGTATAATCAGTAAAATTGTGTAACTAATTAGCATAGGTTTATTCACTCACTATGTTTATGCTTATTTATTTATTAGAGGTATAGTGTTTTATTGAATAAACTACATGCTTAACAGCAAAGAATGATGCTAAGATGTGTTGAACGTGTTTCTGATATCCACTCTGTTCTGATTTCTTCTATGCCTTCCTGTCACCACCAAATAACATAACATTCAAATGCAGTTCTAAAGAAAATATTCTGTATTTTATTGTGCAGTATAGAATTTAATAAGTTTTTCTTCTAGTTAAATTGGCTTTTATTGGGTGCACACTTCTGTTCATTGCAGCCATTAGCAAAAAACATAATTCTGAAGTTTTTTACTCCAGAAGTAATCAGGAACATAGAAAATTAATGGAAATTATGTAAGAAATATTCTTCACAAATATATGTAGAACAGCATTATTTTTAATGCTGCAATCAGAATATCCTGAATTTCGTACTTCACTCTTCAACATGTAACATCATCAAATAGAAGCCATCACTCTTTCCATGTTTATAAGTGAGTCACAGAGAAATTCTCATTGGCCACCACCGGAAATCGAACCCAGGGTCTTCCAGTTAAGTGCCGGACATGCTTCCACTGCACCACAGCGGCCTCAAATTCCTCCAGACCCAGGGTCTTCCAGTTACGCGCCGGACATGCTTCCACACCATCAGCAGTTACAATGGCTCTGAAATCCTGCGGTATTGAAGATGCATACATTAATATTATTAATAACATCTATGAAAATGCAAGTGCAAAGATTCGGCTGTTTGAAAATACAACACACATAAAAGTTGGAAAGGGAGTGAGACAAGGTGACACCATATCTCCAAAGCTCTTTAATGCCACATTGGAAAATGTCTTTCAATCACTGAACTGGGAAAACAAGGGGATAAAGATTAATGGAGATTATCTAACCCACCTTCGTTTTGCTGATGACGTAATCATTTTTGCAACTACCCCATCAGAGCTGCAGAGTATGATCCAGAAACTTGCTGACAAGAGTAAGGAAGTGGGATTAAAAATGAACTTTCAGAAGACAAAAGTGATGTTCAATGCTTTTTCAAGAAATGAAGATTTATCGATTGATGGAGAAAAGCTGCAGATAACAGACACGTACGTTTATCTTGGACAGCAGATATCAAGTGAGGGTCACATTGATGAAGAAATTAATCGGCGTACAAAACTTGCCTGGAGAGCTTTTGGAAGAAACAGCATAATTTTCAAGAGCAATATTCCATTATGTCTTAAAAGAAAAGTGTTTGATCAATGCATCCTTCCAGTGCTTACATATGGTGCAGAGACGTGGACCTTAACTAAAAGAGACATACAAAGGCTGCAGACAACTCAAAGAAGCATGGAGAGGTGCATGCTTGGTGTAACCAGGAGAAATAAGAAGAGGAACACGTGGATCCGAAAAATGACTAGAGTGGAAGACATCATGATCAGAGTTAAATCCCTGAAATGGCAATGGGCTGGACATACTGCCAGAAGGACAGACCATCGATGGACAGCCGAAATTTTAGATTGGATTCCAAGGGACAGGAAAAGTCCCAGAAGAAAACCACATGGGAGATGGGTGGATGAAATTCGAAAGTGTACAGGAGTGACATGGAGGAGACTGGCACAAGACAGACCGTTGTGGTGGAAACTTGGGGAGACCTTCGTCCAGCAGTGGATTGATAATGGTTGACAATGATGATGATGAATTCAGATGTTCAAATTGCTGAAATGATTTTGTGACTTTTAATGGAATACTCGCCAGTTGTGTTGGTACTTACTGCTTAGTAATGGTACATGGTTTAACACTTGTAAGCAGTTTATTTTAAATAGTGATCCAGAATTATTTTTAATATGTGATAACTAGGAATTTCTGTTTTAATGATATCCCAAACATTATCTGCTTGAGATATGTCAGTTGTGGGAATGAGATCCCACCTTCAACAAAGAAACAGTTTTAAAAGATATTCTGTCTTCATGTTTTTAAAAGGATCACCCTTGACTCTATTTTTAAAAATGGTGAGTAGTAACTATGATGATAACTTGTCTGAATACAGCACCTCATAAAGATTAGTATACATAATTAACAAACATGGTTCAGTAAAATTTTATCTTCCAGGGGTTTGGTCCAGTGCTATGATGGATAAGGGAATAGATAAATAATACAAAAAGTTCAAATGCATATAATATATGCGTTGTAACATTAATACTACGGTCCGTAAGTGAGCAGTCACATAACAAACAAACAGCTGAAGGAAATTAAATAAAAATAATGGAATTAAACAACATATATGTGATATATATATGCATAGTAAAATCAAATTTTGGCTATATATTTGCATTTAAGAACATGAAAAGGTAAAAATAACCAGAAGTAACAAACTTTTATGTTTAAGCTTTGAATTTATCTTTTAAAAAGTCAGTATTTTTTTTTTTTTTTTTTTTTGCTTAAAAATTCCTTGAGCTTTGTGTGAAAGAGTGTTACAGATTCTACACTGCCGGACAATTGCTAAGGACGGATGACAATAGCAACGATAGCAACCATAGAATGGAAGGCAGGAAAATGTGGAAATTAGCATAAGTGCGGGATACAGTAAGACGTGTTGTGCGTATGCAAATTTTGGATTGCCGAACTTGTTCGTGACGTCATAGCGCTGATAAGAGATATAAAGGATTTGACGCCTATTGACCGTTGTTGTTCAAACGCAAAGTTGAAAGGGAAAGAATCAATTGACGAACTTGCAATTTTCAGTATGTCTTCCCGAAATCACCTAGATGATTTTACGCGTGGCCGTATTATTGGCAAGATTGAAGAAGGGCGAAAAATAACAGATGTTGCCAGGGAGTTCAACGCCAGCCACAGTGTTGTTTCAAGGCTTTGGAAATCATTTCAAACAAATGGAGAGTGTAGCAAACGTCACGGGGAAGGTCGTGTTCGCAGTACGACACCTGCAGAAGATCGGTACATAGTGCTATCAACAAAAAGACACCGGCGCAGCCCAGCTAGTGAGGTAGCGAATCAGTTTATGGCTGCTACTGGCAAGCGGATCTCCCGAAAAACTGTCGCCAGTCGTTTGCACGAAGGAGGACTGTACGCCCGCCGTCCTGTTGTGTGCATCCCATTGTCCAGATGTCACCGTACTTCCCGTTTGCAATGGTGCCATCAACATCGCAATTGGACTGATAACGACTGGTCTGCTGTCCTCTTCTCAGATGAGAGTAGATACAGTCTATCGTCTGATTGTCGACGACAACTGATCTGGCGTGATAGTGGTACTGCATATTGTCCAGCAAACGTACAAAGAAAGGGACCGATATCCGACATGTAGTGTCATGGTATGGGCTGGCATCATGATCAATGGCCGTACGTCCCTCTATGTGCTTCCAACTGGGACTATGACTGGCCAACAATACATTAATGATGTTCTGCAACCTCATGTTCGCATGTTCCGTGGTGTTGTCGGTGATAGATTCATTTTCATGGACGACAACGCAACATGTCATCGAACAGTCGCTGTCCAGGAGTGTCTTGAGAGCGAGGATATTCAACGCCTCGTAAGGCCAGCACGTTCTCCAGATCTGAATCCCATTGAAAATGTGTGGGATGCTTTGGGGAGGAGTCTTGCTGGTCGCCAATGCCCTCCAATAAACAAGGACACCCTCATCCGTGCACTGACAGAGGAATGGGATAAACTACCCCAACAGCTGCTTGATAATGTTGTGCAAAGCATGACACGACGTGTGGAATCTTGCATCGCCCTCCATGGTGGCCATATCCCGTATTGACATCTTACGCCGGAACGCCTGCGGACGGTAATTGCATTTTTTCACGTTTACGTATTCTGCACAAAATGGCCTGTTTGTCCCTTGAACACGTTCCAAAGCCTTCTGGATTTCAGAGCACAATAAATTGTCTTTCTTGTAATGTCCTGGCATTCTGACATTATTTTATTTCACTTGGCATCCAACCACACTTACTTTTTTATGCGCTATATAGCCGTTTATGATCCGTCCTTAGCAATTGTCCAGCAGTGTATGTAAAAGTAGTACTTGTATTAAATCAGCTTCCTCCTGCACTTCAACAACATAGTTTCATGGTTGTGAATTATGCTTGAACTGCCTCAGATGGCTTCCCCCCTCTCTCTCTCTCTCTCTCTCTCTCACACACACACACACATACATTTTCTATAGTAATTACCTTGTGCTCAACTGTGTTGCCACTCAACACTTCACAACCAGTATCTACTTTGTCTATATTCAGCCAATCCTTCACCTCCCATCTCATAACATTCTCCAATTATTCGGATTCTCTTGGAATGCATTTAACTCCAGATTCTGTTTTAGGCCACAGTTTGTTTCAACATCTTCGTAATGTTTGAATTGAAATATCATTCCAGGTCTATATCCATTATCTTCAGGTAGTGAAAGATTTACAATCATTTTTACCACGTTATACTCTGGATGATGGAAGCAACATTTTCTTGTATTTAGAAGTAAATACTATTGTAAAACAAAATAAAAACTACTCATAAGTTTTGATGGTCCTTTTTTTTATTATTTTCATCTCAAAGTACATGTAACATGTTATTTTCAGTCACGAAAAAAACTTTGTTGACATATCACACATCCGCTGGAACATATGCAAATTTCTTTACAGGTATTCATGTTCTCGACTGCGGACACCCCGAGGACTTCTATGTCACCAGGTAAGTTGTAAAGCTTAAAAAGGAAAATCTTGGTTAAAAATCCTAATGAAGTTCGAAAGAGTCTGAAAACTATGAAATGACGAACTTCAAAAACTCCTAGTTAAAACATCAAGAAACCTCTGGCCATCCTCCAGACTCTCAAGTTGTGTTGAAGGGCACACCCACTGAAACGTAACTGACATGTTTTTCAGGTTTGTACGCCCATCTTCAGAGTTCGGACCAACTACAATGGCTTGTCACATGCAGTTCTTTGGAGGTTTCCCCAATTGGCCCCTCCTCCTCTCTCTGTGTTGATTTGCTGTCATTATTACGTACTGTGTTCGTTATATTGTTGATGGTGCCATCTGGTGTCTGTATCAGATATCACACTTTGTTCCTCGATTTCTTTTATTCATCTCTACGTTTGCGGAAGTAACAAAGAAAGTGAATGAGTCTGGGTGAATGCCATGGTAATAAACTTGCAGCCATCAGAAATCTACCATGAACCTTCCAGCATGATGCACAGATTTTGTTTGAAGCATGAACCAGCATCTAAAAAGGAAAACTTTGGGGAGTGTCATCTCAGAAAATAAGTCCTCAAGCAAAATTTGTCACAAAACATATTTTGTTTTTAAATGTACCGAAGGAATCACCCCATGTGCCATTTTCTGGCATCCTTGTATATGATCAATGAATTTATTTTAGCATAAAAACAATGTTTTTTGGTTTTTTTCCTGTAACATCAACACTGACCTGTCAGGGAGAAGTATTCTGACTAACAGCACATGCCCCTATAGGTAAGTAGAAGTGTCCAAAAGATTATGGGCTTTGGCTAAGAGATGATTCACTGTGCACTATATTCAATTTTCTTTTTGTTTCTTCTTATCATTATTATTTGTGTGAACATCAACTGAAAATATGCTCTTGAATGAATCTGATTACCTCTGTTGTTGTTTGCTCTCTCTCTCTCTCTCTCTCTCTCTCTCTCACACACACACACACACACACACACACACTCACTCACTCACTCAACCTTTTCTTTCTTAAAAACAAACTCATACATACAAACTTATGTGTTTGGAATTCTTTTGTTCTTATTTACTAGGTTGTTGTCATCTTGATCATGGGTATTGAAGAAGCAAACCAAGATAAAGTACTGCTTGCTACTGCTGGCTATGACCACACAATTCACTTCTGGCAAGCTCACAGTGGTGTGTGTCAGAGGTCTTTCCAACATCCAACTTCTGTATCCTTTTGAGTAAGCTATGGCATTCATACCAACGTAAATTTAAGTAAATAAATTGTTAGATCCTTTTAGTAATATATTTTCTGCATAAGGACTGATTAAAAGACATCAAAACTGAATCTAAATATTGTGATATATTAATGCCTCCATGTGCGAAGGAAGTGATGTGGTTTTTCTTTGCCATTTTGTGGACAGTATTAAGATACACAACTGGAGTTCAGAGGTCATTCAATATGCTGGAAGACTGAACTGTTTTCCTGAAACAATTCCTGCACAACACTGGACCTGTGGCTTGGTGTATTGTCATCTTGGAAGACTAAAAGACTCGCCATTTGGGAAAATGTGCAGCATTATTGGGTGTACAGAATCAGCAAGCAATACACAATTGTAGGCAGCAATCATACATTGTTTCACATGAACCAGGGGTCCAAGTTTTTACCAAGTCAACATGCACCACACCATACCACCGCCTCCACTGGCTATCACTGTGCAGACCATGCAGGATGAGTCGAGTGCCTCATGTTGTTTGCACAAAATACGTACACCACCATCCATGGAGTGGAATAAAGCACACAACTAGCCAGACCAGTGCACCTTTTTCCAGTCATTTGACGTCCAACTTGCATGATCTTTGCACCAGGTGAATCTTTTACCCCAATGAACTGTGGTTAGGAGAAGATGTCATTGAGGTCATCTGGTGTTATATACAAGGTCCGATCAGAAAGTTCCGAGACTAGGCCGATATACAACGACGTACTTACGTTACTTAAGTCTGGCTATGATATCCCTCAAAGTAGTCTCCTTGAGCAGTGATACACAGCTGCCAGCATTTTTGCCACTGTTGGAATGCTCCTTGGAAGTCCTGTTTGCAAATCGTGTCAAGCACCATCTGCGATTCGCGCTGGATCTCGTCCATGGTTTCAAAACGGTGACCCTTAAGCTTCATTTTGGGGAACAGAAAGAAGTCGCAGGAGGCCAAATCCGGCAAGTAAAGCGGGTGAGGAAGGGTAGCCATGCTGTTATGGCTGCAAAACTGGCATGTTGCTAACACTCTGTGAGCTGCTGCATTGTCACGATAGAGTAGGAAATCACTCCTGCACCACATTTCAAGTCGTTTGCAGCTAATGTCCTCCTTAAGACGCCGTAAAACATCACAGTAAAAAAAGACGGTGACAGTCTGGCCCTGGGGGATGAATTCACGGTGCACAGCACCATGAATTTCGAAGAACATGATGAGCATGCTTTTGGTTTCGCTACGGACCTGTCTGGCCTTCTTTGGTAGTGGAGATGCCGGGCTCTTCCACTGCGACAACTGTTGTTTGATCTCCGGGTCGTAACCATAGACCCAAGTCTCGTCCCCAGTGATGACCCATGACAAGAACATTGGTTTGATCTCCGGGTCGTAACCATAGACCCAAGTCTCGTCCCCAGTGATGACCCATGACAAGAACATTGGTTCATTCACCACCTGCTGACAAAGATCTGGACAGAGTTTGACACGGAGCGCCTTCTGTTCGGGGTTCAGAATCTTTGGCACAAACTTTGCAGCAATGCAATGCATGTTCCAAACCGATGTCAGAGTTTCTTACACTGTTTTTGTATGACACATTGACAATGGTAGCAATGTCTTGAATGGTTCTCCAACGATCCTCCTGTACCAGTTTCCTAATTTTGTCCACATTTTGGAGGGTTTTGCTCGTGGACAGTTGCCCTCACCTCGTCATGTTCCAGTGCCTTTCTGCCACTCTTGAAGCACGAGTGCCACTCAAAACACCTCACACGACTCATTGCTTCATTGCCATAAACCTTCCACAACATTTCATGCATCTCCATTCCCGATTTGCCGAGTTTGACGCAGAGTTTGATGTTCACTCGCTGCTCTAGTTTGCAGTCCATACCGAGATCACAGCTGTGTTCTGCACGTGGTCACCAAATATCATGTAGCACAGCTCCCAATGTTCACAGAACGACGCCACTTGGCACAATGGCTCATGAAGGTCACTGCTCGCGCATCAGTGTACTGCCATCTGTTGGCTCGCTATGTACCTAGTCTCTGAACTTTTTGATCGCACTACGTATAGCCCATATGTGCAAGCGTGCGGTGCGTTGTCATGACAGATACTGTTCCGGGTTGACCTCAGTTGTATTGGGTAGTGAACTGTTGGGCAGTACTGCGTCTGTTGGTCTGTACAAGTCATTAGACCCACACTCACCTCTCATATCAACTTTTCGCTGCCCTGTGCAGTCTTAAAGTGTATCAGAACTTTCAAGCCAGTTCTGATACACTTTAACTACGGCGGCTCATGAGCAAACCACCAGTTCAGTCATTTGGGAAATGGAGGCACCCTGCTCTCTGAGCTCCACAATCTGTCCTTTCTCAAAGTCCAATAAAACCTTCCGTTTACCATCATTCTCTAAATTTTACCACCCACTGCTCCATGCACACCTTGTATATGCTATATCGGGCAACTAATCGCAACGTCTCGGAAATCACATGGTCAGCAGACCGCATCCACTATTGATAGAGGTGGTAATAATTCAGTGATCACTCAGTGTATATCAATGGCACGGGCAGATCATATCAGTCTGCTAGTACAGAACCTGTGCAATAGAGAAAGTTAAGGACCAATCAGATTTTTAATGAGAAATGAGTATCAGGACAAGAAAAGCATAGGGCCAGTATTTGTATAACCACAGCCATTGTCATCTGTTTGAGAGCCACCATAATGAAGATGCGGTGGAAATAGTCCAAAGAGGGACCCACATCAGCCCAACATGCTAGAAAGGGGAGACCATCACTGGTTGATGGTTGAGGTGAATACCACTTGATATATGGCTCTCCAGAACAACAGGCAGCTAACACATTCCTCAATTAATGGCAAACTACTACCAAGGTGCACAAAATCTAGCAGAAGCTCATGCAGATGGGCATAAAGAGTTAGTGGTCATTCATGTTTCCATGTTGATTGATTTTCGGCAACATCTCCACCTGATTGGCGTAGAAGCACCATGACTGGATATGGGACAACTGGAAAGTGTCACATTTCCCAATGAGTCATTTTAACTTCTAGCTGTACCTGTTAGGTAGAGCTGGAAGTTAAAAAAATAGACAGGTTCATATATAATTAGAATTTTTGCCAATAGACAGGTCCATATATAAATGCCAATAGACAGGTCCATATATAAATGCCAATAGACAGCTTCATATATAATTTGAATTTTTACAGTTGCTTTTATACCTGCAGCAATATTTTAAAATTAGAGTTCAAAAGATTCTTCACCAGTTTGCTATAAACAGTAAAAATGATCATTCCTCTTTCTAATTTTAGATTTGTTTAAGCTTTGTAAGTGAAAAATGTCTCAGATGTACAGCAATACAGATAATCAGGGGTAAAAAAATACGGTCACCTGGTCGCCCAGGGCGTACTGTATAAAAAACATGTACCAGAATTTTTGTCGTATAATCTGCAGATAAACACCGATTTAAAAAAAAAACGTTTTTACGGCCATTTGATTTTTTAAAAAATCCGCAGGAGAGGGAATATAATTGGAAAAGGAACTCTCTCGGAAAATGTTTTTTTAAGTGCAGGAATTGTACGAAGTGAAGAGGAGTGGAAAGTGGTGTCATAATGAAAGACCGGGAAAGTTGTAGGGAGGGACGGCGGAAGTTGATTTGTATTGTTGGGAAAGACAAAATGTTAACTGATCTTGTGCCCTCTCTTCGTCAATCGGCTGATTAAAATGTACGCACAGCGCTTGCTGCACAAACCTGCACATGCATGCCTCCTTTCAAAGTTCCATGTTTTGGATCTCATGTGCACTGTGTCTTGTATTTTAGCTCGTCCTTTGTCATTTTGACCAAAGTCTTTGCTGCTGATATTTTCCTTCATTGCTATTTATGCTGTCATCGAAAAGGAAATGTTTCAGTTACACTGCCAAACTTAAAGTGGGGGCACAGCTGAAGATATGATCATGTCACTACGCGATAGTTTTTAAAAGGTCAGAAAACTAGGGCGCAGTGACACGCGATAAGCCATTGTCTAAAACGTAAACAAACCCGTCGGTAAATTCCGCAGGAGAATTCACTGAAGTTCAGCCATTTTTTTTTTTTTTTACCTGTGTTTAAGTAAACTCCCCTACTTTGAAAGCAGGATTTCTTGCAAAAACTTTTTCAACTTACGCACGAATGTGTATAGTATTTCTATGAATTGTTCTGTATCAGCGTTTCATCATTGGCAGTGTGTAATGCAATTGGAGCTGCAGCATCGGCGTGATTAAATTTTGCGCTCTATGGATGCCACGCCACTAAGCTTATTTTTTGTCCGAAGATAAAAATATGTTAAAAAAGTTTCCTTTAAAAATGAATTTCTTGATTTAATAAGATCGTTTGGGTTTTTTTTATTTCGTCGGACTCCGAGGTCATTATGTGACCGACTTTTCTGTTGAAAATTCCACTTCTAGATCAGCATTTTTGATATGTGGATTATACAGTGATTTTTTTTTCTGAATGCTGCAATTTGCGAATTATACACAGGCGCAGATTATACGAAGGTAAAAAAAAAATTGTACGAATTCCAGTGTTTGTGGATAAATGACGAAAATTACGGTAATTCAACAAAAAAAAAAAAAAGAAAAGAAAGAAAGAGTGTGGTTTTTGTTTTCCAGGAAGAGATAAGCTGAGGGTTGAACGTTTTTTGGACAGAAGTGTACATGACTTTGATATCATATACCTTCGCCCCTCCGTGTGTTTCTACCCCTGCAGATAATTTAACTACTTTCATGGCAGTTGTTATGAAAAACCTTGTATTTCAAAATCACCTATCAAAAGAGTGATCATGATGAAATCAGAGTGATATGAAATTACAGAAATTAGAACTGATGTAGAAGTAGTAAATAACTCAATAGTGTTAAACACTAATGAGCAAAAAAATGTTAATATTGTTAAATGCTAATGATAAGTAATTCAGTAATTTTAAACACTTGTGGGTGTATATGTTAAACAACTCTCAAATGGCTATGAGCTCTTGAAGGTATGCATTCCCTCATACTCATAGCTTGAACAGTTTAACTAACTAACTGTGTGTGTGTGTGCATGTGTGGATATATAGAATTAATATCTGACCCCCTGATATACAGTGGCCTTTGTCTCTTTCTTAGCCACCAGAGTATTTCAGAAAATAGAATTACAGAAGTTAAGCATTACCACAAAATTTTAAGGAATTGGTAGTTCAATTTCTTTATAATAATATTTCAGGAAAATATTTATATGATGACTTAATTTAAACATTCTGAGGCTGCTCAGTCATAAATTACTCTTTTTGTATCACTCTTCTTTTTGTTTCCCATGAACTATTAAAAAATGTCAACATGTTCATTTTTCAACCCTTAATAATGTTAATAGCAGGTCAATGACATGGAAATAGCTCCTAACAGGCAATATTTAGCTGCTGCTGGTAAGTGTTTTGTGTTTTTTCTGTTTTACTACTATGTACATACAACTCATTTAAATTCAGAGTATTTTTTTTTTTTGACTCTGATGACTTATGATTTTCAAGTCAAAACATTATGCACTCAGTCTGTATGAAACTAAAACTATTATTGAATATTTTAATGTTCTTTATTCATTTAATCTTAATAGATTATGTGGTATCTTCATGATTTCATGTAAAAGTCTTTTTTTTTTTTTTTTTTTTGTTAAAAGTATCAACTTTTTAAAAAATCAATAGAAATGACTTCATCCTTGCAAATGCTAATTCAGTTTTAAAAAATATAGCATAGAATTTCACATTAAAATGAAAATATTTCATAAGGATATAGACAATCATTATATATATATATAACTATTGAATCCTCTCGACCTGAATATACACTGCCGGAAAGTGAAAAAAAAAAACTCTGAAAAGGAATGCCAGTAGGAACGTCATATTATAATATGTTAATTGTTTAGGGCAGCAGAAACTGTAGCCTTCTTCATTCATAGTTAGTATTTTACATAGCAGAAAGCAATGTAAAATACTAACTATGCATGAAGAAGTCTACGCAAAATCCTAAGAAAAGTAGGTGGAAATCTAACCAAAGGAGGTATTTCTAAACTGTGCAAGAGGTATCAGCAGACTCGGTCAATTCAAAACCTAACTGGTAAAGGCAGGAAAATGTGCATAACAGCATGTGGTGATAGAAAAATTAAAAGACTGTGTTTAAGTGATAGAAGAAAATCATCTGAGTCAATTAAAAATGAACTATCTCAATGTGGTTTGAAGATGAGTGCTAGGCCTGTTAGACACAGACTTAAAGACTTGGTTTAAATTCTGGAATTTCAAGGAAAAGGCCATTTCTACCTCCCAAACAAAGAAGGAAGAGATTATAATGGCATAAAAACTTATAATGGATTATAATTATAATGGCATAAAGTCTGAGGAACAATGGAATCATCTGGAGTGATGACACCAGAATATCCATATTTGGTAGTGATGGAATGAAGTATGTAAAATGAATTGGGAAAATTTGCTGCCTGAATGCATAACACCTACCATAAAGCACCCACTTAGTATTATGTATGTCAGCAGAAGGTGTGGGCCAAATTTGTGTGATTAATGGTACTTTAAATGGCAAAAAATATGTCACTGATGTACTTGAGCCTAAACTGAAGCCTTTGGCATGTGATCTTTTCCAGGATAATGAAGCCTATATATTTCAACAGGATTCAGCTCCTTGTCATGTTGCTTGCTGTATGCAAAAAGCAGTTTCAGGAAAATCATATCACACTGATAGAATGGCCAGGTATTATCCCTTACCTGAATCCAATAGAAAACCTGTGCAGCCAATTAAAGAAACTTGTTAGTCAAAAGCAACCAAGAAATAAAGCACAATTGACAGAAACAATCATACAATTTTGGTTTTACATTATAACACCTGATGAACTAAAATGCTTGTTTCACTCCATGGGATGCCATTGTTAGGCTGTAATTGTGGCAAAAGGTTTCCCAACTAAGTACTAACAGAAAGAGTGATGTTATGAAATATGCTTTATCATGGTTTTCTGTGTATAACTTCTTTTAAAATGCAGTTGTTGTTTTTTAAATAAAGTTTCCTGCATTTTATTCTGCATTAAATTATCTTTCTAATGGTATGTAATTGTGTGATATTATTTTAAAAAGGCTGATGTTATGAGACATCAAACCTTAGAAATACAAATTTTCCAAAAAGGTTTCCACAATATTGGCTGCTAGTGTATCTTTATCAGGTTTCTTGCATCCATCTAGAAGGGTGGCACTCCCTTCTTCATAAAAAAAAATGAGATTCAGGAGGAGGAATCGGCATGACAGACCTTATTTAGCTTTCAAAGCCCGTATAAATCTTTAAAAAAAGTAGAATATATGTAGAAAAATGGATAGAAAGTGAATCATGTCATAATAACCAGGGCTGGAAAAATACCATGCTCGAGATGTCTGGAGCATGTAAATTATTGGTCTGGGCAGCTAAAAAATTATCTAGTTGCCCATACCGAAACTTAAAATAAAAAAGTTTGGAATAGAATTTCCTGCTAAAAGAAAAAAAGACAGTCATTGCACGTCATGTTTCATTTCAATGCTAATCACCAGAAGTTGTATTATTGTTATGCAGTGCCAAGGACAGATGAATATCACTTCTTTAATTTTTTTTATGCTCTAGATCCAGAAATTGGAACAATACCTAGTTTTACTCCAGATGTTGTTTATATAGTCAGTGACGGGATACATGCCTCTGATGATGGAACTAGCCTCTGGTGTTCAGTGACAAAGGGCGAAAACTTCAATGAAAGGAACATGGCAGAATCACTAAATTTCTCAAATACCAGTTCCATCATCATATCATATCATTTCATACCAAATTCAGTAGCATCATCTTAAAACTTGAGATATATATTTTTGTGCATTGAACGTTTTGAATACAGACCCTTAAAATAGAAATGTGCATCATGTAAGGAAATTTCATTATATTTTTTAACTTTAAAAAATTGAGGATCCTGATTTGTCATCTTAAAATACAAATTTTCCTGGGCATCCAGCTTTTACTACCTGGCAATTTAAATAATTTTTGCACATGCCCAGCTGGGCATGTGTAACTTTTCAGATATTTTTCAAGCCCTGATAAAAATTTTAGTAAATATTTTACCCATATTTTGTACTGTCTTTCCCATTATTTGTAATTTATTTCATAGTGGGTAAGCAAAAAGCACAATAAATTATATTAATTGTTAATGTTTTTAGGTTTCACCATGTGCCTACTCAGTGGTATAGATCAACTGTATGTATTGTTTGAACAAATTCCCTTTGGTTAGTGGACAATGTTTTGCATGCATAAATCTTTAAATGAATTATTTCCTGACAGTCATATAATTGGTTTTCTTCAGTGTGATGAACTACTTTGTGTTGAGTTAGAAACCATGGTTTTATACTCTTCTTAAGAAAGCACCTTGCCATGACTTTGATCTAATAAATGTTAATTTTTCAAGCATGATTTGATTTAATCAGAGTATGCAGATTTTAACATAGCAGTTTATGGTGTCCAGTAAGTAATAATATTTATTTGGTATTTCTTGTATTGCATTATGTACATTACTTTGTATACTTTTGTATAACCTAAAATACTTGTTTTCCCCCAGTTAAGTCCATCAAATATTTTTTTTAAATTCTCATGAGCTGTAGGAATGCTACATGCTACTACTTATTCTGGATCATCAACATGCATGGTAGATAGATCAACTTTAGAATTTAAAAATATTTAAAATCCACATAAATTCTGATGTTTATCACCACATTCCTAGGAACAGATTGAAGCTTTCTTCCCTTGTTCTTTGTCATTCTTCCTTTCTCTTTTGCCACTGCTACACTGTGGTGGTGTCATTAGCACCTCAACTGATAAATCCCTTCTATCTCAGTTGAGTCCAGGTTTGAGTCCTGGGCAAGGCATGAACAGTATATGCATATATTCAATGGTTCTGGCTATGTCCCATTCAAAGAACCAGTAGCTCAAAATATGGGATGTCTGACTCCTCAAAGGCTTTGATGCTCATGAGGTCATTAAACCCCAAAACAAACAAATGCAACAACAAGTGCATATCATAGTTCATAAACATATCTATGTCTAGAATTTACATTGTGTGGCTGTAAAACATTAGTTTTATCAACAATATGTATGCAAAATTGTATTTCTGTTCACACGTTATATGTTGAATTGCCATGCTCGGGAGGTTATATATAGTTAGGCACAAAACAAGCGAGATATATAGAACAATAATGAGCAGATATGTAGTTCAAACATAGTTCAGCTTACCTTGAACTACAAGCTCAGTGAAAAATCAATATTGCTGGTGATATTGCCATGGAGGAGAGTTGGACTGTAAAGCAAGCTTGATATTTTAACGTTCTTTTAATTTTAGTGTTTTATAAATTCTCTCATGTTCAATTGTCAAGAATCGACCAGTGCATCTGTACTGAGATTAGTTCGTCCAAAGTGTGTCATGGTGCACGATGTTCCTTCTTTTAACCTTTTGACTTTTTGAAAATTCTTTCATGTTTATTCATCCTTTCATTGTTTTTATCTATCACACATTATTTCAGAATATTTTTTTGTTACTCGTTCCCTTGTATCGGAATTTCGAAATCATTTTATGTTTTTTTAAAAAAATGATTCAACATTGGATCGTCCAGTGCACCTCTATCGAGTTCAGTTTGTTTTGTCTATGTTTTGTCATAGTGCACGACGTTACTGAACCATGTTCCTTAAACTGTCATACAAATAGAATTTAAAACATGTTGGCCAGTGCACCAGTACTAGATACTATCTTTCTGGACTGAGTCATAATTTAGGACTGCACCCAACCAGTTGATATTGATTTTTTACCGAGCTTGTAGTTCAAGGTGAGATGAACTACATATCTTCTCATTATTGTTCTGTATATCTTGCTTGTTTTGTGCCTAATTATATATAACCTCCCAAGTACGGCAATTCATCATATAGCGTGCGAACAGTAATAAAATTCGACATACATATTGTCGATAAAACTAATGCAACAGCAAATGTCAATGACAGTATCAAAGACTAGAACACAGGGAGACAGGAACTCTGCGTCCTTGTTTTCTTCAGTTCCATTCTTTACTGTGTTTATGTTCCTGTAGTAGTTTTATTGTTCTGAACTTGCCCCCCCCCCCCTTTTCTATAATTTTTGTTTTGCCTCATTAGTTCTTTGTCAGATTACAGAATTTTCTGCAAAGTTAGTATAACATTAAAAAATGCCATCTCAAGGTGTCATATTAATGTTCAGAAATGCCTTACAAAATGTTCATAATCTTGTTTTTGGATCCCCAGAAAATTGGTGTAGAAAGTGTGATACATGTGTGAGACTAAAATCATGGTGTTTGAGTAAGGAACTGTTAGTACAGGCAAGTGCAAGATCGATCTAAATGGTGTACAGTTAGATTAGGTGAATGAGCTTTGTGCTTAGGAAGCACTTTTGATAGAAAAAACAGATTAAGTTATAGCAGGACTGATGTTTGGTCAAAAAGATCCCAAATGGCTGTCAACAAAAGTGTAGTTGTTCACACTTTGATGTATGGTAGTGAAATATGGTCACTATTGAAGAGACACAGGAATTATTTTTGTGCTGAAAACATACATTACTTGTAGTGTGTTTGTCGGAAAGACTCATTTTGCTCATGTGCATAATAAAGATTGCAGATATGTAATGTGAAGCGGAATGTTGGGGTGTGGATAGAGATATTCTGAGATGTTCACTCATGCTGAAAGAATTAATAATGATATGTTATATAACTGTTGTAGAGAGAGAAAGAATTTATTCAGCTCAGGTGACAGGAGAGAAAAGTAGAGGAAGGCTGAGGATGTTATGGGATGCTAGAATTCAGGAATGCCTGAAAGAGGAAAAGATCCCTAGACAATCTCATGAAAGATGTGTGGTAGATGTTTGTGAGCCTTGAGTTGTGCACCAAGATGGCTGTAAATTGTGATGTTTGATGCATCGTTAATTAGTCTATCATCATCAATAATTTTCTTTTGGTAGTTGATCTTGATTATGTTTGTAGGAGCTATCCTCTGGATCTGAAAGAAACTTAGTGATATGTATGTAAAGTTACTAAAAAATTTGATATGTATGTGAAGTTACTAACATACCAAAGATGAATTTAAAGGTAGCTCTGTATGTTGTAGAAGAATGATGAAGCAGAATAAATTTTGAATTGCTTCATTACTTTTTCTCTGACTTCCAAAGAAGCTTGAATTAAAATTGTTTTCATTTCATTAATATTCTTGTAAGTTAGACTATCAAGTAAAAAGCTTTGTTTCCCATTAAATTCAAAGTGCAATGCCAACCACAATTATTTTCCTTAATCTTAAAAAAAATAAAAAATAAATAAAGACCAAGAAATGAAAAGTCAAGAATTACTGTTATGTTAGCTGTTTGGAAAGATTAGAATACATGTAATTTTTGAGAGTAAAGCTGTGCTAAGTGAAAGATTGGTGAAGGCAATTAGGCCATTCCTGTGGTACAGTGATCTAAGTGCTGGCTTCTGACTGTTTGTCTGTGAGTGAACCTGTCTTTGAGTCCCAGATGAGGTGTGCTTGTCTTATGGCACTGGGTCTCTCCTTCCCTGGAACCAGTGGCCCTAAATTAGGGACAAGTGATTTCTTATAGTCCTTAAAGTTGCTTACAATGGTCATTACCTTGAAACAAAATAAAAATAATGCAGTTATTCATAAAGCTTATAAAAATAATTGGATAAATAGAAACTTTGTCATTGACTGGCTTTTCAGGCTATTAGAGGAAGAACAACTATGATTATGAAGTTGCTGCTTTCAGATGCATTTAGCAGATATCTCATGGAATTATTGATAAATGTGTGAAACTGTTTCATAGCAATAAGTGATTTTTCAATATCAGGACAAAGCTTTTGATACACACCATTTATATTTTCTGTATAGTTCAAAGGTGTAGTATTCACAATCAGTAGCTCTGTAATATTTTTAATGATTTACAAGTGTCTGCTTCTCTACTTCAGCAATGGCGTTCCCTTCAAAAACATGTTTGCATTTGACATCTTTATAAATCATACTTCAGTTTCACACAGTTACTTTTTGTGGAACTTAGTGAGTATGTATGTGCTTCTGAAAGAAAGGGGAATAATTAGATTATGAGTTTTCATTATAGTTCACCCATGTTGAAAGAATAAATGGTGAGGTGCTAAAGAGAATTTATTTAACCCAAGTGGCTGGAAAGGAAGGTATAGGATGCTGAAGGAAATCATGGGAAAATGGTATTCAGGAATGCCTCAAAGAGAGAAAAATATTGCTCATGAAATACAGAAATCCTTGTTTGAGACATGTGATGGATGGATATTATTTTTATGTTCCTTAAGACAGAGCTAAAGAATAATTTATTCATGAATAGTGACCTGCTTAAAACCTGAAATAAGCGGGCAATCTTAGTGACAGATGGGTTTGCCTTCTCGGGCCGCTCTATGGGAACAATGGCACACAGAAAAGCAACACAGGCTTCTGTAAATCTTGGAGACGTGCCAGCTAGTTCCATGTGACATTGGCAAAAAGACCCCAACTCACTGGGTTTTGTTCCAGAATCCTTAGGTTGAATGGCCAACTGGAACCATCAGCTGTGGGCTAATCCCCCACACTGATGTACTTACCTGATTAAAAAGACACAAGAAACGTAAAAACTGACTCAAGTGTGGGATATGGTGGACCAACCACCCTTAAGAAGGATGGTACACTATGGAATCGACCTCGAACTGGAAAAAGGTGAAAAAGGTCTCAGTTGAATGAGTGTAAGATTGATGTATGGAATACTAGAGGTATAAATGGCAAGATGAACGAGGTTATTGAAGAGATGAATAAGTATAGATTGGATGTGCTTTGTGTAAATGAAACCAAAAAGAAGGAAATTGAGATAGAACAAGTTCATGGAATGGTGAGTGTGTGTCTGGAGTATTGGATAATGTGAGAGGACAGGCTGGTGTAGGTGTGATTTTAAGTGAAAAGATGAAGAACAACTTGATTCACTATAGCTCTGCATAAGTGAGAGAATTCCTTGGATTCGTTTGAAAGTGAAACTTCAGAGAATAGTAATTGTTGTAGTGTATGCTCCTTGTGTCTTGGAACTTTCTGATAGTAAGGAAGATTTCTGGAATGAGCTAAAAGCTGTTTTGAGCCAGTTTGGTGCTAAAGAGAAAGTTATAATAGCAGGGGGTTTCAGTGCTAGAGTAGGTGTGCAGAATGCAATTTCTGACAATGTTCTGGGTAAGTTTGATGATCTTTGTGTGAATGATAATGGTGAGAGATTAATTGAACTCTGCATTGAGAATGGTTTGTATGTATCTAATACGTTTTTCAACCACAGGTATATCCACACATATACTTAGGGACATCGTACCCTTGGTCAAAAGAGTGTTATAGATTTTGTTGTCTACTATCAGTGTCTGAAACACTTAGTTGTTGATACTTGTATGATGATAGTTGCGGATGTTAGTTTTGATCATTACTTGGTAGTGTCACGAGTGAAACTGAATGTTGGTTGGAAGAAAAGGAATAGGAAGTAGCCCAGGATGGAGAGAATAAAGGTTGAAAAGCTCCTTGAAAATCATCAGCGTTATTCTGACTTATCAGAGAACAACTGAAGGAGCTGAAGTCTTGTGAAAGGGATGTAAAAAAGAAGTGGAAATGCTTTAAGAATTGTGTTGTCACTGCTGCTGAAGAGGTCTGTGGCACCACAATAGTGGGTAACAATAGAGGTGATGTTTGGTGGAATAGTCAGATTGAAGAGGCAGTAAAGAGAAAGAAGAAACCCTATTTGGGGATGTTGCAGGGTAGAGTTTCTGTGGATGAATATCGCTGTAAGAAGTGTGACACTGCTAAGCATGTTCGCAAGAGTAAGGCAAAAGATAGGAAAGAGAAGTTGGAAAGGCATGAATTTGCTTTTTGGAAAGATAGGAGGACTTTCTGGAAGTACATGAGACTCAGGAAAAATAGGGGAAACAAAGTTGTAAGTTGTGTGAAGAATAGGATCGGGGAAATGATATGGGAGCCCAATGAGTTAAGTGAAAGATTGGGTGAATACTTCTGTGAGTTATTAGATCAGGAAAGCAAAGGTGATTCTGAGGCAGAAGCAGATGATGTGTCACAGTGAAGGATGGAAGCACAGGAGGGATATCAAGAAAAGAGGTGTGTAAAGCTCTAAAATCTCTTCAGAATGATAAGGCTCTGGGAGTTGATGGCATAACTGTCGAGATGTTGAAATATGGTGGTGACTCAGTAATTGACTGGTTTACTGAAATTTGCTAGTTGTGCTGAGAGTTAAGAATGGTTCCTCGGGATTGGAAGGATGCTATCATTGTTCTCTTGTATAAGGGAAAAGATGATCAGACTGACTGCAAAAACTATTGTGGTATTAGCCTACTAAGTGAGCCAGGGAAAATGTTTGATAAGGCCATTATTGAAAAAGTACGGGGCCTTACATCATTGAAAGTGTGGGATGTTCAGAGTGGTTTTATGCCTGGTAAGGCTGCACTAAACAAATTTTTGCATTACGCATGATGATTGAAAAGTATCTGGCTGTTGGTAAGGAAGTTTTAGCTGCCTCCATAGATTTAAAGAAAGCTTACAACCGAGTAAATAGGACACTTTTGTGGAAGGTATTGAATGAAAATGGTGTTACTGGGAATCTGCTGAACAGTGTAAAAGCCATGTATTGTGGCAGTAGAGCTTGTGTACGAGTGAATGGTGTTTTATCAAAATGATTTTCTATTGGTACTGGAGTTGGACAAGGTTGTGTAATGTCCCAATGGCTGTTTAATATATTTGTGGATGCCTGCATGCGTGATGCCAAAATAGATAATACTGGTTTATGTCTCGGTGATATCCGTGTGTGCAGATTGCTGTATGCTTATGACACTGTCCTGTTGGCAGCTAGCAAAAGTGAGTTGCAGTGTATGTTGTCCCAGATGTACAAAGTTTGCATGAAATTTAAACTGAGTATAAATAAAGGAAAAACCAAAGTTGTGGTTTTTGATAGAGGAACTAGTAGTACTGAATGTAATATAAGTCTAAATGGTACAATGATTGACCAGGTGAATGGGTTTGTGTATTTAGGAAGCATGTTTGACTTAGAGAACAAATTGGATGGTGAAATTGGTAGGCAAGCGAATTCTTCATTGAAAGGTATGGCTGCCTTGGGAAATTTTCACAGGAATGATGGGTTCTCAAGAGAGTCCTGCATGGCTGTGTATGAAAGTGTAATTGTTCCTACTCTGATGTATGGCAGTGAAACCTGGGTACTACAGAAGAAACATAGGAGTAATTTGTGTGCTGGAGAAATGCATTACTTACAGGGAGATTGTGGCAAGACTCATTCTGATCATGTGAGGAATGAAGATGTGTTGCAGTTTTGTATTGTAAAGCAAAATGTTGTTAGCAAGGTGGAGACTAATATGCTTCGGTGGTTTAGCCAAGTTGAAAGAATGAGTGATGAGATGCTTATTAAGAAAATCTTTTTAGCCCAAGTGGAAGGAAGGAAAGGCAGAGGAAGGCCAAGGAAGTCATGGGAGGATCAGATTGAGGAGTGTCTGCATGAGAAAAAGATTATGAGTATAAAGTATAGAAGGTCTTGTGTACGGCATGTGATAGATGTCGGTGAAGCTCGATTTGCATGTCAAAATCACTGTAAATGGAGAAGTTTGATACAGCAGCAGTAATTAAAAATTGTCTGGTAGTTTATATTTCTTTGGTGAGCTAACATCTGAACCTCAGCGAACAGCTTAATGATATGCATGTATTAAAACCTGAAATATATCTTAGAATCTTTGGAAAAGTAACCTACTTAAAGAGGAAGACAGGTATCAGAAAGCAAATTCTGTAAGTCGATTCAATATTGTGATATACATTTTGATTTTTGAAACATTCTAAAGTGTTTAAAGGTAGATTTTTGGAGAGGCTTGGTGCTATGTGTAAATTCTAAGATGGAAATATTTGGCATTTAACTCTGGTTTTGAATTACAATTAGTATGTGTTTTTTACAGTAAGAACTGATGCGCAGTGAGTGATAAGAAGTGAATTCCTAAACACTCCTAATCCATGTGCTGTGAAGAGTAAACATGATAATGTGAAGCTTTTAGTTTCTTTGCGAACAAATACTGGTTAATGCTGTTTATTATTTAAAAGTGGAATTTTACATCAGGTATTAGAACTCTGAAATACTTCCAGCTAGTGACTTGTCACATCAATTCATAAAGAATAGATAATTTAGGAGTGAAGTGTGTCTGTTTTATATGCCAGTTGTAAATGCAACATGTGAAAAAAAATCTTCAACACTGCCTGTCTTAAATATGACTCAGTTTCTGAAATGTTTTTTTTTTTAATTTTTCATTTGGTTTTGAAATGAAATTCAAAAACAGAACTGTCAGTTTTTCTTTTAGTAATGCACTTAATTTTGCAGGTTTCCAACATATACGGATGTATGATATTTTATCAAATAATCCTAATCCTGTGGTGAATTACGAAGGTGTGTCAAAAAATGTTACCGCTGTTGGTTTTCAGGAAGAAGGTCGTTGGATGTTCACGGGATCAGAAGATAACTCTGCTAGAATATGGGATTTACGGTAACAATATAAATGCATATTTACTCCATTTGGCCACTTCATTAGAACCATTCTCATATATGTACATGAAAAGAAATGTGTAATTATTAAAATATCAGTTGCTGGTTACAAATGTGCATAAAGATTGTTGAACTGGACAAAAATCTGAAAGGTATTTCAATAAAGTTTGGAATGCACAGTAAAATTGAAGAACAAGTAATATTTAAGAAAACCTACTGTACTGACCTTCAAAGTCGTCTCCACTGGAAGCTATGGAAAAAGTCCTCCTTTGTTGTCATCTGCAGGTGGGTCATCACGTTCACTTGAAGGTCCAAAATTTTTGCAAATCTCTTCTTTTTCTGACCTAATTTTAGTCCGGGAAACAAAAAGTAGACAGATGGGCACAGATTAAGTGAATTCAGAGATGGCAATGTGCATGTGCATCAGCTGGCTTGACACTCTCTGTACCATACCCTTTCTCATAGCTCTGTGGCAGTTTATAGACATGTTTCCTCATATATTTGACTGTGTCGTGCAACAAGTTACAACAGTTTTCACAAACTGTTCTTTTACATGTTGTGACAGCATTCACTGAGCTTTATTGACACATCTTGTATGTAGAACAATGAAACTTATTATTTCACATTTATCACATTTTAAGCAAATGTAAATATGTCAAACAAATTTTTTGTTTCGTATTCTGTGGCCTGGTCATATCAAAATAAAAAAAGGCAGCAAAGTCATTGTTTTTATAAATTCAATGCATGTGCAAGTGAGGAGGAAAACTTATTTTATGTCATCCAAATTCATATCTTAAGAAAATGTGGTCTCGAAAGCTTGAGCACCAATGTGCTTTACTAATTATTAAACAATTAATACCATATTTTGGTGCTTTAGATATGCTTGTGCCTTGTTCAATATATCATGAGAACATTTTTTTGTACCATATCATTGTTTAAAATGTTACAATAATTCTGGGTGTTTAAAATTTTTTGCATTGATTGCAGATGTGATGGTAATTCTATTAAAGTGGTGAGGCAATGTATATTAATGATCATTGTTCTAGATCATATATATTCTGCTTATTAATATATCTTTTTAGTATTTTCAAATGTTTTTATAGTCTTTCTGTGATAAATTTCATGAACATGTCATACTTTGTAAACAAAAGAAATAATGCAGTTTTTGTTTTCAGTTGATTTTCAGGTTAAGTTTTTCATCCATGTTTATTTTGATTTTGTTTTCATGATATGAAGTTTCTGAAGCATGTCCTAAAATGGCATTTTTTTATTTATAAATTTCCTATGAGTATGATTTTTAGTTATTGCTAGCTCTACATCTTTATTGGGTGAAGAAATATGTTTGATCTCACAATGTCTCTGTAATAAAGTTATAGTAAAAATACTGAGATGTCATTCAATGGTTCAGTGATCAAAAGATTTAGGACATGGAACTACATATCCTTATACTTCTGGGCTTGGGCTGAAATCCTGGAAAGGCATGGATGCTGTGTTTATCCTTATTGCACTGGTTCTCTTCATTCCCTGAAAAAGGTTACTTCTTATCCAGGGTCCCCATAGTCCTTGAAAACTCCTTGAATTTGATTTTCTTTTTCAAGGGCCCTTAAAAGTCCTTGAATTTTGTAAGTCCTTGAAAAGTACTTGATTTTTTTTCATTCACTAAATTTTTGAAGGCCGCAGTTCATTGAAGAGAGGCTATCGCCAAAATGTCACAGGTGGCAGCGCTGTATTGTGGAACACTCTCTTGGAATCAGGAACACACACATAGCTGTCACATTTCCAGTATTCACGCGGTTGTGATCTGAACTACAATAACCGAATGAGAGGGGAATTCTTCTGAACTACAATAAGTGAATGCGAGGGAGTGTAAGTGTAAGATACTAGCATCTCAAACAAGGTTTTTGATTTGCTGAATGCTTGTAGCCCGGGAATCCAGTCTAAAATTTCAGTTGTCCATCGGTGGTCTGTCCTTCTGGCAATATGTCCAGCCCATTGCCATTTCAGGAATTTTATTCTGATCATGATATCTTTCATATATACAGTATATACATTATATTGGCAAAAGTCACTGTACACACCTTCAAAAGCAAATGAACAGATCCGCTGCATTGTTAAGATGTGTGATACAGCTGCAAATGGTATAAAACAAGCCTGCAGCTGACCACGATTATATCACACTGTGAGGTTGAGAGAAAATGTCTTGGCAATAGAGAACTGACTTTGAGAAAGGAAAGATTGTTAGGTGTTATATTAATGGGTTGTCCATAAGCGAAACCGAGAGGCGTTTAAACATGCCCAAGTCAACTGTTTTGGATGTACTGAATAAGTGGGAGACACATGGCATGACTGAAGCAGCAAAACATATGGTAGACCAAAGCAAATCAGTGATAGAGGACGTCAAAGCCTCAGGAGAGTCGTTACAGCTAAACGACGGAGTACTGCACAAGACCTCAGTGTACAGGTGAGTACAAATGCTGGAACATTGGTATGTACATGCACCATTCGCAGAGAACTTCATTCTATGGGTTAACGTGGTCGTGCGGCTGCTCATAAGCCTTTCATCACCACTCGGAATGCTACTCGTCGTTTAGCATGGTGTAAAGAACATTTATTGTGGACTGTAGATCAATGGAAACGGGCCCTATGGACTGATGAATCCAGATACATAATCCATCAGTCTAATGGCCATATGTGGGTATGGCGACAGCCGGGGAAACATTATTTACCATGGTGTACTGTTCCTACAATCAAGTTTGGAGCTGGCAGAGTACTCATGTGAAGGTGTTTTTCATGGTATGGTCCAGCCCATTGGTTATCGTGGACAAACCTGTTAACTAGCATGTCTACCTCGATATTCTGGACAATTATGCTCTACCAACTCTGTGGCAATACTATGGAACCAAGCCTTGTTGGTACCAGCAAAATAATGCACTGAGCCATAAAGCAAGGACTGTTATGGCGTGGTTTGACAATAATTCCATATTGTGTGTGGACTGGCCAGCACAGAGCCCTGATCTTAATCCCATAGAGCACCTATGTGATGAATTAGAGCACTGCATAAGAAGTTTGGAACCAAGGCCTACTACTAATTCACTCATTTTTTTTTTTTCATTATCATTTTACAACTGTGTACCAAAATTGTTTTCAGTGTAAAATAGAATTCAATCATGAGTCTTGACTTGACCCAAAAGTTGGGGGGTGGGGGTATTTTGATTAAACCAAGTATTTCAAGTGATATACATATATTTATTCATTTTTTTTTCATAAAGAAATTATTTTTATATAATATATATCTGTAATAATTTTTTACTAAAGAGTGAAAATGGCCACTGTAGCCTGTGGTCATTCTCACTGTTTGTAACAGTTAGAAGATGATTGAACAGAGGACCTAATTGAATGACATGCCATAAAATAGGAGGACCATTTTGAGTCTACAGATTACATAAGACATCCTAACAAGAAAGGAGGATTAGGAAGGGTGGAATGTGGAGGCTCAAAGCTTTAAATTCTAAAAACAACAAGTTTTTGAAATTGAAAAATTTGGGGGAACATTACTAGTAAATGTTGGATGACAAACTAAAACCAAAAGTTGAGGGGGGCATGTCCTCCCATTCCTCATATAATTCTACACATGTGCATTCACTGCAACACAATCAAAATTATAAAATCTCCATCAAGAATAGGTAAATTCATGTATTTATTCATTTTCCTTTTTTTTTTTTTTTTTTCTTCTTCTTCTTCTAAGTTAGTCATTGAAACTTCTTTTGCATTATGTGATCTTTGCTGGTAGAAAACTACAAACTGTTACTAGTAGCTGATTTTTCATCATGAATGACAAAGTTCTGGGTAGTTCTGAAATCTCAGGCTTGGACTGTATCTCCTGTTGCACAGGCAGCACCTGTAATATGACAAAAGTAACAGGTGCTTATGAAAGTAACAGATGGAACTTGTGAAAGTGATGGAAGGGGGCAAACCTATTTGAGTATACAAACCAGCAAATAAATTTCCCATAATTGGCACTATTTTCTTCTGACACACATGTTCATTTGACTGATCTAAGCTCTGTGGTGGTCCCCTCGCAGATAGAAGGACAAAAGAACAGCTTAATGCTTTTTTTATAAAATTTCATAGTGAAATTCATCTTTCCCTTCCCATTCCTTACACTATCGTCACCCCGCACGGGGATAACTGGTTTTCCAGTTATTTGGGGAACGGCGCCCTCACGGCCTGAGCTGACCTTGTGACGGAACATCTTACTTTTTCGTCTTGTACGATTATGTTACCAAAGGGACAGCTGTTCATCCAGCTGCTGGGGGATGGCGTCCCCATGGCCCGAGCCGACATGTACTATATGTGATGATTTTCACATTTTTTATGTTTTTTGTTTTTTCACTTGACACGCTCCCGCCTCAGTTGTAGGTTGCTGAGGTTGTGATTATGCACCGGCTCTGGATTTTAGTTTCTCTTTTTCTTTCCTGTCTTCTCCATTTTATGTTCCTTTGGTTTTCCGAGCTTGTTAGCTAGACCTACCTGCACGTTTGCCATGTGCGGTGACCCGTAAGGTGGAAAAAGGTATGCTGGAGGCTGAGGTTTCTGGTGGCCTGGGTGTTGTTGTCGCCAGTTGCCAACACTCCTCTTTGCCCCCTGCTTCACCCTAAACGGGCGGCTGGAAACTAACCCACTCCTAGTCAATGAGGTCTGTGGTCGAGTGGAGCCCAGACCTCTAACGGCTTGTTGTTTCGTACGACAGGGTGAGTCTGGGGATAGGGTGGGCATGACGAAGGGGTGTTCCCCAGGCATGGGAAAGTCTAGGTGCACGCCGAGCGCATGTCTGCCCTATCAACTTGCTATATCCGCTTACTATCCCTAGAGCCATGTCCTGCGTCTACTTGGGCTTGCGGACCTCCAGCTCTCCCTCGTTAAGCTCGATTGTGGGTGGAGAAGTCGGCGGACGAATTATTAATTTTCTTTATGGATGAAAATAAAGTTTCCCATGAACCTAAAAGCAAAAGAGGTATAGAGGAAGGCTTATCTCCTTCCGCTAAAAAGCATGTGCCTGATTGTTCCAAAGCTCGTTTCTTTTTTGTGCACTCATTGGACCCTTCAAAGCCTTTGAGTGCCAAAAGTCCATTTTGGATTAATAAAGCACTTCAATCCATAGCAAGCTCTCCTAAGAGCGTAAAGAAGCTTCACTCTGGAGATCTTTTTGTAGAGATGTCCACTGTGGCCTACAGTTCCACACTTCTTAACACCACCACGCTGCTTGAGACTCCGGTCAAAATAACACCTCATGGATACCTAAATTCATCTCGAGGTGTTGTCTCCTCTCAGGACCTCGTTGAATGCTCTGAGGAAGAATTACTTGAAGAACTGAGGAGTCAACATGTTACGAGTGTGCGGCGTATTCTATGCAGGCGGAATGGGAAGTCCGTCCCATCCCGCAACAACATTTTAACATTCGACAGTCCTTCCCTGCCTATGTCCATCAAGGCAGGGTATCTTCACCTAGAGGTACGCCCGTACATCCCTAACCCTTTGAGATGTTTTAGGTGTCAGTTGTACGACCATTCTCAGCAGTCATGCAGGTGCAATCCTAGGTGTGGACACTGTGGTGCCACAGAGCATCTTTTATCAGAATGTGTGGCCGAGGCCGAGTTTTGTGTGAACTGTAACGGTTCACACGCAGCATCAGCCAAAGATTATCCCAAGTGGAAGGAGGAGAAAGAAATTCAAAGGCTAAAGACGGTGGAGAATATTTCCTATCCTGAGGCCAGAAAGAGAGTAGTTCCTGCTTCTTCTGATCGGCGCTCATATGCATCATCAGTGGTGGTTGCTAAATCTACAATCGGCATTCAAACCAACATTCAGATCCCTACTAAATGTCCCTATAAGCTGGACGATATCATCGCAGCCGGACTGGAGGCACTCCAGTCTCGAGCTAGGGGTCTGAAAGCGCCACCCACCACTTCGCCGAAGCAGACTCATCCCACCACCAGCAAGGGAACTCAAGCCACTTCTTCTGGCAAGAAAACCGAAGCCCAGGATAAGAAAAGCATTTCTTCTCCTCCAGAATCTCAGCAAACGACTCAACGTCGTGCGCCTCCCGTTAAGACACTTGGGACAAAGCATGCTTCCATCTTGGCCCCTGGTCACACGCCTCCAGATCTGGGGGAACCCCCATCAGAGGTGATGAAGCCTGACTCCGTTTGATCATTTTCATTTCACTTTTAACCATGGCATCAATCATTCAGTGTTACTGTCGAGGTTTTCGGACGAGTTTTGATGACGTGAAACATCTGCTTTCATTGTACTCTCCGGTGTGCTTTTGTTTACAGGAAACAAAACTTAAACCATCAGACCTGCTTACAGTTCGAGGCTACAGTGCGTATCGGACAGATAATGCATCGGGAGACATCGCCTGTGGGGGAGTCGCTATTCTTGTCCCTCACAGTGTTCCGGTGTCTTCCGTTGCGATATCCACAACTTTGCAGACCGTGGCGGTGCGAATATCTGTGCCTGGGCCTCTTACTGTCTGCAGTGTCTATCTGCCGCAGGACCAGAACGTAAGCGTCTCTGTTCTGTAGAGATTGGTTGATCAGCTGCCTTCACCCTTTCTTTTACTGGGTGACTTCAATGCTCATCATCATTTGTGGGGTAGTGTCAGCATCAGCACGAGAGGTCGTCGCATAGAGTCTCTTCTATCCTCGGCCTCTTTGTGCCTTTTTAACACCGGTGCTGACACGTACTTCCATGAGCTGACAAGATCCTTCAGTGCGATCGATTTGACCTTGGGATTACCATCGATTATTGCTGATTGGTTGTGGACAGTGTGTAACGACCTCCACGGGAACGACCATTTTTCAATTGTCCTCTCGCATCATGCGAACATGTCATCTTCTGCCTCCCGCCATCCTCGGTGGAGGATGGAGCGTGCGAGATGGGAGATCTTCACATCGTCCACAGTAATATCTTCTGCAATGGTGACCCAAGAGTCAATCGACGCAGCTGTTCTTGAAGTCACAAATTGCATTCTTCAGGCAGCTGATCTTTCTATACCCAAAACATCTACGACACTCTCCAGAAGTCCGAAGCCTTGGTGGACCCCTAAATGCGCAGCGGCTAGGAGAGCTCAACATAAGGCCTGGTCTACGTTTCGGCATTATCCAACCGATGCTAATCTCGTTGCATTCAAACGAGCAAAATCTTATACTCGGTTGGTGCGTCGACGTAGCAAGAGGGAGTCTTGGATCCAGTATGTTTCATCTCTCACTTCACATGCCAGTTCGAAAAGTGTGTGGGACAAGATTCGTAAGATCCGGGGTAACTACATTTCAAAATTGCCTTTATTCTTCAGTAAAATAACATTTCTATGTACATGACAATGGAATTCTGCCAATAAATACAGTGGTATATACATCAGCTGGAAAGTTCCAGTGAAACGCAAAACAAAAAAATTGTTAAAATCATAAAATTATTTCGCCACGTAGGGGCGAAGGAGAGGCAGACAATAAAGCACGAGCGATACAAACGAAAATGTTTACCTACAGTATTGTAGACAGGGCAAGACATGATTCTATACTATGCACAAATTCCAATTAAGCATTACTACCATACTAAAGATTAAACATGCACAAGGTACTAATTCTCATAAAAGACCATGGGTGAGAAGGAACTAACAGGTGCAACAGTATTTAGAGATATGACAGTAATGGTAGAAACAAATAAGCACAACTACAGCTCTCAACAGATCTCCATTCTCGAGAGTAACGGCTGCACGTATGCTGAAGTCGGAGAGATTGCTGATTGTTTGGGGGAGGCGTTTGCCTCCGTGTTGAGTGACCTGGTGTATCCTTCTTCTTTTCAAAGAATAAAATCCACTGCGGAATGCCAGAGAATCTCCTTTGCGCCTTTTCACGACACTGGATATAACTCCATCTTCAGCATGGTTGAACTCAGGTTGGTTCTGTATCGGTCCGGCGCTACATCTGTCGGTCCCGATGGCATCCACTATGACATGCTCCGTCATCTCTCGCAGTCGTCTCTCGAGAATCTCTTAATCTTGTATAATCGTATTTGGTCGGAGCACAGTTTCCCGGAATCTTGGCGAAAAGCTTTTGTTCTGCCTTTTCCCAAACCTGGCAAGGATCCCAAGTCTGCTTCTAGTTATCGTCCAATTGCTCTCACTAGCTGTCTGTGTAAAGTTCTGGAACGCATGGTTAATTCCCGGTTAGTTCATTTTTTAGAATATCATCAAGTACTTTCCCCATCACAAAGCGGCTTTCGCCGTCATCCTTCACCTCACGATCATCTCCTGCACCTTGAGACATCTGTGCGCGAGGCGTTCGTGCATAGGCAGTACCTGGTGTCTGTTTTCTTTGATATTAAAAAAGCCTATGATCGAGCGTGGCAGCACGGTATTATCCCGTGACCTCCACGCATGCGGATTGCGAGAAAATCTTCCGACTTTCATCGTTAATTTTCTTCGCAATCGGGTGTTCCATTTTCTTCGCAATTTTTTTTTTTTTTTTTTTTGCTTCGCAATCGGGGGTTGCCTGGGTACGACGCTCTCGGCACCATTCCATCAAGAACAAGGTGTTCCTCAAGGTTGCATTTTATCTGTCACATTGTTCATCCTCCGCATTAATTGTCTTTTCATAAATCTTCCTCCTGCGGTTTCGGCTACTGTTTATGTTGATGACTTGCACATTTTCTGCTCGTCATCAAGCATGCATTTTATTGAAAGGCAGTTGCAGTTTGCAATTAATCAGATCTTTAAAGCGGCGAATAGCAATGGTTTCGTTCTTTCTCCCGACAAGACGGCGTGTGTCCATTTCTGCCGGAGGCGTGGCCTCCATCCTGACCCAGAGCTGCATTTAGACCGTGCAGCCATACCAGTTTTGCCGGAGACCAAGTTGCTTGGTCTGACCGTCGACTGTGCGCTTACATTCCGTGCGCACGTTCGGCTGCTCAAGATTTCCTGTCTGCGGGCTCTATGTATTCTTAAGATCCTTTCGAGAGTCTCGTGGGGCCCAGACAGGATGTCTTTGTTTCGAATTTACCATTCATTAATACGGTCAAAACTGGATTATGGTTGTATCGTGTATGGCTCTGCTCGTCGTTCCGTTCTCCGGCCTTTGGACACTATTCACCATCAAGCACTGCGTCTTTGTTCGGGAGCATTTCGAACATCTCCGATTCCCAGCCTTTATGCTGACGCGAACGAACCATCGCTTGAACTACGCCGTCTGCAGCTGTCTATTCAGTTCTACCTGAAACTTAGATCTCTTCCAGACCATCCTTTATACGATGCAGTTTTTCATCCCCAGCATGCTCGTTTATTCGGGAACCGGCCCTCGTGCATTTCAACCTTCGGTCTTCGTATGGCGGCCGTAGCCCGTGATATAGGGCTCGACTTGTCACTTGTTGGAGAGACCATGGGCTTTGGGGATCCTCCATGGCACCCACTTGGTGTCATGGTTAATACCACCTTTACATCTTTCAATAAATCCTCAACCCCTGCGTCAGTGTACCAGCAGCTCTTCGCTGAGCACCGTGACCTCAATTCTGACTACACTCCTATTTTTACTGATGGCTCCAAGATGCATGGAGTCGTTGGATCCGCAGCTGTCTGTGTAGATGACGTTTCAGTAGCGCGGATCCCAGCTGAGGCCACGGTGTTTTCGGCGGAGATGCATGCTGTGTATCTCGCTCTTCTCCATGTTCAGTCAAGTTCTCATCATTGTGCTATGGTCTATACGGATTCTTTAAGTGTCTTGCAGTCCTTGTCATCTGCAGATTGCAGTGACCATCCTTTTCTCTTGGATGTGAGATGGTTGCTTCATCGCTTGCTCGAGGCCGGGTTTCAGGTTCAGTTTTGCTGGATTCCTGGGCATGTTGGAATCTCGGGCAACGAGTGTGCTGATGCGGCTGCTAGATCTGCTTCCTCTTTGGTCGTCACACGCTTGCCACTGTTTCATCGGGATTTCCGCTTTCTGGTTCGCGACCATATCAAGCGAACGTGGCAAGGTCTGTGGGACCAACAGGTGGAAAATAAACTGCATCGTATCAAACCTAATCTTGAAATTTGGAAATCCACATATGGTCGGAACCGTAGGGAGGAAGTGGTGCTTGTGCGTCTCCGCATTGGGCATTGTCGTTTCACTCACCGCTTTTTGCTGTGTGGCGACACTGCGCCGATGTGTGAGGCGTGCAATTGCCGACTCACTGTCACTCATCTTTTGTGTTGTTGTGTTCATTTTCGTGATGTGCGTTTTCATTTCTTTCATTCTCATTTGTTGACCGAGGACGCAGCTGCGCTGCAGCGGCTACTAGGTGACCACTGCGATACTGTCGCTGTCTTCTCATTTTTAAAACACATTGACTTTTTTAAACGTATCTAGATTTTAGCCCTATCATCATTCTCATTCCTCAGTTTTACTTAATCAGCTAGTTTTTAACCATTGTACCATGTTTTAATACTGTTTGTTTCATTGTCTTTTTAGCCCTTCCATTCATGTCATTCTTCAGTTTTATTTGATCAGCCAGATTTTAAGTTTTATATCACTCTTTTAATACTGTTTGTTTGTCTTGTGTCTGGCGCTCTTTGGCCGAACATGTCCCTTGCGCCATAAAAATCAACCAACCAACCAACACTATCGTCATGCTATGTCAATCAATGGAACAAGCATATTCTTTGTTTTAAATAAAAATAAAAGTTTGAAAAGGTGGAACTTACCCTGTCTGCTGATTCTTTCATGATGGGTAAAGTTGCTTTCAGAGCAGAATGGGGAGAGGCAGGATTGATTTTAAATTTTAGCTTTGCTTAAGGAGGGAAAAATTCAAATACATGCTCCATTGATTAATATAGAAAAATGAGACTGTAACAAATGGTTTTCATTGAGAAAATTCATTTAAGAAATGAAGTTGCTCTTCTGAACTGTTTTACCAAACCTCAAAAATTAAAACCTTCTGAAAAACTGTCTTGGAGGTGGGGGAGGGGTTACACTCAGTCCCATATAGTTCCAAATTTTTTATAGGTCTGATCAGGAATAGTGAATTTTTGCTCAGAAAGTTATGGAAATAATTTGTGATTTACATTGTTGTTGCCCTGGAAATGAGTGCCAGAAGATTACGGATATTTGTTGTGCCAGAAAGAATTGAGTCACAACAAAAGGATATTGATTAGCACTCTGAAAATCAGCAGCTGCATTTTGTTTTCAATCATATGATTTCATATCATTTTGGGTTTTTACTGTTTATTTGTATTTGTTGTTATTATATTATATTATATACCGATGAGCCATTGCATTATGACCACCTACCTAATAAGCTGTAGGACCCCCTTTAGCCGCAAAACAGCAGCCACTCGGCGAAGCATCGATTAGATAAGGTGGCGATAGACATCCTGGAGTATCTGGTACTATAATGCCGACAGCAGGTCCTCCAGTTCCCGCACATTTCAGGGTGGTGGTGATTTAGCGCTTTTCCAAGTTGAACCACAAATGTTCGATTGGGTTCATGTGAGGCAAATTTGGAGGCCAGGCCATTAACAGAAAGTAACCAGCATGTTCCTCGAACTACTACTTGACGATCCTGGCGGTGTGGCATGGCGCATTATCCTGTTGGTAATGGCTATCACCAGCAGGGAATACAGTTGCCATGAGTGGGTAAACTTGGTCCACAGCGATGTTCAGATACTTGCCAGCTGTCAGGGATTGTGCTGTTGGAATAATGCGGCCTGAAGTGTCCCAAGAAAACATCGTCCACAGCATAACACCGCTACTGCCGGCCTGTTTTTGCCCAACAGTGTATTCAGGTGCCATACCATCCATTGGTAATCGGCATACCCATGCTCGGCCGTCTTAGTAATGCACCAGGAATCTTGATTCGTCAGACCAGGCCACTTTTTCCAATCTCGATGATCTTGGGCCCATTTCATGCATTGTTGGCGATGACATGCAGCAAGCATGGGAACCCAGCTGGGTCTCCGGCTATGCAGTTCCATGCACAGAAGTCTGCAATGAACTGTGTGCTGTGACACATTGCCCTGGTCAACACCGTTGTAGCTGTGGGTGATTTGTCACACTGTGGCCCTGCGGTCGCTGTGAACAATGCACAACAGTCTCCAGTCCTCTCTGGCATTGATGAGCTGCGTACAACATATGGCTGGACAACGGTTCATCGTTTGGCCATCTGTGCACCACTTTTGATTATGTACTCACTACAGCGACACGTGAACAACCCACAGGCCGCACCATTTCCAAGATTGTAGTTCTGAGGCACAGTGCCATCACAATTTGTCCTTTATCAAACTCTGATAAATCAGCAGCTTTTCCTATTTTGATTCCGAACACTCTACTGACCGAAAGCCGGTCCTCGGATTGTATAATATATATACTGCTCTGTGAACTTCACCTATGCCACCATTCAGTCTCCAGGCATGCTCATTTCTCTAGGCTGGAGGTGGTCATAATGCAATAGCTCATCAGAGTATTATATTGTATTATATTGGGTATATATATAAGTTTTGAGGGATTTCCATTCGGTGTCGTACTTATTACTGCTCGCATGTATTTTAAGGTGGCAACACTGCGATATCGCAGTACGGGACGCCAGCTGTCAGAGTCAGTATACGACGTTCGGTTGAGGTGCGAAGTGTATTTGTTTTACTCGATAGAAAATGGCAACTTTCGTCCTGACAAAACAGCATTTGCGAGAAGAATTAGTGCATTACTTCATTGTCAAGAAAAGTGCTGCCGACAGCTATCGCTTAATGTCAGAAATCTGTGGTGAACATTCCCCATCCATAAAAACATGTGAGTATTGGTTTAGATGATTCAAAAGGAACGATTTCCATGTCAGAGATAAAGAACGTTCTGGACCACCCAAAAAAATTGCTGATGCCGAATTGGAAGCTTTACTCGACGAGGATCCATGCCAGACCCAAAAAGAACTAGCAGCAGTATTAAATGTTAGTCAATCATGCATTTCATAACGTTTAGCGGCCATGAGAATGGTGCAAAAAGAAGGGAATTGGGTTCCACATGCTTTGCGGGAAAGAGACCTTGAACATCGAAAAACCATTTGCGAATTGCTGCTTCACAGGCAGAAAAGAAAGGATTTTTTTGCATCCTATTATTACTGCTGACGAGAAATGGATATGGTACGATAACCCTAAACGGCAGAAAGCATGGGTGAAGCCAGGTGAACTAGGTCCTTCAACGCCAAAACGTAATATCCATGGTTCAAAGGTAATGCTGTGTATCTGGTGTGACCAGAAGGATATGATCCACTATGAACTGCTGATACCGTCAGAAACTATTACTGGTGATCAGTATCGAACCCAGTTAATGCGTTTAAAATGAGCTCTCACGCAAAAACGGCCGGAATGGAAGACTAGACACAACAAAGTCATCTTACAGCATGACAACGCAAGACCACATGTTTCTCAACCTGTGAAAAAGTACTTAGAAGGATTCGACTGGGAAGTTCTACCTCACCCGCCATATTCGCCATAGGATTACCATTTGTTCCGGTCGATGCAGTCAGCACTTTCTGGAGAACGGTTTAGTTCTTATGAAGACATCAAAAATTGGCTGGACAACAGGATCTCTTCCAAGGAACCGGAATTCTTCCTTCGGGGCATACGTTCACTGCCCGAAAGATGGGGTAAAGTTGTAGCTTCAGAGGGAACATACTTCGATTAATATTAAAATATTGTTTCTGTTCTCCAACAACATGTTTTGTTCACCTCAAATCCTCAAAACTTATTTATATCATCATCATCATTGTCAATCATTATCAATCCACTGCTGGACGAAGGTCTCCCCAAGTTTCCTCCACAACGGTCTGTCTTGTGCCAGTCTCCTCCATGTCACTCCCGCATACTTTCGAATTTCATCCACCCATCTTCCATGTGGTCTTCTTCTGGGTCTTTGCCTGTCCCTTGGAATCCAATCTAAAATTTCGGCTGTCCATCGATGGTCTGTTCTTCTGGCAGTATGTCTAGCCCATTGCCATTTCAGGGATTTAACTCTGATCATGATGTCTTCCACTCTTGTCATTTTTCGGATCCACGTGTTCCTCTTCTTATCTCTCCTGGTTACACCAAGCATGCACCTCTCCATGCTACTTTGAGTTGTCTGCAGCCTTTGTATGTCTCTTTTAGCTAAGGTCCACGTCTCTGCACCATACGTAAGCACTGGAAGGATGCATTGATCAAACACTTTTCTTTTAAGACATAATGGCATATTGCTCTTGAAAATTATGCTGTTTCTTCCAAAAGCTCTCCAGGCAAGTTTTGTACGCCGATTAATTTCTTCACCAATGTGACCCTCACTTGATATCTGCTGTCCAAGATAAACATACGTGTCTGTTATCTCCAGCTTTTCTCCATCAATCGATAAATCTTCATTTCTTGTAAAAGCATTGTACATCACTTTTGTCTTCTGAAAGTTCATTTTTAATCCCACTTCTTTACTCTTGTCAGCAAGTTCCTGGATCATACTCTGTAGCTCTGATGGGGTAGTTGCAAAAATGACTATGTCATCAGCAAAACGAAGGTGGGTTAGATAATCTCCATTAATCTTTATCCCTTTGTTTTCCCAGTTCAGTGATTGAAAGACATTTTCCAATGTGGCACTAAAGAGCTTCGGAGATATGGTGTCACCTTGTCTCACTCCTTTTCCAATTTTTATGTGTGTTGTATTTTCAAACAGCCGAATCTTTGCACTTGCATTTTCATAGATGTTATTAATAATATTAATGTATGCATCTTCAATTCCGCAGGATTTCAGAGCCATTGCAACTGCTGATGGTTTCACCAAATCAAAGGCTTTTTCATAATCGATAAAAGCCATGCACAATGGAAGCTCATATTCCCTCGCTCTTTCAATTAGTTCTCTCAGTACGTGGATATGATCTATTGTGCTGTAGCCACTCCTGAATCCAGCTTGTTCTCTCGGTTGAGCCATGTCCAGTGTCACCTTCAAGCGGTGTGAAAGAACTTTAGTGAAGATTTTATAAACCACTGATAGGAGGCTGATAGGTCTGTAGTTCCTGAGATCCTCAATGTCACCTTTTTTATGTAGCAAGATCATTGTAGCGTTGTTCCAATCCTCAGGAATTTTACCTTCATTAAGGCATCAAGTGAAAATTTGGGTGAGTACTGTTTCGATTTCTCCACTTGCTTCTTGTATGATGTCTACAGTAATTCCATCTTCTCCTGGAGCTTTTCTGCGCTTCATGTTCTTGATTGCATGTGCAACTTCTGCTGGAAGGACTGGAAGAACTCTGGTACCTTTCATGATGCCTGGAGTACATATATCATCCCTTTCATATAATTTGGAGTAGAAATCTTTCACTCTTGTCAAAATTTCGCCTCTATTTCTTGTTACAGAACCATCTTCTTTTCTCAGTGCCATAATCTGTTTTTTCCCCTTACTGAGATGTCCCTTTGCTATCTTTAGGCTTTGGTTGTTTTCAATTGCTTTCCTTACTAGTTCACAGTTGAATTTCCTTACGTCTTCAGTGATACTTTTTTGTACTGTTTTGCATAGCTCTATATATTCCACTTTGGAAGTCACATCTTCTTTAGTTGTCCTCATCACTCTTCTTTTTTGCATCAACATTTTGGTTTTTCCTGATAATTTGTTCACATGCAATTTGTTCTTAGACCCAGCTAATTTTGTTGCTGTTTCCATAAGAGCTTTGGTTACTTTTCTGTTAACTTCAGAAATATCCACTTCTTCCGATGTTAGGCCTTCTAAAGCAGAGAATCTGTTCTTCAGTTCCAATTTGAAGGTATTATGGTGTTTTTTAAGGTTGGTTATGTCAATACATTTTGTTTGTCTTATGAGCTTGCTACGTTCGAGTTTAGTGTTGAGGTGCATCTTACATCTCACCAATCTATGGTCACTACCTGTGTTGAACTTGTTTAGCACACTGCAGTCTTCTATGACGAATTTTTTGTTACACATAATAAAATCAATTTCACTTGTCGTCCCATTTGGATGTCTCCATGTCCATTTCCTGTGTGGCTGTTTCTTGAAAAAGAGTTCAAGATGAAAAACCCTTCTGCCTCTGTAAACTCTACGAGAGTATTTCCACGCTGGTTTCTGTTGCCGTGACCGAATTTACGTACTGAAGTTTCATTCTGTTGCCGTTGCCCTATTTTTGCATTGAAATCTCCCATAATTATCTTCAAGCGCTGCTTACCTTTGTTATTTAGATCACGAATTTCCTCATAAAATTCTTCAATTTCTTCTTCAGCATGACTTGTGGTGGGTGAATAAGTTTGAATAATCTGAGCCTGGTATCTTCTCGAGAGTTGGATAACGAGTCGTGCAGCTCTGTCAGAGGAACTTTCAACTTCTACAACTTTATCCTTCAGTTTCTTGTTTATTATAAATCCAACACCACTAGTTCTGCCAGTATCTGTCCCACGATAGTAGAAGAGATGTCCACTTTTCAGTTCAATGAGATCTTCTCCTTTTCTCCTTACCTCACTTAGCCCGACGATGTCCCACTTGATCCTTTGTAGTTCCTCTTCCAATTCAAGAAGCCTTGAATCAGAAGATAGGGAGCGTCCGTTGTACGTAGCCAAGGTCAGCATCAGATGGCAGCCTAGTCCGGTCCTCCGGGGATTCTTAGCACCCTCTGCCTTCATGTCGCACTGGCCGCTGCCTTGGCCAGGTACATTCCAGCTGCCGGAGACTGAGGGCCAAGATTTAATTTGTGGAGTCATTTTGGGGGGTTTGGCCATAACTCACCACGCTGGCCAAGCGGGTTGGTGAGTGTGGGATAGCATTTCCTCTAATCCCGATGGTATAGTTATACCGCTATTGGCGGTTGTCAGAGCCCCTTTAGTGGGAACAGGATGTACCACGAGAAGGCGGGGTTGACATTTGTCAAGGAGAGGCTGTGATGTTACGCATCACCTGACCTTATACCCAATATTATATTATGATATGCTGTACTGTATTATATTTTATTTTATACAGGGTACGCACGAGTGCTTGAAGATCTGGAAAGTCCTTTAAAGTCATGATTATATTTTCAATCCCTAGATTACCCTGAAAAAACGGTGTGTGTTTTTTTAAAGCTGTCTTGAAAAGCCTTGAAATTTGAAATTAGTTCTTAAAAATATATTTGAATTTTTTTGGGGAAATCAGTGTTACCTATTTTTTTTAGCACTTTTTTTGTAAAAAAGATCGTGCTTATGTTACCAGTTCGTTCATCTGTCGTCTGTCTGTGGATAAAAAATTTGTGCAACTATTAGTACAATTTGAAAAATTCTAAATACTTTTTGCATTTGGAAGCTTGGAATATGTGAATGATGACCCTTGCATTCCGTTGTTGTTGTTTTTTTTTTTACAATGCATAATTTCACAGCTAGAGGGCATAAATGCGGAAGATATCAGGTTCAAAATATATTTTATTCCATATATTTGCTTTTAAACATCCGATTGAAAAAATTCTTTTACCTTTTGATTCCATTTCTGTTGAAGATTATTTTAGGTGTAGTTACTTTTTCAAGTTACTCATATATTTTCCGCTAGTGGGCATAAAAGTAAATTGCGTTTTTTCCGATATCTCTGCTTCTAAACTCTGATTTGAATAAAAAAATTCTGCATCAGATACAGCTCCTGATAGGAAATGTTTTGCATATAATTTCTAGTTTTTGGTAAAGAATGGTTTGGCCACCAGGGGCATAAGTGTTATTTTCTGCTTTTGATGTATTTGCAACAAAATCTGAGCTAAAATCTCGACTAAAAATATTCTTCCGTGGACCAATACTACTCACGCCGATAAAGCTTTTCAGAATATTTTCTTCTTAAAATAACGCAAGGTTTCTCCACCAGGGGCATAGATGTATATCTTATGCTTGTCAATATCTCTGCTTCTAAGAGTCCGATTTGAAACATTCCTTCTTTGCCGGATAGCGTTTAGAGTGCAAAATGTTTTTCATATAATTTTGAAATTTTCAAGTAATTCAGACTTTTTGCTAGGTGGCAAAAAGGTAAATTGCATTTTTCTCGATATCTCTGCTTCTAAAACTTTGATTTGAAACATTCTTCCTGTATCAGATACAGCTCCTGATGGGATATGTTTTGCATATAATTTCTAATAGTTGGTAAAGAATGGTTTGGCCACCAGGGGAATAAGTGTTTTTTCTACTTCAATATCTTTGCAGCAAAATCTTAGCTGCTGAAAACTCGACTTAAAAAATTCTTTCATGGACCTATACTGCTCACCCCGAAAAACCTTTCAAGAATACTTTCTTCTTAAAACAATGCATAATTTTTCCGCCAGAAAGCGTAGATGCATATCTTATTTTTGTCGATATCTCTGCTCCTAAGAATCCGATTCAAAAATTCTTTGTTTGTTGGAGAGTGTTTCCACTGTGAAATGTTTTTTAATGCACAAGTTTGCCACCAGAAGGCGTAAGTTTATGTTACGTTAGCAGCAAGATCTGCGGGGGTAAAAATCCAATTGAAAAACTTCTTTCTTTAGTCAGATACTATTGGGTTGTTGGAAAAGTCATGACGTATTTTGGCACCCGATGGCGGTTGGGCGGTTTTGGAAGTACTAGAGGCATGCGCAGCTCTGTTATCTCTATGGCATTCGACAGGTGCTAGTTCTAGCTGCAGTCTAAAAGGAATAGTGAGTGATTTGGTTGATTTGCGGAGATTCGACATCAAGTTGAAGATGGAAGACCAAACTTTGCATTTTCGCCATATTTTACTGGTTTACTTCCGTAAAGGGAAGAACGCGCATCAGGCTCGTGAAAAGTTGTGTGAAGTGTACAGTGAATAATGCTCTACAAGAACATCAGCGCCAGTGGTGGTTCACAAAATTCTGTGCTGGTGATTTTGACCTCAACGATGCTCCTCAGTCCGGGAGGCCCACCGAGGTTGATGACGACCAAATCAAGGCATTGATCGAGTCAAACCCATGTTACACGACACGAGATACTGCAGACACACTGCACATCCATCATTCAAGCGTTCACGACCACTTGAAGAAGCTGGGATACATAAGCAAGCTCGATGTATGCGTTCCTCATGAACTCAAAGAAGCTCAATTCACGGCGTTTATAAACATCTGCGATATGCTCATTAAACGTGAGGAAAACAATCCTTTTTTGAAGTGACTGATAACTGGTGATGAAAAGTGGATTGTGTACAACAATGTGCTGCGCAAACGGTCTTGGTCCCGACGTGCTGCTTCGCCTCAAACGACATCCAAAGCAGACATTCATCAGTGGAAGGTTCTGGTCTCAGTGTGGTGGAATTTTAAAGGTGTCGTGTTTTTCGAGCTCCTACCACGGAACCAAACAATCAATTCGAATGTGTACTGTCGGCAATTAGACAGTTTGAACAAATCCATCGTCCAGAAACGTCCAGAGCTCGTTCATCATAAAGGTGTTATTTTCCATCACGACAACGCGAGACCACACAGAAGTTTGATCACCCGCCAAAAATTATTGGAGCTTGGGTGGGATGTGTTGCCACACCCAGCATACTCGCCTGACCTTGCGCCGTCAGACTTCCACTTGTTTCACTCTTTTCAACAGTCCTTGCGTGGTATAACATTCAATTCAGATGAGGCTGTAAATCAGCACCTTCTACAGTTTTTCACCACAAAAGACAGGTCCTTCTATGAACGAGGCATTCTGCAGCTCACTGAAAGATGGCAAAAGGTTATAGAACAAAACAGACATTATATCATTGATTGATCTTTGTTCTTTCTATCAATAAATGACCTTTGCAAAACATGGCTAAAATATGTCATGATTTTTCTGACAACCCAATACTAACTGTGCAAACACTGTGTGTGTATTTTCTTCCCAAAACAAGGCACAATTTCTCCGCTATGGGTGCCAATTTTTAATCTGTTTTCTCAATATCTCTGCTGCTACATGTGCAGTTTAAAAAATTCTTTCAAAACCAGATGCCAGTTACCTTGTAGAACACTTTAGGCTAGTATTGAGGAATTTTGTAGTTCACAGTTCTGTCCACTTGGTGGTGTTTTTGTACTTCAGTTTACAGTTGTATCACCTCTTCTAAAATCCCTATGGAGAAATTTCTTCTTTACTGTACAAAAGAGATGTGGAGTATTATCCTCTTTAACTAATGCAAAGATTTCCCACTTGAGACATAAAGGACCTTTTTTTTTTTTTTTTTTCACTATCTCTGCTTTTGGAAGATGTATTTGAAAAATTATTTTTCCTTAGCATAGCTTTTTCCAGAAGAATAATTTTTGCCTATTTTCAACTTTTCCATTATTCTCAATTCTTCCACTAACAGGCATAGACTTATATCATGTTTCCTTTTATATTTCTTCTTTTAACTGATTAGGATTGTGCCTTCCTCATTCTGAAATTCTGTATTTGCCTTTGGTTTATTTTATAATAGTTTCAATTGTTATCAATAATAGACTGATTACATGGGAAGACAGTGCAGAATAGTGATGCAGCTACAATGACTGACTGAATTAATCATTTTCAGATTGAGGGAAAGGATTTTCAGAGATAGCCCTTGTGGTAGGTAATTGCACCACTATGATTCAGTTTTGCATTAGTGGGAAATTCTCCAATTAAAAACATTAAAAAGAAATGTAATGAATAAAAAAGCATATTCATTACATCTTTCATCATTTTTATTATTTAAAGCCGAAATTATTTTAAAAAAATAATTTGACCATGATACTGTAAAAGTGTAATAATCAGCCTGGAATTTTTTTTGTATATGTCCTGAAAAAGTCCTGGAAAGTCATTGAATTCCCTACCCCCCCCCCCCCCAGAAGTGTACGAACCCTGTTTATATTATGTACTATATTATATTTTATTTTATTTTATTTTATATTATGGTGTATTGTATTATATTATTTTGTATTGTATTGTATTGTATTTTATATTATGTTGTATTGTATTGTATTATATATTATTATTTTGTATTGTATCATATTGTATTATGTTATGTTGTATTGTATTATATTATATTAGGTTGTATTGTGTTATATTGTATTATATTATGATGTTGATGTTGTATTATATTGTATTACATTTTATTATGTTGTGTTGTATTGTATTACATATATTTCATTGTAATGTATTGATTTATATTATATTATATTATATTATATTATTTGCTGAATTGTAAACCCAGTGATGACTGGATGTAATGGTTAAGATACAATCTTTATAATCTGATTTTTACTGCAGTGAATGATAGCTTTATGAGTACCACCTCTTAAAACCCTTAATCACAAAAAAAAAAAAGTGTTTTATGTACTTTATGTGGGTAAACATTGTTAGCAGTTGAGTGATAATATCTTTGTAACACATGGAGACAAAAGACTTCAGTTATAAGTTCACCATACTTCTTTATAAACTGTGTTAATTGCCATTCACTTAGGTGCTAAAATGTTTTTCTCCACCTTTTGCCTTCTCCTGTTTCCATAGGCTCAGCCATGAATTTCCTCTTTCGGGAGGAATGCAATGAAGATTAGTTTTACAAGCCCATCCTGTATAATCCTTTTTGAACTGTAGGTAAAATAATTTACCCAACCCAAGACCAGTTAGCAAATCACCTCATGCATCTGAAAAGCAAGCAATGTATATTCATCACCATAAAAAATTCTGAACACCAATGAAATACCCAAGTAAGGAACATTGTTTTGCTTTTTTTTATGTAGACATGACAGTAACATTTTCAAACATTCGCAATCACATATGTATTCTAAGCTGTCTCTCTGGTTTCTACAGAAATAACAGGGTAAATATTTCTGCCTCTACGGAGCTTCCATTTCTGAATTTTGGCTTACACCTGGCTGCTGCAACTCAGATAACAAATGAAAAACAATCTACCAAATTTTGAAGTGTTCACCATGATTCCCAAATGAGTTATGACTGCCACATACATGCATATGTTCTCTGTTTATTATTTTTATGTTCTGTTATGTTATGTTTTTGTGAATCATTAATAAGGTTCAATAACTGATCCTTTCTCAGGGACATAAAACATAGAATTTTTTAAAACCTTTCAGTAAAATGAAAATCAAAATCTATCATCAGTTTTTAGTTTACTGTTCCTTCATGTGTGTTTAGGTGATCACACTGCATGTTATTCTCTTCCTTTTGTTGTATGTATATTGGGCTAATACTCAAATATTTAATGTCTGTTATTGTTAAAAATACATTTTCAAATTTTTTTATTGTTACTCAGTATTTGTATTTTACTTCAATTACACATATTCCTGAAACAAAAGAAGTAGTAGTACAGATGAAAGCTATTTTTAGATATCTCTTCAGATTAGTAGAACTCGTTAATTATATATAAAAAATATCTACATCTAAGTGCGAACACTCTTTCTTCATTTAAATTTTATAGTGATTAAGCCATTTTTTATGCATCATTGTTACTGCATAGGCAGTCATGACATTGTCCGCATGAAACAGTCGGAATTGATTGTACTGAATTTTAATGACTTTTTTTTTTAAACCTAAGTGTGTCACTTTTTTTCAGAACTAGAAATCTTCAGTGCCAAACCATGTTCCAAACTAATTCTCCTGTGAATTGTGTGTGCCTACATCCAAATCAGACTGAGCTGTTTGTGGGAGACCAAGGAGGTGTCATTTATTTATGGGATCTAAGAGGTGACCGAGGTGAGCAGCAACTAAAGGGGCCATTTTTTAAGGTGAGTTTTTGTTGAAAGGTCAGAAATGATTAGATGGTACCTTAACAATTACATTATTTATTTTATCTGTACATTCACTTTTTTTAAATAAATATAAACCAAGGAGTCTTTTCATCTAGATTGCATACAACTTCTGTCTGCATATTCAATCAATGTAAGCTAAATAGTATGTCATGCTGAATAACATGAACTGAAATTAACCAAAAACCAAGATAGATAAAAATTTTGATATCTCAGTCTAAAAGTTAGTCTCACAGTGAAAAATTAGAAAAGTAATTGCAGTTTTATACTATAAAAGAACCTTATTGTTAAAAGATAGAGCTGTCAGATCTATACATGATTCTAAAATTTTTCATGCATTCACATTAAATGAAAGTGCCCAAGTTTTAAAAATGCAATTAATTTGTTTTTCCTTCTGCTTTGTGAAAAAACTGAGAAATCTGTTGAAAAGTCTTTTTGTAACTGTTATTTTAATATTAATGTTTAGTTCATGATTCCACTGATGCTTTATTTTATATTGTATGATTAAACACTAAAGTAACTTGGTAATAATGGATGACATATCTGAAAATGTTTCTTTTCTATATGACACCCTAGACTGATTCAACTCCCTGAATGAAAATTTAAAATTCACCCTGGAAATGCTAAAAGATAATGAGCTCAATTTTTTGGGCTTGTCAGTAGTAGTAAAAGAAAAAAAAATAGAAATGCATTTATATCAGAAACCTACCAACAAAAGTAAAATATTGGACTATCAGTCAAATCATCCGAATTACATTAAAACAAACCTGTTAAAAAATGCTTCAAAGGAGGAATTGAAAAAAGTTTTGGAAGATAATAATTATGCTTCTCTATTAGTCAACAAAATTCTTAGTAGAAAAGAAAAGAATCAGAAGTCAAAAACTAAGTTTCAGTTAACTAGAAAAATTACTTATCATAAATGACTGTTTGAAAAACTTCAGAAGATTAGTGAGAAGTTTCTAGTCAGACTGGCTCCAGGATTGCAAAATAAAATTAGTAACTACCTTCCAAAAATAAAGCAAAAAAAGAAAACATCTTTTTACAGGAAGATGTGGTTTACAACATAAAATGTGAGTGTAGTCTCAGCTGTGAGAGAGAAACAGGCAGACATCTTGAAACCAGATTGGCAGAACATTAAGCTACAGTTAAAAATATGACAAACAAAACAGGTTTGGACAGACATGTTTAAAATACTGGAGGTAAAGTGCTTTGGGGCACTGTAAGAGTTCTAACACATCAACAGCACTTTTTCAAAAGAAAATTGTCAGGACTGGAAATAGAAAAAAGAGGTACAACATTAAATGATTTGAAAGGTTGGAATTTACCTCATGAATGGCAGCACCTTCTATAGCTGTAGTCCTGGGGAAGATTAGGGGTACTGCCCGAGAATTTGATGTATTAATTTCCTTTTATTCCTTAGTAAAAACCCATAATTTTGAGATATGTTTAGTGCACTAAAGTAAATACTTCTGTAACATTAGAAATCCTAAAATTCATTTAAGTGTTTTCCTAATTCATCCTCCCTTCCCATCTTTCCCATTTTCTTTTATTGGCTAAATGTATAGTATTAATTTTGTTATCCCCTCCCTTATTGATTACCATGTCACCAAAACTTATTTTTTCAGTTTTTATGAGGATACATATTCCTGGCGTTTTAAAAACCATACTGATAGTCTCTTCCCCCACCCCACCCCCACTGCCATTGTAAGCTGTGTGTCAGATTCAGATCATTTTTAACATATTTCTGTCTTATCTGGAATTCTGGTTCAATCCTTATATTTTATTAATAAACTTATTTGTGTGTTTCACTTTCCTTTGTCAATTTCAACTTTTTTTTTTTTTTTTTTTTTTTTTTGATTGGATGTTTAACGACCACCTTGAGCAACTCAATGGGCTATAAGCAGTCGCCCGTCCCTAATTTAGGGTCACTGGTTCCAGGGAAGGGAGAGAGCCAGTGCCGTAAGACAAACACAACATCCATGCCTCACCGGGATTCGAACCCGGACCCTGTTCAGACGAATGATCAGAGGCCATCGCTTAGACCACTGCGCCACCGGGGTGGCCAATTTCAACTTGCACAGTGGCTGTGTGCAAAGGGTAGCACTACAAATGGTTGTAGAAAATTCAGTGCAACAAACAAAATTGTGAGGGATTTATATGTGTAAGGGTGGTGCTTTACCCTAAATGAAATTGATCATTTGTGACTATAATATGTCATGTTAGTTCTTTTCAGTCTTGTAAGCTAATGTTAGGGAAATTTCTTTTTCTAGAGAAAGCAATAACACTACTATCATTTACACCGCATTTCCTTTAAAATAGTATCCTTGAGCTGCTACACACTTTTAGCAATCAATATCCATAAAGCTCTTTGGAAAATTCCTGGAATCCATTCTTTGAAACCTGTTTCAGGGCTTTTGTTATGTTTTTTATGGTGTTCTCAGCATTCCTGAATCGTTGCCCTTTTAGGGCAGATTTCAACCATAGAAACAAATACAAATCAGGCAGTGACACATCAGGAGAATAAGGAGGGTGCTCCAGTGACATCACATTGTACTTTATGAGGTACTACTGTTTGTCCATTTGGGATTGATGTGCAGGTGCATTGTTATAAAGAAGAAACCAAATACTCATTGCCATTTTTCCTGATGTTTCCTTTGTATTGGATCCCTGAGATGATGGAGAATATCAGCATATGTATCTTTAACGTTGTTTTTAATACACCACAATGTGAATACTCAAGAAACGCATATAGCGTATTAAATCCGTTTATTTTTATGGCATAATAAGCACAAAGATTTGCCAAGCTTTCGCACTCCACTGGGGAGGCTTTTTCAAGGCAATGGCTTTTTCACCAAGCTTCCCCAGTGGAGTGCGAAAGCTTGGCAAATCTTTGTGCCTATTCCGCGATAAAAATAAATGAATTTAATATGCTATGTATGCATTTCTTGGGTATATATCTTTATTCTTAGTCCTATCTTCTAGAATAAACTCATAGTGGATAAGGCCCTGATATTGACATAAAACTTCCAGCATGAGTCTTGTCTAAATGGGGTTTGGGTTTTTTAGGTGATGATGTTGATTTGCATTCACAGGATTGACATTTTTTCTGTGGATCATACAAAAAACACCATGTCATGTTTTCTGTATGATCAAGATGACAGAAAATTGTCTTCTTGATCAGCCATAATGATTAAGTCTCCAGCAAGGATAAATATTTGGAACCAAGTGTTGACAAAGGTAATGCATGTTCAAATGATTGTGAATACTTCCATCTGATATTCCTATGTTTGATGCTATTTCCTGTACAGTTTTCCTTTGGTCATGCTGGACAACATTGTGTATGCACTCAATCATTTTGGCAATTGAAAAGGTGCACAGACACCCACATCATGGATCATCATTGATGCTCACACGACCGTCACTGAAATGCTTGTGTGACACAAACTTGGGAGTTTCTTTATTGTCATTTCACTCTATGCTTGCTGAAGTATGGCTTATGTCTGTGATGGGGATTTTTGACGCAAAACACAAAATTAGATGTTTGTACGTTGCTCAGGTGCTGATGTTTTCAACTACAACATTACTAAACATGTAAACAAGAAACTACTGCTACTCCACACAGACAGGAAATGGGATGGCATCATCATGGGTGTTGCCAACCTCTGAAACCAAAAAATTCCCCACACAATTCTTCACTACCACAGTTGGGGACAATTCTGGGAACTTTTCGAACCTACCTTGTATGCCATAACAGAAGAAAGGCAGATGTTCACAGGAGTCAGGAGCACTAGTTTTACCTTTTTTTTTTTTCATACAAATACTTTTTATGATGATAGTCAATGCTTTCTTTCCATAGCAGATATTTTTTTTTTTTTTTTTGATTTATCCAAATTTGTTTACTTTTGCGCTGCTGTCAAAACCACTGATCATCACACAAGATAGTTATCATTCATAGCTGTTATGCAACTGACAAAAGGTATAAAACTGTCGTATTGTGTGCTTTTTGACTGATTCAGATTAATAATTAATGACTTCATGGCTTCCTCTTATTACTTTCAGTATTATAAATAGTTAACTGGAATTATCGAGGATAATTTTTTTGAGGTACATTATCTCTCAAATTTCCGATCTATACACTAAATCATCGTCTGACGATGACCTAGTGTATAGATCGAAAATTTGAGAGGTAATGTACCTTAAAAAATGTATCCTCGATAATTCCCATTAACTATTTATAATACTGATTCAGATTTGTTCCATTGCTTATTGCATCATTAGACAAGTTATGCTTAAGTTAGTTGTGATCATGCATTTTGTAGGAAAAGCAGCAATTTCTTGGGTTTTGCTCAGCAAACTATGTGATAATTCTGTGCCTTTTCCAATTATGTCATAGCTGTGGATGAAACAGCAGATTATAACAGTCACATATGGTAATAAATAGTTTTGGTAGTCATATAAACACAAAGAAACTGTGTGGCTGCTTTCCTGCAGAGCATGTCACAGACTCATCAAAGTATGTGTGACGAATCTCTAGAATAAAAAGAGAGCAAAAAATACTTGAAGTGTTATTTCTGCCATCTGAAATAGGAAGAAAGCATTGACTATCATCATAAAAAGCATTCTCATGAAAAAAAATTGCATAGAACAAGTGCATTCTGGCTTGTAAACAATTTTCCATTTTTATTTCATTTTATTAGCATTCTTCATTCTGTCTCTCTTTTGTGTAAGTGTGAGAATTGCTTGTGCAAGTAACAACTACATTAATGATTTTTATTAAAATAAATGTCATTGATCATGCATATTAATATCTTACATTTGAGACTAAAAATTGTAGTTTAAATATTGTTTTGAGGGAACAAAATTCACAGTTGTTACCTGCATATATGCATTTGTGCTTGACACCACAAAGTTCATTTTTTTGTGGAACATAAATGTTTAATATCTTGCTTCTAGAACCTTTGTTCTTTGTGATATTTTTTCTGGACACCATTGCTTCTTTTATTGACTTTTAATGTAACTGCTGCTGAAATAATATGTGTAAATGAGTTCTGGCTTCTTAGAAATTGTGTCTTAATGAGTAATTGGAAATACATGCATGTGTAAAATATGTATGTATAAAGTCATAAAATTATGACAAATCATTGCAAAAATACTATTTTAAAATCTAAACTGTCTTTATTCCAGTATTGGAATTATACCTGTAACACACTGAGATCCTGTGCTTCAGAAATTCAGTTAAGAACATATGTCTTAATTTAATTTTTGTATGTCCAGCTGTTATGTTGCTAGTATTTATGATGATGTCCCTGAAAATTCTGTGTGTTGTAATTATGTTCTGTCAGTTTATTTGGCTTCATGCATTTTTTTTTTTTCAGGCTACAGAAAATGATATTTCTATCCAAAGTATTGATATTGATTCAAGAGGGTCCATCATGGCTGCTGTTGATAATAAGGTTTTTAACTTTTAATATTTTTTCTCCAAAATTTTAATTCAGTAAAACCAATGCAGTTCAGATTCTTTTTTATATGCCATTTTTCATTTTTGTTTTTCAGTTATTTTTTTTAAGTTTTAAAATGGTTTAGTTGAAGTTTCAGTGATGTGTTAAAACATGTTTTTTTTTTGTTTTTTTTTTTATGTGGTGTCACCTAGTTTCATTTCCATATCAAATTAGCATCCTCTGCATTCAAGTTACACATCTATGTCATGTGTCACAGATTTTCAATGTCATAATTTATTTGCATCTTTGAATCATGTAGCAAAAATTCTTCAGTGTCAACATTTGATCCTTTTTTATTTCACAAAATCTTTTCAGAAAATTTACCAATAACCAATTTGTTGTTAAGTTAATAAATGAGTTACTGTAGATATTTTGAGGAAAAAGGCAAATGAGGAGATTATTTTATTACCTCAAATTTTTGAATTAGGATCTCATTCGAAAATTTGAGGGAATAAATTGATCTCATTTGTTTTCTTTTTTATTCTAAATACCCATAATAACTCATTTATCAAATTAGCTTAATCAGAGGTAGCCATGGCATCTCTAATCAGTATATTTAAGTATATTATTTCAACTACCTATACAGTCATAAAATGTAACAGTGCTGTTCAACTATTTTTTTTTTTTTCCTTTAGTTTCTTGCTTCGTAATAATATTTCTCACAATGCTGTTTTTATATATCATTGTTCCACAGAAAAAAGTATGAATGAAATTAAACTGAACCAGCAGCTCATATTCATATCAGGTTTTCTCACTGTTTCAGGAATAAATGAGAGCAAGTGGTCATAGTGGGGAATGATCAAACTCAACTGAGTGATTATCACTCCTATTAAACAGTATACAGTCTGCTTTACCTTCCTAAATTGTATCTCTAACTTGTTAGCAGGGTAAAATTTCTTCAACAGAATTTGTATAGCAAGTCTTCTATACAATAACTTTTTATATTGCACTTCCATGCTTTTAAAAAATGTATTTTCTTTTTTTTCAAATTTCATGTTTTCATTTATTTTTTTTTATTATTTTTTTTTTTTGTCATAGTAGAAAGTTTTTAAAAACAATTCTGCTAAAGCTGTTATGAACATTAGCTCTTTGTGGTAAAAAGAATGCTAAAAACAGTACCAACGGACTAACATTTGGATGCATTGCAGCCGCTACTGTGTTTGGCGCCCTAGGCAGGCCATCAGCCTTGCACCTCCAAAAAAATTTTATTCTTTGTTTGGCCAAACATATTGCATTTACTCAATAATTATTTCAAGATGCAAAAATACAATGTAAACTAAATAGAAAGAAACTAATGGAAACTACATTCATTTATTTACTGGTCCAATGAAAATAAAACTAAAATTTCATTTTGTGTGCTCTATTTTTTGCAAAATTGCCAACAACTGTTTTCAAATGTACAGGGTGGTCCATTTAAACCAGTACCATGTGATTTACTTATAACTTTTTTATAAATAACAACAAAATCATACAGTAAGTTGAGAATTATACATGTGGTATTGGAGAATCATTTTATCAAAGCAAATGTTAGAATTGTCCTCCATTTTCTTGTAAACACAGTTGAACACGCCGCACCATATTCAGTGATGTCTCGTGTAGAGTACGAGCAGTAACATTGCCAATTTCAGTCGTGATTTTTTCACGCAATGCATCCAATGTTTTTGGATGGGTTTTGTAAACTCTATCCTTTAAGTAGCCCCATAAAAAAAGTCAGGGGAAGTTAAGTCCGGAAATTGGGGAGGCGATATGTTTTTTGAAATTAATCTGTCATCAAAGAAGCTGGTTATGAGTCCCATTGAGACTTTCGATGTGTGACGCGTAGCGCCATCCTGCTGAAAGTAGCCCTGTGTCAATTCAATGTCATCAAGTTGTTCCACAAATTCATTGAATATGCGGCAATAAACATTAGTGTTGTCAGTCTCAAAGAAAAAAATGGGGCCAATAATTTTCGTAGATGAAACCGCACACCATACACCAACCTTTTGTGAATGCATCGGTGTTTCACACATAACGTGTGGGTTTTCGGCAGCCTAGTATCTGCTGTTTTGCGAATTGATGTAGCCTGACAGATGAAACCAGGCTTCATCTGTAAACCATGTGATGGAGAGAATATCAGATCGCAAATTAAGAAAATTTTGAAACCATTTGCAGTAACTTACTCTCTTTCCCTTGTCCGGTTCCTGCAGCTTATGGATTATGTGCACTTTAAATAATCGAATATTCGTTTTTTTTTATTTTTATTTTTTTTTTTTTTTTTGCTGCCCTTTGACAAGTTCCGTATGAATATCCTGCCTGTTAGCTTAATCTGCGCAACGATTTCGTCAGAGATTGAAGTAAACGTTGCCGAACATCGTCCACACGCGTTTGGGGTATCGGAGGGTGATGTCTACTGCTACCGCTGACAACAGAACCGGGTTGCTCCAGTTTTTTGCCATCGACAGAATTGTTGACTTTGCTTGGCACTTTTCGAACTCCAAACTCTCTTCGAAATGCTCGTTGCATTTTGATGACAGAATTGGTTACCCAATACAATTTCACTAAAAAAACACGCTCTGGAACAGAGTACTGCACGTTTCCGAATGCATGCAAGTGAATGACAACGCAACAACAAACAAATCACGAGCTGAGTTACAGTTACGGTTAACAATCTTCTTCACAGTGACGGTTTTCATTCTCCAGGAGTTGCTCTGCTTCTATTGAAAAAAAGAAGTTCCTTGCGCGATCCCTTGCAAAAATGTAAGGTTTTTTCAGGGTACTGGTTTAAATGAATCACTCTGTATGTCACGGGCAATTTTTTACTCAATCAATAATACATATAATAACACAACAAGATTATTTCCTCCTGCATTGTCCGATGGAGAGAGAAAAAAAAAAAAAAGAATTCTAGCGAAATGAATCTACAGTATTAGCAGAACCTCTCTTACTCTTGCCCCTGTCATTACTAGAAAATAGTTTGAGGGAGACAATTACTAACCTTTAGGCAAGCTGCTCAGGTAACCCAGTGTTCTAAGCACTGGCTTTTGACAATTTGTCCTAGATGGGTCCGGGTTGAATCCGACAAGGCGTGTATGTTGTGTTTGTCTTACCGCAAAGGGTTATTTAATAAATTGGTGCACATATGTCGCTTGAATCAGTCCTATCAAAACATTCATATAATCATGCAACTCATTCTCCGAAAAAAAAAGTGTAAAATCGATAATACGTATATCGAACCCACCCACCCACACACCCACACACACCCACACACACATGACACTAAGGTAAGATATTCTGACATTTGATCAAACTGATGGTGGTGGTAAGGTGCCCCCCCCCCTTTCAAATTTCTGCAACCATCACTGGCATCCAGTTTTTACTACCCTGGTAAGTAAATAATTTCTGCAAATGCCCAGCTAGGCATGTAACTTTTCAGGTATTTTTCAAGCCCTGATGTTAGCTATCTGGAGCAAAACATTCTGCAAACTGTGGTAGTGTATGTGTGTGAACACCTAAATTAGAGATTTGGTTACTAATTGCATGTAGATTTAAATAAACTCCATGAACTTTGTTATTTTTTATGATGTGTTTCTTATTTGTAGATTTTGAGATGAAATATTTTTACAGAAGTACAAATAATATTTTATAAAAAAAAATGTTTTAGGGGTTTTGTCATCTGTTTACTCTGGGTACTGGTGGAGGAGAGAACACTGACATTCAGACCAATAAAAAGTAAAATTCCTGGCTCATAAAACATATGCCTTGAAATGCAAATTTAGTCCAGATTCCAGGTGATTATTGTCCATTACTTTTTCTTTTTCTTTACTTGATTGTATTTCGCATTAATTTTTTGTTAACATATATACAATGAAATTTTGTCAGTCATATTGATTTTGATGTGAGTAAAATATGGTCTTCAAAGTATGTATGTACATACACTGCTGCTCATAATTATAAGGACAGTCGTATTTTGCAGATAAGTACACAGAAATCGCACATTGATGCATTATGCACATGATGTGGAATACCGAACCTGCATGAGTTTGAAACGTGAGATTTGGAACCTCAGACAACTTTTATGAAGTTGGTAAAATAACTTTTAGGTTTTCTTAAGGTGTCCATAAATATAAGGACACAAAAAGAAGTTCAAGAAAAACGAATAAACGTTCATGACGTGCATGTGTTATGCAAATAAGAGCAATGTCTGTGTAGGTGAATGTGTTCCTGAAGGCACTGCATATGTCATTTTGTGTAATAACAGAATGCCTCATGGAAAGACGTTAACTGCAGTAGAGGTTCGAAAGATATAGAAACTTTGCGGTGAAGGGAAATCAAATCATGAGATAGCTGTTGCAATTAAAAAGTCAAAAGGTGCGGTAGAAAATGCAATAAAAAGAGGTATCAACGGACCCGTTAAAAAGTGTTCCGGTTGCAAACAAAAGCTGTCGTTAAGGGATATTTGATGCATTATGGCCATGACAACCAGGAAAGAAAATGTCTTGTAAAGAAATTGCTGGCTCCATACCCTTCAGTGTTTCACGTGTGCTGCATAGCTCAACTGATACTTGAAAACGAAAGCGAGATCTGCCCTCACCAGAAGACATAAAGAGATGAGGCAAGCAGCTGTACTCCAGTGGATGCAGAATAACATCAGGTGGGATACAATTATTTTTTCTGACGAAAAACATTTAAATTTAGATGGCCCAGACAGCCTACTTTATTACTGGCATGATCTCAGCAAAGAAAAAGATGTGACATTGAGGTGACAACAAGGTGGTCCGTCAATAATGTTCTGGGGTGGTGTTTCTGCTAATGGGAAGACCAATTTAGTCCTGATTCCATCAAGTAAGAATTCTGAACGATATATTCAAGTGTTAGATCAACAACTGTTAGCATATTCGTGGCCTTTAGGTGGTGATAATTTCATTTTTCAGCAGAACAATGCCCCATTGCACACATCGAGAGTTTGTAACCAATGGTTTTCGGACAATAACATCCGTGTTCTGAACTGGCCACCCAATTCTCCAGACTTGAACGTCATTGAAAACGTTTGGGGGCAATAGCTAAATTGGTATATGCTAATGGCAGACAGTTTTCTACTGTTCCTGAGTTAGAAAAGGAAGTCTTAGCAGCATGGGACAAAATCACTCCTCGGTATTTACGGAAACTCATTAAAAGTATGCCTAACAAAATGGTTGTTCCTTAGAGAACTAAGGTGGCCATACCACCTATTAAAGGTACTAATATTGTAAAATTAATTATGTTTACACATGAAAGGGCGAGCTGTCCTTATAATTTTGGACCTGCGTCCAAATGGCATTTGCTTTGTTTCTTGTAATTATAATGAAAAAAATAAACAAATACAGAATAATCTTTCTGCTATGTTGTGTCATCAGTTATGTAAATATCATGTTTTCCTGTTCCTGCAGTTATTTTGTATTGTGCATCACCAGTATTTATTGTGTCCTTATACTGTCCTTATAATTATGAGCAGCAGTGTACATATCACTAAGCTGTGCTCTGAGATTCAGAGATTAACTGCTCAAAGAAAGCTCATCTGCCTGGTTAAAGTTTAAAACTGATAGCACTAGATATAAAAAACAGTTCAAATCAACCAACAATTGGCTTTTTCATCTCTAATTTTTCTGTTTCCTGTGTTTAGCGTTAAATAATGTGGCCATAGTACTTTTTGTAACCCCTATACCTCAATATATCAAGTTCTAGTAGAGTCGAAAAGAAGAGAGAACATAGTTAGACGGTAGGTTCACACATTTGTGCGATCCATATATCATGTAAAAATATCAAAGAAGAACAGATAGAGGTGCTAAAACTTCATATCGTGATTTGATAAAACTTGAATCATCAGTGGAAATGGGATGAAAAAACATGCCGAAAAGCTTGTCGTGATTCTTCTTACAGATGAACAAAAGTTGAAAATAAGCTGGTAAAGGATAAAAGCACAAGTAAGTTTAAATATTTTTATGCATGTGAGGTATAGAAATCACATTCAGAAACCGCATGGTCACTGTATCAGCTAGATGCATTTCGTTCTTCACATCGGTTTTCAGGTTTTGCTCAACCGTTGTTGCTGCTCGCACTGCATCTAGTCTTCTTGCGCTCTGCCATGTCGTCATTTGCATTGCTGCTGTTACTTTGGGCCTGCGTAGTTTGTTTGCACTGTCTCTGCATGCTCTGTGTTTGATTGTTATCTGGCTCTCTGCTATTTCGTCATCTGGGATGTCGTCTTGTCTCTGAATTTGCACATTTTTCCTCGTGCCTTGGTAATCATTTCTGCTGTGATCTTTCTTCTACGTTTTTGTCTGTAATATTTATTCTGATGAATGAGGTGTTTCCATGTGTATGATAGATCGTAAGGTGTATTATTATTGCAGTTATAATTTTTAGTTTGTTCAATGGTTACTGCCTCTGCAATCAAATCTGTCTGTGGTTTTCTTAATGTTTTCCCATTTAAGTGTGGATTCATGATTGCAGCAATATTGTATGAGTGCTGTTCTCCTATACCCTAGGTTCCAGTCTTTTAAATGTTCGGCCATATGTATTGAATGACGGTACTAGATTTTACGTACTGACTTTAAATTGAAATTTGGCTCTAAATGTCTAGAAAATAGAATTTCATGGGCAGATATTATGTATGTTGTCAATATTTTATTTTGCATGGCAAGTTTGCAGCTTTTTCCCTTAACAAGTTCATCATCTCTTTCAAATCATATGGATATGAGTAACAGCAGATCTATTACATGACATTTTTAATCATAGAAAAGTTATACACCATGTGGTAATTGGGAAATCAGATATGTTATGAGATGAGTGCTGGTGCTGCCATTTTTCTAAGTAAACATGAAATGAAAGAGTGATTATTCCTCAAGTGCTGCAGTCAGGGTAAGTAGAAATTGATGCCATTTGAGAATGTGTGAGTTGAATTGCACGCCTTTCCTGAGTTTGTGTGGGCAAAAAGCAAACATCAGGTTTGTGTTCGACTGAGCGAAAGTACGGTGAAAATGTTTCAAATGCTGAAGAAAGTATGTGGAGAGAGTTTACTGTCTCTTGCATGTGTTTTTGTGAGGCATTAATGTTTTAGAAGGATTTGACAGAAATGATAGGCTCATTCATTATGATGAGTTCTGAATGGCTGTGCAACAAAGGAAAGTAATTGTTCTTACTCTGAGGTACGGCAATGAAAAGAGACATAGGAGTCATTTGTGTGCTGAAGAGATGCATTACTTGCAGGATACTTGTGGCAAAACACATTCTGGTCATGTGAGGAATGAAGATGTGTTGCAGATGAGTAATATGAAACAAAATGTTGTTAGTAAAGTAGAGACAAATATTCTTACGTGGTTTGGCCATGTTGGAAGAATGAGTGGTGAGATGCTTACTAAGAGAATTTATTCAGACCAAGTGGCATAAAAGAAAGGTTGAGGAAGGCCAAGGAAGTCGTGGAGGAACAGATTCAGGAATGTCTTCATGAGAAAAAGATAATGTGTATGAAGTAAAATAGGTTGTGTGTGAGGCATGTGATAGATGTCAGAGAAGCTCAAGTTGTGTGCAGAGATCGCTTTAAATGGAGACATTTGATACATCAACAGTAAGTAAAATCTAGTTTCATCAACTTGAAACTGACAGATGAGTTTTTTTCTGAGAAGCTAACCTCTAAATCTCAAACAGCTTAGTGATATGTATGTATGTATGTATGTATGTATGTGTGCATGCATGCTTTTTTATTTGTTTTTCCTATGGAAGAGAATCATTGGAAGACATGAACACATCAAGGCCCAACGCAAATGGTTTAAATGCCATACTTGATTAAAAAGATGTGAGAAATCATTAGCAATGACTGAAGAGCAAGCCTCTGGAGAGTTTCAAATGACCTGTGTGTTAATAAGAAGCAGGATTTGAAGAAAACAACGGTCTGTGCGAGATTTATTTCACATTTGTTAACAGACAAGCAATGAAAGTCACGAGTCAAACACTACAGAGAACTCACTGAGGCCACCAAAAGTAAACCGAATTTCCTAAATTCAATTGTTGTGGGTATTGTTTGGGATGTGGTGTTTTTAATATGAACCCAAAATTTCAGTCCGAAGGCATGGAGTGGCGATTGGGAAACACTCCCAAACCCCAAACCAGAGATGGTCAGAAATCAAAACAGTGGCCATTATTTTCTCTGATAACAAGGAAATTGTGCACAAAGATTTCATATTAATGGCCAAAGTGTTTACTGCAAAAAGAATCTGTTGAGTGTGGCCTCGGTATTGTGAAGACGGGAGCTCTGTGTGTGTGTGTGTGTGTGTGTGTGTGTGTGTGTGTGTGTGTGTGTGTGTGTGTGTGTGTGTGTGCGCATGTGCGTGTGCGCATGTGTGTGTTCCTCTTGAATGACTACTCACCAAGCCACAAGGCTTCCATTGTTCAGGAGTTCTTGTCCCAGAGAAACAGTCTGTATATTGTCACACCTACCATAACTCACTGGATGTATTCCCATGCAACTTATTCATGTTCCCAAAGCTCAATGCACTACTGAAAGGCTGTTTTTTCAATGGCATGAACAACATTGTAAGAGCTGTGGTGAAAACCATTAAAGAGTATGCCAGACATAGTCTTCCACCAGTCATTTTGTAACCAGTGCATGCTGTGTGTGGATGCAGAAGGAAGTTACTTTGAATAAAATGAGGTTAGTTTGTTTGTTCATGTAGTCCCCCTTTTTTTCCCCAGCATCAGTCTCATTTTCCAGTTGTCACACTGTGCACACCATGTGACAGAAATTGAATTGCATTTTTATATGGCTTGCAGAGTTAAAATTCTGCATCATTTTTTATCATCAGTTTAATCAAGTGTATCACGAGCAGAGAGCATCTGCTCATGGACTAGTGATGCATTGGTATAAGCATCTGAAAGAGACAGAAGGTGTGTTGCAACAACATAATGCTCTACATCACATGGTGTTAAAGGAAATTCTAAAGCAAGCAAATGCCCATGAGCATTGTATCATGAGCAGTCAAGTGCTTATAGAATTATTGCATGAGCAAGCCAGTGCACAAAGCATTTTGGAATAGTGATTGCAATACCAGACCAGAATAGATGTGTATGATAGGCACTTAATTTGTGCGAGTATATTGTATCTGATAGGTGCAAGTGGTTTGCAGTTCAAATCTTAAAATGCCCAGATGGACCTCCACAAAGTTCTTCATAAAGCCATAATGACATTCAAACAGCTATGTAGACAAATTATTACCATATTTACAAGTTGAATTATTTACAAGTCATATGACCCTTAGGCTTGAGTGATCCAACTTTGGAGGCTCAATTTACTTTTTTTCAGTTTCTCTCTTTTCCTCTCTTGCTGTGGTCTTTTGTGCATTTTTTCTTTCACCACCCCTCACTGTGGGGTCTGAACTCTTCTTCTGAGAGAGAGCTTTTGGGCAGCAACTGTAATTTGCTTCCAAACAGGTGAAAAGGCAAACTATGGATCCAAACAGGTGAAAAGGCAAGAAGGAAAGTTGCTGTTTAACCTTGTAGTCTTCAAAATAATAAATAAAATTAAATGTAACTTTTACATGTTCCTTAGTAAGCATACAAATTTTCATCAGTGTAAAAAAAAATTGTAATACTTATACTATATTATTTAGTTAATTTCAGTGACTTGTTTATCAATATGTGGCAACAAATGGGTATGGTTTGGATATGCATTAGGCTAGTGATGATGACAATAGCAAAATGGAGTATTGTTTGGATGTGCATTATGGCACTCATGGTGCCCACAGTGATAATTCTGAGATCTGCAAAGTATGTCCTTTGTGACTTATGTGCTTGTTGATACATTCGAATTAACAGAGAATTGTTTGGGTAATGTATTAGGCCACTCATGATGCCAACAGTAATACTTCTGGAAACTGCATAGTGTGTAAATAATGACTTGCTTGTCAATACATGGCAACAAATGGAGTATTGATATATTATTAAAATAACCAATCACTTACCCTAAAGATCATGGTCACTTTTTTCCTTTAACACTTCAAGCATATCAATTATCATCATGTAATGTTGTTGGCCTTCAAAGGTTGAAAGACTCCTTGCTTATGAGATTCATTCTTCCGGGCATGAAACATCGTACTTTCCTTTTTTTTTTTTTTTTTTTTGTTGTTGTTTACTGAACAAAAAATACAGGTTTCCCTCTGCCATATGAGACGTAACCATAGCTTGTCATCTCCATAAAAACCTCACAAAAATACACACCATACCACTCATTCATACATTCGGTTAAAAACACTATGTACATAATTACACTATTTACATTCCCAGGCAGTTAAACCTTTGTCAACTGTGACTAAAAATGTGCTCCATCCGTTTCAAACTCCGTGCTAACCCTACTGCAAGTGCCAACCTCATTTAGCCCGTCATACACAATCCTCTAGCGCTTTCAGCAGGCTACTGTCATCATCAGGAGGCAGATGTGTCTCACCTGCCCACCACAGCTCAAGTGAGCAGAGCTTTTGAAAAGCGCTAGAAAATTGTGTATGGCGGGCTGAATGAGGCTGGCACTTGCAGTAGGGTTAGCACGGATTTTGAAACGAATGGAGTACTTTTTTAGCCACAGTTGACAAAGTTTTAACTGCCTGGGAATGTAAATAGTGTAATTATGTACATAGTGTTTTTAACTGAATGTATGAATGAGTGGTATGGTGTGTATTTTTGTGAGGTTTTTATGGAGATGACGAACTATGGTTACGTCTCATATGGCAGAGGGAAACCTGCATTTTTTGTCCAGTAAAAAAAGGAAAATACGATGTTTCATGGTCGGAAGAATGAATCTCATAGGCAAGGAGTCTTTCAACCTTTGAAGGCCAACAACATTACATGATGATAATTGATGTGCTTGAAGTGTTAAAGAAAAAAGTGACCATGATCTTTAGGGTAAGTGATGGGTTATTTTAATAATATATCATTAATGAATTGTACGTAAATATGCGCACTTTGCTGGTGTTTAATACCTTAAAAGTGCAAATATTATAAATGGAGTATTGGTTGGATATGCATTAGGCCACTCATGATGCTCACAGTTATAATGATGTGATCCGCAGAGTGTGTTACTTGTGACTCGTTCGGCAATACATGGGAAGAAACCGAGTATTACTCACAGTAATATCTTCTGAGCATATGTGAAACTTCAAGATGTGCTGTGTTTGTGAGCCTGTTGCTTGTTTCAATGAATGTTCTAACATGGGAAATGTTAGAACATTCTTGTATTGTTGATACATTCCATTTGACTGAGAATGTTTTATTGCCATTTAGGACTGAATGTCTTATATTTGCTGCTTAATCATATGAAATGAACTATTATTTATATTCATCTCTATTCATATGTATTTGTGCACCTCTGAGCATTGTATATATGCATGTATAAGACCACATGGGAGATGGGTGGATGAAATTCGTAAATATGCGGGGAGTGACATGGAGGAGACTGGCACAAGACAGACCGTTGTGGAGGAAACTTGGGGAGACCTTCGTCCAGCAGTGGATTGATAATGGTTGACAATGATGATGATGATGATGATACACAATGACCATACATTTTGTCACTCCTATGTTTTTATTAGGATTTCTTTTCATAGATTAGTTGATATATGCATATATTATGTATGCATGAATGCTATAGTAAATAATACATTTTAAATAGTGATCATAGCCTCACACAATGGTTCAGTTCCATTATTCTCAAAAATTATTAATGTCAGTAACCCAACTCTCTTTAAAATGAGTCAAATAGAACAAGCAAATCATTGAGTGGTATGGTATTTTTGACTAAACAGGTATTCTTGTAGGTTTTGAATGCTCACTGTTGAGATAATAAGATATTCATGATTTTTTATAAGCTAATCTCAATGGCAGTGTTTCTTTATTCATCTGATGATTCGAGCTTTGTGATCTTCAGCGTCTTGAGCTAATCAGTGATGCAGTTGCATCTACGTATAATATGTGTAATTCATCTCAAATTACATATTCCTGTAACTTTTCCTTCAAAAATTTAGACCTAGATTTTGGAGAAATCATCAGCCATCTGTCAAGTGTTTAAGATAAAAATTGAACTTGCTTTCATTATTTTAATAAGATAAATTGCAATATCTTTTGAAACAGGGCTTTTGTCCATTGTTTAGTCTCCTGTTGTCATCCTTTATCATCCCCACTCTTAGTTTCTCCTTTTTCTTCTTCATGTGTTTTTTTTTTTTCTTTTTTTTTTTTTTTTTCAGATCATCAAGAATTATTTGTTGCTGAATGGAACGACAACCCCACTGAGATTCTCATCCAGGAATACAGCAGATTGAGTGGCTAGCCTAATGCTGGGGAAAGCACAAGTCACATGGGCAACTGCCAAAAAAGGCGTCCAGAGCTGAATTTCAGAGAACCGTCCATTCATTTACTCTACGTTCAGGAAAACTCTGGAAAAGCCCAGAATTGTGGAAGGGCAACAACTGGGAACTGAACCCACATCTGTCACCTATCACACAAACATGAGGCTGGCAATTAGCCTGCTGCACCATGCCAGTGGCCCACTTTTGATTTAGCTATTTTAATTTAGACTGTTTGCTACTATTATAAGTATCTTCCTTCCATGAGGAATGAGTATTTTAATGTAATATTAATATCAGGATATAATTGCAAATTACAATAGCAGTTTTGCTACTCCTGCTTCTGTAATAACAACTGGTGCAATGATAAGTGATCAGTTCACAGTGACATAGTCTCTTATTTTATTACAAAGCAGTCCTGTAATCAGTGTAATATTGTATATTCTCTTTTACTAACTGATATGGTTCTCATTGTAGTTCACTAGTTACTACATCAGCCGATTGTACAGCAAAGTTATGGAGAACAGCTGACCTGCATTCACTATTAGAACAGAATGATCCTCATCCCCCGGTTTCTCCAAGCACATCCCCAGCATGTAGTCTTGTTGCCAGTCGGGAGTGCAAGTCAGAACAGACCATCACCCCAGCAGTGGAACTGAAAGATTCAAACCAGCGATGGGTGTGGGATGTTGCATTTAGTGCTGATTCTCAGTATATTATCACTGGTAAGAATTTTTTTTTTCTGTCATCAGAATTACCCTGAAATTAGTGTTGTGTGTGTGTTGCTTTCTAATTTCATATACAGTTAGCAAGGTACTTAAGTAAAGCATAGCATTTCTTTAAAAAAAAGTTAACAAGCTACCTCTATGATTAAATGCATTATACCAATTACTTTTTCTTCTCTTTATTTTTGTCTTCTATGTATAGATTTCATTTAAATGTGTGAATTTTTCTGTTAAACAAAATGCATACCATATGGGGTGCAGTGAGTGCATATTGCTGCATAATCATGCTAATACTATCTCAACTACACATATTCTCAACTGTTTGCAATGTGGACTATATACCATATTCTGAAGAAGTGCTTAATTTTTATCTTCTGTTCTGCTTACAGTTTTTTTTTTTTCTTTTTTCTTGTAGAGCAGAGTTTGTTTGCACATGCTGTTTTGCATTTAATCTGAGTGCTAAACTTCATAGTTTTGAGTTCTGCTTTGTTGAAGCACATTCTGAAGTTTGTGTCTTTTTTTTTTTTTTTTATTATTGTTTTTCATGCATTCATTATCGGATCATACCTGTGTACCCAACAGTGGGCGTTCAAGTTATGAAACACTACTTTCAACGAGTACTATCTATGTTAACAAAAACAAAAATTTTTAAACAAAATAAATATTAATGCTTTTATTCACAAACTTTCATCTCTCATTCTGTTGCAAGGTTTTCTTTTTCTGATAAATTACTGCCTTTGGCACTAATGGCCAATTTTGTACCTTCAATCCAGCTCATCTTAGGTCTTTTCCTTAGTCTGTAGCATTTGCATTTGAGCACAACATTTGTCATGGAAGTCTTTCCACTCCCATATAATACATATGTCCGTTTTGTGAACTACAAAAGTTGGAAGTAATTGACTTTGGCAAATGCATAACACATTTGTGAGAAAAGTGACATCTCATCTTGATGCAGTCACTTGTTTCTTCCTTGAAATTTTGTGCAGTTAAAAATATGATTTTGTTTCACCCTGATATAAAGTGTGTGGATTGGTTTAGAAACTCTTCACTGCTCTGACATCCGAATTTCATGTATTACTATTTTCTTGCCCTCTTAAAAAAGCAATATCCCCTCTCGTATGTATTCATTATTAATAAGAACTTACGCAAACATCTCTACAATACACATATTATATTCTGCCTAAGTATTAACAGAAGGAAACATGGTGCATATGCACGTTTAGCAAGCTGATACATTACAGCACATTAAAAAACATTCTGACATTTGTATGCCTTGAATTAACTTCATTCAGTAGAATCACACATTTTTGTAGACCCCTCTTCAAAATCCAAATTTCAACAATTTAGTTTTTAACTTTGTCTAAGCCTAATTACTATACAAGAGGCATTCAGGAATGATTTGGAAGTGCCTCATCTGTAGCAGTTTTATTATCTTTTAGGCTGGATACTACACAATTCCTAGCTCAACAGTTTTCCTTCCTAGGTATGTACATTGCTGCCATTTTCCTGAGAGCTTCCTAAGAGCTTAGTGAAACCATTCTTTATGGTGTGTTGAGACAATACTCATAGAGTGTGGTGTCTCAACACACCCTAAAGAAGTACTATAGGTGTGTCTCAACACACCCATTCTTTAGGGTGTGTTGAGACATAGCTGTAGCACTTTTTGAGATAGAAATTGCTAAATGGAAAAATTGCTAATTATGTAGTTCATCCTTCATGTTGTCAAACAGAAAATTGTCTGTAAGCCTTAGATTGTTCTGCAGATTCTTATACTTCTGCTTTTATTCATTTTCTTTTTGGTCATTCTTGAGATCAAGGCAAAACTACAAGAAATTTTAGGGGGATTTAGCTTTTTTCCATCTGGGGATGGAATTCTGTCTTTCAAAGCTTTCGAAGACTGAAGTTAGATGAAGTGAAGATTTCTCCTGTAATCATATTTTTTTTTCCTTGCAATGTTCTCTCTATCCAGTATTGTTAAATATTTTAATCCATAAATATATGTATTTCAGCTTGAAAATGGATGGAAAATTTTCGAAAACCGAGCAAAGATTTCTCCCAGAATTGTAGTTTTTCCTCCCTTGTAATGTTCAGACCATCCTGTGTGGTTGTTGAATGTTATTTTTCCCCCACAAATATTTGCATTTCAGCTTGATAAAGGAGGAAAAACACTCAAAAATGGAAGTGACAAAATTAGAAAAATTGTATGAATTGATTTCATGATGTTCAAAAAGTATTTATTCTCTCAAAGTTGCAGAATTTATTTAAAATAGTGAAAGCGCTCATGTCATGTATTCATGATCTTCTGTCTGAAAAGTTTTTTCAACATGATGGATGAAATTATAGTAATTATTATTTAAGACAAAAATAATGAACATCAAAACCTGTTCAGCTATAGAAACTGTGAAATACAAATTTAAAGCACAAGGTAAGTCTGAAGTCAGTTCTTCAGTGAAGTGGGTTATTTGGGAGAAGCACTTGATTCCAATTTTTCCAAAATCTGAGGGCATGAAAGAAAAGAAGAGCAACAATGAAGAAATGAGAATGAAAAGATATCAGCTGAAAAAAAACTTAGCAACGGATGCTGTGCAGGTGCAGCGTCAATAAAAGCCAAATATAGCTCTGGAACTTACTGAGGAGAAAGCAAGGCTTGCTTGCAAGAGGAAACTTGAGCTGATGTGTGAGCAAGTCAGACAGCAAAACAAACAAGAACAAGAAAAAAAACTGTTTGAAGCAATGTCATTTAAAACCATTTTATCGCATTTTGAATTCAGTAATTTTATATCGTGAATATCATGATGTGCTCCAGTATAATATTTACATAAATAAACTGCGGCAAACAATTCCATCTTGCCGATGCTGTGTTATATTCACACTTTTTTTGGGGGGGGGGGTGTTCCAAATTTTCACACAGTTAAAAAAGATGAACTTATTTTTTCCTTTGCCAGTCTCATACACTGACGGAAAAAAATCCCAACACCACGAAAAAATAGTTGTAGAGGAATGAAATGGCGGCAATATATTTATATAGGTAACATATTTAATCGATTAAGGTTTCAAGATCACATCTTATTGTAAGCGCAAGAAGAGCCATTTTAAATGTGAAATGCTGGTACATTAATAACCGGTGTAACCGCCAGAACGTTGAATGCAAACACGCAAACGTTCATGCATTGTGTCGTACAGGTGCTGGATGTCAGTTTGTGGGATGGTGTTCCATGCCTGTTGCACTTGGTCGGTCAATACAGGGACGGTTAATGCTGGTTGGGGTGACGCTGGAGTTGTCGTCCAATGATGTCCCATACGTGCTCGATTGGTGAAAGATCTGGCGATCTAGCAGGCCACGTCAACATGTCGACACTCTGTAGAGCATGTTGGGTTACAACAGCGGTATGCGAGCGAGCGTTATCCTGTTGGAAAACACCCCTGAAATGCTGTTCATGAATGGCAGCACAACAGGTTGAATCACCAGACCGACGTACAACTGTGCCGTCAGGGTGCGTGGGATAACCACGAGAGTGCTCCTGCTGTCATAGGAAATTGCACCCCAGACCATAACTCCAGGTGTAGGTCCATTGTGTCTCGGCCACAGACAGGTTGATTGCAGACGCTCACCTGGCCTCCTTCTAACCAACACACAGCCATTGCTGGCACCCAGGCAGAACAGGCTTTCATTAGAAAACGCAACAGATCTCCACTCCGTCCTCCAATGAGCTCTAGCTTGACACCACTGACATCACAAACGGCAATGGCTTGGAGTAAGTGGAATGCACGCTACAGAGCGTCTGGCTCGGAGCTGTTTTTCAAGTAACCGTTTTGTAACAGTTCGTTGTGTCACTGTGGTGGCAACTGCAGCTCAAATTGCTGCCGCAGAGGCGGTACGATGCGCCACGGCCATACGCCGTATTCGGCGGTCTTCCCTCTCAGTAGTGCCACATGGCCTGCCGGAACCCGGTCTTCTTGAGGCAGTACCTTCCCTTGACCACCGCTGCCAACAATCATGCACAGTGGCTACATTCCTGCCAAGTCGTTCTGCAATATTGCGGAAAGAAAATTCACCTTCTCGTAGCCCTATTACACGACCTCGTTCCAACTCCATGAGCTGTTGATAATGGCTTCTTCGTCTTCTTAAAGGCATTCTTGACTAACATCACCACCCTACGTCGAATCTCAATGATAACTAACGCTCACGAACATTACAGCGCGTATTTACAGCAAACCTGCTTTGCATGTTCCGAGCGGCGCTACTAGCACCACACGTATGCGCAGAGCAAGAAATTTGCATAGACGTCATCTTACAGATGTACTCTCACCGCCTACCAACTGTCGTTTATCTAACACAACCCCTTCTTGGTGTTGGGATTTTTTTTTTCCGTCAGTGTATATGAGTCTGTTCATGCAAGGCAAGTGAATAGGGAAGGTCTAGCAAACAATGTAGCTGGATGACTTTTATATGGTTAAAACAACATGTAAAAAATTGGCAGAAAAAAGAAGAAAAACTGCACTTATTCAATATTGTCTGGCTAACCAAAAATATCCTAAATTTGAAAATATAAAAGTCATAAAAAGCTGTAAATCCGAGAAACACCTCGGAATAGCAGAGTCGGTAATGATAGAAAAAAATAGAGCAAAAGTTTGCAACCACAATGACCCTAATATTTTAAGAAACAACTGGAGGAATTCAATTAAAATTGAGCAAAAAAATGAAAAAGTTCAAAAAATGAGATCGCTGGCCAACAAGAGATGGCGCCACAACGCCCAAGAGGAAGCGATAGCCGCGAACAGATGCAGCCCACGAGAACCACATAATGCTCTGCCGACACGGTCCATGCAGGTCGGAGCAAAACGTCCCCTAGATGACGGTAACGGAATGTTACCGAAAGTACTTGGGTTAAAAACGTATCGAAATGTAGAAGCAGCAAAGGGAAAAAATTTCATTTAGTGACGAGGCCAATTAAAAAGGAACAGCAACCGAATGAAAAAAAAAAAAAAAAACCATGCCGCATCTACACAACGGAAAAACAGAAACCAACACGTGCGGTAAGTGTTCAACATGGATTTAATATGTCCAACAATGCAATTAAATTTAAAAGGAAAACAGATTTGAAATTGAATGGAAATCCTTACTTCCTGATCACATCCTGTGAAAACCTAAAACAATATGGAAAATGTGGAAGAATTATTCATCACAAATACATGTTCAGCTAGTTGGAACTTTGTTGTCTTCAGTGGTGTAATGGATAGCATGCACGAACGGAAATAAGGAGATGCAGGTTTGATCCCCGCTCCAGGGCAACGTAATTTTCAAGTTTTATGATTGTATGTTACATGTTGAACAGTAAACTAGACAATTTAGGATTTTCTGATTGCTGTGTTAATAATCCTAAGTAATTCATGTTGGCTTATTATTGCTAACATCAGTTATCTTTTGTACAGAAACTGAGAGATCCGCTTTGCTCTGGATGTAGAAACTCACTTTGGTCCTATGCGAGTATTGTAGTGTAATGTGGCATATTCACATAATATCTGCATCTGTAGATAAGATATTATGTGAATATGCCGCATTACACAATAAGTGTAACACACATTAACACAGAGATAACGAAATGATCATAATCTCAGAACCTGAGGTAGTTTTTCAAGTTGCTCAAAGACATTACCAGAAAATGAAGGGATTGTAGAAAACCAGCAGTCATTGGTGTGAAAAAGAATGTAATGCAATTACTTGTGCAACTGGAGATGGTTCACAAATTTGGGCAGTCAGTCTATGATGTGTAAAATTCTGTAAAATGCATTAGTTTCCACTTTTGATATCCTTCTATATTTTTTATTAGTTACCATTGTTTATATCTTTGTTCTATAATTTTCATTAGTTACCATTTTTGGTATCCTTGTTCTATATTTGGTAATGTCTTGGAAATTTCAGTTGTGTTTTCATGTTTCACAGCATCCTCTGACAACCTTGCACGACTGTGGAGTTTAACTGGAGAGATCAAAAGAGAGTATAGTGGTCATTCAAAAGCACTAACTTCTCTGGCATTCAAAGATGGACCATAAACATTTCCATTTGAGAGTGTGTCACTGAGATGTGTTGTTTCCCTGGAAAAGTTTAAAATGAACCTATGCGATTCAAAATCATTGACTTTAACTGCATTCAAATGTGGGTAGTAGTATCTTCATTTGCACATGTACCTTATGTAAATATTTATATTTGTAAAGTACAGATTCTTGGATTCTGTAGAATTTTTAATAACTAAATAAAGGTATATTCAAGCTGGCTGTTTGCTCTAACATATAGCAAGTCTTTATTTTGTTAAAAAGCTGTAATTAAATGTATATAATCTTCAACCACTGTTCCATCATTTATATACAAACACCTGTGAGTCTAAAAACAAATTTTAATTATGGTTCCAAAACACTTATCATGCATCATAGTTTAAACTATCCTTGGAATACACTTTAGAGTTGTTTTTTTTTTTTTTTCATGGACAGCTGATAGTCGCTGCTATTTAACCTTTAAAGTGGTGATCTTTTAAAAAAAAAATGCTGTAAGTCTTCATACATGTCTAATGATACAGTTGATTGTGGATGATCTCAGTCCATTCCAGCTTTTGGATACTTGCATCTTCTAACGTGTATGTACATCATGACATGAGTGATATGATGTTACCTGTGTTGTGACCGCATTTCAGGGCAGGCCTCTATCTTGCTGACAGAAGTGTGGGTGCACCTTGAAGGATTGCCACAATGCAAATATAAATACCCACTGACACCCTTTTGCAGTAGAATTCTGCAATATTGATTTTCCATAGTGTGTGCTGTGTGATGAAAAAGGGAGTTTGTCACACAAATGCAGCTTTTAGAAACAGAAATAGCAAGAAGAAAAGTTTCCATGTGTACTGTGGGAGAACTTTGCATATCTAAAGTGCATAATGCACGCAATTTTTACCACAAAGAATGATATACAGTATTAAAAGATGTTTTTCAATCCAACTTTTAGAAGTCAAAATGCTGTTGCAAACAGGAATACATGCATACACCATTTAGTGTTAGAATTGGGCAAATATGTGCAGAATGTTCCTGAGGATATATCCAATCTGAGAAGAATTTTCAAGCCACCTTGGTTGTTCATTGGTCTAAGTACTGGCTGCTGACCTTTCATCTGAGTGGGCCAGAGTTTCAAGTCCAGGATATAGCATGGGTGATTTGTTTGTCTTACAGCACTGGGGCTTTCTCCCTTCCCTGGAACCAGTAGCCCTAAATTAGGGATGGGTGCCTGCTTGTAGCCCTTTGTGTTGTTGTTCATGGTGGTCATTAAACCTTCGAACTAAACAAAACGAAACTGAATTTTCAAATCAAACAGTTAGAAACAGGAATATCGTGAATATGCAATGAACATTTACATCTCCCAACAAGAAAATTGTGAATTATTTTGGGCAAGAAGTATGAATAAATAGTTTTCCATACTGAACAGCATTAGACTAAAAAAAGAAATTTTGTATCAGGTTTTTAGACACATTGATATGGCTGAAAGTATGTTGTAAGCAGTAACATATGCCCTCTGCTCTGTAGTGGCATAATTGGACATGAAAAACTAAAATTCATGTTAAAAATATCTTCATCACGTGAATGCAAAAAGAATTTTTCACAATGATGCATTGGATGCAGAAACATTACAAAACCCCAATGTGTGTTATTTTAAGGAGAAAATGTGAGCAAACTGTTTTTCATAGTCATAGATGCCCTGCCAAAACGGGAGTTTTTCAATCAAAATTGTAGAAGTCGAAACACTGCTTCAAATAGAAACATAAATTTGCACTCTTAGTGGAATAACTGTTTATTATGTCTATGAAACAGCAGAAAGTACACTAGCGTGCAAAAATTAAGGGCGAGGCGGCTTTTCGAATGTAACGTCGTGCAGAAGTGCTCCACATCGACTCAAATCATACCAGAAGATCCCCAAGATGTAAGAATATTGGATAAGTGAGGAAAACCGTCCAAACAAGGAATCCAAAGGATACAAAGACACTTTATTAAAAAGGTTGCTTCGAGCACAACTGGACAGAAGACAGGAACGTCCATGTGACAGGCGGCTGCCAAGAAAAATTCAGTCTTTAGTAGAGGATATGATCACCCCTGACTGCGTTGCAGGATTTACAACGTCTGTCCATGCTGAGGACGAGGTTGTCAAGGAGCTGTTCAGGCATCGCGGCGCATTCCTCTTGTAGTGCCAATCGCAGCTGCGGAATCGTTGCTGCCAAGCGTCTCCCGAAAAGGTCCCACACGTGTTCGATTGGATTTAGGTCCGAGGACTTTGCGGGCCAATCCGTGCGTTGAACATTTCACTCTCCAACAGCTCTGCAACAGCGACTGTACGATGAGGTGAAGCGTTGTCGTCCATGAAGAGGAACTCAGGACCCACAGCACCTCTAAACAGACGCACGTGAGGCAGGAGAACCTCGGTACAATAGCGGACACTAGTGACTGAACCTCCTTGGAAGATAAGGAGGTCAGTACGGCTACTAAGCATGATACCGCCCCAAACAAGAACTCCACCACCTCCAAACCGGTCACTTTCGATGATGTTGGAGGTGTGATTGCGTGTTCCCTGCTCTCTCCAGATGTGTATATGTCCAGAATCGCTCGTCAGACTAAATCGGCTCTCATCCGTAAAGAGAACTCGACCCCATTGCTGATGTGTCCAGTTCTTGGGTTCCTGGCACCACAGAAACCGCCGTCTCCGATGAGCAGGCATTAATGGCACACACCGTACTGGTCGTCGTGCAAATAGACCACCTTTGTGCAGCCTCCTGGCCACGGTAAAACGCTATAACGGACGTCCAGTTGTCTGTTGCTTGTGCCTTGCGATTTCTCCCGCTGTCTCTTCTCGCCTGTAGGACAATATACCGGTCGTCCGCAGCCGTGGTTGCTCGTGGACGACCACAGCTAAACCCTCGGACAGCTGTTCGTGTCGTTTGAAATGCTCTCCAAGCTCGAGAAACGATGGTCTGAGCGATCCCGAACTCCTCGGCCACACTAGTCACACTTTGACCTTTCAACTTCCCTATGACGTGACCGCGGGTAAAGTCATCCAGATGTCGTCTACTGGATTGCCTATTGGCCATATCACACGATGGCAGCAACTCGACGTCGTTCAAACCGATGTACACCGTGCAATAGCATTCACCAAATTGCTGAGCGTACCCCCCCCGTCATGATGCATATATGCGCATGCCTACCGCGTACCGAACGCGTATTTCATAAGTGAATGTACGAAATTGCGATTAGAGCCATTTCCGTCACGCGATTGGTTCAGAGCTACTTTGGAGATTGTGAGTGAACGGGGCCTATGAGGAGAGTCATGGGACAGGATCACTGTCTTTTTATCTGGGGAAGTTCTGCTTGCTAAGAAATTCATTGTGAGGTTACTTAACATATGTGACAAATAATTAATACTGAATTATATGGTGCGAAGTTCTGCATCCTAAGAAGTTCACTGTGCGGTTACTTAACATATGTGAGAAATGATCATATTGAATTATATCGTGAAAAGTTTTATCGTGAGAAGTTCTGCTTCCTAAGAAATTCAGTGAGGTTACTTAACAAATGATCATATTGAATAATACGATAAGGAATATCTGCAGTTTCTCAGATGAATACAAATCGAAATCTATATTAATATTAAAATTGAGGACGACTTTAATAACTAACTAGTTGAATACCATACTCCGTATCGGCTAATAGATGGCAGCACGTCAGCTATCCATCACGATTCGTGCTGTTGTGAAAGTGCGTATATAAGGATACTAAAAGTATCCTTTTAAAGGTCCTTTCTATTACCCTTAAAAGGACCTTTAACAATGAAAAGTATGTCTCCACAACGAAATATTCTGACGATCAAGTTTTTTTCCTCATGAATGTGGGAAGGTCTAGCTAGAAAATAAAATCAGAGTGATTTTGTATTGGCAAAGAACTACCTAATGGCACGAAGTACGACCAGAGATGTATTCAGGTATCTTTTCGGGGGGGGGGGTATTTAGCCCCCTAAAATCCATTGACACTCCCCCCCCCCGTAGGTTTTGCGTGATCAACCTTTATATTTAGTCTAATTTGGAGAAATTAATTTTAAAAATTTAAGAAAACGGGGGAAAATATAATAAAGAAAAACTCATTCACATGGACTTCATGTCTCAGTAGCATTAAGAATATTTTAAGTATTAAATTAATTACTTTGTTTTATACACTAAAATTCAATTGCCATCGGCATGTATATTTACGTTTTCTAAATCCAACGAGTCAATGCAGCCAATAATGTATACAATACGTCGAGAAAAAAAACGGAATTTCCGTTGTTAACTGGAGCCATAAATGACTTCACACAAAGTGTTAACACTTTAAATAACTTTTTTTTTAAATGTAGCTCTGAAATCAAAGTAGTTATGAAAATATATATACTCTATAAAAAAATGTGTTGCTCTAGATGAGAATGCTTTTTTAAATTTGTTTATAAATAAAGCAACTGTCCATGTTAAAAATATATTATGAAGTCCTACCAAAATTACTCAATACTTTCTCCGGATAAAAGTCAGGAGGGTAGAAGAAGACCAGTTCATTTTGATCACATATGCAAGAGGGGCAAATAGGAAAACCAAGCATTGTTTCACAATTCGGTAAATTTTTTAGAGCCTTTGTATTTGATAGTTAAGTTTACTGTGGATTTGTAATCACCAACGGCATGCTGCTTGCACTGCAATACATCATATTTTGGAAGCTGGCATTCAGCTTTATTTCAGTCTTCTGGATGCCGACTTCCCATGTATATGGTTAAGTAAGCCTCAATGTAGCTAACGTGACGTTAGGGCTTCCAATACAACAAAATATTTGAGCTACCTAATTTTTAACGATAGCAAATAATTAAAAATGTTTCCCATATTTTTTTCCTAGCGGAATGTGGTTTTCGCATTGTGACAAAAAGAAAATCCAGGAATTTTTTTTTTTTTTTTTTTTTTTAGGTTTAACGACCACCCTGAGCAACTCAATGGGATATAAGCAGTCGCCTGTCCCTAATTTAGAGTCACTGGTTCCAGGAAGGGAGAGAACCAGTGCCGTAAGACAAACACAACATCCATGCCTCACCGGGATTCGAACCCGGACCCCGTTCGGACGAATGACCAGATGCCATCGCCAAGACCACTGCTGCCCAGGAATTTCAAACGATTAATTAGTTGTTTTTTTACTACTATATGTGCTAACCTAAATCTAAAGGGGCTGAATGAAACCAAGTAGCAGCTGAATGGTTTGCACCATACGTTTTCAAGTAACACTGTAATGATTCCTTAATAATCAGAAAAGCGCTTGTTGTAAGACTAAAATAGTTTTGCCACTCCTAATGTTAAGGGGGAGGGATTTTCTCCAGCACAGCAGCGTAATCTTACTAGCATCCTTAATATTTTACACCGCCGCAGCATGGTGAAATCCGTGGTGCATTACTGAATTAAAATAAAGGTATAACTTTTTTACATTTTTAATCACTTGCATGTGTAGATTTCAGAAAATGTGTTATATGTATTAATGTATACATAAATAATATAAATGTATTAATGTATAAATAAATAACAAATATTAACAAGTTTGAGCCCCCTCAAAATTTGCGATTGACCCCCGGAAGAAACTCTCTGAATGTAACGCTGAGTATGACCTCAAGATAGTGTTCTGTTGAAATAAGACACTTCCGTCGGAATAAATACTCCAGAATGTTATTTGCCATATCTTGTGTCTGATAAAATAGTAAGTAAAATTATATATGTATTTTTTTGCTTAGGTATCTTCTTTATAGAATGATCTGTCATATATATATATTTCTAATATTTAGGAAATTCCTCATATTTTTGTCCCTCCAAACTTAATCAAAAATGCCTTCAATTCCACATTTCAACCCGCCTTCTCCCCGAAAAAAAAAAAAAAAAAAAAAACGTTAATACATTCACTTGTGAAATATGCGTATTTCAAAAGTGAATGTACGGAATTGCAATTAAGGCCACTTCCGGCACCCGATTGGTTCAGAGCCACTTTGGAGATTGGAAGTAGGCGGGGTCTATGAGGAAAGTCATTAATGTTCGGGTGTTTTCATTGAGACGATGGTTAACTCTAGTTGTTTTACCCGTACATTCGAAATGCGACAGGAGGTAAATAGCGAGTGTACTTTATTGGTAGGGAAACTTTTGAGTTTTTATATCAATGACTTCATGGACTTGTGACTTATCTTTGATTAATCGCAGAAAGCCATGCTTCAATCTATATAGTTGTCACAGAGCCGATAGATGTCAGCACGTTAGCGCGCACTGCTGTAGAACAGGATTAGTACTGATGTGTTTTGTATGGAGAACCATAAGCTGTTTAACGTTTTTTTTTTTTTTTTTTTTTTTTTTTTTCGGGGAGAAGGCGGGTTGAAATGTGGAATTGAAGGCATTTTTGATTAAGTTTGGAGGGACAAAAATATGAGGAATTTCCTAAATATTAGAAATATATATATATGACAGATCACTTACTATTTTATCAGACACAAGATATGGCAAATAACATTCTGGAGTATTTATTCCGACGGAAGTGTCTTATTTCAACAGAACACTGTCTTGAGGTCGTACTCAGCGTTACATTCAGAGAGTTTTTTCCGGGGAGTCAATCGCAAATTTTGAGGGGGCTCAAACTTGTTATTATTTGTTATTTATTTATACATTAATACATTTATATTATTTATGTATACATTAATACATATAACACATTTTCTGAAATCTACACATGCAAGTGATTAAAAATGTAAAAAATTTACATCTTTATTTTAATTCAGCAATGCACCACGGATTTCACCATGCTGCGGCGGTGTAAAATATTAAGGATGCTAGTAAGATTACGCTGCTGTGCTGGAGAAAATCCCCCCCCTTAACATTAGGAGTGGCAAAACTATTTTAGTCGTACAACAAGCGTTTTTCTGATTATTAAGGAATCATTACAGTGTTACTTGAAAACGTATGGTGCAAACCATTCCGCTGCCACTTGGTTTCATTCAGCCCCTTTAGATTATTTAGGTTAAACATAGTAGTAAAAAAACCCAACTAATTAATCGTTTGAAATTCCTGGATTTTCTTTTTGTCACAGAGCGTAAACCAAATACCGCCAGAAAAAAAAAAATATGGGAATCAATTTTAATGATTTGCTATCGTTAAAAATTAGGTAGCGCAAATATTTTGTTGTATTGGAAGCCCTAACGTCACGTTAGCTACATTGAGGCTTACTTGACCATATACATGGGAAGTCGGCATCCAGAAGACTGAAATAAAGCTGAATGCCAGCTTCCAAAATATGATGTATTGCAGTGCAAGCAGCATGCCGTTGGTGATTACAAATCAACAGTAAACTTAACTATCAAATACAAGGGCTCTAAAAAATTTACCGAATTGTGAAACAATGCTTGGTTTTCTTATTTACCCCTCTTGCATATGTGATCAAAATGAACTGGTCTTCTTCTATCCTCCTGACTTTTATCCGGAGAAAGTATTGAGTAATTTTGGTAGGACTTCATAATATATTTTTAACATGGACAATTGTTCCATTTATAAACAAATTTACAAAAATATTCTCATCTAGAGAGACAAATTTTTCTATAGAGTATATATGCCGCCCCGGTGGCGCAGTGGTCTTAGCGATGGCCTCTGATCATTCGTCCGAACGGGGTCCGGGTTCGAATCCCGGTGAGGCATGGACATTGTGGTTGTCTTACGGCACTGGCTCTCTCCCTTCCCTGGAACCAGTGACCCTAAATTAGGGACGGGCGACTGCTTATAGCCCATTGAGTTGCTCACGGTGGTCGTTAAACCTCCAACCAAAAAAAAAAGAGTATATATATTTTCATAACTACTTTGATTTCAGAGCTGCATTAAAAAAGTTATTTAAAGTGTTAACTCTTTGTGTGAAGTCATTTATGGCTATAATTAGCAACGGAAATTCCGTTTTTTTTTCTCGAGGTATTGTATACATTATTGGCTGCATTGACTCGTTGAATTTAGAAAACGTAAATATACATGCCCATGGAAATTTTAGTGTTAGTGTATAAAACAAAGCAATTAATTTAATACTTAAAATAATCTTAATGCTACTGAGATATGAAGTCCATGTGAACGAGTTTTTATTATTATAATATTTTTTTTTGATTGGAGGTTTAACGTCAACCGTGAGCGACTCAATGGGCTATAAGTATTCGCCCGTCCCTAATTTAGGGTTACTGGGTCCAGGGTAGGGAGAGAGCCAGTGCCGTTAGACAAACACGACATCCATGCCTCACTGGGATTTGAACCCGGACCTCTTTCGGACGAATGATCAGAGGCCATCGCTTAGACCACTGCGCCACAGAGAAAACGGCTTATAATATTTTCCTCCGTTTTCTTAAATTTTTAAAATTAATTTCTCCAAATTTTCATCTGTAAACAAAAAATTAGACTAAATATAAAGAGTGGTCACTCAAAAACTACGGGGGGGGGGGGGGTGGCTAAGACCTCCCGAAAAGATGCCTGAATACATCACTGGTCTTACTTCGTGCCATTAGGTAGTTCTTTGCTAATACAAAATCTCTATTTGATTTTATTTTCTAGCTAGACCTTCCCACATTCATGAGGAAAAAAACTTGATCGTCAGAATATTTCGTTGTGGAGACATACTTTTCATTGTTAAAGGTCCTTTTAAGGGTAATAGAAAGGACCTTTAAAAGGATACTTTTTAGTATCCTTATATACTCATTTTCACAACAGCACGAATCGTGATGGATAGCTTGACGTGCTGCCATCTATTGGCCGATACGGAGTATGGTATTCAACTAGTTAGTTATTAAAGTCGTCCTCAATTTTAATATTAATATAGATTTCGATTTGTATTCATCTGAGAAACTGCAGTTATTCCTTATAATATCGTGCACAAAATTACTTTACCGTATTATTCAATATGATCTTTTGTCACATTTGTTAAGTAACCTCACTGAATTTTTTAGGAAGCAGAACTTCCCACGATAGAACTTTTCACGATATAATTCAACAGGATAATTTCTCACAGATGTTAAGTAACCTCACAGTGAACCTTTTAGGAAGCATAACTTCCCACGATATAATTCAGTATGAATTATTTGTCACATATGTTAAGTAACCTCACAATGAAAATTCTTAGCAAGCAGAACTTCCCCAGATAAAAAGACAATGTTCCTGTCACATGACTCTCCTGATAGGCCCCGCCTACTTCCAATTTCCAAAGTGGCTCTGAACCAATCGGGTGCCGGAAATGGCCTTAATTGCAATTCCGTACATTCACTTGTGAAATACGCGCTCCGGCGGCGCAGTGGTATAAGCGTTAGCTTATGATCATTCGTCCGAGATGGGTCCGGGTTTGAATCCCGTTGAGGCATGGATGTTGTCTTTGTCGTACGTCACTGGCTCTCTCCCTTCCCTGGGAGAGAGTCAGTGTTGCATTCTGGGAAATTAACCACGTGATAACTGACCAATAATCTTTTTAATTGTTTCGGTTATAGGTTGTCGCAGTGTTGAGTTGTGATACTTGTTATTAATAATTTTTGTATTTTCTAAACAAATCTGCATTATGCCTAATTTTTGTTCTGCGTTTGGTTGTGTAAATAAGTCGTGCCACAGGAAATGCATTGAAGAAGGGATGCTTTTACAGGCCGCCCCGGTGGCGCAGTGGTCTAAGCGATGGCCTCTGATCCTTCGTCCGAACGGGGTCCGGGTTCGAATCCCGGTGAGGCATGGATGTTGTGTTTGTCTTACGGCACTGGCTCTCTCCCTTTCCTGGAACCAGTGACCCTAAATTAGGGACGGGCGACTGCTTATAGCCCATTCAGTTGCTCACGGTCGTCGTTAAACCTCCAATCAAAAAAAAAAAAAGTTTTTACAGTTTTTTTTTTTTTTTTTTTTTATTGAAGGTTTAACGACCACCGTGAGCAACTCAATGGGCTATAAGCAGTCGCCCGTCCCTAATTTAGGGTCACTGGTTCCAGGGAAGGAAAGAAAGCCAGTGCCGTAAGACAAACACAACATCCATGCCTGAACGGGATTCGAACCTGGACCCCTTACGGACGAATGATCAGAGGCCAGCGCCTTAGACCACGGCCCACCGGGGCGGCACAGTTTTCCACTGAAAAGACTTGATATTTTGAAGCAATGTTTGGGCAAAATGAAAAGGTAGGATTTTCACCCCGAAGTGCATTCAAGAATATGTTCTTCTTATGTTTTTTACAGGACGAAAGAAAGAAACTTTGAAGAGAAAACGGATTGCATATTTTTTTTTGATTGGGGGTTTAACGACCACCGTGAGCAACTCAATGGGCTATAAGCAGTCGCCCGTCCCTAATTTAGGGTCACTGGTTCCAGGGAAGGGAGAGAGCCAGTGCCGTAAGACAAACACAACATCCTTGCCTCACCGTGATTCGAACCCGGACCCCTTTCGGACGAATGATCAGAGGCCATCGCCTTAGACCACTGCGCCACCCGGGCGGCCGATTGCATATTTGGATAGATAAGTTTTTGAAATCGAAGTTCTATAAGTTCTGCTCACCAAATTTATATTTATAGCTTTAAATAAGACCACCAATTTATTTTGATTTTTTATGGCTCAAGCTATTTGTCATTATTAATATAAAATTGTTATCTTCAGCTTGTTAATTTTGCATTCAACGGTGTTTTTTTTTTCATCATCCCTTATTTAAGCTTTACTGTGGTGTCTCCAACATCTCAAGCATGTTATAAACAAACCTTACTAAACATTCCCTCAGTGAACATTATGATCATTGGTATGTCTTGTACTTCAACTAACGAGAGAATCTCACCTTTCCTGTTTTTTTTTTTTTTTGATTGGAGGTTTAACGACTACCGTGAGCAACTCAATGGGCTATAAGCAGTCGCCCGTCCCTAATTTAGGGTCACTGGTCAGAGGGAAGGGAAAGAGCCAGTGCCGTAAGACAAACATAACATCCATGCCAGACCGGGATTCGAACCCGGACCCCGTTCGGACGAATGATCAGAGGCCAACGCCTTAGACCACTGCGCCACCGGGGCGGCTTTCCTGTTTTGGAGAGCATACATTCAACAGTATAGAGTGTTTTTGTCTTCATTTCAGCTTTAATCTTTCCAGAAATCAGGAAAGCTTCAGCCGAATCTTCAGTTTCATCGTCATTCGTCTGAGTAGCTGTCTCGATGAAGAATACATCCAAAACAAACTTGTCATAGAATAATTTTTCATCTTTCATCTGCTCCTTTAGGAAACTAATTTCTCCTTTTCCATCCTGAATCTCAATTAGCTTATTTGGGTATTCTATAACATTCAGATTTTTTTTTTTTTTTTGTTTTGAGGTTTAACGACCACCGTGAGCAACTCAATGGGCTATAAGCAGTCGCCCGTCCCTAATTTAGAGTCACTGGTTCCAGGGAAGGGAGAGAGCCAGTGCCGTAAGACAAACACAACATCCATGCCTCACCGGGATTCGAACCCGGACCCCTTCCGGCGAATGATCAGAGGCCAACGCCTTAGACCACTGCGCCACCGGGGCGGCAACATTCAGATTACCAGAATTAATCAATAACAACGGATAATCCTACAGTGATAACATTGCACACTCAGCCATGCTGGTCCGCAATCACGTGTCATGACGACACGCGGGTTACTTATTATTATTATTATTATTATTGGAAGTTTAACGACCACCGTGAGCAACTCAACGGGCTATAAGCAGTCGCCCGTCCCTAATTTAGGGTCACTGGTTCCAGGGAAGGGAGAGAGCCAGTGCCGAAAGACAAACACAACATCCATGCCTCACCGGGATTCGAACCCGGACCCCGTTCGGACGAATGATCAGAGGCCATCGCTTAGACCACTGCGCCACCGGGGCGGCACACGCGGGTTACGGTCCATTGAGTTGTTCACGGTGGTCGTTAAACCTTCAACCATGCCTTCAACCAAAAAAAAAAAAAAAAAAAGAAAAATGAGATAAAATAAAATAAAAATACGCTGATAATTCAGGTCCTTTTTTGGAAATTGTGAACACAAGTCAGGCCCAAGGAGGTTATAAATAACCCTAGAGACTGTCGATTACGATTTGTAAGCCCTAAAATTACAAATAGTTCTGACAAACTACATTAGGTTAATTATATTACCTAACCACTGAAAGGTGAAAAATATTGACATGTTAGCTCAGTTTTTTAAATTTAACTGCTTCCTGAATTTTTTTTTTTTTTTTTCAGAAAGCCATCAAATTCAGATAATAGTTTCAAGTGGAGCATCGTATTTTGCAAATCAAAAGTTTAAACATTTAATCGTAAAATGAAGTTCAGGGTGTATCTTTCTAATACAATAATACGCAGTACATAGAACACAATAGGTCACATGCAATCATCAAACGGAAACGGATGTTCATCTTTTCCTCTTAATTCATACATATTATCGTCGTGATTCACCTTTCGGATTGGCAACTGTAACTGTCGTGCAATGCATAACGGATACGGAACGGGAATATTATTTCATATTTTGAGAAAAAGTGAGTTATGTTAACTGTAGGGAATATAATTTGATTTAATTTCTACTAATTTGTTTTTTTAAAAGGGTATGTTAGTTGTATTTCAACTATGATGGTGCTCAACGGGAGTTCTATATGAATCCAGATTATAATTTTTTTGTATTGAGCAAATCGTTCCCGCATTTTTGACTAGCAGAAATAAATATATACCAGGATTTATAACGTTTGATCACTTGTAGAAGATTTCATTCAGGCTTTGCTGCCATTTTCTAGGATGACTGTAATAACCCAGTAATGCTTGCAAAACACGTATTGGTGCTTGTCATGTAGGCTATCTATGATTTGACTTGGAACTGCAAGCCACGAATGTGTTTGTTTATATTGCTTAACCCACTAAAGTATGGTACTACCGCATGTAGCGATCTATCGTTTTTTATTTTTTAATAAGATGGATCAGATTCGTGGTGCTTTTTTACACTTGAATCGTCCTTTTTTAAGTTAAAAGCGTCATGTCAAAGAAAGTTTTTTTTATTTATTTAACAATATAGCAATAAATTTTGTGGTGGTATGATCGTAGGTGACCACTTCCATTCATCGGGGTGACTAGTAATTTTAGAGGTGTTACACATGCTTTTTCTTGCCTGAGTTTCATAAGTAAACACTTAAACCTCCATGGTTTAGCACTGACAGCACCAGTAGACACTACACTGCCTACAGTTCAAGAGTGATTGATCCTTGTTTTATGCAAAACATATACATGTTAAAATCAGGCTTGCACTATTTTTCAGAATATTCTCCCTCTATTTATATTTACACATTTGCTAAGAATTGTGTATAAGCACCAACTATTAGTTAAAGTGCTTCCTGAAATGGAAATTAGTGTAAAGCAAAAAATACATTCTAATGCAGTTTACTGAATAGGAATACCTAAAAACAGTTTTAAGAGAAAGCTACATTAAATTATTTCACATGTTATTCTAAATATTCTCCAAGGAGACATTTCAGAAGAGTAGGTCTAAAGACTGTATATGGTGTTCAATTAAAAGGTTTAATTCCAAGCTTTTGTCAACTAGTATGAAGGATATAAATGAACAGTACAGATCTAAATAGGTTTAGAACATGTTAAGAATTATTAAAAATCTATATATTTATTAAAATTACTAAAAATATGTTAAAAATAGAAACTGTTTTTAATGGGTTTAGAGTCTATTCTGTTTACTTGTATCCACAATATTGGTTGACAAAAGCTCAGAAATAAATCTTTTTATTGAACATGTAAGGAGTCGCTCTTTTTAATGTGACTTTAATGTCATCATATTTGAGGTGTTATTTCTCAGATTTATGTTATTATTCTCCTTTGTATCCTCAGTTTTTATTTTGTTTTTTGGTAGACGTGTTGCCTTAATATTTTGTAAGCATAAGATTATATGTCAAACATACGCTTACCTTATTTTCTTTGTGGGAAATGCAGCATGTTGTCAACTCACGACATGAACATCGTGTACCTCAGGTTTATATAGATATATATATATATTTTCTTGCACATGCAATCAAGAACATGAAGCAGGGAAAAGCTCCAGGAGAAGATGGAATTACTGTAGACATCATACAAGAAGCAAGTGGAGAAATCGAAACAGTACTCGCCCAAATTTTCACTCGATGCTTTAATGAAGGGAAGATTCCTGAGGATTGGAACAACGCTACAATGATCCTGCTACATAAAAAAGGTGACATTGAGGATCTCAGGAACCACAGACCTATCAGCCTCCTATCAGTGGTTTATAAAATCTTCACTAAAGTTCTTTCACACCGTTTGAAGGTAACACTGGACATGGCTAAACCGAGAGAACAAGCTGGATTCAGGAGTGGCTACAGCACTATAGATCATATCCACGTACTGAGAGAACTAATTGAAAGAGCGAGGGAATATGAACTTCCATTGTGCATGGCTTTTATCGATTATGAAAAAGCCTTTGATTCAGTGAAACCATCAGCAGTTACAATGGCTCTGAAATCCTGCGGTATTGAAGATGCATACATTAATATATTAATATTATCTATGAAAATGCAAGTGCAAAGATTTGGCTGTTTGAAAATACAACACACACAAAAATTGGAAAGGGAGTGAGACAAGGTGACACCATATCTCCAAAGCTCTTTAACGCCACATTGGAAAATGTCTTTCAATCAATGAACTGGGAAAACAAAGGGATAAAGATTAATGGAGATTATCTAACCCACCTTCGTTTTGCTGTGACATAGTCATTTTTGCACCTACCCCATCAGAGCTACAGAGTATGATCCAGGAACTTGCTGACAAGAGTAAAGAAGTGGGATTAAAAATGAACTTTCAGAAGACAAAAGTGATGTTCAATGCTTTTACAAGATATCAAGATTTATCGATTGATGGGGAAAAGCTGGAGATAACAGGCACACATACGTTTATCTTGGACAGCAGATATCAAGTGAAGGCCACATTGATGAAGAAATTAATCGGCGTACAAAACTTGCCTGGAGAGCTTTTGGAAGAAACAGTATAATTTTCAAGAGCAATATGCCATTATGTTTTAAAAGAAAAGTGCATCCTTCCAGTGCTTACGTATGGTGCAGAGACGTGGACCTTAACTAAAAGAGACATACAAAGGCTGCAGACAACTCAAAGCAGCATGGAGAGGTGCATGCTTGGTGTAACCAGGAGAGATAAGAAGAGGAACTCGTGGATCCGAAAAATGACAAGAGTGGAAGACATCATGATCAGAGTTAAATCCCTGAAATGGCAATGGGCTGGACATACTGCCAGAAGGACAGACCATCGATGGACAGCCGAAATTTTAGATTGGATTCCAAGGGACAGGAAAAGACCCAGAAGAAGACCACATGGGAGATGGGTGGATGAAATTCGAAAGTATGCGGGAGTGACATGGAGGAGACTGGCACAAGACAGACCGTTGTGGAGGAAACTTGGGGAGACCTTCGTCCAGCAGTGGATTGATAATGGTTGACAATGATGATGATGATGATATTTTCTTAAGAGGGATTGTTATTTAACAAGTTATTATATTGTAATTAAGTAATTTATATTCTTAAGAATATTAATGCTTTCTCTTTACTGAATGCATATCACTAGTTAAAATCTCTCATGAAACTGTTTTTTTATAAGTATTCCTATTCTTATGCTTACAAAATATTATAATTCTATTAACCCTTAAGTGGCTTCATGCAGTCTCACTGCATCTGTTATTAATGTATGTTTTATTCACATGTGCAATAGACCTAATGACTTGCACCTTCTAGTGCTTTCCAATATCTTATTAATTAAGCAATCTGCAGGCATGCTTTGTTGGGAGCATCTATAACTTGCAGCTTCTAGTGCCTTCGATACCTTATTAATTATATATCAATATCTTATTCTTTAAAATTTTATTCTTCAATATCTTATTCCTTCTAGTGCCTTCCAATATCTTATTCTTTCTAGTGCCTTCCAATATCTAATTATTTCTAGTGCCTTCCAATATCTAATTATTTCTAGTGCCTTCCAATATCTTTTTAATTAAGCAGTCTGCTGGCATTCTTTGTGTGGATCATTGGTAGTATATTTTCTTTTGATGCTGCAGTCCCATGAACCGCACGACACAACGTACATATCGCAAAACGTTTCGTACAAAACTATTCCGTAAGTGGCATCGAGCAGTCTGATAAAAGGTACGATGCCACTGATGTATAGAAAGAATCTTGGCCTTCTTCCAAGTTGCAGTGGTTGGGTTTGGGAAAAATCTTCTGATGTTTCAGATTGTTGTTAGGTTACTCTGTGATTGTCTCTTACGTTCTTCAAAAAACAAAGCTGTCATTCTTGTGTTCTCCATGTATCTCTCGGAAGAAGACAAAGAGACTGAGAAACCAGAAATAATTGGTTTTTATAACTGCAGAAAGGAGGAGTGGATGCATAGGTGAAAAATGCAGTATTTATTAGTCATCACATAAGACGTTGGCTGATGGCTGTTTTTTTCTCAAATGTTAGATATGAGTACAGTGAATGTATATATTCTGTATCAATCTCATATTAATCCGGATCCTCTATCACGGTTGTATTTTATGAAATCTATAGCTAAGGATCTTATAATTCCATATCTAAAAGTGAGATTGGATAACACGAGACTTTCAAGGGAATTGTGTTTGTCCATGAAATGCATCCGTGGAATCAGGAAAGAGGAGCAGATTAGGAAGGAAAAAACGGATGAAAAGTTAGCAAGAGAAAATAGGAAAACGTGCTTTCTATGTCCAGTGGCAAAGAAGCTCAAAACTGCCTATTAGTGCTCTTCCTGCAATAGACCAACATGCCTTGAGTGTTGCCAAAATAATATGCTTCGAGTGCAAACTCCGATTCCGAAAGCTGAACGTGTTGTCAGTTGAATGCTTGCAGTTTTTTAGATATTCTCGCTAGGAGACATAATACTTAGTTTTTATGAAGAATATTTCTTGAACCTAGTAGATACGCAGTCTTAGAAGTGTACATATTTTATAATTTTTTAAGAGAATTTAAAACATGTATGATTCAGATTTAAATTTCCGGGTTCCACAAAATGGCGTGCTTTTCAGTAATAACATTTTAAAATATTAATGTTTTTTTCTCACATTTAGTGTTATTAAACGGCAAAATAGTGATTAATATTTTTCCTTCTGCAACAGGTCTTTATCTAGGGTTACAGCACAGATAGTGGTCCCCTGGACTGCATGACGCTCTTTACATACTAAATATGCAAGACGCCACTTACGAGTTAAAACATGTTTAATTTAACTAAAAAAATGGTTTTTTTTAGGTATTTTTGACTTTGTCATTTAGTCAAAAACAATTGTTACAAACAAGTTTTGCCTTTTGTTGAAGACCTGCTTACAATGTTTTGACTCCACTTTACCAAGTTCATTATATAGCTGAATAACATGTGACATAACTTGATATCGGAATAAGGTAAAAGTGTTTTTTAAATGTTGCGTTAAAATTGAAACTTTAAATACCCTTACCATTTCATGTATTGATTATTGAATTTTGCTTGTTTATTTGTTACAGTGTATCCATATGGCAATGTGATGTTTTGACTTGTTTCAGGGAATGATTTTCTCGTTTCCGAAGTCAGTCCTAGGTGGATCATGAATGTGTAAGAATATTAGCTGCGCACAAGTTGCAGAAGTTATTTATCTGGCTGCTTAAGTGTGTATAAGGACATAATTTTGTGAAAACCTGCTGTTGGCTCTTTATTGACCGATCTCTCGAGGCTACATTGTATTTTAAGCTTCAGACCCTAAGCAGAAAACTGGATGACTTCTGCATTGTCACATGCATGTAGTAGTATGGCAGAGGATAATGTTGCTATTGCCAAGGCAGGATATATGTATGAATTTGATGAAAATATAAATCCTTTTCAGTCTCGTACAAAACTCTGCAACTCCCCACCTTTAACAGTAAACGAAGATAACCAAAATATGCTTCTCGGAGAATCGCCGTTTTCATCTCTGACCCAAAAGAAAAGTGAATCATCCATAGACTCTCCATTATATATTTCACAAAAGCGTAAAAACACTGATATACAAGATGCAATTGAGAATAACCTTGACGGTGCATTTGTTGAGCATATGATGCAACTTAATCAAGCCCCTTCACGAACAGGTTTTCCGGAAACATCTCATGTACACGAATACATGCCAAATGGAAGCAGTGCATTTTTAGTGGATGGTATGCCTGCCAATGATGCCTTTAATGTAGACAGTAGTTCTGAAGGAACGACTAGTGAAACTGCTGTTTTTCCAGATTCTTCAGATCAGGTCATTCATTCTACTGCAAGCCATCTCGTGGAATTGTCTGTAAGTTTTTTTTCTCTTTATACTGTTTATCAATGTGTATTTTATAGTGGTTGCTTATGTTCCGAGTCTAACCCTGGTTTCTGGTAACGTAAATTGTGCTGTCACAAGTAAATGATGTAATACATTGTTTAAAACATATTTCCTCCTTTTTAACAGCTTTTTAATTTGTGCCAACACCTGTAAACTGTATACAGTAGATTCTGGTTAATTGGGGTAGCTGTTTATTTGGTACAATTCGTAAATAATATCCCGAATTAGCTTTTTGGGATAAAGCTTCGCATAAAAGAGTGGTAGGCAATGCACGTAACTAACAAACAAATTAAGAAGATCGTAGTATAGAACACGCTAAGTTACGTATAAAAGTTTTAAGGCAAATATATTTCAGCCATTACTATGGCCTTCATCAGTGCGGCTACGATTTGTTTCGTTGCCAGATCGGAAAGGTAAGTTTTGTAACGGTAACTCCGGGTGACGTGATGCAGTGAGGGATTTCCAAATGTATGGAATGAAACTGGGGAGCTCAGAGTTGCAATTTTCGGAAAATAAAATTTCCAAACTTTCTCTAAACCTCAGAGCAAAGCAATTTCGGAAGGAAGCCAACTTTTTTGTATCTGACCAAAGTGGAATAGCAGAAGTGTCAGCCATGGTAAGTTGAGACAAGGAAGAGGAAGGTTTTCCAAATTTCGCATCAGATTTGTGTTCCTGAAGTCTTGAGAGAATTTTCCAGAATGAACTTCCAATGTATGCGGTTAATCCCACATTAGTCTTGATTGGAATTTTACATACTCCAGGCGAAGAAAGCGGAGGTCTTGGGTCTCTGTCATTACGGAGGATAACAGAGATTGAAGGAGAAGAGCAAATGGCAAGTCTATATCCTTCTGTTTTGAAGATACTGATGAGTTTGTAGGAAGAAAGTTTGTGGTAAGGGATTGAGCCAGCAAACATTAGTTCCTTTTTCGGTGAAACAGGTTGAAGAGCAACTACTGATTTTTTCTTAGCATTTTGAATTAATTTAAAAACCAGGAGAGGAGAAAAGCCATGTTAAGTAGCGATCAAGCGGATGTTGGCTAAGTAATTTTTTAGATTAACTTCAGTGTTACAAACCAAATGATCTCGAATCAGAGACTTGAGAGCTGACAGTTTATATTGGTGGAAGGTATGAGAATTGAAAGGAATAATGCTATTGGTAGAAACTGGTTTTCGGTAGACAGAAATGGATAGAAGATTATTACTTTTTGAGATGCTGACACCCAAGAAATTTATCTTGTCATTAATTTCTTCATTAATAGGGAATCTAAAAGCTTCACATAATTAGCATAGCTGCTTAATTGTATTCCAGTTCCAATCAACCGGATTCTACTGTAGTAAATTGTTTAAAGCAGTTACTCATGATTTTGTCGCTCATGTTAATTAGCTGCTGAAGAATTATGTAATACTTTCATTAATTTTTTGCCAGTCTTGTGGCTACGTACACGTTAGGTCATGCGACTGAGATTCTGACCAACATGCATTACTTTTCCATTGTTTTCTCTGCACAGGAGTTAGTGCTGCTTTGGGGTTTATATTTAAAATTGATGATTAGTGAAACCTGTTTTCCATTGGGGAGCAGAATGCTCCATGGAAAACCAGATTATTAAAGAAAAAGGTAACTACTTTCAGCAGCTAATCATAAATGGATCTAAAAAATTAAAACCGTTAATGACAGGCATATCTCAAAATCCAAGATCATTTTCTGTAGCAAAATATTTGTCCATTGACCATCAATCTAGTAATAAGATGTGGATAACTAACAAAATTTTTTAATACAGATTAAAAAAACAAACATTTAGTATATTTTTTTATTTTTAATCATAATATAAGATCATAATTCAAAATAGTTTGGTGATAGTGTACCCACCACCAAGCAAACATTTTCAGGGTTTCGAACTTTGTTTTGCAACCACCGAATTTTATGAGTCATTCAATGATATAGTAAAAGTAGAAAAAAAAAAAGTGGAAGTTGCAGAATTGTAGATTAATATGTTGCACTAATATGCTCATAATATTTTTAATTTTTGTCTATATGCTCTATGTCTCTTCAGAAAAATACATTTCATTGAAAGAAAATAAAGTATCATCAAAATATGATAACACCACTGTCAAAGCATGCTTTGCAAATTAAATTGATTTTAATTTATGTGACTGATATATCTGTTTGAAAGTGATCTTTTATTTCCAAATAATTTCAGAAAGTACCATTGTTAACAGGTAAAGCAGATGCAGAACATTTCTGTAGTTTTCGTGTAGCCATCCTTCAGAAAACTTGAAAATTACATTGCCCTAGAACGGGCATTTTTATGCTGACAATGTATATGCCTTTCATGTATTTGCAAAGAATTAAGTCTTTCAAGGATTCAATTCCCACCTGTTTCTTTCAGAAAGTGTTTCTGATCAATTTTTGACTGTGTCTTTATGAACTTGAATGGATTTTCAATAAAGGCACACTCATTTATGAGTTTTAATTATTAATTTATAAATTAATAGTTAAAACTCAGTTTTAACATTTACTGTAAAAATGAATGAGCATTGTTGAAATCCAGATGATAATCATTGAGTGGTTGAATCTTGAAATTTTAAGTTGCACAGTCTTATACAATTATGCTACTTAGAAGACATTAGTCTAACAGTTGTTGTCCATAGGTAAATGTAATATGGTATTAGCAGGGTTTTTTTTTTTTTTTCTGGCAGGAAGCACTGGAATGGCATTTTAGGTAAAGATAAAAGCTGGTGAATTTTTCTAACTGGCCAGTGGCCAGTCAAAATCTAGTGGCCGCCTTTCTTAGTGCTACTTCCTACTGTATACACATGGTATCGCTGCACTGTACCTTTATGTGTAGATAATTTGACCCAGATATATTAAGTAAGGGCTGGATTAATGGGGGTTCTATAGGGGCTAAAGCCTTGGGGCCCACTATGCCAAGGGCCGAGGAGGCATGCCTGAGAAAATAATAGACAGAGAAAAAGAGAGAGGTTTATGAAATAGTTTTACTTCTGTCTCGTATGATTTCCACGTGGTTGGAAACAGAAACTGGAAGATGAACAGATTTCAAGGCAGTGAGTGACTCATCAAGGGTAAAGGTTTCATGTCGCTGTGTACAGTTGGGTAGGCGAGATAATTCCACCTTTTTCACTACCATCTACCCACACTGCCCAATTTGCACTTGAAACTATTAATAGTCAAAGTCCCCTGTGGCTTCAAATTGCATAACAAAAAAGATGCACTAAGAAAAGTATACAATGGTATGCTAAATTATTAGAAAATCCAAGACAAAAATCTAGGAATCTTAAGCTTTTAACTCATGCTCTTTTAAGAACAATGGAAAATACAGTGAATTATTATGAAAACTCTGCAGATAATTTATTGGTTTGCAGCATGCACTACATATTAGTTATCACAAGCATATTGCTACAGTTTCATGTTTTAATGGACTTCATAATGATTCCCTGTCATAATAAGTGTTTTGGGGGCCCAATCAAATGCCTTAGCCTAGGGGCCCACTAAAGCCATAATCTGGCCCTAGGTATATTATGTAAATATATCACAACATAGAAGTTAGAAGAACACATAATTAAATGCATAAATCTAAAAATCCTTAGCATGTTTATCATGAATGAGAATGTTCCGTGATTTTTGGAATTTCAAATTTTTCTGATCAAGTTGCGCTCCCTCCACCCCAAAGTTGTTCATTGAAAAGTTTCTTTCCTATTTCCTGTGTACACACAATGCAGACCTGCCAGGTTTTACAATTTACCCATAAAATTTGCAGAAATTCGGCTTGTTTTACGGGCAAGATGTCAATTTTATGGATTTAGTGTTTCACCCAGTTTTTTTTCTTCTCCTGATGATTTTGCACCCCTACCGATAGAACTTTTTTTATTTAACTTAATTCATTTAAAATAAAGAACAGATGTAAGTTAGTTAGGAATAAACTTCTTTTTCAGCTACATGTGCTTATGGGAGAAAACTTTATCAATAGTTTTCCCACGTTTTAGGTCATCGTTTTGCATCACTTCAAACACTAAAGCTTGGGCCATGCATAAACTGAACTATCTCAGCTGGGTTTGTCTGTCTTGCTATGTTTACCTCCTCCCCCTTTTCAGATAATGCATTGTTTGACCCCCAAGGTGCAATTTCTTAGAAGGTCGGCTTGGGGTGTCCGACATTGGAGCACCGGTCTCTATTAACCCCACCCAGTTTGACATGCTATCTCAGAATGTAGTTATCATAGAAAAAAAAATTCAAACAGATTTTAAATCTACAAAATTTTTGAGCCCAAATTGATACCCCAACATGACAAAATTTCGGTATGTTGTTCAAGATACGTAGTAGACCAGCGCTATTGCAGATGGTTATCAGGACTTGTGGGGACAGTGCGCACATGCGTGAGGTTTGTTGGTCGGAATTTTCTCACAATAACTTCCTTGAAAATTGACCGATTTTGGATGGAATTCTTAATTATAAAACTGTGCACGTATGATAGCTTTTTATTTTAGAAATTGACACACAAAAATAATAATGCTCTGTAGTAAAGCGACAATTAAGAGTTAATACATGATTTGTGTAACATTTTGACTTTTAATCAATGTGTTCATAACATTTAATCAGTATGCTAGATAAGTAATGTAATCGACTTATTGATTAAATTTTTCATTGAGTATATCAGATGAAATTTTTTTTACAGATTTCAGTTTCTGGAAGTTGGCAGGTATGATAATGTACCACTGTACAGCTTTTGTGTAGCAATGCATTATACATAAAGATAAATATATTATATCATGAACAAGAAATTAGGTAATTATCTAACAGGTTTCAACTTAATGAAAGAGACATGATTCATGGCTTTAGAGAAAACTACAACTTCAAAGAAAAGGAAAACCTAAAGTGAATTTCGCAAACCATTGCTGTCTTCTAGAAAAAGTTAAAGAAATTTTTTTTTTAGATGAATTTGATAATTCAGTCCACCTAGTTATGTCTTTTCTTTCAAGTCAGCACTTTCCATCAGAAAAGGCCATTACCAAAACGATGGCAGTGATTTTGAACAAATTATCAAAAGATGGTTTCTCTCATGTGTTTCGAAGAGTGGCAGAGAAAATGGAGCAAGTTTACTTCTGAAAACCCCCGCACGGGGATAACTGGTTTTCCAGTTATTTGGGAAGCGGCGCCCCCACGGCCCGAGCTGACCTTGTGACGGATCAGTATTTCATTTCGTCTTGAACGATTATATAACCGAAGGGACAGCTGTTCATCCAGCTGATGGGGGATGGCGTCCCCACGGCCCGAGCCAACATGAACTATACGTGATGAATTTCACTTTTTTTTATGTTTTTTCACTATACATGAACCCGCCTCAGTTGTAGGTTGCTGAGGTTGTGATTATGCGCCAGCCCAGGATTTTAGTTTCTCGTTTTCTTTCCTGTCTTCTCCATTTCATGTTTCTTTCTTTGTTTTTCCGAGCTGGTTAGCTAGACCTGCCTGCACGTTTGCCGTGTGCAGTGACCCGTAAGGTGGAAAAGGGGATGCTGGAGGCTGAGGTTTCTGGAGGCCTGGGTGTTGTTGTCGCCAGTTGCCAACACTCCTCTTTGCCCCCTGCTTCACCCTAAACGGGCGGCTGGGAACTAACCCACTCCTAGTCAATGAGGTCTGTGGCCGAGTGGAGCCCAGACCTCTAACGGCTTGTCGTCTCGTACGACAGGGTGAGTCTGGGGATAGGGTGGGCATGCCAAAGGGGTGTTCCCTAGGCATGGGAAAGTCTGGGTGCTTGCCGAGCGCATGTCTGCCCTATCAACTTGCTATATCCGCTTGCTATCCCTAGAGTCGTGTCCTGCATCCACTTGGGCTTGCGGACCTCCGGCTCTCCCTCGTTGGGCTCGATTGTGGGTGGGGAAGTCGGCGGACGAATTATTAAATTTTTTCATGGATGAAAATAAAATTTCCCAAGAACCAAAATGCAAAGGAGGTATGGAGGAAGGGTCATCCCCTTCTGCAAAAAAACATGTCCCTGATTGTTCAAATGCTCGATTCTTTTTTGTGCACTCATTGGACCCTTCAAAGCCTTTGAGTGCCAAAAGTCCTTTTTGGATAAATAAAGCTCTTCAATCCATTGCAAGCTCTCCTAAGAGCGTAAAGAAGCTCCAATCTGGAGATCTTCTTGTAGAAATGTTCACTGTGGCCTACAGCTCTACACTTCTTAACACCACCACGCTGCTTGAGACTCCGGTAAAAATAACACCTCATGGATACCTAAATTCATCTCGAGGTGTTGTCTCCTCTCAGGACCTCGTTGAGTGTGCCGAGGAAGAATTACTTGAAGAACTGAGGAGTCAACACGTTACGGGTGTGCGGCGTATTCTATTCAGGCGGAATGGGCAGTCCGTCCCATCCCGGAACATCATTTTAACGTTTGATAGCCCTTCCCTGCCTACATCCATCAAGGCAGGGTATCTCCACCTAGAAGTACGCCCATACATCCCTAACCCGTTGAGATGTTTTAGGTGCCAGTCTTATGGCCATTCTCAGCAGTCGTGCAGGAGCAATCCTCGGTGTGCACGCTGTGGTGCCACAGAGCATCTTCTGCAGGAATGTGTGGCCGAGGCTGAGTTTTGTGTGAACTGCAAGGGTTCACACGCGGCATCAGCCAAAGATTGTCCCAAGTGGAAGGAGGAGAAGGAAATCCAAAGGATCAAAACGGTGGAAAATATTTCTTATCCTGAGGCCAGAAGAAAAGTGGTTCCTGTTACATCTGATCGGCGATCATACGCTTCAGTGGTGGTTGCCAAATCTACGGTTGCCACTCAGACCGACATTGAGATCCCCCTTAAATGTCCATTCAATGTTAACGACATCATCGCAGCCGGACTGGAGGCACTCCAGTCTCGAGCTAGGGGTCTGAAAGCGCCACCCACCACTTCGCCGAAGCAGACTCATCCCACCACCAACAAGGGAACTCAGTCCACTTCTTCTAACAAAAAGACCAAAGCCCAGGATAAGAAAAGCATTTCTTCTCCTCCAAAATCTCAGGAAACGACTCAACGTCGTGCGCCTCCCGGTAAGACACTTGGGACAAAACATGCTCCCATCTTAGCCCGTGGTCACACGCCTCCAGATCTGGGGGAACCCCCAGCAGAGGCGATGGAGCCGGACTTTGTTTGATCATTTTCATTTTCATTTCACTTATAACCATGGCTTCAATCATTCAGTGGAACTGTCGAGGTTTTCGGACGAACTTTGATGAAGTGAAACATCTGCTTTCATTTTACTCTCCGGTGTGCCTTTGTCTACAGGAGACGAAGCTTAAACCATCGGACCTGCTTTCAGTTCGAGGCTACAGTGCATTTCGGACAGATAACTCGTCTGGAAATATAGCCTGTGGGGGAGTCGCTATTCTCGTCCCTCACAGGGTTCCGGTATCTTCCGTCGCGGTTTCCACAACTGTGCAGGCCGTGGCGGTTCGTATTTCTATGCCTGTACCTCTTACTGTCTGCAGTGTCTATCTGCCGCCGGACGAGAACGTGAGCGTCTCGGTACTGGAGAGATTGGTTGATCAGCTGCCTTCACCCTTTCTAATACTAGGTGACTTCAATGTCCATCATCATTTGTGGGGTAGTGTCAGCATCAGCACGAGAGGTCGTCGCATAGAGTCTCTTCTGTCCTCGGCCTCTTTGTGCCTTTTTAACACCGGTGCTGACACGTACTTCCATGAACCGACACGATCCTTCAGTGCGATCGATTTGACCTTGGGATCACCATCAATTATTGCTGACTGGTCGTGGGCGGTGTGTAACGACCTCCACGGGAGTGACCACTTTCCAATTGTCCTCTCGCATCATGCGAACATGCCATCTTCTGCCTCCCGCCCTCCTCGTTGGAGGATGGAGCGTGCGAGATGGGAGGTCTTCACACCGTCAGCTTTGATATTTTCTGCAATGGTGACCCAAGAGTCAATCGACGCAGCGGTTCTTGAAGTCACAAATTGTATTCTTCAGGCGGCTGATCTTTCTATACCAAAAACATCTACGACACTCTCCAGAAGTCCGAAACCTTGGTGGACCCCTGAATGCGCAGCGGCTAGGAGAGCTCAACATAAGGCCTGGTCTACGTTTCGGCGTTATCCAACCGATGCTAATCTCGTTACATTCAAACGAGCAAAATCCTATGCTCGGTTGGTGCGTCGACGTAGCAAGAGGGAGTCTTGGATCCAGTATGTTTCATCTCTCACTTCACGTGCCAGTTCGAAAAGTGTGTGGGAAAAGATTCGAAAGATCTGGGGTAACTACAGCTCTCACCAGATATCCATTCTCGAGAGCAACGGCTGCACATATGCTGGAGTCGGGGAGATTGCTGATTGTTTAGGGGAGGCGTTTGCCTCCGTGTCGAGTGACCTGGCGTATCCTACTTCTTTTCAAAGAGTGAAATCCACTGCGGAAACGCCAGAGAATCTCCTTTGCGCCTTTTCTCGACACGGGATATAACTCCCCCTTCAGCATGGTTGAACTCAGGGTGGCTCTGCATCGGTCCGGCGCTACGTCGGTCGGTCCCGATGGCATCCATTATGACATGCTCCGTCATCTCTCGCAGTCGTCTCTCGAGAATCTCTTAATCTTGTATAATCGTATTTGGTCGGAGCACAGTTTCCCGGAATCTTGGCGAAAAGCTTTTGTTCTGCCTTTTCCCAAACCTGGCAAGGATCCTAAGTCCCCCTCTAGTTATCGTCCAATTGCTCTCACTAGCTGTCTGTGTAAAGTTCTTGAACGCATGGTTAATTCCCAGTTAATTCATTTTTTAGAATATCATCAAGTACTTTCACCATCACAAAGCGGCTTTCGTCGTCATCGTTCACCTCACGATCATCTCCTGCACCTTGAGACATCTGTGCGCGAGGCGTTCGTGCGTAGGCAGCACCTGGTTTCTGTATTTTTCGATATTGACAAAGCCTATGATCGAGCGTGGCGGCATGGTATTATCCGTGACCTCCACGCATGCGGATTGCGAGGAAATCTTCCGACATTTATTTTAAATTTTCTTCGCAATCGGGTGTTCCAGGTGCGCCTGGGTACGACGCTATCGGCAACATTCCATCAAGAACAAGGTGTTCCTCAAGGTTGCATTTTATCTGTCACATTGTTCATCCTCTGCATTAATTGTCTCCTCACAAATCTTCCTCCTGCGGTTTCGGCTACTGTCTATGTTGATGACTTGCACATTTTCTGCTCGTCATCAAGCATGCATTTTATTGAAAGGCAGTTGCAGTCTGCAATTAATCAGATCTTTAAAACGGCGAATAGCAATGGTTTTGTTCTTTCTCCCGACAAGACAGCGTGTGTCCATTTCTGCCAGAGGCGTGGCCTCCATCCTGACCCAGAGCTGTTTTTAGACCGTGGAGCCATACCAGTTTTGCCGGAGACCAAGTTCCTTGGTCTGACCGTCGACCGTGCGCTTACGTTCCGTGCGCACGTTCGGCGGCTCAAGATTTCCTGTCTGCGGGCTCTATCCATTCTTAAGATCCTTTCGAGAGTCTCGTGGGGCGCAGACAGGACGTCTTTGATTCCTATTTACCATTCCTTAATCCGGTTGAAACTGGATTATGGTTGTATCGTGTATGGCTCTGCTCGTCGTTCCGTTCTCCGGCCTTTGGACACTATTCACCATCAAGCACTGCATCTTTGTTCGGGAGCATTTCGAACATCTCCGATTCCCAGCCTTTACGCTGACGCGAACGAACCATCGCTTGAATTACGCCGTCTGCAGCTGTCTATTCAATTCTACTTGAAACTTAGATCTCTTCCAGACCATCCTTTATACGATGCAGTTTTTCATCCTCAGCATGCTCGTTTATTCGGGAACCGGCCCTCCTGCATTTCAACTTTCGGTCTTCGTATGGCGACCGTAGCCCGTGATGTAGGGCTCGAATTGTCACTTGTTGGAGAGACCAGGGGCTTTGGGGATCCTCCATGGCACCCACTTGGTGTCATGGTTGATACCACCTTTACATCTTTCGATAAATCCTCAACCCCTGCGTCAGTGTACCAGCAGCTCTTCGCTGAGCACCGTGACCTCAATTCTGACTACACTCCCATTTTCACTGATGGCTCCAAGATGCATGGAATTGTTGGATCCGCGGCTGTCTGTGTAGATGACGTGTCAGTAGCGCGGATCCCAGCTGAGGCCACGGTGTTTTCGGCGGAGATGCATGCTGTGTATCTTGCATTGCTTCATGTTCAGTCGGGCTCTCATCAACGGGCTGCGGTGTACACTGATTCTTTCAGTGTTGTACAGTCACTGTCATCGTTGGACTGCTGTGACCACCCTTTTCTTCTTACCGTACGAAGGCTTCTTTGTTCTTTGCTCGAGGCCGGTGTCCAGATACAATTTTGTTGGATTCCCGGTCATGTCGGAATCTCGGGCAACGAGTGTGCTGATGCGGCTGCTAGATCTGCTTCCTCTTTGGTCGTCACACGCTTGCCACTGTTTCATCGGGATTTCCGCTTTCTGGTTCGCGACCATATCAAGCGAACGTGGCAAGGTCTGTGGGACCAACAGGTGGAAAATAAACTGCATCGTATCAAACCTAATCTTGAAATTTGGAAATCCACATATCGTCGGAACCGTAGGGAGGAAGTGGTGCTTGCGCGTCTCCGCATTGGGCATTGTCGTTTCACTCACCGCTTTTTGCTGTGTGGCGACACTGCGCCGATGTGTGAGACGTGCAATTGCCGACTCACCGTCACTTATCTTCTGTGTACCTGTGTTCGTTTTCGTGATGTACGTTTTCATTTCTTTCATTCTCATTTGTTGACCGAGGACGCCGCTACACTGCAGCGGCTCCTCAATGACCACTGCAATACTGTTGCTGTTTTTTCATTTTTTAAAAAAATTGACTATTTTAAACGTATCTAGATTTTAGCCTTATCATCATCCTCATTTCTCAGTTTTACTGAATCAGCTAGCTTTTAATCATTGTATCATGTTTTTAATCCTGTATGTTTCATTATCTTTTTAGCCCTTCCATCGTTCTCATTTTTCAGTTTTACATGATCAGCCAGATTTTAAGCTTTTTACCACGTTTTTATTACTGTTTGCTTGTCTGTCTTGTCTCTGGCGCTCTTTGGCCAATAATGGCCCTTGCACCATAAAAATCAAACAACCAACCAACCAACCAACTTCTGAAAACAGTGCATATTTCAAAAAGGACCACAGTCACCTTGACACTGACTAGCTCTGTTGTTACAGCTACAGTATCGTTCTTCTTATGACAGCCTATGTGCATTTGCTAAGAATTCTATAGAGTTGTTATTGAGAATATGCTGATTATTTCTGTGGTAAAAAAATCTATACATAATTTAAATATGAAATTCAAATTGAAAGTAAATTGTTTACATTAAAATGCACTTACCCTGTTTTCTATGGGCTCAGGGGATTGTAGTGTTTGAAACTATCTCTGATTGTAAACAATTAACTTTCAATTTGAATTTCATGTTTAAATTATATATAGATTTTTTATTGCAAAAATAATCAGCATATTCTTCATAACAACTCTATATAATTCTTAGTACATGTATGTAGGCTGTCAGAAAAAGAACAAGACTATAGCTGTAATGTAGTACCAACACAGCTAGTCAGTGTCGGGACTGTTGTCCTTTTTGAAATATGTACTGTTGTCAGAAGTGCACTTGCTCCATTTTCTCTGCTACTCTTTGAAACGTGACGAAACCATCTTTTGATAGTTTGATAGTTTCAAAATCACCTCCATTTTTTTTTGGTAACAGCCCTTTCTGATGGAAAGTGCCCTGTAAGGATTTTTTAAACAATGGGAAAAGAAAAAAAAAGTCACAAGGAATCAAGTCTGGGCTGTAGAGCTGATGTGGCAGGCAGGCAGATGTTGTTTTCAGCTAAGTATTCCATTACAAGATTGGCCACATGTGGTCTGGCATTATCATGGTGAAGTGTCCACCCTCCTGTGTGCAGTGTGTGCAGAGTGGGCCTTTTTTTTTTTTTTTCTCTCAGATATGCTCCTGCAAATATTGCAGAACAGGGACATAATAATCACCTGTAACAGTCATATGAGGTGGTACAATATGTTGATAAATCATCCCGACTTTATCAAAGAATGTGATAATCATTGTCTTGCCAGCAGAAGGCACAATGTTAGCCTTTTTGGGTGTGGAAGAAGGTGACTTTCACATAGAACTTTGTTGCTTTGACTCCAGATCATACTAATAAATCCAGGATTCATCTCCAGTTATGGTATTTAGGAAAGCATTGCCAAGATCCTCAAACTTTGTTTTCCATGTTTGGATGACATCAATGTGCACCTGAATTTGTTTGGTGTTAGCAAACATGGAGAACCACCTTGTACACATGTGTGTCATATCCAAATGATCACAAAATATCACATGGGCACTGTTGTGAAATATTGCCAGTAGTTCTCCCAATTGCTTCACTGTCACACGGCAATCTTCTCACACTGTAGCATCACCAACATAGAAACTTTTTTGTGCTTCATTTGTAAATTTTCATTACATACCTTTTTAGCCACTTTGTGGAAGTAGTGGCTTTTTCTATTTCGGGATGTTTTATCAATTGTAAAAATCCTATTGATTTTTTCTAACTAGCTCAACTGACTTTTGAATAGCTTTGATAAATTTTATTCACGTTGGAAAAGTTTCAAGAGACGTGCTCATTACAACTGAAAATCCGGTGTCATTTTTCTTGTTCTTTTAAGGATTTGAAATTTTTGGAGAATGAAGTTACAACCAAATTATATTTCATCTGTATGATCTGAAACTTCCAGTTTTTCTTGTTGCATTTTAGCAAATCAGATACTCTGTTGCCAATATTCTAAAAAAATGTGTGTAAGAATTTCAAGTACAATGTGTTCATGTTATGCATAGTTTGCATGTAATTTTGGCCAAGCAGAGGTTTTCATTTAGCAAGGGTGTTAAAAGTTGATTTTTTTTTTTTTTTTTTTTGACCAACTTCACTTGTGTCTAATAATCATTACTCAAGACATCATTCATTATGTGTAAAGCATTCAAGTTCTTGATTGATATAAAGGACACATTCCTTTATTAAGCCATACATGGCAAACACACAGTGTGCCCATTAAGTAATGAGACTAATTTTTTACGGGACAGCCCTTTGAATAAAAATAACAAACGTGTTTATAGTTTTGATCGCTAAAGTGTGCTATAATTGCAGGAGCAACTTTCAAGTCAGGTGACACAGCAGTTCTCATGTGGCCACCATTGAAGTAAGACCGTGTGAGTGGAGCATGTCAGAAATTGCATAATGGGGCAAAGAGCTGTGATAAAATTCTACTGTAAATTAGAGAAAACTGCCATGGAATTATACCAAGAAAAATCAAAAGTTTATGGCAATGACTGTCTGAGCCATGCACAGGTATTCTGCTGGTTTTTAATGTTTAAAGATGGGAGGAGTCCCTCGAGGATGCCCAGTTTCTGCACATACAAATAAAAATGTGGTGAAGACTTGCGAAATTGTTGCCCATGACAAGTGAATAACCACTAGGTTACTTGCTGAACAACTTGGTGTTGGTAAGGAAACAGCCAGGGTAGTCTTAGGAAAAGATCTGCACAAGAGAAAGATTTATTCGAGCTTTGTGCCAGCACATGTTGACACACAGAGAGAGGAGTACTGGGTCGCATGTTGTCAAAATTTAATCCATGTAGTTGATTAAGATTATGATTTGTTGCAAAGAATTGTCATCGGCGATGAAAGTTGGTGTTTTCAGTTTGATCCTGAAACTAAACTCCAGTTTATTGGGTTTTTGGGGTTTCACCGGAGTTTAGGGTGTTCTATTTGGTTTTCATATCCTTTCATTAAAATTTCAAATGATTAAATATTATTAATGAAAAATCCATGCAACTTACATATTGGTTAAGAAAAATCTCCTTTTTATGTAGTCTTGAAAGAATTTTATTTAAATCTACACAAAGATTAAAAGATACTTTACACACCATTCACTTCACAATCTATAAACTAGTATTTAATCAAACTCTCAGCCCTCATCAAACACTTCTGAGATGTTTAATTAAATTCGGGTAAAACCACAAATTTCATTTTTTTTTTTTTTGTGACAAATTTACTGTTCTTTAAATATTTGTGGATCTTTACAAGTTCCTGTGCTTTATCAACACTTAAGCGATTGCAAAATTTTGATCACACTAGTCTGCAAGTAGAAAATATCCTTTCTACTGCAGATGAACTGGCTGGGCAACCACATAGACTTGACATGCAAGAGCAGAAATCTTTCCGAGTTCTAGCTTTGGCCACACTCGTATGTTGCTCCATCAGCTGCCACAATTTGGCAGCACTGAAGTTTTGCACATTATTTACAAACATAGACTGTGGATAGTACTTTGTTGCATATTTTAAAACCCATTACAAAAATTATCCATTCAGGTTTCTTTTCTAACACCCAGTTATCAGCAATTTGTTCTTGCTCAGGGTTCATTCTCTTTCCCTGGCCGTTTTGGATTCATTAAGTTTGCCAAGTAGTGGCAAGGCTGAAGTGCTTGATCCATCCTTTTTTTTTTTTAATCACCGGTGTATATGGTTCAATATCTCTTTTTCCACAAGATCTTGCCACAATTCCACTGCCTCAGAAATGTTTTGTTTGTTCAACCTGGAGAATGTCTAGCACTCTACTAACCTCTTTTAGCTGTTTTAGCATGTGTACTGCATCTTTGTAAATGATTATATTCTTTGGAATTTTATTTATGTTTGGGGGAATTTGCAGATCATTTGAGTGCTTAACAAACAGGTATAATGCATCTATGTAATAATAAAAGAAAAATAGGTATAATTAAAGAATAATTTCAGCACCAAGCTTTCCCATTTTAAAATGTTGCTTTCGAAACTCTTTAAGAAAATATCTCAAAATTGCAGTAAAACTCCAAATTAATGTCTGTCCCAAAATGGGGCCAACCATTTAAATATCAATCCAATAGCACCTGCTTTTCTATTTCTCTGAAAACTAAAGTTTCTGAAATTCCAGCAGAGATTCACACTCTGCAAATGTTATTTTGTTCATTCTTAAGGTATGTTCCTACAGCACCTGTTAGCTCCCCCCCCCATACACTCTAAGCACTCCACAAAAGGTGCTCTGAATTTAGGCTTCAGAGCTCTAAATTTAGAAGCCAGAGTTAGAAACAGGTTTTCAATCTCCCATTCTAAATAGCATATTAATGATCAGCATTGAAGGGCCAGAAAGAGGACAGTTTGATTTAAAACAGGCATTTTAGCAGTGGACCAATAAGAAAAATAGAATTTATGGGGTCAAACCATTCAAAAAATTAATGAGAAATTTCATAGTTTGTAACATTTAAATGGCAATAAATTGTAAAAAAAATGTTTTTACTTTTTTCTTTTGTGGTTACCATTTCTTACTGATTTAATTTCTACTACTCATTAATTGAATCATTCATATGAACAATGTTGTAACCCACAAAATTAAAGTTCAGGAGATTTGGATTTTATGCTTATTTAAACATTATTTTAGAAATATATCCTTATCCTTTACTTACCCCATTAGCTGTATATTAACTTATACTGCCTACTGCAGTTTTCTTTAAATGAGTTAGTGTCTTCCAAAATAATTATTTTTCCACTGATATCCAAAGCGTTGGTGTGAATGCTTCACTTGATGCTACTATTTTCCAAGTGACAAAAAAGCGGCTAACTTTCTTTAGAATTTTGCGACAAATTTTTTCCCCATTTTAGCAGTTCTGCTTCAGCAGTTTTTGAGCCAGCTTAAACTCTGGTGACAATTCAAAATATAATTTTGATATTAATAATATTTGTCTCATTACTTAATGGACACACAGTGTATGTCTTTAGTATAGGACATCACAATGTGGAAGAATTAGTGGTTGGAAACACTGGTGAAGCAAAACTTACCTCTAGAATTCAAAACAAATTTATTTTACTAATTGTGTACAAGTTGGATGCATATGTTTTATGCATTTTTTGTGGGATATGAGGATGCCTTTTTATTACAGTAGATAATGTTTTCTTTCCGTTTCAGATGGCACAAATGTTGCACTTTTTTATTCATAAAGAGTCGTTATGCACATGTCCATGAGATGTTGAGTGGGAAAGTGAACATCCAGTTTGTTTACATTTGTATTGTTGAAACGAGCTGCAAAAATATGTAGCAGTTAATATATTTAAAAGAAAATATGCTAAAGAATGAGCCTAAATCTGTCTAAAAGATAACTATATGATCATGACTGCCATTCTTCTGTCCTAGGGATCGATTCCTGTCTTTTGAAAATTTTAGAGACCTGTCATTTATTTTAAAACTGTTCTCCCTTTTACTTTTCTTTTCTCTCTGAAAATTATGCAGAAATGTATTAATGTGATCACTGAAATTGTGGGGTTACACCAAATGTTTTAAAAAATGTTCAAAGTGTTAAAAAAAAAAATTCCCACGCAACTTCATACAATTGCCAAGTTTTCTAGATTTTGCAGTTGTTTCCTGTTAAGACTTTTTACTGGATTTGTTATATTCTTTAAGGTTTGTGAGATGTCTGTCTACCAGCCAGAATTTTTCGGAATCTGTGGAAATGCCTGTTCTAGTGAGGATGAAAATATTTTGTGACTTCCACAGGCATGAAAGACTTCCGTGAAAACGCGGAAATCCGCTTTTTCTGTTCCGCTTTTGGTGTTACCGATATTATTCCAAAAATGCAATAACATTTTTATGGGGGAGGGGAGCATGCCTCCCTCTTGCTGAAAGCAAAATCGTGATGGTTTGGCTGGGAATAACGTCACCTCTTCCGGGGATGGAAATTCTGCGCCAAAGTGTGCCGAAACTAAAGTCTTTGCCATCTTGCTACAAAAGGCAGGTTTTGCGTCATTGGGCGCTAGAACCTCTGTGCCCCGTCGTCATCATCAGGACTTCGGTATAGTAAATTCTCCGTGCGCACTCTTCCGCTTGACGCTGAGTAAGTCCATGCGGTGGGAAGAATGATTCAGCGACTGCAAGTACTAGGAATTTTACGTAGTTACTATGGAAATCATCGACAGAAAACATCGAGTATGCTATGAAAATCGTCGGTCCGCGGTCCAAGTATGCAACGGAAATCGAAAATCTCAGTGAAATAACGTTATTAAACATCTGTGTAAAGTTTATTTTTGTGTTTTCAAGATTCTAACACTTGTTAAATATTTTCGGGAATGTTTCTTGGGTGTTGAGAATGTCACGTAGTTTTCCGTTTTTTCATATGAAATTTTTTCCACCAAGTCCCCCGCACCCCCACCCCCGTTTTTTTTCTATCTCTGCCTGATTATATTTTTATTTTTAATGTTTTCTTGTCATATTCCTCGTTTTTAATATCTTCGGTAATAGTGAAAAGGAGCGACTTCGTTTTTTAAAGAATTTTTTCTAACGAAATGCATGTTACCCTATTTCTAATACATACTTCTTCAAAACTAATCAATAGAGCAATCGTTTTCGCCCCTTTCCCTTTTACTAAACGAAATTAAATTTCTAGATCGGTATTTAATCCGCGCCGTTTCCGTGTCCCGTAAAATTGTTTCACGGCAGAGTGAGCAACCCAGTATCGATTTTTCACTTCCATTTTCCATAAAATTCGGTTTTTCTATTTCTTAGTTACTTCTTACTCATACATGATATTATTTCGTGGATTCGCGGAATTCCGCTTTTTCTGTCATCATTTGGGTCATACTCGAGATCGATGTAAAACTGAAAAGAAGCTGTTTTTTTTGGGGGGAGGAAGGGAGGGGGTCTTTTCCGTCTGGGGACGGTATTTCATCTTTCAAAACTTTCGAAAACGGAAGTTAAACGGAGTGAAGATTTCCCCCATAATCCTAATTTATTTTTCTCGCGATGTTTTTTCTGCCTGGTATTGTTATTGAATTTAATTTTAATGTATAATTATTTGTATTTTAGCTTGAAAAACGGAGGGAAAATGTCCGAAAACGGAAATCGGGCGGAACGAAGATTTCGCCGTGTATCGTAATCCCAGCTCGCGCGACGTTCCCTCTACCCTGTGTTGTTGTTAAATGTCAGTAATTTTATACTTTGGATGCAGTGATGTGCTCCAGTTTAATATTTACATAAATAAATTTCAGTGAATCCCAAAACATGCACTTTTTAAGTTAAACAAATTCAGTGCCCTTTCAAAAATAATGAAGGCATTATTGAGTTGTTTTCCTGGCTCTCAAGTGGAAAATTCTTTTAGTATGATGGGGGATGTACATGATAAAGAATCCAGAACATATGAAAATTGAAACATTTTCATCTGTTCAAACCATGGAATGTAAGCTACTGAATCAGGATAAGTCAGCCTTGGAATTGTTTAAGTAATATGCATATGACCTCATCAGCAATTTTTACCCTTACATTAATATTGTACTATATATTTTTCTTGAAACAAAATACATACATTAAACCTATTTAGTTGGCAGGCATGTGACCAATACCTAAATGTCATGGTTGTATACATTAGGGAGTGAAATGCAACATTCAACACTTTGTTACCCCCCGGCCTGTGGAAGTTCAGCTTTTCCTATCACTGCCCACTTTCATGCCTGCTTCCAGCTTTAGGAATTTTTCTGGCGAAGCTTATTATTATTATTTCTCTTTCTGAGTGTATTTCTCATGTTTAATTGTTTTCTGATAATGTTAATTTATCATTTTTCCGTTATGTGTCACAGTGTGGCTTGGTATATTTTTAAGAATTTTCTTAATGAAATGCATGTTTTTTTATTTTGATAATCTCTCTTTCAAAATCAAGCAACGGAGCCCCCCCCCATTTTTTTAAACATAATGAAATTTCAAACTCAGTGCTTAATATTTGTGATCGAATTATTGCCTTGAAAAAGTCTCCCAGTGGAGAGCGAAAGCTTGGCAAATCTTATGCCAGTAAATAAATGGATTTTACTATGCTATAAGTGCTTTTTGTCTGTACCAGATGTTAAAGCAGGGATGGAAAAATAAGCTCCAGATCTAGGAGCCAGGTGAAACGAAAGCAAAATTCAAAGTATCAGGCACAAACCTAATGCATGGTGATGATGTCGGAACAAAGAGTAATAATATTAGTGTATTAAGCATTGCCTATTACCCAAACTACTTACTGCTAAATGAAATTATAATTCGGTCTATAAATCTCGGGGTGCTATAGTTTTGATAAAAATCTAAACATAAAAAAGAATGTGAAAAAAAATGTTTAACCTCTTCAATCTGAGATGAAACTATTTGGAAGAAAATAATAGCTAAAAAAATTGCGACCGTCAGCTTCTGGAGTACCGCGTAATACGGCTTTGGAAACGAAGCAGGGGGCGTTAAAAAATATGTAAAGATGTGGTTTTAGAAAAAAAAATCCGAGATAAAGATAAAAAAATCCGAGGAAGTAAAAAAGATAAATAAAACAAAATAAAATGCGACCATCAACTTCCGAAAGCCGCATGGTTGCAGAAATGAAAGGGAATGTTGCAAACGCTTAAGAAATATGGATTTTGTAAAAACAAAACAAAAAAACCCCAGCAACAATCTAACTGAAATGAAGCAATCTGAAGCAAAAAACGCAAAAACTGTGATCAACTTCCAAAATGCCTCGTAATGCAACCGTAAAAAACGGAAGACGGGCGATAAAAATGTGAAAAAACATGGTTTAAAAAAATATAAAGAGGAAGAACAAAAAAAGACACCTTATCAATCTAACTGAATACTGAAGTGAAACTATCTGGAAGCAAAAAGGAAAAAAAAAAAAGTTGTGGCGTCAACTTACGGAAAGCCGACGGCCGAGGGAACAGAGAAAACGCTTTAAAAATATGATATGGCTCTAGTAAAAAAAAAAAAAGAAAGAAATGGCCTTAATTTAACTTCCAGTTAGATTAAAATTTAGGCTTCCATGCCAAAAAAAAAAAAAAAAAAAAAAGGACGAATTGCGACCATTAGCTTCCGAAATGTTTTTATGCCCTTTTAACCACCACGCACCACATCAAACAAACGTGCGTGATGCGTCAAAAGTGCATAAAAATATCGCTTCTGAGATTCAAAGCTCAAAAAAAGCAACTATATCTCATCAAGTTGAAGTTATCTGTTTGAAAAATATGGAAGAATGAAAGCTAAAATAAAATAGCGGGGGTGGGGGGGGGGGTGTTATCTATTGATTATATTTGTCTGCGTGATCGATCAATTACAGCTTTACATCTTAAGCGCAAGCCAACGTTAAAAATGCGTGAAAATTTCCCTTCCTTTGTTTTAAACTTTAAAGAAATCTTAAAAAGAATTAATGTTAAGAAAATAGAAAAACAGTCTGCAAACCTTTCCGAGAATCTGCGACATGCGTCGCCGCGTCTCGCTGTTTCTACTCCCGGGCCGGACCAAACAGTGCGATCTTCAATGCTTTCGCAATCTGACAGGATAGTCGCGTTTCTCTGCTTGAAGCACACGGTTCAAGAAAACAGCTGACAGAATTTATAAATGCGACCAAAGCAGAAAATTTCAGAGTTTTCTTTTATTAAGTTACAATTTGTTGAAGTTACATTTTGCATCTATGAACTCAAAGTAATGACTGCAAATTACGAAATTTGAAGTAAAAAGTTGGGCGCCGGGATCAAATTTCTAGGCACCCGGTAATTTTCCAGCCTTGTGTTAAAGTTACTAATAATTGCATTTATAAACATTATGATAGTTTCAACTTTGTGCCAGTTATATCACAGCCACATTCCCCTTCTAATTGAGGGGAGAGGAACAAGTGGGACATAGAACTCTTTCTTCTACTAGTTGATGGTTTCAATTATCATGCAAACTGTCAAAGACATAACTGAGAAACGAATCTTCCATGGACAAGTGTTTTTTGAGCACACAGTACATGGCAGGCACATAATGGTGTAACATGACACACTTGAAAGGAAATCGGGAGATACGAGTCTTGTTCCAGGCAATGCAATTTTTAATTTTTCTGAAGAGGTGGGTACATGCGAAGTAGTGAAAATGCAGCGCTTTTGTTCCAAACATGTTAGCAAACTGGAAATTGGCTTTCCTGCTGAGCAAGCTGCAGGCTGCTTGACATATTTTTAATGAAGTCAAGGCAGATTTGTATAAAAATAAAATGTATCTGCATACACAACCATTTAAACAGAGAAATTGCTGCAAACCCGTGAATCGCAATAAAAATAGAATAAGATCATTTAAAGAAAAATTAATAAAAAATAAATAATTATTAGAACATTACGAATTCCAGTGAGGGCAAAATAAGTACATTGCAACTGAAATGTGCAGCAGTGTGTGAAATGGACCTTTAGGGCAAAATGTTAAAATATTGGACTATGAACCTCATAAACAAGAGATTAATTAAAGAAAGTTTTTATATCTAGAAAAACACATCATATACAATTGGGAAATGAATTTCCCTGAAGAAATAGTTCTTCATAAATACATGGTAGGCATTGTAATGCAATTATTGCCATATTTTCACTGTATTCTATGTAACCACTTCATGTTAAAGTTTTCTGAATGAAGTGAAAAAAAAAAAAGAATGTGAAAAAAAAATGTTTAACCTCTTCAATCTGAGATGAAACTATTTGGAAGAAAATAATAGCTAAAAATTGCGACCGTCAGCTTCTGGAGTACCGTGCAATACGACTTTGGAAACGAAGCAGGGAACGTTAAAAAATATGTAAAGATGTGGAATACTATGAAAATATTGTTAATAAGCTAGTATTATTATCAAGCTGGGTCCTAGGGACCCACAGATTTTTAAAAAGTGGGTACTTTGTGAAATATTCTGGGTTCTTTTAAAAAAATCAAATGAATCAAGAGATAATGAATATTTTTACTTACATAAGCAAATGAAAAATAAATGTAATGCACATTGCTCGACACTTTAATTTATGCCCTTTTAAAGCAATCTTTAAAAAAATCAAGTACTGACAGATTAAATTTTATCATAATAGAAAGCTTTATGAGAATGGCTTCAACAACCGTCTTGGCGAAGATATGCTTTATGTATGTATTAATGTTTTGTGCTATATAGCTTTATGAGTAAGGGATTTAATTCAGGTGCTGAATCCATGCTTTAATAGCAGTTGTGATTTCTTCACTTGTGATGACGCAGTGTTCTTTAAGATAATCTTTTAACAGTGAAAAGGGGTGGAGGATGTTACTGGGTGACGGAAACTGACTGTATGGAAGATGTAGATTGTCCCTTCAAAACTGTTAAAGCAAATTTCAAGTTTGTTGGGGAAAATGTGGACGTGCATTGCCGTGGACCAGGAAGGTTACTCCCTGGCTAAAAAGACAAGGTAGTATTTTCGTAATGGCCTCTTGTGTTTCGTCATTTCACAGTAACTGTTGACAGTGATGCTACATCCCTTGTCCCAAAGTTCTATCAAAAGCAGAACCACACAAAACATGTTCTGGAAGGTCATCACCATAAGCATAGCATGAGGGGAAAGGGGCAGTGTGCCCTCAACTTTAAAAAATTCAAATGCGGGGGCAAGCCTATGATGTGGTGGCAAATATGAGCTTTATAAACACACAAGCTGTTGCATTCACCTTTTAGGTCTGTCCGTCATTTGTTTTTGCGAGGAAGTAAAACCAGTGCAAATGCTATCAACATAGAGAACTCATTATATATCATTATTCATGTATTAGTAAAAAGATTTGTGATATTTAAAAGAATTTGTAATAAAAGGAAGGAGTCATCATTCATTATCAGCAATGGTTGAAGAGTAATGCATAGCAAAAAAGGTTTGTTATGCATTTAAAAAATCAAAATTTTGTGGCATTTACGGAGAAACTGTTTCAAAGAATTGCCTCTCCCCCAAAGGGAAACATCAGTTTACAATTTTTTCTTTTTCGTGCCCAACCCAACGGAGACGTAACACTTATGCGTGCCCTCCTCATCCAAAGGAAGACATCAGTTTACACTTATTCATGCCTTTCCCCCAATTTTTTGGTCACACTACATCTATGGTCATCACATGCACTTTAAAAGTGGAATGTACCACTTTAAATAACTTTTGTGTTTGAAGTGGCATGTTCTGCTTGTTTTATATTTATCTAAAATATCCTTGGATTGGAAGAGTGAAAGATTTATTTAAGTGATTTAAATATGAGAAAGGCCCAATGCACTTTGTTACATTGAAAATGCGTGACTGCTTAGGAGTAACAAGAAAAGATGGAGAATATACTAAACTTGGGAGATGGATGGATGAAATTGGAAAAAAAAAACAAAAAAAAATCATGTAAGGCCATGATACAAAAATTACACTGGGGAACAAGTTTTCGTTGCATTGATACCAGAACTTGTTCTTACCTAATTGGAATGTGCTGAATTCAAATCTGAAGTTAGTTTTTCTCTGTAAGCTATAGATTTTTGCAATTCAACATTTTAATTTTTCGCAAAAATTTGACGCCTCTTGTACAATGACATGGTCTATCTGAGGAATTTATGGTCTTGCTGTCTTAAAATTAGGCTTAAACAACCGTCTTGGCAAATATATTTGTTATGTATTTACAAAAATGTGTAGGTGCATCACAATATGCATTAAAGTTTGAAAAAAGGCAAAAAAATTACTTGTGTAGAGTAAAATATGTATCACCACTTGTCAAATCTGAAACATTTATCCATTATAGTCAAATATGAGTATGCACTAATGCTTTTTACTTTAAATTAACATATATTTTGACATAAAAATGATAGGTGATTCAGAATAACTGATAAGGATAGGATGCAAAGTTCAAATATGTCCTATTCAGGCAAGAATTTCCGCTTGTAGCTGTGGTGTTTGTGGACTTTCTCAGGGCAATCTCGTTTGATGCTCCAGCAGTAGTCTGCCGTCATATTTTTGTCCCATCACCCTTGATAGCGTTGTTTCATCGTCACGAGATCTTGATGAAAGTGCTCTTCCTGTTCATCACTAACAGCCCCAAGGTTCTTGGGGAATTGATCAAGGTGACTATTCAGGAAATGGAGCTTGACAATCATGTTGTACCCACGATCACGAAAAGCCAACAGCATTCTAGTAACGAGAACCTCATAGTTATCTGCCTTTTTGTTACCAAGGAAGTTTCGCATAACTGCCACGAAAGACAGCCTTCTCCTTGTCATTCATCTTCCTGACAGATTTCTCATCACGTGCAAGGGCACAAATTTGAGGCCCATCGAACACACCTGCTTTGATCATCTCAAAAGACAAAGCAGGAAAAGCAGAAATTATATGTTAAAAACATTCACCGTCAGTATTTAATGCTTTCATGAACTGTTTCATCAAGCCGAGCTTGATATGGAGTGGGGGGGATCTTCTCTTGGCTGATGATTGGGTCATTCACAATGTTTGGCATGCCTGCTTCTAGAGTTTCATGGATAAGCCACTCCTGGGTCCAGTGTTTCTCTTGAGCTTGGCTGTCCCACATGCAGAGATAGCATGGAATTTTCGTGAAGCCTTTCTGTTGACGAAGGAGAAAGTTGACCATTTTCAGGTCCACACAGATGATCCAGTTGTGCTCATGATATTTGAGTAAGTCCATGACCATTTTTATGTCATTATGTTCTTCTCGCAAACTCACTGAGTGACCAATTGGAACCACTCCATAAACATTACTGTTGTACAAGAGAACACAATTGAGGCTGCGCTTTGAGCTGTCCAGGAATAATCGCCATTCTGTTGGACTGTACGAGGTAACAGCTAATTGCCTGAGATGACCTGGGATATCGTGGCAGTAAACAAACTGCTCGTCTTCTGAAAAAAAGTCCACAAAAATCTGGTCCTGCTTTCGGAAATAAGAAACTTTTGCAGAGCGGTCAAGTAGGGTTTTTTCTGCAGCCTGGAGGCTAATACCTCAGCTGCTTTCTTGGAGAGCCCCAAATCATGCACTAAGTCATTCAGTTCTGGTTGGCTAAACTGCTGAGGGGCTGATGAATGTTTAGTATCAGGTGAGGAGTCTTCAGATTCTGAAAACACTTCTTGAAGCTCGCTATCATAACCCTCGTGCTCTTCCTGATCATATTCACTGACTTCATCTTCAGATGAGGCAAAACCATTAAAAACTGGAACTGGGAGTTCCTCAGAGTGCGGAGTAGGTCGAATTGCTGAGGGAATACTGGAATAGGAAGTCTTATGCCAGTTTTTCTTGCTGATACCCTTTGTATTGACCAGGCAAAAATAGCAGTCAGTTATGTGGTCCTCGGGTTCTTGCCAAACTATGGGAACTCCATAAGGCAGACTGTTTCCTTTTCCTTTTGTCCAGTCATGAAGCGTTTCCTCACAATTATGACACACAATATGAGGAGCCCATTTCTTCTCTTGCTCGCCAAGGGGAACTTCAAAATAGGCTTTATAGGCGCGCTTCACAAATGAAGTTATATTGCGCCTTTGACGAAGAAGTGTGTAGCAGCCACATACATAACAGAATGCATCAGGATTATGTACACATTTATGTCTACTTGAAGAAGCCAGGATCAGATCTGAAACAAAAAAAATCAGGTGTTATTTTTGTGTAAATCAGATAAATCTTTAAAATACAAAATTAACAATAAAGATAAAAAATATTGATGTTTGTAAAAAAACTAGCCTAATTAGTCTAAGGTTAGGTAGATGTAAGCCTAGTCCTCAAGCTATCCCTAGTGTAAATAGCAATGGGTGTTCTTTCTTTGCAAAAATCACAATTTCAAATTGCATGAAAACTAGAGCATGTAGAGGAAAACCCATTTCTGATTTGAAATCAACGTTGAAAAAATACTTAGAATCAGTTGAAAAATCTTATGCAACAGAAAATTAGAAAAAAATTGTTCCCTAGTGTTATTTAACACTGATTAATACACACAATTGGCATGGATTAGGAACATCAAACAGAAGTCATCGCTCTTTCCACGTTTATAAGTGAGTCATGGAAAAATTCTCATTGGCCGCCACCGGGAATAGAACCCAGGGTCTTCCAGTTACGCGCCGGACATGCTACCACTGCACCACAGCAGCCTCGAATTCTCCAGACTCGCGTATGACTAACTGCCAAACCATATGGCAGGTTATAAACGTGGAAAGAGCGATGATTTCTGTTTGATGTTCCTAATCCACGTCAATTGTGCATATTAATTATTCATTCGCCTCCTAGTTATTTGTTCAGTTGCTACTTACCATCTTTGGTGAATCCCCAGCATTGTGCGGGGCTCCAAGAAGCAACCTGCCATGTGGTTTGGCAGTTAGTCTGAAGAATTCAAGGCTGCTGTGGTGCAGTGGTAGCATGTCCGACACGTAACTGGAGGGCCCTGGGTTCGATTCCCGGTGGCAGCCGATGAGAATTTTTCTGTGACCAACTTACAAACGTGGAAAAAGCGATGACTTCTGTTTGATTTAACCTTGAGTTTTGAAATCCAAAATAGTTCTTGTTTGTTGGTGTTTGTTTTCGTTTGCCGAGTTGAAATCCTGAAAGTGTAAAAGGGTATTAGTGGTACATGTGTAAACAATGGGTAACACTAAGAATTCATGGTAAGCATTGAATACGTGTATACAAATTTTGGCGGTGATCTTTTTCATAGACTAGCTGGACATAGTCATTATGGTAAAATAAAATTCAACCTGAACATTTTTTTCACTACACAAAGTTTGGATTTTTAAAAAGCCTCTTGGCTTGCTCCACTGGAAGTCACAAACCCAGGTAAAAAAAAAAAAAAATCACTCTGAATGCACACACACAAAATAATAATCCCTCGTTTCATGAAAGGAAATACAGTTGAACATAAAAGAAAAGACTAAGTCAGAAATTTAGATTGAAAAAGAAAGTGTCAAAAATCTTGCCTTTTTTCAGGGGGGAAAGTTATCACAGTTATTATTATTTTTTATTTTTTCAAGTGAAATTTTTGTTTGGGTCAGATAAATGAAAGAACTGTGCACATTCCCTCATTCATCAGTCCCAAAAGGACTGTATAGTTCTAGTGCTAAGGTGGGTGTTTTTTTTTTCTTCCTTTGTAGAATTCAAGAGAAGTGATCAATTTCCTTCAAAATTCACCAAAAAAAAAAAAAAAAAAAAAAATCTAGCGACAGAACACAGTAATTAAGTTCAATTATTTTACATGGAGTTTATGCAGCGCACTCCTCCTTCCAAGGATGCTCATGCAGTAGTAGGAGAACAATGCTGGAGGGTGATTCCTTTCTCCTTGGTGAAAAAACTGGTTTAAACCTTGTTCATCAAGCTGCAGTAATGTAAGGCTGGCTGTTCACATTCCTTTGTTTTCTTCTGTTAATACACGTGGACCCCAACTCACACGATATTGTATGACTTCATGGGTATTTATAGAAAATGAAATTTATGTACAATGCTTTTACAAAAACTGAAGATTTATAGGTTGATGGGGCAAATCTAGAAGTAACTGATGCTTATATTTACCTGAGACAACAGATATCAAGCGAGGGCCACATCAAAGAAGAAATTAATAGGCATATAAAACTTAGATGGATTGCCTTTGGAAATTTCTGTCTAATGAATTGAAAGAAACAGTAACATTTTTAAGCACGGTTTACCATTTTGTGTTAAAAGCAAACTGTTTAATTAATGCATCCTTCCAGTTCTTAGTTATAGATCAGACATTCATGGGATGTGGGCAACTCAAAGAAGCATGGAAATATGTGTGCTTGGCATAAACAAGAACAATAGGTAAAGGAACTCATGGATCAGGAAAATGACCAGAGTGGGTGGTCATTTTCGTGATCCATGAGTTAAGGATCAAAGTAAAAACCTTCAAGTGGCACTGAGCTAGAAACATTGCTAAAAGAATTAAATACCACTGGACAACTATAATACTTGACTGCATACAAAAAGGGGGAGGGGAGGGAGGACTCAGAAGATGACCACATGGGATATGATAATTGATTGCATACAAAGTAAGAATATGCCTGAGTGACATGGAAGATGTAAAAGGTTCTCATTCAGCTATTGCGAATGTCAGTAGCCAGTAGCTAAAATAGTAGCCAAAGATGACCAGTAGATTTTTCCCCCAAAGTGAGCAACTATTTTGTCCAGCTTTTTCTGCCACTTGTGAATAATTATCAAGTTCAGTTTTCTTGCCTATGTTCCTGCAGCTGCTTCAAAATTGAATGGAAGTGAAGGTGGGCTTTGAGAGAAATTTAATCTGCTGACGGATCAGCTGGAGCGACCGCAAGGTCTAGGTTACTAAAGCAACCTTTGCCATGGTATATTTGATCTTTGCCATGGTATATGTATCTTTGCCATGCCAACCTTTGTCATGGTATACTTTGCACAAAGTACGCCATCTACAGGTTATCTTTGAATCTCTGTTTAGCCACATGTATGCTCAACAAAAAGAAACAAACTGTTATGGCAATGTTTTTAAGATGATGCAGCTGCTACATCTAATGCCATGTAGTACTGCTCTTGTGAGCATGGCTTTTCAGCAATAAACCTCATAAGAATGAGTAATTGGGCATGTCTAAATAGTAACACTTTAAATGACTTAAAGATGATTAGATGCAGTGGGCCTTCAATCAAAGATTTTGATCCTCAAAATGCTATTCTATTGTGGTGGGCAGATACCTCTGATGGTAACATCACAGACACAGTACGTATCAGCGGTAAACTGTATCAACATTATTAGTTCCACTTTATGTATATATATCCTAGCTTTTGTCCCTTTGTCTTAAATATTGTTAAAGAAATTAGACATCTAATTTCAGTGGCCTCTCGAAAATAAATTATGTATGTGCAAATTAAGATAGTAAGAGTAATGATGTTATAGCACTGAAAATAAATTGTCAAAAAAATCAATCATTTAAGAACAAAAGCATGTGCAATATTTGCAGTCAATCTAGTGATCCTATGCAGTAACTGCTCTGCATTTGTTTTTATGAACTTAATGGAGGAGGGGTCTCTCATTACAAAGGAAGAAAAAAACATTCACCTATTTAATTTCATAGAAATGTAAGTAGAGAAGTTACTGAACTATTATTTTTTTTTAACTTTGCATGGCCAGTAGATTTTGTCATTTGGCTAGTAAAATTTTTATTCCACTAGTCAAATTGGCTAGTAGAAATTTCAGCAGATTCACTAGGGCTGTTCTCATTAAAACACACAATGATTTTTAAGGTATTGGAGGGACTGGAAAGTAAGGTCATATTTTGGGGGGCTAAGTTTGGGGAGCAGTTGTGAGCTGTTTATGTATGTTCAACATAAAGTAAGTGTATGTACAAGTGAATGAACTATTCACCTTTAACTTACAACGCTCCTAGCCCCCTGCCCCCCTCATCCGAAGGAGGTTCTATTACCCGGTTAATATCTCGGCTTTTACCTGTCTTTTTTGGGTTCGAATCAGGCTAGGATGTAAAATGCGGTTTGACACAGGCTCTTCAAATAACCAACTCAAAAAGTACTCATACACAAAAATCCAATTTGTAATTCTTTATATAATCAAAAGTAAATCGAAATACTTTAATAGTTAAATTAGGCAAATTGTACACATTATTGCAGAACAGCTAAGCAAACTCTTGATATCTTTCACCATCTATCAAGTTATTATTAGCACTTTGTACACAATTGCACAAATTATCCAACAAACTCAAATTCAGTAAACGCTTAGTATTGGAGCATATTATCAAGTTCTCACTTTCAAGTTATGCAACAATAGAATTTTAACAATGACCCCAACAAGGAAATTACTTTTACGAATGCTCAGCTTTCTAATTACTATCCTACCCTAAATTTCTCTAATCATACTCAATATCCCTTGCCAATAAAATGTTAAGGATTATTGAAATGAAAATAAATCATAACTCATGCACTGCAATCCGGGAAATCTCTTCACAGGAACCTCTTTTAATGCAATTCCATGCAGCAGAATTAACCCGCACCTAATCTAGGCACAATACGTCAGGAATCAGTTCCAAACAGAAGAACATTTACTCCAACAGAAGAATGCCTTCACATAATTCCAGCACAGTGCAACAGGGATCCAATCTATAAACTCGAAAGGCCCAACGACTAGGTGACTTTCAGGACAGCATCCAGCAAAAACAACTTCACGACCAAAGTTCTCAGAAAGCAGTTTCTCGGCAAGAACGTAACACAATCTCATCAAGGTACTCAGTCTCATCCGGGCATAGTACCTCAGGAATCATGTTCCCTCCAGGAAGACGTCAATAATAGATCCAGCATGATGCAGCTGGTATCCAATTGATGAACCTTTAAGACTTAACGATGAGGTGACTCTCCAGAAGTCATCCAGGAAAAACAACTTTACACCCAAAGCTCTCTGACAGCAGTTTCTTGACCAGCACATACTCAGGCTCATCTAGGCATAGCACCTCAGGAATCATGTTCCTTCCAGGAAGATGTCAGCAACAAAATACTTTCCTGTAATTCCAGCATAGTGCAGCAGATATCCAATCGATGTACCTTTAAGGTTTACAGCAAGAATAACTTCAACCACACATCAAGCCAATATCACTGCTTGCATCGTTCCATCAGGACCTTGCCGAGAACAGTAAACCTGACACAGGTTACCCCGGAAGGCAGCAACAAACAAGGAAAAAAACTAAACGAAAGAACCCAGCCAAACGCCAACAAACAGACCAAGGCAGGCCAAGCCAGTGTCCAAGATCCGTGGAAGTCGATATAAATAGTCATAGAAGCCTCAGACCCCGACGACTTCCCGTCTCACCTTCAACAGACGTGATCGCATCACACATTTACATAACCTCACTCCAGAACTCTTTTACGACACACAACATAAATAACATTTACATGGCAAAGGAAAAAAATATGTATGATCAACAATTTTAACTTCCAACAAAAACACATTTGAAGAATATAAATTATACAATCGTACTTCCGGAACGCCAGCACGTGAGTTTTACCATAAAGGAAAGTATTTAGAATTTACCTGTAATAAAATAAATTCCCAAATTTAAGTTTAACTAATTTTTAATATTACCTTAAACCAATAATCTATCCATTTTAAGGCAGTACATAACCATGGTTCATACACTCCTTGAAAAACTTGAAAAGTTCTTGAATAAAAAAAGTTCAAGTCCTTGAAAGTACTTGAAAAAGTTTAAGGCTCTGTAAATAGTACTTGAAAAAATTGTTTGTTTGTTAAGTAATGATGTGAAAGAGCATTTATAAAATAATTGTTCTGAAAAGTTGTATAGGAGATTTCTGTGTAGTTCCAATAAAAACACCAAGCTGATCAAATAGCGCAGAACTTGCGTTCAACCCAGGGGAGTGTGTGGATAGCTGGTACCTTGGCTATGATATCACTACAGAGTAAAGCATCAGCCATGTTAGTAAAATAAGTGGAATGATGTATTCACAAATTGTGATGGGCTTCTGTTTACTGGGGTTAGGGACGCATTCTTGCCGGAGGGTGGAACTTCTAGGAATTGCTTGTGCTTCATGCGTGGACCCTTTCTTCTCCTCACTGCATTAAAAACATCCATCAAAGCATCAACGTCATGCATCAAAAATAAAGGTTAAAACAAAGAAATAAGTGTTATACCAGCAAATGAATATGAAAATAGTGTAGTACCCTTTCAAAATATTTCGCAAGATAAAATGATTTCGAAAAATACCAAAACAGAGGGGCAGTTCAAAGTTTATAAAATAAACAAACTGTGGGAAAGGGTTAATGGCAGGTCATTGAAGGTGTGCCAGCCCCAGCTGAGATTAATGGTCTAAACTTACTAAAATACCTACCTACTGACTGACGGACAGTACACACATATGATAATTCGTGTTTAAAAAGTCCTTGAATTTATTTTGCGTGGAAGAGTATGAACCTTGATAACTCCAGTCGGTGAACTCAGAACGAAACCCTAACAGAATGTCACAAACTTATGTAGGTGTTTTTGTCTTCCAGACTTTCAGAACAAAATGAGTGACATAAAACCCTAGGAGAGCCATGTTCGTCATTGTATGCTGTATGAATTTCACAAGGGGAACAATGCAACCATGGCCACCAATAACATTTGCGCTGTTTATCCGAATGCATTAAATGCACGCAAGTGCCATCGTTGGTTCGCCCAATTCCATTCGGGCAATTTTGACCTCTCTGATGCCCCTTGTACAGGAAGGTCCCTGGAGCTGGACAAATGACCTGCTGCATGCAGCATGTTGAGGCAGATCCTCGTTAAACCATTGGTGAATTATCCCAACATCTTAATTCATCATGGTCTACTGTTCAAGAGCAGCTGCAACATATAGAAAAGGTCTATAGACAAGGAGTTTGGGTCCCACACCAACTTTCACCTGACAACAAAGCCCAGCATTCCACCATCTGCAACTCTTTGCTCAGCCGACAGAAAAAGGATCCATTTCTTCATTAAATTGTCACTGGCGATGGAAAGTGGGTTCTTTACGTGAACAACAAATGCAAAAACCAGTGGCTTTCTTCAGGTCAGACACCAGTTACTACCCCAAAACCAGGCCTACACCCCAAAAAGGTTTTGCTCTGTGTTTGGTGGACTACTGCTGGCATAGCTCACTTTGAGCTCTTGGAACATGGACAGACTGTGACGGCAGACCTGTGTTGTCTACAGCTGGACCATTTGAAGCAAGCTGTTACTGTAAAACATTCAGCAAACAGAAAAGGTGTCAGCCTCCAGCATGACAACGCAAGACCTCACACGGTGAGACGGACCCAGCAGACGATCAAAGATTTTTGCTGGGAAGTTCTGCCCTATTCCCCTTATTCCCCTGACAGTGCACCATCTGATTACCATTTGTTTAGATCTCTGCAGCACTTTCTTTATGGGAAAAGATTCCACAATATTGATGATGTCAAAACGGGGCTCTCGGACTTCTTTGCATTACAGCCAACGTCGTTTTATAAAGACAGCATTGAAAGTTATGTTTCACGATGGGCGAGTGTGCTTGATAATGATGGCAGGTATATAATTGATTAAGAAATAAATTTCTTCTGTTACAGTGTTTCTCTTCCTTTCAAAAAATAGCATTACTTTCCGGTCCCCCCAATAAATTACCCCCCCCCACACACACATGTATGTATATATATATATATATATATATCATCATCATCATCATCATCATCAACCATTATCAATCCACTGCTGGACGAAGGTCTCCCCAAGTTTCCTCCACAACGGTCTGTCTTGTGCCAGTCTCCTCCATGTCACTCCCGCATACTTTCGAATTTCATCCACCCATCTCCCATGTGGTCTTCTTCTGGGTCTTTTCCTGTCCCTTGGAATCCAATCTAAAATTTCGGCTGTCCATCGATGGTCTGTCCTTCTGGCAGTATGTCCAGCCCATTGCCATTTCAGGGATTTAACTCTGATCATGATGTCTTCCACTCTTGTCATTTTTCGGATCCACGTGTTCCTCTTCTTATCTCTCCTGGTTACACCAAGCATGCACCTCTCCATGCTGCTTTGAGTTGTCTGCAGCCTTTGTATGTCTCTTTTAGCTAAGGTCCACGTCTCTGCACCATACGTAAGCACTGGAAGGATGCATTGATCAAACACTTTTCTTTTAAGACATAATGGCATATTGCTCTTGAAAATTATGCTGTTTCTTCCAAAAGCTCTCCAGGCAAGTTTTGTACGCCGATTAATTTCTTCACCAATGTGACCCTCACTTGATATCTGCTGTCCAAGATAAACATACGTGTCTGTTATCTCCAGCTTTTCTCCATCAATTGATAAATCTTCATTTCTTGTAAAAGCATTGTACATCACTTTTGTCTTCTGAAAGTTCATTTTTAATCCCACTTCTTTACTCTTGTCAGCAAGTTCCTGGATCATACTCTGTAGCTCTGATGGGGTAGTTGCAAAAATGACTATGTCATCAGCAAAACGAAGGTGGGTTAGATTGGAAAAGGAATGAGACAAGGTGGGTTAAAAATTGGAAAAGGAATGAGACAAGGTGACACCATATCTCCGAAGCTCTTTAATGCGACATTGGAAAATGTCTTTCAATCACTGAACTGGGAAAACAAAGGGATAAAGATTAATGGAGATTATCTAACCCACCTTCGTTTTGCTATATATGTATATATATATATATATATATTGGCAGTCATTCAGTGTTTCTGAAAAATGTCTTCAATTTATGGACAATTTTTTAAGAAAAATTCGTTTTTTTATGAATTTTTACTGTGGTTTTGTTGTGGCAAATTGTTTTTTTTTACTGAGTGTGTAATACAGTTTTATTCATTACTACTGAAAAATGCTAGGAACTACAGTTTTTTTTTTTAGTTTTCACTACTGAAAAAAGCTTAAAACTATGGATTTTTTTTAGTGTTTACTACTGAAAATTTCCTGTCAGGGTTGGAGTCTCTGTATTTCACCTTACAAGTTGCCCATAACTTGAGAATCCAGTGTAGATGTTTCTCTCATTCTTTTATCCCTAACCTGCAAGTTGTAAAAATCTCCATTTACATCAAATGCTAGGAGGAGTCACCTGTTCCTAATTAAGAGCCACTGATTCAAGTAGTAAGAACAGTCACTGCCATAAGGACGAACACAACATTGATGAGCTACCTGGGATTCAAAACAAGTCCTACATGTGTGAGGAGCCAGAAATCATCATTACCCGGAACTTTGTTCTGCCACCCTCCACAATACACATAGTTTGTGTGGTGGTGGCGGAGATCCAGTTGTCAGTCCCCTTTGAAGTTCTTTATTCCTTCAGTGCACAGAACATTTGGCCTTGCTCTGATGCTAACTTCTGAATAGTACCACACATTTCAATATTTGTCGTTACGTGCAATAGCCGGTTCATCTATACTTCACCCCCCCATCCGGGCATTTACTTACGGTAGACAACATTAGATGGGGCGACACTTCCTTGCTTTGATGCGTTGAGAAAGCTTTCTCTTTTCAGCCAGTGAGGTTGTGTGATTCTTTAGCAGGCCTTTTCTCCGTTAACCTCCATCATGTTACGATCAGTATGGTATCTTATCTTATGGGTGCAACATATGGAGTTTTTAAGGATTCTATTGAAAGGTTTTTGCGGGTTAAGTCTTTTGCATTCGGTGGTGCTAGGAGAACGGATAGCTGCCTCTGCCCCAAATGTGTTCAGAAAGGCATGAGATGAAACGGCAGCAAGCGGTCCGCCGAAGATTAGGGAGATTCAGATGTTATGAGACGGCCATCTCCTTACTGGATCCTCCAAATATGGAAAAAAACACCTGTTGAAGTATTGGTACAGAAGAAATACATACCTGTTCATTGCATTAGTTAACATCATTCGCCATTTTTGAAGGTAATAATTACGTTCGTTACCTAGCACGGAAATTATCTTGTGTTAGTAAGGAACGAAATACAACTTTCGTTCCGTAAGCCATTCCTAAAAGGAGAAGGGGACAATATTACGAGTCAGCGCACGGACGTGTCGCCATCAACCGTCATCTCTGGTAACCGTTCGTCCGAGATGGGTCTGGGTTCGAATACCGTGTGTATGTCTTACGGCACTGGCTCTCTCCCTTCCCAGGAACCAGTGGCCTAAATTAGGGGCGGGCGTCTGCTTATAGCCCATTGCTCACGGTGGTCATTAAACCCCCAATAATAATAATAATAATAATAATAAAAACAGCGTTCGTGTCCGTGAAGCGTAAGCCTTCAGTCGGAGGTTCTGAAACTGGGGACACGGAACTCCCCAAGAATTTTCTAAGAAAAAATGGTTTCTTTTATTTCGCTTAAAAAGCGGCAAGGTGTGGACGTCGAAGCTATTAAATTCTTTGACAAGAGTTTCCTTCCCCCTTCCGATATTTTTTACACTTCCATGTCCCTGCCTTGCAGTCTCGAGGATGTCCTGCGACTTAAAGTGAGATAGTGTGTGTACCTGAGCAGTGGAAGAAGTCGGTACGTGACGCAGTTTCGTGTAAAGGGGAAGTTGCTTCCTGATAAAAAAAGCTGAAGAATTGTTGGATAAGAGGAAACTTGTCATTCATCTTCCAAAGTGCAAGCGTGCCGTTTTATTTTTAAAAATTTGCTCTTTTGGTTTTTAGAATTTTATTATAGAGAAAAAGAGTGGGTTTAGTAAAACTATCGTTATGAAATACATTGTATAGTGCGAGGTTGCATGCGGAATTTTTGTTTTGCCTCAATGATGTGAAGAAATCAGTTGAAAATGATCATGTGTAAAATTTCCCAAAGAGTTACCTTGATGGGGATTCGCAACGCACCCAATTCTCTGACTTTATAAGAAAGGATTGTATCCACTGTGCACGGGCAGCGGAAGGTAGGGGATACGGGAGTCAGGACCCCCTGTAATTTCTTGATCCCTTTAACGGGAGTCTTCCTATGAAACACCTTAAATATTTGTGGCTCGCATAGGATATAACATATTTTTTTAATGAAAATTTCCTGGAGACCGTCATTACGTTTCGCAGTTTTCTATTTTCTAGAAAACGCTTGAAGCACAACTTTGTTAATTGAGTTCGCACAAATAAGCTGAAAAGTAGACTCACCGTTCTTGTGTTTTTTTTTTACTTTAAAGAAGTTCGTTAAAGAATTATCACTTGATAATGGGCTGGATGTATTGCTAGAAGAACTGACTACCGTTAAGCAACTGAGATATTAGCTTGGATTTGACCAAGGATCAGGAGAAACCCAGAAACAGACCACCTGGGAGATGGGTGTACAAAATTCGAAAGCGTGCTGGAGTGACTTGGAAGAGATATGCTCAAGACGGAAAGTTATGGAAGAGACTTGTGGAGACCTTCATCCTGCAGTGCATTGATGATGATTTGTACGAGTACTTACATTTATATCCTGCGGTTCTCTCTCTCTCTCTCTCTCTTTTTTTTTTTTTTTTGCCTCTCAGAAAAGTCCCCCCCCCCCTGAAATCATTGGATTTCGCCGCCTATGCCACTGTGGACACATAATAGGAAAAAAATTCCCTTGCGGTGTACTATCTTTTGCAGATTTGTGTGTGTCTTTAAAACAGAGGAATAGTATTAAACAAATAAAGAGAAACGGGGTGAACGTGTTTTAATCTTATGCTGTTTCTGATTACGAGAAAGAATTTTCATATTTTAAGGGATTCGAAACCTCTTAGTTTTTTGTACCCATATGGCAAACAATGATTATTAATAAATCTGTGAACGGAACAAAAATCACCGTGTTGAAACCTAAGAAATCCTTGCACGCCGTAGTAAACATTTCAGTTTTTTTTGTTTTTTTTTAACTTGGGTAAAAAACAAGGAAAGCGTCTATATTACGCAGCTAGCTCTACCCGTTCCCCCTCGCCGCTCTGTTCATTTCGTAATTTTGTGGGATTGATTAAGTTGAGCTTAATGAAAGTATTTGAAATGAGTGAATTTTCTTATTTTGGTCTTACGGAATGCAAGTTTTGTCAATCATGGCTGACTCACGTTTAACCAGCTCGATGCGTTTAACCCCCATTTACAACACATCGAGTTGGTATGAACATCATGTTTGCTTGGACTTCTAAGTTGTCATTTTCGTAGCTCTTGCTTGAATGCCTCTGACATGGTCGATTTCCTATATGTATTAGTCGTAAAGCTCAGTGTTATTAGATATGCTTCGAATAAAAAAAATCGTTCACTGCTATTCTTGTCTTGCTTTTATGATAATTTGTTTCGTGACCGATGCTTACGATTGTGTTGAAGGTAGAAGAGACAGCGCAGTCCAACTTCCACTTCAGCCTTTTACATGTCTTCGTTTCTTCACTCACTGAAGCGCGTTGTTTATGTCGCAACAGTCTCCCCCCTCCCCAACTTGCGGTAAATTACGTATTGTTTGGTAATTGGAGCCCAATTTTCCATTTTATGTTTCTTCCAATTTTATATCCAGAATGTCGATCTCCTCTTAAGTCGATTCTCTTGTCGGCACTCCGGTACTTGATACGCTGGTGATTGTTTCCTGTGGCATGCAGTTGTATAGCAAACTAGGAATGCGATTGGCGGATAATCACCAGTAACGAACGTTTATTGTTTTCCAATTTAGCATTATGTTCTCTTAGGTATGGACATTTGATTTGATCTTGTGTGCCAACACATATTTAGCTATGTTCTGGTATATATACTCAGAGAATGATTCAAAATTATGTCGATCCTTCAAAGAAAAACTGGAAAAGTGTCAGTTATATATTGAAGTATATTGCGTTTTGACCATTTTTTGTGCGTCATTTGCAAATTTTTTATCCCATGGCATTACTTTTTGTCTGTCTGTAAACATTGTTGCTTCATCCGTAAATCGGATGCGAAAAATTCTCTTTGTTACCGCGAGAATCAGAACGTGCGCCCTTTAAAATTTTTGTGATGCTTCGTTTTAACACTTGGCTTCATTTTCTTTAATATTTTGCGTAATATGTTAATGTACAATTTTTAAAGCCAAATTAAAAAAAAAATGCATTCAATATCTAAAGCGGTGTGCAATTTTTCCCATTTTGTTTTGTACGGTACACAGTTTTCGGCACACATGTGATGTCTGGACGTTACGTGAATGCATATTTTCACTTGATAATCAACAAGTCAGTTTTGCAAAGTTCTCTATGCATTTAATAGCTGTTATTACGAGAAAAATATTTCGAATCTTTTTTGATGAAAATTATTCCCTCCAGGTTGCGTAAATTTTAGATTTTTTGTTCAACGTTATCTCCGTGTTTAACTATTAGATTGGAAACGCACTTTTAGCATCGGCTATCTTTAGTTGTGATAAATAAAATATTAAAAAACTGATGAAGTCAGGAAATACTAACAGCTCGGTAGTGTAAGTTGAGGTTTTAGTCTTCCCGGTTTTATCAGTTTTTTTTTTTTTTTTAATTGTATCGCATGTTTTTTTCTGCTCTTGAGTTTCGACGTTTCCGTAACAAATGCAGGGGGCTATTGGATTTGCCTGTTTCAAATCACGTATAAGAATACAGTTTTTGAGTGAGTCATTCACTCAGTTGTGCTTTCAAAGTAATATTGTTAAACGCACGAGTGTAAAGTCATGCAGCGTATTTATTCGCTCCACTCACCCCTTTATACTTCTATGCATAAAATGGAAGGGGAAATACTTCCTTTAATCAATAGGAAAACTTTGTTTCCAAAGAGTTCTTTATTATGATCGACTGAGAAACCAAATAGCTGTGACTTCACGTTTTTCTTTCCGTGCTAACGAATTAGGTAAAATCATTTCGGAAAGAAGGCGTTCAGATTTTTCAAAACCAATTTTAAATCTGATCTGCTTCATTATTTAGTTTTTTAAATTTTATTACTAATTACTTTTGTCAATTTTTATTAAAATTCCTTAATTTAAGCAATTACTCGTGAAATGTGACGAGGGGGTTACATGCTAAGAGCATTAAGTTTTTCTGTAAAATACTGCTCAGTGATTCTACGTGATTCTAAAAATTCAGTTTGAATAAAACGTTTTTGTCATCCTGAATAGATGTAACTAATATATTAATATCTATTCAGTATAAATAACGCAACGTTTTCCCTAAGGTTATGAGGTGGGGTGTAGGAAATTTATTTTATATTGACCATAAGAAATCAGAAAATGACCTACAGGAATTACCTTTATTGGAGCTAGCAGCCGGTCGTGAATTGTTTAGTATATAAATATCCTTCGAAATTGTGAAACTTTTGTCACTAAGCCTTCGTGCCTGTATAATTTTCCTCTGGTTCAGATTTATCATAACAAACGAAGATGCCACATCCCATAACTTGATTCTGAGTATTGCCGTCTACGCAAAGAAGTTCACGTTATACACACACACCGGACATCGAATTAGAGACCTTTATGCAGATGTACGTAAACGTCAGTTTTGCAGCTTATATGCAAAATACTTACGTGATCTAGGCAACTATTTTAAGACTGGTGCTCGACGGTGATCGTCAGTAGTGTTGACCACAATGGGAAAAACAAAAAATCTTTTGGCTGGAGCGACGATTTTGAAAACAGCAGAGCTAATATCCCAAGTCTTTAATCAATGGAGAAACAACCCACATTGCTTGTCTAAGAAGTGTGACAATGGCGCCACGGCAATCTGCCAGGAACGAGATCGCTGTCGTATGAGAAAGCTTGTACGGAGAAACCGGACTTTCTGTGTGCAGCAGCTGATGGAAGCATTCATTGAAGGTTGTTCCCTATCCCAGCGAACTATGCGCAGATGATTGAGAAGAATCGGTATTTGTTGTCGCACGCCTACACGGAAACCACTGATTTCTGCGAAAAACCAGAAAGTTCGTCTTCAGTGCTGTCAGGAACACCGTGCCTGAACACTGGAAGACTAGAAAACAAGTTAGTAAAATCATGCAATGTATTGATTGTGATACGCTTTCCAACATAGCAGAAATTATTACTCAAGTTATGAGGATAATGGCTGTGGAATAAATCTTGCTCCTATGTCCTGACCTCATTTCGCCCATTTTCAACAGGCTTCGTCCCCAGTGGTCCCCTACCACATACTAAACTTTCATCCAAATCGAACCATTTTTACGCAAGTTATGATGCATAAGGGCAATGGAATGCATCCCGCTCCTGTGTCCTGAGCTTTGACCCCATTTCATTCATTTTCAATAGGGTTCATCCCCAGGTGGTCCCCTACCACATACTATAATTGCATCGAAATCGAACCATTTTTACGCAAGTTATGATGCATAAGGGCAATGGAATGCATCCCGCTCCTGTGTCCTGACCTCTGACCCCTTTCATTCATTTTCAATAGGGTTCGTCCCCAGGTGGTCCCCTACCGCATACTAAAATTTCATCGAAATCGAACTATTCTTACGCGAGTTATCGTGCGGACAGACGGACAAAGCTGGAGCATATACGCTCCTTCAACCAACGGTTGGAAAGCGTAAAAAAGTCACGTGGTCCAACGGATCGCGATATACCTTGTTCTGTACTGAAGGGAAGGAAGAGAGTTTGGTGGAGACCCCCTAAAGCAATGGACCCAGCTTGCCTTGTGAACACAACTCAAGTTTCTGGAGGTGGTGTAGGGCACGTTCTGTTGGTATGGAACGGGTCCCGTGATATCGTTGGAAGGTCGGGTGTCCTCCAAGGATTATCTGAACATTGTTGCTGAACAAGTCCATCCTGCAATGTTGACTTTTTACCCAGCAGGTGACCGCTGTTTCACGAACGACAATGCTACTGTCCATCGCGCAAGATGCGTTCAGCAGGCATGACAGCGACTTCCACTACCTTCCATGGCCACCACTAAGCCCAAGTTGAAATCCCATGGAGTATATGTATGCGACATGTTAGAAAAACAGATCCGGAAGCCAAGTCCTCTTCCGTCAAATCGGAGCCAGTTAAAGGATTGTCTCGCGAACGCCTGGTGTGCTGTAGACGTAGATGCACTTCAACACCTTGTGGAATCTGCCAAACCGCATTCGGGCTAAAGGAGGTTCAATCCGGTATTGAATAAAATTTTCTAATTCAGTGGTCGGTATGTGTACTAGATACTTGTGATGCATGAAAAGTCGTACAACGTAAACCAACTGTTTAACATATGAGTATGTTTGCATACACCGATGAACCATTATACATTTAACCACCTACCTAATAAGCTATAGGACCGTCCTCCTTTAGCCCGCAAAACAGCGGCCACTCGGCGAGACATCTATACCATGAGGTGGCATATAAGTATGCTGGGGTATCTGGTGCCATAATGTTAATAGCAGGTCCTCCAGTTCCCGTACATTTCGGGGTGGAGGTGATTTAGCGCGAACCCACTTTTCCAAATCGAACAACAAATGTTCGATTTGGTTCATGTCAGGTGAATTTGGAGGCCAGAGCATTAACAGAAAGTCACCAGCATGTTCTTCGAACCACTCCTTGACGATTCTGGCAGTGTGGCATGGCGCATTATCCTGTTGAATAATGGCCATCACCAGCAGGAAATACAGTTCCCATGAATGGGTGGAACTTGGTCCGCAACGGGATTTAGATACCTGACAGCTGTCAGGAATTGTGTTATTGGGATAATGGGGCCTAAAGTGCCCAAAGAAAACATCGCCCACAGCTTAACACCGCCGCCGGCCTGTTTCCGCCCAACACGGCGTCCAGGTGCCATAGCCACCTTTGGTAATTGGCGTATCCGCGATCGGCCGTCTTCGTGATACACCAGGAATCTTCATTCGTCAGACCAGGCCATTTTCTTCCAATCATCGACGATCTTGGGCCCACTTCATGTGTTGTTGGCGATGACGTGCAGTGAGCATGGGGACCCGGCTAGGTCTTCGGCTATGCAGGCTCATGCGCAGAAGGCTGCGATGAACTGGGTGCTGTGACACATTGCCCTGATCACCACCGTTGTAGCTGCGGGTGATTTGTCGCACTGTGGCCCTGCGGTCGCTGTGAACAATGCGCGACAGTCTCCGCTCCCCTCTGGCATCAATGAGCTGCGGACGATACACGACTGCACGACGGTCCGTCGTTTGGCCATCTGTGCACCACTTTTGATACGTACTCACTACAGAGGCATGTGAACAACCACAAGCCGTGCCGTTTCTGAGATCGTAGTTCCGAGGCTCCATGCCATCAGAATTTTCCTTTCTCAGACTCCGATAAATCGGCAGCTTTTTCCCATTCTGACTCCGAGCACTCTATACTAACCGAAAGCCAGTCCTCGGGTTGTATTTATATATACTGCTCTGTGAACTTCACCAGTACCACCGTTCGGTCTCCAGACGCGCTCATTTCTCTAGGCTGGGGGTTCTCATAATGTAATGTCCCATCGGTGTATAAAGAACAGTATTCCTTATTTTTTTGAATGAATATCTGATGACGTAAAATAATTCCTTTGCCCCGCTTCTGCAACCATCTAATCACTAAAAGTCCCTTAGCGCCGCTAAATCTTGGAAAAAAGTGTCTTTGTGTTGCTAAACGTCGAAAAATAGTGCCTTAGTGCCTCTAAGGTGTTTTTACCCTCTAGTATGAAAACAGCGTTTACGTGCGCAATTACTACCGAAATTGTTTTAATGGGAGTAGGTGACCGTGACACCGTCTAAAATCTCCCACTTCAAGAAAGTGTCAAAATGGAGTTTCTATATATCAATCAAAACCCACGGGAACGTTTCAAATTAAATTTTGCGTACTTAGCCATCTCGTATACAAAATTTGAAGTTGATTCATACTCTCGTTCCAGACTTATTCAATTCGGTTGAGCAAAGACCGAATTTGTAAGCTTTTAGCGTACGATTTTGTACATTTATTAGCGGCAACGTCAACAAGCATCAGGTTAAATTTACTTTAATCAGATGATACGATGCAGGAAAAATCGGAGAAAAAGGCTAAATGTGGTTATTGTTATGGCTACAGTATTCCAAATTTTAGGAATTTTATCATCTGAAAATATTGTCTGAAAGTCGAGCAAAGACCTTTCGAATGAACTATGAACCTCGCTTTATCTTTTCTGGTTGCCACTCCACATTTGTCCCACCACCCTCGTCTCCTTTCTTGCCACAAAAAAAAAAAAAAAAAAAAAAAGTGACAAAACGGGGTTACCTGTCTCTCAAAACGCACTGAAGCGTTTCAAATGATATTTTTCATGCTTATTAAATTGATACGCATACATTTTTAAGATGCACTATTTTTTCCTGTCGAGAGTGTTGTTTTAAATTAGTATTGAAAACTATGTGTGCTTCAGGTATAGAATTTTTTTTTCTTTTTTTCTAGCAGCCAATTTATACAGTCTTTGCCTTAATGTTCAGTACTTTTTTTTTTTTTTTTTTAATCGGGGTACAGTTTTCCGATTTCTAAATGGCTATTATTGTTCAACTATCTCAGCATCTGTTTATCGGATTGGAAGATTTGTTTTCGCATTGGTGATGTATAACCGCAATTAATGTTATTCCCATGCTTGCTGTGCTATTTCAAATACATTATTTTTTCACCATACGGCGTAATTTGTTTTTGTTATTATACCTGCGCTTTCCAAAAAGCCGTTCTTAGGATTCGTTTTTCGTATGCGATTACTGTAACTCCTACCAAGATGTTCCATGGATTTTTAAGGGTTTTTTTTTTTTTTATGCTAAACGTTTGGACTCCATAGCCTAAAATCCAATTTTTTTATTACGGAATACTACTGATTATTATTTGTATAGTTTATATAAATAAAACAACACACACACACACACGCACACGCATGCACACACGCATGCACGCACGAATCTGCGTTTTGAGTCTTTTTATCTGTAAAAGATGTGAGCACTACACCAAAGAACAGAATTCGGTATCTTATCTCCTGTCTGGTCTGCAGACTTCAAAATTGTCTTTTGTTTTCCTCATCAGGAGGCTTATGTTTCATACATGAGATTCTTCTGCGGATTCGCGGATTTCGGCGTTTTTCGTCATCATTTGGGTCATTTTCGAGATCGATGCGAAACAACAAGAAGGGGAGGGGGGTATTAGTTTGGGAGGGATTCATTTCCCGTCAGAAAACGATATTTCATCTTTTAAAACTTTCGAAAACGGAAGTTAAACGGAGAAAAGATTTTTCCCGTTATCGTAATACCCTTTTCTCACGAGGTTTCTTCTGCCCAGTATTGTTCTTAAGCATTTTATTCCATAAATATTTGCATTTCAGCTTTAAAACGGAAGTTAGACGGCGCGGAAATTTTCCTGTAATCTTCAGGCATGGGATTGTTCGGCGGATTCGAGGTATTTCGTCAGTTTCATCGTCATTTGTGTGGTACTCGAGATCGATACATTACTGAACAGAATTTGGGGGCGGATGTACGACTTTCGAAATCGGAAGTTCGACGCAGTGAAGATTTCTCCGGTAATTGTAATTTTGTTTTTCTTGCTATATTCTGTTGCTCAGTATTATTGTTAAATATCATTTTATTGAATAGATATGTATTTCAGCTTGAAAATGGAGGGAAAATTTCCGAAAACGGAAGTCAGACGGTGCGAAGCGCCCTTAATCGTTATCTCCTCCCCCTCCGCGCAATGTTTCATCTATCTTGTGTTGTTAAATGTTAATAATTTTATATTTTGAATAGAGTGATGTGGTCCAATTTAATATTTACATAAATAAACTAACGTAAACAATTTTGCTCATGCTGTGTTTGATTCATACTGTTTTGCCGCGTATTCTGATTTCTTACCCAGTGAAAAAGTTCAGCTTTTTTTTCCTTCTTCTTCAGTCTCATGTACGCGTAATATGTTCTTATTAGCAATAATTCATGGTTTGGTGGAAAAAGAACAACATTCTTGATCTATCCCGATGGGAAAATAACAGGATTCGAGTATTCTGAAGACTCAGTGGACGCTGCATTTATATAACTGATCTTTTTAGACTAACATGTATATTAGAGATGGATGCACCCCGCCTTTTAAATTTCTGTATATCAATCTCGAGCAGAGAGAGAGAGAGAGAGAGAGTATGATTCAGAAAATGAGGTATTTGTTCCGTCTTTCTTTTGAACTCCCGTTGAAGAGTGGTCACTATTGTGTTTCACAAAATGCTTTGTCAGTTTAAGATACCTTAGAAACTGGATACAACACATAGAGAACTTAAAATTCCTTTTTCCAGATTACAGCTAATGTTTTTTACAGATCTGTTGGAACAATTGTTTTTTATTCATAGTGTGTGCTACAGTGCGTACAGCTGTGGTTCCGAGCCTGAATTTTATATTGCAAGATACACTATCTACCAGCAAGTAATTGGACACCTGTGATAGCAAAGGAAAACGAAGCTTATTCACCTTCAATAGTTGGTGGAGCCTCCACGAGCGGCGATTACAGCTGCGACCCTCCGGGGCATACTCTCAACCAGGCGTTGTACGACGGCTAGCGGTATTTTCTTCCACTCGGCTTGGAGAAGACAGGTCAGTTCCTTCACCGTTTTCGGACGGCGGGGGCACCCCTTAAGTCGACGCACCAACTCGTCCCAGAGGTGCTCGATAGGGTTAAGGTCCGGGCTCTGCGCAGGCCAGTCCATTCGATTAACCCCATTGTCACCATACCAAGCCATGGTGGACCTCGCAACTTGACAGGTGGCATTGTCATCCTGAAAGTAACATGGGTCCACCCCGTAAAACTGCCACAACGTAGGAAGCGCATGGTCATTCAAAATGGTGCAGTAGGTCTCGGCGTTGAGTCTACCAGGAATTGCGACCAAGGGTCCCGTGCCATACCAGGAGAAACACCCCCATAGCACAATTCCACCGCCGCCGAACTTCACAGTTGGCACAATACATTCCGGCAGGAGGCGTTCTCCAGGCAGACGCCAAACCCAGACCCTGCCATCCGAACGGTAGAGGGTGAACCTTGATTCGTCGCTCCAGAGAACCTGTTTTCACTGTTCAACGGTCCACTGTCGACGTTCTTTGCACCACGTTAGCCGAGCAGCACTATTGGACTTGGTGATCAAAGGCTTGTGGGCGGCAGCACGTCCATGATAACCGAGCAGGTGGGCTTCCTTACGGATGGTATTCATCGAAAGAACACTCCCGGATGCTTGTTGAAACTCCTCGCGGATGTGGCCCATCGATTTGGTGCGGTTTTTCCGAATTTCTCTGGCCAGCACCCGTCGGGCTCTAACTCCCAGTTTTGTGGGTCTGCCGGGTCTGGGCACATTCCGACAGTCACCTCTCATCTTCCACTTGCCAATCACGTAGATCACTGTCGATTTTGGGTACTTCAACTAGCTGGATATGTCACGTTTGGATCGGCCATTTCTAGGATACCCGACGATTACACCTTTCTGGAAATCAGAGAACTCCGAACTGCGTGGCATCTTGCATGCGACTGGTTGCGTTGTTGTTTCCCACACGATATTTAACGGCGGCGGCCGTGACGTGTATCAGGACCGCAGATATCGTCGATAGCTGGGGTGTCAAATTACTTGTTGGTAGATAGACCCGGTCCTGATATGTATATAATCATCATTGTCAACCATTATCAATCCATTGCTGGACGAAGGTCTCTCCAAGTTTCTTCCACTCTTCCATAACGGTCTGTCTTGTGCCAGTCTCCTCCATATTACTCCCTCATACTTTCGAATTTCATCCACCCATCTCCCATGTGGTCTTCTTCTGGGTCTTTTCCTGTCCCTTGGAATCCAGTCTAAAATTTCGGCTGTCCATCGATGGTCTGTCCTTCTGGCAATATGTCCAGCCCATTGCCATTTCAGGGATTTTATTCTGATCATGATGTCTTCCACTCTTCTCATTTTTCTGATTCACGAGTTCCTCTTCTTATCTCTCCTGGTTACATCAAGCATGCACCTCTCCATGCTGCTTTGAGTTGTTTGCAGTCTTTGTATGTCTCTTTTAGTTAAGGTCCACGTCTCTGCGCCATACGTACGCACTGGAAGGATGCATTGATCAAACACCTTTCCTTTAAGACATAATGGCGTATTGCTTTTGAAAATTATACTGTTTCTTCCGAAAGCTCTCCAGTCAAGTTTTATACGCCGATTAATTTCTTTATCAATGTGACCCTCACTTGATATCTTCTGCTATCCAAGATAAATATAAATATTGGTTATCTCCAGCTTTTCCCCATCAATTGACAAATCTTCATTTCTTGTAAAAGCATTGCACATCACTTTTGTCTTCTGAAAGTTCATTTATAATCCCACTTCTTTACTCTTGTGAGCAAGCTGCCGGATCACAGTCTCCAGTTTTGAAGGGCTACGTAGTTGAAAAAATGACTACGTCATTAGCAAAACAAAGGTGGGTTAGAAATCTCCATTAATCTTTATCCCTTTGTTTTCCCAGTTCAGTGATTAAAAGACATTTTCCAGTGTGGCATTAAAGAGTTTGGGAGATATAGTGTCACCTTGTCTTACTCCCTTTCCAATTTTTATGGGTGCTGTATTCTCAAATAGCGGAATCTTTGCACTTGCATTTTCATAGATGTTATTAATAATATTAATGTATGCATCTTCAATACCGCAGGATTTCAAAGCTGTTGTAACTGCTGATGGTTTCACCGAATCAAAGGCCTTCTCATCAGCAGTTACAACTGCTTTGAAATCAGTCCTGCTGTATTGAAGATTCATACATTAATATTATTATTAATGACATCTATGAAAAAAAATATATATTCAATAATTGAACTGAGAAACAAAGAGATAAAGATTAATAGATATTATTTAACTCACATTTGCTGTGACAGTCATTTTTGCAACCACCCCTTCAGAACTGTAGAAAATGATCCAGGAACTTACTGACAAGAGTAAAGAAGTGAGATTAAAAATAAACTTTCAGAAAACAAAATTGATGTACAGTGCTTTTACAAGAAATGAAGGACGTACGGAGCAGAGACATGGTGGACCATATCAAAAAAAGACATACAAAGGCTGCAGACAACTGAAAGAAGTATGGAGAGAAGATGCATGTTTGGTTTAACCAGGAAAGGTAAGAAGAGGAACTCGTACATCAGGAAAATGACAAGAGTGGAAGACCTCTTGATTAGAGTAAGATCCCTGTAATGGACTGGACATATTGACAGAAGAACGGACCACCGAAATTTTAGACTGGATACCAAGTGACAGGAAAATACCCAGAAGAAGACCAAATGGGAGATGGGTGGATGAAATTCGAAATCATGGTGGAGTGACAAGGAAGAGACTGGTTCAAGACAGACTATTGTGGAAGAAACTTGGGGGAGACCTTCATGCAGCAGTGGATTGATAATATAATAGTTGACAATGATGACATATTACACTAAAGAGAATGCGACCATAATAAGTCGAGAAGGCACCTAAGTCATAACTCCGAAAAAAGGACGAAGAGATTAATGTAGAAAATATGAATTACTTGGTGTCGAGACTAATCAATTTTTTCGCGGAAGTATTATACAATACGGTCGTGATAAACAGAACCCTTGGTAATTCGATTTACTCAGTAATCTGGATAGGGTACACAGACAACTTCCCCTTTCTCCTCCACCAAGGTATTTCTCGATATCCATTTATCTGCAGCTGACTGTAGTGGAAAGACTCAACTGACGATGCCAAATCATCGGCAGTTGTGTCTTTCATGTTAATAAGTAGTTAGTGAGATCAGTTCAACTTGTGGCCTAAGTCATAACTCCGAAAAAAGGACGAAGAGATTAATGTAGAAAATATGAATGACAGATGACAGCCAATTCGAAACAAGTTTAAGTAGGGAAACTTTCGTCTAACACAAACGCAAATATTTCGGTTCCTGATGTTGAAGAACAGATTACCCAAGAACAAAATGATAATATCTATCCGACTGGGAACTTTTAGAGGTATATGAGAAGACGGAAATGATGAGGAGGCGAACGATTGAGATTTTGCCAGTCAGCAGGTGAGTCACACAACTGCGGTTCAAGTATTTTTTAACACGTGCTTTGCGTGGGATGACGAAAACAACGTCCCGATTCATGAGCTCCCGTTACTTCGCTGTCTTCATGATAAGACATTTTCTTTGAAAGTTAAAAGATCTCCACAGAAACAACAGACTTCTCTTTTTTCTAAAAAAAAAAAAAAAAAATTAGAAAGAAATACTTATTCGTTAAATTTAATTTGTACTTTGTTGTTATTTTGTATATTATTGTATGTTATTATGTTATATTATTATGTTTATGAGCCCATCTTACGGATTTATGATGTCAGAAGCTGACTTAAAATACACATAGCACCGTGGATTGTTGGCCACCGTGGCATAAATGTAACGCACTCGGCGCGATATCGAGACTTCTGTTGGTTCGATTCCACAGCGGCGGCTGAAAAACAATTTTTCGGATACTGTGTGTTTCTGGAACGTGGAAAGAGCGATGCATTTATTTATTAACTGTCGTCATGTATTTGGAGTATTTTCACCTTATTTCTTCCTATTTGATTCTATGAATTCGGTTTTAATACGTATTTGTACACTAATAAAGTTCTACTGTAGCATTAAAAATGTATTAATTATTACAAACCGGTACGAAATCATTTATTACCCTTGGCATGGTTCCTACGCTCCTTGAAAACCTTGAAAAGTCCTTGAATAAAAAAGTTCATTTTCAAGTCTTTGAAAGTACTTGAAAAAGCTTAAGACTCTGTAAGCAGTACTTGAAGTTTTTTTTGTTTTGTTTTTAAGTAATGATATAGAAAGAGCATGTGTTAAATAATTGTTTGTGCTAAAAAGATAAATAGGAGGTTACTGTGTAGTTCTGATAAAAACACCAAGCTCATCAAATAGCGCAGAACTTGCGGTCAACTCAGGGGAGCGTGTGGACAACTGGTGTCTTGGCTATGATATCACTACAGAGTAAAGCTTCAGCCATGTGATTAAAATAAGTGGAATGATGTATTTGCAAATTATGATGGGCTTCTATTTACTGGGGTTAGGAACACGTTGCCGGAGAATGGAACTTCCAGGAATTGCTTATGCTTCATGCGTGAACCCTTCGTCTCCTGGCTGTACCAAAAAATGCACCAAAGCATCAAAAGTCATGCATTAAAAATAAAAAGTTAAAACAAAACAATAAGTGTCATACCAGCAGATGAATACGAAAATAATGTACCTTTTCAAAATATTCCATAAAATTAAATTTTGAAAAACACCAAAAACAGAGGGGCAATTCAAAGCTAATAAAATAAACCAACTGGGGGTAAGGGGTAACTAGCAGGTCATTGAAGGTGTGCTCAACCCAGCTAAGTTTAATGCTCTGAACTTACTAAAATACCTACCTACTGACAAACTGACAGTACACACATATTCGGCTTTAAAAAGTCCTTGAAAAGTGCTTGAATTTATTTTGCTTGGAACAGTACGAACCTTGCTTGGTAAGCGGAACGTTCCGTACATTAGTTAGTTCGGCTGCTCGCTGTAATTAAGAGTGCTTTTAATGCTCTGAGTTCAACACGTGTACAATAAAAAAATATCGATTAAATTGTATGTTACTTTTTATGTGCTTAATTTTAAAATTTCTTCTCTATATATGTTAATGCTTTTGTTTTTCCATAAATGTGCTTACTCATTGTGAAATCTATCAATCAACATGCATATTTATACAAATTTTGAAGATGTGAATCCGTTTTTTTTTTTTTTTTTGGTGTAAATATGGCATGGATGGTAAGTTAGACAATATCCGAAAACTTAAAATATTCGTCTTCCTGGAGCGGGAATCGAACCCCCGTCTCCCGGATAGCGTCCGAGTATGCTAACCACTACCGCACCCAGAACAACCAAGTTTCAGGTTTCCAGTTAATTTGAATGTAACCATCACAGGATTCGCTAGTCGAAGCAACGATCATTCATGTTTAGCGAATCTGGAGGTTAAGAATTCATCCCGTGATTGCCCGGAGGAGCAGATAAATCATGAATGGGATACCGGTTTACACTATACAATACAAATTGTGAAGATGTGAATCCGTTTTTTTTGGTGTAAATATGACATGGAATTTTCAAGTTTTCGGATATTGTCTGACTTACCATCCATGTCATATTTATACACACACACACACACACACAAAAACGAATTCACATCTTCAAAATTTGTATTGTATGGTGTAATCCCGTATTCCATTCATGCATGTACATGAATATGCTTTTTGTTACGTTGCTTACTTATACATGTAGTTCCTTGGTAGGTTTAACAGTGATAAAAAGTTGATGATGAGTGCACACATATGCACGGGGCGGATCCAGGATTTTCGTGTGGGGCGCGCGTAAGTGTCGGGAATAACCGGGGATCTTTCTGATATTTTCCCGCAAAATGAAAAAAAAAAAAAAAAAAAACCTTTTCAAAAACGTAAATCCATGTTTTTGACCCTTTTTTTTTTATGTTTTGCCTTATTAGTAGCATACATGAGATTCTTCCGCGGATTCGCGGAATACCGCTTTTTTTTTTTGTTATCACTTGGGTCAATCTCGAGATTGATGCAAAACTAAAGAGAAGTTTTGTAGGATTAGTTGGGGTGGGGGTCGTTTTTTGGTCTGGGGATGATATTTCGTTTTTCAAAACTTCGCAAAACGGAAGTTACACGGAGTGAAATATTTTCCCGTAATCGTGATCCCTTTTTCTCGCGATGTTTCTTCTGCGCAGTATTGTTATTAAATATAATTTTAGTCCATAAATATTTGCATTTCAGTTTGAAAATGGAAGAATAGTTCCACAAACGGAATTTGACGCGAAATTTTCCCTTCGATCTTAAGGCACGAGATTCTTCAGTGGATTTGAAGAATTCCGCCTTTTTGATCGTCATTTCGACAGTTCTCGAGCTCGATGCGGAAATTTGGAAGGGATTGGTGGTGGGGTCTTTTTCCATCGATGGGCGGAATTGCGACTTTCAAAATTTTTAGAAATGGAAGTTAGACAGAGTGAAGGTTTCTCCCGTAATCGTAATCCATTTTTCTCGCGATGTTTTTTCTACCCAGTAGTGTTGTTAAATATAATTTTATTCCATAAATACTTGTTTTGCAGCTTCAAAATGGAGGAAAACTTTTCCTAACACGGAAATCGGACAGAGCGTAGATTTCATTAATAATTTAATTTTTCTCTGCGATGTTACATTTATCCTGTTTTGCTGTCAAATGTAATATATATATATATATATAGAATACAGTAATGTGCTCCAGCTTAATATTTACATAACAAATTTTAGTGAACAATTTCGTCTTGCGCATGCAGTGTTATATTCACGCTGTTTTGCAGCACGTTCTTATTTCTCACCCGTGTGGTTAAAAAGTTCAGCTTTTATTTTCCTTCGTCAGTCTCATGTATGTAGTAGACACCCTGAAAACGTTTGTGGCCTCTCAAGATGATATTTTGGCGACCATGTAATAAAACAGTTTTTATTATGGTAACAAGTCGAGACCTAATTCCAACACCTGGGCTTTTCTAGTTTCACTCAAGCGATTTCTAACCTCCTCTTGAGGATTTTCGAAAATACACGGTCGAGTCACATTATTGTGACAACCAGTTAATATCCACAGTAACCGCCACGTGCAGCGCGGACAGCAGCTAGACGAGCTGAGAGTGACTCAATAAGGTGCTGGAAGGTGTTCACAGGAATGTGGAGCCATGCTGACTGCAGTGCATCTGACAGCTGCTGGAGGTTGCGTGGTGGAGGATCCATAGAGCGAAGAACACGATCGAGGTTGTCCCGCAGATGCTCAATTGGGTTTAAGTCTGGGGAATTAGGGGGCCAGAGAAGTACTTTGAAGTCTTCGTTGTGCTCTTCCAACCACTCTCGGACATTTCTAGCAGTGTGACACATTGCATTGTCGTGCTGGAAGATCCCATCCCCCCCAGGGAAGGCAATCAGCATGTATGGGTTAACGTGGTCTGCAAGGTTGGATTCATAACGAATTAGGTCCATAGTGCCTTCCACGGGTATGAGTGGACACAGACAATGCCACAAAAACATTCCCCAGACCATAACGCTGCCCCCACCAGCTTGTGTTCTTCCAGCAGTGGTTGAAGAGTGTTTGTTCTCCGATGTTTCTCGCCTTATGCGCCAACGTCCATCCGTTCGATGAAGTAGAAAACGCGACTCATCGGAGACGGCAATCCTTTGCCAGTCAGCGGAGGTCCAATTCCGATACTGCCGTGCAAACGTAAGCCTTTTCTGCCGATGCACCTTCGTTAGCATAGGTGCACTGACATCCGTCGGCATCGGAGCCCCTTACGCAGCAGGGTTCGCTGAACTGTCGTTTTAGACACACTTCCGGTAGCCTCATAGTTCATTCGGCTAGTGAGTTGCTCCACTGTAGCGTGTCTATCTACCCTCACGCACCTTCGCAGCCGACGTTCACTTCTCACATCAATGGCACGTGGTGTTCCGCAGTTTGCACGTCGCTTATTCGCTATGGTGCCATGTCTCCAATCACGATACACTTTAACCACAGCAGCACGCGAACAGTTCACAAACTGCGCTGTTTCAGAAATACTGCCACCTTTGGCCCGAAGCCGGTAATCATCCTCCCTTTTTGCAAATCTGATAAATCGCTCCTTTTATCCATGACAGCAACGAGTGGTATGTTTTCCGAATGCCTACAGCACACCTTGTATACCCTCAGCCAGCTCACGACCCTTGCTTTCTTTCATTGGCTACACGCTGTTGACATCAAAAGTAGGAAGTGGTCAAAATAATGTGACTCGACTGTGTAGTTATAAACGATTTACCGTCTATTTCTGCTTTTGTGTGTGTGTGTGTGTGTGTGTGTGTGTGTGTGTGTGTGTGATAAGCTAGTTGTAGCATACTTTTCTAAATCTCTGTATTTTTGGACAGGCTCAGTTACCAACTTCTTTAAAGGGACCGTTTGTTGACCGCCAGCTAATGTTTGGTGGAAAAAGTAGAGCAATACTTGCAAAAAAGTCCATTTCGGATCTCGAAAAAACAAGCCAGGGATATTTCTCGAAGTGACTAGCGTTTACTCGCCTTTGTTCTTCACGTAGACGTTTAAGATGGGTGGATGTTGGAAAGTTATATCCTTTTCCAGGAGTCCATAGATTTTTTAAAAGTTCGTATTTAATGATATACACTGAAGTGCTAGAAAAACTGGTACACCAGTTTAATACTTGGTAGGTCCCCCACGGGAGCGCAGGACTGCAGAAATACGACGGGGCATGGACTCCACTAGCTTCTGGAAATATGCTGTAGGTAATGCACACTATACTTCCTGCAGAGCGTTCCACAATTCTGGTGTATTCTGAGGTCTCGTATTCCTGTGTTCGATAGCGCGTTGCATGGCATCCCAAATGTGTTCTATCACGTTTAGATCTGGTGACTTGGGTGGGATGGCAGCACCCCAAACTCAGATGAATGCTCCTCTAACCATAATGGGGCGTCCCGACACTTGTGTGGAGGTGCATTGTTCTGTTGGAACAGGCCCAACCCATCAGCATGAATGCAGGACATGAACTGGTGTACCTCGTCAGAAAAGGATGCGCACATAGCGTTGGCCGGTTACAGACGTTTGTAGACGTACCAGGGGTTCCAGCGAAGTCCAGCTAACACACCCCATACCATTACAGACCCCCCACCAGCCGGTACAGTTCCCTGTTGACAGGCGGGATCCATGGCTTCATGGGGCGCCACACACGAATCCTTCCATCTTCCCGATACACTTAGAAACACGACTCGTCAGATCAGGCTACTTGTTTCCAGTCATCAAGTGTCCAGTGGTGGTGTTACCGTGCCCAAGCGAGGCGCATAGCTCTGTGTCGTGCACCCATCAAGGGTACTCGAGTTGGACGTCGGCTCCCAAAGCCCATATCGTGCAGGGTACGTTGCACGGTCCGGACGCAGATGCTTGTTGAGGCTCCAGCATTGAATTCCGATGATACCTGCGAGAGTGTTGCACGCCTATCGCTTGAAACAATTTTTGACAGCCGACGATGGTCACGTTCACCCAATGCCTTTTTACGGCCACACTGGTATCATAGGTTGGAGGTTTTGCTGGAGTTCTTGTAGTCACGGTACACCCTTGCAATGGTCATCCGTGAAAATCCGAACTTCGTTTCTATCTCCGAAATACTAAGGCCCATCTCACGAGCGCCAACTATGACACCGCGTTGAAAATCGCATAAATCGTTATTACTTGTCATTCTCATGCCGAAAACAGCTCTGACAGCTGGCAAGGGTGTCTATCGCTTTATATACGCACTGGCGGACGCAACCGAGTACGCGCATAGGTGTGACGTTGCTATGTATTTTGCATAAGCTCGTCTCTACCAGTTTTTGGGGCACTTCAGTGTATACTTCCAGTGTAGGCACCAACATCACAATATCACGAGATTGAGGTTGAAGAGTGCGGGTTGGAGGCAACACTGACCTGCGATGATGAAGTCGAGGTTCTTAACGCTTCTGCTTCCATATGTTGCGAAATAGCATTAGACATTTCACCTGATGTGGTTTCCAAATAATTGTCACTTTGTTTTCCTCTTCTTGATCACAATACGATCCATCTTAGATCAAAACAAAAACGTACTTTATACTAATAAATAAAACACTTTTATAAGACACTAGCAAAGACAAAGCCCATGCCGACAGCCGCCACAGCAAACAATAACACTAGTTATGCATTTCGAAACTGTAATTCATCCTGTTCTACTGCTTCGGCGCCTCCCTTTAGTAACTGGTAGTGTTGCCAAAAATAATGAATCCTCAGCGTGAAATTAATGTATGGAAATGGAAAATACAAATCCTCATTAGTTCCGAAAAGTAAAATCGATCGTTGATACATATCTTCCAGTTAATTAACGAAATTAATATACTTTTAAGTAATACTTTCTTTTACGAAAAAAAATATTCAAGTCTGTTTTTAAAACCTAACAAATCTAAGCTTTTCCTTGGTTCCTGAAGGAAAGGGGGTGCCCTTTCTGGATCCGCTCCTGCACATGCATGCACATACTGGTATATACATACAATAGTGCATAAAAACGCACGTATACTTATACGTTGCAGGTATATTTTATACGCATTACACGCACACACATACACACACACAGCCACCCCGGCAGCGCAGTGGTGTAAGCGCTGGCTTTGACCATTCGTCCGAGATGGATCTGGGTTTGAATCTCGGTGAGGCATGGGTGTTGTGCTAGTCTTACGGCTCTCTCACTTCCTTGGAACTAGTGGCCGTAAATTTGGGACGGGCAACTGCTTACAGTCAGCCGTTCGAATTCCTCACGGTGGTCGTTATCCCCCCCCAACAATCGTTGTCAATTCACTACTGGACAAAGGTCTTCCTATGTCTCTTGTTCCACAGCTCTCGTCTTGAGCAAATTTTCTTTTCTTCTACGTCACACCGGCATACTTTCGAATTTCATCCACCCATCTCCCACGTGGTCTTTTTCTGGGCCCTTCCCTGCCTCTTCGTATCCAGTCTAGTATTTCAGTTTTTTAGTAGTGGTAAGTTTTAGCAATATGTCCTCCAGCCCATTGCCACTTGAGGGTCTTGACCTTAATCATGACGTCATCAACCCGTGTCATTTTCCGGATCCACGTGCTCGTTTTCCTATCTTTCTTGCCTACAGTAAACATGCATCTCTCCATGCTTTTTGAAGTTGTCTGCATGCAGCTTCTATATAAGTTTTTTTTTTAGTTAAGGCCACGTCCCTGATGCATAAGTAAGAACTGGAAAAGAGATGTATTGATTAAACACTTTTCTATTAAGACGGTGGTAAGTTGTTCTTGAAAATTGCATTGTTTCTTTTAAATGCACTCTAACCAAGTTTTATACACGTATTGATTATTGTTATGTTCTGATTTTTTTATCTCTTGATTTATTTTATTAAATTTCAATCGGAATTATACTTAAAATTCGTTTACTATGACACCGTGGTAAAGCGACATTGCTGTGTTAATTTAAATATCCGGCAGAATGCGATATTTTTCCTGTCCATCTGTTGTGCGCGGAGTTCTTCCTAAATAATTAAACACTTTGAAAAATTCATTACAGTATACGTAGACGAAGAGATCCACACGCAGCATGTTGATCAGCACTGAATTTCCCTTAGGTTGCATTTCAGATTAGGAATTTTCGGTGGAAGCCCCATGGTGATCAATCTTGCACGTGACAACCCTGTATCCCATCTCTCATACTGTGATAACGTCATCTCGGGAGATCTCTGCGGGATCGTCTGATCCAATTCATGCAGATTACGTGGCAATCCCGATCAGTGGCAGACGGTGATGTCAGTGGGCGATATCTCAAAAGATGTGCAAGCAGGTCTTCTTCAAAGCCCTGCAGCGTTCGCAGAGCGCAGAATAGTGTCTCATACAGAAGGGGGGGGGGGGGTGATCAGAGCGGGAAGTATCACAATTGTCTTGCATTTTGACCACGGTGTGGTAAACTTCCCACACTCAGTGTTGTGCTTTTATACGTGATGTACACATTAGGGAAGAACGGAACGTCTCTGATATAAACTGTTGAGGCTGTTCGTCGGAGCATTCTTCACTGGGTGGGGAAGTGAACAGTAGCCGCAAGTTACGCGTATCATCTATCAGTTGTGTGGCACATTTCTGGATGAGTTATAACAGAAGGAATAGCGAGTGTCAAACCAGGGATATATATAAAATAAAATGAGCAACTTTTCGAACAATGAAATTTTTATTATACATCGACTATAGTTTCGTAGTTTCGCAGAGCGCTTGGCTCGGCATCCTCAGGACGAATGGAGCGTAAACATTCAAATCATTGTGACATCATCAGAATTCTGACGGTCACGGTTTTGGTGAGTTGTTTCCACGCGCTTGAAAGAAATTGAGTCGACGTCATGTCGTTGACAAGCAGTGACGAGTTCCGGTATATATATATATATTTTTTTTTTTTTTTTTTGATTGAAGGTTTAACGACCACCGTGAGCAACTCAATGGGCTATAAGCAGTCGCCCGTCCCTAATTTAGGGTCACTGGTTCCAGGGAAGGGAGAGAGCCAGTGCGGTAAGACAAACACAACATCCATGCCTCACCGGGATTCGAACCCGGACCTCTTTTGGACGAATGATCAGAGGCCATCGCTTAGACCACTGCGCCACCGGGGCGGCCCGGTATATATGTGGAAAGCTTCTAATATATTAAGCTTGATAGTAGAGTTAGGTTTATTGATAAGCCTAGCGTGTCCAAACAAAAATTTATCGCTGTTTTCGCGACAGTGTTGAGCTATAGATGACTTCTTTAGTTCATAGTTCCGTACGTAGGTCTTGTGTTCCTTCATACGGAAACTTAAATCCCTGCGTGTCTGTCATATATATGAAAGTCCACATTCACAAGGTATCTGATAAATTCCCAAGGAATTTATGTCTTCGACGAAGTCTCTTGATCCGTAAAAATTCATTTTGGTTATGGGTTTGAAAATAACGTTGAAATTAAAACTTTGAATTTTTGAAATTCCGAAGCAAATCTGAAGAGCAAATGGGATAACCGCCCAATTCTTTCGTATTGGGAGGTGAAGAAGCTTTCCACGTATACCGGCACACGTCACGGCTTGTCAACGACATGACGTAGACTATTTCTTTCAAGCGCGTGGAAACAACTCACCAAAATCCTTGACCGTCTGAATGCTGATGATGTCACAGTGGTTTGAATGTTTACACTCCGCTCGTTGCGATTATAACGAGCCAAACGCTCTGCGAAACTATAGTCGATGTATAATAAACATTTTATTGTGTGAAAAGTTGCTAATTTTATTCTATCTTAACACCACAAGCTTCGTAGTCATAAATTATATGCAGGGATAAACACGGTCGAGTCACATTATTGTGACCACCAGATAATATCCAGAGCAACCGCCACGTGCAGCACGGACAACAGCTACATGAGCTGGGAGTGACTCAGTAAGGTGCTGGAAGGTGTTCACAAGTATGTGGAGCCATGCTGACTGCAGTGCATCTGACAGCTGCTGGAGAATGCGTGGCGGAGGATCCATAGAGCGAACAACACAATCGAGGTGGTCCCGCAGATGCTCAATTGGGTTTAAGTCTGGGAAATTAGGGGGCCAGGGAAGTATTTTGAAGTCTTCATCGTGCTCTTCCAACCACTCTCGGACATTTGTAACTGTGTGACACGTCGCATTTTCCTGCTGGAAAATCCCATCCGGCCCAGGGAAGACAATCATCATCTCTGAGTGTACGTGGTCTGCAAAGATGGATTCATAACGAATTAAGCCCATAGTGCTTTCCACAGGTATGAGTGGACCATGAGAATGCCACGAAAACATTCCCCAGACCATAACGCTGCCCCACCAGTTTGTGTTCTGCCAGCAATGGTTGAAGAGTGTTTGTTCTTCGATGTTTCTGGCCTTATACGCCGTTCGATGAAGCAGAAAACGTGACTCATCGGAGAAGGCAATTCTTTGCCAATCAGCGGAGGTTGAATTCCGATACTGCCATGCAAATGTTAGACTTTTTCTGCCGATGCACCTTCGTTAGCATTGGTGCAGTGACCACCCGTCTGCTTCGGACCCCCATACACAGCAGTGTTCGCTGAACTGTCGGTTTTAGACACACTTCCGGTAGCCCCCTGGTTTATTCGGCCAGTGAGTTGCTCCACTGTAGTGTGTCGATCGGCCCTTACGCACCTTCGCAGGCGACGTTCACCTCTCACATCAATGGCACGTGGTGCTCCGCAGTTACTACGTCGCTTATTCGCTATGGTGCCATTTCTCCAATCACGATACATTTTAACCACAGCAGCACACGAACAGTTCACAAACTGCGCTGTTTCAGAATTACTGCCACCCTTGTCCCGAAAGCCGATAATCATTCCGTTTTGTAAATCTGATAAATCGCTCCTTTTATCTTTGACAGCAACGAGTGATATGTTTTCCGATTGCCTACAGCACACCTTTTATACCCTCCAAGCCAGCTGACGACACGTGCCTTCTTTCATAGGCTACGCGCTGTTGACATCAAAAGTAGGAGGTGGTCACAATAATGTGACTCGACTGTGTATATATCCCTGCACGACTAGGTGGGAGATAGAATACAAACTTGACTATGCACTATAAAAAATAAGTGGTGTGAATTCAGGGAAAATTCCTGAAAATAACGTTCAGCAAAGTTGCCGGTAGGTGTCCGTCTTTTAACGAAATTTCCATTTTGAAAAGTTTCCGTTTCTAACTTTGGTTTTTTGACAGATTTTCCGTAGTCAGTAATTCCGTTTATTTTAAGAAAACTCAGTTTCAGGTTTTTCCCTTTTTGTAACGAAATTTTGAGAAAAAAACATGGATGTTGACTTTTTTCAGCTCTTGACGGGCTGGAAGTGAACGAATCTTTTCATTTCCCCCGGGTTCGTATCGAACCTGGTGCAACGGCAGCACAGCGAGCGCACTACTAATTACCCAGAAAGTCACTTAATACCTGACTACGTATAAAGAGAAAATAAAAAAAGGACTTGAATAGGGCGATGATGAAATGCTTTTCGCTATTAATGCAAGTTGGCCATTTTATTTTCTGTAGGAGATTATTCTTCTAAGTTGGTTCACAATACTTTTTTTTTTCTGTAGGAGAACTTATACAAATTAAAAAAAAAGAAAAATTCATCGTGATTTTTCGGAGCAACAGAATATACTGGAACTCGAGATCTTATTAAGTTATCTTTAAGAAAAGGTGAAATGTACTGCTTTATAGTATTATTTAACAAAACTCCTGAATATAAGATTTATCTTTAAGAAAAGGTGAAATGTACTGCTTTATAGTATTATTTAACAAAAACTCCTGAATGTAAGATTTATTTTTGATAGCTATATACACCCTTGTATGTTTGTAAGGGGTCCACTGGCAGATACATAGACGACGTAAAATAACCTGTGCAATAGTTTAAGTACCCGCTTTCTTTTCTTTTTTTCTTTTAACTTTAACATTATACAATAGTTGATGCACAAATGGGGGAGAGGAGAAGGAATGTCCCGGTGCCACAAATTCGATCTCGCCGCAGAACTTCAAAATCAGATCCCCCGACAGACGATTGAAATTAAATAGCTCATCAGGCAGGCCTTAAGTATTTCCGCAAATCACTCCCATTATCGTAAATTTTCCATTATAGGGATACGGAAAAATTGAGAACAGCATTTTCCCGTTAACACACGAAAGGCATTGCTGTTGGGTTTCTGAAAATTTAGAATTTTCCCTTAACAATCTTAAAAAAAAAAAAAAAAAAGAATTTTTCAAACCTTTCTGCAATTATTTTTTTTCCGTTATTATTAACAAAAATAATTGCGAAAAGGTTTCTGAAAATTCAGAATTTTGCCTTAACATCTCTTTAAAACGGCAATTTGCCGTTCACATATGATAGGAACTGCGGCAAGGTTTCTGAAAATTCAGAATTTTGCCTTAACATCACTTTAAAACGCCAATTTGCCGTTAACATATGATAGGAACTGTTGCAAGGTTTCTGAAAATTCAGAATTTTTGTGGCGTATGAAAAATCCACGCAATTCAGGTTTCTTTTCTGTCATTTTACGGAAAAGGTTGTATCAGAAATTTACTTCATTAAGTCATGAAAGGAATCAAAGAAAAATGGCTCGTGAAATGCAGCTAATTTTTACAGCGTAGTGCCAAACAGAGAGAGAGAGAGAGAGAGAGAGAGAGAGAGAGAGAGATCACTCATGATTCTCTTTCACGGAAAATCTGTAACTGTGAAATTAGAACTTGAAACTTCCCACGAGATGGCGTTCTGTGCATGTTCTTAAATGTTGTAATAAATTTTTGGGAGTGTTCACTTATTTTTGAATAACGCTATATTTCTGTGTATATTAATTACCATCGTGGTAATTCACAATGAGTTGAGATCCCGATAATTCGCGATGTTTGTTCCCTAGTTATAGAAAGGAATCTGGGAGGAAAGAATTAAGAACATTACCCATATTGACGTCATCCGACGGCATGATGTCAATCCCTTTTCCTAAGCATGTGATATTCATTTTAGTGGTCAGATAGTGAAAAGTAGAAAAGCAGGGAGGGGGAGGATGACGCGTTGTACCACGTGCTAACACTGTCACCCAGATAAGAAAGCATTTCTTTTTTTTTTTTTTGCGGTTTGGTTTTTATACAGCATTATGGAAACGACCGAGTTGTGAGTAGTACTTGCTGTGGAAGGAAAATACTACGCCTTAGTAAAAGAAAACTCATTTGAGAACAATTACTGTTATTAAGCAGGCTACACGTTGTTGAGTGAATTTTAACAAGAATTTGTTGTGCTCTGTAGTGAACTGTCAACAACCTGAATTGGGGCACGTCAGCAACAAACAGCACGCTCAAGAGAGATTCAGTGTTGTGAAGGGGAGGAGATACGTGCAGCAAAATTTGTGCTGACGAACGTGACGGTTAACAAATCTTATTTCATCGCAATTTTTTTCCCGTCTCTCTTGCGGTATCGACAGGGGCACAACACCTAGATTGCTGTCTAGTGGAACGAGCAAGCAGTTGTTCCGCCTTTGTAAATTTTAGATGTGTGACAAGCATTTTTATTTGGAAGTTGTTATATTTGTATATGTTAAATGTTTACAATGTATTCCTGGATGCCCATAACAGAAGGAAGTGTCCTCCCCCCTTACCTTCAATAATCCATGCTTTGGTAATTGGGGAAGGTCCTGAAGTCGCGCAGTTTCTTTGGAGCGGAATAAAAGGGTTTCCAACAAAGTTTTGCTAAGCTTGTAAGGAATGCCCTTTATTTGCCGAAAGCGAACGTGCGGTCGCTGCGGCATGGATGTCAATAAGTAACTCTGAATACCGTGAAAGCGGTTAAATAAATAAGTAATTCATAAGTTATAAACGCGTAACAGCAAAAACAACAACGAAAGAGTTTAAATTTTAAGTTAAAAAATTAAAATTTTTATTTTGCGTAATTTTGTCCTTACTAGCTACTGCTTAACTTTTTTTTTTTTTTTAGCTAGCTGCTACGGTTATTGAAGTTTCTGATTCTCATGTTTACAAAGTTTCATGAACTGGAGCAAGCACAAGTAAAATATTCAAGCTTGCACCGGAAATCCGAACGTAGAACGTGTGTAAAGTCGACCTAGTTTCCTTTCTGAAGTCATTGTATTGTATGATTCCAATTCTCAACTTCCATAGTGTCTCCGACATAGAGTGGTTTATCAAAATAAAGGAAACACTTACTGTTTGTGGAGAACTTTTATTAATAAACTATAGGTCCACCTCGGGCTTCCAAAACTGAAGCAATTCGACTTGGAATAGACTTATACAAGTCATCCACATACGATAATGGATTTGGGATAATTAACTATTCCTGTAGAATGATCCCAAATTCCATTATTAGTAGATTTCGGTTAACCGGGGCACATTGGGGCTGTAGAACACTTCGATGCAATTTAGCGGCTGCCCCAGTTAAGCGAAGCTTTATCCCAAAGAGCTGATTGGGGATGTTCTTCGAGAATTGTTCCAAGTAAACGGCTGCCCCGATTAACTGGTGGCGCAATTAACCGGAATTTACTGTATGTCCCAACTGTGCCAGTGATGTTGGAGTTAGAAAATGTGATCTGGCCTTTCGCTCCAGATATTTCCACACACGTTCAATAATATTTGAGGTCTGGGGATTGAGGTGGCCCGTGTAGCTGCTGTACCTCATCGTCATGCGCTGCAAACCACAACTCAACACGTTCCGCACAAAGCTGAGGTGCATATTATGTGCTTGAAACCAGGGACGGTTATTAGGAAACACTGCCTGCAATATATTGGATGCAGTTAATCCCCAAGAATGGATTCGTACACTGCAGATGTGACACGACCCTGCAGAATAACCACTGGCCTTAAGGAATGCTATGATGTAGCACGCCACAGCATCAGGGATCCTCCTTCATGTTTCACAGTCGGAACCAAACAGTCGGAGTGGTACGCTTCTGCAGATTTTCGCTAGAATTATGCGCTCCACCGGTGGTGGAAAACAAAGTAAAGCTCGATTCAACAGATCAGACGACACGTTGTTAATCTTTCGCATCCCAGTTTTTTAGCACCTTTTTTTTTGTTAAAAAAGATCGTGCTTATATTATCGGTTCGTCCGTCTGTAGACTCCATATCTCTGCAACTGTTAGTCCGATTTGAAAAATTCTTTTTTTGCGTTGGGAAGCTTGAAATATGCGAATGATCCTTCATCTCGTTTTTTTTTTTATGATGTACAATTTCGCCGCTAGAGGCCGTGAGTGCAGATGATGTCGAATTCAAATTACATTTTATTCCAAATATTTGCTTCCAAACATCCGATTGCAAAAATTATTTTATCTTTCGACTCCATTTATGCCGAAGAGTATTTTAGGTATAGTTACTGTAGGGGTGGAAGCTCATTACGTTAATTAATGCTCATCGGCCAAACAACACTGGCTTCCAGCGCTGATGAAAATTCCCCACAGCAGGAAGGAAAACTATTTTAAGGTTCCTTTTGTCTGGAGACTGTCTATCAACGAAAAGGTGAAGACAGCCCGGCGTTCTTGCTCTCCCAGCTTTACTACGTATAAATCTGCTATTCAGGAGAGGGGAAGTAAAAATAATGGCAAGACATTCCAAGCATGAATTCTCTCTCAGGCTTGTTGAAACTTAACAAAATATTTAATCAAAAGTAATCGTTCCGGCAGCTATTGTTCCTTGACCTGAGTTCCTGCAACTGCAGTTCCACGAAAAAAATGATCAGAGTTTCTATTCCTTACAGAACACTCTTTCCTGCTAATACTCTTTGCCCGTACTTTTTCTATCACAGACGTGAAAGGTTTTAATCGTCGTAACTTTCCGTTCACCTCCCTTCCTTTGTTTCGGAAGCTATGCCTCGTGTTCTGTCCCGAACACGTGTCCTCTCAAATCGTTTTCTCCGTACGTCGTTACAGACCCACGTGTCTGCTTCCAACTACGATCGTTTCCCCCGTGCTCTAGCTGGCACGTTCTATCACCAACTTTCTTTCCCAGCGCTGTCCTCGTTCCCTGCTTTCGCTGTCCGTGCTGCTCCCAGCACCCCTCAACCGTTCACAGCTCACGCTGTCCGTCGACCGTTCCCAGCTCTAACTCTCCGTCCACTCTCTTCGTTCCTGACTCCTATCCTGAAGTTTTTCACCCGTGACTTCTCCTCGCCTCTGATTGGCTCCTGCCTCCTTTGCCTGAGGCGCTCCTCTTCTTCCTAATCGGAGCACGCGAAGAGCAGGCGACCCCCCCCCGCTTCTCGGTGACCTTGGGCTATTCTCTCGTTGACCTCTAGTTCCCGTGCGCCCTGCAGCTTGCATTTCCCCCTGGCCAGGAACAATAGCGGTGCTTCCGTGAATACAATCGTCATGACAAATAGGCACATTGGAATGTCGCCTGGTCTGATACATTTCCACGTTTTACATCCGTTCTGAATAATGCACATGGAAATAGTTGTTCTGAAATGTTCATATCTTGCAAGATCGATGGAATTTAATGTCCATCACGCAATTTACATAGGGGCGTAATTTCTCGCCCCTACAGTTACTTTTTCAACTTACTCATAGATTTTCCGCTAGGGGCGTAAAAGTTAATTACGTTTTCCCCCGATATCTCTTCTTCTAAAACTCCGATTAGAAATTTTTTTCTTCAGCGGATACAGCTCCTGATGGAAAATCTTTCGTATATAATTTTTAATTTTTGGTAAATAATACTTTGGACACCATGAGGCGTAAGTGTTAATTTTTCCTTCTGATGTATTTGCCATAAAATCTGAGCTTCTAAAATCTCGATTGAAAAAATTCTTTCGTGGACCGATGCCACTAAACCGAAAAACACTGAAAATATTCCATCGATAAACCTTTTCGGAATGTTTTCTTCTTAAAAAATTGCTTAGTTTCTCCGCCAGGGGGGCGTCGATGTTTATCTTATATTTGTCAATATCTCTGCTTCTAATGGTCCGATTAAAAAAATAAAATTCTTCTTTCTTGGATAGTGTTTCTGATGCGAAATGTTTTTCATTTAAATTCAAAAATTTCAAGTGAATCATAGGCTTTCCGCTTAGGGCCGCAGAGGTAAATTGTGTTTTCTGCGTTATTTCTGCTTCTAAAACTGCGATTTGAAAAAATTCTTCCTGTATCGTATACAGCTCCTGATGAAAACTGTTTTTCATATAATTTCTAATATTTGGTAAAGTACGATTTCTCCACCAGGGGCATAAGTGTTTATTTCTGCTTCTGATGTATTTGCAGCAAAATCTGAGCTCCTGAAAACTGGACTAAAATTTTTTTTTCTTGGACCCATATCGCTCACATCAAAAAAACCTTTTGAGAATACTTTCTTCCTAAAATAATGCATGGTTTTCCTGCCAGGGGCGTAGATGCATATCTTATATTTGTCCATATCTCTGCTTCGAAGAGTCCGATTTGAAAAATTCTTTCTTTGTTGAACGTTTTCGCTGCGAAATGTGTCTCATATGAATTCAAATTTTTCTTAACGCACGTCTGCAACCTGAGGGCAAGTTCACGATTTCGTTTACAGCAATATCTGCGGGATTAAAAACCCGATTGAAAAACTTCTTTCTTCCGTCAGATACTATTGTTTTCCATACCGATTCCATTGACTTTGAATAGCTTTGATAAATTCAATTTGCATCAGAACGGATTCAAAAGACGTGCTCATTACACCTGAAAATTCGGTGTCATCTTTCTTGTTGCGCTTTGCACCACCTTACACATTTTGTTGCATTGTTGTTGGTTATCAGAGGTTTGTGGATTGCAGCATGGCCGTAAATACCGGCACGATGGGATGAATTGTTATCACGGAAACGGGATTTTTCCGACTGGTGCTATGTGCGTTGTCTTGTGCTCTGTTGTACAATCCGTGAACATTCTCCCATCCCTGTCTGACATCTTCGTATAGCGTCCACAATTTGCACGTTTGGAGGCAGTGCCGCATCATTTTTGTTCAGTAATCATAATCTCCAAAACAGTTCCTCGTGTTACACCTACTGTTTCTGAGGTTCTCGTTACTGAAGCTCCTGCAAGATGCGCACCAATGAACATGTTTTATTTTTGAGGTCACTGAGATCTGATATTGTCGACAATTACTCCGCAATAGCTGTTTCTCTTACGACTGTGGCAGTACTATGTAATGGCCGACATCGTACTGCACCTCTTTATGTACCTGATATCGCGGGTGATGTCGTCCCTGTGATTTCCATACGGCGCATTTGCGCGTACTCCAGTCGCAGTCGATGTTTCCATTTTTTAGATGAACCCTATACGTAGGACATTTCGGCACTATTGGAAAATGTGTAATGCTAGCTAGCTTCCTGAATAGTGGGGCTGGGAACGGCTGCGCAGCGCGTAAGAGGCGCAACCTAACTTTAACTATCCAAGAAGTGAAAATGCAACATAAAAATAACGCGCGCGTGTGTGTGTGTGTGTGTGGGGGGGGGGTGGTACGTACGAGGTGAGCTTAATTGGTCATTGTATTTCAGTCGTTCGCAAATTTTTTGTCCACGACCCAACAAAATTTGATATAACTTTCGTTTTGCGACTCACATGGTACCGATAAGCTACTTATGGTTCTAACAAATTTCCCTTTATTTTTAGCGCATATAAACACGCATTACGAACTCTCCTGCAGTTTTTTTTCTTTTAGAAATACGAAGTCTATCGTGTTGAATGACGAATTTGCAGTTCTTCGTGCGAATATTTATTTTGCACTGATGTTTCGCTTACTCGTAATAACTTAAGTTTTTAAGTCTACCATACATTGAGATTAGGTCCGTTGTCTAGAACGCGTATTCAACAGTGATCTTAATTATAAAATTTTCTTGACTACTCCGCTGTTTGCTGTTCAAAAGAAGGTCTTTGCGACCCAATGGGAATCTGTGTTGTACAGTTTAAGATTGAATGGTCTATGATCAGGGGGAAGGGGTAATTCTAAATTGGGGGGGGGCACGTTTATAAAAAATATAAGTGCGAGGGCAAGCGTACGATGAGACAACAAATATCAGTGGCAGGTAGTCGCTACGAAGTTCAGAGAGGAAAAACCAAGGTACACACGTTGTTATACTGAACTTTTAGATTTGGTTGTGATTCGTTTTTGTGTGGAAGTAAAACCACGGCAAAATGCTATCAATGTTGATAACTCATTATACAGCACTATTCATGCATCAGCAAAAAGATATCGAGTACTTAAAAGAATATGTAAAAAAAAGAGAGAACTTTATTTTCCGAAAACTTAGCATCTTTGTCAAAAAAAAAAAGACCCAAATTTTCTGACATTTATGGAGAGACTTTCTAAGAATGGCTTCTCTCCCCAAAAGGAAAACAATAATTTACATTTGTTCATGCTCCTCCTCCCCAGAGACGTAACTAGGAATTCTGCGGCCGGGGTAAGCCACAAATTATTGCGCCCCATCTCTCCCCCCCCGCCCCCCGGCTTTTTTCAGTTGTTTCGTAATTCAGACCTTCGTTGCTACACTAATGTAAATACAACCGCACCGTAATTTTTGGAATATGAACAAGTAACACTTCCCTAAACACTTTGACAAAGAAATGCGAATTTTAATATACCAAGGATACAGAATCTTGTAAAACATATTATAGTATTAGCAAATTCTGTAAATGAATAAATGACAGATTATGGTGCGAAGAAAAAAAAACAAAACAAAAAACAAACACCTTTGCCAGAAACTGGTGCAAAAGCTCCAGTAAAAAGATTGTAAGCAGTGATTTTTGCACCCTCTCTTGAGCGGCGCCTGGGACAGCTGCCCCACCCTACTTACGCCTTTTCCCCCACCAAAGAAAACATCAGTTCACACTCATTCGTTGTCCCCCCTCCCGGATTTTTTTATCACGCTACGCTATGGCTATTGCTGCTCAGGAAGATTTCAAGAGAAAGTACGATAGTTTTGCAATTTAATCGCCCAATAGTCCTGCAATCCTGTGTGCATGCTTCTGACTTCTTGTATACTTCAAAGTCTGAGTTCGAATCTCGAGGAAAACTTTTATGTGTCTGCCCTTTTGGTGCTGTCGTATTCTATGCAGTATGTAGCATTGCCCAACAGTGGAACTGTACAACACGCATAAGATATCTATTGTACGATATCTCGTACATACGAGCCGGTTATGTTCCAAACATAAATTCAGCGTAGGATAATATTAAATTTAAATAACTTTCCTCATAAAAACTTGAGATACGTCTTGAAAGTCTATAAATTTCAGTGAGAAAAGTCCATTTAAAACTCTCTCCAAAGGTAAGAAGTATAACTTTTATAATGAAATACTTTAAAGTTAAATTTCAGTGAGTTAGTTCTAAATGAAAACAGGTAAATATTTAGTGAACTTTTGCTCCTGATAGTATTTTTCAGACTACAACATTGCATTATATACACTGAGTTAGCTTTACATTAGGAACACGCACCTAATAAGGTATTGGTCAACCTTTCTGTGCAATCACGGGTCAGCTAGAAACAGAATCTACATGGTGTCGAACATCCTCCATGACTAACTTGACCCATGTCCACTGCACCATAATACACTGAGTTAGCTTTGCATTAGGAACACCTATCTAATAAGGCATTAGTCAACCTTTCTGTGCAATCACGGGTCAGCTAGAAACAGATTCTACATGGTGTCGAACATCCTCCATGTGTAACTTGATCCATGTCCACTGCAACATAATACGAGTTAGCTTTGCATTAGGAACCCCTACCTAATAACGCGTTGTTCCACCTTTCTGTGCAATCCCGGCTCGCAGATGCCTAGGAACAGATTCTACATGGTGTCGAATATTCTCCATGTGTAACTTGACCCATGTCTACTGCAACATAATACACTGAGTTAGCTTTGCATTAGGAACCCCTACCTAATAACGCGTTGTTCCACCTTTCTGTGCAATCACGGCTCGCAGATGCCTAGGAACAGATTCTACATGGTGTCGAATATCCTCCATGTGTAACTTGACCCATGTCCACTGCAACATAATACACTGAGTTAGCTTTGCATTAGGAACCCCTATCTAATAAAGCATTAGTCAACCTTTCTGTGCAATCACAGGTCAGCTAGAAACAGATTCTGCATGGTGTCGAACATCCTCCATGTGTAACTTGACCCATGTCCACTGCAACATAATACACCGAGTTAGCTTTGCATTAGGAACCCCTACCTAATAACGCGTTGTTCCACCTTTCTGTGCAATCACGGGTCGCAGATGCCTAGAAACAGAATCTGCATGGTGTCGAACATCCTCCATGACTAACTTGACCCATATCCACTGCAACATAATACACTAAGTTAGCTTTGCATCAGGAACACCTATCTAATAAGGCATTAGTCAACCTTTCTGTGCAATCACGGGTCAGCTAGAAACAGATTCTACATGGTGTCGAACATCCTCCATGTGTAACTTGACCCATGTCCACTGCAACCTAATACGAGTTAGCTTTGCATTAGGAACCCCTACCTAATAACGCGTTGTTCCACCTTTCTGTGCAATCCCGGCTCGCAGATGCCTAGGAACAGATTCTACATGGTGTCGAATATTCTCCATGTGTAACTTGACCCATGTCCACTGCAACATAATACACTGAGTTAGCTTTGCATTAGGAACCCCTACCTAATAACGCGTTGTTCCACCTTTCTGTGCAATCACGGGTCGCAGATGCCTAGGAACAGATTCTACATGGTGTCGAATATCCTCCATGTGTAACTTGACCCATGTCCACTGCAACATAATACACTGAGTTAGCTTTGCATTAGGAACACCTATCTAATAAGGCATTAGTCAACCTTTCTGTGCAATCACTGGTCAGCTAGAAACAGATTCTACATGGTGTCGAACATCCTCCATGTGTAACTTGACCCATGTCCACTGCAACATAATACACCGAGTTAGCTTTGCATTAGGAACCCCTACCTAATAACGCGTTGTTCCACCTTTCTGTGCAATCACGGCTCGCAGATGCCTAGGAACAGATTCTACATGGTGTCGAATATCCTCCATGTGTAACTTGACCCATGTCCACTGCAACATAATACACTGAGTTAGCTTTGCATTAGGAACCCCTATCTAATAAGGCATTAGTCAACCATTCTGTGCAATCACAGGTCAGCTAGAAACAGATTCTGCATGGTGTCGAACATCCTCCATGTGTAACTTGACCCATGTCCACTGCAACATAATACACCGAGTTAGCTTTGCATTAGGAACCCCTACCTAATAACGCGTTGTTCCACCTTTCTGTGCAATCACGGGTCGCAGATGCCTAGGAACAGATTCTACATGGTGTCAAATATCCTCCATGTGTAACTTGACCCATGTCCACTGCAACATAATGCACTGAGTTAGCTTTGCATTAGGAACCCCTATCTAATAAGGCATTAGTCAACCTTTCTGTGCAATCACGGGTCAGCTAGAAACAGATTCTACATAGTGTCGAACATCCTCCATGTCCACTGCAACATAATACACCGAGTTAGCTTTGCATTAGGAACCCGTACCTAATAATGTGTTGTTCCACCTTTCTGTGCAATCACGGCTCGCAGATGCCTAGGAACAGATTCTACATCGTGTCGAATATCCTCCATGTGTAACTTGACCCATGTCCACTGCAACATAATACACTGAGTTAGCTTTCCATTAGGAACCCCTATCTAATAAGGCATTAGTCAACGTTTCTGTGCAATCACGGGTCAGCTAGAAACAGATTCTACATGGTGTCGAACATCCTCCATGTGTAACTTGACCCATGTCCACTGCAACATAATACACCGAGTTAGCTTTGCATTAGGAACCTGTACCTAATAATGTGTTGTTCCACCTTTCTGTGCAATCACGGCTCGCAGATGCCTAGGAACAGATTCTACATCGTGTCGAATATCCTCCATGTGTAACTTGACCCATGTCCACTGCAACATAATACACTGAGTTAGCTTTCCATTAGGAACCCCTATCTAATAAGGCATTACTCAACGTTTCTGTGCAATCACGGGTCAGCTAGAAACAGATTCTACATGGTGTCGAACATCCTCCATGTGTAACTTGACCCATGTCCACTGCAACATAATACGAGTTAGCTTTGCATTAGGAACCCCTACCTAATAACGCGTTGTTCCACCTTTCTGTGCAATCCCTGCTCGCAGATGCCTAGGAACAGATTCTACATGGTGTCGAATATTCTCCATGTGTAACTTGACCCATGTCCACTGCAACATAATACACTGAGTTAGCTTTGCATTAGGAACCCCTACCTAATAACGCGTTGTTCCACCTTTCTGTGCAATCACGGGTCGCAGATGCCTAGGAACAGATTCTACATGGTGTCGAATATCCTCCATGTGTAACTTGACCCATGTCCACTGCAACATAATACACTGAGTTAGCTTTGCATTAGGAACCCCTATCTAATAAGGCATTAGTCAACCTTTCTGTGCAATCACTGGTCAGCTAGAAACAGATTCTACATGGTGTCGAACATCCTCCATGTGTAACTTGACCCATGTCCACTGCAACATAATACACCGAGTTAGCTTAATATCCTCCATGTGTAACTTGACCCATGTCCACTGCAACATAATACACCGAGTTAGCTTTGCATTAGGAACCCGTACCTAATAATGTGTTGTTCCACCTTTCTGTGCAATCACGGCTCGCAGATGCCTAGGAACAGATTCTACATCGTGTCGAATATCCTCCATGTGTAACTTGACCCATGTCCACTGCAACATAATACACTAAGTTAGCTTTGCATTAGGAACACCTATCTAATAAGGCATTAGTCAACCTTTCTGTGCAATCACGGGTCAGCTAGAAACAGATTCTACATGGTGTCGAACATCCTCCATGTGTAACTTGACCCATGTCCACTGCAACATAATACGAGTTAGCTTTGCATTAGGAACCCCTACCTAATAACGCGTTGTTCCACCTTTCTGTGCAATCCCTGCTCGCAGATGCCTAGGAACAGATTCTACATGGTGTCGAATATTCTCCATGTGTAACTTGACCCATGTCCACTGCAACATAATACACTGAGTTAGCTTTGCATTAGGAACCCCTACCTAATAACGCGTTGTTCCACCTTTCTGTGCAATCACGGGTCGCAGATGCCTAGGAACAGATTCTACATGGTGTCGAATATCCTCCATGTGTAACTTGACCCATGTCCACTGCAACATAATACACTGAGTTAGCTTTGCATTAGGAACCCCTATCTAATAAGGCATTAGTCAACCTTTCTGTGCAATCACGGGTCAGCTAGAAACAGATTCTACATGGTGTCGAACATCCTCCATGTGTAACTTGACCCATGTCCACTGCAACATAATACACCGAGTTAGCTTAATATCCTCCATGTGTAACTTGACCCATGTCCACTGCAACATAATACACCGAGTTAGCTTTGCATTAGGAACCCGTACCTAATAATGTGTTGTTCCACCTTTCTGTGCAATCACGGCTCGCAGATGCCTAGGAACAGATTCTACATCGTGTCGAATATCCTCCATGTGTAACTTGACCCATGTCCACTGCAACATAATACACTGAGTTAGCTTTCCATTAGGAACCCTTATCTAATAAGGCATTAGTCAACGTTTCTGTGCAATCACGGGTCAGCTAGAAACAGATTCTACATGGTGTCGAACATCCTCCATGTGTAACTTGACCCATGTCCACTGCAACATAATACGAGTTAGCTTTGCATTAGGAACCCCTACCTAATAACGCGTTGTTCCACCTTTCTGTGCAATCCCGGCTCGCAGATGCCTAGGAACAGATTCTACATGGTGTCGAATATTCTCCATGTGTAACTTGACCCATGTCCACTGCAACATAATACACTGAGTTAGCTTTGCATTAGGAACCCCTACCTAATAACGCATTGTTCCACCTTTCTGTGCAATCACGGGTCGCAGATGCCTAGGAACAGATTCTACATGGTGTCGAATATCCTCCATGTGTAACTTGACCCATGTCCACTGCAACATAATACACTGGGTTAGCTTTGCATTAGGAACCCCTATCTAATAAGGCATTAGTCAACCTTTCTGTGCAATCACGGGTCAGCTAGAAACAGATTCTACATGGTGTCGAACATCCTCCATGAGTAACTTGACCCATGTCCACTGCAACATAATACACCGAGTTAACTTTGCATTAGGAACCCCTACCTAATAACGCGTTGTTCCACCTTTCTGTGCAATCACGGCTCGCAGATGCCTAGGAACAGATTCTACATGGTGTCGAATATCCTCCATGTGTAACTTGACCCATGTCCACTGCAACGTAATACACCCGAGTTAGCTTTGCATTAGGAACCCCTACCTAATAACGCGTTGTTCCACCTTTCTGTGCAATCACGGGTCGCAGATGCCTAGGAACAGATTCTACATGGTGTCGAATATCCTCCATGTGTAACTTGACCCATGTCCACTGCAACATAATACACTAAGTTAGCTGTGCATTAGGAACACCTATCTAATAAGGCATTAGTCAACCTTTCTGTGCAATCACGGGTCAGCTAGAAACAGATTCTACATGGTGTGTCGAACATCCTCCATGTGTAACTTGACCCATGTCCACTGCAACATAATACGAGTTAGCTTTGCATTAGGAACCCCTACCTAATAACGCGTTGTTCCACCTTTCTGTGCAATCCCGGCTCGCAGATGCCTAGGAACAGATTCTACATGGTGTCGAACATCCTCCATGTGTAACTTGACCCATGTCCACTGCAACGTAATACACCCGAGTTTGCTTTGCATTAGGAACCCCTACCTAATAACGCGTTGTTCCACCTTTCTGTGCAATCACGGGTCGCAGATGCCTAGGAACAGATTCTACATGGTGTCGAATATCCTCCATGTGTAACTTGACCCATGTCCACTGCAACATAATACACTAAGTTAGCTTTGCATTAGGAACCCCTATCTAATAAGGCATTAGTCAACCTTTCTGTGCAATCACGGGTCAGCTAGAAACAGATTCTACATGGTGTCGAACATCCTCCATGTGTAACTTGACCCATGTCCACTGCAACATAATACGAGTTAGCTTTGCATTAGGAACCCCTACCTAATAACGCGTTGTTCCACCTTTCTGTGCAATCCCGCTCGCAGATGCCTAGGAACAGATTCTGCATGGTGTCGAATATTCTCCATGTGTAACTTGACCCATGTCCACTGCAACATAATACACTGAGTTAGCTTTGCATTAGGAACCCCTACCTAATAACGCGTTGTTCCACCTTTCTGTGCAATCACGGGTCGCAGATGCCTAGGAACAGATTCTACATGGTGTAGAATATCCTCCATGTGTAACTTGACCCATGTCCACTGCAACATAATACACTGAGTTAGCTTTGCATTAGGAACCCCTATCTAATAAGGCATTAGTCAACCTTTCTGTGCAATCACGGGTCAGCTAGAAACAGATTCTACATGGTGTCGAACATCCTCCATGTGTAACTTGACCCATGTCCACTGCAACATAATACACCGAGTTAGCTTTGCATTAGGAACCCCTACCTAATAACGCATTGTTCCACCTTTCTGTGCAATCACGGCTCGCAGATGCCTAGGAACAGATTCTACATGGTGTCGAATATTCTCCATGTGTAACTTGACCCATGTCCACTGCAACATAATACACCGAGTTAGCTTTGCATTAGGAACCCCTACCTAATAACGCGTTGTTCCACCTTTCTGTGCAATCACGGCTCCCAGATGCCTAGGAACAGATTCTGCATGGTGTCGAATATCCTCCATGTGTAACTTGACCCATGTCCACTGCAACATAATACACTGAGTTAGCTTTGCATTAGGAACCCCTACCTAATAACTCGTTGTTCCACCTTTCTGTGCAATCACGGCTCCCAGATGCCTAGGAACAGATTCTGCATGGTGTAGAATATCCTCCTTGTGTAACTTGACCCATGTCCACTGCAACATAATACACTGAGTTAACTTTGCATTAGGAACCCCTATCTAATAAGGCATTACTCAACCTTTCTGTGCAATCATGGGTCAGCTAGAAACAGATTCTACATGGTGTCGAACATCCTCCATGTGTAACTTGACCCATGTCCACTGCAACATAATACACCGAGTTAGCTTTGCATTAGGAACCCCTACCTAATAAGGCGTTGTTCCACCTTTCTGTGCAATCACGGCTCGCAGATGCCTAGGAACAGATTCTACATTGTGAGGATCAGCAGTTCTCACACCCCGGTTCTATCTAGCGTAGTCCACGAATGTTCAATCGGGGAGTTTGTGGGCCAAGGCAGTGTGGCTAATTCGTTGTCGTGTTCCTCCAACCACTGAGTAGTTACACAAACCCAATGATACTGTGGACCAGGTAAACTTACTGGACATGTGGATGGAGATGGTCGGCTAACAAGTCATTGTAGCGTCAACCATTCAGTATTTGTAAGATGATAATCAAAGGCTTTCCAGGAAAATAGCTCCTCAGACCAGAACACTACCTCCGCCGGCGTGTTGAACCGTAAATGTGCAACCAGGGTATACACTGAAGAGCAATTGAATTAGAGACAGCTGGCGTTATGCAAATATGGCGCTGTGGGCGGCCCTGTAAACGGAAACGACATGACGTATGCAGCGATCCGACAATATAAGGAGTGATGCGACGGGAATCAGTAACAGTCGGACGCAGTATGGGTAAGACGAAGGATCTAAGCGCATTTGATCGTGGGCAAATTGTCGGGGCCCGACGAATCGGTCACTCCATCTCGGAAGTCGTGCAGACACTGGGATTTTCACGAGCCACTGTGTCACGGGTGCACCGTGAGTTTGTGGATGAGCGGGGTCATCGTCAGCTAGCTCGCATTGTAACAGCGGATAGACGGGCCACAGTGCATGAAATCACTCGGCAATTTAACGCTGGTGCACAAAAACGTCTAAGCAGCCACACCATCCAGAACCATCTCCTCGCTATGGGGTACAGAAACCATCGTCCCTCAAGGGTACCGCTGCTGACCGCACATCACAGGGTGCAAAGATTAGCATGGGCGCGGGAACATCGCCACTGGATCCTAGACATGTGGAAAAATGTTGCCTGGACTGATGAGTCGAGATTCTCGTTGGTACATGCGGATGGCAGGATACGAGTACAGCGCAAACCACATGAAGCGATGGATCCTTCTTGCCAGCAGGGTACTCTTCAAGCTTGTGGGGGTGGCATTCTCGTCTTGGGACTGTTTACTTGGACTGAAATGGTACCTCTGGTACGTGTGACATCGTCCCTCACAGGTCAACGTTACCGGGATATCCTAGACGATCATTTGCACCCGTTTGTTCGCCTTCAACATCCCACTGGGGACCTCATCCTGCAACAAGACAATGCACCGTGCAATCGCTCCCGAATTGTATCCGAATGGTTGGATGAACACTCCACCGACGTGATCTCGCTTCCTTGGCCAGCTAGGTCACCTGACCCCAATCCCATCGAGCACATCTGGGATACCATCGAAAGAGATGTTAGAGGCTCTGACCCTCTCCATCAAATCTTCGTGAACTGTGGGAGCTTGTTCAGAGGTCGTGGATCCGTATGGCATTCCAACGTTTCCGGTGTGTTGTCGAGTCTATGCCAAGACGAATCGCCGCCGTCATCAAGGCGAAAGGTGGTGCTACGCGTTACTAGACAGGTATCTCTAATTCAATTGCTCTTCAGTGTGTATAGGGCTTCATGCTGTTATTGCCATATGTGAACCCAACCATCAGCATAGTGCAGCAGAAAACGTGACACATCACTCTAAACGACTTTCTTCCATCTGTCGGGGGCCCATTGCCGACGTTCCTTGGCCCATGCGAGGCCTTGTTTGCGATGACTGGGCGTCATCATGGGTACCCTCTTTAGTCTCCGGCTGTGAAACCCCAAAAGAAGCAAGGCACGGCGCATGGTGCAGTTGGAAATAGGTTGAACTGCACCGCTGTTGTACTGGTGGGTGAGCTGTGTGACTGTTGCACATCGTTGCTGATATACGAGTCGTGTCACCCTACGCTCACTTCTAGGATCAACCGTGCTTCGCTGACCAATGTGAGCCCTTCAACTGGATGTCAGTCCTGATACACCCTTGATACCGTAGTACATGATCAGCGAACAAGTGCGGCTCGAAATACTGACGCCTGCCCTCGGAGCCCTAACTATCTGGCCGCGGTCAAATTGACTTACGTCAACACGTTGCCCAGTTACTGGCCAACGTTTATTGATTACGTACAGAAAATAGGTGTGCACAATTTAGGTATAGTAGCCGCACGTGACGTTGATATCACGTGGTATTTCGTTATCGATCCGAATATGTAAAATGGGGAGTGTTCGTAATGCAGAGCTAACTCAGTGTAATAATTTAACTGCTGTTTTACAAAATATTCCATGTGAAAAGGGTCGAGTCGCGAAAGGTACAAACCATTCGTGTAAGGGTTTATTTTTTACCCCAAATAAAGAAGATAAGCTGCATACAAACTGCAGTCGAACTCGTATATAACGAAGTTGAAGGGAGAGTTAAAAACTCGATATATGTGAACTTCGTTATAACACGACAGATCAAAAGCGGACTCTTTTTGACATTACACTTGTGTCAGGTTAAAACTAGTCAATCGCAGAAACTGTGTTTATCAATATGGAAGGTAAAATATGAAAACTGTGTTTATCAATATCGAAGATGAAAACTGTGTTGATCAATATCGAAGGTAAAATCTGAAAACTGTGTTGATCAATATCGAAGGTAAAATCTGAAAACTGTTTATCAATATCGAAGGTAAAATCTGAAAACTGTTTGTCAATATCGAAGGTAAAATCTGAAAACTGTTTATCAATATCGAAGGTAAAATCTGAAAATTGTGGTTATCAATATCGAAGGTAAATCTGAAAACTGTGTTTATCAATATCGAAGGTAATATCTCTTATTTAAAAGCTATAGAATATAATTAGAATATATGCGAGATCTAAAATAAGCAAAATATTTGAGGAATGTAAAATTTGAAGTAACTGCCAAAATTGTTTAATTTCAATTGTTACATGTTACGTCGGATATACGAGGGTGATAACAAAAGTTCTGCACACGTTAATTTAAAACGGAAGCGGATCATGCAATCGGGGAAATGATTGCGTCATGTCAAGGTCAGACTCTCAGCAACGCAGTGGCTTCAGAACGACGCGTTATTATTCGCTGTGTGGACGTGGGAGGGTTTGGAGATGGAAGTGTGTTGCTCCTCAGGTCGAGTCACGGCGTTAGACCAGCGCTTTTACGTGAAAATAGAAACTCTTCGGGGAAAAACTCCAAACACAGATCAACACTCTCTTGCTAGAAGTATGTGGGGAAGAAACTCTTGATCGAAGCACAATTTCTCGCTGGGTATCCGGCTTTCGGGAGGGCCGAAGCAGAATCGAAGATGATCACCGTTCAGGCCGACCTCAAACGGCGACTGACAAATCTGTCACCATTGTTGCAACGCTTCTCGAAGAGAATAGCCGTTTGACAGTCGAGGAGATTGCTCATCAGACAAATTTGTCTACCATGTCTGTTCACCAGATTTTGACCAACTTGGAAAAAGAAAAATCGCAGCACGCTGGGTGCCCCATCAACTCACCCCCGAGCAGAAGGTAGTCAGAGTGAGCATCGCACACGATCACCTCCACAGGTTCGAAAGGGAGGGCGACACCTTCCTAAACAGAATTGTCGCAATTAATGAGACTTGGACCCGTGATTTTGAGCCGGAACTGAAGTCACAATCGGCGGAATGGAGGCGTCCAAGTTCCCCACGTCCCTCAAAGTGTCGTCGACAACAGTCCAAAGGGAAGCAAATGATGATTTTTGCGCACGATGCCCAGGGTATTGTGGTCTATGATTGAGTGCCGGTAGGGCACAATGTCAACGCACAATATTATCGTGAGTTTCCGAGGACAAAATTCAGACCGAAAATTCGTCAAAATTGGCCCAACTTGTTCGTATATCTTCTGCATGTCAACGCATCGTGCCATGGTGTAGCGTCGGTACGGGAACTTTTATCAAAATATGGCTGGGAAACTTTATCCCGCCCACCATACAGCCCTGACCTCAGTCCACCCGACTTTGATCTTTTCCCAAAGTTAAAAAATCGGCTCCGTGTCATCCGCTACGACACTGGACGAACTGTCATTGGACGTGACCCGAGTAGTAACGACAGCTGAACAAAGATGGCGTACTACGGGACATCCAGGACCTACCTCACCGCTGGCAAGCTGTCATTAGCAGCGGAGGGGAGTACACTGAACGGCAATAAAGTAAGTTCTCTCCGTTATTTCACAATTTTCACAAAAATGTACAGTGTGCAGAACTTTTGTTAGGACCCTCTTGCAAGCCAATTCTTGCTTGTTTTGTGCTTAACATGAAAGCTGTTTTAAATGTTTTTCAACTTCCTCTGACCAGGTGGTTCAGATGTTTCTAGATGCAGAGTAAACTCTAAGATTTCCTAGACAGAGATTAAGTGATTGAAAGGCGGCGATGGAGGGTATAAAAGACAGCCCAGGAGATGCGTGTTTGGTAAGCTTGGGTGTGAGAGGCAGGAGGTAGTAAAGAAAAAACTGAAACATTCTTGTCTTCATGCGAACTCTGTCTGTAAGGGAAACCACGGAGCGTTGTCAACAACAGGGAATTCCTCGTTTTCCACTGGAAGAGGAAGGTTTAAAAACTGGGTGACAGAGAATGCCACTTATTTTGTTTGCCGATAACCGTTTCGATATAAGCAGTTTGTCCAAAAATTATTTTCCATAATATGCTGTTAAAATAACAAGGGAGAACATTTATGAAAGTTCAAGGGATATATAAAAACAACGTATTATACGTTCTCGTGTGGGTTCGACCGTAGTGTATTAATTAATTGATACATCAGGGTCTTCGATTTCCACGATTTCATGCACTGCCAGAAGTCAAGGGTTCCAGAAGAGATTGCAAAAGGCTGACAAGGTGTGAGTAAAGTAGAGTTACTCCCAAACCAATGCTTTTCACTCAGGTGTTTCTTTTAATTTTGGGGCTAAAATCATTCATAAATTTGTTACGGTTAACGGTTGTCGTGGCTGGTTAGGAAAGCAACTGAACTATATGCATTATCGGTTTAATGCGATAGTTGTTTGTATAGTGGTGACACCACTATACAAATAGCTAGCGTTTCTTATCTTCCTAGGTGTAAAAAGTCTTAAAGACGATAAATTTCTTGATAAGTTTTTTCTAAGGAGTTCATATCCGGGTTAAATTCGTCTGTTTCCCGCTATTAAATCGTTAAATGAAAGTTTCGGAAGGTTAGGTAAGAAAAGTAGTTTACTCCTGAATTCTCTTTTTCGCGCCCAGCTAGTTTTTAGTGTATTGGTTTTGTGGCACTTTTATTTTATTTTTCGTTCTTCGTTTTTTTTCGTCCAGAGATACCTGACAAAAAAAGGGGGGGGGTTGTCTTTATTTCTTAACGAGAAGTCAAACGCGTTTCATTCTATTTCCTTGCGATTGCATTACCCTTCATACCAAAAAGGACAACGCATTTACTAACTGAAGGATATGAAGATGAGAGAGAGAGAGTATGCCAGAATACACCAACGTGTGTCAGGACGTTTTTGTCAGATATTTGGTAAGTATCTTAATGTATTCACTTAAAAGGTAAAGGAATTTATAAGATAGTTCCTGCGTACGCCACGACCTAATGTCCGAGCCTGAGGTGTAATTTCTTTAAATATTACCAATTAATAAAAAGATTCACGTTAAGCAACGTGCATTTGTACAAAATGATGTTTTATTAGAGTGCATCTGATTTACAGGAAGCAGGCTTCTAGAAGGAAAAAAATTTATTCTTTGAATTATCTTTTCTGCAATGGCGAAATCAGAAAAATTGGCAGCTTTTTGGCTTTGTAAAACATTAACGATGGACTTTGCGATGTGATACTAAGATGAGGTAGAGTTTGTGACCCAGATAAGTTCTTTAAGCGAGGACGATATCATCAACATATCGGGTACGTGCAGTGGTAAGCTTAAACGGTCTTCATTTTGTAGGTTCGAGAAAGATTTTTGCAGCTGCAGAAAAAAGGGGGAGGGGGCATCCGATTGTTCCCGTGTAGTGTAAGTACGCGTGATTCTTATAAATGCAGGATCTATTTCCATCGTTTACGCGAGCCTAAGTGGGCATAAGTGGCCATGGGGCCATGGGTGGCCTAGTGGTCAACATTCATGACTGCCGCGGAGAAGACCTCGGGTTCGATCCCAGGCACGTACGAACGCTCGAACCACTAAATATCCGCCGTGCGTGTAAATGTCCGGCCTTTAAAGCAGTGATCAATTCAGCTTTATTTGTTGGGCGGTACCTCCTTACATGCACCCGACGCTCCAGTCCTTCCGTCCCTGATGCTCTTTGTATGGTTCTGGGCTGGGTTTTCCATCTTTTCAACGCTCATGTCTTCAAACCAGTCTGTAACAACGCAAGTATTATCATTTTGGCATCATTTGGATCATCCTCCAGATCGATGCAAAACTAAAGAGAAATGTGGGAATTAGTTGGTGAGGTCGTTTTTTCGTCCAGCGACGGCATTTCTTTCAAAAGTTTCGAAAACGGAAGTTAAATGGAGTGAATGAAGGTTTTTCCGGTAATCGTTATTTTTTTTTTTTCGTATTCTTTCTTCCCAGTATTTGTTGGATGTTGGCGCCCTTTACTCGTTTCTTTTATTTTCGTCGAACACCTGCTGCAAGTTTACGCTTGTGAGTTTCAGTTGCGTGGATGCCGAACAACCATCAGCCGTTCGTTGCAGAGAATTGTGGGATCACGACCCTGGATTAGCGGTAATGGCGTCGCTTTGATGTGTGTGAACACTCTGTGTTTGTTATTCTTACAAAAAGTGCTCTAAAAGAGTATTGTGATCACCTAAAAGGATTCTTGCTGGAATAAACTGTTTTTGTGTTAAAAGCCGAATGGATATTCAATTTACGGCAAGACTGTTTAAAACAGACTAGATAGAAAGCGAATGTACGAAATAACTTAAAGTGCGGAGTCGTTGTTGATTAATCACGCATTCATTCTATTATACACTGCTCGACAATTGCTAAGGACGGATCATAAACGGCTATATAGCGCATAAAAAAGTAAGTGTGGTTGGATGCCAAGTGAAATAAAATAATGTCAGAATGCCAGGACATTACAAGAAAGACAATTTTTTGTGCTCTGAAATCCAGAAGGCTTTGGAACGCGTTCAAGGGACAAACAGGCCATTTTGTGCAGAATACGTAAACGTGAAAAAAGTGCAAATACCGTCCGCAGGCGTTCCGGCGTAAGATGTCAATACGGGATATGGCCACCATGGAGGGCGATGCAAGATTCCACACGTCGTGTCTTGCTTTGCACAACATTATCAAGCAGCTGTTGGGGTAATTTATCCCATTTCTCTGTCAGTGCACGGATGAGGGTGTCCTTGTTTATTGGAGGGCATTGGCGACCAGCAAGACTCCTCCCCAAAGCATCCCACACATTTTCAATGGGATTCAGATCTGGAGAACGTGCTGGCCATACGAGGCGTTGAATATCCTCGCTCTCAAGACACTCCTGGACAGCGACTGTTCGATGACATGTTGCGTTGTCGTCCATGAAAATGAATCTATCACCTATCACCGACAGCACCACGGAACATGCGAACATGAGGTAGCAGAACATCATTAATGTATCGTTGCCCAGTCATAGTCCCAGTTGGAAGCACATAGAGGGACATATGGCCATTGATCATGATGCCAGCCCATACCATGACACTACATGTCGGATATCGGTCCCTTTCCTGTATGTTTGCTGGACAATATGCAGTACCACTATCACGCCAGATCAGTTGTTGTCGACCATCAGACGATAGACTGTATCTACTCTCATCTGAGAAGAGGACAGCAGACCAGTCGTTATCAGTCCAATTGCGATGTTGATGGCACCATTGCAAACGGGCGGTACGGTGACGTCTGGACAATGGGATGCACACAACAGGACGGCGGGCGTATAGTCCTCTTTCATGCAAACGTCTGGCGACAGTTTTTCGGGAGATCCGCTTGCCAGTAGCAGCCATAAACTGATTTGCTACCTTACTAGCTGTGCTGCGCCGGTGTCTTTTTGTTGATAGCACTATGTACCGATCTTCTGCAGGTGTCGTACTGCGAACACGACCTCCCCCGTGACCTTTGCTACACTCTCCATTTGTTTGAAATGATTTCCAAAGCCTTGAAACAACACTGTGGCTGACGTCGAACTCCCTGGCAACATCTGTTATTTTTCGCCCTTCTTCAATCTTGCCAATAATACGGCCACGCGTAAAATCATCTAGGTGATGTCGGGAAGACATACTGAAACTTGCAAGTTCGTCAACTGATTCTTTCCCTTTCAACTTTGCGTTTGAACAACAACGGTCAATACGCGTCAAATCCTTTATATCTCTTATCAGCGCTATGACGTCACGAACAAGTTCGGCAATCCAAAATTTGCATACGCACAACACGTCTTACTGTATCCCGCACTTATGCTAATTTCCACATTTTCCTGCCTTCCATTTTATGGTTGCTATCGTTGCTATTGTCATCCGTCCTTAGCAATTGTCCAGCAGTGTATATCAGTGAACTTACATTAGCGTTTTAGTTGTGTGTTTTGTCAAGAATTAATAACGATAAATTATTTCAGGAGTCTGTCGATTATGAACATAGTTACCTTCGCAAATCATTTCTTAGTTTTAACTTACACCATCAGTATTGTTGTTAAATATAATTTTATTCCATAAATATTTGTATTTCAGCTTGAAAATGGTGGAACAATTTTCGGAAATAGAAGTTGTGCAGCGCAAAAATTTCCCTTTTATCTTCAGGCACAAAATTCTTCGCGGATTCGAGGAATCACGCTTTTTCCATTATCATTTGGGTGGTTCTCCAGATCGATGCACAACTGAACAAAAAATATTTGAGGGAGGGAGATTGGCAATAGTGGTAGGGGAGAGAGGGAAGGAGTTTTCCGTCTGAAGACGGAATTCCGACTTTCAAAACTTTTGAAAACGGAAGTTAGACTGAGTGAGGATTTCTCCCATAATATTTTTTTTTCTCTCGATGTTCCAGCTGCCCAGTATTGTTAAATATACGAGTCATTTCATTGAGTTTGCTCACGGTGGCCGTTAAACCTTCAATTTAAAAAAAAAAAAATGTTGTTTCTGAGCTTAACGACCACCGTATGAGCAATCCTAAGGGCTATAAGCAGTCGTCCGTCTCTAATTTAGGACCACAGGTTCCAGGGAAGGAAGAGAGCCAGTGCCGTAAGACAAACACAACATCCATGCCTCACCGGGGTCCGAAACCGGACCCATCACAGACGAATGGTCAGAAGCCAGCGCTTAGTCCACTGCGTCACTGGGACGGGAAATAAAAGTATCATCGTTTGAGTGAACACGTACGTGTCATAATTTGTAAATTACAGTAACACTTCACTGAAAGTCAGCAGTCCCAAATAAATAAATAAGTAAATAATCTGAAGACATAATAATCGCAGATTTTCTGTTCATTTTCATATGAAATGCAAAATTTTCTCTTGAACTAGCTCCGTGTAAATCATAATCACTTCATGTGGCGTCATAACGAAAAAATCATTTTTGGAAAGGTGGAAGAAGGGGGTGACTTGGAATTTTTCCGATTTGGAGCACATTAACAGCTGTAGTACGAGAGACTTTCACAATAAACAAAAGTCTTTTTAACCCCACTCTGCCACACAGTGTTCACCATTCATCTGGAGAGTACAACTTTCTTGGCGATTACTGTGATGCTGTCTGTCATCGCCCTTGAGTCACGACTCAAGAGTTCTCGGGAAAAGTAGCACAATCCCGCTCTTTTGCGCATGTTTTAAAATAGTACACGCTTATATAACTTTATCGGTCTGTTTGTGGGCCCCATATCTCTATAGGTATTAGTCCTGTTTGAAAAATTCCTTTTGCGTTGGAAAGCTTGAGCTGTAAGAACTGAGATGCATACGTTTTGGTCCTTTTCTGATGCTGGAGGGAGAGGTGTGGCTTCAATGCAGATGCTGTTGACCGTGATAGCTTACGCGTTATTGTATTTCATTGCTTCTAGAAGTTGGATTGGAAAAAAAAAAAAAAAATCCTCCCAATCGGATTCGTTTTGTCACGACGACCACATTGCGCACACTTTAAATTTCAAACGCACATTTTTTGCGCCAGTGCGCGCAAATGTTACGCGATATCTGTGCTCCTAAAAGTTCGATTTGGAAAATTCCTTTTTGCTTCAGATGTCATTCGTTGTCGGGAATAATTTTCGTGTATTTTCTTATTTTTCGGAACGAGAAGTTTTGGTGGTTGGTTATAGGCTTAAGGAGACATTTCTTCTTGAAGATGTATTTCAGCTTCTAAAAATCTCACTGGTGAACTTTTTTTTGTATGAGGTACTGTTGGTGTGATTATTGTTAAAATCATTGTAGTGGACGCCATAATATCAGAAGAATTGCTGTTTGCAGGTTCCTATGTCATTAGAGTAGGGAAGCAAATAAACAAATAGAAGATACAGACATGTGATTTTAGTCTCACGAAGTATCTTTATTCTTCTGATGGGGGGGGGGGGTACCTTATTTTTCAGTGGTGAGATGGGTATTTTGGATTTCTTTCTTTATATTTTTCCCGCTAAAAATCTGTTTTCTTCTTTCCTGACTACATGCCTGAGAAAGAGTCGTACTTCTCTCGCCGAAGTCCAGGGACGTCGTTAGACTTCGAAATCAGAGTGGGCGAGCATTATTTTTGGTGGGGCAAACTTGACAGCAACTTTTTTTTTTTTTTTTTCGAAACACTGAAAGAACGAATTTCTAATGATGCCTGCAGTCCTCACCCCTCCACCTGGAGACACATACATTCATGAATCCTATTAGTTAAGCCACTGGTGTAAGGTAGAAGTGTTGGTAGAATTTCACCTTCAACTTTTTGCTTGCTCGAAATACATTGTCTTAAACTGTTTTTTAAAAATTTTGCATTTTTGCTTACGAAAATAATACAGTACTTGAACAATTAAAAGAGAAATGTCGTTTTTGTATATTTAAATCAAACTTTAACGTCGTGCCACGCAGACACAATACCCCCCTTCCCCCTTCTGGACTCCTTTCCTTCACAAAGCAGTCGTCAGCCACTTTCTGCACTTTCACTGTCCCGGTGCGCTAGTGTAGCTTTAGACTTCACTTTCCGGGTCGGAATCCCTGAGCCGCCCCGGTGGCGCAGTGGTCTAAGCAGTGGCCTCTGATCATTCGTCCAGAAGGGGTCCGGGTTCGAATCCCGGTGAGGCATGGATGTTGTGTTTGTCTTACGGCACTGGCTCTCTCCCTTCCCTGGAACCAGTGACCCTAAATTAGGGACGGGCGACTGCTTTAAGCCCATTGAGTTGCTCACGGTGGTCGTTAAACCTCCAATCAAAAAAAAAAAAAAATAAAAAAAAATCCCTGATTTTGTAAAGAAAACAAACAGAGCAATTAGTAGTGACCCCCTCAGTGAATTCCTACCCACCCCGCTCATTGGCTCCCTGGCCATACCAACATGGAAAAGGGGATTAAACTAAGGAATTGGAAGAATAGAGAACAATTGAATTTTCATGGCCATGCGGATGCTTTTTTGATAACTTTTTTTGGCGACGTAAACAACGGACTTCCTAAGGGCTGCATGAAATAAACTTTTTTGGCGACGTAAACAACGGACTTCCTAAGGGCTGCATGAAATACGTAGGGCTGCATGAAATAAAACACAAGACTTATTACTTGGCAAAGTACAAATTATATTTTAAAGTTAAATATACTGAAAAATTGCACACTTTGAACTGGATGGGCATGACAAATTTTAGCCCGCCCTCGCACCCCCTTGGCGACTTCCCTGCCAAAGTCCTAAGCAAAACTCCTTTTTTACGACCGTGTCTTCTATTTATTTTCCTTGCCGCTTGAAGGAAGATGCTGGTGACGTAAGAACTTGGGTGCTAATTGCTGAGGGTCGAATTCACACACGCAGGGATTCTCCAAGAAAATGTTTGTCCTCTAACAACGGGGAATAAGGGGGGGGGGGTATTTCTTTTGTTTGTGGGTGGTCCACGGTCAACGAAGGATCTTAAGTGACTTTTTTCTCTCTCTGAAGGAAGATTTCTATCTGCTGTTTTCGCTCGTTGGATAACCCAAGTCATTATTTAATTGTATTTTAGATATTTCTGTATAACAGTACCATTCAGTAGGATGGACACCGCACGTATTGTGTGTGCTAAGTTATGCGAAGTTTTCTCGGTCGAGGTACGTAGTAAATGCATATTCTTTTTCTCTGATTATCTCCTCTTCTAAAAGCCCCATGTGGAGAACGCTTTCGGTGTCGGAAAGCATCTATTATAGGAAACGTTTCTCGTACATTTTCGACTTCATTAATGCACGTAATTCTGCTAAAGGATGAAAATGCATGTTTGCATGTGAAGTCACAGCTTCGCTTCTAAAGTATCGATTAGTAGAATTTTTTTCTGTATAGGATATCAATCACTATGACAAAGATTTACATACATTTTCTGCTTCGAATGATGCAACTTTTTTTTTTTTTACTGGGGTTGGGGGAGTGTTTATTTTCACCCATATCTGCGAGTCGGACTAGAAGAAAAAAGTACACAGTGTGGCAAAGAATTTTTAAGACTGGGTCTGTAAAATGAAATAGAAACAAGAAATTATATTTTGTTTTGGTTTGTTACTCAAAATAAGTCCCTCCGGCTTCAATACACTTGTTACAGCGATTTAATAATGATTCGAATGCCTGTTCCAGTTCACTTTGCGGAATTGCCTCCAAAGCACGCTTCGAAACTGTTTGTATGGTCGAAATATCATCAAAGTAACACCCTTTTAACGTCATTTTAAGTTTGGGGAATAAAGAAAAGTCGCAGGGTGCTAAATCAGGCGAATACGGTGGATGATTCAACACACACAGACGTTATTTTTCGCCAAAAATCTACGAACAAGAAGTGAGGTGTGACTGGGTGCATTATCGTGCAACAAGCACCAACTGTTTTCATCCCGATATTCTGGACGAATGCGACGAATTCTGCCCATCAAACGCCTCAAAATATTTAAATAAAACTCACCAGTAATTGTTTGTCTACTTGGAACAAATTCTTTGTGGATAATACCCTTACTATCGAAGAATGTAATGAGCATTGTTTTGATTTTCGATGGAACTTTTCTTGTTTTTTTTTTTTTTGACTTGTTGTGAGTTTTTTGACTTCCATTCCGCACTTTGTCGCTTTGTTTTAGGATCATATTGAAAACACCATGTTTCATCACCTGTAACAATCGATTTTACGAAGTATGCATCATTTTCAGCGGCTGAAATGATGTCTCTGCAATGTGCACTTCTCCTTGATTTTTTTCATTGGTTAACGTGTGTGGAACAAATTTAGCACAGACTTGTTTTGCCCAAATCTTCATGCACGATGGTTCGAATCGTTTCTTTGTTGATGTTTAAAGACTCTTTTGCCGCCCCGGTGGCGCAGTGGTCTAAGCGATGGCCTCTGATCATTCGTCTGAACGGGGTCCGGGTTCGAATCCCGGTGAGGCATGGATGTTGTGTTTGTCTTATGGCACTGGCTCTCTCCCTTCCCTGGAACCAGTGACCCTAAATTAGGGACGGGCGACTGCTTATAGCCCATTGAGTTGCTCACGGTGGTCGTTAAACCTCCAATCAAAAAAAAAAAAAAAAAAAAAAAAAGACTCTTTCATCATTCTTAGTGACGCACATCGATTGTTTGCCACGAAATCACGCACTTTTTTAATAATCTCAGGTGTCCTAGATGAACTTGGTCTTCCGGTACGCTTATCATCTTCTAGCGTATCTCTTCCGTCTAAAAAACGTTTCTGCCACAGGAAAACATTTGATGTACTTAAACAAAAGTCACCGTAAACTTGTTTCATCATTTGGTACGTTTCCGAGGCACGTTTACCAAGTTTTGCGTTAAATTTAATAACAGCCCTTTGTTCCATCTTAATAATTCTACATGAAAAAAATTTTACTTCTCTAATGAACGGCCGTTTCGTTTGAGTTACTTTAACAACTGCGCAGTACTTTTTGCAGAAAGCAAGCAAATGGTCACGGTTTATAACGCATTCGCGATTACACTGGTAACGCCACCGTAGGCTGAAATCTAGCGCCAGTCTTAAAAATTATTTGACGCACTGTATACATTGTTTGAGATCTTATTTTTGAATAACATTCAGCTTGAACTACTTTTTTACTGCTTCAGTTCTGTGTCCTCTTAGCAGTGGTGAAGCCAGCAGCTCAGACAGAACTGGAGGGGAGTACGGAGGTGGGGCTATAAGGTGGGAGGGGGAGGGGACTTTTTGAAGTGCTTGGCAGAAATTTGGATAAAAAATTCAGTTCATGTAAATTTTACCTGATGTTGATGATGCTATCCCCAGTAAAATAAAACGTTATTTCAAGTAGATATTGTACATAGTATTTGCTCAGTGTATACGTCGTACTGGGACCCATGGATACGAACCTCCATGGGTTTTAACAATTTACTATTTCTTCATAATTTTAGCTGACTTACGTCACTTTTTTTTTATTCTCATATTTGCTGTCACGAGACAGTTAATGAATATTGGTTTGTAACCTGATTGGCAAAATCTCTCTCTCTCCCTCTCTCTCTCTTTCTATGACCCTTTTTAAACCATAGTTACGGAAATCGTCTTTCTTATAGTCTCTTAGACATCGCCCGGAGGATTCCCTCTATTTTACAAAATGATACAACACAAAAATTTAACAAAATACTTTGGTGAATTCCAAAAATTCCCATACATTTATCCTAGTTCCCTAAAGTCTTTGCCACGTGTTCCAACTGCTTACATATGGGGGGGGGGGGGGGCTAAAAAAGTTGAGCATGCTAGCGTCTCGCCTGCCTGTTAGGGGCCAAATGTATATTTCTATGTGCAACCGTTTTCCTGGTTCTACACTACCGATTAAAACATTACTTTTAGCATCGAACTATTTTCTCTGTGAACAATTTGATAGCTATCATTGCGTTGGTTATAGGATTTCGTGTGCAAGTGAATGTGTTCAGTGATTATTCATAGCTTGCATCCTTTTGAGTCAAAAATCGTGCTCATTGCATCTGATAGTTTGGTGTGTTCTTTCTTGTTTTATCACCCACTGCTAAAAATTTTCATGTATTTTTACGGGCAACGACCGGCAATTAAGGGTCCGATACTCGCTCGTTAAATTATAACCCGTATTCATAGTAGCATTGATCGTTAAGCAACGCTAAGCGGAAGTTTTCTAGTACCGATGTCCGAAAAAAAAATGCATTTGACACGTATTGATAAGTTAATACTGCCGTTTTCCATGAATGGTAAAATGAAATGAGCTTTGGCCGTAATCCGTATCGCGCAACACGGGAATTTCTAGCAGCGGGTAGTAAGTAATTCCGCAGAATGCCGTTCGTTCGTAAAAAATATATATATATATATATATATATATCATCATCATCATTGTCAACCATTATCAATCCACTGCTGGACGAAGGTCTCCCCAAGTTTCCTCCACAACGGTCTGTCTTGTGCCAGTCTCCTCCATGTCACCCCTGCATACTTTCGAATTTCATCCACCCATCTCCCATGTGGTCTTCTTCTGGGTCTTTTCCTGTCCCTTGGAATCCAATCTAAAATTTCGGCTGTCCATCGATGATCTGTCCTTCTGGCAGTATGTCCAGCCCATTGCCATTTCAGGGATTTAACTCTGATCATGATGTCTTCCACTCTTTGTCATTTTTCGGATCCACGAGTTCCTCTTCTTATCTCTCCTGGTTACACCAAGCATGCACCTCTCCATGCTGCTTTGAGTTGTCTGCAGCCTTTGTATGTCTCTTTTAGTTAAGGTCCACGTCTCTGCACCATACGTAAGCACTGGAAGGATACATTGATCAAACACTTTTCTTTTAAGACATAATGGCATATTGCTCTTGAAAATTATGCTGTTTCTTCCAAAAGCTCTCCAGGCCAGTTTTGTACGCCGATTAATTTCTTCATCAATGTGACCCTCACTTGATATCTGCTGTCCAAGATAAACGTACGTGTCTGTTATCTCCAGCTTTTCTCCATCAATCGATAAATCTTCATTTCTTGTAAAAGCATTGAACATCACTTTTGTCTTCTGAAAGTTCATTTTTAATCCCACTTCTTTACTCTTGTCAGCAAGTTCCTGGATCATATTCTGCAGCTCTGATGGGGTAGTTGCAAAAATGACTACGTCATCAGCAAAACGAAGGTGGGTTAGATAATCTCCATTAATCTTTATCCCCTTGTTTTCCCAGCTCAGCGACTGAAAAACACCCTCCAATGTGGCATTAAAGAGCTTCGGAGATATGGTGTCACCTTGTCTCACTCCCTTTCCAATTTTTACGTGTGTTGTATTTTCAAACAGCCTAATCTTTGCACTTGCATTTTCATAGATGTTATTAATAATATTAATGTATGCATCTTCCATACCGCAGGTTTTCAGAGCCATTGTAACTGCTGATGGTTTCACCGAATCAAAGGCTTTTTCATAATCGATAAAAGCCATGCACAATGGAAGTTCATATTCCCTCGCTCTTTCAATTAGTTCTCTCAGCACGTGGATATGATCTATTGTGCTGTAGCCACTCCTGAATCCAGCTTGTTCTCTCGGTTGAGCCATGTCCAGTGTTACCTTCAAGCGGTGTGAAAGAACTTTAGTGAAGATTTTATAAACCACTGATAGGAGGCTGATAGGTCTGTAGTTTCCGAGATCCTCAATGTCACCTTTCTTATGTAGCAGGATCATTGTAGCGGTGTTCCAATCCTCAGGAATCTTTCCTTCATTAAGGCATCGAGTGAAAATTTGGGCGAGTACTGTTTCGATTTCTCCACTTGCTTCTTGTATGATGTCTACAGTAATTCCATCTTCTCCTGGAGCTTTTCCTCGCTTCATGTTCTTGATTGCATGTGCAACTTCTGCTGGAAGTACTGGAGGAACTCTGGTACTGGTATCTTTCATGATGTCTGGAGTGCATATATCATCCCTTTCATATAATTTGGAGTAGAAATCTTTCACTCTTGTCAAAATTTCTGCCTCTATTTCTTGTTACAGAACCATCTTCTTTTCTCAGTGCCATAATCTGTTTTCTTCCCTTACTGAGATGTCCCTTTGCTATCTTTAGGCTTTGGTTGTTTTCAATTGCTTTCCTCACTAGTTCACAGTTGAATTTCCTTACGTCTTCAGTGATACTTTTTCTTACTGTCTTGCATAGCTCTATATATTCCACTTTGGAAGTCACATCTTCTTTAGTTGTCCTCATCTCTCTTCTTTTTTGCATCAACATTTTGGTTTTTCCTGATAATTTGTTCACATGCAACTTGTTGTTAGACCCAGCTAATTTTGTTGCTGTTTCCATAAGAGCTTTGGTTACTTTTCTGTTAACTTCAGAGATGTCCACTTCTTCCGATGTTAGGCCTTCTAAAGCAGAGAACCTGTTCTTCAGTTCTAACTTGAAGGTATTATGGTGCTTTTTAAGGTTGGTTATGTCAATAGATTTTGTTTGTCCTATGAGCTTGCCACGTTCAAGTTTAGTGTTGAGGTGCATCTTACATCTCACCAATCTATGGTCACTACCTGTGTTGAACTTGTTTAGCACACTGCAGTCTTCTATGACGAATTTTTTGTTACACATAATAAAATCAATTTCACTTGTCGTCCCATTTGGATGTCTCCATGTCCATTTCCTGTGTGGCTTTTTCTTGAAGAAGGAGTTCAAGATGAAAAACCCTTCTGCCTCTGCAAACTCAACGAGAGTATTTCCACGCTGGTTTCTGTTGCCATGACCGAATTTACCTACTGAAGTTTCATTCTGTTGCCGTTGCCCTATTTTTGCATTGAAATCTCCCATAATTATCTTCAAATGCTGCTTACCTTTATTATTTAGATGACAAATTTCCTCATAAAATTCTTCAATTTCTTCTTCAGGATGACTTGTGGTGGGTGCATAAGTTTGAATAATCTGAGCCTGGTATCTTTTCGAGAGTTGGATAACAAGTCGTGCAGCTCTGTCAGAGGAACTTTCAACTTCTACAACTTTGTCCTTCAGTTTCTTGTTTATTATAAATCCAACACCACTAGTTCTGCCAGTATCTGTCCCACGATAATAGAAGAGATGTCCACTTTTCAGTTCAATGAGATCTTCTCCTTTTCTCCTTACCTCACTTAGCCCCACGATGTCCCACTTGATCCTTTGTAGTTCCTCTTCCAATTCAAGAAGCCTTGAATCAGAAGATAGGGAGCGTCCATTGTAAGTAGCCAAGGTCAGCATCAGATGGCAGCCTAGTCCGGTCCTCCGGGATTCTTAGCACCCTCTGCCTTCATGTCGCACTGGCCGCTGCCTTGGCCAGGTACATTCCAGCTGCCGGAGACTGAGGGCCAAGATTTAAGTTGTGGAATCATTTTGGAGGGTTTGGCCATAACTCACCACGCTGGCCAAGCGGGTTGGTGAGTGTGGGATAGCATTTCCTCTGATCCTGATGGTATAGTTATACCGCTATGGGCGGTCGTCAGAGCCCCTTTAGTGGGAACAGGATGCACCACGAGAAGGCGGGGTTGACATTTGTCAAGGAGAGGCTGTGATGTTACGCATCACCTGACCTTACATCCCTATATATATATATATATATATATATATATATATATATATATATATCACTTGCGCCACTGTTCGGTCTCCAGACGCGCTCATTTCTCTAGGCTGCTTAATCAGAAGCAGGACCTGCTTCTGATTAAGCAGCCTAGAGAAATGAGCGCGTCTGGAGACCGAACAGTGGCGCAAGTGAAGTTCACAGAACAGTATATATCCAACCCGAGGACGGGCTTTCGGTTAGTAGAGTGTTCAGAATCAGAATGGAAAATGCTGCCGATTGATCGGAGTTTGATAAAGGACAAATTGTGATGGCACGGTAACTCGGAACTACGATCTCGGAAACAGCACTGCTTGTGGGTTCTTCACGTGCCGCTGTCGTGAGTACGTATCAAAAGTGGTGCACAGATGGCCAAACGATGAACCATCGTCCAGCCGTGTGTCGTCCGCAGCTCATTGATGCCAGAGGGGCAGCGGAAACTGTCGCGTATTGTTCACAGCGACCGCAGGGCCACAGTTCAGCAAATCACCCGCAGCTATAACAGTGGTGATCAGGGCAATGTGCCACGACACTCAGTTCATCGCAGCCTTCTGCGCATGGACCTGCGTAACCGAAGACCCAGCTGGGTCCCCAGGCTTACTGCACGCCACCGCCAACAACGCATGAAATGGGCCCAAGATCATCGAGATTGGAAGAAAGTGGCTTGGTCTGAGGAATCAAGATGCCTGGTGCATCACGTAGATGGCCAAACGTTGGTACCCCAATTACCAACGGAGTCTATGGCATCTGGATGCACTGTTCGGCGGAAACAGGCTGGCGGCGGTATTATTCTGTGGGCGATATTTTCTTGGGACACTTTAGGGCCCATTATCCCAATAGCACAAATCCCTGACAGCTGTCAGGTATCTAAATATCGTTGCGGACCAAGTTCACCCATTCATGGCAACTGTGTTCCCTGCTGGTGATGGCCATTACCAACAGGATAATGCGCCATGCCATACTGCCTCAACCGTCAAGGAGTGGTTCAAGGAACATACTGGTGACTTTCTGTTAATTCTCTGGCCTCCAAATTCACCTGACACGAACCCAATGGAACATTTGTGGTTCGACTTGGAAAAGGGGGTTCGCGCTAAATCACCACCACCTCAAATGTACGGGAACTGGAGGATCTGCTGTTGACATCATGGTACCAGATGCCCCAGGATACCATAACGCCACCTCATCGAAACAGCGGCCACTCTGCCTCGCCGAGTGGCCGCTGTTTTGTGGGCTAAAAGGGTGTGTGTGTGTATATATATAATTTTAACTAAACTTCAGGAACAAACAAACATTTAATTTTTTTTTAAATGTATTTTTTGATATATGTAAAATCAATTTCCCGCCAAGTGTTCACCATCATTTGCGGCGTTACTATTGCTATCGCAGCACCAATTCTGCCCTTCAGGTCATTGAGGGAGGTCACAGGAGTCTGGTAAACGATGTTTTTCGCGTATCACCACAGGAAGAAATCCAGTGGCGTAATATCGGGTGAGCGCGGAGGCCACGGAATGGGTTCACCACGACCAACCCAGCACACAGGAAAATGCAGGTCAAGAAATTATCGGACAATAACAGCCCAATGCGGCGGTGCGCTATCATGCTGGAACACATTGGGCTGCCGATCTTGCAACTGAGGCAACAGATACAGCTGTAGCATGTCCAGATAGGTCAACCGCTGCCACTGTTTTCTCCACAAGGATAAAGGGCTCCAACACTTCCGAACATGACAAAGCGCACCAGACGGTCACCTTTTGACTATCTCGTTCGAATGGCGTGAGGGTTTTCGGAGCCCCATATTCTGCAGTTATGCCGATGTAGCTTCCTTAAGACGAAAAACGTTGCTTCATCACTAAATATCCATGTCCGCAAGGAATGTTCATCAGCTTCGACTTTGGGCAAATTGGAAACGGCGAGGTTTATCGTCCCGCTGTAAAGCCTGTGTACAATCTGCAATTTGTACGCACGGAGTTGTAGGTGGTTATGCAGAACCCACCAAACAGTCGTTTGTGGCATACCTAACTGCGACGCAGCTCGTCTCGTTGACTTCTGAGGGCTTCGAGAAAAGGCTTCCTGGACGCGATCAATATCGTCCTGCGAAGTGCTCGGTCTTCCCGCTCTTCTTTGATGTAGCACACTACCAGTCTTTTGAAACTGCTTTAACCAACGTCAGATAGCATTATATGAAATTGAAGCTCTGCCATATTGCGTTCTGTAACGACGTTGCGTTGTCATATAACTGACTTTGTTTCGAAGAACCAGAGTACGCACATTGCTTTTTCGTGAACAGTCGCCATTTTGAAGTATGGCGTCAATTCAGCGCGTACCGTGTTGCCACATAAAACTTTCCGCCGTGAACTTGTTTATGCTGTACGCAGTTTTATTTGGTCGGTTACGGTTTTGACCATGTGAGGCGACGGAAACCCCGACAATAATTATAAATCACGCTGTGTTTCTGTTTAAAATATTTTTATTGAACGTGGCAAAAAAGTTCTAGTCAGGGGGCGCCAACTTCACCAATTTATCGGGGGGGGGGGTGAAGTAATAAGACGTGGGAGGGGCTCGCCTCTTCCATTGTCAAGAGAAAAAAGATAAGGGCAAGAAGATAAACTACGAGTTTCGACATATATTTTGAAACGCAATTGCTCATCAGAAAATGAACAAGGAAACTGAAATATTCTTTTGTTGAATATTAAGATTTTTAAAAATAAAATTCAGCCTGTGATTTATAAAAATATCTAGAAAGATTTTATTTCCAAACGTTTATAAAAAAATGAGAAATTAGCGCGGTTACTCAAAGACAGAAGCGCAAAAAATAAATAGATAAATCAAGGCGCTAGAGATTATATATTTCCATATTTTTATGTATTTATTTTATTTTTGATAATTATTTTAAACATTTTCTACATATCACGAGAACATATTAAACACAATACGGAGCTGGCAGTTAAGTTTCTTATCAAATGAGCAATGCTGAGATTATGGGAAAAAGTTTTTTATTTATTTTGTTATTCATTTTTTTGGTAATATATATCACTTTGGCCTCATAAGGTAGAGCTTGGTCCATCTTATAAAGAATAATACATTTCTATAAAGGAAAGAAACGCATTTTTTGCAATTAGCACTGCACACGATAGCCTGAACGGCATGTAAAATTATTTTTTTCTATTTCAACACGCACATTTCGAAAATGACGCACACCCAAACTTATTAAATAGGACGAAAAATATTTAATAATTTCACTCCCCCCAGTAAAATTATTGGGGTGGGGGGAAGATTCACCTTGCCCCCCATTGTCTTCGCCAATGGTTCAAGTGCCCGTATTCATGTTGGATGTTCTTAGGTTTTCGCAACTACAGTCCTGCGAGCCGAAATGCGGTCTTGCCCAATGGTTTACGCCCATTTCAAGTTTTCATTATGCAGATTTTAGCGACCTATTCCATAAGCATCGTACTTCCTCGCCTAGTTGTTTTTTCAAACTTTTTTGAAAAACCCAGAGACATTTTGATGTTGTTTTGTAAACAAAAAAAGCTTGGTTTCTGTGTTCATCAAGGTTCATATTCTAGAAGTAACCAGCGTTGATCAGGGATTGGCTATGGCTTCCGCATAACCTTCAACACCGGTGTGTGGTGGTTGTTAATGAACCTTTTCACTTTCTCCGGCTTGGAGATCGAGAGGCTTGGCCTATTTTCCTGTTTCTGGTATGACTAAGTTTCTAGTGGGTGGTGGTGTGACCTAATCCGTTGGTAGCTTTGGAATTTTTTTGCTTCTGTATGCTGACTTAGTACTGCATGCGTTCACCTGCTGTTGCAGATACGACTGATTGTTTGGCAGCTGTTTTTATTTTTGGTCCCAAATTTAGAGCGAAGTAAGATCATAATCGCGGTTCTTCCAGCATTGTCATCTCCATCGATCCATATAGCGCATTTATTCTTAATCTTGTAACTTGCAGATTTTGCAACTACGTCGGTTTTGATTAGGAATTGTACAGTTCGATGGTGTGCCATTGTTTCATTCGTAACGCTTGGTGATTTAACTCTTCAGTCCTTTCGTAAGCGCTTGTTATCTTCCGAAGAAAATGGTGAAAAAAGCTGCCGTCAGCTTAGCTCTTTTTTTTTTTTAATTTCCGAATCTGAAATTAAGATTCTTTGATTAATGAAATACGTGTTTAGCAACGGAGCTACTTTTCTCTGGGTAGTCCATTTTCAACCATTGTTATAAATTTGGATAGCGCTTTGTTAAAGGTAATTATTCTATTTTTTTTTTTTTAATTTTTACTTAATGCATTGCACACGTGTACGTGTGTTTTACCTGCGAAAATTAGACTCCATGCAAAATACGTATTTACGGCTGCTCACGAGGGGTTTGTGGCAAGACACGCTCTGATCACGTGAGGAATGAAGATGCGTTGCGGATGTGTAATATGAGGCAAAATGTTGTTAGTAAGGTGGGGACTAATATTCTTAGGTGGTTTGGCCATGTTGAAAGAATGAGTGATGAGGTGTTTACTAAGAGAATTTATTCAGCCCAAGTGACAGGAAAGAAAAGTAGTGGAAGGTCAAGGAAATCATGGGAGGACCAGATTCAGGAATGCCTGCTTAAGAAAAAGAATATGAGTATGAAATACAAAAGGTCTTGTGTGTAGCGTGTGACGGATGCCTGTGAAGCTCAAGCTGTGTGCCAAGATAATTGTAAATGGAGACATTTGATGCACCAATATTAAGTAAATTTTAGTTCCATCAGGTAAATGTTTATTTGGTGGATGGTCTTTCTTTGAGGAGCTAACCTCTGAATATCAGAGAACAGCTTAATAATATGCATGTACAAAATATTTATGTCAACAATCTGTTACTCTTATCGTGAAGGTACAATGCCTTATTTGATCTCAACGCTTTTTTTAATCAGTACTAGCTCTTGCCCTTGCCGTACATGACTGGCACACCTCAATACGATATTCCTTCCTTCTGTGGTCTATTTCAATATATACAGCGCGAGTTATGTTCCAAGCAATGGCTTATTTGATCGAATCGCTTTTGTTTTCCGTAGCATTGGCTCTTGTCGAGCATGATTTAATACGATATTCCTTCCCCGGTCCATTCCAGTGTGTGTGCAACTTCTCTTTATGTATTTTTGGAATGCCACTCCTGCTGTTTTGAATTATTCGAAATCTGTTACAGTGTGAAAAATGTAATTTCACTGAATAAATATTGAGAAAGATTAAAAACAGCAAAAAAAAAAAAAAAAAAGTTCCTTTTCATTTAATGTAAAATTCTGACGAATAAACTTTCGAAGAGTATCCTCCAGTGCAAGAGTTTTTGAGAATTATCTCTTAAATACTTGTTAAATCTTTCTCAAAGAATTTTATTTTTAATAATATTTCTTTAATTCAACTTTAAGAATCGAAGTTTCCAGTTGTTGAAATTAAAATTCAGGAAAAATAAGAAAAGAGGCAGGGGTTTAAATTTTTAGAACTGTTGTTGGTGGGTACAAATATTTTTAACTTTTTAGTTCGAATATACTTCTAATCAAAATCTGCAATTTAGGAATCTGTCTCATGTATTTATAGATCTTCTTCCTCATTCATATTTTCTCCTTAGACATCTGTCTCGTCAGTATCATCAATTTCTTTTCCTCATTTCTCCGGTTCTGTTTCCATTTTTCTCCTGGGAATTTCTACAGAGAGCATCATTTGGATTAAGCGTCGGCGATGACGGAACAATACAGCGGCTCATTCTGACTGCGGTTAATATTCTGAGGTGGTAGACTTCTTACATCGGTGGATGCGGACTTCCTTTGTTTTTCGATGGAGCATCAGTAGCCGCATAGTTAGGCTGTTACTTAGTCAGTATTCCTGACTCACGATTGTTCTAGAAAGTTTCGTTAACATTCTGGAACATTCTCAGACGTTCACAAGCTATTTGGGATGTTCAAGATTAAAGGTGATCTAAAAATTGAATACACTATATTATTTTAAGAGGAAAATAAAAATTAGAAAATTCTCAGGAAATAATCTTTCGGAGAATATTCTCGTTTTTGGAGTATATTCTCTGGAGAATATTCTCAATTAAGATAACTAGTTTTACCACTTGTTCATTTAAAGCAGTCGTAATAGTTGTGATGGAAATAATGATGGTCTCTCGATCTGTGCTCTGTAACCCGACTGTTTTACGAGATTAAACAGCTGGAGGGTAAGCAGCATACTTATACTTTTCTCTGGCTGAAACTCTTACCCGTTGTTTACTGGCTTTGCTTGTTGAATGACATTATGCCCGATGCCGCAGACTGTTAACATTTAGCTGCATTAATTATAGGGTTACCTAACATACAACTTACAGTATGTGCCACTTTAGATGCAGTGCGAAAAGGTAATGCTAAGCCATATAGTGGGTTGGAAATAAAGCAATTTTCGATCACGAGGTACCCGAAGTCGAAGCCCCTGTCGCGGCGCACATTGGCTACTGAGATCGCGCAGCACACTGACGGCATGAAATCAGCAGGCTTAAGTCCGTGGCAGTTAACCATCAGAAAGCAAAGTGTAAGCGACAGCCAACATGGAAGTGTATCGTCAGTGCTGTCGTTAGTTCGAACGGCTTCGAGAGGGAAATTTTGACCTGTCAGATCGTCCCAAAGACGGAAGCTGCCCAACAGTGGATATGGATATTATGAAGATCTTAGTGAAGACAGACCCACGTGTGACCACGCGAGAATTGGCTTAACAGCTGGACTACCCTCACGAGCATGAATCACGCACCTTTGTCAACTTGGGAAGGTACACAAAAAGGAGTTTGGGTACCCCATCCACTCACAGTTCAGCAGAAAGCAAATCGCACGAGTGCATGCGTTTTCCTGCTTTCATGTGACCAAGGTGAACCCTTCTTGGACCGCATTGTGACAGGTGATGAGAAAAGGGTCCTGTATGACAATGTCAGTGCCCGGAAACAATGGTTGGAAGCAAAGCGGAAGGCCATGTTGACACCCAAAGTCGTCTTACACCCACGTAAGGTCCTGGTGTATGTTTGGTGGTGGGATATGCTGGATGTCGTGTTTTTTGAGCTGCTGCCGGACACCACCACTATAACCGCCTATGTGTACTGCCGTCAACTCGGCGATCGGCACGCATCGCTCACTTCGAAACGACCCGCAATGCTGAACCGCAAGGGCGTCCTCCTATAGCAGGATGGTGCGAGACTTCACGCAGCACGGGTGACCTGTCACAAGATCAGGGACCAGGGCTGGGGGCTGCATTCCCCAAACATTGCCCCCAAACCACTACCTCTTTTCCCGGTCGTTGCAGCATTTCCTGAAAAGACAGCGGTTCACCAACCGGGACGACGTCGAACGCGCCCTTAATCACTTCTGATTTACACTGCTCGACATAGAAAATGCCATACCGAAAGTATTTGTCAGAGAGCCATGCAAACTGGTAGATATGTGTCCACAGTTGGGTTACCTAATGCATCACAGTTGCGATCCAATCACATAATAGGTGAGGGAGATAAAGGCAAAGTGGATCGGACTAGACAAGTTTGGTCGTCCTCGCCTGGGCATGTGGATCACTGCATCGGAGTGACCTCGGCGGCGAATGCACGTGTAAGAAGTGAAAATGCTTGAGCGACGCCATCGGGAATCCTACAATCAAAAGGAGATTTTTTACCAGCGGCTTCACCATGTTTGGTCCCTGTGTCGCATCGCGAGCGGAAGCGCATGGTGATGCTGCAACTGTGGCGACAGTGGTTGGACGAAGGTAACATGCGTCGCCGTAGTGAACCTGGTGCACGTAGAAGGACATCCGAACGCCTCGATCCCCGCATTCAACGGCAAGCCTTAGCAACCCCACAATCCACATCGGACGACATTGTCGTGGTGCACGGGCAGCTATGGACCTCCCCGTATCGACACGGTCTGTGAATTGTAGATTGGCTGAGGCAGGTTTGCGCTTTCGCCAGCCATTGTGACGACTGTCACCACAGCATACCGTGGAGTAAGTTGCAGTGGTGCCGTACAAGGCATACGTGACGGAACGAATGGGGCCATGTATTCAGCTCCGACTCTTGCTTCTGTCTCAGCTCAGACAATCGCCGATTGAGATTTTGGAGACGACGTGATTAATGGGCTGATCTGGATGCCATCTGTGGGTGTCATACAGCTGTTCAGCCTGCTGTCATGGTTTGGGACCCTATCAGTTTCAACAGCCATTCACTGCTCGTACGCAAAGTGGATACAATGATAACACATCGATACGTCGATGAGGTGCTGCAGCCCGTTTGCTTGCCGTAACTACGTGGTACCTGTTGTCCACTTTCAACAAGATAACACCCAGATCAGATCAGATGTAGAAGATTTTAGGAAGGGAGTGTCTGACCCCAGGTCTTAAACAACCCTTAGAAGCAGGAAGCATAGGAGACTTGGGCTAGAGTGCCCGATAGGAAAGTAACACGGAAGCGAGGTAGAACGGGGGAGGAAGACGCCCTTATTTATTACCGGGGGGCCAGTACCCGGGGTCCGACGGCTTAACGTGCTCATCCGACGCATGACGAATATTTAGTAGTTCGAGCGTTCGTACCTGCCTGGGATCGAACATGAGGTTCCCTCGTGGCAGTCACGAACGCTGACCATTAGGCAATCCGCGGCCAAGATAACACCCGCCCGCACCCTGTCAACATTAGCAAACAGTGCGTACAGCGTGTCCCCCTGCGCAGCGCGATCCGCAGATCTCCCCAACACAGAACGTGTGGGACGTCATCGGCAGACGAGTTAACGCTTCCGCACCAGTGCTGTTATATTCAATTATTTGAAACGTTATAATCATAGGAATAATCATATGTTATAAACAAATATTTAGCTCAAACCAATTCACCATAGTTATATACTTTATGAAACAATTCACCATAAATCTTCAAACGTTAATCTGTACCAACGCTACATTCTAATACAAAACACGTGTTAAAGTTATGAACAATGGAACACGTGTTGATGCTATTCATTGGAACACGTGTTACTGTCATCAATGTTAAATACAAGGTGTTAATTTTATTGTTATATTTATTATTATGAACAAATTATAGGTGCATCAGTTACAGATCATTTACCGATTAAATTTACTTTATCGTGCCTTTTTATAACTATGGGACTTTTGTTCTACAGTGATCGTATATGGACAAAAACGTGCCCTTATATGTACTAGCATATAATAAAGCACGGCGTTGTGATTCACCTTTATCCCGTCACTGGAATGGTGGGGGAGTAAAGGTGCCGCTCGTGAAAGAAATCAGAAACATAAACACATATCTTAGTTTACACATACCTTAACTTATGTCTTGTGTGGTTATAAGGAAAACAAACAGGAATCTTATGTGGAAGTAATCAAAATAGTTTAATACGAGAGAATTAGGAACACTAAGGTACCACGTGCGTGGGTGCAGCCGTTAGCAATACCTTACACATAAAATTTACTATTATTACGATTTTTCTCTATAACGTCTCCGATCATTTCTGCATACATCTATCTATATATATAAGTGCAAAGCTTAGTGATTCATTTTACTTCTAGTTCCTTTTCTCCTATGCTTTACTTAAATGTTTTACCTAGCTAACTGGGTTTTCATTGTTTGATCATGACCAATACACACGCCACGTGCTCTGAATAGGGTTATGAATTAATTTAAGCAAGTACATGCAATAACAGGGAAAAGGAAAAATAACTTAACTGGTATTTCCATATGTCTTTCAGGTTTTCAATCCAAATCTTTTTCCAATTGTCAGCGCTGGCAGTACTTCATCTATCTCTCGTCACATCGCTCGACGATCCGCTATCCACGTCTGTCCCTTGTCGCTACACGCACTCCACACTGTTGACCAGTCAAGACCTTCTGACCTTCTGAGCTTCACCTTTTCCGCGGATGCCAAGGTCACTTGACCAGTCTGGAATTCATCTAATCCGTCCGGGGAACGTCACTTCGCTCCCTCCTTGGGAACTGACCTTCAACTTTTCCGACCCCCCTATATCCCCTGGGGCCTAAGTATCGTCACAAGGCTTGAGATTGCCTCCCGCTATCCCCTGGGGCTATCTATGCACGTGCATGTTGGACTAAATTTATTTTAAATAATTTTATTTCCAACATTCCTCCCTTACCAGATGTAATCTTTATGGGGCCAAAAGGAATGCTGGGGAAAAACTACACGCACGGATAGACTACTCCATCCTTACCTAGTAATCCTCTATCTTTTTCCTCATGTGCACTTATATATACATATAGCAATGAAATTATATAAAGTATTCATAATCACACATATACACCATACACTTTTCAAACACAAAAATTAATTAACTGTTACGGTCCTGCACCCACAATACATATCTAAAAAATATCAATTCAGTGATACTGCTGGCATCTGAAGCTTACATGCACGTGTCGTTTAGTACACTTTGAGCTGTTGCTGACCAAGTATCAGTAACACATTTAACTGCCAAACGCTTTTCCGTTTGTTTGTTTGCTTTTATATTCAATTTTTTTTTTGTTTTTTATTGTCATTGTCCACGTCCACCGATTCTTGAGTTTTATTGTTTGACTTAATTTTTTTTCCTGGTGGAAAGTAAGACAAGGTGAAATTGTTCGATTTACGTTCAGTTCTGCGATTCACACACAATTCACACAAAAAGTTATCAGACATCAAACCAATATCACTGGCAGTTCGCAATATTTGGAGAACATTGTCACCTGATTTGTGCTTTTTATATGCTGGTAATAAAATTAGCTGTAGAACACTTTGCTCTGTACGTATATGTTTATCTAGTATTATTCGTCCACAGTCACCTATAACATGGGTTATTCACCAAGGTCTCTTTGACCTGGAACACAATAACAGCAAAATCATTTCACCTGTGTTTTATTCATCTCTGCATGCGCCCTCATTGACACTGTCCTTTGTGCTTTTAAACACCACACCGCTCATCGGCCATACCGTTTTCACTACCTGTTGACCACATAGCACAACAAAGTCTTCGCTGTCAATGTAGCACTTTATTTAGTCTGTAGGTCATCCACATGAAAAAATGCTTTGCATTCACAGTAATTACGACCGTCCTTGGATACACCAGCACGCTTACATTACGCATGCCACGTGCGATCCGTTCATTATTTTCAAAAGCTTGCATCATTACTTGAATATCCTCCTGTTGTTTGAGTTTGGGAAAAGAAAACGGTGTTTCAATCACTGCTGCACTTTAGTTCCCGTAGGAAGCATAGTTATTTTGTTCACCAACACGTGGTTCTTTTCGTTCACCAACACGTGATTCTTTTTGTTCACCAACACGTGATTCTCTTTGTTCACCACCATATGGAACACACTGACTTTACTCACACTTTGATTTATTTTTTCTTCTGTAACCTTCTCTCTTCCCCTGATTACGCACTGTACCGCTCTGTCACTACCCAGACTAGACGCGGCAGTGTGATCCGTCAATCGAAACAAAGTCAATTACCCAGTGGTTTAATTTTCATTTACCCTTATCTACATTCATTATCATTATTTATTTTTTTTTTCAGAATAGTTGTATATCTAATATCTTAGATTTACACTATTCTTTCCTTCCCAAGCAAAGATAGACCCGCGCAGCCAAACTTAAACAATACCGTCCTACTGCACCTAATTATTATTAACATTAATATTTTATATTACTCTTGCCAATATCTCTACTAAATTTTTATCTGACGAATTTTTCGAGCATACACCTCCACAAGAGATAACCATGTGTTCCTGGGGGAATATTCAGATATAACATAACGTTAGTTAACCAGTTAAGAAATTTCTTTTTTTTTTTTCTTTTTTTTACACACCTTTCTATGCACTAACCACACACAGACTTGAAACATACTTGAAATACGGAATGGAAAATAATACCCGAACTCGAGAAAATTTTATACATATATATTACACAAAATACTAGTGAATTTTCCACCTTTTGCTTTAATATTAAGAGATATGCTAATCAAATGTAAAAAAAAATTCTTCCTCATCTAATAACTTCCGTTTAAAATGCTGGGTTCACTTGGATAAATGGATTTGTGGTTCGGATCTTTTTTTTTTTTTTTTTAGTATCAGTTCATATTATTGATCTGATGCCTAGGATTTGGAATTTTTTCTCTTGGGCGTAATTCATACCTATGCGTGGGGTTTTCCTGGTGCCTGTCATCAGTTTCCTTATTGTGCATGTTGGGTAGTTCTTCGTTGATTCCTGGCTCAACCCACAACTGCTCCCAGTCGTACACTATGGTTTCGTCACTTTCTTCACCGGCGGACTGGTGTTCTCTAATCCGCTTAGGGCTGGTGTGCACTCCTGGAGTACTTGTGAGTGGGGTGCTGTTGTTTCGGTGTTCCTCCCTATGCACATCAATATTTTGCGAGGCCCAAAAATTAACCGGATTAAATTCGTTGTCCGAATCGTCCGTGCTGTCGCTGAATGATTGAGTAGGGAATTCTTCGTCCGAACTTAGATTCTCTTCGGTTTCCTTGTGGAATTCTAACGATGGTTTCCTTGGCGGGAAGGTCGTAATTCGGTCTATGTGTACCGTTTGCTCCACGGTTCTCCCCGTAGTTGACCGAATTTTTACATTAACTGGGGTGGGGAATGATAATATTTCCCACGGCCCTGAATTGAATTTAGTCAATTTTCTGGATCTTCCGATTCGGGTTTTGGGCGTATACAGATATACTAGTTGTCCTTGTTGCAGATTCTTATGCTTGCAATGCTTTAATCTATATGCTTCTTGCTTTTCTGCTGCCGTATACAAATTCTGTTCTAATAGGTTATATGCTTGTCTTAACCTGGCTACTAGGTTTTCAGAATAGTCGTCATATGAGAAATACTGTTGTCTTGGGGGTTGGTTGACTAAATCGATTGGGATAGAGATATCCCTGCCATATAGCAGATATGAAGGAGCAAATTTCGTCGCGCTATGAATGGATGTCCTGTATGCAAGCAAAAATGCCGGGATATGGACATCCCAATCACGTTGATTCTGGGCAACGAAATGTGATAAATAATTCTCAATGCTGAAATTTAATTTCTCGTTGATTCCGTTGGCATGCGCGCAATATGGCGTTACCGAAACAGACTTCACTCCCAATTTCTTCATTAATGATTTAAATATCTTTGATTCAAAATTTTGCGCTCTATCGTGAAGAAGGATGTTACAAATTCCATGACGCTCAAACACGTGCTCGAATATTGCATCGGCCACTGTAGTACTCTTAGCGTCTTTTAACGGAGCTATCTCCGCATAGCGAGTATAATGATCTACAGCTACCATCAAGTACTGGAATCCATTCTCCGTAATTGGCAAAGGACCGATAAGATCCACACTGACTTTGTCGTAAGGGTGTTTTGGCAACTCCGGCCGCATTAACGGTGCTTTATGTTTTGGCTTATAACCGCGCCTTTCTATGCATGACTTGCAAGAATCAACGTAGTTACGTACTTCGCTAAACATATTTTTCCAAAAATATTTTTCTCGCACTCGTGCAAATGTTTTAGTAAATCCAAAATGACCTGAGAAAGGGGCGTCATGGCAAAGAAATAAAACTTCTCCTTTTAATGCTTCAGGAACTACCAGTTGTTCAAAATATTGCTCTTGTGAGGAATTTCTATCTGGTGCCTGAAAATGGTATAACAGACCTTCTTCGGATAAGAAAAAATTATCCTTTATCTTAGCGTTGCCAACAGTATACTGTTTCTTCCGTAAATCTTCTATGCCGGTTCGTAAATTTGGATCTGCCCACTGTAATTCCTTTATACGCTGCACTTGAGATGCATCCGGGGTAAAGGTTAATGCGTTAATACCTATCTCATTATCAATATGATTTTGTTCTCCCGATGAAAAATTGTCTGGAATTCTGCTCAGATAATCGGCTACGTAGTTGGTCTTGCCAGCTTCATATTTTATGTCGATGTCATATTCTAATAAAGCCATGGCCCATTTTGCTAACCTGGCATTCTTATCACTAAATTTGTGTAAATATAGCAGAGGTTTATGGTCACTTTTGATGAATATCTTATTGCCTAACAAATAATGCCTCCAATGTCGGACGGCATTTACTATAGCCAATAACTCTCGCTCTATTGTAGGATAATTCTGTTCTGCCGGGTTTAATTTCCTCGACATGAATGATATTGGCACTAAATCGCCTTTGTCATCCTCCTGGCTAAGAACCGCTCCTAACCCATGTTGACTTGCATCGGAATGAATCATAAATGGCTTGTCGAATGACGGATAAAATAAAGTAGGAAGCTTCAGAAGTTTTTCTTTAATTTCGTGGAATGATTTCTCCGCGTCCGGAGTCCACTTAAACCTCGTATTTGTCTTCTTCAGAAGATCTGTTAATGGCTTTGCCAAATCCGAATAATTTTCCAAGAATTTCCTGTAATAACCTGCCATGCCTAAGAACTGGCGTACATTTTTCACAGACCTGGGCTTGGGAAAATCTTTAACTTTATTAACATTATTCTCGTCCGGCTGAATGCCGTTTTTATCAATCACATATCCCAAATATGTTAAACTCTGTCGCATAAACTTACATTTCTTGGGGGAAAATTTGACGTTATGATCTCTGAATCTCTTAAATACTGCTTCTAATTTTTGTAAATGGGACTCGGGGTCCTTCGATGCCACTACGATGTCATCAACATAACATAATATTGAAAACTGATTTAATCCAATTAATAAGGCATCCATTAACCTTTGAAACGACGCTGCCGAATTTTTCAATCCCATTGGCGACCTTTTATATTGAAATAGTCCACGATGTGACGTAATAAATGCTGTCTTATGGCAATCTTGGGGGGCAATCCTCCTGTTGATGAAATCCCTTTGGTTAAATCCAAAGTAGAAAATATGTTATTTCCCCTTAATTGATCTATTACTTCGTCGATTCTGGGCAGAGGATAAGAACATGGAATGGTAACTTTATTAATACCTCTCATGTCAATACACATCCTATAACTATTGTCTTTTTTTTCACGAGGATAAGGGGGCTAGCGTATGGCGATGAACTTTCTTCGATAATGCCAGCCTCTAATAATTCATCCAGCTGTTGATCCAATTCCGCTTTTAATTTCTCGGGCACGCGGTACGGACGAGATCTTATGGGAACATCCGACGTGAGGTGTATTTCATGATAAATTAAATTTGTATGCCCCATTTCTTTCGTGGTTCGAGCAAAAACGTCGCTGTAGCTTAATAAAAAGTTTAACTAAAGGCCTCCGGTAAGCTGGATCAACGTCGGCCAAATCGAAATCCTGTTCGGAAAGTGGAGGAGGAGACATTTTAGCCTGAGTCACAGCTCCCACGTGGTGTTGTGCTTTGAATTGAATCGCAGGCTCCACCGTTACTAATTTTGTATTTTTATTAATGTGCTGCGGCTCTTCTGTAACATTTGCTACTAATACAGAAATAATACCTTTGAAGTAAGCGTATCAACACTTCTTCCTATTCTTAAACGACCCTGGGCAAATGCATTTATGGGTTGAACAAGTATCGGCATGTCAATATGGTTTCTCTCGGGGTCACATCGTGCTAAAATAACTCTTTCGGTTCTAGGGGGAATAATCTCTTTTCGCAATGCTCTGCCTAATTTCGTTCTACTTTTCTGAGTTTGTGGCTGTTCTTCTCGATCCGTATGTTGATCCTTAAAACTTATTTTTCCGCCCTGGGCATCAAAAATAATTCCATTTTGGGTTAAAATATCGTATCCCAAAATAATTTGGTAAGCAAAATGTAGAGGGGCCTTAGATACGTAAAATTTGTGAGTGACTCTTCTGTCGCCCATCATAATGGGGATGGTAAACGCTCCAATGATTTCTAATCTATTACCCGTAATTCCGGTAACACTTATGCTGTCAGCTATGGGATGGATTTTTACTTTACGCTTAATCTCTTGGATTGCGTCCTGCGTAATAATGCTTATACTTGCTCCTGAATCGAGTAGACCCAAAAATACTGCGTTTCCAATTTTTACCTCTGTCAGCGGCAAAGATGCATCCTCTATTATCTGACAATTATTAATAACTACTGGGACTGATACTTGGGGTCTGGGCGCGCCCCGGAATCTACCTGGACCCTCTGAAGTTTAAATTCCCATTATTTGTCCTTCCTTGATATGCACCTCTTGCCTGCCCGGAAGCTTGTGAATGCGATGGAGCTTCCGCCCGTTGGTTTGGATTTCCCTGAGAGTTAGAATACCCCGCGCCATTTGTATCTCGCTGTCTATAATTCAAATATTGAGGCGCCGAACGGAACGGAGCTCTGCCTGCCTGTCTTTGATTTCTGAAATTATCTGTTCGCTGGGGACATCGCTTGACTGGGTGTCCAAATGTACCACATCCGAAACATCGCATATTCTCAAAATTCCGTGGGTTACTTTGAACGGAATTTCCATAATACTGGTTATCGACGTTCCTGCCTTGAAATGTTAAAAAACGATCTTCTGCTTGCTGCAGTCGCTCGCTCAATTCTTTGATTCCGTCTGCAGCGTATTTACTACTGCTTCTTGTTGTACCATGTGCTGCTTAAACATGGCGCAAATTTCTGCCATTGGATCGGCAGATCCGCTTTCTTGCGGGACCGGATCTCCATAATCGGCGAAATTGACACTTTTGGACATAATGTGTCTGTTCGCCTCAGCCAGTATTGCATATTCCACTGCTTGTTCAAAATTACTCGGCCCTTTCGACAGCACTTCTTTTAGAAGATTTCTCTAACCCTGTCAAAAATTGCGATAATATTGCTTTGTCAGCAAGAGCATTAACTTGCTGATTATCTGTGTCGCCAATGCCTAAATATGAATGCGCTAATCCTCTTAGCCGCGATTCGTATTGTGCGACCGACTCATGTGGCCTTTGTTGGCATGAATTAAATTTCTGCATTTGTAATGTAATGGGTTGACTAGCGTCGAACCTTCGAATTACTGCTTTTTTAAAATTATCATAACTGGCAGTATTCCTTATATGCGGTGCTTCATTTAAAAATTCTAACGCCGCGTTTTTCATGCGGGCTTTTGCTGCAAACATTTTTATGCTATCTGACCAGTTATTAATGGCGGCCAGAGAGTCAATCGACTCGAAAAACTGCGTGGCCGAAACAAGTTTATCATTCCCTGAAAATTGGTAAATGAGTGGCAGCATTGATGCCATGGATTGTACTATATGGGGGGAATATGCAATTGTGGGAATTGTGGACGGGGCCGAAGCGCCGTGTGAGGAAGAATCTGACACAAAATTTTGTGGTGGGGAACCTGGCTCTGCCCTCTCGTCGTCTGACATATTTAATACCTAAGTTATACACTAATACCAATTAAAATAATATCTTTCCCTACAACATGCAATTGCGCTTTTACCTAACTCTTAGTAATGAAGATGTCAAAATAACACCTTAAGAAAACTATTGCATGATGCATACAACAAAAGAAAATAATGAACTGCTACACATGAAGAAAAGAAAAACCCATTCAATCCGTACTGCGACGGGGGAAAATACGTGACAGCACGAATGGCTCAAAAGTCACGGCACCAATGTTATATTCAATTATTTGAAACGTTATAATCATAGGAATAATCATATGTTATAAACAAATATTTAGCTCAAACCAATTCACCATAGTTATATACTTTATGAAACAATTCACCATAAATCTTCAAACGTTAATCTGTACCAACGCTACATTCTAATACAAAACACGTGTTAAAGTTATGAACAATGGAACACGTGTTGATGCTATTCATTGGAACACGTGTTACTGTCATCAATGTTAAATACAAGGTGTTAATTTTATTGTTATATTTATTATTATGAACAAATTATAGGTGCATCAGTTACAGATCATTTACCGATTAAATTTACTTTATCGTGCCTTTTTATAACTATGGGACTTTTGTTCTACAGTGATCGTATATGGACAAAAACGTGCCCCTTATATGTACTAGCATATAATAAAGCACGGCGTTGTGATTCACCTTTATCCCGTCACTGGAATGGTGGGGGAGTAAAGGTGCCGCTCGTGAAAGAAATCAGAAACATAAACACATATCTTAGTTTACACATACCTTAACTTATGTCTTGTGTGGTTATAAGGAAAACAAACAGGAATCTTATGTGGAAGTAATCAAAATAGTTTAATACGAGAGAATTAGGAACACTAAGGTACCACGTGCGTGGGTGCAGCCGTTAGCAATACCTTACACATAAAATTTACTATTATTACGATTTTTCTCTATAACGTCTCCGATCATTTCTGCATACATCTATCTATATATATAAGTGCAAAGCTTAGTGATTCATTTTACTTCTAGTTCCTTTTCTCCTATGCTTTACTTAAATGTTTTACCTAGCTAACTGGGTTTTCATTGTTTGATCATGACCAATACACACGCCACGTGCTCTGAATAGGGTTATGAATTAATTTAAGCAAGTACATGCAATAACAGGGAAAAGGAAAAATAACTTAACTGGTATTTCCATATGTCTTTCAGGTTTTCAATCCAAATCTTTTTCCAATTGTCAGCGCTGGCAGTACTTCATCTATCTCTCGTCACATCGCTCGACGATCCGCTATCCACGTCTGTCCCTTGTCGCTACACGCACTCCACACTGTTGACCAGTCAAGACCTTCTGACCTTCTGAGCTTCACCTTGTCCGCGGATGCCAAGGTCACTTGACCAGTCTGGAATTCATCTAATCCGTCCGGGGAACGTCACTTCGCTCCCTCCTTGGGAACTGACCCTTCAACTTTTCCGACCCCCCTATATCCCCTGGGGCCTAAGTATCGTCACAAGGCTTGAGATTGCCTCCCGCTATCCCCTGGGGCTATCTATGCACGTGCATGTTGGACTAAATTTATTTTAAATAATTTTATTTCCAACAGTGCTGAGACGGGCTCGGGCTTCATAATACTTTTGGAGTTCGGGCTCTGGCGCTGAGAGAGGGAGATAATTTTCTTTTTTTTTTTTTTTTTAATGTTGCATGATTTAGCGCACGAGACTTTCTTTTACACTTTCTAGTTGTTAAAGAGAATTCTTCGGCAACTGGGTCTGGATGGGGAGTGGGAATTCGGCTGGGCTATTCATTCCGGGCTTGGGTGACAAATACCATAGGCCATGAATTACTGGATTTCTGCGAAGGAAGAATTTTTTCAAAAACTATAGTTAATAGACAGCACACTGACGAAATTTTGCCTCCTACCTTCACGCAGCAGCTCCCTGCTAATCCTGTTGAGCAGCGTACGACGTAGATTGCTGTGCCGCCTGATTTTTCCTGAACCCGAAGCATTTCGGGAATAAATGAATGATCAAAGAAACTATGGAATACATAGACGCCCCTTCCCCACTCCGCAGGTGAGAAAAACATCTGTTAATTGCACTGCGAGGAAGGAGTGGAACTCTAGTAGAGGAGATTTTTTTTTAATCATAGTTTTCGGGCTGGGGTTGAGATGCTTCGGGCGCGGGATCGCTCCGGCTGAGATACTTCGTGCTCGCACGGGCTTGGGCTCTTAAAACTGAGCCGGAACTCAGCACTGCTCCGACGATCCCCTCGCAGTTTCGATGAATTGTGGACACAGGTCTACGGCGCATGATCAGCGATATCTCAGGACACCCTTCGGGGCATTTTCTACTCAGCTGCACGCCGTGTTGGCAAATGTATTCCCAGAGTGGCGGTCATACGACCTACTGACTCAGACCACACTGCACTGTCTGCTCGCACACCGCATTCATATAATCCCTGAGAAATTGAATCATTTCACCCCTCTACCTATTTGCCTGCATTTGTGGTAAATTTCCCCTCATTTTGTGCATTCCTTCATAGTGTGGGATTTTCTATGTCGAGCAGTGTATGTGCGAAATGTTATCATAATACTTGAGCAGTGATCATTTGGAAGCATTTTCTCTAATGTTTGGTGTTATCTTTGTTACCTGAAGAATACTTGCGTCCGGAAAATTTTAGATAACAGATTCATTAATGATAATAAGAATAAAAAAGAAACATGGTAGAACTGACATTGATGGGGGAGGGGGAAGTCAGGAATTATTTTCTGATGTAGGATGTCGAGGAGAGTTTTATGTGATGAATGTCATTGAAAAAAACACCTTTGTTTAGCCTTGCACGTTGTACCATTAAAGCGGTCCTTAAGTTTGGAAATTGCAGACTTGTGTGAATTAACATTTTTGGCTGTGACCAGAGTTTCAGCTGGCTAAAAAATGCTAAAAAATGGGGGGGGCGAGTTTGAAGCAAAATGCCAAAGATAGTAGCCGCTTTTGTCGCTCGGAAAATCGTAACCTCAATTTAATCATTCACACAAACAACGCTTTGGACATCAGTGGAAAACTATGTTTTATGGCCTTGGGAGAATGCCGTAGACGTCACAGCCGAGTCTGGTTTAAACTTGGGACTTTAAATAGGGGAAGAGGTCTAATCCTTCCAACGGGAGTGGGTGAGTTGCACCGGAAAGAGCGAAACTGGCGAGTTGCACCGCATAGTCCAGTCTTTCTGCCGACGGCATAGTCTTTCTACCGACGGGCGCGGTGCAACTCTAATCGCGGAAGGGGGATGAAGCAAGGTTCTGAAGACTGAATCTAAGAACCATAATAATGAAGCAAGGTTCTGAAGACTGAATCTAAGAACCATAATAATGAAGCAAGGTTAATAAGGTTTTTTTTTTTTTTTGTTTTTTTTTTTCATCCGCATGATTTTCCCTTCACACTTTTTCCAGGCTTAGGACTGGCAGGGGCTAATAGCTTCTAGCGTGTTTAAAAAAATTGCGGAATGAGTTTCCCTTGTCTTTGTCTTAAAGCAAGATTATATTCTTTTTTCATGATCTGTCTTTTACCTCTTTGTCTTATTTCTTCTCATCCCTCTTAGAACCATAATAAGAAATAGCTTTTAAAAATTCGAATCTTGTAAGTTCTTTATTCTTGTACTTCTGCTTCCTTCTTTCCATATTTCCCATCCTCTTCTTCAGATTTTGGTTTGGTTGCTTTATGACATTTCTACTATTTTTCAACGCATAAACATCAACCTGGATTTGCTTAATTACTTCGACAAAAGCATAAATATTTGGGCTAGGTGCACTGAAATTAGAATTGAATTTTTCATGAAATGATTCACAGGCATTAGTTGTTGTCTCTCCTTCTATTCTATCCGAAGCCCATATAATGGGTGGAAATTTGGCTTCTTCGGCTACATGTATCTGTCATATAATCAGCGAATTTTTGCACCCTTCCATCCTGTGAGATATCTGACATCAAATCGTCTACGAAACAGTCTGAAACTTCCTCGTGGGGGTCCGGTGCAACTACCCCATGCGACAGGAAGGGAGTCCAGTGCAATTCACCCTTGAATTTGATTGACAGGTTCTGTGAGGGGTGCAACTGACCTTCGTCCGAGCCAACAGGTGCAGTAGGAACATACCTTAAGGATAAAAAAACAACATAAGAAGAGTGCGAATCGCTCACTGCCAGAATTTCGGAAACTTTAGTTTTTACAGAAATAGAAAAGCCAGAGCAGAATCTGCCGATGGGTTGAAGGCTGCGGATGGCCTAGTGGTCAACGTTCGTGACTGCAACGGAGAAACCTCAGGTTCGGACCCCGGCAGGTACGAACGCCCGAACCACTAAATATTCGCCGTGCTTAAGTTGGGCACGTTAAGCCGTCAGACCCCGGGTACTGGCCTCCCGGTAATAAGTAAGGGCGTCTTCCTCCCACTTTCTACCTTGCTTCCGTGGTGTCACTTTCCTATCGAACACTATAGCCCAAGTATCATAGCTTCCAGTTTCTAAGGGTTGTTTAAGACCTGGAGTCAGACACTCCCTTCCTAAAATCCTCTACAAATGATCTGATCTGCTGATGGGTCGATCTTGAAACGGCAATCGCCATTTCGCTACGGACACCAAGTTTTTTCTCGCATTTTGGATTAACTCATCGCATTTCGCGAACATAGCGACTCCAGCCTAACCTCTGGCTGTGACGATAATAAAATGGAAGCGAAGGAATTGACAGACTAGCGTCTGATCCTGCTGTGTCTTGCCTGTCGCATCGTTACCTCCAACAATAAAAGAAAAGAGAGGGAGAGAGAGAGAGAGAGAAAAAAGTGGTGCTATTGTAATAATGCGTTTTTTGGGCATGGGCATTCGTTTATGACCGAAGTAAACATTTGAAGATAAAGTGTCTGTGAATTTATTATTATTATTTTAGCGATAAAAGTGCGTGAGGGAAAGAAAAGATTATTTGGATGATTGTATTTTTTTCTGCGTTAAGAATTTATTATATCGTATATGTATTCTTATATTAAAAGGGAATTCAGATTTGTATAGTTGTGGTTGAGTAACTTTACTGTGAACTGTTTTTAGCAGAAATGTAACGTAAGATCGTAAGCCTCCTACTACTCAGATTTTATCTGCTTAATGTCGTGTGTTTCTTTTCTTTCTTTTTTAACAATTACACGGAATTCAAGATTTTTCAATACCGATCCTTCTCAGTATTGAATCCAGGCCGCAGGAGATCCGATCTAATGACTCAAACTTAACATCGGTTATTTGTCAGTTTAGAAGAATTTGCAAGCTCAGGCATGTGGGATTATTATTATTATTATTATTATTATTGAAACATTTGAAGAAAGAAAATGTTCCCCGCATATTTCAGCTGTGAGTGAATTCATCCAGACAGCAGACAGGTGTGCTGTTTTTTTCCAATCGAACATACACGACCGATAACTGATTTCATCGATTTTATGAGTATATTTTTGTAATTCGATGGACAACTAATGTTGTTTGTTAAACTTGTATTTTTTACTCATATTCTGTGTTGTGCCGAAATGAATGTATGTTATGCTTTATTATTATTTTCATCGTGTTTTGACATTAGCGTGTAGTAAATGTGCATGTGAAGCCGTTTCTAAGGTTGTAAAAATACGTATGTGGAAAATACAGTAAAACTTCCCTTAACGGACACCCCTAAATATGGATCTCTTGCAATTACGGCGCTCTCTAGGGTCCCTGCAGACAAGCATGCTTTAAATGAACATTTATTTCCTCTCATTTCCGGATCAGCATGCTTTGAGTAGACATCTCCCTTCTCTTTTGCGGATCAGCATGCTTTGAGTAGACATCTCCCTTCTCTTTTGCGGATCAGCATGCTATAAATGGACATTTCCCTTCTCTCTTGCTGGTGAGCATGCCTTAAATGGATATTTCCCTTCTCTCTTGCTGGTGAGCATGCTTTAAATGGACATTTCCTCTATCTTATGCGGATCAGAATGCTTAAAACGGACATTTGTTCTATCTTTTGCCGATAGGCATGTTTTAAATGGACATGTCCCTTCTCTTTTGTGGATCAGCATGCTAATTAAATGGGCATTTCCCTCTCGCTTTTACGGATCAGCATGCCTTAAATGGATGTTTTCCCCATCTTATGCGGGTCAGAATACTTTAAAATGGATATTTCCCCTATCTTATGGGGATCAGCATGCATTAAAGTATAAATGGTCATTTCCGTGTTGTTTTGAGGATCAGAATGCTTTAAACGGACAATTTCTGTGCTGTTTTGCGGATCAGCATACACTACATTGACAAAAGTCACCGGACACCTAGAAGAGAAACACAACATAGTATTTATTGACATACATTAGTACGGTGTCGGTCCACCTTTGGCCTTAATGCATGCACTGACCCTTCGAGACATGCTTTCGACAAGGTTTTGGAACACAGCGATAGGTATGTGCTTCGATTCAATACATAATGCTGCCGCTAACTGTTGCTTAGTAGTAGGCCTTGGTTCCAAACTTCTTATGCGACGCTCTAATTCATCCCATAGGTGATCAGGGCTCTGTGCAAGCCCATCCATACACGATACGGAATTATCGTCAAACCACGCCGTAACAGTCCTTTGCTTTTTATGACTCGGTGCATTATTCTGCTGGTACCAACAAGGCGTGTACATATTCCATAGTATTGCCACAAAGTTGGTAGGGCATAATTGTCCAGAATATCGAGGTAGACGTGTTCGTTAACAGGTTTGTCCACGATAGCCAATGGGCCAGGACCATATCACGAAAAACATCCCTCACGAGTACACTGCCAGCTCCAAACTTGATCGTAGGAACAGTACACTGTGGTAAATAGCGTTCCCCCGGCGGCCGACATACCCACACACGGCTATCAGACTGATGGATCGCGTATCTGGGTTCATCAGTTCATAGGACCCGTTTCCATTGATCTACGGTCCACGATAAATGTTCTTTACACCATGCTAAACGACGAGTAGCATTCCGAGTGGAGATGAAGGGCTTATGAGTAGCCGCACAACACGGTAACCAATAGAATTAAGTTCTCTGAGAATTAAGTTCTCTGCGAATGGTACATGTACATACCAAGGTTCCAGCATTTTTATTCATCTGTACATTGAGCTCTTGTGCAGTACTCCGTCGATTAGCTGTAACGACTCTCCTGAGGTCTCGACGTCCTCTATCACTGATTTTCTTTGGTCTGCCGGTACGTTTTGATGCTTCAGGCACGCCTTGTATCTTTCACTTGTTCAGTACATTCAAAACAGTTGACTTTCTATGTTGATTTCCGCCGTCTTTACAAGATCATTGTTCAAATAACAGATTGAAATAACACATTTGACTGTTTAGATGATTTAATGTGATGAAATTAATTATTAAATTTATATAGAAAAACATTAGAACTTTCAACCCCGCAACGGACCCATTTTCAGATGTTATTAGCAGAATGGAACTGAGTATGATTTAAATACATTAATGTTATGTGGTTTTCTTGATATTGCGACTTGCTCGTGATGGACATCATATCTCGTGAAAGGTTTGTTAACATTGATAAATATATTACGTGTCAAGCAACGTATTAAAAACTATGTTTGAAGGAAATAATTGGTGTAGGTCTCTATATGTTATAATTCATTAAGCACCGTTTTCGAAGGTAAAGGGATGTGACAAGGAGTATCATCATTGCAGCATACTTCACCATATTTGTGAATAAATAGACTTTCTAGTAGTAGGATTGATGCTTTTGAGTAGGGCGTGGCGAGGATGTTATCTTTGCTCCAACATGGGTAATGAGATCCTTTGTATGATAGCCTTGATAGTGAAGTCCTTGAAGAGTTTGTCTTTACAATTATATTGGTGCTCTTTTAAACGAGTTTTTAATGAGCGAAGTGTAGATCCAACATATATACGATCTTCATTTTGAATGTCTATTGTCTTCATTGGGATGACATATACTCCATATCGGTTGTCCAAAGGAACAATGTCTTTATCATTTTTTATTCCTGATAGCACATTGTGTGTTCGTACACCGAAGCCAATATTGTGACGATGACAAACGTTTTTGAGTATATTGATGATGCTGGGAATGTATGGTAGTGATCCCACATATTTAACTGGTCTACGATCCCTTATTAACGTGGTATCTAATGTGCGTTTTATTTTCTTTACGATAGAATTAACAATGTCATCTGAGTAGCCATGATAAGATGCAGATATTTTAATTTTGGCTATTTCTTGATTTCGTAATGTTACTGTCGATGAGTGGCTAAATGCTCGTCGTACTTGGAATAGGATGGCTGCAGGCTTGTTTTTATATCGTTTGCAGCTGTACCGCGCATCTTAACAACGCAGCGGATCCGTTCATTTGCTTTTGAAGGAGTGTCCGATGACTTTTATCAATATAGCGTACTTTAAATGAACATTCCCCTGCTGTTTAGCGGATCAGCATACTTTAAATGGTCATTTCTTCTATTTTATGCGGATCAGAATGCTTTAAACGGACATTTCCCTGCTGTTTTCGGATCAGCATATTTTAAATGGACATTTCCTTACTGTTTTGCTGATCAGCATGCTTTAAATGGACATTTCGCTGCTATTTTGCGGATCAGCATGCTTTAAATAGACATTTTCCTTCTCTTGTGCGGACTCTTTCTGATGCAGACGCGGACATCGGTCAGAACATACCAATGAAATATACATTAAGTGGCCACTTTATTATGACCACCCCCTCAGTACTTCGTTGGGCCACCTTTTACCTTTAATACTGGGTCGATTCCTCGTGGCATGGACTCCACGAGATATTTATAGGTGGTTTGTGGAATCTGAGACCATGCTTCATGAATAGCACTTTCCAGGTGTGAGATTGCAGGGTTGTGGATCCAGCTGTCTGATGGCTCGTTAAACTTCATTTCACAAATTCTCAATGGGGTTGAGATCTGGAGATTATGGGGGCCACCTAAGCAAAGTAAACTCACCGGCATGTTCTTGAAACCAATCCTGTACAATACGAGCACTATGGCAGGACGCATTATCTTGTTGAAAGTAGCCATCGCGATTAGGATAAACCATCCACGACATGACACGATGCACTTGGTTCGCAACGAAGTTTAGATATGATGTGCCAGTCAGACGTTGATCAACACGAATTAAAGGGCCCAAAGCATGCCAGGAAAACATTCCCCAAACCATAACGTTGCCTCCACCTGCTTGAAGGGTTGTAGCAATGCATTTGGGGTCCATGCTTTCGTGCTGTTTCCGCCAAATTCTCACTCGGCCATCGGCATGGTGCAACTGAAAACGTGATTCATCGGACCTCATTATTTGTTTCCAATTATCGACTGTTCAATCCTTGTGCTCCTGTGCGAACTGGAGACGTTTTCTCTTGCTAACTGCAGACAACAAATATGTTCGAACAGGCCTTCGGCTGCCATGTCCCATCCGATGCAGTGTACGGCGAACAGTGCGTGCACAGATCATTTGAGGGGATCCTTGATTAATATGGTCTGTAATTTGCTGCACTGTTGCCCTTCTGTTGTCTGTTACCAGTCTGGACACTCTCCGTTCCTCCCGAGCAGTCACTAGTCGATGACAACCACACGTTGCACGTAGAGACCCAGTTTTTTTGGCTGACAGTCCAGTCTTTAAACACTTTAACAACAGCTGCTCTGGAACATTTCACGAATGCGGCGGTTTCGATGATACTCGCTCCATGGCTCCGAGCTCCTACAATCATCCTACGTTGAAAGTCCGTCAAATCGTATTTTTTACTCATCTCGTCACCCAAAAATCACTTCTACTACTGTCGCAAGCACTAAGCTTTCCCTTTTTATACTAGCCTCGCCTTCTGGTGGCAACAGCGTGCAGCCATAGCTCATTTGCTTAAAACTGTCAGGTGGTCATAATAAAGTGGCCACTCAGTTTATTTAGAACCTCTTAGTTACGGCCAGATAACGGTTTTAAGTACGATTTCGCCCTCACGGGTAGGCAAAATTTTGCAAGTCAGCGCTGACGCGACTGCTTCCTCGCCTAACTGGGAAATCATCCCCTCCTTTATAGGTACATTGTGAGGGATGAACTGCCCCAAATCTTTAAGATTGACTCCTGCTTGAAAGCCTCTGTTGTTGTTTTTTCTTATTTCTTGGTTTAACGACCACTATGAACAACTTTGAGGAATATTAGCAGTCGTCCGACCCTAATTTGAGGTCACTGGTTCCAAGGAAGGGAAAGAGGCAGCGCGGTAAGAGAAGCTCACCACGTATGCCTCATCCAGGACTCGAACGAATGGCCAGAAAGCAGCCGCCTCTGACTGCTCGGCCACCGGGACATCCGCCAGTGATTCTCCGTTTGCCTCTAATACTGACATTTCTGTTACATTGTTTTTGAGTTTGCAGTTGTGTACTTGATTTTTTTCTCCAATGTCCGATAAATGTAAGGTACGTATTAATGCCGTGAAAAACTTAAAAGAGAGATTTTGCGTTACTTCTACGTTCTGTAATATGCAAACAATGAAAAACTCTTTTAAGGACACCTTGAAAGAGAGTTTAAGGACACTAGAGAGAGAGTCGTCAGTCGTGTGTATCACGTGACATCTCCATCGTTATACATGGGTGCAAAATTTTGTTTTGAGGCCTCGCGATATTTCTGGGCCCTCGTGTGCTATGCCTTTGTCAGGCCCTGATCGTAAGGCTGTGTTCAGAAGTTGTGCTGCAATCACATCATGTAGCAGTTTGCTTTTAATAAGAGCGTAAAGTAAATAAATAAATAGATCAGCGCAGTCATTACCAAGTTTCAATTCGTTCTGTTCGGTGTCCAGTTAATAATTTTTGTTTTATAATCTTATTGAGATTTATTTGTGATGGGAAGAAAACTTATATAGCTAAAAAGACAATAAAGTCACATAAATTCGTAATTGGTGTAGTAATAAAGAGTATTTTATTGCTGCATCTTTTTTTTCTGAGCCTTTCATTTCATTATGCGATATAGGTCTGCTGGAAATATATCCAAGAACTTATATAAACAATCTAAGGACTTAATTATAATAAGTGGTGCTGAATTTTTATGCTTTTGTCATCGATTTAATTTTCATTTTGTTTTCCCTGAAAATGTTATTTCAAAAGTTGCAGCATGGCTTGCCCTTTGGTGTGAACTTGACGGATGAGTGTTGCCAGGGCATCGGGGCGGTTGCCCCGGGCCTCGCGCCTTTAAGGGGCCCCGCAGTTTAAGAAAAAAAATTAGTCAGAATTGTTTACAATTTTTATTTTTTGTGAGTAAGTTTTCGGGTGCGAGGCCCTTAAAAAGATGTTTCTTTTTTTTTTTAAGTTTTTTTTTTTTTGTTTGTTTCCAGTCGCCCGGTTTTCGAATACGTTATCGCCCTTCGCAGTACAAATACGGAGATCTGTAGATTCCAAGTGATTATTGTAACGACCTTGATATTTTCCGAATTCATGAAATCGCAATTTAATTTCATCATTTTGTGGCCCTAGCTTTTATATATTTAACAATTTGCGTGCAAACCAGATACTTAAATTTAAATGAAATAAAAAAGAATATCAAAGTTCGTTTCGGGCTACACATATAGGCCATTTATTCAGTGACTTTAAAAACATTACTAGAAATTTAAAAAAATCATATATGAGCGCGTATAAAAGTCACTAATTTGTCAGTTACTCCATTTTGCATTAAAAATCAATCACTAAAACATGTATCAGGAGAAACAACTATTTATACGAATTTATTATTTCTACACTAAAATATCCGCAATCCAAAAATGTTCGCTACGCACGTCATTTTGTGAATCCGTTTTTATACAATAAGTGAAATACAACCTCAACCCCATCTCCTCGAAAAGAAAATCGTAGATTTTAAGTTTTTATTCATTCTCTCTCTCTCTCTCTCTCTCTCTCTCTCTCTCTCTCTCTCTCTCACTCTCACTCACTCACTCACTCACTCACTCAATGCGTATTCTGGTCTTTTCTTGAGCTTAAAACAAATGCTTCTTTAAGATAATCATTTTGTCTTTAAGATAGTTTTCGTTTCGAAGTAATACAGAGGTGAAACACATGTCAAAAAAAAAGTTACAGAGATAAATTCCGTCAATGTACCTTGATCGGTAAAGCATTCTGCTCCTGAGCAGAGGGATGCGCATTTGTCGCCGTCACGGGCAGATTTGTGGGTTTCACATCCTGTGTATTCTTTACGGACATCTTCACGTAACGACATTAAAATATGATATTTATTTCCTAGTGCAAGCAATGAAATTTTGCTTCGGGGTCTTGCAATGGAATTTCGCCCCGGGCCCCGCAAAAGTGCCATCCAGCCCTGAGCATTGCTCAACTTTGACTAGATCAGCATTTCATTTTTAATGAATAACATGAGTTCTATCAGTGGTCGGAAGAAGCTATTAGCGAAACGCATCAGAAATTTGAAATTTCAATCGCAAAAATTCCTGTCAGCTTCAGTTCGCGACAAATAGCCCGTAAATAAGTCATCTCAGACCAGCGTCTGCAAAAATCACTGTCCATGTCAGCCTCCCCTCTTTTTTTCTTGGATGTCTTTTTTTTCTTTCGATTTTTCTGTAAGGATGGTCTGAATTGCGTGGGGATGCATTGGTTTGTGAAGGACATCACCTTTTCCTTAGGAGGCGGTTAGCTGGCGAGCGAGGGGCGCTGTCGTCGCTCCTGCCGCCCAGGCAGTCAGCAGCAATGCATGTGTAACCTTGTGTGGCTGTTTCATCTGCATGGCTAGTATGGTGTATCAAAAAACCAACGGGTTGGTACAAATTCGGAATTTTTCGTTACTGAATTATTTTGGCGACCCATGCTTGCCCCATGGAGTTCGGATATGACTCAGTATGAAGCTGATTTACGAAACCCGACGGGTAAGTGTGATACGATGGGCTGCCACAGTTTACATATTAACGACCATGATGTAGAAATTGATCCGTTTTCCACTGCAGTCGTACGTTACGTTCTTGTCTATTTTCCCCATTTTCTTAGTATTTTAGCCCCGGTGTATGGATTTGATTCAACACCAGTAACGTCACCTTAGTTACTGTCGTTATTTATAGGAACCTTCTTGCTCAATACCAATCTGTGTTTCAAGTATGTTATATAGCCAAGACACAAGACAGATGTCTGTCCGCAACGTAGGCGTATGAGAATTTACTTTCAGTTATTATAAATGAGTGAGATAAACAAACGAATGTGCATGTGTGTGTGTGTGTGTGTATCATATGTAATTTGTATTCACCATTGTACGCTGTTAATCGTACCACGTATGTAATACCTATTTCACCCGAAGACTAACCCAGAATTATTTTTACTTGTTAAATCTGCATTGAGTAGATTTTCGATGTTTTATCACTTTGGCATCATGTTCCGCATGATTTACGCTGATTGGAAAGAAATCAATTTACTTATAATATAAGCATTCATACGATTTTGTTTAAAACCTTCGCATCGATCATTTCACCTCAGTTTGAGTGCTATTGTGAAGGAAGGTATTCGAGTTGGTCTGAAGAAAAGGAAAAGTTTGTGTGTTATTAAAACGAAAGACATTTCTTTAAATGAGGAGGGAGGAAACTTAATACTGTTCTGCATAAATCAGGTGTCAGTGTTATGCAGTGGTAAAAATAGTTTGTTCTTACTGCTTCTGGTAATGTTTCATTATTATTATTATTTTTGACTGGAGTATGCGAATGATGTCTGTTGAAAAAGATAAAAAAATATAATTTCGTTATTTCACTTCTGCTTAGCGTGTAATGAGTTTTTTAATTAATGTAATGCATTTTCTTGCGTAATACATATTTCTGTAGAAATGATAGGTAATGCTATTTTTTTTCCTGTAGAAGTTTATTGTTCTTGCCCCAAAATTGTTGACGATGGTGGACCTCCTTGCAATTTCTTTTAAAAAATACTTCTAAGATACGCGAAGTAGACGCGCTAATTCAGTGTTTTGCTACTTCAACTGTGAATTCCTGAACAGGGGTTTGTCACGACGGGTAGTGCGGAGATGCGACAGCGCAAAATTCCTGTGTATAGGAAAAATTGCAAGCCGTGCACCTGGTGGAGCCCTGGGTTATGTACGCAATGCCCCCCCCCACCACTTTTTTTTTTTTTTTTTTTTTTTTTTGTAAGTTCTCGTGATGTCCGGTGACTCGCGATTTGATCACGTATGATCTATCGTTATATGCGTTTGAACTCGGATTGCTAATGAATCTTTGGTGAAAGACCTTGGCATCTCAAAAACACGCGGGAAACGCAGTAAACATATTGCGAGACATTGGCTGCTTTTTTTAAGTTCGCGATGCCGTGGAGGATGAAAGTGGGAAGAGACGATACCTTGTTTGCTCACAGTGAAACAACTCTTGCATAATTTTTGCAACCCATTGAAACTTTGGGTGTAGTCTCCAATGTGCTTTCTTGCACTCCCGATATTTAGCGGTTTGGAAGCCGTGATTAGAACATCGCGCGATTTCTTTTTGAAATGGGTAGATCTTTGCCCCCCCCCATAACAGTTTATGGACAGTATGTGAGTGTATACATGTAAAGGTTAAATTATTTAAATTGGTGAACAAAATAAAAAAGGAAGAGAGTGAAAGAACTGATTGGTTTCTCCAAACTAGCGTTATTTTTTGTCATGGAAATATAACATAGTGCATAGTGACGCTTGGTATTAATGTTTAATCTTAATAACTTTTAATGTAATAAAGTATTTGTTATTGTTAATTTTAATCATCTTAAAATCTAGTTAATACTTAGAAACTTTTATTTTAATATTTTTTAAAGCTGTAAATATGTGTGAACAGTTCTTATAGAGGGTGTGTTGACTAATATTTCTTAGTTTTGTAGACTGCCAGTGTGTCTCCTTGTTTAGTTCTGGTGTCTGTCAGAGTCCTTTCGTGTAGGCACTTTGTTTTACACTGGCACCAAAGTTTATTGCTGTAATTGTTTTTTATGGCCTGTGTCTGTGCTGGAGAATAATTTTTGCAACCCATTGAAACTTTGAATGAAAAGAAGAAAGCAAGTTATTACATCCACAAACTTAAATTATATGAGAAAATATTGCAAACTTCATCAACATACTTCAGTTTTCATAGTTAAGTCATGTATAAAATTGTATTTGTGCACATGCCATTTTTGTATATACGATTGGTTAGGTCCTTCAATTTCTTTTTGGATAGCGGGGGGGGGGGGGTTGCTTTAAAAGTGTTTATTTTTGGTGGGAGATAAAGAGTGGGAGCCCTGAAAATGTACAAAGCCAAAACATCTTGTTTAGAAAATTTGCATTTGTAGCAGTGTGTTCAAGTGCTTTGTAGTATATAGTGCAGTATTTAGAACCAGAAATTCACGTGCTGTGATGAAATAATACAGGCAAGCCAGCAAGTATTGCTTTTTAATGCACCCTAGTATTAAAGTCTTCTTAAACTTTCGGTACAGAAAAAAAAAAAAAAAGAAGAAGAAAAACATTTTGCCATTCTTGTGTTTGTGGTACTCCAGTATTTCTAAACTTTTGAATTAATTTTTCTTTTGAGATTTTTTTATTTGATCATTTTAGAAGAGTGGTGCCACTGTTTATGATCTCACTGTTTTGTGTGTGTATGTTATTCAAGTTATGCTAGACTACAGTTCATTATGTACAGTATTGCCAATATACTTGACAGCTGGAAGATTTTGATTTTTAATTGGAAGAAATATTGCATGTGATTTAATTATATTATGTTCTTTACTGAAGAGAAAGTGTTCTTCTTTTCTCACTCTGCCTTGCAGCAGTTCTAGTCTTTTGTGCATTTTTCAGCATTTTGTAACTGTTTCTCCTGTTTTCAAGTCCCACTGTGTTATCTTTCTCTATTTTTTAGTTTTCTGTTAGCATGGGCAACCAATATCAGAATCTTTTTAAAAGACTTTTAAGCTGTTATAATTTTTTTATTCTAAGCTTCATATTAATTCTTTTCCAAGTGTCATAGAGTTGCAGTTTTGTTCTTCATGTTAATTCTTTTTTCATCTATGTCACCCCACCACCATTTCTGTTTTAATGTCATTTGATGTACCACTCATTGGAGTACAAAGTCAACTATTTTCCGTAAGCAGTGACTGTAGTCAGGTTCAAAATTGTAAATGTCAAAGGATTTTTCTTTTTTATTTAAAAAGTTAAAGGCTTTACTCAGAGATATTTTGTAGTTTTCTTCAGTTGAAGATTTGACTTACTTCACTGGCTCTTCTGTGATTTTATTTTCCTTGCAGAGGTTTCGGGCCTTTAAGTGACTATCAAGTGCTGTTATCAGTGCTTGATAGTCACTCTTGTGACTATCAAGTGCTGTTATCTTCCCCATTGTTGTTGACATAGAATATCAACAACAAAGGAGAAACATTCTGTGTTAACAGCAAAGAAGGAGTGAAGTGCAGCATTGATAACAGGCCTTGATTGTCACCTAAAGTTCACAAATATCTGTGAGAAAATAAATGCTCAGAGATAGGGAAGAAGTCTTTTTCATTTCTAAAAGGTTATGGTATTTTGCCCCTTTACCTATATTTCCATCAGTATAAGTTTGTGAAACTGAATTATTGTTACAGTAAGTCAGCTGCCTATGCAGCAAGGCTGCTAGATGGAGTGGGGTGGTGGCAGCAGAACTGCTAGGCATCCCTACAAGGCAAGTGAGCTCCCAGAATAGTTGTTGTTATAAATTATTAAACTTCTATTTTCAATCAATTGTGAAAATTTGATATTTCAGTGTAAGCATACATATTTTAGTTTACCTATTGGTCTTCATTTTAAAGCAAAATTAATATTGAATGACCAAAATTATGAAGTTAAAATAACCTATGTTGTTTCAAGGTGAATCAGTAGGAGTATTGGGCCAGTATTTCCATTGTTCATAGCTACAAGTTTTTTGGTACCAAGGGTCATGGGGGGATTGGTGGTGGGGAGGACTATGAATATTTGAAATATTTAAAAAAATATGTAGTGTGATCAAAAAGTTCCAAGACTAGGTACGTAGTGCAGCAACAGATTGCAGTATGTGGATGCGCAAGCAGCAGTTGAGGGCAGTGGCCTTCATGAGTCACTGTGACGAGTGGCATCGTTCTGTGAACATCGGGAGCTGTGCTACCCGATATTTGGTGACCACGTGCAGAACACAACTGGGATTTCAGTAAGGACTGCAAACTAGAGCAGCAAGCGAACATCAAATTCTGCGTCAAAACTCGGCAAATCGGGAACAGAGATGCATGAAATGTTACGACAGGCTTATGGCAATGAAGCAATGAGTAGTGCAAGGTGTTTTGAGTGGCACTCGTGCTTCAAGAGTGACAGAACTGCACTGGAAGGCGATGAAAAGTCAGGGCGACCGTCCACAAGCAAAATCCCTGAAAATGTGGACAAAATTAGGGAACTGGTGCATGAGGATAATTGGAGAACCATTCAAGACATTTCTGCCATCGTCAATGTGTCATATGGAACAGTGTAAGAAAAAAATTCTGACGTCAAATGACCTGAAATGTGGTGCAGGGGCGATTTCCTTCTCCATCACGACAATGCAGCAGCTCACAGAGTGTTAGCAACACGCCAGTTTTGCAGCTGCAACAACATGACCACCCTTCCTCACCCGCCTTACTCGCCGAATTTGGCCCCGGCGATTTCTTTCAGTTCCCAAAGCTGATGCTCAAGGGTCACTGTTTTGAAACCGTGGGCGAGATCCAGCGCGATTCGCTGACGGTGCTTGACACAATTGAACAGGGCTTCCAGGTAGCATTCCAACAGTGGCAAAAATGCTGGCAGCGGTGTATCTCTGCCCAAGGAGACCACTTTGAGGGAGATCATAGCCAGACTTAAGTAACGTAAGTACTTTGTTGTATATCGGCCTAGTCTCGGAACTTTTTGATTGGACCTCATATTTTGAAATAGCAGGAGAGCAGGTAGAGTTGTGCTATAAGCTTTGAAGTGAGATAAATTACTACAAGATTTGAAGTTAGTGTTGTAAATCTTTGAGGCTTGCCTTACAGAGAAATGTTTACTGATAATTGAGAATTAGTGAAGTTTTAGAGAGAACTTTTATGTACCTATATTTTCATATGTATAAATAGATGGTCTCTGCACTTTTCAGCATTTGGCTATACAGCTGCTGTATTAACATCAACCATTATCAATCCTTTCTGGATGAAGGTTTGCCCAATTTTCTTCCACAATTTTCTGTCTTGAGCTAGTCTCCATGCTACTGTGACATGTTCACGAATTTCATTCACCTGTCTTCCACATGATTGTCTTCTGGGTCTTTTCCTGTCCCTTTCAATCCAGTATGGTATTTCAGTTGTCCAATGGTGGTCAGTTCTTCTGGCAATGCATCCAGCTAATTGCTATTTTAGAGAGTTTACCTTTAGTGGGATGTCACCAACTCCCACCATTTTCCTGATCCATGAGTTCTTCCTTCCTTTCTGGTTATACCAAGCATGCACCTCTCCATGCTTCTTTTGGTAGTGTGCAGCCTCTGGCTGTCTTACTTAGTTAAGGTCTGCATCTCAGATCCATAAGTATGAACTGGAAGATTGCATTGATTCAATATTTTTTTTTAATAAATGGCAAATTGCTCTTGAAAACCATACCAGCTGTAATGTATTAGCAACATATTTATATATATACAGCGTATATTTTACTCCCTTTAGGAGTTTATTTACAAAGCTGTGTGGTTAGTTAACAAAACTGTCAGCTAGGTAATGATTTTTAGAATGACTTAAATTTCACTCACTTTCATTGCTTTTGAATTTCACACCAGAATGTGCTATTTTAAGCTGCTTGAAATAAATATGTAAACCAGGAATAAAACTTCATTGTAGTAGGATGAATACACTTTCCTTTTTCTTTTCATTTTTTGTTTTTGATATTTGTGAAATTAAAAAAATATCATTAGAGTTTAAAAAAATTAATAACTCTAGTGATGTTAAGGTGCAATAAACAAAAACAAAAATGTGCTGGTTGTATTTTTAAAAAGTACATGGTTTACCATGGCCCAGAGACTTAACTCCTCTGCTGTGCTGCATATTTTCAAGTTCACATTATCATTATTTTAATTAATAGTATTTAACTGCCATGCCAACTTAGTAACTTTTAATGAAATCCATATTTTGGGATTTTCCAAGATAACTTCTATCATTTTTTGAAAATAATTTAGCCTGCAGGATAATAATGTAAGCTTCTGTGACCCTTTTGAGCTACATACACATGGCTGCTATTAACTTTTTTGGCTGAATGTTTGGAAAATTCTGTCAAATTTTATTCAGTTTAGGATTGAAATATGTTTTCACATGGTACTCCCTGATGAAGTATAAACAATTTTCACAAACCTTAAAATCCAATATGCACCACTTTTCAAAAAACAAACAAAAAAGGCCAGTAGAAAGTATTTGTTATAACCAGTGTTACTTTTTAACATCTTCCTAATAATGCCGTGTGAGCTTAAAAAAATGCCACTTTCACAGCTGATGAGGACTAGATATTAACTGGGATTATGGTAACTCAAATCAGGTGGCTTTCTTTGACCACAGGCAATGAATTATGCAACAGTTGGAGTTCTATTTATGTTATAATCACAGAGATGGTCAGACATGAATTCAAAAATACTGCCGAGTACCATGATCAGATTCACGTTCAATAAAAATTATTTGGTCAGTTTCAAAGTTTACTGAATTTAATCTCTTTTGAAGCATAGGTAATTTAACTAATTGGTTTAAACTTATCATATCATACACTGCCGGACAATTGCTAAGGACGGATGACAATAGCAACGATAGCAACCTTATAAAATGGAAGGCAGGAAAATGTGGAAATTAGCATAAGTGCGAGATACAGTAAGATGTGTTGTGCGTATGCAAATTTTGGATTGCCGAACTTGTTCGTGATGTCATAGCGCTGATAAGAGATATAAAGGATTTGACGCGTATTGACCGTTGTTCAAACGCAAAGTTGAAAGGGAAAGAATCAATTGACGAATTTGCAATTTTCAGTATGTCTTCCCGACATCACCTAGATGATTTTGTGCGTGGCCGTATTATTGGCAAGATTGAAGAAGGGAGAAAAATAACAGATGTTGCCAGGGAGTTCGACGTCAGCCACAGTGTTGTTTCAAGGCTTTGGAAATCATTTCAAACAAATGGAGAGTGTAGCAAACGTCACGGGGAGGTCGTGTTCGCAGTACGACACCTGCAGAAGATCGGTACATAGTGTTATCAACAAAAAGACACCGGCGCAGCACAGCTAGTGAGGTAGCAAATCAGTTTATGGCTGCTACTGGCAAGCGGATCTCCCGAAAAACTGTTGCCAGACGTTTGCATGAAGGAGGACTATACGCCCGCCGTCCTGTTGTGGGTATCCCATTGTCCAGACGTCACCGTACCGCCCGTTTGCAATGGTGCCATCAACATCACAATTGGACTGATAACGACTGGTCTGCTGTCCTCTTCTCAGATGAGAGTAGATACAGTCTATCGTCTGATGGTCGACGACAACTGATCTGGCGTGATAGTGGTACTGCATATTGTCCAACAAACATACAAGAAAGGGACTGATATCCGACATGTAGTGTCATGGTATGGGCTGGCATCATGATCAATGGCCGTACGTCCCTCTATGTGCTTCCAACTGGGACTATGACTGGCCAACAATACATTAAGGATGTTCTGCTACCTCATGTTCGCATGTTCCATGGTGCTGTCGGTGATAGATTCATTTTCATGGACGACAACGCAACATGTCATCAAACAGTCGCTGTCCAGGAGTGTCTTGAGAGCGAGGACATTCAACGCCTCATATGGCCAGCACGTTCTCCAGATCTGAATCCCATTGAAAATGTGTGGGATGCTTTGGGGAGGAGTCTTGCTGGTCGCCAATGCCCTCCAATAAACAAGGACACCCTCATCCGTGCACTGACAGAGGAATGGGATAAATTACCCCAACAGCTGCTTGATAATGTTGTGCAAAGCATGACACGATGTGTGGAATCTTGCATCGCCCTCCATGGTGGCCATATCCCGTATTGACATCTTACGCTGGAACGCCTGCGGACGGTAATTGCATTTTTTTCACGTTTACGTATTCTGCACAAAATGGCCTGTTTGTCCCTTGAACATGTTCCGAAAGCCTTCTGGATTTCAGAGCACAATAAATTGTCTTTCTTGTAATGTCCTGGCATTCTGACATTATTTTATTTCACTTGGCATCCAACCACACTTCCTTTTTTATGTGCTGTATAGCCGTTTATGATCCGTCCTTAGCAATTGTCCAGCAGTGTATTTATTCTCTCATTCCAATGGGATCCACAGCATCCCTGGAATCTGAGTTTATCGTCCATTACATAAAGAGCACAATAACATACATCAAAGTATCAGAAATGTATGACATGTCAGATTGCCTCGTCTAAAAGTGGTAAACGAATGTACATACAAATCACTTTAAAAATGCAGCTGAGCAAGAATATGTGCAAATGGTAAAGATCGATGTAGCATTTTATCATAATTTTGCCATGTACTAACAGTTACCTTTATGCAGTCATTCTGTAAAATTAATTGATTTAATACTTCTGGAAATAGAATTTTACCATGTCAATAACAGATTGGTTGACAGATTTAGTCCAGGAAAATGCTTGAATCTCTGCTCACACTGCAGAGTGCTTGCTTTTCACATCAACAGCAGAGGTTGAAGAATACCATGCTCAAGATGCTCTGGACATGTCAATTATTGGCCTGTGCAGGTAAAAAAGCAATCTAGCTGCCTGGTCCAGGCAACTAGATTTAAAAGGAAAAAGATTGGAATTGAATTTCCAATCACATGTCGTGTTTCATTTGACTGCTAACTACTGGAAGTTGTATTATTGTTACGGAGTGCCAAGGACAGAAGAATATCACTTCTTTAATTATATTATGCTCTAGGTCTAGATATTGGAACCATATGTAATTTTGCTCTAAATGTTGTTTATAGACAGTGACAGGATACGTGCCTTTGATGAAACTTCTGAAAAAAAAATTAGCCTCCGGTGTTCAGTGACAAAGGGTGAAAACTTCAACATAAAAAACGTGGCAGAATCACTAAATTTCTCAAATACCAATTTAATCATCATACCAATTTCAGCATCAGCATCTTAAAACTTGAGATACACGTTTTTGTGCCATTGAACATTTTGAATACAGAGATCCTTAAAATGGAAATGCAAGACAGGTAAAATGTTCACATTTTTTAACTTAAAAAATGTAGGTTCTGGTTTGCTATCTGAAAAGACACATTTTTCTGGGCATCTAGCTTTTACTACCTGGACAGCTAAATAATTTTTGCTCATGCCCAGCCGGGCATGTAGCTTTTCAGATATTTTTCAAGCTCTAAGCAAACAATTTAGCTTGTCGACTGCACAGAAAATTGAAATGAAAGGGTGGACTTCCAAAGAAATATGTTGTGTGGTATCTCTGTACATGATTTATAGTACATTTCTGAATATAATATAAAATCTGTAATATATAAATAATGGAAAAAAAAAAAAAAAAAAAAAAAGAATCCTGACTCTCACACATAATATACATCTGACAGAAGAAAAAGTAGAATTGGTAAAAACACTCAATGCAACAGTTCTAACTATAATCTTTCCTCAAGAGGGATTAATAAAAAATGAGTAACTATTGATTTAGAGAGCATCTACCACAAGGTAGAAAAGAAAGATTAAATAGCTGCTAACAATCTAAAGAAAGAATTCTCATAATGTGTTTCAAAATTTGTAAGGAAGCCAATGGAGAAACAATAATTTTGATAATACCCTTAGTATTGGGTTGTTGGAAAAGTCATGACGTATTTTGGCACCTGATGGCAATTGGGCGGTTTTGGAAGTACTAGAGGCATGCTCAACTCTGTTATTTCTGTGGCATTCAACAGGTGTCAGTTCTAGCTGCAGTCTAAAAGGAATTGTGAGCGATTTGGTTGATTTGCGAAGATTTGACATCAAGTTGAAGATGGAAAACCAAACTGTGCATTTTCGCCATATTTTACTGTTTTACTTCAGTAAAGGGAAGAACGCGCATCAAGCTTGTGAAAAGTTGCATAAAGTGTACGGTGATAACGCTCTACAAGAACGTCAATGCCAGCAGTGGTTCGCAAAATTCCGTGCTGGTGATTTTGACCTCAATGATGCTCCTCGGTCCGGAAGGCCGACCGAGGTTGATGACGACCAAATCAAGGCATTGATCGAGTCAAACCTATGTTACACGACACGAGAAATTGCAGACATATTGCACATCCATCATTCAAGCATTCACAACCACCTGAAGAAGCTGGGATACATAAGCAAGCTTGATGTGTGGGTTCCTCATAAACTCAAAGAAGCTCAATTGACGGTGCATATAAACATCTGCGATATGCTCGTGAAACGTGAGGAAAGCGATCCTTTTTTTAAGCAACTGATAACTAGTGACGAAAAGCGGATTGTGTGCAACAATGTGATGTACAAACGGTCTTGGTCCCGACATGCTGCTTCGCCTCAAACGACATCCAAAGCAGACATTCATCAGTGGAAGGTTCTAGTCTCAGTGTGGTGGAATTTTAAAGGTGTCGTGTTTTTCGAGCTCCTACCACGGGACCAAACAATCAATTCGAATGTGTACTGTCGGCAATTGGACAGTTTGAACGAATCCTTCATCCAGAAACGTCCAGAGCTCGTTCATCGTAAAGGTGTTGTGTTCCATCACGACAACACGAGACCTCACACAAGTTTGATCACCCGCCAACAATTATTGGAGCATAGGTGGGATGTGTTGCCACATCCAACATACTCGCCTGACCTTGCGCCATCAGACTTCCACTTGTTTCGCTCTCTTCAACAGTCCTTGCATGGTATAACATTCAATTCAGATGAGGCTGTGAATCAGCACCTTGTACAGTTTTTTGCCATAAAAGACAGGTCCTTCTATGAACGAGGCATTCTGAAGCTCACTGAAAGATGGCAAAAGGTTATCAAACAAAACGGGCATTATATCATTGATTGATCTTTGTTCTTTCTATCAATAAATGACCTTTGCAAAACATTGCTAAAATACGTCATGACTTTTTCGACAACCCAATATATCCTTAAAGAATGCAGATCCAATGATAAAATGTGGTACTAAAAGCAGATAACGGTAAAGCATGGGTGCTCATACAAAAATAAAAATACTGTAAAAATATCAAATGGAAAAATTACAGTCAGCCAATTTATGAAAAACTCACTGATCTATAGGTCAAACTATCAAAAACCTGAAGAAACTAATAATTTTTTTTTTATAAAGAAAGAGTCAACTCGGTGAAAATTTTTAAGGCTTCTCTAAAATTTGTTCTAGAGTTCCATGAATCTATTGCACCATAAAACTGTACAAAGGAGGTGAACTATTGAGACCTATCATTGACACAAAAAATTCTCTACCCACCAACCTAAATTATTACCTTCTTTTTCACCTCAAAGATATCTTTTTGTCTTCCCCTTATCTTCTGAAAAATGTTAAAACTAAGAGAAAAACTGGATAGTTTACCAAATTTACATTACCCAGTCTTAGCAAGCCTTGATTTAGTATTTAATGTGTACAGTAGAACTCCAATTATCCAGATTAACTTGTACCACAGGCCATCCAGATATTTGGGTTGCCTTTTTTCTGTAGGCCAAATACATATTTATTAATTGAAGCAAGGAAATTAAATTTTTTTGTTTATCATATTTTTTAACAAATGTTATACAGTTTAAAAAATAATTATCTACTGTACTTCATTGTCATTCTGTATTATTTAAATGAACAAAAAATCTAAAATCACATAAATAAATCAACAAAAATCTTAATTCCTTTTGGCCTTGAAAGAAAAACAAGCGATCCGGATAATTGGAGTTCTGGATATCTGGAGTCCGGATAATTGGAGTTTTACTGTACTAATACCAACCAAAATCTCCTGATAGGATTTGTAACAGATGACCTGGCAGGCAAAATAATTTACCATAACCACAATTGAGAAGTATTGATAATAATGGATGAGCAGCATCTATTTTCATTCAAAAAATATTTCCAATTTGGAAAGAAATACCATAAACAGACATCACGACTTTCAATGGAATTGCCACTAGCACCTCTACTTTCAAACTGCTCTTTGGGTAAATTCTAGAAGTAAAGATCCCTATAGAACCCATAATATTTGTACTATGTGTCTGATACATGGATGACATTTTATTTATAATGGGTAGTCAAATTCAATCTCTTCCCCCTCACATTCTGGCATAATTTAGCATACTGGAAAATTCCCTAAAATTCACTCTAGAACTGAAAAAAATAAAATAAAAAAATAATTGCTTTAACTACCTGGATTTAACCCTGATCTCAAAAGAAGGAAAGGTCTTAACACAGATCCTACAAAAAAATCCACTAACACAGACAAGATATTGGATTAGGCTATAATTCATACCATCCAGACCACATAAAATCTAACACTGCAAGACAGTTTTTGGGGAAAATAAACTTCCTGGATTTTACAAAAGCCCAGAAAGACACCCACCCATAGAGAACCAAAAGAGTTTTGCCAGAAAATAACTATCTCTGAATCAGTCTTGCCCCCAGATCTGAATAACAAAGCTAAAAAAAAAAATCCTTTCATCCCTAAAACAGCAGGAAGAAGATATCCAATTATAAAAAGGAGTTCTCTATAGCAGTGTTCCGTAACCTTTTTCTACTCGTGGCACACCATAAATTATCCATGACTCAACACGGCGCACCAAAATGTTAATCCCCTCAAAATGCGTGATATGAATGCACTATTAATATAAATACGTAATGTAATCAACCTATTATTATATTATATTATTATTCTATTATGTTATTATTAAACAGAAATTGACTTATGCATTTATTAACAATTTATGAACTTTAATTCAATGTAGAAAATACACTTTTCTATTGCTATTAAAGTAAATAATTCTACTCATACCTTCAATGTGATACTTGCGCCTGCTTAGCTGCACACAGGCGGCTGATCCATGGCGGAATCGTTGACAATGCAAGTCTCATTTCTTCATCGACGGATTTGAGTCTCTCCCTCTTTGATGTTTTAATTACAGTCAATGTTGAGAAGCCCAGTTCACCCAAATATGTAGTTGAAAATGGCAATAACACATTAACTGCTATCTCGGAGATAGCCGGGTAATCACTCTTTATTGCCAACCAAAATGTGTCCAAAAGCACTTCGAGAAGTTTTAATTTCAATGTTCCGTCTGCTTTTAAATCTGCGAGTTCCTCTTGTATATTAATCGGAGGAGGTTTTGAATTCGCAACGAATGGATCACAAACCCAGTCGAAATCTTGAAACACTCTCTCCAAAACACTTCTTAAACTTCTGCTACAAGATTTCTAAATGTTCTTTAAGTCCATCATCCCTTTATTACCATCAGGAAGTGGCCATAAGTCAGGAACATCTCAAACAACCCATTTTCAATTCTCTGTATCCATAAATTCAGCTTATTCACAAATCCTTGAATCTTATCCATACTAGTCAGAATATTTTCATTCCTACTATGTATTTTTCTGTTCAGCTCATTCAAGTGTATGAAAATATTGGAAAGATATGCCAACTTACATACCCATTCACCATCTTCAAATAAATCTGTGTACTCATGCCCCTCAACAGTCAAAAATGCATGTACCACCTCTTTAAGTTCAAATATTCGCATTAACACTTTTCCTCGTGATAACTACTGTACTTCTGTATGTAGCAGGAGTGTAGTGTGTTCTGATCCCATTTCCTGACACAAAACGGAAAAAAGCCACGAATTTAGGGGCCACGATTTGATGAGGTTCAAGACTTTTACTACTTCGTCCAGCACAACTTTCAGAAAAGATGGTAAAGATTTAGCAACAATAGCTTCGCGGTGAATGAGACAATGATCGCATCGTATGTTAGGATTTACTTCGCATATTTAGCTGCAAATCCTTTTACTCGGCCTGTCATAGGAGCGGGCTCCGTCTGTGCAAACACTAACGCAATCCTTCCATTTTAATTAATTATGGAGCACATATTCATTAGTCACATGAAATATTTCTTCACCGGTGGCTCCTTCGGGAAGTTCTTTGCGAAAAAGAAATTAGTTGCATTACATCTCCATTGATGTGCCAAATCTAGGCAAGAAGTTGTGTGTGACCGCTAATATTGGTGGACTCTTCGATCTGAAGTGAAAACTTCTGACTGCTATTGATTTTCTCCTTCATAATGTCTTCAATGTCACTGGACATGTCACTAACTCGGCGACTGATTGTGTCAGCAGAGAGAGGAATTTTTGAAATTTCACTAGCAGCTTCTGAACCCAGGACTATTTTCACCATCTCTTTACAAGTAGGCATTAACAATGTTTCAGCTACTGTGTGTGGTTTTTCGACCTTTACGATAAGTTCGGCTACCTTATAGCTAGCAACCTGTACTTTTTCCGAAACATGTACTGTTGCAGTCATGAACGTTGCTTGTTTTTTGTTTTGTTCCAACAACCGACGAAAATAATTGATATGTTTGCTTGACAGAGAAGAATGTTTTGTTGACAAATGTTGTTTCAATTTACTGGGAATCATAGCAGCATTACTGAGTTTTTCACCACAAACGATACACTCGGGAATTGGGCATGATGTTTTATCACCACACCAAAAAGAACCGTAAGATAAATAATTATCACTATACTGCCGGTGCACTAATTTTTGTTCTTTTTTTCGAGCTCAGTGCTTTCACTACTTGCACTCATGGACGGAACACTCCGTACAAAGAACTTGTCCATCTTGAAAAATAAAATAGTTTAATAGTAATAGAGAATAGCAAGACTGACTAGCAATCACAATTTTCGGACTACTTCAGAGCACAGCTGTGATAGAACTGAAATATAATTGTAAGATGCGGGACCTATACTCTTCATAGGGAAGAAGGGACATATATACTGACTTATTTAAAATAAAGTCTAACAATGAGTGGATGCATCGGTACAAGAAAAAAGTAATAAAGTTGAAGAAGCAATAACAAACAGAGACAAATACCAAAACAAAGCAATAAAATAATAAAAGACAGGGAAAGTTTTGCTAATCCCTGCACTTTTACGGAAAAGTGTACACAGACCATGTGGTAAGTGTAACAAAGAAGCCGCATAGCGCGGGGGTAGAGGCAAGGAAGTACACAGACCTCATGCGGCAAGTGTAACAAAGAAGCCACATAGCGCGGCGGTAGAGGCGAGGAAGTACACAGACCTCATGCGGCAAGTTTAACAAAGAAGCCGCATAGCGCGGCGGTAGAGGCGAGGAATTACACAGACCTCATGCGGCAAGTGTAACAAAGAAGCCGCATAGTGAGCCGGTAGAGGCGGAAATACACAGACCTCCTGCGGTAAGTGTAACAAAGAAGCCGCATAGCGCAGCAGTAGAGGCGAGGAAGTACACAGACCTCTTGCGGCAAGTATAACAAAGAAGCCGCATAGCGCGGCGGTAGAGGCGAGGAAGCACGCAGACCTCATGCGGTAAGTGTAACAAAGAAGCCGCATAGCGCAGCGGTAGAGGCGAGAAATACAAGTATATTAATAAGCAAAACTACGATGTAACTACAACTGTGAGTAAATAACTTACATTTAATTTCTTAGAATACATAAAAATTTGCGGCATGTAATAAAGAATAAACAAGCATCGTCTTATTTAATCAGTGCAGCGGCAGAGGATGAAATACAATCATATAAAACACAGTAACTGGGATGAAATTAAAGAATAAAACTACAATTAGTTTCTTACAGTAGCATAATAGGTAAAAATTCGCATCCCACCTTTCACCTTGTGTGGGCACACTAGTTGTGGATCACTGGTCTATAGCATAGACTGTACCTGTGGATGAAGTTGTATAGGTGAAATGAGGAGACGTATGAAAGTCCATGTGGAAGAACATAAGGCAGCTATTAGAAACATCGTAAACAAAACAAGGTTAGACAGAGATGTATAAGCAAGTGCACACTTCGTAAATTAAGACTCGATAAAAATAATCACCTGCTAATCACACTTAGTAAACAGGAAACTTGAAGAAGCGATGGAAATAGAAAGAAGTTCCATGGTAAACAGTAACTATGACTGGGCACTCCAAATTGAATGGCAACAACTACTCCAGTGACATAGTCCTGATGATGATCTAGGTTTAAAAAATTCACCACATTATAAACCAATTACCCCTATAAAACCCCATAATTCCAATTCCTTCACTGTAAGATAAATAATTAAGAGGTGCCCTGATGCCATTAATTACTAGTAAAAAAGGAAAACTTGTAAAGTAAAACATAAAAACCATAATTTTGTTAAAATTAATTATTTTAATTCAATGAGTGCAGTTGTTTCAAACAGTAAATAATTTTCTATGTATCTGTTTGAAATTTTGTGCCAAAAATATATAAAATTAAGTAGTACAAGAGTTGGCAAAACCACTGAAATGTCATGCTTTTGGCATTATTTCTCTAAGCAAAGAAGAATAAAATGTTTGCTGCATTCAGACCAAGTCCGTTTTCTAAGAGTAGTAGTGTAGTAATGTTGGGGCCCTAGTGCAGAATCATGTAGTGGGCTTCACCGTTCCATTGCAGTCCCGGACGATTGGTCCAATGTCGATTCGTCCAAAGGGACGATTGGTCCAATGACTGATTCGTCCAATGCCGATTCATCCAATGGTACGATTGGTCCAATGCCGATTCGTCCAATGGTACAATTGGTCCAACGCCGATTCGTCCAATGGTATCATTTTACCAACGGTAAACTTTTTTATTTTCCAGAAAGGAATAATAATTTAAAATATTGTTCTCTTTATATCCTTTAGAAAGGTAATTTCCGTATATTTGGTAATTGTAAACAGTTTACATAAACCTGGTAAAAGGCACTCAATGGAGCATTTCTGAGCTGTTTGCAAAGCACCTAGGCCGCGGGCATTTTTTGAAGATTTTAATTTACAACCTAGATATTTAGTATTTGTAAATATGTTATAAAACCTAATAAAAGGCGCTCGTACTATCAATTCTCAGGTCTTTACGAAGCACCTAGGCCCCGGGCCTTTTTAGAAGATTTTGAGTTACAACCTAGATATTTGTTATTTGTAAACATTTCATAAAACCTAATAAAAGGCACTCATCGTATCATTTCTTGGGTCTTTACAAGGCACCTAGGCCGCGGGCCATTTTAAAAGATTTTAAGTCACAACCTAGATATTTGGTATTCGTAAACATTTTATAAAACCTTATAAAAAGCACTCAACGAATAATTTCTCAGCTATCTACCAGGCACCTAGGTTGCGGGCCTTTTTAGAAGATTTTAAGTTACAACCTAGATATTTGGTATTTGTAAACATTTTATAAAACTTCATAAAAGGCATTCATCGTATCATTTCTGAGGTCTTTGCAAGGCACCTAGGCCGCAGGCCTATGAATTAATATTTCGTGCTTAAGTGAAAGCGCAATATTATTAACTTGATTTAATACGTAAACGTTATGAATATGACATCGGTAGAATAAAAAGTCCTAAAAAGGCGTAGGCCTAGAGCCTATGAATTAATATTTCGTGTTTAAGTAAAAGCGCAATATTATTAACTTGATTTAATATGTAAACGTTATGAATATGACATCGCTGAAATGAAAACTGTTGAAAAGGCCACTGTCATAACTCCGACCAGTTGTTTCCATTGGGCAGTTGGCGGAAAACCCCACTGCATTCTACAAACAGAAACGGAACACTAGTATTTTATATTATTTCATGCAAAAAAGAAACATTGAAGTTGATAGAACGGCTCGTACATCAGTAACTTCACACGACAGCAAGGACAGTATAACAAGAAAACGCGATTCAAAAAAAAAAAAAAAAAGAAGAAATAAATAAATCTGTAACCACAATATTACGCATGAAATGTAACATTATTTCACATTCTTTGGACTACCGGTACTTTCGTATAACATCGGAGATAGAATCAGAACAGATGAGACTTTTATAGCACAAGTAGCACTTCAGACAGATAGGACGGAATTGGACCAATCGTCCATTGGACGAATCGGCATTGGACCAATCGTACCATTGGACGAATCGGCATTGGACCAATCGTACCATTGGACGAATCGTACCTGTGGACCAATTGTCCATTGGACGAATCGTACCTGTGGACCAATTGTCCATTGGACGAATCGGCATTGGACCAATCGTTATTGGACGAATCGTACCAGACCCGTTCCATTGAAATACTATATAGTTATGCCTGGTATGCCTAGGCATACTGCTGTGAATTTCATTTTACATACAGCATATTCTTACATACTATACCTGTAGCTAACTAATCACGCAATCAGAAGTATAGAATGCAGAATATAAGGCTGTTTGTCTACTCACTGACATTTCAATCAACACTAAATAAATGATCTTGTCCTTGTTTTCTCAACACTGAACTACATACAGCTACATGGATATTTGTTATCAGTATGACAGCTGCCATACCACTGACTATGTAGCTGCCTACAGCGCACGGTGGTATGTGAATGATCGACGGGACAGAGCATAGGAACGAAACATTGTCTCAGACAGTCAGCAAGATTAAAAGTGTGAGATTGTGCATAAAGAGCCTTATCATAGAATATGACTCAAATAAAAAAAAGGGAAGGCAGGAAAAACATACATTCTCAGAGTTATTTTCATAATGAAAATAACTGATTCAACCTGATGACAGTTGAGGATTCAATAATGCCCAATAATGATATTACCATTGTATCCATTGGCTTCTTGTGAGAGGAGTTTGTGCTTCGTCTTTGAGAATGTCATAAAAGTTTTCTGCAACCAGACAGAAATTGTAAGGTTATTATCATAAATTTTTCATTGCTACCTTTCGTCCTTCCCGTAGCTTATCTTTGTTAGCTGGCAGTGGGCGGACCCACTGCACCTCTAAAAAAATGAACATGAGAATCCAGGATCTTGTCGCAATATTAGGCCACTCTTGGACCATCATGGTTTTTTCCTGGTTATTACGTGGAGGTGCAAATGACCATTTATACAGATTCTGGCCCAAACTATTATTCCACCACCTCCAAAATGGTCTTGCTCTCGAATGTTCATCAGTTGACATCGTGTTCAACTTTTTTCTAAGAATCTGGTGCAGACAACCTGCTTTCTCCATAAAGATTATGTGTGCCCAATCTCGGTGGGTCCAATTAACATATTGAAGACCCCGGCCCAAATGGTGTTCTCTGGGACATGGACATTCTCAAGAAAACACACACAACAAGCTGTTTTGCATACAGACCACTGTTATGCAATCTTTGTTATGTCATAACATCACAATACAATCAGTGCAGTTGCTGCAGAGAGTATCTGGCCCTCTTGTCGTGCCGGATTAATTGGATTTCGCTTAGCGGTTAACACCAATAAGTGGTCCCATCGACCAGAAGTGATCCTTTGATGTCCTTGCCCAGGTCCATGTTTTCTTGACATATTTTCAGTGCCCTGAAATTGTCTCTAGGGGCAGCAGTCTTGTTTTCAATCCACATTTAACCTTCTGGCCACTTCAGCACGAGACTGTCCTGATTCTAATCTCCCTATAACTCTCCACCACAATGGATCATCTAAACAAACTCTGCAAGACAGACCGACATCTTATCACCAGGGTCTCATTTACGCGTAAGCCTGCAAGGCCTGGGCCTAGGGCGCTACATTTTAGGGGCCCTCAGAATCACAATGCAAAAAAACAAAAAACAACTGATTTATATGGAGTCCATTTAATTTCAGTCCGTAATGAATAAGGCAGGAAAAGCACAGTGCTTTTCATTCAGAACTTGCAGATGAAATATAAATGTGCTATATTCCTATATTTACTACGTATCTCTTGAGATAGATTTTGCATTGCTAAGATACTTTGTAGAAGCTTTGAGTATTTAATATTGTAAAGTATCAGGTTTTAAAGTTGCTTGGGTCTAAATTATTAGGTGTGCAACTTAATCCTTGGCCACAAGCATGACACATTGACAGCAAATTATAGCAAATCGAATATGTACCTAATCAGGGAAATAATCCCCGTCGTGTTGGATACATTTGAGCCATCGGTCAGGGAACTGCTGAATGCCACTGAAGAAAAAAGATGGCTGTTTCGAGTTGATAAAGTCACCAATACTTTGTGGACCTCCTCAACAGAAGTGAAGTGCATATCACTCAGGTGATGTTGCAGGGAGTGAAAGAGGTGATAATCCGACGGGGCGAAGTCTGGAGAATACGCCGGGTGGGACAAAATCTCCCATCCCAGGTCGGTGATCGTGTTTAAAGTCGTTTTCACAGTGTGAGGACGCACATTTTCCTGAAGCAACAGGACCGACTTTCTGACCTTGCCGGTGCATGGCCTTTTCACCTCCAGTGTGTCACTCACACGAGTGAGTTTATGACAATAACGCTCAGCATTGACCGTTTCACCAGGTTTGAGCAACTCAATAGTGTACGACACCGCGCTGATCCCACCATATGCACAGCAACAACTTCCTGGCATATATATTTGGTTTGGTAGTACTGGTGGTAGGCTGACCTGGATAAACCCACAATTTGCGCCGCTTATGATTATCATAGAGGATCCACTACCCATCATAGGTCAAAATCTTGTGGAGGAAATCCTTCTTCTTGAATCTGGAGAGCAAGGACACAGAAACATCATAGCGCCTAGACTTGTTCGCAGCTGTGAGTTGGTGAGGCACCCAACCGCCCTCCTTGTGATTCCATCCAAGCTTGTGCAGGTGCTTTGCAATAGCTTTCAGTGTTATTCCGAGTTCCTGGGTGATCTCTGACTGTGTGCGACAGGGATCTGCGTCCAACAATTGTTCCAGTTCCTCATTGTCAACTTTCTGTGGCTGTCCCGGACGTTCTGCATCACAGAGATCAAAATTTCCCTGCTTAAACTGCTGGAACCACTTTTTACACGTACTGTAGGACACAGCAGCCTCACCCAAAGCAGCACAAATCATTTGCTGGGCTTCCGCTGCACTTTTTTTCAGCTGAAACGCAAACAGGAGGGAGTGCCTCAAATGTTGCTTCTCAAACGACATTGTTTTCTCCGTCAACTTTTGTCCCTTCTGTCACTACAGCTGTGAGGAGTTACGGTTGCCTGGAAAGCTATTGGATGGCGCTGCAATCAGCCATTATCACACACAGGTATTTGCATTTGCCGACGTTCTAGGATCGCTTGCGGTTAGGGGCCGAGAATTAAGTTGCACACCTAAGGTAATTAATGAGCTGAATAATGGGCTTTTATGAGTGCGAGAATTATCCAGTTACACGTGTTTGCTCAAATCTAAGTATCATTCCTCTGTTAATAGAATTATTCTACTATAATATCGAACACGTCACAGGTGATTAATCAGCGATGTGGACGTTCACCTTGCCCCCAAAAAATCAATCTGTAGCAAGTCTAAATAATGTTTGTTTGTTAAAAATAGAATTATTATAAAAGGGGATGAATAACTTAACTTCTGTTAATATTTGAATTATTACATAATTAAATGCAAAAATAGGTGTTAAATAGTGTTTTACTTACTAGTATATATTTTTAAATGCAAATTTCCTTGCTAATATTAAGATTTAATAAGAGTAGATATATTATTTCCTATTTTTCCCTGCACAGTGTCCCATTTAATAAAAATATATATATATATATATAAATCAGCTTCTAAATTAATTGATAATATTTAGTGGTGACAAATGTACTTACTCTTTCAAGAATGTGGACGAGTGGGGGCTCGTCTTGTGTGCTGTGCCTAGGACCAGATTCTGTGTAAATCTAGCCCTGCTTATCATGCACCTGACAGTGCAAACCCCAAAATTGCCCACATACATATTCAACTTCAATTGCTTATAAATGGAATTCACATGTGCATGGCATATGCAAATTTTGCTGTCCTGTGGCTTCCTGTAGCACCATTGTTCGTTTATTGGCCACAGCATTTGCAGTAACCAGGGGTACCATTTGCATGTGATTTCAGGACAGGGTTCCTCTGTCAACTAGGTTTTTGTGATTGTTGCTTTAATTTTGAGCACCACTGTGCATTTTGCTTGTGTTCAGTTTATTTCTAAGACCATTCTTTAGTTGTACATTATGATTCTTTCTGTTTGTGAAAATTATTTCTCAAGTGTTTTATAGTTATGATATTTCATCATAATGTAAAGTATATTAATACTACTTCAATGTTTGTGATGGCAAAGACACAACTTTCCTTTAATATGTGTATATATATATATTTTTTTTCTTCCTCAGGAGACATCTGTGATCAATACAGGAACCTGTACAGCAAGCTCTTCCTATGCAGAGGAGCAGACTAGAGCAGTTCAAGCTGAATTGAAACAAATTGTTTCTAGGTTTAGTGGTGAAAGTTCTATACAAAATCACAGTGAAGCAGGCCCTGACGTAGCTCAGTTCACTGAGGAGGAATTTAGATCCGCAGCAAACTGTAAGTTGAAAAAAGAATAAAAATAGAAATATAAAGTGTAATTTTGTGTAGATCTGATAGTTGCAGAAATGCTCATGATTTACAATACTAGGAAATTTTGGACACATTCTCAAAAAAAAAAAAAAAAGTTAAGGATTATGTTATTAATGACATGATCTTTTTTTATTTATCATTTCTTTTATCATTCATTTATACTCTTAAGCTTCTGACTAAATATTCAGTGCATATATTTTTATATGTACCTGTTAGTATATGCATGCATGTAGGTCCTACTAATGGTCATACCTCTTTGGATAGTAGCTTATGTGGTTGTATGATTAAGGACTTTATAAAAAAACTTCCAGTTGGCAAAAGTTCTTCAGAGAAACTTGAAATTAAGGAACAAAGACAATTCACAACAGAGTTCATATAATTTCTTTTAAGAAATCAGAGCAAATGGGTTCGTTTTTTCAACCTAATCCCAAATCAAAAAAGTGTATTTAGAGCTGGCATGTGGCAAATTAATGCCATGTACCAAACTTATTTTTAGCTCTTCTTACATAATATGTTTCCCATTTTTAGCATGTCTTTTGAAAAAAGATCGTGCTTATGTTATCGGTTTGCCCCTCCATCCGTCCGTAGACACGATATCTCGGAAACTATCAATCCGATTTGAAAAATTATTTTTTCATTGGGAAGCTTGAAATATGCGAATGATGATCCTTCAGTTCGTTTTTTTTTTTATGATGTATAATTTTGCCGCTAGAGGGCGTAAATGCAGATGATGTCGAATTCAAAAATACATTTTATTCCACATATTTGCTTCTAAACATCCGATTGAAAGAATTCTTTTATCTTTCGATTCCATTTATGTCGAAAAGTATTTTAGATATAGTTCCTTTTTCAAATTACGCATATATTTTCCGCTAGGGGCGTAAAAGTAAATTGCATTTTCCCCGATAACTCTTCTTCTAAAACTCCGATTTGAAAATTTTTTTCTTCAGCGGATACACCTCCTGATGGAAAATCTTTGCATATAATTTCTAATTTTTGGTAAAGAATACTTTAGCCACCAGGGGGTGCAAGTGTTGATTTCTGCTTCTGATGTATTTGCCATAAAATCTGAGCTTCTGAAATCTCGATTGAAAAAATTCTTTCGAGGACCGATGCCACTCACTCGATAAACCTTTTTGGAATATTTTCTACTTAAAATATTCCATGGTTTCTCCACCAGGGGGCGTAGATGTATATCTTATTTTTGTCAATATCTCTACTTCTAGGAGTCCAATTTGAAAAATTCCTCCTTTGTTGGATAGTGTTTCCAGTGCGATATGTTTTTCATATAATTTCAAAAATTTTCAAGTAATTAATAGACTTTCCGCTAGGAGGTGTAAAGGTAAATTATGTTTCCCCTATATATTTGCTGCTAAATCTCCAATTTGAAAAATTCTTTCTGCACCGGATACAGCTCATGATGGGAAATCCTTTGCTGAATTGCACATAATTTCTAATTTTGGTAAGAAAGGGTTTGGCCACCAGGTGGCGTAAGTCTAAATTTCCGCTTCTGATGTGTTTGAAGCAAAATAGGAGCTTCTAAAATCTCTATTGAAAAAAAAGTCGTTTGTAGACCGATACTAATGTCAACAAACCGTTTAGGAGCATTTTCTTCTTAAAATAATGCATGATTTCTACGCCAGGGGGCGTAAATGTGTTCTTATTTTTGTCAACATCTCTACTTCTAGGAGAGATATTGACATAAATAGAATAATATGCATGGGTTCTTGGTGTGTTGGAGTTGAGGTGAAAGAAATGTGTTCTTCGTTTGGTTTTTAGTGTTCGCATATTAAAGGAAAGTTTTTTTATGAGTTACATAAGATATTAATACAATAGTTTAAGTGATTAAAGAGGGAGTAGTGATAAGTTGAGCATATCATCCTGCTGAAAGTTGGGCCTAATATAAAAAAATATGTGCAGGAAATGTTATGTTAAAAATACAACTTGTTGACAGGAAGAATGCCAAGAGTAAGTTTCCTATAGTACTGATATTAACCTAGTGTTAAAATCACTGGAAATGCTAATAATGAAGAAGAAGAATATTCTTGTTGTAAATAACCTATCTGGACTGCAGAGAGAGTGAAAAGAAGTGTATTTTTTATTAGAAAACTTCAAAATAAGCAGTCTGGTTTGCCCAGGTTTTCCCTTTCGATCTTTTCCATTCTGGGGTTTTCTTTATGTTAGCTGAGAGATTGTGAACTGGAAAGGTAAATGTTATGGCATTCTCATGCATACATATCACTAAGCTGTTCTCTGAGATTCAGAGGTTAGCTCCAAATAGAAATACAAACTACCAGATAATTTTTACTTATTGTTGCCTTATCAAACTTCTCCATTTACAGCTATCCTGACATACAACTCGGGCTTCACTGACATCCATCACACGCCATACACAAGATCTTCTATATTCATACTCATAATCTTTTTCTCATGCGGACACTCCTGAATCTGATCCTCCCATGACTTCCTTGGCCTTCCTCTCCCTTTCCTTTCTGCCACTTGGGCTAAAATGTTTTTCTTAGTAAGCATCTCATCACTCATTCTTTCAACATGGACAAACCACCGAAGAATATTAGTCTCCATCTTGCTAACAACATTTTGCTTTACATCACACAACTGCAACACGTATTCATTCCTCACACAATCAGAACGTGTCTTGCCACAAACTCCCCATAAGTAACTCATTTCTCCAGCACACAAACAACTTCTGTGTTTCTTCTGTAGTACGCAGGTTTCACTGCCATACATCAGAGTAGGAACAATTGCACTTTCATACACAGCCATGTGGGACTCTCTTGAGAGCTCATCATTCCTGTGAAAACCACCCAGAGCAGCCATGACTTTCAATGAAAAATTCACTTGCCTACTAATTTCACCATCCAGTTTGTTCTCTCTGTCAAACATGCTTCCTAAATACACAAACTCACTCACCTGGCCAATCACTGTGCCATTTAGACTTACATTACATTCAGTGCTACCAGTTCCTTTCTCAAAAACCATTACTTTGTTTTTTTCCTTATTTATACTCAGTTTGAATTTCATGCAAACTTCATACATCTGAGACAACATACTCTGCAACTCACTTTTGCTCTTTGCCAACAAGACAGTGTCATCAGAATACAGCAATCTGCACACACAGATATCATTAAGACATAAACCAGTATTATATATTTTGGCATCACATATCCATAAATATATTAAACAGACATTCTTATGCAATACTGGTTATTTGAAAATATGGCTACTTTGTAAAGTACATCCCCACACAAAGCTTGCTGGGGATAATTGTTGAAATGACTTTCATGAAAAATAAGCTATTAAATATATACAGGCTGAACCAGAATTAGACACCAAATTGAAAGTCATAACTTAGGAATGAATGTAGAAATCAACATTAAGCAAATGATGTGGTATTGGTAGGAACCCAAATTTCTTCGTAACCCAATTTGGTTTATGTGATCTGAAACAAATGCTAGTGCGGTCAGCAGTCTAAAATGTCAGACTTCACTGGCAGCGAGTGCATAGCAGGTATTTTGTGATATAACGAAAGTCATTTTATGAATGTGATACTGCGTTTTTTTTAATGAAAATATCAAAAGAAGTCACCTACATCTTCTTCCATCACTAAATGGCCTTCATGCTTTGTAACAACAGGATATATAGTGCACCGTGAATCAAGTCATGGTTGGTCTCCTTCTGCAACTATGGTGGAATATGAGCGAGAAGCACACTCAAGAAATCTGCGGAGATCAACTAGGCGAGTAAGCATGGTACTTCATGTGCTTAAAACAACTATTCAACCTATCTTGCGTAAATGACCGAGCTTGAAGCAGTACAAACTACAGATACTTCATGCACTGTCAAGACAGTAACAAGAAGCAAAGGCATGAATTCTATAGCAGCACAGGTGAATAGACTGCATCAGAAGAGGACTTCTTCACACAAGTTTTCTTTAGCAATGAGTTATACACTGAAGAGCAATTGAATTAGAGACAACTGGAATTATGCAAATGTGGTGCTGTGGGCCGCTCTGTAAACAGAAACGACATGACGTATGCAGCGATCCGACAATATAAGGAGTGATGCGACGGGAATCGGTAAGAGTCGGACGCAGTATGGGTAAGATGAAGGATCTAAGCACATGTGATCGTGGGCAAATTGTTGGGGCCCGACGAATGGGTCACTTCATCTCGGATGTCATGCAGGCACTGGGATTTTCACGAGTCACTGTGTCACGGGTGCACCGTGAGTACATCGAATCCGGTAAAACCATCCCTGCAAGGGCCAACTGCCATGGACAACAGCGTGTGGATGAGCGGGGTCATCATCGCTAGCTCGCATTGTAACAGCGGATAGACGCGCCACAGTGCAAGAAATCACTCAGCAATTTAACACTGGTGCATAAAAATGTGCAAGCAGCCACACCATCCAGAACCATCTCCTCGCTATGGGATACAGATGCCATCATCCCATGAGGGTACCGCTGCTGACCGCACATCACAGGGTGCAAAGATTAGCATGGGTGCGGGAACATTGTCACTGAACCCTAGACGTGGAAAAATGTTGCCTGGATTGATGAGTCGAGATTCATGTTGGTACATGCGAATGACAGGATACGAGTACGGCGCAAACGACATGAAGCAATGAATCCTTCTTGCCAGCAGGGTACTCTTCAAGCTGGTGGGGATGGCATTCTCGTCTGGGGACTGTTTACGTGGACTGAAATGGGACCCCTGGTACGTGTGACATCATCCCTCACAGGTCAAAGTTACCGGGATATCCTGGATGACCATTTGCTCCCGTTTGTGCGTCTTCAACATCCCACTAGGGACCTCATCCTGCAACAAGACAATGCACCGTGCCATCGCTCCCGAATTGTATCCGAATGGTTGGTCACCTGACCTCAGTCCGTCAAGCACATCTGGGATGCCATCAAGAGAGATGTTCGAGGCTCTGACCCCCTCCATCAAATCTTCGTGAACTGTGGGAGCTTGTTCAGGGGTCGTGGATCCGTATGGCTCCCCAACGCTTCCGGTGTCTTGTTGAGTCCATGCCAAGACGAATCGCCGCCATCATCAGGGCAAAAGGTGGTGCTACACGTTACTAGACAGGTATCTCTAATTCAATTGCTCTTCAGTGAATATATACACATTTCAGTTATGATGTGCAGTTATGGGGATTGGAAAACCCACATTGTGTTGTGGAACTTGAATGTGACAGTCCCAAAGTGAAGGTGGTGTTTGGTGCCATGAGTGAGAAGAAGATTTACAGACCATTTTTTTTGTGGAAAAAACAGTCTCTGGCGTCATTTATGTGGGCATGCCTCAACAGTTTCTTGTGCCGCAGCTGAAGGAGGATACCAATTTGTGTTTCCAAGGTACCATTTTCCAGCAAGATCATTTCTGTTTAGCTTCTTTCAGATTATATCTTGGATCATACAGTTGAGGTAGATTATTTATTTCACTTTTTCATTTTTTTATCTCTCTTGATGAATTGCTAAAAAATTAGTATCAGATGTTGAAGCAGGAGTCTAGCATCAGCAGTTTGCTGTGCACTCATCACATACTGCTAATTTTCAGTATAGAAGTGAGAGATTATCTGGACAGAAGTTCCTCAATGCATTGGTGGATATTGATGACCAGTTAGGTGGTCTTCAAGGTCCCCTAGATTTGACACCAGCTGATTTTTTGTTATGGAGCTGCATTAAAGATCAAATGTATCTATCCCCACTACCAACTACCATTAAAGAACACAAAGAAGTTATTGTAGCAGCTGCTGCTATTGTAAATGATGGTATGCTTGATGGAGTGGGATCAAATATCCTATAGGTAGAATGTTTGTCACTTAATATGTGATAGCTACATAGAACATTTGTAAAGCTGTGACTTGTAAAAAAAGTTGGTTTGTATATATACACAGTAGCATTTGTTTTATGTTCATTAGTGCCTCCATTCCTAGTCATAAATTTCCTAAATTGGTGGCTAATTTTAATCCACTCTGTGTTTTAGTGTTTACATTAGATTAATAAGCTAGGGGATAAAGTCTGACATAAAGCAGTGAATGGTATGAAAAACATTTTAGAGAATATCAGTAAAACAGTTGTTGCTCTTTGGATTCTGTCAAAGAAATGTTCTTTAATAGTGCTGCTGTGTTTTAGTGTGGGCTGGCTAAGGAATGAAGTTATTCAGATGCAGTTGGTTTAGTCAAAGATATAACTGGGATGTAAATTTGCTCCAAACAAAAATTCATCCAAACTCTTGATTCTTGTGTTCATTCACTCGGTGTAGAATCTTCCCAGGAAGAGTTTGGAATTAAGCTAAGGCCACCTCAGTGCAAGGAAGGAGGAGGATATTTCAAATATTAATTAAATAATCCATAATAAGTTATGTGTGTGACAGTAGTTTTACCCATGTTGAAATATGATTGGTTAATGAAAACATGCTTTGTTTGCTGAAGGTTAATTTTCATCACAAGACCGCCAGCTTAAAATGAAATTTTTGTCCCAGAAGAATGTGTGTACATGTCATTCATATGGTAAATATATTATATTTTAAAATTGTGTGTAGTACTGCAATTTTCATTCCTGTGTAATGTAATCTGTGTTTGCCCAATTTTCATACATTTTAGCCATTGAACTGTAGATAACAAAATACTTTCATTTTTTTGTACTTCAGATTTTAAAATTGTTTGAATTCTGAACTTTGAAATTTGCTTGTAAATATTAGAGCAGTTTTTTCTCCTTTCAGGTTAATTTTGCAAATGAAATTTTTTTATGGTGAGCAGACCATTCAGGGTGAGAAGGTTTCCTTGATAAGATAGTGAAGTTTTCCACCCTTTAAGTGCCTTGAGTTATCCTTTTTGTTTGCTTTTCCATACAGCTTTTAAATGTAATATATTGGATTTTTCTAGGAAACCTAAGTAAAAATGGGAGAAATTTTCAAATACTCCATTAGCAATGTAAAATGAAAATGTCAGGAATATCAAAACTTAATCAGTGTACATATAATGTTCTGAAAATGGTCGCAGATACATGTGCCTACAAATTATAGTTTTGGAATGATCTGATACTGAAAGCTTCTGATTTTCCCATTGTAATTATCATTCAGTGTAAACAAAATTATTCCATTTGGGGATAAGGGGAAGGAAAGACCAAGTCGAAGCTGATGATGGACCATCTAGTTTCTAGTATTACCTTACTGTGCCAAGATATCGTATGCCCATGGGCATTGATTAAGTCTGTATAGCCAATGAAAATATCCATGTTTTACTGAGGGGGTCTTGCTGTCCAGTGCTTCCTTTATATAATAACAGTAGCACTAAAAAGGGAATTAGAGCTCTAATATCTTAAATCCACTGATGGCTGGCAAAATAGAAATGGGCTCCTCCTCCATTATTTAAAATTTTCTGTAACAAAAAAAAAAAAAAAAAAAGCTTGATAATGTCATTTCAACTTGAAGTTGACCAGAGTTTTTCTTTGTTCAAATTGTTGTGTGTTTTTATCAAGACTTAAAAATTTTGAATTTTTGCCTTATGTTATTTTTCTTTGTTACTTTATAACCATTCAGTGATAATAAAATGTATTGCAGCTTTGCAATTTGATAGAGTGAATTAATAAAAAAAATGTCATCGTTTTATACTTAAAATGGATGCTAAATGGCACCAAGTATTTAAACTTTAAAAACACACTTTTTAAGTAACATAAAAAAAAAGTTTAAGATTAAAAAGGACTGAAATTATCAGTCGAGAAACTCTGTATCTGGCCTTTTTTAATGTAACTCAAGTTACTTTTTACAGTTTTAATACTTATTGATTTATAGTTACGTGCTTTTGTCCCAATTTATCACATATCAAATGGCATATGCATGATATTTGATAAGCCAGTAACATTCATGTTTTGGAAGGTGCCATCAGGTTAAATTGATGCATGATATCAGTATCAGCACAAGATTCATCCTGTGCATATGTTTCCTGAAATATGAGAATCAGTAATTTAGTCACAATTGCAGTAGCATGGTGATTAGAGTAATTTTTGCATGTTTCATAATAATGAACTTAATTTCTTTCTTCCTCTCCCCCTCCCCCCCCCTTTTTTTTTTGGAGATATTAGATTGTGTAAGCCTTTGATGTGTAGTTAGTCAACACTGTTTTCTTTTACATTGAATTCTAGTTATTAGTAAGTACTCAGGGTCTTTTAACCTTGGAACATAATGGTATTTTTGTCTCAGCTCTCTTTGTGTGTTGTGACCCTCACAATCCTAAAAACTGATGTTGACATAGGAAGAAATCGTATGAAACCATATGGTTTAGAGAGTATTTAAAATGGTTTAGAGAGTGCATTAAAATGACAGAATCTCCGCACCCAATCTTTAAAAGTTATTTATCAGATATTCTTCATCCTCATTATCCACAGTAATAAGTTGCAGTATTTCCTCATCAATATTGAAATAATGATTAAAAATGTGGACTCATAAAAATATGTAGCAAACTGCATATTTGTGAATAAAAAACATTTCTGTACTCCAAATTGATCTCCCTTCAATTTCAAGCCTGCGCATGGGGTTTCTGGGAATCGCAAATGTTGATTTTTAGTTGAAATGCCAGCCATAAAACAATGAAATTCTGTGCACTGTAAAATACTCCAACTCGTGTTCTCATAATATGTCATTCCTTCCAACTGGTAATTAAACATGCTATTATTGTATTTGGAGGGAAGCAAAATTGTATAAAAAATGCAATTGTGTGCATCTGACTACCCCCTCCCCAATTTCATACTATCTTGGTGAGCATGCTATTTCTTCTCTCAGTGGTGTTATGATCACTTAATAAGGGAAAAAAATTCTGATTTTTCAGAGTTAAATTTTTTCATGACGTAGAATTTATTTCTTTTATCACTAAGCATGCTCTTAATTTTCCTTTAGTTTTCAAAGATCCTGCTGACTTTGAATTTCTACAGAAAGCTGGAAGTTCTCAGGTATGTTAATATATGGTACAAAATGTTATGAATCTCTAATGTTTGTACCTTTTTTTCTTCAGTAGTTTTATGTTATGGTTATACTGTACAGGGTGTGCACATGTTGATATATGTTTATCATCTAACTACAGTGCAGTGCTGAAGATATCTGAACAGGTAGTGCCTAATTTAAAGAAATAAAGGGGATTTAAAGTTGCCATTTGGGAAATGTGATGTGCATTATTTCTCAATCTTCTAGGCATGGCCTTGTTTTCATGTATTGAACTATGTCAAATTTTGTCAGAAACATTATTCTTATAGCACATTTGCATTTTTTTTGTCAGAAATTCATATTGTGCCTGCATCACAGATATGTTTTGCTTTGCCCAACAAATTAAAACATTTGCAGAATAGTGTAATTATAGCTTGAGTATGGTGCTGAAAAATGGGGGTGTTACTGATAAATTGCAATGTCACTTCTAAAGCTGTAAGTGCAAAATTATATTCATAAGTTATTATATGTACATGGTACTTTGTGTTAATATTATGCACTGTATTATGACTGTGTAAATGTATGGAAATAACGATGTTGTGTGTCATTTTAGTTGTAGGACAAAGGTGGTGAACCTTATGGCACATGAACAAAAAAAAAAAAAAATCGTTGGCGCATGACATGCAGTGCCACCCCTTGCTTTTTTAAACAAACACTCATGGTAAATAAATAAATGTCTAATGATTATCATTACTGCCAATTGGAGTAGCTGTTAATATTATATTCATAAGTTATTATAGGTACATGGTACTTTGTGTTAATATTATGCACTGTATTATGACTGTGTAAATGTATGGAAATAACGATGCTGTGTGTCATTTTAGTTGTAGGACAAAGGTGGTGAACCTTATGGCACATGAACAAAAAAAAAAAAAAATCGTTGGCGCATGACATGCAGTGCCACCCCTTGATTTTTTAAACAAACACTCATGGTAAATAAATAAATGTCTAATGATTATCATTACTGCCAATTGGAGTAGCTGTTAATAAGAGATATAATTTTCAAGTTTTTAATTTGCAGATGGCTTAGAGAATTTCTGGAAGTGCTGAGGAAAGACATTTGTTTCAGCTTAATTTAAGGGAAGTGCCCAAAAGAGAGCTTCCAGTCCAACAATGAGGTGACAGTTCATTGGGCTCATCTAAGAAAGAGCATGAAAGAATTTTCCCTGGTTGAAATTCAAAGGGATATTAGTGGACAAGCAAAGAGCGGAGGGTTCAGCAAACACAGTATCATGTCTGATCATCTCTTTCTCTGGACTGGGAGAAAGGAGAACCTGTTTTTTTACCCCTGTGCTGTTGCAAGAATATGTGATGTCATATGACACATTTTGCAATCCTTGCAGACCCAGTGTACACATCACTATTTGGGTAGAAACAGAAGAAAACGGTTGACATTGGCTTCGTTAAGCTTGTATTTTTCTTCTGTTGTTTGTGATTAAACACTACATAAGCATACCTACCAACGACTACGGAATGTCCATAGTTTCTATGGATTTAGTTGCCTAACTACAGAACTCACTGTTGAAACTACAGATTCTGCAAAGTTTTCCGTCTGGTGAGGGTATTTCGTGTTTCAAAACTTAAGAAAAATCAGAAAAGGTAGCTAAACAAAGTAAAAAATGCTGTAACAATACCCCCCCCCCCCCCCCCCATGTTGTAGTTGTGTCCATTGGTCTTGTTAAATATCATTTTATTGCATAAATGTTTGCATTTCAGCTTGAAACTGTAGGCAACAATTTGCGAAAACGGAACTTAGACGCCTCGAAAATTTCTTCGTAATCTTTAGGCATGGGATTCATCCACGAATTCTAGGACTTTCGCTTTTTTTTTTGTTATTATTTTGGTAATTCACAAGATAGATGCACAAGTGAACAGAAATTTTATGGAGGTTGGTGGTGACAGAGTGGGGGATGTTTGTTGGGGGACAGAATTCCATCTTTACGAAACTTTCGAAAACGGAAGGTTGACAAAGTTCAGATTTTTTTCCATAATCGTAATTTCTATTTTCTTGCGATGTACCCACTCTCCTATTAAATAACATTTTACTGCCATAAATGTTTGTATTTCATCTTGAAAATAGGGGAAAAATTTTCTAAAACCAAAAGTCTGACAGAGCAAAGGTTTCTCTCATAATCGCTACCCCCACGATGTTCCCACTCTCCTGCATTGTTAAATATCTCCTCTGTCCCATAAGTTTTTGCCATGGTAAGGTAGGGGGAAATTCCTGAAAATGGAAGTGATGAAGTTGGAAAATTTTTAAAGGTATATCGTGTTCAAAAGTAATAATATTCTCAAAATTACACCATTTATCTAAAATAGTTAAAACTTTGATATCATGCATTCATAGTTCTCAGGCTGAAAGTTCTTTCAGCATTATGGACAGAATTATTGTTATCAGGGGAATAAAAAAAAAAAAAGAAAAGAAATAAGGAGAGAAAAATAACAATGAATAAATAAGAAGATAAAAATATCAGAAGAAAGAAATATTAAGCAAAGGATGCTGTGCAGCTGCAGAATCAACAAAAGACAAACTGACAGTAGTCTGCATTCTTGCTGTGTGTTTCGATTTTTCACCCAATTGAAACCTTTAACGTTTTCTCTCTTCTTTGGTTTCATCTGGTCATAAACTACAATTTTAGAGGCAGTATGATCACATGGTAAGTGGAGGTTTGCGCACTGCATGTTGACTTGCTTGGATTTCCTGCTTGTCAAGCGCTGTGGAATTCTGAACGTATCTGGCTGATTTTTACTGGTAGAAATTTCGAACTTAAATCTCGAAATGTTACCTGCTGGCGAGCGCACGACAGGTAACATTACTGTGTTTCGCTCACGTTAAGTTTGTTTCATTAATGTCCTTGTTTATTGTAACTTTTTGTTGTGGTGCATATTTCTTTTTCACAAAGAGATGGATCTTTTCATAAAAAAAGCGTCTGTGTATGCCACGCATAATACTAGTTACTACTGACAAAGCTCTCGCCAATGTTAGAAGGTATGGATAAGTAACAAGTGATAATCTGCTGCTCAAAATTACCATGTGCCCCACAAAATAATTTTTTAGAAGACAATCGTCCATTTTGGGCACACACGCTCAAAAAGGTTTGCCCCTGTGCTATCGGGCATCATACATTCATTTAAATGCCAACATTAAAAGGGATTTTTTTTTTCATTTCTGATGCCTTTGTAAACAAACATTTGGTGATAAGCACTTCAAATATCTGCCCATTGTCTATATTATAATGTGAATGTAAAAAATAAAGCAGTTTAATTTTTTAGAAGCATAATTGTATTGTGTTGTAATAAACCAGAACAATGGAGCTTGAGTACAAACAGATAAAATGAGTTGATTAGTCAGTGGGCTTTATAATGGACAGTTTCTTAAAGGAGTGTGTGACCTATAAGTAAGTGCATTACTAAAGGAATTGTGAAAGCTGACATCATGTTCTGTTGCAGCACGAGTCACTTCTAAAATCATATTTTCCTCTTTGTGACAGTATAAGTTATTTTAATCATGCCACTATTTTTCACAATTACATTTTTGTGAGTTAAGAGGCACAAGAAACAAAAACAGTGGCTTTTCCTTACCCACTCTGTAAAGTAATGATTAGAAAACATCGATCTTTAGAGGAAAATTTAGTTTTGACGTCTGTTTTCTATAAAACAGGCTTTCTTATCTATTGAGGTATCTGTGTGAAGAGTCAAAGGCATATTATTTCTAAAGAACAAAAGAAATATTTTAATCCATCTTGCTTTATGTTATTTGAATACAATGGTGTGTGGTTTTAATGCAGTAGGTGTTCTGAAATCATTAGACTCTTTAAAGGATTGAAAACCAGTTGCTTTTAGTTATTGTTCAGAACAGGTGCCAAGTTAACTATTACTTAGAGTGGTAATCACTTTTTGAAGACTTTTATATTATTAAAATTGAACTTATTTGGTTAGATATTTTCTCAGCTTGCTCTTTTATCCCATATTTTTCTTTTAACAGAAAGAAGTGTATTCACGCGTGAGCTAAAAAACTTGTGGTAGCAATGAAATTCAAACATGTTTCTCAGAGTACTGAATTCTTACTGAAAAATGGGTGCAATCATCTAGGTAGTTATTAACACATGTATGCTCATCTGCCCTATGGTATAGTTAGTTTTAGTATACTATCGCATAGAACTTAGTACAAACAGAGTAAATCAGTCAGCTGTTAGTGAAACTTAAAACACACAATTTCTTATAGAATCATGTACCTATAATGTTTTCTCATAATTTAGAGGTGTGTACCAGAGGGATTAAGAAAGCTGTTATGTTGTTTTGTTGGATCTCCTGTTATAAAATCATATGGTATATATTTTTCTTCGTGACAGTGAAATCAGCAGTTATAATAATATCTTTGAGGTTCTGCAGTATTGAAGAGACATACATTAATATTGCTAATAACATCTATGAAAATGCAAGTGAAAAAGTTTGACTGTTCAAGGCTACAGCATGAAGAAAAATCTGAAAAAGAGTGAGACAAGTTGACACCATATCTCCCAAACTTTTCAATGCCACATTACAAAATGCCTTTCAATCATTGAACCAGGAAGACAAGTGGATAAAGATTAATGAAGATTATCTGGCTCACTTTAGTTTTGCTTATGACATAGTCATTTTTGCAATTACCCCTTCAGAGCTATGGAACTTGCTGACAAGAGTAAAGAAGTGGGATTAAATATGAACTTGCAGAAAACAAAATAGATGTACAATACTTTTCCAAGAAATGAAGACTAAGCGATTGATTGACAAATTCCAGAAGTAACCTAGTCCTACATTTACTTTGGGCAACAGATATCAAATAAGGGCCACATTGAAGAAGAAATCAATAGGCATATCAATCTTAGAAAGCATTTTGGAAGAAACAGTATAATTTTCAAGTGCAATTTACCATGTCTTAAAAGAAAAGTGTTTAATCAGTACATCATACCAGTTGTACTTATAGATCAGAGAGGTGGACCTTAACCAAAAAAGGCATACAGAGGCTGCAGAGCGCTTAAAGAAGCATGCATGCTTGGTGTGACCCAGAAAATAAAAAGGTTCTCATGGGTCAGGAAACTGACTGGAGTGAGTTGCATCAAGATGAAAGTAAAGACCCTCATGTGGCAATAGAGGGAGAGAGGGGGGGGGGGGTGGTTGGACATATTGCTAGGAGAGCTGACCACAGTTAGACGACTAAAATACCAGACTGGATGCTAAGGGACAGGGAAAAACCCAGAAGAAGACCACATGAGAGAGATGGGTGGATGAAATTCGAAACCATTAATGCATGTCGTGAAGAGAATTGCTCAAGACAAAGTGTTGCTGAAGAGACTTCAGGGGACTTTCATTTAATGATAGATTGAAAACTGTTGATTATTTAAACATATAAAACGAGTGAAACACACAGAGTCACATACAGTAAAGGATTCGTTTAGCGGTAGCTTTCGGTCATCCTACGACCTTGGTCACCCGCGATCGACTGGATGGGCTGGTTGCCAGAACTAAAATTTGAAGTTGGGGTGTTGGAACTGTTGCCAGATTTTAGAAGAGAGATCCAAATAAATGGGATTTGGTGAGGGGTCTCTGAATTGCAGTTTTTGGTGAACAAAATTTCAATGCTCTCTTGAAAATGCAGAGATGCCTTGTTGATGAAGGGGGCAACTTTTTTGGTTTCTTTCCAAATGGGAACTGCAGAGGTGTCTTCAAGGGTTAGTGCAGGTAAAGCTGTCTTTGGAAGACCATTGGAAACATCTTTTTTGTGTTCACCAAGTCTTGATTTGATGCTTCGGTATGTGCTTCCAATATACACTGAGAGACCAGAAGAAGTTGAAATGGGAATAGCATAAACTCCAGGGGTGTCCAAGGGTGAGACAGGATCCCTGTCTTTAAGCAGGCACATTATTGCAGAAGGGTTTGGTTTCACTGTTTTGGGTGATCAAGGTCGTAGGATGACCGAAAGCTACCGCTAAACGAACCTTTTACTGTACGTGACTCTGTGTGTTTCGCTCGTTTTATATGTTTATGTGTTATTGTCGCGTGATGCCTGAGTTTTAAACCTGTTGATAATTTTTATTTATATGACAGTTGTAGGCTGCAATGATCTTAAATTTAATAGAGAGTTGCATCAAGATGAAAGTAAAGACCCTCATGTGGCAATAGAGAGAGAGGGGGTGGTTGGACATATTGCTGTTTCAATAGATATTTCGTGGTCATTCACTTGACTTTTGCTAATTACTGTATTTACTTTGGATTTTCTCAGAGACAAGGTTTGACAATATCTGAACCTATTACGAGTAAATAATTACATTGATTAACACTGAAGTTTTATGAATTTTTTTTCAATTCCTTTACCATATTACTGAAAATATATAATTGGGGAAGCAGCATTAATGAAAACTGTAATGTGCTATACACATGAAAGATGATGTCCGTGTTTACTGAATTGTGCCACAGAAAGATATCAGATTGTTTTGTTTTTTTCCCTTTGCTTTTCTCGCACTCACTTGTAGTATGTATAACACAATTCAAAGTTCCGCAAGTATGTCAATTTAGAGAAAGAGTATCCAACAGACAGACGTACCACCTTTTATTATTGTAAATCACAAGGTTGCCAGCCGACCGGGAAAATGGGGGAAAATCAGGGAATCCGAAAATAAGGCTAAAAATCAGGGAAAACTCTAGGAGAAATATTTTTTTTTTGCAAAAACCTGGAAAAGTCACGGAAAATTAAACTGATAATTTTTTGCATGCGTATGCAGTTACGAGGGATGCGAATTCTGCGGCAGAGTGCGCCCAAATAAAAATCTTGTACCATCTTACTACAAAAGGCAGATTTTGCGCCATTGCACGCCAAAATCACCGTGCCCCGTCGTCATCGCCGGTACTTCGGCGCACTAAATTCTCTGTGCACATCAAGTTCCGCTTGAAGCTGAATAAGACCATGCGGTGGGGAGAAAGATTCAGCGATTCCAAGTACTATGGGTTTTATGTAGTTACTATGGAAATCGTCTGTCCGCTACGGGCAACAGAAAACATCGAGTATGCTATGGAAATCGTCGGTCCGCTGCGGATGACGGAAAATATCGAGTATGCTATGGAAATTGTCGGTCCGCTACAGATGACGGAAAATATCGAGTCGGCTATGGAAATCGTTGGTCCGCTATGGACGACGGAAAACATAGTATGCTACAGAAATCGTCGGTCCACTGCAGACAACGAAAAACGTCGCGTATGCAATGGAAATTGAAAATTTCAGCCATTAATAAAAAAAAAGGCCAGCAAATAATTGAAGTGTACAATAATAGCTCTTTAGCACGTCTTTTGTAAAAAAAAGTTCGTGCTTATGTTATCGGTTTGTCCGTCTGTAGACACCATATCCCTACAACTATTAGTCCGATTTGAAAAATTCTTTTGCGTTGGAAACCTTGAAATATGCGAATGATGATCCTTCTTTTCGCTTTTTTTTTACGATGCCCAATTTCCCCGCTAGAGCGCGTAAATGCAGATGATGTCGAATTCAAAATACATTTTATTCCATACATTTGCTTCTAAACGTCCCATTGAAAAAATTATTTTGTCTTTCGATTCCATTTATGTCGAAAAGTATTTTAGGTATAGTTGCTTTCTCAAGTTACACATAGATTTTCCATTAGGGGGCATAAAAGTAAATGATGTTTTCTCCGATATTTCTTCTTCTAAAACTCCGATTTGAAAAATCTTTTCTTCAGCGAATACAGCACCTGATGGGAAATCTTTTGCATATAATTTCTAATATTTGGTAAAGAATACTTTGGCCACCAGGGGGCGTAAGTGTTAATTTTTTGCTTCTGATGTATTTGCCATAAAATCTGAGCTTCTAAAATTTTGATTGAAAAAATTTGTTTGTGGACCGACGCTACTCATGTCGATAAACCTATTCGGAATATTTTCTTTTTAAAATATTGCATAGTTTCACCGCTAAGGGGCGTAGATGTATATATATCTTATTTTTGTCAATATCTCTGCTTCTAATGGTCCGATTTGGAAAATTCTTTCTTCATTGGATAGAGTTTCTGGCGTGACATGCTTTTTAAATAATTTAAACATTTTCAAGTAATTCATAGACTTTCTGCTAGATGACGCAAAGGTAAATTGCATTTTCCCCAATATTTTTGCTTCTAAAACTCTGATTTGAAAAATTCTTCCTGTATTGCATATAGTTCCTGATGGAAAATATTTTTCATTTCTAATATTTTTTAAAGAATGGTTTGCCCACCAGGGGGCATAAGTTTTAATTTCTGCTTCTGATGTATTTGCAGCAAAATCTGAGCTCCTTAAAACTCGACTAAATTTGTTTTTTCTTGGACCGATACCGCTCTCATCAAAAAACCTTTCCAGAATACTTTCTACCTAAAATACATGTTTTTCCCGCCAGGGGGGCATAGATGCATATCTTATATTTTTCCATATCTCTGCTTCTAAGAGTCTGATTTGAAAAATTCCTTCTTTGTTGGAGAACGTTTCTGCTGCAATGTTTCTCATATAAATAAAATTTTTTCTTAATGCACTAGTCTGCAACCAAAGGGCGCCACCCGGTGGCGCAGTGGTCTAAGCGATGGCTTCTGATCATTCGTCCAAGATGGGTCCAGGTTCGAATCCTGATGAGGCACGGATGTTGTGTTTGGCTTACGGATCTGGCTCTCTCCTTTCCCTGGTGTCAGTGACCCTAAATTAGGGACGGGCAACTGTCCTTAGCCCAATGAGTTGCTGACGGTGGTCATTAAACCTCCAATAAAAAAAAAAAAAAACCCCAACGACCTGAGGACGTAAATTCAAGATTTTGTTTACAGCAATATCTGCAGTATTAAAAACCCGATTGAAAAACTTCTTTCTTCGGTCAGATGCTGTTGTTTTCCATACCGGTTCCATTGACCATTTGAATAGCTTTGATAAATTTAATTTGCGTCAGAACGGATTCAAAAGATGTGCTCATTACTCCCGAAAATTTGGTGTCATCTTTCTTGTTTTTCTTGCATTGAATATATTGCATTATAGATGTGGCATTTAGTATGTATGTTATCATAGTTATACATAATCTGTAAATATTACCTGAAATTCCCCACAAAATAATCTTCAGGAAAACCTGGAAAACTCAGAGAATTTTTAAAGCCAATATGAGTGGCAACCCTGAATCAGTAATTGCCTTTTTACAATGCTGTATTTTTTGTGGTGTGCATATATCTAAGTAAATTAAATTTTTTTATAATTTTTGTGTTTTTATAGGCACTTCAGGAATCGGCGTTAGGAAGGTTATCACTATATGTTAAATTTGATCCTTTATTGAAAACAGACTCAGCAGGTAATTAATTTGTTTCCTTTAAATTTGCTTCAGATGCTTTAATCATGATTAGATTAGCAAAAAACTGACCATCTCTGCTTTTTCTTTCCAGGGAAACATAGTCATAATACAAAGAGTTTACATATTGAAACTGATGTACTGTATTTACCTTAATATAAGATGATGAATTTATTAAGGTACATTACCTCTCAAATTTTTGATCTAAACCTAGATCTTCATCAGGAGTTCTTGCATCTTACTACTTCCACAGGTCTGGCGACCAAGCCTGATGGATTTTTCATCCAGCATGGTCATTGATGTTGCACCTTGTGTCTTGTAAATTTCCAGGGATTCCTCTAATTTCCAGATAATTGCATGGGATTGATGTTTGATCACTTTTAAGGAGTCCCAGTCCATTTTGTGGCCAGTTTGTTGTATGTGCTTGTCTAATCCTGTTTTATTTGAGCTGTTCCTTATTGCTGCTTTGTGTTCTTTAATTCTGGTGGTTAACCTTCTTCCTGTTTCTCCTATATATGGTAATCCACATGAACACTCTATTTTATAAATGATTCCTTCCTGGAGTAAAGTATTTCCTTCTTTTTGTTTTAGGGATGGTAAGTATTTTTTAATTTTGTTATTTAAACCTGGAGCTAACCTAATTTTATATTTAGTGCTGATTTTCTTCAGTTTTTCAAACAGCCCCTTGTGGTAAGTAACTTTTCTTGTGAATAAATATTAAATTTTCTTTTTATTTTTGTCTGTAGTGCCAGTTCTGTTCCTAGTAGGATTTTATTTCAGTAGTTCACGAATTTCTTTTGAAGGGTAATCATTTTCTAATAAGATTGATTTTAACTTATTTTTAGGTTTTTTCTTAGCTTCTGAAGATGAAATCAGCTTTTCAACTTTTTCTTTAAATTGTAAAGCTATATTTTTCTTTATATAATTAGGGTGATCTGATTTATAATTTAAAATTTTTCCTGTATTTGTAGGCTTCTTGTATAATTCTATGGTAATATATTTTCCTTCCCACTTCAAAGTAATATCTAGGTAATTTAGCTTATTTTCGTTTTTCTCTTCTAAAGTGAATTTTAGGGATTCATCTTGGGAATTAAAACCTTCTAGAGTTTTTGATGAGTATCCACTCGAATCTTGATCTGTGATGAAAAGGATATCATCCATGTATCTAGTATACATGCAGAAAATTGAAGGCTTCAATAGGAAGGCCTCTTTTATTTTACGTACGTAATAATTTGCTAGGAAGCTGCTAATGAAGATCCCATTGCTAGCCCACATCTTTGCTTATAGAAGCAGCCTTGGAAGTGAAAAAAACATTGTTTAGAGCAAACACTGTAAGTTCATGAAGGCCTGTTGCTTCTTCTTTATTATATTCATGAAATACTACTAGGTCAGATATATGTCATCTGCTATGTAATCTATGAGTTTGTCCAGGTTTATATTCGTATACATGGACACAACATCCAAACTTGCCATGGAAGGGTTTTCTAATTCTGGAAACTCTTCTATTTTCTGCAATAGCTCTTCAGTGTTCTTTATCAGTGCCTTAGGTTTAGGAAGCAACTTTGATAGATGAAACAGTAAATAATAATGCAAATTGGACAGAGGAGAATATTTTGAGTCAATAATAGGCCTAATAGGTTGTGTCCTTCTTTATGCAGTTTTAGCAAACCATACATCTGCGGAGTATGATGGGTAATCTTGAAAAAAAATGTCCAGGTATATGAATATAGACCTGGACAAACTCATAGATTACATAGCAGATGACCTATCTGACATAGTAGTATTTCATGAATATAATAAAGAAGAAGCAATAGGCCTTCATGAACTTACAGTGTTTGCTCTAAACAACAATTTTTTTCAATTCCGAGGCTGCTTCTATAAGCAAAGATGTGGGCTAGCAATGGGATCTTCATTAGCACCTCTCCTAGCAAATTATTACGTAAGTAAAATAGAAGAGGCTTTCCTATTGAAACCTTCAATTTTCTGCATGTATACTAGATACATGGATGATATCCTTTTCTTCATAGATCAAGATTCGAGTGGATACTCATCAAAAATTCTAGAAGGTTTTAATTCCCAAGATGAATCCCTAAAATTCACTTTAGAAGAGCAAAAAGAAATAAAGCTAAATGTCCTAGATATTACTTTGAAGTGGGAAGGAAAATATATTACCACAGAATTATACAAGAAGCCTTCAAATACAGAAAAATTTTTAAATTATAAATCAGATCACCCTAATCATATAAAGAAAAATATAGCTTTACAATTTAAAGAAAAAGTTGAAAAGCTGAATTCATCAGAAGCTAAGAAAAACCTAAAAATAAGTTAAAATCAATCCTATTAGAAAAGGATTACCCTTCAAAAGAAATCCGTGAACTACTGGAAGAAAATCCTACTAGGAACAGAACTGGCACCACAGACAAAAGTAAAGAGAAAATTGAATATTTATTCACAAGAAAAGTCACTTACCACAAGGGACTGTTTGAAAAACTGAAGAAAATCAGCACTAAATATAAAATTAGGTTAGCTCCAGGTTTGAATAACAAAATTAAAAAATACTTACCATCCCTAAAACAAAAAGAAGAAAATTCTTTACTCCAGGAAGGAGTCATTTATAAAATAGTATGTTCATGTGGATTACCATATATAGGAGAAACAGGAAGAAGGTTAACCACCTGAATTAAAGAACACAAAGCAGCAATAAGGAACAGCTCAAATAAAACAGGATTAGACAGGCACATACAATGGAGTCATTTATAAAATAGATTGTTCTTGTATATTACCATATATAGGAGAAACAGGAAGAAGGTTAACCACCAGAATTAAAGAACACAAAGCAGCAATAAGGAACAGCTCAAATAAAACAGGATTAGACAGGCACATACAATGGAGTCATTTATAAAATAGATTGTTCTTGTGGATTACCATATATAGGAGAAACAGGAAGAAGGTTAACCACCAGAATTAAAGAACACAAAGCAGCAATAAGGAACAGCTCAAATAAAACAGGATTAGACAGGCACATACAACGGAGTCATTTATAAAATAGTTTGTTCTTGTGGATCATCATATATAGGAGAAACAGGAAGAAGGTTAACCACCAGAATTAAAGAACACAAAGCAGCAATAAGGAACAGCTCAAATAAAACAGGATTAGACAGGCACATACAACGGAGTCATTTATAAAATAGTTTGTTCTTGTGGATCACCATATATAGGAGAAACAGGAAGAAGGTTAACCACCAGAATTAAAGAACACAAAGCAGCAATAAGGAACAGCTCAAATAAAACAGGATTAGACAGGCACATACAACGGAGTCATTTATAAAATAGTTTGTTCTTGTGGATTACCATATATAGGAGAAACAGGAAGAAGGTTAACCTCCAGAATTAAAGAACACAAAGCAGCAATAAGGAACAGCTCAAATAAAACAGGATTAGACAGGCACATACAACGGAGTCATTTATAAAATAGATTGTTCTTGTGGATTACCATATATAGGAGAAACAGGAAGAAGGTTAACCACCAGAATTAAAGAACACAAAGCAGCAATAAGGAACAGCTCAAATAAAACAGGATTAGACAGGCACATACAATGGAGTCATTTATAAAATAGATTGTTCTTGTGGATTACCATATATAGGAGAAACAGGAAGAAGGTTAACCACCAGAATTAAAGAACACAAAGCAGCAATAAGGAACAGCTCAAATAAAACAGGATTAGACAGGCACATACAACGGAGTCATTTATAAAATAGATTGTTCTTGTGGATTACCATATATAGGAGAAACAGGAAGAAGGTTAACCACCAGAATTAAAGAACACAAAGCAGCAATAAGGAACAGCTCAAATAAAACAAGATTAGACAGGCACATACAACGGAGTCATTTATAAAATAGATTGTTCTTGTGGATTATCATATATAGGAGAAACAGGAAGAAGGTTAACCACCAGAATTAAAGAACACAAAGCAGCAATAAGGAACAGATAAAATAAAACAGGATTAGACAGGCACATACAACGGAGTAATTTATAAAATAGTTTGTTCTTGTGGATTACCATATATAGGAGAAACAGGAAGAAGGTTAACCACCAGAATTAAAGAACACAAAGCAGCAATAAGGAACAGCTCAAATAAAACAAGATTAGACAGGCACATACAACGGAGTCATTTATAAAATAGATTGTTCTTGTGGATTATCATATATAGGAGAAACAGGAAGAAGGTTAACCACCAGAATTAAAGAACACAAAGCAGCAATAAGGAACAGATAAAATAAAACAGGATTAGACAGGCACATACAACGGAGTCATTTATAAAATAGTTTGTTCTTGTGGATTACCATATATAGGAGAAACAGGAAGAAGGTTAACCACCAGAATTAAAGAACACAAAGCAGCAATAAGGAACAGCTCAAATAAAACAGGATTAGACAAGCACATACAACAAACTGGCCACAAAATGGACTGGGACTCCTTAAAAGTGATCAAACATCAATCCCATGCAATTATCTGGAAATTAGAGAAATCCCTGAAAATTTACAAGACACAAGGTGGCAACATCAATGACCGTGCTGGATGGAGAATCCATCAGGCTTGGTCGCCAGACCTGTGGAAGTAGTAAAACACAAGAACTACTGACGAAGATGTAGTGGCTAGATCGAAAATATGAGAGGTAATGTACCTTAATAAATTTATCCTCGATAGTTCCCGTTAAATATTTATAATACTGAAAGTAATAAAAGGAAGTGATTAATTATTAGAAATAAGGTGATGCTTTTTTTCACATTTAATTCTTCCATAAATAACTATGTGTCATCTTATATTCACATACTAGAAAAAAATTCCATCAGGGCCCAGTGTTTTTAGTTATGATAGTGACTAAGTGAAAATTGACTCATGGTTTCTGATACAGACAGAATTGTACTTCAATAGTTATGTCACATCCTGTGCTATAAATGGAGCTTTTTTTGGGGGGGGGGATTTGGATTTGCTGTTTGATTTCAGAATTATATTTGTGTAATTCATTAAATTCCTGTGTTTTCATCTGTAAATTTAATTAACAGATGAAAAAACATCTGTTAATTGAATTAACATGATGTCTAATTCCTGTTTTTTCATCTGTTTGATTTTCTTTAAAAATTACATTAATTCATAAGTCTAATGTATGATACCCATAAGTCTATAAAGTATGTTTTTTTCCTGCAAACACTATATAATTTCAAGGAAGGGAGGGGGGAGGGGGGACATCATGTTATACTCAGGTAAATACAGTATGTTAAAAACAGGAATTACTTAATTTTAGGAAAATAATTATTCTGAAATAGTGAACCTGCAACCATTATCTTGTCATGTTAGGCCACTGAATATCAAATATTTTGTAATATAATATTTTATTACCTGCCTATCAGTTCAGATTTGTGATGAGTCAGGTAGATTTTATTACCATCAAGGTCAGGAACGGCGAACAGAAAAAACAAAAACAAAAAAAAAAAAAACTCCAGGGTCAGGTCACATTCAACTGAAATAATCTTGTTATTTGTGCAAATATTTGTAAAATACTGTATTACTGTGTGCAAAAGATGATTTGTTTCTAGTGAGACAGTTTCAGGTTATTAATCAGCTGGGCCATAACTATGTTGCCAAAATAAACAGTTATAAAACCCTTTTGGGGGGGGGGTTGGAGGTAAGCACTATGGCTCTGTATTCATTCACACATTCTGTTATCAACTTTGTGACAATAGTTGCTATGGCACAATAGATCAGTGCCTAGTTTGCTGAGACTCATTACAAATAGAGGATTGTTATCGTAGCTGTGTAGCAGCTATTTTGCCACAATTTCTACATCATCCATAATAATTCAGTGTTGTTTGCTCATGCCATTAAGATGGATGAAGAGGGCTTCTTTTTATTCTTTCAGTGCAGAGTGAGCTTTACAGACTGCTTTTGCCCTAAACAAAAAATTCTAGTGAGGGAAGGAGTATATACGATGAAGAACATCTCAGCTATTGGGCCACTGTCAAACTAAATTCATGCCATTTGGCATGCCATCCTGCAGTTTTGTTAAACATTTAATTTAGAGATATTTGGCATATTCTACATAGAAACTTAAATTTTCACCCATGAGAAAGTCAAAGTTATCATTTGAAAAGACAAGAGTAATGTAAGTAAATTTTGCAACAGTTTATGGTGCATGTGAACAAGAATGAAGACTCTCTTTCATAATTTCTTTTTGACCAATAAAGAACATTTTGATCATCCTGGATATGCAAACTTTGAAATTTTGATGTTAATAAGTGAAAAACAGCCCAACTGTACCAAGAATCTTGACATAGTAGCAAAGGTACAACATAGTGTGAAATATTTTCTTTTGGTGTTAAGCCCTAATCCTGCAAATATGTTGTCCTTCTATATCCATATGATCAAAGACATTTTTGTTGCACTCTTTAACAAACTTTTGTCAAATTAATCATGGCATATTGTTTCGGCAAAATAGGCATACTGTAGAATATCAATGTAAGACAGTTTTTCCTGAATTGTATCATATTAAAGGTTGGGACATTAATTTTCAAGGAAGGTCTGCATCATCGGTCTTGCAATATTGTTAAGCTTAAAATTAAAATTTATGAGACATATCTGCACCATAATGAGGATTATCAAGCAGATGCCATATTTTATAGTAAAATGCTAAGCAAAACATTGCACAATGTTATTGATATTTAGTAATAGCCAATTTCTTTGCTGTCCATTAGTGTATGTGTGTATTCAGCTTTGCATCTCAGTTTTCTCAATGATATGAAAGTCATGCTTTATTAATAAAATAGTAAAAGCAAGTTCACCTTAAGTCAAACCACTGGCTTGTAGAAGCTGTAAGAACTGCATAGGAGGTTAAAGTGGTATCCTTTGTGCTGAAATTTCAGCTCCGCCTGTTCTCCAATCATGTATCCTAAGAAGAAACGTCCTTATCTTTTATTCATGGAATTTTCTTTTCTTTATCTAATTAGCTCTTTTGTTTCGACTACTTATTTTCTTTCCTAACTTAAAATGCATATTGCTGTGATAATGCACATATGACAGCTGGTAGTGATTAAATGGATATTTATTTAATCACTACCAGCTGCCATATGAAACTTCAGAGACTCCAACTACAACAGATTCTCGGTAGTCACTACGGAAATCGTCAGTGCGGTACGGATTACGGAAAGCATCAGATACACTACGGAAATTGAAAATCTCTTTAAAATGCCCTTTCTAATAATGTGCATAAAGTTTATTTTCATGTTTTCAAGATTCTAACATTCATTAAACTTTTTGTAGAGTGTTTCTTGGATGTTTTCAATATCGTCGCATTTCTTCCATGATCTTTCAATATGTTTTGGATGTCTAAGCATCTCTGGTCACATGCAGAGTTATCACGACCCATGGAATCATGGAAACAGCCTGAAATTTTAGTTCCCTTTCCAAATCTCGGAAAGTCCTTAATTTTAATTCTTTCCTGCAATGAAATTTTTTTTTTTTTTTTGCTCATTGCAGGGGAAAAAAAAATCATTTTTTTTTGGGGTTTGAAGACGAACATGAACAATGTCCAATTTATGTAGGCACGTGATAAAAATGGACATAAACATGTAACCATTGATACTAAGTATAAAAAACTTTAAAACACGTTTAAGTTGCATAAGAAAATTTAATTTAAGGAAGCTTTAAACTGATAACTTCAGTCTTTATCAGCCTTGTTGATAAATGGAAACGCTGACGATGGTAGTGGTTGATCTCATTCCGATCTCAACATCTTCTTGTGAAAATTACTACATTGGAAGCACTTTCTGCAGAATTAAAAGCTGTTTATTACAGCACAAAAATGATGTCCATAAAAGAAATTCTGAAACTTCATTGGCATCCCTAGCACCTAGGAACGTTCCGTTGTTACAATGTTCATTTACTCTGATGCCATTTCCATTTCCACATTAGTCAGGTTACGTTTTAGACAGGTTAAATGGGACATAGTTTTCTATCTTTCTTTTCTGGACTGAAAAAAAAAGTTCTGTTTTTGTGCAGGCTCTATCTCAAACAGGTTTTACTGTATTATGTTCGCCTGTTTACAAATTTAGTATGCAGATGTGATGCTGTATGATGTATGCATGTGCTTACTTATTTGTCTCTTTGATTTTTATACTGCATTTGTATTTTTAAGTAAACCCAATTCAGCCGCAACTGCATGAACAATCTATATATTTAAAACACAAGGCTGTTTCATTCTATAGTCTGCCAGTGCCACCCACTGGAGCAATTTTTCATGATTCATGATTTTTTTAAAAATAAAAGCTACTGGCCCACAGATTTGTTATCACTAATTTTTATTGTCATAAGTAATTTTTTTTATGTTCTCATAGCATTTTCTTTGTACAATCCACTGTAAGTGGAATGATACATGGGAAATCGGGAACTACTTGAAAGCGTTCTGATTCGGTAGTACAGACAAAAATAATAAAAAATAAACAAAATAGCCTATGTCCACCAAAAAGAAGTAAGCTTCCCAACAGTGAAATAATTGTATAAATCAGTTCAGTAGTTTTTGAGATTACTTCAAACACACAAACAAAGTTTCTCTTTTTATATGTTATTAGTATTAATGTTGGTATTAGTAATAGATAAATGAAATAGCCTATGTCAAAAAGAAGTACAGCGTTACTATTTACTGTTCAGTAGTTTTCGAGATTAGTAAAAAAAATCCTTATATTATCGTTAACTACTTTTTTCACGTCGGGTGTGATCAGGTTGTATGTAAACAAAGCGGAATGATGCACAGTAAATTGGGAACTACTTCAAAGCTATCTGATTCGGTAATACAGACAAAAATAATTTTAAAAATAAAAAAAATAATGAACGAAATCCCCTATGTCCACCGAAAAGAAATAAGCTTCCCAACGGTGAAAGAATTATCCAGATCTGTTCAGTAGTTTTCAAGATTACCTCAAACCCACAAACAAAGTTTTTCTCTTTACACTGTATATTAGTATAGATTATATAATGATACCGAAAAAAGATTGTTAAAACCAAACTGGCAAAATAAAACAAATTTTTAACCCCGTTGTGTAGTTATGTAGACACGATATCAATTTGGGTCACTGAAAGAATTCCTCAATACTCCAACGCAAACCCGTCGATGATGGGTAAGCACATGTTTATACAATAATGAGAAACGTCGTCATTAAATCCGTGTACGAGTAGTTGGAAAAATTAAAAATTAATGGGAATATTGTGAAAATTTTGTTGTTGGTAACCCATCTTATACACTGCCCAGTAATAATTTAACCGTTTATTATAGTTATGCATTTTATTACGATTCGTGTTATATGACCAGAAAAAATTTCAGTCGCAGCTTTCTCAACTGTGCATGGCATGGGCTACAAACTAGTTTTTATTTATTTTTATTGAGACTTATTACTTTGGCGTGGAAAATAGTGTTGCTTCATCTTGAATGTTACTTCACAATGTCAGAGTTTAGGATATGCTCATAAATTACTGAATTTCAATCATTTGAACATTTTTTATTAAAGGAAAGCATTACAATGCCGAAACTCAGCTTTTGTAATGGTAAATCTGAAAAGACAAAGATTTTACGATAAACTTTAAGTAAGGGAAATTTGAATTATTCTGATTTTTTTTTTCTTATTAATTGCTTTTGCTGTGGTGGTGTATTTATTTTGCAGTTTGTATTTCTTTGGAATGTGAACCACAAACTACATTGTTCTTAGTGCACTTTTTTATCATAAAATAGGTAACCGACCGAGTAACAGGTTTGCAGCTGAATTAGAAGCTGCCAATAGTTGGTAAGTTATTGTTTTCTTCTCCTTTCTCTTTTAAGATTGAAAAAAGAAGTGCATATTCTGATTACCGAAATAGAACTAAAAAATAAAAGTAACTTGAACTATATTTTTCTTCATGAATAACTTTTACACAAACAAAAACGTTTGCTAAGGATGCTAATATTTGCTTTTTTTTTTTTTTTTTTTTTTTTTTTTTTGTAAGGATCAGCATTCATAGCAAGCAGTTTGAACATTCATCATAGCATTGATTTCTATTTCATGTGCTGTGATTTCAAATTCATTGTGTCTTTCATATTAGTCTTTTGAATCTTGTATCATGTTTCTGATTTAATGGTCTGAACATATCTTCAGAAGGAGATATCTTAAAAATTAATAAATATTTAATTTCCAAAGCACATGATAATCACATAAAACATTGTTTTGGAGCTAAGAAATGCAGTTGTCCATGTAACAGACTCCTTAGAAAACTTAAAAATTGCATCTTTCTGTCCAGATTCCATTCAAGCATGTTAGCCTTTCACTCTACTCACGAAGCACATCACCAACAGGAATGGGAAAAGATGCATTTCATTAGTAAAATTTTCTTTAAAAAATATGAAAGTACTGTTTTACACTACTACTGAAAAAGTACAAAAACAAAGAACTCAATCAGGAAAATATTAAAAATGAGGAATATAACCGGAAAACAAAATAAAAAATTAACATTATTTTGTTAAAAAATTCAAAGCACAGAAAACAACAGAACAATCTCATACTCCAGGGCTCCCACGGTCCTTGAAAACTTCTTGAATTTAATTTTCTTTTTCAAGGGCCCTTAAAAGTCCTTGAATTTTGTAAGAGTCCTTGAAAAGTACTTGATATTTTTTTTTTCCTGTTCACTAAATTTCAGAATAGCCGCACTTCTTTGAAGAGAAACTAGCACCAAAATGTCACAAGTGGCCGCACTGTATTGTGGAACATTCTCTTGGAATCTGGAGCATGCAGCTGTCACATTTCTGGTTTTCAGGTGGTTGTGATTCTGAACTACAATAAGCAAATGCAACAGGGTGTAAGTGTAAGGTACTAGCGTCTCAAACCTGGTTTGTGATCTGCTGAATGCTTGTAGCCCAGGAATGCAGTCTAAAATTTTGGTTGTCCATCGGTGGTCTGTCCTGGCAATATGTCCAGCTTATTGCCATTTCAGGTACTCTGATCATGATACTTCCTATAAAGAGTTACATTATACATCTGTAGCTCTGTGCCAGAGTTCTGGAACAATAATTCCTCACCAAAATATGTCCCTATGTTTAGATATAACTATAATTTTAATTGAACTTTTCGACTGTTTGTTACTAATTATTTTAGTGTTTCATGAGAGTTCTTATTAGGCATGAATATAGTCTTGAAAATTTTTCAGTCCTTAAAAAGTCCTTGATTTTTTTGGTGAAAAAAGAGTGGGAACTATGTACTCATTAGAACTGTGACCTATGACTTTAATATTCTGTATCTTTTCCTCATTTTGTGACTTTTCTGTGAACTGGTAGGCATCCTGCAAAGTTAAAGGGAAAGCCCCCCCCCCCAAAGAAAATTACAAATAGCATGTAATTTTTTAATCTACAAATATACGCTAAAGGTTCGGTCGATGTGGAACTTTCAAGTCATATTGTGGAGAATTGTGAGATAGTTGGCCGATGAACAACGGGTACAATGAAAAACATGCCGTTTAGCCCACGGAAGAAGACTACGAGAATGATAGTCGAAACTACAAGACAAAATATTTCTTACCAGATCAACTTTCCTTCAACTTAAAGGTTTGAACGTTCAATATTTTAGTATTTTAAATATTATTTTTACAATGACGACTCAATAAGAAGAATACTCACTCACCAGTTTTAACTTATCAAGTAGAAACGATGTATGGGATATTGTCAAGATTGAATATCTTGCAAGATCGTTTCACTTCAAGTCGAAGGTTAGACCGAATCACTGTTCATTAAGAAGAATTGTTGCCCACGTTTTGCAACTTAACAAGATGAATATCATCATGAAGTGACTGCATAAAGTGATTATTGACAAATTCAAGATTTCGTCGAATAAAGTTCAAGTTTCCGAAATACTCCATAAAAACCAAAAAAGTGAGTAACAGTCTTCATTTATATAATCTTTTTACCTTTATATGATAATATTCTATTGCATTCAATAGCAATAACCCTATGTTAAACAAAGACGAAAGTTTTCCGCGAGCACTTTGGCATTCATATAACGTGAGAAACAGTACACAATATGTCAACTAGTGGTTGACAAGTATGTACGATAAAGAGATGTAGGGCTTTTTACTGTAAGGAAAATAAAAGCAAAAAGCTGGGTCTCATTTTTTTTAAATGTTTGTTCAGAAAATGTTTTGTAGTTGATTAAATGATTTCCAATTGAAATTTTCTGACTGCTCATTTTGTGTGAAGCAGTCTCTGTGGGCTTTGAAAAGTGCTGTAATGTAGTCTTAGTTCCAGTTAATGGTGAACTACTCAAAGAGAAATAAATTGAAATGGCAATCTCCCCTCTGTACTACCATCTTTTGCACTTTAAGATTTACAAACCTTTACTTTCCTTACCATGCTTTATAATTTAACAACAGATCTTGAAATGTGGTATGCCGCTGTGGTGGCGCAGTGGTCTAAGTGCTAACTTATAAGCATTCTTCCGAGAAGTGTCCGGGTTTGAATCCCGGTGAGGCATGGATATTGTGTTTGTCTTACAGCACTGGCTCTCTCCCTTTCCTAGAGTCAGTGTCCCTAAATTAGGGATGGGTGACTGCTTATATCTCATTGAATTGCTCACGGTGGTCGTTAAACCTCAAAAAAAGAAGAAGAAAAGAAAGAAATGTGGTACAGCTTCTGGAAGTGTAATACAGTTGACTCTTGATAACTCAAACTTTGATAAGACGAAATTCTTGATAACTCGAAAAAAAAGAAAAGAAAAAGTAAAGTTCCGTGCACATATCCTGTGTGCACAATGTTTTCTCAATGACTCAAATTTTGGTATCCTGAATTTTTTTTCGCATTCCCTTTGGATTTGATTTAATGAAAAAAGACTGTACTAGGTTTTTTTTTTCTTTAGCAAACTGCAAGCTATATTCAAAGTTGAATTCAAGATTTTATCATTCCCCTCCACCCACTTTTGTAATATATTTGAGGGAAGTATATTTCCTGTGAAATAGAAGGATTATTAAACAACATGTGATTTTTTAATTTTTTTATTGAGATCTCATTATGTAGCTTATCTTTACTGCAGAATTACATTTGCATCCATTTGATTTTATTTGGGCAAATCTTTGGGGAAATTCATGAATTTTGCCTCAAAACAACATGCAATGTGAAACATCATTATTTCTAGTTTCAGTTTGACTGTAGTTGGTGAAATAGTGTTAGGATTTTGCTGCAACACTTTTTTTTTTTTTTTTTCTTGAATGCTATGAAAAATATTAAAATGCTATCACATTACTATGAAGTACATATTTTTGATTACAGAGATTTTTCTCAATTAAGTGTTTTGATGTTTTCACAGTTCTCTTGACGGCCAAAACTGCAACATCAGCAAAGGAGAAAGTAACACAGACGCAAGTCAAAACACAAATGTGCATTCAGAAAAGCAGTCAATGCCAGACATGGCTCATGAAGCATCTGGAGTTTCTGCTGTCAATGAATTAATAAATTTTAGCCCGTCACCAAAGAAAAAGGTTAGTTATTCACTGTGATGCTTAAACTGTTAAAATACTTAACTTTGCAGTGATGTGATTTACCTAAAAAATATTGTTTAGTTTCACTGTAGCATAAATTCCTTTTACTGGTTTGATTTGTTGGAAGTTCCATGAATGTTTTAAGGAATATATTGATTAAGAGACTAACTTTTCATTGTGTTACCTTCTAGATGGAGAAGACCGGAGCAGGTCGACAGTCATTTTCTCAAGCGACAGCTGTTGCTGTAAGTTTATGTTTTGACAGAGTGCATTAGTTTGTTTTAATCACTCTTTGATGTTACATTTATAGTCACAGAAATCATTTGCTCATTAGTTTCTGTGAAAATGTGATGTATGTTTAATTGAGCCACGTCAGATTTTGTTCTGTGAAAAGGAGTTGCATATGTGATAATTTACATGTAGTACTTAAGCACATTTTCTATTATTTACAATGTTCAAGTGAATGAGAGATAACTGCCAGCTTAATTTAATCTCCACTGTATTAAATACCAGATAATCAGCAAAAATGTTTTTAGCCTGTTTCCAAAACAGTTGTTTATCAGGATTGTAATAGGCAAATTTCAATTACAAGTAAAAGTAAGAAATATTTCTGAGAAGATAGATGGTGTCACATTGTTGTGTGGTTAAAAAAAGTGTGTACTGCATCTCGTAATTCTGTTTTTTTTTTTTTTTTTTTTTTTGTCATTTGGAATTATTTCTGAGATCAATGCAAAACTGAAGAAAAAATATTTTGGGGATTGGGTAAAGGTTTGGAAGTTCATTCTACAGAAAATTGTAAGAAAGAGACCATGAAAAATAAAGAACCTATGCACAGAATACACAGAGATGCCATTTACTACAGATTCTCCATAGTTTCTATGGTTAACAACCACATACTACGCACATTTAGTTAATTTTCTACGGATAATTTAGTACAATATGATTTCTTTTCATTGCAGATTACTACGAATGGCTGCAATCAGAGCCTTGAGGCTGGGTTCAGAGCAGATGCTTCCACTAGACTTAGTGCGCCTACCCCTTTCAGATAATTGAGCCACCTTGTGTGTGCTCTAAAAGCACCCTGACCAAACAAACTACGGTATTCCTGGTTACCAGCGTCACCGTCAAACTTGCGCCTTATGGAGCTCTTCACTTGCTGTGCCTGCGCATAAGAATACAGTAACTTTCAAATCAGGAAGCAGGGAAAACTCGTTAGTGGTTAACGTCACATGCAGTGCATAGTCACATCTCGGCTCGTTTGGAATTTTTTTGTATGGACGTGAACAGATATAATTACTAATTATGGATAACTCTAATTTAGAGCCACCAGCTAAAAACACGGAGAATTGCCAAAGATTCAAGGATTCTTATTCAAACAAATTTCCATGCCTGAAGCGGTTGAAACTATCTCTTAATATGACTTTCTGTAGCATGTTCTCGAAAGATTTCAATAACGCTCATGGAGGCCGTGATGACTATCGTCATGTTTTGTCTAAAAAGCATATGGAATGTGCCAAGGCTGTTGAACAGACTGATAAATTACCTGTTTTCTTCAAAAGTGAAGATTCTTCCAGCAGTGTAAAAGGCTAAAACTTTGTTCGTAAGATTTCTGTTATAGCACAATCTCCCGATCTCAACTGCAGATCATGCTAAATCTCTCTTCTCTGTGATGTTTCCGGACTCGGATTGCAAAGGATTTCAGCAGTGACCATACAAAAACTACTCAGATATTTCTGGAAAACTTAATTTAAAAAAAAAAAAAAAAATGATGATTTTTCTGAAAAACTATATCGTATATACTTGTGTATAGGTCGACCCACCAATATTTATACGAATATCTGCAGTTTTTGTATATCTTATGTATAAGTTTTTTTTTTATGTGAATGTGTTTTTTTTTTTTTTTTTTCTAACATATTGTGTATAAATTGACCTTCCTACCACGTTTTTTTCTGCAGGCATATTTAAAGCTTGAAACTTTTTTTAATTCTGTTTAAGAGTGGGAAGCCACGTGGTCACTATGTTTTGAGAACGCCCAAATTTTATACTCCGGCAAACTTAACCTGGTTACAGATTGAAGGTTGCGGATAATTTTTTATTCCATTGTTAAAGGATATGCCATTAAAAATAAAATGCTAAGTTCAAAGGCTGTTTTTTTTAACTTACAATTTTTTTTTTTTTTCAAGCATAGTCAAATATGTTTCTTGCGGTAACATCACGAAGTTGTCCCACAGCAAACATGGTTGGCTGGCTGAGAAGCAAGCTGAAATGTTGCCGCCGAGATTGTTCTGTATGATCACGCGACTTAGTTTGCCATGGGATGGTGTTTGCAACACATGTCTGTTAACTTTTGGTAAAACCTTAATTGAGTCCTGAACTAACGTAAATTGTTGGAGGTAGACTAGATTCCACGTTGTTTTTTCTTGTTAAATTGAAAGTTGATTAGTTGTGATGTTACATGAATTGCTATAGTTATGAAGCATGCTTCAGTGGCTTCCAGTTCTAGTGGCGCAGAAAAAAATAAAAAACTCACAGGAATACAAGGAATGTTATTCGTTGGAATTTCCATCTTTACAGTGGTTGCGTGTTTCTCTGAATCATGTGTTTTGTAGTGTGTGCAGTTGTGGTTTTTCGGTGGCTCATGGTAGACGAGACAATTGCCGGAGGCATGTAATTTCACAAAACCTTGAACAATATGATTTATTAAAAAAAAAAAAAGAATAATTCTGTATCCAGTTACTTCATAAAAAGTGATGAAACCGCTGTTATTCAAGCTTGAAAATTATTTCGTTCAATTTTTAATTGAACATAATTCGCCAATTTCTGCCTCTGAACATGTTATTACAAGTGTATTTTCAGTGAACCCCCCCCTTTGCATGATGTCTATTGATACCATCAATTTGAGTTGGCATCTCTGGATTAAAATGTTGCTAAAACTGTAGCACTGTACTCTGGGAAATAGACATGCTACCCTGCAAATTTTAATGCGGGAACTTGACTAGGCTACGGAGAACCTGCAGTCGCCGTACGCGTGGACTACTGATGACTTCTTTCAGTTGTTGGAATCTCTGCATACATGCCAGTGAACTCATTTTAGGTGGGTATCTTTTGTTTTTAAATAATTTCTCCTGACCTCTCATTTTTCTTTGGGTACTTTGGGAGACTAGCTGGTATTTTTTTAAATCAAATTTTTTTTTTTTACCTGATGGGTGACTGTATGTATTTATATCTTAGGATGAAAGTTCTTTGTCGTTAGAATGATATTCTGTCTTTCTAAAATTTCCAAGGACTTAAAGTTAGATGGAGCATTAATTTCACCCATAATGATAATATTTTTTTCGTGTGATGTTCCCTCTGAGCTGTATTGTTAAATGTGAATTTTTCATGGATGTTTGCATTTTGGCTTGTGAACAGAGGCAAAAATTCTAAAAAAGGAAATTTGATGGAACAAAAATTTCTCCTGCTGTCATAATTTCTTTTTCTTTCGGTGTCCTGCATCATAATTAAAGTCACTTTTGTGCAAATGTTTGTATTTCAGTTTGTAAAAGGAAAGAGTCAAAAATTTGTGTACATGAAATTTAGATGGTTCTAAAATTTTCCTCTAATTGTAAATTCTGTTTCTCGTGACATTTCCCTGCTCTCCATTGTTATTAAATGTTATTTTATTCAATAAATGGTTGCGTTTAAGTTCACAAGATAAGGATGAAATTTCCTAAAACTGAAGTATAAGTGAAAAATAATAATCTCTCCTGTCATTGTCTTTTTGCTTGTCATTTTGATATCTTTTCTGTCTTGTGTTGTTGAATTTCATTTCCCCCGATATGTTTGTAATTCAGTTTAAAAAGGAGGCAAAAAATTTCTATGGTGGAAGTCAGATGGAGTGGAAATTTCCTCTACAGTTGTAATTTCTTTTGGTGTTTCCTCTGTCTTGTATTGTTGTTAAATGTTATTTGCCCCGATACATGTTTGCATTTCAGCATGAAAAGGAAGACACAATTTTTTGTATTATCTAAAATAGTTAAAGCTTTGATATCATCATTAAAAAGCAAATTATTTTTGAAGCAGTCTCTTTAAAACCATAGCTACTCTTTAATTTTTTATATTCAGATTCTGCATGCCGTTAATGGCTTATTACATGAAATCATAATAGTGGCAGCAAGCAGGCGATGAAGAGGAAATAATAATGGTATTATTACAAAATCATGAGTTGAAAAAAAGTGGTTCCTATGCTCCTTTTCAAAAGCATGTCAGTTCATTTTTGAGTTGTTACATATGACACCTTCTCAGGAGGTCTTAAGTTCAGATTTTCTATTTTTTAATCAATCCAAGACAATGATTCACTGCAACACCCTAGGTCTTGCAGCATTTTGCTTTGCAACCAACTGTTACTGCCATCAGATGCTGTATGTAGCAAAATATGCTGAATTCACTTTTGTGTTACTGCTGCACAAGCAAAAAATTATAGCTTAGAAAGTACACAATGCAGTTGCTTAGTTGAAATACTTTGCTGCATTCAGCAGAATATTTCTTGATGCATTTGTATTAAAATGGTTGTATTAACCTCAGCATTTCCCAGTAGTGTGTGTGTTACAACAGATATGCATAATGTAATCAAAATGCAGCAGAAGGTATTAATATTAGCAACATAAGGACTGCTGTTGATAACATTTACAACAATGCTACTATTGGGGAGAATCGAAAATAATGCTCAGCAATTTGTTTCTTTTTGCAGGTTGCAAGTAGAAGGTTGCAATTTGGCAGACAATGAGTTTGAATATCATACTACAGACCGGTTTGGCTGTATTAGGTGTTGCCATGGTGGAAGACTGTGTGAATGATGGCACAAAGATGTTGCATCTGTTAGCATTGTCTACGAATGAAGAGCAACACGGTGTAGTCCGACTTTTGTGGGCTAAATGAAAAACTCTGATGGAAATTAACAAAGAACTGGTCAAAGAGTATGGTGGTGATTACCTAAACCGCAACAACATCTTCAGAGGGTGCAGTTTCTTTGCAGAAGTCCATGGCAACCTTACCGATTTGCCACGTTCCGGTCAACCTGTAACTGTTTCATCACTTGCCACCAGGGCCGTAGCCAGGGGAGGGCCAGGCCGGGCTGAGCTTGACCTGTGTTTGCTTTTGCCCGACCAGAGACTCATACAACAGTATAGGGCCCAACCTCTTTCACATGTGAACACATCAGAGTCATTTTCTTGTAGGATTTTCGTCCACAGTGAGTTGAGTTTAGGTCCCAGCCACCTACAGCGAGATCGCCTTTTGGGCAGGACACAGAAATGGAAGGAATGAGAGCAAGTCTAGCGACTTTGACAGAACAGTTTGTAGTGAGGTTAGAGTGCAGTAGGTGGCGCCACCGTACAATTAAGATGTTGCACATAGAGGGGTGAGAGAATTTCAGGGGGGGGGGGATAGGAAAGAATACCCATTTAACCGGTGGGTCCAACCTGGGGGCCGTCATTTAATGTACTCGTCCGATGCACGGCGGATATTCAGCGATTGTTAGTAAATCAAACCATCTCTGAAAGATCAGCCCAGGATCGAACCTGAGGACCTTGCATTGACAGTCTGACTCACTAACCACTAAGCCATCTGCGGCTCCTCTTTCACATCTTTTGCCCGACCACTTTATATCCTTCGCCCGATCTCAACCATCAGCCGCCCCTACCAACTTCCTTGTCTGGCTATGGGCCTGCTTGCCACTGTGAGAGGCATTGAACAGGTAATTCTGAATGACCGTCGGATCTGTCTGCGCACATTGGCACAAAAGTTCAACATTTCGTACGGTATAGCATACAATATTGTGCATTACAAATAGCAATTTCACAAAGTCGATGCTCAATGGGTGCCCAAGAACTTGACAGATGACCAGAACAGAGGAAATTGCGTAATTTGGCTGGGAGGTGCTCCAGCACCCACCATACAGTCCAGATCTTGCTTCTTCAGACTTTCATTTGTTTGGTTCCTTGAAAAGATTCCTGGTTGACTTCGATTCGACTGACAAAGTCAAATCAGTTGTCTACAGGTGAGTATATGCCCAGAAAGCGGACTTTTGTGAACAAAGGATACTAAAACTGGTACAGCGCTGGGATAAATATGTCTTGAGCATCTCGGTTCGTACGTTGAAAAATAGCTAAGAAATGCAGTTTCGCTGCGTACATGGTTTTTTTTTTGCCTATCTTTTAAACTGTTGCCAAAAAAAAAAAAAGAAATAGTGTGCATTACGTTTTGATCCACCCTCCTAATATTAATAAAACCAATACCCTAAAATTGGACAAAATACTGGTTTTTCTTAGTTCCTCAAAAGTGAAGCAGCTTTGGATTGGTCAGTTCATAGGCAGGTTGATCTTTTAAGTATGCTGTACAGTTTATTGTTGAACTTGGTGCTTGGAGCTTTTATGCTGACTATTCAATCCAGGGACAGCTGGTATTGGTGGCCATTCTGTGCTATATTGCAAATTTTGTTACTTCCTTCCCCCAATTAGTATAATGATTCTAAGAATTATTTCAGATAAAACAGCTGATGATGTTTATCTGGGTGAAACAGGATAGTTTTTACACCTTCCAAGGATATCTGTTAAATTAAATGTATGAATCTCTTAAGTTTGTATAATACTCATGCATATGCAAAAGACACTGTGTATTTAGATATATAGTTCAAAGAAGCCATATTACATTCGAGAACAACTGTGTAGCTGTTCCATTTATCATCTTTAATTGTTGTGGTGAACGTATTTGTTGTGAACCTACTAAATCTTATTAAAATAACCATATATTAAAATATTCTAATTATTTTATGAAATACAATTTTGCCTTCAACATTGGATTTTGGTAAGTCTCACAATTAGTTTCTGCTGATTTTCCAAACCCTCATGGTGTATTATATATCCATTTAATCAGTGGGACAATACAGCATGTATAAGTTGCCAAGCTTTCCCTCTTCACTAGGAGGTTTTTTCAAGACAGTGGTCTGACATTTTATGACAGTAGTCATTATGTTTCACCACTGCCTTGAAAAAGCCTCTCAGTGGAGAGTGAAAGTTTGATTATATATATACACATATATGTATTGTTTTACTCCACTGATTAAACAAATATGTATTACACTGTAAGCATTTTGAACTTACGTAGTTGGTGTACACCCAACTGATATTTCTATTTTCTTTGTTAAATTATATTTGGTGACCATATAATTTCTTAATGTTATAAGGAATGATAAATTTTGAAGAATAAAGGTATAATTTTCCCCTATCAGTCTGAAGACTGGCTGTCCATAATGTGTGGCTGCTAATCATCTTTTAATGAATAAGACAAACTTTTTAAAAATCGCTGAGCCCATCCTTTTGTATAGAGATGGAAAGTGATAGTCACAATATCTTTGTCTTATTGTAAATTTGAACACAACTGTGCAAGGTAGAAACCATCACCTTAACTGTTTGGCTTCGAGGTGAAGTAAAAGACTTTATGCAACCATCTTGCTGATATGATACATAAAACTTTCATTATCATATCAGTATTTTAGCTGAAACTTTAAAAAGTAATTTTACAATGTGGTTTCTTATACACATCACTTGTATATGCAGTATTTCACTGCAATATTTTAAATTTTATTTTTCAAGATTCACCCATGTCTAATTTCTGTTGCCAAATTAGCTAAGAATGGATTTAAAAAAATCTGACGTGCTGAACAGAAGATTGTATGGGAAGGGGAATGGTGTATATACAAGTGATGTATAAAACTAACTGTGCAACAACATTTTTCATTTTGTTACAGAAAGCAATTTAAGCATTTTATGTATTAGTGGTTTTATTTATTTCTATATTTTACCGATATCGTGTGGTGACATACAATGTAGAACAGTGCAGTAGTATAGACTGTTTGTAGTCACTGTGCATTTCTTTAAATTGCATGTGCCCCTGTGTGACTACCATGCAATTCAGCATATTTGCTTAAAAAAAAAAAATAATTATAATAGACATTTTATATTATGAACTTTTACAAAAGACATGCAAAATGAATAACCCCAAAACACATAGATGTCTGCTCATGAACATGTAGTTTAAAAACAGGCATCTATGTGGTTTTGCATCCCACAAAGGCAAGAAACAAGATTACCTAAGACATATCAGGGATGAAGTACAGGGTGTCCCACTTGCCATTTTACCACCCAAGTTTTTATTAATAACCTCTTGAATAATTACAGTAATTGAATGATATTTGGTAAGAACTTACCTTCATCCATGGAAAACAAACCCATATTATAAAAGATGTTGAAAGTATCTGCGCTGTGCATCAAGATAAGCTTGAACACAAGACTCCATATTTCGAAAAGTTCACACCAGTTGCTCCAGTGTAATCGCTGCCATTGCCTTGCAGATGTTATTCTTTGATGCCTGTTGGTGCTCTGGTTGTGACCTTGGACATTGTGCATGTCAGGTTCATGATTCCCCAGAGTTAGTTCAGTTGAATCGTGGCCGCTGGCAGGTCCTGCAGGTAAGGGAGGACTACAGGCTCCAAAATGTCGGAGATGTAGTGGTGGCTGTTGAGTGTACCGGCGATGCGTACCAGAGGGGTGCGGGTGTCATATCCAATTAAGCTTCAAACCATAATGCTAGGCGACAGACCGGTATGGCGATGTATAATGCAGGCGTCGTACAGTCTCGCCGCGGTGCCGCCACACGCGGATCCGACCATTATGGTGTTGCAGACAGAAGCGGGATTCATCGGAGAAGACAATGTCGTGCCATTCCGTAGTCCAGGTGCGGCGTTCAACGGCCCACTGTCGCCGCACTCGCCAGTGGTGTAATGTCAATGGTAATCGGAGCAATGGACGCCGTGCGACAAGTCCCTGCTCCTGCAGACGACGTTGAACGGTACATGCTGACACAGGTTGTTGTGCAACACACCCTAATTCCTCTAACGTTTGTAATGTGGCGGTGCGAGCCGCCAATGCCCGCTGCACAACGTGCCGGTCCTCTCGTTCGGTGGTGTGCCGCGGCTGCAGCAATTGCTCATGTCTGTCTGTTCCTCCCTCCTGCACCCATTGAATCCATACTCACCTCACTGTATCTGGATGTCATCCCACACGGGCGCCAATGTCTCGGTACAATAAACCGCTGTCGCGATAAGCCACTATTCGTCCTTTGTCGAACTCCGAAACGTGCTGGAATGACTGCTGTATTCTGTGACGAGGCATCGGGAAGCTTCCCACGCACAGATCCGGCAGCACAACACACTTCCACTACTTACACCCCACCTTTTGTGCACCCTTCTTATAGTGCTTCTCGGTGGCGTGCCGGGCGCACATGATTTGCATATGCCCTGCAATGCTAATCGTTTGCATGACCTCTTGCGGGCGACGCATGCTGTGAATTTCAGGCCAATCGGATGCTTCCTTCTTGGTGTTGCATTTTAGGTGGCCAGCCGTGTAAATGTTCAAAGCATATGTATGTGGGCAGCCGCAAATCCTCACACGTGTGTCGAAGACCCCTTCATACACAAAAAATCGGAGTGTGGTGCACAGTGTCACGTCGGTAGATCATTGCGCTCATCTTTCAGGATACGGTCGCAACAGCCATCTTTATGGAAATTTTTCAGGCATTTGTTAACCAACTCCACCCTGAAGCACTAACCACCGGATATTTTCAACAAGATGGGGCAACTTGTGATACATCACATGTGAGTAGGGCTGAAATTGAGTCATTCTTTGGAGATCGCATGATATCTAAAGGAATGTGCCACCTTGATCTCCTGACCCAACACCTCCTGATTTCTTTCTCTGAGGGTATGTCAAATCAGTGGTGCTTTAAAACAAGCCAACAACCCTTGAAGCATTGAAGAACAACATCTCCTAGGCAGTGGCAGCAATTACACCAGAGAAACTGGTGCTCACATTTCCAAAATATGGAGTCTTGTGTTCAAGCCTGTCTCGATGCGCAGGGCGGACACTTTCAAGATCTCTTATGATATGGTTATGTTTCCTTTGGATGAAGGTATGTTCTTACCATATAACATTCAATCACTGTAATTATTCACGATGTTATTAATAAAAACTTGGGTAAAGTAACGAGTGGAACACCCTAACTTCCTTGAGTTCTGGGGCGAGTTTTGTTTGTCTTTCTGTGAGTAAGTTTTGGGGTTGCTTCCAAGAGGAAAACACCAGGAATTGTGATGGAATTACCTAGACGATATACAGAACCAGTGACTTTCACCTGCTAATTAAACAATAGATTCACTTTCACAACATACATGCCTTTTTAATGTTGTTCAGTGACTACTAACACCTGGTGGTTAAAGGAGTGATTTTTCTTGCATGGCATATTGCTGAAGGTGTATGATTTGTTTGTATAGGAACGTAAAATGTTTTCTGAAGAAGAGTTAAGCCAGGCTCTGAAAATGCAAGAGTTGTTATATCATGAAAAGCAAATGAAGAAGGACAAAGAATGTAATGAGCAGCTGAAGCTGTTAGACAAAGAAAAACAAGTAGTTAAAAGTCAGTTGTTGGCCATTCAGAGAAGCTTTGTTGCTTCAAGGTGAGTAGGAAGTTTTAACCTTGTAATATGTTGCATTAACAATTCTCACACATTTGCTGTAATGAATGTAGTAGATTCCAGTTTATTGGGCCATCAGTTTATTGCGGAAGCCACTATTTGGGACGATTTTTCAAGAACAGGAACGAATTAGCTCTTTGGGATAAAGCTTCACATAATTGGGGCAGCTGTTTTATTGGGCCAAAGTATTTTAGCCCTGATGTGTCTCAATAAACTGAAATCTACTTTGTTACTGTGAGTATTAAATACTGGAATCTACTTGTACCACCACATTTCAGTGTTCTCTTTAATTGCTTATTTTTTTCACATTGTTCTTGTTAAATTTCTGCAATAAAGTATTGTAATTTTTGTGAGCTAAACTCTGCACTTGCATAAGAACCCCCCCCCCCCCACACACACACACACCAATTTTATGACTTTATGTGCTGATGTGAGAACTATGGCACATGCATAACATTTTGAAACATGTTTTCATCACTGCAAAAATGTTATCCCTCCATATTTATTTAAACAACTTGTACATTTATTATCTAAAACTAAGTTAAAAAATTTTTTTTAGAATAAAAATATCTTATTTCCATTAGAGGCAATTGTTGGGTGATTATGGTAGTCATCAATTCAAATTTACATGCACAGTGTTAATCGTGGTTATTGCAGGCATTACATGTATAAGTTAAATAATTTCTCTACCAAAAATTATTCCATGATGGGAAAAAGTTTAGTATGCATTCAAGTGAAGCATTTTTTTAAAACTCAGTATCTATTTCTTTTACATTGGTGTCCAAAATTTAAGTTTGGAAGGAAACAGCTGGCGAAAAATCCAAAGTGGTCAATGTTATGATATTCACAGGGCAAATGCAAATGGGCGTGAGAAACAAATACCCGCAGTAAAATTTGCATATCAGTCAGCAAAATGCTGTCCAATATGTAAATTGAGTTTTATACTTCAAGCCAATGGGAGCGGCAATGGCATCTCTCATTGGCAGCACTTGTAAGAAGCATTCTGGTGGCTGCAAATGCTTTCCATATGTCTCATTCATGTGTATCTGATGCTATGCAATAGGATAACTAGAAGCAGACCAGTCTCTGGCCCAGGTTAAAAGGGACTTGGAATATTCACCCCAGAGTGGTTTCACTGTCATGGCAGCAATTCAGCAACACTGAATTGTCCAAGTTTTGTGACACTCCACCATTGGCAGGTGTCACGAAAGCCTGACCAAGGTTGTCCAAAGCATACATACGGCACCTTGCACCATTATGTTACTTTAACTGCATGGTGTTATAAGTCCTATACAGTCCTGTAATTGTCTTTGGAACTCTCCACTGCCACTAGCACTATGATGTCAAGGCAAATGATATGTTGAATGCTTAATGCAATTGGCCTTTATGCCAGGATATCCATGGTTTGTGTTCAGCTTACTGCATTTCACAGAAGAGCTCCCTTGAACTAGTGCTGGCAACATTGTTCTTGGAGCTGAGACGAGTGGGCCGGTGAACTTTTTACAGACAAGTCAAGATTCAGTCTACAGATGGATTCTTACCGCCATTTTATCTGTAGGGGAATAGTGAACCTGTATAATGATCCTGCAAATGCCTACGAGACTCCTTCTCTGGCAATGTTTGGCTTGTCTGGGGTGTGATGTTCAATGGCCAAATACTACTCCTTATGTTCACAGGAGGCAATATGAATACTGAGTGCTATAGGGATGAGATCCTGGAGGCCTATGTTAGGCATTTTTGGAAAAATTGTTAGCTCTCGGTTCTTTTAATAGATGATAATGACATGATTTGTACACGTCCTGGAATTCCTGGAAATCCTGGAAAAGTCCTGGAATTCCATGTTGTCCTGGAAAAGTCCTAAAATTTTGTTACATGTCCTGGCATTTTACCCATTTGTGCCTTTCTGTCCCTGCACAATGTTTTGTAGTTCAGGATTTTTTTACTGATATAACTTATGTCTGACAAATTTCCCTCCCTACCCACTGCACAATGCGGGGTGCTGTTAATTTTCTTGTCTGTTAGCAGTACTGAAGCTATCTTATTAGCATGTCTTTTGTAAAAAAAAAAAAAGAAAAGAGAAAGGTCCTGCGTATGTTACCACTTTGTCTGTCTGGCCGGGAACATCACATCTCTGCAACTATTAGTTTGATTTGTAAAATTTTTTCTTGGGTTGAGAAACTTGAAATCTAAGAATGACGATCCTTCAATTCCACCCCCAATCCACAACTTCGCCGCTAGAGGGTGCAGATACAGATCCTATCGAATTCGAAATACATTTTATTTCATATATTTGCTTCTAAATATCCAATTGAAAAAATTATTTTTCCTTTTGATGCCATTTATATCGAAGACTATTTTAGTTATAGTCTCATTTTCAAGTAATGCATAGATTTTCCGCTAGGGGGTGTAAAGGTAAATTGCGGTTTTCCTGATATCTCCGCTTCTGAAAATCCGATTTAAAAGATTCTTCCGGTGTCAGATATAGCTCTTGATAGGAAATGTTTTGCATATAATTTCTCATTTTTGGTAAAAAATGGTTTGGCCATCAGAAGGCATAAGTGTTTATTTTGGCTTCTGATGTATTTGCAACAAAATCGAGCTTCTGGAGATTTGATTGAAAAAATTCTTTCGTGAACCAATACCACTCACCTCGTATAACCTTTTGAGAATACCTCCTGTTTAAATAGTGCATAGTTTTCTCACCAGGGGACGTAGATGCATCTCTTATTTTTGTCAATATCTCTGTTTCTATGCACCCGATTTGAAATTTTTTTTGTTGGAGAGCATTTTCGGTGAGAAATGTTCCTCATATAATTTTAAATTTTTCTTAACTCACTAGTGTGCTACCACAGGGCGTAAGTTCTCATTTCCACTTACACCAATATCTACGGGACTAAAAAACCTGATTGAAAAAAATTCTTTTCTGATCAGTTGTTACTAACTGTGAAAACTCCTCATCTTTATTTTCTCACCAAAATCTTGCAAAATTTTGCTGCTAGGGGGCACAAATATTTAATCTATTTTTCTCGATATCTGCACATCTAAATGTCAAATTTAAAAAAAATTCTTTTAACATTGGATACCATTTACTTTATGGAACATTTTAGGTTTGTATTTGAGGTGGTTTCTAGTTCACGGTTCTGCCTCTAGGAGGTGTTTTGTGTACTTCTGTTTGCAACTGTATCTCCGCTTCTGAAAGTCCTACTGAGAAATTTCTTTTTTCACTGTATGCCATTCGCTACAATAAAGATGGGGAGCAAATAAGTTTTTTGCAACAATATGAATATCCTTTTTAAGTTATGCATAACTTTCCCCCTGGGGGAGCAAATGTCAAAACTTTTTCTTGCTATTTGTGCTTCCGGGAGACGTATTTGAGAAGTTCTTTTTCCATAGCATAGCTTTTGCCATGAAGAATACTTATCACCTATTTTCAACTTTTCCGTTATGCAAATATTTCAGCTAGAAAGCATAGAGGTATATCATGTTTTCCTTCTATATATTTTCTTTTAACTGTTTGTTTTAAATATCTCTGTCTCTGATACCTTTGTTCTGCTATGAGAAAACTTTTTGTGTGCTATTTGTTGATTTTTGAAACATACTTTTTAGCCACAGGTGGAAGTAAGTAACTGATTTTTTTTTTTTTTTTTTTTTTTTGTGGCTTGTTTTGACCTTCACTGAAATTTGTTAATGAATACTTTATGTAAAACTTTGCCATAAAATCAGAAACTCAAATGTAGTTGTTTATTAGTATTTTCTGAGCTAACTAATAACTTTCCTAACAATGGAGCACAGAACAGCAACAAGGGCCTCTGTGAATCTTGGAGAGATGCCAGCTGGTCCTGTGTGACACCACACAGGACCAGCTACTGGATTTTGTTCCAGAATCCTTAGGTCAATAACCAACTGGAACTGTCAGCTGTGGGCTAATCCTCCACACTAGTGTGCTTTCCTGATTAAAAAGACTCAAAGAATTACTAGTCCGGACTTTCGTGTGGGATATGGTGGACCTACCACATTTGAGAAAGACTGTCCACCACGGAAACTGTATGGAACTGAAAAACAGAGAATGATAAAGAGATCCTGGCTGAGTGAGTGTAAAATTGGTGTATGGAATACTAGAGGAATAAATAGAAAGATGAATGAGGCCATTGAAGAAATGAATAAGAATAAATTGGATGTGCTGTGCGTGAGTGGAACTAAAATGAAGGAAATTGGGATAGAACAAGTGAATGGAACGGTGAGTGTGTAAGTCTGGAGTGTTGGATAAGGTGAGAGGACAGTCTGGTGTAGGTGTAATTTTAAGTGAAAAGATAAAGAACAACTTGATTCACTATAGCTTCATAAGTGAGAGAATTCTTTGGATTCATTTGAAAGTGAAACTTCAGAGAATAGTAATTGTTGTAGTGTATGCTCCTTGTGACTCGGAACCTTCTGATAGGAAGGAAGATTTCTGGAATGAGCTAAAAGCTGTTTGGAGCCAGTTTGGGGATAAAGAGAAAGTTACAATAGCAGGGGATTTCAGTTCTAGAGTTGGTGTGCAGAATGCGATTTCGGACAATGTTCTGAGTAAATTTAATGATCCTTGCGTGAATGATAATGGTGAGAGATTTATTGAACTCTGCATTGGGAATGGTTTGTGTGTATGTAATACGTTTTTCAACCACAAGTATATCCACACATATACTTGGGAAAGCCGTACTCTTGGTCAAAAGAGTGAAATAGATTTTGTTGTTTACGATCAGTGTCTGAAACACTTAGTCGTTGACACCCGTGTGATGAGGGGTGCTGATGTTGGCTCTGATCAGTACTTGGTGGTGTCACGAGTGAAACTGAATGTTGGTTGGAGGAAAAAAAAGAAATAGGAAGAAGCCTAAGATAGAAAGAATAAAGGTTGAGAGGCTCCTTGAAATCCATCAAAGTTACTCTAATTTACTCAGTGAATGACTGAAGGAGAGGGATGAAGAAAAGAAGTGAACTTATTTTAAGAACTGTGTTGTGACTGCCACTGAAGAGGTCTGTAGCACCAAACTAGTGGGTAGCACTAGAGGTGATGCATGGTGGAATAGTGAGATTGAAGAGGCAGTAAAGAAGAAAAAGGAAGCATATTTGGGGATGTTGCAAGGTAGAGTTTCTGAGGATGAATATCGCTGTAAGAAGCGTGAGGCAACAAAGCTGTTCGCCAGAGTAAGGCAAAAGATAGGAAGGAGAAGATAGAAAGGCATGAATTGGCTTTTTGGAAAGATAGAAAAACTTTCTGGAAGTATATGAGACACAGGAGAAATAAGGGAAACAAAGTTACAAGTTGTGTGAAGAATAGGGTCGGGGAAATGATATGGGAGTCCAATGAGTTAAGTGAAAGATGGAGTGAATACTTCTGTGAGTTGTTAGGTCAAGAATGCAAAGGTGATTTTGAGGCAAAAGCAGACGATGTCATAGTGAGAGATGGATGCACAGGAGGGATCTCAAGAGAAGAGGTGTGTAAAGTTCTAAAACCTCTTCAAAATGGTAAAGCTCCGAGAGTTGATGGCATAACTGCTGAGATGTTGAAATATGTTGGTGACTCTGTAATTGACTGGCTAACCGAAATCTGCCAGTTGTGCTGGGAGTTAAGAATGGTACCTCGGGATTGGAGGGATGCTATCTTGTTCCATTGTATGAGGGAAAAGGTGATCTGTCTGACTGCAAGAACTATCGTGGTATTAGCTTACTGAGCAAGGAAAAGTGTTCTGTAAGGTTGTTATTGAAAAGGTACGAAGTCTTACACCAGAAAAAGTGTGGGCTGTTCAGAATAGTTTTATGTCTGGTAAAGCCTGCACTAACCAAATTTTTGCATTATGCATGATGATTGAAAAGTATCTGGCTGTTAGTAAGAAAGTTTTTACTGCCTTCATAGATTTAGAGAAAGCATATGACTGAGTAAATAGGATACTTCTGTGGAAGGTATTAAATGAATATGGTGTTACTGGGAATCTACTTAATAGTGTAAAAGCCATGTATGGTGGCAGTAGAGCTTGTGTACGACTGAATGGTGTTTTATCAAAATGGTTTTCCATTGGTGCAGGAGTCAGGCAAGGTTGTGTAAAGTCATCATGTGGCGGCCAACGAGAATTTTTCCGTGATTCACTTATAAACGTGGAAAGAGCAATGACCTCTGTTTGATGAGACATAGGAGTCGTTTGTGTGCCGGAGAAATGCATTACTTGCAGAGGGTTTGTGGGAGGACACGCTCTGATCATGTGAAGAATGAAGATGTGTTTCAGTTGTGTAATGTGAAGCAAAATGTTGTTGGTAAGGTGGAGACCAATATTCTTGGGTGGTTTGGCCATGTTAAAGAATGAGTGACGAGATGCTTACTAAGAACTTTTTTCGGCCCAAGTGGCAGGAAGGAAAGGAAGAGGAAGGCCAAGGAAGTCATGAGAGGATCAGATTCAGGAGTGCCTGAATGAGAAAAAGATTATATGAAGTATAGAAGGTCTTGTGTATGTCGTGTGATGGATGTCACTGAAGCCCGTGTTGTGAGTCAGGATCGCTGTAAATGGAGAAGTTTGATATGGCAATAGTAAGTAAATAATCAGTTAAAAATTTATCTGGTGGGTTGTATTTCTTTGTAGAGCTAATCTCAGAGAACACCGTAGGGATATGTATTATCATTTGAATGTTTATTTGTCAGATGGTCTTTCTTTGAGGATCTAACTTCTGAATATCGGAGAACAGCTTAATGATATGTATGTATGTACTAATAACTTTCCATCTGCTATAATTAGTTTTCTAATCATGCTCAGTTAAATTGCGTTGATCACTGATGAATGTAGCTGTACACATAGCCCTTGGATTTAAGGTTTTCCCATTGTTCTGTTTCATTTTATTTTGGAAATTTTTGGGCATACTTTTTTGCTGGTGCGTACAAATTTAAAATATAGCTAGAGCATCAATATTATTTTGAAAATTCCTTCCCTAAACAAAATGTAACGCAAATCCTTGCTCCCATCAGTATTTGTTTAAGAAATAGTTATCCCTTTGTTCCTTTGAACATAGTTCGTACACTCCTTGAAAACCTTGAAAAGTCCTTGAATAAAAAAGTTCATTTTCAAGTCCTTGAAAGTACTTGAAAAAGTTTAAGGCTCTGTAAATAGTACTTGAAAAAAATTGTTTTGTTTGTTAAGTAATGATATGAAAGAGCACGTGTAAAATAATTGGTTGTGCTAAAAAGTTGTATAGGAAATTTCTGTGTAGTTCCAATAAAAACACTGAGCTGATCAAATAGAGCAGAACTTGCTTTCAACCCAGGGGAGTGTGTGGACAGCTGGTACCTTGGCTATGATATCACTACAGAGTAAAGCATCAGCCATGTTAGTAAAATAAGTGGAATGATGTATTCACAAATTGTGATGGGCTTCTGTTTACTGGGGTTAGGGACGCATTCTTGCCGGAGGGTGGAACTTCCAGGAATTGCTTGTGCTTCATGTGTGGGACCCTTTCTTCTCCTCACTGCATCAAAAATATACATTAAAGTCATGCATCAAAAATAAAAGGTTAAAACAAACAAATAAGTGTTATACCAGCAAATGAATACGAAAATAGAGTACCCTTTAAAAATATTTTGCAAGATAAAATGATATCGAAAAATACCAAAACAGAGGGGCAATTCAAAGTTAATAAAATATATGAACTGTTGGTAAGGGGAAGGGGTAATGGCAGGTCATTGAAAGTGTGCCAGTGCCAGCTAAGATTGATGGTCTGAACTTACTAAAATACCTACCTACTGACTGACGGACAGTACACACATGATAATTCGGGTTTAAAAAGTCCTTGAAAAGTCCTTGAATTTATTTTGCTTGGAAGAGTACGAACCATGTTGAAAAAGTTTTTAATATTTCACCTTTCCTTATCTTTAAATTACCAATCTAAGCATTATTTCAAAATGATTAAATATATTGTTTTGTATATTGTGATTGTGTGGTATATGAAAGCATTTGAAGAGTAATGCCACATTTATGTTCTAACTATGGATTTTATACCTATGTATTTTTGAGTTTTATGTTTTTATTCTGTATTTTGCTTTAATAATTGAACTAAAGCCAAAGTAGGAAAATATTTTTTTCTCAAAACTAGTATAGCATAATGTATAAAAAAGTTATGTAGAGAAATTAAATGTGGTTACATTTTCAGTGACAGTTTTGGTATTTCAGTATTTATCTGTGATTCTGAATTTCTTATTAGCTACATCAGACATTATTTTCAACATTCTGCACTAAGTTTGCTAGTGCAGAATGCTCAAGCATGTAGGGTGTTATTTGTTGCAGGTTACAGGTTGAACATTTGGATCGTATGTCCGGGAAAAAAGTACAAAAGTCCTGGAAATGTTCTGGAAAAGTCCTGGAATTCTGTGGTTGAAATAGTGTATGAACCATGTAATGCTTGCTTGCACTGGGCTAAACTTGTCAAGGATTTCCTTCAGAGCAAGGATATTTTGTGCATGGACTGTCTAGCTAGGTCTCCAGACCTGAACCCTATACAGTATGCCTAGGATGCTCTGGGATGGCACATAGCAGCTCATCAGCCCCCTCTCAGAACCCTTCCCAAGCTACATACCACCCTCATTGAGGAATGGAATTCTTTGGTGCTGGAGTCATCAACAATCTGGTGATGAGTGTGTACTGTACCTTCATTGTGAGAGTTGTCTCTCTGTACACATTCTTTATTAAATCATTTTTAGGTTACATTCAATACATCTCATCTTGGTGACATTAATGGATGTCACCTAGTATACTTAAAATGTGTACATATTAGTCATTATGAAATGTTTATTATCCTTATGATTGTATCTCTTTACATGTCAAACGTGTCTACCTTCTGTCATGTGTTTTCCATTTCATCTCTGTGAGTGCCTTCCTGATTTTAATTTTGGACACCAGCATAGATGAGTAACAACATTTTGAAATTTAGAATGTTTAGGGCTGTATTTGTCCTCTGTTTGAGATTCAAAATTTCTTAGTTATTTTCATTCTTCTTCTTGAATAAAGTCATTCCCTCTTCCTGAGAAGCGTTTGTTTCAGATAGAACGTTTTCTGTTCTGGATTTGGGATGACATTGAGAGGAGACTTTTGTATTGTCTCTTGTAGAGTTGTCCTCTCACTGGAGGATTATAAATACCAGCTTATCTTTTAAGCATGGCTCACTCGAGACCTACTCTGCTTTTCACTACAGCAGTGATGTAATGTTGTGGCATTGCTATCATTCACCATAGGTTGATCTATGTTATGTGATCATATGTAGGCTTCTGTGCCTGCACTTCAGTGGAATTAGTAGAAACATGTTCATGATTAAGAGCAGCAGGAGTATTAGGAGTAACAGGAGAGGGAGAAGAGAAAATTATCATTTTGATCTCCTGCCTGCTCAGTTGGAGACAAGGTGCTTCTTCCAAATTGTGTGGAACACTATATCTTCAAGGACTCTGCAGTCTCAGGAAATGGAGTGCTATTTGAATGATGCAAATACCTGGATGTATGGTGCCCAAACACTGAATGACAAAAGATAAACAAGAGGTCCAGTACCTTTTGAAACAAAATGAAAGTTATTGGGGAAAGACTCTGAAAATTGTCATTTGATGCAAATTCCTTATAGGCAAGTAATGAACCATATAGATGAAAAAAATGCTAGTGCTTTTCACATTAATTTCGTATCACTCAGCAACCCTACCACTTTTGTGTATCTCTGGTCAGGGTTATCCTGAAACTCCAGAAATTTTGAATGAATAATAATTCACCTTTGAAATTTGATTTTTTTTTTTTTTTTTACTGAAAGTTGTGAGAATAATGAACTCTGAGTTAGAATGTTAGGACTACCACTATAAGTCTTGCCATTCTCTCTCCACCACAAGCAACAACAGGCATCAAATAACTCCCATGCTGATAATTACACCAGGTTAGAGCAAGGCCATAGAGTGGTTGTCAACTCTGCAAAATACAATGCCCCAAGGCTTAGTAACAGTGTTTCTCTGGATGTTTTAATTTAAAAAAAAAAAGCATAATTCAAAAAAAAATTCACTGAATTCAAGTGAAATTTGCAGAGTAACCTTATGTGACCAAGTTATGGCATCTGTAAAAAAGTTCAGCTCTTTTAATTGAAAGTTTGGAAAATTAAGTTTTCCTTTTTTTTTTTTTTTTTTTTTTTATTTATTCCAGTTAGGAAAGGAGAGCAACAGGTTTGAATGCTCAGAATGAAAGGGGGAAGCTGATGGAGCATTGAAGGGTGTAATTGGCTTTGTTTTATATTTTCATTTCATTACATTTCTATTGAATATCTGTGATGACCCATTTTGCATGATTAGAAAGTGTAGTTTAAGAATATATATATATATTTACGCCGAAAGCATGGTAATTATATATATATACAGTGTAACTTGTCTAATTCGAACATTTTTAATTCGAATTTTTGGTTAATTCGAATTTTTCGTTTGGTCCCTTGAATGTTCTATATAAATAATGTTAAAAAACACCCTTTAATTCGAACTTTTTTTGTTTAATTCGAAGAAAACCCCATTTTCGTATTCTCATGTTTTCAACAATTACTTTTTTAAATGGGTACGTACTATTCTGGATGAAGTTCCGAGTGGGTCATTCCATGTGAAATCAACCAGCAAAAATAGCATTTTCAACCTGACCATTTTTGATTTTTATGAAACTTGGTATATTTGTGAATTCGTCAATATAAACATACACTGATGGAAAAAAAAATCCCAACACCATGAAAAAATAGTTGTAGAGGAATGAAATGGCGGCAATACATTTGTATAGGTAACATATTTAATCGATTAAGGTTTCAAGATCACAACTTATTGTAAGCGCGAGAAGAGCCATATTAAATGCGAAATGCTGGTACATTAATAACCGGTGTAACCGCCAGAATGTTGAATGCAAACACGCAAACGTTCATGCATTGTGTCGTACAGGTGCTATATGTCAGTTTGTGGGATGGAGTTCCATGCCTGTTGCACTTGGTCGGTCAATACAGGGACGGTTAATGCTGGTTGGGGGTGACGCTGGAGTTGTCGTCCAATGATGTCCCATACGTGCTCTATTGGTGAAAGATCTGGTGATCTAGCAGGCCACGGCAACATGTCGACACTCTGTAGAGCATGTTGGGTTACAACAGCGGTATGCGGGCGAGCGTTATCCTGTTGGAAAACACCCCTGGAATGCTGTTCATGAATGGCAGCACAACAGGTTGAATCGGCAGACCGACGTACAACTGTGCCGTCAGGGTGCGTGGGATAACCACGAGAGTGCTCCTGCTGTCATAGGAAATTGCTCCCCAGACCATAACTCCAGGTGTAGGTCCAGTGTGTCTCGGCCGCAGACAGGTTGGTTGCAGGCGCTCACCTGGCCTCCTTCTAACCAACACACGGCCATCACTGGCACCCAGGCAGAACCGGCTTTCATCAGAAAACACAACAGATTTCCACTCCGTCCTCCAATGAGCTCTAGCTTGACACCACTGACGTCGCAAACGGCAGTGGTTTGGAGTAAGTGGAATGCACGCTACAGGGCGTCTGGCTCGGAGCTGTCCTTCCAGTAACCGATTTGTAACAATTCGTTGTGTCACTGTGGTGGCAACTGCAGCTCGAATTGCTGCCACAGACGCAGTACGATGTGCCACGGCCATACGCCATACACGGCGGTCTTCCCTCTCAGTAGTGCCACGTAGCCGGCCAGAACCCGGTCTTCTTGAGGCAGTACCTTCCCTTGACCACCGCTGCCAACAATCATGCACAGTGGCTACATTCCTGCCAAGTCGATCTGCAATATTGTGGAACGAAAATCCACCTTCTCGTAGCCCTATTACACGACCTCGTTCAAACTCTGTGAGCTGTTGATAATGGCTTCTTCGTCTTCTTAAAGGCATTCTTGACTAACATCACCACCCTACATCGAATCTCAATGATAACTAACGCTCACGAACATTACAGCACGTATTTACAGCAAACCTGCTTTGCATGTTCCGAGGCGCTACTAGCGCCACACGTACGCGCCGAGCATGAAATTTGCATAGACGTCATCTTACAGATGTACTCTCACCGCCTACCAACTGTCGTTTATCTAACACAACCCCTTCTTGGTGTTGGGATTTTTTTCTGTCAGTGTATATGAATTTTTTCAGAATTTTTAATGCATGCGTTTTTGAGTTATTGATTTTTAAAATTAAAAAAAAACCCCTAAAATTTCATCATCTGAGCAAACTTTAACTGCCAATTACTCGGGTTCTAGTAGAGCTAGGGTCATGAATTATGGCTCATTTTAAAATTTTGAAATTGAGTTATTAAAAAACGTGTTTTTTAAAAAATCTGAAAAAAATATATGTTTAACAAACATTATTTTTCTACATATCCTGAAAGTTTCATAATGGGATCGATATGGGATCACTATAAAAAAATTAATAACATAGAAGGACGTTACTAAACGCACCATCAGTGACTGAGGAGTTGTTTATTTTGTCTGTCTAAAATGTTATCCCTGGTCTTACAAACACTGCAAATGTTAATGAATTAATTATAATTAGTTAAAAAGTTAATATATATCCACAAGGGTAACAAATTGTGTTTCTTTCCTAGGTTTTAAAGTAAAAGCAAAGTAAAAGATGGATGCCAGCAGACCATCCACATCAAAAATTTCAAGTGTGGTTTACTGTTGCAACTCCCTTGGGAAACCAAACCATAAATATAACAAAAAAAAAAAAATCTGCAACCAGTTTCCAAGAATCTATTGCTACAGAACAAGTTGCTCAAAACTGGAGACCAGATCTGTGACAGCTGTTGTAAAGCAATCCAGAAATTTCACTCTGAAGCTGCTGAACATTTCTCTTCACCTTCAGACAGCTATAATGAACAAGAAGCCGAAGGCTATGCTGTTCCATCTGAAAACATTGAAGTATCAACTCCTGAAAAAGTGCATGCTATAGAAGCATTTAACAGAAGTTTACAATGTCTGGATGAAACACCAATCAAGAAAAAACGCCTGTAAGAAAAAAAAATACCCCGAAGAGAAATATAAAAAAAGCCCAAGAAGCATTTCGAGCAAAATTATTAAAGTTGAGTCCTGCATCGGAACCAAAAGATATTTCATCTCCTGAACCAGAAATTATAAGACAGTTGAAAGAAAAATTTCATTCCACAGAAAATAAAAGCATAAGAATGCAGATATTGAGTACACTGCCTAAATCTTGGTCACTGAAACGAATTGAAACAGAATTTAGAGTTTCAATTTTATGGCCAGAAAGGCTAAAAAGCTAGTAAAAGAAAAAGGTATCATGTCTTCTCCTGATCCAAAGCCAAGGAAGACTTTAGACAAAGACACAGCAAATTGTATACAAGAATTTTATGAGAGTGACAATGTAAGCCGCCAAATGCCAGAAAAAAAAAAAAAGACTTTGTTTCCATTTAAATAGATAATAAGCATCAACAGGTACAAAAAAATATTGCTTCTGAGTACCGTAATTTTCGGACTAAGAGCCGCATCGGCGTAAGGGCCGCAGGTGAGATCTTTGCAATCTTGGAAGCAAAAGTTGCCGTAAGGGCCGCACCTGCGAAGTCGTGGTGCTGCTCAGAAAGCTAAATTATCTTCCTTATTTTCATGAATTAACTCACGCCCAACGTGATTATATGTATACTTCAAAGGCTAATTCTGCAACTCAGTGTCGATCTGCTTTATACACTTATTTTTTCATACTGGCAAACATTTTTATTCATACATTTTTTATTAATCATGCTAATGATGTTATTTGTTTGCCTTTATTAAATGCTCAGAACCATTTATATAATCAATATAAATCACAGTTAATCTTAAGACTCCCGTTAGAATATCGCATTGCTCGTAAAACCGCACAATTGTCTAAATTCCATTCAATGTAGATGTCTGCTACAGGATGGTTCTCTGTTCATCGCAATAGAATCCGTCTTAGAAGTAATTAACTTATAAATTATCGCTTGTTATGCTTTCAATTAATGTTTTCTTTAATAATATGTTCCTTCTATGTTATGCTTTTTTTCTCATGTAGAGACGTTTCCTTTTACCAGCTGCTTCGCACGTGTTCGCCGCTGATCTGCCGCTAACACTTCGAAACGGCGGTGCGCTTTCTCTCTTTCAAGTGGTTTGACCTACTTTCATTTACTGCGCACTGAGCCGTTACCGCTGGGCGCGCTATCCACAGAAGCCTCGGAGCGTCTGTGTGCTATGTTGCCATTCCATCCCCCATGCAAAGGGCGTTTGAGTCAGGCATTCCTGTTCTCCCCCACTTTCCCTCCTAAACCAACATCAGGACAGCGGAGTTATTGTCTAACGTATGAGTAGAAAGCGGGGGGGGGGGGCATGATCACAGTCGAGTTCGTGAACAAAAAAAGACGTGGTTTAAAAAATTTACTAAGCATCTGCATGAAAAAAAAAAAAAAAAAAAAAGGGAGAAAAGAAAGTCTTGTCGAAATCAAGTTCGGCATAAGGGCCGCTCACCCGAAAATTTTCACTTTTATGGAAACCCTACACCTGCATGTTACTTCAGTCAGTGCAACAACTGCCCAGGATTAGAACAGCTCAAGCAACGATTTGAAGATTGTTTTGATCTAAATAGTATAGAAAATGTGACATTCAAGCAATGGATGCAATTAGAGAAGAGGACAGTACTTGAAACATTATCAAAATCCACACAGGAGTTTTTGGACCTGTTGTTTGGAAAACTTCCAGCCCTGCTTCACCATTCTTTTATAGCAACTCAACAGTCAAGTTACTTAAGACATCTTAAAGACACAATAACAGAAAATCAATACATAGTAATTTGTGACTTTGCTGAAAATTATTCTTTTGTATTGCAAACTGCAGCTCAGGGTTTTCACTGGAACAATGCCCAAGCAACCTTGCATCCTATAGTTATATACTATCGAGATGAGAAAACTCAGAACCTAGGACATGTAAGTTTTGTGATTATATCCAACTGCCTAATTCACGACAGTAAAGCTGTCCATCTGTTTCAGCGTTACCTAATTAATTTCATGCAGTCACATTTTTCTCAAAAACCTGAAAAGATATTTTATTTTTCGGATGGAGCAGCTTCACAATACAAAAACAAGTCAAACTTCCTCAGCTTATGCTACCACGAGACTGACTTTAATATAAAAGCAGAATGGAATTTTTTTGCAACAGCACATGGCAAAAATGCATGTGATGGGATGGGGAGGGGGGGGGGGTGGTTACTGTGAAGCGATTAGTTGCAAAGGCAAGTTTACAACTTGTTTATAATAATCAAATTATGACCCCAAGCCAACTCTTTGAATGGGGCACTGCTAATATTGCCTCCATTCACTTTCGGTTTGCAACAACAAAAAATTACAAAGAGGAGGAAATTATCTTTAAAAGTAGAATACCTTCTGCTAAGACAATAAGTGGTACTCAGAAACTTCATTGTTTCATTCCTGCAGGAAAACACAAATTACTAGTCAAAACTTACTCACTTTCTGAGCATTTTGAAGAAGAGATATGTGCAACAGATGAAGGGGAAGAGAACATTAGTTTTGAAAATATGGTAGGTTTTGTGATTAGTAAGTACTCAGAGCACTGGTGGTTGGGATGTGTACTTGGTGTGAATGAGGAAACAGAAGAAGTAAAAGTGAGCTTCCTGGAGCCGCATGGGCCATCTCCATCATACAAGTATCCTCAATCACTGGATATACTGTTGGTTCATAAATCTGATGTTTTGTTAAAAGTTGACCCGACAACAGCTACTGGAAGAGTATATAATTTAACAATGGCTGAGACAAAGGAGGCAAATCAAGCACTGACATACAAGTGCAGCAAAATTTAAAAGAAAGAAAAAAAGCAGGATACATACAGAAGATAAAAATATTTTGTAAGTGTAAATATGCACACAGAACCTTATACTGAATTATGAAATGAATTACTTTGGGACACAGTTTCAAATTACTTAGATGTTTATTTTCATTCTTTAACATTCACAATGTTTAAAATAACAAGTATGACATTTTACACAAACCACATAAAGAATACCCTTCCAGTCATGGGTGGAACCGGTAAGTACATCTGGCACATTTCAGTTGCATTGTTCTACGTTATTATTTTTTTTATAGTGATCCCATAGGGACTCAATTATGAAACTTTCAGGATATGTAGAAAAATAATGTTTATTAAACATATTTTTTTTTCAGATTTAAAGAAAAAACATGTTTTTTAATATTTCAATTTTAAAATTGACATAATTTTTTTTAATAGTGTCATGTGGCATATCAAATAAAAGCCCAATTCAAGATCTTTAAAATGAGCCATAATTCATGACCCTAGCTGTACTAGAACCCGAGTAATTGGCAGTTAAAGTTTGCTCAGATGATGAAATTTCAGGGTTTTTTTTTTAAATTTCAAAAATCAATAACTCAAAAACAGATGTATTAAAAATTCTGAAAAAAATCATGTTTGTTTATATTGATAAATACTACAATTATACCAAGTTTCATAAAAATAAAAAAATGTCGGGTTGTGAGCCTTGTTGATTTGACATGGAATGACCCGAGTACTGGACGGAGCAACAAGTTAAACCTGAAACTATGGTCAGCTGCTTCGGAAAAGCAAGCTTCTCGCACCCCGATGATGAGTCTCAACTACATCGAGGTAATGGTGGCGAGGAGATCATACCCACTGTGGAGTACTGGGAAGATGTAGGCCGTGATGTACCATATGAGGCTTTTGTGAGAGTTGACGGCAATTTAGCTGTTTGTGGTGAGCTCACAGATGATGAGATCTTGGCTGATGTTATGAATAAGAAGACCTGCTGTGTATCTTCAGATGAAGAACTGGAACGGCCAGAAATTCCTGAAGAGCGCCTTCCAAATTCAGTAGAGGCCTTGGTTAACCTCCAACAGTTAAGGAAGTTTGTTGAGGGACAGCAGAATGTAAGTGACTCTATTTCATTCACTCAGTAAACTTGAGGAATTTACACTTACCCATAACATAAATTCTAAGAAGCAGGCCAAAATTTCACCTTTTTTTTTTTTTTACAAAAAATATGTAAATTTACCGTACTGTACTTTTTTTTTTTGTATGCTGTGAATAAATATGTTGTTTTTTACAGTACTTGAATGTGCCCATATTCAAACTTGCCTAATTCGAATTTGTCGATAATTCGAATTATTTTTGTGGTCCCTTCAGCTTCGAATTATCCAAGTTACACTATATATGTATATATATATATATATTCTGTACACACACACGCATATACACTGGCAGAAAATGAAAAAAGAACACCAAGAAGGAGATGTCTGATACCAACGAAATTTATACAGCATAATAACGGAATACAGAGGATAACCTGATGAAAACATTATGGCAAAATACAGCTGTATATGCTGGTAAACTGAAAAATAACATTTCCATGTAACATGTTTAGTATGAGGTTGAACCGGCATGAACTGCGTCACACTGTGCAATTCTGGCATGGAGTCTGTCGTACCGATGTTGGATGTAAGTTTGGGGTATTGAGTTCCAAGCATCCTCAACCTAGACGTGTAAATCGGGGATGGTCGTGGCTTACTGTGGAGACCGGATAAGTCGTTGTCCCATAAAAATCCCACATGTGCTCAATGGGAGACAAATCCGGTGAACGTGCAGGCCATGGAAGTTGTCTCACACCCTGAAGTGCATATTGCATTGCACGTGCCGTGTGTGGGCGTGCATTATCTTGCTGGAAAACACCACAATGGACCGACCTTACAAATGGCACAACAACAGGCTGAATGATGCTGTTGATGTAGGAGATGCTGTTTAACGTACCCGGTACAAACACTAGTTGTGTACGGGAGTGATAGCTGATCGCTCCCCACACCAGGAGACCAGGTGTAGGCCCTGTGTGTCGCTGGCGGATGCAAGAAGGGTGGAGATGCTTCCCTGTGCGTCTGCGAACATGCATACGGCCATCGGAAGCTCCCAAGCAGAATCTGCTTTCACTGCTGAACACGACAGATCGCCATTGCGTTCTCCAGTGCAGACGTTGGCGACACCACTGCAGCCGTTCCTGACGGTGAGCTGGAGTCAGAGTACACATGCCAGAGGCACACGTGCACGTAGTCCTGCATCCAGTAGACGGTTGCGGATTGTTCGCACAGTCACATCAGGTGCAACGGCAGCTCGGATTTGCGTCGCAGTGGATGTTCTGCTTGACGCCGCTCTTCTTATGCGTCGATTGGTCTGCTCATCAGTCCGTCTGTGACTCCCGGTTCCACGTCTTCTCGTGTGGGAATGTTCCTCGGACCATCTACGCCACCATCGTACCACCACCGATACTTCCCGTCCAATTCGCTCCGCAATACGACTATACGACCACCCAGCCTCGTGGAGTCCGACTAGCCGACCTCGCTCAAAGTCCGATAACTGCTGAAATCGTACACATCTTCCATGTCCAGGCATTGCAGCTTCTTCAGGGTCTTCGCACGCGCCCGTACTCCAACGACTGATTACATTCACTTCGTCGTACTCCTTAAATACTACCGACGATAATTTGCATATTATGCCGTGCTGTGCCGTAAGCGCTCACCGGTTGGTCCCGAAATTAACATCACACCTACGTAAACTCGAGCCTATTAACATATGTAAATTTCATGATCATCCGTCAATTCCTTCTTGGTGTTCTTTTTTCACTTTCCGCCAGTGTATATATATATATATATATATATATATATATTTTTTTTACTTTGCCTATTTATTCCATTGGGTCGTTTCATAATTATTGGCTGATGCTGACAAGGCGAATTTGCATAGCCGGTTACAAGGGACGCCCCATAGGAGGAACTACCAAACTCCCATGCAAATTGAATTGGTTCAGTCCATGTGTATAAAACAGTATTTCAGACAGATCTCAGCAGTTGGGGACGTGATGGAGCAACCCGACAAGAGATCAGTGATTTTGCATGAATTCGAACTTGGCCAGAATGTGTTCAAAATGGTCACAAATATCAGTAGAGTATGGGTTGTTGGTACGACGAGTGACAGAACTGTCCGTAGACTGTTTTCTAAGTTATATGCCAGTGATGTTGCCATCGATCATAAGCCAGGAGCCAGTCGTCCGGTTCTGTGTGACATTGTATATTTAAGGCGGAAAGTGGAAGAAAAACCAACGTCCACAGTACATGAGCTCAGTGCCGAACTTGTCATATCATCAGCGACAATTTCCAGACACCTGGCAGCTATGGGCAAGGCTAAAAACTGGATACCTGGGTTCCACACGAACTCACCGAACGGCAGAAGATACCGCGTCGGGAAACATGCATTGCCCTCCAAAAACATGGGGCTAGTGCTCTCTTTCTGCATCAGATCCTTACGGTTGATGAAAAATGGGTGCTTTATGACAAAAGGAAGCGAACAACGCCGTGGCTCGATAAAGGGGAACCACCCAAACACATGTCCAAACCCGAATTGCACCCACAGAAGGTTCTGATTTCTGTGGTGGACTGCCAAGACTGCGGTTCATTATGAGTTTTTGCCGTGAGGTCAATCACAACGGACGTGTGCTGCCGTCAGCCGAACGAATGTCACCAGAAATGATGCAGCAAACAACCATTGCTCGCCAATTGTTTGGGTCCCATACTGCTTCTGGATGGCGCACGACCGCATGTGGCTATTGGAAGCATGTGAAAAATCAGCGCCTTGGTGTACTAGGTACTCTCTCACCCTGTTGATTCACCTGACATGGCCCCCTCACACTTTCACATGTTTCGCCATTTGGACTCCTTCTTGAGGGGCAAACAGTTCGCTAACAAGGATGCTGTGATTTCCGCTGTTAGCGATTCCTCGGACCACTGTGATGCCAGTTTCTGCCACCGTGGCATTTTTGCACTGAAAACACGTTAGGCACAGTGTATTGCTGCTGAGGGTAGAAATTTTTCAGAATAAAATGCATTTCATAGTCTGTTACTGCTGTTTGTTTCTTTGTGTTCGAATCGGCCAATAATTATAAAACGACCCAATAATAATTTTTGCATTCCAGATGGTGGTCATGTGGGCCCATATATTGTATGTCTTGAAATATATACACTGGCGGAAAGTGAAAAAAGAACACCAAGAAGGAATTAGCGGACGATCATGAAATTTACATATGTTAATGGGGTCGAGTTTACGTAGGTGTGATGTTAATTTTGGGACCAACCGGTGAGCGCTTACACCACAGCACGGCATAATATGCAAATTATCGTCGGTGGTATTTAAAGAGTACGGCGAAGTGAATGTAATCAGTCGTATGCCTGGACATGGAAGACGTGTACGATTTCAGAAGTTATTGGACTTTGAGCGAGGTCGTCTAGTCAGATTCCGCGAGGCCGGATGGTCGTATCGTCGTATTGCGGAGCGGAATTGGACGGGAAGTATCGGTGGTGGTACGATGGTGGCGTAGATGGTCCGAGGAACATTCCCACATGAGAAGACATGGAACCGGGAGTCACAGACGGATTGATGAGCGGACCGATCGATTCATAAGAAGAGCGGCGTTGTCACGCAGAACATCCACTGCGACGCAAATCCGAGCTGCCGTTGCACCTGATGTGACTGTGCGAACAATCCGCAACCGTCTACTGGATGCAGGACTACAATCACGTGTGCCTCTGACTCCAGCCCACCATCAGGAACGACTGCAGTGTTGTCGCCAACATCTGCACTGGAGAACGCAATGGCGATCTGTCGTGTTCAGCGATGAAAGCAGATTCTGCTTGGGAGCCTCCGATGGCTGTATGCCTGTTCGCAGACACACAGGGGAGCGTCTCCACCCTTCTTGCATCCGCCAGCGACACACAGGGCCTACAACTGGTGTCCTGGTGTGAGGAGCGATAAGCTATCACTCCCGTACACAACTAGTGTTTGTACCGGGTATGTTAAACAGCTCCTCCTACATCAACAACATCATTCAGCCCGTTGTTGTGCCATTTGTAAGGTCGGTCCATCGTGGTGTTTTCCAGCAAGATAACGCACGCCCACACACGGCACGTGCAACGCAACATGCATGTTCACCGGATTTGTCCCCCATTGAGCACGTGTGGGATTCTATGAGACAACGACTTATCCGGGCTCCACGACCGTCCCCGATTTATGCGTCCAGGTTGAGGATGCTTGGAACTCAATACCCCAAACTTACATCCAACATCTGTACGACAGACTCCATGCCAGAATTGCACAGTGTGACGCAGTTCGTTGCGGTTCAACTTCGTACTAACCATGTTACATGAAAATGTTATTTTTCAGTTTACCAGCAAATTTTGCCTGTATTTTGCCATAATGTTTTGATCACATTATCCTCTGTATTCCGTTATTATGCTGTATAAATTTCGTTGGTATCAGACGTCTCCTTCTTGGTGTTCTTTTTCACTTTCCGCCAGTGTATATAAAAAAAATCTTCTCGTTTTTTTTTTTAATTATTCTTAGTTTTGAGTTTAGAAAACTACATGGGGTTTCAGTGAAAATCGTTGACATAGTTATTCAAAAACAGATCTTAACAGTACTCACCCAAACAGTACTCACCCATTATAATAAGTGGTTTTTATATCCAAACTCAAAGGCACAGCTTGGTCCGCAAAACTCTGATGTTGAAAGCAAATTTGGTAACTGTCATTTACGTTCGAAGCATGGGTAAATTTTTTGGGGGTCAGTATCAGTTGAAGCAGGTAATTGTACCTAAAACATCATTAAGGGATGTTTTGAATTTCCAGATGTATAAAACAGATGAATTTTGCACTGCACATTCTCCCGTATGAAAAACTGGAGCTATGCTTTGCATTATTAGAAATGGCATATGTTATATAAATTCTGTCTACTTTACTGTTAGCACAGATCTTATCTTGGAGTTAACAACTGTGATAGCTTTGGTTGCCATGGTGACAACTGTATTGTTGTAAGATATGTGATTAGTACTGGTGAAGAAAGGTGATGAATTGAGTGGAATGGCATTAACAAACATCATGAAGATTAGCATAAAATAAAACTAAAATTACTCAACAGTTCATTATTAACTCGAAAAAGTAAAGGGTGGTATTTAAGGTGGCATAAATTCACTAAATTTTTCTTAAAACTGGTAAATTCACAAAATGAATTTTAAGCAAAAAAACTTACTTCGACCCTTGCTTTATAAATCAAGTTAAATGTAACAATGGTGATGTATATATTTGCAGTTTTGATTACAGGGAAAATTTGTTGTTCAAAAACTTTAGCATTCTCAAGCTGGTAAAAACAGCAACATGAAAGGATACTTTCACAGATTTTGAATAGAAAGAAACTTGTCAAATATGATCTTAAAAATGAGAAATGCAAATTCACTGATTTGTCCCAAGTTGATGGGATAAAAAAAAAAAAAAAAAAAAAAGGATTTGTGGTAGTGATCTACCAGACCACAGTCGCCAGAGTCATCACCTGATGGTGTCCCAAGTACAACATAATCATTGCAGGAAATAGTACGAGCAGAATTCTGTATAAGACAGAACATCTTTGAAGGAGGAAGTTATGTTTAATAAGTTACTTAAAAGAAAAAAGAAAGAGGTTTTTAATTGTTCAATGGATTTTAACTTCTTTATTATTCCATATACTTTCTGGCAATGCTTTTTAAAAGTCCAGAAGCATATAAAGAATGATGTTTAAATTTGAATGAAATAAAATCATATTTTTTTCTTCTTCATTTATTATGAGGAAAAAAAACCAGTTTAACTATTGTGACTAAATACTGATTTATGCTATTATCAAAATCTAAATTAGCTTATTTTTGAAATCTTTTCCGTGTCACTATGCAGAATAATAAGTTTTATGGCAAAGTTAAACATTTAGGCATCTATTCACCTTGCAGACAGACAGTTTTTAGGTTTGTCTTTTTATATTACAGACTTCTGAAAAACATTCTGCTTCTGGGATAACTAAAAATTTATTACTGTTTCATAAAATGTGCTGAACAACTATCAAAAATAGCATCTGCAGTTTTCACTACGGGCAATACATGTGCTTGAAAGTAAAAGAAAAAAAAATATTTTTTTTTCCATTTACTTTTGATCATGTGCATTCTCTGTTGTTTATCTATGCATTTATGCCTTTTTGAGAAATAACTACTTAACATTTCTCAACTTATTGTTGTTCAAGTACTTTCTGGTAGCATAAATCATTTTTTTCCCCTCCTGAAAGTAAAACTGGTAATTCCTACTATAAGGGTGGAATTAAATAAACACCATAATCTTCTAAGAACAACTTACCCACAAAATAAATAAGCAAATAAATAATTAATGAAAGAACAAAAGTTCAGGATTTACAATGCCATCCTGCATTATATATTTGTTAACTCATTTAATTATCAAAAGTAATATGAAAATATTTTGATATTACGGAAAAGTAACTCCAAAATATATAAAAAAGTTTAGATAGTGATTCAAGCCTGTTTCTGTGTTATTTGTCGAAGTTCTCATGTCAATGGCTAATGGATTGCAAAGCTTTGGGGCATGGCACTAACACTGATGTGACTTTTAGCCTGATAATTATAGTAGTAAGGTAATTAACATTGGTAAAAGTTAATGCTGCATCTAATTATATTTGTTATCATTATTAATGTGTATTTTGTGTAACAGACCCTACAGGCTACTAATTTTTCTTGGTTTTTAGGTGTGTAATTGCAAAGTAATAATTTGTCACTGTGCTAGTTTGACTTTTTTTATTTTATTTTGTAAAAATATTTGCTGTCATTATTTGTAAAAATCGCTACTGACTTGTAAAGGAAATTAACCAAAGTGTGAAATTCTTTTTAGGGGAATCTTTGATGAGCTTATTGATGTGCTTCCAAACTGGATGGCTGTTAAGGAACAAGAACGAGTGGAAATGACTAGTGCAAATCAGAAGCTTGTGAAAGAACGAGATCAAGTATGTACATACACAAATTACAGTTAAATAACCATTACAAATTGGTGTAGTTTTCACAAAATTTGGTGATAATGTTAAGAGAGTTAAATGATTTAAGTGTTCAGGAAGTCTTGTTCAGTATCGAAAAAATTTTAATGTTTGTGAACAAATCTCTTAGTATTGAAATTTCTGTTTTTATTTTGTCAAAAACTTGAATCTTAAGTCAAAACTAATTGAATATAGAGACCAATATTGAGAAGATACTTAATCCATATATCCAACTCACAAATTTTCAGAGACAATGAAGCATCAGCCTTTGCGAGGGCAGAATGTTGGTCAGCAATAATGCTAAATGAATTGCAATTTTATTGGTGTGGATACGATGGGAAGAGAAGAGAACAAACACATGTTCACAAAGACCAGGCACAGTGCAGGACCTTCCAGAAACACAAGTGAAGGTCACTGTTAGCACATCTGGCAGTTGGCTGTGGCAAAAAGTTTGGACATTTCTGTTGGAGAACTGAAAAGCCACTGTGTACATTGAGCTGAGTTTCCATATGGGAAAGCAATATATTCATGTCAGCAAATGAACCTCACAAAAAGCCTTATTGTCATGTGTAAGCTGTCATGGCAACTCTCTCACATACCAATAAAAATGGTGACACTGATAGTACAATGCTCATTCATGTTCTACTGTTTGTCAGTGCTGGTTCTCATTAAATCTATGTATCCAGAGTTATAAAGAATGAAGGATTACTTTCTCCTATGTTTAAAGACATAGTGATACATTATTTGCAATATTACATTTCTACTAGTCATTCTACCTCGATACTGAATATTGTGTGTAAATAGAGGATCTATAATTTCAGGAAGTCATTAAGATGAGTTGATCCTACTTGCATTCACATCTATTTTGACATATTATGAATTTGGTAATTATGTTCATGAAACTGAGACAGAATGCACACATTAGCTACCCCAACTATTGCTTACTATAGTCAACTCAGCAAAACAACTTTTAAGATAGACTCACTGAGCAGCTTGCCTCACCTATAAATTATCATGAATGTCTTCAGTAGGGTCAGCCATAAGTTGGTTGCAGTCTAGAATGGTGTGCAGTAGTTTTTAGTGATGAGAGCATTTTCTGATTTACTATGAATGTTGAATGAATCATGGTTAGCAAGTGTACAACAGAAGTAATAATGGAACTTTACACTGAGTGGCCAAATTATTATGACCACCTGGTTAATAAATTGTTGTGCCTCCTTGTGCCTTTAATACTGCTTGAATTCTTCTTGGTATGGACTCAACTAAATGTCAGTAAGTAGCTTGGTATATATTAGCCCAAATGTTATGAATTGCACTCTCCAACTCTTGAAGATTTTATGGTAGCGAATTCAGTTGTCTGATGCCCCTTTCGACTTCATTCCACAAAAGCTTCATTGGATTGAGATCCGGTGATTGAGGAGGCCAATGCAGCAGGGAAAAAAATCTCTGTAATGCTCCTCAAATCATTTGCGTACAGTGTGCATACTATGACATGGAGCATTGTCCTTCTGAAAATATTCATCTCCATTGGGATTAACCGTCAACATAACTGGGTGAACTTAGTTGTTAACAATATTTAAATACCTTTGGGTAGTCAGACATTGCTCCACTTAAAACAAATTGCCCAAACACTCCCACAAAAACATGCCTCAGACAACAACGTTGCCACCGCCAGCTTGAAGAGCAGTAACGATGCAAGATAAGTCCATGCTTTCATACTGCCGTCTCCATATCCTCACCTTTCCCTTTTAGTGTAGTTGAAAATGTGATTCATTGAACTGCATTACCCTTTCCCACTCATTTATTGTTCAATTCTTACGCTCCTGAGTGAACTGGAGGAATTTATTCTTCTTCACTGCAGATAGCAGTGGCGTACGGACAGACTGTCTGCTTCTGTAGCACATACGATGTAATGTGTGGTGAACTGTACATTGAGAGGCCATTAGACTTAGTCCGTGATTCAGATTACCTGTAACCTGACGAAGTGTTGCCCATCTGTTGTACTTAACAAGCCTGTCCACTCTCCACTCAGCTCGAACATCCAGTAGCCATTGGCAACCACATACCTTGCACTCAGACCTGTTTTTTTTATTGGTGGTACACTCTGTGTACATTTTAACAACTGCTGCCCTCAAACACTTCACAAATGCAGTCATTGTGCTAACGCTCGCACCAATGCTTTGAGCACCCTTGATCATTCCATGTTCAAAGTTCGTCAGATTGCGTCTTTAACCCATTTTTTCTTGTGCAGTGTACTTCATTAGTCTCTGCATGCCTTCAACATTCCCTTTTTATACCGATTCAGCCATCTTGCATCAGCAGAATACCTACTTTGTACAAAATCGTCTGGTGGCCATAATAATTTGGCCACTGAGTGCATACAGTAGAGACACCCATCACAAACACCTTATGCAATAATTTGGCAATGTATAACAAGAAAGTAGTGCACATTGTATTTGTGGAAGGCAGTATAGCAGCACATCATTATGTTGAAAATATCAGATAGTGGAGGTCAGCCCTTTTTTTTTTTTTTAGGTTAATATTGTTAGTGCAATGTTCTAAAATAATACGAGGGATGTACCGAAAGTGATACAAAGTGGGCATAACTTTTTTATTAACTGACAGGTTGTTCAACTTGCACATGTTGGTAGAGTAACTCTTTCTCTATACAAAGGTACTACTCAACATAGTCTCCATCACAAGCGATGCATTTGTGCCATCGTTGAACCCAACTCTCGAATCCTTTTGAAAAAATTCAGGTGTGGACTGTTGCACCCATTTCTTCACAGCCACTTTCACCTCGCCTGTGTCATCAAATCGTTGTCCCAGGATACTGTCCTTCATTGGACCGAACAGGTGGAAGTCGTAGGGCGCCAAATCTGGGCTCCACGGTGGATGGGGGACCACTGGACCAGCCTGATTTGCTGATCGCCTGATTTGTTGCCAAAGATGTACATGGTCTCACATTGCCATGGTGAATGTAGATCCTTTTCAGATTCTTGTTCAATCTCTTCCTCCTTATGGTTTTTCTAAGCTTTTTGAGTGTCCCAATGTACCGCTTGCTAGTCACGGTACAGCCACGTTCCAGAAAATCAAGGAGAATGACACCTCTGTCATGCCAAAAAAAACTCAGTCACCATGACTTTCTGTGCCGATTGCTGGCTCTTGAACTTCTTAGGCCTGGGTGAAAAAGTGCGACACCATTCCATGGATTGATTCTTCATTTCCGGATCATAAAGATACGCCCACGTTTCATCCCCTGTCACCAGATCATTAAAAAAACGTGTCTTTATTGGCTTTAAATGCATCCAGCAGACCAGAGCAGACTTCCACCCTTCTCTCTTTCAATTTGGGTGTCAACTGCCAAGGTGCCACTTTGCACACACTTTCCAATACCCTAAATCTTCCACCATTTTCTGTACGGCATTGTGACCACAGTCCAGTTGTGCAACAAGCTCACAGATTGTGACTCATCTCTCCATGCGAATCAATTCATCCACTCGCTGGCGATTTGTGTCAGTGGTCACAGATGATGGTCTCCCACTGCGTGGTTTATCTTCAGTGCTGGGTTCCCCTTCTTTAAACTTCTTCATCTATTTGTGCACATTGCTCTTGTGAATGGTGTCATCTCCGCAAACATTTTGTAGCCTTCTGTTGATGTCGGACAGCCTGCAACCTTTCCTTCATCAAGAACTCAATGACTGCACGTTGCTTCTGCTTGGAAGTTGGAATCCATTATTTACCTGCAATGAAGAAGAGTTACTATAGAGGAAGAGTTACTCTACCAACATGTGCACTTTGAACGACCTCTGTCAGTTAATAAAAAAAGTTATGCCCACTTTTGCATTACTTTCGGTACAACCCTCATATTTAGCTATCTATACCTCTTAACATTTGGTACTGTGTTGGTGTTAGGTTGAATTTTTTTAGCATTGGCTAGCTATAACCACCATCAATAATATCTGCTTTCTGATTTACCACGTTATTTTTTTCAGGTAGAACCATTTAATGGTGGTTTTAACTGTTGTAACTTTTACATGTTATATTTCCTTTGAGTGAAAAGCAATTTCTCAGTTGGAAGTTATTAATATTCACTGCGAATATATATCTCGGCAATCAAATGTGATTCATGGAAAAATCTTTCACGTGCCTCTTGGTTGTAGGTGGTCGATGTTCAAATCTTCGCATGGTTGTTCTCATCAGGTTCTTGAGTGCAGGCTTTTTTAGAAGTTAGTCCGCACATTTTCTTGAGTGGAATATACTTTTTTAGTTGAACTATGGGAGGCATATAAAGACAAAGGAAATGTGAATAATCACGTTGGAAAACGGAAAAATGTATCACTCAAAAAAATATTCGCATGAGGAAATGCAATCGCCAAAAAACTGCGTCAGACTTCCTGGATGTATTGTCTGATGCATTTCAGCAGATCTGTCTGCCATCTTCAGGAACCTCTGGTCGTCCGTTCTCTCTGCAGCCTACGTTGAATATGCCACGTGCTCAGTTTGTGAATCTTTGTGTGTTATACGTCATCGGATGTGTTGCGTTGCCACTCCTGTGAATTGAAGGCTCGGGGATTTTTATTTATTTTTTTACTTTATGTCTGTGTGTTTGCATTATTTATGTTCTGTTTGCCTTCCCATTTTTTTGTTCTCTTCTCCTATCAATATCTTCCATGGAATTGGCATTTCTACTCCACTACTAATGTTGCAGTTTTTTTTGTTTTTGTTTTTTTCAATTACGATTGCTTCGGCGAAATGGATGGGCTTTTTGGTTGGTTGTTTGCAGACAATTTCGATATTTTCAGATTCTGGCATTGTGTTATTTTTTGTGCAATATTGTACAAGTCCTGTTTTTTTCTTCCTTTTTTCCCCCAGTTCTTCATATGTTGGGTCAATCTTGTTTTTAATTTGTTTCTTGTGCTTCCATGTACTTCACTCTATTGTTGTTGTTGTTGGTTGGCTTAATTGGAATGCTATATACTCCTGCAGTGACCAATAGTTTTGTTTTTTCTCTGTCATTGATTATTATATTCTTGTAGTCTTTTACTGAAATTCCAATATCTAGATGTTGTTTTTTGCATTCCTTTTTTATTATATTTGTAACCTGTTTTATGTATTGAAATTTACCACAATATTTTATATTTTGCTTGGTTTTATTTTTAGGATGTTTATACATGTAAATTACTTTTTTGATATCTGAGGTGGTATATCCAAATTTTTTTGGCTGTTGTTGTTATCCATTGAAGTTCTTTCTCCTTGAAAAAGTTATTGCTGGAATGAGTGAAGGCTCTATGCACTAAACTTCTGATTGCCAATATTTTATATGCTTTTGGATGGTATGAGTTTGCAGGTATAAGTATTGGCACGTGGGTGGGTTTTTCTATACACATGGTATTTGCAGGATGTTTGAGATTTTGTTATTGTAATATCTAAGAAATTAATCATATTTTCATTTTCTGATTCCATTCTAAAGTTGATACTTGGATATTTTTTACAGAATTTTTTTCTGCTTGTCTAATTCTAAAGAACTGGCATTCCAAAAGAGTAGTGTGTCGTCAACGTATCTTCCGTAGAAGAACACTTTGTCTTATACACTGGCGGAAAGTGAAAAAGAACACCAAGAAGGAGACGTCTGATACCAATGAAATTTATACAGCATAATAACGGAATACAGAGGAAAACATGATCAAAACATTATGGCAAAATACAGCTGTATTGGCTGGTAAACTGAAAAATAACATTTCCATGTAACATGGTTAGTACGAGGTTGAACCGCCATGAACTGTGTCACACTGTGCAATTCTGGCATGGAGTCTGTCGTACAGATGTTAGATATAAGTTTGGGGTATTGAGTTTCAAGCTTCCTCAATCTGGACGCGTAAATCGGGGATGGTCGTGGCTGGCCGTGGAGACCGGATAAGTCGTTGTCCCATAAAATCCCACACGTGCTCAATAATGGGGGACAAATCCGGTGAACGTGCAGGCCATGGAAGTTGTCTCACACCCCAAAGTGCATGTTGCGTTGCACGTGTTGTGTGTGGGCGTGCTTTATCTTGCTGAAAAACACCACGATGGAGCGACCTTACAAATGGCACAACAACGGGCTGAATGATGTAGGAGGTGCTGTTTAATGTACCTGGTACAAACACTAGTTGTGTACGGGAGTGATAGCTGATTGCTCCCCACACCAGGAGACCAGGTGTAGGCCCTGTGTGTCGCTGGCGGATGCAAGAAGGGTGGAGATGCTTCCCTGTGCGTCTGCGAACACGCATACGGCCATCGGAGGCTCCCAAGCAGAATCTGCTTTCATTGCTGAACACGACAGATCGCCATTGCGTTCTCCAGTGCAGATGTTGGCGACACCACTGCAGCCGTTCCTGACGGTGGGCTGGAGTCAGAGGTACACATGCCAGAGGCACACGTGCACGTAGTCTTGCATCCAGTAGACGGTTGCGGATTGTTCGCACAGTCACCTCAGGTGCAACGGCAGCTCGGATTTGCGTCGCAGTGGATGTTCTGCTTGACAATGCCGTCGATCGGTCCGCCCATCAGTCCGTCTGTGACTCCTGGTTCCACGTCTTCTCGTGTGGGAATGTTCCTTGGACCATCTACGCCACCATCATACCACCACCGATACTTCCCGTCCAATTCGCTCCGCAATACGACGATAATTTGCATATTATGCCGTGCTGTGGCGTAAGCGCTCACCGGTTGGTCCCGAAATTAACATCACACCTACATAAACTCGACCCCATTAACATATGTAAATTTCATGATCGTCCGCCAATTCCTTCTTGGTGTTTTTTTTTCACTTTCCGGCAGTGTATTTGTTAAATACTTCTATTTTTTGTAATACAACCTCTGTAAATAAAGAAGATAGTGGGGAGCCCATTGGTGCTCCGAACTTTTGTCTGTTTATTCTACTGTTAAATTGAAAGAAGTTGTTGTGATATATATATATGTTAATAGGTCTATTATTTCTTTAACTTCCAATTTTTGGAAAGTATTATTATTGTAAAGTCTTTCTGCTATGATGTCAATAGCTGTCAAGACGGGAATACTCGGAAACATCAAAACGACATCCAAGCTGGTCATGATTGGTGGGTTGGAGTCAAATTGGATTGTCTTTCTTTATTTTATTTATGAAGTCAAATGAACTATATAGGGTATAATTATTTTTCATATATATTGGTGCAACAACTGTGATTTTTTAGTTGTTTAGCTCCAAGACTGACTTCAGTTTATCCACCAATTCAATCAGGTATCCCAAAGATTTTTGGAAAGCTAAAAACCCACAAACCAGAAGAACCAGTACGTGTCATAGTTTCCCAGAGATGCCAAGTACTACGGAGGATTGTCCGTAGTTTCTACGGATATCATGTTCAAACTACGGACTACGGAGAAGTTGTGAAAAACTACTGATTTTTCCAGAAATCTTGGATATTTCTGGAAAACTTTTTTTTTTTTTTAATTATTTGAAAAAAAAAAAGTCAAGCATAGTATAATGTAGTGTTTATTTGTGGTAACGTCACGAAGCCGTTACACAGCAAGCATGCTTGGCTGGCCGACAAGCAAGCGGAAATGTTGCAGTGGAGATTGTTCTGTATGATCACGTGACTTTGTACCTGGCTTGCCGTGGAAAGGCATTCGTAATGCACAACGTCTGTTAGCTTCGTGAAAACCTTAACCGCGTCCTGAACTAACATAAGTTGTCAGAGGATGGAGGTAGACTAGAGTCGATTCCACGTTTTCTGTTCTTGTTGTTAAGTTGATTAGTTGTAGTGTGACGTGAATTGCTGTTGTTATGAAGCGTGCTTCAGTGGCTTCCAGTTCCAATGGTGTGAAAAAATAAAAATTCGCAGCAGTACAAGGAATGTTATTCGTTGGAATTTCCATGTTTGCAGTGGTCGCGTGTTTCCGTGAATTATGTTTTTTGTTTTGTTAAAATGTAATTTAAATAGTTAATTGCTATTGCATATTTGTTTCACCAAAGTAAGGGGCGGGTGGGGTATCAGAAAAAAAAATGTTCTGAGCAAATAGTCATCAGATCGAAGGAAACAATTGTTGATCAAAGAAATCCTGAATGTTTGTTTTTTCCGGCAGAGCACATAACTAAGCTACCTGGATGTGTGGATGCTGTTATTGCCTGTTTTTATGTTACCTCCCCGGGAGTTTGTTCTTCGCACGCAGTATGTTCTGTCCAGAGCAAGAGAAAGTCTCTCCATGTGTCTCCCAAGCTTTAGCCTGCTGATGGAAGGCTTTTTCAGGGCAAGTTATATTAGATGGACAATTGCTGGGAGGCGTAAGCTTGGCAAATTAAAATATTCTTTTTTAATACACCAGTTATGGATTTATGTGACTTTATTGTCATCTCAGTTTTCAGTGAATTTTGTTTTTCAAAAACTTCTATGCACATTTAATAAAAGATAAAAGAAACAAAGAAGTGAAGAAAAAACAAAACTGGTACTTTTATCAAAAGATATGCCCAAGAATTCTGTCAGCATCCTTTGGGGGGGGGGGGGCTGTCTATTGGCCTCATTAAGTGCCCTAAATTTGGCCTCCTTGACAAGTTTTTGCCATTGTTTCCTATTTTGGGCCATTATTTTCCAGTTCTCGCAGACCAGGCTTTTTGTGTTACATTGTAGATTAGTGATAGTTTATAAATACTGTGAAAACACAAATTTGTCTGCACCCCCTCACTCTGGAGTAAGTTGCTCTCCCAACTAAGCTACACAGACAATATATCACTGCAGATTTGTCGTCTTGGCACGTGCTTTACTTCTGTAGTATGTCACAACCTCTATAATACATCCCGATACATGCACTGTTATGGCTGCTTTTCAGACTTCACACCTCCTATTACATTTTGTCTGGCGTAGTGCTGACCCTCTTCTCCCCCATTACACGTGAGCGTACTTTGCAGACAGCCCGTGCCTGTTCAAAGGGAAGAGGTAATATGATACCCATCTTCTAACTCTTTTGACTATGTTCCCCCACCATAAAAATCAGAAAAAGATCAAGGGTGAGGACCGTGAGAATTTGAACTCATCATCATCATCATCATCATCACTAAGCTGTTCTCTGAGATTCAGAGGTTAGTTCCACAAAGAAATACAAACTACCAGATAATATTTACTTACTGTTGCCGTATCAAACTTCTCCATTTACAGTGATCTTGACAAACAACTCAGGCTTCACTGACATCCATCACACGCCGTACACAAGATCTTCTATACATCATACTCATAATCCTTTTCTCATGCAGACACTCCTGAATCTGATCTTCCCATGACTTCCTTGGCCTTCCTCTGCCTTTCCTTCCTGCCGCTTGGGCTGAAAATATTTTCTTAGTAAGCATCTCATCGCTGATTCTTTCAACATGGCCAAACCACGGAAGCATATTAGTCTCCACCTTGCTAACAACATTTTGCGTCACATTACACAACTGCAACACATCTTCATTCCTCACATGATCAGAACGTGTCTTGCCACAAACCCTCCCCGCTAGTAACGCATTTCTCCAGCACACTAATGACTCCTATGTTTCTTCTGTAGTACCCAGGTTTTACTGCCATACATCAGAGTAGGAACAATAATACTTTCATACACAGCCATGCGGAAGTCTCTTGAGAACCGATCATTCCTGTGAAAACCTCCCAAAGCAGCCATGACTTTCAATGAAGAATCCACTCGCCTACTTAATTTCACCATCCAATTTGTTCTCTCTGTCAAACATGCTGCCTAAATACACAAACACATTCACCTGGCCAATCACTGTGCCATTTAAACATACATTGCATTCAATACTACCAGTTCCTCTCTCAAAAACCATAACTTTGGTTTTTCCTTTATTTATACTCAGTTTGAATTTCATGCAAACTTCGTACATCCGGGCTTACTTTTGCTTTTTGCCAACAGGACGGTGTCGTCAGCATACAGGAATCTGCACACACGGATATCATCAAGACATAAACCAATATTATCTGTTTTGGGATCACCCATGCACACATCCATAAATGTGTTAAACAGCCATGGTGACATTACACAACCATGTCTGACTCCTGCACAAATAGAAAACCATTTTGATAAAACACCATTCTCTCGTACACAAGCTCTACTCCCAGCATACATGACTTTTACACTATATATATATATATATTTTTTTTTTTTTCAATTCAATTCAGTTTATTTAGCTGTTACATGAAAACCAAAAATACAATGTTAAAAAACTGAAAATACAACAGTGTAAGTAATTGTAACAGAAAGGGAGATCTGGGAAAAGGCCACAAAAGTCCTGATGCCTCCCTGATCTCCCTATAACAAATGTAGGCAAGTCAGTGTTACACCTGAAAGCATGGCACATAACATTCAAAGGTATTAGTAGAAATTAGTAATTAGTACTTTTAAGTAGATTCTCAGTAACACCATATTCATTCAATACTTGCCACAAAAGTGTCCTATTTACTCCTTGAGCGACCCGCCGGTGATCGCTCCTGCTCTTGCAGTATGCTATCAAAACTGTGTTCGTTATGAAATGCAAACGTTCCAAATACAGGCATCAACCGCCATCTTTTGGTAGACAAGGAAAACACTTTCAAGAAACAACCCACTGGTGTGTCGTACAGTACTGTATTGAAACAGTCTACGAGCCACCAGTGGGCCGTAATGCACTACAAAAGTCACTGAAAAACGTTGACACAGTTAACGTGTTAACATTTGAATTCTATGTGCAATCAGAGAATTGTGTTTCTTGTATCTTGTGAGACAATTGTGTGTTTATACATTTTCTGTAAGATCCCTGTGTACAAACCTGCGACTGGCTAATTATTGGATAAGTATATCTTCACAGCTGAAGCTGTATGGTATAAATTATTATGATTAAAGTGGTTTGCCAACTACTGGGCACATATATTCGCTTGAAACTATACTCATAAGAAATCACTGTCTTGTTCATCTTCCAGTCATTTTTATGCATGTCATTCTACAGATGACTAAGTGCTATCGAATTCCACAGATTGATTTATCAAGCTGTAATGGGATGCAATTTCTCTTAGCATTTGGCAGTTTGTTTGATTAAAATTGCTAGGTATATCAAAGAATAGAAACTTTCCTGTTTTGATTAAACTTATTTTCCATTCCTCATAACACACTTCTAAATTGCTTGAATTAATAATAATAAAGAGGAACAATATATATATATATATATATATATTTTATGATTCCATGATGTACTCTTTTAACATTTCAGGCCTTGGAAGATCTCAGAAGTGTTGAAGCAGCGTTCGCCGACTTACACAGACGCTATGAAAACTGTAAATCTGTTTTAGAAGGCTACAAGCAGGTTAGTGAGTTTCTTTTCAGCCTCACAGATGTGTGTTAACAGTTTAAAAAATAATTAAAGTTTTTATTAGCTGACTTGTACCTGGTAATACCATGGTATAATGTTTAAGATTAAGCTGTATTTTCAGAGTTTCACTGTCATGTGTTGCGAGTACTGCCCCCTAAACCCCCTAGCAGCATTTTATTTTTATGCATTCTATGTGTGTAAATCTTGTTAGCAGTGCAGTAATAATATCACTTGAACATATAAATGTAGGAGAACATTTCAGTTGCAAAGTTCATACCTCTTTATAAACTGCACTAATTATCTTTTTATTATGCTTTCTTTTCTCTGCCTTTTTGCTTCCGTTTCCATAGCTATAGCTGCAGCCATGAGTTTCGGCTTTCCTCTTTCACAAGGAATGTAATGAAAATGTGTTTAAAAACACACGGTGCATAATCCTTGACAAACTATAAGAAAATAAGTTACCCATCTCAAGACCATTAGTAAAGTACTGGGAGAAAGATGTAAACTCATTGTCACCAAAGATTGTGACCACTGCTGGAATAACAATGCCCAAATAAGGGAAGCTACTTGGTTTTTGTGATGTGCATGTGACAGGAGCATTGTGATGCCAGTTTGTCAGTGGCAACACACAAGCACATATTTAAGGTCACATATGCATTATCAGCTGTATTACCTCCTGACTGCAGTAGAAATAACATGCATAGCATGATTAATATTTTTGTTTATAGCAAGTTTTCTTTTGGAATTTTTACTTCAAACTATCCATTGCAGCTGAACAGAAATAAAAACAATCTGCCAGATTTAAAAGTGTGTACCATAATTCTACCGTGAGAGAGTTATTCCACAGGCACACATACATAGAAATTTTCATTTACTATTATAGATGTATATAAAAGTCCTGCCTATTCACAGAAGTAAATATGTGGTGCAATCAGAAAGTCAAATCCAGCACATGAGGTGCCAGATGCCACATTGCTAATATCTAGTTGTTGTTTATCATCACACCATATTGATTTAAAAATAGTAAGACAATCGCTAATCCCACCAGTTGTGAAGTTTGGTTTGTAATTAGATTTCTGTAACAAAAAAAATTAACGTGGCTGAAAGTCACCATCAGTTTTGTGATATTTATGAAACAAATGTGACGAGTGAAGGGAAAGTAAGGAAATCGTGTAGGCATTTCAGTGAAGGGCCTACAAATGTTCATGATAAAGGGCAGAGGTAGCTGTTGTCAGTAAGTGATGACATTGTTGAACAAGTGAACAACAAAATTCATGAAAACTGCAGGTTAATGATTTCTAAGTTGAGTTCTCATTTTCCTCAAATTTTGCAAACTGTACTCTTTGAAATTATCACTGAAAGATTACAGTAAAATATGTGGCTGGTGGTTCTTCAAGATGCTTTCCAATGCCCATAAAAACTATGAGGGGCCTCAGCATTGACTTTCTTGCAACAGCACCATACTGAAGGTGATGTGTTTCTTGACCATGTCGTTACCGATGAAGAGACTTGGCTGTCATACATGAATGTGGAAAGCAAACAACAGTCGATTCAGTGGATACAAACTGGATCACCATAACCAAAAAATATTCAAACAGACATTTTCTGGCAACAAGCTCATGGTGACTGTTTTTGGGACTGAAAAGGTAGTTTGCTTGTTGACTACATGCCTCGTGAAACCACAATCACATCTAAAGCTTACTGTGGCACATTAAAAAATTCAGGAGAGTAATTCAAAACATACAATGCAGCCTTGTATGTTTTGATCTCTCGAATCATCTTGCTGTAAGCAGGGCCGAATTTCCTAATAGGCCAACACAAGCACATGCCTAGGGCAACAAAAATTAAAGGACAGCAAATTTTTTTGGTGGTCGACAAATTTGCTTTCTTTGAAAAATGTACCTTTTAAATTTAATATATTAAAAATTTTTTTTTAATATGAAATGTTTTTTAATATAAATATTAAAGCAAAGACACTAATTTCATTGTCTTGGAGGGAGTTCATTGCCATTGTTGTGCGGATTTGGTGAGAGAGCGAGAAATTTCGTCCCTCCCTCTTTTTAGTATTTTTGCAAAGACATAGCTGTTTGTAGATGGTGTCATATCTATTTATAACCTAGCACAAATGCAAAAGAGACGGTTAGCGCCACCCATTTTGTCTCTAGCTTTCAAAGAGAGCAGGCGCATTTTGTTTACCGGGAAAGCTGTCGGTGTCTGCAGAAAGAGTCGTTTCTCGATCAGTGTACGAAAACAGAAGTTTCCGTGAGCTTATTACTGTTTTGCTTGATGTTGAATTTGGTAAGCATTTGTCGGTTTTTTGAGTTGTAAAAATAAGCGACGTACATAAGCGTTTGAGTGGTAGTCAATACAAGAAAATCAGAGAAGAGAAGAGAAGAGACGCAAGGACGAAATTGTCAGTACCAAAAGCAGTAAAATAGATTGTTTTTTCAAATGCAGAGATTGTCTAATGTTCCATCTTCAAACAATCTTCCTATACTGTGTTCTTAGCATCAAGTAGTGAATCAACATCTTGTCAGTTTTTATTTGAAGATGTGCTCAGAAAAGTTCAGGAAACTGATCAAAATGCAGGTATTGAGCCAAGAGATACCAGTGAGGCTGCACTAAGTAAAACTTCAGTTCTTTAAAATATTGGGTCTGTCACAAATGATCCTGTACATTGGCTAATAAATGACACTACTAGAAACAGTGTAGCCATACATGGGTTTCACCAGAATAAAAAAAGGTGATTTTAAAAATTCCAGTCGTCAGTATGGTGATAAGACGGTGAGATATCTCATAGAGGCGTTATTTTATAGAAAATTGTTAAATGGTGAAGTACGGGCTAGGTCTTGGATGGTGTATTCTGAAAGTACAGGTTCAGTTTACTGTGGAATTTGTAAGTTATTTCAAACCGAAACCACTTCAGTCTCACAGTTTGTACACAACGGTTTTAATGATTGGAAAAATGCCACGTTTGATTGAACGAGCATTAAGATTCCATACCTCATAAGAGTTGCATGATCTCTCTGAAGGAAAGGAGCAACAGGATGGGAAGGATAGACCATGCCCTGACTGAACAACTGGAGGATGAAGGTGATTATTGGCGAAAAGCGCTGCACTGAGTCGTGGTCATAAAAACGTTAGCTACTCGGGGATTACCTTTCGTAGGAGCTGACGAAAGGTTTGGTTCAAACAACAGTGGAAATTTCATGATGTTGCTGGAAGTTATTGCTGAATTCGACCCTTTCTGGACAAAACATTTTGCTGAAAAGGGAAATCCAGGAAGTTGCAACACGTCTTACTTATCATCTATGACATGGGAGGAGTTCTTGGAGATTATTGGGATGAAAGTTCATGCAAATATTGTAAATGAAGTAAAAGCTGCAAAGTATTTTTCTATAGTGGTGGATTCCAGTCCAAACATAACACACGTCAATCAGTTGTCACTTACTATCCGCTACATTGGAGAGTGTGGTTCGCTCGTGGAAAGGTTCTTAACTTTTTTACCAAACACTGGTCACAAAGCAGAAGAGCTATTCACTGCGATCATGAATTACATCAAAGATTGCAACATTGACATAAGTAAATGCCTTGGCCATCTTATGACAATGCTTCCAGTATGTCAGGCCAGTATTCAGGTCTTCTGGCCAGAATCAAGGAAGTAAATCCATTTGCTGCCTATGCACCATGTTCAGCCCATTCTATCAACCCTGTGGGTCAATGTGCTGCCGAATGCTGCACAGAAGCTACAAAATTTCTTCAACCTTCTGCAGCAGCTGGACATGTTTTCATCATCATCTACGTATCGTTGGGGATTACTTAGTGAAAACCAGCAGTCAGCAGTTAATATAAACCCAAATGCACCTTCTTTAAAGAATGTTAGCAAGACCCGTTGGTCAGCCCGAGATGATGTTTGTAAGGCGTTGTTGTTATCCTAGCCACAAATTCTTAATGTTCTCCAAACTGTTGAAATCAATGTAAAGCAGAAGTCTGCTACCAGGCTTTGAGGCAAAAGGGTTGCTTGCAACAGACTCAAGACTGCATTCATGGTTATGTTTTGAGAGTTCATTCTCGATCGTTTGAATTATACCAACAGGATACTCTAAGATGTAAAAGTAAACATGACCAATGATATGATTCATTAATACAGCTTATGAGTTCCATGTGGGAAGGATTTGACTTGTGTGAAGTAAAAGCTCTGCAGTTCTCGAAAGTTAAGACATATAATTTCTATTTCAAGAGGAGAATGCATAGGAGAAAGTTTCCATGACGAGACTCCAAAAGAAGTAACACATGATGTAACTGGAAAAGACCTCTTCAGAATTAATACTTTTCTAGCTATTGTGGACTAACTTCGGACTGAATTGTTCCAAAGGAGGAAAACTTACTCTGAAATCAACGAGAAATTTGGATGTGTGACAAAAATGCACCAGCTTCAAAGAACAGAGTTGGAAAGAGAAGCAAGAAGCTTAATTGAAAGTTTTCCTAGTGATCTCGAAAGTGGTTTCATGGGAAAAATTATTCATCTGAAACAGCATCTTCAAGTAATCCCAGAGGATGAGATTCCAACTACTCCTCTTCAGCTATACGAGTGGCTGAGAGAGCGTAATTTTCTTGTATTCTACTCAAATGTTGAGGTGGCACTTAGAATGTTCATTTGCATACCAATAGGGAAACTGTTTAGCAGAGCGGTCATTTTCATGCGTAAGGAGAATAAAAAAACTACTTGAGGTCGTCAGTAAGAGAACAAAATTTGTCTGTGCCAGCACTGTCGTGCATTGAATCAGATATTTTGATAAAAATGAACTGTGATGAAATCGTCAACGATTTTTCTCTCAGCAAGTCTAGGCGTAAGTGCTTGTGTTTGTAATAAAACTGATCGACATGCAATTTTTTTCCTCTTGTGTATGTCATCTTCATCATCATTGTCAACCATTATCAATCCACTGCTAGACGAAGGTCTCCCCAAGTTTCCTCCACAACGGTCTGTCTTGTGCCAGTCTCCTCCATGTCACTCCCGCTTACTTTCGAATTTCATCCACCCATCTCCCATGTGATCTTCTTCTGGGTCTTTTCCTGTCCCTTGGAATCCAATCTAAAATTTCAGCTGTCCATCGAGGGTCTGTCCTTCTGGCAGTATGTCCAGCCCATTGCCATTTCAGGGATTTAACTCTGATCATGATGTCTGTAAATGACACTTATTATATTACTTTGTATATTGTATGTATAACTTTGATTTCTGTGTATAATAATATATTGTTCATTTTTTATTGATATTGTAAAATCTTGTTATTTCTAAATTATCTGCGCATTCTGAACAATTGTTGACACTAGACAAGATAAGAATAAATTATCAACGTTTATTCACAATTAAAAGCTTTATTAACATCGACTATAGTTTTGCAGAGCTTCTGGCTTGGCTTCATCAGGACGAATGGTGCGTAAACATTAAAATCCAATTGAATGTTTACGCTCCATTCGTCCTGATGAAGCCAAGCCAGGAGCTCTGCAAAACTATAGTCGATGTTAATAAAGCTTTTAATTGTGAATAAACGTTGATAATTTATTCTCAATCAATATCACAAGCGTGTAGTCTTGAATTACATACTAGACAAGATTTTTCTCTGTAGTATAGTACGAGTAACTAATATTTTTTACTGGGAGATGTGAACTTTATATTAAGGCATGTATGGGATGGGCTGAAGTGTGGATTTACTTGATCGTAATGTAATGACAAGTAAATCCAAGCGGTGACATGGGGGCGGCATTCGGAAAATTGCCTAGGGCAGAAAATTTATAAGTCCGGCCCTGGCTATAAAGCAATTCTCAAGGAGTTGGACAAATTATCAGGAATTTTTCATGTGAGAGTAACTGTTTGTATGTGTGCACACCCAGTTTCTCTCACGTACCGACTCTTTGAAAAATTCAAGTGGGCCCGGACGAACTAACACTTCTTCCGGTGTTTGAATGAATTTTTAGTGGTGCAATGTTCCCGTAATGACAATGAACTGAAAGCGTTTGTGTAGAACTGGCTGAGTAAATTGGTGACAACGTTCTTTGACACGGTAATGCAGAAGTTATGGCCCCGCTGCAAAAAATTCTTGAATTCAGCGATGACTATGTGGTATAGTGTAAGATGCATGCTAACATTTGGCATTGATGATTTTATTTTAAGTATTCCATTTTTTAAGGACTGACTGGTCCTGCCCTACATATACTGGCTTGAAGATTTTCCTCTCAACTTTCTGTAACCCATTTTTTTTTTTATTATTTATAAAACTTTTTGCATATACAAGCTAGTGCTTTCTAACCTATAACCACAGTTCATTTACTCAGAATGGCTGCAACATTTGAATTTCTATGCTTAAGATAGGTAGACACCTTAAAATTTTGTTTGCTCATTTGTTGAAATATGAATTCAAAATTTGGAACATAAGTTTAGAAGTTAATTAGTGGTATTTGCTAAAGAAAGTTATGAAATATGCAGTTAATTATTTTTATTAATTAATAATTAATTTAATGTTGCATTTTTGAACTTCACTTTTAGTTGGTAAAGTTCGATGAACACTTACCGCACGTGGGGCTTGGCTTTCAATCCATATTTCCGTTACGTGGATGCGGCACGGGATTTTTTCATTTGGCCACGGGTCTGTTTCTTCTTTTTTTTTTTTTTTTCTCCGTTGGAATTTATTTTGTCTCATCACAGGGATCGCATTCGTCCTAAAATTCCTAAAATTCCTAATATTTTGTGACCCTCCTTAAATTCCTAAAATTAGACCTAAAATTTGCTATTCATCCTAAAATTTTCGTAAGCTTATTTTTATTAAAAACAACCGTTATTAACGCCAATAAATTTACCATTACGGTAAGGTAAAAAGACCTGTTATTGTAGAAACACAGCCTATATGCTGTGCTGCTGAAGGGAGGGAAAAATGACGCCATCGAGATGCACTTGCTTCGGGGCGGGCGTTCCATTTTTTTGCCTTCGAACAGTTTTCGAGAGTAACAAGAGATCTAAGGGAAAAGGGGAGGGGTCATTTTCACCCCTGGTTTGCGCTTTGCAGACGAACTCCGTGGCACGCAGAAGATCGTACTTTATTTTTGTACATGCCTTGTGGAACCTCCTCTTTCTGCTGATGTTTTGTTATTGTAAACCGCAGGTGGGTGGAAGCAAAGAGGAAACATGTGGTCTTCTTCCGTAACCTCCGGTAATGACGATGGGATGGTAGCTGAGTATATCTTGGCAGGCAGTAGAGCACGTGATCATTGACCTTCGATCATGCGTCGGCGACAGCGACCTTCGATGCGCAATATATCTCGGCTCCGACTCGCTTTGACTGAACTTGCGTGAGATGCGTATGATAGTTTCTGGTTTTACGTCTTTTATGGTGTTCTCTGTGCAGGTTCAGTTCTCTAGTGGTGACCTGCTTTTTTTTTTTTTTTTTTTTTCATATCTTCTGACATCCTCGCAGCCAAATTTCGGGAAGTTGTCTGGTTTTGCAATATTGGAACGTGTTTTTGTACTTCCCTTTCATTTTCTGGTTAGTAATACAAGTGTTTAAGATGCCTAAATCCAAAACGAAATTTCAAGATGCGTGGCTCGCCAAAGAATTGGACGGAGTGAAGTTGAAAGAATGGTGTTCTGCAACTGAAACAATATTTTCTGCTAAGTGTATATTGTGTTCAGAAATTTTCAATATTTCTAATAGTGGCTTTTCACAAGTAAAAGCGCATCATAAAGAAAAAAAGTTCCCATAACAAGAAATTCCCATAACAATAAATTTGTTAAATAGTGTTCGTGATTCACATAAATTTTATAAAGAGTATGTTGATAAGCTGAAGGAAGAACAATCAAAAAAGGTAAAAGAAAGGAAGCAGAAAGAGAGGGAAAATAAGGAAAAGCAGCTAGAGAAAAAAAGAAAAGCTGAGTTTGATGACAAAATAAAAGAAAATGATGCAGAAATAAATAGGCTTAAAAAAGATAAAGAAGCCTCCCTAGCAGTAATTCAAGAGGGAACAGAAAGAATGCGAAAAGCTGTAGAAAAACAAAATACTGTTGAAATAGCAGTTGCCTCTAACTTGATCATACAAGGTTCAGCTGAAATAAAGAAAACAAAGTAAATTAGTTGTGGTGGAAGCAGAAAAAGATAGGCGTATCAGGAAAAGGTTAAAACAATAATATGAAAAAAGTAATTCAGTGAACAATTGTACATAGTTCTTGGTTTTCAATTACCTTTTTAGGATATTATAATTTAATGTGAAACCTGAAAACTTTCTGTGAAAATCGTGAATTGCTTCTGGTTAAACAGCATATTAATGTTCAAAGTGAAACTTGAATGTGGTAAATATACTTGAATATGATAATAACACGTGAAAAGATAAGAACTGAACATTAGAAGTAAATCATACTTAAACTTTAGACATTAGACGTTATGCAAAAAATTTGGGTGTGAACTTCGACCATATATACTAATGGACTGCGCATTGGCAATAGCTGCATCAAAGCCGCCATGGCTCAAACATTGGGCACGTCATCATCAGACTCCAAATTTCGTGTAAAAATGCTGTTATGATTACTAATTTACATTGCAGAACTTCAGTGTTTTCGGTGTATTATGTGAATGCGCCTCATATATAATGAAAACTCTTCAGGTAAGTTTACTTATGAGCTATATACATACATGAACGGGTTGTTTACATTTTGTGATTTATAATGTGATGAACATTTGCGAAGAATTTGGAACCTGCATTCCATTTTTTTTTCTTAAGTTACTATATTTTTATATCAATAGCTGCAAGTTTCTGGTTAAGTAATTGAACTTTATTGACTTAGGTATTTAATTCGTTTCTTACCCATGAAAAATCATAGAACTTTCTTTACTATATCGCTCAGAGCAACCATAAGCACAGCAGGTGTAACCCATCTTTTTGACTGTTGTCATGTGATTTTATGTTGGAGCCAGAAATTTTGATGTCATGCGCAGTCTATCAGTATATATGGTTGAAGGGTGTGAAGCAAACTCTTTACAATGTATACAAAGTTGTTTTACTAGATGTATACAAATATACATCTAGTTTTTATTGAAATACACTCCTAAAATTTTCCTAAAATTTTTCTAAAAATTCCTAAAATTCCAACCTAAAATTTTCCAGAAGCATGCTATGATCCCTGCATCACCAAATGAGTTTTTCCTTTGCTGCATCCTCATTTACTTCAATATTTATTCATACCCGAGTACTTTCGGTACTACTACTATACCGTCTTCGAGGGGACATTTTGCTCCAACTAGCACGGACCGTGTCAGCTGGGCATTTCGGTGGTTCTCGCGGGCTGCTTCTGTCATCTGCTATCGCTTCTTCTTGGGCGTTGTGGCGCCATCTCTTGTTGGCCAGTGATCTCCTTTTTCGAACTTTTTCTTTTTTTTGCTCAATTTTAATTAAATTTCTCCAGCTGTTTCTCAAATTATTAGGGTCATTGTGGTTGCAAACTTTTGTCCTATTTTTTTCAATCATTACCGACTCTGCTATTCTGAGGTGTTTTTCGGATTTACAGCTTTTAATGATTTTTATATTTTCGAATTTTGGATATTTTTGGTTATCCAGACAGTATTGAATCAGTGCTGTTTTTTCTTCTTTTTTCTGCCAGTTTTTTATGTGTTGTTTTAATCTGTGTTTAAGCTTATTTTTGGTACTTCCTATATAAGCCATTGGAGGATTTTCAGTAATAGGAATTGAATAAATACCTGCTTTTTCTAACATTCTTATTTTATCATTATTTTTTGTTACTATATTTTTGATGGTATTTACTTTTCCTCCAATTTGAATGTTATGCTTTTTACAAATATTATTAATTTCATTGGTAGTGCCTTTAATGTAAGGAAAACCATTTAAATATTTGATTTCTTTTTTAATTACTACAGCATTATTTTTTTTATTTTCTTTATTACTTCTGTGTCCCATTTTTTTATTAAATGGTTAGGATAACCAAAGCTGCTTGCAATTTTTTTTATGAATTTGATTTCTTCATTGATGAACTGACTATTTTCAGAATGCGTATATGCTCTTTTAATTAAGGTTTTTATACTATTGCATTTTTGAGGATATGGATGTGCTGAATTGTATGGGATTAGGACCGGAACAAATGAACTTTTCCGATAAACTCTGTATAGTAACTTATCTGTGGATTTGATAACATGTACATCCAAAAAGGCTATTGCATTATTTTTTTCCATTTCAACCGTGAGTTCTATAGTTGGATATAATGCGCTGTAACGTTTTGTTAATTTTTTAATTCTTCTTCGTTCAGTTTTGATAGAATGAAAATGTCATCTACGTATCGACAGTACACTTCTGGTTTTTCTTCCATATGATGTAGGACATTTTCTTCAATTTCGTTCATCACAACCTCAGCATATAGAGTTGATAATGGTGAGCCCTTTGGGCCTCCTGAATTTTGTTTGAATATTTTGTTCTTGTATGTAAAAATATTATTTTCATATAAATAAACTAAAACTTTTTTGAATTCTTGAATTTGTGTGTTATTTAAAATTTTAAGATTTTGCAACTTCTTAATGATGATTTCAATAGCTTCTGGAACTGGAGTGCTTGGATATAATGCTTTAACATCCATGCTTGCCATGTTTAAGTCCATTAGGCCAGTTTTTACATTTTTAATTTTCTCTATAAACTCATATGTGTTCTTGATGGTGAACTTGTTGTTCATGAAAAAGGGTGCTAGGAATTTGTAAATGTTTTTTTCTAATGTTATCAAAGGTGAGTTTTTTTTTGAAACTATCAGTCTCATTGGAGCACCATCTTTGTGCGTTTTTATCTTTGCAACGATACGTGGTATGCCTGCTCCCATTGGTGGAAACGAGCGTTTGATTTCATCAGGTAATGTGCTATGATTTCTTATATCCGCTAAGAAGCGATAGCAGATGACAGAAGCAGCCCGCGAGAACCACCGAAATGCCCAGCTGACACGGTCCGTGCTAGTTGGAGCAAAATGTCCCCTCGAAGACGGTATAGTAGTAGTACCGAAAGTACTCGGGTATGAATAAATATTGAAGTAAATGAGGATGCAGCAAAGGAAAAACTCATTTGGTGATGAGACAAAATAAATTCCAACGGAGAAAAAAAAAAAAAAAAAAGAAGAAACAGACCCGTGGCCAAATGGAAAAAAATCCCGTGCCGCATCCACGTAACGGAAATATGGATTGAAAGCCAAGCCCCACGTGCGGTAAGTGTTCATCGAACTTTACCAACTAAAAGTGAAGTTCAAAAATGCAAATGCATTAATGCACGTTAAATAATTAACCTCCAATATCGGAAGTAAATTGAAAAATTAATTTAATGTTTTTTTGCAATACTAGTAACTTGAGAAATTTTAAATACTGCATAATTATTCCTTTTTTTAAACAATAAATTCAGATTTTACTATGCAATGAACTACAGTCATATGATTTATATAGTTCTTCTAATTGATATTAATTTTTGTATAAAAAACTTAACAAAAAATAATGGGAAAATGTTCAAATTCCAAATTTGATGTCATATACTTCAAAATGTATTTGTTCCAAAAAAAAAAACAGAAACCTTTTATTTCATTGTTTAAAAAACACAATAAAGATTAAATGCCACCAAAATTGAGATTGAACTATTAGTTATTAAGGATTATTTTCCAATTTGAGAAAAAAGTAAAAAAAAGTAATTTTCATTGAAAACAATCGATGATATCTGTGAATAAATTTAAAAAACACCATATTTGTAGGTCTGTCCTTTATTTGTCAGGTACATGTCTAGTTTTACCTTTCTTTTAATCCGCAAGATTTTTTTAGCCTTTTTTGCCTTGGGTATTGCAATAACACTGGCTCAGAATAAACATTTAATATCAAAGGACCCAGCACCTTTGTTGTTATAGTGCCATAAGACAAACACATCACCCATGCAGTCAGAGCCCTTCTCGAATGACTAGCTTAGAAACCTATGCCTCTGACCACATGCTGATAAATAAGTTTTCAGTCTTGGCAATGCTGCCTGGCTTTCACCCATGACCTAGGGAGAAAATGTCCTATGAAAGTGAAGTCTGACATTTTGATTAATCATAGTAATGCTTTCTCTCATGGCTCCCATATTGTTACACAGTTTTTGCAAGACAAAGGGATCTGTGTTCTTCCCCATCCTCCCTGTAGTTCTGATTTAGCTTAATGTGACTGTTAGCTATTTTTAGAGTTAAAAACATCAATGAGGAGCATTCATTTTTTGAAGTATGAAAAGTGTTTTTTTTTTTTTTTTAAAGGCAGTGGAGGCAACCTTGAAGTGTAGACTCTAAAAATGGCTTGGATCATGTGTTTGCAAAATAGGTGGAATGCTGGGACAAGTGTATTTCCGTCAAAAGGGATTTTTTTTTATTTTTTTTAAAAAGAGTCCTGTGAATTTTGACTTAAAAAATGAAATTAAAAAACATGCTGTCGAATGACATGAAAGAGGATTGCTCAGGACATTGTAATCTTAGCTACTTGGGAGACCTTCATCCAGCTGTGATTTGAGAATGGCTTCTGCTGTTGATGAGGTTGCACACACATGGTTTGTCTGGTTGTCTGGAAAGTTTAAGTTACCTTGTATCTCTCCCTTCCCATCTTTCTTTCCAAGTATTATATTGAAAATATCAGAAATAGCTTATATTATTTCCACTGTGTTTCTTAGTAACTGACCTTGCATGATCATATCTTTATGTTATATGAACATGTTGGTCTTTAGATGGGGCCATTAACTTCTTATTGGATTAACAAAAATAAATAAATAAACATGATAATAATGGCCCTGATTGAAACCCAAAAAAGTAAGTTATCTGATAATCTGAAACCAGTCCTTGCAGGGCAATACAAAAATCTATCTGAAACTTAGTGAAGGAATTCAGGAATAAAAGGAAGTTTTTCTTTTCACTGTGATAACACCTGGACTTTCTGTGAAAAATTTGGAAAAGGATGAAGTTTAAATCTGATATGGAAAGCTATTCTCATCAAACTTCTAGGATAATATAGGAATATTGAACTTTTTGAATGCAAGAAAGTGAAGAAATCATTGCGATGATTTCTTTACTTAAGTGAATTGCGATGTAATTCACTTAATAATGAAAGTAAAACTCTGAATACAAGGCACTATATAAAAATGACAAAAATTAACAATGGTTATGCAAATTCTCTGTGGAAAATTTCAGTTTTTGTTTGTTAAACAACACAAAAATCAGATGAAAGCAACCACAATAGCACATTGAAATATTAAATTTTAATACCAAGTGCATGTGAAATGTAACAATGTTATGTGCAGATTTAAATGTTGTTTGAGAAGATAGTTTGATTTTGTTATTAGTATTACGTAAAGTAAAAAATATTCCATTTTCTTTTTTCCAAATGCCAAGTGATCTTGCTTCAGTAATTTACTTTTCATTATTTTTGAATTTTCCAGTGTATTGAGACTTAAAGATTTCATGAATACACAAGCAGTGTTTTTCTATTCTGATTTAGAATGAAGATAGACTGAAACAAGTAGCTTCAGATTTACAAAATAAATTAAGGCAACAAGAACAAATGTATGAAATGTTACGGACGCGCACACAAGATAAATTAGATAGGTAAGTGTATGAATTTTTTTTTTCAAGAACTATTTGATTGGACAGGTATCTTGAATTTTTATTGAAAACTAAATTTTTATTATGAGGTTCATGTCTATAGAAGTGTTATTTAATTTTTATTGACACTGATCTAAGTTTGCTTGTTAGGCACAAGGTTTGATCTCAAGGGAAATCATTTTTATGTGTATTTTTTTTTTTTTTTTTTCTGGAAGAGGAGAGAAGTTGCAAACTTTAGCATCTGTGCAGGAAGTTTGCCACATAATAGGAATGACAGTGGCTTTTGCAAGAAATTGTAATACATGTGATATGATAAGATTCGGGTGTAAATCCATGTATGTGAGGAGAATCAATGGAGAAGACCTAAAATTAGCTAAAAGATTGACATAATTCAACCCAAAGGGTTATTAGCATGAGTGGGATTAAAATTAACATTGCAGCTATGTATTTATGATGGTAGATTCACTTTGATACTTTTTTCCAGGTGTAAAAAAGGGCTCAGGCTTAACCACATGTAGCTTTTGATATGGATTTAAAAGTTGAGATCTGTGAACAACAAAAGTCTACAATTGTGAAGAAAAACACCCTTTTAATCCTTTTCTTCTTATATGCTACCATGCTGTGGGGATTGAAATAAGGTTTACAAAATGATTCTCATTACAAGCTATTACAAAAGCCATTTTTTATTGGCCTAAATGACTGATATTACTAAACTTTTGTACACCAACAGGTGGCTTTATCAAGGCAGACTGGTTCTAATCTATGTGAAGAAATTTATAAGAAACGTTAATATTTAAAATGAATATTTGTGTTGCGTTAATTTCAAATTGTGTCTAAATTTGCATCTATTCGGAGGTGGTGCAAGTCACTTGAGACAGAATTGTTGCATGCATATTGTGCTGTGATTATTGCGATTGACTATGATGGCAGTCCTGATTTGGGTAGTGTATGGGTCTAAACATTTACATCTTGCCCGTTAAAATGAACTTCTCTTGAGTAGACTCATAGTTAGAAGATCATAAATATTGCTGGGATTGAAATCCATCTGTAAAAACCAAGAAGTGTTTGCTACCAGGGATCGATGATCGCCAGACAGATAGTTGATGCCTTATACTTGTGGATTGTCCCCGGTCAGAGAGAGGATTGCATCCAAGTGAAAGAAAACAAGAGAAAAACACAAGAAACTGTTCAAGTATTGGTAGGCATACTTAATTATCTACAGAATTTACAAATTATCTACACACCTGCTTACAAAGTACATCTATTCACACATGTTTCTGCTTCAAGGCCGTCCATAAAGTACGTCCATGATTTTTTACTATTTTTGGACCTCCCCCTCCCACATGTCACGTTTTGTCCTATTGTTGACACCTCCCCCCCTAAAAAGTATGTCCTAATTCCAGCAACCCCCTTTATTTTTGACAACTGCTTTTAGAAGTCCATTGAGAAACAGAAATTAAACATTTAAAGGAATCTTCCATATATTTACTTTCTTCAGAAAATATTTATTATTTAGGCATTAATTTATTCCCAAATGCTACCCAAACTTTATCATTCTGAAATAAAGATCTATAAATGAACGCACCCATTCAAGGTTGCAACACTCCTGATCATACCACCTATAAAACACAATAGATTTGGTAGTACAAATACAAGAACTTAATATTAATATTCTGATTTAGCTAAATATCATGAGAAATCTGAAATAGTTCATATTTTTTTTAACTATTAAAAGAAGGAAAAAAAAAAAAAAAAAAAGAGAACACAAAACTAAGTTGCACCATATTTCCAAGCTGACTGCTAGTTGCTCACTCACCTAACAATCGACAGTAATTCTTGACATTAATTTTTTTTTATTGGAAATTCACTTCCAAAACACATGGTGGTGGAAAAAATTTAACATGTTGCCACTTCAGTGAGTGTTGCAGTAATGATGGATTAAATATCATTCACAGCTCCATTATGGCAAACTGCCCAGAACAGTGTGACCTATCATCCTCCATTCACAGTGAATGATAGTGAGAAGATCTAATGAATTCAATGCTTTCGCTGTACCTGAGGGCAATCTGAAAGCCCTTAGGTACCGCAAAAGCATTGAAATCCACCTTACCCCTAACACCTGCAATACAGACGAACCTTTTAACATCCCTATCATTTGGAAAGTGATTTTGAAATCTGGCAACAACTGATGCTTTTACCTCGTGTTTCATTTCATGGCTGATGAAGGTAGAATTCGCTACCGAAACGTCCCACCACGTATAATTTTCAACATAACTTATGCGTGATACGACGATATCAAGAATTCTTCAAATGTACAGTGAATGATTTGCCACAAGCCGGCTTGTCGTGAATAATTTGCTCGCACCATTCAAATGAATACATAGTATTCACGTAACATTCCCATTCTTAAGTTTCATCATAATTGAGTTTCATATAATTCCTGATTTCTCACTCACATAACGGTCGACTCTTACTAATCGTCAACATTACTTTTTTTCATGATAATTAACACAGCAATCAGACATCACTGAATTGACTGTAATTACAATCATTTGCAATGTGACTACAACAACAATGAGTTATTGTTGTAATACCAAGTGCCATTTGGCAAAAAATTGAAGGAATGTAAATATAAAACAGAACAAATAATATTAGGTTGTTGTTTTGAAAATGTTTCCACATGATGTCTGCTTCAGGATTTGCTGCCTGTATATATTCATGTAAGTGATTATTTTATTAAAATTTGTATTACTGTAATTGGTTAATTAAATCTTTCAAGTATATCTAATTATTATGGATGTATAATGGAAATGTATAAGCCATACATGAGATTCTTCAGCGGATTCGCGGAATTCCGCTTTTTTGTCATAATTTGCGTTATTCTCGAGATCGATGCAAAACGGATTAGTGGGGGGGGGGGGGTTGATCTGGGGATGGTATTTCGTTTTTCAAAACTTTCGAAAACGGAAGTTAAAGGGAGTAAAATTTCCCCCTATAATCGTGATTTCTTTTTCTCGCGATGTTTCTTCTGCACAGTATTATTGTTAAATATAATTTTATTCCATAAATATTTTCATTTCAGCTTGAAAATGGAAGAAAAAGTCCGATAACGGAAGTTGGCGCAAAAATTTCCCTGTGATCTTCCGGTATGAGATTTTTCAGTGGATTCGAAGAATTCCGCCATTTCTATCGTTATTTCGATGGTTATCGAAATCGATGCAGAACTGAAAAGAAATTTAGGAGGGATTGGTGGTGGGGTCGTTTTCCGTCGGTGGGCGGAATTCCGACTTTCAAAACTTTCGGAAACGGAAGTTAGACGGAGTGAAGGTTTCTCCTGTAATCGTAATCCTTTTTTTCTCGCAATGTTTCTTAGTGTTGTTAAACATAATTTTATTCCGTAAATATTTGTTTCGCATCTTCAAAATGGAGGAAAACTTTCCTTAAACGGAAATCGGACAGATCGTATAGATTTCGCCGGTAGTCGTGTAATTTCTTTTCTCCACAATGTTACATTTATCCTGTGTTGCTGTTAAACGTAAAAAAAAAAAAAAAAAAAAAAAAAAAAATATATATATATATATTTTGAATAGAGATGTGCTCCAGCTTAATATTTACACAGTAAATTTCAGTGAACAATTTTGTCTTGCTCATGCCGCGTTATATTCATGCTGCTTCGCACGCACGTTCTTATTTTCCACCCGTATGGTTAAAAAGTTCAGCTTTTTTTTATCTATCGTCAGTCTTATGTATAATAAGCATATTAACATTTTTACCGTGGGATTTTTCACCCCATAACAGATTTGGCAAGTGCCTGGATTTAACGAGGATTTCTGTTGGTCCAGAGCTCCTAGTTATAAGTGGGTTGTACTGTATTTACGTTTTTGTACAACTTTTTGAACCATGGACAGTCAGTAACTTTTAAAGGCTAGAGATGTTATGAAACAATGCAGTAAACTCAGTAAATTTCATAACTGTAGTTTTTAGTGAGTCATAGTGAAGTCATTTATTATATACTTGTGTGGATTTACATAATGGAGTGAAGTACTGTGGTAAAATATTCTTCCAAAAATTTCATGATTTTTTTTGTATGTGTTTGTGAAAAGTTTGTATTTTTTTTTTTTTTTTTTTTTTTTTTTTTGTTCCTTGCAGTGCAAATGCTGAGATTGAAAATGCCAGGAAGTCGAGAGATGGCGAAATGTCAGTTCTAAGAGCTCACTTAAAGAAAGCAGAGATGAGGATCTCAGGTTTAGAAAAAGACATTGAGCAGAAGGTAAAAAGAAAAACAATTCATAGCATTTCATTTCCTTTCTTCGTCATTGTGAAAGAAACAATTCATGTCATTATGCTGAATTGACGTGAATTGTTTCTTTCACAATAAGAGTCTTGTTTAGCATCCCATGTATCCCAGCCTTGCATAAATTTTCTTAAACTCAATGTGAGAGGTGTTTCTGAGTAGTAGAAGGGAGGCTGAAATTAATTAGGCTGTGTGTGTGTGTGTGTGTGTGTGTGTGTGTGTGTGTGTGTGTGTGTGTGTGTGTACGAGAAAAATGCTGATTTGAATTGAAATTAATCATTGTTTGATATTTTAATGGATTATTATTCACTGCTTGTCTTTTGCGGGTATGACAATTCCAGGAAGAGCATTTATATATGAAAAATGATCTTGCAAAGAATAAATCATCTTTGTTTATCTATGCAAATTGTACAAAGTCAGAATTCCAGTGAATATGCACATTAATTAAAATAGTATCACAATTTCACCACAGGTTGTCACCTGAACAGCAGCACAATTGAGGAAATAATTATCTTCCAATTAGTTGCTGCCGAGCTGAAACTCTTCTTCAATGTTTTTGTTTGGTAAACAGGTGTTTTGTGACAGTGAATACAGCTATTGCAGAACTTAAGGTGATGTGTGTAATTATGGTTCCCCCAGTCAGTGGCATAGCTACCATAGGGCAAAGTGGTGCAGTTGCACTGGACTCATTGCCAGTTAACGATAAGCTACAGAAAATATGAAAGTTAGCTATGAAAAATTGATGATATTACGAGATAATAACCTTACGACTGCTATCTGGTAGCAGAAAGACTTATGTATAACATTTTTAAAGGTGAAACACAAAATTCATCTCACAATGACTCAGTGGGAGATATAAATTTCACTTATTGAACACTTCCCAATCATTAGGTTAAATCAGCTATTTTTATTATTACAAAAATAACTCTGAGAAGGTATATTTTTTCTGCCTTCTGTTTTTCTTGTTTTGCATAGCTTTCAGTTTTGACAATTCCCATGTTTGTGGCTGCAGCTAGACATTCTTTTTCAAAATTAAAATTCATCAAAACATACACAGTCATATCAGAATAATATGACCACCTACCTAATAATGGGAGTAATCACTCTTGGCCTGGACGACAGCGGCGAGACGGCATGGCATGGACACAATGAAGCCCTGGAAAGTTGCTCGAGGCACACGTGCCCATTCGGACAGCAGCGATCATGGCGGTTCTGGAGGTGATGTAGTTGTGGGTCAGCATGTCAAACCCGTCGATCTAAATAGTCCCCCAAGTGCTCTATGGGATTGAGGTCAGGCGATTTTTCAGGCCAAGAAAGAAAAAGAGACATCGCTGTTGTGTTCCTGGTACCAGTCATGCACCCCTTAGCGACGTGGCAGGGTTCATTGTCTTGTTGGTAGACACCATCACCAGCAGGGTAAATGCACAGCATGAAGGGATGCATGTGGTCAGCAAGGATGGACAGGTTGTCATTAGCATTCAGGGACCCATCCAGTGGTACCAGCGGTCCCAAGTCATACCAGGAGAACATTCCCCAGACATGCACACTGCCACCGCTGCCCTATACTTGACCGAAAAGCATGTCTGGGTGTTGGTTCTTGTGTGTCTGATACCATGTCCTCCACTGCCTGTCACTTCTGTGGAGTAGGAACCTTGATTTGTCAGAGGAAGCATCCTTCTTTCCGCTCTTTCACTCTCCAATGACGGTGATCCCATGCGAACTGCAGGCGTTGTTGCCTTTGGACCTGGGCTGACATGGGCGCCTTGAAACAGCGTTGACTCCAGAGACCCATACGTAACAGGTTCACTCTACTGTTATCAGGGACACGTACCTGGGTACCCCAGCGTTTATTTGCATGGTCAATTGCTGCACCGTTGCGCGTCAATTGCCCATTACCAGTTGACGGAGGCAACGTTCTCCTCTGGGGTTGATGGCCTTTGGGGCTCAACAATTGTGATGTCGGGAGGTACTCGGTATACCAGAGGTCCATTCTTGGTACACCCTTACCACAGCACCTCGCGAAACAGCCTTCAAAGTCTGCTATTTCCAAGAAGCTTTCACCCTTGGTGCAGTAGCCGATGATCATTCCTTTTTAAACATTCGTCAAATCACTACCTCTTCCCATTATGCTCATGTGATGCACTATGGCTCATCTGTTCTGGCCGGCCGCTTATATCTCCATGTGGTCGATCTTAGACATCCAGAGAGTAAACTTGGTCTTTCACATAACACCACGGGGAGTAATCTAGAGGGGTTGTGTCGGCAATCGAGGTGGTCACGTCACGGGACTGTCACGGCCAATCCATCTGTCCGGAAATGTGGCATTCAAGAACTCACGAACCATTATTGACCAATGTGGTGAGGCACCGTCTTTTTGGAAAATAACCGAAGGTTGGAGTTCATGCAACTGAGGTGCTGCAAAAAGTTCCAGCATGTCCAGGTACACGTTATTGTGGGCTCTGTAAACAAGAAGAGTCTGATGATTCTGTCATGCATCAGGCCGCACCATACATTCACTTTCAGGCTAGCCCTCTGTTGTTCGATGACATAATGGGGATTTTCTGATCCCCAGATTCGTACATTGTGCCTATGTACTGTACCAGAGACGTGAAATATGTCTTCATCTGAGAAATAGACACGGTGCAGATAATCACTATCTTGAGCTAAGCGCTGCAACATCTCCATTGCAAATGCAGCACGGCGAGGCCGGTCATCAGGCTGAAGAGCTTGAATGATCTGTATCTTATAAGCATACAGATGAAGATGTTTGTGTAAAATTTTGTGAACCGTGGCACGGGAACTCCCAGTTTCCAGTGAAGCACGGCAAATGGATTTCCTGGGGCTTTACAGAAATGTTTCCTGAACAGCTGCAGCTGTCCCTTGTGTAACCGGTGGTCGGCCCACTCAGGAGAGATTGCCAACACTACCCGTTGCTTTAAACTTTTTATTCCAAGCTTTTATGCTTTTTGGTCCAGTGGTGATTGTCTGTATCTTTTTTGAAATGATGCTGGACAGTAATCACCGATTTGGTCTCGTGGAACCACAACAAAGAATGCCGCTTTTTTTGCATGGAAGCCATTATCAATGAAAAGCTGCTCTTATTAAGCAGTAGCACTCACCTAAAGAACAGTAAAAACACTTTATGAGTGCTGCTATATTATGTTGCCAACTATTTTATTTTAACTTACATTAATTTTTGTAATGTGGGAAAGACTTTTATGTATACCCTTTATTTATGCTCTTCACTTTTGACGCAATATGTTAAACATTTAAAGACTTCAACAATCGCATAAGGTCTTGCAGTAAAACTATTGTGCTGAATATATTTCACTATTAAACTATTCTGCTGTTCAGATTCAAATATTATATTTGCATATTTTTCAAAAGTTATTCAGTTCTGACAAGAAAATTGTAAAATTTCCCCTTTTCTCTGGCTGAATGGAAAAAATATTTTTGTTTCGAAATCAACAGAAGCAAATTTCTGCTAATTAATTCTATCCAGATCTGCTTAATTCTATTTTAACTTGAAGAACTTTGATTTAATCTTGCTTTCTTCTGAGTTCTTTTGGTTTTGCAGATGGACAACTAAATCCAAATAATCATATTCCAAAACTGGATGACTTATTTGGTTTATGTTCTTTCACTACTTCTCATGCAAGGAGGTTAGCATAGATAGAGTAAGGTCTAGCCATTCTCTTCATGTAGTCAAAATGAAACCACCAAAATTTCACAATCATAACGCCACAGGCAATAACAGTCTCTGCCGCCATGTTGGTGAGACAATGGAAAATGGTCTATTCCCACTATGGTGAAAAAGTGCAAGCAATGTCCTACTGGGCGTGGCCATCAGCTCTGCGTCCGTCAGCTTCAAGTTTGAGAAGTCATCCTTACTCCATCTATTCTAACCTCCTTGTTCTCATGCATACTTCTGTGTTTACTATGAAGAAAATATGACCAATGCACAGAGAGTGGTGATACTAAAGCACTATGATACTTCCTTTGTATTACCAGGTGAATGGAACACAATAATGTATTTTTTTTATGCCACCTACAGCTCATCTCTTTAAGAGATACACAGCAGTGAGACATTTCATCCTTGCAAAATAAAGAGAGTCAACTCCTTGGTTGATATCTGGAATTGAGAAAATCAAATTGGACAGCAGTCTTTCATTCATGTATCCCCTAGTAGCCATATTGATTGAATCACAATTACAAAATTCTTCCCATAATTGGATGGTCTTACAGTGCTTTTTGAGGGAGATGGGAATGATAACCACTCTATTTAATAGAATTTCTACATTTTCTTCTTTAAAATGCTGACAACTGCATCTTTTAACACATAGCAGAAATGAAAAAATATTTAGAAACATCATTTTTTAACATTCTGTACCAAAGCTACTCTCCTGACAGAATGAAGCCAACTAACCTCCTTTTCTCAGATAGCATCCTCTTTCCTACATATCATTGGCTACCTACACTCATGGGAACAGAAATTCTAACTCTGTCTGTCCTTCCTTCCCCTGCTTTCATATTTTTCTTTTGGAGCATTTCAAAGGAAGACCTGTGTACAATAAAATAACATTCAATTGAATAAAATATTTTAAAAATCTCAAAAGCCGCCCTGGTGGCACACTGGTCTAATCAATGGCTTTTGATCGTTCGTCTGAAAGGGATCCGGGTTTGAATCCCGGTGAGGCATTGATGTTGTGTTTGTCTTATGGCACTGGCTCTCTCCCTTCCCTGGAATCAGTGACCCTAAATTAGGGACAGGCGACTGCTTATAGCCCATTGAGTTGCTCATGGTGGTCGTTAAACCTCCAAGCAAAAGAAAAAAAAAAAATCTCAAAATCCAGTACCACTAGATTACATCACCTAGCACAACCTATAGTGTCTTGTGTATGTGTGTGGATCAACTGCCATGTTTCTACCTCCACATAAATTCTAAGCACAAGATTCAAATCCACCTAAATAACTGCCCCTTCTGGGTTTAATTAAATTTTGGCTGTTAGGATTTATTGTGCTTTCCAACATAAAACATATACATGAAGTATCTATAAAACATTACATCTTGTGTTTCCTGAACAATTTGTGTTAAAATGTTTAAATAAAAAGCATTTTGCAATCAGTTATTAAGAGAATAAGAACATGTGCAATATGATTGCAAAATAAAATAAAAAAATATATGTAAACCTGGTGTAAATCTTGAATTTAGCAAATGATACATTGGTGTAACCAAGGAAGATAGCAAAATGACAAGAGTTGATGTCATCATGATGAAAGGGAAGACCCTTAAGTAGCACATGGGGTAAGCATATTTCTAGAAGAACTGATCGCTGTTAGACAACTGAAATACTAGACTGGATACAAAGGGACAGGAGAAGACAGGAGATCACATGGCAGATGGGTGGGGATGAAATTCAACAGCATGCTGCAGTGATGCGAAAGAGAATTGGGGAGACATTCATCCAGCAGTGGATTGAGAATGGTTGATGATGTATAGTTAGCAAGGGCAACCAGTGCCAAAAGTACAAAGGTCGACATCCAAATTTTGCCCAGGATTCAAACCAAGGCCCAGCAATACAAGGAGTGAAAGGTCTGTGACCAGTACCACACAACTACAAATGACCCTTATTTTATCCATAAGATCTTAAGTTTAACAGCTGCAAATATATCAACTATGAGGTTTTTCAAAAATGAAGCTTTTGTGATTGGCAAGAGGCTGCCTTACTGTGATGTATAATTATATATTTTTTACATCATATATACTGAACGTTTGTTGGTGAACCTTATAACTGTGTGTTAATTTTTTTTTCTTTTTCAGAATAAAGAAAATATAGAGCTTTCCAATATTTGTGATGACCTTATCTCAAAAGTTAAAACATGACATGATCACTGGACATTGGCTAGTGGTGCATGGGATATAAACTAAAGAGCTTGATTGGTGCACCTGAGAAGTCCAATTTAAAGTAGTGCCGTTTGCACAGTTGGTTATCCAACTCCATGGCTGCCTGTTCAAGCTCGCCTAACTCATATCGCTAGTGACACTCACATGCACTCTTTACTCAGAAGAAAGACATCATCACTGGTTGAAAGCAGTGGACTTCTTACTCTGTTTCATTAAGCATTATTGTTACTGTTATTTCTAAAGAATATTGTCTCCTGTACATAACAGTAACGTACGAAACAAATTTGTTTATAAGGTTTGTAACTGCTGCCTATTTTTCTCTGCAGCAGTTGCAGTTTGTGTTCTGCCGCAAATGAATGCCTGAGGATTCAGAAAAAAATAATTAAAAAAAAAGTTTGTTTTGCTTCTTAAGCCATATTTTTTTATGATTTCACATGTATTTATGCTCAATAAATGAACTTTTTGCCATCTTAAATGGTCCAAAACATGACTTTGTTTGTCCACTTTTGATTAATAATAATAAATCCCAGTGCCTCCAGTTTTTTCTGGTCATTTTTTTTAAATTATTTGAAAAGTTTGTAATAGTTAAGACTAAAGCAAATAAACCCGTTTTCTCTTATGCAGTCTTCCTTCTCTGTGCTGCTGTTAATGGTTCACAAAGATAGTTAGCCCACTTGAAATTGTTAATCACATTACCAATTGGAATCCTTCGTTTCATTGGATGTCACGTTATGAAAAAGTATAGACATGCTATGTCTGTCTTTCTGTGTACTATGTTGTGTGTTTGAGAACAAACAGAAATGGGAAATCAGTGCATGTAGAAAGCTTTGAAGTTCCACCATTTTATACACACTTAAAAATAAAACTGTTGTTTAAAATCAAAGTGGTGCTTATTTTTTTTAATTCTTTTATGTTGTCAATCAAGTTAACTGTTTGCCAGTTCTTTGAAATACACACCACTGTAAAGTGAAGAACACAATGCCCAAAATTGTCATTGCTGTACTATGAGTAAGTTTGATTCTATAAGATATCAGCTCATCTCTCTAGGTCTGTTGTCAGCTACAAATTATCTGCTTTATAAAACACACAGATTATGGGATTTACTTAGGAATAAATGGATGTTAATTATTAACGTCAAATTTTTGGGTAATAACCCTGCCCTTCAATTAACATCCATTTATTCCTAAGTAAATCCCATAATCTGTGTGTTTTATCTAGCAGATGATTATCTAGGAATGGCCATGACTTCAATTATTGCTAAATCATCTGCTACAAGAGTACAGTTCCAACAAGGGTGTTTTCTTGGCATCATCATCAGTTCTTGAAATAAAATTACTGGGTGGTCACATTTTATGTGATGTGTTCTTGAAGACCCCAGAGAATTTAAAGCGCAGATAATTAAAGCCTTGTTTGTTCATAGAAATAAATGTAAAGTGGGAAGAGGGTTTGTTGTTGGAGCACATAAATCTCCAACCATTGTTCCATATTCTTTACTTACCAACACATTCTGTTAAGCATTGCTTTCCAGTAAAGCTCAGTCTCATCCATATTAAACATTTGCTTATTGATATCACCATCTTCAACATCATCAACCATTCTCAATCCTCTGCTGGATGAAGATCTCCCCGAATCTATTCTGCAACTCTCTGTCTTGAGCAATTCTCTTCTATGTCACTCCATCATGTTTTCAAATTTCATCCACCCATCTTCCTCGCAGTCTTCTTCTGGGTCTTTCTTTACCTGTCCGTAAGTATCCAGTATAAAATTTCAGTTGTCCAAATGTGGTCAGTTCTTCTACCAGTATTTCCAGTTTCCAAGCTTTCGCACATCAGCCATCTGGTTGATGTGCGAAAGCTTGGAAACTTTGATTTATAATCTACACCAAGAAATTCGGATTACTAATATAGTTATACTATTTTAAGTGTGATTGGTGTACAGTTCCTCGTTATTATTTACATAAATTTATTTTTACAAACTTAAAAAATTGTAATTAATAAATACGAACTGTATACCAATTATACTCAAAATAGTATAACTATGCTAATGATCCGAATTTCTTGGCATAGAATAAAAATCAAAGTTTCCAAGCTTTCGACCAGATGGCTTTTTCAAGGAAGGTAGACAGCAAATGGCAGCAGTTTGCTGTCTACCTTCCTTGAAAAAGCCATCTTGGTTGATGTTCGAAACTTGGAAACTTTGATTTCTATTCTATGCCAAGAAATTCGGATCACTAGTATAGTTATATTATTTTAAAAATTTCTTTCTGCTTTAATGTAGCTTTTTATTTTCTCAACAATTTCTGTAATCCTCACAAAGTGCTTACTGTAAATTAAAAGCACAGCATATCACTGCATTTTTTTTTTTTTTTTTTTTTTGGCCTCTTCATAGCATTTTAGCACCCCTAACTTCTATTTCAGAATTCCTAATTTTTAGGGTACATTTTTTAGAACTTGCGTTAGCACTTAACAAATTCTTAAGTGAAGGAAAAAAATTGGTAATCGTAATTTCCATCGGAAGCTTGCACATTTTATCAGAACACCTCACAATAGACCAGAACTGTCCTTTTGGATCAGAACAAGACGTAATGGAATCTGTGTATTGCTTGCCAAGAATATTTTTTATGGATTCGATTGTGTTCCAAAGTGATGTTCATGCGTTAAATAAAAATCACCTGCCACAGTTGTTTTCATCATTATTGCATCATTAGATGGCAAGCTCTTGGTGCTGTGCAACAAATCCTATTTTGTATATGACATTAGTCACAAACATTTTTACAACAGTTCAATGAAAGACAAGGTGTGAGATGACATATGGGAAAATCTTTCTGATTCTTTAAAGTATGAGTATTTTTATTCTTTGTGCATAAATTAAACTATGCTTAGTTTAAAAAAAATCACACACAAGAAAATTAGCATCCTTAGGTCATTACATATCACTGCTATAGGATCATATTATTACATTCTAAGCTTTTTTTAAGCATAGAATGTAATATTACATGGTTCGTACGCATCATGGAAAAGTCCTGCAATTCCATTTTGTTCTGGAAAGGTCCTGGAAATGTCCTAAAATTCTATTACATGTCCTGGAATTTTATCCATTCCTGCCTTTTTGTCCCTGTGCAATGTTTGATAGTTGAGAATTTTTCTACTGACATAACTTATGTCTGACAAATTTCCCTCTCCACCCCTGAAAAATGGGGGGGGGCTGCAGGTTTTCTTGTCCGTTAGGAGGACTGAAACTGCGTTATTACAGTAGCATCTTTTGCATCCTGCTTATGTTATCACTTTGTCTGTCCGGCCAGGGAAACTATATCTCTGCAATTATTAGTTTGATTTGTAAAATTCATTTTGTATTGGAAAGCTTAAAAAATGATAATCCATTCGTTCTGGCTTTTTCCAATGCACAACTTCGCCGCTAGAGGGTGCAAAGGGAGATCGTATCAAATTTAAAAGGCATTTTTTTATTTCATATATTTGCTAAATATCCAGTTGAAAAAATTATTTTTCCTTTCGATGACATTTATATCAAAAACTAATTTAGTTACAATCCCTTTTTCAAATAATGCTTAAATTTTCCACTAGGGGGCATAAAGTTAAATCGCGATTTTCCCAATATCTCCGCTGCTAAAGGTCCGATTTGAAAAATTCTTCCTGCGTCGGATACAGCTCTTGAGGGGAAATGTTTTGCATGTAAATTCTAATTTTTTGTAAAGAATGGTTTGGCCACAAGGGGCATAAGTGTTAATTTTTGCTTTTGATGTGTTTGCAGCAAAATCTGAACTGGAAACTAGTTAAAAAACATTTAGAAACTGTTTCTCATATAATTGAAAAAAAAAAAAAAAAATCAGTGAAACAGTACCGCTCACCTTGAAAAACTTTTTGAGAATACCACCTGTATAAAATAGTGCATAATTTTTCCACCAGGGAGTGTGTACATATATCTTACTTTTGTCCATATCTCTGTTTCTAGGAGTACAATTTGAAAAATTCTTTTTTTGTTGGAGAGCAGTTTTGATGCGAAATATTTTTCATATAATTTAAATTTTTTCTTAATGCACAAATGTGCCACCAGAGAGCGTAAGTTCACGTTTCCGTTTACAGCGGAACTAAAACCCGATTGAAAAATATTCTCTTTCGATCAGATACTACTAACTGTGGAAACTCCTTATGTGTATTTTCGACACAAAATAATGCACAATTTCGCCACTAGGGGTACAAATATTTAATATATTTTTCTCAATATCTGTACTTCTAAATGTCTGATTTAAAAAATTATTTTAACACCAAATACCATTTACCTTATGGAACACTTTAGGTTTGTATTTGAGGAAATTTGCGGTTCACAATTCTGCCGCTAGGTGGTGGTTGCGTACTTCAGTTTGCATTTGTATCTGTACTTCTAAAAACCCTATTGAGAAACTGCTTTTTTTACTGTATGCCATTTGCTACAATACAGATGGGGAGTGAATAAGATTTTTGCTACAATAAGAAGATCCTCTTCAAATAATGCACAACTTTCCCCTAGGGGTTGTAAAGGTCAAAACGTTTTTCTTGCTATCTCTGCTTCCGGGAGACATATTTGAAAAGTTCTTTTTCCTGAGCATAGCTTATGCTATGAAGAATGCATTTCGCCTGTTTTCAAATTTTCCATTATGAGAAATTATTTCGCTAAAATGCATAGAGTTGTATCGTGTTTCTTTCTACATCTCTTCTTTTAATTGTTCGATTTGGAAATCTTTTTGGCTCTAATACCTTCCTTCTGCTGTAGGAAACGTTTTTTTGTGCTATTTGTTAATTTTCATAACATACTTTTTAGTCACTAGTGTAAGTAAATAGCTGATTTACTGAAATTTTCTAATGAATACTATATATATAAATTTGCCATAAAATCATATTGCTTTCTAATATCAAAAACTTAAATCTAGTTGTTTCTTAGTATTTTCTGAGCTAAGTAATCACTTTGCATCTTATATAATTAGTTTTCTAATCGTGCCCGGCTAAATTGTCTTGATCACTAATGAATGCAGTTGTGCCTGTGCCTTGGACTTATGGTTTTCTTGTTATTCTCTTTCATTTCATGTTGGTAATCGTTGTGCATACTTTGTTTGCTGGCGAGTGCAAATTCAAAACATAGCTACAGTATCAATATTTAATTATGCTAAAAATTCCTTCCCTAAATAAAATGTAACACAAATACTTGCTCCCATGATTGTGTGTTTAAGAAATAACAATCCCTTTGGTCCTTTGAAATATTATCGCTCGGGTTCCTAATTGGGTTCACCCGGCGTAATATTGGGAGCCAAGAGAGTGTCGAGTGGATTGTGATTCTGCGATTCCCTGATTTAGGGCTGACGCAGCTTCAGGATCCACTGACGGGGCGTTGTGTTTCACACAGCAGATTTTCCTTTGGGAGTCAAAGGGTCTGCTGTGTGCCGCAATATTTTTGTGAACGTCTAGATTTAAAATGAAAAGCATAAATGAACAGATTTGCTAAGTTCCGGTTCCAAAAGTTATATATATTCTCCAAATAATCTAGGGTTGAGCACACATATTGTAATTAACGACACACTCATCATGGAACTGAGACAAAATTAACAACAAAAACAATTTATTGGTTATGATTTGGCATAATAATAAATATACGCTCATGATATTAGCAAAAATGATTTAAGACTCTCTGACAGGAACCTGTACTCAATTGACTATTTGCTTATTAAAATATTAACTCTATGTGTGGACTGCTCCGATAAAGATTTTATGAGGGGACACCAAAAAAAGAATAGGATGGATTTCCTACCTTAACATCCGAATCTGGCCTAGATATCGCGCCGCTAACCACTCCTGGTCCGGGAGAATTCTCGTCCGGTGGGTATTACTATAGCTTCCATTTGCAGCTGCGACCGTCGTATGGGCCCTAATGGTCCTTAGTGGGAGTCCGTTCATCCGGAAACCTCGGTTTGGGATCTTCCATCTGCAGCTTACGGTAGCTTTAGTCCTGCCGCTTCCTAGGTGACAGTCATGGAGGACAGTGCACGCGATGCACGCCGCGAAACCAGCAAAGGTAAAAGTTTCGTGTAAAACTGTAAACGCGAAGTGACTCGTGTAAAAACTAAACGTGAAGTGCCCAAGTTCTTCTCTTCCCTTGTAAAAATCTTTCGACGACCCCCTAGAAGACCCACACTACCTCAAAATATCCCATCATCCAATCACTAGCTGGCAAACGCAAGCCTCCCTGAATTCAATTCCTCAGTGTAGATCTTACTGGTCGGAAAATTAACATTTTGATCTTCCATTCGTTAGGGGGTCAAGATTCCTACCCGCTCCAGTGAAATTCTGAGAACCCCTCGTTTCGTTTCCCGCGTGATACTACTCCCGGCCGTAAATCCTTACCCCAATTAAACTGTTAGGCCCGGTTCCAACAAGTCTACAGTCGGGCCAACACGCATTGTTGATCCTATAGACGGTGGACACTTCTATTGCCCCCAATAAAACATACTACAAAGCCAGCTCGCCGATGGCTGTCGCCAGCATTTGTCTCCTTACATTGTCGGTCCGTCCTGTGATGCCTTGTACTGTCTAGCTAGCCTTGTGCTGGGAGAGGGGGACGGAGAGAAAAAAAAAACAAGAAAAGATTCACCCGAAAGTATATGGCAAAATAAAACGTACTCCTTCTTCAAAAAATTCATGAATTAATAAAAATAAATAAATTAATAAATAAATGAATAAATAAAATAAATAAATGAATAAATAAACTAGGGAATGGGGTTTCGACCTAAATGTGCAGCGCTCTAGTATGGGCGCTGTCACAGAAAAAGTTTCAAATATTTCACCTTTCCTTACCCTTAAATTACCAATGTAAGCATTATTTTTTAAATAATTAAATAATATTTTATGTACTGATTGTGGGGTATATGAAAGCATTTCAAGAGTAATGCCGCATACTTATGTATTTTTGAGTTTCATTGTTGTTTTTTTATTCTGTAATTAGCTTCAATAATTGAAATAAAGCCAAAGTAGAAAAATATTTTTTTCTCAAAATCAGTGTAGTATACTGTATATAAAAGTTTAGTAGATATTAAACATGGTCACATTTTCAGTGACAGTTTTGGTATTTCAGTATTTATCTGTGATTCTAAGTTTTTGATTAGCTGCAACAGACATCATTTTTAACATTCTGCATTCTGTATTAAGTTTGCCCAAGCATGTAGGAAGTTATGAATGGAATACAGGATTACACCATACAATATAAATTTTGAAGATGTGGATCCGTTTTTTTTTTTTTTTTTTTTTATTTTATTTTGGTGTAAATTATGACATGGGTGGTAAGTTAGATAATATCCGAAACTTGAAAATTTCGTTGTCCTTAAGCGGGAATCGAAGCCGCATCTCCCAGATAGCACCCGAGTATGCTAACCACTACACCACCCAGAACGATCAAGTTTCCGATTAATTTGAATATAACCATCACAGGATTCACTAGTCGAAGCAACTGGCATTCGTGTTTAGTGAATCTGGAGGTTAAGAATTCTATCCCGTGATTGCCCGAAATTAATCGGAAACTTGATCATTCTGGGTGGTGTAGTAGTTGCATACTCTGATGCTATCCGGGAGACGTGGGTTTGATTCTCGCTCCAAGACGATGAAATTTTCAAGTTTCAGATATTATCTAACTTACCATCCATGTCATATTTACAACAACAAAAAAAAAAAAAAAAAAAACGAATTCACATCTTAAAAATTTTTATGTAGGAAGTTGTTTGTTGTAGGTTACAGGTTGAACAAACCTATGGTTTCACTATATTTTAAGTAAAAGCATTTGGAACATATGTCCTGGAAAAGTCCTGGAATTTTGTGAGTGAAAAAGCGTATGAACCATGATAATATGATCCTAAAGGTTTTTTTGCTAGAATTTAGTAATTTGTATCTTTTTTTTATTTTATGACCATTCAGGCTATTATTTTAAGTTTAAGTGCACAGTTTTTTCTGCCAATAAAGGAAAGCGGATGTTACTTCATTATACGCCCACATATTTTCACTTTATTCTATGATTCGCCTTCCTCTTGATCTTCTCATCTTGTTGGATTACCCTGCTAGTTTCTAGTGAATTGATGTATGCTTTGAAATTTTGTTTTATGCTGAAATCTTCAAGTACTGCATTACCACCTAGCCTAGGCAGACACTGCAAAGTTTTTCTTGGCACTCTAGTTCTCCCGGCTGACACAAGTTTTCGCTGTCTTCTTGTATGAAATTTTACTAGCAGGTTGTTGCATCATATTGTATGCTAAATAAACAATCTATAATTATACCAGTTAAGTTAAAAAAAATGTAACGCTTGTAATTACAGTATACGTAATATTACTTTCAGCATGGTCGACTTTTACCAAAAGAATGATTCCAGTTCTGTTTGTAGTTCCGATCTAGTGTGAGGACAAAATTCGTTTCCATTCTGAAATAGTGTGTGCCGACTTTTAGATGACATAAAATTACTTAAATTATATTAACAGGGGATGTTCAAATAACAGCACATTTGTCACCAAAATTATTAGGGTACTCGCAGAAGTTTTGATGCATACAAAACATTAGACTAGGGGTGGTGGGCAGTTGATTTGGGCGTGGGAAGACAGGGCTTCCCAACAGTTGATCGCAATCAACAAACATGGGTGGGTACTGGTTGAATAACTAACAAAATATAGACTCTCAATAGGAGTTGAATAATTACTTTTTTCAGAATGTGACCAAGTAAAAATCCCTTGTGAAAATCTCATTTTTCAGAAGGACGGTTTATCACTGACAGCAGATCTCTCTCTTTTAGAACTACTACAGGTCTGTGTTATATGGATATTCTTGAGTTTTGTCTAATATCATGTAATTGTGACTTGTGTTGCACAAGAAAAGCACCATTTTTGTCTTTAGGGGGGAAAAAGTACTTAAGAGATCATTTGGGAAAACAGATCTTTTAGCTGACCACCATTAGAGAATGACCCTTACCCCCCCCCCCAACTCTGCTGTATTATGGTGTGTACCTACAACCCTCACATAAAGCAAGGGAATTAACAAAGTTGCATTGTAGAACACACAGCAAGCAGTTTCCTCCAAAGTAATAGAAAGGGAATGAGGAGTTGAAATACACAGTTGTAGTTAGGGGCAGTCAAACATCGGTTGAGATGGAATGATTTCTTCTCTTGAGAGAGAGTGTAGGAAGGAAAAACAGCATAATTTTTAGGTGGGAAATACAGGGTAGACCCATGTACCCATCTCCCTGATGGAAGTAAATAACACAGGTCTGCAACCAAAAAACTGCACAGGATTTTTATACTGTTTCTTATAGATTTTTACTCACTGAAACCGGGAAAAATACTCAAAAAGTTTCATCACGTCAGGTTTTCTTGCAAAACTCGTGTTTGTAGTTTCATTTAGAGTGAAACTCCCGTTTAACTCAAAATCTGGTATCCTATTCTTGAGTCTAAAAATCCTATGCAAAAGTGATTTCTTACTTTCATTTAATATGTATTAGAGTGAGACTCAAGAATAAATACAAAGAGAAAAGGAGGGGAATGGGAGGGGGGGCAGTGGAAGGGTGGCAGGGCAAGGGTAGTGTTGGCGGTGTGAGGAAGCTCAGATTGATCATGTCCCAACCGGTTTAATTTGTTTATAGCAAAAAGTGAGGAATCTTACTGGCTGGGTTGAGCATGTTTATACACGTTCTCTAGGGTATTAGGAATGAGTATAAACAAGCGTATTGTCAGATTTGATCATGTTTCAACATGCTAAATAAGTTCAGGATCTAGGTTGCTTTGGTTATGTTGCATAGCTTATATAGATGACTACTGGATATTCGTGGCTAAAAGTGCCTTGAGAATCCCTCGAAGGCATTAATTTTTATCTTTAAGAACGGGAAAAAAAGAAACTTTTTGCTGTTTTCTTTTATTTATGTGCAGCGCCATTTTGGAATTTTTTTTATCGAGCCAGAGGAAGAAGCATGTGTTGCCGATTAACCTGCCCAGCTACAGAGAGAGACGATTGGCAGATGCGCAGGTGTCAACATAACCTCGTTCGCTCTCGTGTTCACCTATGTTTTACGTGTTATTTCACTGGTCTTTTTGAAGGGAGCGAGGCTAGTTTCCATCTGCTTCACCACAGGAAAAGCATTTGCTTCTAGATGTACGGAGAGTCAGTGTGTTTACTCAATGCAGTGCATACAAACAGCGAGGGGCCACACTCAGTTTACATTTGGCATTCAAACGTGACTGTGCTCGTGTTTTTAGTTATATATTATGGCTCCAAGAGGTTGTGTTATTTCTCCTGACAACTTTTGTTTTATTTGTGGTGAATACACTGTTAAAAGTCAACAAAGAAACATAAGTGATTTCGTGAAGAAAGTGTATTTTGCTTACTTCAAGTTGAAACTTGGGGATCAAGACATAGCCTGGGCTCCTCGTAAATTGTGCAGAAGATGCGAGGAAGATCTCCATTTGTGGTTTAAGTGTAAGAAACACTCATTTCGTTTTGGCATTCCTATGATGTGGCGTGAACAGCAAAACCACACTACCGACTGCTATTTCTGTTCAGTAGATGAGAAAGGTTTCAATACAAAAAATAAAAAGAAAATATCTTACCTAAACCTAAATTCAGCTATTCGTTCAGTGCCCCATAGCTCTGCAATACCAGTTCCACACCCACCTTCCAGTTTGGATGATATCCTGAGTGATTCTGAGGACGGAAACACATTACCTCCCCAGGACGAATCTAGTTCAGATTTTTCTGTTGATGAGGGACCCCAACTTTTTTATCAGAGCGAGCTCAATGACCTGGTTAGAGATTTAGGCCTTTCAAAAGATGCTGCCGAATTGCTGGGGTCATGATTAAAAAACAAAAACCTGCTGTCACCCGGAACCTCATTTGTGTGGTACAGGCACAAAGATAGAGAATTCACTACATTTTTCTCCAAAGAGGGAAATCTCGTTTTTTGTAGTGATGTTCAAGGGATAATGAAGTGTTTTGAAATAGAATATGATTCATCTGAGTGGTGCCTATTCATTGATTCCTCAGTGAAGAGCAGGGTGAAAGATTTCACCAGGATGTCCGTGATATTGAGAGACGCTACCAAGGACGATAGGACGTCAATACGCTAGCTGACTACTGTTGGATGCTCAAGCGGGAAACAGAAAGTGGAAAGCGGAAACGTGTTCGGAGAAATATCAAAGAGAAGAAGAAAAGGTTTCATAGTCAAAAAGAATGAACACGGAATGTTAAGTACATTTCATGAAGAAATTGTTTGTTTATTATAAGAAATATTTTTTTAGTTCATTGTAACGAAATGGTGGTTTTCTCATTATTGTTATGCTTTTTTTATGCAAACACCTTGTATTTTGCAAAAAAAACCAAAACTGTACGTGATGGAGGGAAATGGAGGTCATTTTTGGATGCAGCACACTCGAAAACATAATATTTACCAAAAACATCCCATGCAGCTGAAAAAAAATATTTTTTTTGCAGACCTCTGTAATTTGCTTTATAAATATTTCCTCATTCAGAAGAATAACAATTTTACATGCAAGTTGATTCCTGTGTTTATTTATTTATTTGCTTTCCTGCTCCAAAGACATAGGAACCTGCAGTTCTTCTGATATCACTTGGCACCCATGCAATCATTCAATTTTTTTGCATCTGCTGAAAGTTCACCAAACCATGTCAACAGTTTTGGCACCTGCTTCAATGAATTTAATAATCCTTCCATCATTGAAATGACAGGCAGAAAGTTAAACCAAGGATATTAATGGTGATTTTGTACTGATGCACAGCTGTTTTAAAAATAACTTCTATGAGTAAAGTAAGTTTTTCAACATGGATGCCCTGTTACTGAAATGGCACATTGACTTATGTATACATATGAGGGAAAGTCAGAAAGTAACTTTCCCAACGTCATATATTTTGTGTTTATTAGTACCAAAAAAAGTATGTACATCTCTGAGATAAGGCTTATACACTACTCCTCAACATAGTCACCTTGCCTGTTGATACACTTCTCAAGCCTGGAGATCCATGCCTTGAAACCTTGCCTATGAAAGTTTGGCTGCTGTTTGTGCAGCCATTGTTTCACAGCATCATCCAACAGCAATAGTTTACCACAAAGGTGCTGCTTCAACCGTGGAAAGAGGTGAAAATCCGATGGAGTCAGATCAGGACTGTAGGCCGGATTTTGCAGAATTTCCCATTTCCAGCTTTCTAATAGATTCACTGTGTAACGAGCCATGTGCAGGCGAACATTGTTGTTCAGAAAAAGCATGCATTGGGATGGTATTTCAGGCCTTTTTCATCAAACAGCTCTCTTTAGTCTCTTCAGGGTAGCTTGATAAGCAGCAGAATTGATTTTTGCCATAGAAGAGGTTGAAATCCACCATAACCACACCATACATGCCCTAGAACACGGTAGCCATAATTTTCTCACTGCTGGTGGATGCCTTGAATTTTTTGGCAACAGAGGACCCTGGATGCTTCCACACCATGGATTGGGCCTTTGACTCAGGAATGCAGTGGAATATCCATGTTTCATTTCCGGGGGTGATGTGCCATAAGAAATTGTCACCATGTTCATTGAAGCAAAGCTAATGTACAAGAGAAGCACCCATGCAGTTATTCTTGTGTTCTTCTGTCAGTTGTCTGGGAGCCCACCTACTGCTCACTTTTCGATAATACAAACAGTCGTGAACAATGTCCCATATGGTGTCATGCAAAGGGTGGAATTTTCAATCCAGGTGATGCAGTATCACACGGCGATCTTCACATAAGCACTCCTCAATTGCATCAACATGATCTGCTGATGTGGAAGTACTTCCAGTGCTTGGTTCATCATGGACACTTGCTCAACCACTACTGAAGTCACAACACCACGTTCGACACCACTGTCATCAGGTTCGGACGCACTGATGTTACAACTCCACTGTCATCAGGTTCGGGCGTACACATCTTGAAGTTAACGGTGAATTTCAATAGGCGGCACCTTTCGTCCACAAGAAGCGAATGACTCCTCGGACTTCTTCCTTTGTCCATTCAACCAGTACAGTAGCCATTTTGAATCTGTGTAGTTCAAGAACGTAACGTCTCTGAAGCTTCAAACTGCAGCCGCCTAAAACAGAACATGTCAAATTACATGTCAGCAAAAAAATATTTTCAATACATGCAGTACTTTTAAAGTTCTTCAATAGGGAAAGTTACTTTCTGACTTATCATACATAGCACTTAGCTGTTCTCTGAAATTCAGAAGTTAGCTCCTCAAAGAAAGCTTACTAGATTAAAGTTTAAAACTGATGGTGCTGTGGATTTTACTTACTGTTAATATATCAAGTGTCTCCATTTACAGCAGTCTCAACGCTGCTTACTGATATCCATTAGTCATCTGGTGCTAGACCTTTTGTACGTCATTCTCATTTTCTTTTCCTCATGCAGATATTCCTGAATCTGGTCATCCTGTGATTTCTTTGGCCTTCCTCTACCTTTTCCCCCGGTCCTTGGGCTGAATAAATTCTTTTAGTAAGCATCTCACCACTCGTTCTTTCACCATGGCCAAACTATCTCAGAATATTTGTCTCCATCGTACTAAAAACATTTTGCTTCGCATTCCACTCTTTGGGAGGATTTAGTTTCTCAAAAGAGTCCCAAATGGCTGTGTATGAAAGTGTAATTGTTCCTACTCTGATGTATGGCAGTGAAACCTGGGTACTGCAGAAGAAACATAGTTGTTTGTGTGCTGAAGAGAATCATTACTTACAGGGAGTTTGTGGCAAGACACTGCTCATGTGAGGAATGAAGATGTGTTACAGATGTGTAATTTGAAGCAAAATGTCAGTAAAGTGGAGACTAAATATTCTTAGGTGGTTTGGCCATGTTGAAAGAATGAGTGATGAGATGCTTACTAAGAAAATTTGTCAGCCCATGTGGCAGGACAGAAAGTTCTCTAGAGGAAGGCCAAGGAAATCTTGGTAGGACCAGATTCAGGAGTGTCTGCATGAGAAAAGATAATGAGTATGAAGTACAGAAAGTATTGTGTACGTCGTGTGATGGAAGTCAGTGAAGCCCGAACTGTGCCAAGATTGCTGAAAATGGAGACATTTGATATGGCAACAATAAGTAAATAATCAGTTAAAATTTTATCTGGTAGTTTGTATTTCTTTGTGGAGCTAACCTCTAAATCTCAGAGAATAGCTTAGTGTGATTGATTGATTCACATTCCACATCTTTGTTCCTCACATGATCAGAATGTGTTGTGCGACAACTGCTCCATAAGTTAACACATCTCTACAACATAGAAACAACTATGTCTCATCTATGCACTATCCACGTTTCAATGTCATACATCCGAGTAGAAATAATTACATTTTCATACACAGCAGTTCAGAACCTTTTTGAGAGCCCATCAGCCTTAGAACTGCACAGGACTTATAAAATCCTCCTATGGTTGGTTGGTTGATATGTGTTTATTGGAATTCTCCTGTGGCATTGGCTGTTGCATGAAGAAATTGTGATACTATTTATTATTATTATTTTTTTTTTTGTCCACATACCGTAACATAAGAACATGGTTTGTTTGTTCTTTATTTGGACTGAAATGTTGACTTGCAGAAGAATGGTGGAGGAAACAATTGTCTTCCGATGTAACATTTCTCAGCTTTCAAATCCATCCACATTTCGTTTCATTAAGTATTTTAGGACCCATTTTGCACAGAATTTGTGAAAGTTGAAGTGCTGATGTATGACAGTGCATGCCGTTTTGGGCTAATATTCTGTAATCCCAGTCATGTGGTTGCCTATATTGTCATTGGTCACTATTAGTGGTGTATATTCAAGGCTAGCTGTGAAGTCCAGAGAATGTACAAGTAAAACTGAATTAAATATACACAAATAAAAGTCAATTATCAACAGTATTTAAATATGTTGATACTTTCACTGAGAAAAAAAAAAAACTCTTGCAGATTCACTTCTTTGATTCAGTCTGGTGAGCGAAAACCAACAGCATAACGCAAGCAGCTCTTCCAGAATCTTCGCAGTTCTGATGTGAAAACCTTCCATGTAATCTCATGCTAGCATTTCCATGACAACATGAATCAGCTGGTAGAGGGGATTGGCCTATTACTTTGGGAAACGGTTTGCTCCGAAAAAGAAAACAGACTATCTCAGTCACTCGTATACTCGCGCCCATAAGAGATATTCGCGACAGTTGTTTCAGTTTTTGTGAAGTGTCAATGAATTAAAATCAGACATATTATATCTTAAATTCGTGGCTTTGTTGGATTCGAACTGTTTTGATAAATTTTGTGAAAGCTTCCCTGAACATCTACTGTCAGAGCTTAAAGAACTCTATGCTTCAAATTTTGATACGGCTTGACTAAAAATGAACTGAAAGTGTTTTATTCCCTTGATGCATACAAAAACAAATCAGTAAGGGACATTACGTGTTACATAAAATTGAATAAATTGGACATAGTGTTTAGTGAGGTGCATAAATTAGCAGACCTCATATTAAACTTTCCATTAACAACTGCAACTGCCGAAAGCTTTTCAGCATTAAAAAGAATCAAGATATATCTTAAAGACACACAAGGACATGCACATTTGAAAAACTTGGCTGTTTTGTCAGTAGAGAAAAACATTATTTTTAAATATGAAAAAGTACTCAGAAGAAACATTTTATGAAAATGTAACCCTCAAGTTCACACAAAAGGAGAAGAATGGAGTTCATGTACAAATAAAGTATTCAGAAGAAGAATGGAGTTCATGTACAAATAAAGTATTCAGAAGAAGAATGGAGTTCATGTACAAATAAAGTATTCAGAAGAAGAATGGAGTTCATGTACAAATAAAGTATTCAGAAGAAGAATGGAGTTCATGTACAAATAAGTGTTCAAATCCTAATCTTCATAATTATTTGGTATCATGTTAGCAATGGCATGTTCCCAAAATTTAGAAAAAAGTTACTTCTATTACTTAACAATTAAAAATTAAACTTTGCAATTTAAAAAAAAAGTACTGGGGCATTGGGGGGGGGGGGGTACGGGTGAGATAGCCTAGGTCTCAGATCCAAGATACGCCACTGATCACTATGTTACTTAATGTTTTCCGCTAATATTGACAGTACCAAGCTGAAGTAGATGACGCATTCATCGAAGGTGTTTCTGATGTTAGCAAATTGTTTTGTCACTGTTTTCTAAGCAATATTAAATTTTGATTTATATTATATTATATTTAGGTGGTCAGATGAAGAACATGGCAAAGAGCAAGATCTGGTGCTAGGTGATTCCTTTCAAGAAAATGTTACTGATTTTAGATTTCACTAATCAGTGATTCACAATGTTGTTGAAGAGATGGGTATTTGTAAGCAGGGACAGGAGGGGGCGGGGTGCTGCTTTCTTCCCAGAATGGTCGTCCTAGGGGGATATAAATTCATGCTCTGAGAGACGTAAAAAATAGTCGTGCACAACATGTGAATAAAGATACTGAAAATTGTAACTGAAAGATTATACACTTTAGTATTTTTTTTAAAGGTTTTAGTTAGCCACATAAGTATTCTGAGCAACACGTGAGGATACAGAGTAACTTACTCTGAGGTGTGAACTCCTCATATGAACAACAAGAATTGTCTGAAACAACAGAGAGAGGCATGTGAATTCCTGTGACAGTAGGAGAAAAGTGCTCAAGTTTTCCTGTGGCACTGCAGTCTAAGTGCTGGGTTCTGAGTTGACCCAGGTTCAAGTCCTAGATGAGGCATGGATGGTGTATTGTGCTAAGGTACGGGCTCTCTCCCTTCCCAGGAACAAGCAGCCCTAAAGTTGGGACAGGTGACTGTTAGTAGCCTTCAGTGTTGCTCATGGTGGCCACAGTGTGTCCATATGTCCTGTTTTTAAAGGACTGTCCTTTAAAACAGTAACTACTGATAAAGTCCTTTATTTTCATTGAGTTGAGAACATCAATCTACTAAAATATTAAAGGTAAGTAATAAAAATGCATTGTGGGAAATTTCCAAACGGAACTGATGATGGAAAATTTGCAAGAATTGATGCATGGTGTTCAAAAGTATTCATGTTCTCCAAGTTATGCCATTTTCCTAAAACAGTGAAATCTTTTATGTCAGCATTCAATATCCTCAAGCTGAAAGTTCATTCAACATGATGGATGAATTATTGTCATCTCAGAGAATAAAAAATAAAGTGACAAAGAAGTGGGAAAAAATAAAAAAAAATAAGAAATAATAAAAAATTATATAAATTATATAAAAATAAGAAATGGGATCCCTGTACCCGGCTGGGAGCGAACCACCGGTACTTTTCAGATTTTTTTTTTTTCTTGGCATTTGCAATTGGACACACTATGGTCATTTACCCACCATCTTCCCAAAAGAAGTTTTGAAGTCAAGCTCCTTGAAACAAAAGAATGAACGTAAGATTTAAGATAAGGCAGCCTTTACATTTTGTCAATGAGTACACAAATATTCAGGTTCACCCAAACATTTGTGTTTCAGGAAGCTCCAAAATGTGTTAATTCTTGCCCACGCCCCCTTCATTCTTTGTAGGGACAATTGTTATCACCTTCGAGTGCAGTTACAGAAGGAAGAGCATATGCCCTTTTTTTTTTATGAAAGGATAAAATTTTGAATTTTCTAGAATTTTACTGTTAGGCCTGTAAACTAATCCAAGTAAGGCACTCTTGATACTCTAGATGGCTTGTTTTTCATTTGATCAAAGTGATTGTGGTAATAAAGTGTCCCATCCTTTTCAAATTTCTACCACTGATCATGTTCAGTGCATCAACCACTCACCTTCCCTCAGTGAACCAATTTCTTATTACACCCTTCTCCCACTTCATTGTTTTCCCCATGAACTTTTTACCATGGCAGAGAAGCTATGTGGCCTAGTAGTACACATGACCTTTCTGAAGATAGGTGAGCCGCCCCGGTGGCGCAGTGGTCTAAGCGATGGCCTCTGATCATTCGTCCGAAAGGAGTCCGGGTTCGAATCCCGGTGAGGCATGGATGTTGTGTTTGTCTTACGGCACTGGCTCTTTCCCTTCCCTGGAACCAGTGACCCTAAATCAGGGACGGGCGACTGCTTATAGCCCATTGAGTTGCTCACGGTGGTCGTTAAACCTCCAATAAAAAAAAAAAGATAGGTGAAGGGGTCGAATGCGATGGTGGGGGGGGGGGAGAGTATGAAACCTACTGCAAGTGCTTAGGGCAGCATGAAATGTAAATCAGGCCTAAATGACACCTAACAATGTTCAATTGGTTCGATGTGTCACAAAATAATTCTGTCATTGAATTATTAGACACAATAACATGATGCAGAAGTGAATGGGTTAAGGCTTGAAGCACTCCTCATAGGAAAGATCAAAACGAGTGGCAGTATTTCCATAAGGAGGATTCTGAACCCCGAGACAACAGCAGATGGATTTATTTATCATACTGTATTTTTCTTTTTATTTGGGGGTTTAACGACCACCATGAGCAACTCCATGTGCTGTAAGCAGTCGCGTGACACACATTTAGGGCCACTGGATCCAGGGAAGGGAGAGAGCCAGTGCCGACATCTAAACACAACATCCATGTCTTACCGGGATTCGAACCTGGGCGAATGTCAAAAGCCAACGCCTAGACCACTGTGGCACAACTGCTATTGTGTCGTGGCAGTAGATCGCGAATTTAGGAATCTGTTCTTATTTGTTTGCCCTGACTATTAGGTTAACTGCGGCCCACAAACTTTTACACCTCCTTTATATTTCACCCTGAGCTATGCGCTTGAGGATACCCTCTAAACAAGTGTCCAGATACTTCTCGAACCGTTGTTAGTCAGACTGGTAAACTTTCTGAATCAAATAGTTGCAACTGTGACCCAAAATTTTCGATGCGTTTTCGGCTTTTTCCAATGTACAACTCTTTCGCTAAGTTTCGGAAATACACAAAGTACAATTTATTATGCATACCGCACCCTTCCATGAACTTTCCCTTTCCCGCCGCAATAATATACGGAAATCCAAGACGTTCTGAAATCGGGACAGCTAAAAACCCCGTGCAAGCTATAAATAGGTTAGACAAGTACCTCCTGTGTAGCATCTCTGCTACTACAAATTCCATTGTGGGCAAACATCGGTGCGAGGGAGATGGAACTTCAGAACATTGGGGATTTCCGCGTGTGAGCGTCGCACGTGTGTACCTAGACTACATGAAAACCGGCAGATGCCGGGAAAAATGCAAACAAGTTAAAGAGGTGAGCGCAACCTCTCTCGTATCGGTACAGAGTACCACAGTGGAAAGATAGCATCGGTATTCAACGACGAGACACCTACGAAAGTTAGTACAAAGACCGTCCGACGTACGGTGGCTGGACTAGGACCGTTATGGACAGAATGAGTACCCTTGTCACTAAGCTATGGACTTCCGTGGGAGAAAGAATGTCTCCACTGGACCGTGAAAGGATAAATTGGACCCTGCGAATCGAAATTCCGCTAAAACATACAGAAGAGAAGGCGTGTAACGTAGACAACGCGAGGCCATCGTCACCCAACTGTAAAGTCGAGGTGTTAGAGGCCGGTGGAAGCGGTGTAATGTTTTTGGGAATATTTACGTGAATTTCTTGGGGCTCCTTGCACCTGTTAAAAACACCATCACCGCATAGGGCTATGCTGATGTAATGGACAGTCCCACCGTTTATACTGTACTTGTAGTTATTCATTTCCCTCAGCAGGGCGCCTTCTTTCAATAAGACAACGCCCCGTTTCATCGCTAGCGTTTGGCGAAGGGGAAGAAGCATCCCAGGGAGTTCGTAGCCTTCGAATGGCCTTCTCATTCTCTGGATTTGAACCCAGTTGAGCATTTATGGGACAAAATGGAGTGATGCATTCGAGCTCGAAAATTGCTTCCCGCAATTCTGCTCTTTTACTGGTGGCTGCATGTCATGGTCCGCAATACTACCCGAACATTACTAACAATTGGTGGACTTCATGCCTCGTCTTGTTACTGCTGTTGTGAGGGGGAAAGATGGGCACGCACGTTACTAGGTGTGTGATAAAATGTCCTTTCACTGTATATAAATAACATTTGGCACAGTATGGCATCTGAAAACAAAATAAAGAAAAAATGGCATCAAAAGTAACTACATTTTAAATGGATATTCGACTTTCTTATGCTAAGTTTTAGACTGTATCTGAAGACGTATCCACTGCACTGCAGAATTCGATGGCATCATTGTTGGTGCTTCTTTCTTTTTCTAGCTTTTTAACGTCTTCCTCCTTTTTAACCATGATGTTCTGACGTTTACCGATTATTTCATTACAATTCAGTCGTGGGCGTATAATGTATGTACGTTGTTGCATCTGAGACAGACGACCTTTATTCCACCTGGGAGTTACTGGCTTGATAAGATCCTGAGTCACTTTGGGTACAGGTCATGGGTCAGGTGGACCACCCAATTAGGATTCTAGTTACAGCTAACAAAAAAGGGAAAAAAAAAAAAAAAAAAAAGAATTCCTGAAATGAAAATAAGTAGTCTTCCTTTTCCCTCCTACTTTCCTTTGGGTTGTCGGCAAACGGCGTTTGTCGGAAGGTCATCTTAAACTCACTCACGGTTGAGGTTTCTCTCAGTGTGATTTGAGTACATCTGAACTAATACTTGGCTTCCGTTCCTGTAGATAGGTTAAGTGCTCTACAGTTTTGCAGCCCCGTTTCGTTAAAAAAACAAAAAACAAAAAAAAAAAACAGCAAACGAAATAGAAAAGAAAGTGAGTTTACGGAGTCCTGCTGTCAGTGTGACGCTCAGTGAGCGAACTGTGTTTCCTTAAATTCTTAATTTCTTCGCAATATCACAAACAGCTCCGTTTCTTCTGCCGAGGCAAAGGCGCCTTTGTTACACAATGGGCGATACCAAACTGTTAACGACACTATTCTTTTTTTAATTGCAGAGAAATAAAAAAATAATCCACAACAAATAGAATCTGTTTCCATATAATTAAGTACGTGTAATAAGCGCGAATATGCATCATAATGACAAAAAGATAAATATATTGTTACAGGGCCTCATCGTAACAACATGTTTTGTTATTTTATTTATCAAAAAAGCGTAGCTAATCACAAAACAAAAAGAGAATACTGATTGACCACATGAGTTTCAACCATAAACTATGAAGGATGACAAACAGCGCAAAATATAAATCATAAGAATGTTGCTTAATAATGAATTCATGACACACTGGCGCCATTCCCGAAACAAATGCAACACCCGTTGTTTCCGCTTCAGGAAAGTTTTTTCATTTTCTTCCCTTTTCTCCCTACCCCACTTTTTTTTTTTAATTTAATGACCCATGTGATCATCTACGGCTGAAAGGAATCACCCTTCATTAATTTGAAACCAGAGGTTTCAGGACGTAATAAAAACCACTACCGTAAAAAAAAAATACAACATCCTTTTGTCACTCGGAATTCGAACCCAACCACAGTAAAAGCCAAAACTCCGGCCCTTACTTTGACACAACTTTGCTCTCTGCTTGACCACATGTGGAAATTTATTGGGTGAGTGTGCACGTTTTTGTTCGCTTTACTATTGATTCTTAAAATGGAACCATATTAAGCAGGCCGCCCCGGTGGCACAGTGGTCTAAGTAATGGCCTCTGATCATTCGTCCGAAAGGGGTCCGGGTTCTAATCCCGGTGAGGCATGGATGTTGTGTTTGTCTTACGACACTGGCTCTCTCCCTTCCCTGGAACCAGTGACCCTAAATTAGGGACGGGCGACTGCCTATAGCCCAGTGAATAGTTCACGGTGGCCGTTAAACCAATAAAAAAAATATTAAACAGTGTTTCTTTCTGGACTTTTTGACCGGGGGACCAGTGGAACCGCAGAGTGGGCAAGTTTCTCATTTGCTATATACACCGATGAGGCATTGCATTATGACCACGTGACTAATAAGCTGTATGACCCCCTTTAGCCAGCAAAACAGCGGCCAGTCGGCGAGGCATCGATTCGATGAGGTCGCGATAGGTATCCTGGGGTATCTGGTACCATAATGCCAACAGCAGGTCCTTCAGTTCCTGTATATCTCGGGCTGGTGGTGATTTAGTGCGAACCCGATTTTCCAAGTCGAACCACAAATGTTCGATTGGGTTCATGTCAAGTGAATTTGGAGGCCTGGGCATTAACAGAAAGTCGCCAGCTTGTTCCTCGAACCACTCCTTGACGATTCTGGCAGTGTGGCATGGCGCATTATCCTGTTGGTAATGGCCATCACCAGCAGGAAAAACAGTTGCCATGAATGGGTGAACTTGGTCCGCAATGATGTTCAGAATCATATCCCGTGCTTTTGGAATAATGGGGTCTAAAGTGTCCCAAGAAAACATCGCCCACAGCATAACACCGCCGACGCCGGCTTGTTTCCGCCCAACAGTGCATCCAGGTGCCATAGCCTCCGTTGGTAATCGGTGTTTCCGCGCTCAGCCGTCTACGCGATGCACCAGGAATCTTGATTCGTCAGAACAGGCCACTTTCTTCCAATCACTCATGGTCCAATCTCGATTATCTGGGGCCTATTTCATGCGTTGTTGGCGATGACGTGCAGTGAGCATGGGGACCCGGCTGGTTCTTCGGCCACGCAGGCCCATGCGCAGAAGACTGCGATGATCTGTGTGCTGTGACACATTGCCCAGATCACCAATGTTATAGCTGAATGTGATTTGCCGCACTGTGGCCCTACGTTCGCTATGAACAATGCACGACAGTCTCCGCTCTCCTCTGGCATCAAAGAGCTGCGGACGACACACGAATGGACGACGGTTCGTCGTTTGGCAATATGTGCACCACTTTTGACACGTGCTCACTACAGTGGCACGAGAACAAACCACAAGCCGCGCCATTTCTGAGATGGTAATCCCGAGGCTCCGTTCCATCACAATTTGTCCTTTATCAAACTCCGATAAATCAGCAGCTTTTCCCATTCTGACTCCGAACACTCTACTAACCAAAAGCCGGTGCTCGGGTTGTATATATACTGCTCTGTAAATTTCACCCGCGGCACCGTCCGGTGTCCAGGTGCTCTCATTTCTCTTGGCTGGGGGTGGTCATTATATGTCGATGCGGGTTATGAATCGTAGATACACTTGTGGAATGCTGTCTGCCTGGGGATTGGGAGGCTGCTATGGCGATTGAGGTGTTCAGACGACCTCCTACGTGGACCAGTCCCATTACAGCAACGCACATTATCTTCCTCCCATCACTGTGGCCACATTCTGCCGGCAGTTGTTGAACCCCGAAGCGTTTCAGCCCTGATGCGACACAGGCGCCGACCAGCCATACGTAGTCCTATGATAAAGCATCTGGTGAAGCTGTCCGTGTGGTAGTACGATTCTTGATGACGTCGCCCAGGCATTCTAACTCCTTACACGTGTTTTCGCCACCGTGAGCAGTCCGGTGCAATAGCCCACGTGTCCAGGTAAGGACGACCGAACGTAGCTATACGTCGAGCAATTTTCGCCCTTTTGTCTACCTCACTTTTCTGTCACGTGATTGGTTCGCAATTGTGATCATTTACATAACCCAACTATCGACAAATACCCATAAATTTTCATGACGCTCCGACACATACTTCCAGGTGAGGCATTTTCTGTGTCGAGCAGTGTAAGCTTATTTACAAAAAGTTACAGCATTTAAAATAGCTAAAATTTTACGTGCCGCATTTATAATGAAGTTGAAAACATCTGACAGCTGCATTTATTTTGCTTCTTACACATTAGGTTGATAATATGAGTCCGTTTTTTGTTGTTTCTTTACTTGTGGTAGCAGCTGTCAGTTGATTCCAACTTCATCTGATATATTCATTGACATATTTTTTGAAGCGAAATACGATTGAAGACTTTCTTAACTTTTAAGAATGCATTTGGTTTTCTCGCTTGGGCTTTTTCAGCTTCATCGCTTGATTAGTCATTTCCATGAGCTCTACTATTTTGGATGAACTTTGTCCAAATCTGTGTTTTGTGATTAAATCGGCAATTCGTTTTCTATCTGGAGATAATGTTGAAATGAAACATCAACTGAGATGGCTCCTTTTTCCCTCAGGTGTTTCCAAGTTTCATCATCCGTCTCAATAACTTTTCCGTCATGTCTGATCGCATTAACAGACCCGTTTCTGTGGCATCAATACAGTATGGAATTGTTCGTTTATTAACATTAGCCCAAGCACAGCTTTGCACATCGCATGCCATTCTGATTTCATCTAATGCAATTAATTAACTGTTCGGCTTTTTTGCTCGAGGTAATCTGAGCTACTTCGGTGGCGCAGTGGTCTAATTATTGACCATGCGTCCGAGTTCGAATCCCGGTGAGGCATGGATGTTGTGTTTGTCTTACAGCACTGGATCCCTCCATACCCTAGAGCCAGTGGCCCTGAATTAGAGACGAGCGAGTGCTTATAGCTCATTGAGTTGCTCACGGTAGTCGTTGAACCTCCAAATAAGAAAAAAAAGAAAAAAAGATAATAATTTGAACTTTTTGAAGCAAATTTTTTCATAAAAAAAAAATTCACATTCTTTATTTTCCCTTGGTTAAATGCCACAAACGTATATACTTAGCTGTAGCTTGGTTGCGGCATTTGAGGGTACGTTGTGAACAGTTGTAGATCTTAGCACTACATTTGCTGCATAGGCGATACAATTGCCTAAAACAAAAAGAAACTTTTTTCTTTTTTACTTCGCATTTCATCGTCAAATGCTTTTATTCATTCTGCAAACAGTTCTCAATTCAGCCAAGAGTTCTTGTTAGCGCCACAATTAACTGGTAATTTTTTACCTTCCTTAGAACATCGCGAATTTTTGATTTTCGGAGAACGAGTAATTTTCTTTTGTCAGAATTATGCGTATTGGCACAGACCGTCAGTTATTCATATTGTTAAATTCTTCCCTGAGCCGCATTTTCTTCCTTCATAGCTAAGATTTTTTTTTTCAGCAGTAAATGATACAAAAAACAAAAAACACCTTTCTCGTCGGCATTACAAACACCACAGGGCTGTAGAGGTTTGTACTGTGAAACTAAACTTTTGCTAGATTTAAATCTATTTCGGATTGTTTCATTTCTACAGAAGTATTTCACCACAAATAGACTTTTTGATGTGGATTCGTCTTTAAAATCGATACCAAGGGGATAGGAAAAGGAAAACTTGACCGACATAATTTCTTACGATTGATCAAACACTTATAATATCTAAATTATAACAAATAGCTAAAATATAATAACTGACATAAAAAGAGTAATAACCAATGATTCTAAAAATATCAACTTCAAGGTTACGCGCATGCGTGGGGAGAGGAGAGGGCGTCCGCCATTTCGGGGTCGAATACTCTGAGTCAAGCGCCTTGAAATCAGTATAACTCGAGATCGCGTAGAGGTAGGATCGTGATATTGGTCTCAAAACGATTCGTCTGGATGAGATCTATCTAAAAATTAATAGTTCATAAATATTTAATTAGTACTTTATAAGTAATAAGTGATAAACGGAAAAATATTTGTGAGAAAATCAAAATGTCTAAATATTTGAAGCAAAAGTCCGACTCAAAATACCACAAACGTATATCAGAAGAAAGAAGAACTCAAAAGAATCGAATAAGTCCAAAACGACTAATGCAGAACGATATAGGGCTTATAGACAGAAAAAGAAAGTCGAAGCGCCGCAACGCGTGGAGCCACAACCAAGCACTTCTACAGCTAGTACATGTGAACCAATGGACTACTTGGCAGTGAGTGAAATTTGGATGGATGATTCTAGTCTCATACATTTGCCTGGTTTCGAATTGAAGGCGAAAAGAAATAGGGCAATAGCCCAACACAGACCATTTACTTCCAAACGTACTACTTTGCCCACAAAACTAACTGCGAGGGGAAGGGGGTTGCCATTTGCAGAAACATCAATAGTCTAACAGATTGCCAACCCGTAAATGTCTCAGTCAACAACAAATTGAGAATTGAAGATGATTATGTGAGTGAGATGTGTCTAGTTGATGTGACAGTGTCTGCTCAAACTAGCTTCATACTTGGTTCGGTTTACATTCATCCCAATTACCAAACATCGCTAGAGGTCTTCATGTTCCGGATGCTATGCGATTACTCTGAAAACATCAAGAAAATCATACCAAGTATGGTACCAGATACCCAAGCGCCTATCATTCTCACTGGTGACTTTAACATTGATGTGCAACAAAATACCAACTTATGAAAGACAGTTTCGGCATGACTTATATAAATTCTCCACCAACTACCTTAGGCAATACTTGTATCGACTTAACCTTTGTACGAAACATAGATGTGAATTGTATGCCATGTGTTTGTTACTTTTCATATAATCACCTTATATATAAAAAAAATACAGTCTAACTGCATTCCTCTTTCATTTATCAACCGACTTCTACCTTAAAACCCCTACTCTCAAACACGTATCCACGTGAATAAAATCTGCGGGTGTGTCCCGGACACAGCCTATCCACGTTTTTTGCTTTTGTTTGGGAGGGGATGTTAACGATTATCGTGAGCACTCAATGGGCTATAAGCAGTCTCCCGTCCCTAATTTAGGGCAGCTGGTTCCAGGGAATGGAGGTAGTCAGTGCCGAAAGACAAACATACCATCTATGCTTCACCGGGGGTTCGAATTCAGACCACTTGGGCAGTGGCGGCGGAACCGCCCAGGCCAGGTCAATAATTTCAGCCAAGATTTTTATTTTTATTATTTTTTTATTTGGCATATGTGCGATTGTTGCGATGTGCCTTAGAAAGATCTTCTAGATAACTGGCTGGGTGGTCCTGATTCCCAACAAAGCTCCTTAGGCATTGTTTTTCTTCTGTTTGTTCCGGGAAGCGGGAAGGTAGAGGGTGCACCACGATTCGAAATTTCGGGCCCGGTCAACGAACTTCACTTTCCGCCGCCCCTGCACTTGGGTATATGCCAGCGCTTAGTCCACAGGGCCACCGGGCAACCAAATAGGCTTTAATACGATTCCATGGAGTTCTTCAAAAAGCTTTGCCCATCCTTTGTTTGGTTATTCATTTTTTTCTTTAAAGCTTTACAAAAATACGAAGACTTCTCCTTAAGCAAAGGCCCAGGTAATGGAATTTTTCGCCTCCTAGGTGGTGCAGTGGTCTAAGGGCTGGATCTTGATCATTCGTTCGAAATAGGTCTGGGGTTCGAATCCCAGATGAGGCATTGATGGTGTGTTTGACTTACAGCACTGGCTCTCACCCTTCCGATCAGATCAGATCATATGTAGAGGATTTTAGGAAGGGAGTGTCTGACCCCAGGTCTTGAGCAACCCTTAGAGATAGGAAGCTAGGAGATTTGGACTAGAGTGCCCGATAGGAAAGTGACACGGTAGCGAGGTAGAAAGGGGGAAGAAGACGCCCTTATTTATTACCGGGGGCCAGCACCCGGGGTCCGACGGCTAAACGTGCCCATCCGACGCACGGCGGGTATTTAGTGGTTCGAACGTTTGTACCTGCCAGGATCGAACCTGAGGTCATCCCTATGGCAGTCACGAACGCTGACCTCTAGGCCACCCGCGGTCTTGGCTCTCACCCTTCTCTGGAACCAGCGATCCTAAATTAGGCACGGGAGACTGCTTGTAGCTCATTGAGTTGCTCACGGTGGTCATCCCTCCCTCAAATGGAATGTTTCCGTTTCGCACGCTTTGGAACGCCTTGAAAACTTCCACTTCGGTGTAAGCATAAGTGCTATACTGAAATCTCCTTTTTTCAAAATTAGGTGAATCATCGCCCACTTTCCTATTTAATCTATTCTTATTTTTTAAAATCGTTGAATGTGAATTTAGAGGAATATTAATTTTTTTTTCAGCATAATTTTTCTTTTCATCTCTCCTTTCTATCCTGAATCAATAACTTCGATTTTCTCACTTGGCTTTAGCGTTTTACGCTTGTTTAAAGGCAAGGGCGGAGTCCTCGGGTACGGACTACGGACCCCCCTTGAGGGGGACTGAGTACGAATTGAAAGCGATATACAGTATATGTATTAATTTTTTTCTCAGTAATGTTTAATTTATTTTTTGACTTTTTAAAGATTTGGGGCTTATTCCCACTAGAGTATTTTTTTCCAGGAGGCTTTCACCGATGAATCAAATCAAATCCATGGACCTCCCCCCCAGCTCACCCTTAAGAGATTTCTGACCACACCACTGTTTAAAGCCATAATATCTCATTCGTAGCACGAACACACTATATATACAGGGTATCCATAAATGAAGAATACGACTTCAATATGCTATTGAAAAAAGAACTACAGTAAATAACGACTTACTTTTAATATCAAAACACATGGTAACTGTGAAGGTTTTTTTTTTTTTAATTTCAGTAGGTCTCTATGTGTGCTCTTTTGGTTGCTCACAGGATGTCAAAACGATAGTCCAGTTCTACCCACGTACGCTGCACAATGTCAGGTGTAACAAGGAAGAAGGCTGCAGTAATGCGTTCTTTGAGCTCACTGATAGATGTAACCTTTTTTCTTGTACACAATGTCCTTAATAAAGCCACAAAGAAGAAAAAAATCACATGGGGTAATTTCAGGAAAACGGGGTGGCCATACCGTCGGACCCCCACGTCCAATCCAACGCCCTGGAAAATGGTGGTCTAAAGTTCTGCGTAAATTCAAAGACCAGTAAGGAGGCGTGCCATCTTGCTGGTAAATGATGTTTTAAGTATCCTGGAGTTGTGGGATTGCGAATTGTTATGACATGCCCAGGTACGTTATACCAGTAAAGGTTGGTTCAGCGAAGAGAAAGGGTCCTCTACCCAGTGCTTTTGCCTTTCCCCCAGTACTTTACCTTTCCAGAGACTTCCTGTTGCTTTGAGTTTATTTACATATTGTTCGATGCTCCTTCGTGTCGGCAACTGTCTCTTGTACTCCGTTATGAACTTACGCTGAACTGTTGTTAGAGATTTTGACTCTACAAACAAAGACACACGCTAATTTCTCCACTGGGGAAGCCATGTCTATTGCATTCCGTGTTTCAGGAGAATTTTCATTATATGAGACACCTGGCGCCATCTACCATCTGACTTAACAAACTTTAAAACTTGCCGCATCTTTTGACGTTTAAAGTAAGTTTTTTTTCTATTGTATTTTAAATTGCATACTGAAGTTGTATACTTCATTTATACACACATTGTATAATATTACCCGAACAGTCAGTAGCAGTAGCAAAAATTACCAAAAGCGACCTATTGTCGGAACTACAATTCCCGTGTTCACGAGCGGCTGTTAATCATAGGCTTAGTGTCGGGGATTGACATGAAGGGGCATGTGTCCCAACTTCAGAGAAAATTTAAATGCGAAGACCAGCCGACGATAGGGCAGCAAATATCAATGGAAAGTTTAATGGAGTCGCGAGAGAGGAAAAACCAAGGTCTTTACACACCCACCCACACACTGTTATGCTCATTTTTCATATTTAGATGTGATTCGCTTTTGTCAGGAAGTAAAAGCATGGCAAAATGCTACCAATGTAGAGAATACATAGTGTTACACTTTTAATGTATAGAAAAAAAAGGAAACTGTAACATTTGAAAGAATTTATAAGAAGTGAGAGGACCATATTTTCAGAAAACTTAACATCTTGTCAAAAATACTCTGGACTGTTCGTCACTGTTGATTAGCAGCAGTGATTGAAGAGTAATTCATAACAAAAAAAAATTAGTTATGCACTTAAAAGACCCAAATTTTGTGTCATATACGGAGAAACTGTATTCAAGAATGGCCTCTCCCAAAAGGAAATCATCAGTTTACACTTTTTTTGTGTCCCTCACCAAAGGAAAACAAGTTTTATTGGTCACACTACGCTTATGCTGCTAACGATGCCTCTTAAAATGTATTTGTGCGTACAGCGTATTTTGGCACAGGGAAATTACTTCGAGCTAGCGGCGAGTAGGATCAACAGAGGCTCAGTTAAACGAAGATAAGACGAAATAACTTTTTTTTGCAAGCTTTTGTGATTTGGCGTGATGGATCGTCGTGTCATGCTGTTAAGATGGAATTTAAGTGTCTTCGAAATCTGTGGATGATATTTTCTTTGTGTTCATTTTCGCCAGTTCTTGAGGATTAATCATTGTTGTTAAAATTAAAGTCACAGTAAACACTGTTCATTGAATACTTAACTTTTTTCTGCACTATAGCACATGCAACGCATTTTATGTTATCTGGGCGAGTCTACAAGAGAAGCCCTCTTACACTTAGGCCCTTATCGACAAATAAGGGGCAAAAGAGATGTTTTCTAAACGCGAGGATATATTAAAATAACTTTTGTTGCTCAGTAAGCTCAAGAATTTTAAGACCTTAGCTGCCAATAGGTATTGACACATGGCAAGTTTTGACACCTGAAATAGCGGAGAAGGGGGAATAGACTGTCATTTTGGCCGTTCTTAGTGACACCGGTGCACCGTACCAAGTCTTTGTGCCTTTTAAGCGTGATAGCTGAAAAATGATTTCTCACTGAAAAGTGTGACACTTATTGTTGTAAGATAACTTCTACAAACATATTAACGAAAGCAACGATTTGCTAAGGGGGAAAAGCAAAGAGTCGCTAGGAAAAAGCATGAAATTTAGAAATCTACTGATCGCCAAAATACATGTGAAAAATGCGTTTCCACGTGGAATGAATTACAAGTTCTAGAAACAAAAACATTCTGAACTTCGATATATACGGATTTTCCAAAAATTGTTATTCGTAATATGCGGTTCGAATAAAATGGAAACAGATAACAAACTTCATGCCCCTCCCCCTCCCCATAAAAACTTCTACATGTTCAGAATTTCGCATCATTCGGTTTCGTTGTAAGCAGTTTCTAGTGTATTCACTTTTGTCATTGGGGCTGAACTTCTGTTTTGGGTATTCGATTGTATAAAAATAAATGACACTGAATAAATTTGCAAAAATAAATTTACGATAACATTTGTGATAGAGACCTAAAAATGTTCCATTTAATACATCTTTTTACTGTCCTGAACATGTCGACGTATGCATTTCTACAACTATAAAAACTTTGAATTTCATAGGTTTCTAAAGAAAATCAACTTCCCTTCCTATGATGAGCCAATAATTATCTGCAGTGTAGTTCTGATTGCTCTTTCTTGGTAGACTGCTCTGTCTGTTGTACTCACACTTTTAAGCGAGGTATCGATATTGCCACTGTGTTGCCAGTTTGACCTTGATCGATCAGTTCTTGAGTTGCCATCATACCCTTATCATGGCTGCTCCACTTTCTGTTTAAAGGCACCAAAGGACAGTAGCCGCCACGGTGGAGCAGTGGTCTAAGCGATGGCTTCTGATCATTCGTCCGAAATGGGTCCGGGTTCGAATCCCGGCGAGGCAGGAATGTTCTGTTTGCTTTACGGCGCTGGCTCTCTCCCTTCCCTGGAACCAGTGTCCCTAAATTAGGGACAGGCTACTGCTTATTAGCCCATTGAGTTGCTCACGGTGGTCGTTAAGCTTCCAAACAAAAGAAAAGAACAGTGAGCAGTGATTCATTTTTAATGGGCTGAAGGTCTACCACGAACTGACATTCATCGAAAGCCTTGAGCTTAGTTTTTCTTTGTTTCGGGTTTAACTACCACCGTGAGCAACTCAAAAAAAAAAAAAAAAGGCTGTAAACAGTTGCTCGTCCCTAATTTGGTGCCACTAGCGCCGGGGAGAGGAGAGGGCCATTGCCGTAGGGCAAGCACACCACCCATACCTCCTTCGGGAATCGGGCCCGTGTTTACTCAGACGAATGATAGGAGACCAGAACTTAGACCACTGCACAAACTAGGCGGCGCTTTCAGCTTAACACGAGAAGAATGTTATACCACAGCAGAGGGTCTAAGAATTGAGTTCCAGCTTCAAAAATGGTTGCACAAGTGTTTTTTTGTTGTTGTTGCTGTTGTTGTTGGAGGTTTAACGACCACCGTGAGCAACACAATGGGCTATAAGCAGTCGCCCGTCCCTAATATAGGGCCACTGGTTCCAGGGAAGGGAGAGAGCCAATGCCGTAAGACAAACACAATATCCATGCCTCACGGGATTCGAACCAGGACTCCTTCCGGACAAATGATCAGAAGCCATCGCTTAGACCACTGCGCCACCGGGGCGGCGTTGCGCAAGTGTAACACATGAAGAACGACCGAGACACACGTCCATTGCTGATGACAATGTTATTTAAGTCCATGACGTCGTAGTAATAAATGGCTGCGCAGCAAATAATAGTCGAATAACTCCATGCCGTAGAAGCACTATAAATAATGGTAGCCCGTCTAGCAAACAAATGGGCTACTACTGAGAAACAGGCAGATCATACGGAAATTAGTTATAGTTCTACCTATGAAATCATTTGCAACAAACTTAACTTTCGTCAAGTCTGTTACAAAAAAATTCTCACAGAAGTGCACATATACATCCCTTTGAACATCTGATGCCCCCCCCCGGTGGCGCAGTGGCCTAAGCGATGGCTTCTGATCATTCGTCCGAGATGGGTCCGGGTTCGAATCCCGTGAGGCATGGATGTTGCGTTTGTCTTATGGCACTGGCTCTCTCCCTTCCCTGGAACCAGTGGCCCTAAATTGGGGACGGGCGACTGCCTATAACCCACTGAGCTGCTCACAGTGGTCGTTAAACCTCCAATAAAAAAAAACAACATATCATGTCAGCGCCTTTTGGACCGCTACGGTAACAAGGTGAAGCCTTTTTTTTAAAGAATTGCCGTTACGTAGAGGACATGAATCCACCTTTAAAAGGCATTCAGTAAAGGTTAAGGTTTGGAATGGAAATTTCCAGGGTCACCAGTTAAAAAAAAAGTTCAGAACTCTATCAATAACTGAAAAAGTATTGCTCAGAGTTTTTTTCTGGTGGTGGGGGGGGTCACGAGGATCCATACTGAACATTATCAAAAGAGGGATCACCAGCGAGTAGAGCACTTAACGATGAGATACCACGTGACAAGAAGTAGCTCCCAGTACTGAACCCGCAATTCGAAACAAATGCGGAGGAGTACTGTTGAAAGTCCCCATACTGCTACTCACACTGTCAACCCCTCCAGCAAATAAACCTAAAAACACTGGAGCATTCCTCCGTAAAAAAAGTTGACGTCGCACTTTTCGGACTTCCACTTCTTTAGTCCATTCAAAGAGGCCTTAAAAGGCCGTCTATTTTTTTTTTCTTTTGATTGGAGGTTTAACGACCACCGTGAGCAACTTAATGGACTATAAGCAGTCGCCCGTCCCTAATTTAGGATCACTGGTTCCAAGGAAGGGAGAGAGCCAGTGCCGTAAGACAAACACAACATTCATGCATCACCGGGATTCGAACCCGGACCCCGTTCGGACGAATGATCAGAGGCCATCGCTCAGACTACTGCGCCACCGGGGCGGCGCCGTCTATTTGCCACGGAGGAAGAAGTGAAGGAAGTGGCAAACGTGTAGCTTGTCTCTCAACTCTCAACAAAAACTACTTTTTACTGATTTCATAAAGAAGCACGTGCAATACTGGACCAGGTGCTTTAAAAAGCAAGAGCATTATGTTGAAAAACGATGACCTTGTAAATTCTCAATATTGCCGGTGAAATATATTTTATAAGTACATTGCGAATAATTATTGACTCAGCTTTGTATACGAGGCCTCATTTACAATATCTGGACACAATATTTACCGAAAATATGAGCTGTCTTGAATCTTTAAAGCTTCGAATTGCAAGGCAGGACATCCGTGAATAGGCTGACAGAAATTTGACACCAAGAAAATTCCTGAGCAGCTTTAACTAAAACTGTATAATTTCTCCATAATTTCATGGTACTTATGGTACAGAAACATGAAACACTAAAAACAGAAAAAAGCAGACATTACTGCCATTTGAAATCATGTATTTGCGTGCAATAAACAGAACATGTTTGATAACTATAGGTCAGATCAGAAATGCGCATATCGTAAATTTTTATAGACAAAATTACAAGGAAACAGTTGCAACGGTTTTGGGCACGTGATTAGAATGACGCCTACAGAGCACTAATGGAAAAAACCATGAAACAATGATCTGGATTTGACAGCGCCCGATCACCAACTGATGTAAGCACCAAGAAACAAGCACCAATACAACATCATGAAACAATAATCTGGATCTGAAAGCTAACACCAACTGATTCAAGCAGCATGGAACAAACACCAATAGAAAATGGTTGCCTACGGAGGTTTCAACCTGTCACTCACGGACGAGGACTGACTGATTGACTTAAAAAATGCTTACCTCATTAGGATTCGATTTCACCGGAAAATATCTCTTTCTGTAGAAAATACAGGGTGTATAAAGTCTTTACCACATTACAAAAATTAATATAAAAAAATCTATGAAAGTTAAAATAAAATGGTTGGCAACATAATATAGCAGCACTCATAATTTTTTTTTCTGTTCTTTAGGTGAGCACCACTGCTGAATAAGAGGAGCATTTCATCGATAACGTGCGTGTTGTGGTTCCATGAGACCAAATTGGCGGTTACTGTCCAGCGTCATTTCAGAAAAGCGTACAGACGATCACCACCGGACCAAAAGAGCATAAAAGTTTGGTATAAAAAGTTTAAAGCGACGGGTAGTGTTGGCGATCTCCCCTGAGCGGGGGCCGACTACCGGTTTCACAACAGACAGCTGTAGCTGTTCAGGAGATATTTCTGCGGTTACACAAGAGACAGCTGCAGCTGTTCAGGAGATATTTCTGCGGTTACACAAGAGACAGCTGCAGCTGTTCAGGAGATATTTCTGCGGTTACACAAGAGACAGCTGCAGCTGTTCAGGAGATATTTCTACGGTTACACAAGAGACAGTTGCAGCTGTTCAGGAGATATTTCTGCGGTTACACAAGAGACAGCTGCAGCTGTTCAGGAGATATTTCTGCGGTTACACAAGAGACAGCTGCAGCTGTTCAGGAGATATTTCAGCGGTTACACAAGAGACAGCTGCAGCTGTTCAGGAGATATTTCTGCAGTTACACAAGAGACAGCTGCAGCTGTTCAGGAGATATTTCTGCAGTTACACAAGAGACAGCTGCAGCTGTTCAGGAGATATTTCTGCGGTTACACAAGAGACAGCTGCAGCTGTTCAGGAGATATTTTTGCGGTTACACAAGAGACAGCTGTAGCTGTTCAGGAGATATTTCTGCGGTTACACAAGAGACAGCTGCAGCTGTTCAGGAGATATTTCTGCGGTTACACAAGAGACAGCTGCAGCTGTTCAGGAGATATTTCTGCGGTTACACAAGAGACAGCTGCAGCTGTTCAGGAGATATTTCAGCGGTTACACAAGAGACAGCTGCAGCTGTTCAGGAGATATTTCTGCAGTTACACAAGAGACAGCTGCAGCTGTTCAGGAGATATTTCTGCGGTTACACAAGAGACAGCTGCAGCTGTTCAGGAGATATTTCTGCGGTTTCACAACAGACAGCTGTAGCTGTTCAGGAGATATTTCTGCGGTTACACAAGAGACAGCTGCAGCTGTTCAGGAGATACTTCTGCGGTTACACAAGAGACAGCTGCAGCTGTTCAGGAAATATTTCTGCGGTTACACAAGAGACAGCTGTAGCTGTTCAGGAGATATTTCTGCGGTTACACAAGAGACAGCTGCAGCTGTTCAGGAGATACTTCTGCGGTTACACAAGAGACAGCTGCAGCTGTTCAGGAAATATTTCTGCGGTTACACAAGAGACAGCTGCAGCTGTTCAGGAGATATTTCTGCGGTTACACAAGAGACAGCTGCAGCTGTTCAGGAGATATTACTGCGAAGCCCCAGGAAATCCATTCGTTGTGCTTCCTTGGAAACTGGGATTCCTCGTGCGAGAGTTCACAAAATTTTACACAAACATCTTCATCTGTATGCTTATAAGGTACAGATCGTTCAAGCTCTTTAGCCTGATGACCGGCGTTGCCGTACTGCATTTGCGACAGAGAGGTTTCAGCGCATAGCTCATGATAGTAATTATCTGCACCGTGTCTGTTTTTCAGATGAAACCACATTTCACGTCTCTGGTACAGTACATATGCACAATGTGCGAGTCTGAGGATCAGAAAATCCCCATTACGTCATCGAACAACAGAGGGCTAACCCAAAAGTGAACATATGGTGCAGCCTGATGCATGACAGAATCATCGGGCCCTTCTTTTTTACAGAGCCCACGGTAACATGTAGCGTGTACCTGGACGTGCTGGAACTCTTTGTAGCACTTCAGTTGCATGCACTCTAACCTTCGGTTATTTTCCAACAAGACGGCGCCCCACCACATTGGTCAATAATTATTTGTGAGCTCCTGAATGCCACATTTCCAGACAGATGGATTGGCAGAGACAGTCCCGTGACATGGACACCTCGACATATAACCCCTCTAGACTTTTCCCTGTGGGGTTATGTGAAAGACCAAGTTTACTCTAGCAGTGTTTCGGATGTCGAGACGTTGAAGAGCAGAATAACGGACATCATTGGTTCTGTGTCTGCTGAGATGTTAAACAAAACATGGAATGAAATCGTATATCGCTTAGAAGACCTGCGGGTCACAAATGGCGCCCGTGTGGAGGTGTACTAACAGTGGGAATTTTTTTTTACTTGTGCACCACAATTGTCGTGCAATTGCTTTCTTGTACCTGTTATACACTTTTTATATTAATTTTTGTAATGTGGGAAAGACTTTATGAACACTCTGTATTATACGCACTTACATACATATCGTACCGGAGAAACCTATTTCAAGATTTTTAATTAAAAGTAGTTCAGTATCATCCGAGACAAAGATGGTTGAAAACTTTTGTCCATCGTCATTCGGAGAAAAAGATCACTCTGAACCATACGTGGGAAAGTTGTTCAAGATTTGAAATTACAAGTGCCTCAATACCATTCGGAAGAAACGCGGTTCAAAACTGTTAATGAAAGGTGGTTCAATATCATCCGAGAGGCGGTTCAAAAATGTGTTCTAAGGCAGTACAGTATATTCCAGAGAGAAAGGTGGTTCAAACAGTTTTAATGAAATGAGACTAAGTGTCATACCACTGAAAGGTGGTTCAAGAGTTTTAATGAAAAGTCGCTCAATATCATTCAGGATTAAGGGTGGTCAAAACAGTTTTGATGTGGCTCAGCATCATCCAGAGAGAAAAGTGGTTTAAAGTTTTAATGAAAGGTGGCTTAATACCAACCGGAGAGAAAGGTGGTTCAAAATTTTTCATGAAAGGTGGCTCAGTGCGATAAGCTAGGAAGGTGTTGAAAGTCTGCAGTAATAATGGCGCATTTTAAAAGTAAAGAAAACGAAGCGCGGGGGGTGGGTGGGTGGGGGTGGATTCCGTATATTTTCAAATAATACCGAGCGAATGAGAAACAATACAAATTAATTTTATTTATTCGTCTCAATCTCAATTCTTGCTCGAAAACTTGTATTTTTTAAAAAAATGAATCAAATTCTCTTGTAGTTATTAATTTTTTTACCGTGGTGTCTTACAATACATTTCTTTTGCCTCATCAGTATCTAAAACTGGGTTGTATTACGTAGAGCTAGCTGGCGATGTGTTTCGCTTTCATCTGTTCTATCCTAGTGCTATTTCTTGTTTGCAAAAAGATCCCCCACGTAACTTTAATAGGGCACGTTTTACTGAAGCATAATTTGTCGTCCAAAGCAAAACAAATCCAAAGCACAAGACAGCGACATTCATTCCTTAAATGTTGGAGATTCTCCATGTGGTTCTCCCTGTTTTAACCTGTCTACGTGTGAGCGAGCTCGTTCTATAAAAATCGAGTCTCTTTAACTTGTTGATGATTGCTCAGGAGATTCCACCTAAAAGCGATGCTAAGAGCTCCTAATAACACCGTTTATTTGCTACGCATGATTCCGTCGTTCTCTATGACCTGGTGCCCTACTATGGATCCTGACCTACATAAGCATGTATGCTTCGTACTTTCCTTTTCGATGAACATTCTGCTTTCGAGCAATAAAAAAGAGGAGGAGGATGAGGAGGAAAGAAAGTGTTGAGAGATGTCACGAGCTAATTTAATCCCTGCCAAGCTTCTGCCGTTTTTATTCGCAGGGGCCTGTGAATCTTTGCTGGTATATTTGCTGCTGACTAATTGCTGGAATGTACTAATTATGGACGGGACCTTGAGACAGAGCTTTAACGCTTGATTTACCCTTTCCTCAAGTTCCTATGTGGAAAATGAGAAACGTTGCTACATTTATATGATACCTATACTTGGTCAATTATGTTATGGCGTTATTGGTGTCTCCCAGTTCCTAAGAGATTAAGGCATTTGCACTCTGGGCGTGAGTTCGAGTCGTAGAGATCGTCCTGTCTGTTTGTTCAACGATTTTAGCACCCTGTTAATTAATTAATCGTGTGTGCGCTAAAAAAATGGAAAACAGATTTTAAGAATCTAGCCGTTTGTTTGTACGAGAACCAAACCAGTTTTCATCTCAAGTTCTATTCATACGTTGTATTTGAACCTTTTTTTACGTGGTGATTACTTCACACATATTCCGCAGAATGACATTAAAATACTATTACTCACGTTATAGTAAACCTGAGCTATTAATGACCAGTCGACACGTATTCAAACATATAATAACATTTTGTACCCTTTCGTTTTACATTTTAAATAATTCAAGTTTATTTATAATCTTTGCAACAGAATATGAAAAAGAGTTTGCACTATTATATTATAATCTTGAGTTCTAGATGATATGGTGGCTTCACTGTAAATCATATTCAAACAGCCAGTTAGGCTTACTTGTTGTTGGCTGTTTGATAATTGATGCTGCATTTTAAGTTCAAAGATTATCACTAGTTTCTAGTCCTATATAAGTATTTATGTTAGAAAAATCCAAGATTTAAAATGATGATAATGTCTATTTGCGATGAAGTGAGTACACCTAAAAGGAGACAAATAATTAAACACCATCAACCAGTCAACAGCACCCAGTCCACCGTAGAATATTTGCTACTGGGTATGAAAAGGACTTTGTACTATTACAATCTTGAGTTCTAGTGGATGCGGTAGTTTCACTGTAAGACATCTCAAACTGTCAGATTAGGCTTACTTGTTATTGGCTGCTGCTCCTCTTTCTGCTTGATTTGTGGGCAGCTAGTGGTCAACGTTCGTGACTGCCACGGAAGAAGACCTCGGGTCCGATCCCAGGCAGGTACGAACGCTCGAACAACTAAATATCCGCCGTGCGTCGGATGGGCATGTTAAGCCGTCGGCCCCGGGTACTGGCCTCTCCTGTAATAAATAAAGGCGTCTTTCTCCTTCGCTTCGGTGTCACTTTCGTATCGGGTACTATAGCCCAAATCTCCTAGTTTCCTATTTCTAAGGGTTGTTTAAGATCTGGGGTCAGACACTCCCTTCCTAAAATCCTCTTCCATATGATCTGATCTGATCTGCCTGATTTGCACGCCGGCATATGTTAAATCATCTAAGCTCTGTTACTTGACTTGGCAATTGATGCTGCATTTAATATAACTTTTGCAACAGAAAACGAAAGGGTATAAAATTATATTATGGGTATATTTGTATACGTGTCAACTGGTCATTAATAATTGCTCAGGTTTAACATAACGTGAGCAACAGTATTTTACAGCAGAATGCCATTCTGCGGAATATGTATGAACCGAACCTGTGTTCGAATTATGGCATGACATGTGTTGCTCCATGGCCGTATCCAGGGGAGGGTTTTTAGGGTCCAGCCCAGCCCCGGAAAATTTTAACATTTCCCCGCCCCGGAAAATGTTTTGGACAAAATGTGTTTTGGTTGTTTACAGTAAGTTATTAGATCAACAGGAGTGGTAATTATCTACTTTTCATTAAATTTTTTTACAAATTGTTTGTGTTATTTCCTTTGACAAACCTTACTTCAGAAGGACATTTTTTTCTCACTACACCTCTTGGTCAGCAGTAACAAATTTATAGAAGTACAGGAAACTCTGTGTCTGGCACTTTATTAATCGGAATTGTTCTATTATTAGGCATTTTTGAGATCGCTTATTTATTTATTTATTTATTTACCGTGTTAAGAGACGAAAAAAAAATTGCAATTGGACTTTCAACGTTTAATTGGCCGTCTAGCAACTATTAGACGGCCAATTCAACCTTCAAAGTTCCTTGGTATGGTAACTTCGTCTATCGTTATCGGAATTTTTAAAATCAACTCTCTGACGGAGGTTTAAATCCGTTTGTAGACACCATATCTCTGTAACAATTAGTCCCATTTGAAAAATTCTTTTGCGTTAGAAAGCATGAACTGTGCGAATAATGATCCTTCATTTCGTTTTTTTTTCTTTTTTTTTTTTTTTTTTTTTGCGATGTACAGTTTCGTCCCTAGAGAGCGTAAATGCAGATGATATCGAATTCAAAATACATTTTTTTCCACATATTTGCTTCTAAACATCCGATTGAAAAAATTATTTTATCTTTCGATTTCATTTATGTCGAAAAATATTTCAAGTATAGTTACTTTTTCAAATTACCCGTAGATTTTCGGCTACGGGACGTAAAAGTAAATTACGTTTTCCCAGATATCTCTTCTTCTAAAACTCCGATTTGAAACTTTTTTTTTTGCGGATACAGCTCCTGATGCAAAATCTTTTGCATATAATGTCTAATTCTTGGTAAAGAATACTTTGACCACAAGGGAGCGAAAGTGTTAATTGTTGCTTCTGATGTATTTGCCATAAAATCTGAGCTTCTAAAATCTTGATTGAAAAAAATTCGTTCGTGGATCGGTACTGCTCACGTCGATAAACCTTTTCGGAATAGTTTCCTCTTAAAACATTGCATGGTTTCTCCGCCAGGAGGCGTAGATGTATATCTTATTTTTGTCAATATCTCTGCTTCTAATGGTCCTATTTGAAAAAATCTTTCTTTATTGGATACAGTTTCCGGTGTGACATGCTTTTCATATAATTTCAAATAATTCATCGACTTTCCGCAAGGTAAATTACGTTTTTCCGATATCTCTGCTTTGAAAACTCCGATCTTAAAAATGATTTTTGCACCGGATACAGCTCCTGATGGGAAATCCTTTGCATGTAATTTCTAATTTTTAGTAAAAAATGGTTTGGCTACCAAGGGGCGTACGTCTTAATTTCCATTTCTGATGTATTTGCAGCCAAAATCTGAGCTTCTAAAATCTTGATTGAAAAAAATTCGTTTGTGGGCCGGTTCTGCTCACGTCGATAAACTTTTTAGGAATATTTTCTTCTTAAAATAATACATGGTTTCCACGCCAGGAGGGAGGATACATATCTTATTTTTGTCAATATCTCTACTTCTAGGAGTCCGATTTGAAAAATTCCTTCTTTGTCGGGTAGTGTTTCCGATGCGAAATGATTTTCACATAAATTCAAAATTTTCAAGTCAATCATAGACTTTCCGCCAGGGGCGCCAAGGTAAATTGCGTTTCTCCCTATATTTCTGCTTCTAAAACTCTAATTTGAAAAATTCTTCCTATATCGCATACAGCTTCTGATGGAAAATGTTTTTCATATAATTTCTAATAATATTTGGTAAAGAATGGTTTGGCCACCAAGGGGCATAAGTGTTAATTTCCGCTTCTGTTGTATTTGCAGCAAAATCTGAGCTGCTGAAACTCTACTAAAAATTTTTTTCTAGGACCGATACCGCTCACATTGAAAAACCTTTTGAGAATACTTTCTTCCTAAAATAATGCATGGTTTTCCCGCCAGGGGGCATAGATGCGTATCTTATATTTCTCCATATCTCTGTTTCGAAGAGTCCGATTTGAAGAATTCTTTTTTTGTTGGAGAGCGTTTCCGCTGCAAAATGTTTCTCATATAAATTCAAATTTTTTTTAACGCACAAGTCTGCAACCAGAGGGCGTAAGTTCACGATTTCGTTTACAGCAATATCTGCGGGATTAAAAACCCGATTGAAAAACTTCTTTCTTCCGTCAAATACTATTGTTTTCCATACAGGTTCCATTGACTTTGAATAGCATTGATACATTTAATTCGTGTCAGAACGGATTCAAAAGACGTGCTCATTACAATCGAAAATTCGTTGTCATCTTTCTTGTTTTTTCATAATTTTAATTTTCCAGACTGTACTTGCTTTCATTCTGTCTCCTGTGTAATCTTGTTGTTTTCATGTAATCTCTGTCTCATATTGTTCAGTTTGTTTTTCTGTTAATGCTGAGTAAGTTCATGTGCCGTAACTCGCTAACCAATACTAAATTTTTTGTTAAGTGATTAGATAGATACACTGCTGGCCACCCAAAATGCAACACCAAGAAGGACACGAGTTAGCAAAGCCAGATTTACTGGACACATAACAACAGATACAAAGATGAAACGATTGAGCTTACAGGCCCGTGCGACTTGCGGAACACGCAGACATCAATAGTTCGTGTGGCCCCCCATGGCTGGCAATAACGGCCGCTACACGCCGCGGCATCGAACGAAAGAGGCTTTGGATGTGGGCTTGGGGTATGTCGGTCCAGGCTACTTCCACATGTTGCCACAGTTCATCAGGCGTAGCCACGGCTGGTGCTTGCCGGGCCACTCAGTTGCCGATCAGTTCGATGGGCGACATATCGGGAGAACAGGCGGGCCACGGCCGCAGTGACACCTAGTGGGCCGTGAAGAATTGTTGCACGATGCGTGCCACGTGCGGGCGCGCACTGTCCTGTTGAAACGTGGCCGCTGGTAAGGTCCTGCAGGTAAGGGATGACTACAGGCTCCAAAACATCGGAGATGTAGCGGTGGTTGAGTGTACCGGCGATGCGTACCAGAGGGGTGCGGCTGTCATATCCAATTGCGCCCCAAACAATAACGCTAGGTGACGGACCGGTAGGGCGATGCATAATGCAGGTGTCGTAGAGGATCTCGCAGCGGTGCCGCCACACGCGGATCCGACCATCGTGGTGTTGCAGGCAGTAGCGGGATTCGTCGGAAAAGACAATGCCGTGCCATTCCGTAGTCCAGGTGCGGCGTTCAACGGCCCACTGCCGCCGCACTCGCTGGTGGTGTAACGTCAATGGTAATCGGAGCAATGGGCGCCGTGCGACAAGTCTCCGCTCCTGCAGACGACGTCGAACGGTACGTGCTGACACAGGTTGTTGCACAACACACCCTAATTCCTGAGCTAACGTTCGTGATGTGGCGGTGCGAGCCGTCTATGCCCGCCGCACAACATGCCGGTCCTCTCGTTCGGTGGTATGCCTATGCCGTGGCTGCGGCAATCGCTCACGTCGGTCCGTCCGTCCCTCCTGCACCCACCGAATCCATACTTGCCTCACTGTGGCTGGATGTCGTCCCACACGGACGCCGATATCTCGGTACGATAAACCGCTGTCGCGATAAGCCACTATTCGTCCTCTGTCGAACTCCGAAACGTGCTGGAATGACTGCCGTATTCTGCGACGAGGCATCAGGAACAGTAGGTATGCGCGGGTGGGGGAAAGGGGAAGGCGAGAGAGAGAGAGAGAGAGAGAGAGAGAGAGAGAGAGAGAGAGAGAGAGAGAGAGAGTGTGTGTGAAAAACAAGAAAAAATAAGATGAGATTTTTTGTGTTAAAGAAATGTCAATTTCGATGGGCGACGATTGAATAAATTAAATTTAAAAAGTCCGATTCAGTGAGGTAAAAAGTAACCTGGTACCACCACTCCTTGAGAGAAAAAAAAAGTGGCATGGCGGTGCCAGGCTTCGACTACACCCCTGGGCCCCAGTATTGGAGTACATCCAAGATTTCACTATATGTGGCAGAATAAAAAATACCCCGGAGAAAACATTTCCAAAATATTATGAGGAAGCCATAAAAATGTGACTGCCGTATTGAAGTGTAGCCCATGATCCATGGACGAATCAGTGTTAGCAAGAAAATGAAAAATGCATGGTTGAAAAATGGATACCAGTTCAGTCTTGCTTTACCCCCCCCCCCGGTTCAGCTTGTTGAAATTATATATTATATCAAAGTAGTGGACAAAATAATATGATCCAAATATCATGATTCAAACGATTTCTTAAAGTATGAAAATTTTTACCAATTACAGATGTGTAGTACAAAAAAAACGGTAATGCTTTAAAAAAATTTGAGGATGGACTCAGGGCGACTATACTTTTTACAGACTCCTAAATAAAAGCGGAAAGAAATAGAAAACTTTTTTACAAGGCAGTTTCTTATAGTTTTCGCTGTACTGTCTGAAAAAAAAAAAAAAAAAAAAAAAGGAACTGTAGAATTCTGTCAGTTCTTCAATCATCCTGCATAATTCTGGGGCCCCTTGAAAGTACGGGGCATGGGGCAGCTGCCCCCCTAGCCTTCCCCTCTTAAATGTTCTCTGGTAATTAGTTTAAAAGTTCGGTTTAGTTTCAATCCATAAAATGATAAATGATTCTATGTTTATTCAAGTGATAAATGAAATTTACATTTCTAATGTAAACATAATTTTTTTTTTACTTTCACCTCTTTCTTTTCTTTCTCGCAATATCAGCACTGGAACTAAAAAAATTATCATCTTTTATCTTTTCTTGCACGAGCTAACTTTCAGTTACAGAGCTCCCTATTACACACGTCTAAAGCATGGAATTTCATTTGCTGCTCTTTAAGACACTCACCTTAAGTTTCATTAAAAAATACATATATATATATATATATACGATTATGAAAAAGCCTTTGATTCGGAAAAGCCTTTGATTATGAAAAAGACTTTGATTTGATTCGGTGAAACCATCAGCAGTTACAATGGCTCTGAAATTCTGCGCTATTGAAGATGCATACATTCATATTATTAATAACATCTATGAAAGTGCAAGTGCAAAGATTCGGCTGTTAGAAAATACAACACACATAAAAATTGGAAAAGGAGTGAGACAAGGTGACACCATATCTCCGAAGCTCTTTAATGCCACATTGGAAAATGTCTTTCAATCACTGAACTGGGAAAACAAAGGGATAAAGATTAATGGAGATTATCTAACCCACCTTCGTTTTGCTGATGACATAGTCATTTTTGCAACTACCCCATCAGAGCTGCAGAGTATGATCCAGGAACTTGCTGACAAGAGTAAAGAAGTGGGATCAAATATGAACTTTCAGAAGACAAAAGTGATGTTCAATGCTTTTACAAGAAATGAAGATTTATTGATTGATGGAGAAAAGCTGGAGATAACAGACACGTACGTTTATCCTGGACAGCAGATATCAAGTGAGGGTCACATTGGTGAAGAAATTAATCGGCGTACAAAACTTGCCTGGAGAGCTTTTGGAAGAAACAGCATAATTTTCAAGAGCAATATGCCATTATGTCTTAAAAGAAAAGTGTTTGATCAATGCATCCTTCCAGTGCTTACGTATGGTGCAGAGACGTGGACCTTAACTAAAAGAGACATACAAAGGCTGCAGACAACCCAAAGAAGCATGGAGAGGTGCATGCTTGGTGTAACCAGGAGAGATAAGAAGAGGAACTCGTGGATCAGAAAAATGACAAGAGTGGAAGACATCATGATCAGAGTTAAATCCCTGAAATGGCAATGGGCTGGACATACTGCCAGAAGAACAGACCATCGATGGACAGCCGAAATTTTAGATTGCATTCCAAGGGACAGGAAAAGACCCAGAAGAAGACCACATGGGAGATGGGTGGATGAAATTCGAAAGTATGCGGGAGTGACATGGAGGAGACTGGCACAAGACAGACCGTTGTGGAGGAAACTTGGGGAGACCTTCGTCCAGCGGTGGATTGATAATGGTTGATGATGATGATGATGATGATATATACGAGGGGTTGCTAGGAAGGTTTTGGCTTTATGAAGTAAACAACAAACTACGGGATTGAAAAAGAAAAAGACTACATATTCTTCCCTGAACTCCACATACTTATATCTTCGTTGTTCTAACTTTTTTAATCCATCAAAATGTTTTATTTCGGTTGCCCTGCAAGCCACTTGTCCGCAGATGCTGTGGCCTCCTCAATGCTTGAAATTTTTTCACTTGAGGCGTTTTTTTCAGATTAGGAAAGAGGTAGCAGTCCGAAGGGGCCAAATAACGTGAGTAGACCCAGTGATTCAGAATTTCAAAGTGAAGATCAGCCAATTTCTGCTCCATAATGGCCACTTCGTCAGGAGAGGCATTGTCTTGAAGAAACATGATTCCTTTTTAGGAACTTGCCTCGACATCTGGAGACCAGTTTTTGCTTCAGTTTATCGACAGTGCAACGTAGTATTTTGCCGTGATGGTTGCACCCTTTTCCAGATAACCTGCGAAAAAAATTCCATCTTTGTCCCAGCAGACACATGCCAACACCTTGCTTGATGACTTCTGCGTCATGAATTTCATTGGTCACGAGGAACCATTGTGTCTCCATTCTTTATATTGTTCTTTGGTCTCTGGATCATATATATGGACCCACGTTTCATCCATAGTTACGAGACGGTTCAAAAATTCCACAGGATCCCGCAGAAATCGGTCTAAAATGGCTCGTGATAGCAACCACTCGATCACGCTTCTTGTCAGCATTGAGACATTTGGGAACCCACTTGGTTGAGAGCTTTCTCATGCCTAAAATCTCGTGAATAATATGGCCTACTCGTTCTCGTTCTCGATAGGGTCTCAGCTATCATTTTGGTGGATATTCTTTGATCGTCCAAGATCATGGAATGAATGACATCTGTATTTTCTGGAATCGTCGGTTGAGTTGGTCTCCCAGAACGTTCTTCGTCTTCGGTGCGCAAATGTCCTGTTCTAAACCTAGCAACTCGGTTCTTGACGATGGAGTAGGAAGGGCACTTATCACCTAATATAACCGACATTTCGTCACAAAATTTGTTTGTCCGAGTTACATTTTAGGAAAAGGTATTTCGTCACTGCTCGGCACTCTCTGGAGTGAAATCTGTGCTGTTTTTCATCATCGGCACTTCAGACTTGAAAAAAAAAAAAAAAAAAGAAATAATCAGGCTACAATTATGATGTTTGGTCAGACACATACATAAAAATCAATTTTAATATGACAAAAGTATTATTAATCTAAGAGTATGTGAAATGCAAAAACCAAAGACTTATCATTATATTATGTAAGTTCATCTTGAATCCGTCTTCTTTAATCTTGTCAGAAAGTTCCCGATTCACACTCTGCAGCTCTGAGGGGTTAGTTGCAAAAATTACTACGTCGTCAACAAGACGAAGGTGGGTTAAATAATCTCCATTAATCTTTATCCCATGTATGTATAGTTACAAAGTTTGCATGTACGCATGTCTGATAAAGCAAAGTTTAAACAGCGGAAAAAGGAAATAGGTTTGCTGTTTTAGCATTCTATAAAGTTTTTCTTGAAACAAGTAGCAATCATTCATTGCGAAAGTGCTAATGAACACAGGGGAAAGAAATTGCAGGACGTACTACTTAAGTATGATTCAAGATGTAAATTTTGCTTTTTATTGAAGTTAGGACCCAGTAATTTAGTATGATGATTTTTATGAAGACATTATAGCTATGGGAAAAGTCCTCCTTGTTATCATGTGCAGCTGGTTCGTGCCGTTTACTTGAATGTCCGAAATGTGCACAAATATCTTATCTTTCAGTGCTAATTTCCATCGGGGAAACAAAAGGCAGTCAGACGGTGCCAGATCAGGGAATATGGTGACTGATTTAACTTAGGAACTTCTCGCACGGTTAGAGGATTTGGTACTGGTTCTTTGCTCCGTGTTTGCCAGCCGACAACGTGTACCTATATCCATCTTTTTGTGCCACACCCTTTCTCACAACTCCGTGACGGTTACGGACATCGTCTCTTATGTACTTGATTGCGTCATGCAAGTTACCGCATCTTTCACAACATTTCCTTTTACGCATTAGGACAGCATTCACCGAACTTTATCGACACAACTTGTAGAACGGAGCAACCGCTCCCCATAACACTGATAACTACTCAAAGAACTTCAGGGTGGACATAAAATCTTTCCTTAATTATGAAAATTTTTATTTAAAAAAACCTATGATACATAGAAACAAGAGGTTTGTGGCACGATGCATGTAAACTAATCCAGTTTTTTTTTCTACATCTTTAGCTCCCCTCCACATGAGCGTCGTTCGCGGTCTGAAGCGCATCCAGCCCATATTCAGTTTCTCGCCATGCTTTGCCTAACATCTCTTTGGAGACTGTGGCAATAGCTTCTGCTATATTCCTCTGCAGAATTTCAACATCAGACACTGGTGTTGAATGGACTTTATCTTTGAGATAACCTCCATAGGAAAAAGTCTAGGGGTGCTATGTCGGGTGATCGTCAGCGATGGCAACGGGGTTGAATTCGGGTCAAGGTGTTCCTGACCCGATTTCGACCCAGTTTTATTTCCAGCTTTATTTTTGAATAGAAAAAAATATTTCAAATAACCCTTCAGAGGTCTTTCAAATAATACTTCAGAGCTTCACAGTATGATCCAGGAACTTGTTGAGAAGGGTAAAGAAAGCGGGATTAAAAATGAATTTTCAGAACTCAAAATTGATGTACAGTGCTTTTACAAGGATTGAAGATTTATCAATTGATGGGGAAAAGCTGGAGATAAACAATTCCTACATTTATCTTGGGCAGCAGATATCAAGCGAGGGTCACATTGATGAAGAAATTAACTGAAAGAAGCATGGAGAAATGTATGCTTAATGTAATCAAGAAAGGTAAAATGAAGAACTTGTGGATAAGGAAAATAACAAGAGTGGAAGATATCACGATCAAAGCAAAATCCCTGAAATGGCAATGGGCCAGACATATTGTCAAAGCAACGGATTACCAATGAAGAACCGAAATTTTAGACTGGATTCCAAAGGAACAGGAAAAGATCCAAAAGAAGACCACGTAGGAGATGGATGGATGGAGGAGAATAGCCCAAGACAGTGCGTTGTGGAGGAAACTTGGGGAGACTTTCATCCAGCAGTGGATTGATAATGATTGACAATGCTGCTGCTGCTGCTGTTGCTGATGATGATATATTCAAGTTTATAACTCAAAGTAGATTTGTCTGGGTCAGGCCCAGATCAGGTCCATTTATGTGACGACCGGGTCCGGGTTCAAAGTTATTGACCCGTTTCCAACTTTGGTGACTGTGGCGGCCATGATGTTGGACCGTCGCTCTCAATTCCTTTGTTGGCAAATGTGGAATTGAGGGATTTCCGAAAAATTAATCCCCATTGTGGTGGGGCACCATCCTGCAAGAAAATTAGATATGGTTGATATTCCTCCAACTAAGGAGCAACAAAAAGCTTCATCATGTCCAGATGCACATTTGCTGTTAATTGTGCGTTCATATACACACACACACAAAGAAAGGCCCGGTGATTCTGTTGTACATGAGACTACACCAAGCATTCACTTTTGGGCTGTCCCTCTGTTTTTCAAAATAACGTGGGAATTTTCTGACTCCCAGTTGCAAAAACAGCACGACGTGGCGGTCTTCCACCTGCAAGGCTTCAACAATCTGCACTTCATATGCATACAAATGAAGCCTTTTAGATAAAATTTTATTCAGTGTAATGCACTGGATTTCGAGTTCAGAGGAAGCTTGGTGGGAAGACTTCGAGATACTGCGTACGAAAGCTGTCCACGCTGCATCAACAGTTTCATCGCTCACACCCGGTCGGCCCGTTCGTTTTCGGTCATTAACTCGTCCTGTCTCTTTAAACTTTGCATACCAAGCTGTTATGCTTTTATGATCAGGCTGTGAACGCCCGTCGTATTCTCTGCTGAAGTTACGTTGAATATTTATCGTTGATTTTGTCTCTGGTACCATAAAGCATATTGCGCCTTTTATTGCAAAGACGCCATTTTGATTTCATGCGCTGGGAGCGCCACCTGGTTATTACTCAGTATGCACCTACAACAACAAAAACAAAACTCTATTCGTTTACATGCATCATGCCACAAACCGCTTGTTTCTAACTATCATAGTTTTTTTAATAAAAATTTTCGTAATGAGGAAAGGCCTTTATGTCCATCCTATGAGAGAGCCACATGCTCAACTTCTGAAACAATGTATGAAACTTATAAAGAGTCTCAGTGCCCCCTCGAGGTGCGAAGCTGAAACTCTATGTTAAATACACTATCTACCAACAAGTAATTGGACACCCCTGCAATCGACGATATCTGCCGTCCAGATACACGTCACGGCCGCCGCAATTAAATATCGTGTGGGAAACAACAACGCAAACAGTCGCATGCAAGATGCCACGCAGTTCGGAGCTCTCTGATTTCGAGAAAGGTGTAATCGTCGGGTATCACAGAAATGGCCGATCCATACGTGACATATCCAGCGAGTTGAAGTACCCAAAATCGACAGTGGCCTACGTGATTGGCAAGTGGAAGATGAGAAGTGACTGTCGGAATGTGCTCCGACCCGGCAGACCCACAAAACTGGGAGTTAGAGACCGACGGGTGCTGGCCAGAGAAATTCGGAAGAACCGCACCAAATCGATGGGCCACATCCGCAAGAAGTTTTAACAGGCATCCGGGAGTGTTCTTTCAATGAATACCATCCGTAAGTAAGCCCATCTGCTCGGTTATCATGGATGTGCTGCCGCCCACAAGCCTTTGATCACCAAGTCTAACAGCGCTGCTCGGCTAACGTGGTGCAAAGAACGTCGACAGTGGACCGTTGAACAGTGGAAACAGGTTCTCTGGAGCGACGAATCAAGGTTCACCCTCTGCCGTTCGGATGGCAGGGTCTGGGTTTGGCGTCTGCCTGGAGAACGCCTCCTGCCGGAATGTATTGTGCCAACTGTGAAGTTCGGCGTCGGTGGAATTATGCTATGGGGGTGTTTCTCCTGGTATTGCACGGATCCTTGGTCGCAATTCCTGGTAGACTCAACGCCGAGACCTACTGCACCATTTTGGATGACCATGCGCTTCCTATGTTGTGGCAGTTTTACGGGGTGGACCCATGTTACTTTCAGGATGACAATGCCGCCTGTCATGTTGCGAGGTCCACCATGGCTTGGTATGGTGACAATGGGGTTGATCGAATGAACTGGACTGCGCAGAGCCCGGACCTTAACCCTATCGAGCACCTCTCGGACGAGTTGGAGCGTCGACTTAAGGGGTGCCCCCACCGTCCGATATCAGTGAAGGAACTGACCTGTCTTCTCCAAGCAGAGTGGAAGAAAATACCACTAGCCGTTGTACAACGCCTGGTTGAGAGTATGCCCCGGAGGGTCGCAGCTGTAATCGCCGCTCGTGGAGGCTCCACCAACTATTGAAGGTGAATAAACTTCATTTTCCTTTGCTATCACAGGTGTCCAATTACTTGTTGGTAGATAGTGTAGATATACTGAAATGGAACAATTGCGAAATCAGCAGGTTCATGGGGACTGTGGTAAGAGGAGGGTTCCGTTCCGATGTAGTGTGTGACGACTTTAGCAGCGTTTTTCATTATTACGGCAATAAGTCTTATTTTCCATTAAACCTCCAAACTACTTAACAACATCTTGTTTGTCGTAGATTTAAAAAGCAAATGAATATTTTCTGAAAATATGTAACTAGGTAAAAAAATCCCAAACTTCCGATGAGCAGAGAAGAATGATTGACAGAATGACTAGTACCATACTTTATCGACGAAATGCGAAATACATCAATGAATGAAATACGGGATTACACCATTGTACAATACAAATTTGGATGATGTGAATCCGTTTATTGGTGTAAATATGACATAGATGTTAACTCAGATAATATTCGAAAACTTGAAACATTTTTTCGTTCTAAAAGGGAGTGGGGAATTCCAGATTCACTATATATGAATGCCGGTTGTTTCGACTAGCGAATCCTGTGATGGTTATTTTCAAATTAATCGGAAACTTGAGACTTGGTCGTTCTGGGTGGTGTTGTGGTTGGCATACTCGGATTCGGTTCCCACTCCAGGACGACGAAATTTTCAAGTTTTCGGATATTATCTGACTTAACATCCATGTCATATTTGCCCCATTAAACGGATTCACATCTTCCAAATTTGTATTGTGCAAAATGGATGTTGGTGCTTCTTTTAGCGCCCCCGAAAGCCTAAATTAGGAACGTGAGATTACTTTATAGCGCTTAGAGTTCCTCATAATGGTTGTTCAACCACGATTCTGAACAAAATAAAAGAAACAAAGAAAAAGCGTGCTGATGAGATAAGGATTGACAGCTCTTGAGCGTAATGCCCAGGATAATAACTGTTAGAATACACAGAACCGCTGCTACCTGCCTCTGAGAAAGGGACTAAAGTGGATCGGTGAGTGACAGGTTGGTAATAAACCCTTTCTGCACAGCATCAAGAAGCTTTTTAAAAATTAATCTTCCATCCAGACTTTTATAGAAGCGAAGATACAGTCACAGACATAATAAGTACATTAGTGCATTTGCGACACTCAACGGGAGACACTGAACATAAAAAAAATCGTTAAAAGATTCCTGGATTTCCATTACCATGGTTACAACTATCGAAAGCAGAAAGTAGAAGAAAAGGGAATAAGACTTGCGGGAATACTGCGATCACGGTTGAAGACCGTGATACAATGAGCACTTGAATTGTTGTGCCAAAAATTGCCCACGAAGAAGTAATGTAAAATGAAAAAGCTTTCGGTGATGAGATTAGAACAGATGTGCATGAATCAGTAGTCACTAGAATATTTGCGATCGGAAGAAATGAAACGATCTTTGTGACAGGAACGCGGACATGTCACAAAAGACACAGCTGTCATCTGTTCCTTCTTCTGAACACACACAGACGCAATGCGCATTGCCGGCTTCTTTGCAAGCGGCGGTCACACCTTAGCTACCCACATTTCTGCCGATAAAGAAACTGCACTTTGTTATCAGAATCGGAATCGAAGGTCGCCTGTTCGTTTCAGAAGCATACGTGTGTTAATTCATTCGTTTCGAAGATATGACAAGATTTTAATGAAAGGCAGCAAATTTGTTCAAGAAGACTTTAACGCTGAGCTCGAAACTAAACTTTTTGGTTGATTGATTAAATTATATCCGAAAATATGTAGTTCTGCTTTCAAAGCAAAACTCGCGCTAATATCAACTATGTGTAGAACTACGTATTTTGATTGAAATTTATATCGTATTCATTGTCAATTGTAATGTGCCATACTGTGCGCCAACTATAGGAAGGCAAGATGAATCTTGCCCCTCCAATAATTTTACTAGGGGGCAGTGCCCTCCCAAAAGTTTTCGTCCTGTTTAATTAAATAATCGCTTTAGCCTCATACGAGGCTAAAGCGATTTATTTCCAATAATAATAATAATAATAATAATAATAAATAAAATAAGTAAACTTTCCCCCATATTCAACATTACTCATTTGATGAGAAACTGGATTGCCAGCCCCTTATTGTGTCTGCCATGTTCTCGTAATATGTGATAAATGTTAAAAACAATTATCAAACATAAAATAAATAAAAATACAGAAATGTATAATCTCTAGCGCCGTTATTATCGATTTATTTTTTTGCCCTTTTTGTTCTTTGTTTAAGTAACCCAGCTAAATTCTCCTTGTTTATAAACGTTTGAAAATAAAATCTCTCTGGATATTTTTATAAAATCATAGGCTGAATTTTATTTTTAAAAATATTATTTAGCAAAAGAATATTTGTGTTTCCTTGTTTGTTAGCTGATGAGCAACTACGTTTTAAAATACATATGCGCTGAATCTCGTATTTTATCTTTCCCCCTCCTTTTTCTAATTTTCCTCCTGACAATGGAAGAGATGTGCCCCTCCCACGTCTGATCTCTTCACGCTGGCCACCCTCCCCTGGCAATCATTTGGTGAAGTCGTCACCTCTATGCTTCTCGTTCCTCTGCTTCAGTAAAGGATTCGCCAGTCAGTACCTTGCTTCAGAAATCTAAAAGTAGTGAGAACATTTTTAAAACGCAAGCATTTTTTCAATTAATCTGCATGCCCCCTTCTAAGAATTCCCTTGGACTTGAAACCAGCGATCCCACAATGCAATGCAGACAACAGATCAGGCATTCTTCTTTCATATAGCATGCTAAACGCTTCCTGCGATGTTTGTTGAAATGTCTAGAATGTCGCTACGATACCAAGGGAAACTTCTGCTTCGATTCTTTTTAAAAAGCGTTTTGCATTTTGGGTAATGCAGTTGCACTGAACTGTATAAACTTCGACAACGTTCTAAAACGTTTTTCGTCTTCCATTGAAGTCTGCCTACATTTAAATCGTGACCACTTCCCCTAACTTTGATCTTTATATTAAAACTATTTTTCTTTTTTTTTCTGTCGCTGTTACTTTGAGAATTTGACTGCCCTGATAAGCATTTAAATGGCAAAGGGCAGTGTTTGCAAAATCATCTTGCATTTTTAAAGATTTTGAGAGACTTTAAAAAGCAGCATGTCTCGAAATTAGGGTTTTAGAGGTATATTTCAGACTCAGTCAGTATGGATAACACTAAAAATTTCTACGTTTGTCGACTTGAATCATTTTTCATCAGGTTTTCGATTTTGCGGGATGGATATGAAAGGATGTTCCACGAATAGCGGGAAACCTCTGATATGATTTTACCCAAAAATCTGTATCCAGCTTTATTTGTGAATTTTTATATGAATTTACATGTAAGAAAATTAAATATGACCACGAAAAAATTTACTTGCCTTAAGTTTATGAAGTAGAGCTTATATATGTTGCCAGCAATGTGTGAAAAACAGGCATTGTACAGAATGCCTAGGAAATAAATCCATAGAATGTAACTTTTTTAGGCAAAGTATGAAATATTTACGTTTATATATATAAAGTATGAAATATATTGTATGTACTTTTCCTAAGTATTTTATATAAATTCTAGACATCATATAAAACGACAAGGACTATTTAGGCAAAGTATGAAAATGGAATCGTGAAGAGGCCGTTATACACTATCTACCAACAAGTAATTGGACACCTGTGATAGCAAAGAAAAACGAAGTTTATTCACCTTTAATAGTTGGTGGATCCTCCACAAGCGACGATTACAGCTGCGACCCTCTGGGGCATACTCTCAACCAGGCGTTGTACGACGGCTAGCTGTATTTTCTTCCACTCGGCTTGGAGAAGACAGGTCAGTTCCTTCACCGATTTCGGACCACCCATTAAGTCGACGCTCCAACTCGTCCCAGAGGTCCTTGATAGGGATAAGGTCCGGGCTCTGCGCAGGCCAGCCCATTCGATTAACCCCATTGCCACCATACCAAGCCATCGTGGACCTCGCAACATGACAGGTGGCATTGTCATCCTGAAAGTAACATGGGTCCACCCCGTAAAATTGCCACAACGTAGGAAGCGCATGGTCATCCAAAATGGTGCAGTAGGTCTCGGCGTTGAGTCTACCAGGAATTGCGACCAAGGATCCGTGCCATACCAGGAGAAACACCCTCATAGCATAATTCCACCGACGCCGAACTTCACAGTTGGCACAATACATTCCGGCAGGAGGCGTTCTCCAGGCAGACGCCAAACCCAGACCCTGCCATCCGAACGGCAGAGGGTGAACCTTGATTCGTCGCTCCAGAGAACCTGTTTCCACTGTTCAACGGTCCACTGTCGACGTTCTTTGCACCACGTTAGCCGTGAATACACCAAGAATATTTACAACACGAGCTTGCCGATTTCTGTTTAATTAGCGTAAGAGTACAAACTAAAAAACTAGAACGCTAGCTTTCACCGCCGAAGACGGGCCGCATCATCAAGCTAATATTTACAAGGTTGAGTACAGAACCATACTGTACTCAACCTTGTAAACATTAGTCTGATGTAGCTACACTTCCCGTGTGAGAAGGATGACTGTACTTTCCTGTGTGAGAAGGATGTTCGCAGGTATTATGTCCCTGAAAAAGAAAACGCCAGGTTCTAATAACTGTGATTAAAAACAAGATTAAATCATAACACAGATTTGAAAACATACATTTATTCTCATTGTCATTATACAAATTCATCAGCATGTTAACTACAACTGTTCACGAAGGTTTCATAATCAGGATGACATTACCCACAACTGTTAGTGAAGTTCCTAAGTGAGAGAGAACTATGGCTACACTCTGATAATTCTTTTCTTACATGGAGATACCTCTCAAAAGTTTAGAGTGTATTAATTGCCCAGACCACTGCAGCGGCTTTTTTGCGTCAGGTGAAACAGAACTGACATTACATCAAACCTCGAGACTCTGACTGATACAAAAGTGGGATTGAGATAGTAAGAAGCACGTAATGGAAAGTGTGAATGCTAGACTACATAAACTCAAGAAGTGCATGTAGAGAGTAGACATTTCATTTTCAATTAATGTATTCTCAAGGATGAAATTTGTGCATTGATACAAATAACTGTCTACTCTCATGTTCATGAAAAACAAAACATGTGAAAAGAGTCGAGCTTCATATCACGGAAATGATAAGCATTACAGCATCATAGGTGCATGTGTACCACATCTAAGATAATCAGATTGGGCAACATCACAGGGAAGAAGCAGGCTGTTTTTCTGTCAGAAGTGCTGGGTGGCTTGGATGGCATGTCAGTGCTTGGTTATGGCTGCCTTGTTGTCCTTTAGGACAATCACGCTGTCGCATCAGCAAGTTTGACATAGGTTACATTATCAGCATGAGAAACTGCAGTGCCTTTCCCCAAAAGATTGCTAGTTGTTTGGGGTACAGTGTGTCCATCGGGGCCACAGTGTGCCAGAAATAATACAAAGAGTGGCATAGGACACGAAGAGAAATTTCTGGACGTCGTTCACACTTACTAAGCTGAGGGACAACCCTCATCTTATGAGGATGTCATTGGATAACAAGTGACATCCTCATAAGATGAGGGTAACAAATCAAATCATTTATTCATTGTACTGCTACCTTTAAGCATGTTGCTTTATACTGTACACATGACATTCCTTCAGAGTGAAGTAGTTTTTTGATGAGTGTACTTCACTCACATGAAAAACATTCATTTCATTTCAGTAATAGATAATTAAAAATGTGTTTAAAATTGAGATTCATGCAAATAATGACTTGACCGGTAAAGGTTTTGTGCAACACTGTCCTTTTTCAGATACATACACACACACACACACACACACACACACACACACATACCCAGGCACATATGGCACAATCCACAACTATGAGTTCCTGAGGAATGTGGAGCATCCTTTTCATGGATTGACACAATATTTGGCTCTAAATTGCGGATCTATTACAGCATGTGTAATTTTACTGACTTGGAAGAAATTTCAGTCCGTTTATAGAACGGAATCGACTCATAAGAATTCGATCAAAGAGCAGAAGCCCGGCAGCTCTTTCAATAGATTCTTTTGGGACCATGAAAATTAGATTCTTTTGGAACCATATTGTAAAAGGGAATTTCATTCATTCGCGTAACGTATCTTTTTTTCTTATGCAACAGAACAAAGTGCAACAATAATCAATTGTTACGAGTATAAATAATAATACAAGGGACTTTGCACCAACTATACACTATATATAGTATAACTATACTAGTGATCCGAGTTTATTGGCTGCGTACCTTCCCTGAAAGAGCCATCTGGTTGATATGCGAAAGCTTATGGAAACTTTGATTTTTATCTACGCCAATAAATTCGGATCACTAGTACAGTTATACTATCTTACGTCACGAGTATTTTATCTAGTAAAATAATTAATTAGAGATGTCGGATGCAAGGAATGAGTTTCACTACTGTAGCGCAGCATGCGATCATGTTGTTTTCAGAAGCAGAAGATACGTTTCCTGGTGAAATTGGCTTTCCTTAGTTGAAAATTATGAAACATTGTTGATAGCATTATCGAACCAATTTGAATTCGATACGATACTCTACATAAAACGGTAGTGTCTTCAACAGAGAGATACTATGGAATGCCTTACTTTAACAGCGTAATATGTGTGTTATCAATTTTAAGAGGGGAAATCTCCGGATAAAAAAAAAAAAAAAAAAAAAACCCGAGAGAACTGCCTTACAGTTAAAGTTAAACATCCTTGCTCACGCTTACGTTTACAATTAAAAAAAAATACGCAGTGAAAAGCGAAAAGTAAATGTAAAATTTTGGTCCATGACACTTCGACGCCATCTAAAGGAGAGCGTTTCATGTGTCTTTTAGATAAGAGACATCTAGAAACAGTGTGCTGACAGACAAATTGAAAAAGCGACAACATGAGGGTCTTCCCCCCCCCCCCCCAACTATTTTTCTAAATGCACATGTAGGTCGACGGAAGAGTTAAAAACGGCACAAACACGGAAAGACAGAGGTACACAAAACAATGTTCAGCATACACACACTATTGAGAATTATTGACTTACCCTAATATCAGTAAGCTCTACTATTAGATCATACGCTGCCTTGGCGGCGTAGTGGTATAAGCGCTGGCTTTTGATCATTCGTCCGAGTTTGGTCCGGGTTTTTTTTTTTTTTTTTTTTAGATTGGAGGTTTAACGACCACCGTGAGCAACTCAATGGGCTATAAGCAGTCGCCCGTCCCTAATTTAGGGTCACTGGTTCCAGGGAAGGGAGAGAGCCAGTGCCGTAAGACAAACACAACATCCATGCCTGACCGGGATTCGAACCCGGACCCCGTACGGACGAATGATCAGAGGCCAACGCCTTAGACCACTGCGCCACCGGGGCGGCTGGTCCGGGTTCGAATGCCGGTAAGGCATGGATGTTGTGTTTTTTTTATTGGAGGTTTAACGACCACCGTGAGCAACTCACTGGGCTATAAGCAGTGGCCCGTCCCTAATTTGGGGTCACTGGCTCCAGGGAAGGGAGAGAGTCAGTGCCGTAAGACAAACACAACATCCATGCCTCACCGGGATTCGAACCCGGACCCCGTTCGGACGAATGGTAAGAGGCCATCGCTTAGACCACTGTGCCACCGGGGCGGCGGATGTTGTGTTTGTCTAACGGCACTGGCTCTCTCCTTCCCCTGGAACCAGTGGCCCTAACTTACGGACAGAAGACTGCTTATAGTCCATCGAGGTGCTCACAGTGGTCGTTAAATCCCGAAGTAAAAAAGAAAAGGAAAAAAAAATCACAGTATACCCAATATGCTAATTTTCATACCAGGTACAGTATTACAGATTGAAAATTTCGCAAAATTTGCATAAATGCATGTGCTGCGGCGGATATGTCAGGTGTTTAAACTAGTTCAAGTCGCGCACTGCAGTCAGTCGAAATGGACATAAAGTGGTAGTCGTTGCTGTGAACAGCATTGCATGTCGTCGTTCTGTCTGTGGTTGGGACGCCTTAAAGATGAACAGCCACAACCATTAGGGAACTTTTGCATTACGAGTTTGAACTCGGTATAACGTTATTCAAGCAACACCAAACATTTTTCATGCGAAAGGGGGAAGGCTCCGCAACCAGATAGTTCAAGAAATTTCGCTTAGGTGACAGAAACCTCGACGATCAGCCAAGGTCAGGTAGGCCGCGAACCGTGGATTCGGAGGCCGCGCGCCAGGCCGTAGAAGCAAATCCAACAATCAGCAGTCGGAGATTCCCAGGCGAGCTGGGCACATCACAGATCACAGTGGTTCGTCACCTTCACGACCTCGGCAAGGTCTACAGGAGCTGCCGCATTGCCCCTCACGAACTGACGTCAGCTGAAGTAAACCGCCGAGTGGAAGTGTGCACGAAACTCCAAGAAAACCCACGCGATGTACGTTTGCGATGAAAAGTGGATCTAATTCCGTAATCCTAACACACACCGGAAGTGGTTGAGCCCGGGCCAGCTTTCAGAACCTGTTGCCAAACGTGGGCGCTTCGAGCACAAGCTGATGTTCTGCGCCTGGTGGAATTTCGAGGGGATAATCCGTTGCAAATTTGTTCCAGACTGTCGGACCATCAACGCCAACCTCTACTCTGAACAGCTGGAGCGGATGTATGCCGTTTTGGAGGAGAAGTAGCCGGCACTGGTGAACAGAAAGCGCGCTCTCCTACAGTAGGACAACGCTGGGTCTCATACCACGCAAACGACCCGGGCAAAACTCCAGAAACTTGAGGGCATCGAACTGATGCCACACCCAGCATATAGTCCGGATCTTGCACCGTCGGATTATTATTTGTTCCGGTCCATGGCCCACTTCCTTCGCCGGCGGCATTTCGACAACAGGAGGAGGTGGCAGCTGGAGAGAAGGAGTTCTACGCCTCGAAGGACAACAACAGGTACCGCCGCGGTATTGAAGAACTGGCAGACAGATGGCTAAAGACGGTGCAACACCGATGGCTTACACTTTGAATGCTAGTCAGCTTTCGTCGTAAAGGTACGAATGAAGACATAAAGTGATCCAAATATTGCAAAAACTTTCGACTCACCCTCCGTAAATTTCACATGAGTGCGATTAGACCACCATTTAATAGCAGCCAACGGTACCTCTTCATTTCCATGTACAATACCTTATATATTTCACTACACTAGTCCTCATTATGAGCATAACTTCCGCGCTATCAAGTTCTCATCAATTTTAAACTGAGACTGGTCGGGCCTTGTGACAAATGAAACAAAGCATTTGTAAAGAAAAAACTTAACGGGAATTATAAAGAATAAATTTATTAAGGTACATTTCCTCTCAAATTTTCCATCTACGCAGTAGATCATCGCCAGAAGCTCCTGCGTCTTACTACAATACTTCCACAGGTCTGGTGACCAAGCCTCTTTGATTTGCCATCCAGCATGGTCGTCGATAAATCTGAGAGGTCATGCACCTCAATAAATTTATCATCTGTAATTCCGGTTCATTTTTTTCGTTACTGACAGTAATTAGTGGATGGTATGAAGTCATTAATTACTAGAAAGCTTTTTGCCTCTTTTTCCTTTAATTTAAACTCTAAGTGAAAGAGCAAATTCTTTTAAAACTAATCTGCAGTTTCACTTCAAGACTGAGATTAAGCTTCGCTCTGCATATTTCTTTCAAGTTGTCCATTGAGCTTATTCACACGTACACTGTCATGCCCGCTTACGAATACAAAGGAAAAACAGACTCACACAAATGTAGACAAACACTGGTGTAACATAGCGAAATTAAATTCTTTTGTCCTTCAATGGGCATCACATGCACTTAATTTTCAAAGTTTGATTCCTTATTAACACGTCGTCTCAAAAAATGAAATACAGTAGAACCTCGGCTATACGTTTTTCACTTATGTACGACATTCTGCGCTAATCCCAATATTTTACTACAATTCTACTGCTTTTTTAATTCGGTCGTATGTAATTAATTTATATGCTTTTTGAGAATGTACGTTAAATTTTGAATTTTAAATGATTAAAAATACATGATTTACGGATTCTTTTATACGTAACCTGCTTCGTTTACAACTTTGGAAGGATCTGGACAGCGGCTTTTTTCATCCATGAAATATAAGGCAAATGAAAAATTTACTAAAATAAATAACTTTCGCAATTCTCTTTTTTCTCAGAATTCAAGAAATTTAAAACAAGAAATATTTGTGAATATTTTACCCGGCACTGATGCTAAGCAAACGAATGATCAAACTGCTTTGAAAAGGGCGATGCTTTTAAGTAAAGAATGTGTAAAAGGGATATGGAGCATAAAACAAATAGTATTCTTCGGATTTATGACCTGTATTTCAAAGGTAATTTTTTTTGTTATATTGAATATATGAAATCGTACAGAATTCCTTAAGGCTGTCTTTGAATGAGTGTAAGAGAAATTCTATCCTATATCTGCAATGTAAACCTTTTGTACACATTTTCTCGAAGACTATTACTTTGTAGTGTTTGGAATTTTGAGCAGAAATTAAAATGACCTATAGCTCATGTGTGCCACAGTTATTATTCCGAAAAAATTGTTAGAATTTTGTTTTTAAATTCAATTTATCTGACTCAAAAGTATTCCAATTTGGGCGCTAGATGGTGCGATAAGTTAACTCAGTGTTTCTGTCTGGAAGAAACAAAATCTCTCATTTCTGTCTGTTTTTTTTTTAAATATCTAGGCAAAATACACTGCTGGCCACCCAAAATGCAACACCAAGAAGGAAGCATCCGATTGGCCTGAAATTCGCAGCATGCGTCACCCGCGAAAGGACATGCAAACGATTAGCATTGCAGGGCATATGCAAATCATGTGCGCCCGGCACGGCACCGAAAAGCACTATAAGAAGGGTGCACAGAAGGCGGGGTGTAAGTAGTGGAAGTGTGTTTTGCTGCCGGACCTGTGCGTGGAAAGCTTCCTGATGCCTCGTCGCAGAATACAGCCGTCATTCCAGCACGTTTCGGAGTTCAACAGAGGACGAATAGTGGCTTATCGTAACAGCGGTTTATCGTACCGAGACATCGGCGCCCGTGTGGGATGACATCCAGCCACAGTGAGGCGAGCATGGATTCAGTGGGTGCAGGAGGGACGGACGGACCTACGTGAGTGATTGCCGCAGCCGCGGCACACCATCAACCGAGAGGACCGGCATGTTGTGTGGCGGGCATTGACGGCTCGCACCTCCACATCACGAACGTTAGCGCAGGAATTAGGGTGTATTGCGCAACAATCTGTGTCAGCACTTACCGTTCGACGTCGTCTGTAGGAGAGGGGACTTGTCGCACGGCGCCCGTTGCTCCGATTACCATTGACGTTACACCACCGGCAAGTGTGGCTTCAGTGGGCCGTTGAATGCTACACCTGGACTACGGAATGGCAAGACATTGTCTTCTCCGACGAATTCCGCTTCTGCCTGCAACACGACGATGGTCGGATCCGCTTGTGGCGGCACCGCAACGGGAGAGTGAATGACGCCTGCATTATGCATTGCCATACAGGTCCATCGCCTGGCGTTATGGTTTGGGGCGCAATCGGATATGACAGCCGCACCCCTCTGATACGCATCGCCGGTACACTCAACAGCCACCGCACCATCTTCGACGTTTTGGAGCCAGCAGTCCTCCCTTACCTGCAGGACCTGCCAGCGGCCACGTTTCAACAGGACAATGCGCGCCCGCACGTGGCACGCGTCGTGCAACAATTCTTCACTGCCCATCAGGTGTCACTGCTGCCGTGACTCACCTGTTCTCCCAATATTTCGCCCATCGAACACGCCTGGTCGCTGATCGGCAACCAAGTGGCCCGGCAAGCACCACCCGCGGCTACGCCTGATGAACTGTGGCAATGTGTGGAAGCAGCCTGGACTGACATACCCTAAGCACACATCCAAAGCCTCTTTCGTTCGATGCCGCGGCGTGTAGCGGTCGTTATTGCCAGCCATGGGGGCCACACGAACTATTGATGTCTGCGTGTTCCGCAAGTCGCACGGGCCTGTAAGTTCAATCGTTTCATCTTTGTATCTGTTTTTATGTGTCTGGTAAATCTGGCTTTGCTATTTCGTGTCTTTCTTGTTGTTGCATTTTGGGAGACCAGCAGTGTAGAATAAATTGAATGGGGCCAAAAGTGAGACTGGAATCTTACCTCCCATAAATCACCTTAAATCCTACTGTACATTCATTTTTTGAAGAGAAAATGTGTACATTAGCAGATAACCCCTCAATTTGAGCTATAGAAACTCTGCCTACCAACTAAGCTCCACCCTAAAAAACGTTATATGTTAAAACGTAACAGCGCGTACTTTGTCTCTTCATTGTGGAGCCAACGAAAGACCGCTTCCATTCTTAATATGGCAAAGTCTGCAGTGATTCGGTGACGCCAACTTCTGGGACAGTCCCTCAATACGTAAAAGCCACGCCCAACGAATGACTTTTTGCGCCATCTATCGCAGAAGAGGAACTCAACACTCATTCAAAGACAGCCTTAACCCAGTTTTATAATGAAATTAGGATAAAAATTAATAGAAACTAGAAATAGACATAAACTTAAAGTATTAATAATTGATAACAAGGAACTGTACACCAACTGTGCTTAAAAAGTAGTATAACTATACTGGTAATCCAAATTTCTTGGTGTAGAATTGAAATAAAAGTTTTCAAACATACGCCAGCTCTGTTGCTCTAGATTACGATCGTGGTACAATTCAAAACAAACACCTAATAAATTTAAAATTCCGAGACCGATTTCGAACCTCAGAAGTAACCACTCCATAATATTAAGGCTAACGAACAAATCTGACCAATTATGGATGCTGCAGATTACAATCAGAAACTACGGGGTTTTATCTCCGCTTCTCGATCTACAGTACTGCGAAAGGACCTCTAAATTGTTGTATTACACAGGTACAAGAACTTCCAGGCTGACCGCTCTCCCCGACGATCTAAAGAAAGCCGCCAAATTACCACCAGGCCCTCAGACCCCGAAGCTCTTACGAAGACTTAAACACCACACGCCCGGTAATCCATTGAGACCCATCGTGTCAAGGAGGTAAGCACCGACGTACTGTTTAGAGAAAGCACTATCAAAATTTTTGGTTAATCATCTCCCTGAATCTGACTTTATAGTAACTTCCACTCTAGATTTTATCACGAAAATTAAGCACATCTCTGTCCAACAGCACGAAATTATCGGCGGTTTCGACGTGGTTTCTCTTCACCCTTCGGTCCCCGTGCAGGAAGCCATCAGAACGTTAAAAGTAGCTCTATCTAATTCATCATTTCATTCGCAGGAGTCTTGCCGCAACATCTTCAAATTAATAAACTTGGCCTCAAATTCCAGGTACTTCAGTTTCGAGGAACAAATCTATAAACAAATAGATAGCGCTCCGATGAAATCCTCACTTTCAGCCGCCCTCGCTGAAGCAATACTTCGCCCAGTCGAAAATTTCCTGAACTCTAATTTGAACAATTTTTATTCTCATTATACAGATGCATAAAGTTTACTTACAGCTGTGATACATCTTCCATTGACTTTTGAGCACCTGATGTGAACCCAAAGAAGGTGCTGTAAATGACCTCCGTGTTGCTGGAGGCAAATATCCATGTGGTGGCACATGTTTTTCGTAACGCGTTTCAGCATAGAGGGCGTGATTTCCGCTATAGCCTGAAAAATGCTTGTTTTCAAGAACTGCAGGTCATGACGGTTGTTTGCATAAACACGGTCCTTTAAATATTCCCAGAGGAAAAACAAAACAAAACATTATTCCGAAAAGAAAACATTGTTCAATAAGCCCTTGTTGTATCGACTGAATTTGCGAAACCGACGGCAATACAGCAGGCGCTTATGCGTATCAGGTGCCTTCAGTTCTTGGACAACTTTCACTTTGTATGCACGAAGCTGCAATCTTTTAGTCGCTTTCTGTACTGAGCCGTAAGAAAGTTTCACTTGCCGAGATAAGAGACGAAGCTATTCTGTAGGTGACTATTGCGAACGTTTTCCGACATCGTTTTTCAATTCCGGCGTTATCGCACTTGACCGGCCATTTCTAGGCATATCATCAACACTTCCAGTTTTCCGAAATCGTACGAGTAAACTGAGCATCGTTGATTTACTTACCACAGTATGCTAAGGGAAATTTTTCCTAAACTCTTCTGTACACTGTTTGTAAGACTACATTTGCAGAAAAGCTTCAAGTAAACAAATTCTTTGCTCCCTCGTCAAACCCATGCCTCTGTGCAAATGGCGACGCTAAAGTGGGCAAACTGCGTAGCGCACATGGAACCAGTAATTCATATCTGGCACTCTGCCAATTTCCTTCAGGCATTCGACAAGCGCAGTGTGTAACGTATACTCTATATTCACTTTCCTTTTGATTTTACTATCTCTGGTTATTTTATTTTACTATGTAAATTATCTTCCTACTGAACGAGATATTATTTCACCCGATGAATGAGATCTGGCAATGAGTGTAAGTCATGACGTGGTGGTAGCTAGTATATAGGCGCGTTCATCGAGACTTAGCGGAGCGTTTTGTGTTGTTATGAGGAGAGCTTGTGGTCGTTAAGAGAGAGCGTGTATAAAACGAGGAGAGATTATTCATTATTGTTCTACAAGTGTTGTGTGTGCCTTAGTTGACCAAGAGTCGTTGAAATAAAGAAGTTTTCAGTAAGTTCAGTCTTTCTCAATTCATAGTTTTTGTCAGACCTCTGTCTGGCTGTTAGGTTTATAACATTTATTGATTCCTATAAATAACCAGCGTTGAGACTTTGTTTACGTTCGTAATTAACTAGTAACAACACCCTTTTGAATTCATTATTTTGAAGCTTAGTACAAGTATATCATTAGCTAGCTGGTAGGAAGAGAATCATTCATAATAATTAGCTTAGCGGAAAGCAAATAAAGCTAATTCATTATAAGTGTTTGATCTCGACGAGTTGCTGACTCGTGTTGCCACATCGATTGGTTGAACTTTTGCTTACAGCATACGTAATATTTTTTTAATTCAGGGTTCTGGAACTTTATGAGCACTCTGTTTATTCACCAACATCAGCCCAAGGCGTACCTCTTAACTAAAATATGCGGACGATGTATTTTTCATATGGCCTCACGAAAATGAGACTATCCCGCTTTACCTGTACAAAATCAATGATGTTCACCCTGAGATCTATTTCACTATGAAGCTCGAACATAATGGTACCTTGCCTTATCTGGATGTTTTACTGAGCAAATTGCCTGAAGATCGCCTTCGTACACAAGTCTATTATAAACCCACATTCGTCCCCAACCTGAAGCTCTGCAGCTCATTCTGCCCCGCTGATTACAAGACAGCTCTCTTCCGTTCTCGAACCAGAAGAATCTCTGTAGTCTCCTCCGCTGTTTCTTTTAGACAATGCGAATTAAAAAACGTTATCGAATTGGACACTGAGGCAGGATACGCCCCGAACTTGGTGCATTGCCATATCGAAAAAACCAGAGCCAGCCAAATTAATCTTTGTGTGCCGCAGCTTCGCTACCTGGTCTCAATTCCCTACTTACCAAATGTTTCCTATCAGCTCAAGAACGCGCTCAAAAAGATGAACCTCGATATTGGCATTATACTCATACTTAAGGGAAACACCGACAAGCCTACTTTCCAATGGAGTAGGTGTCTATACCATTCCTCAACAATATCCGGACGGCTTCAAGCGATACAACATTGGAATGGCCAAACGTTCATTTAGAATTAGAGCCAACGAACATAAAAGGGACATAAAGAACGGTAGAGTAATCACGGCTCTATCCAGAGAGTTCAAGTTCAAGTCAGCTGCCCCTATGTGGGATAACGTAAAGAAAGTAGCTTCCTACTACACACACAAATTTACTGCCATTCGCGAAACATTGGATATCATTACCAACAGCGAGTCACGCAAATGATAACGTCTCGCCGGAGTTGCCACGAGTTTGGAACCAGTTCTTCAAATAGCGGATGCCTTTTGTTTCCCTTCCATGATTTCGCGTGCTAAATGAAAGTGACGCCTCATGTCTTTGAATAAATACGAGTAATTACATTCGCATCAGTTCGTTTATCGTCAAGTCAAGTCACTGCATTCAAATTGTTGAAGCGTTTAATTATTCAGTTTGCTGTCTTCCTTCCTTGAAAAAGCCATCTGGTTGATATGCGAAAGCTTGGAAGCTTTTATTTCTATTCTACACCAAGAAATTCGGATTACTATAGTATAGTTAGGGTATTTTTAAAATAAACTTAAGGTAGTAAGAAAAAAAGACGCATTCATGCATGCACACTTAACATTGTAAATTAGCGTAATCTAAAATTATGAGGGCCTTTCTACTTTTTCTTTTCCTTTTGAAGGCATTCAAAATTTGACAATAATATTTAACATTTGGAATTTTTTCTTTTATACAATTTTTGCATTTATACGTTTTTTAAGGTCATCTCCTATGAAAACGTATAACCGAGGTTCTACTGTAGTTTCTTACAATGTCACTATGTTCGTCTGTGTGTTTGTGTGTACACCAAAAAATATTGTCCTGATTTTGAAAACAAAAATTCTGTAGTCAAAATCCTGAACCGTGAAAACAACGACTCACACAGAGGTGGCCAAAATTGTGGACACTTTCTGAAAATTTCAACATTTGAAAATTTTGCAGGCTTATAGGAAATGTTATATTTTACTAAATGCAAATGTTTATTTATCAATTGAAAAAGAATTTAATGCTGAATTCAATAAAAAAAAAAAGGAATTAAAATATCTTCAGTACAAAAAAAAAAAAAATGTTATGCTGCGAATACTGCAATCACGATAAATCTACACCACAATACGATAAAATTACGATTGCAATGTACCGCCAGTATTTAGTAGGGTAGCCTTGAGCCAACAAGTGCTTGAAGCTCCCTACCTTCGCTGTTACATTTCTTCGAATCCCGTACAGATTGTCCTACGCAGTGGAGTACAAAAAGAAATTTGTTTAAAGAGTTCGCTTTAAATGAACGTGAGTTTTTCTATGGAATATACGTATCTAAGTGCTATGTTATGATAAAAGAAAGCATTTCTTTAAAGTTGCAACAAATTTAAAGAAAAATATCATTTACAGGAGGTTCGTTGGGAGCTAGTGTACCGCTGCTCCGGCTGGTGTTCTACGCTACGTGTTTGAAAAGACTGTTTGCCTTAATTTCTAACGTCAGTTCTTTAGTTTTCTCAATTATTCTTCGGAAACGCTCAAAAAATTTCAGTTTTTTTTCTCTTAAGCTTTTGCTATTTTATTGTGTGTTTTGATCCCGGGAAGTGTTTTACAGGATTTCACAGTTCTGAGAAGGATAATGTTTACGTTCACGCATGGAAATCTCGTGAAGTATTCTGCTTTTCCTTGAAATAAAGTGTTCTCTAATCCATTGAAACAAAGGAACCATAGTCTAGAGAGATGTGTGTAATGTCGAAGACGGTTGCGAATAAAGGAAAGGATATTCGTTTCTCAGTGACGTGAAAATTACCGCCTGAGAAGTGATGTTGCAATCGAGAATTTAAGTAATGCATGTGTTTAAATTGTCAAGCGCACCACAATCTCGCAATTAAAGTTTCGCAGAAAGCCATGGGTCAGGGAGACTTCGTTACCTCGAGAGAGGGAGAGAGAGAGAGAGAGACAGAGAGAGCAGAGGCAGAGGGAGACCTGTCAGCTGGGTGTCCTGTGAAATATGATAGCAGCTTCGAGAGAGTTATTAAATGAGAAATTTGATGCACACATCCAACCCTCTTTAAGCACATGGAGCATTTTTACATTTTTTTTCGTACTTAGTAGATGGACACGTCACATTTAAGTTTGAGGACAATATTTCACAATTTCTCAAAAAGCTTTTTGGATTACTCAGGAAAAGTAAAGTGCTTCGAAGAGCGATAGTTATAATAAACATGTACCAAAATGAGAAGAAATATACACTACATCTGTAGGTATTCAGTGGCTCACTCAGTGTAGGTGGCCCAGCTGCCCGGGCCTTTCCTATTAGGTATCGTTATTTGTTACTGATTGCCTATTTTAAAATCATCATCATAATCATCATTGTAAACCATTATCGATCCACTGCTGAATGAAGGTCCCCCAAGTTTTTTTCACAATTATCTATCTTGAGCCTGTCTCCTCCATGTCACTCCAGCATACTTTCGAATTTCATCCATCCATCTCCCATGGGGTCTCCTTTTGGGTCTTTTCCTGAACCTCGGAATCCAGTCTAAAATTTCGGTTGTCCATCGGTGGTCCGTTCTTCTGGAAACATGTCCAGCCCATTGCCATTTCAATGATTTCACTCTGGTCATGATGTCGTCTACTCCTGTCATTTTCCTTATCCACAAGTTCCTCTTCTTATCTTTCCTGGTTTCATCAAGCATGCATCTCTCCATGCTCTTTGAGTTGTCTGCAGTCTTTGTACGCCTTTTTAGTTAAGGTCCAAGTTTCTGCTCCATACGTAAGCACTGACAGGATGCATTGATTAAACACCTTCCTTTCAAGACATAATCGCATACTGCTGTTAAAAATTGTACTGTTTTTTTCCAAAAGCTCTCCATCCGAGTTTAATACACAGATTAATTTCTTCATCAATGTGACCCTCACTTGATATGTGCTGCCCAAGATAAATGTAGATATCGGTTGTCTCGAACTTTCCTCCATCAATCGATAAATCTTCGTTTCTTGTAAAAGCATTGTACATCATTTTTGTCTTCTGAAAGTTCATTTTTAATCCCACTTCTTTACTCTTGTCAGCAAGTTCTTGGATCATACTCTGCAACTCTGAAAGGGTAGTTGCAAAAATGACTACTGTACGTTATCAGCAAAACGAAGGTGAGTTAAATAATCTCCATTAAACTTTATTCCTATGTCTTCCCAGTTCAATGATTCAAAGACATTTTGCAATTTGGCATTAAAGAGCTTGCGAGATATGGTATCGCATTGGCTCACTCCCTTTTTAAATATATTTATGTATGTTTTTGAATATATATTTTTAGAATCATTGGAAATGCACTTTAATACGGCGGATATATTTTTATCTCTTTCCAATATTTTGGAATATGTTTTTTTCCGGGGTATTTTTATTTACATCTTCAACATTTTGAGCCACCGCCATAAAGAAATCCTGGGTTCGCCACTGATGTGATTCCTATGCTACTGTGAGAACTTGAAGGTACGCGGAGAGACTGAGTTAATTTTTTAAAACAGTACTGTCGTGAAGATACAAAAAGTGTTCATTTCCATTACATTCTCAGATATTGATCTTTCATCCTTGGAGCAGATCATATGTCCTTGTACTATGGTAATTATAGTTTCGCACAGGAACTTCTGGAAAACCATGATGAAGATCTACAGTATTTAGAGCAGGAGTCTTCAACCCTTGTCTTGCAGTTAGTTAGGAGCCCACAAGACCTTTTCCATATAACAAATTCTAAAATGTAAAAAAAGCTAATAAAAAAATGTCATTCTTTTTATTAATTTCCTAGCTGTTTTTCGTTTTACATTGATTTCGATTACCCTTTGTGAAAACGTAAATTTGCCGGTTGCGAAAATCGGCCGCCCCGGTGGCGCAGTGGTCTAAGTGATGGCTTCTGATCATTCGTCCCAGATATTCCGGGTTCGAATCCCGGTGAGGCATGGATGCCGTGTTTGTCGTAAGGCACTGGCTCTCTCCCTTCTCTTGAGACAGTGGATTAAATTAGAGACGGGCGACTACTTATAGCCCATTGGGTTGCACACAGTGGTTGTTAAACACCCAATCAAAAAAAAAATTGCGAAAATCGAACCCGGATCCCTCTGCTTCGAAGCCGAATGCTTTCCCAATTAAGCTACTGAAGGAATTTGTCGCTGCAACTTTGTCGTCTTGACATGTGCTTCACTTCAGTAGTACGTCTCCCGCCTTTCTCAAGTCAAGGACACGAAACAGTAGGTTTCTGGTCCGCCGAAAACCATGCTTAAAGTAACTCTCTGTAAAAAAAGGAATTCTCATTAAATCCAGACGCTGCGTGGAAGAAAGATCACACATTATTTGAAGAATCAAACGGCTAGTAGATCTGTTTTTACCGTCTGGCGGCAATGTGACACTCAAATTTGTGGGTGGCGAGGCTTGAACCCCTACATCCTTCTGCTTTGGAACCGAATGATTTTCCAGTTAAGCTACTCCGACTGGGGTGTATCACTGTTACTTGCAGTCTTGACATGTTTATCACCTCTGTAGTACGTCACACATATCTCCCCTCCCCCTCCTTAAGAAAAGCGTGGGCACGAAATCGTAGGTTTCGGGTCCACTGGAAACCATGCTTGAAGTAACTCTCTGTAGGAGAAGGAATTCACACTAATTCCGGATGATGTGGGAAAGAAGCATTGCACATTTTTCGGAAGCGAAGAAGGAATTTTCTTTAATTCCAGACGACGTGTGGAAGAAACATCGCAGATTTTTCTGAGAACCCAAAGTTAGGTGTTAGGGTGTATCTTTTGTGACAAAATAAGAAACAAAGAAAGTTGACCTCCCTCCCGATCCTGAGTGTGGGTGAGGTTTGATCCATGAGGGCCACGCGCAAATCGTATTTTCCCCCTTTTAAACAGTCATTCGTGTTGTCCACACGAAGAAGTGCACGTATGTTTATCACTGAGGTTTGCGCACCTGGGCTACTTATACATAAACCCTTTCAGTCGTTGCTGTTTAAACAAATAACAATGACGGGAGCCCCATATCGGCATTTCGGTCCGGTGCGTCATATTGTCTGGAAACGGCGCTGGTTGGTTCTTTCTTTCTTCTGTTTTAATTTAATTTTCGTTGAATAATTTGTAGAATGGGGAAGAAACATTATATCTTTCAGTACCCATTTTCTTATAATTTGCTAAGCAACAAAATATGAATGCATTTGATACACTTCATGGAGTTCTACAATTTTTTGTCATGTACCATTTTTTATTCAAGTGGTATTTAAAAAGCTACTGGATATTGAATATTTCTCCTCATAGAAATAGCATGGTGATGCTGATGTATATACACTATATTGACAAAAGTAACCGGACACTCCTTCGAAAGCAAGTGAACGGATCCGCTGCGTTGTTAACATGTCCGATACAGCCGAAAACGGTATAAAAACATGCCTGCAGCTGACCGCGATCATATCGCACTACGAGGCTGAATGAAAATCTCGCGGCGAGAGAGAACTGACTGAGAGAGGAAAGATTGTTGGGTGTTATATTAGTGGGTTGCCCATAAGAGAAACCGAGAGGCGTTTAAACGTACCCAAGTCAACTGTCTTGGATGTACTGAATAAGTTTAAGACACATGGCGTACCTGAAGCAGCAAAACGTGCCAACAGACCAAAGAAAATCAGTGATAGAGGACGTCGAAGCCTCAGGTGAGTCATTACAGCTAATCGACGGAGTACTGCACAAGGCCTCAGTGTACAAGTGAGTAAAAATGCTGGAACCGCGGTATGTACACGTACCATTCGCAGAGCACTTCATTCCATGGGTTACCGTGGTCGAGCGGCTGCTCATATGCCTTTCATCTCCACTTGGAATGCTACTCGTCGTTTAGCATGGTGTAAAGAACATTTGTCGTGCACCATAGATCAATGGAAAGGGGTCCTATGGACTGATGAATCCAGATACACAATCCATCAGTCTGATGACCATGTGTGGGTATGGCGGCAGACGGGGGAACGCTATTTACCACAGTGTACTGTTCCTACGGTCAATTTTGGAGCTGGCAGTGTACTCGTGTGGGGGTATTTTTCGTGGTATGGTCCCGGCTGATTGGTCATCTTGGACAAACCTGCTAACCAGCACGTCTACCTCGATATTCTGGGCAATTATGCCTTACCAACTCTGTGGCAATACTATGGAACCGTGACTTATTGGTACCAGAAGGATAATGCACCAAGACATAAAGCAAGGACTTTTACGGCGTGGTTTGACGATAGTTCCGTATCGTGTGTTGACTGGTCAGCGCAAAGCCCAGACCTTAATCCCATAGAGCACCTATGGGATGAATTAGAGCGCCGCATAAGAAGTTTGGAACCAAGGCCTACTACTAAGCTACAGTTAGCGGCAGCATCATGCATTGAATGGAAGCGCATACCTACTGCTGTGTTCCAAAACCTTGTCGAAAGCATGTCTCGAAGGGTCAATGCATGCATTAAGGCCAAAGGTGGACCGACACCGTGCTAATGTATGCCAATAAATGCTATGTTGTGTTTCTCTTCTATGTGTCCCGTGACTTTTGTCTATATAGTGTAATAATTCTCATATGTTGTATATATATCCATATGTTGTATATAATCTAATAATGCCATACATGAATAAAAAAAATATCCACATTTTGTAATAATACCATACAATGAAGTGCCAGAAAAACTGGTGCACCAGTCTAATACTTGGTAGGTTCCCCACGGGAGCGCAGGACTGCAGAAATACGACGGGGCATGGACTCCACTAGCTTCTGGAAACATGCTGTAGGCAATGCACACCATACTTCCTGCAGAGCGTTCCATAATTCGGGTGTATTCCGAGGTCCCGGATTCCTGTGTTCGATAGCGCGTTGCATGGCATCCCAAATGTGTTCTATCACGTTCAGATCTGGGGACTTTGGTAGGAATGGCAACACCCCAAACTCAGATGAATGCTCCTCTAACCATAATGTGACGTCCCGACACGTGTGTGGAGGTGCATTGTCCTGTTGGAACAGGCCCAACCCATCAGCATGAATGCTGGACATGAACAGGGTGTACCTCGTCAGAAAGGATGCGCACATAGCGTTGGCCGGTCACAGACGTTTGTAGACGTACCAGGGGTCCCGGTGAAGTCCATCTAAACACACCCCATACAATTACAGACCCCCCACCAGCCGGTGAAGTTCCCTGTTGACAGGCGGGATCCATGGCTTCATGGGATTTGCGTCACACACGAGACCTTCCATCTGCCCGAAACAGTTGGCGACTAGTCAGACCAGGCTACTTGTTTCCAGTCATCAAGTGTCCAGTGGCGGTGTTGCCATGCCCGAGCGAGGCGCATTGCTCTGTGTCGTGCTGCACAAAATCAAGGGGACTCGAGTTGGGCATCGTGCAGGGTACGTTGCACAGTCCGGACGCTGATACTTGTTGAGGCTCCAGCATTGAATTCCGATGATACCTGCGAGAGTGCTGCACGCCTATCGAGTGAAACGATTGTTGACAGCAGCCGACGATTGTCACGTTCATCCGATGTTTTTTTACAGCCACACTGGTATCGTAGGTTGGAGGTTTTCCCGGAATTCTCGTAGTCACGATACACCCTTGCAATGGTCGTCCGTGAAAATCCGAAATTCATTTCTACCTCCGAAATACTATTCCCATCTCACGAGAGCCAACTATGACACCGCGTTGAAAATCGTTAAAATCGTTATTCCTTGGCATTCTCTTGCCGAAAACAGCTCTGACCGCTGGCAAGGATGTCTATCGCTTTATGTACGCACTGGCGGACGCAACCGAGTACGCGCATAGGTGACGTTGCTATGTATTTTGCATTAGCTCGTCTGTACCAGTTTTTCTGGCACTTCAGTGTATGTTGTACATGTTCTGTATACATGTATATAAGATCAGGGACCCCGAAAAATATGACGGTCCAGGGCCCCCAAAAGTGTTAAGACGGCACTGTTGGTATCTTCAAACGAGAAAAAGAAAAGAAAAATAAAGAGAAGAAAAATAATAAAGCTGGAGTGATGCCAGGAAGCGGAATGGTAAAGAAGATTTACCTTCTCTATTCATGAAATTAAGTAAAACGTAAGAAGAAATGCCAAAAAAAATGCGGTTTGAATCTCCATTATCGTTCAACACTATCGTCAACGAAGATCACCATAAATGAATCGCAAGTTCTTTTCTTTTCTTCCAAGTCCCACGCTATGGGAGCTTCCGATTACTTTAAACAAACCTGACATAATTTTCTTTTCACCTTTGTTTTTTCCCCTCACCAAGTTTTCGTTGCTCGGCATTCATTTCTCAATGTACTGACATAGCCATTAATTTCGCCCATTCATTGTCACTTCTCAAACTGTTTTTCCTCGCCTTCTCAGTTCATTATGTCGATCACTATAATTATATATATCTATCACTCCACCCCCCTTGGAATGCGTTTATTTCTTCTTTCGCCTTTTTTCGCACTACCAGTAACTGCACTTCCTTTGCCTCTTTAGATTGGTGACATTTGTTGGCAAGTGGTCTTCACAAAATCTGATCTAGTCCTTTGTCTTATGTGTTCAGACTTTTTCTGTCAAAATATTCTGCGCAAGAAAGGTTTTCAGCTCGCAACTTCTCATTTTCACTGTGAAATCATCCCATTTGCAGGAAGCTTTTTAACTTCCCGCGTTCAGACAGGAACAGCCCTCACTACGTATCTAGTTTTTCTTTCTTTTTTAAAGGCTAAGGCAGCAGACGACGCTGATGGATTCTCTTTGTCAACGACCTTGTTCTATGATTTACGCACACACTGCCTTGCAGCGGTAACCACTTAATCTTCCTTGAAAGTTTGTTTTCGTTATACAGTATTAGATATTCACAGAGCGTTTTCTTGATTGCCTTCTCTATTTTTTCTGATAGGGAGTTTAAATTCTGGACTCCTACTCCTATTCTTTTATTTCGTGCAAAAATATTCATCATCCTAAATTCCTATCTCGCATGACTTCCACTTTTGCAGGGATAGTATTACTCATCTTAAAATATTGCGAACTCCGCATATATTTAGAACTTTCTTTTTCCTAAAAAAATAATAATAATAAAATAAGATTTGTGTCATGTTTGAATGCACACTTCCTGATTTAGTTTGCGCATGTAAGGATTACTATCCAGGACAGAATACTTAAGTTCTCAAGGAATATTATACAATACGTGTATAACTTCGCTCGGAAAATAAAAATGGCTTTAGCAATCAGAATTTATGTGATTTATTGTTTAGTTTAATAAGACCCTTTCCAATCCAATTACTAAATTAGCATAAATCATTTAAAATTCGTTGAAATTAACGAAGAATTATAATTCAAAGCACATAGTATTCTTAATACGTCATCATTATCTATGTTTTTGAAAAAAATATACTTGCACAGAATAGCAATTTATCCTTCCTTTCGGCTGTAGTTATGATCTCTTCATTTATAAGTCCGATTCCAAAAGATTTATCTCTGTCTCTCTAGCGCGAACAATGATGATGATTAATGAATTAGGGGATTTTTGCAACGTACATCTTCCCCGTTGGGTTTGTGATGTACTACAGAGGTGAAGCACATGACAAGACGGCAAAGTTGCAGCGATAAATTCCGTAGGTGTAGCTTAATTGAGAAAGCATTCGGCTCCGGAGCGGAAGGATGCGTGTTCGATCTTCGCCACCGGCAAATGGCTTTTACGCTATACTGGCTCCCGAATGTATACTCACTGACAATGAAATTTGCGCACCTAGAAGAAAACATGCTACAACCGCGAAACTTTGCAAATAGTGCGTGCTAGTATGCAAATGATCCACGTTACGGGCGATTGCGCATGATCGCACACCCTGTGGTGGCGCTGCAAGCACTAACCAGCAGCCTTATAAACCGGCGTGTAGTCGATGCCCCATGAAAGCGAAAAGCACCGGCCGACGCAAGTAAGAGCACAGAGGGAAAAGAATATCGGGTACACGCCAGAGATGTCGATTTACCCAACTGACGGACTTTGAGAGAGGCCTGATCATTGGGCTGAAAGCAGCAGGGTGGCCGCCGCGCCGCATAGTCCGACACGTGGATCGTTCTGACCATTCCGTCCGACTGCGTTGGGAGCAGTGGAAACGTGACGGCCCTGCCACACGGTGAAGCGGCTCCGGACTGACCAGGAGGACCACCGGGAGAGAAGACCGACGGATCGTGAGCCAGGCACGAACAGATCCCACAGGGACCCAGTCCACTACACAGGCAGATGTAGCGGCTCCTGTGTGCCCACGAACCATTTCCCGAAGTCTCGCGGAAGCAAATCTGAGATCCCAGCTCCCTTTACGTGTGCTGCCATTAACACAGGAACATCGGCGGCTCCGTTTGCAGTGGTGACCGGCCAGAACGACGTGGAAAGCTACATACTGGCAACGTGTGGTGTTTAGCGATGAGTGCCGCCTCGTTTTGGGGACAGATGATCACCGTGTCCAGGTGTGGAGGTCCCCGGGTCGACGGTACAATCCCGACCTCGCTATCAAGTGCCACACCTCCCTCACTGCCCTGGGGAGCCATTGCCTAAGATGGCCGATCAGCTCTAGTAGTGGTACGTGGATCATTGACGGGCCAGCGGTATGTGGATGCGATCCTACGGCCCCATTCATGACCGGGATTCCAGGTGCGCTATACCAGCAGGATAATGTCCGCCCGCACACGGCTCGGGTTGCCCAGGACTGCTTACGTCATGTCCAGAGACTTCCAGGGCCTGCCCGCTCGCCGGACATGTCCGCTATCGACCATGTGTGGGACCAGTTGAAAGGCCAGCTGCCGCCGTGCCGCACTATCCGGGATTTGGAGCACATTGTCCAACACGTGTGGGCAAGTTTGCCGCAGAACAACATCAGGCGTCTGTTCGCTTCCATGCCGTACCGTATTGCAGCATGTATCGCCGCGCGAGGCGGTGCCACCCGCTATTGAAGATGACCGGACTGCGTGCCACAGATCCCTCTGTAATTATCCCGCAGCTCTGTTTTTGCCATCATTCATCTGTATCATTACGTCCATAAATTTCAGTTCAATCCGATGCTTCCTCCTTGGTACGCAAATTTCATTGTCTGTGAGTGTAAAATGAATCTCCTGAGGGTTGGGCTTTTCAAAAATTGGGCGATGTTCGTTCCACACATTGTTTGGAATTAGTTAGAATTCCTTCTTTTACAGTGAGCTCTTCTTCAAGTATGGTTTGTCGGCTGACCCTGGAAACCGACGATTCCGTTCCAGCCCTTTCTCAAGGAAGGATATTTATGTGACGTACTACAGAGGTGATGTACATTTCAAGACGGCAAAGTTGCAGCTACAAACGCCGTCGGTGTAGCTAAATTAGGAAAGTATTCGGCTCCGGAGCGCGACTTCGATTCGCACCACTGGGAAATGGCTTTCCCGGTATATGTTTGCAAACGTATTTTGATGTTTTACTCGATGTCAGTGCTTCAAACTGCCGGATTAAGAAAATGTTTTTGGCATGATAGCTACAACTGTGTCCAAAACTTTCTATGTATCCCCCGCCCTTAAACGATGCGGAGTTTGGACGGTAGGTAGCACTAAAGTGTGTTTATGTGAGGCGATATGAGACGTGCATTTGCCACGAATTCCTCCCTTTCAAAAATCTGAATAGAAACATGCTTTGTGTCAAATAGCTGTAGTCACGCAAAAACAAAAAGAGTATCTGCTATGGATTTTTACACATATCGAATAGTGCTAAAGACGGAATCTCCAAACTACATTTTGAAATGCTCCGGCTTTTTCACCGACTTATTGTAGATACGTACTGTGACGTATACTCTATTTTTTCTTTTTAGTTTCTTTCTCTATGTAAATTTGAGTTCATTCTCCTTCGCGTTTTTCAAACTTAACGTGATATCTTCTCTTTCGCAAGAGTATGATGGTTCGCAACCCCTTGAGGTCAGAACGAGTGTGTATGTGTCAGATGAGAACTGACCGATATATAATGTTTGAAGCGATGGCCTCTGATCATTCGTCCGTAAGGGGTCCGGGTTCGAATCCCGGTGAGGCATGGATGTTGTGTTTGTCTTACGGCACTGGCTCTCTCCCTTCCCTGGAACCAGTGACCCTAAATTAGGGACGGGCGACTGCTTATAGCCCATTGAGTTGCTCACGGTGGTCGTTAAACCTCCAATCCAAAAAAAAAAAAAAAAAAAAAAAAAAATGTTTGAGCAGCAGCAGCATATAGAGATGATAGAAGTATAATGCTAATTGTGGAAAAAGGGGTTGTTCAGTTAAAATTGTGTCTATTTAAGGGCTGCGTGTTGCGCTGATAAAAAAGTATATATTTAGCGTTAAGAGTTTTACCGATTAATATTATTTAGTTCTGAAGTTTAATACTAATCTGATACGTTTAACGTTCGAGTTAAAGACTTCTGTTGGAATGTTACTGTTCAAGGATCTGTTGACAGAATAAAGGAATCAATCTGTAAGTAACCCTTTCTTGCCGTTTTCTTGGGTCTTCTTTTTCACTGTAGGTGAAGTTTTTGAGAACTGATTTATGTTATGTAGTGTTCAAGTGTTCAGGCAGCCATATCTTCACGAACATTACAGTACCTCAAAATTGAGAGTGAACGTCTATCCATTCGTTTAAATCAGTAAACGGTGAGATTGTATGATTAGATTCAAACTAGAGATGACAGCTACCCACTCTACAGAAGACGAAAACCAGGAGACTGAAAATACATTGAGACCACCAAAATGAAGACAAACAACCAGTACAGAGAAATTGAAGTGGGCAACAAATGGATTGTACCTAATACACCCCTCCATTCAAAAATGTTTGAATCACACACATTAATGATAAATTCTGCAACTGAGTGAAAGAAATCTGTTTGTAAACATGTTAACAAGGGCACTTGCGACGTATCACAGAGTCAAGACGGCAAAGTTGCAACGATAAGCTTCGTAAGTGTAGTTCAGTCGGGAGAAGAACTGGATCCGGAGAGAGGAGACGCGCTTTTGAATCCCACCACCGGCGAAGGGGCTTTTCTTCACGCACTGATGATGTAGTTTTTCGATATATCAGCAGCAATGAAGCAGTTTGGCGCACTTTGAGTTTCCAACTTAATCATCGTTATCCAACTCTTGTCCACTTCAGGGTTCATCTGGAAAACGGGCAACGAGTCTATTTCATACTTGAAAATGTGCAACGAGTCCGTGCCGCCCCGGTGGCGCAGTGGTATAAGCAATGGCTTCTGATCATTCGTCCGGAAAGGGGTCCTGGTTCGAATCCCGGTGAGGCATGGATGTTGTGTTTGTCTTACGGCACTGGCTCTCTCCCTTCCCTGGAACCAGTGGCTCTAAATTAGGGACGGGCGACTGCTTATAGCCCATTGAGTTGCTCAAGGTGGTCATTAAACCTCCAATAAAAAACAAAACAAAAAACCCAGTCTGTTTTATGCTTGAAAATGTGAAAGAGAGAGCTATGGAACCGCCTAGAACGACACTAACTGTCTTCTTCCTTTTGTGTGGACAAGATCCGTTTGTGTGAATAATCCGCATCCAGGAGTTCCTAAATATTTATCTGGAATACATCCAGAGAAAATATTCTGCAGGAGGAAATAGGGTGCTCACGAATCTAATGCATTAGGACGGGTGTATACTATTCATCCGAACAATGCTGAGGACTACTTCTAGAGATACACAGTCTGAAAGTCAACCTCTAATCCGACTACTGATTTAAATTACTGAGATTTTTACCCAAGCTTTCATATTCTTAGAAAATAAATGTATATTCATGAACGACAGAGCTTCTCAACAACTGTGCCACGAAGCACCTGCGCGAGCTGGTTATTCTTGATAGAAACATTTTGCAGAAAACAAACTACAACGTTGTTCAGTTGGAAAGATTTGTTCAAACTAATGTATGCCACCCTGGTGGCGCAGTGGCCTAAGCGCTGGCTTATGAGCACTCGTCCGAGATGGGTCCGGGTTCGAAACCCATGAGGCAAGGCTGTTATGTTTGTCTTACGGCACTGTCTCTCTCTCTCTTCCCTGGAAGCAGTGACCCAAAATTAGGGGCGGGTGAGTGCTTATAGCCCACGAGTCGCAGATGGCCTAGTGGTCAACGTTCGTGACCGCCACGAGGGAACCTCATATTCGATCCCGGGTAGGTACGAACGCTCGAACCACTAAAAAATATCCGCCATGCGTTGAATGGGCACTTTAAGCATTCGCACCCCGGGTACTGGCCTCCCGGTAATAAATAGGGGCGTCTTCCTCGCCCTTTCTACCTGGCTTCCGCGTCACTTTCCTATGGGAGACCCTAGCCCAAATCTCCTAGCTTCCTATTTGTAAGGGTTGTTTAAGACCTAAGGTCAGACACTCCCTTCCTAAAATCCTCTACATATGATCTGATCTGCTTATAGCCCACTGAATTGCTCACGGTGGTTGTTAAACCCGAATAAAAAAAAATAATGTATCTGTCTTTTGCATTATGTTCAAAGATTGGCATACAAAGCTACCTTGGACCTGATCAGAAATGGAAATGGTCGACTATTCTATCTCGATGTACACCTGGTAGGACCGCAAAACATTTCTTGTTAATTTCTTTCTTGTTAAAAATTCAGAAGCAGAATGAAATTCCTCTTGCAGTTGAATCATCTGTAATTGCATCCACGTCATTGGAAGGAGGCAGAATGGCTCATTCAGCTTTTAAACTGCCCATGAATCTTTGGCAACGATGGCCAATGCAACTGTTCCCAAGCATTTCTAGTTAAATTCGGGCAATTCTGAGTCCCTTGCCTAGTATATTACAAATGTGGGTATACTGGCCGAGGGATGTGTTTCTTATAAAACTGCATGATACACTGGACAACGGAATGTGGAAGCGGCATCTTAGCAGGTGCCGTTTCCCCACCTCATGCCAGGTATCGGGGAACGAATGAAAAACAGATGGCCTCATTTATAACAGGAAGTGTGATGCTCCGGCTTAGTGTGCTCTCTGAGGCACGGCTGCTCGTTTGTGGTTCAGAGCAGTCAGGCCGAGATCACGCCCGTTGCCATCAGGTTGGATGCCAACTACTCTAACCACAGGACTACCGCGGCTCAGATACGGCGAGCGCCGTATTTCTTCTCTCTTTTATATCGTGCCTTATGTGTTTGGCACCTTTCACGTGCCAGCTCAAGCATTGTTCACATAGCATTCCTTTTTGTATATAGTCTTTATGCCATGGGTAATTAACTTCCCCATCGAATCTCATTAAATTCTGTTCAGTCGTTATATCGATGAATCCACTTTTATGTGTGTGACTTAACTTTTGTCCATCGGTGTATCTTATGCTTAGGACTTATATTCTTTGTGTCATCGAGCATACACCCTGAACATTTGGCTTATATCAAAGCGCACGGAGATCATCGCTCTGTAACTCTTTACTCCGGTGGTCCCCTAAGGGGAAATTCGAGGAACATAATTCGCTTTTCAGTAATTGTGCCGCACCAGTGGAAGGCAATTTCTCATTCTGCTTCTTTCCTTCTGCGAATATTAACCTAAAGAACGACGAACTCGCCTTTTGCGATATCCATGCTTAATACAAAAATAACCCATAGTCAACCTGCAACGTTTTCAGAACAATAAAAGGAGTCAAAGGGCCGTCGGGAAGGGTTAATAATATTCATTTGATAATGTAGAAGGAAGTCCGTACCAGTTATTAACTCAATGGGATGGCTCGTCATAGTCAAGCATTTCAGCATAATGGGAAACTTGCTTAACAAATTCAGCATTTACATAAACCTATTACGTCAATTATGCCGTTGTCGACCTCATTGCATTCTGAAATGAACTTTATCCGATTTTTCAACTTTTGATGAAGAGTGTTGGAAAACTGTCAGTAATGGTGTTTTGGGTAGAAGTCAAGATGCAAATGTGGTAGTTCTACAACGCTTGAAGCTGACTCACAAACTTAGCAGTGTAATGACTCATTCTGTATGGGAAGTGGAAGTTAGAAATGTAAGCTCATATTTCATGAAGGGATAATTGATGGTGATGGGCATTTTTGTTTGTGCAAGAATATTTACTTTACATATGTGACCGATTTTAATCTGCGCATCCTTTTTGGGTGTGTGCGCTAGACAAAGGCAACAAAAAATGTTTAATTGTTTATGAAGGTGACTAATTTTAGTTATGAAAACATCAGATTTTTTGTACAGAACTACTAAAACAGGAGACATTACAGCTATTTTTTTATTGGCCACGCCCACAGCGGGAAAATTTTGAATGAAAAATCCGAGCATATGTAAACGATCTTGATCATGTAAGTAGTCATCTGATGCTATGAGAACTTTTCTAATTCTATGTGCGGTGATAGAAGTATTGTAGCAAATGCAAAAACGCATTTTTCCCTCCCAACGAAAAATTTTTGATAAAAAGAAATCTAGAAAATTCTCATTGTGGCTGTGATGGTTACAGTCACAATGAGAAAAAAGTTTCTTTTTACAATCCGACTTCTGTCAAATACAAATACATGTGTAAGGCACGTAGCGGAAAAGTATTCATCAGGAAAAACTAGAGGATATGAGAATTATCTTGCAGCTGGAAAATGTTATTTAATGTAAATTTAATCAACCAACATTCCAAATGAACTGAAGGAACAGGGCTCCTGCTTTGGTTAATATGCAAATCTGTCTTCATAAAATAAATTCTTAAAATTTTCTTTGATAATACAACTTTTATTGTTTTATTCTAGACTATAAACATTAAAAAATATGAATAAAGGAGAAAAAGGTGACTGTACCTTGATACGATGCACAAAGAAAAAAAAAAAAAAAAAAAAAAGGATTCATAATATTTTAACACAATTAAATTTTTGGGTCCAGCCAAGGCCACATGGACAAGGCCGTGACTTTTGAGAGATGAGTTCCCTCTTTTAGTGACGTCACGCGGAAACCAAGGCTTCCAATTGGTTTCCGACGCTGTCATCTATGACGTCAAACAGGACACTGACGTATCAGGCAGTGCAACATAAGAATGACGTTAACAACGGAGGGAACTAATCTCTAAAGTCATAGCCTTGTACTTTTCAGACAGCCATAGTCCATCACAAACATTTGTTTTTCTTTTGGCTCTGCTATTGAGGACGAAAGAGAAGGGTCATTTAATGCCTCAAGAGCCAGTGATCTTCTGAATACAACACAACCAGCGGAAGACTTCAACAAGAAAAATTACACCGAATTTCGGTTTTAGTGAGCAAATCTTTTGAATCCTTTCTGACACGAAAAATTATTTCAAAGATGTTTAGAAAACCTAGAAAATTAACAAAAAGGAGAATACACTTACAAGCAAGAAAAATATGCGCATGATTTAAAATACGCAATATGAGAGAGATTATGCATGGCAGCTGGAACCGGTTACAAAAAAAAAAAAAAAGAAATTAAAAAATATATACAGTCAACTCCGCTTATAGTGAACCTCTGCGGACTGGAATATTTCGTTCACTATGTCCAAGGTTCACTAAAACCGAAGTGTCTTCCCTTAACCAGAATTGAGTGGAATGGTGACCAAAAAATAAAATAAGTACATATATATCTGAAAAACAATATTTTTATGTACGTAGGGTATATGCATTAAATTAAGTAAACAAAATTAATTTTACGTTACCTTAATTAACATGAAAATAGTCTGTTATGTGCCGCTGCTTGCTGCAAACAGTTTTAATAAATATTTTCTCTATACGTCCTTTTCTAGAGTCTGTGCTTTTACTACACGCGATTCTACAGTTTCCATACATTCTAGGAACTATAGCACAACCTTGACACTCTCCAACATATCTTTCACTCAAACAAAGATATTCGCTCTTTCCACGTTTATAAGTGAGTCACGGAAAAATTCTCATTGGCCGTCACCGGGAGTCGAACCCAGGTGTTCCAGTTGCGCACCAGATATGCTTCCGCTACACCACAGTGGCCTCGAATTCCTCCAGACTCACACATGCTAACTGCCAAGCCAAGTTGGCAGGTTGCTTCTTGGAGCCCCGCACAATGCTGGGGATTCACCAAAGATGGTAAGCAGCAACTGAAGAAATAATTAGAAGTCGAATGAATAATTAATACAGAAATTTAATGTGGATCAGGAACATCAAACAAAGATATTCGCTTATTCCACGTTTACAAGTGAGTCACAGAAAAATTCTCATTGGCCGCCACCGGGAGTCGAACCCAGTTCTTCCAGTTACGCGCCGGATATGCTTCCGCTACACCATGAGAATTTTTCCGTGACTCACTTATAAACGTGGAAAGAGCGAATATCTTTGTTCCTTGTCCACGTTGAATTTCTGTATTAATTATCTCTTTCACTGTTGGAACACGTTCTTTATTATTGCCCTCGTCGTCTTCAGCTTCGTTTTCTTCCGTGCTGGAACCGCATTTCACAGTCTCTACAATAGCTTCTTCATCCGACACGATTTCATTCGTTATAACTTCACAGTCAGCATTGATAAAATCTTCAGCTTCAGTGGAATTCGCACCGATATGCTGAAGCAGGTCCTTGTGAGACACATCATCCTGTACTTCGAACGACACACTTCCAGTAGCCGAACCAGCCCTCCGGAAACAGTTCTGTGTAGTGACAGTTGACACACTCCTCCACGCTTTGTCTCCAAAACGTACAGCATTCAGAACATTTATTGGTGCAATCTGCTTTGATTCCAAGGTTTGGATTAAATGAAGCGTTGCTTCTCTTCGGTAATAAATTTTAAAGCTGCGAATCACACCTTGATCCATGGGTTGGAGGATTGACCTGGTTTTGGCAGGCAAGAATTCCAGCTTGATGATGCTGAGGTTTTTAATCCTACCTTTGTACTTCAACGCACTTAATGAGTAGTAGGCCTACAGTATTGTTCTCAACACATTTTTCAAGGTTTTTACAAGAAGGTTTGTTTTGAAATAAGTTAAAATTTCAAGCTACCAGTACATTCTTTTCTTTGCAGTTTTATTTTTTAGGTTCACTATAACCGAAGTTGAGGGTTTACTATAAACGAAAATTTTAATGTACATTTCCAATATTCCTGGTAGGGGCCACTGATTTAGGTTCACTATAGCCGAATGTTCACTATAACAGAGTTCACTATATCCAGAGTTGACTGTATAACCGATTTCTATGCGATCCATGAAACATTCACAAAAAGAAATAACTACTTACTCACTTGCGGTTCAAAAGGGCGTTACGAAAAGTAACAAATTGTGCACAAATACTTTCTCATTGCGAAAGATATCGGAGGAAAAAGGGGTTTTCATATCGAAACAATTGGAAGAAGAGGTATAGAGAAAATAATGATATAACTTTACGATCCCTTGCGAAAAATCTGTGCGTTGCTTAAAGACACAAATGGAGCAAAATACGCTTCGTAATGAATATAGTGAAGAGTATCCTACCAAAAGGATTTATCTGAGAGATTATTGAAATCGAATAAACTCTTGCAAATAGAAATATACGCTGACGCCACATGGCGAAAGATTTTGAATAACGGAAAAATAGAAAATTATACTTCGTAGCAAAAGTTATGCGAAGAAAATATTATATTTTCATAAACGTTTTCTGGATGCAGAGATGCGAGAAAAACGTTTTAACATTTCCGCAACCTAGCGGGAAGATTGTGCATTATTTAAAAAGGGTAATGTTCTCAATCTTCATTGTAGCAAATGGCACTCAGAAAGATAAAATGTTCAATATTTTTCTTAGAAGCCAAGATGCAGTTGCAAACAGAAATACACACTAACACCACCTAGCGCCAGAACTGTGAAATAAAAAAAAATACGAGAACATGCATAACGTTCTACAAGCTGAATAGTACCCGGTGTTAAAAGAGTTTCTTAAATCGGACTTTTAGAAGCAGAGATATCGAAAAAAACAAAAAAACAAACAAAAAACATTACACATTTGCACCTCCTAGCTGGGAAGTTGTGTACTATTTGGGGCAGAAGGTACGCATAAAATATTTTCGTAATTAGTATATAGTATCTGAGACTGAAAACAAATTTTTTCAGTTGTGCTTTTATGGGTGCAGATATTGCTGATAATATGCTGTATACAGAAACGTGAACAAACTAGAATTCTTAATGCCCTCTAGTTTGCCCTCTAGTGGCAAACTAGAGGGCATTAAGAAAAAATGGAATTATATGCAAAACATTCCGCACCAGAAACTCTGTCAGATAAAGAAAGAATTTTTCAAATCAAATTCTTGGAAACACAGACGTCGAGAAAAAATAAGATGTCCCTGGCGTAAAGATTGTGCATTTTAATTTAGCATAAAAATAGGGGCGAAAAGGTTTTTTGTTGTGAACAGTATCTGACCGCAAATAATTATTTTCTATCTAGTTTTCAAAAGCGCAGATATTGCTTCAAATACATAAGAAACAGAAATACGAGTTTATACTTACGCCTCCAATTGGTAAAACAGTTTTTTTACCAAAAATTAGAAAACATATGCAGAACATTTCGCATCCAGAACTCTCTCCGACGGGAAAAGGATTTTTCAGATGGGCCTCTTAGAAACAGAGCTATGGGGAAAACCGCAATTTTACCTTACACCCTCTAGCGGAAAAACTGAACATTACTTGAAAAAGGAACTCTACCCAAAACAGTCAGAAATGGTATAGACAAAAAAAAAAAGAAAAAAAGGAATTTTTTTCAGTCGTATATTTAGAATCAATAATATGTAATAAAATGCATTTTGAATTCGGTAGCAATTGCATTTACACCCTCTATCGGCAAAGTTATACATCGGAAAAGGTCAACAAAAGCAAGGAAAATCGTTTCCTATTCCTAGTTGCCCAACGCAAAAAGAATTTTTGAATTCGGTATAATAGTTGTAGACATATGGTGTCCACAGACGAACGGATACACAGTTATACGTGCTGTTTTTTCAACAGCCATGCTTAGAAGCATAATATATGAAGTTATAACAGCCATTTCCAGGACTGTTTTGAATAACAGTTACTTTCTGGTTATTGTTCCAAGTCCAGATGTTGGGGGGGGGGGATAAAACGCATCCAGCTTTTGCTGCGCTGAGCATAGATCTGCAGAACTTACAGCTTTTAACCTCTGCCATCCTGAGGAGATGATCTTTTGTTTTTTACTTGAAGAACGAGAACAATCGACGTAAAGTTTTTTCCGCTGGACTGAAATCCTCCATGCAGACATTTTCACTTTCCTGCTTTGCAGTAGCTCGAAATAGGCGAATTCACAGAAAGCAAAAATGAATTCGTTGCGGGTTCCATTTAGCATCACTTAACTGAAAATCAGAAAGTATTAGCATGTAGGTTCATCAAAAAGTAAGGGTAACAGGTCTGCATTTCGTACAAGTATATTTATTGCTTTCAATGGGTAGTACAAAATAAAACTTGTCCATTCATGCAATACTTTTCAACGTACCCATAAATAAAAAAAATAAAAAAATCAGGCTTCGCGTCATGATTATGTTTATTTCCACCGTACGAAATTCTTGTCCGAATTGTTGAGCCATTCTTTGACAACAGTTCGTCTTTGAGTTATGCTTCCAGAGTAATTCCTATTGTTGGAGGCCCATGCTTTGACCAGGGTCGGATTATGTGACCCGGGGCTGGCACTGAATTGCGGCCTCTTTCAAAAAACTGTTCCTCTTTCCATAAGTTATTTTGCCATCAATTATCTTTAGTGAAACATTAGAAGGTTATCTTTATTGGGGAGAAGGTGTAACGCAATCAGAAAGAAATCATTGTACCGTTATTATTATTGCTATAAAGTCATAGTGATTATTCTTTTTATTGTTAACGCACATTGTGCATTAGCTAACTAGCGACTTGTGTATTAATTGTATTCTTATTTATTTCGCATAGTGGACTATCCAAATCAATCGCGTTTGACTAAAAAACAATTTGAAGACTAAATTAAAAGGATGACAAGAGTAAACAATATTCAGGAGTATTTAAATACATTTTCTGAGTTCAGAAAAAATGTTTTTCCTAGTATGGTGTGAACAAAACTTTCAGGTTGTAACACAAAGTATGCATACTCACTTTTAATCCTTTAACTGGTTGGAACGGATTAACTCGAGGTTAGCAAACTGGGCTGAAATCAGCTGGAACGAACTCATTCGTTATCTAAGAAGTGGGCCGAACGCTGTTTGAATGAGTGGGCTTGCCAGTCGGAAAGCGTTGCTGATTTAAGTGATCATTTAGTGGGCTAATTCACACTAATCCTTTCTGACTTTACTCGAAAAAAGGGCAGTAACCACGGCGACGAACCTAAGAAACGAAAGTGATGTTTGGGTCATTTGTTTCTACAAAGTGGCATAATGTCTGCGTCAGGAGGACTAACACCTTTCCCCATCCTGGCTTGGGTCATGAAGCAGAGAATAATAACTAGAAAACAGTGCTTATCACCGGAGACAGGTTCATGATACTACAGCAGCACTGAAATGAGGGCGGAAAGGAATCGTTCTATCGTAGCTTTCGTGAAACCCGGTCGCTATATGGACATTCCTGTTTGGGGGGCTCAGGAAATTTTAGGCATCATTTAATTCAGGCACATCAGGCACTTTAAAAGTACAGTAGAGAAAATGCTAGTGATTGCAGATTATTACACTGCTTAACAAAATTAGGGGATCACCCTTTTTAAACATTTTTTTATTCAAGGCAGCTGGGTAAAATAATATTGAACTGTCAAAAGATTCCCTCCGAATAATGAAAAACAGCCGAAGAAAGCAGTTCGACATGCAAATTAGCCACGATGACTTCAAATGTGACGTCGATGCGACAATCACATAAAACGGGTGGTTCTTTTGGAACCGCTGGTCGCAGGAGAACCAGTTTGTTACGATATCTCATGTTAGCATGCCGAATCAACACGATTTGCCACAAAGCACCACGGGACGAGCCATAGGAAGGTTGGAAGTCGGTCAAAGTCAACGGATAATAGCGTCCGCCATTGGAGTGAGCCGAAGTGTAATTGCACGCTTGTGGAGTCGATTCCAAGAGACGGGAAGTGTTTGAAGACGTCCTGGTCAAGGTCGTCTACGAGTTACCACCTCAAATGATGACCGTTATTTGTCATTAACAGTCCTTCGGAACAGGGGTCAAAATGCCACCCAGCTGCAAAGACAACTTTCAATGGCAACAGGAAGAAGTGTATCGACACAAACAATTCGTAGACGCCTTCACGCACGTGGATTGTATGCACGCAGGCCAGTTTTTTGTGTTCCACTGACCTCCCGACATCCTATGGCTCGAAAAAATTGGGCTGAAGAACACTGTGATTGGGGACCTGCCGGGTGGAGCCAAGTTCTTTTCTCCAACGAGTCCAAATTCAGCCTAGAGCCGAATAATCGACGACTTCTGATCTGGAGAGAACGTGTCACCCGGTACAATTCAGCGCATGTCCAAAAAAGATCGCGTTTTGGTGGACGCGGTGTGCTTGTTTGGGCAGGGATAAGCGTAGGTGGGCGTACTGACCTGTATGTCATTCGGAATGGTCCCTGACTGCTCAAAGGTACAAGGACGAAATTCTTAGACCCTTGGTCGTGCATTGTATTACTGCCATCGGCGATTCAGCTCTTTTTATGGATGACAAAGGCCGACCTCATCGAATGTGCCTTGTGAATCAGATGCTAGAAGAGGAAACAATAGAGCGTATGGAGTGGCCGGCATGCTCCCGGATTTGAATCCGATCGAACATGTTTGGGACACATTAGACAGAAGCATTGCTGCTAGACCTCAACCTCCGTTGACTCGCCTTCAGTTGACAACTGCCCTTCTTGAAGAGTGGGGAAGAATCTACCAAAACCTCCTCTACCACCTGATCAATTCAATGCACCACAAGTGTGAAGCCGTCTTGCACATTCGAGGTGGCCAGACACCTTATTAGGCAGATGGCAAAGTTCGTCAATGCTTATTTTTTCTTCTCCAAAAGATATGGGTAATAATGAATTTTTATGGCACCAGGTGTATTTCCTGTAAAAATGATCTTTGCTACAATTTAAACATGATTTTTCACCTGTTCAATCCTTTATTTTCTTTTCCCTTTCATAAATATATTTTTATATTGTGCTGCATATTTACCAGCCGTTGTCTGTTCTCGCTACATCACCTGCTCAACTAAATTTTTTTTTCTTTTTTTTTTTTTTAATTGGATGTTTAACGACCACCGTGAGCAACTCAATGGGCTATAAGCAGTCGCCCGTCCCTAATTTAGGGTCACTGGTTCCAGGGAAGGAAGAGAGCCAGTGCCGTAAGACAAACACAACATCCATGCCTGACCGGGATAACACAACATCCATGCCTGACCGGGATTCGAACCCGGACCCCTTACGGACGAATGATCAGAGGTCAACGCCTTAGACCACTGCGCCACCGGGGCGGCCCTAATTTTTTTGAGCAGTGTACTTTAAGCAAATTTTTTCTTTCTTAATTTTGTGTTGAAAGTTCCGATAGGATTGGTGTGGGCCCAGATAACCATTCCTTTCAGAGCCGTTGCGTTATTTCGTAAGAACTGCAATAAATAACACAAGTGTTGTTTCATGGCTTTTTAGAAGCAACCGCCAAGAGAAAAAAACCCGAAACAGCAAAGAATCCTTCCTCACAGAAAGAAGACGACCGAATATTCGAATAGCTAGACTTTTTTAACGCTCAAGCATGGGAAAAAAATTTCCGGCTTGCTATTTGTAAAAGTAATTTTACAAAAAAGAAGCCGGTAATTTTTCATAGTTAAGTTTGTTATTTTTATTAAACGTAAGCAAGGCAAGCACAATGTTGAAAATTTATATTTAAGGATATTTTTTTTTTTTTTTTTTTTTTTTGATTGGAGGTTTAACGACCACCGTGAGCAACTCAATGGGCTATGAGCAGTCGCCCGTCCCTAATTTAGGGTCACTGGTTCCAGGGAAGGGAGAGAGCCAGTGCCGTAAGACAAACACAACATCCATGCCTCACCGGGATTCGAACCCGGACCCCTTCGGACGAATGATCAGAGGCCAACGCCTTAGACCACTGCGCCACCGGGGCGGCCATTTAAGGATATCAGTGGAGCCCCTATCGAGGTTGTGACCTGCAGCTTCATCCCCTTTCCTCACCTTTTATCTAGCCCTGGCTGAGACAACAATTCCTGTTGTTGGAGCCATAATTTGGCACAAATAATCGGAAACTTGAAACTTGGTCGTTCTGGGTGATGTAGTGGTTAGCATACTCAGGCGCTATCCGGGAGACGCGGGTTCGATTTCCGCTCCAGAACGAAGACATTTTCAAATTTTCGGATATTATCTGACTTACCATTCATGTCATATTTACAACAATGGACGGATTTACAACTTCCAAATTTGTATTGTACAATGGTGTAATCCTGTATTTCATTCACGGACATAATTCCTTTTGTTTGAGTCATGTTTTTGGTCACGTAATTTTTAGATGATTTTTTTACAGTGAATTACAATGTCATTGCTTGGAATCAACAGCGGCTGCGTTTATTTCTCCTGAAGAGATGATTGGACGTCCCGTGTAATTCTCGTCAATTAAAACATCTCTGTCACCTGTACTCTTTTTACTCTTCTCATACTGTTCACTTAGCTGTTCACGGATATCAAGTGACGAAATTTTCTTAGCCTGTTACCTATTCTCAACGCGAACGTTATAGAGGTTGTGAACTACCACAAAAAAAAAAAAATGTAATGTGGACGACACATCAGCAAAAAAAAGAAAAATGTAATTTGGTCGACACATCAGCAAAAAAGTTTTGATCCAGAGGTAGCCATTTCTGCAGCAAAATATCGTGCAACTCTGTAAATGTCGATAGAAGAAGACGTCATCGCCGAACAGCTCTTTCTAGTATGTTCCACACACTTTCAATAGGATTGAGATCAGGAGACTGTGAAGGCCAGGGGAGATGATGGAAGTCCTCCTCGTGCTCATCACCATTCTCTCTATCATGATGTGCTGTTGCATTGCTATTCATGAAGATGCCATCCCATTAAAGAAAGCACTACAACATTGCAGGAGGCAATTAGTGCACTACAACATTCACGTATTTCCTGGGTGTTAGCCTACCTTCCACTGGTAAAAGCAGATACAGTGTGCTTCAAAAGAACGTCCTCAAAAACACTGTGCCAGAACCAGATGCTTGTACTGTGTTCACAAGACATGACGAGTTTATCGCTCGAATTTGTTATCGCCACATTCTCCTTCAACCACCCGTACACAACTATGTATAGAGGGATTCATCAAACCACATCACTTTATTTCATCGCTCTACTGTCCATTTGTGGCGTTCTCAGTACCTGGATGTTTCTGTTTTCTGCTGAGACAAATGGCTTCCGAATGAACAGACGATTTTCAAGAACCAGTGTATTTAACTTACTGCGCAGATTCGGGTCGAAACGGGTAGTTCCTGGCCTTAGTTCAATTCAGCTGTCACTTTTTGCGCATTAGAAGACCTGTTCACTCGTACAATCCTCCACAGTCACGCTCTTTAAGTTTAGTTTTCTGGCTACACTTATGATTTCTGCATATAGAAAACTTCTCACCAAAAGTGCGCTTCGTTAGAATTTTTTCGAATTCCGATAGATCTTGGATTTCTCTCGTATTTACATGAGTAACTGCAGCAGAATCTCTATAAAAGATCAGGCAAAACGTCGTCAGCCCACGTGACTGTTATATTCAGATAGAACGACCGTTCCATGAAAAATGAGCGTAAAATAACACAAAATGAAGAAATATAGGTACAGCAAAAAATATATTATTCTTTCTCAAAGTATCTTCCCTCGGATGATATGCAACGGTCCCATCGTTCAGTCCACTTTCTAAAGCATGTGGTGAAGGCATTTTGTGGAAGCTGCTTTAGCGACCCCTGTGCAGCTTGAATAACGTCAGCGTCTGTGTTGAATGTTGCGCCGCGGAACTTCTCCATTCTTGGAAACAACCAGAAATCTCACTCGGCGAAGTCACGACTGTACGCAGGCTGTGACATGATTTCAATACTGCATTTCGTAAGAAACCGTTGAACACAAGCAGCCACAAGTGGGCGGGCGTTATCATGGTGTAGGATCCACTTGCCCACCAGTTCCGGTCCCTTAGTCGATATGTGTCGTCGCAGACGCTTCAACACTGAAATGTAATACTCAGCATTGAGAGTAATTTGTGGAGGAACGGCATGCTAGTAGACTACACCTTTATGATCAAAGAAAATCCTCATCATCATCACCTTCCCAGCTGATTTGGTTTGGCGGACTTTTTAGGAGAAGGCGAGCCTGTGTGTTTCCAGACACTCGTTGCGCGCTTCGTGAGGGGGTCGAAAGAGTGGACCAATGTTTCATCGGCAGTTATTACTGTGTTTAGAAAGTTTGGATCTTTTGCATCCACTCATGACGCACCTGAACTCTGGCTAACAATTGTTCTCTCGTCAGGTGATGTGATACCCATCTGGAACACACGCACGATGCTGCAGTAATTTAGTGCGTAGAATGCGGAATGCCTACGTTTTTGAAATATTAGCTGACGTCGCTAAGTCTTTACACGTCATTGTCGATCTTCTTGCAGGATTACCCAAACAGTGTTAACCATTCGCCCCGAAACAACACTTTCAGGTCGACCAGACCTAGAAGCGAGTTCTGCCGACAAACGTCCTTTTTTGAAATCATGGTGCCATCTTAAAATCGTTGACTCACCCAAACATTTATCTTTTTAGGCTTTTTTCATTAAATCAACTGTTTCTTGAGCCGTTTTACCTAAATGATAGCAAAATTTTATCACACAACGCATTTCACTTCTTAACTCTCAGTCACTCACCTCCATAGCTGTACGGCAAAGTGCAGACGTACCTTAAACAACTGCGCAATAACAAAACCAGAATCGACTGCCACGGCTAATAACTGTTGCCATAGATATTTCCTTAATTAAGTTAGTCGTCTGTGTGGTTATTTTCCCCTTCGCATTGCTCCCAACTAAAAAAAAATACTCTCAGTTTTTCATGGAACGACCTTTGTGCACTATCTACCAACAAGTAATTGGACACCTGTGATAGCAAAGGAAAACGAAGTTTATTCATCTTCAATAGTTGGTGGAGCCTCCACGAGCCGCGATTACAGCTGCGACCCTCCGGGGCATACTCTCAACCAGGCATTGTACGACGGCTAGCTGTATTTTCTTTCACTATGCTTGGAGAAGACAGGTCAGTTCCTTCACCGATTTCGGACGGTGGGGGCACCCCTTAAGTCGACGCTCCAACTCGTCCCTGAGGTGCTCGATAGGGTTAAGGTCCGGGCTCTGCACAGGCCAGTCCATTCGATTAACCCCATTGTCATGGTGGACCTCGCAACATGACAGGTGGCATTGTCATCCTGAAAGTAACATGGGTCCACCCCGTAAAACTTCCACAACGTAGGCAGCGCATGGTCATCCAAAATGGTGCAGTAGGTCTCAGCATTGAGTCTACCAGGAATTACGACCAAGGGTCCCGTGCCATACCAGGAGAAACACCCCCATAGCATAATTCCACCGCCGCCGAACTTCACAGTTGGCACAATACATTCCGGCAGGAGGCGTTCTCCAGGCAGACGCCAAACCCAGACCCTGCCATCCGAATGGTAGATGGTGAACCTTGATTCGTCCCTCCAGAGAACCTGTTTCCACTGTTCAACGGTCCACTGTCGACGTTCTTTGCACCACGTTAGCCAAGCAGCGCTATTGGACTTGGTGATCAAAGGTTTGTGGCAGGCAGCACGTACATGATAACAGAGCAGATGGGCTTCCTTACGGATGGTATTCATCGAAAGAACACTCCCGGATTCCTGTTGAAACTCCTCGCGGATGTGGCCCATCGATTTGCTGTGGTTCTTCCGAATTTCTCTGGCCAGCACCCGTCAGTCTCTAACTCCCAGTTTTGTGGGTCTGCCTTGTCGGGGCACGTTCCGGCATCACCTCTCATCTTTCAATTGCCAATCACGTAGGCCACTGTCGATTTTGGGTACTTCAACTCGCTGGATGTGTCACGTATGGATCGGCCATTTCTGTGATACCCGACGATTACACCTTTCTCGAAATCAGAGAGCTCCGAACTGCGTGGCATGTTGCATGCGACTGGTTGCGTTGTTGTTTCCCACACGGTATTTAACGGCGGCGGCCGTGACGTGTATCAGGACCGCAGATATCGTCGATTGCAGGGGTTTCCAATTACTTGTTGGTAGATAGTGTATATTTGTACTTATTGCTTGTGAACGTCTTATCGTAAAAGTTTAAAAGTTCGTAATTTTATTGCTCTCTGTGTGTACGTCTGATTGCACAAAGTTGTCGTTGTGTACCTTACCATGTGAAGTCACGGTTGTTGCACTTCCTGTAGGTGTTCTTACTGAATGATCATCTTTCTAACATTATTTTAAATTAACCTATTATCATTCATCGCTAGAAATCTTCGATATTGACAGAATGTTCCAATCCCGTCTCAAGAAGCTCATATAGCATGCAAAATAGAGGTGGGCTTAAAAGTGACTTTCCTGTCACAGTGACAACGGTGACAAAATCCCCATTTACGATAGCGGTGACAAAGCTGTAAAGAAGCCGGAACTACGAGCCACCGTCTTGCTCAGTGGCGCACTCAGGATTTCCTTTATGGTGGCCAAAAATATTGAAGATGCAATTAAAACTACTACGGAGAAACCATCTTCTAAAGTATTGGGAAGCGTGAAAAATATCTTCACCACATAAAAGTACGTTTCCAATTATTTGTAAAATTTATATATTTCAAAGCATGTACAGATACATTAAAAAATAGGCAGCCAATAACAAAGAATCAAGTGATCGATAGTTCATGTGGAGAGCCCTGGTCCCTCGGCCAACTCCACTAAGTGCACCACTGGTCTTTCTTGTAAGAGTGACAAAATCACTGTTTACGACAGTGGTGGCGGAACAGTAATGGAACGGCGAGTCACAGTTCCGCTTGTAACAATGAAAAAATCTCTATATATATGCGAACGATGAAAAAGCGGGTTTCTGTACCCCAAAGTAATAGAAGACGATAAAGAATGAACTATTTTTATTAGGCGTATAAATGATGAAAAACAAAGAGATGCTAGCTTTCGCTACCTCCGGGTAGCTTCATCAGGAATTTATTAGCTAAGATCGTAGAATCAACGGGAAATACACTTCTAAGAATATAAGTAAGTTCAAAATAAATAAGACATTTGCACGATGTCACGAGTGGTTATAGACCCCAGGGCCGGGTGCTCACGTGGAACATCAAGAAGCCGGTTGCATATCATAGGAAGGCTCGTGGTTACGTCCTTGTTGCACACATTCCGTCGTGCAATGATTTCAATGGTTTCGCGGAGCGCAGTAGCTCTTGCGCCATCGTAAGATGCCAGTTTCTTAACGCCTCTCAATCTGGGTACTACCCCCTGAATTACAAGATCACGGGCTAGGACCGTCGTAAGTTTTCCAGCTTTAACGTCCCTTTGGGGCTCAAAAATCCGAATCTGGATCGACCTCTTTGTCATCCCGATGTGGTACCTAACAGATGCGTCGGGGTAATCTAAAGAATAGTACCCAGATGGAGAGGCGTTAAGAAACTAGCACCTTACGATAGCGCAAGAGATACTGCGCTCCGCGAAACCATTGAGATCATTACGCGACGGAATGTGTGCAACAAGGACGTAACCACGAGCCTTCCTATGATATGCAACCGGCTTCTTGATGTTCCACGTGAGCACCCGGCCCTGGAATCTAACCACTCGTGATATTGTGCACTGAAGAGCAATTCAATTAGATATACCTGTCTAGTAATGTGAAGCACCACCTTTCGCCCTGATGACGGCGGCGATTCGTCTCGGCATGGACTCCACAAGACACCGGAAGCGTTGGGAAGCCATACGGATCCACACGACCCCAGAACAAGCTCCCACAGTTCACGAAGATTTGATGGAGGGGGTCAGAGCCTCGAACACTCTCTCGATGGCATCCCAGATGTGCTCGATGGGATTGAGGTCAGGTGACTTAGCTGGCCAAGGAAGCGAGGTCACGTCGCTGGAGTGTTCATCCAACCATTCGGATACAATTGGGGAGTGATGGCACGGTGCATTGTCTTGTTGCAGGATGAGGTCCCCAGTGGGATGTTAAAGACGCACAAACGGAAGCAAATGGTCGTCCAGGATATCCCGGTAACGTTGACCTGCGAGGGACGATGTCACACGTACCAGGAGTCCCATTTCTGTCCGCGTAAACAGTCGCCAAACGAGAATGCCACCCCTACCAGCTCGAAGAGTACCCTGCAGGCAAGAAGGATCCTTCGTATATTGCCGTCCGCATGTACCAACGTGAATCTCTACTCATCAGTCCAGGAAACATTTTTCCCACATGCCTAGGGTTCAGTGGCGATGCTCCCGCGCCCATGCTAATCTTTGCACCCTCTGATGTGCGGTCAGCAGCGGTACCCTCGTGGGACATTGGCTTCTGTACCCCATAAGAAAGAGATAGTTCTGGATGGTGTGGTTGCTTACACGTTTTTGTGCACCAGCGTTAAATTGCTGAGTGATTTCTTGCACTGTGGCACGTCTATTCGCTGTTACAATGCGAGCTAGCCGACGATGACCCTTCTCATCCACACGCTGTTGTCCACGGCAGTGGGCTCTTGCAGGGATGGTGTTACCGGATTCGATGTACTCACGGTGCACCCGTGACACAGTGGCTTGTGAAAATCGCAGTGCCTGCACGACTTCCGAGATGGAGTGACCCATTCGTCGGGCCCCGACAATTTTCCCACGATCAAATGCACTTAGATCCTTCGTCTTACCCATACTGCGTCCGATTCTTACTGATTCCCGTCGCATGACTCCTTATATTGTCGGATCGCTGCATACGTCATGTCTTGTCCGTTTACAGGGCCGTCCACAGCGCCACATTTGCATAACGCCAGCTGTCTCTAATTCAATTGCTCTTTTTTTTTTTTTTTTTTTTTTGATTGGAGGTTTAACGACCACCGTGAGCAACTCAATGGGCTATAAGCAGTCGTCCGTCCCTAATTTAGGGTCACTGGTTCCAGGGAAGGGAGAGAGCCAGTGCCGTAAGACAAACACAACATCCATGCCTCACCGGGATTCGAACCCGGACCCCGTTCGGACGAATGATCAGAGGCCATCGCTTAGACCACTGCGCCACCGGGGCGGCACCAATCAATTGCTCTTCAGTGTATATTCTTAGAAGTGTTTTTCCCGTTGATTCTTCGATCTTAGCTACAAAATTCCTGATGAAGCTACCCGGAGGTAGCAAAAGCTAGCATATCTTTGTTTGCCATCATTTTTTCGCCTAATAAACGGAGTTCATTCTTTATCGTCTTCTCAATGAAAAAATGATTTATAATAATCTGCTCACTTTGAATTCTTTGTTTACGAGCGAACGTGCAGCGAAAGCCAATGCAAAAGCTATCTTAAGCGTGGGGAAAGTTGGAGATTAAAAGAAAGCTCACATCACTAGCGATCTCTATGATGTTTCAATAGAAAAGGAGACAAATATTTTAGATATCGTGACATGGTGACCGAAACTATAACGTAACAGTGATTTTGGACGTCAAGCATTAGTCGGACACGACTAACGGTAACATTCTTGTCAGTGAATTTGGAACTGTTACTTCTCTTCGCTGGTCATAATGGTGACAGTCATTTTTCAGTAACGGTAGCAAAGTAACAGTAACATATTTTCCGACCCATCTCTACTGCAAAAGCAGGGAGATTTTGCATTTCGTAAATGCAAGATATGCATGGAATCATGGTCATGGAAGACAACCAGTGACATAAGACAAACACACTACCCAAGCCTTGTCAGAGACTGGAATCCGGGCCCACTCGGACTAGCTATCGGAGGAAACTTCTTAGGCAACTGTATCATAGGGACGGATGCTTGGAGGTGATTATTCCAATCGTGGTAGTCGTCTTCGGTGAAGTCCTTCATTTGTGACGTACTACAGGGGTGAAGCATACGTCAAAACGACAGAGTTGCAGCCATAAATTCTGTCGGTGTGGATTAAATGGGAAAGCACTGGGCTCCACAGCAGAAGGATGCTGGTTCGATCTCCGTCACCGCCAAATTTGTGTTTCGCTGGCGCCCAATTGTGGAAATGGATCTACTGGCCGTTAGGTTCTTCGAAAAATGTGTGATGTCCTTTCCACAAATCTTCTGGAATTAATCAGAATTCCTTCTTCTTCAGCTAGCTATACTTCAAGCATGTTTTACTGGCTGACCCGGAAACTAAACCGTGCCAGCCCTTTCTCAAGGGAGGGGATATATGTGACGTACTACAGAGGTGAAGCACATGTCAGAACCATTTTAGTAGAATTTCAGCGATAAATTTCGTCAGTGTAGCTTAATTGGAAAAGCACGCTGCAGAAGGATGTGAGTTCGACCACCGGCAAATTTGTGTTTTCACACACTGTCTCAGTCACGAATCTTTGGAGATTGTTGATTGCCTGAAAATGATGTCGTCGGAAGCATTTCTTGAGTTTCGGAAAGCGAATAATGCATTTCGTCTAAGATCGGGGATACGCAGGGGCTGCAGGATCATCGCAATATTCTTGAATGTCGAAGAAACCCAGACTGACAACTCAGTATGTGTCGATTGCCGCAAGTATGTGACAATTAAGTAAAGTTAATTGGAGGCATTGTTGTTATGCAAAAGTCAATTGGTGGCAATGTTTGGTGAAACAATACAGAACCATTTTCGTAGCCATTCCAGAACTCCACGATAGAAGGTCTGGGTGACCTTCGGACACCAATTCTTTGGGCATCGCCACTCGATAATAAAAAATACAGATAAACAGTGACTTGATTTTGGCTCTTTCTGGCTTTCTTTGAACTCATCTAATTGTTTGCTATTCGATTCTTCATTTTGGTGCTTTGTTTCGGGGACGCATTCAAAATCCAGGTTTGGTCACCTGTTTTCACTCATTTGAAAAACTGGCTCAATTTCAAGACGCCGAAGCCAAAGGAGGTTCTCTCTCTCTCTTTCACTCTCTCGATCTCGAAGTTTTCGTTTAATTTGAAGTTTTTCGATACAATTTTGAGGCGGAAATTTTCCGCATGCCTAAATGCTCCATTAAATTTTCCTGGACGGCTCGATGACTCGCATTGAGTTCTTTTGCTGCCAGTCTCACGGTCAACCATCGACCTGACTGGATCAGATTCCGTACCTTTCTACGTTTTTAGATGTTTTTGCCGTGATAAGTCTTTCTGATCGTGGTTCGTCTTCAACTGTTTCCGCCTCTCCCAAAATGCGCTTGGCTGGGTATTTCAGTGGTCTAAACATTGGCTTCTGACCATTCAGGTCCGGGTTCGAATCCCGGTGAGTTATGGATTAGAGGTCTACACGGTCCGGGCTGGGCCGACAAGCCGGAGTACGGCCCTCGGGCATGTCGGGCCTTTTTTTAGTTTAGAGAACAAAGCAACGGGCCGGGATTTTTTTCCAGGCATCTAAAACCTGGCCGGGCCGGGCAAGGCCAAGTCGGCTGATTCTTTTTATCGCAATGGTCGTGTTCCCCGATTTCCTGGTGTGTTTAACTGTTTCGATGGGTTTACTTACTTTCATGACAAAACCGAGGGCGTAATCAGAAAAGCAAGGAGTAGCACTCATAGTGCTTTTACTAATATGTAGTTATTAAGATGTCAAAACCATTTTGGGGCTTCTTGACAACAAAAAGACTTGTTTTGGTGGCAAAGTGCTTTGCTGATTCCGAGCGAGTGTGTGCATTATGTAGAGTGGAGGACGGAAGATGTCTGCAGTAGGGTGTGTGGGGGTGTGTTTGTATGAGAGAGTCGGACGACATCGATTTTTTTTCCTATTTCTAATGTGTACAGGGATTGACTTTTGTAGTGTTACAGCTTACTAGTTCAGAGAAAGGGAGATTCTGAAAGCGCTTAATCTTTCTTTTTCTCTCTTTCTAAAGGTTAGATTTTTCGATAATTGTCAAAGTTTAGTTAATATTTTTTGGGCTCACATTGAACTAAAAAAATTCAATAATATCTCATTTCGTTATTTAATTTTCACATTTTAATGAAATAAAATAGAAAGACAAAATAATACCAAATGGCACATCACGGGCCGGGTAGGGTCGGGCTCACCAAAGCCCGCGCAGACCTCTATTATGGATGTTGTGTTTATCTTGCGGCACTGGCTCTCTCCCTTCCCCGTAAACAGTGGTCCGAAGTTAGGCACGGGCGAGTGCTCATAGCCCATCGAGATGATCATGGTGACCCCCCCCCCCCCAAAGTGCTTTTGTGCCATCGAAAAACTTCCGTTCTGGATTAAACATCGTCTCCATAAGCTTTTCGCAATTTTTCTTTCCTTTTCGTTTGTCATTCGCGGAGTTTGACGCAAAATTTAATAGTAATAACGTTACGCAATATTTCTGTGATCTATTTTCGTGACGCGTTTAAAAACACAGCATTCTATTCTTCGCCATTATTCTGCGCGCAGGGAATGGATCGAGTCGCGCTGAGTCTTGTTGTGTTGGCAAGGTGCCAGATCAACTCTATGTTGCACATTTGATGCCCAATGTTGTCGCAATGCGTTTTATCAGTGTTGTATTTACGAATCTCGTATGTGAAGCTGGACTGTGCTTTTCGTATCCAGAAAGGAAAAGCGTAGAAATGGTACAATAGTCTTATTTACATGCAATGTAGAATAAATTTGGTATTCATTCCGATGGCAGACTGCCGATAACGTTTTTAGTTCGATTCTTTTGACAGGAGAAATGCTTTTCTCTGTTTTTAAGACATTTATAATATCCTATAAAAGTACTGTATAACTGTTAGAGAGCCAGAAGAGTGACAGTGGCAAAAATGAATAATTACCTTAGAGATGGTAGTGACAGCGGTGAATAATTACCCTAGGAACAATAGCGACAGCGGTGAATAATTTACCCTCGGATGATAGTGACAGCGACAATTATTCCTGAGATTTTAGTGACAGCAGTGAATAATTAACCCCCAGAATGGCAGTGATAGCAGTGAGTGATTACCCCAGAGTCATCGCTGAGGTGTTTATTCGCAACTACGGTAGTGACACCGTAAATAAGTACCCCAGTGGTGGTTCTTACTTCAATGGATGGAGTTACCGTTTCGCTTAAAAATTCGAAATCATATCTGATGACAAATGAAATTTCTTGATAATCTATGAAAGTGAGAAAAATTTTAAAATTTCCTTGAGAAATTTCTGCCAAACTACGAATGGTGAAAGAATAACATGAGTTTGCTTTCAGTGCACATTCTAAACAGCTTTCGTTACGTTTTTCAGATTCTGAGTCACATACCGAAACGTTGTTGCCTGATTGGCTGTGGTGTCAAACTACGTAAGTTTAAATTTAAATACTTTATCACACGAATTATGTTAGGCAGAATGAGCGGAACCAAAAGTTGCATCCTTCGTAAAGTACTACAGTGGTTTCCAACTCAGTTTTCAAAAGGGAAGGAAAGAGGGAACTACTGCTACAAAAAAAGCTCCGAGTGTTGAGTTTCCTCACTAAGAATAGGTACTGCTTAAATTTAAAAGTATTATCAGTGGGCTTTTCACTGAAGATATAAAAGCATTATTATCTCCTTTGCAGTGGCGAAACATTTTTATTTTTCTGAAGTTCCTAAACAAGTCTCCCACAGATTGAGCGACAGCTACGAGGCGTTCTATCCGAAGCAGCTTCCGAACTTAGATCCCATTGTTCGCTCGGAGAAAACACGGAAAAAGGAAAAACACAAAAAAACGGGGAATGTGGGAAGCTTTTGTAAAAATGCCAATCTCTTCCACAATGATGGATTGCACTCTGAGTTGCTTGGCATTACAGAGGCGTTGTCCACGAGCTGGGAACGGAACGACTCTAACTCCTTTCTCTTTCGCAAGGCCACAATTTACGGGACTAAATATATGTTCCAACGAAACCAGAATTGCAAGTTTCATGAAAGCAGTAATTTATAAAGGAAAGTTACGCATGGAGTTGTTCCTTATTACAGAATCTTTATCGTTTCTCATGTTACGATCTATTCATTAAGTCCCATTCATATGCATCTAGTTAGTTACTTCCCTCCGATTTCCATACTTCGCTTCACTTCACGTCTTTTTGTTCTTGATAGCGTTCAATGCTTTCTTATCTTTTCTTCTTTTTACACTCACTAAGTGATATCAAAAGTACAAATCACTGATAAAAGGAAATAGTTAACCCAAAAGCACATTACAATTTTATTCACAGTAAAAAAAAAGTTCAGGAATTTACAAAAGCAATTTTAGATACAGTAATCTGAGACTTTCTGCAAATATACACCAATGAGCCAATACATTATGACCACCTACCTAATAAGTTGTAGAACTCACTTTAGCCCGCAAATCAGCGCCCACTACGAGACACAGATTCGATGAGGTGGCCATAGGTATCCTGGGATATCTGATATTGTAATGTTAACAGCAGGTCCTCCAGTTCCCGTACATTTCGGGGTGGTGGTGATTTAGCGCGAACCCGCTTTTCCAAGTCGAACCACTAATACAAATAAAGAAGATAGCTGTCTAAGCACGAACACTTTAGCTCAAACCAATTACAACACTCAAATGAAGCTAAGACGTATCACCGGTATCAAAAGTATACACAGTTAAAACCATGACGACACAAATAACTCATTCCATTGAGGTTTAAAAAGGTTTAATGTTAAAAACTTGCGAGATCTTTCGAACCTACGACTTATCGGTTCATCATCAGGCACCAAAACTCGCAAGGTGCACATGAAACGTAGTGGTTATATACAAGTGTGGTTATGGGCAAAGATCGCGCATGCGTACAAGTCGGGACAGTATGAGGTCATAAAATACATACATTTAAAACAACCTGTAGGGTAAAAAAAAAAAAACACATAATGGTCGTCATAAATATAAGAAATATAAAATGAAGGTCAAAGTTCCCTCGCCTGAGTTTTATATATGTACAATAAAATCAATGGTTGTCTAGTCTTGTTTCTTGGTTTTTCAGTAGGTATCGCCAAGGTGCTGGTATATTGGATGGAGCTTCATCATTACAACATTGTTCATTCAAATGATGAATATACAAGCTCTCGAGAAACAACAGGCCATTTTTAGTTTTGGTCGTCGATAACAGTTTTACATTGTCCCAGTCAGGATAGTGCTCTCCTTTTAGTACCTCTCGCGCTAAAGAAGTTGTTAGGGCATGTGTACGAACACTGTATTTGTGTTCTGTAATTCGTGTCTTTAATGATCTACAAGTGGATCCCACGTAAGAAGTAGACTGTGAGGTAGTTGAGAAAGAGTTCAGTGGTACCGAATAAACGCCGTATTTATCTAAGATTGGTGTCGGATCTCGGTCTGATTTGGTTAAATTGAACAAACTTTCCGAAGAAACACCAAAGGAACAATCGTATTTTATGTATGTATTTTATGACCTCATACTGTCCCGACTTGTACGCATGCGCGATCTTTGCCCATAACCACACTTGTATATAACCACTACGTTTCATGTGCACCTTGCGAGTTTTGGTGCCTGATGATGAACCGATAAGTCGTAGGTTCGAAAGATCTCGCAAGTTTTTAACATTAAACCTTTTTAAACCTCAATGGAATGAGTTATTTGTGTCGTCATGGTTTTAACTGTGTATACTTTTGATACCGGTGATACGTCTTAGCTTCATTTGAGTGTTGTAATTGGTTTGAGCTAAAGTGTTCGTGCTTAGACAGCTATCTTCTTTATTTGTATATCAATCAGCACGATAGTCTTTTCATCATATCGAACCACAAATGTTCGATCGGGTTCATGTCAGGTGAATTTGAAGGCCAGGGCATTAACAGAAAGTCACCAGCCTATTCCTCGAACGGCTCCTTGACGATTCTGGCAGCGTGGCATGGCGCATTATCCTGTTGGTAATGGCTATCACCAGCAGGGTACACAGTTACCATGAATGGGTAAACTTGGTCTGCAACGATGTTCAGATACCTGACAGCTGTCAGGGATTGTGCTATTGGGATAATGGGGCCTAAAGTGTCTCAAGAAAACATCGCCCACAGCATAACACCGCCGCCGCCGGTCTGTTTCCCCCAACAATTGTATCTGGAAATTGGTCCGAAACGATGTTCAGATACCTTACAGCTGTCAGGCATTGTGCTATTGGAATAATGGGGCCTAAAGTGTCCCAAGAAAACATCACCCACAACATAACACCACCGCAGGTCTGTTTCCGCCCAACAGTGCATCCAGATGCCATAGCCTCCGTTGGTAATCAGCGTACCTGCGCTCGGCCGTCTACGTGACGCACTAGAAATCTTGATTCGTCAGACCAAGCCACTTTCTTCCAATCATCCACGGTCCAATCTCGATGATCTTGGGCCCATTTTATGCGTTGTTGGCGATGACATGCAATGAGCATGGGGACCCGGCTGGGTCTTCGGCTACGTAGGCCCATGCGCAGAAGCCTGCGATGAACTGTGTGCTGTGACACATTGCCCTGATCACCACTGTTGTTTCCTGGTGACCGCTGGTACCACTGGGTGGGTCCCTGAACGCCAATAGCAACCTATCCATCCTTGCTGACCACATGCATCCCTTCATGTTAAACGTTTAACCTGGTGGTGATGGTGTCTACCAACAGGACAATGCGTGGTACCACGTCGCTAAGGGGGTGCGTGACTGGCTTCAGGAACACAACAGCGATGCCTCTGTTCTCCCTTGGCTGGCGAAATTGCCCGACCTCAATCCCATAGAGCACTTGTGGGACTATTTGGATCGACGGGTTCGACATGCCGACCCACAGCCACGTCATCCCCGGGAACTCCGTGCTCTGCTGCAGTCCGAATGCGCACGTGTGCCTCGAGCATCCCTCCAGGGCCTCATTGCGTCCACTCCACGCGTTCTCATCGCTGTCATCAGGGCCAAGGGTGGTTATTCCCATTATTAGGTAGGTGGTCATATTATTCTGATACGACTCTGCATGGACGTCCGTATCAACTGTGTTATGTGGGTTTTGCGTTATTTAGGATTTTTTGTTATATGTAAGAACTCTTGTATTTTTCTACTGGATGGTTTGAATTTCCTAGTATGGTTCCTTGAATTTTTCTTTTTTTTTTAGCTTGAGTAAATTTCAAATTTTTTTGGTTTCGTTCCTAAAAAAATCAATTGAAGCCTCTGTTTTAAAAAACTCATTAAGTTCTGGCATTTTTTCTGCATTTACTAGAGCATCTTTTTTATTTTTCTCATTTTATATACACTGAAGAGCAATGGAATTAGAGACAGCTGGCGTTATGCAAATGTGGCTCTGTGGGCGGCCCTGTAAACGGAAAACACCATGACATATGCAGCGATCTGGCAATACAAGGAGTGATGCGACAGGAATCGGTAAGAGTCGAACTCAGTATGGGTAAGACGAAGGATCTAAGCGCATTTGATCGTGGGCAAATTGTCGGGGCCCGACGAATGGGTCACTCCATCTCGGAAATCGTGCAGGCACTGGGATTTTCACGAGCCATTGTGTCACGGGTGCACCGTGAGTGCATCGAATCCGGTAAAACCATCCCTGCAAGGGCCAACTGCCGTGGACAACTGCGTGTGGATGAGCGGGGTCATCGTCAGCTAGCTCGCATTGTAACAGCGGATAGACGGGCCACAGTGCAAGAAAACACTCGGCAATTTACCGCTGGTGCACAAAAACGTGTAAGCAGCCACACCATCCAGAATCATCTCTTTCTTATGGGGTACAGAAGCCATCGTCCCACGAGGGTACCGCTGCTGACCGCACATCAGAGGGTGCAAAGATTAGCATGGGCGCCGGAACATCGCCACTGGACCCTAGACATGGGAAAAAATGTTGCCTGGACTGATGAGTCGAGATTCACGTTGGTACATGCGGATGGCAGGATATGAGTACGGCGCAAAACACACGATGGATCCTTCTTGCCAGCAGGGTACTCTTCAACCTGGTGGGGGTGGCATTCTCGTCTGGAGACTGTTTACGTGGACTGAAATGGGACCCCTGGTACGTATGACATCGTCCCTCACAGGTCAACGTTACCGAGATATCTTGGACGACCATTTGCGCCCGTTTGTGTGCCTTCAACATCCCACTGGGGACCACATCGCTCCCGAATTGTATCCGAATGGTTAGATGAACACTCCACCGACATGACCTCGCTTCCTTGGCTTGGTAGGTCACCTGACCTCAATCCCATCGAGCACATCTGGGATGCCATCGAGAGAAATGTTCGAGGCTCTGACCCCCTTCCATCAAATCTTCGTGAACTGTGGGAGTTTGTTCAGGGGTAGTGGATCAGTAGGGATTCCCAATGCTTCCGGTGTCTTGTCGAGTCCATGCCTAGACGAATCGCCGCCGTAATCAGGGCGAAAGGTGGTGCTATACGTTACTAGACAGGTATCCCTAATTCAATTGCTCTTCAGTGTATATATATAATACATCATCATCAACCATTACGAATCCACCGGTGGATGATTTCCCTGTTTCTTCTAGAGCTGTCTCTCTTGAGCAAGTCTTGTGCATGTTACACTAGCATGCTTCAAATTTCATTCATTCACCCATCTACCTCGTCGACTTTTTCTGGATCTTTTTATGTTCCCATATACGCTCTTTACAAAAAAAATGAAGCACACATAAGGAATCATTCAATCGTGATGGAAATTGTCATATGCGGTGTACATGTATACTAAAGGAAATAATTGCAATTCCAGAGCAGTTGGCCATTTATTAGGATAAAACAGCTACACGAGTAGAACTAGTAAGTATGTTGTACCGCCACATCTGGCTCGGATACAAGTAGTCACCCGGCGAGGCACAGACGCATTCAGTTCACGGATACTGTCCTGATGCATAGCATGCCAGATAGCGTCCAAATTGCGGGCCAGTTCACCGACATTCCGGGATGGGCGTAGGTGGTGTCTCATCCTGTGCCAAGCATGTTCGATTGGTGAGAGATCGGGCGATCGGGCTGGCCATGGAAGAGTGTAGACATTACGGAGGCAGGCTTGGGAGAGCCGTGCCATGTGTGGCCGGGCATTATCCTGTTGAAAGAATTGCTCGCTGATGCTGCGACAGGAATGCCGACACAACACGTCGTAAAATGTCGTCGACGCACCGTTGGGACCTGAGGATGTTGCGACGGACTACCAAGGATGTCCGGATATCGCAGGAAATGGCTCTCCAGACAGTCACTTCGGGTGTGCGAGCCGTGTGCAGTCCCACGGCAAAAGCAGGATCAGTGCGCTTTCCGACACGTCTTCAAACACGGATGCGCTGGTCACGCGCTTATGACGAAGTAAATTTCTCCATCATTTTTATGCCAGGTGCAAGATTCGAATCCGCAACTCTCGGCTCCGGAGCTCCGAGTGCTATCCACTGGCATGTGTTCTCACTGCTATCTGCCTTTATCTGATGTGCGTCCTGCGAGGCAGGCACGTCACAGGCGCCAATCGATGTTAACGAGTTGCACTTGGCACCCGTGTTAACGAGCATCTCCTGCACCAGCTGAAGTGGTGCCAAGTGCAAACCGTGACTCATCACTGAAGACAACACGACGCCACTGGACACTATCCCACGTTGATCGGGCCCGACACCACTGCAACCGGTGCCGGCTATGCTCGCTGGTCAGTACTAGGAGGCGGAATGGCTTTCCAGAATGTAGTCCCCGTACCTCAAGTGGTCTGCCAACTGTCCGAATAGCAATTTCCATATCTGTAGACGACACAACATGGCCACGGATGATTGAGAGCGACGAATTAGGCTCTGTTTGTGTGGCTCTTACAATCGCTCGATCCTCTCGTTCTGTCGTTGCCCTCGGCCGTCCACTGCCCGCGTGCCTCTGGGTTGTGCCCTTATCGACACATTGACGCGAACATTGTCCAATTTCCGCTTCGCTCCGACCCAAATGTCCGGCGATAAAGCGACTTGACCAATCGGCCTCAGCACAATTATACGTCCTTTCTAAAACTTGCTAAATTGCTCGTATTGTGGGATCCGATGTGGAGGCACCATCATAGTCCGTGGAAGTTAATGCAACCGCAATCTGCTGTCACAACTGTTTCTACGTGCGAGCTTTCTTTTGATACACCCTCCTCGATGCGCGGTTTCCATACACTGTGGCTGGGCACTGTTTCGTCATTGGTCTTATTTTTTTAATCATTTGCATATTCGGTGCTGAAGTACTGAAGTACTTGCGTGCGGAGTCTCATCAGGATTGAACGATTTTCTCGGGATGCTTCGTTTTTTTTTATCTTGCAAAGAGTGTACATTATAGATTTATATTAAGTAGAAAGTGTGTGTGCTGAACGGTTTTCATGGTAAGTGAATCTGAGGGAAATATTTTTTTAACTGCGTTTTTGATATGATATGAAATAAAATAAGTATCGAGGCCAATATCATCTACGTTTACTCCCCTTGCAGCAAGATTGTGCATCAAAAGTATGAATTTTTTTCTCACAGCTCAAGTTTTTCACCACAAAAAATAATTTTTCAAATCGAACTAACAGATGCAGAGATAAGGTGCTCACAGGCAGATAGACGGACGGACGGATGTAGCGATCCCGTTAGTACATCATGCTTTTCTTTCCTAAACATGCTAACATAAGTGAAGAAAAAACGTCTAAAAAGAATCTTGCGGCATTGTAAGGCGTTGTTTACTTTCTGTCGAATGCCGTTAAGGAGCTGAGGATTTAGTTTTATTCTTTTTTTGTTTCAAGAAAAGCATCGACGGGAATTTAGAACCCACAAAGATGCATGCATTATAATCTTCCGGTTTAGCTATGTAAGACTGTTAAAATCCTTTCCGTTTGGAGACAAGAGAAACAAAATAGCAAATCAGATTGCTTCGTGCTTAAGTTCTTTTGTTACAAAACTGTTTCCGATATAAATTTAAGTAGGTCATGCCCTAAACCGAAGTTTGGCGGCATATTAAGATAAATATTTATGAGCATTCGTCCAAACCGAACACAAAAACTGTGGGAAATAGAAAGCTGAACTCTCTTCGATGAGGAGGCACAACTTGCAAACACTGCAAAGTATGATGGATTTTTTAGAATTCCCTACATTCTTTAAGATAATAAATGTTAAAGCTTTAATAGTTCTTTCCCTTTTAAAGTCTTCGCCTTGCTCTCTCTCGCAGACATACTCTTTTTGCTCCAACGTATATGTACACTTGTCTATCCTGTTTGAATTTGTCGCTTTTTATATTTTTGTGTCTAAAAGAAAGTTAAGGGAGAACGTCAAAGTTCTGCAGCAATACTCCATTCTTACAAGAAGATGGAAAAAAGATATTCCTTTTTTCTCCAAAGTATCGAACGTATTCTGTATAAATCAGCCCTAACTTTTCTTCCAATTCCAAAGCGTTTCTTTACAAAGTAACACAAATCCTAGCGGTCGTGAAAGTCCATGTGGAAAATTTCACACACAACTCGTGTAGATTTTTTTTTCTCTTTACATGAATAGATCAATACATAATTTTTCACTTTTCTCATACTGAAATCAAGAAGTGAACAAATAATTTATGCTGGATGTAATTTCTAGGAGTCTCATACGTACTAATACGAAAAAACTGAATAAATTTAAAGCGTAATTTTTTTTTAATTTTATGTGAAATCAACAAATGCAAAATATTGCAGAGGTTTCAGCTGATTCTCTGTATTGGAATTCTAGTTACGGAGCAAACGTGCAAAAGTTCAAAGTTCTTCAGCAACACATTTTGGTATCGAAATGAGTATTTTTCAGTCTTATGTATATTAACACTAATGGGTTATTATTTTTGCCGGTTTGATTAAACTTGAAGGCAACATTTAAATACTTTAAATCTTTCCGTCCCACGCGAAATGTGAGATATTTCAGCCACTTTACTGCTCCGTTTCATTTTTCTCCCCGTTTTTTTAACACTTCTTTTAAAGAAAACAAGTGTGCGCTTATGGCAACACTTCGTTCGTTCGTCTCTCTATGGGCGCCATATACAGTAGCTCCAGAAATTAATATATATATATATATATATATATATATATATACTATTCACTCTCTTCGCTAAAGGTCTAAAAAATTATTATTAAATCATTATTGAAAATTAATATTTATAGGAACGATAAAATACGCATTAAGAAATGTATTAGACTAGAAAACAAATATGAAGTCTCTATAATATGTTAATTGCATAATTTTTACGTCGAAGTTACAAAATTCGAAGTCACAGAATGGAGTATACACTTAATAAAAAATGCGATTTGGCTACCACTATATTTTTAAAATGAATCTGTATAATAATTTTATTGACTTAAGATGCTAAACTATGGCCGCAAGTGGCCTAGTGGTCAGCGTCCGTGACTGCCATGGAGATAACCTCTGGTTCGATCCTGGGCAGGTACGGACGTTCGAACCACTAAATATCCGCCGTGCGTCGGATGGGCACGTTAAGCCGTCGGACCCCGGGTACTGGCCCCCCGGTAATAAATAAGGGCGTCTTTCTCCCCTTTCTACTTTGCTTCCGTGTCACTTTCCTATCGGGCACTCTAGCCCAAATCTCCTAGCTTTCAATTTCTAAGGGTTGTTTAAGACCTGGGGTCATATACTCCCTTCCTAAAATCCTCTACATATGATCACATGATGCTAAACTATGATATCCCAGTGAAAATACAATGTTCAGTTAACAGAATGAGCTCCAGAAAGGAAACGAGTGTTGAAACTCGGCAACGTGTGATTCGAATGTCTGAAGTAGGTAAATCTCGGCGTGAAATTTTTTTTTTGATTTGAGATTTAACGACCACCGTGAACAACTCAATGGGCTATAAGCAGTCGCCCGTTCCTAATTTAATGCCACAGGTTCCAGGGAAAGGAAACAACCAGTGCCGTAAGACAAACACGACATCCATGCCTCACCAGAATTCGAACCCGGACTTCTGGTGAGGCATGGATGTTGAATTCGAACCCGGGCGCCACCTGCGTGAAATTGCGATGCCAGTTCAACGAAGTCATGGATGTGTTCAAAAAATTATCCAGAAGTGTAAAAAGTTTGGACATATTGCAAATAAGCCCGGAAGAGGACAAAAAGGAATCCTCAGTTCCACGACCAAGAAACGAATCATTCGAGAAGTAAAAGAAAATCCTAAGGTAAGTGCTCCACAAATTGTTGCATGCCTACGTTAGGAAGACTTGTTTCTGCAGAAACAATTCGAAGAATACTCAGAAAAGTTAGTTTCAATGGTCGTATAGCTAAAAGAAAACTTTTCATTTCAAAGGTAAATCGAGAGAATAGGATTTCATTCGCTAGAATTCATTCATATTTCGAAGCCTGAAGACTTCTGGAATCAAGTAATATTTAGTGACAAGAGTAAGTTTAATGTTTTAGGGAGTGATGGTCCATGTTATGTTTGGCAGAAGCCGAACAGTGAACTGCTTCTCGAAAACACCATCCGCACTGTCAAGCATGGAGGTAGTTCGGTGCTTGTATGGGGCTGTATGTCGGCAAAAGGCATGCGAAATTTAATTTTCATTGATGGAATCATGAATAAAATGAAATACTTGGACATATTAAAGAATAATTTAAAAGGAAGTGCTCAAAAGTTGGGTTTAGGGTTAAATTTTGTGTTTCAACAAGATAACGTCCCGAAGCACACCGCTAAAATAGTTAAGCTGTGTTTGTTGTAAAATGCAATTGCACATCCCACCGCAATCTTCAGATCTGAACGTTATTGAAAATGTATGGTCCCAGTTGGAAATATCGGTTCAAAAACACGATATTAGGAACAAAGAACAGTTAATATATAGTTTTAAGAGAAGAATGGGCAAAAATATCCAGCGAAACAACACAAAGTCTTGTTGACTAAATGCCACGCCGTTTGGTATCCGTTCAACGTACATGCAAAAGGATATGCAACAAAATATTAGTTCATGTTTGTTTTCTTTTTGTTAATAAATTATACAAGGTGTATACGCCATTTTGTGACTTCGAATTTTGGAACTTCAACGTAAAAATTATGTCATTAAAATATTATAGAGAATTCATATTTGTTTTCTAGCCTAATACATTTCTTATTGTGTATTTAAATCGTTCACATAAATAATAATTTCAAAAACGATTTAACAATATTTTTAGACCTTTAAAGAAGAGAGTGAGTATTTTATACAGTGTAACTTGGATAATTCGAAACTGAAGGGACCACAAAAATAATTCGAATTATCGACAAATTCGAATTAGGCAAGTTTGAATATGGGCACATTCAAGTACTGTAAAAAACAACATGTTCATTCATAGCATACAGAAAAAATACAGTACGGTAAATTTACAATTTTTTTTGTAAAAAAAACGGGAAATTTTGGCCTGCTTCTTAAAATTTATGTTATGGGTAAGTGTAAATCCCTCAAGTTTATCGGGTGAATGAAATAGAGAGTCACATACATTCTGCTGTCCCTCAACAAACTTCCTTAACTGTTGGAAGTGAACCAAGGCCTCTACTGAATTTGGAAGGCGCTCTTCAGGAAATTCTGACCCTTCCAGTTCTTCATCTGAAGATACACAGCAGGTCTTCTTATTCATAAATTCAGCCAAGATCTTATCATCTGTGAGCTCACCACAAACAGCTAAATTGTCATCGACGCTCACAAAAGCCTCATACGGTACATTACAACCTACGTCTTACCAATACTCCACAGTGGGTATGATCTCCTCAGCACCATTATCTCGATGTAGTTGAGACTCATCATCGGGGTGCGAGAAGTCTGCTTTTCCGAAGCAGTGGGCTATAGTTTCAGGTTTAACTTGTTGCTTCATCCAAAACAGTACGTACCTACTTTAAAAGGTAAATTGTTGAAAGTACGAGATTACGAAAATGGAGTTTTCTTCGAATTAAACAAAAAAAAGTTCGAATTAAATGGGTTTTTTTCTTTACATTATTTATGTAGAAAATTCAAGGGACCAAACGAATAATTCGAATTAAAAACGTTCGAATTAGACAAACTACACTGTATTTAATTTCGGGAGCCACTGTCTGTGTGCGTATTAGTCTAATTTGATAAAATCTTTTTCTTGTGGAAGCTACAACTGTAAGTACGCAAGTTGATGTTTTTCCGATGCATAGTGTTGCCCCTAAGAGGTGTAAGTGATGGTATCATTTTTTATTATTTATTTAGGAGTAAACGCAGTGGTCTAAGCTCTGGCTTCTACTCACTCATCCGAGATGGGGTCCGGGTTCGAATCCCGCTGAGGCATGGATGTGGTGTTTATCTGGCACTGGCTTTCTCCCTTTGCTGGTACCAGTGGTCCTAAATTACGGATGGGCGACCATTTATAGCCCAGCGAGTAGCTCACCGTGATCGTTAAACACCCAAATAATAATAATAATAATAATAATAATAATAAAAACAATTATGATAAAAACTCAACGGGCTATAATCCATACCTAAATGGAGCATTGAGATTATGATAACTCAGCGGTCCCCATCCCTAAATTGGAGCTATTGATTCCAGGAAAGGAAGAGAGCCACTGGCGAAGGACAAACTCACCGTGGAATTCGAATCCGGACCTATCTCCGACGAATAATTAGAAGCCAGCGCCTCTTGCCGCCTCAGTGGCGCAGTGGTCTAAGGCGCTGGCCTGTGATCATTCGTCCGTAAGGGGTCCGGGTTCGAATCCCGGTGAGGCATGGATGTTGTGTTTGTCTTACGGCACTGGCTCTCTCCCTTCCCTGGAACCAGTGACCCTAAATTAGGGACGGGCGACTGCTTACAGCCCATTGAGTTGCTCACGGTAGTCGTTAAACCTCCAATCAAAAAAAAAAAAAAAAAGCCTGCGCCTCGTACTATTCGGCCATGAGGGGAGGGGCAGATACCCTTCCACTTGCTATACATTTATCCCACATTATTGCTTTTAAAAAGTTCAATTATACAAACTGTTTCCACTGTCGTACACCTTTTATCACAAGCACCATTTTGTGCAGATTTTCAACTTTAAATAATATACAGTTTTCCATCTACAGGGCGTTTAGGTACATTTAATATTTCTTGCTATTTCCGCTTCCAGAATTTTGATTTTAAAAATTCATTTTGCGTCGCATAACTTCCACCACGAAGAATATTGTGCGCATGTTTTCTGGTATTTCATACCGCACATTTCTGCTGTTCATGGGTGTATGCGTGTTTCTACTTTCAAATGCATCTGCGCTTCTAAAAGTCGAGTTAAAAATGTTATTTTTGTGTAGTGCCCCATTCACTATGCAAATCACTGCACACATTGCACAATGTTAAGTATGACACACAATTCTTTTTAAGAGGCGTAAATGCATTTTCCTTTTTTTCTCATTATATCTTCCAAAAATCTGATTTAAAAAATTCTTTTTCGCCAGAAAACGTATTTTATGGGAAACGCTTCCCGTGTGTTTTCTTCACTTTTCCCTAATGAACAGCTCTGGAGTTCTGAACAGCGGAAACGCATATTTTCATCTAAAATCATGTAACACTTCGCTTCTAATATCGATTGGATAGATTTCTTCTGCACATAATGCTAGTCGCTATGACAAAGATTTGCGTATATATCCTGATTCTAATGACACATGCTTTTTCTTTCCAGTTTGAGATCATGTCCCCGTTTCTGAATGACAAACAAAAGAAAAAAAAATGTGTCGTATGGATTTTTTTGGCAAGTACCATTTGCATGAATTTTCTACTGCCATATTTTAATTTTCTGGTACTGACAGCAATTAAAAGTCCTATTTGCAACCATTTCTCCACTTCTCAAAAAGTGATAAGAAATTCTTTTTATATCGGATTTCAAACCCTGAGTTATGAGATTTCGTAAGCCCACAAATGCTCTATGATTATGACGTTTCATACTAGCATGCATTGTTTTGAGTCACAAGACGTGTTTATTACCCTCCATACTTCAGTATTATTTCCTCTGATTTTTTTGTCGGTGAGGAATCTTCGTTTTTAGCGCATCTTTTGTAAAAAAAGATCGTGCTTATGTTATCACTTCGTCCGTCCGTCCATCTGTAGACACCATATCTCAGAAACTATCAGTTCGATTTGAAAAATTATTTCCTCATTGGGAAGCTTGAAATGTGACAACGATGATTCTTGCCTTCCAGTTTTTCTACGATGCACAACCTCGCCACTAGAGGACGTAAATGCAGATGCTATCGACTTCAAAATACCTTTCTTTCAACAGAATTACTTCTGAACATCCAACTAAAAACATTCTTTCTTCCATTCTATACCATTTATAACGAAGACGGTTTTGGGTATATTTTATTTTTCAAGTAATGCATAGTTTTTTCGCTAGGGGGCGTAAAGTTAAATTGCGATTTCCCCCATATCTCTGCTTCTAAAAGTCCGATTTGAAAAATTCTTTTTGCATGAAATAGAGCTCCGGGTGGGAAATATTTTATATGTAACTTTAAATTCTTGTTAAGAATGGTTTTGCCCTTAGGGGGCGGGGCGTAAGTGTATATTTATGTCTCTGATATATTTGCAGCAATATTTGCGCTTTTGAAAGCTCGATTCAAAAAATCTTTCGCGATCAGCTACCACTCACAACAACCAGTATTTTGAGATACCTTGTGCTGAAAATAGTGCATTATTTTTCTGCCACGGAGCGTAGATCTTATTTTTGTCGATATCACTGCTTCTAACAGACCGATTTGAAAAACATTCTTTGTCGGAGAATGTTTAGGTGCGAAATATTTTGAGTAAAATATCAATTTTTTCTTATTCCACGCGTGTGCCACTAAGAGTGCATACTTTTATGTTTCCGTTTGCAGCATATTAACAGTAACATCTGCGTGTCTAAAAACCCGACTGAAAAAATTCTGTTTCGGTCAGATATTCCATGTACTAACTGCCAAAACGTTTTATGAACATTTATTGCCATATATATTGAACAATGTTCCCACTAGGAGCGTAAAGGTCTTGCCCTTTTTTAAAAATATCTCTGCTTTTAAAAGGCTGATTTAAAAAATATTTGAAAGTCGTATAATAATTACTTTGTGAAGCACTTTGCCTCTACTCGTGAAGTTTTGTAGTTCACAGTTCTGGCGCTAGATGGTGTTTGTGTGTACTTCTGTTTGATGCTGTATTTTCGCTTCTTAACATTCTTTTTTGAAAATTCTGGTTTTCATTCGTTACAATACAGATGGGGAATACTATCTTTTTAAAATTATGCACAGTTTACCCGCTATTTATATATATACTGTAATATACTGATTTCATTGTCCCGTTCCGCCAATCTGTCTTGGCTCCACGGGGACTTGTTGAGCACCTTGGATGTTATTTTGAAATGTTGCGACAATTATCCTGCCTTGAGACGCGGTTCGGACCCTGGCCACCCCAATGGCCCAGAGACCAGCCCGTGGTGACGTGCTGGCAGGCGACCTAGAATACCTTGTCTGGGTTCCCGCTCTGTCTGGCGGGATAGGTCGTTTCTTACTTTTTCGCTGACTGGAAGATTCCTTGCCCTCGAACTTTTTTTGGGGAATAATTTCCCTTTATTTTCTTTTTTCAAACACCTACACACATGTATACACTGTCCTCATGCTTAGGACTTACAACATCAAGAGATAGCAAATTTATTTACAGAATATTTACATTGGTGGTTTCTTCGTCTGCTTTCCCACAGACTTCTACCCTCATTCATCTTCCGATTCGCTTTCGGTGTGCACGTTCACCTCCAGCGTTTCGGTCCCCGTTTGATTGGGGAAGATGGTATGTTGCTGGAGGGTTAGCCTTTCAACCAAGGCTAATATCCCCCTCCTGTTAACGGAAGATTGGATGAGCAGATCCAATCTTCGCGTTCTTTGCACACCTGGGATCAGTGTGTTTCTCCATTCGGCGAAGCCACTGCATTCAAGTACGCAGTGTTCTATGCTTGCCGTTCTCTTTCCACAGGGACAAGTGCAGCTCCTGATGGCAAATCTGCCTAGGTATTCAGGGCTGATGCCATGGCCACTGAGTACTTGATTCAGGAACTTATTTGTCTGTGCTCGTTTGGTCGAGACTTTCGGAAACACTCTGTGTGTCTTCCGCCCTGTCTCTCCCGTGTCCCATCTGACCTGCCATTCGGTCATGGTCCGACGTGCTAGTGCTGCGCGAATGCACCTTCGCGGCGTTCTGCATTGCACGTCGACCGTCTCTTTCAGCGTGGCTGCCTTCGCCAGCTGATCTGCCCTTTCGTTTCCTAGGGTTCCGACATGGCTTCGTACCCAGTGGAAACTAACTGCCCCATCTCCCTCTGCCCTCAAGAGGGTTTTGATCCTCTGGACGATGGGGTTTCTTCCCCTGAATCTACTCAGAGCCTGCAGTGCTGCCTCACTGTCCGAGTAGAGTTTTATTATTTCTTCACTACGCCTGGGGAGTGCCCAGGTGAGTGCCATCTCTATCGCCAGAAGTTCTGCCTGGAAGACAGAAGCGTTCTGCGATAATTTCACGCTTCCTGCAGTGGCTTCGTTCCCGTCCGAGAACGCACAGAAGCCTGCCCCCACTTGTCCCTTCAACTTTGAGCCGTCCGTGAACAGCTCATGCCCAACTCCCGTGGGTTTCTCCTTGTCCCACGGTGGGCAAATTTCCTCGGCAGGGTGGATCTGCCAGTCCACACTTTCCATCTCCATGTCGGAGGCTCGATGCGGCGCACCGAGAAGGTAGGCGTCCTCGCCTGACCTTGAGGCAGTGCATTGCTGCCTCCCTTTCCACTACTAGGTCTGCCGGCTCGCACCCCGCCAGCACTTGGAGTGCTAGGGTTGACGTTGTGCGAAAACAACCGGTTATCCCCAGTAGGGCCAACCTTTGGATTTGGTTTATCCCCTTCTTCATTCTGACTGTGGGGTTCCACCATGCCCCACTTGCATACGTCAGAATTCTTTCAATTCCTCTCTGATAGATGGCCTTCTTGGTTTTGCCCGTTAACCTCATGCCATTCAATCTATTGAGAATCATCGTGCACCTTGTTCTAAGGTGCCTCAGGTGTGGCAGCCCTGATAGACTCTGATCCAGGACCACACCCAAGTATTTCATTTCACGCACCGCCTTGATAGTGCACCCTTGGAATCTGCACTGGGGTGGTGTTTTCATTACTCCTCTCTTAGCTATTGCTAGCAGAGTGGTCTTCTCAGGAGCGAAGCACAGTTTGCTTTCTCTGCTCCAATTTTCTAGCACATCCAAGGCCCTATGTGCTTCTCTTTCGATCACGTGTCTCCCTGAGGCGGAGACCACGAGAACGAAATCGTCCGCATAGGCTTGAATCTCCACTGCGGGCCCCAGGTCTAGGTTCAGTGCTGAATCAGCAACTATATTCCACCAGAGCGGCCCGGAGTTGGATCCTTGCGGACACCCTCTATGGTACGAACGCGAGGGATTGCCCATTCCCCGCTTCGAACTCGACTCTTCTATCAGACAGGTAGCTGCTGATCAGTTTGAACAGGTTCCTTGGACAGCCAAGTTCTTTAAGTCTGGTTAAAACCATTGGCCACCAGACACTGTTGAATGCCCCCCTCACGTCTAGTGAGATGAAGCAGGTATGGAGCCCCTCCGCTTTGTTCCTCTCTGCCCTCTCTCGGAGGCTGCGAATTGCCTGCGTTGCGCAACGCCCCGGAAGGAAACCAAATTGGTTCCTGTTTAGCTTTCCCTGCTCCATGAGGAAGCCAAGCGCTCTGTTCGTTATGAGCTTGTCCAGCACCTTGCTCCACGCCGAGAGGAGGCAGATGGGCCTATAGGCTGCGGGGTCATTTTTGTTCTTTCCGGTCTCGTTGAAAAGAACTAGCACCGCTGTTTTCCACAAGTCTGGGAAGATTCCCCTCCCGAGGCATTCGTTTAGGAATATATACTGTATATGTCTTATTGAAAGATTGAAAATGTCTTTCAATCATTGAACTGGGAAAGCAAAGGGATAAAGATTAATGGAGATTATCTAACTCACCTTCGTTTTACTAATGACGTAGTCATTTTTGCAACTACCCTATCAGAGCTACAGAGTATGATCCAAAAACGTGCTGATAATTACTGTGTGATTTAAAAATGAACTTTCAGAAGACAAAAGTGATATACAACGCTTTTACAAGAAATGAAGATTTATCGATTGATGGGGAAAAGCTGGAGATAACCGATACCTACATTTATCTTGGACAACAGATATCAAGTGAGGGTCACATTGATGAAGAAATTAATCGGCGTATAAAACTTGCCTGGATGGCTTTTGGAAGAAACAGCATAATTTTCAAGAGCAATATGCCATTATATCTTAAAAGAAAAGTGTTTGATCAATGCATTTTTCCAGTGCTTACATATGGTGCACAGACGTGGACCTTACTAAAAGAGACATACAAAGACTGCAGACAACTCAAATCAGCATGGAGAGGTGCATGCTTGGTGTAACCAGGAGAGATAAGAAGAGGAACTCGTGGATCAGAAAAATGACAAGAGTGGAGGACATCATGATCAGAGCAAAATCCCTGATATGGCAATGGGCTAGACGTATTGCCAAAAGGACAGACCATCGATGACAGCCAAAATTTTAGACTGGATTCCAAGGAACAGGGAAAAATCCAGAAGAAAACCACATGGGAGATGGGTGGATGAAATTGAAAGTATGCGAGAGTGACATGGAGGAGACTGGCACAAGACAGACCGTTGTGGAAGAAACTTGGGAAGACCTTCGTCCAGCAGTGGATTGATAATGGTTGGACAGTGATGATGATGATGATATATATATATATATACGAGGAACAACTGTAAAAAAATACATAACGTGGACAGTTCAACGTAGAAAAGTTTGAACTGCTGCGGGATTGGAACGCTTAAAGTGCAAAAAGTTGCATAAAGTTTAAATCGCATTTTGTGATGGAGCTCACTATTGGAAATTCTACATACTGAAACCCGGGTGAGAAATTTGAAAAGTTTCTGAATTGACATTTGACTAAAATCTATCAGATATAAACAATAAATTTAGTATCAGAGTTTGATACACCCCAGTTCTAAAATTTACGATTGTTCAATTTTCAATGGTTACGGAAAACAATTGAGAATTCACTGTGAAATTCAAAATTTTGTGTTTTTTACTGAAGAACTAAATGCAAGAAGAATTCTGCAGAAACGCTTTGATTTGAAGCCCATTTTTGAAGGAAGGTGGACTATGGAAGAGAGGGAGAGAGAGAGAGAGAGAGAGAGAGAGAGAGAGAGCACATACCACAGATAAGGAAACATTAAAACAAAAAAGCTTTATGTTCCAGTTTTTAACACAGTTCGAAAGTTGAAAATTTTCTGCTTTCAGTCGCCAATCGCTATATTAAAAGCACACAGAAGATGCACTAATCTTTCAATTCTGTACAACTTTCTTCATTTATGAAAAGTGTTCAAAGCATTATATAATATGCAATTGGATGCTCATGTAAGGAAATTAAAAAGATACGCACGCTCTCGCCATAACAATTTCTAAAGAATAAGAGGAAAAACTGACAGCTTTTCCAGTCGGAATGTCTTACCAGATTGAGGCAGATTAAGATAACAGCAGTTAAGTCAAGAAACAGCAAATAAATTTCTATGATTGAAGATCGGAATCACAAAGGAATCTGCAAATCTAGTCGCGCAAGGGCGGTTTCTACAAGAAGCAAAACTCTATGCGAAGAAATCGCTAATTTTAGAAATACGTCCGAAATAGGGTGTTTTGTTCAAAAAAGAAATTCGGTGGTTTAGTTACAGAAATAAATCAACAGCATTTGCAGTAAGATTTACAGGGAAGAGTAAAACTGAGATTGAGATTTTCGGAGGAAAGGGATTCGTAGTCCGCTGGTACCAAAAGTACTAGTTGCAGCGGAACGATTTAAAGTAATCTTAACAGGAAACCTCATTAAGCAGTCCATCCTCTGATGTTTTGTCTGTGACCAAAATAGGTAAACAGTTTCACAATATTCAGTTAAGCAATCCTTCCGGCACCAGTGGTCAGGCAGTCCGAGGCGCTAATCCCTGTCCCTTCGTTGGAGAGGGACCGGACTCGAGTCCTGGATGAGGCATGGATGGTGTGCTTCGCTTGTCTGATTGCACAGGCTTTGTCCCTTCCCTGGAACCGTTTGATCCAAATTCGGGACGTATGGATGCTTATTGCCTTAAAAGCAGCGCTCGTGGCAGTCGTTAACTCCCCCCCCGCTCCTTCCAATAAAAACGAGAACAGGAGACGTTCCAAGAACATCTGGAATTATAGAGAAAGTAATCAGTGACACTGGGAGAATGGAGAAATTCGCTGATGCACAAATGTTCGTCAAAATTATAAGATAACATCAGAGTTTAAACGTCAGCTCCTCCGGGGAGCTTTTTCTTTCTTTATTGGAGATTTAACGACCACCGTGAGCAATTTAATGTGCTATAAGCAGTCGTCCGTCCCTACTCCAAAAAAGGGAAAGAGCCAGTGTCGTAAGCCATACACAACATCCATGCCTCACCGGAATTCGAACCCAGACCTATCTCAGACGAATGGTCAGAAGCCAGTGATTAGATCAGTGCGTCACCTGGGCTGCCGGAAATTTTCGTTCCACAGATTCAGCTTTCTGTCGATTGCGGTTCTTTACTCCCTTCCGTACTGCATGCAATGGAATTCGAATCCATCGCGTTTCTCTAAGCTAAGAGAATGGATCTCACACAAAAATAAATGGATTTTTTTATGGCAGCTACGTCAACATCTTTTGTTCCGCGCATCGCTTACTAAGTACAGTATTTTTCATTAGATGTCTGCGCATGCCTTTCCCGACCCGTAAAGCCAGAGCCCAGCCTGGTCTTTTGGCTGTTCTTCTTTGCTTTTTTTTTTGTTTTTTTTTTTTTTGTTTCTTAAATGAAAATTCCGGGATTTAGCCGCGCTGGGCCTGTGGAAGGTTTAACATTTTGCTTTTTGCTCCCGGATTAAAGAAAGGGTTTTTCGACTCACAAAACGAAAACTGAATTGTTAAATATTCAGATGACGAAGATAACTAAATGAAAAAAAAGTCATAAAAATGCATTTGCCGTCAGATGCGCTAATTAATTAACTACAGCTGAAATTGATCAGCCGGGTTATAAGATAAGAGTATGAAATGGGCCGGTTTATTTCTTTAAAGATATCGAAATCAAATTCCGTTTTCACCTCGTTGGCTTTCATTTTCCTAAAACACTATGTCCTCCAGCAGCGATTGGGATTTGAATAAATACCATAAATACCATACCTGCAAGTTTCACACACGATGCAGTTACTTCATGACTTTGTGGGAGTATCTTGAAACTCACATTTGGAACGGAAACTCAGGTATGGCTACTTATAACTATAACTGCGGCAGCCGTCAGTTTCACTGCTATAAAGAGTTCATGAAAAATGTGATAATTACTCGGGATTTAACATTACTCTGGTTCTTTCGATGTCATACAACACCCGATTGCCGTTTCCGAGAGATGTTTATATACGCAGAGTTAGCGACTAAAACTCATAGGTTCTTTTTGTATTTTCCTTTTCCAAGAAATGTTTACAGAAACAGACTTTTAAGCTTCACGAAACCAGATGATCGAGGTTCTGGCGATATTCTTTGCCACAACAGAGAAGAAGAAATTCGAAGTATTTGCTTACAGATTTGGGGATCAAGGCTACCTTGTTTATGCTTAAATGCGGAAGAGGAAATGCGTTTACATTTGCAACAGAAGTAGGTAACCAGGTCTAACCCGTGTCTGTGGAAGGAATTCCTAGGAGAAACAGCACGTGTCTCTGCGTTACATTCCATTTAGTACTGAGATAGCTCAGCTCAATAGAGCAGCTTTGTTTTAACAGAAGAACCCTCGTATTAATTGCAATAAGTGGCGGAGAAAGCGAGATGAAAGTTTAAAGCGAACCGGACCGGGCACACGTTAGGCGCCCTAAAGTTTGGGTCCGTGCCGGGCACAGGTTCGGACCCTAAAGTTCAAGTCCCGGCTGGGCACAGGTTGGGCTCTCTAAAGTTCAGGTCTAGGCCGGGCACAGGTTAGGCACCCTAAAGTTGGGGTCCGGTACGGGCACTGGTTGGAAGCCCTAATGTAATGTTCGGGCTCCGGCTGGGCACAGGTTGAGCGCTCTAAAGTTCAGGTCCAGGCCGGGCATTGGTTGGGAGCCCTAATGTTCGAGTCCCGGCCGGGCACAGTTTGGGCGCTCTAAAGTTCAGATCCAGGCCGGGCGCAGGTTAGGTGCTCTAAAGTTCGGGTCCGGGACAGGCACTGGTTGGGAGCCCTAATGTTCGGGTTCCGGCTGGGCACAGGTTGGGCGCTCTAAAGTTCAGGTCCATGCCGGGCACAGGTTAGGCGCCCTAATGTTCGGGTTCAGGCCGGGCACAGGTTGGACGCTCTGAAGTTCGGGACCAGGCCGGGCACAGGTTGGACGCCCGAAAGTTCGGGTCTGGGCCAGGATTTACAAATTAAGGTCCATGGAGATCTTTATTTCTCCCACTTTGGACCCCTTAGTAAGTCTTGCTGACACCGCCCAAACAAACCTTACAGATAGTCTCAGTTCTGAGGATATTTCTGGCAGCGATTTTGTTCTAGTACCTAAGTTACATTCCCAACAGTAGTTCATTTGTTCCGATTTTTCGAACATACTGAAACACTTCTTCCTAAAAAAGTGAAAATATAATAAAACAAAACAACAGGAGCTTCTTTTTTCTGTCTGAGAGTTTATATGCAGCTCAAATATTTATAAGCAGTGACCCTTCCCTATTTTGGGCCCGTTGGTTCTAGAGAAAGAGAAGGGCCCCAGTGCTGTAAGGCAAATACAACATCCATGCCTCACCCAGAAGTCGAACCTGGACCCATCTCTGATGAATAACACTGGTCAACAGTGATTTTATTGCCGACAATATTTCAGCGGTTTTAGGCTGACTTTATGGCGCTGATTACGAACATGGCATCGGTTTTGCTGGATTGGCTCTACTTTTGAGATAATGGAGGCCCTATTGAAAAACATAAGATATGCAAAAATGCAATGGTGAGGCGTAACCTACCCACAAATCACACTGAAACTGTCTCAAATCATACAGAAATAAACATATGAAATACCTAACGGCGTTGTCTTCTGTACAATAACACAAGAAAAGTAAGATGATTCATTAATACCGACATTTGACGTGGACTAGGAACATCAAACAGAAGTTATCGCTCTTTCCACGTTTATAAATGTCTGATGCTCGTAGTCCACGTCAAATGTCTGTATTAATTCTTCATTCGCCTTCTAATTATTTGTTCAGTTGCTTTCTACCATCTTTGGTGAATCCCCAGCATTGTGATGGGCTCCAAGAAGCAATCTGCCAATTGGCTTGGCAGTTAGTGTGTGTGAGTCTGGAGGAATTCAAGGCCGCTGTGTTGCAGTGGAAGCATACCCGGCACGTAATTGGAAGACCCTGGGTTGGATTCCCGGTGGCGGCCAATGAGAAGTTTTCCGTGACTCACTTACAAATGTGGAAAGAGCGATGACTTCTGTTTGATAAGATGATTCAGATATTCACAAAGAATGCATAGAAAAACGCTTTTCGTACGATTTTCTCTTATGTGGGTCCAATCACGTTGGAGGCTCCATCAGTAGTCTGCCATCATTTGTCTGTCCCATCTGCCTTGATACTTTCCCTTCATCACCTTTATATCCCGATGGAACCCCCCCCCCATTGTTCTTCACTGAAATCACCAAGACTATCCGGGAATCTGTCTAAGTGGCTATGAAGAAAGTTCACCTTTATGCTCATATTAATACCAAAATTGTTAAAGTCAGCGATCATGTTTTGCAACAGTTCTTCATAATTGTATGCTTTGTAGTTACTCAAGAAGTTCTTGAAAACTAAGGCATAACTGCACCAGGTAGATCGTTCATAAATTTGATGAAATTCGAATCGATGGGTTTACGAATTTGAGGACCATCAAAGATCTCTGCTTGAAGATTTTCAGAACTCAGTGTCAGGAACGATCTACAAATGTATTTGAAGCAATCTCCATCTTTGTCCAACGCCTTAACAAATTGCTTCATCAGTCCAAGCATGATCTGGAGTAGTGGGAGAATGATTTTTTCTCTGTCAACCAACGTCTCGTTGATGATGTTAGCTGCACCTACAGTCATGTTTTCCCTTGAAGGTCATAACACTTTTTTCCAATGATCTTACTTTGCCCTACTATGCCACAAGCACATGAAACAAGGGTACTTAGTGTATCCACTTTGCTGCCCGAGCAAGAAGTTAACCATCTTTAGATTAACACAAATAAACCACTGGTGCTACTGATAGTAGAGCTTCTGCAAGCCCTTTTGGATATTTTCATATTACTCTTTAAGTTTTGTTGAATGAGCAATTGGAAGATATGCATAGCGGTTACCACTGTGCAATAAAACACATTTTAAGCTTCTGGTGGAGTTGTCTATAAAAAGCTGCCAATCTTGTGGTCGATAATCCGGTAGTCTCATTTGGAGAATAAATCCAGGAATGTTATTGCAGTATACAAGTTCTTCATCTTGGCTGAAGTAAGGAAACATTTCCTCCTCTCTTGTCCAATAAGCTGCTATTTTAACTTCCGGCTTTAGACAGTTTTGATTTGAAGCCCATGTTTGAAGGAAGGTGGGTTATGGAAAAAAAAAGAGAGAGAGAGAGAGAGAGAGTAAGAGAGAGATTGATAGATATAGTTCTCGTATCAGACCATGAAGTTCTTTTTGGGAGAAGAACTTCTGAGTTGTTGAGAAGCTTCCTTTAAATTCACTTCCACTGCTACCACCTGTGGTACACTCCAAGTCCTGCATGTCTTCAACATCTGACAATGGAAGGTCAGGCAGTGAGGTAAACACTAGTATGGGAACGTTTTCGCAGTGTGACACAGGTCACCTTGCTGATTCCAAATCAGGATACTCCCATTTACGTTAGTAGCGATTGAAGCCTTTCCCATACACAGTACAAAAATAACAATCATCGTGGTGGTTTGCGGCTTTCTCCACACCATAGGCACACCAAAGCGTAAACATTTCCTTCCTCAATTTTTTCCCGCTGTAGTAGGCACTCTTCACAGGTACCTTATCGGGAGCCCAAGACTTATCTTGGTCTCCAAGCTTCATTCCAAAGTAAGCAAGATATGCTTGTCTTATAAAGTCAGTGATGTTTTGCCTTTGTTTTTGCAGAGTGTATTAGCCATAAGTGTAGCAGAATGCATTAGGACCGTTTACGCTGCTTCTTCGTTAAGAACTCGTATTTCTATGGTAAAGAAGAACAAAAAAACTTAATAAATATGATATTACATGCAAGGGATAATCTTTCAAAACAATATTAAAGATAAAATCAAAGATTACATTAGATAAAAACACTATTAAAGAGTAAAAAGCCATATCAAAAGCTGCTTCATATGTCAGCAGCCACAGGTAGTATTGGGGTACAATCAAAATTTGAGGTGTATGCATTATCTCAAATACTAGAGCCAATACTGCAGAACTAATGTCCTTTTAGGATTCAGCAAGCCTCAAATACGTTGAAAAATCATCGGCAATAATTTTGTTTTGGTGACCAGTGTAATCAGAAGCCAGTGTCTCGTACTACTTGGCCACCAGAGAGATCGAGATGTTTCGTTGTGGCAGGAACTTATTAAATCTGTCAATGAAAACTTGACTAAAAACATAAAATAAACTGTATTATTATGTATTATTAGACTGTAACTGAGAACAAGGGTTCGTTTAGGTGAAAGTACGTGGAAGATTTAATAATAATAATAACAACGAAAAAACTTTACCAAACGAATGTCCACTCATAGGCGCCGACTATCGGGAGGGGGGGGAGGCGAATCTTACCCCTCCAATAATTTTACTGGGGGAGTTCTCACCCAATATTTTTGGCCATGTTTAATTAAATAATTACTTTAGCCTCATAAGGTGGAGCTTGGTCAAAGCGATTTATTTCCAAAAAATTAGTGAATAACAAAATAAATAAAAGTGTTTTTCCCATTTTCAGCATTGCTCATTTGATAAGAAACTTTCTTTCATGGATTAATAGTGTTTGACATGTTCTCGTGATATGTGAAAAATGCTTAAAACAATTATCAAAAATAAAATAGATAAAATACAGAAACATATAATCTCTAGCGCTGTTATTTACCTATTTATTTTTTGCGCTTCTTGTTTTTTGTTTGAGTAACCCAGCCAATTTCTCATTTTTTTTTTAAATCTCTTTGGAGGTTTTTATAAAATCATAGGCTGACTTTTATTTTTGAAAATATTAATATTCAGCAAAATAATATTTCTGTTTCCTTGTCCATTTGCTGATGAACAATTGCAATTGCGTTTTAAAATATACATCGAATCTCGTAGTTCATCTTTTTCCCTCTCTTTTTTAATTTCCTCTTGACAACGAAAAAGAAGTGCTCCTCCCGCGTCTGATCTCTTCACGCCTGCTCCCCCACCCAATAATTTGGAGAAATCGGTGCCCCTGTGACCACTGCAACTTTTTATGGCTCCCAGACGACTCGCACATCAGGAAGATAAATGGTAGTATTCACACAATCGAACGTGAAGAAGTAACATGTGGATTCATAGGAATTACTTCAAACTGGTAGATTGGTTGAGCTTGACTGAACTCACACAAAAAGGTCATCTGATCACGTAACAATAAATTAGCGTTGATTTGAGAAAAGCTCTCGCGAAGAACAAAATATCTCCCGTAGCCATTTGATAACAGGTAACCCAAACATACGAAATCACGATATATAATGTGATAGCGATTTAACACCTCCCACACATCATACTTCATACCAGTATTTACCAAACTTACCTGACCTCTCTTTGAGTGAACTGCCAGAAGCATACAAATCTAAAAGTTCAGACGTGACAGTAAGTTCGGGAGGCATAACAAAGAAGTTAATCAACATTTAAATAATACTAGTTCGTAACCCTTGCCATGCATGGTTGAAAAAGCTGTGACTGAAATTTTTTCTTGTCATATAACATGAATCGTACTAAAATGCATAACTATAATAAACGGTTGAATTATTAATGGGCAGTGTACAAGATGGGTCACCAACAACAAAATTTTCGCAATATTCCCATTAATGTTTTATTTTTCCAACTACTCGTATACGAATTTAACGATGACGTTCCTCATTATTGTAGAAACATTGCTTACCCGTCGTTGACGGGCTTACATTGGAGTAATGAGGTATTCTTTCAGTGACCAGAAATGATATCATGTCTGCATAACTACACAATGTGGTTAAAAATGTGTTTTATTTTGCCAGTTTGGTTTTAACCATTTTTTTTTGGTATCATTACATAATCTATAATAATTTATAAAGAGAGAAACTTTGTGTGCTTGAGGTAATCTCAAAAACCTATTCGGATAATTCTTTCACCATTGGACAGCATATTCTTTTCCGGTGGACATAGGCTATTTCGTTTGTTATTTATTATTTTTTATTATATTTATTATTTTTAGCTGTACTACCGAATAAGATCGCTTTAAGTAGTTCCCGATTTCCCGTGTATCGTTCCGCTTCGTTTACATACAACCTGATCACACCCAACGTGAAAGAGTGTAGTTCACGATAATATACGGAATTTTTTAACTAATCTCGAAAACGACTGAACCGACTACGTAGTTGATAACGCAGGGCTTATTTCCAAGTCCGACCACCAGAGAAAGGCAGTGGCGCTGCAAGTACTGAACCGAGAATAAACACCAGAACAACGAACGGCGGATTGTACAAAGAAAATGCCATGCTAACATAAAAAATAATTACTTATGACAACTAAAATCAGCAATGACAAATTTGTGGGTCAGTAGCATTCATTTAAAAAAAAAAATCATGAAAATCGCTCCAGTGGGTGGCGCTGGCGGATTGTAGAAAGATACGGCCTTGTGTTTTAAATATATAGATGACAGCTTACAGAATGGGAAAGTAAAAATAAATAATATACGTCACAATATTAAAAAAACCGCAACTCTGTTTCTGGAATTTTTGAAAAGAAATCTACATCTTTTCTAGTGGAGTTCGAAAGCGGCAGTCGTATAAGAAAATCAAAGCTAAGCCTCGATTCCTTTTTTATTTATTTATTTTAGTTTTGTTTCTGTTCTACTAAGGTTTCATTAAAAAAATTCTGGAAATCATACAGAAGGGTACCAGAAACTTAAAAAAATTACCCATATTTATTTCTAAAGGTTATCCGAAACACTGAAGTGATCCCTAAATCTTTTTTCCAGATGTGTTCAGACGAGAATTCTTTCTCTCAGTTTTTGTAATTTAGTATCTGACTGATGTTGGAAAAGAATTTGAATCTATAAGCCTTCATTGCAAACGTGTTTAGATATGGAGAAGTTAGATTCGAAATGTTTACTGAGTTGATATGCTTTTCTTTCTTTCTTTCTTTCTTTTTGTTATTAAAAATAACATTTTCATCCGTTATTATTCGGCATCAACAAATAAACATGTGCCAAATACCTATAACTATTCTTTTAATGCGAAATTTATAGTATTGTGTTGAAGGCTTATAATCTGTTCATCTCGTGGACCCCAAAGGGTTTGCGTACCATCGGTTGTAAAATAGTCCGGAGACTAAACAGCAAAAAAAAAGTCGAATTACACACACACACACACACACACACACACGCACACATTTACAGAAAAAAAAGCTGTCATTTTCTACGTAGCAAAATTATATGATTAATTTTTCTTTTATTAAATGTCTGAAAATGTCCTTTTTTTGGTCAGTATAAGGTGGAAATATCAAAATTTCACAGATGTTTCTTATTTTTTCTACTCTGTTTATGGAGCAATGCTGAAATAGGACAAAATATGGCAAAAAAACAAACCGTCCCAAAATTTGTAAGACTTTCCAAATCTCAGTCGCGTTGTCATTGAAGTCTTTATCTTGATTGCTTTCTTTGTTATTTTTGTTTCTAATGTCGCTCACGAAGGGGTCAGGGCTTTCTCGAGTCGAATAAAGAAAGATGACGTCCAATGATTTTAATGAATCTCAGTAGCAATTTTGTGTGCTTGTCAAAAATGAAGACCTTGTCAGAATAACTGTTGAGATTCATCTCTCGGAATTTTTTACTTTCTGGAAAAAAATGGGGAAAGTGCGTCGCTTTTAATATTGACAGGAAAAAGAAACGCTGTTCATTTCAGTTTTACAAGTAATGAGAGATCTCATTACTTGTAAATGATATCAATGTTTCAACTTCCACTAGTGCTTTATTTTTTTAAAAGCACGTCCAATTCAAATTCACTGCAAATGTAAGGTGATTACAGCGACATGCGCCAACACAACATTCATGTGTTTCGCTGATTAATTATTTAGTCAAATTTCGTTGAATGACCTACAGATGTTATTTTTTGGACATGTATCATGTAACTTGCGTTTGCGAAAGAAGTCTTACTGATGTGACAATGCTCTTCTACGTTACTTGCATATCCTGACCCCAAACGTTAAGCGTTGCTAAAAGCGGATTGATGAATTAACCCTAAGTCGTCTCTTTTTGTACCACAGAATACCTCAATTTTTTCTCCCAGCAATTTTTGTGTAACTCTAGAAATTGCCTTAACGAACAAAAAAGGCAGTAAATGATCATTGTGTGACTTATTATTAAATACGTACGTATCTAGTTTCTTCATTAAAATACTCAGACAATTTTCTAGAATAATATGAATAAAAAATACTTGATTTAAAAAATCAGATTTTGAATATTCAGGAAAACAAACTTTTGCATGACACTTACTTGAATTCCAGTCTATTCTTTCATTTCGCAAGAATTTCTTGATTACTTCTTCGTAGAATTTGGTTTTATTCGCTTGTCGTAAATTGAAAAGTATCTCTTCACCAGTGAGACAAGACTTAAATTAGTCATGGCCCGACTCAGAGCGGGAGGTGTCAGCACGCCAGCACGCATTGTGCGGCGTGTTCGTCACCAAGCAATTGTGGAGCCAGAACTATTGAAGTAAACATTCCACGAGCTGTAGCAGCGAACAGATATTCCTTTACGATTAGGACGGTGAATCGAAGGATGGCAGAGGCAAGTCTACGTTTTCGGCAGCCATCGCGTCGAATGCCGCTGACAGCAGGGCATCGCCGGGCTCGGCTGGAGTGATATTGTAGCAGAGCTGCTTGGCGACAGCAATGGCACCATGTCGTGTTCAGCAGTAAGTCCCGATTCTGCATCGATGTCGACGATCATTAAGTCTGCGTCAGGCGACGACGTGGCTGACAGCAGAGATGAACCAGCAGGACACTGATCGCCAAACGGTCATCCTCTTATGGGGGCCATTAGTTACAGTTGCCGGTCACTTCTGCTACGCATAACAAGCATGGTGACAACCCGGCTTACGTGGGTGACGTTTTACAACCAGTGTTGTTGCGATTTCTAAGTAGTATCCTGGAAAATGTTTTCCAGCATAACGCTCGGCCACACATAGTTGAAGTCTCTCGAACTTGCCTACAAGGAGTCCATAGGCTTCCAAAGTCGACGAAATCTCTGAACCTATCGCCCAATAAGCATGTATGGGACTTCTTTGGACGACACTTGTAAGCCTCTCCTCGGCCTTCCCGGAATGCCACTGATTTATGGAACCTGGGAAACGTTCCTTTCTCTCAAATATCCCATTATATCATAACAGCGCTGTATCACTCCATGCCGCGCAGTGTGTCTCATTGCATTGCACAACATGGTGGTAACAAAATTATTGACTGCAATCACGTGATGCTGTCTTACAATACAATCTGACAACTGATGTACTGTTTTGGAAATCAAATCATGTATTATGCACCGCATATAAAAAAAATAGAAAACAAAACGTGTAAATGCGTGAACAGTAAATGACAAAAAAGAAGCGCGGTGATATTCACAAGGAACTAGGCAGGCACATGAGTACGGGAATCGTTGCTAGCGAAGCAGCGCCTTCATAACCTTCACAGTGCGTGAGGGAATGTTACAGCGAGTGCGCTGGGGGTTGGGGGGGGGGGGGTTGAAGGTTCAACGACCACCATGAGCAACTCAATGGGCTATATAACCAGGCGCTCGACCCTAATTTAGGGTCCCTGGTTCCAGGGAAGGGAGAGAGCCAGTGGACCGTAAGACGAACACAGCATCCATAACTCACCGGAATTCTAACCCGGATCCTTCTCTGACGAATGGTCATAAGCCAGCGCTTAGACCACTGCTTTCACTTTATTGAACAAATTAAGCAAGTACATAAGGCCTGGATTTACAGCGCCAAACAGAAAAAATGAAATGACAACATATATACAGCGAGGATGATATATGTACAAATGAAAAATGTACTATTTACAGTGATAACAAATTCACATTCGAGGGATTGTTTCACATACTTAAGTGGATACAACAAAGAGAAACAGGTGAAACAGTATAGGCAGACACTCCGTAAAATGAGACAATATGTGCAGTACCATAAAATATAGTGCAATCGAGACAATAAGTATATCCGTGACACACGGCAGACAAGGTAAAGGCATATTGTGATAAGTGCAAGTGAAACAGATGTGTACCAGATGAGCAAAATAGTAATGTATGTACAACAGGCGCATAGGCAGTGTCATATAAATACAAAGAAGAACATCAATAGAGAGCAAATACGGTAACATAAGGTATAATACCCTGCGACAAAAGCAATAGATGACACTATAACTGATTCGCAATGTACATGCACAGGTTGATGAACAACATAGAAAGGTATACGAATACATCACTATATACAGCTATTGTGGACGAGCAACAATTATATCAGGTCATAGTACAACATGATATGCGTATAAGTGCAAACAGAAATGAGGCTATGCACAACAGGAAAAATATACAATCAACAAGTTGCGCAAGAACACGAACGTGACAAGGAACACAAGTACTAGTGCAAACAGAATAGTGAAGCAAAATACTAGAACAACCAATGAGTTAAAATATGTTGAAAAAGAGAAAAACCAATACATTGTGCAAACTAATGAAATAATCAAAAACATGAGCTCTACTGTTAGAGCAAAAATACAACACAATTTGAGTGAAGAAAAGTCTTATATGCAAATTGTAGATTGTGCTAAAGAGAAGGACAATAAGTACTGTAATTAAGTCCAAGGAGTGACTTGCAGGTGTGATGGATGCGGGACTAAGCAACAAAATTGCAGCCCAATACCCAACCAGTCACGAGGTTAGTCGAAACAGTATCTCAGGCGTCAGAACAGGAGTCATAGGTCGGCTGATGGTCCAGTAAACCATCGGTAATAGGGTGACCAGACGTTGTGGAATTGTTGAAGCCGATTCGACACTTGAGCGGTCGTAAAGGCCAACCGTAGACGTGAGATCAGTCGGTTACGAAAAATACTGCACATCGCATCCCCCGCCTGAAAGATGGTAGGCATGGCAGGGCCTAAGCGAAGTTGGAGGTGGTTGCCATATATCACATTGCGAGCTAATATGAAGACATACGCACACGGCTCTGAAACTGGAATGGGTGGAGAGCTGGATTGTAATAGCGTGCTGTAGGCTGAGAACGGAAGATCACTAACACTGAGGCACTGTGCAATACTGAAGACGAGATGCAGGAGAGGAAGTAACACCGGGCAATGCAGATACACATGATCCACGTCTGCATGAGATGAGCAGAAGTAACAGAGCGGCGAATCCAGGAGCGTCATCCGATGAAGAGTTGCTGGAACAGGTAGACGGCGATGAAGAAAAAGCCAATGAATATTTCGTTCCATCGGAGAGGAGAGCGGTGAGGTGGTGGCTGACCAAACAAATGGAAGTGCTGCAGCTGGAACATCTGGGATCTGTACCGGCGTAGGATGCAATGGATCAAGAAGAAGCCTATAAAGAGTAGAGACTGAAAAGCTAGCAATAGGGAGAGAAGAGCCCCGAACTGAGAGGAAGAAAGGAAGAGGAAGTGAGGCCGAAGAAACAAGAAGTAAACCAGTAGAGGAGGCAAGGATGGGAAAGAGAGTAATGATGGCAGAGCGGAGGGAGTCATAAAGAGCAAGGGCTGTTGGGGAGGGAGGAAGAGAGGGAAAGAGGTTAGAGAAAGGTTTCCAGGTGAGATCTGAGGAAAGGAGGTTTCGAGCAGTTACAATCCCGGCTGGGAGCCAGGAAGGGTCAGAAAAGCAGGGGGGCATCAGGAGGATGGAGGACTGAAGAAAAGAAGAGGGGCTCAGCTAATAGCTCATACGTGGAAGCATGAGGTGCACGAATAAAAGGGAGCGAGCGGAAAAAGGAAAGAACATCTTTATAGAAGGGAGATAATCGAGTACGAAAGAAGGGACATTGATCCATAAGTAAATACGTAGTGAACGTGAATCGTGGGTTACGTGGTGATAGTATTACATCTCTGACAATAGTGACTGGTGATGCATTAGAGCAAAGGAGCCGGACGAAAGAAATCACTCTGTATGCTGTGTAGTAGGTTCAAATATCCAAGAGCAAAATTCCACCTTGTGAACCTGTACGATGAAGAGTGGAAACTTGAACCCAGTGGTGTCCGGACCAGATCACCGTGGAAATGAGACGGACAATTTCTGTCAGATTACAAACCGGCATCCGAGTAACAGACCACTCGTAAAGACATGACGGAAGAAGGTAAGTTCTAACGATCCGTGCTCGCAAGACATAGGAGGTGCAAAACTGTGAGTTACGCCAGAAGGCGGCAGTCCGTGTGAGCCGAGAACGAAGTGCGGTCCATGTGGCATTCTGAGCTGAAAGGTGTACACCAAGATGCACACCAAGGAACTTTTGGGTAGATGCAGTCCATGAGGCACCCCAGGGGTGTCAGTCCGGGATGTCCAGGAGCCACACCACAGACCAACACTCTTGGACGTGTTAAGAGAGGCAGCAGAGCAAGCTGAGTAGAGATCAAAACACTGAGCTAGGATGTCGAATTGGGCTTCTTCTCTGATACAGAACGTTGCGTCATCGGCATACGCAGAATACGTGATGGGAAAATGCCGGGTGCTTGCAGTTGGCGGAGGAAGAGCAGCGAGGAAGGCTTTATGTACGGATCGAAGAAACGGCTCAAAAGCAAGGGCAAAGAGCTGTCCAGAGAGTGGACAGCCCTGCCGGATGCCTCGTCGAAAGAAAATAGGTGCAGTAAGAAAGGCGGCCGACTTGACGTGGAAGACGGCATCCTGATAGAGGGCAACGATAGAAGTTACAAAAGGTGAAGGAAAGCCAAAGGCAAAAAGAACAGAAGATAAGTATGAGTGAGAGATGTTGTCAAAAGCGGCTTTTTGATCAAGATTGAAAAGGCCGAGAGGTTCAGAGTTAATACGGGCAAGATGAATTAGATCACGGAGAAGATGGAGGTTGGAAGTAATAGACCGACCAGGGACCGTGTAGGTCTGGTCGGGGGAAAGGAGAAACGGAAGAATTGGGTTAAGTCGACGGGAAAGGAGCTTAGTGAAGAGTTTATAGTCCAGATTGAGTAAAGAGATAGGACGCCAGTTGCCCAGGTCCAGCAGGTCACCTTTCTTAGGAAATAGCACCATATGAGCCATAGTGAAACTCCTCGGAAGAGATGTAGAACAAAGAGCAGCAGTGAAAGCTGGGAGTAAGAAAGGAAGAAGAGTGGGGAAGAAAGTGAGATAAAAAGCGAGAGGAAGACCGTCCGGACCGGGGACGGCATGGGGATTCTGAGAGCGGAGAGCACTCCTAAGTTCGGAAGAAGATGGAGGTTGTAGTAGAGAAGCAGACAAGTGAGAGGGAACCTAAGGGAGGGAGGAAAGCAAAGAGGCAGTAGCAGAAGAAGGCGGAGGGAGGAGTTTCACTAAATTTTGCAGTGAAAAACTGACGAACGTGTGAGCACAGGGTGTCAGGATCAGAAGACACCTGTCCATTCGGTTGTCGGAGAAATCGAATGTGATTAGAAGATCGATGTTTATCTTCAAGAGATGAAAGAAACTCATAGGAGCCTTCCTCTGGTGTAAGGTGCTGAAGACGAAGTCGGAGAATGGCTTGTCGAGCTCTCGGTTCAATCAACGCATGCAAATCGGCCTGATATGTAGCATATAATGGATGGCTGACGCCAATATGAAAAAGAACTCGTCGCAAATTATTTTCCTCCATATTGCACAATGTGCGTACCCTGAAAGAAAAACATTTCAGGAAGTACAGCAGATGAGATTTAACACTAAGCCAGTATTCAAGGGCGCAGGTAGAAGTGGATATGCCTGGATGGAAACTGTGGAGAAGTTCCGGAACCCCAGAGCAAAATGTAGGATCTTCTAAGAGAGAAGAGTCGAGAGTCCACGCCCAGTATCCCGAACACTTGCGGGACGAGGGTCCCAGTGTGGCAACGACTGCGCAGTGGTCAGAGGAAGCCGTAGGATAATGCATACAATCCATCACAATGGGTAAGAGCTGTGAGGTAACATAAATCCGATCTAAACGTGCAGACGAGGAAGAAGAAGTAGTCCCTGCTCTCCACGTATGGGAGATGGACATCGGATGCAGTTGCCGGAACACGTCAAATAGGTCGAAATCCGCCACGACAGAGCGAAGTAGATCCATGAGACGAGTACGATATTCGTTATTGGACGGGGTGCGATCGAGAGTAGGTTGGAGGGTACAATTGAAGTCTCCACCTATTATGATGTGATCGGATGGTAAGGCAGACTGAAGTGCAGTGCGCAACGAGGTGAACAGCAATGTAAGGTGTGCGGGTGAATTGGGCACATAGATATTGAAAACCAGATATTTTTGGCCATTCATTGAGAAGGTAAGACGCTGTAGTAAATCTTGACAAAGATTATGTACCTGGATGGAGGATGCAAGCTGGCGAAGTCGAGAGCGGATTCCGATTGCCAGTCCACCATGTTGAGACAGGCGGAAAGGCGTGGTGGAATTGGAAATCCCACCTACGCCAACGATGGAAAGGCGTGGATGCAAAACAATTAGTCTCTTGGAGGAGAATTATGTCCGTATCCAAGTGCATTACATCTTCCTTGACCAACGCTTTGGCCAACGGGGAGCTAAAGCCCCTACAATTCATCGTCGATATCTTGAAAAGATAGATCAGATGTTGGTTGGAGAAGCCGATCAGCGGCATGCCGTAAATTTTCCAGGCGACTAGCAAATCGCTTGATCCAATCTGGATCACCAAGAGACTCTGGAGGCACCTCCGTAAGATGGGATCGTATGGCCAGCACTTGCGGTAAAACTCCAGAAAGAGTAGCTGTATATGAGTCGAGGAATTTCCTTGACAATTTATGGATCCGAGGACTGATCAGGAAGTTGTACAAAACTTCTCCTGGAATCGGAGTTTGAGGTAGTGAATTATCTTCTAGAAACCTAAGAAATTTGGTAGAGGAGATCGGTTCCTTAGAGCCGACATCAACATCAGACAAGGTGGAATCTTCAGAAGATGTGTAGCTACCTGAACGGTCACTCCGTCCTAAACGTGCCGTTCCTGGGCGAGTTTTCTTGGCTCGAGTGTTATGAGTTCTGCGACGCTTCCCGCGTCCTCGGGATGGTATTAAACCTGAATCAGGAGGGTTCGGCACTTTAAAAGTGCCTGGAGCTTCAAGTGCACTAACAGGTATTGATATAGGAAGTTGAGCACTGACTTTTTGCCAGGTAGGAGGCAGGGAAGCTTCTGATATTGAAGAATTCACTGAAGGATGCGAAGATATAGCAGAAAGAAGCTGAGAAGTGGAAGGTTGTACTGAAGACACGCGTTGACCAATGCCTGTAACACGACGGTCATCAATAGTTGGCTTCTGCTGCCTAGGAGTGGAAGTGGAAGGTGCCGGGATCGTTGATGGAGACTGCGTAGGCTGTTCTGTCGATCCGGGGCCTGCAGAGGGACGATGAGGGCAGTGATCCCTTGAGTGGCCATAACCCCTGCAACGAGTGCACATGGTACCCACAGAGATACTGATAGTACGGACATGAGTGTCACATCGCACGCTAAAATGAGTAGGAACACGCTGTTTGGCTTGATCAGATGGGAAGATCACACGTACGTTGCGTCTCAAACCCAATAAATAACGATCTTCAGGTGTAGTAGGAAACGAGGAAAAAGTGGTGACGGAGCCGACAATCTGTCCAAAGTTTTGAGCAATCGATGACAATACCTCATCAGATATTTCCGGTGGAACTGGGGAGAAACTGAGCACAGTCGGCGCATGAGCAAGGGGATCAGCCGTGATATGACGATCACCGATCGAAAGTCCATCGTTGATGACCCTCAGGGCGTACTCTGAGGACGAGAAATAGACTACAACCTTACGTTCGTTGCGGCCCATGTGTGTAACAGCTGACTTCGGGAACTTCTTCCGAAGGGCAGCACTATAGGCGGAAAGTTTTGTGTTCGGAAGACTGGTGAAAGCTACACCAAGAGGCAACTTTTCCATGAACTTTTGCCCAGCTGGGGAAGACGTCGGAAGGTCAACGAAAAAATTGGTATCAGTATCAGACTGTAAGGGATAAAGGCTGGCCATAGAGGAAGGTCGAGTAGATGCGTCGGTCGACTTCGAGAGGATAGTAGCATAGGGAATAGTAGTTGGATGTTGTGGTGACGTAGTAGTCTCGGAAGTAGGTGTGACGTCCATCGATTCAACTAAAGGTGCTTGGGAAGACAACTGGTCATCACTCTTCAACATTGACCTAGAAGCAGCGTCATGACATACGGCAGTAGAACAACGCTGAGGAGAGGAGGGGCTTACCGAGGCAGACTCCTCATTGGTGGTAGGACGTAAAGTAGATGGGAGAGAGGGAAAGTCATTTCCGGAGTTGAGAGCTGGGATAGTGCTCTCACCGGAAGTCGCCATTTGCAATGGCAAAGAAGCGCTCACGTCTTGGCCGATTTGATTTTTTTTTTATTGGAGGTTTAACGACCACCGTGAGCAACTCAATGGGCTATAAGCAGTCGCCCGTCCCTAATTTAGGGTCACTGGTTCCAGGGAAGGGAGAGAGCCAGTGCCGCAAGACAAACACAACATCCATGCCTCACCGGGATTTGAACCCGGACCCCGTTCGGACGAGTGGTTGGCCGACTCGGCCAAGACAAAAATGAAGATTACCAAATAAAACAAACACTTACCAACTTGGTAGATACACAAACAGAAAGGTGAAACCTTCACGGAACACACACCCACAAGTGCAAAAACTTGAAACGCCGGAAAGAGCACTTACTGAACGAAAATCGTGGAGCAAAAAACACAGCAGCACTCTCGATGAGTAGACCACTGCGCCACCGAGGCGGCGCGTGAGCAGCTTGCTCCTAGCATTGAGCTTAGTTGTTAGCATTGGCCTGTCAATATGTGGTGTACTCACACCATATTAAAGGTAAAGTCTTCCTCCAAACGGTGCAGCGCGTCTGCTGTTTTTCTCAGAGAAACAAGTAAAGATGACTAGTCCCAAACCTGTTCCTCTGACCTCTAGACCCCCTAGAGGGCGGACTTATCCTTACACTGGAGAAACGTAAATCCACCCTCTGGGAGGCCTAGAGGTCAGAAGAATAGGTTTCGGACTAGTCGTCCGGGGTTTGGTCCCAGTTGAGGCATGGATGGTGTGCTCTCGTTCGGCGTTGGCTTTATCCCCTCCCTGAAATCAGCGGCCCCAAATTAGGAAAGAGCGATTGATGATACCCTTAGTCACCCGCGAAGGTAGTTAAACTCCGAAAAAGAAAGAAGAACAAGATAATTCCTTTTTTTAATAATCTTTGGTCGTTGATATACGACTTGCACCCCCAGAGGAATCCCTCCCCATTCTACACCCTCTCCTACTTACAACATAACTCCTCCGTTCTGCTGTATACGGAGGTATTGGCTGTTAGTTTCAGCCTCCGACCCAACCCCAAAGATTCAGCAATGGATATGGATATTTCAGTGGGCAAGAGCTTATCTGCTCATCATCATAGTAGCAGTTATTCGCGGCCAGCCTAGGCCTCCCCTCCTTCAGGATGTAAATAAGTCAGATACCCACCTACATGCTTTATGATTATACCTGCTACCATGATTATAGGTAAATACTACAAATAGACCAAAGCGGATCCAGACTAATGGAACAGGAGGAAGGAAGGTACGGATTTTATCCATAAAGAAAAGACAAAAGCTAAATTCAAGATATGTCTCTTACATATATATATACACTGAGTAAACAGAAATCATGGGGTACCTACCTTGTAACGGCTAGGCCCACATTTCGCCTGGATAAGAGCATGATTCAGTCCACTAGGCCACAAACCCGTTCCACAGGTATCTCCACTCATGCTTACTGCATCTCTGTCGATAATTCTGTCGCATTGCTGGGAGGAGGATCCAAAGCTCGAATGGACCTTTCTTTCCACATCATTCCAAAGATTTCCCACAAGGTTCATGTCCGGTGAACGGGGAGGCAATTCCAGGGTGGAACTTCTGCGGAATACTCTTCTAACCATGTTATAGTCACAACGGCTCTGTAGGGAGGCACTCTTCTGCTGGAAGAGCCAGTTGAACTGTGGGTGAATGATGAGCATGAACGGATGCAGATGATCTGAAAGGATGAACACGTACCGTGGACCGTTCAGATATGCATTTAGACGTATGTACCACAGGTCTCAACGTGTGCCAATTGAACACATAGCGTGGACCGTTCAGATATGCATCTAGATTATGTACCACAGGTCCAAACATGTGCCAGTTGCCGTCTGGTGAATGAAGTGATGTTTCCCTACTTACATAGCTACCAAAAGGTGGGTTTGTCCACTTGCAAGAGGCATGACAGCGTCGCGTTGCCCAGGTATCTTTGTCCTCTCAGTGTGCATATGCGTGTGTGTGAGTGTGTATACACCGGTCACTGCTCACTACCATCTTACTTATTTTGTATTTATAGGACACAATTGCTTGTATTTGCTTTTTTTTATAATATTATTTCAATAAAAACTTTATTCAGTATCAAAAAAATCAAATACTTTAGCTGCATATTTTTACAGAAACATTTTCAAGGCTGTTCATTTTTAAAGAATGGAGTGAGGTGTGTGTGTGTGTGTGGTGGTGGTGGGGGGGGGGGGGGGCTAATTGCCCAACGCTGCATCCGCCACCGCAACCACAGCGAATTCCATCGTAGGCAGATAGTTGGGTCCACGGAAGAGGTGTGCTCCATCTCTGCGGCTCCACAACGTCTGGGTAACCTTGCTGTTACGGGGAATTAATGCAGATGATACACACACATCTGCAAGTTTTAAATCAAAATAAAAAATTTGAGATACACATCCAGCGAAAACTAGAGAACCCTATTCTAACGCATTTTCAGTTAAGTTGTGGTGGCATAAGACAATAGTTCCTGTGAAGCGAAAAATTATAATTCGAGAATGATTCTTCCATTTAAAATAATGGAAAATGTTGTTGCGACCTTATTTTCTTTTATTTAATGTTTTTCAGTGCATTATACAGGGTGTTTTACTAAATATTCTCCCCCAAAGAATTAATCATATTTTGCAACACACTCTACTTAGAAGATTAAAGCGATGACAGAAAAGTTGGAAGAAGTGGCAAAGTTAGTAAGTTTTCTTTTTTATTCTTCTTCTTTCTGTTTTCGAGACAGATCGTCAGCATGCAGTAAAACGTTGATAAGTATTGCGATAATGGAGACGGCGATTTTCCTCGTCAATATGTAGATAGGGTATGTGCGTCGAGGTAATCAGCAAAATTATAAAAAAAGTCTTGTTGAGGAGCACTTTTGATAAAGGAACTTCAATTTTATTTTCGGGGTTTCTTAAACCGGATTTTCTTTTAAAAAGTCCTAAAAACATAGTGGATGACATAGCCCATCAGCCTTGTCTACGCTTTATCGAGCATCTTCCTTTTAATGCGAAAGAAGTTCCCCGAAGAATAAAACACATTGTGTGGTGACGTGTATGTGAAGACTTACTTTATTTGATTTATTTTGAAATTCAAATCGGCCACACCCAGCTGTGCCCGATTTGGGGAATATTAATTCTACCGTACATGCTAATGGCATTAGGTTTAATGGCCGCACGAAGGACATAAATTAACAAAAGTAAAAAAAAATGCTGCTTTGTGTAATCAGGAAAGCCAGGAAAAGGAACTCACGGAACAGGAAATCAGCAGGTGTGAATGATATCTTGATCAAAGTAAAGGCACTTGAGTCGCAGTGGGCTACAAATATCGATAGAAGAATGGGCAATTTTTTGACAAGTGAATGCTAGACTGAATACCAAAATAAAAAAAAAAAAACAGAAAAATACCCAGAAGACGACCACGTGGAAGATGAGTGGATGAAATTCGAAAGCATGCTGGAATGACATGGAAGTAAATTGCTCTATACAGAGAATTGTGGAAGAGACTCGTGGAGACTTTCATCCATACTGTAAAAAAAAATTCTGAAATTCACGACCCACTTTCCGTCATTCCTTTCGTGAATTAACGAAGCATATTTCTGATACAACCTTTTCCGTGAAATGACGGAAAGACATCTGAATTTCACGAATTTTTCGTTCCACCGGAAAATTCTGAATTTTCAGAAACCTTCCCTCAATACCTTTCTTATATTGACGGTAAATTACCGTTTTCAAGATGTGTTAAAACATAAAATTCTGAATTTTCAGAAACCTTCCCTCAATACCTTTCTTATATTGACGGTAAATTACCGTTTTCAAGATGTGTTAACATAAAATTCTGAATTTTCAGAAAACTTCCTTCGATACCTTTCTTATATTGACGGTAAATTACCGTTTTCAAGATGTGTTAAAACATAAAATTCTGAATTTTCAGAAACCTTTTCTCAATACCTTTCTTATATTGACGGTAAATTACCGTTTTCAAGATTTGTTAAAACATAAAATTCTGAATTTTCAGAAACCTTCCCTCAATATCTTTCCTATATTGACGGTAAATTACCGTTTTCAAGATGTGTTAACATAAAATTCTGAATTTTCAGAAAACTTCCCTCGATACCTTTCTTATATTGACGGTAAATTATCCCCCCCCTCTCGATACCTTTCTTATATTGACGGTAAATTATCGAGTTAACATAAAAATTTTGAATTTTCAGAAAACTTCCCTCGATACCTTTCTTATATTGACGGTAAATTATCGTTTTCAATATGTGTTAACATTGAATTTTTTGAATTTTCAGAAACCTTCCCTCAATACCTTTCTTATATTGATGGTAAATTACCGTTTTCAAGATGTGTTGACATAAAATCACTTTTTTCCGTTTTCGTATGAAGTAAAGTTTCCGTTAACAAGAGAGATTCTGGGAACACTTGGAAGTTTAACTGTTAAATTCCAATAGTCTGTCGAAGTATTTGATTTTGAAGTTCTGTAGCGAGATCGGATATTGTGGATAGTATATCGCATGGCTTTTGTTTATTGTGGCGCAGAATATTCCTTCTCTCCCCCAATTTGTTCACCAGCTATTTATTGTATATTGTGTTACTGTTCAAAACTGGGTACTTAACTTATTGTACAGGATACGATGTCTATGTATTAGTCTTTGGACTCCTTAAAACAAAAGCTATTATAACTATCAAGTGTAAATTTTATACTTACGGGTTTTGTGAAATATTGTGATAAAAAAGTACATTTCACCTGTAAGGGCAAAAATTAGTTATTCAAAAGTGTGCTTTATAATGTATGTAATTATTATAATTTATACGTAGTCATAATGAAATTATGCCCCGTGTTTCATGGATAAGAGATAGACATGCCACGTATTCATATGTGAGGGATTGAATTACACTTTTGGAAAGGACTTCGCTTTCTCACGGAGAAAATAACTCTCTTCTCGAAGCCATTGTTAAAAACTGTAAATGTCTTGTGTGGTTCAAATGGCGCCAACGAAGGGCGATTCGGACAATCACAACGGAGACACGGAATTACAGAGAGCACTTAGCGGCTACATGAAACAGCCTGTTCAGATGTTTCTCATCGAGCCGGACAAAGCTCAACTGCCAAAGTCGCCAATCTGTCTGGTCGACTGTATTCTTTCTTTGTAACGCGAACATGTAGCCAATGTTAGTATATTGTATTAAGGTATCTTAGAAGAGTTTTATTTCAAGCGACGGCTGCGAAGATGAAAATGACACGTGGTAATCCCATCGGAAGATAAGGACGGCAGATGTAGTCCAGTCAAAGAAGGCTGAAAATGGGCAAATATAAGAAATAGATACGAAAGTTTTGAAACTTGGCACACTTGTTTATAGGTAGCTAGTGAAGATTATATCAAAAGTCCTGACGAATCAGAGGTCAGCTCTAGCCGCCATCTTGAAAAATAGGTATTTTTTTAGTTTTTTCGTGAATATCTCGAAAACGGTTGGTCGTAGCCCAAAAATACTAATTAAAAAATTGAAGCTTACAAAATTTCCTACAAAAAAAGTTTTGTTCCCTATTTTTTTGTATCTCTAATAGTTTCTGAGATAATCGGGTGTCAATGTTGTACTGTTTCGCTGATCGCTACGTTATCACTACGGTTTATCATACAAATAAGCTAGTGATAACGTAGCGATCAGCAAAACAGTACAACATTGACACCCGATTATCTTAGAAACTATTAGGCCGCCCCGGTGGCGCAGGCCTCTGATCATTCGTCCGTAAGGGGTCCGGGTTCGAATTCCCGGTCAGGCATGGATGTTGTGTTTGTCTTACGGCACTGGCTCTCTCCTTTCCCTAGAACCAGTGACCCTAAATTAGGGACGGGCGACTGATTATAGCCCATTGAGTTGCTCACGGTGGTCGTTAAACGTCCAATAAAAAAAAATAAACTATTAGAGATACAAAAAAGTGAAGAAAACCTTTTTTGCAGGAAATTTTGTAAGCTTCAATTTTGTAATTAGTATTTTTGGGGCTACGACCAACCGTGTTTGAGATATTCACGAAAAACCGAAAAAAGTACTTATTTTTGAAGATGGCGGCTAGAGCTCACTTCTGATTCGTCAGAACTTTTGATATAATCTTCACTAGATACCTAGAAACTAGGGTGCCAAGTTTCAAAACTTTCATATTTATTTCATCTGAAAACCCTATTTTGACCGGACTAATTAATACGCGTGATAGAGGCCAGCCAAGGTGTGGTCATCCGAGTTGGGAGCCGTTGTAGCCGGAGGGAGCGCAAGTTCGAAGGAACCAAAAATTGCAGAGTCAGGTTGTAGCACCTTAGTGCCGCGAGCCGAAACGTATGCTGGGTACTCTCCCAGGAGGAGGAGAAGGAGGTCACATGGGCAAAAAAAAAAAAAAGGTAGTTGGAGTCAGAGTGTGGAGTGCGACGAGCTAGCGTTAGGACGTGGGAGCAGAGGCTCTCGTACGAAATGGTGAGAGAATAAATGACGGAGAGCGCTTCATCATTGAAGGCTCTGAGTTGTGATAACTCGTGTTAAGTCGGTGTGCGGATACGCCGTGGTTTCCTGAAATGAGTAACCGAGAGGAACGGAGAAAGCGTAAAAAAGAGTTGGATAGATTCTAAGCGTGTGTGGCCGGATGAATTGAGCCGATTCGAGTAATAATAATAGACACGTGTCAAACCAACGAAACCGTAAGTCATTTCCAACGAAGCCGTCAGTCGTACGAAATCAGATTCTGAGACCGTGAACTTTCTTCAATAAATTCGTTGAGTTTATATTACGGAGTGATTACTTCAACTAGTGTCAAATGCCTTATTAAAAACCTTCACTCCCTTCCTCGATGAGCAGATATCAATAGTAAAGCTGAGGAAGAGAGTGCCTGGACATTCGTTCTACAAACGAATGTTAAATACGAACGAATCTCATTCAAGTTTGCTGTGAGTGGAGAGGTGCTGAGTGAAATAAGCAGACGCCCTCCCGAGTGGAGGCGGGTCACAGTACACGGACAACAACGCTGACCCCTACATCACCTTTGTTTTAAAGATAATTGAAAGTTATTTCATATTAAAAAGATCAAGTTGAATAGCATTTTGTTGTTTCGAAAAATCACGATAAAAAAATGCTTAATCTGTGAAGTCCTCCTACAGAAAAAAATTACAACAAACCTATTCAGAAAAAATAATAAACTCCAACAGAATATAGAAGGACTGAATCACTCGCATTAATAAAAAATTTTTTATCGTTGCGCGATTTGTTTTACGATGAACGTGAGTTGAATCCCCTAGTTTTTCTGGCTGAGTGGTTAAAGGCATGCGTTATGTGGTGAACCAATACAAAACGACAGGGGTTCGATTCTGACTGCTGCTAACGGATTATCTGCTGTAAGGGCTGAAAAGTGTAGATTCTCGGATTTTTGCAAAATTTCAGTTTAAATGCGGAATAACCTGAAACAGATTTTTCCGAAATGAGCGAAAGGTCTGAATACGGAAGGGCCGCGGATGGCCTAGTGGTCAACGTTCGTGTCTGACACGCAGAGACCTCAGGTTCGATCCTAGGCAGGTACGAACTCTCGAACTGCTAATTATCCACCGTGCGTCGGATGTGCATGTTAAGCCATTGGACCCCGGGAACTGGGCCCCCGGTAATAAATAAATGGTTTTCCTCCCTCTTTCGACATCGCTTCCGTGTAACTTTCCTATTGGGCTCTCTAGCCCAAATCTCCTAGCTTCCTATTTCTAAGGGTTGTTTAAGACTTGGATCAGACACTTCCTAAAATCCTCTACATATGATTTGATCTGACTACGGAAAATCTGTGAAAACACGGAAGTTAAACTAAATGGGCACTTTTAAAAACGGAAATTTCGTTAAAAGACGGACAATTTCTTAAAATACCGGCAACTCTGTTGCACAGTATTTTAAGAAATTTTCCGTGAATTAGCACCACTTATTTTTAACAGTTCAACAGGGAATTGAGAAAGGTTGATGCTGATTACATTTTATGCTTTTTTTTTATCATTCTTGTAACTCAAATCAAAATCAGTCGAAACGATTTGTTGGGAACAACAGGTAGGAAACAAACTGGGCTATAGTAAAGGTGACCTTGAACTTTGGCCTTGCAGCCATGGGCAGAACCATAGAGACAGTGTTGAAGGTCGCACTGGATGTTATCATTTTACTCACTGGTGTTGGGTGTGTGTCGATACTGCCTTAACACGAAATGTGTGCGATTAATATTTTCGTTTAATCTCGGGGTTTCGCGACTACTGTGAGAAATTCAATAGGTTAACAAGCAGTTGCCGATCCCTGTTTTGGGCAGGGTGGTTCCTGGGAAGGGAAAAGACCTGTGCTTTAATACAGACACACCACACATGCCTCATCCGGTACCTGAGTCCAGGCTCATCTCAGACGAACGGTCAGAAGCCAGCGCTTAGACCACTGCGCCACCTGGGCGGCCTGCTTGCGATTCACCACTGACAGTTCTTTACGTTCAGCGTGTATGCCGTAGTTTTTCGTGTGAACGAGCTCGTTTTCTTCATTTACAGACTTTCCAAGATAACTCAGGAACCTTGAGTTACCTTGTACATGATTAGTAGGATGTGTCGTTTGTATCCTTCTTCCGTTGAAAAATTTCCCCTTCAGAAAATCCCATTCATTAATCTCTATTTTTTTCCCCTGATGCCCTTGACAGAAAAGAGCACTTTGTGCACACTTTTTTCTTCGTGAAATTGGTAGTTTTCGTGTTAAAGGGGGAGCAACGTTATGCTATATTTATCTGGATATCTCTGCTTCTAAAAACATTTTTGCTTCAGATACCTACACTTATGAGCAATATTGTGCATATATTTTCTAAATTTTGGTAATGCATAGTTCTGCTGCTAATGAGCGTGAAGGCATATTTCTACGTGTAAATATGTTTCTGCTACTAAAAATCAGTTTCAAAGAAAAAATATTTTTCTATCTGGTGGCATCCACCTGTAAAGGAAGAAAGATACGTTTTCCGTTTCGAAAAACATGCAGTTCTCTCGCTAGGAAGAGAAAATGTAATTTCTTCTCCCTCTGATTATATCCTCTTCTAAATATCCGTTTTAGAATATCCTTTTCATGTAGTAAAGCATCCCTACCACCGGAAACATTTCGAGTATATTTTTCACTTTTCCGTAAACAACAGTCCTGCCTCTAACTGTCGGAAATGCATATCTGTACCTGTTGTCATACCTTCGGCTCTAAACTACTGAATGAAAGAATTTCTTCTGCGTAGGATATCAGTCGCTCTGAGAAAGATTACGTACATTTCTTGCCAATCATAATACGCAGTTTTTCTGCAGAGTAGCGTTGATTTCTGCTTGCGGTGATTTCTCCCGACTGGAAAAAGAAAGAGTAGAACCATTTTCGTAGGAGAGATTTCTTTGTGGGTGAAGCTTTAAGTGACCTTTCTACAGGCGTAATTCAGTTTTCCGGTAAGAGTACAAACATATTTCTACACTTCTGGACAAAAGTTAAATTTTAAATATAAAAGTTGGAACAGCAACGCAACGGTTCGATAGATTTCAGTGGATTTCAGAGAAGATTAGACCCTGACAAAACATCAGAAAAACTGAGATGCTTAGGAATGGATGACCAGGAATAATCCTGATACGCCAAAACAAGTCCCTCACTAGTTGTAGCAAAAGGTGTAGTTCCCGTGATCTATAGAAAGCACAATCGCCCCTTACCACTAAGCATGTTGCATAACGTTCATGAATGCTGATGGCAATATAATGGATGCGGTCGGGGTACCATTGGTGTGTGAGTGCAGATCTCAGCTCTGGAACACTTCTGGGAGGAGGGGAATGCTCTTCCCTGCTCAATAGGATTTAGATCAGGAGACCTGACTGGCCTGAGCATCCTAGACCTGCACAATAGGATTCGATCCAGAGATCTGATTGACCATTCGATCCTGTGAATATCTTCACTTCGAGGTTATCGTCTACTAACAGAACCTCATAAGTTCGGGCATTGTGGTCCATATAAATGAATTCCTGGCGTACGATACATGTGAAAAATCTTTCATAGTGCTCAGGGATCTACGTGTCTTTGAGAATGAACGGAGCCACCCTCAAACACATAGAGTGTCGTACGGCCATGCGGAATTATGCCTCCTCAAACCAGAAGTCCTCCTGCATTATATTCTCGCACCGTTCCACGTTCTCACCAGATGAACACGAGGCGGGAATCGGTAGCCAGACTGAATACGTACATGCACTGACTCTTGTTCGGCTCAGATGTGATGCTGCATGTACCAAGTTCGAGCTTTTTTTGAGAAGGGGTGAGAGGGACGTAAACTATCAGCCTCCTAACATACAGGCAGCTCTCATGAAGTCGTCTGGACACAGTTTATCCTTGAGAGCATTGTGTCTGAAACATAGGCTAGCACGACAGAGAGTTGTCTGCCTGTCACCTTACTATGCTTTCTCGTTGTTAAAATGCCTGTCCTCTTGGTATGTTGTGACCCTTGGCTGGTCCGAAATCGGTCGTCAAGACACATTCCCGGATACCTGATGTTGACGCCATATCCTGGATACCTGATGTTGACGCCATATCCTGGATACCTGATGTTGACGCCATATCCTGCATCCGAGAGGCCTTATACGTTCTGAGAACCTCAAATTGGGTCTTTCTTCTAACAATCTACAGATTTCTATCCTCCTCACTGGATTTTCCAAGGAAATCCGGGTGTTCGTCTGCATGTTCTCCAACGTCTCTTGTAAGCTGCTGGGATGTGTGCGAGATACAATATTACGAACGCCGTACTTCGCTTTTATAGCGTATCTTACGTGCGCTTTATGTGCAGCCCTTAACAAGCATTATTTACGTGACATTCTCTTTTGTATCTGTTAATTGCAAACGTCTCTCTCTCTCTTATGTGCCTCTCACCTGAATTTTATTAGTCTATCAAGTCGTTATGTTATGTTAACTTGCACGTTTGAAGCTAAATTTTTGTCCTCCTGTGTATTTGCAACCATTTCTCTGTCCCTAAAAGAACGGTTTAGAAAATTCTTTTTTCACCGTCTCTGTGACGAATACTTTGCCAGTTATGAATAATCCTTCACTATTAGATTTCATATGTCCATAATGTTTGATGATCTTTACATTTTATATTATAGCGCATTCTTTTTAGTCCATAGGCAGGCTGCTTACTCCCAATAATAAGATGTCATCCTTCTTGTTTCTTTTTTCGATACGATGACACGTTTCCTAAAATAAATCTTTGTTGCCGTTTTAACTGAATCAAAGCTGGTGTCAAGCCCACGCAGAACTGCTTGAATCGTACTACATGATCTGAAATCAAAAATATGTCTATGACATTTGTATCATTGTATTTCCGCTGTAAAAATGCAATATGACGTAATTAACATTTCTTTTTGACGGGACATCCATTGTTCTGTGTGTGGCATTCTGGGTAACTCGCCTGAAATCTCAACCCACGTGTTAGTCTGTTTGCCTAACCGCAAATTGTAGCCTTTCGCTACCCACAAATGAGCCGCAACGATGCTCACTTGAAAATCTTCTCCGTTTGTACAGCACAGTTTAAGAAGTAACATTGTCTCACAAGATGATTTTGCGTGGTTTTTAAATTTGAGAGCTGAGTGAATAGCTTATTGTAACTTTGAAAAACGAAAATATTTTTAGGTTCTTTTAACTACACGCGAATGAAGAGCTCGAGCAAGTATATAATTAACATGTCAGATTACTGGATGTATTTCGTCTATTGTTAACGAATAAAATAAAGCAAATAAACTCAAGTACAATTCGAAATGCTTTAATAATAATTCTTCATATCGGGCAAAGCATAGATATAGTTCCAAATGCTAATGTACCTAAAAACTTTCTAACGGGAAATTAGGCAGTCACTGTTTTGACCATGGCTATCGATAGGGAATGCTAATCTCTTTTATACTGTTCTATAATTAGGAACGACGATGTCTTTGAAATAAAATGGTGGTCTTCAGATTAAGAATGTTTTTTTTTTTTTAAAGTAAATCCCGACTTCGCGTTTATCGTTCAGCTTTTTGGCACGTCTTTTGTAAAAAAAGATCGTGCTTATGTTACCGGTTTGTCTGTCCGTCTGTCCGTCAGTACCCACGTAGTAGTGCTCTTTTTGCATCGGGAAGCTTCAAATATGCGAATGATGATCCTTTATTTCGTTTTTTTTTTACGATGTGCAATTTCGCCGCTAGAAGGCGTAAATGCAGATGATGTCGAATTCAAAAATACGTTTTATTCCACATATTTGCTTCCAAACATCCGATTGAAAAAATTCTTTTATCTTTCGATTCTATTTATATCGAAGAGTATTTTCGATATAGTTACTTTTTAAAATTACGCAAAAAGTTTTCGCTAGGGGGCGTAAAAGTAAATTGCATTTTTCCCGATTCTTCTTCTTCTAAAACTCCGATTTGAAAAATGTTTTCTTCACCTCCTGATGGAAAATCTTCTGCATATAATTTCAAATTTTTAGTAAAAAATACTTTGGCCACCAGGGGGCGTAAGTGTTAATTTTTGCTTCTGATGTATTTGCCATAAAAACTGAGCTTCTAAAATATCGATTGAAAAATTCATTTCGTGGACTGATGCCACTCACATCGATAAACCTTTTCGGAATATTTTCTTCTTAAGATATTCCACAGTTTCTCCGCCACAGGGTGGGGGGATGTATATCTTATTTTCATCAATATCTCCACTTCTAGGAGTCCGATTTGGAAAATTTCTTCTTTGTTGGATACTGCTTCCAGTGTGACATGTTTGTCATATAATTTGAAAATTTTCAAGTAATTCATAGACTTTCCGCTAGGAGGCGTAAAAGTAAATTACTTTCCCCCATATATCTCTGCTTCTAAATCTCCGATTTGAAAAATTCTTTCTGCACCGGATACAGCTCCTGATGGGAAATCCTTTGCACATAATTTCTAATTTTTGTAAAAAATGGTTTGGCCACCAGATGGCGTAAGTCTTAATTTCCGCTTCTGATGTATTTGCAGCAAAATATGAGCTTCTAAAATCTCGATTGAAAAAAGAAGCCGTTTGTTGACCGATACTACGTATGTCGACAAACCTCTTTTAGGAACATTTTCTTCTTGAATTAATACATGGTTTCTACGCCAAGGGCGTAGATGTATATCTTATTTTTGTCAAGACATCTGCTTCTCGGAATCCGATTTGAAAAATTCCTTCTTTGTTGGATAGTGTTTCCGATGCTAAATGTTTTTCCTATAAATTCAAAATTTCCAAGTAATACATAGACTTTCCGCTAGGGGGCACAAAGGTAAATTGCGTTTTTTGCGTTATTTCTGCTTCTGAAACCCCGATTTGAAAAATTCTTACTGTATCGCATACAAGACCTGATGGAAAATATTTTTCATATAATTTATAATATTTGGTAAAGAATGGTTTGGCCACCAGGGGGCATAAATGTCAATTTCTGCTTCTGATGTATTTGTAGTAAAATCTGGGCTCCTGAAAACTCGACTAAATGTTTTTTTTCTTGGACCGATACCGCTCATATGGATAAACCTTTTGAGAATACTTTCTTCCTAAAATAATGTATGGTTTTCCCATCAGGGGACGTAAAGTCACATCTTATTTTTGTCGATATCTCTGTTTCTAAGAGTCCGATTTGAAAAATTCTTTCTATGTTGGAGAGCGTTTCCAGTGCGAACTGTTTCTCATATAAATTCATGTTTTTCGTGACGCACAAGTCTGCAACCAGAGTTCGTAAGCTCACGATTCCGTTTACAGCAATATCTGAGGGATTAAAAACCCGATTGTAAAACTTCTTTCTTCCGTCAGATACTATTGTTTTCCATACCGGTTCCATTGACTTTGAATAGCTTTGATAAATTTAATTTGCGACAGAACGGATTCAAAAGATGCGCTTATTACACCCGAAAATTCGGTGTGATCTTTCTTGTTTCACATAGAACCTGCTGAAACCCAGCATGAAAAGACAGAGGAAGTACTGTAGTTCACAATACGGACAATTACTACTTTTATGCTAATAAATTCATATGGAAAATAATAACACGTATTTATTTCATATATATACTGTACAAGATTTATACATCATAATTCGATACAGAATCTTAATACGACGCACTTTTCATTGGATTAAAGCTTACATTTGCGAGTAGCAGGAAATTAATATCTTTAACAATCATTCTTCTTTTTTTTTTATATTGGGGGTTTAACGACCACGGTGAGCAACTCAATGAGCTATAAGCAGTTACCCGTCCCTAATTTAGGGCCAATCGTTCTAGGGAAGGAGAGAGCCAGTGCCGTTAGACAAACACAACATCCATGCCTCAATGGGATTAGAACCGGGATCCATCTCGGACGAATGGTCAGAAACCAGCGTATAGACCACGGTTCCACCGGGGCGGCAATAATCACTCTTTCCCCTCGGTAAAGCGAATCACTTTAATTACCTTCCAGTCATAGTTTCCACAACCAAGAAATTTTAAAAAAAAATCTGAAGCATCAATCTCAGCAAATTTAATTTCACGAAAGAAGAAAATGGAATTAGCTTTGCATAAAAACAAAAAGGAGCACCAGACAAAAAAAAAAAAAAAAAGAAAAAAGTCTGTGGTACATTACACTGGACAACAAATTTCGACACTTTGTGTGCATCTGAGATTAAACCAAGCTACCTTTATGTGTTTCGGCTGCTGAGTATAAAAATGGACGTTAAAACACCAGACTAACTCCAGTTTTTGTTATATCTGTAAAACAAGTTTTACACATTTGCATATATGTAGATATCCTGTGATAATCCTCATGGAAGAAATAATTCACAGCGACGCCGCTTTGCCTGTCGTTTGTAATGCGTTTCTGGAGCATCTCTCACAAGGGTTTAACAATTGCCTGCTAGCATTGCTGCATTCCATTTCCCTTGGTACTTTTTTTTTAGGGTAGTAATGTCCTGATGAAACTATTTTCCAGGCTCTTTACTGGCAACACTGCTGTTATCCGAGATGAAATCCAAATGAGGTTGTAAAAAGTGTAATTTCAATGACATGTTGCACCGTAGTTCCTCGTGGAGCTGCAAGAGGGTTTCTACACACTCCTGGTAATTGTCAGCCTTATTGTTTCCTAGAAAGTTTGTGGCCACTTGCTGGAAAGCATTACAAGCTAACTTTTCATCACTTTTGAGGATATCATCAAAACGTTTAACTAGAAAAACCTGACGTATCTGTGAACCAACAGATACACCTCCTTGGATTTTGGCCTCACTAAGTCTTGGAATTTTATCACGAAGGTACAAAAAATCCTGCTCCATTTCGATCCATGGCCTTTACAAAATTCATCATTAGTTCCAAGCTTGATTTAGGGAGGAAGGAACAAGAGCTTTCTGGATTCTAAAGTGGTTCGTTAAGGACATTCTTTTTCCCCCTTTCGAGTGATTGTCGGGGGTGGGGGCATCCCTTCTTCATGTTGTGGGAAGTCCTGACACGGCTGTCCCAGAGGCAGAGGAAACAGCGAACATTTGGATAACCCTGCTGTAGCTCCATCAAGATGGCAATAACCTTCAGGTCTCGCTCCTTCCTGCTATAAGAAGACGCCCGTACGGTTTAGCAGCCTTTTCGACGTGAGCGATGCGTGCAAATCGTTGACATTGGCGGTGGTAGTTGTGTTGTCCAGTAGAAAACACGATCACTGCATATCCCATCAAACAAACAGTATGATCTTACGTGGGTGTAAGCCGGCTTTAGGAGGCTCGGCATGGGCTTCTGTTTTGAGTCCAACCACTGTTTCCGGGCGCTGACATTGTAATACAAGTCCCATTTGTCGCCACTTGTCACAATGCTGTCCGAAAACGGTTCAATTTCGTCACGTGCAAGCAGTAAACCGCATGCACTCATGAAATTTGCTTTCTGCTCAACTGTGGGTTGGTTGGGTACCCAAACTCCTCTCTAGTGCATCTTCCCAAGTTGACGCAGGTTCGTGATAATGCACGTGTGGGTAGTCCATAGCCGTTCGACCATTATGGAGACCTTTCAGATATGAAAAGAAATAATTTTTTCCCGTCAAAAATTTTATATTCTCACCAATCTTAATCTGCAAAATTACAGCGGGGATGGCCCTTTAGTTGAATACAAAATCTCGAAAGACACAAGAACTGTTTTGTACTTCACTGCTAGTGCCGAGAAGAGGGGTTAGACATCTGCTTGTCTTACCTTGAGACAAATATGGATGAACAGCAGAAATCGGAAGTGGTATGCGACTGAATTGGGTGAGTAGAGTCAAGGCCGGTGCCACTATTAGGCCAAGAAGGCAGCGGCCTAGAGCGCAGACCTCAGAGGGGCACGGTAGTACGGACCTATGAGGGGTGTAGAAGTTACTTTTGACGGGCAAAGTTTTATACATATTAGTGTTTGAACTCACGAAAAAATGCAACTGACAATTTATATGTTTTAAGAGAAAATCACAACAGTACTACGGAATGTAATTAATTATAAAGTCTTATGAAAAATGTTGTTTTTGTTTATCCTTTTTATACAGTGACGGCCAAAACTGTGGACATGTTTTGAAAATTTTATGTTTTGCAACTTCGCAGGCTTATAAGGAAATGTAATGTTTCACCAAATGCAAATATTTATATATCAACTGAAAGAGAATTTAAAGCTGAATTCAATTCAAATATCTGCAGTACAACAAAAAAGTTATGCTGCGAATACTGTGATCGTGAAAAATCTACAGTACAATCCGATAAAATGATATCAGATGCTTACGATTGCAATGTACTAACACTATTTAAAAGCGTAGCCTTTATTGTTTAAAACAGCAGCACAGCGACGTCTCATTGAGCCAACAAGTGTTTGAAGCTCTGCCTTTGCTATTACGTAATGCTAGGAAACAATTATAGCCTCAACTAATTGCCTTCTATTTGATGGACGCCTCATTCGTTTAAGGTTTTTCGAACGGTGCCACAAATTTTCTATCGGGTTTAGGTCAGGGCTGTTTCTTGGCCAGGTCAACAATGGAAAGTCCTTTGCTGAGAACCACTGTTTGCATATCTGTGCTGTGCGGCAGAGAACTGAATCGTGCTGAAAAATAAATGGTGCATCATTGGAAAAGAAATCCATGATGGAAGCTATATCAGTTTTAGTTCCAGGTCGGTGTCAATGTAATTTCTTGCGTTCAGCGCCCCTTTGATTACACGAAGGCGGCCAACGCCATTTCATGCCATACATGCCTAAATCATAACACTTGTTGGGGGATTTACATTTCCTTCCATGCAGTCAGGATGTAGCTCTTCTTCCACTCGACGTCTCACATATTTTCGCCCATCACCACCAAATAAGGATATCTTACCTTTGTCACTCGAACTAACTTGCTTCCATTAATCTTCTGTTCATTTAAGGTGTACTTTTGCCCACTGCAGTCGTTTCTTGTGCTTCTGTAGATTCAGATATGGCTTATTTCTCGGAATTCTACCTCTTAGTTCTATATGTTATCGTTCTTGAAGTGATATAAACACCAGTTACATCCAGTTCACCTCTGATGGCCTCAGATGAAATTCTTCCGTCTTTGAGACACAGCCTCTTTATTCTTCCGTCATTAAAATATTTTGTGCACTTTTTCCCCATTTCCTTGCTTTGGATTTCAGTGACTTTGTTTCCTGTTAACCTAAACACAACTTTCGTACTCCAGATGTCGTCACTGTCCCACTTACTTGCCTTGCGATTTCAACATAGGAAAGACCCTATTAATGTAATGCAGCAATCCTGCTTCTTTGCGTGGGTGCCCAATCAACATTTTTCTTTGGTGCCACTGCTCTATTTATTATCTACACTTTATAAATTTTAAGAAATACTAAAAGTATGCACATAATCTCCAGTTGCGCTTCACTTACACAGATAAATCCCTTTCTGTAGAACAAACAGCAAAACTGACTTTTCCCAACTTGACACATGAGGTATCGAGCTACTGCCATTTGAGTGGTTCCCAGAACAAGGACTGGAATTGGCGAGTGGGGTTTGCATAGACATTCCGGATCTTAACTAAATCACACCTATGTTTGTTTGTTTAGACTAAAGTAAGCATAACGTGTTTTAGTGCTGCACATATTTTAATTATGTTTTTGGTATTGATTTCAGCGTTAAATTTTCTTTCAATTGATATAAAAACATTAGCATTTAGTGAAACATAACATTACCTATAAGCCTGCAAAGTTGCAAAACATGAAATTTTCAAAAAGTGTCCACAATTCTGGGCATGTTTTATTTTTATTCTTAAAACTTATTGATAAGTTGAAAATTTTTAGGGGAGAGTGTCAAGTGCTTAGCCTCGCCTAGGGCGCAGAATAGCCTGGTACCTGCACTGAGTAGGACCGGATATTTCTGATTGCTACTGAAGACAAAAAGTAGAAAGTAGGAGGAATTAGACTGGAAACAAAAGAAATCGAAGTGGAATGCCTGAGGGAAAAGAATTCCAGAAGGTGTTGTGTTCCAAGAGATCAGAAGAAAAACTTGACAGCAAACATCCATCCCCCTGATTCCCTTAGGTGCTTGTCTCCTACAGGCATTCTGATGAACAGTGACTCGATATATTCCTGGTACCAAACCATTTTTTTCCAGTGAACCTGTGCGATTCGGTTTCTTTATTTTCTCCATTCAGCTAGAGTTTATATGCTTAAATATACTAAGTGCAATGAAGAAGAAACGAGCGGAACTGACAAGAGAAAACAAAGAGAAACCAAGAAAACGAGTGTTAGATGCAGTTGAAAAAATATCCAAACTGCCTTCATTTTTTGTTTCAGAGGAAGTTAATGAGCCATCAGCTATCTTGCAGAGTGATACTGGTGAAATAAATTCAAGTTAAAATCAGTCTGGTGAAATTTTACAATAAAACATTGAAACCTTTGGAATAAAACCATCGTTGGATATCAATTACCGTGCCATTCTTAAAATCCCTTATGACTTAGAAATGAAGAATACCCTTATGACTTGGCAATTTTCCCCTAACACACTTCTACAAATAAGCCTCCAGATATGAAGAACTTTATTTTATTTGTTAGAACGGTTTGTCCAAAGGTTTCTTTTCTGAAACATGATAAAAACGAATGTTTCTCTGTGTCATAGAGTTCCAATCAGATATTTCATTTCATTTCATTTCATTTATTATGTCTGCTGTTACAGATTCATGATTTATTGTTACATTATTATTCATCTATTTTTATAATAACAGCAAGGAAGCACCGGGAAAAGGCCTCACAGAGTCTGACTTGGCCCCGAGCTCCCTTAGTAAGTCAACAATCCAAGACAGTAATGAAATTAGATTAATATTAGTATAACATGAAATATCCGCGGCGCTACAATTAGAGATCACTCTTGCCCTTCAATTTTCCGATTACCCTCTCATTCCCATCTCTTTATTATTATTATTATTATTATTATTATTATTATTATTATTATTATTATTATTATTATTATTATTATTATTATTATTATTATTATTTTGTATTTTTTTGTAGTTAGTTTAATATATATGCCTTAAGTTTTTTTTTCTATAACTTATAGTTATTGATTTCTGTTAGTTCTTTAGACAGTGTATTTCAAAATCTTGGTCCACAATAATGTAGACTTTGTTTTATGGTTATAGTTTTAGGTAAAACTAGTATCAGTATATGCTGATTTCTAGTATCATATTGATATGTATAAGTAGTTATTTTAACTAGATCATGTTCTATGTTATTTTTCATTCTTTTATACATAATTTTCCCTAAGTTAAAATCGTATAATTGCTTAACAGTCATTATATTATATTTATTAGGGTAAACTTGTAAATCCATGAATACCCAACCGCATATAACTATTACAGTTAAAGTTGTATTTTAAATCTATTAGTCTAACACATTTATTTTAAAGCATTTGCAATTTTTTAATATTGGATTGAGTTGTTTGACCCCATGTTAATATGCAATAATTAAGGTGTATGAATTAAAGTAAAATATCATAATTTTAATATTTTAACCGTAAGATTTATTAAAACATGGCTTAAAAGTCCTATATTTTTTTACATTTTATTCAGAAGATTTTCTATGTGTTTATTCTATTTTAAATCATTATTGAGTGTAATTCCAAGGTAAGTAAAGCTACTTACTATTTCAATTGATTTGTTATCTAATAATAATGGTATATTTATATCTTGTTTTGTTTTCTGTCTAGAAACAAATACCGCTTTAGTCTTATCTGTATTTAGTACCAGTTCATTAGCTCCCAACCACACCATATATTTCTGTAATTCTATATTGCCTTGTAAAATTATTCCATTTGGGTCAGTTCCACTGAATAACAAAGTGGTATCATCTGCATAAAGGATAATATTAGATTTACCGTCTATATTAAAAATATCATTTATATAGATATTGAACAGCAGTGGTCCAAGTATTGATTGATACCTGTGTGTAATTTAATAAGGATATCTGGGCTTATTAGTGTTGCCATTGAAGAAGCCAATATATGGATGTACAACACGAAGTAGCTGCTGTGTATGTTTAACAGATTATAGCGGAATTTTCTGCTGCAAAATTAAAAAAGAAAATGGTTTTGATTTGTCTTGTGTAGAGTGAAAATGTGTAAACGTATTTCCCTTAAAGGAGCTCGAAGTTGTAATAAAATTTCACACTTGTGTAATTTAATAATGACTTGTCATGAAGAACATGCTTTATTTAGAAAAAAAACAAAAAAAAAACATAACAAATGTTCCAGAGATATTTGAGACTGAGTTTGGTTTTTACATTTTTTCTGATGCACCAAACGTACCGAGTCTTAGTCGTTATCCTGAAAAATATTAGTGACTACTAAATGATTCGTACTCCGGGAGCACAGCCATTTAGTATCCAGTAGGAATCGAAAGCTTCAGTTTCTTCAGAATGGGGGTAAAAGAAATTGTACATAGCGACCTTAAAGATATTTTGAGGAGGGTGTATGGGATAAAATTTCCGCTGCCCTACGGGAATATTTAAAAAACAAAGAAAAAGAAATTCTGTTACCAGAAAACTGAACAATTTCCCTATTAGTGACGTTGAGAAGGTCGGGTTTAGCACATTAAGGAAGGAGAGATGCGGGTGTTGGTATGGGTTTTTTAGAACATTTTATTATTTCTCGTGATATGACAGGTAAGCATACGTTGTAGAAATTTTGACAGGAGAAATGCATTATAGTAAATCGAATGCCATGCTTTTCTGCTACAACTGATAAAAAAAAAGGGGGGGGGGTAATGGAGGTTGGGGGAAAGAACAAAAAAAGGGGCCATGTCCTCTTTCATAGAAGCCGTTAAAAATTGCACATCCCCCCAGTTGTCCTCGAGTGGAGTTTCCACATAAGGTTTGTCGACTCAGGAGTCCTGCTACGATATATTAGCATATTCATGAATCAAAGTCCATTGATTATTATTCCGCAGACGAAGCTACTGTACCATTCATTTATTTATATCGATCCGGAACAGCACGTGTCAAAGCATACTACGTTGGTCTCCCTTTCTCCCTTCTTCTTCTTCTTGCAAGTCTATCCCTATTCAGTTGTCGTTCACCTGTTTGTCATCCTTGTGTGTGTATGTGCGCGTGTGTGTACCCCCTGCCAATGGTTCCTGACAGTAATTAATGTCAAGGACGACAGCAGTCTCGCAACTGTTTAGACTTGACTTTTTCCTGATGCCCTTCTCACTGAATGGAATTGAAACACTTAAAAAGTGATTTATGTCGAATTCACTTTCACCCTTCACACATCCCACACATAGAGCTTCAGGCTGTGTCTGCCGCACAGACAGCTATCAACTTAAAAATGATTTTAACTGCTGACGTTCTCATCAGTATTCCAAAGAAAGCGGGCCAAAATTTCGCTGCTACTGGAAAGATATTTAAATAGTGGCTATGATTACGGCTCTTCCGCTGTACCTTACGGCAAAAATTTCGAAAAATGCAACACTGATGTAAATATTGTTTGTTCTTAACCCGCCATCAGACAGTATTTATACTGCAAAATAAGCCAAGTAGCCTGGCCGTGCCCCCATATATGGGATGGAGGCTTATTTGTAGTAGTAGTGTGTCTCTGCCCTGAGCCCACTGGCTTTATGTGACTTCTGAGTAACTGCGGGTTCATGGTTAAGAAACCGGAACCACCGGCACCATCCCATGACCGCTAACCGAGTCCTGTAAATGCCGAAAAATCGTTCTACTACCAATATGATGTGTTATTGATTGTATAATATCCTCCTCCTTCTGTTCTTTCAGATTTTACGTGAAAATCAAATTCCTCTTCAAATATTTCATTTTAAAGAAAGACCTTGAAAAGCGGCATGGGTCATTGTTCGCCAGATCATCAGGTACGAGAGCGGATCAAAAAGTTAGTTACACTGTTGAATAAAAAAACAAAAATAAATAAAGAGGGGATGAATGTTGATCTAAAAGAACAACATTTATTCATTTTTCGACATAGTCGCCTCAGGGCTGGAAACATTTATCGGAAGGTGTAATTAACTTTTCCGTACCTGTACAGAACAAGTCTTCTCCAGTTTGGTGCAACCAGTTAAGGATCCTCATCGGCTTAGAATCGCTGTCCACTAAGGTCCTGTTTCATTTTACCGAACAAATGGTAGTCACATGGGCATAAGTCGGGGCTGTAGGGTTGATGTTGCAACACCTCCTCTTTCTTTTCCGTGCTGTGTGGGGTGTGGCGTTGTCATGCAGCAGAATGGCACTTTCGCTCAACTTACCTCGGCATTTGTCCTTAATTGCCATTCTCAAATTTCATATTGGTAATATGAGTCAGCATTGGTAGTCGTCCCTTTTGGCAAAATATTCTGTGTGAGCAACACCTTCACAGTCAAAGAAAACAGTCGCCATGACCTTTCCCTCAGACGATTCGACTTTACACTTCTTTGTTGGAGAGGTGACATATTTCCATTCCATGGACGATCGTTTGGTTTCAGGGGTGAAATGGTGAAGCCACGTTGTGTCACCTGTGATGATTCGACGGAAAGAAATTGTGACCCTCAGTAGAATACCGTTGCAGAAGAGTGAAAGACGACAGGAAACGTTGGTTTCTGTGCTCGTTGGTAGCCTTAGTAAGCGTGGAATCCACTTCGCACACAATTTCCGAAATCCGAGCTGCTCGTGAATGATGGAATGCACAGTCCCATAGGAAATGTCTAACGTACTGGTAATTTCCTTGATTTTAATACGTTTATTATCCTGTATCATGTCGTCAACATGCTCCGGAGTGCTGGATATTGATGGTCTGCCATCGCGGTATTCGTCCGTCAAATTTGTGCAACCCTTTTGAAACTGTTGGCACCACTTTACAATGGGCGGGCGAGACATTTCCCCCGTACACAGCACAGAGTTCAGGATAGATGTCAGTGCAATGTAGGCGCTTAGCCCACAAAAACCGAATGTTTCCTCCCACTTCCAATTTGGAATAAGAATCCAGTTGACGCGCCATTACGAACTGCTTCCTGCACACGCCTTACGCAGTTACTGAACTAAAACACCTCCCGCGGCAGCTCTGACGTACTATCTACTTCGCTCCCAAGCAGTTCAAAACGTACTTTCTTCGCAAAGAACACTGTACAGAAATCAATAAACACTATATAAAAACATTAACAACAAATATTTAAAAAATATGTACAAAGTTGCTAAAAGAAGTCGTGTAACATTACGCGATAGCTGCATGTCGTCCACCCCAATGGGGAGAGACATAGCTAAACAGGGTCAAAGCTGCAAAAACCAGTCCTAAACTAGGGAAAACAGTTCAATGATCATTCTGCAGCAACTGATCAAACTATCGGAAAGAAAAATACTAACAAAATATGTATAATGTGCAAGACACAGCACAGATGACACCTGTGATGACGGCAGGGAGGCTAGAGCCAGAAAGCAGTATGTAGAGCACACCAAGTAAAAAGTCAATGCAGAGTGAAGTAGGAAAATAATTGGCAAGATATGTACAATGTGTTAACAAAGTCAGGGAACACATCACCCTAGTGAGCGTCAGCCAAGCAGTGAAGTTACCAAAGCAGTTCGCACTTTACGTTGCAAAGTCCTGGAGAGGGACGGTATGGCGAGTTCAACAGGCACAAACGTCGGTCAGTTCATCAGCAAAGACTTAACACAAGATGACGGAATCATCGCAGATCTTGAACCATGTCTTATGAGGAGACCAGTTACTAAACAAGTCTGTAATCGTATCAGAACGGCGGGCGGCGTCATACTCGATTTGCAGGAGCACAGCCAAGGAACGACAAAAATAGCTGCACAAAAATGCACGGGCGATAGCATAGTGGCGCAGCGAGTGCGAGTCAATACTCCGTTGGTAAAGAATGTAGATGCTGTACTTCGTCTGCAAGACAATACATGCACAAACAGTATTGTGCGGACGAGACTGGGGGTGATGGGTACGAAGAAGCCGAAAATGAAACATTTTGTGAGGCGAGGGGCAGGCTAGGTTAAGGAGAGCAAACATCTTTGAGAACAGAGGTTGGAGAACAAGGCAAGTAGTATACGAATGCTGAACATCTCCAGTGGTCCAGCACTAGTAACAATCGAGAGATGGTGCGTGATGAAACCTATGAATCGTTCGTAGGGTAATAAGTCGCTGGAGGAGAAACAACCAATGGATATCGCGTGTTTTAGGGGAGCATAGGATGTAAGACCACCACTCTACGTGCAAGAGAGAGAGCAGAGGAGAGAATAGATTCAATCGGGATCGGTGACGGAACATGTGTGAGAAGATGGTGATAACGGTTCTTCATCGTGATAGAATGAGAAGCACTTGGAACAGCATTGTTATTAACGGAGAACGGGAGTGAGGCAAAGGCACAATTGATGAGGCTCGTGGTGGACACCAGATGTAGATACAGGCAGGGATGAGACGCGTGAAGAAGTCGATGCCGCTCCCGCTGCTGAGGTTTTTTGGGAAGTGCCGGTGAAATCTCCTTGTACGACTTCCATGAGGCGTCTGGATGAAATAGTTGTCCAACGGAAACAACACCGCGTGCTAACCAAGCAGAAAAGTTGAAGTAATTACCAGTGAGAGATATGATAGTGGAATTACAGAAAAGCGCTTCTGCGAGGAGGTCATTAGCCTTTGTGAGAAGGAGGTGCGCAAGAGCGAGGGAAGACCAGAAGGTAAGGATGGATTTGTAAGTTGCGGGTATGTCTAAGGAAATAAGGGGGAAACGATCCATGCGCAGAAACAGAAGAACTGAAAAGTGAGGACTGAAGGGAAAAAATACAGAGTTTCAAACAGTAAGAGAAGCAGTCGTGGAAGAAGAAAGTTCACGTAGGAAAGAAATAAAAAGAAGGGCGGTGTGCTTCCGTTATACATCAGGCAAGTACAGGCCGCCATAAGAAACAGGTAAGACTAAGCGGTCCTGTTCGACTCAATGAATCTTATTCCATTAAAAGCGAACGAAAATGCTCTGAATATGACGAAGATGCGTGGAAGATGGAAGAGACGCAATTCATGCATGGAAAAGCGGTGGCTGGAGAAGTGTGGTGAGGACAGTACCACGACAAAGAAAAATTTTTTTCTTGACTTTGTAGCGGAAGCAGACGTTGCTGAAGTACGTTTGGCCAGGCTTTATGCGCAACAACAAGAGGCTTACCAATGAAGACGCCAAGCAGTTTCACAGAATCGGATGACCATTGTGCTCCCCACGGACTATCAGGACGTCCGACACAGGAACCGGCCCAAAGACCGGAACACTTGTGCATATTCAGGGAAGATCCAGACGCATTGGCATAAATTTGATACGTATCACTGAGGACTGCGAAGGCTGAATTCGAAAGTACAAATACCCTGAGGTCATCGGCCTAGGCGGAGAGATGAATCCGGTGATACCGGTTCGAGCAACTTGCTGAGGGAGAGAAGAATGTAGCTGATTACATAACTGGACAAGAAACGGTTAAAAAGCAAGAGCAAAGAGCTGGTCAGACAGGGGGTAATCCTACCTGACCCTTCTCTCAAACGGAAGAGCAGCAGTAACAAAGGTAGAGGTTCGGACTCGGGAAAATAAGAGCGGAAATAGAGATTGGAGATTTTTTTTTTTTTTTTGATTGGAGGTTTAACGACCACCGTGAGCAACTCAATGGGCTATAAGCAGTCGCCCGTCCCTGATTTAGGGTCACTGGCTCCAGGAAGGGAGAGAGACAGTGCCAAGACAAACACAAACCCATGCCTGACCGGGATTCGAACCCGGACCCCTTACGGACGAATGATCAGAGGCCTGCGCCACCGGGGCGGCAGATTGGAGATAGCGGAAATAAACACTAGAGGAAAACCAAAGGCATGAAACGTGGAAAACAGATGAGAATGAGAAACGGAATCGAAGGCCTGACGTTGATCCAGGTTTAAAATAGCAAGTGGTTCAGCGAGAACGGAAGCAAGAAAGTGAAGGTTTCTTATGGTAGTAATATTAGTTGCGATAGATCTAGAAGGCACAGTATGTGACTGATCAGAATATATAATTAGCTGAAGAAAAGGATTGAGGCGCAGAAAGAATGTTAGCGAAAATTTTATAGTCAGAATTTAGGACAGAAATGAGGCGCCAGTCCGCAAGGAATCGAAGATAGCCACGTTCGGGAAAAATCGAATGGATGCGAAGGAGAAATCCTAAACGGAGGAAGAATGCGAAGAAGTAAGGAGACCATTATACAATGCAGTACGAAACGGAAGTAACAACGAAAAAAAAAGACTATAGAAGGGAACTGGAAGACCATTTGAGCCGGCCGCGCTACGAGCATTAAGTGAAGAAAGAGAAGAACAAATATTTTCGGGTGAAATGGGGGAAACTAAAGAACAAAACGATGCTGGAACTTGAGGTAAATAATGGTGCAACGTAGACGAGTCGGCTGGGGACGTAGGAGAATGCTGAAAGCTTTCTTTGTAGTAGGAAAAGACTTTCGAGCTGATTTTACGTTGATCATCTGTGGAGGTATCACCAGGAAGAAGGAGTTGAGAAATAGCATTAGCTTTGACTCTTCGAGCTTCAATATGACGAATGGTGTGAAGAGGGTTATCGGCAAAATGTAAAATACGAAACTTAAGACGTGTTAAAGCATGGTTACGAAGTTTGGCATTGAACTGTTCTTGATAGATGAAATACGAAGCAGATTTACGATCAGCTGCTGCAAGCTGACTTTTCAACTTCTAAATCCCCATGCATTGAAGTGTATGTAAAGTGAATGAATTACGTTTAGTGAGGGAAATAATCTGATTTTTCGTGGTGAGCCACAGAGCAAGCGGGTCGGACGAGACGGAGAGAAGGGGAAGTGCACGATAAAGAAGAGATCTTAGTGCAGACTGAAATTCAACGTCGTGTGAACACTGATAGGAAAGAGTCCATATGCGAGGAGAAGAAAGAGAAGAGGAACACATAAGAAAAGAAAAGCAAACCGGATGATGATCAGATGCGGCTCCTGGATCAATAACAGAAGACAACAAGAAAGATGATACCGAATTTTCGGGTGTAATAAGCACGTCTTTTGAATCCGTTCTGACGCAAATTAAATTTATCAAAGCTATTCAAAGTCAAAGGAACCGGTATGGAAAATAATAGATCTGACGAAAGAAAGAAGATTTTCAGTCAGGTTTTTAATCCCTCAGATATTGCTGTAAACGTAATCGTTAGCTTAGAAACTCTTAGAAACAGAGATATCGACAAAACTAAGATGTGACTTTACGTCCCCTGGTGGGAAAACGATGCATTATTTTAGGAAGAAAGTATTCTCAAAAAGGTTTATCCATATAAGCGGTATCGGTCCAAGAAAAAAAAATTAGTCGAGTTTTCAGCCCAGATTTTGCTACAAATACTTCAGAAGCAGAAATTAACACTTATGACCCCTGGTGGCCAAACCATTCTTTACCAAACATTAGAAATTATGTGAAAAATATTTTCCATCAGGTCTTGTATGTGACACAGGAAGAATTTTTTCAAATCTGAGTTTTAGAAGCAGAAATAACGTAGAAAACGCAATTTACCATTGTGCCCCCTAGCAGAAAGTCTATGATTTACTTGTAAATTTTGAATTTATAGGAAAAACATTTCGCATCGGGAACACTAACCAACAAAGAATTTTTTTTTCAAATAGGACTCTTAGAAGTAGAGATATTGACAAAAATAAGATATACATCTACGCCCCCTGGCGTAGAAACCATGCATTATTTCAAAAAGAAAGTGTTCCTGAAAGGCTTGTCGACATGAGTAGTATCAGTCAACAAACGACGTTTTTTTCAATCGAGAATTTAGAAGCTCATATTTTGCTGCAAATACATCAGAAGCGGAAATGAAGATTTACGCCCCTGGTAGCCAAACTATTTTTTACAAAAACTAGAAATTACATACAAACGATTTCTCATCAAGAGCTATATCCGGTGCAGAAAGAATTTTTCAAATCGGAGATTTAGAAGCAGAGATATAGGGGGGAAAGCAATTTACCTCTACGCCCCCTAGCGGAAAGTCTATGAATTACTTGAACATTTTGGAATTATATGAAAAAAATGTCACACGGAAAACACTATCCAACAAAGAAGGAATTTTTCAAATCGGACTCTAGAAGTAGAGATATTCACAAAAATAAGATGTGCATGTACGCCCCTGGCGGAGAAAACTGTGGAATATTTTAGGAAAAAATATTCCAAAAAGGTTTATCGATGTGAGTGGCATCAGACAACTAAAAAATTTTTTAATCAATATTTTAGAAGCTCAGATTTTATGGCAAATACATCAGAAGCAAAAATTAACAGTTACAATTTCCCCCTGGTGGCCAAAGTATTATTTACCAAGAATTAGAAATTATATGCAAAAGATTTTGCATCAGGAGATGTATCCGCTGAAGAAAAGTTTTTCAAATCGGAGTTTTAGAAGAAGAGTTATCGGGAGAAATGTAATTTACTTTTTACGCCCCCTAGCGGAAAATCTATGCGTAATTTGAAAAAGTAACTATATCTAAAATGCTCTTCGACATAAATGAAATCGAAAGATAAAATATTTTTTTCAATCGGATGTTTAGAAGCAAATATGTGGAAAAAAACATATTTTTGAATTCGACATCATCTGCGTTTACGCCTCTAGCGGCGAAACTGTACATGGTAAAAAAAACCGAAATAAAGGATCATCATTCGCATATTTCAAGCTTCACAATGCAAAAAGAATTTTTCAAATCGGACTAATAGTTGCACAGATCTCGTGGGTACAGACGGACGGACGGACAAACCGATAACATAAGCACGATCTTTTTTACAAAAAAGACGTGCTAAAAAGCTGGCACGAAGAAAAGAAGAAACATAAAACCGGTCATAACGTGAAGCTGAAACGGAAGAATAAATCTGTGAAAAAAACGAAAAATCAGTAGAGGTCTGGTGCATATGTCTGTGAAATCAACAAAATCATAATAATCGACTTAGCTGTTTCAGCCTGGAGACGACCGAAGGACGAGGGTTGTGCGGAGAATCAGAATCAAGGCACGGAGAGAGCGTACAATTAAAATTCCCGGCAAAAAGAATGACTTCCGAAGGTGGAATATATTGAAGCACGGAAGCAACATGGTCAAAAACGAAGAAATAGCACAGTGAGGAACATGAACATTTAATAAATGAAAGCGAACATTATTGAAACGGAAAGCGAGGTACTGCAAATTGTCCTGCAAGCTCTGTGGCTCAACTGCGGCAGATATCAAAGAAAGAAAGCTGTGACGAAATCCGATGGCAGTTCCGGATCCAATATGCGTCCTGTAATTGTGATAAAACGTGTTATAACGAAGTGAATTTCTCCGTCATTTTTATCCGCGCCAGGGTTCGAACCCGGATCCCCTCATTCCGGAATAAGTCACTCTACCAGTTGAGCTACGCGGACATTTTATTCTGATTCCTACCTGCCTTTATGTCGTGTGCGTCCTTCTGGCAGGTACGTCACATCTCCTGGTACGTTACATCATCTCCCCCTTATTTTTTTTATTCGAAGTGCTGCTCTTATTTTTTTCCTATCTCGCGGTGTGGAAATAACATCACACCATTGCGAGATTGTGAACGGTCGGGTCATCCGGATAGTTTGGGCGCCATTATAACGAAGTAAATTTCTCCGTCATTTTTATCCGCGCCAGGATTCGAACCCGGGTCCACTCATTCCGGAATAAGTTGCTCTACCAATTGAGCTACGCGGACATTTTATTCTGATTCCTACCTGCCTTTATGTCGTGTGCGTCCTTCTGGCAGGTACGTCACATCTCCTGGTACGTTACAGTGTAAGGACATTGACGCCAGCGTGTGAAATCGGTTGTTGGGGCACAGTTAGTCTCTTGAAGAAACAGGAGATGAGCATGTAAAGTTCGAATATCTTCAAAGATTAAGGAGTTCGCTGCAGAGGAAGCCATCCCTCTGCAGTTATATGCCACACATTTAACAGCTGACGTCATGGAGGGATTGGAGGTAATTCTAGGTAAGGTTGTTCAGTTTCTGCATAATCTCTTCAATACGGCGGCGATAATGATGCACGTCGGGAGGGTCGGAGACCGAGGCGAAAAACTCCGCTAACAATGAGAGCTGTAGAATCATCTCTGGAAGGTAGGAGAGGTTCGATTGGATGCATGCGTGATTACGGAGTGAACTTTGGACTCCGTGGTAGAGAGAATAGACAATTCATGATATGAAAACAGTAACAGTGGCACGATACTCTAAGGCAATAAACTTTCCAATTCCTGTTGCTTAGTAAGAAGGGGATCATCAAGACTGGTACGTGATGAAGAAACTTTAGAGGACTCGGGATCAGCGAGAGAGTCAAATTCCATATTAGCCAGTATTGAAAATTGGTTTGAAAGAGGAACATCGGTTGCTGGCTTTTTAGAACGCTGGGAAAGAGAAGAAGGGTGGGACGTGCTGCTTGAACGAGATCGAACTTTGTTGCGACGAGAGTTTTTTTGGTGGGCGTCCGCGGCGACCACGTACGGATTGAGGAGATTCAAACTGGTTCGCCCTTTTGCTTGGAGGCACTTAAGGTGACTTAGACGGAATGACTTTGGTGATAGAGGCAACTGGCTGACCAGAAACCGAAATTGTAGTCGTTGAAACTGGCCGGGTGTTAGAGACTAAAGAAACACGAACAGGTGCAGCTGCCGTCATAGGTAAGCAAGAATCACCCGGAGACGACAGAACAGTGTGGGCGGAAACTGGTACTTCGGACCCTGACGCAGTTACGGATTTGTCCTGAGGTTGAGGAAAGTCCTGCTGGATGGGTGTCGACCAGAGGCACAGGCGTTGGAAGTAGCAAGTAACAAAACATGAGAAGAAGAAACCAGGACCTCGGATGCTGTTGTAGGAACGAGAACTTCTTGCTGATGCTGGACGTCCATCTGAATTGGAATGGTTGTAGAGTAGAGGTTATCAGAAAGAACGGCAGCAGTTGACGTAAACACTGAAGCTCAGGGTTGGTGCGGACACTGAGAAACAACATGTCCTTCACCTTTGCATCTAAAGCATTACACACCTGTAAAAAGTGTAAACAGGCAGCGCTTTGACTCAGTGCAAATTTCCATAAATTCAGGATTGTTCATAATGTCCTCTTCGGAGGGAAACACCAACCGGTACTGTCTGCGGGGCCCATTGACATGGTGGTAGGGAGAGTCAAGGCCAGCAACTGGTAATCTCTTAGTAGTGCCAATAACTCCGCCGAGCGTGCCCAAGGCTTGAACAAGTAAACCGTCCGGAATTTCTGGCGGCACAGGTGACAGGGTTACCGTCACCGGACGCTATGCAGCAGGTGTGAGAATAAGATGTATATCATGAATGTCAATGCCCTGAGCCAGCACCTTATCCGCGATGTCGCGGTGCGTGAAGTGAACAACGATCCCGTCGCCTTGACAACTATGCCTGTTTTACGCACAACCTAGGAAACAGCAGCCAGATACTCGGGTAGGAGAGTGTCCCGTAACGCAGGGAAATAGACGCTCAGCAATAGAGAAGAAGTTAAAGTCTTACCGTAAGCTGACTTATCACTGATGCGAACTCGAAGAACGTCGTTAATCCGAGAAAATTCAAGAACATCCGAATTTGGTAATTTGGTAATCCATGTGGCACAGCAGAAGCAACAGCAAGAGAAGTGCGAGCTACTGCAGAAAAACTCCTTGGCGGAAGGTGGGTGGTGGTCATTTCATGCCTCGCACCCGCTGACGAGCCGGGTAATTCAGGCCACATGATATTAGATACGGTAGCACTGGTTTGATGAGACGAAGACATCACAGTCGACACACTTGATGAGACACTAATTTTACTAGAAGCAGCTGCAGAGAACGTACGCATTTCGTGGAGTTACACTAAAGAAGAAACGCCATTGAGACCCGACAATCGGCTCACAATCGCTGCAAAGACAGCTGGGGGTGCAGACTCGCAACACCCAAGAAAAAAACCCGGGCAAGACGAAGTACCCATAAACTTTGTAGAGAAACTCAGTAGATAACTGGTAGTACGTCACACAAACACAACTTAAACACCGAACAGGTAAGGAACTTCTAGAGCGAGCTAAGAGCGACCGCTCCCAAGCACACACGGTCTGACTGCAATCCCACTCCAGATGGCACTACGTACGTGTAACTTACTTTCTGATTCACCTACGTACGGACTATCACTAATCCTTACGATATTTTTTAATGCATGTGGATACTCCCAATATAAGGAAATCTCTAAATTTAAAGGTTTTTATTCTCGATGGTTCAAAAAATACGATGTTTTGAAAATTTGAGATTTTTTGTTCACGATGGGGTTTTTTAAATAAAAAATGCAAAAAATACCCTTCACTTAGAATAACAGAATTTTAAAACTACAGTAAACAAAAAACACGGAAAAGTGGCATCATGAAGTAATTTTTTTCTGAGGAATCCTGTGGGGCAATGTAAATATTTTCATCAGTTTCAGTGAAAAAATACTCTTCAAAGATGGAAAACAGATTTTGAGCAAAATTAGAAAAGGTCTGAACTGACAAATGTGGCAGAAAAAACGATTTATTTTAAATAGTATTTAAAAAAAAAACAGAAAAGGAAAGAAGATTTTGAGCTACATTTTTTATAAACTTACTTCACCATGGGTTAATATATTTTCCCATTTGAATTTCAATGTTTGCTAAATAAGAATGTCTGATGAAAATTGAGATGTAGGACGCGACAAAACATCTTTGAGAAATACGAAGACAAAAGATTATAGGGAAAATCTTTGAAAAATAAATTCACCTAACTTTACTTGCTTCCTGAATTAGTGATCGGCAACCGAGTGGCCAGGCACACCACCAGCGGCTACGCCTGATTAAATGTGGCAACGTGTGGAAGCAGCCTGGACCAACATACCCCAAGCCCACATCCAAAGCCTCTTTCGTTCGATGCCGCGGAGTGTAGCGGCCGTTATTGCCAGCCATGGGGGTCACATAAACTATTGATGTCTGTATGTTCCGCAAGTCGCACGGGCCTGTAAGCTCAATCGTTTCATCTTTGTATCTGTTGTTATGTGTCCAGTAAATCTGGCTTTGCTATCTCGTGTCCTTCTTGGTGTTGCATTTTGGGTGGCCAGCAGTGTATATGATATGGATCGAACAAAACTTACTCTCTCCGGAGATGACGTTTGCGCTCGCCCTGTTCCTTTCAGAGATGCTTTAAGTATACTCCTTCCGATGCGCTGCATCTTACTTCTTACTTCTTACCAGCCCAAGAGTACTGTGCGTAAGCTGACGATCGGGACCATTCTCACCGCTGATCGTGACAGACAGCCTCTGTTGACCCAAGCCGGAGTATACGGCATTCCATTAGTATACCCGGACACATCCACAACATGGTATATCTAAATGACCAACTCAGAGAGGCAAAGCACAAACGGGGATATAAAAAAGAAAAAACTGACTACCGCGTTGGCACGAGGAGTAAATTCTAAGGATGCGCGACCCATCTGGAAGGATATAAGAAGACTAGCACCATATAGCGACCCTAGGTCAACAGCCATCCGAGAATCAATCGAGATTCTATCATTCAGTGATGTTTGTAACACAGACACGACTACTGAAAGTTCTCCTATCTGGCACAAGCTGTTTGGCATAAAACGTGCCCGCTCGATAGATAATCAATGAGCGCGTTGCGCATTAAGATTTCATGCTACAGTATAAGGGATTTGAACTTGTTTACATTTGCATTTATTTTTAATCTGTTCTGTTAAATGTTTATATTCAGCAGCCTCGACCGGCCGTTGTCAGAGGCTGGTTGAGTGAGTACCGTGTGATTGATTGCGAATCAAATCGACTGCTATTTAGATAGACTCTGTTAGCAGAGCGAGGGGAGTGAATTGCTCCCTCAAAAATCTTTTTTTTAATTCGACCCCTGAATATACAATAGGGTTTCGAGGCAGTGGGTTTGGACTTAGTTAAAACTGCCCTTGTAAGGGCAAAGTCCAAACCTCGGTCAAAGCAAGGTGCGCAACTCTGACAAACGCGCGGGTACGTCGTCGCCGTGCTGGTCCCACTGATCTACGGATCAGTCCAAATCCCGCACTCAACCAGGGTCAGGTGCAGGTTACAGCGGAAAGAACCCCAGGGTACCGCTGAGCACCTGACTTTCGAACGTACTAAGTCTGACCGACCAGGGACACAGGTCCCAGGCTTACACTCGGTTAGCAACCCGAGTAGAGAGATGGCAGAGGACGCGGGGGCTTCAACCCCCCGGTCCAAGTGAGCCTGTTGAGGCAGACTGCGACTTAGAAATTCCGTCGGAATTCGCAAGCGCAGTCAACTCCTTCTTCCAAGAGTTGGAGAGGATTCTAGAGAATCCTTCAAACAAGGTTCTGCTAACACCAGAACCAAGATAAGGAAAGTAGCGAACTCGCTACAAGCAGCTTGCACCAAGCAAGTGATAGAGATGAGTCTCATCCAAGGGAGACTCCAGGAAAGAAGTGAGCACGCTAGCGCGGCTCCAAAGACATATGCCGAAGCGGTCGAGCGAAGCCCGGCAAGGGGAATACGGCCCCTAAGCAAAAAACGGCGAAGAAGGAGGTAGCCAAGAAGGTGGCACCCAAGAGGGTCGAGAAGAGGCACGTGCTTCTCGTTTACCCCGCAACAGACAAGGGTTCTCCCTCGTCAGAAGACGTTAAGGCGGTTCTGCAAACACAGATTTGCCCCGCCAAAACTCCAGATTGGGGTTAAGGGAGTTAGAAAGGTCAATGGGGGAGGAGTAATGGTGGAATGCTCCTCCGCCAAAGAAATAGAGAAACTGATTCAGAGCTAAAGAGCAATGCAGTGACGAAGGAGAACCTTCGGTCCAGATTGCCAGCTAAGAGGAATCCAAGGTTTATCGTCTACGGGATAGACGGAAACCTGTCAAGGGAAGAGGTCGAGCAATGTCTCGCGGAACAGAACCCAGAGTTGGAGGAGAGCAGCCTCCAGCTCAAGTTCTCGTTGAAGGTGAAGGGTGGGAAACGCCACTGGGTAGCAGAGGCGGACCCACTGACCTTCAAAAAGTAATGAAGCGAGGCAAGCTCGGAGTGGGATGGACCGTCCACTCAGTAAGGGAATATCTGAGGGAGGTCCGTTGCTACAGGTGTAACGGGTTCGGGCACTTTAGGTCAAGGTGCACCGAAGAGCAGGATAGATGTGCCCGGTGTGGGAAACCGGGCACAAGCGCCAAGAGTGCAGCAATAGCCCGGTCTGCACTAACTGCTTGGCAAACAACAAGAGATTCAGGCGTCGAGTGGATGTAGGCCACTCGAGTCTAGACAAGGAATGCCCAAGCCTTGTCAGAGAACTGGCTCTGCTAAAAGAACGCACTCATTATGGATAATAAACCAAAGAGAGGCGTTAAGGTGCTTCAAATCAATCTGCACCACGCACGGGCAGCAACAACACAGGCCCTGGTGACAGCCACTGAGCAAAAAGCTCATATTCTGCTATTGCAGGAACCATTCGAACAGGGGGGAAGAGTGGTGGGCTTCCCTAACTCCTACCGGATCTACCACCCTAGGTGGCAAAGCCCAGGGTGGCCACGGTCGTGAAAGACCCGTCCCTAGCGGTTCTCGAGATAAAATGCTCCGAGAACGTGGTCGCCCTCGGCGTGGAATGTGGTGATGCAAAATTTTTAATGGTGAACGTATACAGTTCTCCGGCAGGCAATTTGAGAGAAACGCTGAATGAGCTAATGGCTCTATTAGGGGAATTCCCAGTCATGAGATAATAATAGCAGGCGACTTCAACGCGAAGAGTCCTCTCTGGGGCAATCAGAACGAGGACGAACGCGGCCAGCTACTAGTGGACTTTGCCAACGCGGCAGACCTGAGTTTCTTGAACGATCCAGAGAGCACCCCGACCTTCCAAGGGGCGAGGGGCCCTCTTGATCGACGTGACTCTCGTCAGAGTCTCAAAGCGCAGCCTTGTCCAGGATTGGCAAGTACTGGACGACGAGAGCTGCAGTGACCACCTAGCGCTATCTTTCGTTTTGGGATCGGAAAAGCCCATCCGACCCAAGCGCAAAAGATTCTTAATGAAGAATCTAGACTGGTGGGCTTTTAAAGCCAAGTTAACTACCTTGTTGGGAGGTAGGAGGGAAGAAGAGGCCGCAGAAGTGTCGGACCTCAACTCCCTCTTTGAAGAACTTACCAGTCAAATAACAACGCTATGCGAGAGTAGTAGGGGAAATAAAAGGGGAGCTAAGGACCCCCACCCCTGGTGGTCGGAGAAACCAAAAGCTCTAAGGGCGAGAGCTAGGCGGAGTAGGAAAGCTCTGCAAAGAGCAAAAGCTACTCCGCAAGACAGGGAGTGCACAGAAGTGCATAAAAAGGCTCGTTCAGCATACAGGAGAGAACTGAATTTCTCGAAAATCTCCTACTGGAGAAAACTGTGTGAGTTTCAAACTCCGGCTGACCCTTTCGGGATCCCCTATAAGATCTCGAGGGGATCCATAACCGAACCGCTAAAACTAGCAGCGGTAGAAAGGGCAGACGGTAGCCTATCAAAGACTCTTGATAGTACCGTAGAAAGTCTCTTGGATTACCACTTCCAAGGAGACGAGGGAGAAGGGGACTCCCTCAACAAAAAGAAATAAGGGAAGAAAGTCGGATCCCGCCGGACACTGGTGAGGACCCCCCCTTCACGAGAGACGAAGTGGAGAATGCCCTCTCCAGTCTAAATACGGGCAAAGCACCAGGCAAGGATGGGTTCGACCTCAGCATAGTCAGAGAAATCTACTATGCAAATCCCGGGTATTTGGTGGCGCTCCTAAACGAATGCCTCGGGAGGGGAATCTTCCCAGACTTGTGGAAAACAGCGGTGCTAGTTCTTTTCAACAAGACCGGAAAGAACAAAAATGACCCCGCAGCCTATAGGCCCATCTGCCTCCTCTCGGCGTGGAGCAAGGTGCTGGACAAGCTCATAACGAACAGAGCGCTTGGCTTCCTCATGGAGCAGGGAAAGCTAAACAGGAACCAATTTGGTTTCCTTCCGGGGCGTTGCGCAACGCAGGCAATTCGCAGCCTCCGAGAGAGGGCAGAGAGGAACAAAGCGGAGGGGCTCCATACCTGCTTCATCTCACTAGACGTGAGGGGGCATTCAACAGTGTCTGGTGGCCAATGGTTCTAACCAGACTTAAAGAACTTGGCTGTCCAAGGAACCTGTTCAAACTGATCAGCAGCTACCTGTCTGATAGAAGAGTCGAGTTCGAAGCGGGGAATGGGCAATCCTCGCGTTCGTACCATAGAGGGTGTCCGCAAGGATCCAACTCCGGGCCGCTCTGGTGGAATATAGTTGCTGATTCAGCACTGAACCTAGACCTGGGGCCCGCAGTGGAGATTCAAGCCTATGCGGACGATTTCGTTCTCGTGGTCTCCGCCTCAGGGAGACACGTGATCGAAAGAGAAGCACATAGGGCCTTGGATGTGCTAGAAAATTGGAGCAGAGAAAGCAAACTGTGCTTCGCTCCTGAGAAGACCACTCTGCTAGCAATAGCGAAGAGTGGAGTAATGAAAACACCGCCTAAGTGCAAATTCCAAGGGTGCACTATCAAGGCGGTGCGTGAAATGAAGTACTTGGGTGTGGTCCTGGATCAGAGTCTATCAGGGCTGCCACACCTGAGGCACCTTAGAACAAGGTGCACGGTGATTCTCAATAGATTGAATGGCATGAGGTTAACGGGCAAAACCAAGAAGGCCATCTATCAGAGAGGAATTGAAAGAATTCTGACGTATGCAAGTGGAGCTTGGTGGACTCCCACAGTCAGAATGAAGAAGGGGATAAACCAAATCCAAAGGTTGGCCCTACTAGGGATAACCGGTTGTTTTCTGCACAACGTCAACCCTAGCACTCCAAGTGCTGGCGGGGTGCGAGCCGGCAGACCTAGTAGCGGAAAGGGAGGCAGCAATGCACTGCCTAAGGACAGGCGAGGACGCCTACCTTCTCGGTGCGCCGCATCGAGCCTCCGACATGGAGATGGAAAGCGTAGACTGGCAGATCCACCCTGCCGAGGAAATTTGCCCACCGTGGGACAAGGAGAAACCCACGGGAGTTGGGCATGAGCTGTTCACGGACGGCTCAAAGTTGAAGGGACAAGTGGGGGCAGGCTTCTGTGCGTTCTCGGACGGGAACGAAGCCACTGCAGGAAGCGTGAAATTATCGCAGAACGCTTCGGTCTTTCAGGCAGAACTTCTGGCGATAGAGACGGCACTCACCTGGGCACTCCCCAGGCGTAGTGACGAAAGAATAAAACTCTACTCGGACAGTGAGGCAGCACTGCAGGCTCTGAGTAGATTCAGGGGAAGAAACCCCATCGTCCAGAGGATCAAAACCCTCTTGAGGGCAGAGGGAGATGGGGCAGTTAGTTTCCACTGGGTACGAAGCCATGTCGGAACCCTAGGAAACGAAAGGGCAGATCAGCTGGCGAAGGCAGCCACGCTGAAAGAGACGGTCGACGTGCAATGCAGAACGCCGCGAAGGTGTATTCGCGCAGCACTAGCACGTCGGACCATGACCGAATGGCAGGTCAGATGGGACACGGGAGAGACAGGGCGGAAGACACACAGAGTGTTTCCGAAAGTCTCGACCAAACGAGCACAGACAAATAAGTTCCTGAATCAAGTACTCAGTGGCCATGGCATCAGCCCTGAATACCTAGGCAGATTTGCCATCAGGAACTGCACTTGTCCCTGTGGAAAGAGAACGGCAAGCATAGAACACTGCGTACTTGAATGCAGTGGCTTCGCCGAATGGAGAAACACACTGATCCCAGGTGTGCAAAGAACGCGAAGATTGGATCTGCTCATCCAATCTTCCGTTAACAGGAGGGGATAATAGCCTTGGTTGAAAGGCTAACCCTCCAGCAACATACCATCTTCCCCAATCAAACGGGGACCGAAACGCAGGAGGTGAACGTGCACACCGAAAGCGAATCGGAAGATGAATGAGGGTAGAAGTCTGTGGGAAAGCAGACGAAGAAACCACCAATGTAAATATTCTGTAAATAAATTTTGCTATCTCTTGATGTTGTAAGTCCTAAGCATGAGGACAGTGTATACATGTGTGTAGGTGTTTGAAAAAGAAAATAAAGGGAAATTATTCTCAAAAAAAAAAAAAAAGTTCGAGGGCAAGGAATCTTCCAGTCAGTGAAAAAGTAAGAAACGACCTATCCCGCCAGACAGAGCGGGAACCCAGACAAAGGTATTCTAGGTCGCCTGCCAGCACGTCACCACGGGCTGGTCTCTGGGCCATTGGGGTGGCCAGGGTCCGAACCGCGTCTCAAGGCAGGATAATTGTCGCAACATTTCAAAATAACATCCAAGGTGCTCAACAAGTCCCCGTGGAGCCAAGACAGATTGGCGGAACGGGACAATGAAATCAGTATATATTCAGCAGCCTCAAGAAGCTGCCCGTTGGCAGTGAAAGCTTGCGAATATTTTGCAATTTTTACGCCTATTAACGGATCAAAATAAAATACATATTAATGTATTATATATAGGTTATACGTGGCGTATAACGTACAATCCTATCTTCTACCTATGAAAAAATGTTGTTGTTTTTAATTTTTTTCTCTGCCCCACGCTTCGTATCGGCGATTGTTAACTAGCAGATATCAAATTCCTTCATAGCTTCGTGATTGTTTCACCTGCTTCCATTCGGTCAATTCACAATCTGAGTTTTTGTTCCATCGTCAAAACAGCACGCTTTCGTTTGGTGGATGCGATCTTACTGACAACTCGGCAAGATTCTGATCCGATGCAAACGCAACAGCAAAAACGAAGTAGATACAGTCAGCTGAGGGTTTGACGGCTTTCCGGCTGCCGCTGGTTGGTGTTTCGTATTTTTCTGACTTCTGATTGATTGATGTCCGCGGGGTGGAAGAGTGAAATGTGAATGATACTTGACCACACGCAGATCGCGGACGGAAAAATGCAATAATAATTATAGTAGTAATAATAATAATACTTAACACGGGTGGTGTCGGTTAACAGCGAGTTCCGTATAAACGAGCTTCTTTTTAAAAAATACTTTACTGCGTGTTTTCTCTGTACTATAGCCTATCAAGCTCCAAACCTCAAATACAATGTTCCAATATTAATATGATTATTACGAGAGCTAGTAAATGAAACCCAGGGGAGGCCCATAACACATTACAAACAGAGTCCACAATGAGGAAACGATTACGTCAACTTTTCCACTGTTAAACTAGACAGTGAGTTCCTGTTTGAAAAAAATCCCTGTTGTGCCTGAAGCCATTGTGTAGCCTCTCTCTCTTCGTCCTAAGTGAATCTTCTTCCTTTCAGTGGCTGCTTTTCGAGGGGCCTACAAATATGATTATGAATGAGTGAAATCTTTCTAGTTTTTCTGAAGTCGAGAATGCCGCATGGTCTTGCATTCTAATAGAAAAAACTGCTGTTCATCATACTTCTGGGACATTAACTTTGGTTGCACAGCTCAACCGGCTCAGATTCTCGCATTATCATTCAGAAATAATAGAGCGACCACGTGTACAGAAATTTATTGGAAGTGGTCCCTGATGGTTGAAAACAAAGTTGGCAATACTTTGCGTGCTGTTGCCTTGAACTATTTTGGAGATGGCGACGAGGCATCTTTAAATTTCACACTTTAGCATTTAGACTCGTAATGAGGGCTCATCACAGAAGACTAAGTGGGAAAGAAAGTTATTCCACTCATGGGGAGTATCTGCCTAAATACATTAAATAAACACCTATACGTGATGTCTGTTATCCATCACTGAAGTCTTTGAGCACAAATTGCGCACAATCATAACGGTATTACACATGATTATCATATCTGGTATTGCATGACTACTTTAATTTGTGCTCAAAGAACAGCACTCTCTAAATTGCCGAGTCTTGTCGTGTCCTGGCTTAAACGAGATGTTGCAACCAGTGAAGAGCCGACATTGAAGCGAAATGGTGTTTCATGTGTCTCACTATGCCCTGTTGCCAAAGAAGGTCGCATTATGAACACCTGACTGACTTTGTGCGAGGAAATGTTATTGGGATGAAAGAAGCTAGACTTTTCTACGGCGAAATTGCCACTCGTAGGAGACGAGGCGTCAGTACAGTGATGCTAACGTGGCGTCAGTAAATAGATAGGCTCGGACGCATAGAAATATAGGAAATAAACATCAAAATCGCACGATTACGCGTGATGGCAGTCACTTCTACTGCATGGCAGTGACCGACCGCACAGCCACATCCATGGTGTTACCGCATGGCAGTGACCGACAGAAGAGTGACATCCATGGAGTTACCGCAGCAATGGAGCACTGCTACAGGTGAGGCTTTGTCCTCCAGCACAGTTCAGCGCCGTCTGTTTAACAGCCGTATACATGGATAGGTTTCACAACAAAATGTTACATATGCAGCTCGCGTTATTGTTATTGTTACGATGCGTTCGGTTCGGTTGAATTGCTGCGGTCAGCATGTTCTTTCTACGATATTATTTTGCTCCTGAATTACTTGCTAAAGTGCGGTTGCAAAAGGAACTGAGTTAATTATAAGAACTCTGTAATTGTGTTGAACAAACTTCTGTGTTGAGTTTTAGCGAGTGTTCTACTTCTTCGTTGCAAGTTTGTGAGTAAGAAAGGATCCTTCGAAATCAAAGTCCAAGAAAAGTAACAAAAACCTAAATGAATCCCATGAAAAAACTATTGTGGATGTGGTATCAGGTGGCTTTATCGTCCACAAGGAAAATAAGTCAAGACTAAGAGCAAAACAAAAAGATTTTGTGGAGTTTACAGTTTTACTTTGTATTTCTCACGCTTATTAGCAGTGTCTGTGAATTACATCATTTCTAAATGAAGATTTTCGCCAGTTGCAAGTGGTTTGGTCCTGCCATATGGTTCCTTTAGTTTCAGTATTCAATAATCTCCTTCATTTGTCGTTGTTTCGTGACCAGAAGTATAGTTTTGCGATGGAAAATCTACAGCTACAATAAACATAGATTTGCGATAGAAATCTACAGATAGGTGCAATAAGTATAGATTTGCGATGGAAAATCTACAGATAGATAAAATAAATATGTGATATTTATTGTATCTAGAAAAATCAACAGACAGATACAATAAACATAGATTTGCAAATGGAAAATCTACAGATGGATACAATGAGCATTTATTTGAGATCGAAAAACCATTGTATCCCCCGAAGAACTTTTCCCATCAAATATATAGCTGTGATTAGTAAGCTGAGTATTAACATTAACTTTTTATCATAAAAAATAAGTAGTTACATTATCGTTAAAAAAAATATATTTTAATTTTTAGCAATGTTTTTTATTTCTTGCAAATATTTTTCTATTTCTGGTAAATATTTTTGAAATTATTATTAGCACACAAAAAATAAATATTTTTCTGTTTTTTATCACCTAAACAATCCGTTCCCTAGTGATAATATAAGCACGTCTTTCACTTTTTCAAAAGACGTACAAAAAATAAAGCATCCGTCTGACACAACGTACCAATACAATTCGCCCTCCAAGATGTACCGAAGAATTAATTATTCATTAAATCCCCCAAATCAAGTTGAGCAAAAGTTCCCAATGCCCGACCTCCAGTCTAACGCCTCCTATTAATCATACCAACATTCTTATTATCCTTAGAAATTAATTTTTGTAAGTTAATATCATCAAACAACTGCACACCTCATTCCACTCACTCATCATGCGAGGAAATGAAAAATAAAATGGATCCCTAGGGGAAAGTTTAGTGCCAAATCTATTATTACTGAATATGTACCAGAACAAAAAATATTTGAAGAATCGTATCGCTACTTCTGAATGTTTATAAAGAATATGAATATGTTCATCTCAAGTTATATTCATATTCATCCCCCCCAATCTCTGCGTATGAACATCGGAGAGATCACCAGGCATAGACCACACATACACGAAAAAAATGGAGACCAGGCTAGTGTTTTTTATAAATCCATGAACTTATGCAATTAACTTCCGTATTACTATGTAATACAGTTATTAGATGCAGATTTATTCCCCACATACTGTGCTACGAAATACAAACAGAATTTCACGGAATAATAATGGGATTTGTACCTAATGACATGATGATTTGGCTCTTTCAAGTGCCTTCCCTATCTTCCCTTTTCCCTCTCAGTCCAGGGGAGAGATTTCTATTTTATTGGATTGCGATGTGATGTCAGTTAATCTCGTTTAAACTGCACCCGCAACATCTTTGTCATTTATAAGGGAGTTCTTACTACAACTTGAAAAAAAAATTTTACCCTGAGAAAAAAAAAATAACAAGGTAAAGAAAGCAAAGCAGAAGAAAAAATGGGAAAGCAACTTTTATTTAGTTCATTTTCCGCTATCATAAAATGAGCCCTATGCGAGATTTTGAGTCCCTTGATGAAGAACATCAACGAATTCAGCTAAAAAAAAAATGCCTTAAGAAAGGGTTAATTTCAGAGATGAAATTACGATATTAGTGTCTAGCGGAACTCTAAATTGAATTTCTCTAGGATCGATAATATAATCCTTTTGACTCAAAGAATTTGAGGTATCTTCTATTTCAATTAAAAAAAAACACACAACTTCTAAGCCTAGTCAGTTTTATGCCAGCAACTACGGTTACACGAAAAGGCTTTAATATGAAAAGTTCATATAATTTTCTTTCGTTTCATCTTAATTTTAAAGAGTGAAACTTAAAAAATATACATATATTTTTCAACCACATTTATGCTAGGTAGCTGCTTGGGAACAGATTTACAGTATCTCTCCTCATTTACTCAACTGCTAACAGCTTCAAGCCTTGAGAACAAAAGCAAAATTATAAAAAGATAAAATTTAATTGGCGAATACATGAGGATTTATGCACAATTTGCTAAAACTTTGTAGGGTAATCACATGAAAAATTGCGCAAAATGTGCAAAAAATTACAACGCTGTAAAACCATAACTTCCTACTTCGGCGGCGTCGACTTTACCAAATTATTTGGGGGGCGGGGGTCACAGTGTGAAGAGATCAGACGTAGGGGGGCACGTCTCTTCCATTGTCAGGAGGAAAATAAAAAGGCAGAAAGATAAACTACGAAATTCGACGTATATTTAAAAAAGCAATTGCAATTGCTCATCAGAAATAAACAAAGAAACAGAATTATTCTTTTGCTGAGTATTACTACTTTTAAAGATAAAATCCGCCTGTGATTTTATAAAATCATCCAGAAAGATTTTACCTTAACAAAAGTGATAAATTAGCACGGTTATTTAAAGAACGAGAAGCCCAAAATATAAACAGATAAATAAAGGTGCTAGAGATTATACGTTTCTGTATTTTTAGCACGGCTTCTGTAAAAAAAGATCGTGCTCATGTTATCTTTTTGTCTGTCCGTCTGTAGACACCATATCTCTGCAACTATTAGTCCGATTTTAAAAATTCTTTTTGCATTAGGAAGCTTGAAATATGCGAATGATAATCCTTTATCTCGTTTTTATTTTTTACGAAGTACAATTTCGCCGCTATAGGGCGTAGATGCAGATGACATCGAATTCAAAATACATTTGATTCCATATATTTGGTTCTAAGCATCCGATTAAAAAATATCTTTCACCTTTCGATTTCACTTATGTCGAAGAGTATTTTAGATATAGTCACATTTTCAAGTTACGCATAGATTTTCTGCTAGTGGCATAAAAGTAAATTACGTTTTCCCCGATATCGCTTCTTCTAAAACTCCGATTTGAAAATTTTCTTCTTCAGTGGATACTGCTCCCGATGAAAAATCTTTTGCACATATCTTTAATTTTTGGTAAAGAATACTTTGGCCACCAGGGGCGTAAATATTCATTTCTGTTTCTGATGTATTTGCCGCAAAATCTGAGCATCTAAAGTCTGGATTGAAAAACTTCGTTCGTGGACCGATGCCACTCATGTCGATAAACCATTTCGGGATATTTTCTTTTTAAAATATTGCATGGTTTCTCCGCCAGGTGGCGTAGAGGTATATCATATTTTTGTCAATATCTCTGCTCCTAAAACTCCGATTAGAAAAATTCTTTCTGCAAAGGATACAGCTCCGGATGGAAAATCTTTTGCATATGTTTCTAATATTTGGGTAAAAAACTGTTTGGACACCAAGGGATGTAAGTCTTAATTCCCGCTTCCGATGTATTTGCAGCAAAATCTGAGCTTCTAAAATCTCCATTGAAAAAATTCGTTTGTGGACCGATACTACTCACGTCGATAAACCTTTTCCGAATATTTTCTTCTTAAAATATTGCATGGTTCCTCCTCCAGGGAACGTAGATATATATCTTATTTTGGTCAATATCTCTACTTCTAAGAGTCCGATTTGAAAAATTCCTTCTTTGTTGAACAATGTTTCCAGTGCGAAACGTTTTTCACATAATTTGAAAATTTTCAAGTAACTCATAGACTTTCCGCTACGGGGAAAGTCATTGCGTTTACCCCGATATTTCTGCTTCTTCCTATATCGCATACAACTCCTGATGGGAAAAGTTTTTCATATAATTTCTGATATTTGGTAAAGAATAGTTTGGCCACCTGGGGGCATAAATGTTAATTCCTGCTTCTGATGTATTTGCAGCAAAATCTGAGTATTCTGAAAAAATTATTGGCTAGACCGATATCACTCACATCGAAAAACCTTTTGAGAATACCTTCTTCTTAAAATAATGCATGTTTTTCCCGCAAGAGGGCGTAGATGAATATCTTATATTTGCTGTATTTCTGCTTCTAAAAGCGTTTCTGCTGCGAAATGTTTCTCACATAATTTCAAATTTTTCTTAACGCACAAGTCTGCAACCAGAATGCGTAAGTTCACGATTCCGTTTGCAGCAACATCTGCGGGATTAAAAACCCGATTGAAAAACTTCTTTGTTCGGTCAGATATTACTGTTTTCCATACCGGTTCCGTTGACTTTAAAAAACTTTGATAAATTTAATTCGCGTCAGAAAGAACTGAAAAGACGTGCTCATTACATCCGAAAATTCGGTGTCATCTTTCTTAAAATAGTATAACTATATTAGAAACCCGAATTTCTTGGCGTAGATTACAAATCAAAGTTTCCAAGCTTTCGCACATCAACCAGATGGCTTTTTCAAGGAAGGTAGACAGCAAACTGCAAACGGAATAATACAGATGTCACCAAACTACAGCCCGCCAGGAAATTTCTATTTTTACAATTTTAAAATTCGTTTTATATATTTTATTTTTTTTTTCTGACTGAAAAAGAAAGTTGCTAAATGTCACAGAGAGCCGGATATCATAGCAACGTTTGATTGACGCTTCGCTTTTAAAACCTGTTTATTATTACTACTAAAGTGCCTTTCAGAAGAGAGAGGGAGGACTTTCAGTGCTGTGACTCACAGCCCACCCGCGGCCGGCAGCAACATCTGCTGACTCCACACACACACATTCTCTCTCTCTCTCTCTCTCTCTCTCTCTCTCTCTCTCTCTCTCTCTAAGCCCCAGTAGCCCCGCCCTTTTCTAAAAATAGATTAGAATGAAGGACAGAACTATTTACTCCCACACCTGCTCCCACACAGGCTCATGTTCCCAGCAGTATTCGAGTCGGACGGCATCTTAACAAAAGAGATTAAGCGTCGCTGTGCTAATTTTACTTAACCCGATACACGTGTTTTTTGACTCTTTCGTTATTTGAGTTCGATTGTTGAATTTTGATATGTCCTTTCCCAAAAAGAGAAAAGTGGACACTGAATGCCGCATATTAAAAGCCAATGGGAAGTAGATTATCTTTCGTTGAGAAACCAAATATCGGAAATGTAGCTAAATCATTCCAGAAACAATACCATTCTTCTCATTGACATTTTTTAGCTTAAGATGTCATCAAGTCATTTAGTAAGTTTAGCTTTGTATTTGTTTTAGATGTGTATAAATATCTTGAAATATTCATTTGAAAACTTTTATGTTAAATTACAGAACATATAAAATTACTTACACGTTGGTACATATTAGTAATTAGTTCATTTAAAATGTACAGTATCTGCGCTAATTGATCTTTGATTTACCATTTTGTTTTAGTCCGGCCCGCCGAGCTTTACTTAATTTCATCTTTGACCCTTCTCTCTAAAAGTTTGGTGACCCCTGGAATAATAGAACGCGATAACTTGACAATAAGCGGACAGATGCTAATTAATTATTCATTCAAAGACTCGAGGCGTCACACTCGTTTAGCACGCGTAGTCATAGAAGGAAAAAAGGCATTGAAGAGCTGGTTCCAAACTCGTGGCAATTCCAGTGTGATGCTGTCATTGCATGATTTGCTGTTAGTAATTATCTCTAAAGTTTCGCGAATGGCAGTAGATTTTGGAGTGGAGCAGGCAGCTAATTTCTTTACGTCATCCCACATAGGAGTAGAGGACTTGTGGTGGACCTCTCTGGATAGGGCCGTTGTTTCTTTACCGTTCTTTATGTCCCTATGATGCTCATTGATTCTAGTGCCAAATGAACGCTTGGTCATTCCAATGTAGTATCGCTTGGAGCCGTCCAGATATTGTAGAGGGATGGCATAAACACCTGCCTCATTGGAAAGCGGGGGCTTGTCAGATTTTCCCTGAAGCGTGGTATATAAAGATGTCGGCGACCTGATGCCAACACCGAGGTTCATTTTCTTGAGCGCGTTCTTGAGCTGATAAGAAACATTTGGTATGTTGGGAAAGCTTGGAAACTTTGATTTATAATCTACGCCAAGAAACTCGGATTACTGATATAGTTATACTATTTTAAGTCTAATTGGCCGCCCCGGTGGCGCAGTGGTCTAAGGCGCTGGCCTCTGATCATTCGTCCGTAAGGGGTCCGGGTTCGAATCCCGGTCAGGCATGGATGTTGTGCTTGTCTTACGGCACTGGCTCTCTCCCTTCCCTGGAACCAGTGACCCTAAATTAGGGACGGGCGACTGCTTATAGCATTGAGTTGCTCACGGTGGTCGTTAAACCTCCAATCAAAATAAAAAAAAAAAAAAAAAAAAAAAGTCTAATTGGTGTACAGTTCCTCGTTTTCACTTAGTCATCTTTTTTGTTATTTATTTTATGTTTGACAATTGTTTTAAAGATTTACCACACATCACGAGAACATATCAAACACAATACGAGGCTGGCAATCCAGTTCCTTATCAAATGAGCAATGCTGAATATGGGGAAAAGTTTTTACTTATTTTGTTACCTATTAATTTTTTGGAAATAAATAGCTTTGGTCTAATAAGATGGAGCTTGGTCCACCCTATGAGGCCAACGTGATTAACTAATTAAACAGGGAGAAAAATATGGGGTGGGCACTGCCCCTCAAAGTGAAATTATTGGAATCTTGCCCCCCCCCAAATAAAAGTCGTCGTCTATGTCCTACTTAAATCTCGTGCACAGAGTGCTCTGGTATCTGGGAGGACAGTGGCGCGGTACTCTGGCTACCCTTCAGAGTTGAGATCCGATTCGATCACACAAGACTGTCAATTCCTAATTCACTGTCAGTTGTTTCCCTTTCCTGGGACAACTGACAGCGAATTAGGAATGGGAGAATCATTAGATGCTCATGAAGGTCGTTAAAATACGAAAAAAAACATACATACCCTCCACCATATTAATGAAGACGCCGTTCGAAATTACCGTTAGTGTGTTGGGGCCATTTAAAGAATGTAAGCGCGAGTTTGAAATAGGGTGTGTTAGTACTTCATACTCAGAAATTCCAAGATTTTCCATGGGCAGTCACGCACCTACGATATTTTCATTCGTCATTCGAGCATGAATATTTAATGCGCAAATGTCTGAGAAGTTTTTGACATTTTCAGCCCTAACAACTAAGCAATGAAACAGAACATCAGTATTAAAAGGAATTATCTTCTTTGACAAAGCTACAGTGACTACTGAATTTAAGAATACGTAATGGAGAAATTTATGAAGAAATGGGGTTGCTTACTTACTCTCACATACTTAGGAATATAAATATTCAGAGAGCTTTTGTTTGTGACAGGATCGGTGTATCAATATGGATTACGTTTAAATGACACGGGTAATTCAAAAACTCAGTTATTTTTCATTTAAAAAACAAATGACGATTTCATCGCATACAAATATTTTTAAGGCACAGCAAACTACACTTAACTGACAAATTATTATGTGCACTCCGACAACAATATTCAAAGCAAAAGTATCGCTTCCGGTCACGTGGGAAGCTGAAACTGGCAATATCTACAAATGTACGCGTTAGAAACCAGTCATGGAAAAGAAATCATGGGTAAAGACAGTAGCGTGTGTTTGACTGGGTCCGTCTACAAAGTACAAGGTCACGACATTAGAGAGATCAGTTCCTTCCGTTTATGACGTTACTCCATGTTACACGACCTGATACCTCGATGTTATGTTTGATGTCATACACGACAGCGTTGGAAGCCTTAGTTTCCGCGTGACGTCACTAAAAAGGGGTACTCATCTCTCTAAAATTCCATGGCCAATATTTTCTAGATGGTCTAGGTTTGACAGTGGCCAGATAGTAGTTGCGAGGAAGGCTGGTTGTCCAATCACTGCAACTGCTGAACTGTTGAGATTTCCACGCCAGACCGTTGAACGTGTATAACAAGATTACGTGAAATACGGCAAAACGTCCACCCAACGGAAGAAATAGGGTCGTAAATGTGCAATTTACAGTGGCGCGCCGTGAACGTTATGTGTAGGCATGCAAAAATTAAAAAACAAATAATACGTCATTTACAGGGGAGTTCCATCCTGCGACTTTTTTTACTATCCCGTTACTTTGGCTTCGACATCAAAATCTTCAGTTAAACCTTTTCAATTGTCATTAACTCTTTTTTAGATATTATGTCTTGTCTTTACGTTTGTTACTTGAACAGGTTTTTATTCGTAAAATGTAATGACACAAAATATTAGTTACCTCAAACATTTATCCTAACCAAGTTTGTGCGAAGCTTTGAACAATTTGTAGATTGTTTTATTACGTAAACCAGGGGGAAGAGTAAAACACAATTAATGCACCTTTTAACCTAAATCAAAACGAGTGGGATGTTTCTTTGAGCGCATTCAGGCTCTCTTCGGGAAACTCGATGCTTTTCGTATCACAATTTTTTGAGTCCATAAGCTTTCCATATACACTGAAGAGCAATTGAATTAGAGATACCTGTCTAGTAACGTGTAGCACCACTTTCGCTCTAATGACGGCGGCGATTCGTCTCGGCATGGACTCGACAAGACACCGGAAGCGTTGGGAAGCCATACGGATCCACGACCCCTGAACAAGCTCCCATAGTTCACGAAGATTTGATGGAGGGGGTCAGAGCCTCGAACATCTCTCTCGGTGGCATCTCAGATATGCTCGATGGGATTGAGATCAAGTGACCTAGCTGTCCAAGGAAGCGAGGTCACGTCGCTGGAGTGTTCATCCAACCATTCGGATACAATTCGGGAGCGATGGCACAGTGCATTGTCTTGTTGCAGGATGAGGTCCCCAGTGGGATGTTGAAGACGCACGAACGGGAGCAAATGGTCGTCCATGATATCCCGGTAACGTTGACCTGTGAGGGATGATATCACACGTACCAGGGGACCCATTTCAGTCCACGTAAACAGTCCCCAGACGAGAATGCTACCCCCACCTGCTTGAAGAGTACCCTGCTGGCAAGAAGGATCCGTCTCTTCATGTGGTTTGCGCCGTACTCGTGTCCTGCCATCCGCATGTACCAACGTGAATCTCGACTCATCACTCCAGGCAACATTTCCCCACATATCTAGGGCCCAGTGGCGATGTTCCCGCGCCCATGCTAATCTTTGTACCCTGTGATGTGCGGTCAGCAGCAGTACCCTCGTGGGACGACGGCTTCTGTACCCCATAGCGAGGAGATGGTTCTGGATGGTGTGGCCGCTTACACGTTTTTGTGCACCAGCGTTAAATTGTCCGAGTGATTTCTTGCACCGTGGTGGCCCGTCTATCGGCTGTTACAATGCGAGCTAGCCGACGATGACCCCGCTCATTCACACGCTGTTGTCCATGGCAGTTGGCCCTTGCATGGATGGTTTTACCGGATTCGATGTACTCACGGTGCACCCGTGACACAGTGGCTCGTTAAAATCCCAGTGCCTGCACGACTTCCGATATGGAGTGACCCATTCGTCGGGCCCCGACAATTTGCCCACGATCAAACGCGCTTAGATCCTTCGTCTTACTCATACTGCGTCCGACTCTTACTGATTCCCGTCGCATCACTCCTTATACTGTCGGATCGCTGCATACGTCATGTCGTTTCCGTTTACAGGGCCGCCCACAGCGCCATATTTGCATAACGCCAGCTGTCTCTAATTCAATTGCTCTTCAGTGTAGAACAGTTATGGGGGATGATTATGATTTGGAAACTACCAGGAGGAAAGACTTTACCGTTTGGGGTTCTATCTTCCTTGAAAAAATCATCTGGTTGATGTAGGAAAGCTTGGAACTTTTGATTTTTGTTTTACGTCAATAAATTCAAATTACTAGTACAGGGTGTCCCATTCGCTACCGAATCCGGCATTTCTTTAATAATATTAACACCAATGAAGATATTGCAACGAAATTTGAAGTGGACTTACCTCATTTCGTGCGAAATGTGATGACATCACATGTGCTGGAATTGGCCACCGTTTGCGTCAAGCAGCATTGAACCCGGTGCTGTCCGCCAGGTAGCCGGACGCTCCTCTCTGCTGTTTTGATATGCCATTTCGCTGAGAGTGTCTACAAAATACGATTGTTGATAGTGAGTGCTCGTGCTCGTGCTCGTGGCTGTTTGCCTACGTGTCAAAATGTATCGGTATACTCTGGAAGAGCGAGTGTTTATTGTTCGCACTTATTGGAAAACAGAATCGATAAAGTATAGTCAACAGCAATTCCTAGAAAGGTTTACACGAAGACATCCACACAGCAAGTCCACCATTTGGGCATTGTCGAAGGAATTGGAAACCAAGATGACTTTATTAGACAACTATGCAGCAGGTCATCCACAAATGTCCGAGGAAACGATCCAGAATGTAAAGGGCAGACTACTTGCGTTTCGCAGGAAGTCGCTTCGCCGACTGCCACAGGAAACAGGGTTGTCCAAAAGCACTTGTCAACGTGCTGTGGAAAAAAGCGAAGCTTCATGCGTACCGTATCTCCGTCGTCCACGAAATGAAAGAGCCTGATCACGTGAAACTAGTGACATACTGTTGATGGTTTCAGACATTTCTTCAGAAAAATCCGGGCATTTTGGACTACGCGTGGTTCTCCGATGAGGCGTGGTTTCACCTGTCCGGATACGTCAATTCTCAAAATTCCCGTATTTGGGTCAGTGAAAATCCCAACGCGATACATGAAGAATCCCTTCATTCACAGAAAATTGATGCTTGGTGTGGGATGACCCGGCGCCGCATAAGTGGTCCCATCTTCTTCGATACAACCATCAAAACACCTGCATATATGGAAATATTCAACACCTTTGTAAATCAATTGGACGACGAAGAACTCTACATTGGATATTACCAGCATGATGGAGCGACCTTACACACATCGCACACAGGTATGGCCAAAATTCAATCCTTTTTCGGCAACCGCGTCATTTCGAAAGGTCTATGGCCAACGCACACGCCCGATCTGACGCCTCCTGATTAATTTTTATGGGGATATCGAAAAGGGACAGTTTACCAAAAGAAACCACGAACCATAGATGCCTTGAAAGCAAATATCACCACAGAAATTCAGGCAGTGACGGTGGACATACTGGCAAGGACTTTCCACAATATGGTGCGCCGAGTTCAATGCTGCCTGGACGCAAACGGTGGCCACTTCCAGCACATGTTGTGATGTCATCACATTTCGCACGAAATGAGGCAAGTCCACTTCATATTTTGTTGCAATATCTTCATTGGTGTTAATATTATTAAAGAAATGCCGGGTTGGGTAGTAGGGGGACACGCTGTATATTTTCACTGCTTTAAATTTGAATTTTGACAATTTCTGAGTCTTACATTTTTTCCCTTTGGGAAAGGGTACACAGTTTCCAACAGTTTCATTACAAAATAATAAACACGGCCAACAAAACAGAGTTGGAGATTTGAAACACTACAAATCTTGTCCGTTTGGTAAATAGAAGCGTCGAAATATGTAATAAGTTTGTATGTTTAATCTGCATACTTAACGACGATGTTAAGAGACTCAGGTTTGAGGTTCGTCTTTCGTTGCTTACACATTCGGATTTTTCTGTAAAACTTAGGGAATCGAAAGATATTACTTTTGCATCACCCGTTTCTTTATTCCTTTGCAGTTTGTTTAAATTACCTTGAAGCACCTTTTTTTTGCTTCAGAAAGGCAAGGAATATATGAAAATGAAGCTGTACAATTTTCCAACTGAATAAGAAAGGATTCCTTGAAATTACGCACGAGATAGCAGGTACTCACTGGCAAAAGAAAACGAGCTTTCCATTGGTTGACGCATCTCTCTGTTTCGCATTTCGACAAGTTTTCAATGGCAGATAACCAAGGCCCCAGCCCGAGTGGGAATAAACAGTAGGGGCAGAGGGAACGGACTCTAGTTCTCTGATTGGTTGACTGCCCAAGCCCTTAATGCAATAGAAATTTCGCATAGAATGGATTTCTTCGTTGCAATTCTTACTTACCTGGTAAGAATACGCTTTCTCCAACGGCACAATCTCACATGAGTACGTGCATACGAAGTTAGGTTCGCATTCTCGCTTTCAGTTCCGACTAAAATGTACACAAATATGTGAATTTAGTTTTAAATAAAATTCTTCTAAAACCAGGCACTTAGTTTAAATTTACTGCAGCACAAAACTTTTCTTCGTATACACCAATGAGGCATTACGTTATGGCCACCCCCATCCTAGAGAAATGAGCACGCCTGGAGACCTAACGGTGGCGCAGGTGAACTTCACAGAGCAGTATATATACAACCCGAGGATCGGCTTTCGGTCAGTAGACTGTTCGGAATCAGAATGGGAAAAGCTGCCGATTTATCGGTGTCTGATAAAGGACAAATTGTGATGGCACGGCACCTCGGAACTGCGATCTCGGAAACGGTGCGACCTGTGGGTTTTTCACATTCCGCTCTAGTGAGTACGTATCAAAAGTGGTGCACAGATCGCCAAACGACGAACCGTCGTCCAGCTGTGTGTCGTTCGCAGTTCATTGATGCCAGAGGTGACCGGAGACTGCCGCGTAATGTTCACAGCTACTGCAGGGCCACAGTGCGACAAATCACAAGCAGGTACAACGGTGGTGATTAGGGCAATGTGTCATAGCACACAGTTCATCGCAGCCTTCTGCGCATGTGCTTGCGTAGTCGACGACCCAGGTGGGTATCCATGCTCACTGCATGTCATCGCCAATAATTAACGCATGAAATGGGGCCAAGATCATCGAGATTGGACTGTGGATGATCAAGATTCCTGGTGCATCACGTAGACTGCTGAGCGCGGATACTCCGATTACCAACGGAGGCTATGACACCTGGATGCACTATTGGACGCGAAACAGGCTGCCTGCGGCGGTGTTATGCTGTGGGTGATGTTTTCTTGGTGCGTTTTAGGCCCTATTATACCAATAGCACAATCCCTGACAGCTGTCAGGTATCTGAACATCGTTGCGGACCAAGTTCACCCATTCATGGTACCGGCACAAGATACGTGGACATCCGTATCTTGTGCCTGTACCATTTCGTAGGTCTGCAGACCTACGGAATGTACAGCTGAAGACACGGACGGAATGTACAGCTGTCGTCTTGACACGTGATCTACCTGCAGTTCGTCACATCATCTCCCTCTTACACTGCCAACTCCAAACATTACCGTTAGAACAGTACATTGTGTGTAAATAGGCTGCTGCCATACCCACACACGGCCATCAGACTGATGGATCGTGTATCTGGATTCATCTGTCCATAGTACTTGTTTCCATTTATGTACGGTCCACGGTAAATGTTCTTTACACCCTCCTAAACGACGAGTAGCATTCCGAGTGAAGATGAAAGGCTTATGAGCAACCCCACGACCACGGTAACTCATGGAATGAAGTTCTCTGCGAATGGTTAACTTTTTTTTTTTTTTGAAGAGAAGTAGGAATTTTTCATTAATTCCAGACGATGCGTGGAACAGCTATCACACATTTTTCGAAGAACCGAAAGCCCAGTTGATCCATTTTTATGTTCCGGCGTGAATGTGAAAACACAAATTTGCCCGTGACAGGATCGAACTTGCGTCCCCTCACTCCGGAGTAAGTTGCTCTCCCAACTGAGTTACACAGACGGAATGATCATGATCATGATCATATGTAGAGGATTTTAGGAAGGGAGTGTCTCACCCCAAGTCTTAAACAACCCTTGGAAATAGGAAGCTAGGAGATTTTGGCTAGAGTGCCAGATAGGAAAGTGACACGGAAGCGAGGTAGAAAGGGGGAGGAAGACGCCCTTATTTATTACCATGGGGCTAGTACCCGGGGTCCGACGGCTTAACGTGCCCATCCGACGCACGGCGATATTTTGTGGATTGAGCCTACGTACCAGCCTGGGATCGAACCTGAGGTCCTTTCCGTGGCAGTCACGAACGTTGACCACTAGGCCACCAGCGGCCTACACGGGCGGAATGTACCGTTGCAGGCCTATCGTCTTGACACGTGAGTCACCACTGTAGTACGTCACAACTCATGGCACATGCGTAGAAGGTTCCAAGGTCAACCTATGCCAAACCACTTCCTGCTGTGTTGCGCGATTCCGAACTTATTCAACCAGCCTGGATACGTTTTTTTTTTTTTTTTTGATTGGAGGTTTAACGACCACCGTGAGCAACTCAATGGGCTATAAGCAGTCGCCCGTCCCTAATTTAGGGTAACTGGTTCCAGGGAAGGGAGAGCTCGCACGGGGATAACTGGTTTTCCAGTTATTTGGGGAGCGGCGCCCCCACGGCCCGAGCTGACCTTGTGACTGGTCAACATCTAATGTCATGCCACCGCTTGTTTTTTATTTTGGTACTGTTGGTGTTTGCAGGAACGGCTGTTCATCCAGCTGTTGGGGAGTCGCGGCCCCACGATCCCGAACTGGTCTTGTGTCTCGCTTTTTTGTTTTTATTTATTTTCTCCACTGGCTAGTTGCCCGTGTTGTATACTCTTCCTAATCGCTACCACGTTATGTACTAACACCCCGGTCTTGTGGTTTTGTTACCCTCCACCACTAACTGATTTATATTAACCACTCGGTTCGTAGGTTGCTGAGATTCCGTTTAGGTTCCCTGCCAGGATTTGTCTTCTTTGGATTTCTTTTTTTCCTTTTAGCTGGTTTGGGTGCCAGACCGACCTGCATGTTTGCCGCGTGCGGAGACCCGTGAGGCGGAAATGGGATGTCTGGCGGCTGAGGTCGCAGGAGACCGGATAGGTGCCTCCTGTGTACCAACACTCCTCTTCGACCCCGGCTTCGCTGTAAACGGGAGGCTAGAGACTAACCCACCTCTAGTCAGAAGTCTTGTACCAAGTTGTGTGCAGGGCTTTAGCGGCTTTTTTGTCGTATAGCACGGCAGGGTAAGCCCGGGGGCTGTGGGATCATGCCAAAGGCGTTGGCATGACGGTACCCGGAGGCCGAAGTGTCCGCCGAGTGCGTGTGATTACAGCCAACGGACTATATCTGCAACGTATAAGCTCCAGAACTGTATCCAGCGTCATTTTCTTGGCTTGCAGACCTCCAGTTCTCCCTTGTAGGGCTCGGTGGTGGGTGGAGTAGTCTGCAGACGAATCTTCCTCCTTTTTTCCATGGGTAAACACAAGAACAAAAACTCCAAATTTAAGTCACCTGAGAAACTGATCGTTGACACCGACTCTCCTTCGTCTTCTCAACCTACCAAGTCTCATACCCTTAAACGGTCTTTAGACCTTGACCTGGACCAAGAATGTGGGACCTCTTCTTCGGCAGCTGTACCAGTCGCTCCGAAGCGTCGTCTCCCCTCGATTGTTGTGACTACGCATGCTACACACTTACTTGTAGATTCAATCGATCCGAATGAGAGACTGTCCACCAGATCTCCCTTTTTCATTTCTAAAGCTTTGGACGCTGCGGTTGGCCCCTTGAAGTCTGTGAGGAAGCTTCGCTCTGGGGACCTGCTTGTCCAAACTTGCAGTGTTTCTCAGAGTAACACTTTTCTGCACCTTACTAGTCTTCAAGGCATACCTGTAAAAGTGACACCTCACCCGTTTCTTAACACCTCTCGGGGTATTATTTCGGAGTTTGATCTCTTGCCATGCAGTGAAGACGAATTGGTGACTGAACTTGCAGATCAAGGTGTTATTGCTGCACGTCGTATGATGTTCCGGCGCGATGGTTCCTTGATTAAGTCTAAAAATGTAATCTTGACTTTTAACTCCCCGAAAGTTCCGACCAAAATCAAGGCTGGCTACTTGGTCTGGGGAGTTCGCCCGTACATTCCCAGTCCTCTGCGCTGTTTCAGGTGCCAGAGGTACGGGCATTCCCAACGTTTCTGTAAGAGTTCCGCTCGTTGCGCAAATTGTGGCTCCAGTGAACATGACGGGGATGGTTGCACTTCTGCGGCCTGCTGTGTTAACTGCGGTGAGGCCCATGCAGCTTACTCCCGCAACTGTATGAAATGGAAGGACGAGATGGCGATCCAGCGCCTCAAGACCCTGGAAGGCCTCTCGTACCCTGCTGCCAAGGCCAAGTTGGGTATACCCACCAACCGACAGCGTACCTTTGCCGCAGTGGTTCAGTCTCTGCCACAACCCGTGCAGCCCTTTGTTCCGCGCCCTGTAGCTCTCGCCGCACTTGCCAAGCGATCTACAGCTGAACAAGCGACACAGGTGGATTTCCCCGAGCTCCAGATTTTTCGAATAGCTGAGTCTGCGCCTTCTCTTTGAAGACGACCGACTCTTCCGGTTCCCAGCAGAAAGCCTGCACGTGCTGGAGACCCGGCCCTCAATCCGCAAAGGTGTGCAGTGTCCATCCAACTGTCGCGGTCCACCTGGCCAACATTGCAACTGTCTCGGCCTCAGCGAGGTCCCCACCCTCACCCAACATTATAGAGGAACATAGGGGGAGGAGAGTGACAGTTCGTCCCCAGCCTCAACCAACATTGCAGAGGAACATGGGGGGAGGAGAGTGACAGTTCGTCCCCGCCCTCGGCCAGCATTGCCGAGGAGCGTGGGGAGGAGGAGAGTGACAGTTCGGCCCCCTCCTTGTGAATCATCCTATGTGTAGTTGTGTTCGATTTCGTAATGTGTTTTATCATTCTCATTCCTCAGTTTTACTTAATCGGCTTGTTTCTCACTATTGTACCATGTTTTTCATACTGTTTGTTTCATTGTCTTTTTTGGCCCTTCCTTCGTACTCATGGTTCGGTTTTACTTGGTCAGACAGATTTTGCGATTTATGCCCCGTTTTTTAATTTTGTCGGTTTGTCTTGTGTCTGGCGCTCTTTGGCCAACCATGGCCCTTGCGCCATTAAAATCTAATAACCAACCAACCAACCAGGGAAGGGAGAGAGCCAGTGCCGTAAGACAAACACAACATCCATGCCTCGACCGGGATTCGAACCCGGACCCCGTTCGGACGAATGATCAGAGGCCATCGCTTAGACCACTGCGCCACCGGGGTGGCGGATACGTTTTGATTGCACCTCGTGTTCAATGCAAAGGCGATTTTTCAAACTGATTTCTTAAAAATGCAGATACGGTTCCAAATATGATATAAAAAGAAATGAACACCTACACCCCTAATGGCAAAACTATAAAAACTGACAAGTATATGAAAAATATTTCTCGCCACAAACGCTATTAGAAGCAAAAATATTTTTTCTAAATGGAACTTTTAGAAGCGGAAATATAGTCATTACAGAGATTTACATTTACGCCACCTAGCGGGAAAGCTAGACATTATTTTTTGGGAAAAAAGGGTACACATAAAAGTATTCGTCGTGAGAGGAGTCAGAATGAAAAGTATTTTTACGCCAGTTTGATTTTTAGCAACAAAGACACGATTGCAAATATTTAGAAAAGAGAATTATGCACTTATTCAATCCCCTCCCCCTCAGTGGCAATACATTTTGTAACAAAATATTAGAAGATGCATGAAAAATATTCGTCGTCATGACCTCTATTTAACGCAAAAATAATTTTTAAAATAAAATGTTTTGAGCAATTTCGGGAAAAATAGAATATTCATTTGCACTCCTTAGCGGTGACACTATGCGTTATTTCAGAAACTGTATGTAAAACGTCCTTCGTAGTAAAAGGTATCGGAAGGTAAAAATAAATTTTTTGATTGGAGGTTTAACGACCACCGTGAGCAACTTAATGGGCTATAAGCAGTCGCCCGTCCCTAATTTAGGGTCACTGGTTCGAGGGAAATGAGAGAACCAGTGCCGTAATACAAACACAACATCCATGCCTTACGGGATTCGAACCCGGACTCTTTTCGGACGAATGATCAGAGGCCATCGCTTAGACCACTGCGCCACCGCGACGGAAAGAACTTTTCGAATCGGTTTTTTTGAAGCAGTTGCATAGAGTAATATGTATTTTGAATTTAATGTGTATTTAATGTATTTTGAATTAATAGCATGTCATTTACGCCCCCAAGCGGTGAGGCTATGCATCGGAAAAAGACCAAAACGTGATTTCAGAAAAAAAAAAAAAGTGTCACAACCAAAATAATCCCACAAAGAAAAAAAGGTAAGGAAAACATTCATGGGATTATGTTTTCATTACACAGAACGTGTAGATTCCAAGAGCATTTTTCTCTATGTCAGCATTTTAAATAATGAAAATCGTCCTTTGACTAATATTTAGACATGAAAAATCATTCTCTTAGAACTGTTAAAACTCCATGTCACTCTAACTTTCTCTGAAAATCTAAAATTTACAATCTCAATATTAGGTTTTGACATATATTTTGTTAAACAAAACTTACCACGATGAAATTTATGACAAAATTTACGCAAATTTAAGAAAAATTTATACAAATTTATGACTTCTTTGTCGGAGTTCAGGCTTTCGACTGCAAGGAGAATTTTTCAAATCAGACTAGTAGTTGCAGAGATATGGTGTCCACAAGCGGAAGGACGGGCATAATGATAACATAGGCAAGTATCCCCCCCCTCAAAAAAAAAGAGATTCTAGCAAGAAAGATGACACTGAATTCCTGACTGTAATGAGCACGTCTTTTGAATCCGTTCGGACATGAATAAAAAATTTTAAAGTTATTCGTACTCGATACAACCTGTTAGAAAAAAGGAATCAACCGGATCACTGCAACTTATAAAACATCCAGAATTAGAAACAGCGACTTACTCTCACCAGCAGTTAAAAAGTATGTTACCAAAATTAAGAACTGGTACACAAAAAAGTTTCTCATAGCAGAAGGAAAGATATCAGGAACAAATAGAATTTTGAAACTAACAGTTAAAAGGTAAAATACAGAAGGAAACATATAACTCTGCGCTCCAAAGCGGAAGAAGTTTGCATAATGGAAAAGTTGAAAATATGCGAAAAGTATTTTTTATAGCAAAAGCTATGCAAAGGAAAAGGAATTTGTTAAATACAAAGCAAAGACAGCAAGAAAAAAAAAAAAAAAGAGGTGTTTGACCTTAACGCCCCCTAGCGGGGAAGCTGTGCATTATTTAAAGAGGACAACGTTCCCCATCTTTATTGTAGCAAATGACATAGAGTAAAAAATATATATATATGATTAATAGGGTGTAAGGAATCGGAGATACAGCTGCAAACAAAAGTAAACAAGCACCAAGTAGCGGCAAAACTGTGAACTACAAGAAAATCCACAAATAAGACGAAAGTACTCCACAAGGAAAATAGTATCCGGTGTGAAAATATTGTTTTTTAATCGGACATTTAGAAGCAGATATATCCAGAAAGACAGACTAAATATTTGCGCCATTAGCGACGAAATTGCGCATGGTTCAAGGAAGCAAATACACACAAAATGTTTTTATGATTAGTAGTATCTGATCGAAAAATAATTTTTTTAACGGAGTTTTTAGTCCCGCCGCTGCAAACATGCTGTAAACGGAAACGTGAATTTACGTACTCTAGGGACAGGTTTGTGCGTTAGGAAAAAATTTAAAATTATGTGCAGAAAATTTCACTCCGGAAACGCTTTCCGATAAAGAAAGAATTTTTCAAATCAGACTTTTAGAACAGAGATATCGACAAAAATAAGATGTACATCTACGCACCCTGAAGGAAAAACTATGCACTATTTTAAGGATAAGATGTTCTCAAAAAGTTTTCCGAGGTAAGCGGTATCGGTACACGAAACAATGAGGTGCGTATTTTGCTGCAAATATATATGAAACGGAAATAAACACTCACGCCCCTGGTGGCCAAACTATTCTGTACTAAAAATTAGAAATTATACGTAGAAAATTTTCCAACAGGAGCTTTGTCTTATTCAAAAAGAAGTTTTGAAATCGGACTTTTAGAAGCAGAGGTATCGAAGAAATCCTAATTTACCTGCACGCCCCCTAGCGGAAATTATATACGTTATTTGAAAAAGAAACTGTACCCAAAATAGTCTTCGTTATGAATGGCATCGAAAGGAAGAAATAATTTTTTCAATGCGATATTTAGGAGCAAATATATTGAATAAAATGAATTATGAATCGACAGCATCTGCATTTACGCCCTCTAGCGGCGAAGTTATGTATCGGAAATAAACCCAAAAGTAAGGATAATCGTTATCATATTTCAAGCTTTCCAATGCAAAAATAATTTTTCAAAGAGGACTAATAGCTGAATAGTTATGCTGTCCACAGACGGACTAAGTGATAACATAGGCACGTACGTTTTTTTAAAGATGTTCTAAAAATAAGAAGAGAAATGCAACATAAATTGTTAAACATTTTGTGGTATGTTGCACCAAAAGGTTTTGCTACACCAGCTGCACCACCTTCATGGGCAAAGGCACTCCAAAGTGTGGTTATGAAGCCCACAAGAACATGCTGCAACTGTGCACCAATCAAGTTGGATACTGGTGAGAAAATGCGCCATAACATAGTGCAGTTTCACAATATCATAGTGCAGTTTTCACAATATAATAGTGCAGAATTCACAATATCATAGTGCGCTTTCACAATATCACCAGTTTCGCAACACAAATAGTTTCACAGTATATTGTATTCCATCACGAATTGCTTCATAATTTTGTGCAATGATGCACCAGTGTCAGATATGATTAGTGCAAATTTGAACCTCATTATGGTGGATAATTTTACCATGTTGATGTGTATTTAATGTACCTTTGCAAAAAAGGTAGTGCAACTAGTGTAACATCAGAAATTGCGCCATGGTATTGTACAAAGGCACACCCTACTGAGTGTATAGCTACTGATTGACGGTAACGTTATTTGAATAGTTGCGATCGGAATAAATTTTTCCTATACCTAACACTTATTCCACCGCTACATACCAGTGGCAAAGTATTCTATCACAGAATAATGAAATACGCATTAAAAAAAAAAAAAAAAAAAAAAAAAAGGAAATGGTAACTCTGATGCCAGTGCGCTTCAAAATTACCATTTTTTTTTTCGCACTGTCATTATTTTATAGGGATGGACATTCCAAGATAATTTTCTCAAGAAGCAAGCAAAAAGGAATACCAAAACACTAAAGTCTTAATTCTTAATCACTGTGTTATGTAAACAAAACAACTGCGTACATTGGAAAATGAAGAGTTGCGTCAGAAAGATTAACATGAAAATAAACATATGTTAGAAACACAAAACACGATCAAAAAGTTATTTTAATCAGTTACCTTTTCATCTTGACAGAACAGCTGAAGTCTTCGGACTTTTATTTAACTCTCCTTCTCCTCGCTACTAAAAGATGGCGATCGGCAGATGGCAGAAGTCTCCTCGTAATGTCGTTCGACCACGAAGTGTGTAGAACGCATGCGCGGTTTTTTCAATGCTTCTAAACGTAGCGCAGAAGACAGACGCTGCATTTTTAATTCGCACGAAAAGATAGTGAAAGTCAAACGATTGCAAGCACCGTTTTTTAATGCAAGTGCCAAAAATTGCTTGATTTGTGGTTAAATGACGGATACTGCACGATTATAGTGTTACGTTGAGCAGAAAATTTCAAGAGTTTGTATTCCTTTTCCTCGAAAATTGTGCTGAACATTTTAAGAGTTTGTATTCCTTTTCCTCGAAAATTGTGCTGAACATTTCAAGAGTTTGTATTCCTTTTCCTCGAAAATTGTGCTGAACATTTTAAGAGTTTGTATTCCTTTTCCTCGAAAATTGTGCTGAACTGGATATTTCAAAAGTATTTCTTAAGTGATAAGTGTTTCGGAGCTTCTTTAAAGTATCGAAGTTCTTAAAAGAATGTATTGCTATGCGTGTGTCAGACATAAATGTACAAAGGAAGAAGCTGTGCATATGGACAGTCCAAGAAAACTATCTTCTGTAACGACAGAAAACAGCAGGAACAGCATATTTGTCAACAGCATTTTAAAGAGGTACGCATTAATTCATTACACTGATTCCTGAAAAACTGATACTTGTTCCAAGCGTTATTTTCCGGGAGCTAATTTCTTATATGTGCTGCGACAGATATAAAAAGTTAAGCCGTCTGCACTGTAGAATAATTGGCATTCGAATACGTAGCCATGTGCTCGGGTGAAACATTTTTTGCAGCTTTTCAGGTTATTTTCCTCGGAAGTTCGGACTTTTTTTTTATTGTTTTGTTTTGTTTCTCAAAGCGAGTAATTTTTTGAATTCTAATATTCGATGACAGATCAGTTATATGTTGTAAGCTTCAAACATGTGTGCCTTATATTTTGAAAATTTCGTCCCATTACCAGGGATCGACTTAGTTTGAGTCCTGGACAAGAGACTTTCAGATAGCCCTCCTCATACAAAGCGACAGTGATTGGTTAAACCCTACGTTCTAATGCAGGGATACATAATTATCATTGCATATTAAGACATTAATTTGCCAATATTATGGTGTTCTATTTATTTGCAGAAATTATAATTGTCATTTCCATGTGTTTCAGCATACAGTTCTGAAATTACCATTTTAACTTTCTTCAGTGGATAACAGTGCGAATCAGTTTAATGCAAAGCAAGTGATAGTGTACAAATAAGTTTTAAATCGGTTTTTGTGTGACGTATACCGCTAATTACATATCCGACATTATTCCACGTTGTTGTCATGCGACCGTAAGTGGTCCAGAATATAAAACGTGACACAGAAGTTTGCCCAACAGTCAAACGCACTTGCACATTGGTAGGTGAAAGATGACAAGCGATGCTGCATTTATTCGACACTGCATTCGTTACGAATTTCATCAAAGGAAAAAGTGCTGCAAAAGCATGTTCATCGATATGTTCTGTTCTGGGGGAGAAAATTGTATCGAAAAGCACGTGTGAGTTTTGGTTTAGACGGTTCAAAGAAGGTGATTTTGATGTTAGCGATCGAGAACGTAGCGGAAGGTTGCACATGAAAAACTGCAAGCATTGCTGGATGAAGATGCGTTTCAAAACGCAAAAAAGAACTAGCTGAACAACTGGAGGTAACTCATCAAACCATTTCCAATCGTTTACGTGCAATGGGAAAGATTCAGAAGGAAGGAAAATGGGTGCCACATGATCTGAGCCAGAGGAACAAGGATGAACGTGTCATGAAGTGTTTGAATCTGTTGAATAAACAACACAAAGTCTTTCCGGTGGGAAATTGTTACGGGTGATGAACAGTGGATATGGTACGACAATCGCAAACGCAAAAAAAAAAAAAAAAAAAGCATTGGGTAGACCCCCGTGAAGCAACGACTTCGACACCGAAACACAATATTCCCTCCAAAAAAAAAAAAAAAAAAAAAAAAGAAAATCTGTCGGAAACGTCCTTTCACAGGCAAAAGATTGCGTCCCGTGAAAGTACTGCATGGCAACGCTAGGCCGCATGTCACGAAATCTGTCAAGGAAACGTTATTGATGCTTGGCTGGGAAGTTTTGGAGCACCCGGCGTATAGTCCTAACATAGCCCAGTCGGTCTAGCATTTGTTCCGATCGATACAACATGGTTTGTCTGTTGCACGGTTCCGGTCATACGACGAAATGCAAATATGGTTGAAGACTTCATCACGTCACACGACGAAGTATTTTTCATAGCTGGAATCCGTCAGCTGCCCTACCGATGGTGGAAGGTGATAGATAATGACGGCGCATATTCTGATTCGTAAAGGAATTGTTGTTTTCTCTCAGATTACATGTTGCGTTGTCTTAAAACGCTTCAAAACTTATTTGTGCACCTAATAACTATATTTTGTTGGCCCCTCAAATGTCGGGACCCTGTGCTCGCGCTCGGAATGCCCTCACGTAAATCAGGCCCTGCCCACTACTTTAAAAGCAGACAAGTGAAAGAAGAAGGGAAAGGCAGAGAGGTTTTATCGAATGGGTATACCCAGCGTTTTGCCTGGGGTGGGGGTCGGGGGGGGAGGCTACGTCGAACACCGTTTTGATTGTGTCGCTCGAGATTCCTGTGTTACTCCATTTTCCCTCTCCGACTAACACTGAAGAGAGCGTATTTTCTATTTCCCTTTTAAGATTTTCCGAATCATGCAGCCAGTCTGTTCTCTTTGTTCACAAATGGATGGAGTGTGGGAGTCGGTGGGCGATTCAGACAGACTGTTAACACTTTGCATCGGTGCCCGTCCTGTTTTATTTTCTTTCCCCATGCAGAAGGTACTCTTGCTTTGACTCCTCTTCTGGAAATTGTCCAAAGACAGGCATGGGCAATTGGGGAAGGGCTGGCTGTAGGCTGTAAAAGAGTGGTTGTAGATGTTGGGTTTCTCTCTCTCTCTCTCTCTCTCTCTCTCTCTCTCTCTCTCTCTCTCTCTCTCTCTCTCTGTCTGGTATACTTCCCTGCTATATAGCAGTATATCTCTACTATATTGTCCGTGCTTTTATTTAGGAAGCTGAACCTTTTTACTTATGACCGGCCTATATTTACGCAAACCCATTGATTCCAGAAGGCAGAAATTCCCATTGGTACAGAATTGGTTTACACAGGGACAGACGGAGAAACAATCTCGATGTTTGCGCCCCATCTCAGTTTCAGCTGGGTTGGAAATGTATTGCCTAAAATACACTGCAATAAATATTTATTGTATTTTCTTGAGATGAAAAGGAAATGATATATCTGGAAATATTTTTAGATTTTAGATGATAAAATTGAATAATATATGTACGTACGCGCGCAGTACTAAGAAGGGGGGGGGGGGGGGGCTAGTACCACAAAGGTTCTAAAAGCGTCCCTGAGAAGATGCATGCTTGGTGTCATTAGGAAGAAACTGATCACCTATGGGCAGCTGAAATATTAGACTGAATACCAAGGAACAGAAAAGACCAAGATCACGTAGGAGATTGGTGAATGAATTCCGAAAGCATGCTGGAGCTACATGTTGGAGATTTGCTCAAGACATACACTTGTGGAAAAAATCTCGGGAGACCTTCATCCAGTAGTGGACTCATAATGGTTGACAATGATATGTATACGTAAATATACACTGCTTGACAAAACAAAACTAACGTCACAACCTAGTGTTATCTCTACGGGGGAGGCACAATCAAACTGACATTTTGCACTTATTCCAACTGCTTCGGAGTTCGAACCTTCGGTACCACGGGAAACGAATCAAATGCAGTTGGGAGTCGTGGCTCGCAGTAAGTAACGGTGGAATAGCCCCAGAGAGTCTCCAACAACGTGAATTACGTCCTTATCTCATAATGTACTTACAACCGCGGCTTCATTTCTAAATGTGAGCATCTGACATCTTATCATTTTGAAGAAAAAATGCGTATTTTAAGCTACCAAGGCTACCGAAACTAGACAAATACATTTCAAGCAAGTTCTTTAACCCTTTAACGACCATGACCCAAAAATCTTTTATCAGTCCAAATATCATAACGTCCAAAATTGTCTGTTGGTTCACTTCTTTGTTTAATAACAAAAATAGCGACAGAGGGTAACTCCTGCTGATCCCTCATAGGTCGAGAAAATTTGAAGAAGAGGTAAGGGTAGGAAATCTGACTCACTTTAGACAGGCGTTTCAGGCGGCTATAACCGTTTGTATGTACGGGCGTTTTGGGAGTTATGGTCGTTAAGGGGTTAAAGGGATAAAGGAAAATATATGGCTTGAAAAACCTGTACCAAAAACTGGTGTGAAAAAATCAGGAGAGTACCTTTGTACTCATTGCAGATAATTCATGCTATACATCTCTCGCATGCCAAATTCTTTGTGGGTGCGAAATAAAAACGAGTGTGATTCGAGAGTATACATTTTTTAACGTACAGCACAGGGCATTTATTCGCGTCACTCACGACCACACCGAGCCACGGTCCAGTACATACTTAGCGAAATTAAATTATAACAACAAACAATGAGGTTTACTAATTTCAGACATTGAGCAGTACTTGGGTAGGTGGATTAATGAATGTTACTGTCATAAAACCAATGAAAAAATATGTGAATCATAAAAGTAAATGCTTACTAAGCTATGATGGATGCAATAATAAGTATTTCGACTGTAGTTTTTCAAAAAAAAAATTGTTATTACTATTATAGGAGTATATTATTCAGATTTTGACTAACAACGACCCTGACACCATGAAATGTGATGTAGCTACGAAAGTCCATCTGCGCGTGCGCAAGCTAAAATCTGACTTTTTTTTTTTTGATTGAATGTTTAACGACCACCGTGAGCAACTCAATGGGCTATAAGCAGTCGCCCGTCCCTAATTTAGGGTCACTGGCTCCAGTGAAGGGAGAGAGCCAGTGCCGTAAGACAAACACAACATCCATGCCTCACCGGGATTCGAACCCGGACCCCTTTCGGACGAATGATCAAAGGCCATCGCTTAGACCACTGCGCCACCGGGGCGGCTAAAATCTGACTTCAAGATAGAGAGAAAAACTGAATCGCACGTATGTTAGTGAGGGGATTAGTAACTTTTGGTCTACGATATCTACAAGTTAGACCCCATTGTGTTACGCATCATTTTATAGCTCTCGTAGCCGCCCCGGTGGCACAGTGGTCTAAGCAATGGCCTTTGATCATTCGTCCGAAAGGGGTCCGGGTTCGAATCCCGATGAGGCATGGATGTTGTGTTTGTCTTACAGCACTGGTTCCGGCCCTTCCATGGAACCAGTGACCCTAAATTAGGGACGGGCGACTGCTTATAACCCATTGAGTTGCTAATGGTGGTCGTGTTAAACATCCAATAAAAAAAAAAAAAAATCCCGAAACTCTTCCGAAGACTTAAACACCACATGTCCGGTAATACATTGAGACCCATCGCGTCAAGGAAGTCGCCCCCGACGTACTGTTTAGAGAAACCACTATCAACATTTTTGGTTAATTTCCTCCCCGAATCTGACTTTATAGTAACTTCCACTCTAGATTTTATCACGAAAATTAAGCACATATCTGTCCTGTCAAAGAAAGCCGCCAAATTACCACCAGGCCCTCAGATCCCGAAGTGTTGCTCCGGTTGCGCAGTGGTCTAAGCGATGGCTTCTGATCATTAGTTCGAAAGGGGTCCGGGTTCGAATCCCGTGAGGCATGGATGTTGTGTTTGTTTTACGGCGTTGGCTCTCTCCTCCCCTGGAACCAGTGACCCTAAATTAGGGACGGGCGACTGCTTATAATCCAGTGAGTTGCTCGCGGTGGTTGTCGTTAAACCTCAAAAAAAAAAAAAAAAAAAAAAAGCTCTCGTCGATCACGTGATCCCTCCCGGGAAGGTGAAGTAAAGGAAGCCAAATTTCGCTAAAATGCATTTTTATAATAGTTTTTATCACATTTAGCATGAAGCTCTCGTGATTTACACATATTGCATTGAGATATTTTTACGCTTATGTAAAACGTGGTGAAATAAATGTGTATTTGCAAAATTATACATTAATTACACTATTATGTAAAACGGTAATGTTTTAGTAAAATATATTGTTGAGTGATAATGAAATTAACTATTGTTGCTTCACTTCATGGGTCAGCATGCGGCACGATCAGATTTCAATAATGATTTTGACAACGGTGCACTGTTACCCACTTTCTTTATATCGAAATGTTTTACTTAGAATCTACCTTATTACTGTCAGGAAAGAAGCACAGCATCAAAATATCTTATTTTACAGAACAGCTTGTTATCTTTTATTATTTTTGTTATTGTAAGAGTCCTTTCACTACGTTTGTTTCTTAGTTTCCTTGGAAAAATCTTTCTTGGGATGAAAAAGCCATGTGGAAAACTGTTTTTCCGTCTAATAACTGCAACCACACCAAACTTTCCGGTGCGATTTACTACTTTCGATTGACTGGCGTTAAAAGAATGGGTGGTTTTAAAATAAATATCCTTATTCTCGGGTGCCTAGAATAGCGAGAAATGAAGATATAGCGACGAAACGTGATAAGTATTGGGTTGTCGGAAAAGTCATGACGTTTTTAGCCATGTTTTGCAAAGGTCATTTATTGATAAAAAAAACAAAGATCAATCAATGATATAATCCCCGTTTTGTTCTTTGTTCGATGGCCTTTTGCCATCTGTCAGTGAGCTGCAGAATGCCTCGTTCATAGAAGGACCTGTCTTTCGTGGCAAAAAACTGTACAAGGTGCTGATTTACAGCCTCATCTGAATTGAACGTTATACCACGCAAGTACTGTTGAAGAGAACGAAACAAGTGGAAGTCTGACGGCGCAAGGTCAGGCGAGTATGCTGGGTGTGGCAACACATCCCACCCAAGCTCCAATAATTTTTGGCGGGTGATCAAACTTGTGTGTGGTCTCGCGGTGTCGTGATGGAACACAACACCTTTATGATGAACGAGCTCTGGACCTTTCTGGATGATGGATTAATTCAAGCCGTCCAATTGCCGACAGTACACATTCGAATTGATCGTTTGGTTCCGTGGTAGGAGCTCAAAAAACACGACACTTTTAAAATCCCTCCACACTGAGACCAGAACCTTCCGCTAATGAATGTCTGCTTTGGATGTCGTTTGAGGTGAAGCAGCACGTCGGGACCAAGACCGTTTGCGCAGCACATTGTTGTACACAATCCACTTTTCGTCACCAGTTATCAGTCGCTTCAAAAAAGGATCGTTTTCCTCATGTTTAATGAGTATATCGCAGGTGCTTATACGCGCCGTCAATTGAGCTTCTTTGAGTTCATGAGGAACCCACACATCGAGCTTGCTTACGTATCCCAGCTTCTTCAGGTGGTCGTGAATGCTTGAATGATGGATGTGCAATGTGTCTGCAATCTCTCGTGTCGTGTAACATGGGTTTGACTCAATCAATGCCTTGATTTGGTCGTCATCAACCTCGGTTGGCCTCCCGGACCGAGGATCATCCTCGGTTGGCCTCCCGAGCAGAGGAGCATCGTTGAGATCAAAATCACCAGCACGGAATTTTGCGAACCATCACTGCTACTGACGTTCTTGTAGAGCATTATCACCGTACACTTTGTAGAGCTGTAACGTACCAGGAGATGTGACGTACCTGCCAGAAGGACGCACACGACATAAAGGCAGATAGTAGTCAGAACAAATGTCCGCGTAGCTTAATTGGTAGAGCAACTTATTCCGGAATGAGTGGACCCGGGTTCGAACCCCGGCGCGGATAAAAATGACGGAGAAATTCACTTCGTTATAGAGCATTATCACCGTACACTTTGTAGAGCATTATCACCGTACACTTTGTAGAGCATTATCACCGTACACTTTGTAGAGCATTATCACCGTACACTTTACGCAACTTTCCACAAGCTTGACGCGCGTTCTTCCTCTTACGGAAGTAAAACAGTAAAATATGACGAAAATGCACAGTTTGGTCTTCCATCTTCAACTTGATGTCAGATCTCCGCAAATCAACCAAATCGCTCACTATTCCTTTTAGACTGCAGCTAGAACTGGCACCTGTCGAATGCCATAGCGATAACAGAGCTGCGCATGCCTCTAGTACTTCGAAAACCGCCCAACCGCCATCGGGTGCCGAAATACGTCATGACGTTTCTGACAACCCAATAATTTAATGAAGGCATGGTGAAAGGAAAAAGAAATAGTTCAAAACATCGCCGCTAGGGTGACAATGGAATAGTTCAAAACATCGCCGCTAGGGTGACAATGAAATAGTTCAAAACATCGCCGCTAGGGTGACAATGAAACAGTTCAAAACATCGCCGCTAGGGTGACAATGACGCTGCAGATGCAAGAAAAACAGACACGTTTGTGAACTTCTTAGTTATTTGACAGCACAAATCTTTCAGGGCAAAATTTGCTCAATGTGCTGGCCCTCACAACAGATGAATGCTGCAAACGAAGAGCGGCATGTGAACCGCTGTTCGCAACATGTCGCTGTTGGCCACTTCACGTCTGTTATTGGTTTTCAGATTCCTGAAGGAGCATTTGCCGTCCCGATAGACTTTGCCTTTCAGGTATTTCCAAAACCGAAAATAATAAGGAGGAAGATCCGGTGAACGGGCTGTCCAGAACTGAGAAGACCTTCAAGGACTTATGTGTTCATTGGAGAGTGTTTGACTGAGAAATTTATTCACTTGACGACTGACATGTGGAGGTGCACTGCCTTTCATGAACACTGCTGCAGTGTTCAAAAATTGCGTTTTTCCTTCCTTGGATTTCGGCAGTTATGGTTCTGCTGTGCATCACTCTTGTGATGCACGGTATATTGAGCAGATTTTGTCCTAAATGAATTAACACACGTGTCTGTTCTTTTATTACGTGTGCTGCAGGACCATTATTCCCCTAGCTGTCCGGTAAACAACCTTTTTGGATAACGAAGAAGGTTAAATCTGTTTATGAAACAAAACTGGATAGCAATGACTGAATGATTTGATTCTTTTTGCAGTGCGTTCAGGAATGTTCCTCTAAGTTCAGACGAAGGTAAGTAGATATAATGTCTCTCTCGGACCCAAGATGTCTCCGATAAAATACTTTTATAATGATGAAAAGCTTCCAAATACTAATTAAGGAATAAAACATGAAATGCATACATGTACAATAATGTGGGATAGGATTTCCCCCTCCACCGGAAATGAAATCTTGGTTACATCACTGATTACATCTGAGTTTGTCTCTTTAATAATAGTTTTGTTTTTTCCCTTAAAAACCGCAATTCCTACACTTCCGCTTGTGCGTTTCTTGTGGCGTCTCTCTGTGCAATATTCAACCGTAAACATCTATTAGTGTTTTCAACAATGTATTCCTTTTCAAGTAGCCGTCATTATTGTTATTTTATGGTTCCCTTGAGATCATTGGCACACTATACGGAATGGATTTTCTTTTTACTTTTGTCCAATGACTCAGATTTTCAACACAAGCAGCAGAGACCTGATATGAAGCCCGTAATTTGTTCTGGTTCCCAAATTTATCTCCGAAATATGCATGTTAAGTTATTTTTTTCCAAAAGTCTGTATGTTTTTTAGTAACAAACTCCCGACAAATACAACAGGAAACTGTCTGGACAGGTAACACATCCATTTGTAGTCACATGTCGCAAAAATTACTATTCACTGCATTAAAATCAACTGACAGACAACTGTTCGGTGCACCACTCAGTTCTTTTTTTCCATCTTTATTGAGAGGTGTACTTGAGTTCAAATGCAAATTCATACATTTTTGACCCCTGTTTCCACATTTTTTTCTGCCCTGTTAACCTTCCTTCCTCAGTACTTTCCCCTCCTCAAGTATTACCATATTCATGTTCAAACCTATTGCACAAGTTGAGTGACCATATTATTTTGTAGGGGCGATCGGACAGAATCAGTAAATTAGGAAACCATTTTTTTGCTTTACACGATAATGTAAAATTTTAGTTTTTGTGTAAAAACTGTAAACTGTACTTGATTGCAGTAGTGGCTCCTCTACAGCAGACATGCCTATGTGCTGCTATAGATTTTCATAACACATAAGTATAACGTAACCATTTTTCGTGTGCGAGATTGATGTTACGCTATGTCTAGAACCGTGACTAAGGAAATGTTGAACTAAATGAGAATACGATGCAATAGTTGCACGGGATGGCTCAAATTAAGGTTTTACGGCCAGACGAAACATACACAGAAGTCAAACTTACGATAACCATTTATTGGTCCAGCAATATTTGATGAAATCCAATATATAGCACTGCGAGTTTTGCACTTCACATTAAGATAGATTATCTGTCGTATAATCTGTCTTAATAACGATCAAACATCTCTCTCTCCACACACACACACGAAGCAACTGTTGTATCGTCCTTTTTATCTAACCTTCTTATCACATTCATAAGTCACTCTCTCTCTGACCTCAAACGTGTTGCTAACCTCATTCATGTGAGAGAGAGAAGGTATCACGTTAAGTTTGGAAAATGCAAAAGAGAACAAACTCAAATTTACATAGGAAAAGGAACTAAAAATGAAAGTAGAATATACGTCACATAAGCATATGCTGCTATGGATTAACGATTTTTTTGCCATTAAAAGAGTTATATGAGTGAGAAGATTACATTGAAACAATGTTGAGTTGATATCAGGTCGTTCGGAAAATAATGGCCAATTTTCTGAGAGGACACATTCAACTCTCCCACAATGCTTGCAGACCAATCCGCTCGCAGCGCTATTCGTACGAGTTGAAGGGCGACTCAGACGCCACATGCACGCCATAGTCGGTTGAGTTGAAGGGAGACTCAGACGCCACATGCACGCCATAGTCGGTTGAGTTGCAGTCGTTGCTACTCGCGGGATAGTGGTCTGTACATGTCAGGAAGAAATGAGTTGCTGGCGATTTTGCTTCATGAGTTCAAATTGGGTCTTAATGCGGAACTAATCTACCGTAATGTGGTCAAGGCATGGGAGAAGAGGCAACATCTGAACGTACTGTTGTTCGCTGGGGGTTTGAAAAATTTCGTTCCGGTGACACGAGCCTACAAGATGAGGAGGGCAGAGGACGCCATTCAGTCGTTATTAACGATGTTCTGAAGGCAAATGTGGAGACAAATCCTCGCGTCACAGTCAGAGAACTCGCCAACCAGTACAATGTGCCGCTGTTAAAATTTCCCATTTCCAAACATCTCCAACAAATTGGTAAGGTCAAGAAGCTAGATACGTGGGTCCCACACGAACTGACGGAGCATCAGAAACAACAACGGTTTCAGATGTGCAGTAACCTTCTGCTTCGCAAAGAAAAGGAGACCCTACTTGATCGCATTGTAACCTGTGGTAAAAACTGGGTGCTATACGACAACCATAAGCGATCTGGACAGTGGTTGAACCATGGTGAACCACCGAAACAACATATTAAACCAAGTTTGACGCACAAGGAAGATTTTGTTGGCATTGTGATGGACTGTTCACCGTGTCATACACTACAGGTGTGGCATGGCACATTATCCTGTTAGTAATGTGCATCACCAGCAGGGAACACAGTTGCCATGATTGGGTGAACGTCATCAGCAACAATGTTCAGATATCTGACAGCTGTCAGGGATTGTGCTATTGGGATAATGGGGCCTAAAGTGTCCCAAGAAAACATCGCCCACAGCATAACACCGCCGCCGCCGGTCTGTTTCCGCCCAGCAGTGCATCCAGGTGCCGTAGCCAACGTTAGTAATCGGCGTATTCGCGCTCAGCCGTCTACGTGATGCACTAGGGACCTTGATTCGTCAGACCAGGCCACTTTCTTCTAATCATCCACTGTCCAATCTCGATGAACTTGGGCCCATTTCATGCGTTGTTGGCGATGACGTGCAGTAAGCATGAGGATCTGGCTGGGTCTTCGGCTATGCAGGCCTATGCGAAGAAGGCTGCGATGAATTGTGTGCTGTGACACATTGCCCTGATCACCACTGTTGTAGCTGAGGGTGATTGTCGCACTGTGGCCCTACGGTAGCTGTGAACAATGCTCGACAGTCTCCGCTCCCCTCTGGCATCAATGAGTTGCGGACGACATACGGTTGGACGACATTTCGTCGTTTGGTCATCTGTGCACCACTTTTGATACGTACTCACCACAGCAGCACGTATACAAGCCGCGCCGTTTCGCAGATCGTAGTTTCGAAGCGCCGTGCCATCACAATTTGTCCTTTATCAAACTCCAATAAATCGGTAGACTTTCGCATTCTGACTCCTAACATGCTACTAACCGAAATCCGGTCCTCGGGTTCTATATATACTACTCTGTGAACTTCACCTGCGCCACCGTTCGGGCTCCAGACGCTCTAATTTCTGTAGGCCGGGGTTGGTCATAACGGAATGTATCATTGGTGTATGTCTAAGCGTGTTATCTCAATTCCTACCTGAAGTGCAAGCAGCGAAAAACGTTTTGGCACTGCCGAGAGAATGTTCGAAGGAAAAAGGACTTTTTTGAATCCTGAGATTGTAGAACGTTTTGTTTCTTTATGATAATTTACTAAGATGAATTTTATGCTCATATTAAATGAAAGTGGCAACGACAACATAGGGAAAAAGGGCGCGTGCAAGGCGGAAGTAGTCGAATAAGATCGTTTAATAAGCAGCTTTCGTTCTGTAGCAGTCATTCTGTTTGAAAGTAATGTAACATGTAGCACTGCAGGGAGATTCGTGCATGTGAATGTTGGATTCGTCCAAACGTGCACAGAGAGCAGTGATTCAGTTTTTAACGATGGAGGGCACAACTCTTACGGGCGTTTATCGGCGGATACAGGCCGTATACGACGAGGAACGCGTGTCAAAACGTACCTTATTTCGATTGGCAGATATGTTTGCATTAAGACGTGTATCGACGGCAGATGTCGCGAGGCCAGGACAAGCGAAAAGAAGAATCACAGATGAAAACATCGTGGCAGTTTATATTCAGATTAAGCAGAATAAGCGATAAATTGTGCACCAGCTGTGTGCTGCGTTGGAACTAAGCACAGGAACTATGCACACAATAGTCCATAAATACCTAACATACGGCAAGGTAAGCGCGATGTGCGGTCCCAAATTGTCATCAACAGAACACAAGACTGAACTAATGGGCCTGTCTGTCCTTGCTGCGGTACGAGAAGAAGGGTAAAAAGTAACTTGCCAGAATTGTGGCCGGTGATGAAATATGTGCCATCACTTTGAACTTTGAACCAGCCACCCGTCTCATGAGCTTGCAGTGGAAGCACCCAACATCACCTCACCGGCTCATCGCAAATCTTGCAGCATTCACCACCACGGTCCATTACTGCTGGACTGGCTTCCACACGGGGCAACACTGAATAAGGAAAGTTACTGCGCAACGTTCGAAAACCTGCAGCAGGCAATCAAAACAAAATAACGCAACGCGGCATACCTACGACGTTACACGCGCTAAACTTTCTTAAAAGCAATGGAATGCCCTGCTGCATCTGCCGGACAGTCCGAATATATCGTCTTGCAACTACCACATTTTCATCCTCCCTACAAAAACACTTGAAAGGACGCCGCTTTACAAACGACGGCGAAATAAAACAGCCAGCCATGGATTGGTTTGCCCAGCAGCCGTCTTCATTCGTCGATCACGCCATCCGTTCACTAGTGTCAATCAAGATGGGATGCTTGCCTAAAAGCTCATGGATATTATTTTCGATCTCAGCTAAGCCACGTAAGTTACAATGCTCATTGCCACTTTCATTTGAACGAACGAAATAGATCTATCTACACGTTAATTTCTAAGTCAATTTTCCTTTCATGTTATTCAAGACTGCCGTTTCATGCAAATTTGCGGAATTTAAATTGCAAAGGAAGATGTATCAATTATATTTTTTCTGCTGTGCAGGGGGTTCTCGTTATACACTCATTGTCATAAAAATCCGCCCACTAAGAACAAAACCGTGCGATTAACGCGAAACTCGGCGAATAGCTACGGGGAGGGCAGACATGCAAATGATTAAAGTTTCGTGCGATTCCGCATGCCGCGCGTCCAAGACCGGCGCTGCAATCGCAATACTTGGGGCTTATAAGGCGCCGCGCAGGGGACTCCACATTCGTGCCGAACGAAGTGCACGGTAACAGTCAGGTGAGATCCCTGAGTAATAGACATGCTGAGGAGCCGCCGTCGATGTGCGTACGGGCAACTGACGGAGTTTCAAAGAGGCCGTATCGTCGGGATGAGAGAGAGACAGGATGGCCGGCGCGCCGAACCGGCCGCCATTTTAGCCGGTCGGACAGTACGGTGCGATCGTGCTAGATGCAATGGACTCGGGAAGGCACCCAGACACGGTGGACTGGCTCTGGACGACCTAAACACACCACCAGCAGAGATACCAGTGGGATCGTGAGAGAGGCACGCACAGATACAACGACGTCCTTGTCCAATATCCAGAGACATGTGGCGGCTGTACAAGGGTTTCCTGTGACCGTCAGAACCATTTCAAGACGCCTGGAAGAGGCAAATCTGCACGCTCGACGGCCCTTACGTTTTCTGCCATTAACACCCGACTATCGTCGGCGTCTATTGCAGTGGTGTCAGCAGCAAGCAACGTAAAATGCTACGGACTGGCGACGTATAGTGTTTAGGGACGAATCCCGCTTCTGTATGGGAACGGACGACCACCGTGTCCGATTGTGAATGACCGCGGGTGAGCGCTACAATCCCAACCTCACTGTACAGCGGCACACGTCCCGAATTGCAGGCGTGATGGCTTGGAGAGCCATCGCTTATGACAGCCAGACTTCCGTCGCAGTTATCCAAGGGACGTTGACTACGTACAGGATAACTGTACGTAGTCAACTCAAGAGGTCGTGTAGGGCTCATATAACTAGAGACCAAAGGTCGAACAGGAAAATTAGGCTTATGAACCTTCAATTTACCAAAGGCCTCAGGAAGTCTTGCTCCTGGGGGTGAATGCATGTTTTGGGCAATAGCTTCGGGTAAAGCACCCTGGTTCTTTAATCTGCTAATAGCCGAAATGGTAGCCAGAATGGGATCCTTACTCAAAACCTCATGTGGAAATTGACCAATTTCTTCAAACATTTTCGAACGGTAAGTATGAGCGTTCAAAATAAGTCTGATAAAACTTATCAGCGGAGATTACTGCAATGTTTGAGTTCATTGCAAGGGCCAGAAGTTGGTTCCTTTCGTAACTAAAATTATTTAGAACAGGGTGCGGGGGGGGGTTAGTGAAAGAATCATAGACGACTTGAGCAATAGAATTTCTAGCCGAATCATGCTGTTCGGCTGGGAGAGAACTAATAACTTTTTCCGTCTGAGTGATAGTATTGACAATCGAATCCAATGAGGTGTAGCCGGAAAAGAATATTTTAGTCCATGAACAAGAGCTTTTTGTTGTGACGAAATCAATGTAATAGAACTGAAATTAATAAACGCTGCAGGACGCCTGGTGGTCCGTTGGTATTGCACTGAGCGATCAAAACACTCGCCCGCTGATATCAATGAACGTAACTTGTGAATGTGGAAAGACTAATAGCGCTTAACAGTAGAATAAATCCTGCTCGAGAACACAAACATCAACTTACCAAAGACACAAGGAGCAGTACGCTGTGCAAAAATTGAGGCTTACACTTCTCAAGAAACTCTATACAACAACGACTGACTTTTACTATTATTTTTTTTTTATTTTTTTTTTGGTTTGCATCTTCTCTATGGGGCAAAACTAATGTTATCCGTGACTGAAAAAGTAAACTGTTTCTGACTATATATATAATATATCACCCTGTCTGTGAAATTCGACGCTCGCAGCCTGAGGATGGAACTATGGTAGTTCTGAAAGATCTCGCCCTACTAGGTTTTTAACTTTATGTATTTTTTAATATGTAAATAAATTGACATTTTGTACTGTGAAACTTAGCAAGTTTTTATCGTGCATTGGACAGTTTGAAGTCATTATAAATTACGTAAAAGGCTGACAGTTTTTGAGTAAGGGGATGGGCAGAAGTAAAAGGAATTATCGAAGAATAAGAGGAAGGTTTCCGGTAAACTGAAAAAGTGACCGAGTGCGAAACAGGATCACGAACGTAAAAAAGGTCCAAGAAATGCCAAGAATGGTTATTCATTCTCCAGTTCCACTGAAAAGTTGATACTTGGATGAAAAGAAGAAAGAAAGTCAACAAATCTAGAAAGGTCGACGTTGGAAGACGTCCAAAAGACCAAAACGTCGTCGACGTAACGAATAAAAAGATAGGGGGTAACATCAAATTGACTAAGAGCTTGGATTTCTAAATCTTGAAGCAGAATTTCTGCTAACACAGGGGAAAGGGGAGACCCCATAGGGGCTCCTTCGAGCTGCCGATAAATTTGGTTATTAAATTTAAAATACGACCTGTCTTTAACAAACTGTAGAACAACAGTAAGCGGAACGTTAGGAAAGAGGGAAATGACATCTAACGATGCCATAAATAACGGTTGACCATAAGAGTTGAAAGAACGGATTTTTTCAATGGCCGCGGTAGAATTGGAAACAGAGTAACAGGACGAAGAAGTTAATGGGAAAAAACTTGCAAGCGCTTTCTCAAGAGGCCTGATGTGACTTGACCAGCTCGAAACTAATGGGCGAATTGGGAAGCCCTCTTTGTGGGTTTTGACTCTTCCAAATAATTCTGGTAGTCTTGGGCCTGAGATTGTATACAAAGATTCAACAATACTTTGTGGAAGAGTGTCATGGTTTTTTACATTGCTCACAGCCTTTAAAATGACAGACGTAGGATCTTTCGTGACAATAGTATGAGGAATCTCTGCAATAGTCTCTTTCATCTTGCGTAGATAATCTTGCTTCTTGAAAATAACTAATTGCGAAGATCTGTCTATCGCCACTATGGCCAAGTCCGGACTCTGTTGCAGGAGCTTAAGTTGTTTCTGTTCAGCCAGTATTGAGCTAGACTTACGAAGCTTTTTTTGATTCTGAAAACCAGCAAAGGCAATTGCAACTCTTTGACGACATGAGTCTTGTGCATCAGAAAATAATGCTCTAATAACTGTGTCTACCCGAGGAAGTAATACGAATTTGTTACAGGAGAAGTTCTGGTAGGCGTATTTTAAACCTTTCTGCAAAGCATTTTGTTATACGTTGTTAAGCTTGAGTCACTTAAGTTTATGTAATTAGGTTTAAGTGCTTCATGAATCCGAGTCTGACTTTGGCCGACGGGATATCTAAAGTCTACATCTCTAGCCACCAGTAAAAGTAATTTGTTAATATGCGTGGGCACTAAAAGCTCAATGACATTCTCACACACTGCTAAAAAAGTCATAATTAACCTGTCGGATAAAATTGAATGCATATTATGAGCCAGGTCTTGAAAAGCACAGTAGTATTTACGTTGTAGGAAATCAGTGCGTGATCTCTTCAATCGGATTTCAGCTTTAAGTCTTTTCTGCTCAGCCACAGAAATAATACGAGAGTCACGTCTAGACAAACGAGCACATAAAATATTTTGGTAATCTTCAAAGTCTCTACAATTCAAGAGGAATACCAAATGTGTCTTCTCTTTTTCAAGGGTAAGTCTAAAATATCGGTAAGTCGTGATAATAACCTCCATAATGACCTCACGAAATTACTGTTCGACACGATTGGTGATTCTCTTAGCGTTTTATGCCGTCACGTACCACTTGACGGCATAATACGCTAAGAGAATCACCAATTGTGTTGAAGTCACTATATACATGTACAAACTTTGCCGTTTTTAACACGTTAAAAAATATGTCGATGATGGTGGCAATTAAAACTTTATTTACTTAGGCACATTCGTTGAAATCGTAATAAAAAACAAGGGCACAAAAAAATCAGGCTTTGTAACAAAATTTCTTCGGGATCGGGTCGGGCCGGGTTTAGTTTTCGAGTGGTTTTGGGTTTGAACGGGTCAAAAATTTCAGAACCGTGCAGGCCCCTACCTTAAGGGGCCGTCTATATACCACAGACCAAGAAGTAAAGGACGCAGTGCTTGCGTTTTGCTCCTTTTCTTAGAAAAAATCTTACTACGGCACGAAGTAATTCGTGCGAGTCTCGACCACTATTATTGAAAAGAAAGTTGGTCATTAAAGAATATATATCTTACAGTTGTGTTGAGGATAATTATCAACACTTCCTTGTATTACTATTACTATTATTATCATGTGCTGCTGTTGAGACAGGTGCTTATTTGATCTTTAAAGTAAGTACTAATAATGGCTTTAACATCATTCAGATTTATACCTACACAGCACGAGCTTTTAGAATGCTTTGTCCCCTTGAGTTAAATGTGGATTTTTTTTTTTTTATTATTTTTTTTACTATTTCCTGTTTTGCAGAAACCTTAACAGGACGGAAACTTCCTTTTACACACAGTTAACGCAACCGTGGCAGTTGCTTTTGGATTTCGTAACTTTTTTCTGCTAGTTCAAACAAGCTAACAAAAAAAAGCTTAATGTTGGGACTAACAAAGTTCTGTGGTGAAAAAATGAGAATAAATGCGACTTTGAAGAATTTCCTTTTATTGCGTTCACCATGCATCATCATAAGCTTCGTTTTCGTCATCGTGAGCTTTGTTTCTTTTTTCGCTTCCTGTCCGGACGGAGATTGTGTCATCATCATCAGCATAAGTTAGCAATTTAATTTTAGTTTTAAGTCTGGTGTTATTGAAAAAATCTAGAATGCAGCATTCGCTGACGAAATGAGCCCTGAAGAAAATTTTTACATTGTTATCTAATTTGCTTACTAAATCGCATATTTGTGCACTAAAAAATAACATAAAGGACAACAAATGACAATAGATATTTACATAGAAAATTTTCTGTTATTACAAATCGTTTATCTGGTGAAATAAATTTATCATCTTTTTATAATATTTTGTGTTATAAAATTCCTTTTCTTTGTTACTCTCTTTACCAGATGACCAAACTGAAAGGGTAAATGCGAGGAATTTATATCTTTTGCCATCGAATTTAGCAGACAAACTAATTGTCATAATTTTAGGATAATGTGAATCTAATAACAAAAATACTGTCTGTCTGTCTCTCATTCGCCAATAGAAGAAACTGCTGAACGTAGAGGTTTAAAATTTGGCAAACACCTCCTGAGGGAAATCAATGTGTATAACTCGAAGCCCCCCTTCCTCTTTTTTAAAATTCAGATTTGCAAAATTTTAATTAATTTAATTAAATTTTAAGGCTTTTAAACTTTGTTGAAATTTGATCATTTGGTTTGCTGTGTCACAAGCTCAAGCAACATTTCATTTCACTTTTGTGCAACATCATTTCAAAGCACTTTTGCGCAACGATATTTCATTACACTTTTACGTAAACTAAAAGAACCTTACGATAAATATGATAGAAGCGACATGTAAAATACACTCATTGCCATAAAAATCTGCGCACCAAGAAGGAGACGTCGGATTGAAATGAGATTTTAGTAGTGAGATGGTACATACCAAGGACAGAAGTGATTACAATATCACAGCAACAGGACGATTTCCCGCGGACATACGGTACACATTCACGTTAGCGTTAATACCGCGTCGGACCGCCTCGTACTCTGATACCTGCGGTGATACGGTCCTGCATGGAGTCAAAGAGACGCCGTATGTTATCCTGGGACAGATTGGCCCACACTTCTTGCAACTGACGCTCTAAATAACGAACACTGGGACATGGAGAAAGATGACGTTCCCATCTTGCCCCACGGGTGCTCGATGGGCGAGAGACCAGGCGATCTGGCAGGCCACGAAAGCGTCGAAGCATGACGTAGACAGTCCTGGGAAATCCGAGCCGCGTGCGGACGAGCGTTACCTTGTTGGAAAAGGGCTCCGGGCGGCCCCGCCAGAAAAGGCAGCACATGGGGCCACAGGATCACCTGTACCTAGTGCTGGGCTCTCAACGTCCCTTGGATCACTGCAAGGGAAGTCCGGCTGTCATACGCGATGGCTCCCCAGACCATCATGCCTGCAGTTAGGAACGTGTGCCGCTGTACAGTGAGGTTGGGATTGTAGCGCTCACCTGCGGTCCTCCACACTCTGACACGGTGGTCGTCCGTCCCCACACAGAAGCGGGATTCGTCGCTAAACACTATACGTCGCCAGTCCGTAGAATTCCACGTTGCTCGCTGCTGACACCACTGCAATCAAAGCTGACGATGGTCAAGTGATAACGGCAGAAAACGTAAAGGCCGTGGATAGTGCAGATTTGCCTCTGCCAGGCATCTTGAAATGGTTCTGGCGGGCACAAGAGTCCCTTGTACAGCCGCCACATGTCTCTGGATATTGGACAAGGACGTCTTTGCATCTGTGCGTACCTCTTTCACGATTCCAAGGTCCTCTCTGCTGATGGTGTGTCTGGGTCGTCCAGAGCCAGTCCGCCGTGTCTGGGAGCCTTCCCGAGCCCATTGCGCCCAACACTATCGCACCTTACTATCTATCCGACCGGCCCAAATGGCTGCCGATTCGGGTCGTCGACCACCTTGCCTCTCTTATCCCGACGATACGGCCTCGTTCAAACTCCTCCATTTGCCCGGGCCAACATCTACGGCGGTTCCTCGGCATGTCTATCGTTCAGAGATCTCACCTGTCTCTTACCGTGCACTTCGGCACGAATGTGGAGTCCCCTGCGCGGCGCCTTATAAGCCCCAAGTATTGCGATTGCAGCGCCGGTCTTGGACGCGCGGGCATGCGGAATCACACGAAACTTTAATGATTTGCATGTCTGCCTTCCCCGTAGCTATTCGCCGAGTTTCCCGTTAATCGCACGGTTTTTTCTTGATGCGCGGGTTTTTATGTCAATAAGTGTAGGTAGTGCCAAAATTTAGGGCTCGACTTGCATATTTGCTTACGGGTAAATTTTTGGACTAGAATAATGAATAAGAAAAGATGATAGTATCTCTCCAAAGCTATTTACAATAACGCTGGAACACATAATGAGCAAATTAAATTGGTTAGAAGAGGGGATCAGCATAAATTCAGTAATGTTGAACAATTTAAGATTTGTAGACGACATAGTCCTCATGTCAGAAAATAAAAGAAGAATGAAAATAAATGATAGAAGAACTAACAGATTTATCAAAAGAAATTGGATTAGAAATCAATATCGATAGAACAAAAATAATGTCAAGCCAACTTAATGATAGCGAGGCACAAGGAAATATTAGAATAAATGATAAGGAAATTGAATTTGTGAAAGAATACATATACCGAGGAAAACTAATTTCCACAAAGAAACAGGGAATTATGGAAGAAATTGGCAGAAGAATTAAAAATGGGGTGGACAGCTTTTCGGAAATTAAAAAAGAAGATTCTATGTAGTAAAATAAAGCCGGAAAACAGAGCAAAACTTTGCAATCAATATAAAGAATAATCATTATGACATATGGTGCTAAAACCTGAACTATCAAGAAAAACATCTTAGACAAATTGTAAGTAACACAACGTAAATGGAAAGATCTCTACTAAATATAAGACTTTAAGATAAAATAAGGAACACAGATATAAGATCCAGAACGACATTTTTAGACATAGGTGAGAGAGATACTCAATTTAAAATGGAAATGGGCTGGCCATATAGCAAGAATGGAAAATAATAGATGGACTGAAAGTAGTAACAGAATGGAGACCACACAAAGGAAAGAGAAGAGTGGGAAAACCAGAGGGAAGAAGGATAGATGATATAAACAGAACTGAAGGAAAGCTGTGTAATAGGCAAACCCAAGACAGGAACATTGGGAAAGAGTTGTTGGAAACCTATAACCAAAATTTGGCATAAAAGGGTTGGAAGAAGAAGATCATCATTCGTCCGTAAGGGGTCCGGGTTCGAATCCCGGTCAGGCATGGATGTTGTGTTTGTCTTACGGCACTGGCTCTCTCCTTCCCTGGAACCAGTGACCCTAAATTAGGGACGGGCGACTGCTTATAGCCCATTGAGTTGCTCACGGTGGTCGTTAAACCTCCAATCAAAAAAAAAAAAAAAAAAAAAGAAAGATCCTTACGTTTATCTTTCCGCCGCATTCGCCGTCGGGTTTGCCCATATTTTAGACCACGGCTCTCCTTGCGCAGCTAGACACTTTGAATAGTTCAACTATTGAAAAAAATAGTTCTACGTTATTTTTTGATAGGAAATACACACAGTAGACCAAATATTAGGAATAGCGGTGATGGGCAATTGACATGGGCATCCCCCGCGCCGAGTGGAGTATACCCAAACCGAGAATGCCGCCCCGGTGGCGCAGTGGTCTAACCGACGGCTTCTGATCATTCGTCCGAGACGGGGCGGGTTTGAATCCCGGTGAGGCATGGATGTTTTGTTTGTCTTACGGCACTGGCTCTCTCCCTTCCCTGGAACCAGTGACCCTAAACCTAAATTAGGGACGGGCGACTGCTTATAGCCCACTGAGTTGCTCACGGTGGTCGCTAAACCCTTCAATACAAAAAAAAACAAAAAAACCCGATAGCATGCGATTAAATAGGGGGACAGCAGGGCTCCACAACAGTGTATCGCAATTGACGAACATGGTTGAACGTGGTGATCTAAGCTACTTTGATCGTAGACGCGTTCTGGCGCAAGACATATGGATCGTTCTATTGCCTAAGTGATAAGAACAATAGGGTTTTCAAGAGCAACCGTATCAAGGGTATACCGTGAGTCTACCTGCCCGCGCTTTGGTAATGAAATATCGTACATGGAATATTTAAGGAAACGTTAAATTATTTTGCAAATTCTTGTTTCCTTCTTTTTTCCAAAAAGATCGTTGATTTGATTTTTATTCAAAAAATCAAGTAAAAAAATAATTGATTTTTTAAAATTCTTATACGTATTGAAAGCTACCTAAAAGAATAAATATTCATGTAGGATTTAACGTTCGGGTATACGTAAAAAATCTAAAATATTTGATTAACAGTCGAATGAGCTGCTTCTGTACAACGCGAAAGAGTCATTTGGAATTAATTAATGTTTGATAGTTATTGAATGTTGTCTTGTTTCTTTGAAAAAACAATTTTACATTCGGCTTTTCATATGAATTTAGAAACATTAAGAGCAGAGGCGCCGCTTGACAATTTAAGAAGGGCGGATGAGTCCCCCACTGAACGTGCCTCAAACCCCCCAATAATCTTTTAATAATCCCTAAATAAGTTTTCCGTTTGAGTTAGAAGAAGTTTCTAAAGCTTCACTAAGTACAGAATGTTATTAATATTATTTCAAATCAATGATCAATCATCAAAATATAAATAAAGAAAGCAAGCAAAAATGTCAATGCCAAATTTACATTTGACTATTATACGCTGCCAAAGAACGCCTAAGGAAACCTTCTCGTTCTTAAGGATGAGGCCCACAGATCGTCGTATGTGTAATGCTTTTCGTATATATAAATTTCTGCCATAGGTTCTTTTCAAGAATTGGCAATATTGTATGTGCCTAGTAGACGTGGAGACTAATAGAACGCTCCGAGATTTCGGATCTCGTACGCTGATTTTGGAGTTACAGTGCTACTTTTCTTGGCCTGCGGTGGGGTCACTCTCTCTCTCTTTAGTGCTCTTAATTGCCCTTAACTCCACAGCAGCACTGCTCAATGCTCTTTATAAGAGCAAAGTAACTAGGGACAATCTCCATAGTCTCAAAAATCCATCGAAGAAAAAGATCAAAATTTAAATAATACGAGTCCGTAACCCGTGCCATGCACGGTTGAAAAAGCTGTGACTGAAATTTTTTCTGGTCATATAATACGAATCGTAATAAAATGCATAACTATAATAAACAGTTGAATTATTAATGGGCAGTGTATAAGATGGGTCACCAACAACAAAATTTTCGTAATATTCCCACTAATTTTGCCATCTACTCGTATATGAATTTAACGATCACATTCCTCATTATTGTAGAAACATGTGCTTACCTGTCGTTGACGGGTTTGCATTGGAGTATTGAGGCATTCTTTCAGTGACCCGAAATTATATCGTGTCTACATAATTACACAATGGGGTTTGAAATGTGTTTTATTTTGCCAGTTTGGTTTTAACAACTTTTTTTTGGTATCATTACATAATCTATAGGCCTACTAATATATAAAGAGAGAAACTCTGTTTGTGTGTTTGAGGTAATCTCGGAAACTACTGAACCGATTTGGATAATTCTTTCACCATTGGGAAGCTTTTTTCTTTTCGGTAGACATAGGCTATTTCGTTTATTTTTTATTGTTTTTGGCTGTACGTACTACCGAACCAGATCGCTTCCAAATAGTTCCCGATTTCCCGTGTATTGTTCCGCTTTATTTACATACAACCTGATCACACCCAACGTAAAATAAAGTAGTTCACGGTAATATACGGAATAATTAATTAAATTATTTTGAATTTAAAACGCAATTAAATAATTAATTATTTTGAATTTGAAACGCGATCAAATTTACAGTGACAACTACCAATTTTGAAATTCTGCAGTTTCATTAGCTTTTTCATTACGCAAGAGGAGACGTAATGATCATCTTTTCGAAATGATAAAGTATTTTCGGAATGCAATGTCATTCGCTGACTAGAAATTTAAAAATAATGTCAGAACAATATGAAAAATCTATGTCCTAACATACACGGCATTAAAAGATCCCGTGCTCCAGTCAATATAGCATCTGCAGAACGGGGTTCTCCAAAACTTTAAATTTATTAAATCTTATTTATGATCGATAATGACAGAAAAGAGATCATCGGGACTGTTTCTGTCGTCTGATGAAGATGAACTATCAGAGATATGGATTTTGGCGAAGTAATCAGTGACCTTGATTAAAAAATCAGACGTCACAAATAGTTCGGAGTACTGTAAAATGTGTTATATTCAACTACTAAAGAATAATGTAAATTAAATACGTTTTAAATATATCTTCAAAAATATTTTTCAAGTAAAAATTAAAGAGCGCGTAATTTAAAAACACGATGATGAAATCCGCTACCCAAAATCCTTCTCGGAAGACACTTTTTTGTTCCCTTTTAAATCGCGTCTCCTTCATATTCCTGTTGAAGATAGCGTGACACGTTCCTACATCGTTAAGCATATGCGCGAAAGTCAATATTTTTTCCCATTCTCTGTAAGGCAACATTATTCCCATGCGCATAAATAAGTACAATGCATATCCATTCACTTATAAGCCATAACATTATTACTACCTACCTAATAAGGTGTTAGGCCGCTTTTCGTTTCAATTACCGCTGTATCCTGAAGTAGCATCGACTCAACCAGACCGCGGAAGTTGCCCTCATGTATTTTGCACCAGGTGGACAGAATGACCTATAAGAATTCGGCGATGGAGAGAGGTACTGACGTCGACCGACGAATGCTGAGTTCAATTGCATCTCATAAATACTCGGTGGGATTCAAATCTGGGGAATTTGGTGGCCGGGAGAGAACCCCAAATTAAGGTACTTTTATGAACCTTAATGTTTCCAAAGCATTAAGGTACATAAAAGTCGCACTAACTTTGTCCGTCTACGTATCTATCTTTCTGGGAAAATAATCAATACCGTTTTCATTTGGAAAATCCATGTGTGAATGGCTACCTTCAGAATAATCGTTCAGCGCTTGCGGTATTCTTCGAGAGATACAAAATTCCGTCGCAAAATCAACTACTTCTAAATCTTACGCGACATAGTTATTGTAGTACAGGGTGTTTCAGCGGGAAGTCCCACTTTTTAAATAGGTCAATCGTTCGACTTAATAACAAAACAGTATAACTACATGTAAACGAGAGGTTAATAATGGGAAAATGACTTACCGACACATCAAGTTTACTGCAGATGGCGTCCATGAAGCCTTTCTATAGATGTTTCCGCATTCACTCGCCAGTTCTCGCCACAAGCAGTAAGATGTCGTACATACACTGGCGGAAAGTGAAAAAAGAGCACCAAGAAGGAGAAGTCTGATACCAACGAAATTTATACAGCATAATAACGGAATACAGAGGATAATGTGATCAAAACATTATGGCAAAATACAGCTGTATTTGCTGGTAAACTGAAAAATAACATTTCCATGTAACATGGTTAGTACGAGGTTGAACCGCAATGAACTGCGTCACACTGTGCAATTCTGGCATGGAGTCTGTCGTACAGATGTTGGATGTAAGTTTGGGGTATTGAGTTCCAAACATCCTCAACCTGGACGCGTGAATCGGGGATGGTCGTGGCTGGCCGTGGAGACCGAATAAGTCGTTGTCCCATAAAATCCCACACGTGCTCAATGGGGGACAAATCCGGTGAACCTGCAGGCCATGGAAGTTGTCTCACACCCTGAAGTGCATGTTGCGTTGCACGTGCCGTGTGTGGGAGTGCGTTATCTTGCTGGAAAACACCACGACGGACCGACCTTACAAATGGCACAGCAACGGGCTGAATGATGTTAATGTAGGAGGTGCAGTTTAACGTACCCGGTACAAACAATAGTTGTGTACGGGAGTGATAGCTGATCGCTCCCCACACCAGGAGACCAGGTGTAGGCCCTGTGTGTCGCTGGCGGATGCAAGAAGGGTGGAGACGCTCCCCTGTGCGTCTGCGAACACGCATACGGCCATCGGAGGCTCCCAAGCAGAATCTGCTTTCATCGCTGAACACGACAGATCGCCATTGTGTTCTCCAGTGCAGACGTTGGCTACATCACTGCAGCCGTTCCTGACGGTGGGCTGGAGTCAGAGGTACACATGCCAGAGGCACACGTGCACGTAGTCCTGCATCCAGTAGACGGTTGCGGATTGTTCGCACAGTCACCCCAGGTGCAACGGCAGCTCGGATTTGCGTCGCAGTGGATGTTCTGCTTGACAACGCCGCTCTTCTTATGCGTCGATCGGTCCGCGCTCATCAGTCCGTCTGTGACTCCCGGTTCCACCTCTTCTCGTCTGGGAATGTTCCTAGGACCATCTACGCCACCGTCGTACCACCACCGATACTTCCCGTCCAATTCGCTCCACAATACGACGATACGACCACCCGGCCTCGCGGAGTCCTACTAGACGACCTCGCTCAAAGTCCGATAACTGCTGAAATCGTACACGTCTTCCATGTCCAGGCATTGCAGCTTCTTCAGGGTCTTCGCACGTGTCCGTACGCCAACGACTGATTACATTCACTTCGCCGTACTCCTTAAATACCACCGACGATAATTTGCATATTATGCTGTGCTGTGGCGTAAGTGCTCACCGGTTGGGCCCGAAATTAACATCACACCTACGTAAACTCGACCCCATTAACATATGTAAATTTCATGATCGTCCGCCAATTCCTTCTTGGTGTTCTTTTTTCACTTTTCGGTAGTATATAAGCTGACCAGAAGTCCCCAATTCTTGAGGACAGTTCTCGAATTTAGTTTACTGTCTCCAAAAACGTCTGATGCCTTTGGGGACGCAAATTCTCCTCAAATTTTGATGTTTGTCCTCAAATGTCCTCGAATTTACACTTACTCATTAGCTCGTTAGATTTCTAATGAAAAATGTTCTTAAAAGTAGTTTTCGTTGTACTAATTTTCCGACGTGCTTCTTGTAAAAACAACTTTTGACTTTTTTTTCTTCTTTCCGAGTTTAACGACCACCGAGAGCAACTCTAAGGACTATAAGCGGTCACTTGTCTCTAATTTGGAAACATTCGTTCTAGGGAAGGGAGCCAGCAAGTGCTGTAAGACAAACACACCATCCATGTCTCAGTCGGGACTCGAACCCGTACCCACTAGTACGAATGGTCAGTGGCCGGCACTAGGACACTGGAGCAGTCAAATATCGACTGTACTTGATCTAAGTTTCTCCAAAAACTTTGGCAAAATGAAAAATTCGCCATGCAATTAGTTTAGTGTACAGCTTGATTTTAATTCGACACATATGTACAAGGTAAAGCATTTCACTTTTGCTAATATGTTCTCGCCATCATAATTCTACTTTGTCAATACAAATTACCAACATTCTACAAGATATATCCTTTTAAGACATAAATGTTCATATGTAATATTACACTTATTGAAGCAATGCAGTTTTGTGACAAAAAGATTTGCATATTTATTTTGAGTACGTATATGTCCCCAAATGAACTGCCGATTTTGGGACGCCACTCGCTTTTGTCCTCAAATCAGTGTTGCAATATCTGGTCACTTTACGTATACAGCGCAGCAGCGCGTGTTTGTCGTGACTCGTGAAGAATTACTGGCTTACCAATTCTGTTACTGCCACACAAAGTGCTTACCAACAAGAGTAAGGTGTTCGTGATGGTCCTGACCGGAAGACGATTCTAAGGTTCGTGGAGAAGCTGGAAGAAAGAGGTTTATTACTGGGTGAGAACGGGAAGCACAACCCGTCGTCAAGAGCGCTGCAGTGTGCAGAAGATGTTCGTAAGCGATTGTTTCGCTCCCTCCGAAAATCATTACGCGGATTGTTACAGGAGACCGGCTACTCTTTGACGACGTGCCAAAGAGCATATAAGTACGCAAAAATCAGGCCGTACAGAGTGACAGCTGTACACCAGCTGATGGGCCCCGACAAAAAAGCGTGTACGTTATTGCAATTGTTTCCTCAACTGTGTGGAAATAAACCCTGAAATATTGAAGGTGGCATGGTTTACCGATGAAGTTTGGTTTGCCGCCCCGGTGGCGCAGTGGTCTAAGCGATGGCCTCTGATCATTCGTCCGAACGGGGTCCGGGTTCGAATCCCGGTGAGGCATGGATGTTGTGTTTGTCTTACGGCACTGGCTCTGTCCCTTCCCTGGAACCAGTGACCCTAAATTAGGGACGGGCGACTGCTTATAGCACATTGAGTTGCTCACGGTGATCGTTAAACCTCCAATCAAAAAAAAAGTTTGGTTTTATCTCACAGGATATGTAAATTCTCAAAACACGAGGATCTGGGCGTCAGAAAACCTTCATGCGATCCACGAGACACCACTTTATCTGCAAAAGGTAGGTGTGTGGTGTGCAATTTCTGCTGAGAGAGTCATTGGATCAATTTTCTTTGAAGGGACTGTGAACACTCCTGCGTACAAGGACATTTTCATAGACAACATTGAACTTACGCTGGGTACTTTCAGCAGGGTGGTGCCACACAGTCCATGGCGCTCACCAACAGCTTTTTCGTGGCCCGTGTTATATCCAAAAGCCCGTGGCTCCCCAGGTAGCTAGACTTGACGTCAGTGGATTACTTCTTGTGGGACTATCTTAAGGAGAGAGTCCACAAAAACGAACCATTCAGGATCTCGGGGCAAATATTACGACGGAAATAAACAATATCGACCGAGGCATGTTGAGACGTGCATCAGAAAATATGGTGAAACGTGTTCAAATGTGTCTCGAAGAGGAGGGGAGAAACTTTCAGCCATTGATGTGCAGGCATGTCATTCTCCCATTATTTACCTGTCATTTATAAGTAGTTGCGTTATTGTTTAGTTATTAGGTCAAAGGATTGATGTATTTAAAAGTGGGACTTCCCGCTGAAACACCATGTAGAACAAGGACATAACAACTTACACATTAATGGGTGTGTACAGTTAAAATAGCACCCGTGGCTTACAACAAAGGCTTTTCTCTACAAGTTTGCGTTTCGGAGAAACTAAGAGCGGCAAACTCAATTGCGAGGGTTCAATATGACTTTGAGTTCTTCGAATATTTTAGGAAATGCACTACACTTCTTAAAAGGAATATCACAATCATCCTGAATGAAATTTTCCTATAGATGGATATGCAGAGATATTCAAGCTTGACTAAAGCAATATGTGTTGATCATATCCATGTACTGAGAGAACTTATTGAAAGAGCGAATAAATATGAACTCCTATTATGTATGGCTTTTATTGACTAAGAAATGGCTTTTGAGTCCGTGACACCATTAGCAATTGCAGTGTCTTTGAAATCATGCGCTATAAAAAAATGTATGATTTACTGTTATTGATAACATCTACTAATATGCAAGTGCAAAGGCTCGGCTGTTCGCGGACACAGCATGGAAATTGGAAAGGGAGTAAGGGAATATGAAACCGTATCTATCAATCTCTTCAGTGGAACATTGAAAAATGTCTTTCAATCATAACTAGGAAGACAAGGGTATACTGATTAAGATTGTAGAAATGTATCTCCAAAGTAACTTCATTCATTTCATTTCCTCCATATTTTTTCTTTTCATCATCCTCGTCCATTTCCTTCGTCAGCTTAATATATTGACTGAATAGAGAGGTCTAAACGAGATCATCCGTCTGTCTTATCTAGGACTTAAACAAAGTCACGGAATCTCTCTCGGGAGCCGATATAGATAAGCGATTGATGAACATGACACGTTCGAAATACATTCCCGAATTTCTCTACAGAGCCTAAACCATTTTATCAAGCTTTCTCCGGAAAGCCCGTACAAGATCATAGCGTTTCTTTTAACTTTAGATTTGAATAAGATGCGTTCTTTTTCTACAGCAGAGCTTGAAGTAAACGTTTTTGAGAGTGTGTGTGCCCAAATTGGCGATGATCGTTGAAAGTGTTCTCTCGCGTGTCCATGGGATTTTTGAGCATCAGATTATGATGTGTTATTTGACGGACAATGTGTTTTAACTGACGATCGTGTACGTTAACTGTAATAGTTGTAGTTTCGTCTCGAACGATCTCTTGACATTTTCTTCTTTACCATGAACGAAAACAAGTGTACACGATTTCAGATATCACTCTTTCTGTCTTACGATCGTCAGCTGGTTTGCATTTCCGTCCGCCAAATTTACATTTCCTCTTTTATGGATCATCATGTTGAAGAAATTCTTTCTGTGACTGAGAGAGGAATGTGTCCAATATTATTTGTGTCTGTTCTTCCGTTCACCCGATTGACTATCAGTCTACGGAAATAATACTTTTGCTTCGAAATGTCGGATTATAAAACTTGTTTTTCTGCTGTGTAGAAGAAAACACGAAGCACAAAATTTCAGACTTCTCTCCTTTTGTCCGCAGAACTTATATCTTCGCTTCAAAAAGTGGAATCGCTAAAATTTTTCCCTATTCGATGGGGAGAACAGGTGCATAAGAATTCAGATTTTCTCCTTTCTCGCATCAATTCTTTTGTTTGCTTGTCTCTGTGCTCATATTGTTACGAGGGCCATATAGAAAGTACGTGCCGTTTGCGCATCACTCCAACGCAAGTATTCTCTTCAGCATCGAGCATGAGACATTCAGTTGTCTCATCCATTATCCACGCCATGCCATGACGCCGTTTTGTGACGTTGTGCTTATCTTAAAGATTTGTGCTGTGCGTTAATAACGCTGAAGTTAATAGAAATCTAATAAGGTTTCTGAATGTTAGAAATGTCAGACCAAGTAAGATTCATCAGTAAATTATCCACAAAACACAATGAGTGAAAGAATGGTGTGGAAATGATTTCGAATGTTTAATGAAGGACAACAGAGCGTTCATGACAAATTGCGCAGTGGTAGGCCTTCTCTGGACACGGAATATTTAGAGAGTGAATGAAAACATTAAGGAGAACAGACGCTTCACAATTTCTGATCTTTACGGTTTTCTGATCCGACGCTTCACAGTTCTTTTCAGAACATTTCCCTGAAGTTTTGAAATCATTATAGAAAAGCTTCAATACCGCAAAGTGTGTGCACGATGAGTGCCAAAGATTTTGACTGAAGAAAACAAAACGAAGCGCATGGGATCTGATTTGGAATTTCTGGGGTGGTACGTGGAAGACGATGACGATTTCTTAAGCCATATAGTAACAGGAGATGAGACTTGGTTCTCTTACATCACACCTGAATCGAAACAGCAATCCCTGCAATGGAAACACACAGGTTCTCCTACGGCCAAAACAATTCAAACAGTCGATGTCAACGAGGAAGGTCACGTGCGCTGTCTTTTGGAACACGAAAGGAATTTGATGGCAAATCTGGACTATAGCACCCACCCTACTGCTCAGACTTAGCACCCAGTGATTGTCATTCGTTTCTCCACTTGAAACGATTTGTTGCCGGCCAGCAGCAGTTCGATGACGACAATGACCTGAAGACGACGGCTGACTGATTGCTCAAAACCAAGGCGGCAGAATTCCATGAGGAGAGTACCCAGAAACTTGTATCACAATATGACAAATGTCTTAACATCCACGGGGAATATGTTGAAAGTAGATTAAGGTATATAAGATTCATCGCACGTTAAAAATTAGTTGTAAATATTTTTTTTGTTTTATCTTCAAACGGTACATACTTTCTGGGTAGCCCTAGAACAGTCATTTTCAAAAGCTTAAGACCACCTGCTGGTATTAGGAAATTTCTGCCGATTGCTTCAGCTACTGTCTGTATTACTGAACTTCCTGTAGGTATTGCATCGTTTAACAGCGGTAACTGTTGATAGAATTGTAAAATAGGGGGAAGGGTGCGAGCGTCAGTTTGCTTCTGGTTTTCATGCTGAGAGGTTTTGTATGTCATCATCATCATTGTCAACCATTATCAATCCACTGCTGGACGAAGGTCTCCCCAAGTTTCCTCCACAACGGTCTGTCTTGTGCCAGTCTCCTCCATGTCACTCCCGCATATTTACGAATTTCATCCACCCATCTCCCATGTGGTCTTTTTCTGGGTGTTTTCCTGTCCCTTAGAATCCAATCTAAAATTTCGGCTGTCCATCTATGGTCTGTCCTTCTGGCAGTATGTCCAGCCCATTGCCATTTCAGGGATTTAACTCTGATCATGATGTCTTCCACTCTCGTCATTTTTCGGATCCACGAGTTCCTCTTCTTATCTCTCCTGGTTATACCAAGCATGCACCTCTCCATGCTTTTTTGAGTTGTCTGCAGCCTTTGTATGTCTCTTTTAGTTAAGGTCCACGTCTCCGCACCATATGTAAGCACTGGAAGGATGCATTGATCAAACACTTTTCTTTTAAGACATAATGGCATATTGCTCTTGAAAATTATGCTGTTTCTTCCAAAAGCTCTCCAGGCAAGTTTTGTACGCCGATTAATTTCTTCATCAATGTGACCCTCACTTGATATCTGCTGTCCAAGATAAACATACGTATCTGTTATCTCCAGTTTTTCTCCATCAATCGATAAATCTTCATTTCTTGTAAAAGCATTGAACATCACTTTTGTCTTCTGAAAGTTCATTTTTAATCCCACTTCTTTACTCTTGTCAGCAAGTTCCTGGATCATACTCTGCAGCTCTGATGGGGTAGTTGCAAAAATGACTACGTCATCAGCAAAACGAAGGTGGGTTAGATAATCTCCATTAATCTTTATCCCTTTGTTTTCCCAGTTCAGTGATTGAAAGACATTTTCCAATGTGGCATTAAAGAGCTTCGGAGATATGGTGTCACCTTGTCTCACTCCCTTTCCAATTTTTATGTGTGTTGTATTTTCAAACAGCCGAATCTTTGCACTTGCATTTTCATAGATGTTATTAATAATATTAATGTATGCATCTTCAATACCGCAGGATTTCAGAGCCGTGGTAACTGCTGATGGTTTCACCGAATCAAAGGCTTTTTCATAATCGATAAAAGCCATGCACAATGGAAGTTCATATTCCCTCGCTCTTTCAATTAGTTCTCTCAGTACGTGGATATGATCTATTGTGCTGTAGCCACTCCTGAATCCAGCTTGTTCTCTCGGTTGAGCCATGTCCAGTGTTACCTTCAAGCGGTGTGAAAGAACTTTAGTGAAGATTTTATAAACCACTGATAGGAGGCTGATAGGTCTGTAGTTCCTGAGATCCTCAATGTCACCTTTTTTATGTAGCAGGATCATTGTAGCATTGTTCCAATCCTCAGGAATCTTCCCTTCATTAAGGCATCGGGTGAAAATTTGGGCGAGTACCGTTTCAATTTCTCCACTTGCTTCTTGTATGATGTCTATAGTAATTCCATCTTCTCCTGGAGCTTTCCCCCGCTTCATGTTCTTGATTGCATGAGCAACTTCTGCTGGGAGGACTGGAAGAACTCTGGTACTGGTACCTTTCATGATGTCTGGAGTACATGTATCATCCCTTTCATATAATTTGGAGTAGAAATCTTTCACTCTTGTCAAAATTTCGCCTCTATTTCTTGTTATAGAACCATCTTCTTTTCTCAGAGCCATAATCTGTTTTCTTCCCTTACTGAGATGTCTCTTTGCTATCTTTAGGCTTTGGTTGTTTTCAATTGCTTTCCTCACTAGCTCACAGTTGAATTTCCTTACGTCTTCAGTGATACTTTTTCGTGCTGTCTTGCATAGCTCTATATATTCCACTTTGGAAGTCACATCTTCTTTAGTTGTCCTCATCTCTCTTCTTTTTTGCATCAACATTTCGGTTTTTTCTGATAATTTGTTCACATGCAACTTGTTCTTAGACCCAGCTAATTTTGTTGCTGTTTCCATAAGAGCTTTGGTTACTTTTCTGTTAACTTCCGAAATATCCACTTCTTCCGATGTTAGGCCTTCTAAAGCAGAGAATCTGTTCTTCAGTTCCAACTTGAAAGTATTATGGTGTTTTTTAAGGTTGGTTATGTCAATACATTTTGTTTGTCTTATGAGTTTAGTGTTGTTGTTCAGGATTGCTGGAGAAAGACTGATTGCTGGAGAAAGACTTCGTCATCGAAGACTGCAGTGTGCTGAACAAGTTCAACACAGGTAGTGACCATAGATTGGTGAGATGTAAGATGCACCTCAACACTAAACTGGAAACCTAAAGAAGGTAATTTAATCTTTTCGGAGAGCTTGAATAACATCGCCTAGTCTACCTTGAATTATGATCATCTCACCGTCTGCTGTACACAAGCAAGATGTCAGGGTACGACCATCTTGGAGATTCCTTTTCAGCAGCTGGGAGAACGCTTGAGCGTTTCTGTTGCACTCATTATCGCATTCGCAGCTGAAGAAAAGAGCTGCACCAGTCTAGCATTCTGCAAATACTTATAGTACAATAAATTTAAGTGGTATTTCAGCATACGTCTTGTCAGTGAAGGAACAGCGATTCTCGGTGTTGCTTCGATCCGTTACGTTCCCAGCTTTCAGTTACATGCAAATCGTATACAGGAAAACAAACGGTTTAGGCTATCTATTCGTCCATCTTTCTGCCGTGCAAGAACAGTGCTTCTGCTTCGAAATGTTGAATTTCTTGTCTAAGATTTCAGACATTTCCCCTTCTGTCCTTCCAATCCTCAGTTAATTTAATTATTATCCGTCCGCAGAAATTATTTTTCCGCTTCTGACAAACAGACAAAAGAAATTATTTCTCTCACTTATAGACATGGGCACAAGATTATCAATATCTGTCACACCGTTCATTTATCTAGCTGTCCGACTGCCGAAAAGATATTTCCCTTTCAAAATATCTGATTACAAAAATACCTACGTTTCCTACAGGTGAGAACATGAGCTTAACATTTCAGACATCTTTCCATCCGTCCATTTATCCCTTTGTTTGTCTGTCGTTCCGCCTGAAGAACTCATATATCCATTTCTATCAGATTCAAGAACTTTTTTTGTATCTGGGAAAGACAGGCATGCGCACCAGATTATAGATGTTGCTCTACCCTTCATCCATCTGTCTGTACGTCCGGAGAAATATTTCCGCATAAAAATATTGGATCGTTAAAATATTTCTCTGCCTTGTTGAGGAAAACATGAGCATAAGGTTTCAGAAATCTCTTCGACGTTGTATCTATTCGTCAGTTTGTCTGTCCGTCCCCCAAAAGTTACACCCCCGCTTAGGCAGCTTCTAACAGCCAAGTATGGTATTTGAGACCCACAGGCAGATTTATGCAGGGAAAGACGAGAAATTTTAATACTTTGTGTAGTCCTATCTCCATCATCCACAGAAAGAGAATTTCTTCACTGTGATAACAAGAAGCAAAGCTAACGTTTCTGCGAACAGACGGACAGGTAAGTTGATGAACAAACATAGCGATAGGTGGAGAAATGCCTGAAATCTTATGCTCAGGGTTTCTCCTGTGCGGCAGAAAAGGAATTTTGACAATCCGACTACTTTAAGCGGAAATTTCGTTTCTGATAACGGGCAGAACAAGGAATGAAGAAAAGGACAGACATAGGTAATATTGTGAACATACGTGTCTCTATCAATCATAGAAGGAATTTCTTCAACGTGGCTGTTAGCTGTTAGTATAATTAATTAATGTTAGTATCATTAACATTAGTAATGGCTGTTAGAACCGGAGTTATACAGTCATATGCACTCAATTTAGTGTTGAAGTGCATCTTGCCATAGATTGGTGAGATGTAAGATGCACCTCAACACTAAACTCGAACGTGGCAAGCTCATGAAACAAACAAAATGTATTGACATACCCAACCTTAAAAAACACCATAATACCTTCAAGTTTGAACTGAAGAACAGATTCTCTGCTTTAGAAGGCCTAACATCGGAAGAAGTGGATATTTCTGAAGTTAACAGAAAAGTAACCAAAGCTCTTATGGAAACAGCAACACAATTAGCTGGGTCCAAGAACAAGTTGCATGTGAACAAATTATCAGGAAAAAACAAAATGTTGATGCAAAAAAGAAGAGAGATGAGGACAACTAAAGAAGATGTGACTTCCAAAGTGGAATACGTTGAGCTATGCAAGTTAGTACGAAAAATTATCACTGAAGACGTAAGGAAATTCAACTGTGAACTAGTGAGGAAAGCAATTGAAAACAACCAAAGCCTAAAGATAGCAAAGGGACATCTCAGTAAGGGAAGAAAACATATTATGGCACTGAGAAAAGAAGATGGTTCTGTAACAAGAAATAGAGGCGAAATTTTGACAAAAGTGAAAGATTTCTACTCCAGGTTATATGAAAGGGATGATGCATGTACTCCAGGTCTTCCAGTCCTCTCAGCAGAAGTTGCACATGCAATCAAGAACATGAAGCGGGGAAAAACTCCAGGAGAAGATGGAATTACTGTAGACATCATACAAGAAGCAAGTGGAGAAATCGAAACAGTACTCGCCCAAATTTTTACTCGATGCCTTAATGAAGGAAAGATTCCTGAGGATTGGAACAAGGCTATAATGATCCTGCTACATACAAAAAGGGACATTGAGGATCTCAGGAACTACAGACCTATCAGCCTCCTATCAGTGGTTTATAAAATCGTCACTAAAGTTCTTTCACATAGTTTGAAGGTAGCACTGGACATGGCTCAATCGAGAGAACGAGCTGGATTCAGAAGTGGCTACAGCACAATAGATCATATCTACGTACTGAGAGAACTAATTGAAAGAGCGAGGTAATATGAACTTCCATTGTGCATGGCTTTTATCTATTATGAAAAAGCCTTTGATTCGGTGAAACCATCAGCAGTTACAATGGCTCTGAAATCCTGCGGTATTGAAGATGCATACATTAATATTATTAATAACATCTATGAAAATGCAAGTGCAAAGATTCGGCTGTTTGAGAATACAACACACATAAAAATTGGAAAGGGAGTGAGACAAGGCGACACCATATCTCCGAAGCTCTTTAACGCCACATTGGAAAATGTCTTTCAATCACTGAACTGGGAAAACAAAGGGGTAAAGATTAATGGAGATTATCTAACCCACCTTCGTTTTGCTGATGACATAGTCATTTTTGTAACTACCCCATCAGAGCTGCAGAGTATGATCCAAGAACTTGCTGACAAGAGTAAAGAAGTGGGATTAAAAATGAACTTTCAGAAGACAAAAGTGATGTTCAATGCTTTTACAAGAAATGAAGATTTATCGATTGATGGAGAGAAGCTGGAGATAAGACACGTACGTTTATCTTGGACAGCAGATATCAAGTGAGGGTCACATTGATGAAGAAATTAATCGGCGAACAAAATTTGCCTGGAGAGCTTTTGGAAGAAACAGCATAATTTTCAAGAGCAATATGCCATTATGTCTTAAAAGAAAAGTGTTTGATCAATGCATCCTTCCAGTGCTTACGTATGGTGCAAAGACGTGGACCGTAGCTAAAAGAGACATACAAAGGCTGCAGACAACTCAAAAAAGCATGGAGAGGTGCATGCTATGTGTAACCAGGAGAGATAAGAAGAGGAACTCGTGTATCCGAAAAATGACAAGAGTGGAAGACATCATGATCAGAGTTAAATCCCTGAAATGGCAATGGGCTGGACATACTGCCAGAAGGACAGACCATCGATGGACAGCCGAAATTTTAGACTGGATTCCAAGGGATAGGAAAATACCCAGAAGAAGACCACATGGGAAATGGGTGGATGAAATTTGAAAGTATGCGGGAGTGACATGGAGGAGACTGGCACAAGACAGACCGTTGTGGAGGAAACTTGGGGAGACCTTTGTCCAGCAGTGGATTGATAATGGTTGACAATGATGATGATGATGCAGAAATTTAAGACCACCTGTGAATTTATTAAAATTAAGATTTTCAAAGAAACAACTGATTACTAGTCAGTGATATTTGAAAAAATGACACCACAGATGAATACTTACATTCTTTAGAACACAAAAAAAAAAACGAAATCAGTACTTTGTGTGGCTACCTTTGTTTTTTATAACGGATTGAATACGATGTGGGTAATCTCAATGAGGGATTTGCAGTAGTCACTGAAATGTCTTTGCGCCATACGTACTTTATCGTGTCAATCAAAGCTTTTGAATTTGATGGCAGTTTTTTTGCTACTTAGTCTTTTAAAATGGCCCACAAATTTTAGATATGGCTAAGGTCGGGATTATTACCTAGCTAGTCAAGCACAGTTATGTTTTTCCTCTGCAGGCATGCATAAAGATTGTACATCTGTGCACTTGCATATGAGTTAACAGCTTCTCAGTTAACATTTCCACAAAAAAAAAAAAAAAAAAAAAAGACCAGTCATAGTAGTGCCTGTCGGCAAAGAGGATAATGAAGCAGTACCGAATGCTGACATAGCGCCCCATATCATCTGACTAGGCGGATGTCTCAGGGAGCTAACGGTGTATTTTTAATTAAACCTTTTGCCTTTTGGTCGTCGAACATGTTCTTCGCGTGATCCAAATTGACGCACAGTTAATTCGTCGGAAAAAAGAACTTGGCTCTAATTTTCATCAGTCCTCAATTGATGACGCTTTGCAAACTGGAGTCCCTTCTTTTTCGTGACAGACGTTAGTCTAGCGTTATGTGCAGGTTTATTAGACTTTAATCCAAAATCTTTGCTGAGACGTCGGGAAACAGTGCTAATAATAATATCAGACACTTCTGAATGTAGAAAGGACCTGATTTTCTTGCACGAATTTATCGAAGAACGCAAAACTGTTCGACTTATGGCATTGTCATCACGTGGGGTTGTTTTCTTTGGAAGTCCACTTCCCTTTCGTTTGCTAAATTCACCTGTATCTCGATATTTCATGATCGTATTGTGAATAGCAGTCTTTCTCACATTCACCTTTGTTCTTATATCACGTTCGGAGTATCCTTCATGATATAGAGTCACTATTTGTGCCCTCTGAGTAACACTTAATGACGCTGTTTTGCCCATTTTTCGTTATGTAGAAAATACGCACAAACCTCTCAGCATGAAAACCAGAAGCAAAATGACGCTCGCACGCGTCCCCCAATTCTATCAAAAGCTGTCGCTGTTGGACGATGCAACACCGACAGGAAGTTGAGTAATATAGACAGTAGCTGAAGCAATTGGCAGATATCTCCTAGTACCAACAGGTGGCCTTAAACTTTTGCAAATGACTGTACTAGGGCAACCCCGAAAGCAAGTACCGTTTGAAGATAAAACAAAAAATTATTGATAACTAATTAATTTTTAACGTGCAGTAAAATTTTATATACCTTAATCTACTTCAACATATTCCCTGTGGATGTTAAGACATTTGTTATATCGTGACACAAGTTTCTGAGTACCCTCCTCATTGAATTCTGCCGCCTTGGTTTTGAGCTATCACTCAGCCGTCGTCCTCAGGTCATTGTCGTCATCGAACTGCTGCTGGCCGGCAACTAATCGTTTCAAGTGGAGAAATAAATGACAATCACTGGGTGCCAAGTCTGGGCAGTAGGGTGGGTGCTACAGCCCAGATTTGGCATCAAATTCCTTTCGTTTTCCAAAAGACAGCGCACGTGACCTTCCTCGTTGACATCGACTGTTTGAATTGTTTTGGCCGTAAGTGAGCCCGTGTGTTTCCATTGCAGGGATTGCTGTTTCGATTCAGGTGTGATGTGAGAGAACCAAGTCTCATCTCCTGTTACTATATGGCTTAAGAAATCGTCACCTTCTTCCACGTACCGCCGCAGATATTCCAAATCAGTTCCCATGCGCTTCGTTTTGTTTTCTTGAGTCAACATCTTTGGCACTCATCGTGCGCACACTTTGCGGTATTGAAGCTTTCCTATAATGATTTCGAAACTTCAGGGAAATGTTCTGAAAAGAACTGTGAAGCGTCGGATCAGAAAACCGTAAAGATCAGAAATTGTGAAGCGTCTGTTCTCCCTAATGTTGTCATTTACTCTCTAAATCTTTCGTATCCAGAGAAGGCCTACCACTGCGCAATTTGTCATGAACGCTCTGTTGTCCTTCATTAAACATTCGAAATCATTTCTACACCATTCCTTCACTCATTGCATTTTGTGGGTAAATTACTGATGAATCTTACTTGGTCTGACATTTCCAACATTCAGAAACCTTATTACAGACCGGTCTTCGCAGTCGGCGGGCCGTTCTATTAACTTGAACATTATTAACGCTCCGCACAAACCTTCAACATAAGCACAACCTCACAAAATGTCATCAGGGCGTGGCGTGGCTAATGGATGAGGCAACAGAACTGCGCATACTCGACTCTGCAGCGAATATTTGAGCTGGAGTGATTCGCGAAAGGTACTTACTTTCTAGGTGGCCTTCGAAATAATATGAGTACAGACAGACGTACAGGCAAACAGAAGAATTGATGCGAGGAAAGAGAAAATCTGAATTCTTATGCACCTGTTTTCCCTATCGAACAAGGAAAATTTTTAGCAATTCCACTTCTTGAAGTGGAGATATGAGTTCTGCGGAAGTGGGAGGAGAGTTGTCTGGAATTTTGTGTTTCATGTTTTCTTCCACACAGCAGAGAAACAAGTTTTATGATCCGACATTTCGAAGCGAAGTATTACATTCTGCAGACTGATAGTCAATCTGGTGAACGGAAGAACAGACACAAATAATATTGTGCACATTCCTCTCTCTATCATTCACAGAAAGAATTTTTTCAATATGATGGTCCTTAAAAGAGGAAATGTAAATTTGGCGGACTACAATGCAAACCAACTGACGACGCTAGGACAGAAGGAGTGCTATATGAAATATTGTACAGTTGTTTCCGTTCATGGTAAAGACGAAAATGTCAAGAGATAATTTGAGACGGAATTACAATTCTTACAGGTAACATACACGAACGGACAGACAACTCAAACCTTATGCTTTACTATATGTGGTTTATTTGCAACTAAAAGTTGGGGATGGGAAGAATCGACGCATAACCTGATTTCTCTGCTATTGAGTCTAGTTTTCGGATAAGGTTCGGTTCACCTGGTTAGTGTTGTACAAAGGTTACTACGTGAGAGTCCCCATGGAAGCCTTACGTAAGTGTAGAATCGTGGAACGCTAGGCAAATTTTCGCAGTCTGGATGGAATCGATTTTTGCAACATCTGCCTGTAGGTGTGAATACTGCAATATGTCTGGGGATCTTTCTCCAGAACTTTCATGTATAGATAGCATGTACTTGCCTCAGGTACTACAAAAAACGTACCCTCAGGAGATTTCCAGCAAAGTGACAAAGCCAGAACGAAGACAAACCTCGTCTATATCTCATCTGAAGCTCAAACTCCCATAATTCTGACTATTAGCCAACTCTAACCACTGGCCCATTTGGGCTACTTTCAACGATTTAAACTCTTTTTAAATGTCACTGGAAAGGCTCCTTTTTGTAATGCTATGAACATTTATGGGAAATTTTTAAAATATGCACCAATCTTAGAAAATTTGTTTTTGAATTTTTGAGTTTGTGAACGACGTCATCAGTGACATTTAAACATCCATTAAGTTCAAATTTTTGAACACATTTTTTGGCCATTTCGTGTTATAACCACACTCGCGTGTTTTAACGAATGCTCTTGAAAATTTTGCAGAATGATATCTGTCTGAATGATGTGGAATAACGTCTGGAGTTCGTGCATGATATTATGCGAAATGAAATCAAAGGAGCGTTGAAATTGCCGTTTTATTTCTATAGTTTTTTTTGAGTAAAGTACTGTTCTCAAAGAAATACCTATCGGCAGACTTTGCAGGTCTACCTTTGTGGGACATACACAAATAACAAGAAGTGCATTGGGTTGATGCATAAGTTCATACCGTTTTATTTTACGAGTGTTTCCCAGGCCAGTAGTGACACTGCAGATGGCCAGTTGTATATCAAAATGTAGCCAGTAATATCGTGTATCTAAATCATATTGCGTTGTGTGATTGTGTATAACGGTTTTCTGGTTTTCAGGTCCGGAAGTATGGAGTGTCAAGTAAAGAGGAGTGAACATTTCCGACATCTGCTCCTCTACGAGTTTAACAAGGGATCCACAGCCGCCGAGGCAGCTCGACAAATTTGTGCTGTGTATGGGGAAGATGATGTTGCCCCGAGGACAGCCCGCAAATGGTTTGAGCGGTTATGAGGTGGCAATTTTGACCTCAACGACTCTCCACGCTCCGGTCGTCCATCTAACTTTGATGAGGATCATTTGAACCATCTCATCCACTTGGATCCGCGTCAAACCACACGCTGATTGGCCACTGAGATGGACTGTGATTAGGCCACAGTGGTGTGGCAAATAGAACGTATTTGAAAGGTCCAGAAATTGGGGTCTTGAATGCCTCACACTCTCACCGAGGACAAAAAGAATCAGCGTGTTGTCATATGTGGTTCCTTGCTCGCCCGTTATCGCGAATGTTCTCAGCAACACAAACCTTTTCTGTCACGTAATGTTACTGGAGTTGAAAAGTGGTGCCTGAACGTGAATTTCAGGTATCGGAGGGAATGGTTAAGAAGAAAAAAACACCCACACCACGTCTAAAACATGACCTTCATCCTGCGAAGATCATGTCGTGTTTCTGGTGAGACATGGACAACATTATTCACTGGGAAATGCTGCCGAGGAATCGGATCATCAACGCTGCACTGTATTGTGAGAAACTCCGCCGTGTGGAGGGAGCAGTTTAGCCGAAACGGCCACATCGGCACCATGGTGTGCTTCTCCAATATGATAACGCACGCCCTCACAGTGCAAACATGAGCAAAATGGTCATTCTGGTAGCCGTATTTCGACACATTCCCAGTAAATTTTTAACAGTTGGTTCATAAATTGAAAAGTCAGAAAATTTGGTGTCCCCATAAGCCTGTACTTTTTAACACGCTGTCCTGAAAATAAAAGAAAATGTGCGTTCTCTTTTGATGTGACTACTGACAAGCAGGTTTTACAATGACAGCAATAATTTTTCAGCTCTACGTTTATTTCTCTGGGTTTACTTCTAAGTAATGGAGTAGTTTGTTTGTTTTCGTTTAAGCAAAGCTTGCCAACGGCGAAAGAGGCTTTTCCATTTTCACAAGCCAACTGTGTTCCTCGGGAGTTTGGAGGACAAGATAAATACGTATCTGCAAATCTGGGCCATTAAAAGGAGAAACATTTTGATAAGACTTTTCCCTCCATCATCTGAACATAAGTGTGAATACGTCTGATATGAAATCAAAGCGACAACTCTGCAGCAATCGGTCTGCTGTTTTTTTTCACCGCAGAACATTTTTTGTGCAATTTTGTACCAGCGGCTTTTTCTCGTGTGATTCCTTGTAGATGTCTTTTGGCTTATCTAATGTTTTCATCATTGCATATTATTTCCTTGCTGTCTCACGTTCTTATTCAGGTATTTTATTTTGTTTGCTTTTTTGTTTACGCAGAATAAATTAGAAGTAGTAATCAATCATACAAAGCTTCGACTACCATTTTTTTTAAGACCAAAATTTTATTGAGTACCGTTTTTTTAGCCCTCAATGAACTCTTCAGTTCTTAAACTTGGCTGATAATTTATTCACCGACAACTCACACCGCTGTAAGGATTGAATTCATGAAAAATAATAAGAGAGAGAGAGAGAGAGAGAGAGAGAGAGAGAGAGAGAGAGAGAGAGAGAGAGTAAAAAGAGATTTTTTTATGCTTTAATTTCAGAGCTTCGCACGTTTTATTTATCACTGCAGCAACCTTCCTTAACTGCAACACTTTTTTTTTCACACTCAAAACTTCAGTTTTAAAAAAAGTAAAGAAAGAACAAGGAGATTCATCATTCTTTGTGCAAATATATCATTTCAGGAGTTGGACAGCAGAGAATAAGAAAGACAGGTGAGGTGCTGAATACGAAAACACGTGAGCTACTTCATCATGAGAACAATCTCATAGTAAACCGCTGCTGCTTCCATCCTTCAGCCTTTTCAAATCTCTGTGCTGAGGATGCTCTACTTTCCGCTCGGAAGTAGACCGACCACAGGTGGCGCCCGCAAGCGCTCGTCTGAATGGCATCCGTTGCTACGGAAACGAGCTCCTCCTCCACGCAACTTGACGTAAGAGGCAGCTATAAAGAAACGCCGAAAACGACGCGGGCTTCTCACGGTTTTCAACATCGGCTTCTCCAGGATGTTGCCCCGAAGCACGCATCTCTCGGTCATCGAATGGACTGTGTTCCTACTGGTCCCGTGGGTCAGCCAGTCGATAGCATCCTGCCCGGGAAACCTTCTGGCCATGTACCGGGTCATTCTGCACACGGAGTGGTCACCAGATAGATTTCCGAAGCACTATCCAGAGTGGAGGCCACCTGCACAGTGGTCCGTTTTAGCTGGTAAGTAACCGATTTTCCGAAATTTCATGCAACTACTCGTATAATTACACTTAATAGCAATAATTGCAGTCCAGATATTTTCAAAAACTGAGGGTTTATTTTTCGTAAATTTTAGGGAGCTGAATTCGTTTCTACTTTTTCCTTTATTTTTTTCAAATAACGGGAAAAAATAAGCAACCCATCTGTTCATACATTCACTTTAAGATCAGTATATATATCGAACAAGTGTATAATATTTCTGTTTGTTCCATTTTCTTTTTATATCTAGAATCTAAGAACTTAGTATAACCGTGTGGCTATATCCTGGTGCCTTAAAAATCTAAAAAATATATATTTAATTGTAATTATTTTACTTAATCTATATATCGTGGTCACTTTTTCGACCCCTCCGCTCCCCCCTACCTCTTGGGAAATCATGCTTATAATCGGTGTAACATTTAAAACAAATTCATCATGAATAACGCTCAGAAGACAGCATAATTTTTGTAACGTGTACCTCCAGTTAAGTTTCCTTTTGACTTTCTATTCTCTTATGTTTCTCAGAATACGAGAATTTTGTGTAAAGCCATCGGGAGATATCCTGGTGCCTTAAAAATCTGAAAAATATACTGTATTGTGATTATTTTACTTAATATTCATCTTCTGGAACCTTAAAAATCTAAAAAATATACTGAATTACGATTATTTTACTTAATATATATCTCGTGGTCACGTTTTCAAACTCTCCGTTTCCCCCTCCTACCTCTTGGGAAAGCGTGCTTATTGTCGATGTAACATTTTAAATAAATTCCTCGAGGACAATGAGCTAGCATGACTTCTGCGACATGTATTTGTAGTTAAATTTTCTTTTGACTTTCTGTTACCTTACGTTTCTCAGAATCTGAGAACTTTGTGTAAAGCCATCTGGGTCTTCCCAGTGGCGCAGTGGTCTAAGCGTGGTTTATGACCATTCTTCCGAGAAGGGTTCGGGTTCGAATCCCAATGCAGCATCGATGTTGTTCTTGTCTTACGGAATTAGCTCTCTCCCTTCCCTGGAACCAGTGATCCTAAATTAGGGACGGGAGACTGCTTATAACCCATTGAGTTGCTCACGGTGGTCGTTAAAATTTCAATCAAAAAAAAAAAAAAAGCTGTCTGGCGATATCCTGGGGCCTTTAAAATCTGAAAAATACATTGTATTGTGATTATTTTACTTAATATGCATCTTGTGGTCACTTTTTTCAACCTCTCCGCTTCCCTCTCCCCTCTCGGGAAAACGTGCTTATTTATAGTCGTGTCACGTTATAAATAAATTCCTCGAGAACAACGCGGCCGCCCCGGTGGCGCAGTGGTCTAAGCGATGGCCTCTGATCATTCGTCCGAACGGGGTCCGGGTTCAAATCCCGGTGAGGCATGGATGTTGTGTTTGTCTTACGGCACTGGCTCTCTCCCTTCCCTGGAACCAGTGACCCTAAATTAGGGACGGGCGACTGCTTATAGCCCATTGAGTTGCTCACGGTGGTCGTTAAACCTCCAATCAAAAAAAAAAAGAACAACGCGCTAAAGAGAGCAGAACTTTTGCGGCGTGTACCTCTAGTTAAATTTCCTTTTGACTGTGTTTCCTTATATAAATTTAGTTTCTTCTCGTTAAGCGTTTTCTCGCAGTGCAATAAATCACTTCCCCGAAGAGCTTTATCATTTTGGCAACACTGACAGTGGGTCAAAGCTAGATAAAGTGATTAGAGCGTTGTATACGTTACACAGAGAGTTTATTTGACGCAGAGTTGTTGGGGTCAGAAACGCTTAATACGCAGAGTAAGAGTAGCGATATGTTTCATGGTAAGTTATTGAGAGATTTATATTGGATAGAGTTACAACAATTTATATGTGTCAAGATCCATGCTACGAAGCGTTATGGTTGTTGAAGTAATGAAAATGGTGTATGAGTGACCTGACATTCCAGTGGTGGATGAATAAAGACGTCTTCGTAAGTTGTTATTTTGATTCTTTCCCAGGCCGTTTAAATATTGCTTTCACAAGTGTTTTATATTTTCACAAAGTTCATTACGAACAATTGCAAAAACGTGTAGTTAAACATTTAAGCACGTAAATAAATAAATAAGCATAGAGCTATCTAAACTAAAACATTATACTTTCTAAATCCCCGAAATGCGGCATCAGCTTTTCTTATCTGATTGCAAGAATATGAATGCTAAGAATTTTTAGACCAGTTTTTTAGGACACGGTTTCGCTCCTTATTTTTTTTTTTTTAACGTAAAATTGAAAAAATTATTTGCCAGGGCATACAAGGGTAGGCAGAGACTTCCTGTCTTTACCCGATTCTAAACAAATTGTGGAATTCGTTAAGCAAAAACTAATTTACATAACTTTTCTACCCTTGAAATATAAATTTGCAAGTTTCACAAAGGCTTTCTGAAATTCAACACTACAACAGGAGATGTTAAATGTGAACATTTTAGTCCCTCAAGTTCAGCACTGATGAAGTGCAATTCTCTTGCTACATTCGTTATTTTAGTAGCTACACCGTATAGGAATATTCCTTTCCATACCAAATTAATTGTATACTGTATGCTAAATACGTTCCCGCTTCAATTCCCTAGCATTATGTAGGATTTAATGCTTCCAGCACGCATTTGAAAAAAGCTTCATTTTTATTTCACCTTAATGTAAAACATCGTCTGTGCCTCATGCAGAAGACGTACGCAATTTAGACAAGTTAGTAAAATCATGCAATCCATTGATTATGATACACTTTCCAACATACGAGAAATCATTACTCAAGTTATTACTCAAGTTATGAGAATACGGGCTGTGGAATAAATCTCATTCCTGTGCCTTGACCTATGACCCCATTTCGATGATATTCAACAGAACCGGTTCAGTATATCTCCGGAACAATATAAAGTTTGGTCGCAATAGAAGCATTTTTACGCAAGTTATGACTCATAAGGGCGATGGAATGGATCCTGCTCCATTTTTACGCGAGTTATTGTGCGGACAGGCAGACGGACAAAGCTGGAGCATATACACTTCTTCAACCTACTGTTGGAAAGCGTTAAAAACTGAAATCACCAAACAAAATATAAACCATGTATTTTGGGAATAATATCATCGCGTTGTCTATCTGTTCTCATTTAGAAATACACTGCCGTGGCTCTACCAGATTTGAAAAGCATGCATACAAATGAAATACTAAAAACCCTTAAATGATCCTTAGAAAAATGTTGACATGGTATCGAAGTCTAATTACAGAAAAGCATCACGCAAAACAAAATAAAAGATAACATGAAATTCATATCTTGCTACCTATGGAAAGCATGTAAATGTCTGTAAATATGTATGAAGAGTAATGTCCCATATACACTGAAGAGCAATTGAATTAGAGATACCTGTCTAGCAAACGTGTAGCACCACCTTCCGCCCTCATGACGGCGGCGATTCGTCTCGGCATGGACTCGACAAGACACCGGAAGCGTTGGGAAGCCATACGGATCCACGACCCCTGAACAAGCTCCCACAGTTCACGAAGATTTGATGGAGGGGTGACAGAGCCTCGAACATCTTTCTCGATAGCATCCCAGATGTGCTTGATGGGATTGAGGTCAGGTGACCTAGCTGGCCAAGGAAGCGAGGTCACGTCGGTGGAGTGTTCATCCAACCATTCGGATACAATTCGGGAGCGATGGCACAGTGCATTGTCTTGTTGCAGGATGAGGTCCCCAGTGGGATGTTGAAGACGCACAAACGGGAGCAAATGGTCGTCCATGATATCCCGGTAACGTTGACCTGTGAGGGATGATATCACACGTACCAGGGGACCCATTTCAGTCCACGTAAACAGTCCCCAGACGAGAATGCCGCCCCCACCAGCTAGAAGAGTACCCTGCTGGCAAGAAGGATCCATTCCTTCATGTGGTTTGCGACGTACTCGTATCCTGCCATCCGCATGTACCAACGTGAATCTCGACTCATCAGTCGAGGCAACATTTTCCCACATGTCTAAGGTCCAGTGGTGATGTTCCCGCGCCCATGCTAATCTTTGCACCCTGTGATGTGCAGTCAGCAACGGTACCCTCGTGGGACGATGGCTTCTGCACCCCATAGCGAGGAGATGGTTCTGGATATTGTGGCTGCTTACAAGTTTTTGTGCACTAGCGTTAAATTGCCGAGTGATTTCTTGTACTGCGGCCCGTCTATCCGCTGTTACAATGCGAGCTAGCCGACAAAGACCCCGCTCATTCACACGGCAGTTGACCGTTGCAGGGATGGTTTTACCGGATTCGATGTACTCACGGTGCACCCGTGACACAGTGGCTCGTGAAAATCCCAGTGCCTGCACGACTTCCGAGATGGAGTGACCCATTCGTCGGTCCCAGACAATTTGCCCACCATCAAATGCGCTTAGATGCTTCATCTTACCCATACTGCGTCCGACTCTTACTGATTCCCGTCGCATCACTCCTTATAGTGTCGGATCGCTGCATACGTCATGTCGTTTCCGTTTACAGGGCCGCCCACAGTGCCACATTTGCATAACGCCAGTTGTCTCTAATTCAAGTGCTCTTTAGTATATATGAAGAGTAATATACCGTATATTGTAAAGTAAATGTCATAAGTGCGTCTTATGTATTTCAACCCCGAAAATATTTGAGTTTTGATGTTTCCGACTGGTATTAGAGAGTGGTCTGCTTCAATAAACATACTCAGGTAAGTCACGTAACATCAAATAGAAGTCATCGCTCTTTCCACGTTTATAAGTGAGTCACGGAAAACTTCACATCGGCCGCCACCGGGAAACGAACCCAGGGTCTTACAGTTACGCGCCGGACATGCTTCCACTGCACCACAGCGGCCTCGAAATTCTCCAGACTCACATACGACAAACTTCCAAACCACCTGGCAGGTTGCTTCTTAGGAACCCCGTACAATGCTGGGGATTCACCAAAGATGAACAGCAGCAACTGAAGAAATACTAGAAGGCAAATGAATAATAAATGCACACTTGACGTAGATTAAGGAACATCAAATAGAAGTCATCGCTCTTTCCGTGACTCACTTATAAACGTGGAAAGAGCGATGACTTCTATTTGATGTTCCTAATCCACGTCAACTGTGTATTTATTAAATCAGGTAAATCAAAAGGTAAAGACGATTTCGTTGTATTTATCAAAAACAAAGTTAAACTTACATAACTATTATTTTTCAATTTGGTCTCACTGTACTTTCACATATTATTCGTAACGATGCGCTAGGTTCTTGATCCCGATCGGAGGAGAAGGCCTTGGAAGCCATTCCTGCCCTCTTTGTGTGTGTGTGTGTGTATGTTGGCGTTAACGCTCACCGTGAGCAACTCAATGGACTACAAGCAGTCGCCCGTGCCTAATTTAGGACCACTGGTTCCAGGGAAGGGAGAGTACCAGCGCCGTAAGAAACCCTTATCCATGCCTCAGCTGGATTCGAGCCGGAACATATCTCGGATGAGCGGTCAGAAACCAGCACTTAAAACAAAACAAACAAAAAGTTGTAAATATGAGTCAATGCGCTGAGCTAACTGCAAAACGTTTTAACAGCATATTAAATTCACGCGTGTTGGAACTTCCGTATAGATCAATAATTTTTCATTAATACGTCGTGCTAGCAGGAAGTTTGTCAAACAGAGAAATTCTACTTCGGTGACTAGCTGGTTCCTGAGGTTTTACAGTACGAAAGCCAGATGCAGCGAAAGAACGATGAAATAGTCGTGAAAAAAAGAGGTGTTGGTTTTACAAGTAGCTGGCAAGAAAGTTATTAATTGTGTGCTTCGGAAATCTCATCCCTGACAGAAGCAGAAGTTCAATATGAGGTTTTCGATCGAATTAGTTTTAAATACGAATTAAAGAGTAACAGAAAATGTCCAAGGTTATGTTTTACTGTTTTCACTATTGTCCTTTTATGTTGTAAACATTCAGTCTACCAGTAGAGGTATCTGCTTTTCGTCAGTAGGACAGCGGTACAATGACAAAGAATGTGTAAATACGTACAAGTTATGTCATAATTGAAATTATTTCACAGCAATCGCTGGTACGAATCTTATAAGGTGCATAACTTGCAGACAGAACTTTAAATGCCTCTTTAGGTATTAGTAGTTGAGAATGGAATAAGAGTTTGGGATTGTGGCCATACTCACAATGGCTCCCATGGGAAACTTTGGGCATTTCATGTATGTAATGGCAACCTGCCAACTCTGTTTCAGTCCATTAGCTACGACAGCCAGTGAGAGAGACATACATCTCAGAATCATTATACTGATTATTACCGTTCTCACAGCAGCACATTTCCGGTGTTCAAGAAGCAATTTTAGGCGGCGCAGCTGACTAATTGATTAGCATGTTACTACATTTTACAGCATGATTAGCACCAAACTCAGACGGAGTAGCTGAAGCCGTCGTTACTTTTTATAGGAGACAGACGATTCATTTGCGCGGACGACCTTGCCGTCATCTTTCGATTCACATTTCCTAAAATTGTACTAAGCTTTTACCTTTTTTTACCTCAAGTCTGCGACCGGCTAGGAATGGTCTGGCGCGTCCACTTTTACGCGAAATGTGGGTTACTATTTCTTCCAATCTCCATATTGAAGTTATTTCCTTAATACTCAGCTATCACAGCCCCTTTTCGTAAGAACTGGCTGCATCAAGTGAGGCTGTAGCCTAATGGTATTTTTTGCCTCCCCGGTTGCGCAGTGGTCTAAGCGCTGGCTTCTGACCATTCGTCCGTGATGGGTCTGATATGGTTTCGAATCCCGGTGAGGCATGGATGTTGTGTGTGTCTTGCGGCACTGGCTCTCTTCCTTCCCTGGAACCAGCGACCCTAAATTAAGGACGGGCGACGACCTATAGCCCATCGAGTTGCTCGCGGTGGTCGTTAAACCTCAACAATAATAGTAATAATAATAATAATAATAATGGTTTTTGTTTATTTATTTCGATGATTAACGACCACCCTCAGCATCTAAAACTATAAGCAATCGTCCGTTCCTAATTTGGAGCATCGGCTCCGGTGGCCGAGTTCTCACAGGGGTTGGTTTCTGTGTAGTCGCCTGAGTTGGGCTCGGGTTCGAGCCTATGATGTAGTACGGATGCTTATTTTGTCTTAAGGCACTAGCCTTCTTTCACTCCTGGAACCAGTGCCTCCAAATCAGGGTCAACTGCTTATAGCTCTCATAGTTGCTCATGGTTGTCTTTAAACCCCGAAGTAAAATGGTGGCCAACGGCTCCTGGTAAGGGAGAAAATCAGTGCCGTAACCAAGCACATGACTTACCCGCGACTAGATCTTGGGTCCATATGGGACGGTTTAGCAAGAAGCTTGCACTTCTGACCTCTCGCCCACTGGAATGACCTGTTGGAATTGAAGTTGGCATACGTATTGTAACTATGTAACTATACGCCAAGTCATCCTAAGAGTTTACTTTTGTAAAAGGTAAGTAAGCTTGACCACTGCCACCCAGTGGAACGTAAAAACAGTAGCAATCCGCATTGCATGCATTCATTTTGTATCCTTTCCGTCAAGAAATTACTCCCGCACTGACCCCTCTCACCACACTTAGACAGAACTGTGCTGAGCTTTGAAGTTAATCTTAGCACCACAAGGAACTGAAAGAGCCTTGTACAGGAATCCATTTCGAGAGAAGCATTGGGGATAGAACAGAATGGAGGGTTAGATTCGAACTTTGAAGAAATTCTTCCCTGCAAATTTGTTATTGTTAGCTATGGTGTCTACATATCCACACATCCATCTGATCGTTCAACTGTACTGTCGGACTCACATTCACGTCAGTTGAACTACTGAAGCGTTTATTTCCGGTGCAGTGAACGACACTACACATCCAGATGATCGTTCGAAAATGCTGTCCCCATCACATCAGTAACTCTTCTATTCTAGCGTTCTTTTACGGTGCAGTGGACGACAATTATAGATTCAGCTAATTGTTCGCCAATAATGTTTGCCTCACATTAGATGTACCAGCATTCTTTTTATAGTGTGTTGAATAGCATCTTTCAACGAACGAAAAGACAAGTTACATATCAGAATAATCTAGAATACGCATTTACGCAATGCTAAAGTTATTCTCTGAAGTGTTGTAAAACAGAGCCTGTGTTGACCATTTTTCTGATGACACTTATTCCTATTACTGGATGACCTTGATCGCCGTTAGTCTAAATTATTGCTTTCTTTAAGTCCATGTCATTGCTACCTTTAATACAGGTTGTATTATACACAGAGTGACAAATTCATTCGGACCATTTTATGCAAAAAGCTGTTACGTAATCCATGGTCGTATCGTCATTGCGGTCACGTAATCATATTAATGGAAACATTCCCAGTTGTAGCTGGGAATAAGGTCTAATGGAAGAGTTACATTATCTAATAGACTTTCAACGTAGCATGATATTGGGTGCACACTCAGGATGGTGAGAGTATCAATAAAACCGGGAATATGAAAGATCAACAGTAGTAACAGTATACAGACGGTGATTGACGAAACAAAAAACCGGTAGTGAGCTCATAACCTATTGACAGAAGCGTAAATCGGCCCCCAAGGTGATAAAGGGACAGCCTATTCTGTACGGCCCAAGAGACAGGTAACAGTGAGTCAAAGAACAACGAACAGCATAGGATCAACAGGTATAGGATGAGTAAATTGGAAATGATAGAAAAAATTGTACATCAGTGAGTAAATTGGAAAGTATAACCACTGAATGAATTGGAAACGACGGATGCATCACACAACAGTAAGTAAATTGGAAAGGAAAGCCGAGGAGAATACTCTATGTATAACATCATCGCATGTAAACAGTAAACAGGAAAGGATAGCGGAAGATCATGCAACAGTGAGTAAATTGGAAAGGATAACGAAGGATAATACAAAAGTGAGTGATCTGGAAAGGATAGCCATATGTCGTGTAACAGTGAGTAAATTGCAAAGATAACAATGGATCATGTAACAGTGAATAAACTGGAAAGGATAGCGGAGGATAGTGCAACAGTGAATAAATTGGAAAGGATAAAGAAGGATAATGCATCAGTGAGTAAATTGGAAAGGATAACGACAGATCGTGTAAGAGTGAGTAAATTGGGAAAGATAGAGAAGGGTCGTGTAAAGGTTAGTATATTGGAAAGGATGACAAAGTATAGCGCAACAGTGAGTATATTGGAAAGGATAGCCATGGATCGTACTAGAGGGACTCAAAAAGGAATCCCAGCACATGGTAAGAGACGCGTATCACAACGTCTGCGTTAAAACAGCATAAGACCAGTATGCACACCACTATGCTCTACAGTGAACAAGATAAGAATTCTCCAATGGGCTCGGAGCACAAAAGATGGGCCCGAGCTATTGGGAAAGGAAAACGTGGTCTGGTAAATATTGTTTTCAACCAAACCATGCAAAATAGAAGCGTGAGCATTAGGAGAAATCAGTATGGGAAAATGGATCTATCTTCCATGATCGGGAATCTTCAAGCCAGAAGAGGCATTGAATGTCTAGGTTAGAATTCATGCGAAAGTTTGGGCCACTTTGATTCTAGTGAACCCACGCCTTGAAGAACAGTCATTTTTAAACATCGCTGCTGACAAAGTTTATTCAACCAGGGTTACTCTCTATCCCCATATTGATGGATACTCCCAGTAACGCTACTCGCCATTCTAAAATGCCCGCATCATATCGAATGGTTTCAGGAATATGATGGAGACTATTCGCCACGATTCACTGGCCACCTCAATCCCTCATAGTGATGACTACTTCCAGCAGAACAATGAACCACTCCACAATACCCACATTGCCTCTAAGTGGTTTTAAGAACACGATGAAAATTTTCCCTGTTTCATTGGCCACCTCAGTAACTCATAAAGATAGATGCTTCAAACAGAACAGTGCACCATTCCGCAGTACCCACATTGCCTCTAAGCGGTTTCAAGAACACGATAAAAATTTTCCCTAATTAATTGGCCACCCCAATCCCTCATAGAGAAAGAAACTTCGAACAGAACAATGCACCATTCCGTAATATCCACATTGCCTCTGGGTGGGTTCAACAGCACGATGAAGTTTTTCTCTGATTCATTGGCCGCCTCAGTCCTTCATAAAGATGGATACTTCCAGGAGAACAATACACCGTTCCACAATACCCACATGATCTCTGGGTGGTTTCAAGAACACGATGAATATTTTCCCCGATTCATTGGCCACCTCAGTCCCTCATAGAGATGGATGTTTCGAACAGAACAATGCATCGTTCCACAATACCCACATTGACTCTGTGTGGTTTCAAGAACCACTTAGATGTAATCCTCAGTCCCCCATAATGAAGGATACTTCCAAAAGAACAATGCACCATTCAGCAGTAGCCACATTGCCTCTGGATGGTTTCAAGAATACGATTAATTTTTTCCCTGATTCACCGGTTATTTCAGTCTATAACGAAGTTAATTTCTCCGTCTTTCTGTCCACGCCAGGATTCGAACCCGGATCCCCTCATTCCGGAATAAGTTGCTCTACCAATTGAGCTACGCGGACGTTTTATTCTGATTCCTATCTGCCTTTATGTCGTGTGCGTCCTTCGGGCAGGTACGTCACATCATCTCCCCCTTATTTATTTTTTTTTCCCGAAGTGCTGGAGAAGGGATTCTCTTATTTTTCCTATCTCGCGGTGTGGAAATAACATCACACCAATGCGAGATTTTGAACGGTCGGGTCATCCGGATAGTTCGGGCGCCATTATAACGAAGTAAATTTCTCCGTCATTTCTGTCCACACCAGGATTCGAACCCGGATCCCCTCATTCCGGAATAAGTCACTCTACCAATTGAGCTACGCGGACGTTTTATTCTGATTCCTATCTGCCTTTATGTCGTGTGCGTCCTTCGGGCAGGTACGTCACAAGTCCTTTGTAGTGATGAATACTTCCATCACGACAATGAAGCATTATATAATGCCCTCAATGTCGGCGATGGTATTTTCAAGATGATAGTCTTTTTCCCTGATTCACCGATATTTCCGCGGAACTTTGTGGAATCTTTGTAGAAACAGCACAGAGGCAGGGAACCACTATTGTTCTGAAGGCCATATGTGATCCAACAGATTATAAAGTGAGTTACATTAGTGTATTTTGATGAAGACTACATTTTTGGGATCAAACGCTCCAAATGCACTGATAATTTCGTTGCTAAATTCCATAACTTTCTCTCTTTCGATCGTGTTTTTCTGAATTACTTTTCAGCGAAAGTAATTTATCTGTGGACACTGCTATTTATCCTTTAGAATAAGCTACTTTATTGTCGCGGAATTTAAAGAAAAAGTAAAATCCTCAGTCCCGAAATACATACGATTCTGTATATTTGCATCCAAATAGCGTACCCTCGAAATAACGGAGCTTGGTCATAGGAAAGTCAAAAACATGAACGTTTAAAAGGGAAAATCGGCGAATTTTTGCTTCAAAGATTTTGCGGAGTTTTTATGAATGGAAGTAGGGTACTTTTTGTCCTCCAAATTCCTATTGCAAAGAATACTGGTTTGTGATTTCAGTATGGCTGATCTTTTCTTAAAAGTGACCCAAAAAGCTTCTTTTTCAAACAAAAATGGGGTGTTTGTGAATGTTTAGAGGATTCAGACTTCACTTTCGAACTAATTATATGTTTAAGCTGTGAAGAAAATGTAAAAAAAAAATAATTACAGTCGATAAAGATTTGTGTATCGGATAAGCACTGGAAATTGTGTTGAATAATGTGCGCGAGTTCGTTGCTTTGGAAACATCGGAAGAAAATGATTTGATTGAGGAAGCGCCTGATGCAGTTGTAGAAGAGGTGTGCAATATTTTCAAAGGCGCTGTGAAAGTGTAGTGCCCCCCCCCGGTGGTGCAGTTTTCTAAGTGCTGGCGTAAGTGGGTCCGGGTTCGATTGGGGTGGGGCATGGATGTTGTGTTTGTCTTACGGCACTGACTCTCTCCCTTCTCTGGAAACAGTGGTCCTAAATTAGGGGCGGGTGACTGCCCTAAATTAGGGACGGGTCCATTGAGTTGTTCACGGTGATCGTTAAGCCCTCAACAACATAAAGTGTAGTGAAGAGTAACAAATCTCCTTTTTTTTTAGCGAAGAGGATACGGGGGATTATTAGCACTATTGAAGAATTTAAAAATGCATTTTGAAAAACAAGCTACGAATTGAAAAGATAAGTTTTTATCAAATTTGTTTGCAGTCAAAACTTTCTGACTGGTTTAATTAAATAAGAAGCGGTAGGTACGCATTTAGAACACATGGTTTAACATTAATTCAAACACTCGACGTGGATCAGGAACACCAAACAGAATTTTAACATATTTATTATTAAATCATCATCATCATCATTGTCAACCATTATCAATCCACTGCTGGACGAAGGTCTCCCCAAGTTTCCTCCACAACGGTCTGTCTTGTGCCAGTCTCCTCCATGTCACTCCCGCATATTTACGAATTTCATCCACCCATCTCCCATGTGGTCTTTTTCTGGGTCTTTTCCTGTCCCTTGGAATCCAATCTAAAATTTCGGCTGTCCATCTATGGTCTGTCCTTCTGGCAGTATGTCCAGCCCATTGCCATTTCAGGGATTTAACTCTGATCATGATGTCTTCCACTCTCGTCATTTTTCGGATCCACGAGTTCCTCTTCTTATCTCTCCTGGTTATACCAAGCATGCACCTCTCCATGCTTCTTTGAGTTGTCTGCAGCCTTTGTATGTCTCTTTTAGTTAAGGTCCACGTCTCTGCACCATACGTAAGCACTGGAAGGATGCATTGATCAAACACTTTTCTTTTAAGACATAATGGCATATTGCTCTTGAAAATTATGCTGTTTCTTCCAAAAGCTCTCCAGGCAAGTTTTGTACGCCGATTAATTTCTTCATCAATGTGACCCTCACTTGATATCTGCTGTCCAAGATAAACATACGTATCTGTTATCTCCAGTTTTTCTCCATCAATCGATAAATCTTCATTTCTTGTAAAAGCATTGAACATCACTTTTGTCTTCTGAAAGTTCATTTTTAATCCCACTTCTTTACTCTTGTCAGCAAGTTCCTGGATCATACTCTGCAGCTCTGATGGGGTAGTTGCAAAAATGACTACGTCATCAGCAAAACGAAGGTGGGTTATATAATCTCCATTAATCTTTATCCCTTTGTTTTCCCAGTTCAGTGATTGAAAGACATTTTCCAATGTGGCATTAAAGAGCTTCGGAGATATGGTGTCACCTTGTCTCACTCCCTTTCCAATTTTTATGTGTGTTGTATTTTCAAACAGCCGAATCTTTGCACTTGCATTTTCATAGATGTTATTAATAATATTAATGTATGCATCTTCAATACCGCAGGATTTCAGAGCTGTGGTAACTGCTGATGGTTTCACCGAATCAAAGGCTTTTTCATAATCGATAAAAGCCATGCACAATGGAAGTTCATATTCCCTCGCTCTTTCAATTAGTTCTCTCAGTACGTGGATATGATCTATTGTGCTGTAGCCACTCCTGAATCCAGCTTGTTCTCTCGGTTATTCACAGAACTGATGCATGTTTAAACATAAGTATTATTAAATACTTATGTTTAAACATGCATCTAAATGTATACATTGTATATATTATATTTTAAAATGTATAAAACTGTACATACCTGATGTACAGTGAATTAAAATACTGTGCATATGCAGTACGTATCCACACGTATTGTATTGTTTTTTTAGTGTAAAAGAAGGAAACAGTTAATCAAAAACATCAATTTAATTATAGATTACAAGTACGCATTTAATATGGGGTTTTCGTATTGTAACCTGAGTTGAGCTCCCGAATAGCGGACGCTTTCCAACAGCAGACAAATGTTAAAGTCCCAGGGTGTCCTCTATTTAGAGGTTTTACTATACGAATTAAAAACAAGAGTTAAATTGAGTAGATCATTTTACAGTATCTGCGGTTTATAATAGATTTTAAAGTGTGTTTATCAAACTTATTATTTTTTTTGAAGGTTTAACGATCACCGTGAGCAACTCAATGGGCTATAAGCAGTCATCCGTCCCTAATTTAGGGTCACTGGTTCCAGGGAAGGGAGAGAGCCAGTGCCGTAAGACAAACACAACATCCATACCTCACCGGGATTCGAACCCTGACCCCTTTCGGACGAATGATCAGAGGCCATCGCTTAGACCACTGCGCCACCGGGGCGGCAAACTTATTTTCACTACATTCCTTCTGCAAGAGGAAATTCATCACTACAGCTATGGTGGAACAAAAAGAGAAACCGCAGAAAAATGACACATTTTAGTACTTTATGGAAAGACGATTAACAAGAAATATTAAGAAATTAAAAGTGAGATTTTTTACGTATTCGTGCATTCTAAATGTATTATTAGTGCACTACTGACAAGATTTTACACTAATAGAGTTCATATTAAACAAAACATTTTCGTTGTTAAAGGGTTCTTGGAGGTGGCTCTCGAAACACAATCATTCATCGAAGTAAAAACCAGAATATGCAAGTTGAAACTTTAGCCGTTTGCCCAGGTACCCTGAAATCATCTTTCCCAGAAAGCCCAAAAGGCTCTTACTCAGCGACCGTAACTCTCTAAGTCGGTCTTTGGACGCTCGTTGGCAAAGCGTATAAAATAACAATAACTGTAGTACTATAAGAAAACAAGTGACCCTATATGTACGCCAAGTAAAAAAAAATGTGGACAGGAACACTTTAATGGATACCATCCAAAAATTACGCACAGAGACGAGATTCCACGAAACTGTTCAGTTCTCCGAAATCTAGTATCAGTCAAAATGTTTGATATAGCTCCCTTAGGCAACTTGAGGGAAATGCATCGTTTCTTTCTTACGTTTACTTTGGCCACCCAGGTGCTATAAAACGAAAAAAAAAGTTATTCACAGAACTGATGCATAAAGTTAGCTATTATGTCTGTCTAATTAGTTTATATTAACTACGAAACTAACATTAAATATACTGATGACAGGGAGAAGAATTGTAGAAAAAATTAATGTGAAGAAAAAAAGTAAATTTTTACCAAAAGGAAAACAAAAAATGATTTCTGAATATAGCGGTATCATCAAAGACTTCCTGAAGATGATGAACTCAGATGATCCGCAAGTATGACAGTGCGGACAGAGTAAAATAATTATGACGTTTGAACAACACACGCGAAAACAATCTTCATTCACATTCATGAACTTCGGCGAAATCCTTGCGGTTTCCAGGTCGGGGAGGATCCCGGCTGTCATTCATATAAACTCTCGTGATCCACCATAACGACGACGGCGACACCCATCTAGTCTTTTCATTATAATTACACGCTTTTCTTCTTTTCGTTTCCTATTTAGTTTCTCCTTTTTTTCAAGCAAGCTTTGTTTTATCTCACCTGCTGTTTATCCCATTCGGCATTTCCTGTGAGTGTGTGGTTATTTTATTTCATCTCATTTCATTTTATTCTTTTTCAATGTGTTGCCTAAAATTTAAGCAGCGTCAGTCTTATATTGAGTCATAGGGCAGAATCTAAATGACTCCCCGAAAAAAATCATAGAGCACGCAAAAACCAGCACTGTATGAATTGCAATAATAGGGCACAAATTATGACTTTTATGTGTCTATGACAGAGCGTGGTTCGCTCTGTCAGTAGACATATAAAAAACGTATTAGCTTCTTGAGTGTATGTCCTTTCTTTTTATTGCCTGCGCAGCAAGTTGGCGCATGTGCAACAGACAGATATGATAACAAAGTTCGTTTGATTAATACAGACATTTAACGTGGACCAGGAACATCAAACAAAGATCTTCGCTCTTTCCACGTTTATAAGTGAGTCAAGGAGAAATTCTCATTGGCCGCCACCGGGAGTTGAACCCAGAGTCTTCCAGTTACGCGCCGGATATGCTTCCGCTACACAACAGCGGCCTCGAATTTCTCCGGACTCACACACGCTAACTGCCAAGCCAATTTGGTAGGTTGCTTTTTGGAGCCCCGCACAATGCTGGGGATTCACCAAAGATATTTGAAAACTGACCAAGCCAAATTGGCTTGGCAGTTAGCGTGTGTGAGTCTGGAGGAATTCGAGGCCGCTGTTGTGTAGCGGAAGCATATTCGGCGCGTAACTGGGAGACCCTAGGTTCAACTCCCGGTGGCGGCCAATGAGAATTTTTCCGTGACTCACTTATAAACGTGGAAAGAGCGAAGATCTTTGTTTGATGAAAGTTCTTTTGACTATTCTTTTACCTTGAATTTTCCAGAATCGAATTGTTGCAGATGTGTGAAATTTTGCAAAATGTTTTTCCTTAAAGGCATGCCTCACTATATATGTACTTAGAGCTGCTGCAGTTAAATTAAACTAAAAGATCTACCCGCTTAAGTACTCAGAATTTTTAAATGATATTCTGGCAAAAACTGCAAATACAGTATATCACCAACACCATAATTTTTATTTAGAAGCTATGTTTTTATGAATGAAGGTCTGATTCCCATTACTTTACTGCATTACATTGCACTAATTTTATATTTTTATCCACTATCAAAACGCATGTTACGACATAACGGTAGCTAAATTCAGGATAACTTGGAACACTTTCTCGCTCAAGGCAACGTAGGACATCATTAAGCGTAAGGCATCGTGGGATTGGTGTTCCACAAGAAGCACCGAATTTCTTCAAGATATTCTTTTCCAAAAACATAGACATTGGCTTGTAAAGAACGTGTAAAATTTTCCTCTATTTAAATTATACCTCAGCTATTAATTTCCTTTTTCGCCGTGCATGTACACATACCACCACAAAATCCTTCGATCAGGAGATCAGATATATCTACAATTTGGCCAGTTGTTTTGGTTATCCCACCCATTTAGTCAAACGCATTTTTGCACGTGCCAGGGCGAGCCGTACCACCACCCTTACAAGAAATGACACAAGGTACAACTGGAAATTTGTAGGCTCGATTGAATACATACCATACATCTGTAATGTATTATCTCGCTTATGTTTTAAACACAATCTTAGAATTGGTGTTAGTACTAAATGTATGTCAACTTACGTTAGAAAAGACCGATGCAAAACCGACATGCTGCAAAAATGGGGAGTGTACAATATTCCTATGCTAGATCCACGATCAGGTGAAACCATCAGTAATTACGTAGGATCTACAAAAAGACAAGTGGGCTTGCGATTACAGGAGCATAAATACAGTTTAAAGGCAAACCTACACAGCACAGCCCTGGCTAGGAATGTTATTTCTGGTGATATGTACCCAGACTGGGAAAATACCAAACTACTGGCAACCCCCGTCTCTACCCACTCACTACTATGCTTGGAGAGCGTATACATCACAGCCTTTGGAGACCAATGCTGCAATGATTACACCCCTGATGGAGATTGGGAACAACTTATTCATGTATTACGAGACGGATTGTCGCATCGAGTAGTATGACATGTTTTAATTCTAATGTAATCTCTTATTCATAAATTATCCTCATCATGATTTGCATACAAATTTCACAACAGCCACGTCATGTCACGTGACCAAATAGTAGGGTACCCATAGTGCACAACTGTATATATACGATATCGAGATGGCTTTAGTTTCAGTACATCTGAAGATGAAGTGAGTGTTGCTTCGAAAGTACTAATGTACGTTTTAACCTGTATATAGTATTTCATCTTTTAAAATAAATCGTGCTAAGACGGTATTCCATTGCAGCCTATTTAGTTCTGTTGCACGAAGTCTTTTAACTTGTATAATGTACATTCAGTTAAACGAAATCCATGAAAACCTCCGAAAACTTCAGTTTTTTATAATTTGATTTGTATTATTTCTTTTAATGTATCTCATCATCAACCATGGGTACAATTCTCGTAGATGTCTGTTTCCATTTTAACTATATTGTCCCATTGAAGTCTCTTCGTTGCAGCGTGGCTCAGTTCTTGAAGAGTTCCACCGCACCAGTCTTCAATATCGTCAACCCATACATTTTGAGGGCATTTCTTCCGTTCATTAAGCCAAACACCAATGTCTTTATCTTTCTGTCATTTTTCATTCTGCAGATGTGTCCAAAGAGTCTTATTTTTCTCTGTATGATTTTTTGGAACATGGTATCTTTTAATTGTATTCTTCTGTACACTTCTTCATTTCTTATCCTCAGAGTCCATCCGATTAGTAAGATTTTACGATAGCACTTTCTTTCAAAAGCAAGTATCCTTCTCTCTGATTCCTTTGTCAATGTCCAAGTCTCGCATCCATATAGCATACTACAATTTATTCTTTGGCATCAGATTTTCATCGTTGTGAAAACATAAGTTTGTCCGCGACGGGCATCGAACCCGTGTCCCCACAGTCCGGAGTAAGTCGCTCTCCCAACTGAGCTACGCGGACAGAATATCTCGCTGCAAATTTGTCGTCTTGAACATGTTTTCACGTCTGTAATACGTCATATGGTCTTTATTGCTTTTGCTGCCAGCGCATCGACACTCATCTGGCAAACCCTGTAACCGCCGCCCCGGTGGTGCAGTGGTCTAAGCAATGGCTTCTGATCATTCGTCCGAAAGCGGCCCAGGTTCGAATCCCGGTGAGGCATGGAGCTGTGTTTGTCTTACGGCACTGGCTCTCTCCCTTCCCTGGAACCGTGGCCCTAAATTAAGAACGGGCGACTGCTTATAGCCCATTGAGTTGCTCACGGTGGTCGTTAAACCTTCAATAAAACAAGTTAGTAAAATCATGCAATGCATTGATTATAATACGCTTTCCAACATGCCAGAAATCATTACTCAAGTTATTACTCAAGTTATGAGGATAATGGCTGCGGAATAAATTTCGCTCCTGTGCCCTGACCTTTGATCCCATTTCGATTATATTCAACAGAACTGGTTCAGTATACCTCCGAAATAACTTGATAAAGTTTGTCGCAATAGAAGCATTTTTAAGTATGTAAGTCATGATGCATAAGGGCTATGGAATAGATCCCGCTCGTGTGTCCTAACCTTTGACCCCATTTCGCCCATTTTCAATAGGATTCACCCTCAGGCAGGCCTCTACAACATACTAACATTTCATCCAAATCGAAGCATTTTTACGTAAGTTATGACGCATAATGGACATAGAAGCGGAAGTGATTCCGCTCCTATGCCCTGACCTTTGACCCCATGTCGTTCACTTTCAATAGGGTTCCTTCCCAGGTGGTTCCCTACCACATACTAAAATTTCATCGAAAGCGAACGATTGTTACGCGAGTTATCGTGCGGACGGGCATACGCACACAACGCGTGACGTAATGAGGCAGATGGGAATCGCGACCATCTGCTCGAAAGAGTGTGACGTCATACAACTTTAATATGATCCACACACAACGCGTGGCGTAATGAGACAGATGGCGTGACAGCGCGTCATAATCTCAATCGCGAGCTTGTGACGTCATAAGATTTCTAAGCATGGGTAACATTAATGGAACGACGCCATGACACTGAAAACGTAGTAATTCGGTGTGGTTATTTAACCCACTAAACTAATTTTCCTAGTCGAGATCAAGCTAAATCGATTTCTAGTACCAGAAAACGGTAGGTAAACGACTTTCATCAAAATCCTTAGACCCGTTTTGAAAATAAAATTTTCATAGATACAAGAAATGCTCCTTTAAGGTGCACGTCAAGTAATTTTGCTTCCTATACTTCCAATGGAAAACTTCTGTACACATTTTCTTCACAATTAATGCGTTCCCAAGGATGAAAATTTGAACATCAATTAAAATAGCTTCATTTTATAACTTGGAATACTTAATATGTTCTAAAACATAACCATAATTATGCAAGCCAACATTTATTTGTCTACTGACGTCATCAAAGTACAGGTCGCGCCATTTTTTTTTCTGGTTTCAACACCACCAAGGGAAACGTTATTGTTTTTTAATATAAATATGGTTATGTTTTAGAAAATGTTAAGTTATTTTAATCGATGTTCAAATTTCCATGCTTGGGAACACACTAATTGTGAAGGAAATGTGTACAAAAGTTTTTCCATTGGAAACATAGAAAGCAAAATTACTTGACGTCCTCCTTAATAGTATGGGATAAGGGAGATGGAATGGATCCTGATCCTTTGTTCTGACCTTTGACCCCATTTGTCCCATTTTTAATAGGGTTCCTCTCCAGGTGGTCCCCTACCACATACTAAAATTTCATTGAAATCGAACCATTTTTACGCACGTTTTGACGCATAAGGGCAATGGAATGCATCCCGCTCCTATGTCCTGACTTTTGACCCCACTTCACCCATTTTCAATAGGATTTGTCCCCAGGAGGTCCCCTACCACATACTAAAATTTCATAGAAATCGAACCATATTTACGCAAGTTATAAGGCATAAAGACAATGGAATGAATCCCGCGCCTATGTCGTGACCTTTAACCCCATTTGTCCCATTTTTAATAGGGTTCGTTCCCAGGTGGTCCCCTACCACATACTAAATTTTCATCGAACTCGAACCATTTTTACGTGAGTTATCGTGCCGACAGACGGACGGAAAAAACTGGAGCATATACGCGTCTTCAACTTACGGTTGGAAAGCGTAAAAAAAAAATAAAAAAACCTGTAACCCTAGGGTTCTGTCAGCCAGCTCAGATGATCCCAGTGTTTTTTTAGAGAGGTGTGCTTCTCCCCTCCTCCTTTCTTATCCGGGCTTGGGACCGGCAATGACTGAGTTATTATGTATCTACCCGTGACTTATCAGAGATGTGGTAATACAAGTACCTAATGCAGACATGAGCAAGAAGTAAGAATGCAAAGATATGCGTGATGAAAAACTTCTTCAAGTTCTTAGAAATGTTCAACACGAATGCGACAGTTATTAAGGCGATGGATTTACAACACCGTCGTCGAAATACAACTACAGTTACACTGCCGGACAATTGCTAAGGACGGATGACAATAGCAACGATAGCAACCATAAAATGGAAGGCAGGAAAATGTGGAAATTAGCATAAGTGCGGGATACAGTAAGACGTGTTGTGCGTATGCAAATTTTGGATTGCCGAACTTGTTCGTGACGTCATAGCGCTGATAAGAGATATAAAGGATTTGACGCGTATTGACCGTTGTTCAAACGCAAAGTTGAAAGGGAAAGAATCAATTGACGAACTTGCAATTTTCAGTATGTCTTCCCGACATCACCTAGAGGATTTTGCGCGTGGCCGTATTATTGGCAAGATTGAGGAAGGGAGAAAAATAACAGATGATGCCAGGGAGTTCGACGTCAGCCACAGTGTTGTTTCAAGGCTTTGGAAATCATTTCAAACAAACGGAGAGTGTAGCAAACGTCACGGGGGAGGTCGTGTTCGCAGTACGACACCTGCAGAAGATCGGTACATAGTGCTATCAACAAAAAAACACCGGCACAGCACAGCTAGTGAGGTAGCAAATCAGTTTATGGCTGCTACTGGCAAGCGGATCTCCCGAAAAACTGTCGCCAGACGTTTGCATGAAGGAGGACTATACGCACGCCGTCCTGTTGTGTGCATCCCATTGTCCAGACGTCACCGTACCGCCCGTTTGCAATGGTGCTATCAACATCGCAATTGGGCTGATAACGACTGGTCTGCTGTCCTCTTCTCAGATGAGAGTAGATACAGTCTATCGTCTGATTGTCGACAACAACTGATCTGGCGTGATAGTGGTACTGCATATTGTCCAGCAAACATACAGGAAAGGGACCGATATCCGACATGTAGTGTCATGGTATGGGCTGGCATCATGATCAATGGCCGTACGTCCCTCTATGTGCTTCCAACTGGGACTATGACTGGCCAACGATACATTAATGATGTTCTGCTACCTCATGTTCGCATGTTCCGTGGTGCTGTCGGTGATAGATTCATTTTCATGGACGACAACGCAACATGTCATCGAACAGTCGCTGTCCAGGAGTGTCTTGAGAGCGAGGATATTCAACGCCTCGTATGGCCTGCACGTTCTCCAGATCTGGATCCCATTGAAAATGTGTGGGATGCTTTGGGGAGGAGTCTTGCTGGTCGCCAATGCCCTCCAATAAACAAGGACACCCTCATCCGTGCACTGACAGAGGAATGGGATAAATTACCCCAACAGCTGCTTGATAATGTTGTGCAAAGCATGACATGACGTGTGGAATCTTGCATCGCCCTCCATGGTGGCCATATCCCGTATTGACATCTTACGCCGGAACGCCTGCGGACGGTAATTGCATTTTTTTCACGTTTACGTATTCTGCACAAAATGGCCTGTTTGCCCTTTGAACACGTTCCAAAGCCTTCTGGATTTCAGAGCACAATAAATTGTCTTTCTTGTAATGTCCTGGCATTCTGACATTATTTTATTTCACTTGGCATCCAACCACACTTACTTTTTTATGCGCTATATAGCCGTTTATGATCCGTCCTTAGCAATTGTCCAGCAGTGTAAATGCGTTTATGGACTTATCAGAAGTATTATTGTGGTAGAGCTGTATGACAGAGTAATTGTTATCTAATTTTTTATATGTCGCAATACCAGCTCAGTCGCTTTCCTGTTCGTCGGCAAATTGAAAATTCTTTCTTCATTCACTGTAAATAATCCCAATAAAGATTTAAAATTCCAATGTTCTTTTTTTGTTGTTGTTGTTGTTTGGAGGTTTAAGGACCACTGTGAACAACTCAATGGGCTATAAGAAATCCCCCGTCCCTAAATTGTGGCCACTAGTTTCAGGTAAGGAGTCACCCAGTGCCATTTGTGTGTTCAAGTAGAATACGTACAAATGTCTTAATGCTCCTACCAAGTATCTCGTCCCCTTTTTATTGTTTATTTGTTTTTCGTTGATATAAATGAGAATTAACTAGTGAGTGACAATCCATGCTTAATTGTGGAAATATTTCAATGACGGAACGGCGGCATACAATGCTTTCTTGTTGCTCTTTTATTATAAAATTCGTTCTTGTCATTGCAGTTCAGATTTGCCGATCTGGAGGAAGATAACGATTTTTTTTTCACATTTCCTCCTTAAATTTGATTCCTTCAGGTCTTAAACAAAAAATTTTTTTGAAAAATTCATTTTCTTGTTTGTGTTCTTAGTTTTTCACGAGGTGCGTTTTTTACTGTACTTTCCATTTACGTTACGATGATCCTGATAAGAGTGCATAATGGTTAAAATAAAATTACTTAACGTGAAATTTCTCCCAAATTACAAATTTTGTGACACTGCTGCCTTCACAGATTTCCGATTTTCTTATCTGAGCGAACTGCAATGAAAGAACAGCATATGTAATTGAAGTCTTGTCTTCTGGTCGACATGTATGAAACAAACAGAGTTTCATCAGCTTCGTTTTTGTGTAATTTACTTTCAAAGAATCTACCAATTGCTCTGACATTCTTTTCTTTGGTGTCGTCATGTAAACTGCCTGTGTCGTCATGTAAACCTAGCACTAACAAAACTAAGCATATGATAATTAGTAACAATCCTATAACATAAGCTGATCTAATGCTGAATGAAAAATAATACTGAACACACACAAGTAGAAAATACCTGGGATCCTGGCTGAATGAAAGGGTTGACTGTGATATGACGATAAGACCAAAAACTGAATTGCCATGGAAATAAGATCGGTTCTCTGCAACAATGATTTAAATATTGAAATTAGACAACTTATGATGAAGTGGTATGTGTGTGGTCGATTTTGTTGTTTGGAGTTGAAACTTGGACGTTAAAGACAAACACAGTCAGAAAGCTAAAAGTATTTTGATATGTGCATTTTTAGAAGGAATCAAAAGTCACATGGACAGAAAGAGTAAAAAGCAGATATTGAAAGATACACAGTCGAGTCACATTATTGTGAAGACCTCCTACTTTTGACGTCAACAGCGCGTAGCCAATGGAAGAAGGCACGAGTCGTGAGCTGGCTTAGAGGGTATATAAGGTATGCTGTAGGCATGCATTCTGAAAACATACCGCTCGTTGCTGTCATGGATAAAAAGAGCGATTTATCAGATTTGCAAAAAGGAATGATTATCGGCTTAAGGGCCAAAGGCGACAGTATTTCTGAAACAGCGCAGTTTGAACTGTTTGCATGCTGCCGTGGTTAAAGTGCATCGTGACTGGAGAAATGGCACCATTGCGAATGAGTGATGTGAAAACTACGGAGCACCAAGTGCCATTGAGGCGAGAGGTGAACATGGGCTGCAAAGGTGCATGAGGGCCAATCGACCCGCTACAGTAGAGCAACTCACTGACCAGGGGGCTACTGGAAGTGTGTCTAAAATGACAGTTCAGCGAACCCTGCTGTGTGTGGGACTCCGATGCAGACGGATGGTCCACTGCACCTATGCTAACGAAAGTGCATCGGCAGAAAAGGTTTACATTTGCACGGCAGTATCGGAATTGGACCTCCGCTGATTGGGAAAGGATTGCCTTCTCCGATGAGTCACGTTTTCTGCTTCATCAAACATATGGACGTTGGCCTATAAGGCGATAAATATCGGAGAACAAACACTCTACAACTATTGCTGGAAGAACACAAGCTGGTGGGGGCAGCGTTATGGTCTGGGGAATGTCTTTGTGGCATTCCCTGAGTCCACTCATACTTGTGGAAAACACTATGGACCGAATTCGTTATGAATCCATACCACGTACACCTATATATGCTGATTGTCTTCTCTGGGGCGGATGGGACCTTCCAGCCGGACAATGCGACGTGTCGCACAGCTAGAAATGTCCTAGAGTGGTTGGAAGAGCACGATGATGACTTCAAAGTACTTTCATGGCCCCCTAATTTTCCAGACGTAAACCCAATTGAGCACCTGTGGGACCACCTCAATGGTGTTGTCCGCTCTACGGATTCCCCACCACGTACCCTCCAGCAATTGTCAGATGCACTGCAGTCAGCATAGCTCCACTTGCCTATGAACACCTTCCAGCACCTTATTGAGGAGTCGTTCCCAGCCCGTCTAGCTGCTGTCCGCGCTGCACACAGCAGTTACTCTGTATATTAGCTGGTGTTCACAATAATGTGACTCGACCGTGTATATAAAAATTGTAAGTTGATAATTTTTGTCAAAAGAAGGAAAACTGCTTACTTGGGATATCAAATGTTCAGTGATTAGATGGGAGGATCTACGGAAAGAGAGACCAGGGAGAAGAATAGCTCGGCTTGATAATACATAAAGAACTGGTCTAAACTGAATCCTTAATCAGAGCAATTGGGAATAGAGTTGACTTCGTCAGGATGGTCACTGACTTCCTTTCGGAGAAGACACCCTGCGAAAGAAAGATTCTAAAGAAAAGATACCTTTGATTTAAGTAAGCATTTTAAGCTACATTTGTTAGTAATCTAAAGGCATGGTATTCACAGGCTGTGAATATTTTCTTAGAACTATTACCGTTATTTGGAAAAAAAAGTTGATGAGAGTTTTTAAGTTTCTTTTTGTTCCTTTCCACCTAAACGTTTTTTCTCATAAATTTTTGAAAAAAAAAAAGAACCGCCTTTGAAGCACTTGCAAGCTGAAACGAAGTTGATGAGAGAAGAGCAAAACAAAACTTACATTATTTCTTCGACCTTCCTCTTTTTTTCTGCTCCACTCATGTGCGTAGTTTAGAAACAGCATACAGTTCGATGATTGTCACCCTGAGTGCTATGTTTGTATCTTTCGAAGGCAGGTTCAGGGACTCTTTAAGCAGCACTGTCAAGTTGATAGAAAGGTGTCAAGATATAAGACGTGAGACAGAGCCCCGTGGTATAAGAAAAGCAAAGGTTTTTTCATGCATTTATTTTGTCTACAAACAGCGCTTCCAAATCCACTAATAAGACCTTCAACATTTCGCCAAAACAGTTGTGTTGTTTATTTGTATACTAGCAATTGTAAACCTGCATTATTTGACCCTAATCCACAAATTCTTTAATTCTTTAACAACTAATTATTGTTTGTGACTCATGCCGTAAAATCAGCAATAACCGTAAATTCTATAGAAATAACGATAATCCCTGTGGACATTTTGAAACGTATGGAAACTTCTCTGATTTGATTGCGAGAGAAATGATCCGTAGATTCTCGGCATTTCTTCATAGTTTTCAGCCCAGGTGTCGTAAATACACATTTGTCTTTGACACGACATCTTCGTGTCTGAATGTTGGAGTAAAAAAATAATTTTGCATCAAAAATCTGTAACTACGACAAAGTTTATTCTTCTCCCTGATGGTGCAGTGATCTAAGTGCCGTTTTCTGCCCGTTTGTCGGAAATGGATCCGGGATCGAATCCCGTGAGGCATGGATGTTGTGTTTGTCTTACGGCACTGATTCTCTCCCTTCCCTAGAGTCAATGGCCATAAATCAGAGACAGACGACTGCTTATAGGCCATCGAATTGCTCACGGTTGTCGACCTTCAATAAAAAAAAGTCAAGATTGAAATTTGCTCAGTGTGACTTGTATGTGACATTTTTTGTACTGTAATCTTTGAAGAAATTCCTTCTGAAGTCCTATTGATCATGGATGTAAATAATTTGTAAGGAAAAGCGACATTTGAATGCAAAATACCAGCATTAAAGATGTTAATTCGCTTGAAGGTTTTATAAATCAGATATTTTTGTAACATCCGTAGTTTTTGTTTTATTTCAATTGCCAGAGATTGGCCATATTAAACTATACATAAAAGCCATGTATTTTTTCTTGTTTTATTGGAGCGTTAGCGATCCCCGTGAGCAACTCAATGGGGCTATAAGCAGTCGCTCGTCTCTAATTTAGGGCCACTGACTCCAGGGAAGGGAGAGGGCCAGTACCGTAAGACAGACACGCAATCCATGCCTCACCGGGATTCGAATCGGACCCATCTCGGACAAATGATCAGAAGCTATCGCTTAGACCACTGCGCTAACGGAGTAGCTCCATGAATTTCCAATACTTGGTGTAGAAAAATTACAGGTCATCTCAAGACTATATGCTAACCGATTTCATCAGTCACCACAATATTTGAACCTCCAAGAACAACGTATTACTTCCCCGATGGCTGATTGGTCAGAAGTTTCTGGCTAGTTGTTCAGGGCTCAAGTCCTGGATGAGCCATGGGTAGTGTGTTTGTCTGATGGCGTTGGCTCTCTCCCTTCCCGGGAAACAGTAGTTGGAAAATAGAGACGGGCGACTGCATATGGCATTTAGAGTTACACATGAATCAAAAACAAAACAAATTAAATGTTGTGGTATATCCGAGTAAACACTCAGTGTATGGAATACTTTCAATAAGATTATAAGCTAGAGGAACGCAATGAGGATGGTTGTTGGAAGTGCATGTTAGTATTGCGTCATACTTATAAAAGCTACGAGACATAGAACTGTTGGAGTGTATGTAGCAAATCGTATTTTTACGTCAGTCAGTAAAGGTGAGGAAATCTGTAAATGTGTGAAGTAGAGATAATTAAAGGCTGAATGTTTAACTAAAGGATAAAATGAGCCAAACGGCTTTCTCCATATCTTTCTCTGGATTCAAGTTAGCAATTACATGTTGTAGTTTTTTTGTTTTTGTTTTTGTTTTTTGTGGGGAGGTGGCGGTCAGCCCACCAAGAGTAACTTTATGGGTATAGGCAGTTATCCGCCCGTATTTTACGGCCACCGATTCTGGGGAAGGAACAGAGCCATTGGACAAACACACCACCCATGCCTCGAACCAGACTCGAACCTAGGCCCATCACGAACGATTGGTCAGAGGCCCGCGCCTTGGACTACTCGGCAACAGGGGCGGCCGACTAGTTTTCACGAGCGTGTATTGAAAGTCTATGGAAATTCTGTGCATTCTATTCAATGTTGATGATATTGGTCGTCTCGGGCACCGTAGGAATCGTTTCAGAGACTATGAAGGAGGCTATATTATAGTATTTTGCACAACATGAAAAAGGTTGTTGCGAAGAAATAATACAGCTAGCACAATGATGTGCTAAAAGGATTGAAGATACCAGGGACCACTTTGAAAAGTAAGGATGGAATTTACCAAAATACGTGACTCAAGCACAGAACTTAATGAACGCTCCTCGTAAATGTAATTATTTAAGTAACATAGTGATTGTCTTGAAAAACGTGGTCAGATGTCATAAAGTTTCAGCTGTAATGACTAAAAGCTCCTTTTTGTTTTTGCAGTACAGAGAGTCTCACTTTAGTTTGGGTGTACGGCGATATTTATTAATTACAAAACTCCAATATAAGAGTTTAAAGCATGTGAGATCAAGGTATTCATGTTCCTTGTCTCTTTGGGACATCAGAACTGATGAATGCATGTGTGCTCTAATTTTGTTCACATGAAACGTATTAAGCAAAACGTTTTCTTTAGACTGAACGATCTCTAGTTAGTTTTAAATTTTTTAAATACTACTGGGGGTCGATGATATTTTGAAATATCTTGCTTTAGTTTGAATCCCATGCCGTTCTTAAATTAGCAAAAAATTTGATTCAGTGAAGTTTGGAAATTTTTATCGTTTTAGAATTCTCATATTCAATTAAAAATTAGTGCAGTCGAATAAAGAGGTGTTAAATTACTTCATGTTGGATATTTCTTTTCATTATTTTATTACAAAAATACGACTGTTATAAAAATTCACTCAAACTCACGAATGCGTATGGAAGCTTGTTTCCTGACCACGGAAACTCACATATATCTATGTATAAAATTGCTTTTCTAATTTTAAACTACTTGCTGAATCCAGAACAACTTTAGGAATTCGTGATTATTCCTGATAACTTCTTGAATTTTATCATAGTTCTGTATATATCCTTGAATTCTTGTCAAGGTGATATAAAATCACTGCATTCATTCAAAGTAAATTCCCTCAAGCGTTAATTCACTTAGATAACCTAGATTAAATAAGCGAGAGCTTTAATTTCAACGAGTCTGATTAAACTGTAATAGATAATGTTAAGTAGCTCACTGATTAAATATTTCTTTCAAACTGCAAATCTATGGGGGGGGGGAATCCCTTGATCACACAAGCTGGTAGAGGTTGCGATTTTTCTGCCTGCGTGTTGTCAATTTTGGGTTCGTATTCTTTCACACACACACATGCACAAAAGCGAGCGCGCTCGTGTATGAACAACCCATGTATTGTTCCCAGTCGCTTTTATGTGATGATTTTTTTCTGGAGATAACATTTTAGCTTTTTTTTTATCTTTTCTACCTTTGGATATCCCAGCTACAGGAACAGTAACCAGATCATCGGTAAACCCAGTGGCGCAGTAGTCTAAATGCTGGCTTCTGACCACTCATCCGAGGAAAGCTGGGTTCTAATTCCGAGTGAGGCATGCATGGGGTGCTTGTCTTACTGGCTCTCTCCCCTGGAGCCAGTTATCCAAAGTTATACAGACAGGCCACTGCTTATAGCCCATTGAGTTGCTCATGGTGGTTGTTAAACCCCCAATAAAAACAAACAGATCACAGCGCTGAAGAGAAGGACGTTCAGCGTCTAAGCGAAGTCATTTTAGAATTAAACACTAAAACGTAACTTTTCCATTTGCAGGTTCATGTTCTTGTTGACATCCAGAAGAGGAGGGGGGAGAGTATCTTGGATCGGAGTAAAAAATATTACTCCTTTTTTGGATTCACGTTTTACGGTACCATGAACAGTATTCCTTATATTTGAGATCCATGGATTGTTTGCTTATTGTTATGAAGCTTTTCTTCCGATTCACATTCACAGATACGCACGTAAGCTCGGAGTTTTCGAAGTGAGAGTGGATGAAGGAATGAAAACGGTTCCATTATTGAAAACCTATGATTTTCTTATTTTTACACGCGAAGTTCGTTTTTCCTCATCTTATTCGCCTTATCACGTATCTATCTTCGTCATTCTACATGAACCGATCGATTTGACAATATGTTCACTGTTTCTTGTTTGACCTTACGAGGCATTTATTCGCTGTTGTTCACCTCTTCAACCGGTTTCCCCAGGTGTTCATTGCATTTAATCACTTACCTCGTAAAACGAGTTCGATTCACGGGAGGGGTGACATGAATTTCAAAGCTGAGTTAATAAGTGACCCCAGAAATGTAACATAAAAAATGATTTCTGAAATGAATGAACTAAGGCAGCGTCGGTTTTGGCGCATTTATTGTTTCTTTTTCGATCATTTGTACGTGACGCATTCGGTGTAGGTGCTCGGATGACCTCAACTCTGATTTTATCTTTTCCTTTTGCATTACGGCATGGATATATATATATATATATATATATATATATATATCGCTTAATCGGTAAATCTTCAAATAATCTGCTGTCACCATTTGATTAATACATGCATTCACGGGGTTGGAGATAATCGGTCAGACTGGAGAAGTCTTGTAAATGAAAAATTGCTTTCGTGTTTGTATTACCGTGTATTTACATCAAATGCAACTTTAATCTACTTTCTACAGTGTCACTGTCCGAAGCAGTCGTATTCTAAGTAGGCAGAAAAATGTAAGATGACGCTCCCGGAACATACTCGAACGACTGGTCAGAGAGCAGTGGACTTCCTCTGACCAGTCGTTCGAGCATACTCGGGTTCGATTAGTCATTAGTAGTGTTCTTATTTTACGGTACTGGCTCTGTCTCTCGCCTTTCCATGGAACCTGTGGCCCTAAATTAGCGATAGGCGACTCCTTATAACACCTTTTTTCGTTTCGGTGTTTAACGATCACCGTGAGCAACTCTAAGTGCTATATGCAGTCGTCCGTCCCTAATTTAAGGCCACTGGTTCCAGGAAAGGGAGAGAGCTAGTGCTGTAAGACCAACATATCGTTCATGCCTCGTCCGGGTCTCTTACCCGTACCCACTCGGACTGTCAGAAGCCAGAGCTTAGATCACTGAGCCACTCGAACAGATTATAGCATTTACAGTTGCTCACGGTGATCGTTAAACCCCCAAACAAACAGTTGCGCAGAGGGGTGCGAATTTTTAACGGGGAGTGAGGGTGGTGGTGGCAGAACTCTTCCACACTGTAAACAAAATGTATTTTTTTACGGAAATTTACTGTATATTGTTTCAGAAACATTCCGTAATCATATTCAACAGTTTAGAACTTGAATGTACAGTTATGGGGATAACAGCACAAGCTAATCATCAGCAGTAGAAGAACAAGAAAACTACGCATTTTGTTGTAACTACGAGTTATTTTCTGCAAATAATAAGGCGTAAAACTAAGAATTACAGTACATGACTATTTCTTAACAGTTATTTTATGTAAATAATATGGTATATGATTGTTCCTTTTACTGCTTTTTCGTGTAAATAATATTGCATAAAACTATTATTCTAACGGTCTAATGATGGGAACCTCGTTAACTGTCCAAAACCGAAACAAAAACTGTAAAATGTTTTACAGGGCAGTAGACTCGATAAAAAAAAAAAGAAATAACATAACTACAAGCGTTTTGAATCTTATGATGATATTTGGGTCCCAAGTACTCTAGGGCAGCGTTCGCCAACCTTTCGGACCTCATGGACCACTAAATTCATAATTTTAAATCCCGCGGACCACTAATAAGAATTTTTTTAAAACATAAATGCATTTGTAAAATAATGATCAGAGAACTTCCATTTTATTAATATGAAATGCACCTATTTAATATAATAAAATTATAAATACTTATTTAATCATAACAAAATCTTTAAATGTTGTTTAATGGTAGCAAAATTATTAAAGTTAGTTTAATTATTACAAAATAATTGAAGCTTATTTAAGTATTACACATTTATGGTGTGAAATTTGTTCCTGCTTGTTTGAAAGAAGTTTTTGGATGTTTGGCTCCAATGACGTTACTGCAAGACCGAGAGCCGTATTTATTTCAAGCCGAGACCGGTACCGAGTTTTAATTGCTGTGACAGATGAAAATGTCTTTTCGCACAAATATGTTATTGAAAACTGAATCAAAATTTTCATTGCTTTTTCCCTCGGCAATGGGTATTCACTTTTTATTGAGAGCCAAAAATGAGGTCTTGATAAGGATGACTGGAATTTAGCTTTGAGACTGTCGTCGGATGATAGATCGATGAGGCTTTCTTTTTCATTCATACTTAAATTGCTATCTTCAATGTTTGCTGCAAATGGATCTGTTATTCACATATTGCCATGTCTGGAATCTTCATTCTTTGGGTAATAACGACCAAAAGATTCTGTGAGTGATTGTAAGTGCTGTTGAACAATGGTTACCACCTGCCGGTTGACATCCTTCTCTCTCATATTCATCAAAATTTGAAAACATTTGCAGATCTTCTTCAGCCAACCGCGTTTACCACAGTAATATTTTCTTTTGAAAAGCATCTATTTTACCTCGTAGTGTGAACACGTCCTTAAGTTGTCCTTGCAAGGATATGTTTAGTTCATTTAACAGCGAAAAAATATCTGCCAGGTATGCAAGCTTGGCTACCCACTCATCGTCGGAAAAGAGTCCTTGAAATTTCGGATTATTTTGCTGCTGGAAAAATAATTTGACTTCTTCGCGCAGGGCAAACAGTCGGGTTAATATTTTGCCCCTCGACAGCCATCTCACCTCAGCGTGAAGAAGAAGGTGAGTACACTGGGAACGCATTTCTTCACAAAGTGCCTCAAATATTCGAGAATTGATCGCTTTGTGTCGAACTTCATTTATAATTTCAATAACATCTGATAATACTTCGTGTAGTTCTGGGGACATATTTTTCGCCGCAAGTTGCTCACGATGTATAATGCAGTGTGTAGACAAAATGTCTGGGTGACCAACATTTTTCACCTTTGCAACAATTCCTGAAAGATATCCAGTCATGTTTGCGGCACCGTCTGTACATATCCCAATACATTTTTTCCATTCAATTCCGTGTTCCAGGAAATAACTATTAAGTGCTTTAAAAATATCAGCGCTAGTTGTTCTACCCGGCAAGTTGAGCGAACAAAGTAGTTCTTCCTGTAACTCTCCTTCACACTCAACCCTCACAAAACAAAGGAGAAGTGCCTTGTTACTTACGTCCGTTGATTCGTCAAGTTGAATTGAATAAAATGGTGAATTTTTCTCCATTTTTATAACTTGATTTTCAATATCTTCAGCCATGTCTTCAATTCTGCGCTTGACATTGTTAGCGGACATAGGAATTACTTTCAGTTTCTGGACAGTCTGCTTTCCCAATACCTTTTCACAGGCTTGCAACATGCAAGGCTTAATTAATTCTTCTCCAATCGTATACGGCTTTTTATTTTTCACGATCTGAAGTGCTATCAGATCAGAAGCCTTTAATAAAGACTTATCTTCAACAGTCATTTTTGTTAAAGCAATTTTTGCATATTTTCACGCATTCTTTGAAAACATTCAAGTGGTTTCTTAGCTAAATCCGGGTGTTTTGATTGCAAGTGTCTTTCGAGTTTCGAAGGTTTCATGGCATCATTGGATAAACTCTCAGAACACACAACACAAAACGGCCGTGGATGTAGCTCACTATCAGGTTCTGGAATAAATCCAAATTTCAAGTAGTTCGAATCATATTTTCTTGATACTTCGAGTTTTTTCTTCTCTCCGCCTCCAGTTCGAATGTTCTTCCTAATGGTGCCTCACGACGACTGTGGGGGCTCTGCATCATTGATCAGCTCACGGTTAAGTGAAGTACACATATTACTATTGTTACTATTATCATTAGTTGCATTATCTTTTGTATTACTAAAGGAAAGCAAAATATTCCTTTGCTTATTTTCACTCATTATGGGTTTATTGCATTCGAATCTGAAATCAAACAAGAAATTATAGTTATTAAATTCAAACTATTTGATGCCATTAAATATAACAATCAAAGAAAATACACAGTTACATACAATACCCAAATAAAATAAAACAATCGGATGAGAATAGGTATTCGCGGAGCGGGTGACTGTTGGAAACTCAACGAAATGAAGCTCTCGCGTGCCGTATTTCACGAGCCCTGTACTAGAGTCTAGTACATTTCGTGAATTCAGTGCAATATAAAGGCGAAAATTGTCATTCAGATTTCAGAATATTAGGATTTCTTAGAATATTATGTTTGTTTTATTATTAATAAAACATAAAAAATGCAAATAATGTAATAATGTCCAGATTTTTTTGCGGACCACCAAAATTTTCTCGCGGACCACCGGTTGGCGACCGCTGCTCTAGGGAACCAAACAATATATGCATTGGCTTATAATTTGGTCTTGGGAGTCACTTGTTTGTTCCGTAATTAGGAAAGTAGATTTAACACCACAACAACTCGCAGTACAATATAATATTTAACAGTAGAGTACACATTCATAGAAGAATTCAGAACTAGCTTCAACGAAGCCCATACCTTTACGCTGCGTGGTCGCTATATTTATACAAATTATGATCATTTGACTCACTGTCAATCATAGCCAAGAGAAAGAAATCTCAGAGTTCAGACGTAACGAAAATCAACTAAATTTACCTTAAGTGGAAAGTAAGGCAGTGTATGTCATAATCTCATGTGTCTCTTTCATAAATACACGGTCGAGTCACACTATTGTGCACCAGCTAATAGTAACCGCCGTGTTCAGCGCGGACAGCAGCTAGACGGGCTGCGAGTGACACAATAAGGTGCTGGAAGGTGTTCACAGGTATGTGGAGCCATGCTGAGTGCAGTGCATCTGACAGCTGCTGGCAGGTGCGTGGTGGAGGATCCATAGAGCGAAATACACGATCGAAGTGGTCCCACTGATGCTCAATTGGGTTTAAGTATGGGGAACTAGGGGGCCAGGGAAGTAATTTGAAGTCTTCGTCGTGCTCTTCCAACCACTCTCGGCAATTTCCAGCTGTGTGACACCTGGAAAGATAATCAGCGTGTATGGGTGTACGTGGTCTGCAAGGATGGATTCATAACGAATTCGGTATATAGTGCCTTCCATAGATGTGAGTGGAACCACGGAATGCCACGAAAACATTCCCCAGACCATAACACTGCCACCACCAGCATGTGTTCTGCAAGCAGTGGTTGAAGAGTGTTTGTTCTTCTGTCTTTTTCGCCTTATACGCCAACGTCCATCCGTTCGATGAAGCAGAAAACGTTACTCATTGGAGAAGGCAATCCTTTGCCAATCAGCGGAGGTCGAATTCCGATACTGCTGTGCAATTGGAAGCCTTTTCTGGCGACGCACCTTCGTTAGCATACAGGTGCAGTGACCATCCGTCTGCATCGGAGCCCCATACGCAGCAGGGTTCGCTGAACTGTCGGTTTAGACGCAGTTTCAGTAGCCTCCTGCTTCATTCGGCTAGTGAGTTGCTCTACTGCAGCGTGTCGATCGGCCCTCACGCACCTTCGAAGCCGATGTTCACATCTCACATCAATGACACGTGGTGCTCCGCAGTTTGCACGTCGCTTATTGGCAACTGTGCCATCTCTCCAATCACGATACACTTCAACCACAGCAGCACGCGAACCGTTCACAAACTGCGCTGTTTCAGAAATACCGCCACCCTTGGCCCGAAAGCCGATAATCACCCTTTTTGCAAATCTGATAAATCGCTCCTTTTATCCATGACAGCAACGCGTGAAGTTTTCAGATATATATATATATATATATATATATATATATATATCATATCATATGTAGAGGATTTTAGGGAGTGTCTGACCCCAGGTCTTAAACAACCCTTAGAAATAGGAAGCTAGAGGAATTGGGCTAGAGTGCCCGATAGGAAAGTGACACGGAAGCGAGGTAGAAAGGGGGAGGAGGACGCCCTTATTTATTACCGGGGCGCTAGTACCCGGTGTTCGACGGCTTAACGTGCCCATCCGACGCACGGCGGACTTTTAGTGGTTCGAGCGTTCGTACCTGCCTGGGATTGAACCTGAGGTTCCTCCTGTGGCAGTCACAAACGCTGACCACTAGGCCATCCCCGGCCGTGATGTTTTCAGAATGCCTACAGCACACCTTACATACCCTCCAAGCCTGCTCACGACACGTGCCTTCTTTCATTGGCTACGCGCTGTTGACGTCAAAAGTAGTAGGCGATCACAATACTGTGACTCGACTGTGAACTTTAAAAGCATGCTGAGTACACTCGCGTAAACCATTTGTAAACGCACTTACATATATACTGGCTGATTTCAATTTTCATACAACTCTCACTTTGAAACAGAAGCCTGATCGTGGAGGAAATAAATAATCTTTCAGTACCTTAAACTGCATTTAGTCGTAATCAAAATATATGATCCAAATGCAGAATGAATTTCCAGGGACATAGAGCTGTTGATAGTGATATATTTCACTGTAGACCCCATTATCAAGAAAAGAAGTCTCGTGCTCAACTTCGTCTTGAACAATTTTTCAAAGAAGAGTTGTTAAGAAACAATAGCAAGTACTTCTTTCCAACATCAAACATCAAATCACGCGTGTGTATGTGTGTGTGTGTGTGTGTGCGCGCGCGCGCGTTTGCTTTTATAAAATATCAATAAAAGGAAAACTAGAATTCGTGGAGAGAAATAACTTTAACATTTTTTTAGTTATTTTTATTTCAGAGTCCAGCCAACAGCTTTGTTGCTGGGGACGTGTGAGTTTTTCGATGGCTACCTAGGCTCTCTACCTTGTGTCCCAGTAAGATTATAGAAAATGACTTGGCTCCTTAATTTGTTTTCCAGTAAGATGGTCGAAAATTGTTTGTTTCCCTAACGTATGTCCCAGTAAGATGGTCGAACATATCTTGGCTCTCTAATCTGTGCCCCACTAAGGTGATGAAAATGAAAGTAGATCATGATGAATATTTATCCTCAATACTGCGTTTGCTGAATGATATGGCTATCGTATAATGAAACAAACAGCGGAAAATATGATTTTATATTTTCCACTCTTTGTCTTCTGCTTTGGGATGCGTGACTGCTTATAGCTCATAGAGTTGCTCATGGTGGTACTTAAACTCCGAAGATAAAAAAAAATCGGACCCAGACACTGCTCGGGCGATTTATTAGAAGTCCGCGCCTTTGACCACTTGGCTATCAGATAGCTAGCTGTCTGACTTTCATATCAACATTTTTACACATTTTCTGGAATGCATCATGCGAAAAAATACGGAACGACCTGTTCAAGGAATTTTTTATATGCACTGTATCTTAAAATCATATGATGAAAAATAAAATCACCAGACCTTATCCTTGTAGTTAATGTAATCGCTGTTATTGAAGCGTAAAGTGCATTAACATCAAGATAACTGCTTCTTAATAACTTTATAACCGTAAAGTGTCCTGCAAATGTAGATAAGTGAATGTGGATCTAAATATCGATTTCCCAATTTCCATTCTTCTGTTGATAAAAGCTACGGACGATAGCAACTTTTATAAAAAACACAACTGTGGGAACATTTTTTTTTTTTTTTTTTTTGCCTTCACACTTTGCGGCACCTGGACAGGGATGATTAAACAATATATCTGTCGAAGAGCTTCGGTGCATTTTCCTTCTATTAATTCGATTTTTAATTCATTTTTACTAAAATAAGTAAAATGGAAATAAGTAGCTCCAATAATAGTTTTGAAGGGCTTGTAAAAAGAGTTAGATTCTATTTTAAATCCTTTTTCTGTGCATTCCTAATTTCATTAATAATACATATTTTCCTGTACTTAATGCAATAATCGAGAACTAGGAAATTTATAAATAACTTAGGACTATGTGTGATACTATCCTTAAAAGGCATTCTGTTGAAAGAACTGAGGATATAAAACGCTTCTAATGTTTTGATACACTCGTTAAATTGACTGTAGTGGCAAATAAAAAAACTGTGGCCGAGCACAAGAACTGACACTTTAACTTTGATGGGGCATTTTGGAACCACAAAAATCATTCGTAGTTTTGGAATATCTTTCAAACATTTTGTTTAATAAAAGTCCTTAGCATTCAAAAAATATATATATAAAAAAATACGAAACGCTTCGTCATTAGTACTGTACAGGCATCGTTGTGTACGCTGATAATGAAAGACACAATGAAAAACTGACAACACCTTGGAATTTTCGATTCTATTCACTATGAATATCCCCGCATACATTGTGTATTTTAAATTATGAACAGCTTTCGTATTTTTTTTTATTATTGGGAGTTTTAACGACTACCGTGAGCAACTTAGTGGGCTATAAGCAGTCGCCCGTCCCTAATTTAGGGCCACTGGTTCCAAAGGAAGGGAGAGAGCCAGCGCCGTAAGACAAACACAGTCCACGCTTAACCGGAATTTGAACCCAGGCCCATCTCGGACGAATGATCAGAAGCCATCGATTAGACCACTGGGTCATCAATGTGGCCACTTTTCGTTAGACGGTGTAAGTGTATTCTCTTTTATGCTGTTTTTTTTTTATTTTTTAAAAGCTACTTTGAAACTTTTTTTTTTCATGTTGCAAAGGCTTCAAAAGACGTAGTCATTACCACCTAAATTAGGTGTCATCTTTTTTGTTAAATATTTAAGAAGCATGATTTTAGTAAAAAAACTAAAAAAGCATGACTTTTGAGCAACGAATGCAATTGAGCAAATGTATGAAACCTTCTTAAACTTGTTTGAGGTACTTTTCGTTCATCTCCTTAAATTACAGTAACATGACAGCAAGATCCCATTAACTACTCAGAAAATTGCCTCAGCAAGCGCGTGGGTGATCGTGCTGACATATTGTCTAATGGGAAGTAAAATTTCTTCCAAAAAAAAAAAAAAAAAAGGGTAAAAATAAAGTTAAAATCGCAAATGTGCTGTGCATCTAACAAAATATTGAAACACTTACATATTTTACAGCGTAAAACACGAGACAGGCGAACATTTCCTCAATCTTTTGTGCGTGTAAAAAATAAATTTAATGACGTCGAAATGCAATAGCACAATATTATCCAAGTTCAACAGAAAGACATGTTTTAAAAACTACCGGATGCAACTCGTAAGCACGAATAACTTTCGTAAAATGTTATGATCTTCCAATACATATAACCGATTTTTCTGTTGTAAAATAAAAAAAGACACCCTCAAGAAGATGAAATCGTTACATTAGACAAACATATATTTACTCATTCGAAACTAATATAATATTTATCATTAGGGCAAAGAGCGAAGCATAATCTTGTTAAATAACTGCAACTTAAGACTCTCATTTTCTAGATTGCCAGTGACATGTGCATTGCGTGTACCAAATGCGATACTATCGCTTATCGCAAAGCAGCCTCTCGCTCACAGCAATTAATTCAAGTGCTGAATAGAGACGGTAGTTTTAATTTTTATTATCTGCCTTCCGCTCAAGAACTTCAAGTGTCTCAAACTTGGAATAACCAAAAGAAATGTAATCTCTAACCTCTGGTGCCCCCAACCTTGAAAATGGGTGTCTCTTAAAGAGTGGAGGTTTCTTCAACTTTGAAGAGCTTTTAAACAGCGTCTTTGAAAAATAAATAATAAATGCAGCGTTTTTCAACAGCATTTGGATTAACTGATAAGTTTCAGCGCTTTATGAAACGCTTCTAAACAGCACTTTTAAACATTTATCGTGCTTTTTTCATAATGTAAAAAAATGACTTGAAAAATCCCAGGGAAAAACTACTTAAAAGGCTATCACGTAATTTGTATAAAAGCACGTTCAATGAGAATTTGTCTAGAAGTGATGGCACCTTTTCTTTAAAAAAGAAATGTGTATTTATAAATCAGGGTGATCCAAACGTTCGTCCCGTTTACAGCTAGAAACTTTTAAACATGCAAAAAGCCATAAACGTTCATCTCGTTTTGCAAAATATAGGCCGCTGTTTTCCATAGTCCTTTGTCAATGCTCCATAGACTCACTGCGGTAACACTCGGCAGGTTTCCAATGACAGGAACTCTCTGATGCCAGATTCCTCATCTACCAGTAAAGGGAAGTAGGAAATGGGCCATAGAGTGAAACAGGTAGTAATCGGATGGGGCTAGTTCCGGACTGTATGGAGAATAGGACAGTGTAGGATCTTATCCTCTACCAATTCCTACAGTTTTCGGCGGACCACTATGGAAATGTGACTTGTGGCATTACGTACTTGCAGCAACGCCGGCTTCTTATTATGAGCGCTGATACCATTGACGCAGAGCATCATGGACACGCTGCTGTTGTCCGATATAGAGGCTTTCGTCCACAGCCTGGCCATATGGAACAAGTTCCCAGTGCACAGGACCCTCACATTTCTACCAAATGCACAGCTTGACTTTCCTCTCGAACCTCCATCTCTGCAAAACGGGCTGCACTTCCAGACATGGTCTCATCCACTTGTTCCTAGTGGTAGGATAATGTAGTAATATCCACTCTGCATAATTTCTGACTAAATGATGCCAAAACTTATCATCCTGTATGTTTGACAGCAATCTGGGACAGAGAGCGACACGTTGTACCGTCTACTGGAGCCGCAATCATGGGGAAGCATTCAATGGCGCATGAATCAGAAACCAAGCTGGCGCAGGTGACGAACGATGGCAGATTTGAGCCACACGTTGTAGATTAGAGCTACACCTTGTACTGCCTACTGGAGCCTCAATTCATGGGAAAGCATTCAACGGCGTATGAAGAAGAAACCAAGCTGGCGCAGGTGACGAACGACGGGAGATTTGAGCGACACGTTGTACTGCCTACTGGAGCCTCAATTCATGGGGGACCATTCAATGGTGTATGAAGAAGAAACCAAGCTGGCGCAGGTGACGAACGAGGGCAGATTTGAGCCACACGTTGTAGATTAGAGCTACACCTTGTACTGCCTACAGGAGCCTCAATTCATGGGGAAGCATTCAATGGTGTATGAAGAAGAAACCAAGCTGGCGTAGGTGACGAACGATGGCAGATTTGAGCTACACGTTGTAAATTAGAGCGACACGTTTTATCGCCTACTGGAGCCTCAATTCATGGGGAAGCATTCAATGGCGTATGAAGAAGAAACCAAGTTGGCGCAGGTGACGATCGATGGCAGATTTGAGCGACACGTTGTAGATTAGATCGACACGTTGTACCGCCGACTGGAGCCTCAATTGATGGGGAAGCATTCAATGGCGTATGAAGAAGAAACCAAGCTGGCGCAGGTGGCGAACGATGGCAGATTTGAGCCACACGTTGTACCGCCTACTGGAGCCTCAATTTTTTTTTTTTTTGATTAGAGGTTTAACGACCACCGTGAGCAACTCAATGGGCTATAAGCAGTCGCCCGTCAATTTAGGGCCACTGGTTCCAGGGAAGGGAGAGATCCAGTGCCGTAAGACAAACACAACATCCATGCCTCACCGGGATTCGAACCCGGAACCCTTTCGGACGAATGATCAGAGGCCATCGCTTAGACCACTGCGCCTTCGGGGCGGCGAGCCTCAATTCATGGGGAAGCATTTAATGACATATGAATAAGAAACCTAGCTGGCGCAGGTAACGAACGATGGCAGATTTGAAAGACTCCACCTCAGCGGCCAATTGTCACGTACTCGTACCGAATTCGCTGTCACAGATTCGACCAGGGTGTCATTGTTAGTGGTTGCTGGACGACCTGACCTCGGCTTGCCTTCCAGACTGGTGTCCCCAGCATTGAAACGCCGGAGCCATTTTCGTGCAGTGCTGATGTCCACTGTTTCTTTGGATTTTTTTTTTTTTAGGATTCGAGGTTTAACGACCACCGTGAGCAACTCAATGGGCTGTAAGCAGTCGCCCGTCCCTAATTTAGGGTCACTGGTTCCAGGGAAGGAGAGAGCCAGTGCTGTAAGACAAACACAACATCCATGCCTGACGGGATTTGAACCCGGACCCCTCTCGGACGAATGATCAGAGGCCATCGTTTAGACCACTGCGCTACCGGGGCGGCGTCCATTGTTTCCACTCCTTCAACTGCACAAATTTCTTTCGCTGCTGCTGCCGCGTTTAACCATTTTTCTCAATAATGGCGTCGAAGAACTCTAACAGAACCTTTAGCCGCCCCTTGTGGGGCAGTGGTTTACGCGATGGCTTCTGATCATGCAAACGAGATAGGTCCGGGTTCGAATCCCGTTGAGGCATGGATTTTGTGTTTGTCTTGCGGTGCTGGCTCTCTCCGTTCCCTGGAACCAGTGGCCACAAATTAGGGACGGGCGACTGCTTATATCCCACTGAGTTGCTCACTGTGATCGTTAAACCTCCAATCAACAACAACAGAACAGCACATTTATCAAACTCCATTCTCGGCACACCTGATCACGCAATATAGCTCCATGCCAAATGCACGTCATCAGCCTCGGGGGTTCCACACCATTGCGGTACCAAGTCAACGCTGGCGTGCGTTTCGCATAGGAGTAGAGACCCAACATTATGTGTAGCTCAAAATTGGACGAACGTTTTGGCTCATTTTGGTATGTAAGCCACGATAATGGTTTTTCAAGTAGATGCTGGGTCTGCCAGCAGTACTAATTCATACTGTAGTACTGGCATATCCAGTGGGTAAGCAACTTTTCTCTTTAATAGTTTTTTTCAGCGAAGCTTTATTTGGAACGGTATACAAAATACCGAAAATTGCGACTTGCCCTAAGAAGTTGAGAACCTGTGCTTGGATAAGTACGTTCTTCTTTGTAGATAGGTGCTTCCTTGGACTTCGTCCGAATGGGTGGAGTGACAAAATTATGTTTTCTAAATTACATGAAGGAAAAGTGTTTCTGCTGCATTGCGTTCACCTAACTCGTAACATTTCTTTTGCTTGATAATTCTTAGCCCTGTATCTTCAGCGCGTTATTTTTGCTGCATTGCGTTCACCTAACTCGTAACATTTCTTTTGCTTGATAATTCTTAGCCCTGTATCTTCAGCGCGTTATTTTTGCTGCATACCACTTAATCCTGCACAAAAAAGCTACGGTTCTAAATCGCCAAGTACTGGCTGCAGGAGAACTTGTCTGTCGGAGGGACGAAAGTGTGTTCAAATTGAAACCATCTTTTTGACTTTTGCGATCGTCCAGTAAAACAGAATATGGCATAGGAAAATGGTAAGACATCACTGAAACGCTCTGAATTTCCATAGTATCTTGTAGAATAGTCTAAAACCGTTGTACGATGTGGGTGTTGTACCTGCGTTGTGTGCACCTGCCTGTTGGCTTTGTTTTTCCAAGGTGACTCTCTCAAAGGCGTTTTCCCCGACAACTGAGAAATCTGAGATGATACAGGAAGAAGCAGATATCTTCCGATGCACACTGCTCGACATAGGAAATGCCATAACGTGAAGGAACGCACGAAACGAGATGAAACTTTCCACACGTATACCCATAGACAAATAGGTGGGGAAAAAGCGATTTAATTTCTTAGGTGATGAATTTCATGAATGCGATGATGAGTGAGGAAACAGTGTAATGTGGCTCAAATCAGTAGGTTGTATGACCGCCATGCTGGGTTACATTGCGTAGCACGGCATGGCATCGGGTGCAAGAATTCCCCGGATGGTTTCCTGAGGTATCTCTGACCCTACGTAGTTGACCTGTATCAATTACTGGTTGATATTGCGAGGAAGTCGTGCAGAGGCGTTAAGTCGTTTAAGAAAGAGGTTCCGCACTTTCTCTATTGGGAAGAGATCTGGGGATTGCGCTAGCCAAGGCAACACTTCGACACCTTTTAGGCACTGTCTGTTGATGTTTGTAGTGTGTGCGCGAGCATTATCTTGTTAAAACTGGGCATCAGCGATACCACAAAGATACGGCGACAAAACAGGCTGCAGCACCTCATCGACGTATCGTCGTGCTCTCGTTGTTGTACCAACTATGTATACGATCAGGGTACAGCTGTTGAAACTGATAACACCTAAAATCATGACATTAGGTTGCAAAGCCGTATGACGCTCACGGATGGCAGGAAGATCATCCCGGTAGCCACGTCGTCTCCAGGCTATCAATCAGCGACTGTCGACACTTAGAAGCTAAACTCGTCGCTGAATACACGTTTCCATTCGTTCCGCCGATAGTGTCTGGTACGGCAACACTGCAACTCTGTGCCACGATATGCTGCGGTCAGTGGTAATCGCAGTGGCTGGCAAAATAGAAAACCTGCCTCAGCCCATATTCGGTTCACAGTCCGTGACGATACGGGGATGTCCATAGCTGCATGTACACCTCGCCCAATGTCGTTGGTGGTTTGTAGAGCTGCTATGCGATGATCGAGGCATTTGGATTTCCGAAATGTGCACCAGACCAACTACAGTGATGCATGCTACCTTCCTCCAATCCAGTCTGACGACAGTAGGGCGGGCCGAAATTTCTTTTTCTTTTAATTTGCATATCACCTAGTACTGAAAAGTTTTCATTTGGGTCAGCAAGAATAAAAAAGAAATGTTTTTGAAATCGATCAATATCTTACGTCTCCGCGCGGCACACAAAGTTCGCGTTTTTCCGACCGCATTGGGCCGTAAGCAAAAACGGATGGAATTTATTTTGTAATTGGAATCGGGTAACCCCTAGTGAGGAAAAGAGTGTCCTTTAGTGTTCCCAATAACAGTAAAAACAACAGTTTTGAAGTTGATCAATATGCTATGTCTCCGCACTGCACCCGAAGTTCACCATTTTCTTCCCACATTTGGCCCGTAGGCCTAGGCTAGATAAAGGCATCCTGGCATGTAGGGCATCGGAAAAATCCATAGGAAATTGCACTCTTCTGAGTGCACCATGCGTGTGCATGTGTAGTAAACTCAGTTTGCTTTGCAATGTGTAGCGTGTAGCTTTTCGCTTGCTTCCAATGTCACATATGGAAACAACCCAGAACCCACCACGAAGAGGTGGCTGCACTTCGAGTTCCGTCCACCCTCCCTCCAGCTCAGAATTTTATTTCTACGTGGTATATCTTGTTCGGTAATCCGCTTTACTTGGAAAATGTGGCATTAATTGCCGTGATGCAATTGTTGCTCTTATGAACGAATCTCTAGCTTCAAATGCGCACACTGAGTTTCGCGTCAGTTTCTTCGGTCACCAGTTTCGCGCAACGTTCCACAGCGTGCGTGTGGCAAGGAAACTTGGTTGTTTCGTCGCCAGCTGCGGCAGAAGTTGCAATTAGTCGATCCAGATCTTCGTCTGAGATGTGTTTTTGTCAGGGGTGGTTCTGTTAGACGCGTTTTAGTACAATCGATCATCTCATAATATTCATTAGCATCCAAATTTAATTGCGGCACTTCGAATTCTCTTATGTCATCATTTATTTGTTATTGTCTAGCGATTTTCTTATTCTTCTCCATAAAAAAGTTTTTTCGGCCCACCCTAGCCAACAGTGTTGCATCTCGATGTGTTTCCGCTGCGATGCGACGCAGGGATAAACCAGCCCTATGTAGCCCTATGATGAAGCTTCTGTTGAAGATGTTCGCGTGATGGTAAGGTTCCCGATTACATCATCCAGGCATTCTCACTTCTTACACGTGCTTTCGCCTACGAGATCACTCCGATACAGTGGTAAACAGGCCCAGGTGAAATCAAATAAACTTAGCTAAGCCGAGCCGTTTTACTCTTTTATCTTTCTCATCTATCACGTGATTGGTTCGCGACTGCAATAATTTACATTACCTAACTGTCGACACGTATCCGCTGATTTGCATGGCGCTCTGAGAAATACTTTCTCGTGCGATATTTTCTATGTCAAGCAGTATATATTGCCGGTTTGCACAGTTACGAATACAGATGGTCTTAGAAACGTCCTGCGGTGTCTATATATATATATATATCATCATCATCATCATCATCATTGTCAACCATTATCAATTAACTGTTGGACGAAGGTCTCCCAAGTTTCCTCCACAACGGTCTGTCCTGTGCCAGTCTCCATGTCACTCCCGCATACTTTCGAATTTCATCCACCCATCCTCCATGTGGTCTTCTTCTGGGTCTTTTCCTGTCCCTTGGAATCCAATCTAAAATTTCGGCTGTCCATCGATGGTCTGTTCTTCTGGCAGTATGTCCAGCCCATTGCCATTTCAGGGATTTAACTCTGATCATGATGTCTTCCACTCTTGTCATTTTTCGGATCCATGTGTTCCTCTTCTTATCTCTCCTGGTTACACCAAGCATGCACCTCTCCATGCTACTTTGAGTTGTCTGCAGCCTTTGTATGTCTCTTTTAGCTAAGGTCCACGTCTCTGCACCATACGTAAGCACTGGAAGGATGCATTGATCAAACACTTTTCTTTTAAGACATAATGGCATATTGCTCTTGAAAATTATGCTGTTTCTTCCAAAAAGCTCTCCAGGCAAGTTTTGTACGCCGATTAATTTCTTCACCAATGTGACCCTCACTTGATATCTGCTGTCCAAGATAAACATACGTGTCTGTTATCTCCAGCTTTTCTCCATCAATCGATAAATCTTCATTTCTTGTAAAAGCATTGTACATCACTTTTGTCTTCTGAAAGTTCATTTTTAATCCCACTTCTTTACTCTTGTCAGCAAGTTCCTGGATCATACTCTGTAGCTCTGATGGGGTAGTTGCAAAAATGACTATGTCATCAGCAAAACGAAGGTGGGTTAGATAATCTCCATTAATCTTTATCCCTTTGTTTTCCCAGTTCAGTGATTGAAAGACATTTTCCAATGTGGCATTAAAGAGCTTCGGAGATATGGTGTCACCTTGTCTCACTCCTTTTCCAATTTTTATGTGTGTTGTATTTTCAAACAGCCGAATCTTTGCACTTGCATTTTCATAGATGTTATTAATAATATTAATGTATGCATTTTCAATACCACCAGGATTTCAGAGCCATTGCAACTGCTGATGGTTTCACCGAATCAAAGGCTTTTTCATAATCGATAAAAGCCATGCACAATGGAAGTTCATATTCCCTCGCTCTTTCAATTAGTTCTCTCAGTACGTGGATATGATCTATTGTGCTGTAGCCACTCCTGAATCCAGCTTGTTCTCTCGGTTGAGCCATGTCCACTGTTACCTTCAAACGGTGTGAAATAACTTTTAGTGAAGATTTTATAAACTACTGATAGGAGGCTGATAGGTCTGTAGTTCCTGAGATCCTCAATGTCACCTTTTTTATGTAGCAAGATCATTGTAGCGTTGTTCCAATCCTCAGGAATTTTCCCTTCATTAAGGCATCGAGTGAAAATTTGGGCGAGTACTGTTTGATTTCTCCACTTGCTTCTTGTATGATGTCTACAGTAATTCCATCTTCTCCTGGAGCTTTTCCCCGCTTCATGTTCTTGTTTGCATGTGCAACTTCTGCTGGAAGGACTGGAAGAACTCTGGTACTGGTACCTTTCATGATCTCTGGAGTACATGTATCATCCCTTTCATATAATTTGGAGTAGAAATCTTTCACTCTTGTCAAAATTTCGCCTCTATTTCTTGTTACAGAACCATCTTCTTTTCTCAGTGCCATAATCTGTTTTTTCCCCTTACTGAGATGCCCCTTTGCTATCTTTAGGTTTTGGTTGTTTTCAATTGCTTTCCTTACTAGTTCACAGTTGAATTTCCTTACGTCTTCAGTGATACTTTTTCGTACTGTCTTGCATAGCTCTATATATTCCACTTTGGAAGTCACATCTTCTTTAGTTGTCCTCATCACTCTTCTTTTTTGCATCAACATTTTGGTTTTTCCTGATAATTTGTTCACATGCAATTTGTTCTTAGACCCAGCTAATTTTGTTGCTGTTTCCATAAGAACTTTGGTTACTTTTCTGTTAACTTCAGAAATATCCACTTCTTCCGATGTCAGGCCTTCTGAAGCAGAGAATCTGTTCTTCAGTTCCAAGTTGAAGGTTTTATGGTGTTTTTTAAGGTTGGTTATGTCAATACATTTGTTTGTCTTATGAGCTTGCTACGTTCGAGTTTAGTGTTGAGGTGCATCTTACATCTCACCAATCTATGGTCACTACCTGTGTTGAACTTGTTTAGCACACTGCAATCTTCTATGACGAATTTTTTGTTACACATAATAAAATCAATTTCACTTGTCGTCCCATTTGGATGTCTCCATGTCCATTTCCTGTGTGGCTTTTTCTTGAAAAAAGGAGTTCAAGATGAAAAACCCTTCTGCCTCTGCAAACTCTACGAGAGTATTTCCACGCTGGTTTCTGTTGCCGTGACCGAATTTACCTACTTAAGTTTCATTCTGTTGTCGTTGCCCTATTTTTGCATTGAAATCTCCCATAATTATCTTCAAGTGCTGCTTACCTTTATTATTTAGATCACGAATTTCCACATAAAATTCTTCAATTTCTTCTTCAGCATGACTTGTGGTGGGTGCATAAGTTTGAATAATCTGATCCTGGTATCTTCTCGAGAGTTGGATAACGAGTCGTGCAGCTCTGTCAGAGGAACTTTCAACTTCTACAACTTTATCCTTCCGTTTCTTGTTTATTATAAATCCAACAGCACTAGTTCTGCCAGTATCTGTCCCACGATAGTAGAAGAGATGTCCACTTTTCAGTTCAATGAGATCTTGTCCTTTTCTCCTTACCTCACTTAGCCCGACGATGTCCCACTTGATCCTTTGTAGTTCCTCTTCCAATTCAAGAAGCCTTGAATCAGAAGATAGGGAGCGTCCGTTGTACGTAGCCAAGGTCAGCATCAGATGGCAGCCTAGTCCGGTCCTCCGGGGATTCTTAGCACCCTCTGCCTTCATGTCGCACTGGCCGCTGCCTTGGCCAGGTACATTCCAGCTGCCGGAGACTGAGGGCCAAGATTTAAGTTGTGGAGTCATTTGGGGGGGGGGGGGGGGGGGTTGGCCATAACTCACCACGCTGGCCAAACGGGTTGGTGAGTGTGGGATAGCATTTCCTCTAATCCCGATGGTATAGTTATACCGCTATTGGCGGTCGTCAGAGCCCCTTTAGTGGGAACAGGATGTACCACGAGAAGGCGGGGTTGACATTTGTCAAGGAGAGAGGCTGTGATGTTACGCATCACCTGACCTTACATCCCTAAGGTCAGGTGATGATATCATCATCATCATCATTGTCAACCATTATCAATCCACTGCTGGACGAAGGTCTCCCCAAGTTTCCTCCACAACGGTCTGTCTTGTGCCAGTCTCCTCCATGTCACTCCCGCATATTTACGAATTTCATCCACCCATCTCCCATGTGGTCTTTTTCTGGGTCTTTTCCTGTCCCTTGGAATCCAATCTAAAATTTCGGCTGTCCATCTATGGTCTGTCCTTCTGGCAGTATGTCCAGCCCATTGCCATTTCAGGGATTTAACTCTGTATACAGCTGAAGGATAAAATAGGAAAACGCGAGCATTTCCATCTGCGAATTATTCGACCACTTCTGAATGACCTAGAGATATGAAAATTGGTATGCTCGTAGGTCTTAACATCCGTATACCTAGAAAAGTCTGAAAACCAAAAAAATAAAAATAGTGGCTTTGAAACACTGCCTGCTTGAAGTTTTTCGCGAATTGTTCGACTACTTCTAAATGACCAACAGATCTGAAAATTGGCATGCTGATAGGTCTTAAGGTTTGGATACCATTAAAAAGTCCGAACCCCCATTTGAAAAATAAAATAAAAAAATGGCTGTTTCGGAATATCGTCTGCTTGAATTTTTCTGCCACTTAGAAAAGTCTGAAAACCAAAAAAATCAAATGGGTGGCTTAGCTTCACTGTTCAAAATGTTGATAGGTGTAAGGAAAATTATGTCAAAAACGTTGAAATGCTGTGAAAATTCCATGAAATTTTTATTTAAAATTAAGGGGCGACAAAGCCTTCTCCGTTTTACGTCAAACCGTGTGCATTGATGCCACAACTTTGTTCTAAATCGTAAAACAGTTATATATATTAAATTACTTTTCTTTCCCTTACTTTTCTCTTTCTTTAATTTCATGTTTCAAAAATGATTTTATAGATTCACCGTTCGGAGAACAGGCATGATTGCCGGTTAGCTTATTGAACAAAATGCCATACGCTGTTGAAGTAATACTCTCCGAGAATCCTAGTGTAGCTATTTAGGTACTTCAAGGAGATCCTAGTCAAAATAAACGCTGCTGATCACAACCTTCACTGTCAGTGGCACAAAGAGGTTAACTACCGTTCTTCAGGAGTTATGAATGGAGGACAGCAAGAGTTAACAGAGTATGCGGAAATGTGAATATACGATCCTAAATCGGAGAGTTTGTTTTTTACAAAAACTTTACATAATTCGGTATGTGCGAACAACTACGGTCCATCAAGCGGATTTTCAGTTTGCAAAGGGTGTTAGAAGAAATAAACCGATAGACTTTGAGTGTTTAAAAACGCATAGTATCCTCCTATGCAACGAAACACTTCCGAGAAATACTTCTTCTGGTTGCATTCTACTTTGTACGAGATTTACTTTGAACTTAACGATAGTTGTTTGTAAGCACGATCGTACAGTACTTCATGGAAGTTAACAAAGATCGTCTGGCTGCCTATATGAGAAACATTTAGGAACATCAACGTCAGCTATCATATATATGACGTCTCCCCGGCGGACGAAAGGTCAAAGGTGTGAGCGTTTGGCTACTCAGAGTTTGCCCGGCATGTGGTGTGGGCGTTTTATTGCGTTGGTTCCGTCCCTTTTACGCCACCAATGGCTGTAAATTTGGAATGAATAACTAAGATTTAAATGTGCTCGTCCAGGTTTCTAATTCACTGCAGAAATAGGGAATTCTGTTTGGGACGCTCATATTTAATAATAACGCAACGTTAATGACAGTGATTTTTTTATCATTAACATCACTTTTGTAGGACGTGAAAGTGTAGATAACATTCCGTCTACCGTGCGTAGCTTGAAGACTGACATGATTGGACGTCAACGGCTGGATATTCATCATACAAATAGAAATTTACGTGTGGTTGACCTTACTTCGATTTCTTCACGAGTTGGAAAAATTGCGGAACTAATTCAACTTGAATCTCATTGAACATTCCTTGGTTGCAGTGGTACGCAGCATTTTTTTTTTTTTTTGACCATGCAAGTGTCTTGCTTCGTAGCTGGGCACTATTCTGTTCAGCTGGAACAGAATGAATGTGGATTCTTTCTTCGGTATAGTGGAGTCAATGTCAAGTCCATTACTAGAATCACTGCAAAAGAAGGCCCAGCACACTATTCAATAGGTGATGATACACACACACACACACACACACACACACACACACACACACACACACACACACACAGGCCACTAAATTAAAAACGTTTATGCAGATGTACGCAAACCTCACTCATGCAGAAAATACGTGGTCAGAACGTAGCGACGTACGACGCCACGAACAAAACGACGTGGCGAGAACGTGACTACGTTCGTTGCCTAGAACGTGGCGACGTACGACGTCGCCACGTTCTAGGCAATTATTTAATACTGCTTTTCGCCCGTAATCGTCAGCAGTGTTGATCACAATGGGAAAAACAAAGGATCTTTCGGAATTCGATAAAGGGCTTATTGCGGTTGCACGTCCCGCGGGAGCGACGATAAAATTGAGTGGTTTCTCAAAAGGTGAGTTATCCCGGGTCTTTAATCAGTGGAAAAACAACCCACATTGCGTGTCTAAGAGATGTAACTCCGGTGCGACGACTATATGTCAAGAACGAGATCACCGTCGTCTGAAAAGGATTTTTCCGGAGACACAGGACTTTCTTTGGGCAGCAATTGACCGAAGCATTCAATGAATGCTGATCTCGAACCATACCTCGGCGAAATATGCTCAGAATTCGCGTGCCTGTACGGAAACCACTGATTTCTGCGGAGAAGCGGAAAATTCGTCTACAGTGCTGTTAGGAACACCGTGAGTGGGCACTGGAAGACTGAGAAAAAAGTTATGTGGTCCGACGAGTCGCGATACACCTTGTTCTGTGCCGACTAATAGAAGATAATTTGGCGAGAGCCTCATGAAGCAATGGACCCAACTTGCCTTCTGAAAACAACGCAAGGTTCTGGTCATGGTGTGGGACACGTTCTGTTGGTGTGGGACACGTTGTCTTGGTATGGAACGGGTTCCTTGATAATGCTTGATGGTCGGGCTCCCTCAAGGATTATATGAACAGTGTTTCCCATCAAGTCCATCTTACAGTGTTCACTTTTTATCCAGCAGGTGACGATTGTTTCCCGGAAGGCAATGCTGAACACATCTTGCGCGATGGACTGTACCATCGCGCAAGATGTGTTCAGCAGTGGTTCAGGGAGCATGAAAGCGACTTCTAACTTCTTCTTTCGACACCACAAAGCCCGGTTCTGAACCCCATTGTGAATATATGGGACATGTTTGAAAAAGAGATCCAGGAGCAAAGCTCTCTTCCGTTAAATCTCAGGCAGTTAATGGACAGTCTGCCGAACGCATGGTACGCTGTAGATGTAGATGCGCTTCAACACTTTGTGGAACATATGTCAAACTGCATACGTGCTGCAATTCGGGCTAAAGGAGGTCCAACTCGGTATTGAACAAAATTTTCTATTGTAATTCAGGTTAAAGGCGGTCCAACTCGGTATTGAATAAAAGTTTCTACTGTAATTCGGGCTAAAGGAGGTCCATCTCAGTACTGAATAAAAGTTTCTAATTCTATGGCTGGTATGTACATTATTGTTCATAAGTCTGTCTTGCTAATTAAGCTTCCGGCACATATAATTTTTTTGCTGCTGTATCAATAAAATTCTTGAATACCATATACGACAGCGTTTTAATTTTTTTTTCTATCCATTGGTATCTTTTTGCCAAACCCGATTTTACTTAAACTGAGGAAGAAAAACAACTTTCCCTATCGCATTTTCCGATTCGTCATTCCAAATGCGTTGAGATGTAACTTGTATTGCTTTCTTTTTTAGTTTTTCTGAGAGGTGCTTCATGATTTCATGTTCGGAGGTGAATAAATTTTGAAAGCATTCCACGTAGCTTGAGAATGGAATAGAATAATAAATGTCTTTCGTATGTCTTCTTTAGCGATTCTTTATCTCTTTATATCTTCATTTAGTTCTGTTTTAGCATGAAATGCTACTGTTTCCATATATTTTGTAAAAGAAACATCATGAGAACCGATTTCGAGAATGAAATCACTTATATAAGTCATATGGTTTTGGTGTCTTATGCTTATGAAAGCAACAATGATACCAGTAGCATATAAGTTAGTCAGGGGGTCATATTCCATATTTAGAGCTGCGTATTCCAAGTAGCTCCAAGGAAGGTATATAAGGAAGGAAAGGATACGTGTGAGCATGCAAGGTCATCCTCATGAGCAGTAAGGAAATAAACGGAGAATCTTCGTCATCCTTCGCCGAAGCTCCAGTAAATCTCCGTCTCTCTCTGACAGGATAACTGGCTGACTGCATCATGGAACGAATCGTCTGGGGAGGAAAATAAGAAAGGACAAAAGTTAGCCCTTGCTCAGACGATCTAAAAAGGGCAACGTACTGCAGCTGACGCATCTACTTCGGTGGTCTCATCTGAGAAAAACTTCTTCGGTAAAACCCCAAGGAAACCGAGCTTTCTTTCCTTAGTAAAGCTCCATGCTGTGAATTACCTTTTCTAATATGAATCACAGTTAGCTTTTGTCGACACTTTGATCAATGGGCTAATACTTTCACTGACAGTCCTTTTGTTTAGTGCCAGCTGTTTTATACTTCATTGAACATGATTTGTTTTTCTTGTAATTTAGTGTACCAAGGAGTGGTTCAGATAGATGAAGCTCTTATACTTTTCTTTGCACCTAGAAACTTCAGCACTCCCACAACTCAGTAATATAAGCAACTAATGAAATCAAAACATGAACAATTAAATTTTTCAGGCTTTTTTTGCGCGAACTGGTTTAAAAATAAAAGTACGGTCGAACTCGTATATAACGAAGTTGAAGGTAGAGTAAAATATATTCGACATATGCGAATTTCGTTATAACCAGACAAATAAAAATAGTCCGAGAAGAATATTTTTTGCATATTACATTATGTCTGGTTGAAACTAGCCAATGCCAAACTATTTATCAATTAATCGAAGGTAAATAATGCTTGTTAATTTAAACTATAGCTAAGAAAAATAATACGAGTGTGATCTACAACAAGCAGAACATTTAACGAATGTAAAAATTGAATTAACTGTACCCAAATATTGAAATTTCATCTGTTACAAGTTACCTCGATTATGTGAGCTTCATGCTTATCATGATATCTGTTTTGAGCGATTTTCTACTCCCTCTGACGCGATGGTTAAGATGTTTTTAGATCAAAATAATATCTAAGATTTTCTAAATAAAGATTTAGCGATTGAAAGATGTCGAGGTAAGGGGGAAGGAAACCGCAGCATTTTCCCAGCATATGTATGTTTAGCAAACGTGCGAGGAAGTAAGTAAAAAAACAACTGCAACATTGCTGTCTTCATGCAAACTCTATCTGTAAGAGGAATCACGGAGTATTGTCATGCAGCAGCAGGTAATTCCTTGTTTTCCAGTGAAAAGGGAAGGTTTAGAAACTAGGTGAGAGAGAGAACGCCACTTATTTTGTTTGCCGATAGCCGTGGTGAACTTCGATATATGCGATTTTTCCAAAAATTATTTTTCGTAATATGCGGTTAAAATAAGAACAGAGGATATTACGAAGTTCAAGGGATCTATGAAAACTTCGGTTTACGTGGAACAAGCTCATATATGGGTTCGACTGTAAATCCAAAATTATTGTTCAACGATGAAAATAGCACCTAAAATTATTAAGGCGGAGAGATTATCTCTTTTTTTATACTATTTGGCAACATTTATCAAAATTAACAAGGATGCGTGGGGGAAAATGATGAGATCCAGAAAGAGATGCTGCTGGAATGGACAATTTTTGGAAAAATAGAAACATTTCCAGACGGAAAGTCTGAAAACGACGACAATTCTTCAGTGTATATTTTCTGTGATGAGTTCAGGAAACGTTACATGTAGTTTTACTGAAGAAATGATGAATAAGTTGTGAGTTACAAAAAAAGGAATGGAGGGAAGTCCGTTGATGACACTCAAAAGATGTAAAGACGAATCAGTGGCTTCGATCTAGGATACATATCACAGATATTTTCAACTACATCGAGAAGTCAAAATGGAGGTGTCCTAGCGAATTATCTCAAGAACAGGAGATGGACAAAAATGGTAACTGAAATTTACCATGTGGTACAAAAGGACGAAGAGAAAGTCCGAGAAGATGGTTTGATGAAAAAATTATATTATGGTGGGTATGCTGTGAGAAGAATAAAAACAAAAGATTAAAATAGAAAACTTTCGGGCGGACTTTAATCTAGCAGTGGAGTGATCATGGTTGAGAAAGAAAAATTAAATTACACCATAACGCATCCAGTCTTCTGAAACTCACTATGGTGATGCAGTGGTATCACTTGAATAAACATATATTCTTCGCTTTCGTGGAGTTGTTGTTATACGTACTTTAGCGCTGTGACTTGTTTAATGTAGACAGGTTTCGCGTAGGTTACGTTTATACAATGCGCAACAGAACAGCTGATTAAAGCGTCTGTGAAGTAGATAAAGAGCAACTGAAAATAGTGTTGACACGCTGTATTCAAGGAGGGTTTTCGCAATTCTTGAACAATGATATCGTTTGGCCTCCTGCTGATAACTAAAAACTGTCGGAATTTTAAGCCAAAAAACATTTGTACTTCCTTAACATTTTACAGACAATGAAGAAAAGCACATCTTTTCTCATCAAATATTACAAATTTTAACTTACGTATAACCTGCCCATGTTAAATAAACCTCAGCATTCAAATCACAAAAACCGAATGAAAGCAAAAAAATTGAAGGTGGTCGTCTTGTGGTATCTTCTGAAAGATCGCATGTTGTTTCACGCAGAAAAAACTGTGTTGTTTCGATCATCCAAGTTTATTGGTTTTTAAGCTTCCCATAATACTCTAAAAGTTTTTCCAAGGTGAGAAAGTTGTTGCCGTCCAAAGTAGATGATTGCGCTGAAGTGCACTTCAGACACTGGTGCGTTACTACATTTCTTGCCGTGTCAGGTTTCACTTCAAAAGAAGATCTCTGGTTAAAAGTGTCTTCCCGGGGGGGGCTGCTTGTATGAGCATAATTAGCCTTGTGTAAAGTACATTCGGAAACGTTTAAACCAGTTCCCAAGCAGCCAATCACTTCAGCTTGCTGTTTGATCCCTTGATCACATGATTGCGCTTCAACTTTTCTGGCGATATTAATGAACCACACATACAACCCCCATATCTTTTGTCTGAAAATGCTTGTTTTTGTTTTGTATCAGGTTTTAACAACCTCCAGGAGCAACTCTAAAGGCTTTTAGCAGTCGCCCATCCCTAATTTAGGGTACTGGTTTTAGAGAAAGATCAGAGCCAGCACCATCAGACACATACACCATCCATGCCTAATCCGAGACACGAACCCAAGCCCATCTCGGAAGAATATCCAGCGGCCAAAGGCTCAAATTACTCGTTACCTGGGCGACAAAAATACACTGCAGCTGTGCTGAAATCTCTACCCTGGAATTTCGAAGTCCTTTTTCAGTGCCCATGCTGTTGAACTGAAAATATTGGACACCACCAAACTACGTCTCATGTTCAATACTTCTGAAAGACTTCTACAAATTACATGTGTTGATATTTAAGGTTTTCGACGACTGTCATTTCATTGCAATTGAACGTAGTACTTGCGGTCTCTCTTTGAGCGCGTAGCTGCCGTGAGTGTCACCCACATAATTTGCATATCCAATATCAGAATGTTCTTTGTGTCATATATATGCTTTTGTTTTGGTATCTCAGTACCACCAATTTTTTACCATTGTAGTTTTTGCACTTCTTATGTAAAAGACATACATCATGTCTTACGGTTTCGTCGCTGCACCTGAAATTACTGCAATTTGTGCCAGGCATGAAAAACGGTATGAAATGGAACAAAATGTAGCCATAAAACTCACGCCGATATGCATGAAGAACGTACATAATAATACCTCTTTCGGGAATTTGCATTAGTGGCACGCACCAATTATTTGTCCCTTTCATCATCATCATCATTGTCAACCATTATCAATCCACTGCTGGACGAAGGTCTCCCCAAGTTTCCTCCACAACGGTCTGTCTTGTGCCAGTCTCCTCCATGTCACTCCCGCATATTTACGAATTTCATCCACCCATCTCCCATGTGGTCTTTTTCTGGGTCTTTTCCTGTCCCTTGGAATCCAATCTAAAATTTCGGCTGTCCATCTATGGTCTGTCCTTCTGGCAGTATGTCCAGCCCATTGCCATTTCAGGGATTTAACTCTGATCATGATGTCTTCCACTCTCGTCATTTTTCGGATCCACGAGTTCCTCTTCTTATCTCTCCTGGTTATACCAAGCATGCACCTCTCCATGCTGCTTTGAGTTGTCTGCAGCCTTTGTATGTCTCTTTTAGTTAAGGTCCACGTCTCTGCACCATACGTAAGCACTGGAAGGATGCATTGATCAAACACTTTTCTTTTAAGACATAATGGCATATTGCTCTTGAAAATTATGCTGTTTCTTCCAAAAGCTCTCCAGACAAGTTTTGTACGCCGATTAATTTCTTCATCAATGTGACCCTCACTTGATATCTGCTGTCCAAGATAAACATACGTATCTGTTATCTCCAGTTTTTCTCCATCAATCGATAAATCTTCATTTCTTGTAAAAGCATTGAACATCACTTTTGTCTTCTGAAAGTTCATTTTTAATCCCACTTCTTTACTCTTGTCAGCAAGTTCCTGGATCATACTCTGCAGCTCTGATGGGGTAGTTGCAAAAATGACTACGTCATCAGCAAAACGAAGGTGGGTTAGATAATCTCCATTAATCTTTATCCCTTTGTTTTCCCAGTTCAGTGATTGAAAGACATTTTCCAATGTGGCATTAAAGAGCTTCGGAGATATGGTGTCACCTTGTCTCACTCCCTTTCCAATTTTTATGTGTGTTGTATTTTCAAACAGCCGAATCTTTGCACTTGCATTTTCATAGATGTTATTAATAATATTAATGTATGCATCTTCAATACCGCAGGATTTCAGAGCCGTGGTAACTGCTGATGGTTTCACCGAATCAAAGGCTTTTTCATAATCGATAAAAGCCATGCACAATGGAAGTTCATATTCCCTCGCTCTTTCAATTAGTTCTCTCAGTACATGGATATGATCTATTGTGCTGTAGCCACTCCTGAATCCAGCTTGTTCTCTCGGTTGAGCCATGTCCAGTGTTACCTTCAAGCGGTGTGAAAGAACTTTAGTGAAGATTTTATAAACCACTGATAGGAGGCTGATAGGTCTGTAGTTCCTGAGATCCTCAATGTCACCTTTCTTATGTAGCAGGATCATTGTAGCATTGTTCCAATCCTCAGGAATCTTCCCTTCATTAAGGCATCGAGTGAAAATTTGGGCGAGTACTGTTTCGATTTCTCCACTTGCTTCTTGTATGATGTCTATAGTAATTCCATCTTCTCCTGGAGCTTTCCCCCGCTTCATGTTCTTGATTGCATGAGCAACTTCTGCTGGGAGGACTGGAAGAACTCTGGTACCTTTCATGATGTCTGGAGTACATGTATCATCCCTTTCATATAATTTGGAGTAGAAATCTTTCACTCTTGTCAAAATTTCTGCCTCTATTTCTTGTTATAGAACCATCTTCTTTTCTCAGAGCCATAATCTGTTTTCTTCCCTTACTGAGATGTCCCTTTGCTATCTTTAGGCTTTGGTTGTTTTCAATTGCTTTCCTCACTAGCTCACAGTTGAATTTCCTTACGTCTTCAGTGATACTTTTTCGTGCTGTCTTGCATAGCTCTATATATTCCACTTTGGAAGTCACATCTTCTTTAGTTGTCCTCATCTGTCTTCTTTTTTGCATCAACATTTTGGTTTTTCCTGATAATTTGTTTACATGCAACTTGTTCTTAGACCCAGCTAATTTTGTTGCTGTTTCCATAAGAGCTTTGGTTACTTTTCTGTTAACTTCCGAAATATCCACTTCTTCCGATGTTAGGCCTTCTAAAGCAGAGAATCTGTTCTTCAGTTCCAACTTGAAAGTATTATGGTGTTTTTTAAGGTTGGTTATGTCAATACATTTTGTTTGTCTTATGAGCTTGCCACGTTCCAGTTTAGTGTTGAGGTGCATCTTACATCTCACCAATCTATGGTCACTACCTGTGTTGAACTTGTTTAGCACACTGCAGTCTTCGATGACGAATTTTTTGTTACACATAATAAAATCAGTTTCACTTGTCGTCCCAATTGGATGTCTCCATGTCCATTTCCTGTGTGGCTTTTTCTTGAAAAAGGAATTCAAGATGAAAAATCCTTCTGCCTCTGCAAACTCAACGAGAGTATTTCCACGCTGGTTTCTGTTGCCGTGACCGAATTTACCTACTGAAGTTTCATTCTGTTGCCGGTGCCCTATTTTTGCATTGAAATCTCCCATAATTATCTTCAAGTGCTGCTTACCTTTATTATTTAGATGACGAATTTCCTCATAAAATTCTTCAATTTCTTCATCAGGATGACTTGTGGTGGGTGCATAAGTTTGAATAATCTGAGCCTGGTATCTTCTCGATAGTTGGATAACGAGTCGTGCAGCTCTGTCAGAGGAACTTTCAACTTCTACCACTTTATCCTTCAGTTTCTTGTTTATTATAAATCCAACACCACTAGTTCTGCCAGTATCTGTCCCACGATAATAGAAGAGATGTCCACTTTTCAGTTCAATGAGATCTTCTCCTTTTCTCCTTACCTCACTCAGCCCGACGATGTCCCACTTGATCCTTTGTAGTTCCTCTTCCAATTCAAGAAGCCTTGAATCAGAAGATAGGGAGCGTCCGTTGTAGGTAGCCAAGGTCAGCATCAAATGGCAGCCTAGTCCGGTCCTCCGGGGATTCTTAGCACCCTCTGCCTTCATGTCGCACTGGCCGCTGCCTTGGCCAGGTACATTCCAGCTGCCGGAGACTGAGGGCCAAGATTTAAGTTGTAGAGTCATTTTGGAGGTGTTTGGCCATAACTCACCACGCTGGCCAAGCGGGTTGGTGAGTGTGGGATAGCATTTCCTCTGATCCCGATGGTATAGTTATACCGCTATTTGCGGTCGTCAGAGCCCCTTTAGTGGGAACAGGATGCACCACGAGAAGGCGGGGTTGACATTTGTCAAGGAGAGGCTGTGATGTTACGCATCACCTGACCTTACATCCCTTTGTCCCTTTAGGAATCTGAAAGTCGTGAAGTATGTATCATCTTTACGAGAATCAGTAACATACACTGAAGAGCAATTGAATTAGAGATACCTGTATAGTAACGTGTAGCACCACCTTTTGCCCTGATGACGGCGGCGATTCGTCTCAGCATGGACTCGACAAGACACCGGAAGCGTTGGGAAACCATACGGATCCACGACCCCTGAACAAGCTCCCACAGTTCACGAAGATTTGATGGAGGGGAGTCATCTCTCTCGATGGCATCACAGATGTGCTCGATGGGATTAAGATCAGGTGACCTAGCTGGCCAAGGAAGTGAGGTCAAGTCGGTGGAGTGTTCATCCAACCATTCGGATACAATTCGGGAGCTGCATTGTCTTGTTGCTGGATGAAGTCCCCAGTGAAATGTTGAAGATGCACAAACGGGAGCAAATGGTCGTCCAGGATATCCCGGTAACGTTGAGACGATGTCACACGTACCAGGGGTCCCATTTCAGTCCACGTAAACAGTCCCCAGACGAGAAAGCCACCCCAACCAGCTTGAAGAGTACCCTGCTGGCAAGAAGGATCCATCGCTTCATGTGGTTTGCGCCGTACTCGTATCCTGCCATCCGCATGTACCAACGTGAATCTCGACTGACTCATCAGTCCAGGCAACATTTTTCCACATGTCTAGAGTCCAGTGGCGATGTTCTCGCGCCCATGCTAATCTTTGCACCCTGTGATGTGCGGTCAGCAGCGGTACCCTAGTGGGACGATGGCTTCTGTACCCCATAGCGAGTGTAGATGGTTCTGAATGGTGTGGCTGCTTACACGTTTTTGTGCGCCAGCGTTAAATTGCCGAGTGATTTCATGCACTGTGGCCCGTCTATCCGCTATTACAATGCGAGCTAGCCGACAATGACCCCGCTCATCCACACGCAGTTGTCCACGGCAGTTGGCCCTTGCAAGGATGGTTTTGCAGGAGTTGATGTACTCACTGTGCACCCGTGACACAGCGGTTCGTGAAAGTCCCAGTGCTTGCACGACTTCCGAGATGGAGTGACCCATTCGTCTGGCCCCGACAATTTTCCCACGATCAAATGCGCTTAGATCCTTCGTCATACCCATACTGAGTCCGACTCTTACTGATTCCCGTCGCATCACTCCTTATATTGTAGGATAGCTGCATACGTCATGTCTTTTCCGTTTACAGGGCCGCCCACAGCGCCACATTTGCATAACGCCAGCTGTCTCTAATTCAATTGCTCTTCAGTGTGTAACAACAAGGACGTCGTGCGACACCTCTGTGTTATTCATCTGTTTGAGAATCAGGATGCTGTGCAATATGTATCTATCATTCATCTTTACGAGAATCAGTAACATATAGTAAGGACACCGTGTGTCCGTATAATTCATCTGTTTGAGACTCAGGACGCCGTGCAATAAATATATATCATTTGCCTTTGCAAGAATGATGGAGCAGTTTGATAAGAGCGAATGTTTAACCCAAACAAGACTGAGAGAGACATGTAATATGAACGTATGTTTTATACAATGAGAATCAGGACGCCATGTAAAACGTACATATCATTCTCCTAAACGATAATCAGGACTCTCTCAACCCCCTTTTGTAACTGAAAGCCTAACAACTGGTTTATGACGTCATCATAGGTGGACTACACCTTCGTTTCCCGTGTATGTCCATCGACGAGAATAGGCAGAACCTAAACAGACGGAACAGCTTATGTTCACACGTAGTAGTTGTTTATAGTATTTCGCGTCACGAAACCAACTGAGTTAGCATTGTCTTGACTAGTGAAATATCTCAGTGCTCTCTATAATCTTGCTATGTCACAACTCCAGTGATTTTGCTTCAGAAAATACAACAAATAACCACTACATTTGAACATCTGCTTCTCTGTCTGATCGAACTACACCAGAAACCTCGTATCCTATTGGACCGAAAAGCACATGAAACAAACATACGGTCCACTTATGATGACGTAATGCATAAGTTGTTAAGCTTTTAGTTGCTGAGGGCGTTGACTCTGTACAACATGTACGTCTTGGTACGAAAATTAGGATCCGTAGCATTTGTAAATACAAGAGTTTTGACGACGTGTGATGTACATACATATCATCAGCCTGTACGAGAATTAGGACGCAGCACACTGTGTACGTATCTTGCGGGAATTTGCAGCTCGTACGAGAATTTCGATATGATGCTGTGTGCAGAGTACATACCATTCAAGAATTAAGAAGTGGTATGGAAATAAGTTACTACTCTGTATAAACTTAGATTCCCGAGTTCTTCAAGTAAACATTGTAACAATGACAGAGACGGAGAAATGCAAAAGCGAAAAATAAAACCTTTCCCTGCTGTCTTTTAGCGGCATTCTGCATGAAAGAAGCGATAATTGTCTTTCATGGTGCAGACCTGACGGTGCGTCAACTTAGACAGCATGGCGTCTTGGCCATGGGTTTTCTAACGTCCTTGTTCAGATTCCAGAGCACGAAACCGGGCGTGGAAACCGAGTCGGCGTCCTTGATCGTTCAACCTATTCCGTAAATAGACCCGACAAAACTGGACTGTTTTTTCAGCAACGGAGTATCATGAAATATCAGCTGATGTGTTTTCGTTTCATCAGGCGGTCAAAATAATGCTGATGCATAACCAGCTGGCATTCACACATACTATGTAACAGACACTCTTCCGGGAACGTTAGAGGTTAACCACTTGTTTCAAACTAACGATCCGCTGAATGAATTCGAGTTATGTATCAACGCTTTTAATGAAACGTAGTTGGGTACGCTCACATAAACCCACTGTTGTTTCGTACGTTAACTTAAAACGTAGCACAATAAATATTAGATTTGACCGTACCCATTATGACTGCATCATCAGTTGAATTATTGGGTAAACAAATGGAGAAAACCTTCGTCTTTTCATGGGAAAACCTTCATCCTTCCATAGGAAAACTATAGATGAAAGGATGAGTTGTTGCTGCTAGCTGTTTGACTGATTTATTGTCCAATTATTTTAGAATTTTGTCCAGTCACCCGTATTATCGAACACTTGGCCGCACCGGTGGACCAGTGGTCTAAGCGATGGCTTATGATCATTCGTCCGAGAGGGGTCCGGGTTCGAATCCCGCCAAGGCAGGGATGTTGTGTTTGTCTTACGGCGCTGGCTCTCTCCCTTCCCTGGAACCAGCGGCCCTAAATTAGGGACGAGCGACTGCTTATAGCCCATTGAGTTGCTCACACGGTGGTCGTTAAACCTCCAATAACAAAAACAACAACAACAAAAAAACACTTGTATCTAATGGTCTATTAATAGTAACGTTATATTGAAACTGCTTGAATCCCCTGCTCACACACACACACACACACGCACACACACACACACAGGATGATTACTAATGATTTCCTTCAGTCGGTTCAAATCATGAACTTCCAAGACTAAAAATGGGAAGCACTCCATAGTATATCTCGTTTCGTAGAATGCTTCCAAGAGTACAAACATTTCTATTGACGGGTACGAATAAAGCATTCCATATTTCCCGAAACGAATTTCTGCTCTGAAGAGGTTTCTAAAACATAATGAAAAGAATTTTCGGGGAAGAAGAAATTAATGCTGCGCAGGAGGATTTCTTTATTTTCGATGCAAACTAGCACACCACGCCGCAGCTCATCAGACCCACTGATGACAGAAATCCCATGGCTATTACCCCTTCCTGGAGATGATTGTTATCTCCGCGCGCAAGCAATTTGTCTTCCCATGGGATAGTTCGAAGGCTAATGTCTGCTTCCTAAGGTCTTTAATTCTGCGTAGGGAAAGAGGTCATTTGCTTAAATGCTGCACGATTACACTCTTTCGAGACAGGATTTTGGTCAACTGATTAATACAACCAGCAATTTGTGTGCTTTTCCTGTTTCCTCATTTTTATTTATTTCTTTTATATTAAATACCTGTTTTTCCTAATTTACTTGGTTATTTTTTTTATTGGAGGTTTAACGACTACCGTGAATAACTCAATGAGCTATAAGCAGTCTCTCGACCATAATTTAGGACCACTGGTTCCAGGGAAGAGAGAGAGAGAGAGCCAGTGCTGTAACACAAGCACAACATTTATGTCTCAGGGGATTCGAACCCTGACCCATCTCTGACGAATGATGATAAGCCATCGCTTAGACCACTGCACCAACCTGGCGGCCGATTTACGTGGTTAATATTAACAAGCGTGCAGTTCATACATGAACGTTTACTTCGCAAGCATTATTAAAAAGCATTGAACTGAACATTGTCAATTTGTTTTGTATGCTACTTTGTTGCCTATACGTGAAAATGCTGAGCATCTGCTCCGTCCAAAGATGTGTGAAGTTGGGTTATGCTAACTGACTAGTAGTGTTACAGGGCTTGGTGCTGAGTTCTATTACAGCGCCCTGTGTGGGTGGTTCGTTTGATGTTTGCTCTGTATATGGGGTTTAACCCGTAATTCTCCCAACTGGAGTAGATAAATAAAATATAAGGTATGAAAAATCGACTCTAGATAAACTCTTTTCGTGCAGTGAGGAAGACTTTTATTCAGATGTTGCGGGGAATGTCACCAAGCTTTTGTCCGTCATTTTCGTGCTTTCATTATTTTATTAACACCTCTGCGTCTTTCTCGCTCTCGATCTCGCTCTAGATGTCAGCACGCCGAATTCTGCCTATCTCTTCCCGGATGGTCTCATTCCTCTTACTTCATCCGTTCCGACAAACCCGCGAGGCCTTCAGAACCTCGCTAAAAATCCTCCTTCTTCCCCGATTTCTGCCAGCCGAGTCTCTTCCGCTTTTTCTTCTCCGATAACCGACCACCGAACCTAAACTCTCCCCTGCCCAAGTGTCCTACGGATTCCTAGAAAACCTGGCCACACCTTCACTCTCAAAACTCTATGTTCTTAATTGCTCCGCTGCCCCCTCTCCTCGCTTCTTCGTGCTGCTTGGGACGGCGGAAAAGAAATAATGTCCAGTTTCATTCTTTTCACATCGACGAAACTAAATCTAACTCCCCCTCTGCTGCGATGCGTGGGAAAAGAAGTACTTTGCCTATTTGCTGCCCAACCCACCAAAATGGAGGGAATTGAAGGAAAATGATTCCAATTATTTGTCCGCAAAATGGCTGCAGAACTTCACGTCTGATAAATATGGAAGCCCAGGTTACAGTAACTATCGTTGTTGTTGCCTGATCAACGCGAAACAAAGAGACCAAGTGACCTGAGAGGAATTTGGCAGAGCCGCCCCGGTGGCGCAGTGGTCTAAGGCGCTGGCCTCTGATCATTCGTCCGTAAGGGGTCCGGGTTCGAATCCCGGTGAGGCATGGATGTTGTGTTTGTTTTACGGCACTGGCTCTCTCCCTTCTCTGGAACCAGTGACCCTAAATTAGGGACGGAAGACGGCTTATAGCCCATTGAGTTGCTCACGGTGGTCGTTAAACCTCCAATCAAAAAAAAAATTGGCAGACAAAATGAAGGCCAGAAGCCTGTTCATGAGTTTAGTAGGTGGAGAAAATATTGGGGTGCCCGGAAAAATCAAAAAAAAATCGTGTCTTTGCATTGTGTTCTTTTGTGTCGCTAATTTGCATTGCTGCAGATCATTGCATGCGTAACCACTCACGTATAGTATACGTGTTTTCTGAAATGTGCACTGAACGTTTATCGCACAATGTAAAATGACCACAAAGCTTTAAACCTTGGATCTCTTGCGTCATTATGGAAACACGGATTTAAACAGCTGTACCAATCTGAAAAGTGAAAGAAGTCGAAGGTCTTCCGGTTACTCGGACAGCAAAACTCTGGTTTAAGAAGTTTACAGCTGGCAACATATTCTTGGAGGGAAAAGAAGGTTAGGCCCTCTATTGTTGATTCGGATTTACTTTAACGGCCTCGCCGCTCAAGCCTGTTAAAAGAATTTCGAAACTCAACGCCTCCAAGTTGCCCAGAATTGGGAGTTTTGAATTCAACTATCTCTGACAAACTCCAACCAACTGAGAGTTTTGAATTCCACTATCTCTGACAACCTGTACACTAATTCGGAAAGGTGCACAGACGATAGTTAAAATTCCCCGTGCACTGACCAGTTTCAAAGACGCGTGGATATCTTAGAAGATCTTTCCAAGAATCCGTGGGACAATCAGTTCATTAAACGGAAAGTCACTGAATATGACAAGTGACTCAACCTGCGTAATCCAGAACTTCCTGCTGGTGGTTGGATTTAGGTAAACCAGCTTTGCCTGTCCCCAAACGTTGACGTTTTGAGAAACTGTCTGTGCTGGGTGTCTCGTAGATTTAAGAGGATGTGATCCACTTTGAGCTCGGTTTTGGTTGGCCGGGATATCAATGCCTAAATGTATTACGAAAAGCTGGAAAGTATGTATGACAAACTAGAGCCACAGTATCCTGCTTTAGTCAACCCAAAGCGTGCTCTGCTTCAACAGGTCAATATCAAGTTTCATACAGCCCTGCGAATCCAAATAAAACTTTAAGAATTTTTTGGAATCTGGCTCCTATTGCAACCAGCATATCTCACCTTCCCATTCTGATTATCACCTGATTTAGGCAGTAGAATTTACTCTGTGGTAAGCACTTTTCTGATGCCGACGACGTCAAATGCAAGTGTCAAGAGTTCTTCGCCTCTAAGCCGAAGGCATGTACTGTACCACGCCCGAAAGATGGGTACAGTCTCTTGAAGGCGATGGTGTATACTTTGAAATAAAAGTATTGTTTTTATTTGGTTCACCAGAAACTTTTTCTTTTGTTCAAGATTGTGTAGCATCACATAATTATGTCGAACATCTGACTGACTACATCAGTCGTAGCCGACAACCAGAACAAGCCGACACTTTTTTTTTCGTGGTTTAACGATTGCAGTGAGCAACTTTATGAGCTGTAAGCAGTCTCCCATTCTAAAGTGGGGGCCACTGGTTACAGGGAAAGGATTAAGACAAACTCACCACTCATGCCTTATCAGGGGTCCAAGACCTAGCTCATCTCGGACAAACAATAAGAAGCTTTTGTTTAGACAACTGCGCCACAGGGGTAGCCGAAGCGGACGCTTTCATTGTTTGTTATCACATTGTAAATATCTTTTTGCGAGAGGATCAGTCCTGTGATGCATCATATTAATTAATGATTATTACTTTCTAATAACTGAACATTTTAATGTTTGTAATGATAGTGTTTTTCAAATTGTACTTTTTTTTTGTTTGTTTCGGGTTGAAAGACTCCACCGATCAACTGTAAGGGCTGTAAATCGAAAAAGTTATCAGTCTTTAACTTAGTGCCGCTAGTTCCAGAAAAGAACGTATTTCTTCCTAAGACAAGCACATAACCCATGTCACATCCAGGACTTGAATCCGGATCCATCCTCGACGAATAATAAAAAAACAGACTATTCGTCGAAGATGGTTCCGGATTCAAGTCATATCCTTTTTTATCTTTCGCTTCCGTTGGTCGGTTCCTGTCTTAAGCGGATCATAGCAACCCTGCAGGCAACGCCTGTGGAAGAGAATCCTGTATACGCAGGATCTGAATCCGATCGTAACGGTATGTTAACGTGTTTCATCTATCCTATCTTATTATGTTGAATGTCAGTAGCTCTTAACTAAGGCAGAATAGTAATAATCCAATCTTGTGCAATCGATGGAGACGCGTGTAAGGCTCAGAATTAATCTGTATCTGAGGACATCGTTTCTAATCGGTGAAAGGCCATATCATTTTTACGCTTTCCAACCGTAGGTTGAAGAAGCGTATATGCTCTAGTTTTGTCAGTCTGCCTGTCCGCACGAGAACTCGCGTAAAAATGGTTCAATTTCGATGAAATTTTAGTATGTGGTAGGGGACAACCTGGGGACGCACACTATTGAAAATGAACGAAATTGGGTCAAAGGCCAGTACATAGGAACGGGATCCATTTCATCACCCTTATGCGTCATAACTTACCTAACAAGTTAGTAAAATCATGCAATGCATTGATTATGACACACTTTCCAACATACAAGAAATCATTACTCAAGTTATGAGGATAATGGCTGTGGAATAAATCTCGCTCCTGTGCCCTGACCTTTGACCCCATTTCGATGATATTAAACAGAATTTGTTCAGTATATCTCCGGAACAACATGATAAAGTTTTGTCGCAATCGAAGCATGTTTACGTAAGTTATGAGGCATAAGGGCGATGGAGTGGATGCCGCTCCTATGTCATTACCTGTGACCCCATTTCTTCAATTTTCCATAGGGTTCGTCCTCAGGTTGTCCACTAGCACATACTAAAATTTCATCGAAATCGAACCATTTTCACGCGAGTTATCGTGCGGACGGACGGACAGACAGACGGACAAAACTGGAGCATATACGGTTCTTCAACCTACGGTTGGAAAGCCTAAAAGCCGTCCCGGTGGCGCAGTGGTCTAAGGCGCTGGACTCTGATCATTCGTCCTTAAGGGGTCCGGGTTCGTATCCCGGTCAGGCATGGATGTTGTGTTTGTCTTACGGCACTGGCTCTCTCCCTTCCCTGGAACCAGTGACCCTAAATTAGGGACGGGCGACTGCTTATAGCCCATTGAGTTGCTCACGGTGGTCGTTAAACCTCCAATCAAAAAAAAAAAAAAAAAAGAAAGCCTAAAAAGGCTTCGATTGCGACAAAACTTTATCATGTTGTTCCGGAGGTACGAGTATACTGAACCGGTTATGTTGAATATCATCGAAATGGGGTGAAAGGTCAGGGCACAGGAGCGAGATTTATTCCACAGCCATTATCCAAATATTTCAAATAATCAAGTAATTCAACTTGACTAAAAATGCTTTTATTGTGACCAAATTTTAATATGTTGTTTCGGAGGTATACTGAACAAATTCTGTTTAATATCATCGAAATGGGGTCAAAGGTCAGGGCACAGGAGCGAGATATATTCCACAGCTATTATCCTCATAACTTGACTAAAAATGCTTCTATTGCGACGAAACTTTAGTATGTTGTTCCGGAGGTATACTGAACCAAATCTGTTTAACATCATCGTAATGTGCTCAAAGGTCAGGACACGGGAGCGAGATTTATTCCACAGCCATTATTCTCATAGCTGGAGTAATAACTTGAGTAAAAATGCTTCTATTGCGACAAAACTTTAGTATGTTGTTCCGGAGGTATACTGAAGGAATCGGTAGTCAGGACAGGGAGGAGGATTTCTCTGCGCGCGATTTCTCGTATGTTGGAAAGCGTATCATAATCAATGCATTGCATGAGTTTACTAACTTGTTTTAGCACGTCTTTTGTAAAAAAAAAAATTGTGCTTATCGGTTTGTTCGTCCATCCGTATGTAGACATCACATCTCTGCAACTATTAGTCCGATTTGAAAAAATCCTTTTTGCATTGGGAAGCTTTTGCATATAATATCTCCTGATGGGAAATCTTTTGCATATGATTTCTAATTTTTGGTAAAGAATACTTTGCCCACCAGGGGCGTAAGTGTTAATTTTTGCTTCTGATATATTTGCAATAAAGTATGAGCTTCTAAAATCTCGACTGAAAAAATTATTTCGTAGACCAATGCCACTAACGTCGATAAACCTTTACGGAATATTTTCTTCTTAAAATACTGCATGGTTTTTCGCCAGGGGGCGTAGATGTATACCTTATTTTTGTTAACATCTCTGCTTCTAATGGTCCGATTTGAAAACTTCTTTCTTCATTGGATAGTTTCCGGTGTGACATGTTTTTCATGTAATTTCAAAATATTCAAGTAATTCAGACTTTCCGCTAGAAGGCGTAAAGGTAAATTGCATTTTCCCCGATACCTCTGCTTCTAATACTCCGATTTGAAAAATTCTTTCTGCACCGGATACAGGTCCTGATGAAAAATCCTTTGAATATAATTTCTAATTTTGGTAAAAAATTGGTTTGGCCACTAGGGAACGTAAGTCTTAACTTCCGCTTATGATGCATTTGCAGCAAAATCTGAGCTTCTAAAATCTCGATTGAAAAAAATTCGTTTGTGGACCGGTACTACTCACGCCGACAAACCTTTTAGGAATATTTTCTTCTTAAAGCAATGCATGGTTTTCTTTGCTAGGGGAAGGGGGCGTAGATGCATATCTTATATTTGTCCATATCTCTGCTTCGAAGAGTCCGATTTGAATTTTTTTCTTTGTTGGAGAGCGTTTCCGCTGCGAAACCTTTCTCATATAAATTCAAATGTTTCTTAACACACAAGCCTGCAGCTAGAGGGCGTAAGTTCAGGATTCCGATTGCAGCAATATCTGCGGGATTAAAAACCCCATTGAAAAACTTTTTTCTTCTGTCAGATACTATTGTTTTCCGTATCGTTTGCATTGACTTTGAATAGCTTTGATAAATTTAATTTGCGTCAGAACGGATTCAAAAGACATGCACATTACACCCGAAAATTCGGTGTCATGTTTCTTGTTATTAATTTGTTTCGTATCTTAGAGCATTTCATAAGCATTTAAGGCTATAAAGAATAGTCTGTCTCTAAGCTCCAACAAAGTCCTGCACAAGCGGCCATACATTGGCAAACGCAAAGGTGCTTTTATGTAATCTTGAAGAAACATACATTTGCTGTGTTTGGCAAAAATCATGCATCTCAAAAAATGCAGATGAAAGTTTTCTTCATATTTTCAGCAAGCGGAAAACAAAAAAATAGTTTTTTGATTCCAACTTGTAGATACCAAGATACGTTGTCTTAAGAAGGTGGGAAGGAGAAAATGATGCTATGAACACGGATTTTTTTTCGGAGCTTGATGACCAACGTGAGCAGCTTGTACTGCTATAAGCAATCGCCCTTCACTAATTTAGGGTCACTGGTTCACAGGATGAGTTATAATATGCCATCGGCGCCATAATGGGCAAACACACAACTAGGGACTCGAACCAATCTCAGATGAATGAGCAGAAGCCAGAGCCTATACCAATCACCATCAAGGCGAAGTATTTATTTTGTATTTCTTTGATTAGGTGCTTAACGAGACTACTATGGGTAACTGTGATGGCTATAAGCAGCCAAATATTCGAAATCTAGGGCTGCTAGATACAGGGAAGAGAGGAACTAGTGCTGTAAGACAAACACAACATCCATACCCCAACAGGGACTAGAACCCATCTCGGACGAAAGTCTACGACAGTGGCGTGGTCTGCACCACAGGAGCGACAATAAAATCCTTTAAATGAACCGAAGTAGAGCATAATAAAGACGAGGAAAGGAAAGGAAATATTACATATGTCATTACTAATTTGCTTATCATCGCCATTATTTCATGTTAGTTTCAGTGATTTATTTTCGGCATTTCTGCAATACCATGAACTCTTTCCAAATGCAATAACAGTTCCAAAAGTAATGGATGGATACAAGTCCGTAGCTGGCAGGAGGCTAGAGGATGTTTATCCCCCTAAAAGGCGAGCAATGACCCCGTGGAAAATGTACGATGTAAATTTTCAGAACTTTTATTTTCGGTGCCTTATGAAAGTTTCTTTTGTGTTTCATTATAAGCATAAATGCTTTACCTTATTTATTCGTATATTGTACGTTTTTTAAAAAATCAAAATTGAAATAATACAGCATGAACGATGGAGAACTCAAAAGAAATTACTTCTGGAACATCAAACAAAGATCCTCGCTCTTTCCACGTTTATAAGTGAGTCATGGAAAAATTCTCATCGTCCGCCACCGGGAGTCGAACCCAGGGTCCTCCAGTTACGCGCCGGATATGCTTCCGCTACACCACAGCGGCCTCGAATTCCGCCAGACTCACACACGCTAACTGCCAAACCAATTTGGCAGGTTGCTTCTTGGAACCCCGCACAAATTGGTTTGGCAGTTAGCGTGTGTGAGTCTGGCGGAATTCGAGGCCGCTGTGGTGTAGCGGAAGCATATCCGGCGCGTAACTGGAGGACCCTGGGTTCTACTCCCGATGGCGGACAATGATAATTTTTCCATGACTAACTTATAAACGTTGAAAGAGCGAGAATCTTTGTTTGATGTTCCTGGTCCACGTTAAATGTCTGTAATAATTAAGTATTAATTATTACTTCTGGAAGTGAATCAGTAGGAACAGATGTGTCAATGATTCTCTGCCGCGTGGACAGTGGACAACGGATTTGTCGCTGCTAAGGTACGTGGAAGAGAAAAATTACCTTTTTTTTTTTTTTTTTTTTTTTTGAGAAACGTAAAATGTACAAAAACATTATCCCAACCCACCCCCAAGAAAAGGAAAGAGAGAGGGGCAGATGTGGGAGCGTAGTTGCGCACACGGATGAAATACTGTTCGTCACTTGGTAAATCATGAGGATACATTTAGCAAAAGCCGTGGAAATGCTTTAGCTAAATATATCCCTCTAGGTGATGTAAAATAGGGCTAAACAGAAATCTTTGTGCGAAAGAGAGAGAGAGAGAGAGAGAGAGAGCTCTTTCAACACCCCCGTGTTCATTGTTTTTCCGTTAGTAGTAGTTTTGCGACACACATGTGGGAGAAATGTTTATTGGCGGAAATCTCAAGACTTCTGGTTTTTGAGTGAGAAAGGGAAGTTTGACTGTTGTCCACGGTAAGAAGAGGCTATCTCCTAACACCTTCAAATGGAATACGCGATTAAAGATGGGGAAGAAAGAGCCGAAATTAAGCATCAATAAATCATTTGTCACGACATTCAATGTGTTTACTTATTTATTTGCTTCGCTGCTCCAATGACAGGAACCTTGCAAATAGCGATTCTTCTGATAATTTGACGTCTCCCACAATACATAAAATTAAACCAAGCCAACAATCCTACAACTCCGCCACTGTCAAACAAATTAAGATAGTGCGATTATTTTTTATATTTCAAGAGAATTCAGTTATCTTCCAATTCCCCCACAATTTTAAATTTCTAATTATTATATATTTTTTTACATATGAGTCTTTAGCGCCGCATAATTCTGAGACCTAGCTACGGCGCTGGATGGACAACTAAACAATGTGGGAAACAAATTAAAGTGATCTCAGAATCGCTCTGGCTGTAAACAGCATCAGGAGAAACTAAGTTTTTCGTGCAGTCTTCTTGAGAATATGAAGCAAAATTTTGCTGTCCATATTGTGAAGGAAAGCAGAAGTGCACATTTAGCTTTGTTTAAAATGTGAAGCTACTGCAGCAGCAGAAAGATTCAAGCACTAAACTGATCTGATTTCATTTCAATGTCAATTTCCACTGAAGAGCTTAAAATTAACTACTTTTCATGAAGTGATATCTGGCACATTTCACATGAAGATAATTTTAAAAAGTTGTCTAGACCAAATTTTTTCAAAAAAATTTTACTAATGTAAATGGATTTTTCAAAAAATTTGGAAAGTGATATTTTTATGAAACTTTATTTAAGTATATTTCTAGACCAGACGGGTAATATGTTTCTGTGTCAGTATTATTAATCTGGTGATCTTTACATGGATTGACTTTTACAAAGCTCTCTTAAATCTAATTCTTCGCTTTCGGTGAAGAATTACATTTTACATTGATTTAAAAATGTTAAATAGAGATTTATATGTTTTCAAAGCGTTTCATAATGTAATTCTGAAATACGGTGTTGAAATATTAATATTATTCTTGACTTCTGGTTCTTCCGGTGTTTTTGGTAGTAACATAACAAAAACATCTCTTTGTTGGTCTTTTAGGTCAGAAATGTTAAAAAAATGAAATGGTTTTATTAATATGTAAGAATTTAAATATAATTGAATGTTTACATATTAATAAAACATGACTGGTTTTGCTCTTAGCACGACTACAAGTGCAATCGTACAGAAAGCAAAAGCATAAAGAATTTAATTATAATTACATTGTTTCCTATTAATAAACCTTATGGGTGCTAACAACTATACGGATACATTTTACATTCTAGTAAATAAGCCATTTCGTCATGTTCACTTAAAATAATCGATATAACTGAAAATGGAAAACCTGCTAATTAATATTATTTTATTTGTTCTGTCTATATTTTTTGAGAAGGAATATGAACTTCCTTTATGTGTGGCTTTCATCGATGATGAAAAGGTCTCTGATTCCGTAAAACCACCAGTAGTCACAATGGCTTTGAAATCCTGCGGTATTGAAGATGCATACATTAGCATCATTAATAATATCTATGAAAATGAAAGCGCAAAGGTTCGACTATTTGAAGATACAGCAACAATAAAAATTAAAAAAATAATGAGACAAGGTGACACCATATCTTCCAAACTCTTTAATGTCATATTGCAAAAAAATCTTTCAATAACTGAACTGGGGAAACAAAGACATAAAGTTTAATGGAGGCCATTTAACTCACCTTTGTTTTATTGATTACGTATTCACTTTTTGAACTGACCCCTCAGACCTGCAGAGTCTGATCCAGAAAGTTGCTGACGAGAGCAAAGAAGTGGGATTAAAAATGAACTTTCAGAAGCCAAAACTGATGTACAATGCTTTTACAAGAAATGAAGATATATCGGTTGTTGGGGTAAAACTGTAGATAGCCGATACCTACATTTAGCTTGGACAGCAGATGTCAAGCAAAGGTCACATTGATGATGAAATTAATCAACGTATAAAAATTGGATGGAGAGCTTCTGGAAGAAACAGTACAAATTTTAAGAGCAATATGATATTATGTCTTAAAAGGTAAGTGTTTTAATCAATGCATCCTTCCAGTGCTTACGTATGGTGCAGAGACGTGGATCTTAACTAAAAATGATATAAATAGAATGTAGACAAATAAAAAGTAGCCTGGAGAGATGCATGATTGGTGTAACCAGGAAAGATATGAAGAGGAACTTGTGGATAAGTAAAATGACAAGAGTGGAAGACATTGTGATCAAAGTAAAATCCCTTAAATATGATCAGAGTAAAATCCCTGAAATGGCATATTGCCTGAAGGATGGACCACCGATGGACAACCGAAATTTTCGACTGGATTCCAAGGAATATGAAAAGACCCAGAAGAAGACCACATGGGATATGGGTGGATAAAATTCGAAAACATGCGGGAGTGAAATAGAGGAGACTAGCGCAAAGTAGACCGTTTTGGAGGAAACTTAAAGAGACTTTCATGCAGAAGTGAATTAATAATCGTTGATGATGATGATGATTGTTGCATTAATCTTTATCAGACAATGAGACAAAAGCAGGAATTGAATAAAAATCCAAATTATAAATTACCTACACTTTAACAAGTGACTAGAAAATCTCAGCCGACTTTTCTTTAGTCTGATATTCACTATCAGTCTAAATGCGGAAAACAGAAAAAAAAGTAACACCATTCGAATTTACGTCATTTCTTTTCTCTTAATTTCATCTGTCTGAGTTTTCACACTTTGAGTTATGAGTCGCCGTGCACCGGACTGCAAAGAGCAATCGCACTAAGAGCAAAAGCATAAATGACCTTTGACCTCTCTTGATGCAAATGCATTGTCATATAATGAAGTGAGTGACGGGCACTTAGAATGCATCGTAGGTCGCGCTCTTCTAGATTTAAACCTAAGTGAAGTGAAGGTTAAAAGAATTCATGCATTGGCTGCAGTCCAGTTCGCCAGTCTGGAGTTGTGAACAAAATAAGATACAAAGTAAATAAAAATCAGACGTAAGGAGAGTCAAGTGAAAGAAGTCAAATAAATTTACGATGACGAGAGCTGAAACGTGGAAAAGCAATATCCGCCAACTAAAACAAAAATCAAGTGGTAGGAAAAGTACCGAGTGAATTCGTTTCGTGAACGTGAATTGTGTACCAATATGTCAACAATAGTAAGAATTCTAGTTTTGTGAAAGAGAGGTTGAGTTCTTGCAGTCTTATCACAACATTTGCTTTTTCTATTGTGCCCGATAGCTATGCGTGAGTTAACATAAATTCTGAGGGATCCTGCCTAAGCTTTTGAGACGCTACGTCTTTCCTGCGTTATAACAAACCTAGCAATATTTTCTAAAAAAGAACAGTATATGTATGTAAAACGTTATTGAGTATCTACGCAGTAAAATGTATATACACTCCTTGCCAAAAAAAAAAAACGAAATATCCAGAAGAAATCATCCAATCAAGATGAATATTGGTATGTGTAATATAATAGCATTTGAAAGGAAATGATTGCAATTCCTGAGCAGTTGGGCCTTTTATTTGGATAAAACGGCTGCGCGAGTGGAACAAGCCAGTATGTTGTAGCGCCACCTCTGGCCCGGATACAAGCGGTTATGCCACATAGACGCATACAGTTTATGGATACTGTCATAAGGCATAGCATGTCAGATGGTGTCCAAATTGTGGGCCAGTTCTCCGGCATTCCGAGATGGGCGTAGGAGGCATCCCATCATGTCCCAAACATGTTAGATTGGTGAGAAGGTTGGGCGAACCTTCTTCTACCGATAGATGCATATTTCTTTAGTTGTGTGCAATATAAAAGGAAAGCACAACTTCTGCGTTCATTTCTGTTATCCATTTAATGTCCTTGCTATTTTCTGTTCTCCCAGTCGCGGTCCCATCAGTGTTGGTCAGAGAACTTGAAGACAACGTGACAGTGAAATCTCCCGTTTATTATTATTATTATTATATTGCTTACTGAAGGTAAGAAATAATAATGATAATAACCTATGAATTAAAATCGGGCATTTTCCCGTTGTCAGTCTTATCAACTATTTCATAAAACGAGAATTATGCCATCAAAGACTCAGGTGTGAGAGGAAAATAATTCACATTTACAATATACCGTGTTACCACGCAATTACTTGTAACATATCCATTCCCAGAAATCCGTCTACTGACCAATCTTGTGCTTTTAGCTAGCTACTTGATAAGTAATCGCCACTTAGGAATGAAACTTACAAAAGCTGAAAGATGTGTTACGTACAGCTCAATTTTTGTTACAAAATAAACAACTTTTCTTTTTTTTTCGGACATTTAACAATCCCCACGAGCATCTAAGAATTCATACGTCTCTAATTTAATGGCACTGATTCCAGGGAAGAGGCAGAGCCCGTGCCTAAACTTAGACTGCGAAGTATTTCCTTGGCAACATCTTGATAGAAAAAAATATATATTTATATATCAATGTGTTGCTAATAAAATACTTCATATTCTAGGTCACATCCCTTAATCAACCATGTACAAGTTAAACTCTACAACGAAATGAATTTCTCCGTCATTTTTATCCGCGCCGAGGTTCGAACCCGGGTCCACTCATTCCGGAATAAGTTGCTCTACCAATTAAGCTACGCGGACATGTATTCTGATTCCCATCTGCCTTTATGTCGTGTGCGTCCTTCTGGCAGGTACGTTACATCATCTCCCCCTTCTTTTTCTTTTTTTCTTTCGAAGTGCTGCTCATATTTTTCCTATCTCGCGGTGTGGAAATAACATCACACCAATGCGAGATTTTGAACGGTCGGGTCATCCGGATAGTTCGGGCGCCATTATAACGAAGTAAATTTCTCGGTCATTTTTGGTCTACGCCGGGGTTCGAACCCGGGTCCACTCATTCCGGAATAAGTTGCTCTACCAATTAAGCTACGCGGACATGTATTCTGATTCCCATCTGCCTTTATGTCGTGTGCGTCCTTCTGGCAGGTACGTCACATCTTCTGGTACGTTACAACTCTTTTTCTCTTTATGCTTTCCCACTCCTCTCCACTCCTTTAGGAAACCCTGGTGGCAGTACCAAAGTGGCCGAATCAACATATTTCGTTCACCGCGGACACTCGCGTGAATTAACAAAGTGTATTTTTTTCTTTTCTTTACCATAGGATTCCTTTGTGAAAAAGAGCGAGAAATTCTCATAATTCAAACAATAACTGTCCCCATCGTTAAGATGGCTGAGCTGGACAGGCACTTGTAGAATTCCAAAAATTTCCACTTCAGAATCTGAGCCCCGTTCCTGTGAAGTGCCACGCTAAAACTTTATGACCATCTTCATTGGACGTGGACTCCAGTATGCGCCATAAACTAGAACAGAGTGCCACGAGATGGTTATAAGTCTGTCAGAGGAAAGCTGCCGTAATCTTTCCTTATTCATCGGCCCAGAAAAAATATGTCGGGAGACTAAACTACGAGAAACATCACCTGCCTTAATCAACAGCTGTTAATAGTTGGGTGTTCATTGGCTCAAGGATCAGCTAGTGACCGATAGGGTCAAGTACAGGTCAGCTGAATTGACTAATCAGGCCCGAGACGAAAACACCTGAGTGGCAAAGAGCACACCCATACCACATGGAAAACTAAAAGTAATTTATATATACGTTGAATTTAAAAGGAGAGGGCACTTAGTTGCCTAGTAGATACTTAGTAGATACTTAGTAGATACTCAGTAATCACATTGAGAAAAACCATTTTTGGTTACATAGAGAGTGAGAGAGAGAGAGAAGTTTTTTATTGAGAACTAGCAACATATATGGTGGAAGCAGACCAAGCTGTTAAGTACCAGGACTCGTTTGAGCCGAAAAAAACCGGAACACTGATGCTTCACCCGCCGTAAGTTAAGATGGTCTTTTTCTTTAAGTTAGGAAGATCTTTCTCATTAAGTTAAGATGATCTTTTTCTTTAAGTTATGATGTTATTTTTCTTTAAGTTAGGAAAATCTTTTTCTTTAAGAAAGGTTGATATTTTTCTTTAAGTTAGGATGTTATTTTTCTTTAAGTTAGGAAGATTTAGGAAGATCTTTTTCTTTAAGAAAGGTTGATCTTTTTCTTTAAGTTAGGATGTTATTTTTCTTTAAGTTAGGAAGATTTAGGAAGATCTTTTTCTTTAAGTTAGGAAGATCTTTTACTTTAAGTTAGGAAGATCTTTTTCTTTAAGTTAAGATGATCTTTTTCTTTAAGTTAGGATGATAGTTTTCTTTAAGTTAGGATCTTTTTCTTTAAATTAGGATGATCTTTTTCTTTCAGTTAGGATGATCTTTTTCTCCCTACATTATGTTCCAAGGTTATTCTATATATCATCATCATGATCATCATCAACGATTATTATCAATCCACTGCTGGATGAAAGTCTCAAGCTTCTTCCACAACGGTCAATCTTGTGACAGTCTCCTCCATGTCACTCCTACATGCTTTCGAATTTCATCCACCCATCTCTCATATGGTCTTCTTTTGGGTCTTTTCTTGCCCCTTGCAATCCAGTATAGAATTTCGGTTGCCCATCGGTGGTCCGTTCTTCTGGCAATATGTCCAGTCCATTGCCATTTCAGGGATTTTGCTCTGATCACGATGTTTCCCACTCTTGTCAGTTTCTTTATATATAAGTTTCTCATGTTATCTCTCCTGGTTACACCAAGAATGCATTTCTCCATGCTTTTTTCTGTTGTCTGAAGTCTTTGCATGTCTTTTTAGTTAAGGTCCACTTCTCTGCTCTTTACGTAAGCACTGGAAGGATGCATTGATTAGACACTTTTATCTGTTACACTGTACTGTTTCTTCCAAAAGCTCTCCCACCAAATTTTATATGTCGATTAATTTCTTCAGCAATATGACCTTTGCTTGATATCTGCTGTCCAAGGTAAATGTAGGTACATTGGTTATCTCCAGATTTTCCCCATCAACCGATAAATCGTCATTCCTTGTAAAAGCATTGCACATGAGTTGTGTCTTCTGAAAGTTCATTTTTGATCCCACTTTTTTACTCTTGTCAGCAATTTCCTGGATCATACTCTGCAGATCTGAGAGGGCAGTTGCGAAAATCACTACATCATCAGCAAAACGAAGGTGAGTTAAATAATCTCCATTAATCTTTATCCCTTTGTTTTCCGAGTTCAATGGTTGAAAGACATTTTGCAATATTGGATTAAAGCGTTTAGGAGATATGGTGTCACCAATTATATACGCAGTATATGTATTCACATACGCACGGCCACTATTCTTCCTTGTAGAGGAATTTGGAAACTTATCTTAATTTCAAAAACTAGAGGCGGAACAGGCTTAACATCAACATGCACGGACCAGTAAACATTGCTAGGGCTCATAGCTTTCGTTAACTTTAACTTTGGCCTCCGCCAAAATACTGACGTATTTAACGTATTATTCATGGTAAATTATAGCATGCTATTTAATTAATTATGTGTGGCGGGCTTCTCATGGTTGTGTATGTTTTTCTCAATACGCAGCATAGGTTTTTTTTTTTTTTTTTTTGCGAATACGAAATCACAACATTAAGTCCGTGAACTTCGAGCTTGGGTACCTGGAGGGTCCAAAATCACTGTTCATTCCAATTACACGGTGTTACCTATGTTCCTCGACCCCCTAGCATACCGGGATCGTGGTAATTAAGGCATCTTTTTGGAAAGAAAGGTACCTTTGCAAGATACAAATACAATGCATTTAAGCTTATAGGAGCTCGCTCTCTCTCTCAAGCGCGCGCGCACGCACGCACACGCACGCACATACACAAAGGATAAAATTTAAGGATAATTTTGGGACTAGTTGTCTCCAATCTGCGCAAAGAAAGGTCTGCCCAATCTGTATTTTCCGAAAAAGAGATGGGGCGTCAGATTGTCGCTAATCTATTCAACAAATATTTTCCTAATCTGAATCTTGAAAAAAGATATGTCGAAACAAGTACAGATATTGATTTAAGCATTCTTAACAAAGCATCATTAATCTTCAACTTGCTTATCTTTGTCAGAACAAACAAGTTAGTGAAATCGTGCCATGCATTGACTATGATACGCTTTCCAACATACCAGAAATCATTACTCAAGTTATGAGGATAATGGCTGTGGAATAGATCTCGCTCCTGTGCCCTGATCTTCGACCCCATTTCGATGATATTAAACAGAACCGGTTCAGCATGCCTACTTAACAACATATTAGTAGTTTGTCAAAATAGAAGCATTTTAGTCAAGTTATGAGGATAAATGGCTGGAATAAATCCCGCTCCTGTGTCCTGACCTGTGACCCCATTACGCCCATTTTCAATAGGGTTCGCCCCCAGGTGGTCCCCTACAACATATAAACATTTCATCGAAATCGAACCATTTTTACGCGAGTTATCGTGCGGACGGACAGACGGACAAAGCTGAAGCATATACGCTTCTTCAACCTACGGTTTGAAAGCGTAAAAAAGAATTCTTTAAGTTGTCTCTTGAAGCCAACAACACCTAATATTGAAACTGTACATCAAGGAATGTTGGAAAATATACGCAAAATCATGGATGTCTTTCATCGATATGATCAAAAGGGGATTTTTCCAATCTTTCTAAAAAAATGGACATATCGTGACAAAAACAAACATCATCATTATCAACAACAACCATTCTTAATCGACTGCCGGATGAAGGACTAGCCAAGCCTCTTCCACAACCCTCTGTCTTGAACAATTCTGTTCGATGTCAACCCGGCGTGCTTTCGAATTTCATCCACTCATTTCCCATGTGGTCTTCTTTTGATCTTTTCCTGTTCCTTGGTATGCAGTCTAACAGTTCAGTACCTCTGTCTTGAACAATTCTGTTTCAGGTCACTCCAGCAAGCTTTCGAATTTCATCCAACCGTTTCCCGTGTTGTCTTCTTTTGGGTCTTTTTTTTATTGAAGGTTTAGACCACCGGGAGCAACTCAATGGGCTATAAGCAGTAGCCCGTCCCTAATTTAGGGTCACTGATTCCAGGGAAAAGAGAGAGAGCCAGTACCTTAAGACAAACACAACATCCGGCCTCACGGGGATTTGAACCCGGACCCCTCCCGGACGAGTGGTCATAAGCCAACGCTCAGACCACTGCGCCACCGGAGCATCTTGGGTCTTTGCCTGTTCCTTGGTATGCAATCTAATACACTAAAACCCTTATTTAACGGACTGCGATTTAACGAATTCCGCGATTTTACGTACATTTCTCATGGTCCTGACGGAACTACATTGAAATTGATGCTTGGCGTTTCCCGATTTAACGAATAAGTTTCCTAAATGTAGCGAGCATTTTTAATTTTTTTAAACCTCCAAACTATGTTAACCAGCATTTTCATGTTAAAAGTTAACTAGAAAGATTGCCTGGATTAGTGGTCAGCGTTCGTGACTGCCACGGAGATGACCTCAGGTTCGATCCTGGGCAGGTACGAACGCTCAAATCACTAAATACCTGCCGTACGTCGGACCCCGGGTACTGGTTCCCCGGTAATAAATAAGGGCGTCTTCGTTCCCCCTTTCTACCTCGCTTCCGTGTCACTTTCCTATCGGGCGCTCTAGCCCAAATCTCCTAGATTCCTATTTCTAAGGGTTGTTTAAGTCCTGGGGTCAGACACTCCCTTCCTAAAATTCTCTACATCTGATCTGATCTGCCTCGCGTAACACGAAGATTTTACGCATGCAGTTAACCAACGTTTCAAAGAACACCATTTACGACACAGCTTGACGGAATCATAAATTAGTTCACCTTTCCTCCGACTATCAAGTATAAGCTTCTTACAGGGTGAAGCAAATGACCAATAAGTACCGAAAGCGCGCAACGTTTTCTTGCATGAGTGGGAAGCAGTAAAAAGAAAGCCGGTGTGGGGGAGGTAATCTAGAGTACCCTGGGGATTATTATTTGCAGCTACAGACAGAACGATAGCTTTCTTTAAAATCGGGGACACACATTGTACGTTCCCATTACGGAACTTCTGGAATTCTTCCCCAAATTGCGTTTCTTCTTTTCTTCTCAGTGTTAAATCTGCAGGTCAAATTAAATAACACAACTCTTTTACATATAAAGTTTTGATGAACAAAGATAGAACTAGAAAAGTTAGAGGTTAAATTTACTGATCACTGTAATTTGCAAAAGTGCATTTTATGAAACCATTAAAAAATGACTGCAGCAAAAAAAACGGACAAAAATTTTCAATCAGTGAAAAAATGGACATTTTGTCGCAGCTTAATGCGAACACAGGATCACAGACTGCTGTAGCAGAGAAACTTGGAATTTCCAAGTCAACATTGTGTACTATACCGAAAAATAGAAAAGAAATTGAAAGCTGTGCATCAAAGTGTGGGCAATTTTCGAGTAAGAGGAAATCTATGAAAGCATCGCACCTGAGTTGGAAAACGCTCTTGTCACTTGGTTCCAATAAACACAGGCTGATGATTTGTCTACTAGTGGATGATTTCTGAAGGAAAAAGGAAGTTCATCTTGCCCAGCGACTCCAAATAAAGGAATTCACCGCATCAAATGGATGGATTGATCGTTTTAAGCAATGACATAACATAGTGTATAGAGCTCTCTATCCGGCGAAAGTAAAAGTGTTGATTCCATGACAGCACAAACGTGGAAAGATTGAACACTAAAGTCTTTATTTAAGAAGCTAAAATGCTCGGACAAAATCAACTATAATATTTTTCTCGCAATTTTAAAGTACGCTTAAATTTTGATGCAACATATTGATGTCTAATATCTACGAATTTTATGCAATTCAATATGCAAAGTAAATGTGTACGTATTATAACATTTTTGGTAATAAATTTCGTAATTAAAAGTACTATACATAATTTAAATTACACTGAAAGAAAGAACTTAGCTGCTGACATATTCTGTTATGAACACTAGCTTAATTTTAATTCTTCATTCGAAAGGTTTCCTCGAATTAGTGAATTCCTCGATTTTACGTACAAGAATGTTGGACCCTTGAAGTTCGTTAAATCGAGTTTTGACTGTATTTCAGTTGTCTACCGGTGGTCAGTTTTTCTAGAAATATATCCAGCCAACACCACTTGAGGGTTTTAATTTTGATCATGACGTCATATGCTCTTGTGATTTTTCTGATCCATGACTTACTTTTCTCACCTTTCTTGGTTAACCCAAGCATGCATCTCTGCATGCGACTTTGAGTTGTCAGCCGTTTCTGTACGACTTTTCTTTTTATCAAATTCCATGTCTCTGATCCATAAGATAAGTAGAGGAACTGGAAGAGAATACATTAATTAAACAAATGAAAATAGAGTATATGCATGTATGTATGTATGTGTGTGTGTGTGTGTGTGAGAGAGAGAGAGAGAGAGAGAGAGAGTCAAAAGAAGCTGGAAGATATACGGAAAATCTTGAGCATGTTTCATCGATTCAATAAAAAATGAATTTTCCAGATGTCATCCGTAAAACCAATGACATAATAACTAATACAAATATATAACCAATACCACCTAATGCTGAAAATGGGAGTCCACAATTATAAGAGAAGTATTGATCATGATTTCGTCTATCCGATAAAAAATTATTTTTTCCAACTGCCGTTCTAGAAATAGAGCGAACAGCGAATAATGTAAATAGATGCTGCGCTACATAGCGCAAAACTTCATCAAGAAAATATGTAAGATATGAGGAAAATCTCGTGTTAATTCGTTCTGTATGGTCGAAAAAGAGTTTCCCATGTCCAACATCTATTAAAGGAGATGCCATTGCAAATGCGAACTTACCCATATGCCCTGTAGCAGAAATATCTCAATACGGATAGAATAAAGCTGACTGGCGCTGCCAAGCCACCATATGCCACCTCAGCAGTGCTGCCAGATGTCGAACAAAAATATCAGTCTGGCATCAAATCACGCTTTGTGTTTATGATTTGGTGTGTTGTAAGAGTGGAAGATAAATCGTCTCTGTATTTCATCCGTCGGCAACGCAGCTGCTTTCAAGGGTCTGAATGTTTGAAAGCAGACATTTTTAGATTCTGCGCACTGTCAGTGCATAAAATTTATTAAGCAAAACAACTAAGTTTAGAATTTGAATACCTCTGATTTGTGAAAGGTTAAATTCCTAGATGCAAGTACAGCAGAATTAATACTTCGTTTGTGTGTCCCTGAGATCGCGTAATAATTTCACGACATAAGCAAAGGCCTCGTTTAGACAAAACAAGTTCAGGAACCGCAAGCTGGCAGCGTTATACAACTGAACGCCTTTCATGCTTACTTATTTCCTGACATTTTGGAGGATGACTCATCTAACCAGCTATTCAAGTTAAATAAGTTTGAATAGCTGGCTGGATGAGTCATCCTCCAAAATGTTGTTTCAGATTATTCAATAATTTTCTGTGCCCAAAGAAAAACATCAAACCTGAATCATGATAAACTTGGTACCAAAGAAAATTAAGAGCGAGTTTGGGAATAACAAATGTTCAGTGGGTATGACAAATGCATAGGAACGTAATTTACTCTGCCAAACTTATTTAATTTATAAGGAAATGCTGAAGAGCCGTCTGCAGAAGATTTTGACGTTGACATCGCATTTGCAGAAAACAACAAAACTTTGCTAAAAATATGAAAGATTGATTAGATGTCATAAGCTGTAGAACTGAAACGAACATTATAAATCAGAAATAATGATAGTCATCCAAGAAAAGAAATATACAGGGTGTCCACAAAGTCTGCTTAAAACTTTAGAAATTTGTTAAATGCAAAAGTGAATACAAAAATATATGCAGTTGCTTACATAATAATGAGTAAATGTGAAAATTAGAATATTCGTATCCTTGTAACAACTCCTCAGAGATCTTGAAAATTTTGAATTATGTACTGGTCTTCCATGTAACAACTTCTCAGAAAACTTGAAACCATGTAACAACTCATCAGAAAACTGAAGTGTTGTTACATGGTTTCAAGTTATTCCTCAGAAAACTTGAAAATTTTGAATTATGTGCTGGTCTTCCATGTAACAACTCAAAAACCTTGAAAATTTTGAATTATGTACTGGCCTTCCATGTAACAACTCCTCAGAGAACATGAAAATTACATCGCCCTGGAGTGAGAATCGAACTCACATCTCCCAATTTCCATTCGCGTATGCTAGCCATTATACCACCCAACATAATTGAGTTTCAAGCAACTAAGCCTAAGCAATTGTAGCTTAGGAATCTGAAACCTCAGATTTTTTCGCTAGTCGAAGCGATCTGCCTCATCGTAGTGTCAATGACCATCTCACATCCAGGCGTGATGTAGTTCTTAATTCGCCAGTATTTCAAGTATACAGGGTGTCCCGTAAGTCGGGACCCATATGAGAAAAGCACATACATTTACAGAATATGTTCAAAGTGTCTGACGTTGCGTTACGCACACAGATGAAGACGCAGTTTCCACTCTTGCAGCGCTTTATGAATCACACTCGCTGGAATTTGCTGACACGCCTGCACAATGCGTTTTTTAAAGATGGAGAATGCTTTGAATTTTGACTTCGCAAAGCACGGCTTTCAGGCGACCGCACAAATAAAAATGGAGCGGATTGAGATCTAGGCTTCTTGGAGTCCACTCCATGTGTCCTCAGCGTCCAATCCAATGTTCGGGAAACTGTGTATTAAGGTAATGTCACACTGTCAGCGCGTAATGCGGAGGGGCGCCATCCTGCTGAAACCATTCCGGAAATGTGCCTGCTGGATTCAACAGGCTTGGAAATGCTTCCTCCTGCAAATGTTTAGGTACATTTCAGCGGTTACGGTCTCGTCAAAGAAGGGACCAACGATTCTGTCTTTCCATAACCCGCACCACACCATGACGCGCCCGCCGCCTTGTTCCTTGGAAGGAATAAACCAAAAAGGATTTTGTACTGACCAGTAACGAGTTTCTTCAGCCACTTCCCTGTGACTTCGGGTCCCAAACAACAAAATAACATCAATTCGTTCCTCCGTACTCAGCAACATGGTTTACCTGCAAAAGAAGAAACACAAATGGGAGAAACTCCTATGGGTCCGTATTTACGGTACACCCTGGAATTTGAGGCAGAAATATTCCTCAGAAATACATGGGAACGTACTAGAATATTCAAAGTAATCGAAATTATGTACTGAATTGCTTGTAGTGTACTGGTCTTCCATGTAACAAGTCCTCAGAAAACTTGAAAATAACATCGCCCTGGAGCGAAAATCGAACCCACATCTCCCGATTTCCGTCCGAGTACGCTAACCGTTACACCACCCAGGACAATGATTCAAGCAACTAAGACTAAGCAATTGTAGCTCAGGAACCATCCATGCCTCGATGTGAGATGGTCATTGATACTACGATGCGGCTGATCGCTTCTACTAACAAAAAAATCTGAGGTTTCAGATTCCTAAGCTACATTTGCTTAGCCTTATATTGGGTTGTCGGAAAGTCATGACGTAATTTGGCACCTGATGGCGGTTGGGCGGTTTTGGAAGTACTAGAAGCATGCGCAGCTTTGTTATCGCTATACCATTCGACAGGTGCCAGTTCTAGCTGAAGTCTAAAGGGAATAGTGAGCGATTTGGTTGATTTGCGGAGATTTGACATCAAGTTGAAGATGGAAGACCAAACTGTGCATTTTCGCCATATTTTACTGTTTTACTTCCGTAAAGGGAAGAACGCGCGTCAAGCTTGTGAAAAGTTGCGTAAAGTGTACGGTGATAATGCTGTACAAGAACATCAGTGCCAGGGGTGGTTCGCAAAACTCCGTGCTGGTGATTTTGACCTCAACGATGCTCCTGGGTCGGTAAGGCCCACCGAGGTTGATGACGACCAAATCAAGGCACTGATCGAGTCAAACCCACGTTACACGACACGAGTGATTGCAAACACATTGCACATCCATCATTCAAGCGTTCACGACCACCTGAAGAAGCTGCACATCCATCATTCTAGCGCTCACGACCACCGTAAGCAAGCTCGATGTGTGGGTTCATCATGAACTCAAAGAAGCTCAATTGACGGCTCGTATAAACATCTGCGATATGCTCATTAAACGTGAGGAAAACGATCCTTTTTTGAAGCGACTGATGACTGGTGACGAAAAGTGGATTGTGTACAACAATGTGCTGCTCAACCGGTCTTGGTCCCGAAGTGCTGCTTAGCCTCAAACGGCATCCAAAGCAGACATTCATCAGTGGTAGGTTCCGGTCTCAGTGTGGTGGGATTTTAAAGGTGTCGTGTTTTACGAGCTCCTACCACGGAACCAAACAATCAATTCGAATGTGTACTGTCGGCAATTGGACAGTTTGAACGAATCCATCATCCAGAAACGTCCAGAGCTCGTTCATCGTAAAGGTGTTGTGTTCCATCACGACAACGCGAGACCACACACAAGTTTGATCACCCGCCAAAAATCATTGGAGCTTGCGTGGGATGTGTTGCCACACCCAGCATAATCGCCTGACCTTGCGCTATCAGACTTCCACTTGTTTCGCTCTCTTCAGCAGTCCTTGCGTGGTATAACGTTAAATTCAGATGATCCTGTAAATCAACACCTTGTATAGTTTTTCGCCACGAAAGACAGGTCCTTCTATGAACGAGGCATTCGGCAGCTCACTGAAAGATGGCAAAAGGTTATCGAACAAAACGGGCTTTATATCATTGATTGATCTTTGTACTTTCTATCAATAAATGACCTTTGCGAAAAATGGCTAAAATACGTCATGACTTTTCCGACAACCCAATAGTTGCTTGGAACTTCATTGTCCTGGGTGATGTAACAATTATCATACTCGAACGGAAGTTTGGTAGAGGCGGGTTCGATATCCGCTCCAGCGCGACGTAATTCTCAAGTTTTCGGAGGAGTTGTTGCATGGAAGACCAGTAACCCACAGACAATCAGTACAAAATTCTGATTGCTTTGAATGCGTTCGCATGTATTTCTGAAGAATATTTCTTCCCCAAATTCTGTATGTGAATTTTTTATGCCTTATTTACGTAAAACACTTCTACATAAGCCCCATTTTGTTGCCGGAATAACATCAAGATGGTAATTGATTTCTCGCCACGTTAGCTGTACTATAGTTTCATGAATGATGGCAATGGCGTCATTGATTCTTTGTGTTAGGTCGTTGATGTTCGGTACCTGGGGTTGATACACGATAGTCCCACAGGAAGCAGTCCATGGGATGGGGAGCGAGGTGGTCAGGCTCCGTAGCAGAATCTCCGCAACGAGAGCCGTACGTCGAAGATTTTATTTTGGTCCGGCAGACAAAAATGATATCCTCAGAACGTTATTAAATTCCCTCTAGTGGACTCCCAATCATGGTTCCAAGTTTTCCGTCTTTCAAAACTTTCCGAAAACGGAAGTTATACGGAGTGAAGATTTCTCCTGTAATCGTAATCCTGTAATGGTAGTTTTTTCTCGCGATGTTTGCTCTTTCCAGTGTTGTTAAATATTATTTTATTGCATAAATGTTTGTGCTTAAATTTGAAAATGGAGGTAAAAATCTCCGAAAACGGAATTTAGACGGAGGCCTGTAATCTTAATTTCTTTTTCTTGTGGTGCTCCCTATGCCCAGTAAGATTCTTAAATATAATATTTTGTTAGCTATTTTCATTTCAGTTTGAAAACGTATGAAATTTTTCCAAAAAAAAAAAAAAAAAAAAAGCAAGTTGGACGGAACGAAAATTTCTTTCCTTATTTCATTCTGACGTTTTCTTTCAGCTTTATCTTCTTCCATCTTGCTCGACAAAGAAAATATTCCACGGAACTAATAGTTTTTTAAATTTCCATCACAGTGAATCAAAACTACGCCTGCAGTTACTTTCTTACACTTTTAGTAGTTCCTTTTTATGAAATAAAATAATGCTGATTGTTTTTTATGAATTACTTTTTATGAAATAGAATAACGCTGATTCCGTTTTAGGAAATTACTCTGCAATTTAATTCCTTTTTATGAAATTACTCTGCAATGCTAAGAAAATGAAATAAAAACACGATATAACGCCTATGTAACAAAATGATAAACGTCGCAGACAGTTTTTCGAGCACGTGCGTGTTTCCACAGATGAAGTCGTTTATCTTACTAACTTTATTTTATTTTCCGGCATTTCTCCTTGATTTTACGTATCGTGCGATAGCAGTGAGCTTAGTTCCGATTTAGACCACCGGATGAAAGCAGATGGCGCTGCAAGTACTGAATGACATCAGAGCGTTATTCATTTTCATGGAATTACACTGCAATGCGAAGAAAATGTAATAAAACACGACATAACACCTATGTAACAGAGCAAAAGTCGCAGTCAGTATAGTTCGATCACGTGCGTGTTGCCACAGATGAAGTCGTTTGTCTTACTAACTTTATTTTATTTTCCGGTATTTCTCCTTGATTTTACGTATCGTAAGACGGTCGTGAGCTTAGTTCCGATTTCGGCTACCGGATAAAAGCAGATGGTGCTGCGAGTACCAAATGACGTCAGAGCGTTAGGAACAGACGCAGCCTATCATGTTGATTTTATAACCTTTTGCCGGTGATGGCTCTGGAAACCACGTCTTCGTACCCCAGAGCGGCTGCCCTCCCAGTTGCACTGCTCCGTCTGCTTTATCACTGTTTCATTGTCTATTAAATGAGCCTCTGCTTTAGTCATGAGTCACCTCAATAGTAAGTTGTCTACGTCATATCAAATACTATGTTACATCATCTCCGGCATAAGAAAGGCGGAGGGCACAAAATCGCAGTTTTGGGGTCAGCCGACAAGACCATGTCATCTTAATTAATGTTATAATTATGTGCGTTGTGTGGAAGGCTTATCACATAAATCTTTCAAACCTAACAGCCCGGAGATTCACTTTCGTTCTGGTGCAAGTATAACATAAATAACCTTTTGCCAAGGGCGTGATTTAAACCCAAAGCTTCCTAGTCCGGAAGCGGCTGTTCTCCCTACAAAACTACGCCGGCTGCCTTATCACTTTTCCATTACCGCGCCAAGCCCCGTTCAAGAACTTGAGAGCCTAAATTTTGTTCATTAATTCCGATCGACTGAAGTGGCAACAATGCCATTCGGTTTCCTAGTATAGGCGACCCAGTCTCATCGTTGGAACCTGTAAGCGTTTTGTTTCGTACGAGCTCGCACGAGGCTATCGCAAGAACTCATATGCTGCAAAGAAATTAAGTTAAAAAAAAAACTAACCTTTCAGTATCATGCCTTGAATCATGGTATCATCAAAGAACGAAAAAACTGTTTACTTTCAAATAAACCGAAACCCGACACTCGTACTCATTTAATCATGATCAAATGATCATATGTAGAGGATTTTAGGAAGGGAGTGTCTGACCCCAGGTCTTAAACAACCCTTAGAAATAGGAAGTTAGGAGATTTGGGCTAGAGTGCCCGATAGAAAAGTGACACGGAAGCGAGGTAGAAAAGAGGAGGAAGACGCCCTTATTTATTACCGGAAGGCCAGTACCCAGGGTCCGACGGCTTAACGTACCCATCCGAAGCATGGCGGATATTTAGTGGATCGAGCGCTCGTACCTGCCTGGGATCGAACCTGAGGTCTTCTCCATGGCAGTCACGAACGTTGCCCACTAGGCAACCCGCGGCCCCACTACAGGATGTAATGACTTCCCCAGTTATACTTCCCCACGTACGCAGAGCAGCAGCGGAATGAAACACGTTGTTTAATGGAACAAATATAGTATTTATTTTAACACATTTCTTAATTTATATAAATCTCAGAGCAACAGTTTATGGTTTGAGCTTAAGTTTTAAATCTACTACTATTACGTGAAAACAACTACTACAAGCAGTTAAGGTGGATGTCAAGTAATTTTGCTTCCTATACTTCCAATGGAAAAGCTTCTGTACACATTTTCTTCAAAATTAATGCGTTCCCAAGGATGAAAATTTGAACATCAATTAAAATAGCTTCATTTTATAACTTGGAATACTTAATATTTTCTAAAACATAACCATAATTATGCAATCCAACATTTGTTTATATACTGACGTCATCAAAGTACAGGTCGCGCCATCTTTTTTCTGGTTTCAACACCACCAAAGGAAAAGTTATTGATTTTTAATATAATTATGGTTATGTTTTAGAAAATATTAAGTATTCCAAGTTATAATATGAAGTTATTTTAATCGATGTTCAAATTTTCATCCTTGGGAACACATTAATTGTGAAGAAAATGTGTACAAAGGTTTTTCCATTGGAAGTATAGGAAGCAAAATTACTTGACGTCCACCTTAAGTAAACAAATATAGAATTTATTTTAACATATTTCTTAATTTATGTACAAATTAATGGTGGGACCAGATTAAGTTATATTAAAACATCGCTACAAAAAAGTAAAGGTTTAGCCTAAGATTTATAGAAATAGAAACGTTCCTAGCAATCCAACTAGTATGAGGTGAGCAATAATATTTCATTTCTAAATTTCTATGATTATTCAGCCATGCAAGGGATTGAAATATTTGGATGATGACTTACCCTAAAATCTTCTACTGTTCAACACCGAGCCGAGGGTTGATGGTGGGGCTTCTCCTTCATTGGCTGTTTCTTCTTGTGTCCACGATCCTGGGCCTGGTATTCTTTGTGGATAAAACGCAGCCCGGGAGCCCACGACTACTGTATAACTTCTCTAGACTACTTTGTATCCTCCACTACTACCTTGCAATGGTACCTAACATGCTACAAAATTTGTGACTCCCACCTTTTGCTCCACGTACGGCCAAGTATTTATCCAACCGACGACAAGAACAATCGACAACAACCATAACAACTACACTGATTTCTCCAAACTCTGGCATTATATTTTCATTTCGTTTTCGCTTACTTCGTGCTGCTAGGCGTGTTCACCCCTGTTGGAGGCGTACCCCGCACCTCCATTGGTTTCTGCCCCCCCTTCCCCGTTTGACAGTGGTCCGCCGTCCGGTGGATGCTGGCCAGTGGCGATTTCGAGTAGATGTTTTCCTGGCCAGCTGAGCCCTTTAAAAATGTATTTAGCCTTAACTGCCATCCTGTTTCGGAGTTCTATTATCGGACCATCCGAGAAACCCTTTTCAAATCTTTAAATGTGATCGAAGACATGTATGACCGGCTGAATTATGTTCCCCGACACAGAGACTGGGTGGCAGTTATTACATAAGCTTTACCTTCTTACTAGATTTAGAATTCTTTCTTGGACTTTCGCCGTATAGTCACCACTGGGGTATTGTTAGCTAAGGCTGCATTATGTAATTCGCAATGCCGGGCAATGAAAAATACCTTTCACTTTTGAAGATGACAATCCGATTTTTGGCGTAAATGTGACAAGGATGGTAAGTCAGATAATATCCGAAAACTTGAAAATTTTTCATCGTCCTGGAGCGGGACTCGAAATCGCGTCTCCCAGAAAACGCCAGGGTATGCTAACCACTACACCACCCAGAACGACAAAGTTTCAAGTTTCCGATCATTTTGAACCTCCAGATTCGTTAAACATGAATGCCGGTTGCTTCGACTAGCGAATTCTGTGATGGTTATATTCAAAATGATCGGAAACTTGAAACTTTGTCGTTCTGGGTGGTGTAGTGGTTAGCATACCCGGGCGTTTTCTGGGAGACGCGGGTTCGAGTCCCGCTCCAGAACGATGAAAGTTTTCAAGTTTTCGGATATTATCTGACTTACCATCCTTGTCACATTTACGCCAAAAATCGGATTGTAATCTTCAAAATTTGTATTATATGGCGTAATCCCGTATTTCTTTCATGATTGACCTTTCACTTTGTTTACGGAATTTTGCACCTGGCCTAGCGTTGCGTTTCGATCTCCACGCGAAGGGAAAGCAAAAAAAGAAAAGAAACTAGCGAATCATTATGCGGCCTGGGTCGGGATAATACTTCCTGCACCCAATTGGGAATTACTTTAGTTAAAGAAATGATTAGTTAATTATGTTAATCAATTAACATAATTAATATAATTAATTAGGTAATTAAATCCCGAATTTGAGTATTTCTTTACCAGAAGCAGTGTGCCCGAAACTAGAAGAATTTTCGTAGTACGTTACTACGTTACACATTACGAGTTCGAGGTGATCTCAAAAGCAAAAACCTTTTTCTATGTGCGTGTATTTTGAACCCGAGTGGGTGTTTATCCTTTCCAAAATGACTAGCTGCGCAACTTATTAACCGAAATCACAAAATAAAAGGAATGAGGATTTCAGTTAACCCTACCTTTCAATCGAACCCGCTTTGATATATTTAATTTTCTTTAGTGAATTTTTTTTTCTATTTGATCACATGTTTTAATCTATGTCCCACTTTCTTGACACATGGTACGGATTATACATTTCGAAAGATGCTATCGCCAACTCTTTTGACATATGGTTTTCTGTCTTTCGGGATTATAAATTTCCAGCTAACAGTTTTTACCAAAGTTTAGTCGGCGAAAACAAAGTCCGCCGGGTGCTTTCACGTCATTTCACTTCTGTGAAGCTTTGAGTGCTATGATTTAAACTGAAACTCTTCTGATGATGTGCCTGGCGTTCGAATTTCGGGACCAGGGTTTCAAAGGAAAACCCGTCACTTCGGATTAAATGTCCCAGATTACTGTCTGCTTCAGACATATCTTACTCCTTTCCCATCTGCTGCAAAAGCGGCCGCCACGCTGTCTCGTCTTCCCTGAATCGCTGGAACACTTTTCGGAAAGAAAAAAAATGGATGAACAAACAAAGAAAGGAGAAATGCTGGTACAGCCAGCTGCTCCCAGACACACCACAAAGTGCCGCAACCTTTAGCACGTGGCTTATTTTAAACTCTTAAAACGTTCCGCAAAAGAAGTACGAAAGAAAGGATTCGAGAGAGACAGATTAAAAAGCGAGATGCATTTGGTAAGTACCTGGAATGACGCCATCTTTTGGAGCACGTCAAAGGAAGTCAACTTCAAGGACATTGCCAGCCGTGACACTGCCAAACAACAAAAGAAAATTGACGGGTGTGAAATTCAAATGGCAGTAGCCTGATTGTAGGTGGGCGTCTTTTTTGTCTAATCAGGAAGTAATAAAATATCAGAGTCACATATATGTCGTCGTTTAGATGCACTACACGCTGCCTTTCTACTATTACTATCGCACATTAGAAGCTGAAACGTGACATTTGATTTAAGAAGGGGGTTCCATTTACAGAAACAAAACATTTTGATGTTCTAGCATGAATATAGGAACTGTCAAACACACACACACACACACACACCATTTTTAGTTAGACGTAGCATGTATTTTTTCGATCGAAGCTTTTACCGCTGGAGCGTTCTATATGTTGTGCGTTAGAAAGAAAGAAAGAAAATTCTCTCAATTAAGCACGCATTGAACATATGAACTTATGTGGAATATATAGTCAGTAAATATTCAGTTTTTTGTTATTGTTGGTCATATTCGTCTATCATGGTTTTGTAATATACAATATTTTTTTATTTTACGTTTCACGTCTCTACCATGCTTTCAAATTCATCTACTCATCTCCTACGTGGTCTTCTTCTGGGTCTTTCCTTGTTCCTTAATACCCAGTCTGATATTTCAGTTGTCTATTGGTGGTCAATTTGGCTTGCAATATGTCCTGCCCATTGGAATTTTATGGGTTTTACTTTGATCATGATGTCTCCACTCCTGTCATTTTCCTGATCCACAAGTTCCTCTTTTTATATTTCCTGGTAGGCAAGCACCTCTCCTTTTTTTTCAGTTGTCTACAGCCTCTGTATGACTTTTTTATTTAAGGTCCATGTCTCTACTCCATACGTAAGAAGTGGAATGAATGCATTAATTCAACACTTTTCTTTTAAGACATATTGATATATTTTTCTCGAAAATTGTACTGTTTCTCCGACCAAGTTTTATACGCCGATTAATTTCTTCATCAATGTGACCCTCGCTTGATATCTGTTGCCCGAGGTTAGGTATCGATAAATCTTCATTTCGTGCAAAAGTATTGTGCATCAATTTTGGTTTTTGAAGTTCATTTTTAACTCCACATCTTTACTCTTGTCGGAAAGTTCCTGGATCATACTCTGCAGCTCTGTAGAGGTAGTTACGAATATAACTATGCTATCAGCAAAACGAAAGTGAGTTAAATAATCTCCATTAACCTTTATCCTCCTTGCTTTACCAGTTCAGCGATTGAAAGACATTCTGCAATGTGGCATTAAAGAGTTTGGGAGATATGGTGTCATTTAGTTTCACTCCCGTTTCAATTTTTACTGGTTTTGTATTCTCAAATAGCCGAACTTTTGTACTTGCATTTTCATTGATGTTATAAATAAAGTTAATGCTAATGTATGCATCTTCAATACCACACGATTAAAGAGATATTGTACCTGCTGATGATTTTATGAAATCATAAGCGTTGTGACATACACCGATGACCACCTGCTTAATAGGACCACGATGACCACCAATAATCACAAGCGTTGTGACATACACCGATGACCACCTGCTTAATAAGGACCATTATGACCACCTACTTAATAAGCTGTAGAACCCCTTTTTGCCCGCAAAACAGCGGCCACTCGACAAGGCATCGATTCGATGAGGTGGCTGTAGGTGTCCTGGATATCTCGTTCCATAATGTCAACTGCAAGTCCTCCAGTTCCCAAACATTTCGAGGTGGTGATGAATAGCGCGAACCCGCTTTTCCAAATCGAACCACAAATGTTCGATTGGGCTCATGTCAGGGAATTTGGAGGCCAGGGCATCAACAGAAAGTCACCAGCATGTTCCTCGAACCACTCCTTGACGATTCTGGTCGTGTGGCATAATCCATTATCCTGTTGGTAATGGCCATCACCAGCAGGGAACACAGTTGCCATGAATAATGGGTTAATTTGGTCCGCAACGATGTTCAGATACCTGACAACTGTCAGGGATTGTGCTATTAAGATAATGAGACCTAAATTGTCCCAAGAAAACATCTTACACGGCATAACACCGCCGACCTGTTTCCGCCCAACAGTATATCCAAGTGCCATAGCCTCCGTTGGTATTCGGTGTACCAGCGCTCGGCCGTCTTCATGATGCACCAGAAATCTTGATTCATCAGACCAGGCCACTTCCTTCCAATCATCCGCAGCCCAACCTCGATGATCTTGGGCCCATTTCGTGCGCTGCTGGCGATGACGTGCAGTGAGCATGGAGACCCACCTGGGTCTTCGGCTACTCAGGCCCATGCGCAGAAGTCTGCGATAAACTGTGTGCTGTGACATATTGCCCTGATGACCACTGTTGCAGTTGCAGGTGATTTGTCGCACTGTGGCTCTGCGGTCGCTGTGAACAATGCGCGACAGTCTCCGCTCACCTCTGGAATCAATGACCTGCGGACGACACACGACTGGACGACGGTTCGTCGTTTGGCCATCTGTGTACCACTTTTGATACGTATTCACTACAGCGGCACTGTTGGCTTGATTTATTTCAAGTATTGTGGTAGACGCCAACTTATCAGAAGAATCGTTTGCCGGTTCCTGTCGTTGGAGCAGGGAAGCAAATAAACAAGTAGTTAAAAATCGAACATTATGACAGATGTTTCCTTTTGCACATATCTTTATTCATCAGATGGGGGGAAGAGGAAATATTGGAATAATAGTTGGTCAGATCGGATAGTAAATACTTCCAGCGGGAGTTGGATGTTATGGATGGCCTTCTCTACGCTTTTCGCGCCAAATCTGTTCGTATCTTATGTGGCTACAAGCCCGCGTGAAAATCTCTTTCTACCTCGTCGTTTGTCCTCTTGCTTCCGAGCAAAACCGTTCCTACATTTTCCTCGAGATCGCCATGAAGACTCCTCTCTGTCCCATTCCCTTACACGTTCTGTTCTTGACGTAAGAAGAAATTCTTAATTGCTTGGTCCTTTGTACCCGTGGGCTAGAGATTCTGGCGACGGCTGGGGAAAAAGTGGGGCTATCCTTTTGTCCGTGGGAGGGATTCGGCGAGAGAATGACCTTTCTCCGCAATGGATCTGCACTTGGCGCCTTTCTGACTATGGGAGGAAATTTCTCACTGTCGTTGGCCCACAAAATGACAAAAGTTGTAATTTAAATATTTCCATATAACAGCACGTGAACAACCCACAAGCCACGCCGTTTACGAGATCGTAGTTTGGAGGCGCGTGCCATCATAATTTGTCCTTTATCAAACTTCGATAAATCGGCAGCTTTTCCCATTCTGACTCCGAACACTCTACTAACCGAAAGCCGGTCCTCGGGTTGTATATACACTGCTCTGCGAGCCTAATATGCGCCACCGTTGGGTCTCTAGGCGGGCTCATTCCTCTAGACTGGGGGTGGTCATAATGTAATGGTGTATAGAATCGGTGTATATAATTGACATATTTATTTGAACATACACTTGCCATTACTCAAGGGTCAAAATCTGCAAACTGAGGACTACCCTCATCGCTTATAATATTGTACGCAGTTCCTGAAGTGCTACGACGCGGATCACGACTTCTCGAAGCTTCTTTCGCGCACGAGGGTCCTTAACTATCACAACAGCCATGCGTGGTCTCCAGTCAATCTGCATATCACAAGAAAACAAGACCATCAGTATCGATAAAGTATTAACGTATGGGCTGGCGTAGTTTGTAACATCTTGGTCGCCCCTTATATGTTTCCACGTCAGTTCAACGCATCCAGATACGAGGTATTTCTGCAATTATTATTACCAGAACTCTGAAAAGACGTCCCATTAAATGTTAGTTGAGGGCTCTGGTTTCAATACGATGGAGTGCCTTCTCATTTTGACGCAAAGTCAGAATGCTCGTCGTAATATGTTCCCTGGGCGATACACTGGACGTGGTGGCCCTGTAAAGTGTCCTTCGTGTTCCCCAGACCTTAATACCACAGTGGCTTGGGGGGGGGGGCAACTTGACGTAACGGACACCACCCAACAATTTAAAAGAGTTCGCGACGTGCGTGCATGCGGAGATTGCCTCCGTGAACGTGTGTATAATCAGATGTGCTCAAGAGATTGTTATTGAACGCGTTATTGCGTGTCAAAGGAAAGGTGAACATTTTAAACACTTATAGCAGCAGAGCTTCGGCTTTCTTCCTCTCTAATGGAATGCTGTGTACTCAGAAGGTATGTTAATTATTTCGTAAAAACAATTTTGCAATCTTTTTTTTGAGGTAGACACTTCAGACTTTTTTGTTCTATAAACGGAAGCTATTGTAATGTGGCATCTCACTGCACCGGATAGTGATGTTAATATTAGTTTCATGTATGTTAGAATACATTTAGCGGCAGCGATGTGTTTTGTGTTAGTCAGATCTTCCTCCGTATTATTTCTTCTTTCTCTTCTGCATCATTTATATCGTCAAAACATTTTATCCATCGTCAAAATCCTTTTGGCGATGGTTAAAAAGTTTTGGCGAAAATATTGGCAATCACGTTTTTAAAGACGTCCGCGCAAAAACAATCTTCAATTTTTATTTGATACGTATGTGATTAATTTATGTATTCTGAATAATTCTGTGGCTTGATTCTAAACGGGCCAATGTCAAATTTTGCAACGGCAATGCCAAGGGTAGTTTAAAAATGTATATAGAATCTTTTAAATTCGATCATATTTGTGAATTTCTTATGTTTCGATGTGAATCATGAACCAATATTGCATGATTTATATGAAAATAATTATTACATGAAAGTTTTGTAAGTAATAAAGTGCAATTTTTCAACATCTGTATCTTTTTTACATTGGCCCTTTTAGAACCAAGTCACAGAATAAATGTAATACCCATTTTTTCAATTAATTTGAAATTTATCGTGTCAATACTTTGTTTAAAAAATTTATAGGTAGTCACAAATTTAAAATTGAAAATAAGTGTCTCTATTTTTTTCTGTTAGGACTCAGGATGTATAACACATTTTGCTGTTGTGTAAAGAATCTATAACCTATTGTTTTGCACTATTATAACGCTTTTTTTATTTATAACCTATTGCTTTTGTACTACTATAACACTTTTTTTATCTATAACCTATTGTTTTGGTACTATTATAACACTTTTTTTTATCTATAACCTATTGTTTTTGTACTATTATAGCACTTCTTTTTATCTATAACCTATTGTTCTTGTACTATTATAACACTTTTTGTTTATCTATAACCTATTGTTTTGTACTATAATAACTTTTTATGGTTTCTATATTTACAATGGAGAGTGAAACAAAATTGACGACTTCAGATTACATTTGGCGAAAAAAAAAATTGAATTTGACGAAAACTTTAGAAAAGCGAGAGCAACCGCTGCTCTGGGATAACGTGATACAGAGACACGGTATCACAGAAACTCCTGAATGGTACATCTGATTCCAGACATAAAGTGTAAATAATGAATAGACGATATACGTGGCTTAGAGTCAGGTGCAATGCTACTGGTGGGCTGAACCCACCAAACTTTTATTTGGACCCATCTTTATCCCCCACAAAATGTTTCAGAAGTTAGAACACATGGCGAATGAAATCATCTAAGAATTTAAAGAACATGGATAAACGTATATGAATTTTTCGAGTTCACAGAAATTCTGTTATATAAAACGAAATTTCTGTTAAATTTAGTGTTGTGCTATTCTGTGAAATGAAGCGAGTCTTTTGAGCAGATGTCTAAGAGAATAGTAGAAAGACACAATTTTTGGAATTGTACACTGCTGGCCACCCAAAATGCAACACCAAGAAGGAAGCATCCGATTGGCCTGAAATTCGCAGCATGCGTCGCCCGCGAGAGGACATGCAAACGATTAGCATTTGCAGGGCATATGCAAATCATGTGTGCCCGGCACGCCACCGAGAAACACTATAAGAAGGGTGCACAGAAGGCAGGGTTGTGCTGCCGGACCTGTGCGTGGGAAGCTTCCTGATGCCTCGTCGCAGAATACGGCAGTCATTCCAGCACGTTTCGGAGTTCGACAGAAGACGAATAGTGTCTTATCGTAACAGCGGTTTATCGTACCGAGACATCGACGCCCGTGTGGGACGACATCTAGCCCCAGTGAGGCGAGTATGGATTCGGTGGGTGCAGGAGGAACGGACGGACCGACGTGAGCGATTGCCGCAGCCGCGGCACACCACCGAACGAGAGGACCGGCATGTTGTGAAGCGAGCATTGACGGCTCGCACCGCTACAACGATACAAATGATGACGGTTTGCACCGCTACAACGATACAAATGATGATGGCTCGCACTGCTTGACGATACAAATGATGCAGAAGAGAAAGAAGCAATAATACAGAGGAAGATCTGACTAACACAAAACACATCGCTACGCTAAATGTATTCTAAGATACATGAAACTAATGTTAACATCACTATCCGGGGCAATGAGATGCCATATTACTATAGCTTCCATTCATACAACAAAAAGTCTGTAGTGTCTACCTCAACGAAAGATTACGAAATTGTTTTTACGAAACAATTAACATACTTTCTCATTCCATTAGAAGGGAAGAATGCCGAAGCTCTACTACAATAATTGGTAAAAATGTTCACCTTTTCTTTGACACGCAATAACGCGTTGAATAACAATCTCTTGAGCACATCTGATTATACACACGTTCACGGAGGCAATCGCCGCATTCACGCATGTCACGAACTATTTTAAATTGTTGGGTGGCGTCCGTTACGCAAGTTTATTCAGGTTGCCCCCTAAAGAAAAGCCACTGTGGTATTAAGGTCTGGGGAACACGAAGGACACTTTACAGGGCACCACGTCCAGGGTGTGTTGCGCAACAACCTGTGTCAGCACGTACCGTTCGATGTCGTCTGCAGGAACGGGGACTTGTCTCACGGCGCCCATTGCTCCGATTACCATTGACGTTACACCACCGGCGAGTGCGGCGGCAGTAGGCCGTTGAACGCTGCACCTGGACTACAAAATGGCACGGCATTGTCTTCTCCGATGAATCCCGCTTCTGCCTGCAACACCACGATGGTTGGATCCGCGTGTGGCGGCACCGCGGCGAGAGACTGTATGACGCCTGCATTATGCATCGCCATACCGGTCCGTCGCCTGGCGTTATATGTAGTTTGGGGCGCAATTGTATATGACACCCGCATCCCTCTGGTACGCATCGCCGGTACACTCAACAGCCACTGCACCTTCTCCAACGTTTTGGAGCCTGTAGTCCTCCCATACCTGCAGGACCTGCCAGCGGCCACGTTTCAACAGGAAAATGCGCGCCCGCACGTGGCACGCATCGTGCAACAATTCTTCACGGCCCACCAGGTGTCACTGCTGCCGTGGCCCGCCTGTTCTTCCGATATGTCGCCCATAGAACACGTCTGGTCGCTGATCGGCAACCGAGTGGCCCGGCAAGCACCACCCGCGGCTACGCCTGATGAACTGTGGCAACGTGTGGAAGCAGCCTGGATCGACATACCCCAAGCCCACATATAAAGCCTCTTTCGTTCGATGCCGCGGCGTGTAGCGGCCGTTATTGCCAGCCATGGGGTCCACACGAACTATTGATGTCTGCGTGTTCCGCAAGTCGCACGGGCCTGTAATCTCAATCGTTTCATCTTTGTATCTGTTGTTATGTGTCCAGTAAATCTGGCTTTGCTATCTCGTGTCCTTCTTGGTGTTGCATTTTGAGTGGCCAGCAGTGTAGTTTAAAAAGATGAATTCCTTGCCGGGTTACAAACTAAGATTCAGAAACAGCCTTATGACAGAAAATATTAAAGAAAAGATGAAAATAATGACGTGAGCGAGCTAAAATTGAGGAGAAATAGTTACCCGTTAAAGGCCATGGAGGTTCGTATCCATGGTTCACGGCGCTATGTACAATGAATAAAAAATACTGCATGCAAAACGGAGCTGAAAACTTTCTTTTACTGGATATAACATAATCACTCGGAGCCCTTGTCACATGATGGTTGAAAGGCCTAGGCACCAGTCTCCGCGAAACACTGGATCTGTGTTTTTTCTAATGCCGGAACGATATGGATATCATGCTTGTTGTTACGGTATTGGTTATCTCTCTTCTCAGGATCCGGTTGCAGTACAGTATGTTTGGACGTTTCCATGCAGCTTTATGCAGTAATCTACGTACTTCAGCTACCTTGGCAAAAGCAGTCCTTTAAAATACCAATGATGCAGAACAGCGAATGGGCTGTACAGTTTAATTAGTAATCTGCCCATTGTTCTTGCGATGAAAGAAAACGACACGCAATGAAACAATCAGAAAGATTAATTGCCATACGCAACAAATTGAACGACATCCTCAAAGAATGCTTAACACGAACCTTCGCTCCTTCACGGAATTTGGATAGGGATCTACGTGGTTTTTGAAGTGCCACTGCGAACCGACACTTCCGTTGACTTTTTAACTGCGTCTGGCGAACAATTCAGTTCTGCTCGACATTTGCGGAAGGAAAAAACAGCAACTGAATCAGTCTGGATGAATGCCGTGGTAATGCCCTTGAGAAACCAGCGAAGAGCTTTCCTGCATAAAGCTCTCGTTTTGTTTGAAATCTGAACATGTATCTGAAAAGTAAATGACATCACAGAACTTTGGAGACTGCTGTCTCGGAAGTCCTGACTCGAAAAACGTCACCGAATATTTTTTGCTTCATTGTGCCCAAAACATCATCCCCTGGGATTTTTATACCCTATTTTCTGACCTCCCTGTATACCGATAAGAATGGAAAAGTCCTATTTGTTATATATAGGTCACATACAACAGAAGAGGCATCTTATACGTATACACAGTCGTATCAGAAAAATGTGTCCATTTATCTAATAATGGGAATAACCACCCTTGGCTCGGATGACAGCGGCGAGACAGCGTGCCATGGACGCAATGAGGCCCTGGAAGGTTGCCCGAGGCACACGTGCCCATTCAGACTGCAACAGAGCACGGAGGATCCGGAGATGATGTGGTTGTGGGACGGCACGTCGAACCTGTCGATCCAAATAGTCCCAGAAGTGTTCTATGAGATTGAGGTTCGGCGATTTTACCGGTCAAGGGAGAACGGAGACATCGCTGTCGTGTTCCTGGAACCAATCATGCACCCCCTTAGCAAAGTGGCATGGCGCCTTGTCGTGTTGGTAGACACCATCACCACCAGGGTAAAGTCCAACATGAAGGGATGCATGTGGTCAACGAGGATGGACAGGTAGCTAGGGGCTCTCATGCACCCATCCAGTGGTACCAGTGGTCCCAGGTCATACCATAAAAACATCCCCCAGACATGCGCACTGCCACCGCCGGCCTGTACTTGACCGGAAAGCGTGTTCGAGTGTTGGTTCTCGTGTGTCATATCCACCACCGCACGTCACTTCTGTGGAGTAGAAACCACAATTCGTAGGAGAATTCAACTTTTTCCCACTCTTCCACTGCCCAATGACGATAGTCCCATGCGAACTACAGGCGTCATTGACGATGGACCTGGGTTAACATGGGCGCCTTGACGCAGCGTCGACTTCGGAGATACATGCGCAACAAGGTTCGCTCTATTGTCATCGAGGAACGTAATGACACTACCTTTGTGGCCCAGAGTTCATTTGCGTGGTGAATTACTGCACAGTTGCGCGTCGATTGCCCTTTACCAGTCGACGTTCTCCTCTGGGGTCGATGGCCTTTGGGCTCCACAGTTATGACATCGGAAGGAACTCGGTGTGCCAGCGGTCCATTTTAGAACATCCTTACTACAGCACCTCACGAACAGCCCACGAAGTCTGTTGTTTCTGAGATGATTCCACCCTTGGCGTGGTAACCGATGATCGTTCCTTTTTGAACTTCCGTTAAATCATTGCCTCTGCTTATTGTGCTCACGTAACGAACTATGGCTCACCTGTCCTGGCCAGCCGCCTATATTTTGTGTGTTCAACTTTGTCACGTGCAATCTGTGACTCGCCTGGGCGGGTACACTGTGATTCCGGGGGTGGTCATATTATTCTATTACGGCCGTGAATGTGCATATGTCCAACTCAGATTTATATCTTAAGGGCATGATTAAGGCATTAATTTATTTATTTACTTTTTTATTAACTTCGGTGAGCGAATGTGAGATTATAGTGATTTACAAGAAACGTTCGTGAATATTTTTAATTTATGAATTTTTTTTTCTTTTTGAGAGACAGTAATCATACTATTTTTTTGCAGTATAATTAAGTTTTAAAAAGTGACTTGCTTAATGATTTTAGGGAAAAAATAGGCAGGCAGTCCGATGTAGGCAAATTTAATTGATTTATGCATTTTGTAACGTGAAGTGAAATCATCTGCGACTGAATTCTTTTTGCTTTTAATCTAGGATAGTCCAAAAAAAAAAAATAATAAAGATGATTGTTAATTGAACTCAGAGGAGTGAAAAACATCTTTTTCTAAGAAGAGCAATTTACAAATAACGCCTGATCTTCGATTTCTTTAAATATTTCGTTCTGAGCATGGATGGTATCGCTGACGGAACAGATCTTGTGCAAATTAGCGTATTTGCTGGAAAGGATGCATTTACAGAAATTCTCTTAATGTAATCGATAAAGAGAAAAGGATTTCCCCCTCCCCTCAAATGCGTCCTCGAATGTAAGAACTGTTTTCTTTAAAAAAAACACATCTTCATTAACACTCATGCGCATAGATGCCAGACTAAAAAATAAAATGTCATTATTTCTTTCCGAAATCTTTATTATTGACTAAAGCAATATGTGTCGTAAGCAGAAAAAATATATGATGAAACTAAAAAAATGACCACGTACTTACGAAAAACTGAAATGTGCATCAACCTTGTTTTAATTTCAGGTCAATAAACAATTCTTTAGAAAATGTGAAATATTTTAGTATTTTTCAAATTCGAAAAAGCCATACCTATATTTTTTTTTCGCAAAACATCATCTTTATATTTCGGACGACTTCATACACGGTAACAGATTTTCTGTCTTTCTTTTAAACGGTGTTATCTCTAAGCAACACAGAAGGTTATCGAGGTTTCATAAAATTTTGTTGTTGCATGTCACAAGAAACCATAAGAAAACAATGTCTCCCGCATTTGATAGGTAACAAATTAAAATCATTGAAAAATAAAATATACTTATTCTGGCTTTATCAAATACATTAAATGTATAAGAAAACCTCAGATTAAAATACTAAGAAACAAAGTTCCCACTAATCTACATGAAATGCTTGAAAAATAGTATCATAAAAATTATAAAACGCTGAGACAAACCTGGTAAAATACACATTCTATATACTACTGGCGAAGAACCAAATATGAGACAGTGAATTAAAGTGAAACAAGCAAAAGCAATTTTCAAGTCTCTCTCTTTTTTTTTTTTTTTTTTTTTTTTTCCTCGGATAAAAGTTTAACTGTTTGAGCCCTTCTTTCCTAGCAAATCAAGGTTGCTAGTGCATTCACTCTACTAGTTCAAACACCATTATACCTTCAAGAGGTACTTCAGTTCTCCCTGAAATCCAAAATTTTCACGGACGCAGGGTCATTCAATTCATTCTGGACAGCACGTTTTCTCCTGATTAAGGAGAAGCTGCTTACGTCTCATCGCACCCGTCAGTGAAACATTGTCTAAAAAAATGTTCTTTTGAGCTTTACAACTGCGAAACCAGTTTACTACCCCTCTATTCATTTTCCGTTCGTTTAGCGGTTTGCGCTGCTGCTCTGGGTTATTTTGGTGATAGAGATAGATCACGGCGGTTAATTCAGAAAACCAGGCTCTGCTCAAAACAGAATGGTCAATCTCCGACTGTCCCAGGCTTTCCGACTTATACCCAGCCCTGCATGGGCTAAACTGGAATTTTCGAGATCAATTGCAATACTTAAAAGAATTAGAGGAGCAGAGATACTGTAAGAAAAATCACGTGCAGCTGACATTGTTGAACGCAAAATATTGTTTTTATGTGAGATAGAGTAGAATATTCAGTAATATGGGTAAGAGAAAGCACATTAGCGAATTTTCATGCAATAACATCATTTAATGCACATGATGCGATATGCTATATGACAATATACGTATCTGCACAACATGAAAAAAGAAAATGACTTTTTGAAGGTGGCAACTCACTTCTACAGTAGGGTGTGTGGTCCTCTCGAACGGCTAAGACCGTTGCATACCTGTGTGTCATGGAATCGATGAGGTTATCAAGGAACCTTTTCGGGTATCTTTGTCATTCCCCAATGAGGGCAGTCTCCAGTTAACGAAGAGTCAACGGAGGTGTCGGCCGAGCAGCAATGAGCCTGCCAAGTGCGCCTCAGGCATGCTCAATTGGATTGAAGTCAGGGGAGCAATGCTGACGAATCCATACGATCGCTCTATACCCTCCTCCTAAAAAATTTTGCCCACTAGCCGAGCTCCATGAGGTAAAGCAATATCGTCCTTGAAAAGGTACGAATCACAGACGTATGCAAAATACTGTATGGCAATAGGTCTGAGAATCTCGTCTCTATATCTCTTGGCCGTCTCGGATGATGTACATGTCCGTACGTCCATCTGTACTTATGTCTGCCCAGTCCATTAATCCATGTCCGCCGTACTATGATGCTTCCTGCACAAAGTTGTGTTATTTCGTGTGCCGGGTTACCTCCAGATAAGAAGTCTTCGATTGTCAAACTCCAGACTGAATCTCGACTCGTCGGAGAAGAGGACCTGACTCCACTCGTCGTGTTCCTAACCACGATGTTCCTCAGCCCACTTTTAATGGGCCATGCGTACATAAAGGCCACCTTAGTGAAAGCGGTTGCTGATAGTTTGAGTTGACAACCTGCTCTCTATTGACACGAGAAGATTTCGCTGGAGCTGAGTAGCATTTTGCTGCCTGTTCCGAAGGGCTGTTAACAATAGATAACGGTCAGCCCTTGCTGTAGCTACTCATACACAGCCTTGACCTTGCATTCTTCGAACATTTTCCGTATCCTGGAAAGGTTTACAGTCAGAAAAATGACATTTCGTGATGCTCCAATGGCTTCTGCTAGCACCCCCTGTGTCTGACTATTCCAGCCTGCCAATAGATCTCTGCGCGTTGATTCCAGTAAATCATTCTGTTGATACATCAACGTTTGAACCGAAGACTTCAAGAAACAAAATGTTACGATGAACGCGACAGAATAAAGGAGCTCCCGGAAAACCTTCGTTTTTATCCCAATCTGTGAGGTATGCATTCTGACGTCACAGAGGCTAATTTGCAAAAGCATATGCATGACTCGGCTGTCTACGTCACACTGGGTAAGATAGCACACGATTGGCTTGCATAATGTTGCCAAAATCACGTGCTTCCCTAATTCTTTTGAACAGTGTGTATTCCCGGCCCGTCTCAGACTTCCAAATTACAGCCTAGCTGGCCGATTTCAACTGTAATTAAAGAATGCGCAGCTTATGTGCTATCCTTCCACATTTTTCGCTTCACTCTGTTGTCTTCGTCACCAGAAAACCTTCTTCGGAGAACTAAAGCCAACTGAAGACAAGATCCAGCAGTGAGATACGGAATTTCGTTTCAGCCTCCTAGAGTCCTGTGTTTCTGTTGCTTAAACACAGCGATATCAGTGGTGTTGATAGAGCAGAGACAGGCTGTATGTAATATTTCTGAACAATCGATGTACTCATGTGGAAGAATATATTTTTTGGGTTTAAATCAAATTTAAATTTTATTTACTGATTTTAATTTGGTTTCATTTTATTTTCTAATTTAATCTGTAGTACAAGAAGGTTGTATAAAGGACAACTGGTTATTATTATTATTATGATTTTGATTGGAGGTTTAACGACCACCGTGAGCAACTCAATGGGCTATAATCAGTAGCCCGATCCTAATTTAGGGTGACTGGTTCCAGGGAAGGGAGCGAGCCAGTGCCGTAAGACAAACACAACATCCATGCCTCACCGGGATTCGAACCCGGACCCCTTTCGGACGAATGATCATAGGCCATCGCTTAGACCACTGCGCCACTGGGGCGGCAAACAACTGGTTTTGACATAAACTACGAGTAGTCTTCATTTTTCGAGCCGAAATGATTGGATCTAGCAGAAAAATGTTAAATTTTTTAATTCCTGGTGTCTCTATGAGCTCGGGTTTTACGGCACGTGTACTCTAAGACAGAGCAAGGCGATCTACCTGGATGAATAAAAGCGCTGTAGCTGGTCACCGCTTTGTTCGTAGGCAGCTGATCGAGTTCGCGTATATTCTTGAAGAGAACTACAAATAACCAGAAGTCATTCCCGACTGTCGGTTTTCGAGTTGGTCGACTGACTGCATGTTTTCGCATGCACAGATGCCGTGATTTCTAGCACAGTGTTCATTATCGTTTGTCTGAGATTAAGGAATAATCTCTAAATTCTGCGGATACGCTTTTCTATGAGTCTGAAATAATATGTTGTGTAATTCTTTAACCTTGCTAGCTCTCAAATTCGCTTTCTACAGCATTTGCTCTGCTGTCAATATCTATCACTCGGCTGCCATACTTTCCTTCCTGTCATTCTCTTTTAAGCTGCAAAAGTTGTCTTCATATTCTCCACGATCTACTGCCACTTACGTTTTCTTCTGTTGATCTGCCAGACTACTTTGCCGTCTATTTCTTTCTCTCGGCTCCCAGACCTACTGTAACCGGGGCTTACATATTTATGAGAAGCGAGATTCTGTAGCCATATTTGTGATACTGAATTGGAATCATTTCCTTTCAATTCCTGCCATCTGCTGCGTGAGAAAGGAAATACTCATTTGCCTTTCGTCCAAATGGCAGGAATTGAAAGGAAATGATTCCAATTCAGTATCACAAATATGGCTACAGAATCTCGCTTCTGATAAATATGTAAGCCCCGGTTACAAACCTCCACACAGGGTGCTGTTATAGAATTCAGCTCCAAGCCCTGTAACACTACCTTGTTGCTATTTACTTCCGCTAAGTTGCAAGAGCTGTCGCCCCGGTGGTGCAGTGGTCTAAGGCGATGTCCTTTGTCCGAAAGGGGTCCGGGTTCGAATCCCGGTGAGGCATGGATGTTGTGTTTGTCTTACGGCACTGGCTCTCTCCCTTCCCTGGAACCAGTGACCCTAAATTAGGGACGGGCGACTGCTTATAGCCCATTGAGTTGCTCACGGTGGTCGTTAAACCTCCAATCAAAAAAAAAAAAAAAAAGTTGCAAGAATTGCCTTGAAATCCTTCTCGATTTGTTGTCATGTGCCTTCTTGTCCGTTCCTCTTCCAGACTACTTTGCAATCAACCTCTTATATAATGACGATTGCCAGACTAGCTTCGCTGTCATTCTCATCCACTAAGCTGAAAGAATCGCCTCTACATTTCCCTCTATCTGCAAGCACTTGCCTTACCATCATTATCTTCCGTTCTTCCGCCTGAATACCTTGCCCAGAATTCTCCTCCACTTGACTTTTTGGTTTTTGTTTCGGAGCCCCATTATATGTGATACACTGCTGGACAATTGCTAAGGACGGATCATAAACGGCTAAATAGCGCATAAAAAAGTAAGTGTGGTTGGATGCCAAGTGAAATAAAATAATGTCAGAATGCCAGGACATTACAAGAAAGGCAATTTATTGTGCTCTGAAATCCAGAAGGCTTTGGAACGTGTTCAAGGGACAAACAGGCCATTTTGTGCAGAATACGTAAACGTGAAAAAAATGCAATTACAGTCCGCAGGCGTTCCGGCGTAAGATGTCAATACGGGATATGGCCACCATGGAGGGCGATGCAAGATTCCACACGTCGTGTCATGCTTTGCACAACATTATCAAGCAGCTGTTGGGGTAATTTATCCCATTCCTCTGTCAGTGCACGGATGAGGGTGTCCTTGTTTATTGGAGGGCATTGGCGACCAGCAAGACTCCTCCCCAAAGCATCCCACACATTTTCAATGGGATTCAGATCTGGAGAACGTGCTGACCATACGAGGCGTTGAATATCCTCGCTCTCAAGACACTCCTGGACAGCGACTGTTCGATGACATGTTGCGTTGTCGTCCATGAAAATGAATCTATCACCGACAGCACCACGGAACATGCGAACATGAGGTAGCAGAATATCATTAATGTATCGTTAGCCAGTCGTAGTCCCAGTTGAAAGCACATAGAGGGACGTACGGCCATTGATCATGATGCCAGCCCATACCATGACACTACATGTCGGATATCGGTCCCTTTCCTGTATGTTTGCTGGACAATATGCAGTACCACTATCACGCCAGATCAGTTGTCGTCGACAATCAGACGATAGACTGTATCTACTCTCATCTGAGAAGAGGACAGCAGACCAGTCGTTATCAGTCCAATTGCGATGTTGATGGCACCATTGCAAACGGGCGGTACGGTGACGTCTGGACAATGGGATGCACACAACAGGACGGCGGGCGTATAGTCCTCCTTCATGCAAACGTCTGGCGACGGTTGTTCGGGAGATCCGCTTGCCAGTAGCAGCCATAAACTGATTTGCTACCTCACTAGCTGTGCTGCGCCGGTGTCTTTTTGTTGATAGCACTATGTACCGATCTTCTGCAGGTGTCGTACTGCGAACACGACCTCTCCCGTGACGTTTGCTTCACTCTCCATTTGTTTGAAATGATTTCCAAAGCCTTGAAACAACACTGTGGCTGACGTCGAACTCCCTGGCAACATCTGTTATTTTTCGCCCTTCTTCAATCTTGCCAATAATACGGCCACGCGTAAAATCATCTAGGTGATGTCGGGAAGACATACTGAAAATTGCAAGTTCGTCAATTGATTCTTTCCCTTTCAACTTTGCGTTTGAACAACAACGGTCAATACGCGTCAAATCCTTTATATCTCTTATCAGCGCTATGACGTCACGAACAAGTTCGGCAATCCAAAATTTGCATACGCACAACACGTCTTACTGTATCCTGCACTTATCCTAATTTCCACATTTTTCTGCCTTCCATTTTATGGTTTCTATCGTTGCTATTGTCATCCGTCCTTAGCAATTGTCCGGCAGTGTACCTCAGCATATAGCTAAAACTCCTCCTTCAAAATATGTATTCACCCCTCCTTCAGAATGTCAGGTAATCACCCAAACTTCCAGCGGAGGATCCCCCCCCAATTTATGCTGTGCCGCAAGCGGACGCACCATACTTGTTCGAATGGAAAGATGTTATATGGAAATATTCAAACTTTATTTAAATTGTAACGTTTGTTATTTTGTATGCCAACGACAGTGAGAAATTTCCTCCCAGTCAGAAAGACCCCCAACACAGATTCATTTCAGGGAAAGGCCATTCTCTCGTCGATCGTGGTGGGACCTCTCTTACGAACAAAAGTACACCGCCTCTCACCCAGGTCGTCGGACTCTCTCAGAGCCTGACGGGGTACAATAGAAGTAAGCAATTAAGAATTTCTTCTTTTACGTCAAGAACATCTAGGGGACAGAACGTGTAAGGGAATGAGACAGAGAGGAGTCTTCATGGAGATCTCGAGGAGAAATGTAGGGAGAATTTCGCTCGGAGACAAAGTACGAAAAACGCTTTAGCACGGGATGAGGCAGAAAGAGATTTTCACGCGGTCTTGTATATAGCCACATAAAATAGGAACAGATTTGGCGGGAAAAGCGTAGAGAAGGCCGCCTATAACATACAACTCCCACTGGAAGTATTTACTATTCAATCAGACCAACTGTTATTCTAATATTTCCCATTTTCCCCCATCTGATGAATAAAAATATGTGCAAAAGGAAACATCTGTCATAACGTTCAATTTTTAACTACTTGTTTATTTGCTTCGCTGCTCCAACGACAGGAACCTGCAACCGATTCTTCTGATAAGTTGGCGTCCCCCACAATACATGAAAATAAACCAAGCAAACAATGTTAAATTTCTCGCAGTGACGTGATGTTCTTTCCACCCGGTGAGACAGAAAAAAATGAGAATCCCTTCTTCAGTGCTTCGAAAAAACAAATCAGTGTGACGTTACGTTCCATACACCAAATTGTCTGGGATTTCTCAAATGCACGTTCTTCATGGGATGACTGCCTACAGCGACACGTGGTCCCGGCTGACCCGTGGGACATGATCCCGGCCCACCGTAGGACGCACATGAGATAAAGGGGCAGATAGCAGTGAAAACACATGTCCGCGTAGCTCAGCTGGGAGAGCGACTTACTCCGGAGTGAGGGGACCCGGATTTGATGGATGGCGTGGACGAACTTGCACGTTATACACTATGACGTAGAAGTCTTATCTTACTTCTACGTTAACTTAAAACATCAACATACTAAGAAATAGTTCCTAAATGAAAGAAACCTTAACGGCCAGACGATACATGTAAACAACAGAAGTCAAACTTACGAAAAAGGTGTTTTATTCAGGATGTAGCAAACACATCGTAGCATAGCATATTACACTAAACTCTCCACACACCACACAACTCTTTAACACAACGCTCCTTTCAATAATCAGTTTACAACCCAAGGCGCTCAAGCAATAGATTAGTAGTCGTTTTTATCTCTTGTTCTTATCAAAACTCAGGCATACGTCACGTTCATTCAACCTCAATTGTGTTGCCAAACGTATTCGTTTGAGAGAAAGATATCACGTTAAGAGTGAAGAATAACAGAATAAACTCAAGATTTAAATAGGAAAAGTAAAAAGGAAAGTTAATTTAGGATATACGGCACAACACCGCTGTTGCTTCATCGGGGAATCTAACTCGGAACCAGCTTGGACGACTACTCAGAAAACCACTGGATTTCAAGACTTGATTTTCCAGCATTCCCTGTGGCACCGCAGAAAACTGAAATGCTCAATATAAATAAGAAGTTTCGGGTGCACAGATAACATTGAAGCGGCCCAAAACGTTCTTTTTGGGGAACGTATTTTTTCACGACTTTTATTACAACTTCCTGTAAGATATACGAAACAGCTATTTTGTGGGGTTTACAGAAATCCGTAATAAATTCTCGAAAATGACCTTTTTGACTAGATCTGTGGTGAGATAAGCCTAAGACCAATTATGTTTGTGTCTATAGGGCATGTCTCTCTGTTGGTTGGAGAGGAGCTCTGAAAGCAATACTCATTTCTATTTCTCAGTAGATTTTCCTTCGGTCTATCCACATAACATCAACTTCTCCCTTTCGGTCAAAATACCAACAGAAAAACAGACACTGAATGCTGTTCACGCGAATTAAAGGTAACTACATTCGATGCACGAAAATCCCCTCAATTCACTCAGGGTGAAATTCCGTGTAATTTAAAGCCTTAGAATTCTATGGTGTTTACTGACGATACTTGCCTCAACATTAAATGTAATCTGAATTGCCTTCTGCTTTTTATCGATATAAGTCAGGCAGCACAAACTTAAGCATGAACACGAAGAATTAAAAAATTCTGGTTTCAGTTATATTACATTCCATATCGCAGGCACTAAGAAATACAATCCAAGTAGCAAGACTGTTTATACTGTATGTGCCAAAAAGGTTAATAGAACAAGAGGATGTTAAATTTAAGGAACAATACTGCAAGATTATTTTGCACGTTTCTGTCTTGCTCCCTTGGAGGCGTAGCCGAGAATGATTTCTCAATACTTTCCTGCATTGCGACGCACCCGCCTCAACGTTTTTTTTTTTTTTTTTTTATTTACATCGAGTTCATATAAGCTGACCTTTCATACAAAGAGCCATTGTCCCATTAGAAGATGTAAGAGGCGATATCCTGAATTTGATGGTAGGGTATTATCGATTTTGTGATATCGTTCTGTGTGGTAGGAGCACGTCAGATTAAATGCTTACAACAAAAATGTGGGACAAAAAATACGCTACCTACATGGTTGTCACATTTTCAGGAGTTTCTTTACGGTTGCTTTAGCACGAGACGTGTTTTTTTTACTCTCGTTTTCTCTGTACGACTTTAATATAGAACGAAATATAAATATTTACATACTTCTGAGAGGGTAATACAGCTTGCTTCTCAATTTATTCATCCTTTCCCTTTTCCCCTCTTAAATGTACGAGTGAAACATAAGTCTTTTCTAGAACAAAAGGAAATGTTTGAAAGACGTTGGAAACAAAAGAGACGATTATAAGTCGCTTCTGTGAAAACCGATTTATGATAATACAGTGCTTGTCGCAAAAACACTCACATAGATGGTAAAGCATTTCATGTTTCTCTAAGTGGCATTAAATAGCTGAGAATGGAAAGGTACAATATTATAACAACTCTGTGTTTGATATGACTGGTAGCATTTCTGTGCTAACTTCAACACATGGAAGTTGATAACTTTGCATTTATCTTGAAAATGTCGTTGTTCAACAATAAGAGCCCAAGATGGCGTTTTCCCAAGGAGTAGATGTTTAACAAAAGTATTCTAACCAAAGTGTGAACGTTATCCTGGAAGTGTAAATTTATTTGTATGAAAAGAAAAAAAAGATTTTCATTTACATACACAGTTTTGCATCTCGTCATCTCACACACTTTTTTTGCTTGCTAGGATGTTATTTAACCGTGACCACTTTTACGATTTAGTATATATATTTTGTGTTCTTCTTGATCGTCGGTCTAGTGTTTAGTCTTCATTTGTGGCGTTGACCTCTTTGGTCTGCCGGTAAGCCTTTTTTATCATTGTTTACATTATTGCTTTGGGAGTTCTTAGGTCTGTTTTGTGTTTGGTCTGGTGGCCTAGAGCGCATGACCAACCGACATTTTTGTTTCTCCTTGTCGTTTGTTGGTACTAGAAAGGCCACTCCCGCAGGTTGATGTTCTCCTGACGACGGCAACCTGTTTTTTTGTTTTATATTTTTCGGTTTTAATTTCTGAACTTCAATTTTGAATTTAATTTTTTATTTTATTTTTATTTTTTTTTATTTTATTAATTAACAATTCTGTATATATACACGTATATATATATATATATAGGGTGCATAGGAAAGTCCCTTTAGCCTGGAATAACTTGCGAACGGAGAGAGGCACAGTTATGCAAGTGCGATATAAAGCGACTACGCCTGATCGAATGCAACCAATAGCAGCGCCCCTAGTGGCGAAATGCGGAAGTTAGCCATTGCATTCGAAAACTAAAAGAGATCGAGCAAAATTTCCAATTACAAAGTTGTAGAGCATCAATTAATTAGTACAAAACAACATTTGTTTCACACGGATAAGATAAATTGTCGCCTGAATACCCTACAATGTCCAAAATCGATGTGCGACGATTCGAATCTGCATATTCACATTTCGCAAATGCAGCCGTATGCAATTGCAGATTGGGACGTTGTACCGTACCTACGATATAAAAACCAGTAGCAGGATGTACCCTGATCAGAAGTTTAGGTCTACGTACGCTGTGCGAGAATAGCGAGCTTGGATTTCTGGGGTTACGTAAAAAATCAGTTCTGCTGGATCTACGTCGTCGTGTTACAGATGCTTGCAATAGTGTGACACCTTCCATGCCGAGGAATGGGAATGTGTATGCAGAGTTACTTTCACGAATACAAATGTGTATCGGGGACAATGGCGAACTCTTCGAACATACTCGACATTAACTTTTTTATCACTGTGCGCCAGTTTGCCTTTTTTGTTTTTGTTTTGTCTGACGTCATCAAACTGTATTGACATAAGTAAGCATTTATGCAATAAATTGTCTGTATTTGCTCATGCGTATGCCTGTTCCCTTCACACGTTCTCTTAAAAGGTCGCGCATCAATTTCTGACAGTTTAAGGTATTTAGGCCACAATTTATCTTATCCGTGTAAAACAAATGTCGTTTTGTACTAATTAATTGATGCTCTACAACTTTTTAATTGGAATTTTTGCTCTATCTCTTTTCGTTTTCGATTTCCAATGGCTACCTTCCGCATTTCGCCACTAGGGGCGCTGCTATTGGTTGCATTCGATCGGGTGTTGTCGCTTTACTATACCGTTATCTCACTTGCATAACTGTACCTCTCTTCGTTCGCAAGTTATTCCAGGCTAAATGGAGTTTCCTATGCACCCTGTGTATATACTATACATGTATATATATATACACCGAGTGATAACTGAATTATGACCACCCCTATCGAAAGCAAATGAGGCGCGTTGACCACGTGATTAACGAGCGAGAGGGCGAGATTAGTCGACCGACGTTGCATATGTAATGTATGAGTGGGTAGCAGGCAGTGGAATTCGGAGCATGATGGGTAAAGTGAAGGATTTATCAGACTTTGAGAAAAGACAGACTGTGGAAGCTCGGAAAGCGGGTGCATCGATTTCTCAGACGGCTGAACTGGTGGGTTCTTCGTGAGCCCCCGTAGTTAAAATGTATCAGGACTGGCCTGAAAATAGTCAAACAACGACCCGGAGGGAAAACTGCACAGGATGATGTGAGAGGTCAGCGCCGGGTCCGACGACTCGTACAGTTCAACAAACGCAGCACAGCTTGACAGTTAACTACCCAATACAACCTGATCAACCCGGAACAGCATTTGCCACGACCATACGTCGCACGCTTGCATGAATGGGCCATAACAGCAAACGACCACAACGACATTCTGTCCTAATCACGGTTCATCGGCGCAAAAGACTCGCTTGGTGCAAATATTATTGAAGCTGGACGTCGGATGACTGGAAAAAGTATGCTGGTCTGACGGGTCGCGTTTTCTACTCCACTCCGTGGATTGTCTGCTTGTATTTGGCGCAAACATCATGAGGCACCTATCCATGCCTGCATGTTCTCCACAATGCAAGCCGGTGGACGTGGTTGTATAGTGTGGGTCATATTTACTTGGCAGGAACTGGGACTTCTGGTGCATGTGGAACAACCTATGACTGATGCCCACTATAGTTAATTGCTTGCTGACACTATACACCAGCAGTGTTTCATTTTTTCGCGAATGGCGACGACGGTATCTTCCAAGATGATAATTCGTCGTGCCACAGGTCCAATGCCAATGTTATGTGGGAATGGTTTGACGAATACAGTTCAAACTTCCTGCATATCGACTGGCCTCCGAACTCTGCCGACATTAATCCCATAGGGAACTTGTGGGACAATATGGGACGGCATATCAGGCGTCTGGATATACCAAATCACCTCCATACCTGCACTGAAGGACCCATTACGCACATCTTGGTTGGTTATACCTCCCAACTGCTTCCGGCATCTTATTGAATCGATACCATGTCATATAGCTGCTATACTGAAGGCTAAAGGAGGACCTATGAAGTATTAGGTAGGCTCTCATAATTCAGTGATCACTCAGTGTATGTTGAATCGATGCCACGTCAGATAGCTACTGTACTAAGGGCGAAAGACGGACCTATGAAGTATTACGTAGGCAGTCATAATTCAGTGATCACTAAGTGTATGTTGAATCGATGCCACGTCGGATAGCTGCTGTACTGAGGGCGAAAGGAGGACCTACGAAGTATTAAGTAGGCTGTCATAATTCAGTGATCACTCAGTGTATGTTGAATCGATACCACGTCGGATAGCCGCTGTACTGAGGACGAAAGACGGACCTATGAAGTATTAGGTAGGCTGTCATAATTCAGTGATCATTCAGTGTATGTTGAATCGATGCCACGTCAGATAGCTGCTGTACTGAGGGCAAAAGACGGACCTATGAGGTATTAGGTAGGCTGTCATAATTCAGTGATCACTCAGTGTATGTTGAATCGATGCCACGTCAGATAGCTGCTGTACTGAGGGCGAAAGGAGGACCTACGAAGTATTAGGTAGGCTTTCATAATTCAGTGATCACTCAGTGTATGTTGAATCGATGCCACGTCAGATAGCCTCTGTACTGAGGGCGAAAGACGGACCTATGAAGTATTAGGTAGGCTGTCATAATTCAGTGATCACTCAGTGTGTGTTGAATCGATGCCACGTCGGATAAGCACTGTACTGAGGGCGAAAGGTGGACCTATGAAGTATTAGGTAGGTGCTCACAATTCAGTGATCACTCAGTGTATGTTGAATCGATGCCACGTCGGATAGCTGCTGTACTGAGGGCGAAAGGAGGACCTACGAAGTATTAGGTAGGCTGTAATAATTCAGTGATCACTCAGTGTATGCTGAATCGATGCCACGTCGGATAGCTGCTGTACTGAGGGCAAAAAATGGACCTATGAGGTATTAGGTAGGCTGTCATAATTCAGTGATCACTCAGTGTATGTTGAATCGATGCCACGTCAGATAGCTGCTGTACTGAGGGCGAAAGGGGGACCTATGAAGTATTAGGTAGGCTGTCATAATTCAGTGATCACTCAGTGTATGTTGAATCGATGCCACGTCAGATAGCTGCTGTACTGAGGGTGAAAGGGGGACCTATGAAGTATTAGGTAGGCTGTCATAATTCAGTGATCACTCAGTGTATAAATATATACTACTACTAGTGAAAATTGCAAGACCAAGAAAGAATCGCGCTGTTCAAATGAAATTTATATCAATGATTTCCCATGTTACAGGTGATAACTCAATACATTTGTAGAGTTACATATACAAGATTTTTCGCTTCAAAACTCAGTATCGTGTGACGCCACCTCGAACAACAATTGCAGCCTTTACACGGCGTGGCATTGCATGGAGGAGGTTTTTGAAATCCTAAGAAATAACCTGCCAGGCTGCTTCCATGCTAGACTAGAATTCATTTGTGATGACTGGCGGAGGCGCTTGACCGACCATTCGCTTAGCTACCATGTCCCAGACATGTTCTATCGGGGACATATTCGGTGAACATATATGCGTGTGAAGAAGAGATGTCTACCGTGCATGGAAGAAGTCTTGGACATTCCGGATCATATGTGGCCGAGCATTGTCCTGATGGAATATAGCGCCAGGACAACTCTGAAGGAATGGTATCGCATCTACCTATAAAGCATCCTTGATATATCGCTGGCTGTTCAGGGTTCCCTCAATTCCTATCAGGCAAGATCACGAACTGAACCCAATGGTGCCCGAAACCTTGTTGCTTGGAATTAGGCGGGTGTGACACTGCAAGATGTCGTTCACCACTATGTCTTCGAACACATATGCGGCCATCAGGATGCATCAAGTTGAACCGTGACTCGTTAGAAAACACGAACTGTTGCCAGTTAGCGTGCCAGTGTCTGTATTCGAGACCTCGTTGCAGCCCGAGTCGTCTGTGGTTAAGGGTCAAAGTAATGGGCTACTAGCTACTAATCCTTTGTTAAGCAGACGACGTCAAACGATGTTGGAGGACAAAGCCTGACCTGTAACAGACTCCACTGTTGCGCTAACACTGTGCATGTCGCTGTCCGATCGGTCACCATATGTCATCACGTGCAGGCTTGCGATTTTGCGGTTCATTTTCCGGATTTCAGTGGATCGGAGCCTCATCTGTCCACTAACGCCACGTTCGCATCACTGTACTGGCATTTCGTCCAGTACGAGGGGAAATTTCGTGGTAACGAAATCCAAATGCTTTCATCCCAACAATCCTTCCTGTCTCCAAGTCCATGAGTTTGTTCATAATGCAACCTTCTACGACGACGGGGCATAGTGAGATACACGAAACACCCTTTCGACTCAATGTCGGTTGATCACTGATTGCAACATCTCGTTTGAGCCAGCTCTTTATACCTAAGACAAAACAGTTCAGAGCGCGCTGCTCCAAAACCGCATGCGCATTTTCACTTATATTTTAATAATTTGCGTGCCCCAACAAATTTCAAGCTAATACTAGCACTCTTTCGTGGTGTTGCGAACTTCATAAACACTAGTGTAACCGGGGCTTCCATATTTATCAGAAGCGAGATTCTGTAGCCATTTTTAGAGATAGTGAATTGCAGTAATTTTCTTTCATTTCCCGCCATTTGGATGGAAGGCCAGCGAAAGGCAAAGAAAGTATTTCCTTTCCCACGCGTCGCAGCAGAGGGAGCCGCTAAGCAATTAAGAACATAGCGTTTTGAGTGTGAAGGCGTGGCCGCGCTTTCTTGGAACAAGTCGGACGAGGGGACAGTTTTCTGAGGGGGTTTCTCTCTCCGGGAAAGAGAGGAGGGGACTCGGTGGCGAAAAGTCGAGGGAGGAGCAGTATATTTTCAGGAAGCTCTGAAAACCTCGGCGGTTTTGTCGGAAAGGATGAAGGAAGAGGTTGGAATGGCCGGATAAAGAGTTCATGAGCGGGAGAATATGTAGAAAGAACGGAGATCAGGACAAAGCTTAAAGGTATTCCCCGTAACATCTGAATAAAATTCTTCCTCACTGCAAAATTTAGCTTCAGTCGATTCACTTTTACGTACTTTGTATTGTATTTATCTGCTCCAGTCGGGAGAATTACGGGATAAACCCCCAATACAGAACTCACTGCAAAGGAAGCATCAAACGAACCCTCCACACAGGGCGCTGTAATAAAAATCAGCACCAAGCCCTGCAACACTAGTGTACACAGTGTGTGTGTGCTGTATTTCGTGTCGTGTGTGTTACATGATATCTCCAGCGCTGACAAAAATACATGATATCTCCAGCGAAGCAAATTTTTCATTTCTGAAAGATTTTATTTCAACGGGGGTATCACCATTTTCCTGCCTGTTGGCCCCCGAGTGACTTAGTCGAGCCCTGACAATACTCCAGTGGTTTCAGAAACAAAATCCTGAATTTTTTAAGTACAGACTTTGAAAACTATTGAAACGTTGGAAGAAATGTACTAAAGTTGACGATAATTATATGGAGAAGTAAGTAATTATGCAGCCTTTCATATCTTTTATTTTTGATTTTGTTTCATTGAAAAAACCTTTCACCAGTATTTTTTTTTTTTTTAAGTGGATGCAAAACTTTCTGCTCACCTACGTGGGAAATGAAGTTAGGGAGAGCAAAAGTTATAAAATTCAAAGAAATTAGCCCACACTAACTTGAATCAAGTAAGAAATGCACCATTATCTGTGCTTTCTGCCTATCAAGTTGTGCATATAACGCCATTTCCGTTCCGAGAACAAATTTATTAGTGGAAATTCCTTCACCTCAGGAAATGAGGCTCTGGAATTTCTTAGTAAGGAAAAAAGAGCACACGCGGGTAGCCTGCGCTACAAGTGGAGATCTGGTTTTCTGATAAGTGAAAGGTTACCTGATATCACGATGAATAAGTAAGTTCACCTTACAAAATTCAGTTTCTGGCTTTGCAATGCGTAATATGAGTTTAATTTTTAGTGAATTGCAAATTTTAAAAATACTTCGTTATTTTAGAAACCAAGGAAAAAATAGTAAGAAAAAAACTAAATATGGAAGGAAAAACAGGGAAAATCAGAGAGCATAAAATCTACTTCCTTACGAAGTGCTATGAACAATTTTCGACAATTAAGGGCAATTCTAATATTACGGTACAAGAATTTTAATTCGAATACTTTTGAGAGCTTGGGCATGAGCTCGTTAAATGGATAGGGGACTTGTCCTCCTCAATTTTTGGCTTCAGTCTGTCACCCAACGTTCTGCGTGCTTTCTGGAATAAAAATTGAGATTCAGAATAATTGCGTATTATATTTTTCTATATTTATCGTTATGAGATTATTTTTGTCTTCATACCAGTGTGTGTAACGTAATCGCATGGGGGCGGGATTTGCAGCTATTATATATGTACAATATATACAGTATAACCATATCTTCCAAACTCTTCAATGCCACATTACAAAATGTTTTTCAGTCACTGAACTGGGAAAACAAGGGGATAAATAATATTAATGAAGATTATTTAATTATCACTTTCGTTTTGCTGATGACGTCATTATTTTTGCAACTACCTCTTCAAAGCTACAGAGTATAAACCAGGAACTTCCTGATAAGAGTAAAGAAGTGGGATTAAAAATGAACTTCCAGAAAACAAAATTAATACACAATGCTTTTACAAGAAATGAAGACTTGTCGATTGATGGAAGAAAGCTGGTGATAACAGATATTTAGATTTACTTTGGGCAACAGATATCAAGCGACGGTCACATTGATGCAGAAATTAATCGGCGTATAAAACTTGGTTGGAGAGTATTTAGAAGAAACAATACAATTTTCGAGAGCAATATACCATTATGTCTCTGAATAGAAAAGTGTTTAATCAATGCACACTTCTAGTGCTTACGTACAGAACAGAGACTTGGACTTAAGCTAAAGAAGACACAAAGGCTGCAGACAACTGAAAGAAGTATGGAGAGATGCGTGCTTTGTATGACGAGGACAGATAAAAACTCGTGGATAAGAAAATGACAAGAGTGGAACATCATGATCTGAGTAAAATCTCTGAAATGGCGAAGGGCTACATATATTGTCAAAAGAATGGACCATTGATGGACAACCGAAATTTTCTGAATAACAAGGGACAGTGTGTATATACTCATATATACACACTGGCAATGAAATTTGTGCACCTGGGCGAAAACATGCTACAACCGCGAAACTTTGCAAATAGCTAAAGTGCATCCTGGTAAGCAAATGATCCACGTTTGGTGCGAGTCCGCATGACCGCACACCCTGTGGTGGCGCTGAAAACACGAACCGGCAGCCTTACAAACCGGCGTGTAGTCGATGCCCCATGAAAGCGAAAAGCACCGGCCTACGCAAGCAAGAGTACAGAGTGATAAGAATGCCGGGTAGACGCCAAAGACGTCGATTTTCGCAAAGTACGAACTTTGAGAGAAGCCTGATCATTGGGATGAAAACTGTCGGGTGGTCGGCGCGCTGTATAGCCCGCCACGTGGATCGTTCTGACCATACTGTCCAACTGTGTTGGGAGCAGTGGACACGTGACCGCACCGCCACACGGTGGAGCGGCTCCGAGCGGACCAGGAGAACCACCGGCAGAGAGGATTGACGGATCGTGCTGCAGGCACGAACGGATCCTACGGGGACTCGGTCCACTAAAAAGGCAGATGTAGCGGCTCCTGTGTGCCCAAGAACTATTTCCCGACGCCTCGCGGAAGCTAATCTGCGATCCCAGCGCCCCTTACGTGTGCTGCTTTTAACACCGGAACATCGGCGGCTCCGTGTGCAGTGGTACCAGGCCACAGCGACGTGAATGGCGACGTGTGATGTTTAGCGATGAATGCCGCTTCGTTTTGAGAACAGATGATCATCGTGCCCGGGTGTGGTCCCCGGGTCAACGGCACAATCCCAACCTCGCTATCGAGCGCCACACCTCCCCCTTTGCAGGCATTATGGTCTGGGGAGCCATTGCTTACGGCAGCCGACGAGCTCTAGCAGTGATACGTGGAACATTGACGTGCCAGCGGTATGTGGATGAGATCCTACGGCCCCATGTGCTGCCGTTCCTGGCCGGGATTCCAGGTGCACTATACCAGGAGGATAATGCCCACCCGCACACTGCTCGGGTTGCCCAGGACTGCCTACGTCATATCCAAGACACTTCCATGCCCTGCCCGCTCACCGGACATATCACCTATCGAGCATGAGTGAGATCAGTTGAAACGCCTGCTGCCTCCGTGCCGCACTATCCGGGATTTGGAGCGCACCGTCCAACACGTTTGGGCCAGTCTGCAGCAGGACAACAACGGGCGTCTGTTTGCATCTGTCCTGCAGCGTGTATCACCGCACGAGGGGGTGCGACGCGCTATTGAAGATGACCGAACTGCATGCCACAAATTCATCTGTAATTGTCCTGCATCTCTGTTTTTGCCATCATAAGTAACATTCATCTGTAGCATTACGTCCATAAATTCTCAGTTCAACCCGATGCTTCCTTCTTGGGGTGCAAATTTCATTGTCCGTAAGTGTATATATCCCAACTTTTGTGTCAAGCATATGTTTGAGTAAAATTACATTTGAGCAACTGCTCTCAGAGTTTATATTTAAAGTCTCGAGTGAATTTGTCGGACAGAAGTTTATACCATTATCAGTTTCTTAATTGCTAAGAATACGAAGGTTACAAATATGGAATTACTTCTGTATTCCAAAGATTACCTTATTTCTGGTAAAATGAGGATGAGGATTGTAGTCATTATAGGGTGAATTCTCTCAGCGTTCAGCCATAACTGCGCCAAATGATAAGGAAAAGTTTTGCATTTTAATGACTTCTTGGGAACCAATATGGAAAAAAAAAACTAAATATTTTCCACTACACCTGTATCACAAAATATTATCTAATAACTTTTCCACTGGTGCTTTCCTTACCAGCTCTTTGTTCCTAACTGCTCTTTTTCATCACTTGTTCAATCGCAAATGGATTGGCTAGGTTGTTCCTAACTGTTATCTTTCGTCACTTGTTCAATCACAAATGGATTGGCTAGGTTGTTCCTAACTGTTCTTTTTCATTACTTGTTTAACAGCAAATGGATTGGCTAGGTTGTTCTTAACTGTTCATTTTCATTACTTGTTCAATCGCAAATGGATTGGCTAGGTTGTTCCTAACTCTTCTTTTTCATTACTTGTTCAATCGCAAATGGAATGGCTAGGTTGTTCCTAACTGTTCTTTTTCATCACTTGTTCAATCGCAAATGGATTGCCTAGGTTGTTCCTAACTGTTCATTTTCATCACTTGTTCAATCGCAAATGGAATGGCTAGGTTGTTCCTAACTCTTCATTTTCATCACTTGTTCAATCGCAAATGGAATGGCTAGGTTGTTCCTAACTGTTCTTTTTCATCACTTGTTCAATCGCAAATGGATTGGCTAGGTTGTTCCTAACTGTTCTTTTTCATCACTTGTTCAATCGCAAATGGAATGGCTAGGTTGTTCCTAACTCTTCTTTTTCATCACTTGTTCAATCGCAAATGGATTGGCTAGGTTGTTCCTAACTGTTCTTTTTCATCACTTGTTCAATCGCAAATGGATTGGCTAAGTTGTTCCTAACTGTTCATTTTCATCACTTGTTCAATCGCAAATGGAATGGCTAGGTTGTTCCTAACTGTTCTTTTTCATCACTTGTTCAATCGCAAATGGATTGGCTAGGTTGTTCCTAACTGTTCATTTTCATCACTTGTTCAATCGCAAATGGAATGGCTAGGTTGTTCCTAACTCTTCTTTTTCATCACTTGTTCAATCGCAAATGGATTGGCTAGGTTGTTCCTAACTGTTCTTTTTCATCACTTGTTCAATAGCAAATGGAATGGCTAGGTTGTTCCTAACTGTTCTTTTTCATCACTTGTTCAATCGCAAATGGATTGGCTAGGTTGTTCCTAACTGTTCTTTTTCATCACTTGTTCAATCGCAAATGGATTGTCTAGGTTGTTCCTAACTGTTCTTTTTCATCACTTGTTCAATCGCAAATGGAATGGCTAGGTTGTTCCTAACTCTTCTTTTTCATCACTTGTTCAATCGCAAATGGATTGGCTAGGTTGTTCCTAACTGTTCTTTTTCATCACTTGTTCAATCGCAAATGGATTGGCTAGGTTGTTCCTAACTGTTCTTTTTCATCACTTGTTCAATCGCAAATGGATTGGCTAGGTTGTTCCTAACTGTTCTTTTTCATCACTTGTTCAATCGCAAATGGATTGGCTAGGTTGTTCCTACTTCTTCCGACTGGCATGAGATTCAACAAGAAAAGAGGAGAATAGCAGAGCACTAGGCTGCATTGGAAACCAGAGTAAGATAGACAGGCATTTTTCTCACATAAGTACAGGGTATTTCGCTCTTTCGTTTCAGAGCAAACACCCAACGTGTAAGTATTAGGCGTATAAATAAGTTTTAAAGCGTTTTAAGACAAGGCAACATGTAATTTGAGAGAAAATAAAAATACCTTTATGAATCAAAATATGCGCCGTCATTATCTATCACCTTCCGCCATCGGTCGGGCAGCTGTCGGATTCCAGCCATTAAGAATACTTCGTCGTGTGACGCGATGAAGTCTTCAACCCATTTCTGCACATCGTCATATCTCCGGAACCGTACAGCAGACAAACCATGTTGCATCGATCGGAACAAATGATAGTCTGAAGGGTCTATGTCGGAATCATACGCCGGGTGCTCCAAAACTTTTCAGCCAAGCGTCAATAAAATTTCCTTGGCCGATTTTTCGATATACGGCCTAGCGTTGTCATGCAGTAATTTCACAGGACGCAATCCTTTGCCTGTGAATGGACGTTTCCGACAGATTTTCTGGTTCAATCGCAACAATTGTTGCTTGTAACGATCAGCATTAACAGTTTGACCCTGTTCCAATAGTTCATAATAGAGCACATCTTTTATATCACACAAGATGCACAGCAGAACTTTCTTGGAGTGAATATTGCGTTTCGGTGTCGAAGTCGTTGCTTCACCGGGGTCTACCCAGTGATTTTTGCGTTTGGGATCGTTGCATCATATTTAATTTTCATCACCCGTAACGATTTTCCACAGGAAAGGCTTTTTGTTTTGTTTATTCAACAGATTCATACACTTCATGACACGTTCATTCTTGTTCCTCTGGCTCAGGTCATGTGGCACCCATTTTCCTTTCTTCTGAATCTTTCCCATTGCACGTAAACGATTGGAAATGGTTTGTTGAGTAACCTCCAGTTGTTCAGCTAGTTCTTTTTGCGTTTGAGACGAGTCTTCATCCAGCAATGCTTGCAGTTCCTCATGTGCAACCTTCTGCGGGGAGCCGCTCCGTTCTCGATCGCTAACATCAAGATCACCTGCTTTAAACCGTCCAAACTAAAACTCACACGTGCTTTTCGATACAATATTCTCTCCCAGAACAGAACAGATCGATGCACATGCTTTTGCAGCACTATCTCCTTGATGAAATTCGTAACGAATGTAGTGTCGAATAAATGTAGTATCGCTAGCCATCTTTCACCTACCGTTTGACTGTTGGGAAAACTTCTGCGTCACATTTTATACTCGGGCCCAGTTACGGTCACATGACAACAATGCGGGGGAATGTCGGATATGTAAATTAGCGACATACGTCACACAAAAAACGCTTTAAAACTTATTTGAAGACTTAATAGAAGGAAACTTTTTGTTTTTAAGGAAATAACATTTCAGACAGAAATATTGTTCATGGGATTATTATTCAGAAGTTCCAAAATAATTATTCGTTCTTTCCAGAAGGAATATCAGAAAGTCTACCATTTCTCGATTGGACAACCAGGAAATGTCGCTGATAGGTCTTAATGTTTTGTGTCGATTTTGTCCGGCTGAATATACATGCAAATGCGGGGTTCGGACATTTGGGCACCGGATTTTTGGGCACCGGACATTTGGGCGCCCGGACATTTTGGCACATTCCCTTTTAAAGCAATGAAATTGCGCTGCGTTAAAAATTATAGTGTTCCTGTATTTCTTCTTCCTTGAGCAAGGGGTGTGCACAAAATTTTTTTCACTTATAATTCATAATCATTAAGAAATTGAGACATATTTACGATTTTCTGTCTGAAAGACGGGGGGGGGGCATTTTGGCATCCGGACTTTTGAGCACAAATGTTTAAGGGGCCGTATAACAATTGCCGTTTCTTGGCCCGATAGTAAGAGTTTGACCGAGAAAATGTTCGCCGTAAGTTACTTAGGCACTAAATGTTTACGGGCACGTGTCTCAGCAAATCTGTCGGGGGGAGAGATGGGGGTTATATCAAAAGTGTAAAATGCAAAATATGAAAATTTTTCTCGTCCGATCGGGAGATATTCAGCATTTACAATACCAAAACTGTAAAATTTGAAGAATTTCTCGTCCGATCCGAAGATTTTCAGCATTTAGAAGCTACAACCCCCCCCTCCCCCGCCAGATAGGTTTCCTGAGTAGGCACATGCCTTCAGATAATGTGTCAAGTTGTAGCTGCTAAATGCTAAAAATCTGCCGATCGGACGAGAAATTCTTTATATTTCACACTTTTGAAATCAACCCCGCCCCCCGGACGGGTTTGCTGCGTATGCACATGCGCTCAGAACAGAAAGTAATGCCTTCAAATAATGTGTCGAGTTGTAGCCTGTAAATGCCAAAAATCTCCCGATTAGACGAGGAATTTTACATATTTTACACTTTTGGTATTACCCCCCCCCCTCGCCGACAGGTTTCCAGAGAGTGCACATGCGCTGAGAAAATTTTGAAAATTTTGTCGAGTTGCCGCTAGTAAATGCTGAAGATCTCCCGATCGGAAGAGAAATGAGAAATTCTTGATATTTTACGCTTTTGGTATCTCCCCCCCCCCCCCACTAGTTTCCTAAGTCAGCAGATGCCCTCAGACAATTCGATGACTTGTAGCTTGTAATGGCTGAAAATCTCCCGATCGGACCAGAAATGCCTTATATTTCATATTTTAGGTTTTAGGCCAACCCCTCCCTCCCCACCCCCCACCCCGACAAGTTTCGTGGGTTTGCTCATACTCGCAGAGAATTTGTTTAGTTTTAGTTTATAGAAAAATATCGTAAATAAGAAAATACGAAATTACGGACATTTTATGTGTTCTTGGGGGGGGGGGTAAGAAAAATCCTTACCTCCTTCAAGGCTGTCAAACATTTAAAAAAAGGTTTCGGCTATTCTAGTGTTTTAAATTTATCAAAAATTTGGCTATATTAACGGCGGGGGGCTTTCCCCCATGGGCACCCTTGGTGCTATGTAGTCATGAATATGATGTAATCCATATTCATGATTATGAGCTATGTAATCCCGATCCAGGACGACGAAACTGTCAAGTTTTCGGATATTATGCTTGTCATATTTACACCCAAAAAAACGTATTGTCATCTTCAAAATTTGGGCATTGTAATATTTTTTAAATTCAATTATAATTGTCGTTTGTCTTACTGGAAACGTTTTCTCCATTCAATTCCCTTCACAGCGAAAAAAAAACGCAATTTTTGTACGGCCCCTCAAGATTTGTGCCAAAATGTCCGGGTGGCCAAAAGTCCGGGTGCCCAAAAGACCGGTGCACAAATGTCCTAAACTCGCAAATGTAACTACTATTTTAATAATAACACTATCTGTGAAGGTTTCTTTCTGTATACATAAGATGAGAACTTAACTGATTAAATGTACATCCTGTGGGCTTTCAATTTTGAACATCTATGAAACGATCTCTCAAATGGTGGGCTTCTCAATTGCTTTAGTTTCCAAGTATCAGCCAACTGTTAGGAAAAACTTTCGTTTAGAAAACTGAGAGACATTTTGGTTCGTTTTTGGTGGAATCAAATTTTTGCAAATGTTGACTATGACACCGGCAATTGCGTCGTCTGTCTTTCTCTTTCTGCTGGAAGTGCTACACGCGTAGAATCATTCGTAGACACCAGCATGGTAGAGAAGTGCACGTTTTCAAGTCAACAGCCTTTCCGACGTCTTTGTTTATGTTGACTAAGGCCTCAGAAATAGCATCGTTCGACGAGACTGAAGGTGCTTTGGGAAGGCATATTTCTTTTTCGAACGGTTAAGACTTGTCTCTCATCTTGAGACGAAATGGGCAAAGAAAAAGGCATGGGCGAATAAAAACTTCTTGAGACTGCGGAGCGCAACTAATGTTGCAATTTCTTTCACCGCAGCAGACGCGGAAGTAAAATGTTGCAGCTTTAAAGAACCAACATCGTGGTCGTTGCTTCAGATGGAAATTTCCACAAGCGTCCGTCTTCCACGGTGGGTCTCCGATGTCATCAAGGATTGCATTTCCTTTTCTTTTCCCGTTTCAATTCCGTTCCTTAAGAACATTTTTTTTAGTTAGTGTCAATTTTTCCTCACTGTGTAACAAGAAAGTAACTTTATGTTCCACTATCTTGAATTTGTTTGGAGGAAAAGTAACTATAGTCTCTTTTAAAGGGACTCTTCGAAGAGCAGTAACTGTTGAAACGATGCTTTCGTGAAAATAAAACAATAATAACTAAACGAGTTAGAAGCAAAGCAATTTTGGAAATGATATTTCTGTGAACATGAGATTAGAAGAATACTTATTGAAATAATTAATGGAGAGGTATAATTTTTGAAATGATGTTTTAACGAAAACAGAAAGATAAAATAACTAAAAGGAATAAAGTATTCTTCATGTAAAAATTACCTTTGAAATTAAATTCTCATGAAAATAAAAAAAAAACAATGACTTGGGGGAAAATTACTTCACTTCTGAATCGTCAAGGTCCAATTCGAAAATTTGTCGATGCCTATCTAATTCTAATAAATTTAACTTGGACTGCTCTTTGTATTATTTCTTCAAAGTTTCATGAAAGAAAAAAAGCGATTTCAATAGTTTTCACTTTTTCTGTCAAATGCCACTCAGAAATGCTGCGCAGTTGTTTGAGAAACACTAAAATCTTAATGATGGCAAAAACATTTTCCTCGCATAGCTATGTTTTCCTTGACGCAGAATCAACTCGTCGCGTTCCCAAATTTTAGTTACAAAAAAATCACATATAGGAAAGCGTGCGAATTAGATTGTCTTTCCTTCCGCCTCTCCTGAAAGAGCGGTTCTTGATCTGCTGATTTTGCTTTCTTATGGACGGAAAGAATTGTATGATATTCCAGACATCACTTCTTCCGTCCTTTCCTTCGTCCGGTTGTCTGTCCAGTCCTCAGAAATCGTATTTCTTCTCCTAACGGTCAGTTAAGAAATTCGTTCTGTGACTAATAGATACGTACTTACAAGAATTCCAAATGTTTTTTCTCCAACTAATATAGGAGAATGTCAGGTCAGGATTTATTGTACCAAATATGATTTAGGGATGCAAATGAAAGTGAGGATAGTAGGAATCCAGTGTGCGGATGAAGAAGACTTCCTATATTAAAAAATACAGGTAGTCTTCTTCATCCGCACACCGACAAAGACTTTTTTTCATGAATTTTTCTTCAAAATTCATTAAAAAAATGATAAACACACATGATAGACTGACATGAATAAGTTTAAATACGCTAAGAATGCAAAACAATCATGCATACCTACTAAATTGTTTTCAAGTTGATAATCAGAAGATTAATACGATGGGGTGTGAGATGAGTGAAGCTGTGATTGAACTTCAAGCATTTTTTCATAATCTGGGTAAAACTGTTAGGAGGTGATTCTCAAGAGAGAAGACCGATGCTGATCAATAAGTCGGTTCCTAAGATCATTACTGGAAAAGTTGGCGGGAGTCAGCAACCAAGTCCCAACAAGGAAAAATATTTTACACGTGCATTCATTCTCACGGCTGTCAGTCGGTCCCAATGTCGGAGTCCCAACACCCGCATCCCCCCAAGCATCAGTGGACACTTCATTCAACGTGGCTAGTGTCTTTTTCGAGATTAAAGGAAGAGGTATTGAAACACATGACGTCATCAAATTGGAAAAGGCACTTCTGAAAGTTTAAATTGATTCTATCTTGAAACTGTACCCAGAAATGAACGAGGAACACTTCAGAATAGGACGAGCAATGTTTTCCAGATTAAATGGTGTGCCATGCCTAAGCACAATTTTAAATTATTTATCCAGTGGGTCGGATTGAACCCACCGGCGGGCCGTAGTTTGCCGATCCTTGGACTATACAATCATTTCAGGCACGGTGATATGATCTTAGTGATGAAATGTAGAAAAGCGGGATGTAGCAGATAAATATTCACCTTTGTTTAAACTTTCCTCAAAACTGAAATCATCAGGTAAGTTTGACGCTACTACGACGACGTTAGTGTTGATGGGGGAAATGACGGCTTTTTGAGTAATATCTCATGCAAATTTCTGACCCTACTTATCACAGTCTAATAACAGCAACAATCTAAACCGAAATTTGTATTTTTATTATCCGTTTCTTCCTCTCTGTCTTATCTCCTGTTCTCGCTCTAAGGGAACATTAAGCGGTTATGACATGACATTTTTGTCTACCGCTAGCTATATCAATTCGTGGGATCAACTTTTAATGATGAAGTTATCTTCGAAAAATGGCCCTCTGGTTTTTTACCATTCGTGCAAGCTGGGCCTGGACTCGAGTTTCGGATGCGACATGGGTGGTGTTTGGTATGCTTGTCTTATGGTGGCTGTACTCCTTTCCTGGAGCCAGTGATCCTGAATTTTAAACCGTGCGCCTAATTATGGACTGGTTCAAATTTAGGGGTCAGGAATTTCTGCGGTCTGACCTTTACAGAAGGGCAATGTGAAGTCAGTTGCAGCTGGTTGTTGCTAAACCCCTATACCAAACAAGATATGTCATATTACATCATCAAACCGTTTTAGTGACAAAGCAGAAGAAATATTTGCAAAAGTATACGCTATTATTATATGTGTTTCTGCGTGTAAGTTGTATTAGATCATGTGTAGAATTATTAATAAAGGACACAGTAATCTAATCGCTTTCTGAATTAAAACCCCTGATTCTGGGGCTCCGAGTGGTCACAGGTGTAGGTTTCTGGCCAGATGTTCGAGCTCCATATGAGGCATTTGTGATGTGCTTTCCCCCCTTCTCGTAGAGTCAGTGGCCCCATATTAGGGATGGGCGACTACTTATAGCCCTCACAGATGCTCATAGCGGTTGTTAAACATTATCCCCCCCAAAAAAAATTTCCATTCTAGCTAGAATCGGTTAAAAAATGGCAATAAAAATTCTAATAAATATATTATGATAATATATTTTAATAAATTCGTTTCCATAATCGGTTCAAAGATGTCTACCTGATACCTACATATTTCATATATATGTAAATAGAAACCTCTATAAGGTAGGAAATTTGCGTGGTTTCTGTTTAATCTTTACTCTGAGTTTGAGATATTAACAGCACCCATTTTTCCTTTTTTTTTTTTTTTTTTACTTTTCCTTTCCCATTCTCGGATGAAGATGCCTTACAATTAAACAACGTCTCATCTCTTCTTTTCGTTTCACAAAACAATTTATATTCTTGAACTACTACGCAAATAACCAAAAGCATGCAGGTGGGAACGGATTTTTGTGGTCTGACCTTCACAGAAGAGTAATGTGAAGTTAAAGAACTATTCTCATTTATTTTCACGCGATTTGTTTTTACAGGTTTCAGAGAGCACTTGAATTTTCTGTTTGCAAGTGCTGTTCCTTTGACTGTGTGATTTAGTCAGAAAGCACCACTTTAATTGTAGTGTGGAGAGTGATAAATAAATACCCTTTTTTTCTGAGGATCACCAAACTTCATGTGCGGTTCACACAGCCTATAAATCATTCCGCCTGCAATCTCATACATCAAAAAGTGATGTTTAGAATGGCCCTCGGAATAAACAACACCCCAGGAGGCGGATAAGTGAGAGACAAGAAAAAAAAGGGGCCATCTAAAATAAAGAAAAAAGTATTCCGAGTATTTTAACGAACTTGAGTCAGGCGTGTTGCCATTGAAAACACCGAAATATTTTTAGCCCATGTACTTAAATAATGCTGTTTATTTTTGTCTTTGTCGGGACGTGCTCTTGAGTTAACAGACACGCGCCTCAAGATTTAAAAAGAGAAAGGATGATTTCTGAAGAGAATCGTTATTTTTGAAATTGCGCTTGTTGAGCGATTTAAATGAGAACGTTGTGCTTCCCGAGGGAACCGCAGGTGCTCAGTTTGCAACTCCCAAAATTAGATCCTATAGGCAGAGAAAGTCTTTGAACGTTAACGAGGCGGAATCCTTACGCGAAATAGACACTAAGTGGTCGTTTTATTTGGTACACCTCCATATTATATCTAGGAAATGGAACACCCACAGGTGGTATAGTTCTGGAGACAACGGCCAGAACGGTACATAATAAAATCCTTATCCCCAAATTATCCGTACTCATTAATCACACTTTCAAAACATAGAATTTGAATAGTACGTCATTTCTCATCTGGTTCTTACATTTGATTAAAATAGAGGAAAAGGCACGTAATGGTTTTGCATGAATTTAATACACACTGTGTTGTCAAAAGTATTCGAATACCTACCTGTAGTTGCTTTTAACACAAACGCTTTATCTCAAAACATTGGAACAGAGAAAGGCCACTTCTGATTTTTATAACAGCGACAACTCTTCCGAAGGCATGCTTTCTACTAAATTCCGGAAAGCGTCGATCGTAATATTCCTCCACTCTTCCTGAAAAGCACTACTAAAGCTGACTTAGAGGAATCTCGTTTTGTTTGAAATCAATTCGGCATCCCAATCCATCCTAAAGGTGTTCTATGCGTTGCGCTGCCGATTTTGAGCTAATCATGATGATATTTCAACGCTGTACTCAGCAAATTAGCCTTGTAAGCGTCTTGCAATACGCCGTAGATCAGCCCTGCTGAAACAAACAACGATCCGTACCGAAGTACTGGAACAGTCTACGAAGAGCGGAATTATCCATAATAGAGGTAGAGGTTGGATTTCATTGTTTTGATATGTGTTAGCCGTATATCCTCCGGAATATCGTGCAACATTGGAGGACCACGATTTCGTTAGTATAAGTTCCCGGATGGGGCCTACAAATTATTCCATGCAGGAAATCAGACCATTCACCAAATAATTCCTACGGTATCACGCAGTACGAGGAAAGAGTAAAACCAGGAGAGGGTTACCGAGTAGAAAATTCTAAGAGCCTGGAAGATGCGGGAAAGAAAACCCGGGAAGCATAAAACAGACAAGCATCCTAAGAGGAAAATTATAGTTTCATATTTATTCTAAGCCCTGGGAATTATAAGGTTCATATTTCATATTTATTCTAAGCCCTGGCTGAGCAGATTTTCCTTCTTTAGGAGGAAATCCTTTTTTTTTTTTTTTATCTCGTTATTCTTTTAGTTTCTGCTTTTTTCCCCCGAGCTCGCTGGAATTCATGTTAGGAATAGGCTCGAAACACATCCTTTCGTTAGTAAAGCAAAAACTCGTGAGGAAGCATCGCTCATTGTTTTGTTGTTTATTTTGCCATATGTGGTACGCCTGTATTCCCTATGTTTTTGCCAATAAAGTATATTTTGAAATACAAGGAACAACGTTTCACAAGTCGAGATTGTTCGCGCTCACAAGAGGAGGGCCAATTAGCATACCCATCTTCTTTTGAGGGAAGCACGTTCTCAGCAACAGTAAAAGGGACCAGTAGAGCATATTTCTCGTAGTGGGCGTAACTGGTTGACACCAACAGAAAGGGTCCCACAGGAAACGACGAGGAGGATCTCATGCAAATCGGAGATCCCGCTGAGAGAGTTGACAAGAGAAATAAACATACGTCTTCCAGAAAATTCCAAGTTATGTAAACCAATGCCGAAACGAGAGGAGGAGGTACAAGCCAATGAGGGGTAAGCAATTTTGGGTAGGGTAGAGGAAACCCAACTCTTCGAGAATAGACGGAGACCGGAGAGAGTTTTTTCCTTTTTTTTTCCTTTTTTTTTTGACAGTCGAGTAGAAGCAAGAGACTCAAGTAGTAGAAGTTTGAGAGACAAGTTTCGGAGACAGAAGTCTCGTAGAGACGAAAAGGGAGATTAAGAAAAGGGGTCTCACTCCAGACGGAGAACTACGAAGATTTTATGAGACCGAGAGAGATTACTCAGGAGACGTGACCCTAGGTAGGGATTGCCCGAACGGGGAATCGTTGAGAACGGTGGAGGGAAAAACATCCAAAAAATGATGGAGACGCAGAAGTTACTGATGTTGGTGGTGAATAAAAACTTTTCTTAACCTAACAGGGACCGGATGGGGTCCAAGACATAACGGACGATCAAGCGTATTACTGGACACAGACGAAAGGATTCTGACAGAGAAGGATTTGTTGAGATTTTTCCTAACTTCCAATATCTCATTAGCATGAGTATGCATGATCTTGTCTCATATACAGCCTCGGTAGGAAAGTTAATTTTCTCTTGCAAGTGCTAAATTTATAAAAGATTTCTTATATTTGTGAAATGTGAATTTCAAAATAAGAGTACATATTCAAACGGCTTAATTAGTTAAATATATGACTTGGTTTAAGTTAAAAGAAATCACCACCGATCCATGTACTTACTTTAAGGAAACATTATCTAAAACAAATTCTTTATTTTGTATTGAAATTTACCAGAGTATCTCAAATATTTATAACTTCAAAATGAGTGAATTATTGTTTAAAAAGGAAATGCTAAACTAAAATAATCTCAATGATTTCTCAATAGAATAAAAACTCCCAGATTTTAGCAAGCTAAATTATCGGATTTTAGCAATTCCCGTCACCGATTAAAATTCCCAAACCCACATCATGAGATTCTTAATCTATAAGCGGCATATGGAGGAATATGGGTTTCCCATGTTCTCCCATATGAAACACAACGCAATGCACCCGTCGACCTTGAGCTTGGGGACCCTCAATTAGGGAACCCAATCTCACGGTAGACACGCATAGGCGGAAGAGAATAAAGAGTAAACAAAAATTTCCGGCCTTTTTCAAATATTCATCCCACTGCAGCGAATAAGACGCAGCAGATGGTTCGCCAACCCAGCAAAGGGGGCGGTAATATGTGGACCAAGCCAAAATCCAGCTGAAATAGCCCCAAACCATTTCAAAGCCGTCCACAAAACTTTACAATTGGAAATACGATGTTTTGAGAGAGCTGTTCTCGCAGCGATCGCCAATTCCAAATGCGTTCACTGTAGCTGAAGAATGGTAATCATCATCCATCGCTCTATAGAACCCACTTCCATTACCTTTTGGTACAGGAACGGTGCGAAAGACACCAGTACAAAACGTCATTGCGCATACACCACGTCACAAACCCAACTATAAATATTCTCGTATGGACTGTTAAAAAACTTGGAGTAGGTTGCATCAAGAAGTGATACTAAACCAGCTGTACCACTTTCTGAAAACAGGTATACCGTTTCGTGGTGTAAACAAAGCCAGTAAAATGATGCAACTTTGCACCACATTATGGTACAAGGTTGCAGGTTGATGGTTTTGTTTGCACCCCAAAATGGTGTATCTTTCATCAGAAAGCGATGAAGCTGGTGTAATACGACTTTTTAGGTGCAACCAACTACAAAATGTTTAACAGCGTATGATGAGACAATAGCACGACTGTGAATGAAAGATTTTTCGGTTAACAGAGTTAACTGATTTCCATCAAGGATTGATAATAGGGTGACACATAAGTAATCGCTCCGTACATAACCATTTCAGCTGTATTGAAGATCACTAGGTCTATAATTGATGATGTTATAAATGAAGAGGAATGGGCCTGAACCTGCAGAGAAACGATCCGGTAAAACTCACAAGTAAACAAAGCATCACAGGAGAGTAGAAAGAAGTGTCTGCGCATAACAAGAATCAACATTGTCTCAAATCACGCAAATCCTGTGTCAGACTGTTAGGAGTAACGCTAGCTAGTACCAGTACAATGCTCAGAACTCCGAACGACATGGGTTACTCTACAGTCGAGCAGCCAAATACAAGCCTCGAATCATTTTAACGAATATCACACGCCGATTAGCATGCTGTAAGGGACGTCGATCTTCGACGGCATACCATTGAAAAACTGTGTTTTACAAAGATTAGCCACGGTACAGTCTACAAATCTCACACTCGTTCTCCGGCGTGGCGAACGGTTGAAGATAGGTTCTGGGCTGTATCGTCCTGCCATTGAAGTTTGGTAGGGGCAGCATGATGGCATGGAGATGGTTTTTCGTAGTTCGGCTTCTGCTGCCCGTAAGTAGACTTCCTGTACAATTTTACACTACCAACGTTGTGGCAATACTTTTGGAAAGTACCATACCTCTATTAGCAGGATGACACACTGCGTCATACTGTTCGCGTTGTAAAAGATTGGTTTGAGGACATAGTCGTCGAAAAATTGGACTGATCAGAGAGTCCTGACCGAAACCCTATAATCAAAGGGGCAAATTAGAACGTCTGGTGCGTAGAAGAAGAGGTCGCACAACAAACTAAGCTGAAGTGGTCTCTACTTTGAAGGCCAACTTGCCGAAAACATATCGGTAGACAATTACAAAAACCTGTGAAGGGTTTTCCGCTAAGAATTAAGGTTATCGTAACAGGAAAAGGTTTCTTGTAAATAAAGTTTATTTGTAGACATGCAGGTGTTCGTATATTAATGGTAGAGTAGTGTATGTTCAGAGGATAAAACGAGAGAGACAAAACTAGATGAACTTATACTATTGGGAAAAGCCAGAAAAACTAGATCATATGGATATATGGTATTGGGAATAATATTTTTTTGATTAATACAGACAATTGACGTGGATTAGGAACATCAAACAGAAGTCTTCGCTCTTTCCATGCTTATAAGCGAGTCACGGAAAAATTCTCATCGGCCGCCACCAGGAATCGAACCCACGGTCTTCCAGTTACGCACCGGACATGCTACCACTGCACCACAGCGGCCTCGAATTCCTCCAGATTCACATACGACAAACTGCCAAGCCGTATGTGAGTCTGGAGGAATTCGAGGCCGCTGTGATTTCGTTTATGAAATATCCGATGCGTAGCTGGAAGACCCTGGGTTCGATTCCCGGTGGTGGCCGATGAGAGTTTTTCCGTGACTCGCTTATAAACGTGGAAAGAGCGATGGCTTCTGTTTGATGTTAAATATTTTTGTGAATTTGGTGAGGACTCAACAAAGGGATTCTTTACCTGTGGAAGGTTAAGAATGTCGGTGGCTGGGCTCTAATCCGCAACCTTCTGCTCCGGAACCGAATGCTTTCCCAATTAAGCTTCACCGACAAGTGCTTATGACTACTACTTACCGTCTTGCCATGTACATCACTTGTGTAGTGCGTCACAAAACGAATCATACATCTGTAATGAGAACAAAGAACCCATTGGTGAAAGATTTCTTTCAGCCATTCCAAATCACTAATATTTGATGGGATGACTTTCTTATAACATGTATGATTTCGTTTCTGAAATAGAAGCAGCGAAATCTCCATATTTTTATTTAAAAGTAGAGTTTCTCAAAATCTTGAAACCTTGAATTCTTCTTTCAGAAATATGTCTGTGAAAGTTTGAAAGTTTTTAAGGCAGGACGGGGGTTTGCAGTATGGTTCTCAAGGTGTTTAAATGAGATAAATATCTGCTAAGTAGCATACACAGTGCGTCAAAGAATTTTTAAGACTGGCGCTAGATTTCAGCCTACGGTGGCGCCACCAGTTTAATCGCGAATGCGTTATAAACCGTGGCCATCTGCTTGCTTTCTGCCAAAAGTACTGCGCAGTTGTTGAAGTAACTCAAACGAAACGGCCGTTCATTAGAGAAGTAAAATTTTTTTCATGTTGAATTATTAAGATGGAACAAAGGGCTGTTAATAAATTTAACGCAAAACTTGGTAAAAGTGCCTCGAAAACGTACCAAATGATGAAACAAGTTTACGGTGAGTTTTGTTTAAGTAGATCAAATGTTTTCCTGTGGCACAAACGTTTTTTGGACGGAAAAGAGTCGCTAGAAGATGATAAGCATACCGGAAGACCAAGTTCATCTAGGACACCTGAGATTATGGAAAAAGTGCGCGATTTCGTGGAAAACAATCGATGTGCGTCACTAATAATGATGGAAGAGTCTTTAAACATCAACAAAGGAACGATTCGAACCATCCTGCATGAAGATTTGGGCAAAACAAAAGTCTGTGCTAAATTGTTTCACACACGTTAACCAATGAACAAAAATCAAGGAGAAGTGCACATTGCAGAGACATCATTTCAGCCGCTGAAAATGATCCAAACTTCTTAAAGTCGATTGTTACTCGTGACGAAACATGGTGTTTTCAATATGATTCTAAAACAAAGCGACAAAGTGCTGAATGGAAATAAAAAAACTCGCCACAAGCCAAAAAAACAAGAAAAGTTCCATCGAAAATCAAAACAATGCTCATTACATTCTTCAATAGTAAGGGTATTATCCACAAAGAATTTGTTCCAAGTGGACAAACTATTACTGGTGAGTTTTTTTAAATGTTTTGAGGCGTTTGATGGGCAGAATTCGTCGCATTCGTCCAGAATATTGAGATGAAAACAGTTGTTGTTTGTTGCACGATAATGCACCCAGTCACACCTCAGTTCTTGTTCGTAGATTTTTGGGGAAAAATAACGTCTGTGTGTTGAATCATCCACCGTATTCGCCTGATTTAGCACCCTGCGACTTTTCTTTGTTCCCAAAACTTAAAATGATGTTAAATGAGTGTTATTTTGATGATATTTCGACCATACAAACAGCTTCGACGCGTGTTTTGGAGGCAATTCCGCGAAGTGAACTGGAACAGGCATTCGAATCATTATTAAATCACTGTAACACGTTTATAGAAGCCGAAGGGACTTAATTTGAATAACAAACCAAAACAAATTATAATTTCTTGTTTCTATTTCATTTTACAGACCTAGTCTTAAAAATTGTTTGACGCACTGTGTATCTTCAATCAGGTTAAGAAAAACTGGCGTATTTAGGATCTTTAAAGAAATGCAATAGTTCTTATCGCAGCTCGAACACCCTTGTTAGAACTTTTCCTTTAGAAAGCTATTTAACCTCTTTATGTAGAAGGAAAGTCACGTGGTCTTTTTGCATATTTTCACACAGCTTTGCAAACATGCATTTCTTAAGGGGTAACTGTTTTTTATGATTAACCATGGTGTCATCTCTGTACATCGAGAACTTATTTCGAATCCTCCACAATAGTTTTCGAAAAAAGAACTTCCCGTTGGAGGAAGTAGTGGGTCGTTATGACATCAGGGTTTCTTTTTTCAACAAACATAACAAAGCCTTTACTGAGTCGTTCATAGAGGGGTACCATCTGTAAAACAAACCGGCTTCATGACAAACCATAGGTTCCCAAACAAGAAGTTAAGTTCTTGAAAATGTCTTGACCTTTGGTCCTTCAGGCATTCTTCACAAAAACAAAAACTTTCCCTTCGTTTTCGAATCGTACGAATGAAAACAGCTAAGCTTTACTTGTTACGTCTTCTGACTCATTGACTTGAAGAGCGAATTTTTTAGACCAGACACCTTCCGTGTTGTGTGACATGTCATCCACACACCTACTATACTGTTATTATTGACAGGAACTTTGTCAAATTCACTTTTAGTCCTCTTTGCCTGTCATTGTTTGTACTATTATTTTACAAGTAGGTGTTATCAGACTTTCAACTAGAGAGTGACTTTCCAGTTTTTTGCGCAACTACCTCAGCAACTAAAATAGGTTGCTCCCACGGCATTTTCACTGGCACTTTCTCTCAAAAATACGTTTGACTTATGAAACCAAAGATTCGAAAGTACTCAACAGTATTTTAGAAAAATAGCAGTGATTAGTAGTGAAGTAGGACATTGCTATGTTGTTGTTGTTTTTTATCCGCAAACAATGTACGTATAACGGAATGGTGTAATTTTCGTCTCCGATTTTGTTCTTGTTTCTTTGTTTTGGTGTTAAACGACCACCATGAGCGACTTGTAGTACTATAAGCAGTCGCTCGTCCCTAACGTAGGATCACTGGCTCCAGGTAAGGGACATTTTCAGCGACATCAGACAAACACCACCCATGCCACATCCCGGACTCGATCCGGTCCCACCTCCGACGAAACGTCATATGCCAGCAACTGTGATCCCTGGGGCACCCAAGCAGCCGTTTATATTTCACGTAAAAGGCCAAACAATAGCCATTATAAAGACTGACTCCTTAGCACGTTTTTTATAAAAAAAAAAAAAGAAGAATCTTGCTTATGTTATCGGTTTGTCCGTCCGTTTGTAGAAACCATATCTCTACAACTATTCATCCGATTTAAAAAATTCTTTTTGCATTGGAAAGCCTGAAATATGCGAATGATGATCCTTGATTTCGTTTTTCTTTGCGATGTACAATTTCGCTGCTGGAGGGCGTAAATGCAGATGATATCGAATTCAAAATACATTTTATTCCATATATTTGTTTCTAAACATCCGATTGAAAAAATTCTTACCTTTCGATTATATTTATGTCGAAAAGTATTTTAGGTATAGTTACTTTTTCAAGTTACACATAGATTTTCTGCTACGGGGGGCGTAAAATTAAATTGCGTTTTCCTCGATATCTCTACTTCTAAAAGTCCGATTTGAAAAAAAATTTCTTAAGCGATACAGCTCCTGATGGGAAATCTTTCGCATATAAATTCCAATGTTTGGTTAAGAATATTTTCGCCACCAGGGGGCGTAAGCCTCACTTTCTGCTTCTGATGTATTTGCAGAAAAATCTGAGCTTGTAAAATCTCGAATGAAAAAAAAATTCCTTCATGGACCCATACTACTCATGTCGATAAACCTTTTCGGAATATTTTCTTCTTAAAATAATGCATGCTTTCTCCGTTAGGGAGTGTAAATGTATAACTTTATTTTGTCAACATCTCTACTTCTAAGAGTCCGATTTGAAAAATTTCTTCTGTGTTGGATTGTTTCTGGTGCGAAATGTTTTTATATAATTTCAAATTTTTCAAGTAAGTCATAGACTTTCCGCTGGGGGGGGAGGGAGGCGTAAAGGCAAATCGCGTTTTCTCCTATATTTCTTCTTCTAAAACTCCGATTTTAAAAATCCTTCCTGTATCGCATACAGCTTCTGATGGGAAATGTTTTCCATATAAATTCTAATATTTGGTAGAGAATGGTTTGGCCACCAGGAGGCATAAGTGTTAATTTCTGCTTCTAATGTATTTGCAGCAAAATCTGAGCTCCTGAAAACTCGACTGAAAAAATTATTTCCTGGACCGATACCGCTCAAATCGAAAAACTTTTTGAGAATACTTTCTTCTTAAAATAATGCATGTTTTTCCCGCTAGGGGGCGTAGAAGCATTTCTTTCATTTGTCCATATCTCTGCTCCGAAGAGTCCGATTTGAAAAATTCTTTCTTCGTTAGAGAGCGTTTCTTCTGCGAAATATTTCTCATATAATTGAAAATTATTCTTAACACACAAGTTTGCCACCAGAGGGTGTAAAATTCAGGATTCAAACCCCGTTTGAGAAACTTCTTTCTTCGGTCAGATACTACTGTTTTCCATACCGGTTCCAGTGACTTTGAATAGCTTTGATAAATTAAATTCGCGTCGGAATTGATTCAAAAGACGTGCTCATTACACCCGAAAATTCGGTGTCATCTTTCATGTTTGAATATTAACCACTTCTCTTCCTGCTTTACATGCACTTGGCTCTGATAATGATTCATTTTCACTGCCCTCTCCTTCACTAAAGTGCCTTCTTTTCCTATACTTTAATAGCTTTCAATTTCAACAGCCAGATGGCAATATTTTTGAAAGGGTGGAAATTTAGATACACACGAAAAAACAAACAATCACGATTTCGGTAAAGAAGCAAATTATAAAGCTGCAGAAAGACTAAGTTCTACGAAAGAGAGAACGACATCAGCGCACATTAAATACCACTCGTGAAATCATTCGAGAAAGTTAATCACTGTAAGTGTCACTACCATTGAGATTCTATGAATCTCACTATATGCTCAATGCGCCTCGCTTGAACATTCGGCACTCTATAAATAAAGAAAATATTTTTTTTTTGACAGTCTTGAAGATCCAGAAAAATACCAAAACCGCGCAGAACTCTGGATTACAATCGTCAGGCAAAGGGATTCTCAGAACTTGACACAAACGCTGCTTCCAGGAAGAGGGTTCGCAGCATTGTTATCCTTGGCGGCACAGATATCACCTTTCTATCGCCATCGGTGAGACGGCTCAGTAAGAATTCGAAATTAACAGAGACGAAACACAACTAAGCATAATCTTAAATAAAACTGACCAAAACCGGTTAGTAACGCACAGAGACTTTTCCAGTATTACCAATTTCCCAACAAATAACACTGCCTGACAGAGAAAATGCCACACCATGAAGGAATGCTAAAAAAATAGACCAAACTGCACGCACAGATAGCCTAGTATGATTTTTAATTGTCACATACAGACTAGTCTCTATAGTGGTTGAATATACAGGATGATCAATAAGGAGTGTAGCCCACATTTTGGGCGATACAGCGTTGAATCCTACCTAGCATGCTCGATGGGGGATCGTGCTGGCCACGGAAGCTTCCGCACACCATGTAAAGCATTCAGGCTGATCCGAGTAGTATGCGACCGGGCGTTATCCTGTTGAAAAACGGCGTTTGGGATGCCCTGTAGATACGGTAGTTCCACGGGCCGCAGCACCTCGTAGCCATAGCGGCGTGCCGTCAATGTGCCCGTAATGCGCACTAGAGGTGAGCGACTGTTGGCGCTGAAAGCACCCCACACCATGATTCCTCGTTGCCGAGCCGTGTGGCGCTCCACAATGGCGGAGGAATCCGCCCGTTGGCCACGTCGTCTCCAGACTCTCACTCGGCGATCATGCGTGGTGAGACAGAACCGCGATTCGTTGCTGAATACCACACTGTTCCTTCGGCACCTCACGCAGCTCTGGAGCGACACCACGCCAATCAGTGACGACGATGGTTCGCTGTCAAGGGTAGCTTTCGCAACGGACGGCTGGACAGCAAACCAGACGCAGCCAATCGGCACGACACTGCCTGTATCGATATCTGAGCAACCAAGCCTCCCCGTACACTCCGCAAAATGTCACCCGTTGCGGCCTGTGGGTCCCCTACGGCATGACGTCGGATGCGACGATCGGTACGCTCGGACGTCTGTCTCCGTGATCCGGTCCCCCTACGAAGTTGCACAGATCCTTCCTGGGACCACTGTCTCCAAATGCGGCCGACGCTTGTGGCATCACTTTGCGTTCCCGCAATACGACGCAAGGATAATCCGGCGGTACGAAGGCCTACGATGACACCTCTCGTGAACTCATGCGTTTGACGAAATCGCGTACGACGGCCTCTTAACGGTATTGACACCCTTTTCTTTCTCCAGACACGGTTACAGCGGAACCACTTACTTCCCGCGGCCGTGTTGACATCTCAACTGTTGGCTTATTTTCGGCGTGCCATTCGTGCGATTGGCCTACAAATACAAACATTTACATAACTTGTACTTGAACTCTGCAATTTGCATGGCGCTGCGTTTACGTCTTCGTGGTGTGGCATTTTCTCTGTCGATCAGTGTATTCCTGAAACACTTCAAAGGATATATGGAGTCCTGCTTGATATTCCAAATTTTTGTTTAGTTATTTCAGGATTTTCGGGGCATCCTGGTTGGGAAATACTGAATTAAATCGCATGGATACGTGTTACTAGGGTTAAGTTAGCCAAAATATCATATATTATAAAAGCTTGTTTTTGTCTCGGGGAAGGGGCGGGGGGCTTGACGACCACCGTGAGCAACTCAGTTACCTATAAGCAGTCGTCTTCCCTGATTTACGACCACTAGTTTCATGGAAGGTAGATATCCACAGTTGTAAGATAAACACAACATCGGTGCCTCACCGAGATTCGAACCTGGACACGTCTCGAACGAATGATAAGAAGCCAGCTCTTAGACCACTGCTACACTATGGCCGCACAAGAGCATGAGCTACTGAGGGTAAATTAGACAGACTGAATTATGTGCTCATATATGTCTAGAGAAAAACCAGATGAACTTTATTATGTGGCATATGTTACTGCAGATAAATTTGAGCGTTCATATTATATGACGCATTTTATTGAGGATTCTCTGCCACTGTAGAAGAGTGCTAGGAGGAGCTGACATCTAACCGTTTGGGCGAGATGAGATTGGGTTCTAATTCCGGATGAGATGGTGCGTTTGTCTTACGGTACTGGCTCTCTTCCTTACCTGTAACCATTGGTCCTAAAATAGGGACGCGCGATTGCTTATAGTCCATTGAGTTGCTCACGGTGGTTGTTAAGGTCCCAAATGAAATCTGTACATAACAGGTGGTCAAGTAATTTTGCTTCCAGTACCATAGTTCTTCCAGTCCTCCCAGCAGAAGTTGCACATGCAATCAAGAACATGAAGCGGGGAAAAGCTCCAGGAGAAGATGGAATTACTGTAGACATCATACAAGAAGCAAGTGGAGAAATCGAAACAGCACTCGCCCAAATTTTCACTCGATGCCTTAATGAAGGGAAGATTCCTGAGGATTGGAACAACGCTACAATGATCCTGCTACATAAGAAAGGTGACATTGAGGATCTCAGGAACTACAGACCTATCAGCCTCCTATCAGTAGTTTATAAAATCTTCACTAAAGTTCTTTCACACCGCTTGAAGGTAACACTGGACATGGCTCAACCGAGAGAACAAGCTGGATTCAGGAGTGGCTACAGCACAATAGATCATATCCACGTACTGAGAGAACTAATTGAAAGAGCGAGGGAATATGAATTTCCATTGTGCATGGCTTTTATCAATTATGAAAAAGCCTTTGATTCGGTGAAACCATCGGCAGTTACAATGGCACTGAAATCCTACGGTATTGAAGATGCGTACATTAATATTATTAATAACATCTATAAAAATGCTAGTGCAAAGATTCGGCTGTTTGAAAATACAACACATAAAAATTGGAAAGGAAGTGAGACAAGGTGACACCATATCTCCTAAGCTCTTTAATGCCACATTGGAAAATGTCTTTCAATCACTGAACTGGGAAAACAAAGCGATAAAGATTAATGGAGATTATCTAACCTGTAACGTACCAGGAGATGTGACGTACCTGCCAGAAGGACGCACACGACATAAAGGCAGATAGGAATCAGAATACATGTCTGCGTAGCTTAATTGGTAGAGCAACTTATTCCGGAATGAGTGGACCCGGGTTCGAATCCTGGCGTAGGCCAAAAATGACGGAGAAATTTACTTCGTTATAATGGCGCCCGAACTATCCGGATGACCCGACCGTTCAAAATCTCGCATTGGTGTGATGTTATTTCCACACCGCGAGATAGGAAAAATATGAGCAGCACTTCGAAAGAAAAAAAAAAAATAATAAAATAAGGGGGAGATGATGTAACGTACCAGGAGATGTGACGTACCTGCCAGAAGGACGCACACGACATAAAGGTAGATAGGAATCAGAATAAAAGTCCGCGTAGCTTAATTGGTAGAGCAACTTATTCCGGAATGAGTGGACCCGGGTTCTAATCCTGGCGCGGATAAAAATGACGGAGAAATTCACTTCGTTATAAACCCACCTTCGTTTTGATGATGACGTAGTCATTTTTGCACCTACCCCATCAGAACTGCAGAGTGTGATCTAGGAACTTGCTTAACAAGAGTAAAGAAGTGGGATTAAAAATGAACTTTCAGAAGACAAAAGTGATGTTCAATACTTTTAGAAGAAATGAAGATTTATCGATTGATGGAGAAAAGCTGGAGATAACAGACACGTACGTTTATCTTGGACAGCAGATATCAAGTGAGGGTCACATTGATGAAGAAATTAATCGGCGTACAAAACTTGCCTGGAGAGCCTTTGGAAGAAACAGTATAATTTTCAAGAGCAATATGCCATTATGTCTTAAAAGAAAAGTGTTTGATCAATGCATCCTTCCAGTGCTTACGTATGGTGCAGAGACGTGGACCTTAACTAAAAGAGACATACAAAGGCTACAGACAACTCAAAGCAGCATGGAGAGGTGCATGCTTGGTGTAACCAGGAGAGATAAGAAGAGGAACTCGTGGATCCGTAAAATGACAAGAGTGGAAGACATCATGATCAGAGTTAAATCCCTGAAATGGCAATGGGCTGGACATACTGTGTAACGTATACTCTAGATTCACTTTCTTTTTGATTTGTACTATCTCTGGTTATTTTATTTTACTATGTAAATTATCTTCTTACTGAACGAGATGTTATGTCTCCCGGTGAATGAGATCTGGCAATGGGTGTAAGTCATGACGTGGTGGTAGCCAGTATAAATAGGCGCGTTCAACGATACCTAAAGAGAGCGGTTGTTTATGTGCGTGAGAGCTTTGTTTCGTGTGTAAAGAGATCTTCGTTTATGTGAGAGCCAGATATCCAGTAGTTGTGTGACCGATGAAGTGAGTGTGGATAAATAATAGAAGTTTACCAAATAAAAGATTGTCTTAGTAAGTACGTTTTTCTCAGTTCATAGTACTGTCAGACCTCTGTCTGGCTGTTAGGTTAATTTCATTAGTTGTTATTATTAACAACTAGCATTAAGACTTTATTCATCTTAATTACTACTACAACATTACTAGCAGTTAAAATCTTGTTCGTTATTATTACTACACTACTAGCAGGAAAGTTTATTCATGATATAATTAACAAACAACAAGCATTAGAAGAAGTTGTATTCATTATAATTGGTAGTAGAAGCTGAATTCATTATAACTGCCAGAAGGACAGATCATCGATGGACAGCCGAAATTTTAGATTGGATTCCAAGGGACAGGAAAAGACCCATAATAAGACCACATGGAAGATGGGTGAATGAAATTCGAAAGTATGTGGGAGTGACATGGAGGAGACTGGCACAAGGTAGACCTTTGTGGAGGAAACTTGGGGAGACCTTCGTCCAGCAGTGGATTGATAATGGTTGACAATGATGATGATGGTGATGACCTCCAATGGAAAAACTTTTGTACACATTTCCTTCACAATTAGTGTGTTCCCAAGGATGAAAATTTGAACATCGATTAAAATAGCTTCATATTATAACTTCGAATATTTAATATTTTCTAAAACATAACCATAATTATATTAAAAATCAATAATTTTTCCTTTGGTGGTGTTGAAACCAGAAAAAAGATGGCGCGACCTGTACTTTGATGACGTCAGTAGACAAACAAATGTTGGATTGCATAATTAGAGTTATGTTTTAGAAAATATAAAGTATTCGAAGTTATAAAATGAAGCTATTTTAATCGATGTTCAAATTTTCATCCTTGGGAACGCATTAATTGTGAAGAAAATGTGTACAGAAGTTTTTCCATTGAAAGTACAGGAAGCAAAATTACTTGACGTCCACCTTAAAACTGAAAGCCCTCACTGACTCATCATCGAATCTCAGAAACTACTGAACTTAGAACTTTCATATTCGGCAGGAATGTTCCTTTTACAACATAGAGGCGCACTAAGAAAGGGTTTTTCCTACAATAACTTTAAGTAGGTCGAAATGGGTTTTTTAAATAACCCAGCTTTGATAACGCTAAGACGTTTTGCAATGATCGAGCCATTGTTGCCTTGCAACTGAAGCAACGCCCTAAGTTTTGAATGACTTGAGTTGACCTGCTCAGTATATATTTTGTTCTAAATGTATTTGTTCTGAATTTATTTAACAAAAAAATAAACTTTTAAAAATATCACGTAAAAAGCGCTGTATCATAATATGCTTTACATTTAAACATTTATATTATCGTTTGACATATTGAATGTCAAGGTGTTTTGAGTCAAAATGAAATTACCAACGTTCGTTTTCACCGAAGCAACGGTGACGTCATATAAGTGGTAAGGTGACTGCAAGGAGGTTGGTTATATTACTGGAGACACCACTCCTATCCACGCAGCATTGGCCGCCATAAGTCACCGTCTGTGCTGCAAAAGACGTCATGAGCAGGCACGACGCAGCCGCAGAAGAGAAGCTGCTTGGAAACCAATATAACAACAGCTTCTAAGCGTATAAACAGATAAAATGAGTAATTCAATAATATTTATCAATGATACACAAGCTTACTGTTTCATCAACGGTATAATTTAGTTCATTTTTGCCTGCTTGTGACGTCACACCACAGATTAGCTGTGACATATGGCGGCAGAGCCAGTGGTGTCTCCAGTAATGTAACCTCCTTGGGTGACTGCAATAAATATAAATTGGCGGGTAGATTTTCATAGTAACTGAAATTTGAAAAAAAAGTTTCCCCCTTGAGGTATTAGTGATGGCAACACAATTTTGCTCAAGCTTCCAAAAGCATCTGACTTGCTAGCTTTTAAATGTACAGTTTCGAACGAAATTGTTTATAAGCAAGATTCTTTTCACATTTATGCTGAAACAACCTATTTTGTTCTGTTGTGTATTAATATTTTAACGATGAAAGTGAAGAGTAATGACGTATTTTGATTTGTTTCGTGTAGGCTTGAAGTTTTAAATTTACAGTTATGAACGAAATTGCATATGTGTCGACTGGCAGAATAAGTCAGGCAGACATGTGTTTCCTAAAAGAGGGAAGAAATATGCAGTGTAGAATGACTTGAGTTGAACTGCGCAGTATCTATTTTGTTCTAAATTTATTTGTTCTGAATTTATTTAACGAAAAAATCCCTTAAAAATCACGTAAAAAGCGCTATATCATAATATGCTTTGCATTTAAACATTTATTATTGTTTGACGTATCAAATGTCAATATTTTTGATATGTTCTAAATTTATTTAACAAAAAAAAAAAACTTTTAAAAATATCACGTAAAAAGCGCTATATCATAATATGATTTGCATTTAAACATATATTATCGTTTGACATATCGAATGTCAAGGTTTTTTGAGTCAAAAATCAAATTGAAGGTCTGCTTTATGACGATCAATAAATCGCAAGGACAGTCCCTAAAAATGGCTGGTATCGACTTAAGAGAAAACTGTTTCTCTCATGGCCAGTTTTACGTAGCGTGCTCGAGAGTTGGTTCTAGCAGTTTGGTAATACTGGCGGATGATTCCAGAACAGCCAAAATAATGTACAAAGAAGCACTAACATAAGTTAATACATTCTTTTTATTTTTCCATTCGTTCAACGCTATGAAAATGTTTATAGTTACAAATGACAACACTCCGCATCTTATAAGGATGCAGAAATTCATGCTATAAACATTTTGTATTTGAATCCATTTTATTACCGATATGATATAATAAGTTATAAAACAAACCGATCAAGTGTGTTATTAGAATATTAATTTATGGTACAAATTATATTATAGTATGGTATGAAATCCTGTATTATAGAAGTATTTTTAATCTCATCACGTTCGAAAAACTGGTATTTAGCTAGTATATATATATATATATATATATATATATATATATACGTGTATTGTGGATTTATTTAATACCACAGAAAACAGACACGTTTACATGCTGTAACAACAAGTTAGATTCATGTAATTCTGCGTTGATGCGTTATAGCTGTTGCAACAAATACTGCCTTTTTGACTTTCTGGATTTTTTTTTGCTTACTTTTTTCACGTGTAAACTTTGATTGTTCCCCGTTGTATTTCCAATATTGAACGTTACTTTTGAATTCTCAACAGTGTTTTTACTAGGCTATGACTGGCAGTCAGTCAAGTCAGGATGACTGATATAAATACAGGGAACGATATTCTTGTGACTGAACTGATTAGTCTGTGTGTTATGTCAGTGTTGTTCTTATCTACATGTATTAAGTTTGTTCTGTGATTGTTCTAGTTGGACACTGTTGTTGTCTATACTTGGAGAGCAATTCGTATTATGTCTTCCACGAGTTGGAATGATTAGGGCATACATTGGCGTCCAACGTTAGACCACTCAAGAAGGAATAAACCATTTCTTCGAGGATATGACTGAGTTTTTTTTTTTACTTTTGTTTGTTCTACTAGAAGTTAAGTGAACCCTAGAAAGTATCAGATTCTTGCATTTCTGTACAATTTCCAAATTATGATTCACGTACGATAGCGGATATTCACACAGGGGAGCAGGCGGTTCTATTTTTCTGTCCTAAAATTCTTATAATCAAACTTTAAGTGCTTGTTTGACCTCAATACAGAGGCAAACTTAATGCACGAACGGCGTTCATTGAGTTCTAATTAGGTGTAAAAGGCATGCATATTAATTGTGCTTGCCAGTATTGTTCATTCTTTGGTGGTTAAGAAACGACGAGGAAAACAATGGATATCACCTGCTGAAGTCCAGCAAGTTGATTTGTTGCTTTAATCAGTAATGGTGGGCGAAAGTCATAAATATGAAGCACTGAGCAGTAGTTCAGTATTTCATGAGGTAAAGAATTGCACTAAAAAAGGAACACAAGCGTATATTTAGGTATATGGATATTCTGAATCAAACTATACCATCCTGGAGTTTTTAATCGTCCCTGAAATCGTACGACACGACTCGAACATGCTTAAGAACCTCAGAAATAAGTTTGGTTTGCTGATCATAAGAGTAACCTTAAGAGCTAACACATCCGGAGCGAAGATGTGTTCAGTGCACTGAAGTTATTTGGGAATGTATCCAAAAGTCACAGTGCCATGATAGCACAGTAAGAAGTGAAGAACATTCATTAGCCACTCACCCCTGTGCCCTACAGTGGGGCCGTTCCATATAGCAATGATATGACCGACCTGTGGGGAGTATATATACAGAGTGTCCGAAAAGTAATTGTGATCTGAAAGTATCACTTACCATGTCGAACCAGTTGCTACACATGTTGGAAATAGGCCCCAACGAGGTCCAGATATGTCTGCACACACACTTCTACATGTTGATGAAAACCTTTCTCAGAGCTTGTGGTGTAATTTGTTGTATGTGGCGTTATTGCAGCCTGTAGCTCTTGATGTGTATGAGGATTACCTGCGTACACCTTCCCCTTCAGTGTTCCCTACGGAAAAGTCAGGCGGTGTCAGATCCGATGACCGGATAGGCCACAGTTCGTTGTCACATGTTTCACCAAATACATTCTGTTTAACTGTCAACACCATCGTCCTTGTGCCGAGACCAGTGATCAGTCGACACGTCTTACGTGGCGGGTCGCTTCTACTGTAATTCCATTCAAAATGTATTTATTATTACATTACTGCAATTCGTGCATTCAGTGCACAGTCATTATTCAGATACCCTGTATATAGATAGACGGCGAGTCACAGAGATTGTGTAAGTTTGCCAGTCCGAAGCTCTTGCAGAGGAAAAGGAAAAGAAAAGAACATCTCAGAGTTTAAATGTAGAATGATTATTATCAGCGCGATGAACGCGGATCCACATCTCATTAACTGCTAGTATTCTTGAAATTTCCAGGATCGGTGCAGTGAAGGTCAGGCGGGAAGGATCCGAAGAGGGACCACCCATCATTTCGTAAAGGGACGACCACGACTGCCTGACACTTGAAGTGAACGCCTGTTGACATGTGTTGTCCGAGACAAATGATGTCACGTGACTGCTCAGGGAACGGTAAACTACAACTAGAACACTCAAAAAAACATCTCCGAGTATAAAATTCAGCGGATGCTCATGTTAAGGAGCCTAAGGGATCGATCTCTCATTCATGTACCCATGTTGAGCGAGCGTCATCAACAGCTTCTTCATCGGCACGGAAGACCCGTGCCTGGACATTGTTCGACTGAAGAAGAGTCGGCTGATCTCATGAGTCCACGTTCCAGCTACAGGATGACCCCGTATTCGATGACGTGCGCACAGCTGCAAACGTACTACACGGTTGGAAAGAAACAGGCCACAGTTTCTGAGATTGCTCTCAAGGACTTCACTGGGTCGTCTCATCGCCATTTGATACGCTCTCATCACTAGATCTTACTTACACATTGTTTCAGACCAAGTGTTGCCCTAAATGGTGACCGTGTATTGGAATAGATATGGACTCTTTCAGCAAGACAATGACAACTTTTCAAAAGGTTCACTTCATTCAAGAATGGTTCGTGGATCATTTTTAAGCATTTCGTGTGACTTCCTTGTCGCCGAATTCCATGATTTGAATACCATCGAGCATTTTTGGATGCAGTCATATTCAGATTGGGTCCACGTCTGTGCAACGCTCCGACGCCGAACTCCTGGACATCATTTTTCCCAGCTGGATGATGTCCAGCAGCTCAGGCACCTTCCCGGACTCCCGGACACCAGGTGTCCTGAGGGCACCTTCCGCTGCCTAGTGGAGGTGATCGCACCCTGGGTGCAAGCAGTTGTGCCAAGAAACGTGAGGCGCAAATGGATCTCAGGTAGGTGGTCATAATGTTTTGACTCATGACTGAATGCTACGCTTAGAACATATTGAACAATCTTTGCATATAAGCAAGGTGCTCATTTCTGAAATGCTTCTATCAAGCATCTAACTTTTAAACGCACGTGAGAACTGAAATGCGTCCTAAACTAAAATTATATCAAATAAATGCCAATAATTGGAAGAAACACACCAATAATTCATATGTACACTGAATAAACAAAGTCATTTATTAAGCGTAAAATAAACTCAAAAACTGCCCGCTCTCCTCAAGGTGTTTTCCAGGCTGTATGTTAAAGCAGGACCAAAATACGGTAGAACAACTACATAAAACTGAAATCTCCCCGGTTGTGTTAATAACGAGAGATAAACGAAAGCACGGGGAATACTAAGTCATCGTGACAAGTGTAATGCTACTTGGAGTTAATCTCGACTCTACGGTTCGAAGATTGCGCCGGACGTTTCAAAGTTCTGAAGAGAGATCCGTATCACACAGCGGCGATGAGTGAGAATTTCTACACTTTAACGTGCCACCGTGGCTCTACAGCAGATGTGCGATACTAGTCCCTTTACCTCATTTAATATGGCTAACGCATCGTTCTTTACTAACTACACTGCTGGCCACCCAAAATGCAACACCAAGAAGGATACGAGATAGCAAAGCCAGATTTACTGGACACATAACAACAGATACAAAAATGAAACGATTGAGCTTACAGGCCCGTGCGACTTGCGGAACACGCAGACATCAATAGTTCGTGTGGCCCCCATGGCTGGCAATAACGGCCGCTACACGCCGCAGCATCGAACGAAAGAGGCTTTGGATGTGGGCTTGGGGTATGTCGGTCCAGGCTGCTTCAACACGTTGTCACAGTTCATCAGGCGTAGCTTGCCGGGCCACTCGGTTGCCGATCAGCGACCAGACGTGTTCGATGAGAGAAATATTGGGAGAACAGGCGAGTCACGGCAGCAGTGACACCTGGTGGGCAGTGAAGAATTGTTGCACGATGCGTGCCACGTGCGGGCGCGTATTGTCCTGTTGAAACGTGGTCGCTGGCAGGTCCTGCAGGTAAGGGAGGACTACTGGCTCCAAAACGTCGAAGATGGTGCGATGGCTGTTGAGTGTACCGGCGATGCCATACCAGAGGGGTGCGGGTGTCATATCCAATTGCGCCCCAAACCATAACGCCAGGCGCCGGACCGGTATGGCGATGCATAATGCAGGCATCATAAACTCTCTCGTTGCGGTACCGCCACAAGCGGATCCGACCATCGTCGTGAAGCAGGCAGAAGCGGAATTCGTCGGAGAAGACAATGTCTTGCCATTCCGTAGTCCAGGAGCGGCGTTCAACGGCCCACTGCCGCCGCACTCGCCGGTGATGTAACGTCAATGGTAATCGGAGTAATGGGTGCCGTTCAACAAGTCCCCGCTCCTGCAGATGACGTCGAACGGTACGTGCTGACACAGGTTGTTGTGCAACACACCCTAATTCCTGCGCTAACGTTCGTGATGTGGCGGTGCGAGCCGCCAATGCCCGTCGCACAACATGCCGGTCCTGTCGTTCGGTGGTGTGCCGCGGCTGCTGCAATCGCTCACGCCGGTCCGTCCGTCCTTCCTGCACCCACCGAACCCATACTCGCCTCACTGTTCCTGGATGTCGTCCCACACGGGCGCCGATGTCTCGGTACGATAAACCGCTGTCGCGATAAGCCACTATTCGTCCTCTGTCGAACTCCGAAACGTGCTAGAATGACTGCCGTATTCTACGACGAGGCATCAGGAAGCTTCCCACGGACAGGTCCGGCAACAAAACACACTTCCACTACTTTCACCCCGCCTTCTGTGCACCCTTCTTATAGTGCTTCTCGGTGGCGTGCCGGGCGCACATGATTTGCATATGCCCTGCAATGCTAATCGTTTGCATGTCCTCTTGTGGGCGACGCATGCTGCGAATTTCAGGTCAATCGGACGCTTCCTTCTTGGTGTTACATTTTGGGTGGCCAGCAGTGTATTTACATAGAGATGTTACCATTTTACCACCTCTAACGTATCTGTTGTGCTCCTTAGTTCTTGTTTTGATACATCTTTTAGTCACACCTATGTACGATTTCTTGAAGCCTTCGTATATCTCTCGTTATTAACACTTGTTTACCCTAACCTGAGATATTTAAATGTTATGTACATGTTCTACTTTAATCGTGCTGTAACATACAGAATTGAAAAATTCCCCCTGAGGAGAACAAAAAGCTTGGCAGTTTTTTATTTGATTTTGAGCATAATAAGCGGATATTTAAGACACTGTTTATTCAGTGTAAATGTGAGTAGATTAGTTGTTTAAAAGTATTAATTGAATGGAATGAAGTAGGAACACGGCATTTATTCTGTTCTTTTAAGTTTTAGAGAACAGGACTTGTTTTCATGTGTACGCTATTGATTTTTCAGCAGTAATGATTGAGGAATTTTTACAGATTAAAGAGTTTTTTTCTTATCATTCCAGGACGAAGTCACAACTCTACGTACCACCTCTGGCAAATGGGCAAAACAGCATCTGATGCTCTCAAACAATATGCTGAGACGGGGAAAGCTGACTTGATGATCCGAGAAGACTCAGCTGACAAAGCGGGAATACTATCAGAGTTCTTCGGTCCACCCATTACTCAAGGTGTGGGAAGAACAGATACAAAGTTCTTCGCGGACAGCAATCATTCTAAGGTATTCATTTGAATTCTTTACGTATTGCAACTGTTTAAGCGTTTAACTGACTGAAAGGAGTTAAGTCGGGGTTAGCAAAATGGACTAAAATCAGCTTCAACTGATAAATTCGCGGTCTAAGAAGTAGGTCGAAATGAGTAAACCCGCTCATCAGAAACCTTTGCTTTCCCCTTAGCTCTGGTATTCAAAGTGGTCAATTAGGGAATGGTTGGCACCAGTGGGGTAACTAGGGGGAGGGGGCAGGGGCGGCCGCCCCGGGTGCAGTTCAAGGGAGGGCGCAAAAATCACTGCGTACAATCATATTAAAATCGGAATTGAAAGTTTTGCACCAGTTTTTGCTACACCTTTTTATCGCCATACTCTGTTGTTTGCATATTTACAGATTTGCCTATAACATCTTTCTGCAGTTTCAGTAGCTTGGCAGCCTAAAATGCGCATTTTTTCCTCACAATGTACGGGGATGTAGCTTGGCAGCCTAAAATGCGCATTTTCCCCTCACAATGTACGGGAATGTAATAATGTACGGGGATGTAGCTTGGCAGCCTAAAATGCGCATTTTCCCCTCACAATGTACGGGAATGTAATAATGTACGGGGATGTAGCTTGGCAGCCTAAAATGCGCATCTTTTCCTCACAATGTACAGGGGATGTAATTTGCTCACAATCAGAAATGAAGCGCTATTGTTGTTCGTAGCAATGTAAGGATGTCTATCATTCACATTGTTGAAGATTCTCTGGCGGCAATTCAATCGTTACTACACTACAGCAATCTGCATTCCGTCCATATAATATGACACCAATGGTCCGAACTCCGAATCAGTTGGAAATCTCATCGCCTTCTTCATCTTTTGTATTTTACAGCTTTAAATGGGCTGTAAAATACAAAAAGTGATGTAAGTAAGGGTAAGGGAAATGTACAAAACCCTTTGGCTGAGTGCTCCTGCCCCCATTTCCTCCCTTCTTCCGACGCAATTACAGAGGGGTAAAGTGCCGTTCCCGTTTGTAATAAGAAATGACACCTAGTTCCCTAATACCCTATTTACTGTATCATAGCACAGTAAAAATATTTAAGCGTTAGTAAATATCTCATATGAACCCAAAAAATTGTGTTTCCGGGTCATACATTGTTTATTCACACCGAAAATTCTATAGTTACAAATAAATATCTTCACTTATGGGCCTAAATACCATTACGTACCTTATATAGCCGATACGAAGTACATTGTTGGTGTGTCCATTGATTTTCTTTGTGAACACGCTGATTGAGTCCCAACCATGTCGTGATTCTTCAAACTATAACTCCATCGGTAGGTGAAATATCTGGCTTTATTCTCTCATTCGTGTACATTATCGCACACACATTTTGAGAGTTTAATGAAAGTTTAATGGTGGAATAGTGGTGATCTCAAACATGGCATAATTTTAACCTTTTTACTGGATTTTAATGGTGAAATGTTTTTAAATTTCAAATTTTAACTGGTTGTGAATAAGAAATTTTATCCATGGAATAAGAAATTTTATTGGCATGTACATAATGTTTTTAGCATTTAGAGTGTTGGATCCAATGTATAATAATGTAGGTGCAATAATGTACATGAATGAGAGAATAAAGCCAAATGTTTCACCTACCGATGGAGTTATAGTTGGAAGAATCACGACATGGTTGAGACTCAATAAGTGTGTCCACAAAGAAAGTGAATTGACACACCAACAATGTGCTTCGTATCGGCTATGGAGGATTACAAGGTACGTAATGGTATTTAGGTCCATAAGTGAAGATATGTATTTGTAACTATTTAAGCGTCAGTTTGTTGAACTGCAATGAAAATGGCAATGAGGGCAGCAGTAACTTCGCAAAGTTCTTCGCCTGTTGTTCCCCCTAAAAACTAGCCGGTTGTTAAGATCTATTGCACAACCGTCAATGATTACTAATTATAAATTAACTACAAGAGAATGTGATAAAACAAAAAGGTAGTATAAAATTCATTGTGTCCCGAAACGTCAGAAGCAACTCCGATGACCAGTGTTAGTTATTTTAGAAAATTGTCATTGCATATGCTTGTGGATACTAAAGAACACAAATCTGTGCGTTATCAACACACAGGAGCAGCGTTACTGCCCTAAAAGAATCATGCAACAAACGTGGTTGTAATATTTCAAGCACCAGGTGCTAAACCTTTTTGTTGGCCGCCCCGGTGGCGCAGTGGTCTAAGGCGCTGGCCTCTGATCATTTGTCCGTAAGGGGTCCGGGTTCGAATCCCGGTCAGGCATGGATGTCGTGTTTGTCTTACGGTACTGGCTCTCTCCCTTCCCTGGAACCAGTGACCCTAAATTTGGGACGGGCGACTGCTTATAGCCCATTGAGTTGCTCACGGTGGTCGTTAAACCTCCAATCCAAAAAAAAAAAAAAAAAAAACCTTTTTGTCTTAACGACTTCGATGGGGGGCGCAATATTTGGGGTTTCCCCGGGGAGCAGAAATGCCTAGTTACGCATGTGATTGGCACTAATCCACTCTGACTTGCCAAAAAGGGGCTGCAATAGTGATGAAGATCCTAAGAAAGGAGAGAGATAATTGCGTCAGTTGTTTCCATCCAGTGGCATGATGTCCGTTTAAGGGGGTCTAGTCTAGCTCTTCCACATGATGCTTCGGTGTTATGAAGCAGAGAACAAAAAGCGAGCGCTTATCGACAATGACAGGTGATAACCGCTCGTCGCTCCTCGGTACTGCTGAGATGAATGGGAAAGGAATTGCTTTTTCTATCACTTGGACTCTGTGTGAGCATTTCTGTTTGTTTAAGGCGCATCGCCGGCTTGAAGGATTAAATAATCTGTAGAATTATAGCTTTACCAATTATCACTCCTTCTTTCTCGGACTGTGTATTTGGTTTAAGGGTTTAGCAATCACCACGTGCGACTGACGTCGCGTTACCCTTCTGTAAATGTCAAACCGCAGACATTCCTGACCCCTAACTTTGAACCGGGTCCATAATTAGTCGCCCGGTTCAAATTCAGGATCATTGGCTCCAGGGAAGGAGTAGCGCCACCATAAGACAAGCATACCAAATACCACTCATTCCGCATCCAATAATAGCGTATACTTTTGCAAGTATCTCATCCACTGGGCTTCGAAACTAGCCTCTAATATACGCCACTGCTACAGGGTGTCCCAATCGCTACCGAACTCGGCGTTTCTTTAATAATATTAACAGCAATGAAGATATTGCAATGAAATTTGAAGTGGATTTACCTCATTTTGTGTGAAATGTGATGACATTACAACATCTGCTGGAAGTCGCCACCATTTGCTTCCAGACAGCATTGAACTCGGCGCACCATATTGTGGAAAGTCCTTGCCAGTACCTCCGCTGTCACTGCCTGAATTTCTTCGGTAATGTTTGCTTTCAAGGCATCTATAGTTCGCGGTTTCTTTCGGTAAACTCTCCCTTTTAGATATCCCATAAAAAGTAATCAGGAGGCTTCAAATCGGGCGATTTCGGTGGCAATAGACCCTTCGAAATGACGCGGTCGCCGAAAAAGGACTGCATTTTGGCCATACTGGTGTCTGGTGTGTGTATGAGATGTCGCTCCATCATGCTGGTAATATCCAATGAAGAGTTCTTCATCGTCCAATTGATTAACAAAAATGTTGAAGATTTCCATATATGCAGGTGTTGTGATGGTTGTATCGAAGAAGATGTGTCCAATTATGCGGCGCCGGGTCATCCCACACCAAACGCCAATTTTCTGTGAATGAAGGTGTTCTTCATGTTTCGCGTTGGGATTTTCACTGGCCCAAATACGGGATTTTTGAGAATTGACGTATCTGGTCAGGTGAAACCACGTCTCGTCCGAGAACCACGTGTAGTCCAAAATGCCCGGATTTTCCTGAAGAAATGTCTGAAACCATCGACAGTATGTCACTCGTGTCACGTGATCAGGCTGTTTCAGTTTGTGGACCACGGAGATACGGTACGCATGAAGTTTCGCTTTTTTCACAGCACGTTGACAAGTGCTTTTGGACAACCCTGTTTCCTATGACAGCCGGCGAAGTGACTTCATAGGAGACGCAAGTAGTCGGCGCTTTACATTCTAGATCGTTTCCTCGAACATTTGTGGACGACCTCCTGCATGGTCGTCTAATAAAGTCCCCTTGGTTTCCAATTTCTTCGACAATTCCCAAATGGTAGACTTGCTCGGCGGATGTCTGCTTGCAAACCTCTCCAGAAACTGCTGTTCACAAGACTTTATCGATTCTGTTTTCCAATAAGTGCGAACAATAAACACTCGCTCCTCCAGAGTATACCGATACATTTTCACACTACGCGAACAGCCACGAGCATGAGCACTCACTATCAACAACCGTATTGTGTAGACACGCTCAGCAAAATGGCATAACAAAGCAGCAGAGGGGCGCGAGCGATTGGCTGGCGACTGCTCCCCAGTGGCGCCACACTTAGGAATGTGTCTGCCACTAAGGAGCACTCCGGCTGGCTGCCGGGCATCGCCGGGTTCAATGCTGTCTGGACGCAAATGGTGGACACTTCCAGCACATGTTGTGATGTCATCACATTTCGCACGAAATGAGGTAAGTCCACTTCAAATTTCGTTGCAATATCTTCATTGGTGTTAATATTATTAAAGAAATGCCGGGTTCGGTAGCGAGTGGGACACCCTGTATAAACTTTACCAACTATCACTTCTTCTTTCTCGGACTGTGTTGCAAATACTAAATTTGTTCCAATGAAGACATAACAGGTCGAAAGAACAAATGTTTTTTTTCAAATCTTTGACCGGAGATGAATTCCCTTTTCTGCAAAATTGTGTTCTCTTACAATGCAAACCACCAACGCGAAGCAAAGTCATGGATTCGGTTTAAAAAAATCTTCCTGCGACGTTTGTTGCACTCCACAGTGCAACAAGTGACGCACCCTGTCTCAGAAAAAAAGTGGTGCTTTGAGAAGACCAAAGAAATAAAAATTACTCAGAACCAGGTTTAGAGAATAAGAAGCATGGGTAGCACTTCAAAACGAATGGAAACTATGCAGACAGGAATACCATGTTTCAAACAAGATCCTATTTGGAGACAATAAGGAATCTACGCTTTTTACGGACAATATTATACACAGATACAATATTTATTCAATTCCTTTTGTTTGAGGATTTAACGATCACCGTGAGCAACTCGATGGGCTATAAGCAATCACCTGTCCTTAATTTACGACCGCCGCCCCGGTGGCGCAGTGGTCTAAGCGATGGCTTCTGATCATTCGTCCGAAAGGGGTCCGGGTTCGAATCCCGGTGAGGCATGGATGCTGTGTTTGTCTTACGGCACTGGCTCTCTCCCTTTCCCTGGAACCAGTGACCCTGAATTAGGGACGGGTGACTGTTTATAGCCCATTGAGTTGCTCACGGTGGTCGTTAAACCTCCAATAAAAAAAAAAAAAAAAAATTATGACCACTGACTCTAGGGAAGGGAAAGAGTCAGTGCTGTAAGACAAACACAAAACACATGCCTCAACGGGATTCAAACCCGGACCCATCTCGGACGAAAGGTCAGGAGCCAGTGCTTAGACCACTGTGCCACTGGAAGGGCTATTCAATTCCTTACCTTAATGAATTCTGTAACTTTTGATGTCCGATTGCCCCATATGGAACTCTCTACAGCAGTAGAGGTCTCCGTGTATGGACACGTGGTTATCTGATCTGGACAATCAGCTTCATTTACACCTTGTACGCTATTTTTTAAACTTTTCCATCCATTCTGGTCTGCGTGAAGTAATTACCATCGTTCACTTTAAACATCCTATACTGTAAATGTCATTCGATTCCACTGCTGTATATTGGAAACTCATCACTACTTTCGACTCCAAATTTGCGCAGTGTTTGTATGCCCGATTTGATCGTTCTTCTGGCTCCTTCCACTAAGATCGCAGCAGCCTGATCGGTGGCGCCATCTGTCGCATTACAAAAACCTCGAAACGCTATTATTATTTTTGCAGTTCAATTTTCTTCTTTTTCTCTCCCACTTTCTTGTCATTTATAGCTGTTTATATTTGAGTCATCAGCGTACTAACTGGAATTTTCTGATAATTCTCTGCACGGTTGCTAATGAATTGCCCACGCAACTATGACCCAGACGACATATGACATTTTGCCATCTGAGAAATCTTGCTAATACAGCCAATTTTTTGCGCTTCCTTTTATCTGTACAGTCGCTAATAAAGAGATTTCACTTAAAAACACATACAAATCGCCTCAGTGGGTCTTTTTTACACACCGCTGGCGTGCTTAGTACTTAAATAGGGTCCTTTTCTACATTCTTTCTCTTCTTTTCTCTTTTGAAAATAATCGAGAAGTATCATCAGTGCTAGTCCTGATAAACTGACCATGAGAGACTACTTTTTTAAAAGTACACCACCATGTTATGTCTCAGGAAAGAAATGCTTATAATCTGGGTTTCATTTTAAAGATAGCTTGGCAGGAGGAATGCGCCAAAATAAGCTGCACTGTTTTACACACTGAAATATGACATTAAATGGAAGAACGCTGTACGTCGTGACAGATTTCTTCAGGGCGGTGACTTTTTTCTCATAATTTTGGATAAAACGTTAATAAAGGGATCGCAGTCACGTACTGAATTTACGTAGACAGTGATTTCGCTGTAATAAAATTTATGAACAGAAACCGTGGAGCTGATTAAAATTAAATTCCCAGTTACCTGGATATGTTTAATAATTAGGCATTTTTCAGTGAGTTTACATAGATTTCTTTGGTTCAACACTCTTTAAGCACCGGTTTCGGGTGCAATTGATATTTCAGAAATTAGCACCTGTTTCCCCTAACATCAGGATGTGCCTAATAAAGTGGCCATGCAGTGTATGGGAAGGTCACATAGTAAAGAGTTCGTAACTGTTTAACCAGTAGAGCGGTCATTCAGTCTGTCGCGTTCACAACTTCGATAGTTTTTGATAAAAAAAAAATCACAGTCAATTTCGGTCAACATTTACGGTCGTGTAAATGCATTAGCGTTTCTTTGCTCTCTCTCTCTCTCTCTCTCTCTCTCTCTCTGTGTGTGTTTCTCTTTCTATCTGGATGCCACTCATAGAATTCGCGCGGGATACTTATTAACTTCCATAATCCTTCAGGAGGAGTTATAATATCACTGAGAAAGACCAAAAGGCCAGAATCATCGTTCTCAGAATTCAGGCTTTCAGACGCAAAAATAATTTTGCAAATTGGACTAATAGGTATAGAAATAACGTGTCTACAGACGGACGTGCAGGGTAGTAACATAAGCACTTACTTTTTCTCAAAAGAACCTGGTAAAAAGTGTTTGACCGAAGATGTTGCCTATGATTTTCAAAGTGTAGGTAGTCTAATTTTTACCAAGCATTGAACGATGCGGCAATCCAATTCAATTTTTTGAAAAACATTTAAAGATTCCTTTTTTCTCTCTTGCGAAGCAAAACGTAGAAAGTTATTTTTGCATTCGTTTTTAGCATATCTTTTGAAAAATAAGTACGTGTTTATATAGTACCACTATGTCTGTCCGTCTGACGACACAATATCTCTTCAAACTATAACTGTTAGTCCGATTTGAAAAATTATTTGTGTTGACGAAAGCCTGAACTGTGAGAACGAAGGTTTACACGTTTCTCGATGCATAACCTTGACGTATACGGCTTAAATTCACGCGCTGCTGAATTCAAAATATATGGTACTTTAGAGTGATTCAAAAACCCATTTTTACCGTCCGATACCTTCCACCACGACGGCTATTTTACCCACAGTTTCTATTTCAAATGGTGTAGAGTGTCACCGTTAGGAGGCGTAAATGTGTACTGTATTTTTCCAAAAATCTCTGCTCGTAAAAATCAGATTTTAAAAATTATTTTTGTGTTAGATAAAAGATGAACATTTTGCATGCATTTACAATACTTTATGACAAACTGCTTTCCCACTAGAGGAAGTAAGTGCATGTTTTTGTTCATAATGGGTTTGCAATCGTGTCTTCCACTTTTAAAACTCGAACTGAAAAAATATTTTTCAGTCTAACCCCAATCACCGCGAAAAACATTAACAAGTACTTTTTTTCCAAAAAATACTGTTTAGTTTTCCCGCTAGTGGGCAAAAATGTTAATCTAGTTATGATATTTCTGCTTCTAAAAGTCCAGTAAAAAATTATTTTTGCTACTGACAGTGTTTGTGGTTAGGAATATTTTTCATATATTTGACAATTTTTGTTACACACAGTTTGGCCACTAGGCGGTGTATCTGTTCATTTCTATATACAGCGTGTTTCAAAAAGAATGACCCGATTTCAGAGTAGTATATTTAATAAGGCGAATGTGGGATAGTTACAAAACAAAGAGCCAAGTATGAAGGAAGGCCTAAAGTTTCACTCACTACAATTACAAATGCTCAATGTGCCCTCCACCTGCTGCACGGACAACATCAAGCAGATAGCGAAATTCATTCCAAACGCGCCGAAGAGTGTCTTCAGTCACACAATTTACCGCGGCCGTGATTCTCGTTCGGAGCTCATCCAAGTTAGCGGGTAAAGGGGGAACATAAACACAGTCTTTTACGTATCCCCATAAAAAAGTCACATGGTGTGATGTCTGGCGATCTCGGAGGCCAAGCGTGTAGTGCCACGTCATGGGGTCCCCTGCGTCCAATCCAACGCTGAGGCAATGTGTCGTTTAGAAACCGACGAACTTGGAGGTTCCAATGTGGCGGTGCGCCGTCCTGCTGCAAAATGTAATCTTCAGAGCAGCTGCGGAAGTAGCCAGTCCTTCAGCATTGCAAGATAGGAGTTGCCCGTAACCGTGTTGTCCGCAAAAAAGAAAGGGCCATAAAGCTTTCTAACAGAAACCGCGCAAAAACATTCAGTTTTGGTTAATCATGTTCATGTTGGAGAGTTTCATGTGGATTCTCCAGTCCCCATATGCGAACATTGTGGCGCGAAAATTTTCCGCTTACATGAAAGGTTACTTCATCGCTAAATATCAACCTTTATACGACGGTGTCGTCCTCCATGGCCTCTAACAGAGTTGCACAAAAATCTTTTCGTTGTGTTTTGTCACTTCCACGAAGAGCTTGCACCAGTTGCAATCTGTGCGGCTTCAGCAGCAAGCGTCGTCGTAAAACACACCAAACAGTCACATGAGGGATGGCAAGTTCGCGGCTTGCACGAAGAGTAGACTTCCGTGCGCTTCGCTGAAACGCCTCGTGAATTCGTTGCACATTCGTCGCTCAGGTGGTTGGTCATCCAGGACTCTTTCCCTTACATAAACACCCTGTTTCTTCAAATTGTCGATACCAACGACGAATGTTTTTGTCCATTGGTGGAGCACTGCCGTAACGCTGTTTAAACGCACGCTGCACCGTTATCACGGACTTGGTCTTACTAAATTCGAGCACACAAAACGCCTTCTGTTGCCTCAACGCCATCTTCTCACTCACTAAGCGTAGCGGCTGTTTGGACGCTCGTACTGCCATCTAGCGGTAGTCATAACAAACTCTGGGCCACACCCATAGACACGATACGAGTCGCATTCATCGGTGGTTCGTGGTTGCCGATATATCTACTTTTCAAATTGGGAAATTCTGAAACACCCTGTATATACCGTATTTAGAACGGTATCTTCGTTTCTAAGGACCCGATTTGAAAAATCCTCTTTGCCTTGGATAAAAGAAAAGCTTTTTTTTTTTTTCTTTACAATATTTTTACTCTTCATAGCACACATTTCAGCCGCAACTGGTAAATAGTAGATATTTTCATTTGTGGAGGTTTGTTTTATCGATTCTGTGGAAATCCGGTTGATAAATGTTTCTTTAATTTTGGTATCGGTTCCATAAAGAACGCTGTTTACACTGCGCATTTTAAATAATGTGCAGCTTTTCTCTAGTAGGTGTAAATGTATTCTCTTTATCGCTAATTTTTTTCTTTTAGAAATCTCCTATAAAGTAAATTTTTTTCTTGTCGAAAAGGATTCAAAACAGATTCTCATTACTCGATAGAATTCAGTGTCATTTTTCTTGTAGTGGTAGCCTTCATCAGCAAGAAGTGATTTGCCTTCAGCATTAGAAGTTTTCAAAACTTTGAAAGCATAGAAATGCTCTAAAGGTTTTAAAATGGTCTGAACCTGTAGGAGAAATATTAACTCTAAAAAAATAAATGGTACGAATTCACGGAAATTTTCTGAAAATAATGTGCAGCAAAGTTGCCGGTAGGTGTCCATCTTTTAACGAAATTTCCGTTTTTTCTAACTCCAGTATTTTGACAGAATTACCGTAGGCAGTGTAATCCCCTTTATTTCAGAAACATAGGTTTTGGATTTTTATTACTGCAATTCCGCCACTTTTGACGTCTGGATGTACTAAGCTAACGAGCCCTTCCTTATTCGTCCCTGGTGGGACTTGAACCAGCAATCTTCTGAACGGGAAGCGCGCGTCTTCCCGCTGAACCAGAAACTCTCGTTAGAAGCTTTTTATTTTCTGTTGGGCTTATTATTTTTCTGCATACGTTTGTAATAATTTTATTTTATCTGTAGGAGGACTTATTACAAATTACGTTTCTTTTTTTCGTCGTGATTTTTCGAAATGACAGTATGCTTTGGAATAGTGGCGTGCCCGAGGGAGCCGGGATAGGGGTGTTTACCCCCGCTCCAAAAAAAAAAAAAAAAATTGGAACCTTTCGATATTTCAAAAACGCGATTTTAAAAGGCAAAGTTTTAATAGTATTGGAAATTATTTTTATGTCTTATGGAAACCACTGAACGTGTTTTCTCCATGAAGATGAGGAAGCGGCAAAGAGCCAAGGACCAGATGTGCCACTGCAATGAAATACCAATACACGGGTATACTAAAAATTTCTGTGGCGACGAAAAGTCGTGGAACTCAAATTTGGTACAGAAACTTTCAGTATACCCAATACACGGGTGTACTGAAAGTTTCTGTGCCTAATGTGAGTTCCACGACTTATTTCAGATTTCTCTAAAGCATGCTGAAAAACAAAAAACTTTGATCAAACCTCAAGTATTCCTGCGAATCCTTCCTATTACGAGAATTTTTCTGTCAATGGATACGGAAAAAGCGAGAACAGAATTTTCCGTTAATATACGAAAGGAATTGCCCAAAAGTTTCTGAAAATTCAGAATTTTCCATTAACACCTCTTAGAAACGGCAATTTACCGTCAATGTAAAAAAAAGAATTGCGGAAAGTCTGCGAAAATTCAGAATTTTCCATTAACACCTCTTAGAAACGGCAATTTACCGACAATGTAAAAAAAAGAATTTCAAAAGTCTGCGAAAATTCAGAATTTTTCATTAACACCTCTTTGAAACGGCAGTTTACCGTCAATGTAAAAAAAGAATTGCGGAACGTCTGCGAACATTCAGAATTTTCATGGCATACGAAAAATTCTTGAAATTCAGGTTTTCTCCTCATTTCACTGAAAAGGTTGTATCAGAAGTATACAATCGTATCATAATAATATGACCACCCCAGAATCAGAGTGTACCCGCCCAGGGACGTCACAGAGTGCGCGTGACAAGGTCGGCTACACGGAGATATAAGCGGCTGGCCAGGACAGATGAGCCATAGTGCGTCACGTGAGCACAATGGGCACAGGTAGTGATTTGACGGACGTTCAGAAAGGAATGATCATTGGCTACCGCGTCAAGGGTGGAAGCATCTCAAACACAGCAGACTTCGTGGGCTGTTCGCGAGATGCTGTAATAAGGGTATAACCAAGAATGGACCATTGGCACACAGAGTACCTCCTGACGTTATAACTGTAGAGCCCCAAAGGTCATCGACCCCTGAGGAGAACGTCACTTCCGTCGATTGGTAAAGGGCAATCAACGCGCAACTGTGCAGCAATTGACCCCGCAAATGAACGCTGGGGCACCCAGGTACGTGTCCCCCCGATAGCAGTAGAGCGAACCTTGTTACGCTTGGGTCTCCGGAGTCGACGCTGCTTCAAAGCACCCATGTTAACCCAGATCCCCCGGCAACAACGTCTGCAGTTCTCATGGGACTACCACCATTGGACAGTGGAAGAGTGGGAAAAGGTTCCCTTCTCTGACGAATCAAGGTTTCTACGTCACAGAAGTGACGGGCGGTGGCGGATATGACGGAGAACCAACACTCGGACACGCTTTCCGGTCAAGTACAGGCCGGCGGTGGTAGTGTGCATGTCTGGGGATGTTTTACTGGTGTGACCTGGGACCGCTGGGACCACTAAACGGGTCCCTGAACGCCAATGGCGACCTGTCCATCCTCGCTGACCACATGCTTCCCTTCATGTTGGACGTTTACTCTGGGGATGATGGTGTCTACTAATAGGACAATGCGCCGTGTCATGTCGCTAAGGCGATGCGTGACTGTTTCCAGGAACACGACGGGGATGTCTTCGTTCTCCCTTGGTTGGCGAAATCGCCCAACCACAATCCCATAGAGCACTTGTGGGACTATTTGGATCGACAGGTTTGTCGTGTCAACCCACAACCAAGTCATCTCCGGGACCATCGTGCTTTGCTGCAGTCCGAATAGGCACGTATGCCTCGGGCATCCTTTCAGGGCCTCATTGCGTCCACTTCACGCGGTCTTGCCACTGTCATCAGGGCCAAGGGTGGTTATTCCCATTATTAGGTAGGTGGTCATTATATTCTGATACGACCTTGTATGCTTTCATTAATTTACGAAAAGAATCACGGAAAATGTCTCGTGGATTTCAGAAATATTTTTTAGAGTGTATCCTGCAAAACTGTGAGCCATTAATAGTGTCTGAGAGTTGTTCTTAACCTACTTCTATAAAATCGTTATGTCAGGGACAGGAAGAAAGAAAATCCTTCTTTAAAACCCATCTCTAAGGACACGCTGTAAAATTTAATAAATGTTGCTTACAAGAGCTCAAGTGTTTAACAGGAAAATCCTGGATGCGCTGCTCCTGAAGGGCAAAAAGGACCACTTTTCGGGTAACATGTTGAAGTGCGAAGAAAATACTACATCATTGTCTCATTATGCAGATGAAGCAATAATTTTGCTCATTGAAATGTTTTGGTGCCCATGACATGAAGCTGCGAAACATTAAACTTCACAAATTAGGGTTAAGTGTCTAATAACCTCACTTTTACGTTCTTTTGAGACTGCAGTTTTGTGACCCGAATGTTCGGTGCAGCGTTATTATTACTCTCGGCCTTGAAAAACTAAGCTCATTACAAACAAGGGAAGCACTTAAGTCTCGAGATTATTTGTCACCTAATAACTAATTACCCCTTTTTTCCTGAGCATCTTTTTTTGCTCATTCTGTTGTGCTTCTTGTTCTTGTCCACAACTCTTGCGTGGTTAGTAGATGAATACGCATCTTAAGTCTTTTTACGTTCCAAATGAACAGCTATAGCGCAGCAGAGATAAAAATAACTTGTCACTCTTGGCACAAATCATAATCACCAAAGACAGTTTTATATCACCGCATATCTAAATAGTCTAGAAAAAGAACTATTTTATACGTATCAGTAATCGTTCCATTCTAAATAAGGTTTTTGGGCTTAAATTTCACAAAAGTTTTTCAATTTCTTCTTCCTTCAGGAGTGTCTTTTTCATCCCTGCATTACACCTGATGAATTTTTCTGTACATACATTCCACGCACTGGCCTTTGATTTTAATTTTTGCATCGTACATAATAGGCATTTAAGGTTTTTTTTTTATTCTTTCAGTAATGTTATATTTGCACTGACGTTTTTTTAAAACACACACACACACACACACACACACACACACACACAAAACGACGTGTTTATGTTATCACACCAGCCCTGTGGACACCATATCTTTGTGCCTATCAATACGACTTGAGCAATTGCTCCTGCATTAGGAAGACTGAACTGTGATTACGATTATGCTTGCTTTTTGGCCTTTTTCTGATGCACACCTTCATCACTAGAGCCGTAAATGCAGATGCTATCGAATTCAAAATATATTTCATTACATATCATTCCTTCGAAAAGTCGGACTGAAACAATCTTTTTCGTCGATGCCTTTAAGATCATTCTGCGTACAGTTCCCTTTTTTACACTTTTCAACCGTAGGTTGAAGAAGCGTATATGCTCAAGCTTTGTCCGTCCGTCTGTCGGCACGATAAATCACGTAAAAATGGTTCGAATTCGATAAAATTTTAGTATGTGGTAGGGGACAGCCAGGGAACGAACCCTATTGAAAATGGGTAAAGTGGGGTCAAAGGTAACGACATAAGAGCGCAATTCATTCAATTGTCCTTATGCGTCATAACTTGCGTAAATTTGGTTCGATTTCACTGAAATTTTAGTATGTCGTAGGGGACCACCTGGAGACGAACCCTATTGAAAATGGGTGAAGTGGGGTTAAAGGTCAGGACATAGGAGCGGGATGTATTCCATTTCCCTTGTGCGGCATAAGGTGCGTAAAAATGGTTCGATTTCGATGAAATTTTAGTATGTGGTAGGGGACCACCTGGAGAAGAACCCTATTGAAAATGGGACAAATGGAATCAAAGGTCAGGACATAGGATCGGGATCCATTCCATCGCCCTTATCCCACACTATTAAGGTGGACGTCAAGTAATTTTGCTTCCTATATTTCCAATGGAAAACCTTTTGTACATATTTCCTTCACAATTAGTGTGTTCCCAAGGATGGAAATTTGAACATCGATTAAAATAACTTCATACTATAACTTGGAATACTTAACATTTTGTAAAACATAAGCATAATTATATTAAAAAACAATAACGTTTCCTTTGGTGGTGTTGAAACCAGAAAAAAGATGGCGCGATCTGTGCTTTGATGACGCCAGTGGACAAATAAATGTTGGATTGCATAATTACGGTTATGGTTTAGAAAATATTAAGTATTCCAAGTTATTAAATGAAGCTATTTTAATGGATGTTCAAATTTTCATCCTTGGGAACGCATTGTTTGTGAAGAAAATGTGTACAGAAGTTTTTCCATTGGAAGTATAGGAAGCAAAATTACTTGACGTCCACCTTAAAGTAGCAATTCTTGTATGTATGTCATCATCATCATCATTGTCAACCATTATCAATCCACTGCTGGACGAAGGTCTCCCCAAGTTTCCTCCACAACGGTCTGTCTTGTGCCAGTCTCCTCCATGTCACTCCCGCATACTTACGAATTTCATCAACCCATCTCCCATGTGGTCTTTTTCTGGGTCTTTTACTGTCCCTTGGAATCCAATCTAAAATTTCGGCTGTCCATCTATGGTCTGTCCTTCTGGCAGTATGTCCAGCCCATTGCCATTTCAGGGATTTAACTCTGATCATGATGTCTTCCACTCTCGTCATTTTTCGGATCCACGAGTTCCTCTTCTTATCTCTCCTGGTTATACCAAGCATGCACCTCTCCATGCTTCTTTGAGTTGTCTGCAGCCTTTGTATGTCTCTTTTAGTTAAGGTCCACGTCTCTGCACCATACGTAAGCAATGGAAGGATGCATTGATCAAACACTTTTCTTTTAAGACATAATGGCATATTGCTCTTGAAAATTATGCTGTTTCTTCCAAAAGCTCTCCAGGCAAGTTTTGTACGCCGATTAATTTCTTCATCAATGTGACCCTCACTTGATATCTGCTGTCCAAGATAAACATACGTATCTGTTATCTCCAGTTTTTCTCCATCAATCGATAAATCTTCATTTCTTGTAAAAGCATTGAACATCACTTTTGTCTTCTGAAAGTTCATTTTTAATCCCACTTCTTTACTCTTGTCAGCAAGTTCCTGGATCATACTCTGCAGCTCTGATGGGGTAGTTGCAAAAATGACTACGTCATCAGCAAAACGAAGGTGGGTTAGATAATCTCCATTAATCTGTATCCCTTTGTTTTCCCAGTTCAGTGATTGAAAGACATTTTCCAATGTGGCATTAAAGAGCTTCGGAGATATGGTGTCACCTTGTCTCACTCCCTTTCCAATTTTTATGTGTGTTGTATTTTCAAACAGCCGAATCTTTGCACTTGCATTTTCATAGATGTTATTAATAATATTAATGTATGCATCTTCAATACCGCAGGATTTCAGAGCCGTGGTAACTGCTGATGGTTTCACCGAATCAAAGGCTTTTTCATAATCGATAAAAGCCATGCACAATGGAAGTTCATATTCCCTCGCTCTTTCAATTAGTTCTCTCAGTACGTGGATATGATCTATTGTGCTGTAGCCACTCCTGAATCCAGCTTGTTCTCTCGGTTGAGCCATGTCCAGTGTTACCTTCAAGCGGTGTGAAAGAACTTTAGTGAAGATTTTATAAACCACTGATAGGAGGCTGATAGGTCTGTAGTTCCTGAGATCCTCAATGTCACCTTTTTTATGTAGCAGGATCATTGTAGCGTTGTTCCAATCCTCAGGAATCTTCCCTTCATTAAGGCATCGAGTGAAAATTTGGGCGAGTACTGTTTCAATTTCTCCACTTGCTTCTTGTATGATGTCTATAGTAATTCCATCTTCTCCTGGAGCTTTCCCCCGCTTCATGTTCTTGATTGCATGAGCAACTTCTGCTGGGAGGACTGGAAGAACTCTGGTACCTTTCATGATGTCTGGAGTACATGTATCATCCCTTTCATATAGTTTGGAGTAGAAATCTTTCACTCTTGTCAAAATTTCGCCTCTATTTCTTGTTGTAGAACCATCTTCTTTTCTCAGAGCCATAATCTGTTTTCTTCCCTTACTGAGATGTCCCTTTGCTATCTTTAGGCTTTGGTTGTTTTCAATTGCTTTCCTCACTAGCTCACAGTTGAATTTCCTTACGTCTTCAGTGATACTTTTTCGTGCTGTCTTGCATAGCTCTATATATTCCACTTTGGAAGTCACATCTTCTTTAGTTGTCCTCATCTCTCTTCTTTTTTGCATCAACATTTTGGTTTTTCCTAATAATTTGTTTACATGCAACTTGTTCTTAGACCCAGCTAATTTTGTTGCTGTTTCCATAAGAGCTTTGGTTACTTTTCTGTTAACTTCAGAAATATCCACTTCTTCCGATGTTAGGCCTTCTAAAGCAGAGAATCTGTTCTTCAGTTCCAACTTGAAAGTATTATGGTGTTTTTTAAGGTTGGTTATGTCAATACATTTTGTTTGTCTTATGAGCTTGCCACGTTCCAGTTTAGTGTTGAGGTGCATCTTACATCTCACCAATCTATGGTCACTACCTGTGTTGAACTTGTTTAGCACACTGCAGTCTTCGATGACGAATTTTTTGTTACACATAATAAAATCAATTTCACTTGTCGTCCCAATTGGATGTCTCCATGTCCATTTCCTGTGTGGCTTTTTCTTGAAAAAGGAATTCAATATGAAAAATCCTTCTGCCTCTGCAAACTCAACGAGAGTATTTCCACGCTGGTTTCTGTTGCCGTGACCGAATTTACCTACTGAAGTTTCATTCTGTTGCCGGTGCCCTATTTTTGCATTGAAATCTCCCATAATTATCTTCAAGTGCTGCTTACCTTTATTATTTAGATGACGAATTTCCTCATAAAATTCTTCAATTTCTTCTTCAGGATGACTTGTGGTGGGTGCATAAGTTTGAATAATCTGAGCCTGGTATCTTCTCGATAGTTGGATAACGAGTCGTGCAGCTCTGTCAGAGGAACTTTCAACTTCTACCACTTTATCCTTCAGTTTCTTGTTTATTATAAATCCAACACCACTAGTTCTGCCAGTATCTGTCCCACGATAATAGAAGAGATGTCCACTTTTCAGTTCAATGAGATCTTCTCCTTTTCTCCTTACCTCACTCAGCCCGACGATGTCCCACTTGATCCTTTGTAGTTCCTCTTCCAATTCAAGAAGCCTTGAATCAGAAGATAGGGAGCGTCCGTTGTAGGTAGCCAAGGTCAGCATCAAATGGCAGCCTAGTCCGGTCCTCCGGGGATTCTTAGCACCCTCTGCCTTCATGTCGCACTGGCCGCTGCCTTGGCCAGGTACATTCCAGCTGCCGGAGACTGAGGGCCAAGATTTAAGTTGTAGAGTCATTTTGGAGGTATGTATGTATGTATGTATGTATGTATGTACATTTTATTTTGAAAACGGCTCTAAGAATTTTGATGAAAGTCGTTAACCTACAGTTTTCTTATACTAGAAATCGATTTAGCTTGATCTCGACTTTAGGAGAATTCGTTTAGTGGGTTTTTTTTTTTTTTTTTTTTGATTGGAGGTTTAACGACCACCGTGAGCAACTCAATGGGCTATAAGCAGGTCGCCCGTCCCTAATTTAGGGTCACTGGTTCCAGGGAAGGGAGAGAGCCAGTGCCGTAAGACAAACACAACATCCATGCCTGACCGGGATTCGAACCCGGACCCCTTACGGACGAATGATCAGAGGCCGGCGCCTTAGACCACTGCGCCACCGGGGCGGCGTTTAGTGGGTTAAATACCCACCCCGAATTATAACGTTTCTATTGGCATGGCGTCGTTCCATTAATGTCACCAATGCTTAGAAATCTTATGACATCTCAATCTCGCGTTTGAGAATGTTGGCGCGCTGTCACGCCATCGTTCTCATTACGTCACGCGTTGTGTGTGGATCCTATTAAAGTTTTATGACGTCACACTCTTGCGGCGAGCAGATGGTCGCGATTCCTATCTGCCTCATTACATCACGCGTTGTGTGCGTATGTCCGTCCTCACGATAACTCGCGTAACAATCGTTCGATTTCGATGAAATTTTAGTATCTGGTAGGGGATCACCTGGGAAGGAACCATATTTAAAGTGAACGAAATGGGGTCAAAGGTCAGTACATAGGAGCGGAATCCATTCCACTGCTGTTATGCGCCATAACTAACGTAAAAAAGGATCGATTTCGATGAAATTTTAGTATGTGGTAGGGGACCACCTGGCGACAAACCCTATTGAAAATGGGCGAAATGGGGTCAAAGGTCACGACATAGGAGCGGAATTACTTCCATCGCCATTATTCCTCATAACTTACGTAAAAATGCTTCGATTTGGATAAAATGTCAGTATGTTGTAGGGGCCTGCCTGGTGACGAATTCTGTTGAAAATAGGTGAAATGGGGTCAAAGGTTAGGACACAGGAGCGGGATCTATTCCATAGCTCTTATGCGTCATTACTTACGTCAAAATGCTTCGATTGCGACAAAACTTTATCATGTTATTTCGGAGGTATACCGAACGGGTTCTGTTGAATATCATCGATATGGGATCAAGGGTCATGGCACAGGACCGAAATTTATTCCACAGCCATTATTCTCATAACTTGAGTAATGATTTCTGGTATGTTGGAAAGCGTATCATAATCAATGCATTGCATGATTTTATTACTTGTTTTTTAAATAATGCAGTTTTCCCGCCACGGGTGAAAATGCGCACCTCATTTTCCCCGATATCTCCTATTCTAAAAGTTCGATCTAAAAGTTTTTTCTGCATTGGAATGAATTCCTGGTAATAGGAATTATACGCATTTTTGCACGTAATTTCAGATACTTTGTACTAAACAGTTTCGCAACAACGGTGCGTATGGGCGTATTTCAGTTTTAGATATATTGATAGCAGTATCCGCGCTCTTAAAAATTCGGTTGCAAAATTAATTTTTCAGTCAGAGGACGCTCACTAGAATAACATGTTATGCGCATTTCCTGCCAAAAATAATAAGCAGTTTTTCCATAATATATTTTTCTCAAAATCTCTGACTCTAAATGTTCGATCTGAAGTATCATTTTTACATTGGATAACATTCTTGCAGTGAAAATTTTTGATTTACTTGTCGAGTTTTTATGTGCACAGTTCTGACTTTAGATGGCTTAAGTGTGTATTTATGTAATCTTTTTTTTTCGATTGAAGGTTTAACGACCACCGTGGGCGACTCAGTGGCCTATAAGTAGTCGCCCGTCCCTAATTTAGAGCCACTGGCAGGGAAGGGCGAAAGCCAGTGTCCTAAGACAAACACAACATCCATGCCTGATGGGATTCGAACCCGGATCCTTCTCGGACAAATGGTCATAAGCTAGCGCTTAGACCACTGGGCCACCGGGGCTGCAATATGTGTAATATTTCCTTTTTTTTCTGTTTAAACACCACAGTGAGAAACTCTGAAGGCTATAAGCTGTCTCTCGTCCCTAATATGGGGACACTGGTTCCAGAGAAGGGGGAGAAGTCAATGCCGTAAGACAAACACACTAACCATGCATAATCAATACTCGAGCCCGAATCCGCTCGGACGAGCGACGGCCGGAAGCTAGTAGCGCTTCGGCAACTGCACCACACCGGGGTCTCATGGAAAATCGAAATGTGAGATTGAATGGATCGCTGAAAAGATTTTTTTCCTATACGAACCCAGAAGCTGATACAATTTTTAGCACGTCTTTTGTAAAAAAAGATCGTGCTTCTGTTATCGGTATGTCCGTCCGTCCGTCCGTCCGTCAGTCTGTCCGTCCGTTCGTCTGCACCCACGATATCTCAACAACTATTAGTCCGATTTGAAAAATTCTTTTTGCATTGGGAAGCTTAAAATATGCAAATGATGATCCTTTATTTCGGGTTTTTTTTTTTTTTATGATGTACAATTTCGCCGATAGAGGGTGTAAATGAAGATGATGTCGAATTCAAAAATGCGTTTTATTCTACATATTTGCTTCTAAACATCCGATTGAAAAAAAATTATATCTTTCGATTCCATTTATGTCGAAGAGTATTTTAAATATAGTTACTTTTTCAAATTACGCATACATTTTCCGCTAGGGAGCGTAAAAGTAAATTACATTTTCCCCGATAACTCTTCTTCTAAAACTCCGATTTGAAAAAATGTTTCTTCAGCGGATACATCTTCTGATGGAAAATCTTTTGCATACAATTTAAAATTTTTGGTAAAGAATACTTTGGCCACCAGGGGGCGTAAGTGTTAATTTTTTCTTCTGATGTATTTGCCATAAAATCGTAGCTTCTAAAAGATCGATTAAAAAATTATTTCGTGCACTGATGCCACTCACTTCGATAAACCTTTTCGGAATATTTTCTTCTTAAAATATTACACAGTTTCTCCGCTAGAGGGCGTAGATTTACATTTTATTTTTGTCAATATCTCTACTTCTAGGAGTCCGATTTGAAAAATTCCTTCTTTGTCGAATAGTGTTTTCCGTGTGACGTGTTTTTCATATAATTTCAAAATTTTCAAATAATGTATAGACTTTCTGCTAGGGGGCGTAGCAGTAAATTGCGTTTCCCCCTATATCTCTGCTTCAAAATCTCCGATTTAAAAAATTCTTTCTGCACCGGATACAGCTCTAAATGGGAAATCGTTTGCACATAATTTCTAATTTTTGTAAAAAAAATGGTTTGGCCACCAGGGGGCGTAAATCTTAATTTCCGCTTCTGTTGTATTTGCAGCAAAATATGAGCTTCTAAATTCTCGATTGAAAAAAACGCCGTTTGTTGACCGATACTACTCATGTCGACAAACCTTTTAGAAACATTTTCTTTTTAAAATAGTGCATGGTTTCTACGCCAGGGGGCGTAGACGTACATCTTATTTTTGTCAATATCTCTACTTCTGGGAGTCCGATTTGAAAAATTCCTTCTTTGTTGGATAGTGTGTTCCGTGTGACATGTTTCTCCTATAAATTCAAAATTTTCAAGTAATTCATAAACTTTCCGCTAGGTGGTGTAGCGGTAAATTGCATTTCCCCCTATATCTCTGCTTCTAAATCTCCGATTTGAAATATTCTTTCTGCACCAGATACAGCTCCTGATGGGAAATCGTTTGCACATAATTTCTAATATTTGTAAAAAAATAGTTTGGCCACCAGGGGGCGTAAATCTTAATTTCCGCTTCTGTTGTATTTGCAGCAAAATATGAGCTTCTAAATTATCGATTGAAAAAAACGTCGTTTGTTGACCGATACTACTCATGTAGACAAACCTTTTAGGAAAATTTTCTTCTTGAAAAAATGCATGGTTTCTGGGCCAAAGGGCGTAGATGTATATTTTATTTTTGTCACTATCTCTACTTCTAAGAGTACGATTGGAAAAATTCCTTCTTTGTTGGATAGTGTTTCCTATGCGAAATGTTCTTCCTATAAAGTCAAAATTTTCAAGTAAATCATGCACTTTCCGCTAGGGGTCACAAAGGTAAATTGCTTTTTCTGCGTTATTTCTGCTCCTAAAGCTCTGATTTGAAAAAATTCTTCGTGTATCGCATACAAGACCTGATGGAAAATATTTTTTACATAATTTCTAATGTTTGGTAAAGAATGGTTTAGCCAATTTGGGTCATATATGTTAATTTCTGCTTTTGAAGTATTTGTTGCTAAATCTGGGCTCCTGAAAACTCGACTAATTTTTTTTTTTTCTTCGACCGATACCGCTTATACGGATAAACCTTTTGAGAATACTTTCTTCCTAAAATAATGCATGATTTTCCCACCAAGGGACGTAAAGTCACATCTTATTTTTGTCCATAACTCTGTTTCTAAGAGTTCGTAAGCTCACGATTCCGTTTACAGCAATATCTGAGGGTTTAAAACCCCGATTGAAAATCTTCTTTCTTTGGTCAGATCTATTGTTTTCCATACCGGTTCCATTCACTTTGAATAGCTTTAATAAATTTAATTTGCGTCAGAACGGATTCAAAAGACGTGCTTATTACACCCGAAAATTCGGTGTCAACTTTCTTGTTTTTTTTTACGATGTACAATATCGCCGCTAGAGAGCGTAAGTGCAGATGACGTCGAATTCAAAAATACGTTTTATCCCACATATTTGCTTCTAAACATCCGATTGAAAAAATTATTTTATCTTTCGATTCCATTTATGTCGAAGAGTATTTTAGATATAGTTTCTTTTCCAAATTACCCATAAATTTTCCGCTAGGGGGCGTAAAAATAAATTACATTTTTCCCGTTAACTCTTCTTCTAAAACTCCGATTTGAAAAATTTTTACTTCAGCGGATGCACCTGGTGATGGAAAATATTTTGCATATAATTTCAAATTTTTGGTAAAGAATACTCTAGCCACCAGGGGGCGTAAGTGTTAATTTTTGCTTCTGATGTATTTGCCATAAAATCTGAGCTTCTAAAATATCGATTAAAAAAATTATTTCGTGGACCGATACCACTCACATCAATGAACCTTTTTGGAATATTTTCTTCTTAAAATATTCCACAGTTTCTCCGCCAGGGGCGTAGATGTATATTTTATTTTCGTCAATATCTCTACTTCTAGGAGTCCGATTTGAAAAATTCCTTCTTTGTTGGATAGTGTTTTCAGAGTGACACGTTTTTCGCGTAATTTCAAAATTTTCAAGTAATTCATAGACTTTTCGCTAGGGGGCGTAGTGGTAAATTGGGTTTTCCCCTATATCTCTGCTTCTAAATCTCCGATTTGAAAACTTCTTTCTACACCGGATACAGCTCCTGATGGGAAATCGTTTGCACATAATTTCTAATTTTTGTAAAAAAATAATTTAGCCGCCAGGGGGCGTAAACCTTAATTTCCGCTTCTGATGTATTTGCAGAAAAATATGAGCCTTTAAATTCTCGATTGAAAAAAACGTCGTTTGTCGACATGAGACCAATAGTACTCTTGTCGACAAACCTTTTAGAAACATTTTCTTCTTAAAATAATGCATGGTTTCTACGCTAGGGGGCGTAGATGTATATCTTATTTTTGTCAATATCTCTACTTCTAAGAGTCCGATTTGAAAAATTCCTTCTTTGTTAGAGTGTTTCCAGTGTGACATGTTTTTCCTATAAATTCGAAATTTTCAAGTAACTCGTAGACTTTCCGCTAGTGGGCGTAAAGGTTAATTGCTTTCCCCCACAACTCTGCCTCTAAATCTCCTATTTGAAAAATTCTTTCTGCACCGGATACAGCTCCTAATGGGAAATCTTTTACACATGATTTATAATTTTTTTAAATGGTTTGGCCACCAGGTGGCGTAAGTCTTAATTTCCGCTTCTGATGCATTTGCAGCAAAATATGAGCTTCCAAAATTTCGATTGAAAAAAAAGTCGTTTGTTGACCAATACTACTCATGTCGACATACGTTTTAGGAACATTTTCTTCTTGAAATAATGCATAGTTTCTACGCCAGGGGGCGTAGATATACACAGTGCGGCAAATAATTTTTAAGACTGGCGCTAGAATTCAGCCTACAGTAGCGTTACTAGTGTAATCGCGAATGCGTTATAACCCGTGACCATCTGCTTGCTTCCTGCCAAAAGTACTGAGCAGTTGTTAAAGTAACTCAAACGAAACGGCCGTTTATTAGAGAAGTAAAATTCTATTTCATGTAGAATTATTAAGATGGAACAAAGGGCTGTTATTAAATTTAACGCAAAACTTGGTAAAAGTGCCTCGGAAACGTACCAAATGATGAAGCAAGTTTACGGTGAGTTTTGTTTAAGTAGATGAAATGTTTTCCTGTGGCACAAACATTTTTTGGACGTAAGAGATACGCTAGAAGATGATAAGCGTACCGGAAGACCAAGTTCATCTAGGACACCTGAGATTATTAAAAAAAGTGCGTGATTTTGTGGCAAACAATCAATGTGCGTCACTAAGAATGATGGAAGAGTCTTTAAACATCAACAAAGAAATGATTCGAACTATCCTGCATGAAGATTTGGGCAAAACAAAAGTCTGTGCTAAATTTGTTCCACACACATTAACCAATGAATAAAAATCAAGGAGAAGTGCACATTGCAGAGACATCATTTCAGCCGCTGAAAATGATCCAAACTTCGTAAAATCGATTGTTACAGGTGATGAAACATGGTGCTTCTAATATGATCCTAAAACAAAGCGACAAAGTGCGGAATGGAAGTCAAAAAACTCACCACAAGCCAAAAAAACAAGAAAAGTTCCATCGAAAATCAAAACAATGCTCATTACATTCTTCAATAGTAAGGGTATTATCCACAAAGAATTTGTTCCAAGTGGACAAACAATTACTGGTGAGTTTTATTTAAATGTTTTGAGGCGTTTGATGAGCAGAATTCGTCGCATTCGTCCAGAATATCGGGATGAAAACAGTTGGTGTTTGTTGCACGATAATGCACCCAGTCACACCTCACTTCTTGTTCATTGATTTTTGGTGAAAAATAACGTCTGTGTTTTGAATCATCCACCGTATTCGCCTGATTTAGCACCCTGCGACTTTTCTTTATTCCCAAAACTTTAAAATGACGTTAAAAAGGTGTTATTTTGATGATATTTCGACCATACAAACAGCTTCGACGCGTACTTTGGAGGCAATTCCACAAAGTGAACTGGAAGAGGCATTCGGATCATTATTAAATCGCTGTAACAAGTGCATTGAAACCGAAGGGACTTATTTTGAATAACAAACCAAAACAAATTATAATTTCTTGTTTCTATTTCATTTTACAGACCGAGTCTTAAAAATTCTTTGCCACATTGTGTATATCTTATTTTTGTCAATATCTCTCCTTCTAAAAAGTCCGATTTGAAAAATTCGTTCTTTGTTGGATAGTGTTTCCGATGCGAAATGTTTTTCCTATAAATTCAAAATTTTCAAGTAAATCATAAACTTTCCGCTAGGGGGCACAATGGTAAATTGCGTTTTCTGCGTTATTTCTGCTTCTAAAACTCCGATATGAAAAATTCTTTCTGTATCGGATGCAAGACCTGATGGAAAATATTTTTCACATAATTTCTAATGTGTAGTAAAGAATGATTTGGCCACCAGGGGGCATAAGTGTTAATTTCTGCTTCTGATGTATTTGTAGCAAAATCTGGGCTCCTGAAAACTAGACTAATATTTTTTTCTTGGAGCGATACCGCTCGTATGGAAAAACCTTTTGGAATACTTTCTTCCTAAAATAATGCATGGTTTTCCCACCAGGGGACGTAAAGTCGCATCTTATTTTTGACGATACTTCTGTTTCTAAGAGTCCGACTTGAAAAATTCTTTCTATGTTGGAGAGCGTTTCCGGTGTGAAATGTTTCTCATATAAATTCATGTTTTTCTTAACGCACAAGTCTGCAACCATTGGGCGTAAGTAAGCTCACGATTCCGTTTACAGCAATATCTAAGGAATTAAAAACCGGATTGAAAAACTTCTTTCTTCCGTCAGATACTATTGTTTTCCATACCATTCCGGTTCCATTGACTTTAAATAGCTTTGATAAATTTAATTTGCGTCAGAACGGATTCAAAGACGTGCTTATTACACCCGAAAATTCGGTGTCATCTTTCTTGTTTAAATGTATTAAGAATAGCTGAAGAATGCATGAACGTTTCTGTAAACAGATAAGGTGACCGCATACAAGAAGGATTTTTGAAACAGGGCTTTTTAAAGCAGATATATCGTGCTAAACGTAAAAGTGCAATTACGTCATCTAGAGGGAGAAATTTGCTTTAGAAAAACTGGGAAAAGAGGCTGGTTTCTTTCTAGTCACCATAGATAGGCCTGGGTTCTAATCACGGAAGAGATATGAGTGGTGCGCTTGTCCAACGGCGCTGTCTCTCTGCCTTGCCTGGAACTTGTATCTCCAATCAGGCGCGAACGGTTGCTTATAGCCCTTTGAGTTGCTCATGGTAGGCTTCCTCATTAGAGATGCCTATCCTCTTCTGTTTCACAATTTTTTTACTGTTTCACAATCGAGATTTCCCACCTAAATCTCTTAGCCCCTTTCTCTAAAAGGCAAGTTTTAGACCCGTGGTCAAACACTCCCTTACTAAAAGTGCTTCAACTATAACTTCACGGTAGTCTTTAAATCTCGGAAACAAAAAGAAGCTGGATAACACAAGGACAATTTTCCCCATCGACTCAGCTGTCAAACCTAGACTTTTTCGGATTCCAGTTACTCATATCGAGATATCTCGGCCGCCAGACGAGAAAAAAAAATTAAAAATTACAATTTGTATTTATATACACATATGTAGTCATCATTGTCAACCATTATCAATTCACTGCTGGATGAAGGTTTTCTCGAGTTTCTTCCACAGCGGTCTAATCTTGAGCCAGTCTCCCCCATGTCACTCCGGCATGCTTTCGAAATCTCCCACGTGGTCTTCTTTTAGGTATATATATATACCTAGACTTTTTCGGATTCCAGGGTTCTAATCACGGAAGAGATCGACACCTGTGATAGCAAAGGAAAAGAAGTTTATTCACCTTCAATACTTGGTGGAGCCTCCACGAGCGGCGATTGCAGCTGCGACCCTCCGGGGCATACTCTCAACTAGGCGTTGCATGACGGCTAGCGGTATTTTCTTCCACTCAGCTTGGAGAAGACAGGTCAGTTCCTTCACCGATTTCGGACGGTGGGGGCACCCCTTAAGTCGACGATCCAACTCGTCCCAGAGGTACTCGATAGGGTTAAGGTCCGGGCTCTGCGCAGGCCAGTCCATTCGATTAACCCCATTGTCACCATACCAAGCCATGCTGGATCTCGCAACATGACAGGTGGCATTGTCATCCTGAAAGTAACATGGGTCCACCCCGTAAAACTGCCACAACGTAGGAAGCGCATGGCCATCCAAAATGGTCCAGTAGGTCTCGGCGTTGAGTCTACTAGGAATTGTGACTAAGGGTCCCGTGCCATACCAGGAGAAATACCCCCATAGCATAATTCCACCGCCGCAGAACTTCACAGTTGGCACAATACATTCCGACAGGAGGCGTCCTCCAGCCAGACGCCAAACCCAGACCCTGCCATCCGAACGGTCGAGGGTGAACCTTGATTCGTCGCTCCAGAGAACCTGTTTCCACTGTTCAACGGTCCACTGTCGACGTTCTTTGCATCACGTTAGCCGAGCAGCGCTATTGGGCTTGGTGATCAAAGACTTGTGGGAGGCAGCACGTCCATGATAACCGAGCAGATGGGCTTCCTTACGGATGATATTAATCGAAAGAGCACTCCCTGATACCTGTTGAAACTCCTCGCGGATGTGGCCCATCCATTTGGTGGAGTTCTTCCGAATTTCTCTGGCCAGCGCCCGTCGGTCTCCAACTCCCAGTTTTGTGGGTCTGCCGGGTCGGAGCACATTCCGACAGTCACCTCTCATCTTCCACTTGCCAATCACGTAGGCCACTGTCGATTTTGGGTACTTCAACTCGCTGGATATGTCATGTACGGATCGGCCATTTCTGTGATACCCGACGATTACACCTTTCTCGAAATCAGAGAGCTCCGAACTGCGTGGCATCTTGCATGCGACTGGTTGCGTTTTTGTTTCACACACGATATTTAACGGCGGCGGCCGTGGCGTGTATCAGACCGCAGAAATCGTCGATTGCAGGGGTGTCCAATTACTTGTTGGTAGGTAGTGTATATAATCATTGTCAACCATTATCAATTCTCTGCTGGGATGAAGGTCTCCCCAAGTTTCTTCCACAACGGTCTATCTTGCGCCAGTCTCCTCAATGTCATTCCCGCATGCCTTCGAATTTCATCCCCCATGTGGTCTTCTTCTGGGTCTTTTCGTGTCCCTTGGAATCCAGTCAACTGTTTCGGTTGTTCATCGATGGTCCGTTCTTCTGGCAACATACCCCGCCCATTGCCATTTCAGAGATTTTATTCTGATCATGATGTCTTCCAGTCTTATCATTTTCCTCATCCACTAGTTCCTCTTCTTATATCTCCTGGTTACACCAAGCATGCATCTCTCCATGCCTCTTTCAGTTATCTGCAGTCTTTGTAGGTCACTTTAGTTAAGGTTCACGTCTCTGCTCCGTACGTAAGCACTGAAAGTATGCATTGACTAAACACTTTTCTTTTAAGACATAATGGCATGTTGCTCTTGAAAATTGTACTGTTTCTTCCAAAAGCTCTCCAACCAAGTTTTATACGTAGATTAATTTCTTCATCAGCGTGACCTTGGCTTGATATCTGTTGTCCAAGGTAAATGTAGGTATCGGTTTTCTCTAGATTTTCTTCATCAATCGATAAATCTTCATTTCGTGTAAAATCAGTTTTGTCTTCTGAAAGTTCATTTTTAATCCCACTTCATTACCCTTGTCAGTAAGTTCCTGGGTCATACTCTGCAGCTCTGATGGGGTAGTTGCAAAAAATGATTACGTCATTAGCAAAACGAAGGTGAGTTAAATAATCTCCATTAATCTTTATCCCTTTGTTTTTCCAGTTCAATTATTGAAAGACATTTTGCATTGTGGCATTAAAACGTTTGGAAGATATGGTATCACTTTGCATCACTCCCATTCCAATTTCTATTGATGCTGTATCCTCAAATAACTGAACCTTCGCACTTGCATTTTCTAATGTACCACGCATCTTCAATACCGCAGGATTTCAAAGCCATTGTAACTGGTGATGGTTTCGCGGAATCAAAGGCCTTTTCATAATCGAAAAAGGCCATACACAAGAGTTCATGTACCCTCATTTTTGCAATTGGTTCTCTCAGCACGTGGATAAATACTCTGAAAGAAGAGCCAAACTATTCAGCCATTGCTGTCCAGTTTTGTTCCTTTTAAACAGATGTTACCACCTTTGTCATTGAAAAGGACAATTTCTTTTCTGTTGAGACTAGAAGCTAATCCAGTACTTTTACAGAGGATTGAGTCGAAAGTTTTGCAATATTTGTATCAATTTGTCTTCATACGCACCTTTACGACGAAAGCTGGCTAGCATTGAAAGTATAGGCCATCGTGTTGCATCGTCTTTATCCATCTGTCTGCCAGTTTTTCGATTCCCAGGCGGTACCAGTTCTTGTCCTTCGAGGCGAAGAACTCCTTCACCCCAGCTGCCACCTCCTTCTGGTTGTTGAAGTGCCACCCGCGAAGGAAGTTGGCCATGGACCGGAACAGGTAATAATCAGACAGGGCAAAGGTCCGGACTATATGCTGCGTATAGCATCAGTTCGATGCCCTCAAGTTCCTGGAGTTTTGCCGGGAACGTTCGCGCTGTATGAGGCCGAGCGTTGCCCTGTTGTAGGAGAACGCGCGTTCTGTTCACCAGTGCTGGGTACTTCTCATCTAAAACGACCTACATCCGCTTCAGCTGTTCAGAGTAGAAGTTGGCGTTGATGGTCCGACCGTCTGGAACAAATTCGTAATGGATTAATTATCCTCTCGAAATTCCACCAGACGCAGAGCATCATCTTGTGCTCGAAGCGTCTACGTTTAGCAACAAGTTCAGGAAGTTGGCCCGGGCTACACCACTGCCGTTGTGTGTTAGGGTTACGGAAATAGACCCACTTCTCATCGCACGTAACAATTCTCTAGATGAAACGTACACGCGCGGGATTTTTAGGAGTTTCGTGTATACTTCCACTCTGTGGTTTGCTTCAGCTGCGTCAGTTCTTGAGGACAAGGCGGCAACTCCTGTAGACCTTGCCGAGGTCCTGAGAGTGACGAACCACGGTGGACTGTGGTATTCCCAGCTCGCCTGATAATCTCCGAGGGCTGGTTGTTGGATTTGCCTCTCAGGCCTGTCGCATGGCCTCCGAATCCACGGTTCGCGGACTACCTGACCTTGGCTGATCGTCGAGGTTTCTGTCACCCGAGGGAAATTTCTTAAACCATATGGTTGCGGTACTGAGGTCCACTGAACATTCCCCCTTTCGCATGATAAATGTTTCGTGTTGCTTGAAGATCGTTATGGCCGAGTTCAAACTCGTAAAGCAAAAGTTCCCTAATTAGCTTATTGTGGCTGTTTATCTTTTAGGCGTCCCAACCACAGACAGAACGACAACATGCAATGCTGTTCACAGCAACGACTACCTCTTTATATCCCTTTTGACTGACTGCAGTGCGTGACTTGAACTAGTTTAAATACGTGACATACCCGCTGCAGCACATCCGTTTATGCAAATATTGCAAAACTTTCGACTCACCCTCTGTAATAGCCTCCGAATGCTTGAGTAGAATTCCTGTTCACAGACCACAAGAGTTATAGAAACGTTGGGTATGGGTATTAAAATGTCTTGTGTCTGTTTCCGTTTTCATTTCTCACACCTCATAAGATAGGATTTTTCTGTTGTACGAATCAGATATTTTCAAAATAAGGCTCTTAGTGATGCAGTAAATTAACTTTGTCCATCGATGCTTTACAGACTACTGCACACAGTCATGTGCGTTCTTGAACGAGTAGAGAGAGAGAGAGAGAGAGAGAAATGAGAGTTAACACACATGTAAAATGTAATCGAGCGCGACGCTACAGGTGCGGGATGCACTTTATAGCCCACTAACTATTCTTTCAGCCCACTCTTTAGGCCCCCTTCCCCCAAAAAAAATATTTCAGCAGTTAGAACACATGAGAGTTCAACTATCTAAGATTTTAGGAAACTTGGATAAATGCACGTGAAATTTCCGAATTAACAGAAATTTTGTTATATAAAATTATTTTTTTGTAAATTTAGTGTTTGTACTTTTGAGAAATATGGAGGGAGTCATCTGAGTGAATGCCTAAGAGAGTAGTAGAAAAGCACCATTTTGTAATTATAGTTTAAAGAGATGAGAGAGAGAGAACGAGATATTCCTTGTCAGGTTACAACCTAAAATTCCATCCTTATGACAGCAAATACTAGAAAACATTAAAAAAAAAAAAAAAAAACGATGTAAGTAAGATAAGATTGCGAAGAAGAAGTAACATGTTAAAGGCCATGAATATTCTTGTCCGTAATTACCAGAACTACATTCATTGGATAAATACTGCTTGCAGTATGCATCAGAAAGCTTTTTTTCCTGGTACTAACGTCATGAGCGTCGGGTAAAATCTGTAGGAGCGGAACTTTTCCCCAAAATTTCTGCTAACTGCTAAGTACTTCTAAATTTGTGTGCCCCCCCCCCGATGATTAGCCCCTGTAATAGTCCCTAGCAATTCTGAGCTGTAATAGTCCCTAGCAATTTCGTCGCCACTTAATGTGATGATCTGAGAAAAAATGTTGAATGTGTAACATAATGTAGATTCAAATTCAGTTGTATTAAATATAGGCAAAACCTGATTAATCTTACAAACTCAAGGTAAAAAACAATGCACAAATTGTATGTAATCATGTCGTAAGTCCGTATTTGAAACCCTCGTCTGTGCTACGCCCCTGATACGACATGTCTTCAAGAAATGACTGTCTCTGCCGTTGTATCAAACACATGCGGGAAATCCAGCGGTCAAATGTTGACAGCTGGCAAGCAGAAGGGAATGCGCAAGTGTTGGTAACATTCCGGGTAACACGCTTTAAACCGCTCAGCCACCTGTAGTGTTGTAGCGGAAGCTCACAACTGATGATTTAATTCTCTGGCCTTATAATGATACACTGATATCAGCTTGGAAAATGATCTTCGTCTTAGAAAGCTGTGAGGCAGGGAATTCCCAAAACCACGTCTTCCTCAAGTTTCCCGCTACCGCCATTTTTTTTTTTTTTCTAATGCAATTCAGAATAGGCGAGTTCGATGAACCACACGCGCAAGAGTTATTTTAAAATCACTGAAGTGCGATGTGATAGCATGCAGCTGGCTCTACCCGTTGGTGACCACAATCGGTTCCTTCAGCTTTTTGTAGGGATGTTTAATCTTAAACTGCTCAGTCAATGCATGGGCAATAACTAAAAAAAACAAGAAAAAAGAAAAACGTCCACGCGTACCCTATGTCTTTATATATTTGAGTATTTAACATCCTTCATCACTACGGATTCAACACCTAACAGTGAAAGGCATTTATTTTGTTTTCAAGGCTGCACGCTGATGACTAAAATCCAAAACATCATTACGCATGACATGACCGCTCAATAAAATTTTTTTTTTTCGAGCCTCCTCTATGTTAAACACACAGCAGCTTGTTTATTCGCGTGCTTGAAAGCACATTGGAATTGACTATGGTAATATAATCTTAAAAATTGACATTTTGATATCAAGACTTAATATAATTAGCGCTTCCTTGTGATTCTTTTGTCACTGCTTATTGGTTTTTCTATATTAATGTTTCCCGAAATAGAACCAGCGACAGAGCTTTTGTCTAAGCTGCTGAGCTTAGCGTTTAGAATCTAAAAATGTTGATTTTTTTTTTAATCTCATCGGTTTCTGAGTTATACGCTTGAGCATATGCGAACTAATGATTTTAAGTGAAAATGATGTTTGACGTCTGAACAAAAAAATTACGTACCAGCTTCACTATTTTGCGTGTGTTTTGAAGTCTTGGCCAGGTTTTCAGTATAGTGCAAAAATGCGCACTTCAGCCATTCGTTCTTTGGAACAGTGTATTTCGGTGACGTATTTTTTTTTTCTTTGGGATTTAATGACCACCATGAGCAGAGCTAAAGTCTATAAATAGTCGCCCATCCTTTGATTTGGGGCTCTGGTTCTGGAGATGGAAAAACGCATTACCTATGTCCCGTCAGGGACTCGAACCCCGGACCATCTCGGACGGCTGGTCAGATACAAGCGCCTCTGACGACTCGTCCAACTCGGTGGCCCAAGGAGTTGTACCATATCAAGAAATTCCACAAACGTTAAATATTGTATGCAAAATTTTTCATAGTGAAGTCAAGTACTGTTCAAATATTCCAATACGCATAATAACAACGACAACAACAACAAAAAAGGAATCTTGAAATAATTTTACTACATCTAATTCCAGAAAGCCCTGATGGCGCAGTGGTTTAAACTCTGGCTTCTGATCTTTCGTACTGGTGGGCCCAGGTTCGAGTCCCGGATGAGGCATGGTAGATGGTGTGCCTTTCTTATGGCACTGGCTCCCTACCTTCCCTGGAACCAATAGCCCTAAATTAGGACAGGCGACTGCTTATAGCCCACATGAAAGATAGGAAGAAAAATATATGGATTAGGGAATTAAGAGTTGATTCGTCCTGATGAAGCTAGGTCAATACCCAGCGACACCATGGTTGGCTTGAAAAAATAAACGTTGTATTATCTTAATCTATATATTATCGTCACAAGACTGTAATTTTTGAGATAAAGAAGAGTTGATGATATCATGATCGAAGTGAAGACCCTCAAGAGGAAATGGGCTGGACAAATTGCTAGAAGAACTGACCACCGCATCGTCGGACAAATAAAATTCTAGATTGGATACCAAGTAAGGAAGAAATTAAAAGTCCTAGAAGAAGACCACGTGGGAGAAGGATGGATGAAATTCGAAAGCATGCTGGACTTGGAAGAGACTGGATCAAGAGAGAAAGTTGTTTAAAAGACTTAGGGAAACCTTCATTCAGCAGTGGATTCATAACAGTTGCTGTTGATCATGATGATGGTATATATATACACTGGCGGAAAGTGGAAAAAGAACACCAAGAAGGAATTGGCGGACGATCATGAAATTGGACTGGAAGTATCGGTGGTTATACGATGGTGGCGTAGATGGTCCGAGGAACATTCCCACTCGAGAAGACGTGGAACCGGCAGTCACAGGCTGACTGATGAGCGGACCGATAGACGCATAAGAAGAGCGGCGTTGTCAAGCAGAACATCCACTGCGACGCAAATCCGAGCTGCCGTTGCACCTGAGGGGACTTCGCCTTTACCACCTTTCCAGCAGGGTACTGTTTTGCATGTTCTGCGCATACGCACGTACACATTGTTTCTTCTTCGATATCACTATATTTTCATCTCCTTTCGCTGCCCCGGTGGCGTAGTGGTCTAAGCGATGGCATCTGCTCATTCGTCCGAAAGGGGTTCGAATCCCGGTGAGGCATGGATGTTGTGTTTGTCTTACGGCACTGGCTCTCTCCCTTCCCTGGAACCAGTGGCCCTAAATTAGGGACGGGCGACTGCTTGTAGTCCATTGAGTTGTTCACGGTGGTTGTTAAACCTCCAATAAAAAAAAATAAAAAATCTACTTTCATAGCACTTCCGCTCACGCACTGCATGTTTTAGTTCGATTTTCTTTACTAACCTTTAATTTAGCACACCAGTGTATTTCGGAAAGGTTCAAGGAGAAAAAATTATTTTTTCTTTGCTTCCTCTATTCCCATAAACTGCTGCTGCTCCTGGCCGCGAAACGCGAGACTCATCTTCTCAACCCGTTAATCAAATTTCGCGGCTTATATATCCTTTGATTTCGTACCTGTTTCATTTTTCACATTTTTCTTGGAGTTAAAAAAATTTTGAAGATCGTGATGTGCCCGAGAAGAAGTTCAATTTTTGCACTTACCCTCTCTCCTCTCGCATCGAATTTTCATGCAGAATAAATATCATAAACAAATAGGCTTGTCACAGGAACCCTTTGATCGATCTTCATGTTTTATGTATGCTTCATTTTTTTCATGTACAATTTTTCTCTCTTTTAGGTAGTGCCCTCCCACACAATCGCTGCTTTTCAAAGAAAGTGGGAGAAATGGTTAACTGTCTTTCCATATTTTTCCATATTTAGTAGCCTCTACCCATTTCTCAATGGAAAACAAACCTGGGTTTCGCATAACGATATCTTCAAGATTCTGGTCCTTTACCTTAGCTGAATATTTGCCATTCCTAGCCACTGGTCAAGTAATAGCTTTGGAATGCCCAGACGATATAAATTTATTTCTATGGCTGTCGTTTTAAGAGACGTTTCTTTATATTATCTTGAGTATTGACACACGCAATGCTTACTAACGGAACTGATTGACTACACGCAGTTTTCGGGCGAGTACGGTGTTGCATTCTTACTCACTTTGGGTTAAAGAATTAAATTCCTTTAATTTATTGGTTCAAAACAATTTAACTCACTAATGCAAAAGAACTCAACTGGCGGGTTTAAATGAATTAAATTCCTTTAATTTACTGGTTCAAAATATTTACCTAACTTGTTGAAAAGAATTTAACTAACTTACTGGTTCAAAATAATTAAACTTACAGAGCTCGCCAGTTCAAAGGACTTTCACTCACGTGTTCAAAGAAATTCTAATTCACTCTTAATTCCTTTTCTTTTACAAGAATTTAACTTAGATAACTCACAATTTCAAATGAAGTTGTGACGTACTACAGCCCGTGTCAAGACGACAAATCCGCAGCGATACATTCCATCAGTGTAGTTTAGTCTGTTAGAACAACTCACTCCGGAGCGAGGGGACACGGCTTCTATCTCTGTCACTGACAAATTCCTGTTTTCACAAGGTAAACTCACGTAACTCTTTGGTTCAAAGAAATGTCCCTTAACTCTCTCTCTCTCTCTCTCTCATTCTCTCTCTCTCTCTCTCTCTCTCTCTCTCTCTCTCTCTCTCTCTCTCTCTCTTCATCTCGTCCGTCCATGACGGGTTGAGTCCCGCAGCGACGATTATGCGCATTTGAGAGTTACTTGCAAATCGACCGCCTTGGCAATCCTCTGCTGCATGTGGTGAAGGGCAAAGTGCGTCCGGGGCCGACTTCACAGGAATCATCTACGCATTCGCGTCCCAATCCCAGGGAGTTAGCGCAAAACCCCGGAAAAACCGCTGACTAGATGGCTGGCAGGACAGGGATCCACTTAGCTCACTGATTCAAAAAAAATTAACTCTCGTAAATTACCGTTTCAAAAGAAGAAACCCCACGTAAGCCCATTATCTTAAAGGAATTGAGCTCACTTATCTCGCAAATTAAACTAACTTACTGGTTCACAGAAATCAGAGCTTTACATCAACTTTTATCATATGCACTCTTTGTTTAGTTTGACGCAGCCACTATAGATGTTCTTTATACCCATGTGGTGCCTGTTATTTTTTGTAATGAGGATGGGGGAGTTAACAACCACTATGAGCAGCTCTTAAGGTTATAGGCAGTCGCCTGTCCAAACTTTTAGGCCACTGGTTCCAAGAATGCGATAGAACCAGAACCATCAAACAAGCACCAAACCCGTGGTGCATGTGAGACTACTCTGGGACTACTCAGGGCAGCAACTGAATTCGTGTACTGGTTTTGTTCGTTTGTTCGTTTATTATTTAACGACCACCGCGAGCAGCTTGATGGGCTATTAGTAGTTTCCACCCTAATTTAGGGCCATTACTTCCAGGGAAGGAAGACAGCCAGTGCCGTTAGACAAACGCAACATCCTTGCCTCACCGGGATTTGAACCCCAGGCGCTTCTGGATGAATGGTCAGAAGCAAGCGCTTAGACCACTGAGGCACCGGCAGGGCGCTGATTGGCCCACTGGGATATCGGGACATTTCCCGGTGGACCACTCGAGAAATTGCCCATTTTCTCGCAATCTTTTATCGTGAATTTTTTTTTAATGAACGATTGTTTTATTACTTATGAATATCAATCGGCGCCTCCCCGGTGGCGCAGTGATCTAAGCGATGGCCTCTGATCATTCGTCCGTAAGGGGTCCGGGTTCGAATCCCGGTCAGGCTGTCTTACGGCACTGGCTCTCTCCCTTCCCTGGAGCCAGCGACTTTAAATTACGGACGGGCGACTGCTTATAGCCCATTGAGTTGCTCACGGTGGTCGTTAAACCTCCAATAAAAAAAAAAAGGAAAAAATATCAATTGGTAAACTTAATGTGTGTTCTACATCTATCTGAAAAGTTATTTCCTTAAAAAAATGTGTTCCCTTCTATCTATGATTTGGGCGTTTGCTCTGAAAAGACATAGCAAAATGTTTCGCACTTATGCGAGAAAAGTGTAGCCGGACCAAGTACATTGTTATAAATTTATTAAGCAAAAGCTAAATGCTGTTGGACGTAAGTTGTTGAACTTGGATCGCAGCATAATTGGTAGGTCTTGTAATCCTTTTGTAAACTTAAAGGAGACACTGGTACCCATTGTGATGGCCCATCATCCCCACAGCCTTCTCCATATTCAGGCAAAGTGATTCTCCCGCAAAGATATTCTGAAATCCATGTTCTTCCTGCATTTGCCTTAAAAGCAATAACAATTTACCACTGAATTGGTTCATGTAGACCTACTGAAGGAGGAGGTACCGTAACCGGGGCTTCCATATTTATCAGAAGCAAAATTCTGTAGCCATTTTTAGAGATAGTGAATTGGAATCATTTTCTTTCAATTCCCGCCATTTGAATGGGATGGCCAGCGAAAGGCAAAGTATTTCTTTTCCCACGCGTCGCAGCAGAGGAGGCAGCTAAGCAATTAAGAACATAGAGTTTGAGAGTAAAGGCGTGGCCACGCTTTCTTGGAATAAGTCGGACGAGGGGACAGTTTTTTGAGGGGGTTTCTTTCTCCGGGCATGAGAGGGGGGGGACTCGGCGGAGAAAAGTCGAAGGAGGAGCGGAATATTTTTAGGAGGTTCGGAAAACCTCGGAGGTTTTGTCGGAACGGATGAAGGAAGAGGTTTGAATGGCCGGGAAGAGATAAGGAGAATTCGGCGAGTAGGACACCGAAGGACAACGAAAATAATGAAAGCACGAAGATGACGTACAAAAGCTTGGTGACATTCCCCGCAATATGTGAATAAAAGTCTTCCTCACTGCACGAAAAGGTTTTAACTAGAGTTGCTTTTTGATACCTTGTGTTTTATTTATCTGCTCCATTCGGGAGAATTACTGGTTAAAACCCCGATGCAGAACTTACTGCAGAGCAAACATCAAACGAACCCTCCACACAGGGCGCTGTACTAGAACTCAGCACCAAGCCCTGTAACAGTACCAACGCTATAAAGAGAATTACCCATACGCATTTTTTTTTTTTTTTTGGTTATTGATCACGAGACCAAATAAATCCAAAAATTAAAAGTGTAGGAAAATCGTACGTGTCATGTGCACATTTCGACTCTTCATGGTGGTTAAGTTGCAACCGGGGTCTCCAAGAGACTAATGATTTTGTCAAAATCAAAAATTTCAAAGAAAAAGTCGTCTGGTACAACATCCCATTTTGAGCCTTTGGTTAAGTCGCTATGCACTGTATGGAGGCGGGCGTCTCTAACGGGTATTCGAATAGCGGTCCTGCCGGCCATCTAGTCTACGGTTTTTCCGGGGTTTTCCGCAGGCTTCCTGTGGTTGGGGACGTGAATGCGTAGATGGTTCTCTGTGAAGTCGGTCTCGGACGCAATTTGTCCCTTGGTCCTCCAAGTTGGGGGTTGGGCGTATGGCTAACGACGCTACCTCGTCAAAAATCTCTCGTTACGGAATCTCACGAAAAACCTCCTTGAGAAGGCCTGGGCCCACGCAGGGCTGTTAGTTATTGAAGAAGTATTTATTCTATAGAGATGCTACTTGTCCAAAAGATCAGAGTATAACATTTCCTTTTAAACTTGTGCGTGTTATGTAAGACATAAAATATGTCATCGAAGCAAATTTTAGTGAAAGTTTTTAAAATCAGATAATGTTCGGGGTTTCAGACAGGGAACGAAACAATGTTTTTTCTTCCTCTTGTTTAAGTTGCTGTAGAATCATTAAATGCGACTTAGAATCTTCCGTTTTTTATATTTCTTTATTCCATAAAATCAAAAGCGTATTATAGGAGACAGAATCATATACCCGTCACCCTGAACTCCATGAAAACATCATTTGGCCGAAAAGAAAATCTCAAAATTACAAAACACCGACAGCACTAAAGAAAAGATCAATAGTGACGTCACATGCTGGGCAGTATCTGTGCCATCTACTTTTCAAGAAAGCCAGAAGTTGTAATGAAAAAAAAAATCACGAGCTTTCTTTATTTTCTTACATCTAGCATGCGATCGTGAAGAAAAGCAATTTATCAAGTGAAGTAGTGGGTTTCTGATTTAAGCAAAAAATTCGGGAAAGAACTTCATTATTATGCGAGTCAACTAGCAGAGAATGAGCTTTGTAAACATGTGCCGCCGAAATCATGCGAGGCGTTGTCAATTACTTTCAAAAAATTTTATCGGGATAACTACAGCTGATAAATTTAACCTGAAGCAATGTCAACGCTCGACGCAACATATACACGTTTCAAGAAACCCGCAAATAATGGCTTTTGCTATGATTAAATCGTTAGTGCCGTTGAACACAAGCCGGATGTATGCAAAGGTATCTGGGGTTTTAAAGCAGCTCTTTGTGCTTGTATATGCATGCAAATTATGCATATATTAAGTTGATTTAGCGTCAGCAAGTTCTTAAAAAATGTTCAACTGTTTATTAATGTTTCTGAGGTCAACCTTACGTCTGTTTCTTTATTTCTCCTTAGATAAAAAAAAATGCGTTACGAACAATGTTTTAATTATTTGACTCACCTACGTTTTAAGTTAATTCCAAGCCATTTTTGGGGGAAACCAACACGTGATGATTAGTTTTCAGAGGTAGAAAGAGCTCTGACGTCATGTGAAACTAAATCCCACGTAATTCTCGCTTTTCGAAAGCAGTCCGTGGGTACGCCTAAACATGACATCCGCATAAAAAGGGGAACTACAAAAGAAATTTGAATAAAATCTGCTGAGTTATTGTCCACAGACGGGCAGAATCCCCATAGTGCAAGTGTTCCTGGTCAGTCTGCGACAGATAACATGGTGCCGCAAAAATATTCTGCAGGTGGTCACTAGGCAAAATAAGTACTAGATACGAAACAAAATAAAAAAATTTGCACAGATAGAAATTTTGAAAAAAGAGAAAAAAATTGCACAGATAGAAATTTTGAAAAAAGAGAAAAAAAATTTGCACAGATAGAAATTTTGAAAAAAACAAAAAAAAAAAAAACTAACCATTATATTTCTGCTACCTAAAAAAAAGTCTAACCTAGGTACTACAATTGCAACGTTAATTAGGATGAAGAACACGCTGGTCCTCTGCGACAAGAATTTTGTCACAATTTTGAAGCTGAAACACAAAGATTTATGGAATAAAACTATATTTAATAACAATAAAGGATGGAGGCATCCCCAGAAAAAGATGTTACGATTACAGGAGAAATCCTCGTGCCGTCCTACTTCCGTTACCGGCGAATGTTTCTCCATTTTCAATGTGAAATACAACCATTTATGTAATTAAATGATAATTAAACAACAATACAGTGCAGGAAAACCCAGCGGGAGGAGGCGATTACGAGAGAAATCTCTGCTGCCTTTAGCTTCCGTTGTCGAAAGTGTTTTTGCCATCAATTTACGATTACGGAAGAAATTTTCGCTCTGTCCAACTTTCGTTCTCCGTAAATTTGCCTCCATTTCCAATCTTAAATGCAAACATTTATCTAAATAAATTATATTTAACGACCATACAGGGCAGGGGGAACATCACGAGAAATAGAATTTAAGATTACAGGACTCCGTCCAACTTTCATTTTCGGAAATTGTTGCCTCCGTGCAAAAAAATAATATTTAACAACAATGCCGAATAATCTTCTCTTGGAACATCGAATAAACATCGCGCGAAAAAAAAGAATTACGATTACGGGAGACATTATCAAGAACAATGGAATATGAGCTCCTATTTATGCATGGCTTTTATTGATTATAAAAAAGGCCTACGATTCCGGGAAACCATCAGCAGTTACAATGGCTTTGAAATCCTGAGGTATTGAAGATGCATAATTTAGCATTATTAATAACATATATGAAAATGCAAGCGAAAAGGTTCGACTACTTGAAGATACAGCAAAAACTGAAATTGAGACAAAGTGACACCATATCTCCCAAACTCTTTAGTGCCACATTACAAAATGTCTTTCAATCATTGGACTGGGAAAACAAATAAATAAAGATTGATGGAGATTAACTCACCTTCGTTTTGCTGATAATGTAGTCACTTTTTCAAATGCCCCTTCAGAACTGAAGAGTAGGATCCAGGAACTTTGCTGACAAGAGTAAAGAAGTGGGATTAAAAATAAACAACTTTCAGAAGACAAAACTGGTGTACAAAGAAATGAAGATTTATCTGTTGATGGGGAAAAGCTGGATGTAACAGATACCAACATTTACCTTGGACAGCAGATATCAAGCTAGGGTTGCATTGATGAAGAAATTAATCGGCGTATAAAACTTGGTTGGGGAGTTTTTGGAAGAAGCAGTACAATTTTTAAGAGCAATATACCATTATGTCTTAAAACAAAAGTATTTAATCAGTGCATCCTTCCAGTGCTTACGTACGGAGCAGAGACGTGGATCTTAACTAAAAAAGACATACAAAGACTGCAGACAGCAGAAAGTAGCATAGAGAAATGCATGCTTGGTGTAACCAGGAAAAATAAGAAGAAGAACTCGTGGATAAGGAAAATGATAGAAGTGGAAGACATCATGATCAGAATAAAATCCGTGAAATGGCAACGGGTTGGACATATTGCCTGAAGGATGGATCACCGATGGACAACCGAAATTTCAGACTGGATTCCAAGGGACAGGAAAAGACCCAGAAGACCACATGGGAGATGTGTGGATGAAATTCGAAAGCAAGAGGGAGTGACATGGAGATGACTGGCTCAATACAGACCGTTGAGGAAGAATTTGGGGAGACCTTCATCCAGCAGTGGATTGATAATGGTTGACAATGATGATGATGATGATGTGTATGTGTGTGTGTAATGATAATAGATACAAATATATATCATCATCCTCATTGTCAACCATTAACAATCCTGCTGAATGAAGGTCTCTCCAAGGTGCTCCGTAACTGTCTGTCTTGAATCCCTCTCCTCCATGTTACTCCAGCATGTTTTCGAATTTCATCTATCCATCACCCATGTGGTCTTCCCCTGGATCTTTTTTGTCCCCAGGTATCCAGTCTAAAATTTCGGTTGCCCATCGGTGGTCCGTTCTTCTGACAACATATCCAGCCTATTGCCATTTTAGGGATTTTACTGTGATCATGAAATCTTCCACTCTTGTCATTTTGCTTATCCAGGAGTTCCTCTTATCTTTCCTCGTTACACCAAGCATGCATCTCTCCAAACTTTTGTCAGTTGTCTGCAGTCTTTGTATGTCTTTTTTAGTTAAGGTCCATGTTTCTGTTCCATATGTAAGAACTGGAAGGATGCATTGATTATAAACACTTTTCTTTTAAGACATGATGGCTTATTGCTCTTGAAAATTGTACCGTTTCTTTCAAAAGCTCTGTAGACAAGTTTTATACGCCGATTAATTTCCTCATCAACGCGACCCTGCTTGATATCTGGTGTCCAAGTAAATGTAGATATCGGTCGCCACGAGCTTTTTCCCATGAATAACAAAATCTTCATTTCTTGTAAAAGCATTGTACATCAGTTTTGTCTTCTGAAAGTTCAATTTTAAAATCACTCCTTTACTTTTGTCAGCAAGTTCCAGACAGTTTAAAGTCATCTGGGAGGGGTGGGTTCCCATAACTCACCACGCTGGCCAAGCGGGTTGGTGAGTGTGGGATAGCATTTACATATACTGTATATACACTATATTGACAAAAGTCACCGGACACCTAGAAGAGAAACACAACATAGGATTTATTGACATACATTGGTATGGTGTTGGTTCACCCTTGGCTTTAATGCATGCACTGACACTCCGATACATGCTTTCGACAAGGTTTGGGAACACACCGATAGGTATGCGCTTCCTTTCAGTACATAATGCTGACGCTCTTAGTAGTAAGCCTTGGTTGCAAACTTCTTATGTGGCACTCTAATTCATCACATAGGTGCTCTATGAGATTAAGATCAGGGCTCTGTGCTGGCCAGTCCACACACGATACCGAATTATAGTCAAACCACGCCGTAACAGTCCTTGCTTTATGGTTCGGTGCATTATCCTGCTGGTACCAACAAGGCTCGGTTCCATAGTATTGCCACAGAGTTGGTAATTATAATTGTCCAGAATATTGAGGTAGACATGCTGGTTAACAGGTTTCTCCACAATAACCAATGGGCCGGGACCATATCACAAAAAACAACCCCACATGAGTACACTCCCAGCTACAAACTTGACCGTAGGAACAGTACACTGTGGTAAATAGCTTTCCTCCAGCTGCCACCATAACCACACACGGCCATCAGACTGGTGGATCGTGTATATGGATTCATCAGTCCATAGGACCCGTTTTCATTGATCTACGGTCCAGGATAAATGTTCTTTATATCATGCTAAACGATGAGTAGCACTCCGAGAGGAAATTAAAGGCTTATGAGCAGTCGCACGACGACTGTAACCCATGGAATTAAGTTCTCTGCTAATGGTACGTGCACATGCCGAGGTTCCAGCATTTTTACGCACCTGTACTCTGAAGTCTTGGGCAGTACTCCGTCGATTAGCTGTAATGACTCTCCTGAGGCTTCGACTTCCTGTGTCACTGATTTTCTTTGGTCTGCCGGTACGTTTTGCTGCTTCAGGCACGCCATGTGTCTTCCACTTACCCAAATCAACTTTTTTACGTACTGAATATATTTAAACGCCTCTCGGTTTCTCTCATGGACAACCCACTAATATAACACCCAACAATCTTTCCTTTCTCAAAGTCAGTTCTCTCCCGCCGCGACATTTTCGCTCAATCTCACAGCGCGATATGATCGCGGTCAGCTGAAGGCTTGTTTTTATACTGTTTGCAGCTGTGCTGCGCATCTTAACAACGCAGCGGATCCGTTCATTTGCTTTTGAAGGGTGTCCGGTGACTTTTGTCAATATAGTGTATATTTATATTTATAAACTTACCTTTCTTCCTGAACAATGCTCAGATGTTCTCAAAGTACGTGAAAAAACTGCTACACTCCAAAATAAATATCATTAACACAAATATACAGTATAATTATTGACGTTTTTGTAATATTTTGGGTTTTAGCAAAAAATTGGAGAGGATCTTGTAACAGACCAATTATTATCTATGTGTTATAAAAAGATCTCTCATAAAAACCAGTAAGGATTTGGAAAAAAATTATTTCAACAGTAGGTATTGTAAACATATTAATCCCGTTAGACTTTCTCCTTGCAGGACAAGTGCTAGTTTCAGTATTAGTAATTGGAGCAGTAGACAGTGAGTACGGAAAGGATGCATACGTTGTCACCGAGAGAGCACGCCCTTGAGTGGTGCTATACAAAGAACATTGGTAGTGACGTGCTCTCTTTTCAGTGCTTTCTTTCCTGGTTATCTAGGGACTCGTAACCAAGATTCTTTCAGCACGTGTGATCTTGGTAGTAGAGAAAAATGTCTAAGGAACACGTAACTTTTACCTCATACCCAAGTGTCTTTCCTATAAAGTACTCTAGCTCAAATAACCTAGCTACGTACTGCAGAGGGCTGTTTAATACCTGATGTCAGAAACTCCCTTTCTAAAATCTTCTCCATCAGTATTCACTCATCATTCCATTATAATGAACTTACACGTTTAAAAAAGGATTACGTTGAACTGAGTAGAATTTTTGATTTCTATCAGGTATTAGATAACAGTAACTATAATAAACCGATTGAAAAATTATATAACATTAGTATCAGAGGTGCATCATACAAATTTTTTTAGAGTTTATAGGGAAAAGCATCTGTCAAAAGATTACGTCACAAGATGAGAACCTAGGGATAACAATAGAAAATTCAGCTGCCTTAAAACCGAGATAAATCAGTAGCATGTGATTTACAATAATCTATCAGTAGATTAATAAACAGGAGTAAAAATCAATAGATCTACTGATAAATCAGTAGAATGGCAACACTGATGCACAGTTACAAATCAGTATCCGCTGAGGATGAGGTGACCCATTGATGCCCATGACCACAGTCCCCATGCTAGAGTACCGACGACGCTGTTCCATTTCCGTCCTACCATGTAGTCCGGTTGCAGCCGTTGTCTAGCGGGATGTTAAGTATGGACCTGCCCATCGGCATGTTGTAGATGAAACTTATACTCACCACATCAGACTGCTGTTTTTCAGTTGTCCGATATTCATTCGCGGTGTTCCATTGTAAGTGGAGCTATCGATGACGATCAAGCAACATAGGAACATGAACGGGAAGCCGACTTCTTTGATCATTTGGAATGAGAAATGGATGCTGTATGACAGTCTCTGACGTTCGACGCAACGGCTCGATCGCGGTTAAATCCTGAAACACACCCTGAAGCCGGTATTTCCTCCCAGGAAGACGATGGACAGTGTTTGGTGGTCCCTAGCTGGCATGATCCACTTCTTCTTACAATCGGGTCAGTCCATCTCGAGCGACTGGTATTGTCAGGAACCTGACATTACGCATGAGAAACTGTCCACCAAACAGTCAGCATTAGTCATTCGCCTGACTTTCTCCATAACAACGCGAACCCCACGTTGGACGACAGACGATCCAGAAGCTGCACTCGTTGAGATACGAAATCTTAGCTCATCAGTCTTATTTACCTGATCTTTCCCCTACTGACTGCCACTTCTTCAAACATCTGAAAGCCAATTTACGAAAATCGTTTCAAAATCAAGCATCAGCTGATACCGTCTTTCATGAGTTTGTCGCAGCCCGAAGCTCGACATTTTTTCATGACGATATGCGCAAGCTTGTATCTCGTTGGCAAAATTATGTTACTGCTGGCGGAATTTTTTTTGATTAATAAAGTTTATTTTGCATCTGTTGTTTTAAATTTCCATCAACACTCTGATATTTCATGCAAAAGAACCTAATATTTTTTTGTAATAATTGATGTCATGGCTATTCCTGGACTTGATATATTATAAATTTCACTAAATTATGGGATTTACTCAGGAATAAAAGGATATTACTTACAGTCGAATTTCGGGTAGCACCCCTGCCCTTCCTCAGGTCTACACTATAGTAGGTGTTGCCATTCGTGAGCTAAATTCCAACCTTTCAAATCATTTAATGTTGTACCTCTTCTTCTCTCTACTTCCAGTTCTTCTCAAAATTTCTCTTGAAAAAGTGCTGCTGATGTGTCAGAACATCTGCAGTGTCCCAAAGCGTCTTATGTCCTTAGACAGCTTAGGTAGACAGCTTAAGACCATATTGACAGAACATAAAGCTGCAATATAAAATTTGACAAGCAAAACAGGTTTGGACAAGCATATTCAAAATACTAGACATAAGGTGCTTTGAGACACTGTAGAAATTCTAACACATCAAAAGCACTTTTTCAAGAGAAACTTTTCAGAAGGATTGGAAGTAGAGAGAAGAAGAGGTACAACATTAAATGATTTGAAAGGTTGGAATTTAGCTCACGAATGGCAACACCTACTATATTGTAGTCCTGAGCAAGGGCAGGAGTGCTGCCCGGACATTCGACTGTAAATAATATCCTTGTATTCATGACTAATATTTTCTTTGATTGAGGGTTACTACGTAGTAACTTCAATTATTCACCGTCTTGTGTGAATGATTCCTGTAACATATTAAACTTCACTCATTCAAATTCGTGTTAACTTTACTCCTTAAAGCTAAGTATCACTCTTGCGTGCGTGCTGTTTCATAGTAAATGTTTTTAAGGTCACTCATTCAAGCAAGGCGTTCCTTGCCTTACCGAGCGCTGTTCGGTATCAACTTTCATTAACAATTAATGATGGTACTTCGGTATCAACATTTTATCGCTGTTCGGTATCAACATTTTATCGCTGTTCGGTATCAACTATTTATTGCTGTTCAGTAACAACTTTTTATCGCTGTTCGGTAACAACTTTTTATCGCTGTTCGTTATCAACTTCTTTAAATAACAATTAATGATGGTCAGCACACCGAAAAGGGCCGGTAGAGAGCTGTTTAGTCCACAAGGACTTTTATCAATTATTTTGAAATTATCAGTGGGAAATAATATTAAAAACATTCTAAGCTGACATTCCAAATCGAATTCTCAAAGATGTTCATGGAGAAACTGTCACTCCCTCTAATTGCCTGAAAATAAGGATAAGAGATTCAAGAATTCGCTATAAATCCCGAGTCTTAAATCCCACAGGGAATGTCTCTTATAAAGTGTAGCCGACATTCCGCTGCAAAAAATACACCGCTCTGGAAGCGTGACCTTCTACATAATTCTCTACTTTTCCTAAATATATGTTTTTTATACCCAGGAGTCATTCATCCAATTGCCTCGCGTACTCTCAAGTGCTTCGTGACTCAAGACTGATTCCTCGCGCAGGTATTTTGGCAGAAGTTCACTCAGGGAAGAGAGAGACAGAAGCAGATCATCGCACCGTCATCCATTAGCTTTCTGACGCAAGAACATTCCTAGAACAGATCAGCTGTAGCACTCACGTGCACTAGCGGCAGTTCAAGACATGTTGGTGGAATAGAGGAAGAAAAGGACTGCCTGCAAATAAAGTGTGTCAAACGAATGACCAAAACCCTGGCAGTCCACCAAGGACACACACACACAGTCAGGAAGATACATCGCGAGCAAATGTTTGATAAGAAAAAAAGGTAAACTCAAATTCATTTCCAATGTTTCATCTTAATGGATGAAAGTGAAAACCGTTTTACGTCCCATGCCTTCACAGCCTATTGTAAGTTGAACAAAGCGCTTCTTTGGCAACTCTGAATAAAATGAAGCTGTTCCCCATATATTTAACTTTATTTTCCACTAAGGAAAAAAATACACTGTGAGATTATCTGGATAGATATATATGTGTCTGTGAGTCAAGTGTGTGTGTCCTTCGCTGCTTCCAAAAGTTCTCAAACTACATAGCAAAACAAAAATGAATGGGTTTGGCACCTGAGCTCAACGTCACGCGTCACTTCAATGATATTTTTAATTCTGTCCATGTGTTTGTTCTAAAAAGAAGTCTAAAAATATTCTCGTGTTTACATTTGTTATGTACTGTTTTTTTTTTTTTTTTTTGAGGGTTTAATGACCACCGTGGGCAACTCAACATGCCATGCACTCACTCGTCCCTAATTTAGGAACACTGGTTCCAGGTAAGGGGAAAAGCCAGTGCAATAAGACAAGCGAACTATCCATACCTCAAGTAATGTGAGCTCTGACCCATCTCGGACGAATGGTTAGAAGCTGGCACCTCGTATTGCTCTGCCACCGGGGCTATAAACTTGTTAGGAAAACCCTCACATTACGTCGGCGGAAATTGATTGGCCAAATTATGGGCAACGACGTAATGTGAGTGGCCAAATGTATTAGGCCACCCCGGTGGCACAGTGGTCTAAGCGATGGCTTCTGATCATTCGTCCAAAAGGGGTCCGGGTTCGAATCCCGGTGAGACATGTGTGTTGTGTTTGTATTACGGCCCTGGCTCTCTCCCTTCCCTGGAATCAGTGGCCCTAAATTAGGGACGGGCGACTGCTTATATCCCATTGATTTGCTCACGGTGGTCGTTAAACCTCCAATCAAACAAACAAAACAAATGTATTAGAAGCACTCTCATGCTGCATCTTTGGAAACGAACCCTGATGCTTCGCTTTACGTGAAGGCCACTCACATTATGTCGTCGAAAACGAAACAGATTGACCACTGTATTAGAAACACCTTACAGATGTCACTGATTGTTCGCTTTATTAAAAATACCCTCATTTATTAACGTCTATGAGAATGAAAACTGATTAGCCATTTTATGCATTTTAAGCACCTTCACACTGCATCGCCGAAAATGAACACTTATTGCACACTGTATTAGAAACATCCTCATACTTAATCTTTAAAAATGACACTGATAGGTCATTTTGTTAGAAATAAGCTTCTTTCAATGTCTCTAGAAATGAACATTGATTGGCCGCTTTATGAGAAGCCTTCTCATATTACGTCTTCGGAAATGAACACTCACTGTCCATTTTATTTGAAGTACCCTCACATTATATCGTCAGAAGTGAAGTGATTGGTCACTGTATTAGTAACACTCTCAAACTGCGCCTTTCCTTATGCCGTTTGTTTGGCATAAGGAAAGGCTGGTCACTTCATTAGAAATACCCTAATTTTTTAACTTTTCTGAAAATGAACACTGATTGGCCACTTCCTGTTATTGCCTTATTAGCATGCAGTATTAACGAATCACTGCATCAGAAGCCCCCCTTTTTTTTTGAAGGTTTAACGACCACCGTGAGAAACTCAGTCGGCCATAAACAGTCAGTCGCCCGTCCCTAATTTAGGGCCACTGGTTCTAGGGAAGAGAGATAGCCACTTCCGTAAGACAAACACAATATCCAGCCCTACGGGATTCGAACCCGGACCCATCTCGGACGAATAGTCAAAAGCCATCGCTTAGACCACTGTGCCACCGGGGCCGGCTCTTTAGACATGAACACTGTTTGTCTATTTCTCCTTATTTTCCTTCATACTAACGTCTTTACAAATGAAATCTGACCACATTATTGGAAACACCCTGATGCTAAATCTATTGAAAGGAACACAGGCTTAGCCTCCTAGGTTCCAGATCAGTTAAACGCGGGTGTTTCTAGCCAGTTGCCCGAATTGGGCTCAAGTTCTAGTCACGTATGAGGAGGAGGTGGTGCGCTTTCCTTTTCTTCCTCTAGAACCAGCGGTTCCAAATTAGGACGAACAAATTCGCTCAACCCTAGATGCTCCCAGAGGGTAGTTAAATCCCTTAACTTAAAAAAAAATCCTGACTTGTCGCTTTATTAGAATTACGCCTTCGGAAATAAACCTTGACTAACTGTTTCATTGGAAATACCCCAATGTTACGTCTCTGAAAATGACAACTCACTGGCAGCTTTATTAGAAACACTGTCTTATTAGATCTTGGGATATGAACACTCATTGGACTTGAAATAACCTATAGAAAACACATAAACATTGCATTTGTGATTTATTAACCTTTAATTATGTAGGCGGGTAAAAATCACGTAAGCACGTAGGTGGGGTGCTCAAAACACCCCCCAAAAAGAAATAGTTGCACGTGATACGTTTGAAAATAGATCAACTGTACATCATCTACAAATTCACTAGACCTTTACCAACAACAACAAAAAATGTTAGAATAATCAATCTTGTAAAATAGTCATTATTCTTCTTTGAAAAGAAATTAACATATTTTTGAAATAATAAATCATTCAAGATAACTAGAACATTGAAAATAAAGTTTGAAACTGAAAATAACATTGGTAGAAGAACAAAATAGTAAAAACAACATCAAACAAATGGCATAAGAACATCAAATATAAGGCATAAAAACATCAAATATATGGCATAAAAACATCAAGTAAATGAAACAAAAGTATCAAATAAATGGCACTATTACAATCAGTCGTCTTCGGTTGAGCCACTTACTTCCTCACTTCGCAAACAAGATTCACAAATCTTTTTCATGTGAAACATGCACATAAATTTTTCACATTTATATCAACATATATCAAAGCAATCAAGAACATGAAGCAGGGGAAAACTCCAGGAGAAGATGGAATTACTGTAGACATCATACAAGAAGCAAGTGGAGAAATTGAAACAGTACTCGCCCAAGTTTTCCCTCGATGCCTTAATGAAGGGAAGATTCCTGAGGATTGGAACAACGCTACAATGATCCTGCTACATAAAAAAGGTGACATTGAGGATCTCAGGAACTACAGACCTATCAGCCTCCTATCAGTGGTTTATAAAATCTTCACTAAAGTTCTTTCACACCGCTTGAAGGTGACACTGGACATGGCTCAACCGAGAGAACAAGCTGGATTCAGGAGTGGCTACAGCACAATAGATCATATCCACGTACTGAGAGAACTAATTGAAAGAGCGAGGGAATATGAACTTCCATTGTGCATGGCTTTTATCGATTATGAAAAAGCCTTTGATTCGGTGAAACCATCAGGAGTTACAATGGCCCTGAAATCCTGCGGTATCGAAGAGGCGTACATTAATATTATTAATAACATCTATGAAAATGCAAGTGCAAAGATTCGGCTCTTTGAAAATACAACACACATAAAAATTGGAAAGGGAGTGGGACAAGGTGACACTATATTTTCCAAACTCTTTAATGCCACATTGGAAAATGTCTTTCAATCACTGAACTAGGAAAACAAAAGGATAAAGATTAATGGAGATTATCTAACTCCCCTTCGTTTTGCTGATGACGTAGTCATTTTTGCACCTACCCCATCAGAACTGCAGAGTGTGATCTAGAAACTTGCTGACAAGAGTAAAGAAGTGGGATTAAAAATGAACTTTCAGAAGACAAAAGTGTTGCTCAATGCTTTTGCAAGAAATGAAGATTTATCGATTGATGGAGAAAAGCTGGAGAAAACAGACACGTACGTTTATCTTGGACAGCAGATATCAAGTGAGGGTCACATTGATGAAGAAATTAATCGGCGTACAAAACTTGCCTGGAGAGCTTTTGGAAGAAACAGCATAATTTTCAAGAGCAATATGCCATTATGTCTTAAAAGAAAAGTGTTTGATCAATGCATCCTTCCAGTGCTTACGTATGGTGCAGAGACGTGGACCTTAACTAAAAGAGACATACAAATGCTGCAGACAACTCAAAGCAGTATGGAGAGGTGCATGCTTGGTGCAACCAGGAGAGATAAGAAGAGGAACTCGTGGATCCGAAAAAATGACAAGAGTAGAAAACATCATGATCAGAGTACAATCCCTGAAATGGTAATGGGCTGGACATACTGCCAGAAGAGCAGACCAACGATGGACAGTCGAAATTTTAGATTGGATTCCAAGGGACAGTAAAAGACCCAGAAGAAAACCACATGGAAGATGGGCAGATAAAATTCGAAAGTATGCGGGAGTAACATGGAGGAGACTGGCACAAGACAGACCGTTGTGGAAGAGGCTTGGAGAGACCTTCGTCCAGCAGTGGATTGATAATGGTTGACAATGATGATGATGTTGATGATGCTGATATCAAAACATTACACCAAATTATGATAACAATCCGAAAATTGCAATATCGAAAGAGTATAACGTAACTACGTACCTGGGGTGTTCACAGCATCCTGATCACTAATTTCACTTCACAGAGAAAGCAGTTTAGCACGTGGAACGGATTTGAGTTCAATGACATAAATTATAACCTCTAATGGAAAGATAGACAATGACACGGCAGTGTTGCCAACCACGTTTCAGGATTACCTACAATTTAAGATCGCGGAGTGCTGTGAGCACCCTGCATATGCAGTTAACGGTTAAATTAAAAATATATGGTAGCTCAAACTTTTGAGACCAACTTTGCCTGGATCAACATTCCTTGAGTATTATTCATACTCGTAACTGACCTCTGCGCGTTCATAAAAATCTCTGATTTATAAATTTTAGCTGTAAGAATCAGTTGTTATTTACCAAGAAAATCAGCCTTGCTAGATTGAGTTCGATGGCTCTGAGTATTTGCTAGTTGCAAATACTCAATTCCTAGCAACAAAAATATATAAATTGGCACTTTCTGTTTTAAAATTTCTTCCATTACTTGAAAAATTTTAACTCACTATTAAATACGAAATTATTCCTGGCAAGATGTAGTAGCCGGCTCTTTTTTAAGACGTCTTCTGGAAAAGGAATCTATGTCAAGAGTGAAAAAAAATCGTTCTTACTTAGGTACACTGGTGTGCAAAAATTAAGGACAAAGAGGAGAAATTAGCATAACAGCGGAACGAGCAGGCAGAACTGAACGAAAGACCACTCAGGAATATGCTAGGGTTCGGTACGGTAGGGCATGCGCATATATGCACCATGACGTAGGGGGGAGTATAAAGCACACGGGCGGTGTACGCTCAGCAATTCGGTGAAAGCTGTTGCACGGTGTACATCGGTTTGAACGACTTCGAGTTGCTGCCACCGTGTGATATGGCCAACAGGCAATCCAGTAGACGACATCTGGATGACTTTACCCGAGGTCGCGTCATTGGGAAGTTGGAAGAAGGTCGAAGTGTGACTAGTGTGGCCAAGGAGTTCGGGATCGCTCACAGCATCGTTTCAAATGACAGGAACAGCTGTCACAGAGTTTAGCAGTGGTTGCCGTCCACGAGCAACTACGGTGGCGGACGACCGGTATATTGTCCTACAGGCGAAAAGAGACAGACGGCAGACAGCGGGAGAAATCGCAAGGCACATGCAACAGACAACTAGACGTCCGTTATCGCCTTTTACCGGGAACAGGAGGCTGCACAAAAGTGGTCTATTTGCACGACGACCAGTACGGTGTGTGCCATTAACGCCTGCTCATCGGAGACAGCGGTTTCTGTGGTGCCAGGAACACAAGAACTGGACACATCAGCAATGTGGTCGAGTTCTCTTTACGGATGACAGCCGATTTAGTTTGACGAGCGATTATGGACGTATACACATCTATAGAGAGCAGGAAACACGCAATCACACCTCCAACATCATCGAAAGGGATCAGTTTGGAGGTGGCGGAGTTCTCGTTTGGGGCGGTATCATGCTTGGTAGCCGTACTGACCTCCACATGTTCCAAGGAGGTACAGTCACTGGTGTCCGCTATTGTACCGAGGTTCTCCTGCCTCACGTGCGTCTGTTTAGAGGTGCTGTAGGTCCTGAGTTCCTCTTCATGGACGACAACGGTACACCTCATCGTACAGTGGCTGTCGCAGAGCTGTTGGAGAGTGAAGATATTCGACGCATGGATTGGCCCGCAAGGTCCTCGGACCTAAGTCCAATCGAACACGTGTGGGACCTTCTCGGATAGACGCTTGGCAGTACGTCACCAGCCGCCAGCAACGATTCCGCAGCTGCGATTGGCGCTACAAGAGGAATGGGCCTCGATGCCTCAACAGCACCTTGACAACCTTGTGCTCAGCATGAACAGGTGTTGTAAATCCTGCAACGCAGTCAGGGGTGATCATATCCCCTACTAAAGACTGGATTTTTCTTGGCAGCCGCCTGTCACATGGACGTTTCTGTCTTCTGTCCAGTTGTGCTCGAAGCTACCTTTTCAATAAAGTGCCTTTGTATCCTTTGGATTTCTTGTTTGGACGGTTTTGCTAACTTGCCCCATATTCTTACATTTTGGGGATCTTATGGTATTATTTGAGTCGATGTGGAGCCCTTCTGCACGACGTTACACTCGGAAAACCATCTCGTCCTTAATTTTTGCACGCCAGTGTTTAATATAACTTTTTCAGTTGGTCAATCATACCTTGATGTACAAGATGATTTCAAATCATTCTTCTTACTCTTGAAACTAAGATCACGGGAGTGATGGTTCTTGCACTTTTCATTTTTTAATATGCAGAAGTTTCCCTACTGATTTTAAATTGGAACGAAGCCAATTTAAAATCACGATTTAAAATTTAGTCCGCCTGGATAAATTCGCTTCTGCGTTACACAGCCGTAACTATGACTAACACCTTATCTACTCTGCAATTCTACCGCCGGAGATAGCAAATGTATTTGGCATTATCTTATAATACTGATTGTAAAAAGCCTTTTGAATTAAAACATCTGTTGCCATGACCCAAAATTCCCACGCATTTTCTGACTGTTGTCATAAAAAAAAATTCCCGTTAAGTGGTATGAATTCGTGTTTTTAATATCGCACCTGTCTGTACTCTTAGAAGTCGAACTGGAAAGGATTTTTGACATCTGAAACTGTAAACAGTCACAATGACCAAAAGGTTACACCGTAAACAATTTTCGGAAATTCACGAGCTATTTTCCGTGATTCCTTCGTGAACTAACGAAGCAGATTTCGGATACAACCTTTTCCTTGAAATGAAGAGGAAAATACTGAATTTCAAGGATTTTCGTACGCCAGAAAAATACTGAACTTTCAGAAACCTTTTCGCAATTTCTTTCTTATATTGGCGGTAAATTTCCGTTTCTAAGTGGTGTAAACAGAAAATTCTGAATTTCCAGATTTTCCTCAATTCCTTTCGTATATTAACAGAAAATTATATTCTCGTTTTTCAACCCTATCGATATGACGGAAAAATTCCGGTAATAGGAACGATTCGCAGGAATGCTTGAGGTTTGATTAACTATTAAATTGATTGTATGATGTCTATGTATCCTGTGCACCCCTAAAGACAAAATCTATTACAGCATCAAGAGTAAATTTTGTGCTTTAGGAGTCTTGTGAAATAATATCATAAAGCAGTACATAAATGAATAAATACATCGCTCTTTCCGTTCCAGAAACACATAGCATCCGAAAAATTGTTTTCAGCCACCGAGGTGGAAAAAGCAGTACATTTAACCTTTTCTTAAAGGTAATCGAAAGTCATTGTCAGTTTATAAAGATCTTGAGTTCCGAAGCATTCTGTTACTTCGAAAAATCACGATGAAAAAAAACGTGATTTGTAATAAATCCTCCTACAGATAAAATAAAATTATTACAAAAGTATGCAGAGAGCTCATAAAAAAAGCTCCAACAAAAAGTAACAAATTAGTAAAATCATTCAATGCATTGATGCATTGATTATGATATGCTTTCCAATATGCCAGAAATCATTACTCAAGTTATTACTCAAGCTATGATGATAATAGCTGTGGAATAAATCTCGCTTCTGGGGGCTGACCTTTGACCCCATTTCGGTGATATTAAACATAATTGGTTCAGTATACCTCCGGAACAACATACTAAAGTTTTGTCGCAATAGAAGCATTTTTAGTCAAGTAATAAGGATAATGGCTGTGGCATAAATTTCGCTCCTGTGCACTGACCTTTGACCCCATTTTGATGATATTCAACCGAACCGGTTCAGTGTATCTTCGGACATGATAAAGTTTTGTCGTTCAATATCGCTTTATTAGACAACTAATAGTGTACAATAAAACGGGGGCATATAACGTAGGCAAAAGGCCAAAAAGTCGTGGACAAAATCACAGGCTTACACGTGAGGCATTGGGGAGAACAAAACATAATAAAAAGAACTATGGGCGCGCAGGCCATTCTCTCAAACAGAGAGATATTTTGAGGAACATCTAAGGGCTCACACTCTGGAAGATACTGGAATAATAAGGAACTGGTGTTAGCGAATAAGGGAAGGAGAAGACTGGATATTTATACATAGCACGTTTCACCCAACGCTCATAAGCGCTGTAATAATCACCATAAGAAGCAAAGCCTTGTTATGAAGGAGGATCTGGAGCAAGAGGCTTACGCCGCCGTCGGGAACGTCGAGCCGTAGAAGATGTACAAGTAAGGGAAGTACTATCAGCAGAAGTCGAGGAATTCAACGATGGAACATGATGAAGCACAGGTGAAGGAGCACTGGCAGGAACTATCGATGAGGCAGGAACAGTGGATGAAGCTGATGGAAGGATAACAGGAACGGCTGTAGAGGAAGATGACACGTCAAAAGGCAAATGAGCACACTGTGAGTCGGAGGATGCAGGTTCAATGGACATGACAAGAGTTGCTGGGAGTGAAGAACTCACAGAGACGATCGGCATGAGAGAGCTGATAAGAGGCGGAGTAGGATCTTCGTCCGGCGACTCAGGAGTTGACGAAGCAGAAGTGTCTAGAGAAAAAGGGCCGAATGGAGATATCAACAGAAGACATGTGCAACCCAGAAGACACTAGAGGGCTGTCAGTGGAGGGCCCTGTAGAAAATAGACTTACTTGAAGGGAGCACGGCGGTGAACATGAAGTTGTAACAGGAACATCTAGGAGTGAGAACTGGGGGTGACGAGCAGGAGACGAAGCAACATCAGCCGTCGGTAAAGGAAAATTAAATGACAGAGAATCTGGAGGCACAGAAACAGATAAGTTGCACTGGGGTGGTGAGGAAGCAGGAGAAATAAGGCAACTAGTAGACGCTGGCTCTGTGGAGACGAAGAGCAGAACCATAGAAGTGGAGACCGCAGTCGAACATGGAGACAATAGACTGACAGGAACAGGAAATGAAGGCGGAGAGGGTGACTGAAGGCATTTCAACGAGATCTGGGCATAAGACGGGCTCGATGGAGGCGTGCAAAGTGGTGTAGTAGTAACATAAGGGAGAACATCCAGGAGAGCTGTCGGTAGTAGATGATCAGGAAAAATATTCTCCGGAGAAACACGTGTAGTAGAAGAATCAGGGGCCGGGAACAAACCACTCGAAACCGGAAGCTGCGAATATGTAGGAGGAAAAGTCGACAAAGATGTGGATGATAAAGAAAAGTCACACGATTCTGGCAAGGCAAAAGGGCGAATGGAAGTCGAAAAATTCCGAGTTGGACAAGAAGAACTATGGTGACCGGGAAATTTGCAAGAAAAACCAATGATAGGCGGTAAAGACATTGACAGTGCGAGTGTGTGGACCGCAGATAACGTGAAAAGCTGTCGGACAGGAAACAATGGACTGTTCGTCAGGAAAAACGACGAGAGCTTGACGTCGAAAACTATAATAGGGGCGATTCCCTTGATCGTCTGAAGCAGCAGGCAAAGTCTTAATAGGGCCAATAACTAAACCACATTGAGAAAGGAAAGCATGCAGTAAATCGTTGGAGAGTTGAGGAGGAACTGGAGATAAACTAACGAGAGTAGGGCAATGAGCAAGAGGAATTGTGAACAAACTTTGGTCGCCGACTGAAATTGGAGAAGAAAGGACCAACTCATCTTGAGCGGGATTAGAAAAATAAACCAACACCGAGCGATGCTTTCGTGCGATGTGCGTGATGGCATCAGGTGGAACAATCTGATGGAGTGCTGAAGTGTAAGCTGTAAGTTTAGTATGTGGAAGCGCGGAATATTTTACTCCGAGAGCTAAAGAAGCGAAGAAAGACTTCCCCGGTGACTAGGACTCTAATAAATGAACTGTTAAAACGGAGCCGGTACGAGAAAACCGGAAGCCCAAGACAGTTGAGAGAGGATCCGAGGGGAAGGCAGTGACTGCAGGCGAAGAGAGATGACTTGAACTGTCAAGTAGTACATCCGGAGGAGGCGTCAGTGGTCGAAGAAAAGCAGCAAACATAGTACAAATAAGAAACTGTAAAGTAAAGCAGCACAATCTCGAAAGCGTAAGACGATGGAGATGGCAAAAGGCACGTAAAAAGGCGGACGATGGGAAGATGCGAGTAATGACGTCACTGGAAGAACGGCGGGAGACAGATGGAGCACAGTAACGATGACGTCACCCAAGGACCACTATCAGAGGGTGACGTAAACGGGAAGACGTGTAGATAACAGGAAGATAAACACAGAAGGCAACTGAATAGAATGCTGGTGAGAAGACAGAAGGAAGTCAAGGCAAGTCACGATGGGCAGATGTAAACATACCCATCGAGATGAAAAATGAAAGATATCGGTATAAAATTCCCTTACTGGTGCTAAAAATTAGCTATGAAGATTGATGGTAGCCTATTACTTGAACAGGGCATGCAGGAAATGAACAACGGGCACTGGAACATGTACATGGGCAAACACTTCAGAAACGCAGTAGGGTGTAGTCGGCAGGTAATATTATGATAAAATTCGGAGTAAATACGTACTTTCTGACTCGGAAAAGTAGCAGGAAAGGTGGCACATACCCTTATACAGACACGGAACACAGGAGTCGGAAGCAATGGGCTTTTTGACGGAGCAAACTGGGCGAAAATTGAGGAGCTTGAGAGGGCACGTCCAACGACAGTTTTGTCGCAATCGAAGCATCTTTACGTAAGTTATGACGCATAAGGGCAATGCAATGGATCCCGCTCCTATGTCCTGACCTTTGATCGCATTTCGCCCATTTTCAGTAAGGTCCGTCCCCGGGTGGTCCCCTACCACATACTAAAATTTCATCGAAATCGAACCATTTTTACTCAAGTTATGACGCATAAGGGCAATGGGTAGCATCCCGCTCCTATGTCCTGACCTTAGAATCCATTTCACCCATTTTCAATAGAGTTTGTCCCCAAGTGATCCCCTATCATGTACTGAAATTTCATCGAAATCGAAACATTTTTATGCGGGTTGCCGTGCGGACAGACGGATGAACGGACAAAGCTGGAGCACATACACTTCTTCAACCTACGGTTGGAAAGGGTAAAAAAGATTAATTTACTCACATTAAAAACAAAACAAAACAAAACAAAAAATTCATCAGGTAATTAGTTGTCCTTACACGCGAGCGACCTTAATGCCAGTTTCGGGCTCAGCGGTAAGACAAGGGCTTCCCGTTCCGAAGGTTGCTGGTTCGCATACCACCAGGGACAAATAAGGAAGGGCTCTTTAGCTTAGTACACCCGAAAAGAAACTGGCCGAAAAAGTCAGAGCTGATGAATTTGCGAAATTTCAGTAAAATTACAGATAAACCCCAACATCGATCTTTCTGAAATAACGGGATTACTGACTACGAAATTCTGTCGAAATACTGAAATTAGAAAAAACGAAAATTCCATTAAAAGACGGATATCTACCCGTCAACTTTGCTGCACGTTATTTTCAGAAATATTTCGTGAATTCACACCACTCGTATTTTACACTGTAGGGTTTTAAAATCTGGTTGTTGTTAGAGGGCAGAATTATGGGGAGCCTCATTGCAATTGAAATCTCTTTTTAAACCATGTCCAGCATTTTTAACCTAATAAATCCTTTTTATAATAGAAAGATTAATAATAACATGAATTTCATTCGATCCAGGAAAAAAATATTAATAAACACAAACAGATGCAGTTTGGGGAAAGTATACCACATCCCGATTCCCGGTGCAAAATTCTCGCTGCAAGTAGGTAATCATAAATCAAAGTCTGTCGATTGTTACATTTCTGCTCTCTCTCTTAATTTTATTAACTTAAAATATTACTTACGATGTAATCAATATTATTGTCGAATTGGAATCTTTCGAAATCTTATAAATAAGTGCTAATTACAACTAGCAAAATGCTTAGCGTGGAGCATGCATCCCAATGCAAAACGAATAGTGAAATCGGTTTCTAAAATGCTAAAAAAATGTTGAGATACTGTACAAGTATTCATTTTGAGCTCCTACCAGATAACTGAATAATATTAGTGTTCAAAATTCACGCAAAATACTATCTACAAAGAAATCTATCCGAAGCATTTATATTTTTTAATTTCGTCGAAACGGAAATCCTTCCTTACACAGAATTATGCATTAATTTTCTCTAGTGAAGAAACTGTATCATTCGTATCCAAAGATAGTCGCTCATCGGTGGTGCAGTGGTCTAAGTGATGGCTTTCGATCATTCGCCAGAGATGTGTATGGTTTCGAATCCTCGTGAGGCATGGATGTTGTGTTTTTCTTACGGCGCTGACTCTCTGCCTTCCCTGGAACCAGTGGCCCTAAATTTAGGACGGGCGACTGCTTACACTGAAGAGCAATTGAATTAGAGACAGCTGGCGTTATGCAAATGTGGCGCTGTGGGTGACCCTGTAAACGGAAACGACATAACGTTTGCAGCGATCCGACAATATGAGTGATGCGACAGGAATCAGTAAGAGTCGGACGCAGTATGGGTAAGTCGAAGGGTCTAAGCGCATTTGATCGTGGGCAAATTGTCCAGACCCGACGAATGGGTCACTCCATCTCGGGTCGTACAGGCACTGGGATTTTCACGAGCCACTGTGTCACGGGTGCACCGTGAGTACATCCAATCCGGTAAAACCATCTCCGCAAGGGCCAACTGCCGTGGACAACAGCGTGTGGATGAGCGGGGTCATCGTCGGCTAGCTCGCATTGTAACAGCGGATAGACGGACCACAGTGCAAGGAACCTCTCGGCAATTTAATGCTGATGCACAAAAACGTGTAAGCTGCCACACCATCCAGAACCATCTCCTCGCTATGGGGTACAGAAGCCATCGTCCCACGAGGGTACCGCTGCTGACCGCACATCACAGGGTGCAAAGATTAGCATGGGCGCGGGAACATCGCCACTGGACCCTAGACATGTGGGAAAATGTTGCCTGGACTGATGAGTTGATATTCACGTTGGTACATGCGGATGGCAGGATACGAGTACGGCGCAAACCACATGAAGCGATGGATCCTTCTTGCCAGCAGGGTACTCTTCAAGCTGGTGTGTGTGTGGGGGGGGGCATTATCGTCTGGGGACTGTTTACGTGGACTGAAATGGGACCCCTGGTACGTGTGGCATCGTCCCTCACAGGTCAACGTTACCGGGATATCCTGGACGACTATTTGCTCCCGTTTGTGCGTCTTCAATATCCAACTGGGGACCTCATCCTGCAACAAGACAATGCATCGTTCCATCGCTCCCGAGTTGTATCCGAATGGTTGGATGAACACTCCACCGACGAGACCTCGCTTCCTTGGCCACCTAGGTCGCCTGACCTCAATCCCATCGAGCACATCTGGGATGCCATCGAGAGAGATGTTCGAGGCTCTGACCCCCCCCCCTCCATCAAATCTTCGTGAACTGTGGGAGCTTGTTCAGGGGTCGTGGATCCGTATGGCTTCCCAACGCTTCCGGTGTCTTGTAGAGTCCATGCCGAAACGAATCGCCGCCGTCATCAGGACGAAAGATGGTGCTACACGTTACTAGACAGGTATATCTAATTCAATTGCTCTTCAGTGTATATCCGATTGAGTTTCTCACGGTGGTCGTTAATTCCCAGAAAAAAAAATCCAAGATAACTAATGAAAAATCATTCTCGTGGTTACAGAGATTAAACGCGGATTTAATCCGACTTTTATGGTGGCAAGCATGTACCCACGGACAGACAGACAAAACGATTACAGACATAATTTTGGTACACACATTCGTATGTGAAAAAAAAAACAAGAAATGTAGTGCTACAGTATTTTATTTTTCAAACCTATGTGGTCGCCGATGTCAAATACCCGAAGCACGTCGGCTTATACAAAGGTGATTAGATTTTACGCGTTTACGCATTACTGTGTTAAATTCGCATAACTGTGCACGTAGAATAAACTGTAAGTATAAAATTCACAGTCCATCAATTGCCTACTACAAGAATCTGAGTTGTAGTGTGCAGTATTCGAAAAGTTTTACAATGAGCCAGTTGAGCTTTAAAATTCATGCAGTTGTACTTCAGTACTGGAACAAAAGAGTGGATGAATATGCGAAATTGAAGGCTAGGAGGCAGTCTTCATTTGCGTTCTGCTCAGGCTTGTTTCAAGCAGTTCAAAGATTTTGACATACTTTGTTCCAAAGTAAGCTGCAATTGGAGCATCCGACATCGATCGATCGCAGTATTCTACGTCACAGTGTCAAACGCACATGCTGTAAATACTCGAACACAAACAACAGACCTTAAATATTTTTCAAATTACTTATGCCTTTGTGGGTTATGCAAACACGCTCTCTACAGAATACACAAATACCCGATGGAAACGTGAGAAGAAAATTGTGTTTTTCAAGAAATTTGAGTTCTAACATAACAGTTCTTCGGGAAGGTTACTACTATAAGAGTACCTATGGATTCTCCCCTATTTGTAGTTTTAGCAGAAGCAATCTTACGACCATTTGAGAACAAAATTTTATAAGACCCTGGAGCGACGCCATCAGTATGGTACAGGTACGCAGATAACATTTTCTTTCTTTTGGCCTCACGACAAAATTCATCAGATTGCTTCTGACAAAGGTTAATGGAATACACATATCCATTAATTTCACCATGGAGCTGACTCTACTCATATATCTTGATATCCTTCTGTCCAGATCTGAACATGAGAAATTACACATAGGGCAGAGGTGGGGAACCTTTTCATGTTGAAAGGCCGCATTAAGTTAGTTATAATCTAGCAAGGCCGCATTCAAGAAACTTCAGTTAGATATACTTAAAAATGTATATTATTTTGTAAAAATCTTACTATGTACTGACGACTTCAAAAAAGAAAAAAACTTAATTCTAAAGTTAACCAACCTTTTAATGACTTTGTTGTCACTGCTTTTTCTTGGAAAGCATTTGAATATTTGGTTGGAACATGGAGATATGCACTTTTAGATGATCCTTTTGATGGGTATCCGTCATTTGTGACTTTAAGAGAGTCTGGATTTGGGTTAGGTAGGAGAATGTAGATTCGCAGCAATAAGTGGTTGAAAAGCAAGAAAGCATTTTTCGAGCATGTTGCCGAAGGCATGGGCATTCTACTGCATTCTTCCATATTTCAACTGGATTTTTCTTAGCGTCAAATAAGGACTTTAAAATGTCATCTTCTGAGAGCTCAATTAATCCCATCTGTAGTTCTTTAGGAGCCATACAACGAAAACATGAGCGTAGCAGGTGTCAACATAGTCCTTATGACTTACTAACCTTTTAATTGCTGCGATCAGTCGGGGAGCATTATTTCGTTGAATCTTCTTTTACTCTTTGATGTTTCAAATACGGTCATTTCAAGATTAAAATAAGAATAATAAAAGACCAGCAAAAACATATTAATAAAAATAAAAGGATATGTTCTACAAAATTTGGATTCACTCAAACGACGTGTCTGTTATCTCCAGCTTTTCTCCATCAATCGATAAATCTTCATTTCTTGTAAAAGCATTGAACATCACTTTTGTCTACTGAAAGATCATTTTTAATCCCACTTCTTTACTCTTGTCAACAAGTTCCTGGATCATACTCTGTAGCTCTGATGGGGTAGTTGCAAAAATGACTACGTCATCAGCAAAACGAAGGTGGGTTAGATAATCTCCATTAATTTTTATCCCTTTGTTTTCCCAGTTCAGTGATTGAAAGACATTTTCCAATGTGGCATTAAAGAGCTTCGGAGATATGGTGTCACCTTGTCTCACTCCCTTTCCAATTTTTATGTGTGTTGTATTTTCAAACAGCCGAATCTTTGCACTTGCATTTTCATAGATATTGTTAATAATATTAATGTACGCATCTTCAATACCGCAGGATTTCAGAGCCGTTGTAACTCCTGATGGTTTCACCGAATCAAAGGCATTTTCATAATCGATAAAAGCCATGCACAATGGAAATTCATATTCCCTCGCTCTTTCAATTAGTTCTCTCAGTACGTGGATATGATCTATTGTGCTGTAGCCACTCCTGAATCCAGCGTGTTCTCTCGGTTGAGCCATGTCCAGTGTTAACTTCAAGCGGTGTGAAAGAACTTTAGTGAAGATTTTATAAACCACTGATAGGAGGCTGATAGGTCTGTAGTTCCTGAGATCCTCAATGTCACCTTTTTTATGTAGCAGGATCATTGTAGCGTTGTTCCAATCCTCAGGAATCTTTCTTTCATTAAGGCAACGAGTGAAAATTTGGGCGAGTACTGTTTCGATTTCTCCACTTGCTTCTTGTATGATGTCTACAGTAATTCCATCGTCTCCTGGAGCTTTTCCCCGCTTCATGTTCTTGATTGCATGTGCAGCTTCTGGTGGGAGGACTGGAAGAACTCTGGTACTGGTACCTTTCATGATGTCTGGAGTACATGTATCATCCCTTTCATATAATTTGGAGTAGAAATCTTTCACTCTTTTGTAAAATTTCGCCTCTATTTCTTGTTACAGAACCATCTTCTTTTCTCAGTGCCATAATCTGTTTTCTTCCCTTACTGAGATGTCCATTTGCTATCTTTAGGCTTTGGTTGTTTTCAATTGCTTTCCTCACTAGTTCACAGTTGAATTTCCTTACGTTTTCAGTGATACTTTTTCGTACTGTCTTGCATAGCTCTATATATTCCACTTCGGAAGTCACATCTCTCTTCTTTTTTGCATCAACATTTTGGTTTTTCCTGATAATTTGTTCACATGCAACTTGTTCTTAGAGCCAGCTAATTTAGTTGCTGTTTCCATAAGAGCTTTGGTTACTTTTCTGTTAACTTCAGAAATATCCACTTCTTCCGATGTTAGGCCTTCTGAAGCAGAGAATCTGTTCTTCAGTTCCAAGTTGAAGGTATTATGGTGTTTTTTAAGGTTGGTTATGTCAATAGATTTTGTTTGTCTTATGAGCTTGCCACGTTCAAGTTTAGTGTTGAGGTGCATCTTACATCTCACCAATCTATGGTCACTGCCTGTGTTGAACTTGTTTAGCACACTGCAATCTTCTATGAAGAATTTTTGTTACACATAATAAAATCAATTTCACTTCTCGTTCCATTTGGATGTCTCTATGTCCATTTCCTGTGTGGCTTTTTCTTGAAAAAGGAGTTCAGGATGAAAAACCCTTCTGCCCCTGCAAAGTCAACGAGAGTATTTCCACGCTGGTTACTGTTGCCGTGACCGAATTTGCCTACTGAAGTTTCATTCTGTTGCCGTTGCCCTATTTTGCATTGAAATCTCCCATAATTATCTTCAAATGCTGCTTACCTTTATTATTTAGATGACGAATTTCCTCATAAAATTCTTCAATTTCTTCTTCAGGATGACTTGTGGTGGGTGCATGAGTTTGAATAATCTGAGCCTGGTATCTTCTCGAGAGTTCGATAACGAGTCGTGCAGCTCTGTCAGAGGAACCTTCAACTTCTACAACTTTATCCTTCAGTTTCTTGTTTATTATAAACCCACAAGAAGCTAAAGGATAAAGTATATATATATAATCATCATCATCATCATTGTCAACCATTATCAATCCACTGCTGGACGAAGGTCTCCCCAAGTTTCCTCCACAACGGTCTGTCTTGTGCCAGTCTCCTCCATGTCACCCCTGCATACTTTCGAATTTCATCCACCCATCTCCCATGTGGTCTTCTTCTGGGTCTTTTCCTCTCCCTTGGAATCCAATCTAAAATTTCGGCTGTCCATCGATGATCTGTCCTTCTGGCAGTATGTCCAGCCCATTGCCATTTCAGGGATTTGACTCTGATCATGATGTCTTCCACTCTTGTCATTTTTCGGATCCACGAGTTCCTCTTCTTATCTCTCCTGGTTACACCAAGTATGCACCTCTCCATGCTTCTTTGAGTTGTCTGCAGCCTTTGTATGTCTCTTTTAGTTAAGGTCCACGTCTCTGCACCATACGTAAGCACTGGAAGGATGCATTGATCAAACACTTTTCTTTTAAGACATAATGGCATATTGCTCTTGAAAATTATGCTGTTTCTTCCAAAAGCTCTCCAGGCAAGTTTTGTGCGCCGATTAATTTCTTCATCAATGTGACCCTCACTTGATATCTGCTGTCCAAGATAAATGTACGTGTCTGTTATCTCCAGCTTTTCTTCATCAATCGATAAATCTTCATTTCTTGTAAAAGCATTGAACATCACTTTTGTCTTCTGAAAGTTCATTTTTAATCCCACTTCTTTACTCTTGTCAGCAAGTTCCTGGATCATACTCTGCAGCTCTGATGGGCTAGTTGCAAAAATGACTACGTCATCAGTAAAACGAAGGTGGGTTAGATAATCTCCATTAATCTTTATGCCCTTGTTTTCCCAGCTCAGTGACTGAAAAACACCCTCCAAATTGGCATTAAAGAGCTTCGGAGATATGGTGTCACCTTGTCTCACTCCCTTTCCAATTTTTATGTGTGTAGTATTTTCAAACAGCCTAATCTTTGCACTTGCATTTCCATAGATAATAGGTCAGGTGATGCGTAACATCACAGCCTCTCCTTGACAAATGTCAACCCCGCCTTCTCGTGGTGCATCCTGTTCCCACTAAAGGGGCTCTGACGACCGCCCATAGCGGTATAACTATACCATCGGGATTAGAGGAAATTCTATCCCACACTCACCAACCCGCTTGGCCAGCGTGGTGAGTTATGGCCAAACCCCTCCAAAATGACTCCACAACTTAAATCTTATCCCTCAGTCTCCGGCAGCTGGAATGTACCTGGCCAAGGCAGCGGCCAGTGCGACATGAAGGCAGAGGGTGCTAAGAATCCCCGGAGGACCGGACTAGGCTGCCATCTGATGCTGACCTTGGCAACGTACAATGGACGCTCCCTATCTTCTGATTCAAGGCTTCTTGAATTGGAAGAGGAACTACAAAGGATCAAGTAGGACATCGTGGGGCTAAGTGAGGTAAGGAGAAAAGGAGATCTCATCGAACTGAAAAGTGGACATCTCTTCTACTATCGTGGGACAGATACTGGCAGAACTAGTGGTGTTGGATTTATAATAAACAAGAAACTGAAGGATAAAGTGGTAGAAGTTGAAAGTTCCTCTGACAAAGCTGCACGACTCGTTATCCAACTCTCGAGAAGATACCAGGCTCAGATTATTCAAACTTATGCACCCACCACAAGTCATCCTGAAGAAGAAATTGAAGAATTTTATGAGGAAATTTGTCATCTAAATAATAAAGGTAAGCAGCACTTGAAAATAATTATGGGAGATTTCAATGCAAAAATAGGGCAACGGCAACAGAATGAAACTTCAGTAGGTAAATTTGGTCACGGCAACAGAAACCAGCGTAGAAATACTCTCGTTGAGTTTGCAGAGGCAGAAGGGTTTCTTGAACTCCTTCTTCAAGAAAAAGCCACACAGGAAATGGACATGGAGACATCCAAATGGGACGACAAGTGAAATTGATTTTATTATGTGTAACAAAAAATTCGTCATAGAAGACTGCAGTGTGCTAAACAAGTTCAACACAGGTAGTGACCATAGATTGGTGAGATGTAAGATGCACCTCAACAATAAACTTGAACGTGGCAAGCTCATAAGACAAACAAAATCTATCGACATAACCAACCTTAAAAACACCATAATACCTTCAAGTTGGAACTGAAGAACAGGTTCTCTGCTTTAGAAGGCCTAACATCGGAAGAAGTGGACATCTCTGAAGTTAACAGAAAAGTAACCAAAGCTCTTATGGAAACAGCAACAAAATTAGCTGGGTCTAAGAACAAGTTGCATGTAAATAAATTATCAGGAAAAACGAAAATGTTGATGCAAAAAAGAAGAGAGATGAGGACAACTAAAGAAGATGTGACTTCCAAATTGGAATATATAGAGCTATGCAAGACAGTACGAAAAAGTATCACTGAAGACGTAAGAAAATTCAACTGTGAGCTAGTGAGGAAAGCAATTGAAAACAACCAAAGCCTAAAGATAGCAAAGGGACATCTCAGTAAGGGAAGAAAACAGATTATGGCACTGAGAAAAGAAAATGGTTCTGTAACAAGAAATAGAGGCGAAATTTTGACAAGAGTGAAAGATTTCTACTCCAAATTATATGAAAGGGATGATACATGCACTCCAGACATCATGAAAGATACCAGTACCAGAGTTCCTCCAGTCCTTCCAGCAGAAGTTGCACATGCAATCAAGAACATGAAGCGGGGAAAAGCTCCAGGAGAAGATGGAATTACTGTAGACATCATACAAGAAGCAAGTGGAGAAATCGAAACAGTACTCGCCCAAATTTTCACTCGATGCCTTAATGAAGGAAAGATTCCTGAGGATTGGAACACCGCTACAATGATCCTGCTACATAAGAAAGGTGACATTGAGGATCTGGGAAACTACAGACCTATCAGCCTCCTATCAGTAGTTTATAAAATCTTCACTAAAGTTCTTTCACACCGCTTGAAGGTAACACTGGACATGGCTCAACCGAGAGAACAAGCTGGATTCAGGAGTGGCTACAGCACAATAGATCATATCCATGTGCTGAGAGAACTAATTGAAAGAGCGAGGGAATATGAACTTCCATTGTGCATGGCTTTTATCGATTATGAAAAAGCCTTTGATTCGGTGAAACCATCAGCAGTTACAATGACTCTGAAAACCTGCGGTATTGAAGATGCATACATTAATATATATATATATATACACTGAAGAGCAATTGAATTAGGGATACCTGTCTAGTAGCCTGTATTACAACCTTTCGTCCCTGATGACGGCAGCGATTCGTCTCGGCATGGACTCGACAAGACACCGGAAGCCTTGGGAAGCCATACGGATCCGCGACCCCTGAACAAGCTCCCACAGTTCACGAAGATTTGATGGAGGGAGGTCAGAGCCTCGAACATCTCTCTCGATGGCATCCCAGATGTCCTCGATGGGATTGAGGTCAGGTGACCTAGCTGGCCAAGGAAGCGAGCTCACGTCGGTGGAGTGTTCATCAAATCATTTGGATACAATTCGGGAGCGATGGCACGGTGCATTGTTTTGTTGCAGGATGAGGTTCCCAGTGGGATGTTGAAGACGCACAAACGGGAGCAAATGGTCGTCCAGGATATCCCGGTAACGTTGACCTGTGAGTGACGATGTCACACGTACCAGGGGTCCCATTTCAGTCCACGTAAACAGTCCCCTGACGAGAATGCCACCCCCACCAGCTTGAAGGGTACCCTGCTGGCAAAAAGGATCCATCGCTTCATGTGGTTTGCACCGTACTCGTATCGTGCCATCCGCATGTACCAACGTCAATCTTGACTAATCAGTCCAGGCAACATTTTTCCACATGTCTAGGATCCATTGGCGATGTTCCCCCGCCCATGCTAATCTTTTCACCCTGTGATGTGCGGTAAGCAGCGGTACCCTCATGTGTCGATGGCTTCTGTACCACATAGCGAGGAGATGGTTTTGGATAATGTGGCAGCTTACACGTTTTTGTGCACCAGCATTAAATTGCCGAGAGATTTCTTGCACTGTGTCCCGTCTATCCGCTGTTACAGTGTGAGCTAGCCGACGATAACCCCGCTCATCCACACGCTGTTGTCCACGGCAGTTGGCCCTTGCAGGGATGGTTTTACCGGATTCAATGTACTCACGGTGCATCCGTGACACAGTTGCTTGTGAAAAACCCAGTGCCTGCACGACTTTCGAGATGGAGTGACCCATTCGTCGGGCCCCAACAGTTTGCCCACGATCAAATGCGCTTAGATCATTCGCCGTACCCATACTGCGTCTGACTCCTACTTATTCCCGTCGCATCACTCCTTATATTGTCGGATCGCTGCATACGTCATGTCGTTTCCGTTTACAGGGCCGCCCACAGCGCCACATTTGCATGATGCCAGCTGTCTGTAATTCAATTGCTCTTCAGTGTATACGTATGTATGCATCGCCATAGCGGTCCGTCGCCTGGAGTTATGCTTTGGCGCGCAATTGGATATGACACCCGCACCCCTCTGGTACGCATCGCTGGTACACTCAACAGCCACTGCTACATCTCCGACGATTTGGAGCCTGTAGTCCTCCCTTACCTGCAGGACCTGCCAGCGGCCACTTTTCAATAGGACAATGCGTGCCAGTACGTGGCACGCATCGTGCAACAATTCTTCACGGCCCACCAGGTGTCATTGCTGCCGTGGCCAGCCTGTTCTCCCGATATGTCGCCCATCCACCACGTCTGGTCGCTGATCGGCAACCGAGTGGCCCGGCAAGCACCACCCGCTGCTACGCCTGATGAACTGTGGCAACGTCTGGAAACAGCCTGGACCGACATACCCCAAGCCCGCATCGAAAGCCGCTTTCGTTCGATGCCACGGCGTGTAGCGGCAGTTATTGCCAGCCATAGGGGCCACACGAACTATTGATGTCTGCGTGTTCCGCAAGTCGCACGGGCCTGTAATCTCAATCGTTTCATCTTTGTGCCTGTTGTTATGTGTCCAGTAAATCTGGCTTTGCTATCTCGTGTCCTTCTTGGTGTTGCATTTTGGGTGGCCAACAGTGTATTTATGTTTACCAATGAACTAAAAATTCCAGGCCTATTTCAAAACGTTTTGACCGGATTCCAGTGAAATTTTGAGGGACTCCTCTTGTTACCAATTCATGGTGTTCATATAAATTTCAGTCCGTTTCGTTAAGATTTTGCAAAGTTCGTTTTTGCATTTTTTTATGCACAGTTCGTTCTCAAAGAATAGAAACACCTGTGGATGTGCCGTGGCGATGAATGCAGTCACGTGAATAACTATGACGTAGCAAACGACGCTGACCGTATTGATTAGCTTATTAATTAATTCATTACTCGCTAACGGAAGAACGTAGAGATCTTTAAATAGTTGCGTTGACCTAGAAATTCCAGTATTAATAAGCAATGCAAATTTTACGATGCCCCATTTCTGCGTTTGCGAGTTTTTGCTTCTTCTGACAAACAGACGTTTTGTGTTTTATATATAAGATTGTACTGACCCCTTTTGCAATCACTTTTTCACTATCCACTTTAATTTAAACATTGAACTTTCTTTGCCTCTCTATTTACGGTGGAAATGACTAGGTAACAGAAAGAGTAGAATGGAAATTTACACATGGATGTATTTCAGTTGTTTTGAGAAATTTAGTTTTCTCACTCGAAAAAAATAATAATTAAACATCCATGACAGGATATATTTTTCGCGTGGCATTTGCTTTGTTGTATGCAATTAAGTAAATGGTGCTATAAGAAAATTAGTGAAGCCAGCTTTCTTTCTGGTTTCTTTTCTTGTGCCGGCAACTTGAGAGATTTTGTGATGAAAAAAAATAAACATTTTTCAACTGCTTAGAACAGTTAAGGAAATGAAAGAGGGCAAAGCCTGAACTCCAAACTTCATAATTTAGTTTTCTTTCCATTCTTTTGTTTCTCTAAAGTACGCAGCCATTCCTGTTTTTTCCCCCTTTTTTTTTAGAGAACTTCGATCCGTTTGATAATCTTCTGAAGTAGCTGTACAACATTTCATGCCCACTTTCACTAACGTATTACGTTTGTCAGAAAGGAAATGATCACCTCAGAGGTTTTCAAAACAAAAAATATTATCCTGTGTGTGTTGAAAGGCAACTTATTTTTAGAATAAAACAATAAATTTTGTAATACTGCGAGAAAATCAAATAGTTTCCATATAAAACATACACTGAAATGCCAGAAAAACTGGTACAGACGAGCTTATGCAAAATACATAGCAACGTCACCTATGCTCGTACTCGGTTGCATCCACCAGTGCGTATATAAAGCGATAGACATCCTTGCCAGCTGTCAGAGCTGTTTTCGGCATGAGAATGACAAGTAATAACGATTTAAGCGATTTTCAACGCGGTGTCATAGTTGGCGCTCGTGAGATGGGCCGTAGTATTTCGGAGGTAGAAACGAAGTTCGAATTTTCACGGACTTCCATTGCAAGGGTGTACCGTGACTACAAGAATTCCGGCAAAACCTCCAACCTACGATACCAGTGTGGCCGTAAAAAGACATTGGGTGAACGTGACCATCGTCGGCTGTCAAGAATCGTTTCACGCGATAGGTGTGCAACACTCTCGCAGGTATCATCGGAATTCAATGCTGGAGCCTCAACAAGCATCAGCGTCCGGACTGTGCAACGTACCCTGCACGATATGGGTTTTGGGAGCCGACGCCCAACTCGATTCCCCTTGATGGGTGCACGACACAGAGCTATGCGCCTCGCTTGGGCACGGCAACACCGCCACTGGACACTTGATGACTGGAAACAAGTAGCCTGGTCTGACGAGTCGCGTTTCTAAATGTATCGGGCAGATGGAATGATTCGTGTGTGGCGCAAACCCCATGAAGCCATGGATCCCACCTGCCAACAGGGAACTGTACCGGCTGGTGGGGGATCTGTAATGGTATGGGGTGTGTTTAGCTGGACTTCACTGGGACCCCTGGTACGTCTACAAACGTCTTTGACAGGCCAACGCTATGTGCGCATTCTTTCTGACGAGGTACACCCGTTCATGTCCTGCATTCTTGCTGATGGGTTGGACCTGTTCCAACAGGACAATGTACCACCACACAAGTGTCGAGACGCCACATTATGGTTAGAGGAGCATTCATCTGAGTTTGGGGTGTTGCCAATCCCATCCAAGTCCCCAGATCTGAACGTGATAGAACACATTTGGGATGCCATGCAACGCGCTATTGAACACAGGAATCCGAGACCTCGGAATACACCCGAATTGTGGAACGCTCTGCAGGAAGTATGGTATGCATTGCCTACAGCATATTTCCAGAAGCTAGTGGAGTCCATGCCCCGTCGTATTTCTGCAGTCCTGCGCTCCCGTGGTAGACCTACCAAGTATTAGACTGGTGTACCAGTTTTTCTGGCACTTCAGTGTACGTATCAAAAGAAATCCCATATTTAAAACTGAAAACATCAAAATTTTACAATTATTTCATATAGTTTAGCTTTCAACAATCTAGAACGCTTGAAAGTTTTGTGCATCACGTAAAATACCTCAAACATAACAAACCCCTTTCATTGTGACGTAGGGTTCATCAACCTGTAGACAGCTCTGTAGTTTTCATTCAGTCCACTAGACGTAACAGTGTTTTCTTTTTTAAAAGGTGGATCTTTCAAGGAGTACTTCCTTTTAATTTTGCAAAATATTTGCACATTTTACACCAGTGTTTGACTTCAAATACGACTAAACTTGCCAAGTTTTTCGCTAGCATCACCCAGAGAAACGTTTAATATCTTCAAAGTGAACCCTCGAAAAGAAGAGAAAAAATTGAAGAGACAGAGAGAATAAAATAAAAAGCTTGAAACAAAAACATTTTGACTGTTTCGCAGTATGAAGACCACGGAGAAGCCACTTGATATGCAGGAATGGAAGAGGGCTCTGCGTGGAATTATGAAGTACGTTATTTTTGTACACATACAGCTAGAAAAGCTTTCGACTATTTTTAATTTACTTCAGTAGCAAGCAATTTCTGAATACTAAAAACTTGAAGTAAAAAAACTAATAGTAATAAATAAGTGAATGGTTTCTTCATCCTAGTACGACGAGGTATCAACTTTTACCTACACGAGGAATTTCTGACGATAAATTTCTTTCTGTGATAGCCAAAAACAACTGGTTAAATTATTTTACCTTACTGAAAGTTACGTAAAGTGCGTTATATATTAGAAGTACAAATAAGTTTTAAAACGTTTTTTGTGTGACGTATATCGCTAATTTACATATCCGAAATTCCTCCGCATTGTCATCGTGTGACCGTAACTGATCCAGAGTATAAAATGTGACACAGAATTTTTCCCAGCAGTCAAACGCACTTGCACATCGGTAGGTGAAAGATGGCAAGAGATACTGCATTTATTACAAATTTCATCAAAGAAATATTACTGCAAAAGCATGTGTATCGATCTGTTCTGTTCTAGGGGAGAATATTGTATCGAAAAGTATGTGTGAGTTTTGGTTTAGACGGTTTAAAACAGGTGATTTTGATGTTAGCGATCGAGAAGGTAGAGCCGCCTCGCTGAAGGTTGCACACGAGGAACTACTTGCATTGCTGGATGAAGATTCGTTTCAAACACAAAAAGAACTAGCTGGACAACTGGGGGTAACTCAACAAACCATTTCCAATCGTTTACGCGCAATGGGAAAGATTCAGAAGGAAGGAAAATGGGTGCCACATGATATGAGCCAGAGGAACAAGGATGAGCGTGTCGTGAAGTGTTGGAATCTGTTGAATAAACAACACAGAAAGACTTTCCTGTGCAAAATCGTTACGGGTGATGAAAAGTGGATATGGTACGACAATCCTGAACGCAAAAAGCACCCCGGTGAAGCAACGACTTCGACACCGAAACTCAATATTCATCCTAAGAATGTTCTTCTGTACATCTGGTGGAATATGAAGGGTGTGCCCTATTATGAACTATTGGAACAGGGTCAAACTGTTAATGCTGATCGCTACAAGCACTAATTGCTGCGATTGAACCATGAAATCTGTCGGAAACGTGCATTCACAGGCAAAGGATTGTGTCCCGTGAAATTACTGCATGACAACGATAGGCCGCATGTCGTGAAATCGGTCAAGGAAACGTTATTGACACGTGGCTGGAACGTTTTGGAGGCCCCGGTGTATAGTCCCGACATAGCCCCTTTAGACTATCATTTTTTCCAATTGATGCAATATGGTTTGTCTGGTGTACGGTTCCAGACATGTGACGAAGTGCAAAAATGGGTTGACGACTTCATCGTGTCACACGACGTAGTATTCTTCTTAGCTGGAATCCGTCAGCTGCCCGACTGATGGCGGAAGGCGTTAGATAATGACGGCAGATATTTTGATTCGTAAAGGTATTGTTGTTTTCTTCAAATTACTTTGTGCGTTGTCTTAAAACGCTTTAAAACGCATTTGTACTCCTAAAAGTTCACATTCAAAGCTTTTGCAAACTAACTTTCAAGCTGCTTTGTGTATAACAGTGAAGCTGTGCGATTAAGAGTTGAGGTCCAGGGACTATTTTGTCCAGACATGAAGTATGCAAAAAAATTTATTTAATAATCCGCTATGTCTCAATTATCAGTAAACACTTCTTTCTAGTTAATAAACCTCTTGGACGTTTTATAGCCTCATCATGTTTTTATGAAAGAATGGACCTGTTTTCATCATCAATGCAACTTCGCCTTCACCTTGTGCATTTTCTTTTCTTTTTAATATTCTCACGTGCTCTGCCTTTTGGCCCCACTCCAAAAAAATGCAAGCACTCAGAATACTTTACGAATGCAACGATTTTACATTTCAGAAACTTGGGCAACAAGTTAAAGCAATGGGGGTCAAATTCCACGGAATCCCCGCCGCTGTTTGGATGCGAATTCGGTTAAACTTATGCGAAGTGTAAATATTTGGTGAAACTTCTTTCAAACATTACAAGACTGTTTATCTCTTCTTTTAGAACACAGCCCCTGAATAACCCAGAAGTTTTGATTCTATGACGTCACCGCTGGACACACCATGGCAACAAGCCACCTCCTGCGGAAAAGTTGACAAGTAGCATTAATAAGTTAATTTTTTAAATTTTTAACACCTACAAATCTTTGCATAATTTTAAAGTGCTAATATCTCTTATTAATAAAACATAACTGAAAAAGAAGGGAGAGAGAGAGAGAGAGAGGACGATGGAGTTAACGTTAGACGTGTAGGAGACTAAAAACCACTTTTCTTCTTGATAGTGGGGCCTTTTTTTAACTTCTGGGTTTAGCGACCACCATTAGCAACTCTAAGGGCTAAAATTAGTAGTCAATCCCTAACTCAGGGCCTCTGTTCCCAGAGAAAGGACAGCTATGAGACAACAACACCTCCTATGCCTCACTTGGGACTCAATCTCATCTCGGATTAATGTTCGAAGGCCAAGCACCATCACATCCCCTACCTTACTAAAGACTCGGACTCAGGTCCATCTCGAACAGATGACAAGAAGCTAAAGCCTCAAACCACTCGGCCACTAGAGCGGCATACTGCGACTTTAGGAAACTACTGCTGACATTTGGTACAACTACCTAAAATGACACGCTCATCAAAAGGTGAGGAAATCAAGGCTTTACAATAAGGTGAATCTACCGCCCCTTCCCAGCAGGCTGAGTGGTGCATTCGAGTTGCGGATGAACTCGGTGGTGTGAGTGCCCTACGATCTTGGCTCTGTTCTCTCCCGAAAGCCAGTAGCCCTGAATTAAGGGCTGGCGACTCGGATGCTCTAATGGATCTCGTTAAACTTTCCCCTTCCTTAAAATAAGAGTATGTACTCGTACACCAACTAGTTATAACAATTGGATTATGGACTATGTTTGTCCTACGGCGTCGGTTCACTCCCTTCCCTGGAACTATTGGCCCCAAATTAAGGATAGATGACTGTTTATATCCCTCTTCATAGTTGCTCAGGATGTTCGTTAAACCCAACGAGGTTAGAATAAGATATCTGGAGATGCCCTAGTTAATGGAGCCGTACCACTTTGCGTGAAGCCTATAACCGCGAGCGACGGCCGTCAAGTGTTGCAATGCATTTTGTGTTGGTCGAATTGCCTTCTTTCGTCGAAAATGTTTCCCATTTCGCATCGTAACTTGCTGCTTCTGTGTGAGAAAATGCTGGGTTTATAAAATTCTTATTTATTTTGAGGTTCCTTCCCACTTTTATTTTAAATTGAAATCCACGAAAGTTAGTGCGAATTCTAAACAAAACATAACGTTAAAATTGAAAACTTCACTCGTATAAGAAGTATAAATAATTCCTTCCGGTTTTATATTAAAACGGTTTCTGCAACCCCAAACCACACTATTTCGAAATACACACCGTTGAAATTACATGGGTGTAATGTAAACAACGTCAAATTTCCACACTTTGCGGTTTCACTGTTATGAGACTCGGGGCATCTCCAGAAGTATTATTCTAACTTCCTTCGTTAAATCCTGAGAGAAATGTGTATTAATTTCAATTTATAAGTGAGTATGTCAGTTGATTGCGCTACCTTAACGTTGATTCTTCGGATAGGAAATCGAAATACGTACCCTGCCTGAATGTTTGACTATGTTACCGTTGGTTTCATTATTTACGAGATTTCCGAAAAGCCACTTTATGAAAGGCACCGTTTTGGGGATTTCTATCCAACCTTTCAGAACCAAGGAATTAAACATTTGTCTTTGCAAATCGAAACTTAACGCGGATCGTAAACGGAGCTTTGCTGTATTTTGCGCTGCCTGCATACGTTCATGCATCTCCCGCCATCTGTCGGCGGTTGCAGAAGTCAAAATACACATAAGGAGGGATTTTTTTCTGAATTGTTATAACTCTCAGAATCGGAGATCTATCCTGCGGTTTTCAGTTCGTATATATAAATTCTGGCCTTCGATTTTTACCCCTGTTCCCGTTTGTGAAATCGATATTTGGATAACTTCGTTTCTTTATAAAAGCAGACTCTTACTTAAAATTCTTCGCTGAAAACAAGCCAACCAGCGGTATTAAATAAATGAAAGAAGTGGAGAAACTGGAAGCTGAAAAGAAGACATGTAACCTGGTCGGAATACCTGTTCAGCTTCAACAGTGTACCGCGAATGAACTTTCATTCATCTTGAAAATTCGGCATTACGTAAAACGTGTGTATTTATTATTTGTAGTAAGTAAATTAAATAAAAACGAAGTAAATAAGAAATTTGAGTTTTTAAACTTTAAACTAAAATTTCTTACTACGAAGAAAACAAAACAAACACATTCTCTCACTTTGAAGTATGCTCGGAGATACAAACATGGAACCGAAAAATTATTACTATTGTATTAAAATTGCCATCACACTTTACGATAGAGCCCTTGTGATTCGTGAGATCACAAGGCTTGATCCGGTTGTTTCGTGTCATCTCTGAAACACGAACATTCGTTTAAGATACGAGTACGCTTTCATGTAAACGCAGCATTCTCTCTTTTTTTTTTTTTTTTCATTTAATAAATTTCCTCTGGCAAATTTCTGTTTACTATCAAACCACGAAAAGTGCCTTACTGCCACTAAGCCTAGAAAAGAAAAGTACCTTAGATCCGTTAAGACACTTCTAGGTGCTTATTATATCCTAATTCTTTATTGTACATGAATTTTCCATAGATGATTTACCCGGGTGTATTCTAATTATTTGCTGCATGTATTAAATTTCCACAATGTGATTGCACTTCAATAAATTTTTTTTTCTTGCCTTTTAGGTGTCGTTCATTTGCAGACTGGTTCCAAGCCCCGACTGGTTTGTAGGCGTTGACAGCCTAGATTTGTGTGTGGGACACAAATGGCTGGATTCCGTGACCCTTGACCTGGATCCTATAGATGCCGGTACTGACAACGGCTTCACTTTTACATCTCCCAAGTGGTCAACAGAACCCAGGGCCAAAATCAGCCCAATAAGTTCTCGTTTTCCAAGCCATCCGGCTAATTCTTTCTTCTACCCGGAAGCCAAAAACTCCCTCGCATAGCCTACGTCACTTTTCTTAAAGAGAAAGAGTTCGTCCTAGCCCAGCAACTCCTCAGGGGAAAAACAGAAATGAAAAATGTTGAGAAGACCATCCCTGACGAACAAAGAATAGTCGAAGTCAAAATGAATCCGGTGACGGTTAAAATGGCGGAGGTAATACCCATGAAACCACAGAAGAAAAAGGGAGAAACTTCTTACCTGAATTCCTTACACCATGACGAGGGAATCGACCCAACGATTGTCAAGCTTAGAAGGAAGATGCACAGGCAGAAAGAAAAGAAAAATAGTAAGTACTTTATTTATTTCGATAAGGCAAAACAAAAATAGGAAGAAAGAATGCTTAAGTGAAGAAAAAGGTTTCCTGAAAACAGCGACACATTTTCCAGTTTATTTTTGCACATGGAATAAAACTGTCCAAGCTATCCGGCATTTAATCTATAAACGGCCGATGAACCTGAACCTGAACCGGTTCAGATCAGATCATATGTAGAGGATTTTAGGAAGGGAGTGTCTGACCCCAGGTCTTAAACAACCCTTAGAAATAGGAAGCTAGGAGATTTGGGCTAGAGATCCCGATAGGAAAGTTACACGGAAGAGAGGTAGAACGGGGGAGGAAGACGCCCTCATTTATTACTGGGAGGCCAGTACCCCGGGTTCGACGTCTTAACGTGCCCATCCGACGCATGACGGATATTTAGTAGTTCGAGCGTTCGTACCCGCCCGGGATCAAACCTGAAATTCATTCGTGGCAGTCACGAACGTTGACCACTAGGCCATCCGCCACCCCAAACCTGAACCAGGGCCCAAAAGTTTTTACTCTCCCCAAATGGGACACATAGTGACCGGGTTTCACAAAAACTAAGCAAAAACAATTATTTTTCCCTTCTCATCCCAGCACTACAGACCATAAATCTGTTGTAGGTGATTATAACGAAGTAAATTTCTCCGTCATTTCTGTCCACGCCAGGATTCAAACCCGGATCCCCTCATTCCGGAATAAGTCACTCTACCAATTGAGCTACGCGGACGTTTTATTCTGATTCCTATCTGCCTTTATGTCGTGTGCGTCCTGCTGGCAGGTACGTCACATCTCCTGGTACGTTACATGATAAGCGCTCCCTTCTAGTCTTTTAGTCTCTGTTCCATAACCCAAGGCATGATTGAAAAGAAACTAGTCCCCCCCCTCCCGACGACACGGACATTGTTCTACTGAGTAGAAACGAATTACTCAAACATTTTCTCTCTCTTTTCTTAGGCTCGTTGTCATTGTTATAGCCCCTTCAGCAGGTAATGTGTCAGAATGTAGTAAGTGTCAATGATCCCCCTAATTGACCTCTTTGAATAACAAAGCTAAGGAAGAAAGCAGCGCTTTCTGATGCACAAGTCCATTCGTTCCATCTGCTTTCGGTTCATTTCTTAGACAACGAATATATTCGTTAGAGATGATATCTGCCCATTTTGTTAACCCCTAGTTATTATCCGTTCGAGCCCATTAAAGGGTTAATGAAGAACGAGGGAGTACTGGTAAAATAAATGCACCAGTTGCATGGCAAAACTTTTCAGAAATCAAACTATGTAAGGTAGTATAGTATATTAGATTCTGCAACGTTAAAAATACATTTGAAAAACGAAAATTATAAGAATTTAATGCTAACATAATACGTAAATTCACTACTAGGTGAATAGCAACGTCGAGAAAGGTTTGACATTATGACATGCAGATCGTATGATGTAATGCACTACTTGATATATGCAAATGATCAAAGTTCTTGCGAACTCTATGCCAGCTGAGGTAAATCATGAAGCGGGAAGAAATCAGGTTTTTTTACGATAGAAACAACCGATTTCTTATCGCTAGAAGACTTCTTTAGGCGTGTACGAACGTAGAGCTAACGGCATCAAAAAATCTCAAGGAGGAAACAGTAACCCTAAGTTTTAATAATTTTGATATATTAAAAATCAAAATCAAAATGGCAGTAACACTAAGAGCCAGGAATACTGACACGTAAGTCTTTTGATTACTCTTTATTTAATATCCACACATGATCAAATGCAACACCACTGTAAATGCATATTGTTTCTGGAGTCACAGCTTTACTTCTAAAGCATCGATTGAAAGAACTTCCTCTGCATGTAATACCGGTCACTATGACAAAGTTTTTGCGTATATTTCGTGCTCTAATGATGCACAGATTTTCAATTAAGAATCGCAAATTTTCATTCCGTTCCTGAAACTCTGACTGAAAAAATTCGGAGTAGGTAGTGTCGGGATCACCACCGCTGAGGTTTTTGGCGGAAAACGTCTTACCCAGGCGGTATTGCCGGGGCTGAGTGTTTGTAGGGTTGGTAAGAAAGAAATGAGCGCAACGAACTTGCATGTCTTTTATTTTACTTATTTCTCACAATGCTGACTAATTTGTAAAATTTTGTTGAAGACAGATCAATGGTACGAATAGTACGATATGTAAGATTTACATGCTACACTTATATCTCTACATAACGTTAAGTCTATCGTGGTATTCTTAAAAGTTGTGAAGTCAGTTGGATCCGTGGCCAACACCAGTCCGAACTTGTCGTTCAGAAACTGTTTCAGACGATCGTTCGACGCCTCAGTGTTGAAGTCCCCGGTGAGCAGAAGCGGTATGTTGGTATCGCCGTGCCAGTCGCTAACTATTGTTCTGATATGCTCTGTGTAGTAAAGCATTAGTTGAAAGAGAAAAATTCTCGATGTACACTGCTGGCCACTCAAAATGCAACACCAAGAAGGAAGCATCCGATTGGCCTGAAATTCGCAGCATGCGTCGCCCGCGAAAGGACATGCAAACAATTAGCATTGCAGGGCATATTCAAATCATGTGCGCCTGGCACGCCACCGAGAAGCACTATAAGAAGGGTGCACAGTAGGCGGGGTGTAAGTAGTGGAAGTGTGTTGTGCTGCCGGACATGTGATTGGAAACTTTCTGATGCCTCGTCGCAGTATACGGCAGTCATTCCAGCACGTTTCGGATTTCGACAGAGGACGAATAGTGGCTTATCGCGACAGCGGTTTATCGTACCGATACATCGGCGCCGTGTGGGACGGCATCCAGTCACAGTGAGGCGAGTATGGATTCGTTGAGTGCAGGAGGGACGGACGGACCGACGCGAGCGATTGCCGCAGCCGCGGCACACCACCGAACGAGAGGACTGGCATGTTGTGCTACGGCCATTGACGGCTCGCACCGCCACATCACGAACGTTAGCGCAGGAATTAGAGTGTGTTGCGCAACAACCTGTGTCAGCATGTACTGTTCGACGTCGTCTGCAGGAGCTGGGACTTGTTGCACAGCGCCCATTGCTCCGATTACCATTGACGTTACACCACCGGTGAGTGCGGCGGCACTGAGCCGTTGAACGCCGCACCTGGACTACGGAATAGCACGACATTGTCATTTCCGACGAATCCCGCTTCTGCCTGCAACACCACGATGGTCGGATTCGCGTGTGGCGGCACCGCTGCAGGAGACTGTATGACGCCTGCATTATGCATCACCATACCGGTCGTCGCCTGGCGTTATGGTTTGGGGCGCAATTGGATATGACACCCGCACCCCTCTGGTATGCATCGACGGTAAACTCAACAGCCACCGCTACATCTTCGACGTTTTGTAGCCTGTAGTCCTCCCATACCTGCAGGACCTACCAGCGGCCACGTTTCAATAGGACAATGCGCTCCCGCAAGTGGCACGCATCGTGCAACAATTCTTCACGGCCCACCAGGTGTCACTGCTGCCGTAGCCCGCCTGTTCTCCCGATATGTCGCCCATCGAACGCGTCTGGTCTCTTATCGGCAACCGAGTGGCCCTGCAAGCACCACCCGCGGCTACGCCTGATGAACTGTGGCAACGTGTGGAAGCAGCCTGGACCGACATGCCCCAAGCCCACATCCAAAGCCTCTTTCGTTCGATGCCGCGGCGTGTAGCGGCCGTTATTGCCAGCCATGGGAGCCACACGAACTATTGATGTCTTCGTGTTCCGCATGTCGCACGGGCATTTCAATCGTTTCATCTTTGTATCTGTTGTTATGTGTCCAGTAAATCTGGCTTTGCTATCTCGTGTCCTTCTTGGTGTTGCATTTTGGGTGGCCAGCAGTTTAGTTCAGTGGTGTCTGTGGATGAATACAGACTGACACTAGAACGAATTTGAATTGGTTGGGTATCTCAACTTCCACTAGTACGCCTTCACCGACATGAATATACTGTAGACAATTGAATCCAGAATACTTGGGTATTGGCAGTCATGGAACGGGTCTAGCGACATGAGCCCTGAACTTTTTCTGATTCTTGAAGACTGCCGTGCCACCGTAGAGTCCACTACGCTTCTTCTTGCCAGTGCCAAGACTCGTACTGGGCTATTGGTCGTCGTCATCGCCGTGCATGTCACACTCTTTGGACTCAATGTGTTTGAAGCCGGGTATGTCAAAGATTTTATCTTTATCCATCCAAGTGTCCGTGAGTGCCAAGTAGTCGGAGTGTGAAGTGACTGGGTCGCTGCTCAAGTCCAAGTTCTGCGCCGTTTGAAACGTTTGTCAACACGAAACCAATCAACTGTCATGTTGTAGAACTTGTACAACGGCTGTTCGACTAAGAAACGTATCCAAGCTTTCAATACAGATTTCTTAACGTAACCGCTCAATTATGCAGACTTGTGGATCATGCTTTTCTTCAAGTTAACATTAATCGCTTGGTCGTCGTCCAAGTGTCTTGGAAGTTGCTTAACCACTTCATCCACATCGCAGGGCACCTTATTCACTTGGCCCACAATAACGCAGTTGCCCTCATAACGAAGTCGCCTGATCTGCATAAACGGTAGTCGCGGAGATATTAGACGTTCGCTGCGTGGATGCAACGGCGGCAAGTGTGTTGGCTTCGACGGATACGTGAAGCCGTTACTCTTACTCAACGTTGACACCTTTCCTTGCTTTACTGATGTCCAGCAGTTTGAGCACAACATAAACTGCTGAACGTCTTCATCTGTGAATTCCTGTTGTAAGAATTGCAACATAGCTGCATTGGGCCATTTTAAATCCTTTTGGAACCATATGCGATCACAAAGTCCACAAACAAAACCCAACTTGTTACCGTAGAACGGCTTTTCGAAATGCTTCGTCGCAGACGCCAATGGAGTTATAAACGCTAAATCTCGATTATCAAATGTCTCATCTGCTTGTATTTCGTCGCATTCCATCGGTTCTATTCCACTGTCGACATCCATTGCCAGTGAACTGGCGTTAGGCGTTGCGGCGTCTGCGCGACTGGTACTCGCCTCAACTTGTCTACGCTGCCTCATCCTCTGCATTCGTTCTGCTGCTGTCATAGGGGCCTTTTTGGATTCCTCATTTATTCTTTTTTCACTTTGTAAGTGTTTACGATAAGCATTTACCTTCTCGTTTTGAAGATATTTCGACATTTTTGAAATTTTAACGAAAATTTGCCCAAGTTCAACACTTTGTCACTGTATATTTTTTCAAGTTCTTTCACTAGTCACTATGAGTGTTTTATTTTATAGTAATTGTCGAGCTCTGTCAAACAGCACCTCACACAACGTCCTACGCGTGAGCGTTCCCGAGCTATACTAATTTTGTCGCGCGGCTAACCGGTAATTTTCCACTCCGACTTGGCAACCATCTTGTGGCAGCGTGTGACGTAACGCGCTCAAGGCTAATGTCGCGTGACATTCTTTCATCCTTTCTCTTTTAAACCGTGTATTGCTTATTTCGATATGCGTTATAGTTTTAAAGTTATTAAGATTTGTCTGGTATACACAAAATCGTAACATCGACTTTCTCATAGTTTCCCCCATACCGGACCCGCGGGGTAAGACGTTTTCCGTAAAAAAACAAACATTTTATTTCCGATAGATTTCTTTGTGAATGTCATATATAGTGAATTTTCTACTATCGTAATTTTCTCATTTTTAACAAGAAGTTCAAATGGATGCTCCCTGTTAAAAACAAAAAAGAAAAAGAATGTAACACCAGGAAGTAGAGTCGCAAATGTTGCGCAACTTGCTGTACACACAAGATAATAGATATGTAAGAAATGATAATATTTTCAGGCAAATAGAAATGAAATTAATGCTGGAAAAGCAGGTTTTTAGGGCCGTGATAGTATGAAGTAAATCCTCCATGATGAGCAATGCATTCAGTTGCCCCGTGGAATAGTGTTGCACAAAAGTTATACAGAGCCCTGAGGCAGTGACCATCACGATTCGTCGAGATGGCGTTGCCGAGCATCTGTTGGTTGACGCAGAGTCTGGAGGTGTCGTCCCAGAATATCCCATACATTCTCTATCGGCGACAAAACCGAGAATCGGGCCAGCCAAGGTAGCATGTCGACACCTTGTAGACACTGTCACAGTGCATTTACAGTTTGAAGGAAGACATTTTCCTGGTAAAATAATGCAATGTTTAACTGTGCCACAAACGGTATAACAACGGGTTCGAGGATTTCTTCAACCTTACGACGAGCGGTCAGGGTTCGGTTCTTGTAATAAACGCTGAAGTGGGGCGAGAACCATGATGCTCTCTATTTCGGCTGTGTGTCGTCATTAGATAGATGCGTTTATTACATCGACGCCATGCGTGTGTCCGATGACTGTCTGGGTGAAGGCAGAAGCGGGATTCATCGTTACATATTTCACGACGCCATTCTTCAGCGCAGGTTGCTCGAGAGTTGACCACTCCAAGCGGTGGTTAGGAGCCAGTTCATCACCGCCTGCCTCTTTTGTAATCCTCCTGCAATGTTTCTGCTTGTGTCAGACAACGGACATGTTTATTTACTTTTGCCTTACATCTCCCCGTGTCATTTAGTTTCACATGCCAATGTCTCTCCTTGACGCTCTTTGTCCCATTGAGGCCTTTGCGTCAGAAAACATTCATCAACAAACCTAACGTTTCTCCATCAGCGTATGATATTTCTCATTGAACTGTATGCTTAGCATGGTATTTTCCCCGATGTGAGCTGCCGTAGGCTAACAATGCTATGACAACATTTTCATCTATTGAAATTATATATACGGGTATTTCATCTTCATCTTCGTGTTAAGGAAAAGGCACGCCCTTTTACTTTATTGTGCTCTTTCTAAACAGGATTAAAGCGATGCTGACCCAGTGGTAGACGACGCGATGGACTCCGTACATACGGACCTGCTTTCCGCAGACGGTTTAAAACTGTTTACCCTCTGATTGGGTGACTGGTGTTCTGCATCACCGCTCTGTTCATTGCTGAGAGCGAGGCTTGTCTCCATCCGGACTGTATAAGACCTGTTGCCGGATCAAATGACCTTCTCATCCTGTAGATTCTCTAACGACGGCTGTGAATGCTTTCTTTCATCTACCGTGTACAGAAATGATGTACTGTGGAATTGTGGTGGACATGTGATACAATACATCGGCTCTATACGTAGTGCGGTCAAAATGTTCCGAGACTAGGTACGTAGTTCGTCAACAAATGGCAGTAAGCGGATGCGTGAGCAGCGGTCGAGGGCAGTGACCTTCATGAGTCATTGTGCCCAGTGGCGTCGTTCTGTGAACATCGGAAGCTCTGCTACACGATATTTGGTGACCACGTGAAGAACACAGCTGCGATTTCGGTATGGACTGCAAACTAGAGCAGCGAGCGAACATCAAATTCTGCGTCAAACTCCGCAAATCGGGAACGGAGACGCATGAAATGTTGCGGCAGGCTTATGGCAATGAGTCGTGCATGGCGATTTGAGTGGCACTCGCGCTTCAAAAGCGACAGAACGGCACTGAAAGACGACGAGAGGTCAGGACGACCGTCCACGAGCAAAACCCCAGAAAATGTTTGTAAAATTAAGGAACTGGTGCATGAGGATCGTCGGAGAACCATTCAATAGATTGCTGCCATCGTCAGTTCGTCCTACGGAACAGTACAAGAAATTCTGACGTCGGTTTTGAACACGCACCGCATTGCTGCAAAGTTTTTGCCAAAGATTCTGAACCCCGAACAGAAGGCGCTCCGTGTCGAACTCTGTCAAGATCTTCGTCAGCAGGTGGTGAATAAACCAACATTCCTGTCGCGGGTCATCACTGGGGACCAGACTTAGGTCTATCTATGGTTACGACCCGAAGACCAAACAACAGTCATCGCAGTGGAAAATCCAGGCGTCTCCACGACCGAAGAAGATCTGACAGGTCCGGAGCGCAACCAAAAGCATGCTCATTGTGTTCTTCGAAATTCGTGGGGTTGTGCACCGTGAATTTTCCCCCAGGGCCAGACAGTCACCGCCCTTTTTTATTTACTGCGATGTGTTGCGGTGTCTTAGGGAGGACATTCGCCGCAAACGACCTGAAATGGGGCGAAGAGGCAATTTCCTGCTCTTATCAAGACAATGCAGCAGCTCACAAAGCGTTAGCAACACACCAGTTTTGCAGCCGCAACAGCATGATTACCCTTCCTCACCCACCTTACTCGCCGGATTTGGCCCCCTGCGACTTCTTTCTGTTCCCGAAGATGAAGCTGAAGCTCAAGGGTCGCCGTTTTGAAACCGTGGACGAGATCCAGCGCGAATCGCAGACGGTGCTTGACACGATTCGCAAACAGAACTTCCAGGGAGCTGCCCAACAGTGGCAAAAACGCTGGATCGCTGCCCAAGGAGACTACTTTGAGGTAGATCATAGCCATACTTAAGTAACGTAAGTACTCTGTTGTATATCGGCCCAGTTTCGAAACTTTTTGATCGGACCTCGTACAAACCAATAATGCGTCTTCTTTCGAAGTCCGTTAGCTAATAATAATAATGACGCTGACAGGTTCTTGCATTCTGCCTGGGATGGTTTCCCTCCAGGAGTCATTTTTCAACAAGTTTTGGCAATGTTTCTCTGAAAGACACCTTTCCCTTACAGATCCTCGCTCTCACAATAGCAGCTCAATTTTTAACCGATGGGTTCGATAGTGTAAGTTTGCATATTTGCACGTTACAGTCTTGCTTTCCAATCAGCATGCAAATCGTAGCAATACTTCCTGACGTTGCAATTTTTTACATAAAAATGAGTGAATTTAGATTTGCAACCGCTCTCCCGCTTCTAAGTGACCATTTTCAAAAATATGATTTTTTTTCCATCGGACTGCATTGCCTATGAGGAACACTTTATTACTTACTAGCAGACGTGCCCGTTCTCCAAACGATGAATCTATAAAATCATTTTTGAACATAAAATTAGAGAAAGGAAAAGTAATTAAGTGAAGGAAAAGTAACTTAAGATCCATAACTGTTTTACGATTTAGAACAGGATCGTGACGTCAATACATGTGGTTTGACGTAAAATGGTAGAAAGCTTTGGCACTCTTTAATTTTAAATCAAAATTTCATGGAATTTTTGCAGCATTTCAACGGTTTTGGCATAATTATCTTAAAATTTATCAGCATTTTGAACAGTAAAGCTAAGCCACTTTTGAATTTTTTGATTCTAGGTATAAAAGTGGTAGAAAAATTCAAGCAGGAAATATTCTAAACCCACCGTTTTGATGTCTTTGGTTTTCGGACTTTTCTAGGTACCGGACTTTAAGACCTATCAGCATGCCAGTTTTCAGATCTCTAGGTTGTTTAGAAGTGGTCGAACAGTTCACGAAATATTCAAGCAGATAATGTTCCAAAACCGCCATTTTGATTTTTTTTCCCTTGGTTTTCGAACTTTTCTAGGCAACGCAGAAGGGCGCCATCTCGATGCGCAGTTGCAATCTCGGTTTCCTCGGATTTGCGCATGACGCCACACATTAAGCAAACAGGACGCCGGCACAGAATCTTAATGGGCACAACGAAGCTACGAATTCATTCACGTGCTTAAAAAAAGCATTTCCCTTTGGTGAATAGACCTGTGTAGATGTTCCGCAATTACTGTGTCTTCATAATTCATTACTTTCTTTATAATTGGTAAATATACTTTATAACTGTTTACTAATTTTCGCGGGTACAACGAAGCTGCAAGCTCGTTTTAATGCTTAGGAAAGAATTTCGCTTCGGTGCTTCCGAATTACTGTTTCTTCATAATTCATTACTTTTCTTCACAATTTATTATTGTCTTAATCACTGTTAGGCGTACGTTTTTATCATCTACATCTACAATGATACTGCCCATCCAGGCATGCATTGTATCATCTACAATGATACAATGTACGTCTGGATGGGCAGTAGCAGTCTGTTTATCCTGCAACTAGAAGACTAAAGATTCGGATATTGTTTAACATTATTTTTTCTGCAGATCCTGATTTGAAAAAAATCTGGGTACTGAAATGTAAACGAAAAGATAATTTTAAAGTAAAAAATGAAAGAATTTACTCTAACATTGTACTGTTGATAGTTGTATTCGTGATTTAAAATCAGAATTACTTGGATTACCTGGCAAAATGAAATTGTAAACAGATGCTGTAACTACAATCAAGTTTCCAAGTCAAATTGCCCGTAAGCATATAACAACTGCCAATCCTCATGAATCGTCATCATTCATTCCCATAGTTGTAAATGTTAATCCTGCAGCAAATAGATAATTTGGACGCGAAGTGAACAAACGAGCATTGGAAACCTTTCGCATTAAATAGGCCAGCATTCCGATTGTTAGTGCATCAAATATTTCTGTCATTTAGAAGTGGTCGAACAATTCGTGGATGAAAATACTCGCACTTTCCCATTTTCCCACTTTGCTTTATATGTATTGATCATAAACCCTTTATTTTGCAATTTCATGTCGTTTTTAATTCAGAAGAACTGTTTATTACATCTGATAATTTCTTGTTCACCTTTGTTTCCCAATAGGAGGCCCTCGACCGTGCAAAGTCTCCGAGTGGACAGAATGGGGAGCCTGCAGTAAGACATGCGGATTTGGGGAAGAAACCAGAAGCCGAAAAGTGCTGAAACATGCTGTAAGAGGGGGATCACCTTGTCCACCCTTGATAGAGACCCGATGGTGTGGAAGTGCGCGCACTTGTCGAAATGAAACCAGTGCCTACTTTAGGTGGTGAACGTTCCAAGTGCAGAACAGTTTGTTGAAGCCATTTCCAATAGCCTTGACAGCGATGTGTCTTTGCAAATTGTCTGAGAAGTCTCATCGTTGTCGACGCCGTTTGTACCGCAAGACTGATTCATTGTGAACAGAGCGAAGGTTGTGCATATTTTGAGACAGTTACGTTCTTGTTCAAATCACACTAGGGGCAGAGCTTTGCCTAGAACTTTGTAAATGGTTCTCGTTCATACAGTATGCGAGCTACTAGGGCACTCATCTTAGGAGAAGTGTGTGGTCACCTTCACGGGAAAATCATCACTTAATAAGACTTGGTGATTTTTTCTTTTTTTACATCAGCTTAGATTCCGTAAAGCTGACTAGCAGCATTAGTTCCTGAAGTTCCAACGGGCAACTCTCTAAGCCATATTGGACTAGATAATGACTCCAGCCGAAGTATACGATTACACGATACTGCTGTTAAGAGAAATCACGAAGTGAAATTTTTAACAAATTCTATATGTGAAAAATTTAAACATATTATTTACAGGAGTAGGTACACTAATATTATATCACACATACACTGATAAATAATGATCTTAAACTATCCCCTGTAAGTTACACTCCGTTTCTGAGCTTTTGCTTTTCAAAGGGAGGCTTTTCAAGGGTATACGTTGGAGCCAAACGAACGATACAACCAGCATACAGATAATTGAAATCTGCCGGTTTGGGAGATTACGTACGTTATAAACGAGAGAAAAAGTCACGCACTGAACAAAACTAAAGTATTGTAGTATGCATGACGTTACTCGGTGTAAATAAGACTTGCTTCCGACTCGCGAAGCTTTTGGAAGATCCACAGAGAGGATCCTATCGAATGGGTAAAAATCTCGATGCTTTCACTTACAGGTATGACGGTATGGGTGGGCTAGGTTGGGTTTCATCCATAGGAGTAGAGTTTTGTAAACCTCAGAGCATGTCCAACAAAGGAAATGGTGTTTCTACACGAATTTTCTTAAAAATGAACGAGAGAATAAATAAAAAGGTGGTGTTATTAATCATTATCAAGTAGCAAACTTTTAAACAGTTTTGATATAGTGCCCGTTTTTCATTCAATCCTCATGCTTGTGGGTAAATTTGAATATAATACGAGCAAAAAAAAAGTTTGTTTGTTTGGGGTTTGAACTTTCATAGTGAGTAAGTCATTGGAATACATAAGAAATCTCTTGAAGCCACTGGTGACAAGGAACGGGGAGAGCCTGTGCTGTGAAACAAGCGTACCCATCCATGTCTCCCAAGGGATTCGGGCCCACACGCATCTCAAGTGAAGTATGGGTAGTCAGAGCCACTCTGCCACCAGAACGAGATTTTTGTTTTCTTTCATATTTTTACTAATAACTGTTTCATTTCTCGGTAGATTTAAAAAAACGTTGATATATTCAGCATAAAATTATAACTGATATATTACAGAATTTCTTTATACTAAAATAACACTATTTCAAAAGTACGTGCTAAAGATATGAATTTTGATTTTTAGTAATGCATGGCTAATGTTAATTGATAGAAATATCTTGTTGCATAAGTTCGAATTTCTGTACAGTATGCATAGTGTTACCAAAAGATAATTTTGGTTGTCCCGGAAGATGCATGAGCCGATTTCTGCGGGTGCATGCTTAAGCAACCGAGCATGCTCGTAGACGGCGCCTGTGGCTTCAGTCCACACAACTTTCCTTTGAGTCCACCCTTTAGGCTCCCAAATTATTCAAGCAGTTTGTTCACATGGCGAACGCAACCGTCTACGATTTTATTTAGGGAAGTTGGATAAAAGTATGTGAATTTTTCGAATTCGTGAAAATTTCTTTACATAAAATTAATTACTTGTTAAATTCAATGTTGTACTGTTCTCTGAAATAGAGGAAGTCCTCTGACCAAACATCTAAGAGAGTAGTAGAAAGACAACATTTTCGTAATTTTAGTTTAAAGAGAGAGAGAGGTAGATTCCTCGTCAGGTACAAACTGAAATCCATAAACTGCCTTATCGCAGCAAATATTAGAAAAAGGATAAAATAGAATGACGAAAGTAAGCTAAAATTGCGAAGAAATAGCTTTCAAGTTGTTAAAGACCATTGTGAAAACACAAGTTTGTCCGTAACGGATATCGAAGCCACGCCCCCTCACTGCGGAGTAAGTTGCTCTCCCAACTAAGCTACAAGGACAGAATGCACCACTGCAGATTTGTTCTCTTGACACGTGATTCACCTCTGTAGTACGTCACACCATGGAAGATCGTGCCCATGGTTCCCAGTACTACATATATTGCAAAAATGCTACATACCGCACGCAATTTTTTTGTACTGGGGATAACATTGTCAACGTAGGGTAAAAACTCGACATGAACGGAATCTTTTGGCAAAATTTCGGCCAAGTACTTCAAAATTTGTGTAACCCCCGGACGATACTGTCTCCTCCTAATACCCTCCCAGTTCTAAGCTGCTGGTGTCGTCACTGTTCACGTATTACCCTGCCTGAACGTATAGCACGTGTACGGTGCTGTAGCCGGTGTGTGATGCTAGTCTTTTTTATATCATTACACATTGCTGCTGCTCTGTTTCTAGCTATTTCCTTAAACAGAGCTGTTGTTGTTTTACCTTCTCTTATGTCTTGTGTTCCTTAGCCCTGGTTTGAATGGATCTCTTTGTCATACCCATTTACTTCATAAGTGATCACCCTTAACCAGTGAGATACCAGTTTTCCGTATACTCGTTCTATCATTCATTTTACTCTAACATACATCCAAAGAAAAGCTCTCCTAAGGAAAGCGAAAGCTCCGTAGTTCTTAAGTGGAATTACGCCAAATAAACGGATACCTTAAGACCATTGCCCATCAGTGTATGTGCGGTATTCTTCATACTGAATACACGTAAAGAAGAGAGAGTACAACGTAAACATTTAACAAATACCAAAAAACTTGAATATTCATGCATGAAAATTTTAAATATATTCTCTGTATTAGAGAAACTTTATGCTGAGAAAACGAAGTAAGAAGTTAAAATTTTAACAAAATGTGATACATATGAATTTTTAATAAATTCTGTACACAAATTTTCTAAAAATTGTGCACACAATTTTTCTACATGTTTCCACACACTAGTTTTCAACAAATTCTGTGTACAAAAGTAACATATACGGAGAGGAAAACGAAGGGAAATTTTGAACACGTGTTATACGAAGGGGGACCAAAACGTAAGGTATTTTGAAAATCTATTTGGGAATGAATATTCTTGCCTTTTTAAGGTGTCACTCCAACAAGTAAGAGGCGACGAGGATGAGATTTCTAATCTAATTACATGCAGAAATAAACATGCACACGAAGACACTGACTCCCACAGAAACATTAATACAAAAAAATCACAAACTTATTATTCAATTCTCTCTTCGCAATTACCCATCTGTTTATTTTCGCGCTTCGGCTATTTCTCCCTCATCGAGGTTCAACCAGAACCAAATCATCAGCGCACGGCAGTTGCGGTTCTTGCATCACCCACTAACAATAAACCCTCGCCAGCGGCTGGGCTGCCTCTGCTAAGTCCAGGTTCCAACAGAAAGTGAATGGAGCCGCCCTTGCTGCGTAAGCAAAGGACAGGTGTCTGACGTAATCGATCATTAACTATTAAATCTCGCACGTGTTACCTGGCCAGAAACCGCTTTGGCAGCAAATGCCAGTTGTCTTTCAGACAGCACAGAGTACAGACTCGTGTTTCTCCTTTGTTCAACACTATCGGGATTTCGAAGTTCGAGCAACGCGAAAATATGAAATTCTGCTTCCACCCTGGTTATTCGGTGAGAGAAATTCATGAAAAACTGAGAACCGTTTATGGTAAGAACGCTGTGACTCAAAAGACAGTATTTAAGTGGTTTTCTAGGTTTACGGATGGTGCTTCTTCCCCCGGAGATGAATCTCGTCGTGGATGACCATCAACGGCGGTAACAAAAGAACCGACGCCTCACATCAGAGAAATAGCAGCAGAGGCTGGTCAGTCGTTTGGCTTTATTCAAAATATTCTCATTGACAACTTGTCAGTACCAAGTTCATCCCTCTCGTCTTATGAAGTCGCAGTGCTCTGCCGATCATTCATTTATTGGCTGCGAAATCCATTCTGGTGCTTCCTCATCACCTTATTCACCGGACTTATCACCGAGTGACTTTTGGCTGTTCCCGAAATTTAAGGATACATTTCAGTTATGAAAGGTAAACGTTTGGACTCTGTGGTGGACATCAAAGGAAGGTCTTAAAAGGCATTCTGGAACAGGACTTTTATGGGGTTTTCCAACAATGGCAGAACCGCTGAAATAAGAGAAAGAGAGAGAGTGTGTGTGTGTGTGTGCCGAAGGGGATTATTTTGAAGAGGATTAATTTGTTTAAATCTATTAAATTTCTCCCTCTGGTAAAAACAATCACTTTATATTTTTATCACACCTTGTATATACGCACATTTTCATCGGATTTCACATATATATAAAATTTTCCTAATCTAGCCTATATGCTAAATTTCGTACAGAGTCTGTAAATGAAAACCATGTCAAAAGAACAAAGAGGGAATTAAACTTTTAACAAATTCTCTTCAAGCGAACTGAAAAAAATTGAACTTAGAACCACACGATAAGTACAAAGGGGGAAATGTAAAGTGTTGGCTAAATTTTGTAGAAATCGCGGATATATAGACGGAAAACAAAGTGAAATTTTCAAGAAATCTCCATATGCAACGTGTAGATAGTTACTCGTTTACAGAAACTCAAACAATTTTTCTTATATATAAGAGTCCCGGAAATCTGTTTCCAAAACAAATCGTTAAACGTGACATTTTGAGATCAAGCATCACAATTCAAGATTCGACAGTGGTAAAGAGTTTATATAGAACGTTTTTTTTTTTTTTTTTTGACAATGGTAAAGAGTTTAGATAGAAGGTTTCATCTATAGTGGTAAAGAGCTTAAGTACAAGGATTTTTTTTGTAACTGACTTATTTGAAATCGTTATACAACTTTAGAAAAAAAACTAGTCTTCAAAGCATTACCTTTTTATCAGCAGTGATCCTTTCCTTACTAAGGTTGTTTCTGTTGATTTTAGGGAAATAAGGACGGCGCGTTTGAAACTTTTAAGGAAACAAAACATGATTATTTTGAGGTTCAGCAGAAAGAACGCCAACATAAGAAAGTTTAGAGAAACAAAGACACTTGAGTTTAAAAGGTTTTGAGAAACAAAGCCGACATAGTTTAGCAAGTGTGCCGTTCAGTCGGCCCATGACGGAGAATAAAAAAGTGGTTTCCAACAGGGGCGGTGGAACGTGACGTTCGTTGACCGGGCCCAAAATTTCAGATGGTGGTGCACCCGCTCCCTTCCCGCTTCCCGGAACAAACAGAAGAAAATCTATACCTAAGGAGATTTGTTGGGGATTAGGACCACCTGACCAATTACCTAGAGAAACTTTCTAAGGCACATCACAACGATCGCACATATGCAAAAAAAAAAAAAAAAAAAAAATAATAATAATAATAATAATAAGAATAAATATATTGGCTGAAATTATTGACCGGGCCCGGGCTCTGGCAGCCCGGGTGGTTCCGCCGCCACTGGCTTCCAATCTTCCAGAAGCTTTACCAAAATGGCTTCCAATCTTACAGAAGCATTAGAAACATGGCTTCCAATCTTACAGAAGCATTTCAAAAATGGCTTCCAATCTTACCGAAGCATTACAAAAATGGCTTCTAACTTACAGAAGCATTGCCAAAATTGGTTTGCAATCATACAGAAGCATTACGAAAAATGGCTTCCAATCTTACAGAAGCACGTAAAAAATGCTTTTCAACCTTACATAAGCATTACAAAAAATGGCTTTCAATCTTACAGAAGCATTAAAAAATAAAAAATGGCTTCCAATATGACATAGGCATTTCAGTACGTGCGTTTTACATACGGTGTACACAGAATAGAATTTCTCTCTTCCTTTTTCTTACTTCCTTTCAGAATGTCTCATAAAAACTGTGCCTAAGAAACCAAATAGAAACAAGAAAAAAACTTTTTCTTGGAATTTTTTTGATTGGAGGTTTAACAACCACCATGAGCAACTCAATGGGCTGTAAGCAGTCGCCCGTCCCTAATTTAGGGTCACTGGTTCCAGAGAAGGGAGAGAGCCAGTGCCGTAAGACAAACACAACATCCATGCCTCACTCGGATTCAAACCCGGACCCCTTTCGGACGAATGATCAGAGGCCATCGCTTAGACCACTGCGCCACCGGGGCAGCTGGAGCACTTTGCACGAAGCATATAGGGAACTATTGTTCTGATGCAAATCATATAGTGACTACATCCAGTTTCAATTTTTGGGGGAGACTGTCAGTTACGTATGCCGTTTTTTTAACATAAAAAAAATAACCCGGCCTAAGATTATTCCATTGCTTCAATCCTTTTTTTTTCCTGTTCATTCCAGCAAATAATAAGTGTGAAAACTAATAACTTTTCTTCAACTGCCAATCTCAAAAGTTTTATTTAAATAATTATTAAGCAATCTAATAATTACTTGTGAATAACAGTTTCTACCTTCATCGTCAATAATTGCGTAGTCATATCTCACAGTTTGATTGTTTATAACAGCAACTTAAATACTTTTAACTGTTGCATTAGCTTATAACGAAGTAAATTTCTCCGTCATTTTTGGTCTACGCCGGGATTCGAACCCGAGTCCGCTTATTCCGGAACAAGTCGCTCCACCAACTGAGCTACGCAGACGTTTTATTCTGATTCCTATCTGCCTTTATGTCGTGTGCGTCTGCTGGCAGGTACGTCACATCTTCCCCCCCCCGAAAGAGGGCCGGGGGCATGGCCCACGGGTCAGCCGTGACCATGAATCGTTGCAGGCAGCCATCCACTGTAGAACGTGCACTTGAGAACTCCCAGTCAATCTGGTGTGTGGAATGCAACGTCACACACATTTATTTTTCGAAGCGCTGGAGAAGGGATTCTCTTATTTTTCCTATCTCGCGGTGTGGAAATAACATCACACCAATGCGAGATTTTGAACGGTCGGGTCATCCGGATAGTTCGGGTGCCATTTAACGAAGTAAATTTCTCCGTCATTTCTATCCGCGCCAGGATTCGAACCCGGGTCCCCTCATTCCGGAATAAGTTGCTCTATCAATTGAGCTACGCGGACGTTTTATTCTGATTCCTATCTGCCTTTATGTCGTGTGCGTCCTGCTGGCAGGTACGTCACAAGCTTTACAAAGAAGGAATGTAAAGCGTGTGTAAAGCTTATATCAAGCACTTAAATGGTAACTTGTCATATCAGGAGCCAGACAGTTGTGGAAGAAACTTGGGGAGACCTTCATCCAGCAGAAGAATAGAGCTACGACTTGTATTATCAAGAGCTCCATTCTCCTGGCAACCTGTCCAGTCAATAGCAATTGTAGAGGTAGTTTCATCAAGTGCGAAACATTATGAGAATACTGTAGCTATAATCCATTTCCAAACGACGTAAAAGACATTTATATACATGTGGTTAAATTATGAACCATTTCAGAACTTATTCAAGAAAGATTCTTAATATGTTTATTGACAAACGTTGAGTCTTCAAAGCCAAAACGCTTTGAGTTAATTTATTTGGACATTCACAAAACGCAGAGGGCTGAATTTATGAGATGATGTCCGTAGAAAATGTGTTAATTATGAATTCAATGTCATTAAACTTTGATAAATATTTGATAAACTGACGCAGTTCTGAGAGATTCTGCGCGATGAGACACAAATGCCGAAATGTAGCGCACATGCATTTTCTTTTCTTTGTTTGCTGCAGGAAATGTTGGGGAGCTGCATAATATCTTTAATTCATCATTTGACCCTCCATATTCTTTGAATCGTACATTTCGGAAATTAATTCTGAAATGATGGATGCATCAGGATAGAAAGCTGAAGAATTAATATTTAAACGCTCTATTTGTATATGTGGGTTATCAATGAATGAATAAATGTATGAAGTAAAAAAGAATAGAAAACAGCTGGAGGAAAATGCAAAATTCCTTTTCCTGGAGGTGCAATAAACTAATAACCCTCAAGTTTTGTACAACGAATGTGATAGCCAATTTGCATACACCAAGTTCTTAAACACATATGACACCAGTGGAATTAGTTTAAATATCCCATTATTTTCTCGGTGTGCGCATAAGTTGAAAATCGATCTCGTATCATTCTTGGTACGTGTGTTATATTGAAACACTACTGTTTGTGAAAACTGCAACACAAAAAAAAATTGCTATGGCTCATAATTTAAGTTTCGCTAATTTATAGTGTAAGACAACAAATTAGCGGAAGTCTTACACTGTAAATTAGCGGAATTTAAATTATGAGCCCCCACTATTTTTTATCTATGGGAGCATTCAAAAGTTGACAATAGTACATAACACTTTGAAATTCCTTTTATACTTTTTTTTTACATTTATGCGTTTTTTAAGGACATCTCCTAGATAAACGTATAACGAAAGTTCCACTGTATCTTACTTCGATAATAATTAAATGAATAAGAATGTCAACGTTCGGGATAAAAGAATAAGCAGTTACTGTTCAACGAACTCTTTGCTTTTCTTGTTCCCCTCACGGAAAAATCAAGCCGATATACACTACTACTTGTAAGAATTGCAACACCAAGAAATAATCGCGCTATTCAAATGAAATTTATATTATAGAGTCCTCATGTTAGAGGAGATAACTGATAACATTTGTAGAGCTATAAAATATTTTTTCGCTTCAAAATTCAGTATCATATGAAGTCACCTCGAGCAACAATAACAGCCTCTACACGGATTTGAAAGAGGTTTTGATATCGTCCTGTGGAATAACCTGCCAGGCTGCTTCTATGCAAGACCATAGTTCATTTGTGATGATCGGCGGAGGCGTTTGAAGGGCCAGTAGCTTAGCCATCATGTCCCATACATGCTCGATTGGGGACATATCCAGCGAACGTGCAGGCCAGGGAAGAAACGATATCTGCCGTGAATGGAAGAGCTCTTGAACATTCCGCGTCACATGTAGCCGAGCATTGTTCTGCTGGAATGTAGCGCAAGGACAACTGTGAAGGAAGGGTACCACCCACCTCCGCCTCTAAAACATCCCTGATGTACCGCTGGCTGTTGAGGGTACTCTCAATTCCTATCAGGCGAGATCACAAATTGAACCCAATGACTCCCCAAACCATGACACTTGGCGTTGGGCCAGTATGACGCTGCAAAATGAACGCTGCAAGGTGGCGTTAATAACGATGTCTTCAAACACGTAAACGACAATCACGTTGCATTAAGTTGAATCGTGACTCGTCAGATAGCACGACTTGCTGCCAATCAGCGCGACAATGTCTGTGTTCGAGACCCCATTGTAGCCTGGGACGTCTATGGTTGAGGGACAAAGGAATGTGCAGCAATGGGCTGCTAGCGACCAGTCATCTGTTAAGCAGACGACGTCGAATTGCGCTGGAGGACAAAGCCTGAACTGTGAGAGTGCTCCACCGTTGCGCTAAGACCGTGGATGTCTCTGGGCGATTGGTCACTCCCATGCCGCAGAAGTGTCTGTCATCCCATGTGGTTGTGCGATTTTTTGTTGCATTTCGCGGATTTCCTTGCATCCGAGCCTCATCTGTTCACTGATGCTACGTACGCTTCGCTGTATTGGCGCTTCTTTCCCTACGAGTAGCAATTTCGCCGTAGGAAAATCATGCTTTTCTCATCCCAACAATCCTTCCTCGCTCAAAGTCCGTCAGGTGTTCATAACGCAACCTCCTTCGGCGACGGGGCATAATGGGACACAAGAAATACCCTTTCGACTCTATGTCGGCTCTTCACTAATTGCAATATGTTGCTTGGACCAGCTCTTTATAACCAAGACCGGGCAGTTCAGAGGACGCTGCTGCGAAAACTGCATACGCATACTGACATTTTAATCATTTACATGTCTCAACCTGTTGTACATATCCTGTTGGTTTTAAGTTGATACCAGCAGGCTTTCATGTTGTTGCAATGTTCACAAACAGTAGTGTATGACTGAAGATATTTGTGTATGCGTGTGCGTGAACGACCTCTTACCTTTCCACTAAAGCCACATTGCATATCACCGCAATACACGGAATGGCGAGTGGAAAACGTTCGTTCTGTGATTTCGCTTTAGCAGAAAGTTCGCATTGTTGGCACAGCACGAAGCGAGAGTGTTCAGAGCCAGCTTTCTATTGCAATAGTTTTTTTTTGGGGGTGTTTTTTTTTTTGTTGTTTTTTGTAAGTACGGGTCTGTAAGTGACCTGCTACTATAGTCAGTACCTTGAGAGTGAGGAAAGCAGGTTTCATCGGTACCCTCACGAATATTGTTAAAACAATTTCAGCTACTTCTGGTGGCTTCATTATTGCCATATAGAAAAAGAAAAAAATACTATCTGGAATCTTAGCTATGTATTGTATGCTCATAACATACTGCATGGAAGGTTAACAACATGTGCACAAAACTGCGCATTAAGAAACTAGAAGTTTTTCAAAACAAACTGCCAAGAAAAATTACTAATCGTTCAGTATTGCAACAAAAGAAGAATATGTCAAACACAGCATCTAGAAGTATGTATGATAGAATCTGATCATTTGATCACACTCAGCGAATCTTTTGACGGGCATAAAGTATTTCATTGCACAAAAAGCAGTAACTTTTTGTATGAGATCCCGACATAGATTGCTAGCACAAAGACTGAAAAGCATCTTGCCAAAACTATGACTTAAACACAGTTTGCGAGTGTGATCGTGCTGAACACAGACTTTCACACTTCGTGCTAAAGACAGACTTTCACACATCATGCTGAACATATAGGCATGTGCATATCGTGTTAAAAACAACACTTGAACGAGCTTCAATCAAGAATTTGTTGCATCTCGTTGAAATGAAATGTGTCTCATATCTTTCCGAAACGAAAAGTAGATGCATCTTGCTAAAACAAAGATATGAACTCACCTTGCTAAAGCGGAGACCTAATTAATATCTTAGTAAAACTAAGACCTGAAAACACCTTGCTAAATTAAGACATCACCAATCTTTCTAAAGCAAAGACTTAACTGAGTCTTTAAATAGTCAAGACCTAAATATATCTTCCTGAAACCAAGACATGCATACAGCATGTTAAAATAATGGGATGGACATTTATTAGACAAAGTCTTTAATGAGCACAACAGTTGAGCACCCACTAAATTCGGTGATCCGAAAAAAAAATCACTTTCTCGCTGTCTCATTGCTAACTTTCAAATAAACGGGATGACGTACATACTATACTACCTAAACTGCTTTAAGGTGGTTCCAACTAAAATTTCTGCCTTATGTTTCCAATGGTAAAACTTCTTTACATATTTCCTTCGCAATTAATGTATTCCCAAGGATGAGAATTTGCACATCGATAAAACTAACTTTAAGTTTTAACATAGGATACTTAATACTTGCTAAAACATAACCATAATTAAGAAATCGAACATTTGTTTGTCTACTGACGTCATCAATGTACAGGTTGCGCCATCTATTAACAGGTCTGAACATTACTCAACGAAAAATGATTGATTTTTAATATTATGGTTATGTTTTAGAAAGTATTAAGCATCCAAATGTTCATCCTTCGGAATACATTAATTGCGAAGAAAATATGTGAAGAAGTTTTACCATTGGAAACATAAGACAGAGATTTTAGGTGGAATTACCTTAAGGCGCTCCAGTAGCGCAGTGGTCTAAGCGCTGGCCTCTGACATCTTGTTTGATTGGGCCTAGGGTCGAGTCCCAGATGAGGAATAGGTGGTATGTTTGTCTTACGGCACTGGCTCATTTCCCTGGAACCAGTGACCCCAAATTAGGAACTGATAACTGCTTACAGCTCATTGAATTGCTCACGGTGGTCGATAAACGCCCAAACAAAAAAAACAAAACTGTCGAATCATTAGCTCTGTGCTAACCAAGTAACGAAGCAATGCTGGTGTATGAAACGATAATAATAAAAATAATACTAAAGATCCTCTCTTAGCCACTTTGCTGGAACAATGGTTAATTATTCAAGGAAAGGGGGACTGTTTGCTCTCGTTGATCGTCGTTTAAGTGCTAAGTAGCGCTTTGAGTACCCTGAATTTCCAAATCCAATGCTACCCCAGTGTAAGCCATAAATTAATGCTGACGTAAAATCTCTAACGTGCTCACCTTGATATATGCTATCGTCTAAGACCACTCTCTATCTGTTGTGCAGGAATTCCTTCAATTAATAAAATAATTAATTATTATTATTACCGAGCAATAAAAATTCAGTCCTATTCAGAATATAATTTCAGTCAATTTCAAGGCACGTCAGTGATTACTCTTAAACGGATGGATACTGTGTCATGTTTCTGATGAAACCGAGTACTGAAACTAAACTTAAAACACTTCTTATTTTTATTCTTTCCACTCAGGGCATTCTGTCCCGAATCAACTTCGATTTCTGAGTGCTACAGTAGCAAGTAGCTGAGGATAATTCAATTCCTCCAGTCATTTCTCACACTGAAATATTTTTCTTTCCTTCTTAGCTCAGGCGTACATTCTGCTTTTCCTGGTGATTCAGCCTTCATGCATTGGAACTACATCAGCCTGAATCCTGATGATCAGTGGAAACCTTAGAACAACGACAATAACCAAAACCGTAACACTCTTTCCGGACTAATGTAATTTTTGCTGACATCATTAGGTAAAACACTGCGTTGCAGATGTTTTATTTCACAATTCTTATGGACTCGAGTGATTAAGTGTCCAAATGTGGGACTCAAGTGGAAACTCGTGGACTGTTGACTCCAGCTTATTGTTTTGGGGGTTAATGACCACCGTTAGCAACTCTATGGAGTAAAAGCGGTTACCCATCCTTAATTTAGGGCCACTGTTTCCGGAGAAGGAAGAGAACCACACATGGGACTCCAGGCACGGCTATCCTGCTTTCCATTATTGTTCATCCGGCCAGCGCGACAACGATGTTTAGAGTTGCCCTTGGTTGCAGTACGTATAGTAAACATTTAATAATTTGTATGAAAAGTATGGCAGAAGAAACACACTTTTTTTACAGTTAAGTTGACACACACAAATAACTCATTGAAGCGAATAAACGCTGAAATGCGCACAGACCTATGATTCTTTGTTTTTCGTTCATTAAGTATCCCCATGGGAATGCAAGGCAACACGGAACTGCCTTGCATTCCCCTGTTTCTAATTAGAGCTATACGAGATCCAGAGATGCGGAGCACCAGCCCCAGACGAACTAATATATTTAGCATCTGTGCCCCATGTATGATTCGGCTTGTTAGACTGCTAGACAGAACATCGTAAAATAGCAGTAGAACAATGAAGTGATTTTTTTGTGCTTCAGATTACTGAAGGATACACACATGACGTTTCATATAATCATTGCGATATATATTTTGGATTTTGTTAGTAATAACTAGTTATTATATTGTATTTTTGCATACAAGCTCAATGACGGCTTATAGTGCAATTAAATGGGCTACGATTAAAGACCTTTGGCATTTGTTCCAGTTGATCCAGCTATAAGTGATCACGGCTATCTTTGTCGGGCTTGTGTTTTCACGCTAACGCTTATGGAAACCCTCGAAACCTAATAGACAGTATAGCTGACCAGTTGATTCGAATCTTTTATCTCCTACTGGTGGCATATATTAATATTTTTCCGTATGGTACGTGAAGAAGTACTCAGAGTAGACATGGCTGCAGTTTTCTTACTATCTAATAGTCGACATACCTGGCTGTCTGTCTAGATTTCTGTCATCAGACATGGATGCAGTGGGAAAATACATTTTTAGAAATGTACACTAGCATTTGTCATTTTGAATCAAGTGCCTAGTATTCCACGCAGTCTTACACAAAAACATGCTATCGTCCAGTAAAAGAAATAGGGTATATAGCTAACCATTTGATCCGAGTCTTTTATCTGTAATAGTCCAGCTAAAGAAAACATACTACACAGTATAGCTGACCAGTTGATCCTAATCTTCTATCTCCTAAAACGTGCTATCGTCTAGCAAAGGAAATAATTTTAATGCAGAACCTGTCGCCTTCTTGGAGCACGAGATAAGTATTCGCCAGTTTGCCAAACGCGGTTAATAAATAAATAAATAAATAAATAAATAAATATGATTGAGAAACAAAACTGGCTTAATTTTAATAGCTTTAGCCTTTACCTCGCTGGAGATATAGAGTGCAAGCAGAAGAAAGTGAAGTGAAATCCTCAAAGTTCGTGACAGTCGTGTGTTTCATAAACAACGGAAGAAAGCAGCGAAGCAACATGAGCCCCTGAATTCTGAAGCCACGCCACTGTGTACGGCTGCCGTCGGATGAATGACCGATAGTCCCTAAAAGGAAGTATACTATGTCCATCCCTCCTATCCTAACACTATCTGGCGCCTTTCAGTTAGAAACAACGGCTCCCTTTCTGCTTCTTATATCTCTTCCCTCCTCAAATTCAGTTCCAGCCCCGGTGGCGCAGTGGTCTAAGCAATGGTCTCTGTGAGGCATGGATGTCTTGTTTGTCTTACGGCACTGGCTCTCTGCCTTCCCTGGAACCAGTGACTCTAAATTATGGACGGGCGACTGCTTATAGCCCATTTGAGTTGCTCACGGTGGTCGTTAAACCTTCAATAAAAAAATCAGCTCTGACTCTTTGCATACCATGGTATTAAAACAATCAACACCTCGTTTCGCATCGTCAAGTGCGTTCGATGTTTCATGCAACGAATTCGTTTACTAGGTAGTTTTTCATTATAGAAAAGAAGTAATCGGTGTTTTCACGAGAACATTTCGCCTAAAATTCACCTTGAATCATTCGCATTTTTTTAACTCTGCTAACGTAAAATGTATTTTAATTTAACCTTAGTTGTACCATAAAGGAAGGATACATAGAGAAGACACTGCCTGTATTAAGCTGAAACTCATGACGTCATGAAGTCGACTGCAGCGCACCCGTGGCCTAAAACAGAACTACAGTTGATTGACAGCTGGGCTTCCCAGGATTCACCGCGAACCACATGACTTTGTCCATTTCAGCTGTTTGAGCTTTGACCTCCCTGCAGAGTGGAAGACTACGTGTACGACATATACCTATCATTTTCCGGATTCTTTTTGGTTTGTATCGTCCAGTTTCCTGTAGCATTCTAATAAGTGGCATTATTCTTGCTTATTCCTCACTGATCGTTAACTTTTCCATTGTAAATTCAATTACTTAGGTTTCTATGTGTTTTTGTTGCACATTTCATTCACGCATACTTTGTCGTTGTTTTCTTTACAACATAGCTTTACGTTCAATTTTGATTTGTATTCCATTATCATCTGTTTCGATATCTACGTGTTTGGCTTCAATATCTATGGATATTTCGTTATTGCCATCTTTCCGATGCCTAACTTGGCTTATATTGGGACAGCAGTTGAGGACAAAGGTCGTGGGGGTGGGGGGACAACGGAAGGGCGGCGCAAGCAGATGCTCCTCACCACCCCAGCACTGGGTTGGGGTTGCCATAGCAACCATTGCCGACGGGATGGATTCACGTCACAGTTTGGTTCTGTTTTTGGTCCGTGGGGGCGCCACTTTCTATGGGAGGAGTTTCCACGGGCTCCTATGTCTGCTTCCACTCTATAGATCCTTCCTTTATGAGTTGTACTACTGGACTATTCCTCGTGGAGGAAAGTCTCGAGCTCCTTGAGCAAAAGTGGTGGAAGAATTCAGCTTCTTACTCTGCACTACAGTTCCTCCCACATGGGCACAATAACGTTTGCCGCCTCAGTGGCTCAGTGGTCTAAGCGCTGGCTTATGACCATTCTTCCAAGATGGGTATGGCTTCGAATCGCAATAAGGCATGGTGGATGTTGTGTTTGTCTTACGGCACTGGTTCTCTCCCTTCCCTGGAACTAGTGGCGCTAAATTAAGGACGGGTGACTGTTTATACCCCATTGAGTTGCTAACGGTGGTCTTTAATTCCCCAATAAAAAAATTTTTAAATCTGTGGAGCAAACCATAAAAGATGTTTTAATTTAGTTTTATTCTCCTCAAACCAAAGTTGTACACATCTGGCTGTGTATATTGCAGCACTTTCATTTTGCAAGACGACATCGTTTGCTGGAAATAATGTATACTCTGTGAGATGAACTTGGCCATGCAGAATAACAGGATATGAAGTAGCTGTGATTTGTCCGTTCGGAGTGATGATATGTCCTGAAGAATACCAATAGGTCACTGCCCAAACTACTTCTGATCCCCCATCATGTTTGATGTTTGGTACAAGATAGTAAGAGTTATGTGCTTCCTTCGGCATTCCTTAAACGTAAACTCTCTTTGAAGTAGGAAAAAGTGTGAATGATAATTCGTTGAACCAAAATACATGATGTAAGTCATCCAGTGTCCACGTTTTCAGCCATTTTTTTGCATTAGCATTAGTGACGGGTGGATTGGTAATAATGGCTCAAATGAAGTTCTTGGTAAACTGTTTTGCTAGATACTGGATTGCTGAGACTCACATTGATTCCTGCTGTTATTTTTGCGGCAATAGTTTCATATCTTCGTGCTGTAATTCGTTTCATGCTTGGTGGTCGCGTCCAGTTAATTTCGATTTCTAGCCACAATTCATCCTATCGAATGGTGTTTTTCCCAACTTGGTGAATGCAGTCCTAACATTAGTTACATTTGTCCTGGATACACTCAACAGATTTGCGTTTTCAGTCACCGATGCTCCGACTGAATCAGCTTAAACAATTTTCTCTGTTTAGAATTCAGATAAGTCCATCATTTGGTCTCAAATGATTTTTTCTTACATAAGCTGCTGCTTTTATCCTTGATTGACAGTACTACCTGTAAGATACACAAATAAATTTCATCGCTATTTGGATCAGCTCTTATAATCGTAAAAAATCAAGTTCTTTTCTGATGCTGGGAAAAATTAATATCAGGATAACAAATTCATTGGTAGTATTACTCTGAAAGGTAACTGTGATAGACACCGATGAATTCTGACCGCTCGTCCGATTGGGCCCAGGTTTAAACCCTGGATGAAGCATGGGTGGTGTGCTTGTCTTCCGGCACTGACTGTCTCCTTTCCCTGGAACCGGTGGCCCTAAATTACGAACACGTTTTGCCTATGGCCCTTGAAATTGGCACGGCGGTCTTTAAACCCTAAAACAAAGCAGCGGGATGTCGATGGCTTCAGCCCGCCCGGTTTGGTAGTGGCTTAAGAGCTGCCTTCTGACCGTTCGTCCGGGTTTAAATTCCGGATGAAGCATGGGTGGTGTGCTTGCGTTACAGCACTGGCTCTCTCCATTTCCTGGAGCCAGTGGCCCTAACTTAGGAATGGGCGAGTGCTTATAGTCCTTGTAGTTGCACACTGTGGTCGTTAAGCGCTGAAATAAAGCAACGGGATATCATTGGATTCCGCCTCCCGATAACATAGTGGTATAAGTGCTGCTTCCTGACCATTCGTCCGAGTGTGCCCAGTATTGAAGTCCCGGATAAGGCATAGGAGGTGTGCTTGTCTTACGGCACTGGCTCTCTCTCCTTCCTGGAATCAGTAGGTCTAAATAAGGGACGTGCGACTTCTTATAGCCTTTAGAGTTGATCGCATGGTAATTAAACTCAAAAATAAGAAAGAAAATTGTGTTTGCTCTTGGAATTAGACAGGTAGCATTTCTATATGAGCTGTTACACATTCCAGTGCTTTTGTTGGGTTTTTTTTTCGGAATACAGAATATGAATCACCATACGACAACCTGATTCCTGTACAAATAACAAACAAACCATATTATTCAGTTCTACTGATTCATTTTCAAGAAAGAAACCTCTTTGAGCTGAGAATGTCGTCCCTTAAATTCAAAGAAGATCACGGCAGTATGTACATATGCATTGTTTACATTATTAAGAATAAAATACATTGAAAAAAGTAGTTGATACAGAAACATGAATCGCTTGAATTCCTTTTTAAAAATTCACATAGATACTGTATATCATTTGTGTAAAAACTTCTTTTCTTGTATACAATATGTTGTGACAGAGTTACCGTTGTTTAGTTTATAGACAGATGTTTTTAACTGTCAATTCATGTTTTTATTTGGTATATTTTTCTTTGATACGATTTCGACTGAGAAATATTGAATAAAACTTTTAAAATCATTTACAGGTGTCATCCTTTCTGTAAGCTTCGTGTTTACTCCTATGAATACGTTTTCCACATCCATTATACTTAAAGCGAAAAAATAAAAAAATGTGGTTTTAAAGTCCAGGAAAATATTAAGGTCGGGGAAAGGCTGTCGCTCATACTATCAGTTAAATATCTTGGCCCATCGGGTGGTTGTTCACTTACCGTGCGCTATGCTGAAGGGCGCTGTCGTCTGTTAGGAGAAAACTCGGACCAATTGCGCAGACATAAGCTGTGACATCGGAATAAAGTACTTCATCCCGATGCTTTACTGGTGGCATAGCGCCCTCTCAAAACACATGGGGGTCGGTGCGGCCAAGGAATGAAAAGCCACCATACACCGTCACAGGACTTCTTATAGCCTTTAGAGCCATAGAAATAATTGCGCACGACGATGTTTCCCGACTGGCACCGACTCCAAAACTCTCTCCATACTTATATTCGTCTCAGTAGTGTACCGAATAATGTTGGGATCCTGTTACAGAATCATGAGGTAGGTCCCGCTGTTTCATAGAAACACTGTATATTTATGTCAGGTATGCCTAGGCGTATTGCAGCGAATTTCATTTTACATATGGCATTTCTTATGTACTATACCGGCACTTCATTATGCAATCAGAAGCACAGAATGCAGAATATAAGTTCGTCCACTCGCCAATATTCAAATCAACACTAAAGGAAGGGTCTTGTTTTCTCAACACTGAACGACACACGGTTACACAGATATTTGTTATCAGCACAGCAGCAGATAGCCCACTGACTATGTAGCCGCATACAACTTATGGTAGTATGTGAATGGTCGACGGGTCAGAGCGTGACAACGAAGCATTGTCTCTTACAGTCGGCAAGATTAAAAGCGCTGCATCGCGCATACGTAGCCTTATCGTAGAATGCGGCTCAACTGAAAGAAAGAGAAGGCAGGTAAAATATACATTCTCGAAGTTAAAAGTACAGAAGAAACTAATTCAACCTGACGACTGTTAAATAAGTGCATTTACGCACCATAATTATTAAGGGTATGCAGAAGTTTCCGCCACCACCGCTAGGGGGCACTGTATTGGTCTAACCGCTAACTGGCCGGCGACCCGTGTGGTCAGTTCGTGCATGAAGCCAAGCATGGCGGTCGATAAAGTTCATGTGCGGCACTGTTCGTTATTCCTGTTTAATTTAGGGAAAAGTGCGAGTGAAGCATACGGTTCAATGTGTCAGGCGTATGGCGAAACGGTTATGGGTGAGCATACGTGTCGAGAATGATTTAACAGGTTTAAGAAAGGTTATCTAAGCTCGGAAGACAAGCCACGTGCAGGTAGACCGCAGGAACTCGCAGACGAGGAGCTGGAACCGCTGTTGCAAGAGGATGACACACAATCGACCACGCAACTGGCGAAACGTTTGAAAGTGGCTCAATTGACCGTGGTACTGCGTCTACAGGCCTTGAAGAAGATGCAGAAGATTGGTTAGTGGGTTCCCCATACTTTAACGGAGCGTAATATTGGTCAACGATTGGGCATCTGCATGTCGTTGCTGAAGAGGTTTCAAGGAAAGAATTTCTTTTGGAAGGTTGTGACCGGAGATGAAAAATGGGGTCTATTGCAACAACCCCAAACGCAAGTGATCCTGGGCTGACCCAGGCCAGCCATCAACATCCACTGCAAAGCAGGATATCCGCGGGAGAAAAGTGCTGTTGTGTATGAGGTGGGATACGCATATAGTGCTGTACTTCGAACTGTCGAAACCGGGCGAAACAATCACTGCACAACGATATAGCAATCAGTTGATGAAACTGAACTCCGCAATCGAGCAAAAACGCCCAGGGACAGGTAAAGGACGCCGCCCAGTCATCCTGTTACACGATAATGCCAGACCACACGCAGGTGCAACCACGAACCACCTTTGAACAGTTACGCTGGGAGGTTTTACCGCAACCTGCTTAATCCCCAGACATTGCACCCTCAGACTTTCTTCTATTTCCCTGTATGCAACATGCCCTAACCTCACAGCGGTTCACCACAGTTCCAGAGGTGGAAAATTTCGTCACTGCGTTCTTCAGCTCAAAACACGAGTCCTTCTATCACAGGGGCAATCATTTGTTGCCTGAAAAGTGGCAAAAGGTCATTGATGCTAACGGCTAATATTTCGTTGAATAAATGTGAACTGGTTTCCTAATTGTTCCTGTCTCCTTTCTCCTTAAAACGGCGGAAACTTTAGCATACCCCTAATACATTACCACCGTCTTCCGTTGGCTTATTGTGGAATGAACTTTGTGTTTCACCTTTGAGAATGTCATACACAAGTCGTTCTGCAACCAGACAGAAATTGTAAGGTTATTATCTAGTATTATCAAATTTTCATTGCTGCCTTTCGTCCTTTCCGTAGCTTATAGTTAGCCGTCAATGGGCCACCTCAAGAGGCTGGGCTCAACTGCACCACCTTGCCCTGCTGTAGCCACAGCACTAATTCGTCTACTATCTAATTCCAGGAAAAATCTCGATTCATCTGTGAATTCGAAATTTCATTATTGTTCTCCGGTCCAGTTGATATTTTCATGACGCCATTATAAACGGGAGTATTGCCGCTGATACGCAACAGCACACAAGCGATTGGTCTTCCTGCGTAGAGACGACGGACGAGCGACCTTCATCTTACAATAGTTGTACATTCGGACTTTTCTATGATTGCAGTAAGGTACGACTGTTCAGCTGGTATTGTTGCTCGCCGGTAACGTCCCACCAGTGAACCTAAGTAGCGGTCCTCGACAGGGACTGTATCCTTAAGACGGTCGAGTACAGGTCTTCTGCTGACTGTTACACTTTTTAAAACTGTTCACACCATGATACTGTATTATGGAATAGAGCATTCCAAAATGAACCACCTCTGTGATGGATTGGCCAGCTACTAGTCTCCAGACGGCTCGCCATCGTAAGTGCGTCATCCAGACGTTTTTCCCCCGGACATGACGAAGAAAATTTCTATTTCGTATATTCGCCGCAACGTTCCTGGTTATACTGATTACACACAGGCAGAAAACACTCCTTTTATCCGGCTTTCTGATTTTCATATATTGCACTGCACAAATCACTGTCCGACACTTGCTTTGAAATGTTCGTGTCATACTACAACGTCACAGAAAGTTTTGTGCATAAATATCCACTAGTGCACTCGCTATCTCTGATTTGTGCTTACAACGCGACAGAAAGTTTCAGTTCGTGACATTGTAAGTACAAACGTGATAAAATGAAATGTAGACAGTTTAACCTCGTTGAGGTGGTTCCTCCTAAAAACCCTGCCCTGTGTTCAGAATGGTAAAAACTTCTGTACATATTTTTTTAGCAAATAATCATGTGGTCTGTCTGCCGCGCGACAGACCACACGATTATGTTTGTGACGGAATTATATGGTGGTGTCGGTGACAGTGCGTAACTTTATTTCTTCAATAGACTTCAACTATACGAATAAAATTTACGGATTACCTATTGAACAAGAGACTGGAACACCTGCTGTTGTGCCTGGTATCAAATGCGGAGAGTTCATCCGAAGCCAGAGGAACGAGGTTTTTATAGTTTAATAGCTTCTAACTAACTTTTATGTTTCAATGAAATAGACTGGTTTGATATACTGCAATAACGTGTGCAATTCATTTCACTTCACTTGGAATATAATGCAAGTACTTCATAGTTCACAATTTAAATGACTTGTATATATGTGTTTATGGATCATGTATAATTGAGATAACTGCGCGTTTCATAGATTAAAAGAAAGTTGGTTCATTTATTTAAAAGTTCATTTGTCACTGTCGCTGGTGTAATACCTTCATTTTGCCACAAGTGATGAAAATGTGCATAGAGTTTTAAAGTATTTTATATACCTTCAATTTAGACATCTCTCAACACATTAACTGGGCCAAATAATAATTTTTTGGTCTTAAAATAAAATATTACTTTGTGTTATTAGATTGTATGGAGTTCCAGAAAATTTGCAGTTTCTATGCAGAAGGTAAAGTACGTCAACTCTGTTTTTACTTAATGAAAGATAAATTTATAGTGTAGCTAAATGTCGTACTAGAATCTGTTCAGTTCTGTTTTAGGTATGGGAGAAAGTGTTTTGTACCGAGCTATAGGTTATCGGACAGGTTATGCAGCATATAAAGAAACTTGTATCAACCTTTATTGACCCAACTGCAACACAATAAAGAATTACTAGGCACGTTGAGGGTTGTGGCGAGGAGGTATGTATGGTAATGGCGGAGTTGTTATGAGGTGGACAAATGATTGTTGTTATGAAATAAAAGTTTATGTTTTCGAATGGAGTTCGTTACTGTTTAAAAGTAAGTCCGTGTCTCTTATTAAGGCTTAATATGTAACACCAACAAAGTTGGTAAATGGCGGCAAGCATTAGGATATAATATATTTTCCACAGCTTACAATGTGGAAAATTTTACGTTAAAAGCATTAACCGTTGTTTAAATGTAGGATCACAAATTTTATCCCTTGATAGCAAATGTGTTCTTCGTACTACATGCCCGCAGGTCTGGGAAATCTCCGCCGAGAAAAAGCAGCCATTTTGCCACGATGCACTTTCTCTTCCGTTATCGCCAGCACAGGTGGTTTTTTTTTATTTTGAGGTTTAACGACCACCGTGAGCAACTCAACGGGTTATAAAGCAGTCGCCCGTCCCTAATTTAGGGTCACTGGTTCCAGGGAAGGGAAAGAGCCAGTGCCGTAAGACAAACACAACATCCATGCCTCACCGGGATTCGAACCCGGACCCCTTTCGGACGAATGATCAGAGGCCATCGCCTTAGACCACTGCGCCAGCACAGATGGAGGGAAAGTCTTATTCATTAGTATGGTTAGGTAAAAATGATAAAATGAAATGTAGGGAGGGAGAGGGCCAGTACCGTAAGACATACACAACATCCATGCCCCACCGGGATTCGAACCCGGACCCCTTTCGGACGAACGATCAGAGGCCATCGCTTAGACCACTGCGCCACCGGGGAGGCAATGTTGTGTTTGTCTTACGGCACTGGCTCTCTCCTTTCCCTGGAACCAGTGACCCTAAATTAGGGACGGGCGACTGCTTATAGCCATTAAGTTGCTCACAGTGGTCGAGGAGTGAAAGTTTCAGATCTGCTTAAATTTGGTCAGCACCCTTCCACAACAAATATAACCCCCTCTTCCTTCCCAGTTACCTTCCGCTGATCAAGGACCTATCTGTGGTACCAGAAAATTTAGATCATCCCCTCAAATTCCGTATTAAAATATTTCCTTAAAAACCATTGCTAGTTTGAAATATTGCAAAATTCCTCATATTTTAAACTGCTGGACCTCAAAAATACGTATATGTATTATTAATTTTTCATGGTATCCGATCACAAAAGTGTTGGATACCACATATAAATAATAACAACCTTACAAATTTGGAAGATGTGAATCCGTTTATTGGTTTAAATATGACGTGGATGTTAAGTTAGGTAATATCCGAAAACTTGAAAATTTCGTCATCCTGCAGCGGGAAACAAACTCGCGTCTCCTGGATAGCGCCTGAGTATTATGAACGTCAGTTGCTTCGACTAGCGAATCTTGTGATGGTTACATTCAAATTAATCGGAAACTTGAAACTTGCTAGTTCTGGGTGATGTAGTGGTTAGCATAGTCGGGCGCTGTCCAGGAGACGCGGGTTCGATTCCACTTCAGGACAACCAAAAAGTTTTCGGATATTATCTGACTTAACATCCATTTCATATTTACACCAATGAACGGATTTACATCTTCCAAATTTGTATTGTACAATGCCGTAATTCCGTATTTCATTCATTAATAGCAACCTTTTTTGAAAGAATATGTACAATATTTTTAGTAATAAAAATGCATTTGAATCAGATGTATTTCATAAGTAAAATGAAGTGGAATGCATTTGTTTCTTTGTGAATCACACACAACCAAAAAATTCAACATTTGCCACCAAAGATAAAGAATTTTAGAATAACATCAAACTAAACAAAGAATTTACCCCACACAGCCAAGAATGCATATATGAATTCCTTACACTACGAATCTCACGACAAAGATGCATTATAAATATGCTAGTGTGCTTACGTTTACCACGGCATACAAACAGTAAATATGTATATTGAAACCAAAGAGGCAATTGAAGCTCCACCCTCCGAAGTCGTCACCAATTGCATATCGTCGTTAAACACGCATACAGTCCATCCTTCTGTATGCGTGTTTAGTCGGGCCGCGCTTTCAAAATTGAGGCCACTGCAATCGCAGAAAGCTATGACCACGCAAACCAAGAAGGTTAGAATAAGATATCTGGAAATGCCTTTGTTAATGAAGCAGTACCACTTTGCGTGAAGTCTATAACCGTGAGCTACGGCTGTTAAAATGTGGGAAAGCTAGTGGTTTACAATGGTATTGCAATGCCTTTTGTGTTCGCCGAATCGCATTCTACCGACGCAAATATTTCGGATTTTGCATCGTAACTCACTGCCGATGTGTGAGAAAATGGTGGATGCATAAAATTCTTCATTAATTTGAAGCTTCTTCCATTTTTATTTTAAATTGAAATACATGAAAGTTAGTGCGAATTCAAAACAAAACAACGTTAAAATTTAAAACTTCACTCGTGCATGAAGTAGAATTAATTCCGGTTTGTTGCTAACATGATTTCTGCAACCAAAAACCACACAATTGCAAAATACACGGTTGAAACTACATGGGTATCATGCGAATAACCTCAAATTGTCTCACTGTGTGCTTCATAGTTAAGATACTTAGGGCATCTAAAGAAGTATTATTTTAACCTCCTTAGTGCAAACCTCTGGTTCCGGCAGCCAAGCGATCAGAGACGCTAGCGTCTGCCTAAATGTTCGATTTAGGTACGGATTTGAGTCTTTGATGAAGTATGATTCTCCAATTTGTCTTACATAACTGATCTTGTCCCTCCCCTGGAACCATTCACCCTGAACTAGGGACGATCGTCCATAGTTCAGGGTAATCTTGCGACGGTACAACCTGCACTAATTCTTTCACCCAACCCGGCTAGCTTAAACCCTCGCAGAAAGGACTGTCATAAGTTGACATGTTAGATTAAAACAAATATCGACAGTGCTCAAAAACTTTAAAACCAACTTCAATTGATCAAACTGTTTAATTTCACAAAAAATATTAGCTTTCAAATAAAATATCACATTTACCTTGGGATGCTTCACCCCGCAAAGGAGGCACAGACAATTCTTGATTGAACAGTATAACACAGAACAAAAGAATTGAATAATTTTCATCCAACACAAAATTTCGGCACACATCCCACTACTCTGCATGGACACTCACCGGCAGGCAGCTCAGAACCAAAATCCACTTCAGCATCACTGGATCGATATCTGCTTCACAAATGCATGGCTCCTACAAGGTCAGAAAATTCCCAGCCAAGAAAATAAATAGTCTAGCAGGCCAGCAATGTGCCACACCACAAGCAACAACAAAAACAGCAGTCCGAATGCAAAAAAACAGCCTCGAATCTATAGTACGTGTTGTTTTATCCTACTCCACAACAAAGAGTCAGGCACACGCATTCCAAAGATATGCAAACAGGCCCGTTGCCAGACAAGCAAGTTGGGGGGGGGGGGGGGGCTGACGGTTGAGATCGGGTGAAGGATATGAAGTAGTCTGGCAAAAGATGTGAAGGAGAGAGCCGCGGGTGACCTAGTGGGCAATGTTCGTGACTGACATGGAGAAGACCTCAGGTTCGATCCCAGGCAGGTGCGAACGCTCGATCCAAGGGCGTCTTCCACCCCATTTCAGGGTGTTTTCCTCCCTCTTTCTACTTCGCTTCCGTGTGACTTTCCCATCGGTCACTGTAGTCCAAATCTCCTAGCTTCCTATTTTAAAAGGCTGTTTAAGACCTGGGGTCAGATACTTCCTTCCTAAAATCCTTTACATATGATCTGATCTGTGAAAGAGGTTGGGCCCTATACTGTTTTGTGAGTCGCTAGGTCGGGCAAAAGGAAACACAAGTCGGGCTCAGCCAATGCCATCTTTATACCTCATCAGGTCTGCAACAAGGTTACATGACTTACCCGTGACGTCACAATCAATAGGGCGATTCTTTTCCAGTAATCCTACAGATTTGACTCGTTTCGTAGTTTGCTGATATTATATTCGTTCTTGTTGGCTAGTTGTATGATTCCAGTGAATGTTGTTTGGATATTTACAGCGCGTTTTAAGCTTATCGTGGATATTTTCAGTGGTAAGGTATGTTTTTTTTTCTTTTTTTTTTTTTTTGGTTGGAGGTTTAACGACCATCGTGAGCAACTCAATGGGCTATAAGCAGTCGCCCGCCCCTAATTTAGAGTCACTGGTTCCAGGGAAGGGAGTGAGCCAGTGCCGTAAGACAAACACAACATCCGTGCCTCACCGGGTTTCGAACCCGGACCCCGTTCAGACGAATGATCAGAGGCCATCGCTTAGACCACTGCGCCACCGGGGCGGTTTTTTTCTTTTATTAGTATTCAGTAGTAAAATTTTATAAATTCGAGCTAATTCCAATTAGTAGTTCTAATTCTGACTATTATATAGCTCTAATCATTCTACTATTCTCTTTTACGTGCGATATTTTAAAGTAACTTGTACAAAATTCTAGCGGATAATGCTTACCTTGGCATTCCTTTCTAGCGATGGGAACATTTCACGCACGTGTTTTCCGGTCTTTGTTGATGTTATTGTCCTAAAGTCCGTTGTTGTGTGCCGCCCCGGTGGCGCAGTGGTCTAAGGCGTTGGCCTCTGATCATTCGTCCGAAGGGGTCCGGGTTCGAATCCCGGTCTGGCATGGATGTTGTGTTTGTCTTACGGCACTGGCTCTCTCCCTTCCCTGGAACCAGTGACCCTAAATTAGGGACGGGCGACTGCTTATAGCCCATTGAGTTGCTCACGGTGGTCGTTAAACCTCCAATCAAAAAAAAAAAAAAAAAAAAAAAAAAGTCCGTTGTATGCGATGACTGGCTTTACTTCTCACACTTTTCGCTGGGTATACTTATTGAATCTTTGCCTTAGGATTCCAAACACATCAATTTTTACCGTTCTTTATACTCGAAATTTTCGCCCATCCTATGGGCATCATCAGAAGCGTGGCGACCAACGAGATAGAAATACATAGAGTGCTACTGTTATTAGTTCTCTGCTGTGGCAGCTGAAGCCAAGGAGGAGAGCCCGCCATCTTTGATGAGGTACAAATTCTGTGTGTGTCAAGGAGTCACCTCGGTTCTTTCAGCTGCTCGGCGATCGTGTTATGAATATTCACAATTATCAGCACATTTTGGATAATTATTTCAACAATAAAATGCCATTTACTCCACTTTTGGAAGGTTAGCCCTACATTTCACAAGTAAGCATTTTTAAATAAGGTTGAGCTGTAAATGCTCAGTTAATCAAACGCAGAAAATAGGACATCTAATCCGTATAGCTGGTGATTAAACCAGCAGATGAACCATTTCAATATCTGTGTTATCTTAAGACTTTTTATTCCTTATATTTTGTAAACAGTCGTACTCAATGTGAACACTGAATCATGTTTATGGGAAGATGAGGTTAATTGTGAGTTACCAACTTTGAGGCTTTTTGGGAACAATTTTTACTTATGCTAGTGTTTTTTTGTTTGTTTTTTTACATATACTTGAGGATGTTTTGCAAATGGCATTTGTATATATATTCTAGAATCTCTACAGTGTACTTGCATCTTGTCTGACAAGACAACAAATATTTCAAAATCTTAGGAAGCAGCAATTTCTTTTTATATGATAAAGATCATGTACCCATGGCTAATGCCCATTAGATAGCAAATACTGGTAAAGCAATCAATTTATGGTTACTTAAATTGCAGAAGTAATAATTGTGATTGGTAATATAAATTTATTGCTTGCTGACACCTGTCAGGAAACAATCTAGTATTTTATCTGAAAGCACAGGGTCATCCAGCTTGTGTTCTAGGCATTTGTCTCTGATTAGTGATTAATCTGTAGTATTACTGCAACAAAGTGAGAGTGGAGAGCTTGAAAATTTCTTGACAGAATACTCTTTATTTGTGAATGTGTTAGTACAATGTGTGTGGTTTTTGGGTAGCAAAAATACAGGCAATATTGATTTAAAACTGAAAATAGGAAACAGGGAGTACAATGGTACCTCAAAAATGCAAATAACATAAAATATTTATGAAAACTGGCACAAACGATTATGAAATGACAATTGAAAAGAAATTATGGAATAATAGAAAAGAAAGGGACTAGCAACATTTTGTAATAACTACTTGCATTTGATTTTTGCGTGATAGGTGTTTTTTTTTTTTTTTTTTTTTTTTTTGAAGAATGTGACCTCTGATTCATGATGAATGTTAAAGTCAGTATGTCCATGTATAAATTGCCAGTTATTCCTATTGCATCAACCATATATATGAGAGGTTAGTATTGAACAAATATCACTCACGTAAATCAATCTTTCTTTGAATTGAACAAGTTGTGCCTGTATTTCTGTAAAATACAAATCAAACGCACTTGTATTTCCAGCAAGACTGTTGAAGGAACCCACAAAATAACAACACAAAACATAAACATTTGCTCGCCAAACTTTTTGCACATCATGAATGCAAATCAGTGGTTGTTAATTTCTCACTTCATATTAATGAGAGGCTGTGCCCTTAAAATTGAAAAAAAAAAAAAAAAAAAACTATGTGCAGTACATCTTAACAATTGCCAAAATGTGTACAAATATCAGGTGAAAACTACAAAATTTCAGATTTGGGACAACAAAAAACTAGGCTTCTTAAAAAAAAGTAAAATATGAAAGTGCAAATAAAAAATATTAAATACTTAATACTGAAACAAAAAAAAATACAATTTTTTGTCCCATAAAAAAATTAAAGTCCATAATCTGAATTTTTTGGTCACTCAGCCCAGAGCTTAAAAAATATCTAAAATAATACATGCCCATAGAAAATTTACCTGCCCAAATATTAAAAGCAGGATGCGTAGAAAGATTTTTCTTTTGATACCAAAAATTATAAGTCTTTTTAGGTTGAAAAAGTACATAAAACTATTTTTAGCTACTCGGTAATGGTGTTGCTAACTGTAAATAGCATTTGGAGCATCATATTGCCCCAATGTCTGTCTATACCTTAGTCACAGGGGAGTTACAGAAGGGATATATATATATCTGTAACTACAACGTATATTAGGTCACCAAGTTTATTTAAACTGCACTTAAGAATAATTATTTTCAATTCTTTTTCTTACGGATAAACCTTGGAAGAATATATATATATATCATTACCATCATTGTCAACCATTATCAATCCACTACTGGATGAGGGTCTCAACAAGTTTCTTCCGTAACTGTATGTCTTGAGCCTATCTCCTCCATGTTACTCCGACATGCTTTCGAATTTCAGCCACCCATCTCCCATGGAGTCTTCTGGGTTTTTCTCGGTAACACTTAAGCTATGATTTAACTTTGGGGCTCCAGATGTCTTTCCCTAAAGAGTGGTTTGGGGTTCCTGAGTTGTTTTATTCTATGTCATTTTTGTCTAGAATCATGAAAGTGGGTTACTTCTGGTTAATTCTATGTTTATTTCTACTACGTCTAATTCCTGCAGCAAGGTGCAGTGTTGATGTGGTCTAATTACTACATGAGTGTGCTTTACTTCTTTTTACTGATATATGTATAACATCAACCATTATCAATCCACTGCTGGATGAAGGCCTCCCCAAGTTTCTTCCACAGTTGTCTGTCTTGAGCCTGTCTCCTCCGTGTCACTCCTGCATGATTTCGAATTTCATCCATTCATCTCCCATGGAGTCATCTTCTGGGTCTTATATATACATAGAGAGAGAGAGAATTATATTGTGTGAAGTATTTAGTGTATGTGCTGGAAGATACCTTTATTATGGTCAAGTTAGCACAATTGCCTTGCCTACCCACGAATAAGGCTTACAGATCTGTGTTGTCGAATGTTAAGGCTAACAAAAAGATTAGAAACATGCCCAGTGCTAAGGACTTTTAATTTTTATTAAATAAAAACCAGGTAAGTAGTAGTTTTTTTCTGATTATATAAGATAGGGGCAGTTGGTAAAAGTATTTTAATATTGGTACCTCTTGGCTGTGTAAACTCATTGTTTGTTTTCCGTTTTTCTTCGAACTTTTTTTTTTCATTTAAAACTCTCATAAAATATTTGGCGTCTATGTATTTGGAGTGATAAGCTGTGGGATGATTCAGCATTCTCATGGTGATGACCCACGAATATCTAAGATTTTTACCGAAATTGCGGATTGACTGCAACTGCATTTTTTATTTATTTATTTATTTATTTTTTTCATTTACTCTATTACCGCTGACTTATATTTCACTGAAAATTGGTTCCAAAAAATTTGTGAAATGTCAAAAAATTACGGCATGAGATTTTATTCAACGAGAGCAAGCTGCATCCATTAAAATATCATTTTCTTTTTAAAACACTATTGCCGCCAACTAACGATGAAAAGCGTTATTTGATACGTTAAAGTTTTAGTCTCACCCCCTAGGTGTTTATAACAACATTCCTGAGTTATATCCTTATTTAACATCAAACCATATATTACGAAAACTCCCTTTCTTAACACGGAACGGAAATCGTTCTGTACCTCATCAAACATGGCTGCCACTTGTTTCCGGTGGCTTCACCCGTTCCCCGACGTAAGCGCTCTACGTACTTCTATCTCGTTGGTGGCGACTTTACCACCGATGTTCGTGGTTAACTTCGCGCTAATGGAGTCCGATACTTCTTGTTGCCATTCGTCGGATATACTTTCCTGGATATATTTCGTTATCAAGCCCTGCTGGCGCCATCTATGTTTCATTAAAACAACTTTTTTTTTTTTTTTTTTTTTTAGTTTCTTCTCCTATCCTGGTTTTTTTGCCGGTTTTTCTTTTGTTGTTTTTTTCTTGTCTTATTAGTTCTTTCCACAGGCCCGATAATGTGCTAGGGTCGTTCTGGTTACATACCCTTGCTTTATTTTTATAGATTAATATTGCTTCTTCCCTCCTCATTTGCCTTTCCGATTTTTTATTCTTTTTTAGCATTTTAATTTCATCGAATTTTGGGAAAGTCCGGTTTTCCATGCAGAATTGCACTAAAACAGTTTTGGCTTCTTTTTTGCCAATTAGATATGTGTTGTTTAAGTTTTTTTAATCTGTTTTTCGTACTTCCAATGTACGATATTGGGGGTATGTGTGCAATTGGAATTTCGTAGGTTCCTGATTCTTCTAGCATTTTTTCCTCTGTTTTTTTTTGTTGACAGTCATACTTTTCACGGTGTGCACTGAGCTTCCTAGTTGTAAGTCATATTTAGCACAGTGCCTATTGATTTCATTACTCACTCCTTCCAAGTATGGGAAAGCTCCAATGTATTTCAATTATTTCTTCCTCATATTCCTTTGGTTGTGCACTTCTTGGCCTTCTATACTCTGAGTCATATGCTTTTTACTCTCATGTATCTATTTATTAATTAGCTTGCTCGGGTACCCATACTCTTGTGCTATTTTCGAGATAAACTCTAGCTCTTGATTTTTTAGCCTGTTGTTAGATGTGTGTGTGTGTACGCTCGCCGTATCAAGTTTACTATGCTGGTTTTTTTATGTATCACTGGATGGTGCGACGAGTATGGTATCAGTACAGGCATGTAAGTTGCTTTTCTGAACACTGAGTATTCAAAACAATTTTTGTTTTTCTTTAGTTGGATGTCCAGGAAGGATAGGCAATTATCCTCTTCAAACCGAATATTTAGCTCTATGGTGTTACAGATTTTGCTAAACTGCTGTGCTAGATCTTGTAGCTCGGCTTTGTTAAGTTTAGACATTATAATAATGTCATCTACATATCGAGCACAAAATATTGGTTTTTCAGGTAGATTTTGAATAATTTCTTCTTCGAGGTATGCCATAATCACTTCTGCGTATAATGCCGATAATGAGGATCCCATAGGGCCACCTTGCGTTTGTTTAAATATATTTCCTTCAAAATGGAAGATGTTGTTTTCCTTGATGAAATATAAGGTATTCTTTAGCTCTTTCAGTTGTGACAAGTTTAGTTCTTTGTTGATGCATAATCAATTCGATGGCTAGCACGAAGAATTAAGTGACTGAACGTCACTTAATTCTTCACGAAGTGCGAGTTTTATGTTGTTTTTTTTTTTTTTGGAGGTTTAACGACCACCGTGAGCAACTCAATGGGCTATAAGCAGTCACCCGTCCCTAATTTAGGGTCACTGATTCCAGGGAAGGGAGAGAGCCAGTGCCGTAAGACAAACACAACATCCATGCCTCACCGGGATTCGAACCCAGACCCCTTTCGGACGAATGATCAGAGGCCAACGCCTTAGACCACTGCGCCACCGGGGCGGCGGTTTTATGTTTCATAAACGTTCTTATTGTTGCGATGTAGTTTATACATTTTAGGGATGTAATTTTATACATTTTGTTATATGTAACATGTGCTTGCTGGAAATGGTACAATGTTACAGTTATTCGTTGTTGAAGTTATCTTAATAATGGGTGAATGATTCAGAAGTCATGAAAAATAATTTCCTTATTCTGTAAATGTTCGTTATGAATAACGGTAGAACTACAAGAAATTACGAAATTTTTGTTTTAAGTAGCATGTCTTAGTGGTTGTTCAATGAATTTTTTTTTTTTTTTTGATTGGAGGTTTAACGACCACCGTGAGCAACTCAATGGGCTATAAGCAGTCGCCCGTCCCTAATTTAGGGTCACTGGTTCCAGGGAAGGGAGAGAGCCAGTGCCGTAAGACAAACACAACATCCATGCCTGACCGGGATTCGAACCCGGACCCCTTACGGACGAATGATCAGAGGCCAACGCCTTAGACCACTGCGCCACCGAGGCGGCTCAATGAATTTAAAGCTAATAACTTAGAATTTCAAAACGTATTTTTCATTGTATGCCACCAGTAATTCTGTATTTAACCCTACACACATAGCTTTCATTCTTGCGTTCTGGGGCTTATTGTGGATGGATTTTCGTCTTTTGAAAATCTTGGAGACTTGTTATGATTGTCAAGTTACACCACGATTGTGACATCACAAATCCTTGTGGCAGGCCTAATGAGGTATAAAGATCGCCTTGGCTCAGCCCGTCCTGGTCCTCCACTGGCTACGGCCCTGTATGCAAATACACTTTGAAACAAAAGGCTCAGGAACTCGTATTCTCTCTCAAGATATGTAGATACACACGAAGAAGAAGCACTCAAGGAAATGTCGCGAGGCCTTTAGATTTATTCATGCTACTATCCTATACCTGTAACGAGACAATCTTCAGACTAAAAGCAACCTGTAATTCTTCAGCATAGGCGTAGCGTTGTGTGTGTGAGTGTGTGTGTGTGGGGGGGGGGGTGCACGTGCCCTCTCAACTTAAAACTTGGAAAAAATAATAACTACTCGGTTGCTTTTTAAATGTTATAAAGTGGGAGATACAGCCAAGGGAACTAGCAAGCAATACTCTGACTGCTTTCCAGCAGTCATTCCATACACAATAGCATGCAGTCATCTGATGATGGTTTGTATCACCCGATGACTGCATGAGGTGCTTTGATAGGCGTGATTTTTTTACATTCTCATGAGTGTGAAACAACCAAGCCAAGTACACCTCGTAGTTTTGGATATATTAGGCAGTTATGGCAATTGAAAGGGAGCATTTTCGGAGAAACTGTTTCCGAAAGTGCTCCCCCCCCCAAATGTTTGGTAACGCTAAGCCTATGTTCTTCAGAGCCTGAAGAAATAATCATAATATATTTCAAACAAAAACAGCAATTGCTTTTCATTTCAAATTGATATCATATTTATCCATGATATTTATATATCATTTCTTTGATCGATCTGCACGTACAAATATCGAATGCTGCATGCAATCGTCTGCTGCGTCTGCTCAATTAAAGGGAAAGTCGGAAAAGAATTCTTGCGCTGTTGTCACACGGAACCGTATCCGTAATTGTCTGACAAATTGTAAACATAAAAATGTGAGTTACCGCCAAAATAGTACACCGATGGGGTGGTGAATCTGGTGATTCCGGCATTTATCGAGATAAATATGCTTTTAAGAGGAATAACATGATACCATGAAGGGTAGCAGTCCAATATCTAAAAATTCTCGTAAGAAGGGAAACAGCTCCAATGAACTGAGTAACGTGGTTCACAAGAGTAAAAATAACAATGTAAGGTCTTTGCTGTCTATGTGGAAAATAGAAAGAGGGCAACAATCTGCAGGCCATGCTTCCGAGAGTGAAATATCGACGCTGCCACCGCGCAAGAAGTCGAAGGTGTCACCGAAATCATCTCAAGAACAAACAACTCGAGTGGAATTAAATTCCAGTGGCAGTGAAGATCTTGATTACTGTCCCAACTGTCAAATGCCTTTCACAGCTCTGATTAAACAGTCTACGAACTGGCACATAACAGAATGTATGGATTTCGATTATCATTGTTTGAAAGGTATGAACATGATTTTCACTGTGTAAAACTTATTTCCAGCTAAACTCTACTGTCGAAATAATGGTAATTCCTGGCCGAGCGGTCAGAAGCGTAGATTTCTGGCTAGTCGTCCGAGCTGGATTCTGGCCCAAATCCCAGATAAGGCATGGGTAGTGAGTGCTCTTACCTTTCAGTATAAGGTCTCTCTTTTCCTTGGAACCAGTGGCCCTCAATTAGGAATAGGCACCTGCTTATAGCGGTAATATCCTAATACAGACAACTTTCAAATCCACCGGAAGATGCGGCGAAGATTGTGGTCAGACTCTGACACGTCACCATCTTTGCTGACAACCATCGACTCTTATCTATTAGGGGCCCATCTGCAAATTGCGTTTTTAACAGTTAACCTAGGAAACAACCAGGATTAGACCCATTTTTTTTAAACATAGCACAAATAGGTATGTATAATACACTGACACCAAAGGTAGTGTGTACCATACAATGCATGCATGGTGATTATGAAAACCTTAAATTAAAAAGTAGCTTTATTTTCTCTAGTTGCTTCACTGTCTTACCGTCTGTCAGGGTAATAACATTTAATAACTTTTTTGGTGTTATCCCAGGGTCCATTCTGACAATGTATTCCAGATAGCACTTGTTCTAAGCTTTAAAACAAGTTTTATTGCATTTCTGTATCACCCTTAGTTTGGGAGATAGGCCCTTGGTGTCAGCTCATTTGCACACACTGACCCCTTGCTTTTCCTATTTGGGCTGTATCATTTTCCTGCTGCACAACTCCCTGGAACAAGTTAAGCTAATGTTACAAATGCAATTTGCAGATGGGACCCTTAGAGGTCCAAGAGTCGACGGTTCTCAGCGAAGAAAGCTGCTGCGTCTGCTCTTGATCTACGCCGCAAGACTTTGCTTCATCTCCCGGTGGATTTCAAAGCTGTCTGTATTAGGGCATTACCAAATTTCACTAGACGAAGGGGAGCGAGTGCAGTTGAACTTCATGAAACTTCAGCTGTGCAAGTTCTGTGTTGAATAATTATAATTTATTTTTAGAAGTATTCACAATGCTCTTTCTTACCGAGAATCTGTGCTGCATGATGCATTGATAGTTTTGTTGAAAGAATTACTAAGTCCCAAATTGTAAAAGAATACAAGTCTGAACAAATACGAGGGTTGTACCAAAAGTAATGCAAAAGTGGGCATAACTTTTTTAACTGACAGAGGCCGTTCAAATTACACATGTTGGTAGAGTAACTCTTTCTCTATACAAAGGTACTACTCAATGTAGTCGCAATCACAAGCGATTCATTTGCACCATCATTGAACCCAACTCTCAAATCCTCTGAAAAAATTCAGGTGTGGACCGTTGTACCCACTTCTTCATAGCCATTTTCACCTCGTCTGTATCATCAAATTGTTGTCCCCAAAGACTGTCCTTCATTGGACTAAACAAATTGGAGTTGCCAGATCTGGGCTGTACAGTGGATGAGGAGGGACCACTGACCAGCCTAATTTTCTGATCGCCTGATTTGTTGCCAAAGATGTGTGTGGCCTTGTATTGTCATGGTGAATGTGGATCCTTTTCAGATTCTGTGTGTGGCCTCGTATTGTCATGGTGAATGTGGATCCTTTTCAGATTCTGTGTGTGGCCTCGTATTGTCATGGTGAATGTGGATCCTTTTCAGATTCTGTGTGTGACCTCGTATTGTCATGGTGAATGTGGATCCTTTTCAGATTCTGTGTGTGGCCCAGTGGCGGCCCGTCAGATGAGGCAAGTGAGGCGCCGCCTCACCTGAAATTCCGCAGAATGAGAAGTGAAAAAAAAAAAAAAACTTCGGTCAGTAACGAAGATATAAGAACTTTGCAGGATAAATGAAACACTGAAATTTACATTGTGATTCATGAATTAGGTTAAAAAAGGCTTTCAAGAAGAGGAATGAATCATTATTTTTGCAAAGCAGCTGCATGTTTTAAGCGCTTAGAGGCGACCGGCTGAATCGTCTCGATGAGAAGCCGGTTTTGGGAACTGGGGATCAGAGAAGAGCCCTACAGAGTGAACCCCCCACCCCCACGGTCCGAGGTCTACCTAAGAAGGTGCCGGACTTCCAGTAAGAGAAAGGAAATTTCTGAGGCGACCCTCCATTTCGCTTAAACTGGAATCGCATCTCTGCTGTTTTTGGAGAACCCAAGGATTGTGTATCCAATGGGCGCGGGAAAATGAGCAGATGACCTTGGTAAAAAGTGGTTTTACAGGCGATGACGCCGTTCGCCTCTATATGCTTTGAAGTAGGATGATTTCTACGTAGCTTTAACTATTCGTCAGAGTATATTTGAGTCTAACTTTTTGTAGTGTGTTTTCAATCCTCTCTTTTGCGGGTGTTGGCTAGTTCATAGTAATGTTGAGTTTTTCTTCTTTTTTATTTTGTTATTGTTACTAAACAGCATATTTTGATTTGGGTTGGAAAATATGAATGGCCCAATAAACGACGTGATTTGTGTTCTGGAAGAAATTCCTTTTAAACATTGGAAAGATTATAATAAAAGGGATGTTCTCATATCTGGAAGACCGACACCTGTAATAAGTTCAATATCTAAAGATAAGTGCGGCAAATCGTTTCTTAGGTCTTTCAATAAATCATGGTACGAGATTTTCCCCTGGCTTTCTGGTAGCTATTACAAGCAAACTCTCTTTTGCTGGCCATGTTTACTTTTGAGCAATAAGAAAAATGTGTGGAATACAACGGGTTATTTTGATCTGAAAAACTTTTCTCGTAGTGCAAAATTGCACGAAAGCTCTAAAGAGCATATAACTAATCACGTAGGTCTGAAACGGATGGAAAAAAATATAAACACTATTTCTGATATGCTTCATAAAGCTAAGTTTAATGAAAAGGTCAGACTAAATAGGCTTTTTATGGAACATATAATCGATTTAGTTGTCGTTCTAAGCAAGCAAGAACTGCCTTTTCGAGGACATGATGAATCTATTTCCTCATTAAATAAAGGTAATTTCAAGGAGATGTTCCATTTGTTACTTCGTAGGAGCACCCCAGAATTAAAAGCACATTTTAAAGAAATACGAAGCTTATTTTCTGGACAATCTAAAACGATACAGAATGATTTACTGGAGTGTATTCATGAATATATAAACGAATGTGTTAAAAGCGAAATTAATGAGTCAAAATTTTTTTCAGTGCAAGTTGATGATACAACTGATATTACTCAAAAATCACAGTGTTCAATAATTGTCAGATACATATTGAACTCAAATTGTGAAGTAGTTGAGCGCTTCCTTGGTTTTTATGATATCAGCACTGACAGGACTGCTGTGGCACTGTATGATCTGCTAGCATCGGTTTTGGAGGAGTTTGATTTTAAATCAAAGTTAGTAGGCCAGTGTTATGATGGTGCAAGCGTTATGGCTGGAGAGTTGAGCGGTCTGCAGAAAAGAGTCAAGGTAGAAGCCCCGCAAGCTTTGTTTACCCACTGTTTCGCCCACCGCCTTAACCTTGTCCTACAACAGGGGTGCAAAAGTATTGTAAATTGTCGCATATATTTGGCAACTGTATCCAGCATGCCCTCATTTTTTCATAAATCTGCCAAGAGAACCCACGTAGCAGATTCAGTTGTTGGGAAACTGATTCCTCAAATAAGCGGAAACACGTTGGGCATCACTTTCACACATTTTGCGTTTAATTGTAAGCGAATGGGGCAAACTAAAGAATGTGTTTGAAAACATAATGAATGACCCGGAATCAACGGCAGAATCAATCAACGGAGCCATAGGATATTTGAAAAATTTCACTAATTTTGAATTTGCTTTTTTATCACTGATTTTTGATGACATTTTTGGAATTACGGATGTATTATTTGATGTTTTACAAAAAAAGACTTTAGATATCAGTTATTGCCAAAGACAAATTAAACAATGTTGCGAACGAATAAATAAGAAAAGGAATGTAACCACTTACTTGAAACATTTCAGTGAAGCAATTAGTTTGAGTGGAGGTCCTAAATGTCGCCAAAAGAAACATTTGACTGAAGAAGTGGAAAACTATTACAAAATTTTGTTTTACGAAATCGTTGACAGCATAATAATCCAAATAAATACCAGATTTGAAGATATGGGAAAGCTCGAGTTTCTGCAGCTAGTTGACAGCTCAAAATACCATAGTTATTCAGAGTCATTTCCATCCAGTGCCCTTAACACTCTCAAAAAAATTTATCCAAACATTTTTACAGACACACAACGACTAAAAAACGAATTAGATTTTTTATATAATGATCACAACTTCAGGGAACTCGGTGTTCAGAAAACCTTGAAAACAATGAAAGAAAACGAGCTGAAAGATGTGTTACCAGAAGCCTACAAATTATTTTCTCTTGTATTGACACTGGCATCAACAAGTTCTTCTGCTGAAAGGAGTTTTTCTTGTTTGAAGAGAATTAAGACTTACCTCCGTAATACAACGGCACAAGATCGTTTGTCTTCACTCGCTAAAATTTCAATCGAGAAAGAATTGCTGAACCATCTAATGTCCACTCAACCATTTTATGATCTGATCATAGACAAATTTGCAGCCAAAAAGGATCGCAGAATTGAACTTATTTATAAAACATAAACTGAAAGCATTCTGTTCGAGACCAAAGCAAATTAATATCGCATTCCTGTTTTTAATTCCAGGTTTAAATTACCTAATACTTTTTTATATAGAAATGTGCTTCCTTGACTTCTCCTGGACATTAATACAAAACGAAGCTAATAATTATCACGAGCCTGGACTTCAGTTTATGACCCGTGCTAAATGCACCTTCACTAATATGCCAATCGAACTGTGACTTTTATTCAAGCTCAAGAAACATTTCGTAAGAAAACAATTTCTATTCAAATGATTTACTTTGAATTTTTTAAGAAGTGGATCTCCGACTGGCGTTGGGATGTGAGTGACGCATTGACTAGCTAAAGAAACCGCACAAATTGCGTATTTTCGCTCAAGTGTATTACATAAAAGAATACAGGTGAAATATTTCTTTCTTTGTTGTAAAATTATTGAATAATTGTTTTCATAAAAATATTGTTGCAAAAGTAGCGTATATTACACACACACACACACACACATATATATAGTGGTATATGCACATTTTTCCTCTAAAATTTTTGGATTTTTTCGTGAAGAAAGACTCCCCACGCCGTGTTTCATATATTTCTATAATTTTATTCCATTACTGTTGAATAATATTTGTATATAAGGGCTAAATGGCATGGGATGGAGCCCTAAGTGATGGGGTTTACAGCTGTTTATAACAAGGCGCCTAACCGAGACCAATGGCTTAACGAGACTTCCGAATCTCAGTGGATTTTAATGATTCAGCAGACTCGAACCCAGGACTTCAAAGATATCCGATGGGTGATACTGCCTTTGACATGAAACTTTTTGAGGGTGGGGGGGGAGGGGTTTCTGCATTTATGCTGTATAACTGTGTATAAGTACATGTAACAATTTCGGGGGGGGCGCTTCGACAAATATTTTTCTATTGGTACGTACGCACATCTTGGACATTAATACAAAACGAAGCTAATTTAATAAAATGAAGAAAATGCAATAAATTATAGTTGTTTTAATAAAAAGTTAATAAAGCAACTTCTTTGGCTGCTTTGCTTTACTTTCTGTTTTATTATCAAGAAATTGCATTGATATTATGTATCAATGTAATTTATTTGTATTACATTGTAAGTTATGTAAAAATCAATGAATTTAAATAGGGAAATTATCTATAAAACGTGCTTAGAAAAAGCTAACTGTCTCGCCTACTTAGGGGTGCAAACCACGACCCCCGGCTACGCCACTGATATATATATATGTTCCTATAACGTTATACGAATTTATATATTTTTCAATAACATATGTGTTACTGTTTTACATTTACATCAAGACCGTTCGCCTCACCAGCATTTTACACCACGAGCCGCCACTGGTGTGGCCTCATATTGTCATGTTGAATGTGGATCCTTTTCAGATTCTGTGTGTGGCCTCATATTGTCATGTTGAATGTGGATCCTTTTCAGATTCTGTGTGTGGCCTCATATTGTCATGGTGAATGTGGATCCTTTTCAGATTCTGTGTGTGGCCTTGTATTGTCATGGTGAATGTGGATCCTTTTCAGATTCTGTGTGTGACCTCGTATTGTCCTGGTGAATGTGGATCCTTTTCAGATTCTGTGTGTGGCCTTGTATTGTCATGGTGAATGTGGATCCTTTTCAGATTCTGTGTGTGACCTCGTATTGTCATGGTGAATGTGGATCCTTTTCAGATTCTGTGTGTGGCCTTGTATTGTCATGGTGAATGTGGATCCTTTTCAGATTCTGTGTGTGACCTCGTATTGTCATGTTGAATGTGGATCCTTTTCAGATTCTGTGTGTGGCCTCCTATTGTCATGTTGAATGTGGATCCTTTTCAGATTCTGTGTGTGGCCTCATATTGTCATGGTGAATGTGGATCCTTTTCAGATTCTGTGTGTGACCTCGTATTGTCATGTTGAATGTGGATCCTTTTCAGATTCTGTGTGTGGCCTCATATTGTCATGGTGAATGTGGATCCTTTTCAGATTCTGTGTGTGACCTCGTATTGTCATGTTGAATGTGGATCCTTTTCAGATTCTGTGTGTGGCCTCGTATTGTCGTGGTGAATGTGGATCCTTTTCAGATTCCGTGTGTGGCCTCGTATTGTCGTGGTGAATGTGGATCCTTTTCAGATTCCGTGTGTGGCCTCGTATTGTCTTGGTGAATGTGGATCCTTTTCAGATTCCGTGTGTGGCCTCGTATTGTCTTGGTGAATGTGGATCCTTTTCAGATTCCGTGTGTGGCCTCGTATTGTCGTGGTGAATGTGGATCCTTTTCAGATTCTGTGTGTGGCCTCATATTGTCCTGGTGAATGTGGATCCTTTTCAGATTCTTGTTCGGTCTCTTTCTCCTTATAGCTTACTTGAGTGTCTCAATGTACCACTCACTGGTCACGGTATGGCCACTTTCCAGAAAATCAATGTGAGTGACAACCCATGATCCCCCCCCCAAAAAAAAAACAGTCACCAGTACTTTCTGTGCTGATTGCTGGCTCTTGAACTTTTTCTTAGTGAAGAGGTGCGACGCCATTCTGTGGATTCTTCTTAGTGAAGAGGTGTGATGCCATTCCATGGATTCTTCATCTCCAGATCATAAAGATATGCCTACATTTCATCCCATATCACCAGATCGGAAAGAGACGTGTCTTCGTTGGCTTCAAATGCTTCCAGCAGATCAGAGCAGACTTCCACCCTCTCTCCTTCAAATCAGTGTCAACTGCCGACTAAGTTACCCACTTTGCACACACTTTCTGATACCCTAAGTCTTCCACCATCTTCTGTATGGCATTGTGACCATAGTCCAGTTGTGCAACAAGCTCACAGATTGTGACTTGTCTCTCCGCACAAATCAATTCATCCACTCGCTGACAATTCGTGTCAGTGGTCACCGATCATGGTCTCCCACTACGTGGTTTGTCTTCAATGTTGATTTCTCCGTTTTTAAACTTCATCCATCTGTGCACATTGTTCTTGTCAATGATGCCATCTCCATATACATTCTGTAACCTTCTGTGGATGTCGGGACAGCCTGCACCCTTCCTTCGTCAAGAACTCAATGATGGCACATTGCTTCTGCTTGGAACCTATTATTTTCCTGCAATGAAGAAGGGTTACTATAGGGGAAAAGTTACTCTACCTACACGTGCAATTTGAAGGACCTCTGTCACTTAATAAAAAAGTTATGTCCACTTGTGCATTGCTTTTGGTACAACCCTCATACAAGCAAGAAACACAGTTAAAATTGCAAAATGAAACTAAAATTAGGAAGAATCCTCAAGTGTTGTAATTGAAAATTAAAGTAATTGTAAAACAAAATGTGACAAGACTGTTGTGAAGCTTCACTATATAAATGACACTGGGGAACAAAAATAAATTTTTTTCGAGGTGCTTAAAATTTTCAACCTGATTCCACGTATTTTTATGCCGTTGATTCCGGAAATGGTATCCTTTTTGCTTTAGCAATTCTAGTTTGCGAGATATTGTTGGCATTATTACCTAGTATTATTTTATTTTCCTGCCAGCATTTGTTACCTGTTTGTATACATCCTTCGAATTTTCTGTTGCTGCCCATGTTTGCGTGTGCACGTTACAGGGTTGAAAAAAAGGGCTTTTTTAAACAAACCTAACCCGGGTGGGCTTTTAGGGGGTATGGGGGGGCTCTATTTGGTTTCCATACCTTTTCATTAAGATTTCAAATGATTAAATATTATTAATGAAAAATCTATGCAACTTACCTATTGGTTAACAAAAATATCCATTTTATGTAGTCTGTTGAAAGAATTTTATTTAAATCTGCACAAAGGCTAAGATATTTTACACCCCATTTATTGCAATCTATAAACTAGTATTTGATCAAACTCTAAACCCTCGTCAAACATTTCTGAGATGTTTAATTAAATTTGGGTAAAACCATAAATTTCAATATTTTTTTTGACAAATTTACTGTTTTTTTATATTTGTGGATCTTGACAAGTTTCTGTGCTCACCTAAACGATTGCAAAGTTTTGATCAGACTAGTCCGCAAGTAGAAAATATCTTTCCTACTGCAAATGAACTGGCTGGGCAAACCACATAGACTTGACATGTAAGAGCAGAAATCTTTCAGGGTACCAGCTTTGGTCCCACTTGCATGTTACTCCATCAGCTGCCACCATTTGGCAGCACTGAAGTTTTGCACATTATTTACAAACATAGACTTTGGATAGTACTTTGTGCCACATATTTTAAAACCCATTTAAAAAATTATCCATTCAGGTTTCTTTTCTAACACTCAGTTATCAGCAATTTGTTCTTGATCAGGGCTCATTCTCTTTTCCTGGTATTTTGGATTCATTAAGTTTGCCAAGTAGTGGCAAGGCTGAAGTGCTTGATCCATCCTTTCTTTTTTTTTTTTAAATCGCCAGTGTATACAGTTCAAGATCTGCATTTTCGTAAGATCTTGCTACAGTTTCACTGCCTCAGAAATGTTTGTTTGTTCTGCCTGAATGTCTAGTTCTCTACTAACCTCTTTTAGCTGTTTTAGCATATGCACTGCATCTTTGTAAATGATTACATTCTCTAGAATTTTTTTATGTTTGGGTGAATTTGAAGATCATTTGAGGGCTCAGAGCAAGGCCGTAGATATGGCGAAGTAAAAGGGGGGGGGTAATAATTATGATGAAATCGGTAATTCTGCATAAGTTTTCATATTTCATTTATTTGTATATATGTGTGTGTGTGTGTGTGTGTGAAACTTTTCAAACATATTTAGTTGTTTACAATAACTGGGACCCAGAATTTTTGGATTTTTTTTTATACATGAGACTAGTACATACTTGACTGTAGTCAGTGTAGTACTCTGATTTCGAAAAATTCTGTTTACAGTGCATGCATGTCAAATTCTGCTTTAAATTGCAAAATTCTTATTCTTATTTTTCAAAGAAAATTTAGTGATAACATCCTCAGCATTTAAAGGCACACCACAATGAACACTCATCAATGCTAAACCTGTTAAATGTTCAGCAACCATTGAATTCCTGAGCCAGCTTTTAAGGCGTCTTAACGTAGAAAAGCATTTTGTCTGGGGTTGCAGTAGAATAGGGCAAGGTAGCAAGAATCTTGAAAAGTCCTTTTTATAATTGGGAAAAACATATCGTCCACAATCCATGAGGGTCTTTACCACTGTTTCTGGCTTGCCATCTTCAGACAGCAAATTCCATTTACACTGCCACATTTCAAATTCTGCTTCAAATCTTCCAAAGTTTTCATCATAAATTTCTCAAGCTTGCTGAAATATTTCTAACTGCATTTTTACATTTGAGAGGAAGTAGCAGTTACAGTTTAGCTGTTACTTTGTTATGTTCTGGAAAACGATCCTTTAGTTCAGTTAAGAAGTGATCAAGAAAAGGTGAAAATAAATTCCAACGATAGTATTCATTTGCATCGCTTGCTGGAGCATTTTCACGCTTTGATTGTCGTCCAGCTATTCTTGGTTTGATCATTTGGCTTCCAACATCGTGCAGCATGCGTTCTGCTAACAGGTATATTTCATTGAGCGACTCTTCACTGCTACTACACATTTTTTGTACAACACTAATGATTAAATCAACATGTTTGCAACATTGTACTAAATCTAAGTTTACTTTTTGAAGATTTTTACAAAGATTTGCACTATAAGAAAATACCTTATTTAAAGTTAGCAAATAATAATTGATAAGACTGATCAGAGGTTTCTTTAGCTCTGGAATCTTGAAGTTCATGCAGAGCTTGTACTATCACAGAATACAATTCAGCAAAATGAGATGCTGAGTCATTCTTTTCAGTCCATCTGGTTTTACACAGACCTAGGACTATCTCATGAGATAGGTCTTCATTTTTTTTTTTTTTGGCATTTTTCTCTAGAATATTGCTTCTTTGCAATGACATACGAAAATAGTTTGCTACTGTTTTAATGGTGCCAATACACTTTCTAATAATGGATAATTCGCAAGAGTGTGCAATAACTAAATTCAAAGCATGGGCACTGCAATGCACAAATTGGGCCTTTGGGTACTCTTCTGATACTAATGTACGCACACCTCTGTACTTGTCACTCATTATGTCAGCCTCGTCATAACCTTGTCCAACCATGTTGCTCAAATCTACACCAAGCTGTGTTAGTGTGTACATGATAGTTGTAGCCAAACCTACAGCAGTCACATCAGTTACAGAAATAAAACATAAGATGTTTTTATTTCTATAACTGATGTGACTACCGTAGGTTTGGCTACAACTATCATGTCCACATTAACACAGCTTGGTGTAGATTTGATGTTTTATTTCTGTAACTGATGTGACTGCTGTAGGTTTGGCTACAACTGTCACGTCCACATTCACACAGCTTGGTGTAGATTTGAACAACATGGTTGTACAAGTCAATGATAGTTTCTTTAATGTCAACATATCGAACACAAAAATTGCAAGCTGTTCTTTCTTGGATATGTCCTGTGTCTCATCGGCTAATAATGAAAAACACTTAGCATTGTTTATTCGAGAAACAATTGCATCTTGTATTATTTCCTCGCAATTTCAATGATTTCGTTTTGAATCATTGGACTAGCATACATACTTTTGGAGCCAGATGATGCAGATAAATGATTTAAAATACTGTATCCCCAGCTTTGGCACGGTATCGCAAAAGAGCCCTAAAGTTGCCATCATTGTAGTCTGGTTCTTGGAGATAAATGGGACCTGAATAATTTGTGCCTCTTAAAGGAAGCTCTTGGCGACTGCATAAAATTTCTGTTTCCACTATTGGAATTAACTTTGCTCTGTTTTCCATTACCTGATGTTTTCTTGCTGAATTTATCTGATACACTACATTAGCTCGTTTTCCGCTTGCAACACTTAAAAAATTATCTGATTGCATATTAGCATCAATGTGATATTTAGTTTTCTCATGTTTTCCAAAATATTCTTTTGCATTCTTCCACTTTACGCAAACTGTTGTTACCAGTGCACCAAGTGCTTGATCTCCTCTGCCTCCAACTTGAAGACCAAATAATACACAAGTTTTGCACAATGCCCCATATAATTGATTTATTGATGATTGCAGAAATACTTCTGCACCTTGACTATGTACTTCAAAACAGCTTTGTTCGTAATTTCCTCAGCTAGCAGATTGACATAATGTGCAGAGCACCCAGTTTTGTATTCCAGTTCCAAGAGATCTCTCATTTTTACCATCTTATTTTCATTATCAGTACATACGGCAAAAACATTTCCCCGAGTGTAGTCTTACAGTATTCAATTGCAGTCTTGGCAATTTCCGCATAATATGCTGAAGTTTTTTATTACTCTCACAATCTATAGCACTTAAAAAAAAAAAAGAACGTGTCCCAGTGTGAATGCTTGTTGCAATTATGGCATCATCATACCTGCCAACTACTACGGAATGTCTGTAGTTTCTACGGATTTAGTTGTTTGACTACGGAACTATGGAACTCACTGTCGAAACTACGGATTCTATGAATTTATTTTTATTTTTATTTTTTTTTATTTTGCTATTACGAAATAACATGAATTACCGTCTGGGGTAGGTATTTCGTGTTTTAAAACTTCCGAAAATGGTACTTAAATGGAGTAAAAAATTTTGCCGACCGTAATCGTAATTTTTTCTCCCGATGTTAGGTTTATGTTCAGTAGTCTTGTTAAATGTCACTTTTTTTAATTGGTGTAAAACTCAAGAGAATGGGGGAGGGGTGTCGTTTCCCGTCAGGTGACGGTATTTCGTGTTTCGAAACTTCCGAAACCGGTAGTTAAACGGTGTAAAAATTTTTGCTATAATTGTAATTTTTTCTCCCGATGTTGCCTTTGTGCCCAGTAGTCTTGTTAAATATCATTTTATTGCATAAATGCTTGTATTTTATCTTGAAACTGTAGTCAACAATTTGCAAAAACGGAAGTTAGTCTACGCAAAAATTTCCTCATGATCTTTCGTGAATTCGAGGAATTCCGCCTTTTTCGTTATTATTTTAGTCATTTGCGAGGTCAATGCACAAGTGAACATAAATTTTGGAGGAGTTGGTGTGTGTGTGTGTGTGGGGGGGGGGGGGGTTAGTCGGGGGACGTAATTCATTTTTACGAACAAAATTTTTGAAAACGGAAGGTCAACATTTTAACGAAATTTTTGAAAACTTAAGGTTGTTGATTTTTTTCCGTAATCGTAATTTCTTTCTTCTTGCGATGTTGCCTCTGTCCAGTATTATTGTTAAAAACATTTTACTGCATAAATATTTGTATTTCAGCTTGAAAATAGGGGGCCGCCCCCGTTGGCGCAGTGGTCTAAGCAATGGCCTCTGATCATTCTTCCGAAAGGGGTCCGGGTTCAAATCCCGGTCAGGTATGGATGTTGTGTTTGTCTTACGGCACTTGCTCTCCCTCTCCTCTGGAACCAGTGACCCTAAATTAGGGACGGGCGACTGCTTATAGCCCATTGAGTTGCTCACAGTGGTCGGAAAACCTACAATCAAAAAAAAAAAAAAAAGGGGGGGGGGATTTAATTTTTTTAAACCGGAAGTCCGCCATAGCAAAGATTTCTCCCATATCCCCCCCCGCACGATGTTCCCATTCTCCTGTGTTGTTAAATATCCCCCGTCCCATAAGTTTTTGCATTCAAGCTTGATAAGGAAGGGGTAAATACCCCAAAACGGAAGTGACGAAGTTGGAATATTTGTAAAAATTGATGCATGGTGTTCAAAAGTATTAATTATCTCAAAGTTACACCATTTATCTAAAATAGTTAGAGCTTTGATATCATGCTCATGGTTCTCATGCTGAAATAAATTTGAGCATGATGGATGAAATTATTATCTGAGGAAATAAAAAAAAAAAAAAGCAATGGATGCTGTGCAGCTACAGAGTCAACAAAAGACAAACTGAGAGTAGTCTGCATTTTTGCTGTGTTTTGATTGTTCACCCATTTAAAACATTCAGTTTTCTTTCCTTCTTTGGTCTCATCTTGTCATAAATTTCAATGTTAGTGGCATATGGTAAGTGGAGGTTTGCGCACTGTGCATGCACTTGCTTTGATTTCCCCATCTGTCAAGTGTGAAATTCTGAATGCATTTGACCGACTTTTACTTGTGGAAGTTTGGAAATTAAATCTCTAATATATATCAAAATTAAATCTCACAATGTTAGCTATCATGCCCTCACCACAGGAATCAACTTTATGTTTCGCACATGTTAAGTTTGTTTCATTAGTGCCAATGTTTTGTTGTGGTGTGTATTTCTTTTTCACAAAGAGATGGATCGTTTCGTAAAAAAGTGTCTATGTATGCCACGCGATAATGCTAGTTACTACTGACAAGGCTCTACCCAATGTTGGCAGGTATGCATCATTATTAACATTTAATCACCCATCCAACATCAAACTGATGCTACTGTAATTATCCTCCAGATGCTTTTTAAATGCATCATCAACTTCACCAGATACTGTGTCCAACAGTTTCCCTCCTAGATCAATATGACTTGGGCCAGAATAACCAGGGTGCAAACTTACCACCATATCTTTGGATTCTGCAGTAGTTGCTGAATTGAAATGTTATTTGCTTAGAAAAAAACCCTGGCAATTTTTAAATCTAATGTAGATTTTTGATTATTATCTGTTGTTTTTACAGTAAAACCTGTCATCAGTTTTTGCCTTTTGGGAATACTTTCTGTGCCATGAGTTTCTTCTTGTATCAAGTTGTGTGATAGCATAGAATTCCCAAGCGTTGCTGATGTGAAATTTGGATCCATTTCTGATGGGAAAATCTCCGATGTACCAGGCATGGACCTTTTCAAGCAATTGTTTAAGTGGCCTTTAATTTTTTTCAATCTTTGCACTCACTTCTGAACCACAGTGATCACATTTTACTTTGTTCTTGTCATCCAGTCTGCTAACCTCTAACCATTCTGGGGCACACTTTCGACCACTTCCTGCTGGCATTGTATGTAAAAGTATAACTGAAGCTCCTTGAGTTTTTAAATTTCAAATAACACAGTATAACATATACTGCAGCTGAACTGAAGGGAAAAGTAGCTATGGTAGTACTCACATGAGATAAGCATGAGATACAACAAAGGAATCTTATGACCTGCATCTGAAAAAGGTTTTTGTCAAGTCTCCAGCCTGCACCCAAAGCGAGTACATGGTAAGCGTAGGAACTCCAATGGAAATAGTGGATCCCCAAAACCTCAGCGCCATCTGGTGGTGAGGGGGCAGACCCAACATGATCACATGACAGTCCTAAACCAGTAGGAACAGTACTTTGAACAGATTACAGATCTTTGGTTAGAAGTGCACGTTTTGCATGCGATCTGGTGAATGAGTATATCAATATGGTAAAAAAACATTGTCATTTTAAGGATTGTTCAATTATAGAGGAATACAAATTAAGCATTTTTCAATTTCCTCAGTGAAAAGATCGTTAAGTGTTGCTTTGGTATTTATTTCTTTAGTAATCGTTATTTGTCATTGTTGACGAACTCACGGGGAGATTGCGTGAAGCTGATCCTATGAGCTTACTTCGAGAAGTGAAGGTTGCTGTAGAAGTTTTGTCCGCAAGAGGAATGAACATTTTTGCAGAAACAAAAAGAATAATAAAGTATAATAATTGTAGTACACACTTAACCCTAGCTCCGGCTTGGCAGGCACGTGCTCCCACAATGCATTGCGTGCATTCTGTTTTTTCTCCCCTGGCCGCTGCTTCAATTGCCGCTGCAAGCAGAGAATTCTTGAGTCTCGAGGCTCTCGGTTTTAACATCAAGTTCCCTTGCTTACTCTTGTACTCGCTTTGTCTGCACCTCACCCCATCAGTATCTGATAGGTTGATTTTAACTCTGATTGGAGTCACCTTCCAATAGTACTGGAGAGTGGGAATTAGAACTCTGAAAACAAGTCCAGTTTGCTTTCCTGATTTCTAAAAGCTAGCAGATTCCCCCTCACATACTTGTGCCTCATGCATTAGTGCACAGATAGTTCAAGAAACAGGTGACCCTCCTACAATGCATTTCTCGGGGATTAGTCAAACCTTCTGTCCCTTCCCTCCAGCCCCAAGGCACAGGAAACTAGCTCCCACCTACTTGGTTACCTTCCCAGGATTTCAGGCATTCATGGTTCACCCTGAAAGAGTATCAGGAAAAGGATCCATATTAATGTAATACCAGCCTTTTTAAATGATTTAGACCAGTGTTTATGCACACACACATGCATACATACAAGCATTTTCCTCTTATTTCATTAATATATTTCAAGAAAATATGATTCATAAACTTTTTTTGTTTTTTTCTGGAATTATCTGCAAAAACTATTTGCATGAACACTGAATTATAATTTGTGAGAAAAATTTTATTTTTAAATTTTTCATGCAGCAATAAATTATTTGTGCTGATGAATCTAAAATATCAAGGGAGTCAAATGTGTCCTGAATGCCTGACGATTAGCTTTTAGTTAAGCATCCCAATTGAAGTGGCTTTTGTAACTGCATTATCAAATAAAATCTGGCAACTGCTTATAGTCCATCAAAATACAGCTTGTTGATCTATGAACTCTAATTGACAAATACTAAAAATATGAAAAAAAACCCCATCAGAATGATTGTCTGAAATGTGATTATATCCTTGAAATTAAAAAACAATGAATTTTCTCAAATGGCTGGCATATTATTATGGGGCAAAGAAGTGTTCACATGTTGCCATCTCCTCAGAAAGTCTAAAAATTGTATTGTCCTGAAGTGGGAATTGAACTGACATTACCTGGTGGCGCAGTGGTCTAAATGCTGGCTTCTAACCGTTCATCTGAATTGGATCTGGGTTTGAATCACAGTTAAGTATGGATGTTGTGTTTGTCTTACACAGCATTGACTTGCTCCCTTCAGTGAAAACAGCGGCCCCCAAGTTAGGGATGGGCAACTGCTTATTGTCCATTGAGTTACTCACGGTGGTGGTTAACTCCCCCCTCCAAAAAACTGTTTTGCATTCAGTCATGCTACCATTACAACGCCCAGGACAATGACTTTCTGGGCTGCTAAAATTTAGGGATCTGGACAAGTCTCAAAATTGCCCTAATTGAGCATCCCGTTTGCAGAAGGAAAATGTGAAATGCAGACTCGATTCTCACTCCAGGACTATACAGTTTTCAGACTTTTCTAAGGAACTGGCTACATGTGAGCAGTTTAACAGGACACTTCTTTGCTCAAAAGTTTCTGACCATATTATGTGGGAGTTACATGAGTAACAAATTGATTGTCCATTCCGATCATATCATATATCAGTTCTTCTGCATCCCCTTCTCTCAGAATTATTGAAGTCCATGATAATTACATATATGTGCAATAATGTTCTAAAGGTTGGAGACACTACGTAATTTATGGGCAATATTATAATTGATTGTGTTAATTATCAGTGCCACATATACGGTTGCTTGAGTGCTGGAGACCAGCGCTGTCGAGAATTGGCCGGGGCCCTGGGAAAACAATTCCGGGCATGATGAAAGGGGAAAAAAAAAAAAAAAAACTGCCGCCTGTAGATAGAAATTGTTCTTTACTTTTTCTGAAATGTAATAATATGAAAATTCAATACTGATAACTAGGGCCCGGACTTTGATGACCGAAAAATTCCTTATAAATGCATTTAAAAGTAGCAGAAATTCCCCCAAAAAATTACAATAAATGCCCATAAAATGAAAAAAAAAAAATGCCCTTAAAATTTTAAAAAGAAAATCTACCTAGAACAGTTCTTACAGTAAATTTTGCCAAAAATTGTTGTATTGTCTTAAAATAACTGATAAATTATATTTCTTTTCTTTAAAATAAATATTAATCGTAAAAAAAAAAATAACTAGTAACTGCATAAGAAAAAGAAAGAATAGTACATACCAATCCCATATGAATTTTATTTGCTTGTACACTTAAAGTCTTTCTTCATGTAAGTGCATCATAATTGCACTGAATTATAAGGTGCATCTTAATGTTTTCCAAGGTAAATGAACGTCTATTATCTGTAAGTAGGTTTTTATATCTCGTGAAGCTTCTCTCGACATCAATGGATGTGACAGGGGCATACTTGAAAAAAAAAAAAACAGCTTCACTTACCGCTAGTTCTTCTTCTATATAAAAACTGTGTGTTTCTCTAGCTAATATATGTGAGATTTTCTTCAAAGTCTGGAATCCAACATTTTTTTCCAGAACATTGTTTAATTTGCCTTTGGCTCCTTAACTTGGCTTGCTTTTTCAACGTAACTGATTGCATCAATGAGTTCCATACCCTGTTTTTCTAAACACATAATCGTTCAGGCCAAAATGATGAAGTTTGATTGAATGTATGCTAGATTTCCTTCTGTTTTATTTTCTGAGAACACGTGTCGGGCAATTTGAATTGAAGCAGCATCACCAGTTTTATATATATATATATATATATATATATATATAATATATGCATGCATTCAGCCATGTCCCCCAACGTGTTATTACTGGCTGTGGTGGTCAGGTTAGGCTAGGAGCTTGAAATTTGAAACATTGTACGCGATATGGTGCTTTTAAGAATACTTTTTTGACATTGGATACGAGTCGATCAATATTAGGATAATTTGCACAGATTTCTTCAGCAGTGCGATATAAAGCATGGGCAAGGCAAGTGACATGCACCAACTTGGGATAAAATCCTTTAATTGATTTTCCTGCTTTAACCGTATACGGGGCAGCATCAGTCAAAAACAGAAGGATATCATCATGTTATATACCACCAGGACATAAAAGAAATAAGGATTTGTCAAATAATTGACAGATTGCTGAGTGATTCACTTTCTCTATGATCTCCGTATTCAGCAAAAGTATTTTGCCAGGGCAATCTGGCTCAAGTGTCTCTGTTATGACGTTAGCAACAGGACTACCCTGAGCGTCGTTCGTTTCATCAATAGACACAAACATTTTTTCCCCTTTTACACTGTCTCTAATTTTGTCCGTTGTTTCGGTGAAACCCTCACTTATGTAGTTTTTATGTAGTGTAGACTTGTCAGGTATGACATGACCAATGTGTTTTTCCAAAATCTGGTGAAATTTAGGATGATTTAACTTTTCCAGTGGAATATTTGCAGAAACAATAACTTCACACATCTCTTTATAAAATGGTGACTTCTTGGATGGTGTTGACAGCTTTCCATAAGTAAACTTTGAGATGCCTGCAACTTTTTCTTTGCAAGTTCAACAGCTTGAATATGCTTTTCTTGTCCAATATGCTGCATGATGGTAAATTGCTTTAGTGCTGCAACTTTAGTTTCACATAGTTTGCAAAATAGAATTACTCCATCAGTAGAAAACACATTTTCTCCAAACTCTGAAACAAACTTGCATAAATAGCAAGATTGAGAAGGTTTGCATTTAGGCATCTTTGGAAATAAACTGCTACTTTTCTTTTCAGACTAGAAATAATGACTGGAGTACGTACTAACAGCTTCCATAGAATTCCAGATGCTTTAAGTGTAACCCCTGAACACTCAGAACAGGTTCTGCCTGGTACCAGAAGGTGGGGGGGGGGCAATGGAAAAACATCCTACCTAACCCTTTCACGAACAGTGTCTAAAAATCTTAGGCACAAATATTTCTATTTCTTTTCCTTCCCTTCTGAAGACCCAACAAAATGAGGATTACTCTCAGATGTCCCTGTGGAGAGTGACACCTAATCCAAAGTAATGCTTCCTATAATTTGAGCTACCTGTTTCTTGGGGGAAATCCTTTCACTTCCTGAGGGAGAAGGTTGAGTGTGAGTGTGGGTGGGGGAGGGGTGCGGGCGTTGCTTCAGGGACGAAAGACCTCCTAAGGTACACAGGCCAAATCGCTCACATCCCAGTGCTGATCGGTTATTTCTCTCTCCCATCTTTGCGACTCGGGGTTTGTCGGGGGCGTGTCCAAAGCCATTGGCTCTTTTGAGGCGGTCAGACATCTGTTTCCTTTTGAGGAGAACACGCAGCTTCTGAGTCTTATCAGCACAATCAACTGCGTATGACCTTCCCAAAGTCTCAAGGGGTGAAGAAATGCTGCAGCTGTTTGATTGAAGGGCTGTGTCGGCCGTTTCTGGACTGTACATAAAAAAAGAAAGAAAATGCAGAAAAGTGACAAAAAATGTGCTAAATTGCAAAAATCCTCCCAAAATGCCAAACAAATTTCAGAAAAGGCTGCAAAATGCCCTAAAAATGCATTAAAAAGGCAAAAAGCCTTAAAAATGGAAAAGTCATCAAAGTCCAGGCGCTACTGTTAACAACTAAAACACATAAACAAAGTGTGCATTAAAATAGGGTTTGGGGCCCAAACCTATAAACCTTGTTATTACAAGTATTACTACATATTACGATTACCAATAAAGAAATTAAAGAAATTGTGCAAAAAGGTCACAAATAATAAAAGTGGATAGTAATTTGTAAAAAACAACAACTAAAAAAAGAACCCAGACTAGGCCCTGCAGGCTGCTCAGGCCCCAGGAGTTTGTCTCCTCTTCCTCCCCCTCTCATCGGGCCCGCTTGAGATTTGGCACTTGCATTCATATTTCAGTACAACATTTAGCCGTACAAAGAGAGAAATTTGTTATCCATAAAATAGTTATTAAAAGCTATAAGAGTGGTTCAAATTTTGTATTTGATTTTTTACCATAACTTACATATCTTTTTTATTATATCTTTCAGAGTGCCCTTCCGGTGCTGCCTGTTCCTCAACAATTTCAAGTCACTACATGAAATATTCTCATTATAGTTTAGCCGAAAAGAGGTCAGAAATATCCAAAAGCACTAAAAGTAGCCCTTCAAATGAAAAATATGATTCGTTTAGTATTCTAGAGGAAATCGAGGAGAAAGTAGTTAATCCTCATCCATCATCAAAATCTGCTGAAGCAACTGCCATTCTTCCTAGGAAAGTTGAACTAGCTAGAAGGGCCATTCATTTGAAACGGGCTGTGAAAGGTAGTAGTCAAGACCAAATCCTGTCCGTTTGCAAAAGTGATGAACAATGTATCGCATTGAAAAGTCCTCCTGGCAGAGATAAAGGAAGATGTCTAGATTGCAACAGTAGTGGTGAAGTACCTCATATCATTATAGAAAATTATAGTTTATTTTGTAACAGTACAATGGTGGACAAAAGTGGCTTAGAATCATATATCTCAGAAAAATCTAAATGTGATCTTGGAGAGCATTCTTCTCAGCTGTTTCAAACTTCAATCACAGGATCTTTGGTTTCTCCAAAAACAGTCAGCATCAAAGACAGGAGTTTTGGCAGAATGAGAGAAGAGTATAGTAATGATAACAAAGGCCTTAATCAAAGACAAAAACTAGCAGCATGTGCCTCTGGAACTTTTTCTTTGAATAAAAATGCAAGCTCTGATAACAGTGATGCTAATATCCACGTATCATCAAATTGCAAGGAAGAGATCGATATTGGCTTATGGGATGAAACAAAAAGCATAGAATCAAATTATAATACATCTTGCAAAAATAATGTGCAATTAAATACTATCTGTGAAATGAAGTCCAGTGGAGTAATCTGTAGTGAAGCATCTGGAAGTTATACTAAGAACAGAAAGAGTGTTAATTCATATCTTGAAACAGCATGCAAAGATAATAAAAATAACATTTACTCACAGAAAGATTGCTTTGATAATTGTACTGTAGCTGATGATTGGTTTACTACCGGTGATTTAACTATGACTTATGACATTGAAATAACTAACTCCGGTGATAATTGTAGTAACAACGATGAAATATTTCATTTTGAAGATGAAATTAAGAAAAATTTAATGCCGACTATGGTTACCAAAGCATCCAGTGAAAATTGCCATAACTTAGGTGTAACTTCATCTTATGTGTATCGTGGAAACACTTCTAAAGACAAAGCTAAAACTGGTTTACTGCCCAATAGTCAAAGTTACAGTAAAAAAGCTGAGTGTGATATTTCATCTAAAAAGCGACAGACTAGTCTAATGTCATTTTTCAAATCCTCTAGTGTCAAGGCAGGAGACACACAAAACACGGAACCTGTGAAATCTACTTTCTTTGTAAAAGACAAGTTGAAACAAACTAAAAATGTGATAGAAAAGACTAAAGTAGAATCTAATTTTGTAAGTGACAGCAAATTTGGAAAAAATATAAAGAAAGAAAAAACTCAAGTCTTAAAAGTTGAGAAGGCTGAAAATAGCGGGCGACCATTAAAGAAGTGCCCATTTTACAAAAAAATACCTGGTAAGATTTTCAGTTTTATACTCTTTGGTTTTAGTATGTTATGATATTTTCTTTTAGAATCTGAAAACTACATATTTCATGTTAATCTATGCCAAAATTGCACTTCGCAACCTTCATTTTTCATTATGTGAATGAATTATGGTTTAGCATATTGAAAAATTGATTGATTTCTTTCTGTCTTTTTAATCAGGTAAGTACATCAGTGTGGGGGATTAGCCCACAGCTGACGGTTCCAGTTGGTCATTCAGCCTAAGGATTCTGGAACAAAACCCAGTGAGTAGGGATCTTTTTGCCAATGTCACACAGAACTAGCTGGCACCTCTCCAAGATTCACAGAGGCCCTAGTTGTGTTTGTGTGCTGGAGAAATGCGTTACTTATGTGGGGTCTGTGTCAAATGTTCTGATTGTGTGAGGAATGAAGATGTGTTGCAGTTGTGTAATGTGAAGCAAAATGTTGTTAGCAAGGTGGAGACTAATATGCTTCAGTGGTTTGGCCATGTTGGAAGAATGAGTGATGAGATACTTACTAAGAAAATCTTTTTAGCCCAAGTGGCTGGAAGGAAAGACAGAGGAAGGCAAAAGAAGTCGTGGGAGGATCAGATTTAGGAGTGTCTTCATGAGAAAAAGATTATTGTGAGTATGAAATTGTATAGGTCTTGTGTACGGCATGTGATGGATGTCAGTGAAGCCCAACTTGTATGTCAAGATCGCTGTTAATGGAGAAGTTTGATACAGCAACAGTAAGGAAAAATTACCTGGTAGTTTGTATTTCTTTGTGGAGCTACCCTCTGAATCTCAGAGAACAGCTTAGTGATATGTATACAGGGTGATTCAGCTAAGCGTGTACAAACTTCTGGGAGGGGTAAGTTGTACAAACGCAAATCGGAATCACATAGCGATGGAGGGCCGGAAACGCCATCTTCATGCGATAGATGGCGTTGTTCGACCGTGAGATGGCTCCTACGTTCTTTCAGGATACCATCATTTGTAAACCTCTCGCAGAAGTATTAGGATGGCTGGGTTCACGAACGCGGAAATGGCCTATTTGAATAATTACGAAACGCATATAGCATATGAAATCCGTTTATTTTCGTGGTGTAGTCAGCACAAATATTCTCCAAGCTTTCGCACTCCACTGGGAGGCTTTTTCAAGGCAATGATAGACACATTTTTGTGTGACTACACCACGAAAATAAACGGATTTCAGACGCTATATGCGTTTCGTAATTATTCAACTCTGGTGTATTTAAAAAATAAAGTGGCCTATTTGAACCTCGCAGTGGACTACAACGGAAGAGCCACCGTGCGACTGTAACAGGAACTGCACCCGATAAGACGAGTGCCAAGCCACCAAGTGTTTTCACGGGAAGGTTGCTTCAATGCACATAACGGGCATGTATGGGGGTGGAAAACCCCCATGTTGTACGACCATGTGCATCACAAAGCCGTTTTGCTGTTAATGTTAGGGCCGGCATTGTCGGCAACTACTTAATTGTCCCATACCTCGTGTCTCCTCGTCGGGGCGGAAGGAGTTACCGGATATTTCTGAAGGATGTCTTGCCAGAGCTGTTGAACGAACAACAAGTCCCTCAGTTGCTGTACCATGCAATGTGGTTCCAGCATGATACATGGATAGTTTCCAAATTATTGGCAGATTTTACAGATTTTTTTTTTTTGCTTTTAGATTAAGAAAAATGTTATTTACTAGATTTAAAACACTTTACTCAAGGCTTTACTCAGATTAATGAATTTAATTCTATTTTAACTTGAAGAACTTTCAATTATTTTTCACATCTTCTGGGTCCTTTTTGTTTTTACAGACGTTTCTAGCATCTAGATTTTATCAAGGCCTGTTCTCAATGTATACTGTATAGGAACTGCATCAAAAGTTTCATTTACACAGAAAGAATTTAAATTTTATTGTGTGGTTCCTTTTGCAGTTGCCAGTTATTAAATTAAAACAATCTCTTTCTGTACTTTGTAAGTCTGCTGTTTTTGAATTAAGTTCTTGAAAATGCTATTTATAAATTTTAAAGGTTCATTAACTGAACTGGTTTTCTGGTTATAAAAACTTTACTAAATTAATCTCTTGTTTTTATGAGGTTTTTAGTCCAGTATTTTAATATTTTGCTATAAATTTAGGTCCATTTCACACACATTGCTGCACATTCAGTTGTAATGTACTTATTTTGTCCTCAGTGGAATCTGCAATGTTCTCATACTTATTTATTGTTTTATTAATTTTTCGTTAAATTATCTTTATTGTTATCATGATTCGCCGGTTTGCAGCAAGTTTTCTGTTTCAGTAGTCGTGTACACAGATACATTTTATTTTTATACAACTCTGAACCAGTAATCTTATGTGTATATCTACTAAATGAAATTATGGTGCAATAATATATTACAAAATCACTACTCATTTATCTGGTCATTTATTCCCTATAAAAGCAAATATACACGAGGAACAGAATAATGAAAGTATGCAAATATGTCAAGCATAAAATATCAGAAAATGGTTGACTTTCATTGGCAAAGGAATTGTCAATTTACAACCTCATTGCAGTTCATAAACATTAATGTCAGGGGTTAAAATTAAGGGCGGGATAACGGGATTCCCGCCGAAAATTGTTAACTCCTGCCGAAATGAAGTTGTTAGGCAGGAGTCCCCCGCCTTACAAAATGCTAAGAAAAAATATATATAAATATAAAATCTTGGGTCCGTTTTTGGACCACTCGCAGAATTCATGCTTTAAAAATGTACATACATACACATCACTAAGCTGTTCTCTGAGATTCAGAGGTTAGCTCCAAAAAGAAATACAAACTACCAGATATTTTTTTACTTATTGTTGTTGTATCAAACTTCTCCATTTACAGCGATCTTGACATACAACTCGTGCTTCACTGATATCCATTACACGCCGTACACTTAAGATCTTTTATACTTCATACTCATAATCTTTTTCTCATGCAGACACTCCTGAATCTGATCCACCCATGTCTTCCTTGGCCTTCCTCTGCCATTCCTTCCTGCCACTTGGGCTAAAAGATTTTCTTATCTTAGTAATCATCTCATCACTCATTCTTTCAACATGGCCAAACCACTGAAGCATATTGGTCTCCACCTTGCTAACAACATTTTGCTTCACATCACTCAACTGCAACACATCTTCATTCCTCACACAATCAGACCGTGTCTTGCCATAAACCCCACATAAGTAACACATTTCTCCAGCACACAAACGACTTCTATGTTTTTTTCTGCAGTACCCAGGTTTCACTGCCATACATCAGAGTAGAAACAATTACAGTTTCATACACAGCCATGTGGGACTCTCTAGAGAACCCATCATTTCTGTGAAAACCTCCCAAAACAGCAATGACTTTAAATGAAGAATTCACTCGCCTATTAATTTCACCATCCAATTTGTTCTCTCTGTCAAATATGCTTCCTAAATACACAAACTCACTCACCTGGTCAATCACAGTGCCATTTGTACTTACATTACATTCAGTGCTACCCATTCCTCTCTCAAACACCATAACTTTGGTTTTTCCCTTATTATTTATTCAGTTTAAATTTCATGCAAACTTCGTACATCCGAGACAACATACTCTGCAACTCACTTTAGCTCTCTGCCAACAGGGCAGTGTCATCAGCATACAGCAATCTGCACACATGAATATCACCAAAACATAAACCACTATCATCTATTTTGGCATCACGCATGCATGTGTCCATAATTATATTAAACAGCCATGGTGACATTACACAACCTTGTCTAACTCTTGCACCAATAGAAAACCATTTTGATAAAACACCATTCACTCGTACACAAGCTCTACTACCAGCATACACAGTTTTTACATTATTAAGTAAATTCCCAGTAACACCATATTCATTCAATACCTTCCACAAAAGTGTCCTATTCACTTGGTCGTAAGCTTTCTCTAAATCTATGAAGGCAGCAAAAACTTTCTTACCAACAGCCAGATACTTTTCAATCATCATGCGTAATGCAAAAATCTGGTTAGTGCAGCCTTTACCAGGAATAAAATCACACTGAACATACCACTTTTTCTCTGATGTAAGACCCCGTACTTTTTCAATAACGACCTTACCAAACACTTTCTCTGGCACACTTAGTAGGCTAATACCATGATAGTTCTTGCATTCAATCTGATCACCTTTTCCCTTATACAAGGGAACAGTAATAGCCTCCTTCCAATCCCGAGGGACCATTCGTAACTCCCAGCACAACTGGCAAATTTCAGTTAGCCAGTCAATTACAAGAGTCACCACCATATTTCAAAATCTTGGCAGTTATGCCATCAACTCCTGGAGCTTTACCATTCTGAAGAGATTTTAGAGCTTTACACACTTCTCTTGAGATCCCTCCTGTGCTTCCATCCCTCATTGTGACATCATCTGTGTCTGTCTCAGAATCATCTTTGCTTTTCTGATCTAATAACTCACAGAAGTATTCACCGCATCTTTCACTTAACTCATTGGGCTCCCATATCATTTCCCCGACCTCATTCTTCACACAACTTACAACTATGTTTCCCCTATTTTTCCTGAGTCTCATGTACTTCCAAAAGGACTTCCTATCTTTCCAAAAAGCCAGTTTATGCCTTTCCACCTTTTCCTTCCTATCTTTTGCCTTACTCTGGTGAACCAGCTTAGCAGCTTCACACTTCTTTGAGTGATATTCATCCACAGAGACTCTACCTTGCAACATCCCCAAATAGGCTTCCTTGTTTCTCTTTACTGCCTCTTCAATCTCACTATTCCACCAAGCATCACCTCTATTGTTACCCACTATTGTGGTGCCACAGACGTCTTTAGCAGCAGTGACAACACAGTTCTTGAAACATTCTCACTTCTTTTCTACATCCCTCTCACTTGACTTCAGCTCCTTCAATCGTTCTCTGAGTAAGTTAGAATAACACTGATGATCTTCAAGGAGTCTATCAACCTTTATTCTTTCTATCCTGGGTCTCTTCCTATTCCTTTTCCTCCAACCATCATTAATTTTCACTCGTGACACTACCAAGTAATGATCAGAACCAACATCCGCATCTCTCGTCACACGGGTGTCAACAACTAAGTGTTTCAGATGCTGATCGTAGACAACAAAATCTATCACACTCTTTTGACCAAGAGTACGATTTTCCCAAGTATATGTGTGGATATACTTGTGGTTGAAAAATGTATTAGATATACACAAACCATTCTCAATGCAGAGTTCAATTAATCTTTCACAATATCTAAAAACGTATCCATTATAAAAAATACGTGCTTTAGAAATGGATCATTCAGAGTTCTGAAAATTTATATCGAATACATCGTTCATGTCGGAAGCATAATCAGTTTATGGACCCTGGAATCGGCTTCCATGCGTAGCCGCACGAGCAGTTCATTTTGCATATCATGGACTGTTACGAATCAGGCATGAGATTGTTCTTCGGATTCGCGGAATTTCGCTTTTTCGCAACATTCCGATTATACTTGAGATCGATGCAAAAAAAAAAAAAACTTAAGATAATGTTTTATTTTCGATGGGTTAGTGTGTGTGTGTGTGTGTGTGTGTGTGTGTGTGTGTGTGTGTGTGTGTGTGTGTGTGTGTGTGTGTGTGTGTGTGTGTGTGGTCATTTTCCGTCTGGTAAAGGGTATCCCATTTTTCAGAACTTATGAAAATAAAAGTTAAACTGAGTGAAAAAATTTCCCGCAATCGTAATTTTTTTTTCTCGCGAAGTTTCCTCTGTCCAGTATTGTTATTAAATATCAATTTATTGCATAAATGTTTGTATTTCAGCTTCAAAGTGTAGACAACAATTTCCAATAGCGGGAAGTCTGATGGAGCAAAAATTTCCTTGTAAACTTTAGGCATGAGTTTCTTCCGCGGGTTCGAGGAACCCTGATTTTGTTGTCATCATGTGCATCGTTCTCCAGAATGATGCAAAATTGAAGACAATTGGGTGGGGGTAGGTGGGGTGCTGGTGTGTGTGTGTGGCGGTGGGAGGGGCCTTTTTCCGTCTGGGGACGGAATTTCATCTTTCAAAACTGTCGAAAACAGAAGTTAGACGAACTGCAGATTTAATCTGTAATTGTAATTCTTTTCTCACGATATTCCCTCTGCTCAGTGTTATTATAAAATATAATTTTGTTTGATAACTGATTGTGTTTCAGCTTGAAAACGGAGGGAAAATTTCCGAAAATGGAAGTCGTACAGAGCAAAGATTTTTCCTAATCGTAATTTTTTTTTCGCGATGTTTCCACTGTCCTGAATTATATTGTTGAATGTTATTTTTCCTCCATAAATAGTTGCAAAGGAAAAAACTGGACATTCCTCATATAAGAATGGTTGAATCAACCAAATCTCAAATATGTGAACTGTAAGCAAACATCTCATACATAGTATTCAAGAATATATATTTTTTGTCAGAGCTGAAGGGAAACATGTTCAAAAATAATAAATTAGTTGACCCTTGTAATACTAAACTTGCACATCACAATGTGCAGTGGAAGTTTTTATCTCTTGTGATTGAGACAGACTGTAGATTTCCTACCTCCACAATGGAACTCTTTTTGAAGTTTGATAGTGTAGAATATGAATCTTTGAAGCACCCCCCCACACACACACACACAAACACAGAGTTTTGGTAGTCTTTCAAAAGCCTGATAGACCAGGTTTTTTTTTTTTTTTTTTTTTTTGAAAATTAATGAAGATGCGGCTATGGAATATTCATTATTAAAACATAGCTGTAAAAAATGAAGAGTTTATGTTCCAATGTCCAAAGTTTTCTAAGAGTTTTATAAGCAACCATCCAACCATCTGCAAACATTTCCATTAGTGTCAAAAGTTCCTTCTGAAAGTAAGTCTTGTGTTACGTTTGACAAATGTACCATGTGAACGTAGCTTAGCGCACAAAACAGAATTCAGTCAAAATTTAGAGATTCACTGAGCAACAAAAATCTTAATGCATATTTCTGAAATTTAGCCAGATAAACCCTCAGAAATAAAACAACATCTGATCAAAGCTTGCTAACTGTGGCAAGGAATGAAAGACAGACATGTATACTTTAGGTGCAATTTTATGATATCAACGTACTGCAAAACGAACAACTCTAGCTTTGTAAAATGAATGATGGTGATTTGTATTAGATTGAATGTAGTACATTTTTTGATCTCATTCACCTGTTGGTTTTAAAAACCAAGTGTAGCTTATATTGTTTGAAAAATTACTACTGTTTTCCCAGTCTTATCATTAAGTCACATATTCAAAACTCCCCACCTGAAATTTTCAATCCCCTCCATTTACAAACACAAGTAGGGATACTCCCTTCCATTTCAAATTTGAATTTTAAGCCCTGAATGTGCAATTTAATCTATATAAGTAAAAATGAAATTCTGTCTCTCTCTCTGTTCCCTATACATTTTCACATCACTTGACCTATTGGCACCAAACTTTGCAGAGTTTACTCCATATGGGTAACATAGGCAGGGGTAGATAGATCCAAGGCACCCACTTGTCATGGCACCTGTTTTCAAATTCTATTATAAAAATTTAATTTTGCAAAATTTGATTTCTTTTATGAAGCTTCTGTCTCTTTAATAAAGCAGCGAGTACAGTATTTTTTTTTCTGTTTGCATATTAATTGTAGACTACATACCACAAAATCAGAATAATGAAGATGCCAACATCTATTTTTAGCACTCTCAGTAGCAGAGCTGTGAATTCTACAGCAATGTTTGCAGTCATTCAAGCTGAAGTACCGTGGTGCAATCTAAGACAGTGCATTGGAGTTGTCCATAGCTATGGCACTGATTTTATGTGGGGTGCTTATAAGTGTATTTATTTATTTAAATATAAAGGTGACATTGAAGATCTCAGGAACTACAGGCCTATCAGCCTCTTATCAGTGGTTTCTAAAATCTTCGCTAAGGTTCTTTCTCATTGTTTGAAGGTAATACTGGACATGGCTCAACTGAGGAGTGGCTACAGCACTATACAGTAGATCATATCCATGTACTGAGAAAACTAATTGAAAGAGTGAGAGAATATGAATTGCGATTGTGTAAGGCTTTTATTGATTATGAAAAGGGCTTTAATCCTGTGAAACCATCAGCAGTTTTTCTTGGGGTGGGGGGGGGCAACCACCGTGAGCAACTCAATGGGGTATATAAACAGTCGCCCGCCCCTAATTTAGGGCCACTGGTTCCAGGAAAGGGAGGCAACCAGTGTCATAAGACTAACACAACATCCATGCCTCACCGCGATTCGAACCCGGACCCATCTCGGACGATCAGAAACCATTGCTTAGACCACTGCGCCACCAGGACGGCCATCAGCAGTTACAAAGGCTTTGAAATCCCTTGATATTGAAGATGCATATGTTAGCATAATATTAATGACATCTATGAAAGTGCAGATACAAAGTTTCAGTTATTTGAGGATACAGCACCAATAAAAATTGGAAAGGGTGTTAGACAAGGTGACATCATATCTACCAAACTCATTAATATCAGATTGTAAAATATCTTTCAGTCATTGAACTGAGAAAACGAAGGATAAAGATCGATGGAGATTATTTAACTCACCTTTGTTTTGCTGATGATGTAGTCATTTTTGCAACTACCCCTTTAGAACTGCAGAGTATGATCCAGGAACTTGTTGACAAGAGTAAAGAAGTGGGATTAAAAATGAACTCTCAGAAGTCAAAACTGATGTACAATGCTTTTACAAGAAATGAAGATTTATCGATTGATGGGGAAAAGCTGGTGATAACTGATACCTACACCTTGGGCAGCAGATATCAAGTGAGGGTCACATTGATGAAGACATTAATTGGTGTATAAAACTTGGTTGGGGAGCTTTTGTAAGAAATGATGCAGTTTTTGGAGCACAGTGTGTCATTATGTCTTAAAAGAAAAGTATTTCATCAATGCATTCTTCCAGTGCTTACATATGGAGCGGAGATGTGGACCTTAATTAAACAAGACATACAAAGACTGCAGACAACTGAAAGAGGCATGGAGAGATGCATGATTGGTGTAACCAGGAAACAGAAGAAGAGGAACTTGTGGATAAGGAAAATGATAAGAGTAGAAGACATCAAGAACACACAGTGTTAAATCCCTGAAATGGCAATGGGTTGAACATATTGGCAGAAAGACGGACCACTGATGGACAACTGAGATTTTAGACTGGATTCCACGGCACAGTAAAAGACCCAGAAGAAGACCACATGGGAGATGGTTGGATAAAATTCAAGAGCATGTGGGAGTGACATGGAGGAGACTGGCTCAAGACAGACTGTTGTTGGAGAAACCTGCATGCATAAGATTCTTCCGCAGATTCGCGGAATTCTGTTTTTTTTTTTTGGTCCTCATTTGGGTCATTCTTGAGATCGATGCAGAACTGAAGAGAAATGGGGGGGGGGGGGGAGTTTTTGCTGGTCCTTGGTAAAGCCAAGGCTCAGTATTCTCGACACTTTCTGCGTTCAGTTGTTCTTTTTTTTTTCTTTTTTGCTCACACCGGTCAATACATAACCTTTTCTATGTTGTACTTGGTATGAGTTAAAAAAAATTTTTAGCTTCAGTTTTCTTCTTAATAGAATGTGAATTCTGAATTTTCATAACTGCTGCGTTGCGCATTTTGATCTTCAGGTTGTTTTGCAACTTTCGTTTTAAATTATAAAGTTTTTCTTATGTATTCGACTTTTTGCTCTTTAGTACATATATATATATATATATATATATATCATCATCATCATTGTCAACCATTATCAATCCACTGCTGGACGAAGGTCTCCCCAAGTTTCCTCCATAGCAGTCTGTCTTGTGCCAGTCTCCTCCATGTCACCCCTGCATACTTCTTCGAATTTCATCCACCCATCTCCCATGTGGTCTTCTTCTGGGTCTTTTCCTGTCCCTTGGAATCCAATCTAAGAATTTCGGCTGTCCATCGATGATCTGTCCTTCTGGCAGTATGTCCAGCCCATTGCCATTTCAGGGGATTTAACTCCTTGATCATGATGTCTTCCACTCTTGTCATTTTTCGGATCCACGAGTTCCTCTTCTTATCTCTCCTGGTTACACCAAGCATGCACCTCTCCATGCTTTTTTTGAGTTGTCTGCAGCCTTTGTATGTCTCTTTTAGTTAAGGTCCACGTCTCTGCACCATACGTAAGCACTGGAAGGATGCATTGATCAAACTGCCTTTTAAGACATAATGGCATATTGCTCTTGAAAATTATGCTGTTTCTTCCAAAAGCTCTCCAGGCAAGTTTTATTCGTGATTAATTTCTTCATCAATGTGACCCTCACTTGATATCTGCTGTCCAAGATAAACGTACGTGTCTGTTATCTCCAGCTTTTCTCCATCAATCGATAAATCTTCATTTCTTGTAAAAGCATTGAGCATCACTTTTGTCTTCTGAAAGTTCATTTTTAATCCCACTTCTTTACTCTTGCCAATCAGCAAGTTCCTGGATCATACTCTGCAGCTCTGATGGGGGTAGTTGCAAAAATGACTATGTCATCAGCAAAACGAGAAGGTGGGTTAGATAATCTCCATTAATCTTTATCCCCTTGTTTTCCCAGCTCATTGACTTCAGAAAAACACCCTCCAATGTGGCATTAAGAGCTTCGGGAGATATGGTGTCACCTTGTGTCTCACTCCCCTTTCCAATTTTTACGTATGTTGTATTTTCAAACAGCCTAATCTTTGCACTTGCATTTTCATAGATGTTATTAATAATATTAATGTATGCATCTTCAATACCGCATAGGTTTTCAGAGCCATTGTAACTGCTGATGGATTTCCCAGAATCAAAGGCTTTTTCATAATCGATAAAAGCCATGCACAATGGAAGTTCATATTCCCTCGCTCTTTCAATTAGTTCTCTCAGCACGTGGATATGATCTATTGTGCTGCCAACCACTCCTGAATCCAGCTTGTTCTCTCGGTTGAGCCATGTCCAGTGTTACCTTCCAAGCGGTGTGAAAGAACTTTAGTGAAGATTTTATAAACTACTGATAGGAGGCTGATAGGCAGTCTGTAGATTTCCGAGATCCTCAATGTCACCTTTCTTATGTAGAAGGATCATTGTAGCGGTGTTCCCAATCCTCAGGAATCTTTCCTTCATTAAGGCATCGAGAGTGAAAATTTGGGGCGAGTACTGTTTCGATTTCTCCACTTGCTTCTTGTATGATGTCTACAGTAATTCCATCTTCTCCTGGAGCTTTTCCTCGCTTCATGTTCTTGATTGCATGTGCAGCTTCTGCTGGACAGGACTGGAGGAACTCTGGTACTAGTATCTTTCATGATGTCTGGAGTGCATATATCATCACTTTCACTTATAATTTGGAGTAGAAATCTTTCTGCTCTTGTCAAAATTTCACCTCTATTTCTTTGTTACAGAACCATCTTCTTTTCTCAGTGCTATAATCTGTTTTCTTCCCTTACCAAGATGTCCCTTTGCCTATCTTTAGGCTTTGGTTGTTTTTTTCAATTGCTTTCCTCACTAGTTCACAGTTGAATTTCCTTACGTCTTCAGTGATACTTTTTTCTTACTGTCTTGCATAGCTCTATATATTCCACTTTGGAAGTCACATCTTCTTTAGTTGTCCTCATCTCTCTTCTTTTTTGCATCAACATTTTGGTTTTTCCTGATAATTTGTTCACATGCAACTTGTTCTTAGACCCAGCTAATTTTGTTGCTGTTTCCGCATAAGAGCTTTGGTTACTTTTCTGTTAACTTCAGAGATGTCCACTTCTTCCGATGTTAGGCCTTCTAAAGCAGAGAACCTGTTCTTCAGTTCTAACTTGAAGGTATTATGGTGTTTTTTAAGGTTGGTTATGTCAATAGATTTTGTTTGTCTTATGAGCTTGCCACGCGTTCAAGTTTAGTGTTGAGGTGCATCTTACATCTCCACCAATCTATGGTCACTACCTGTGTTGAACTTGTTTAGCACACTGCAGATCTTCTATGGCCAATTTTTTTGTTACACATAATAAAATCGAATTTCACTTGTAAGTCCCATTTGGATGTCTCCATGTCCATTTCCTGTGTGGCTTTTTCTTGAAGAAAGGAGTTCAAGATGAAAAACCCCTTCTGCCTCTGCAAACTCAACAAGAGTATTTCCACGCTGGTTTCTGTTGCCATGACCGAAGATTTACCTACCCAGAAGTTTCTGTTCTGTTGCAGTTGCCCCTATTTTTGCATTGAAATCTCCCATAATAATTATTTTCAAGTGCTGCTTACCTTTATTATTTAGATGACAAATTTCCTCATAAAATTCTTCAATTTCTTCTTCAGGATGACTTGTGGTGGAGTGCATAAGTTTGAATAATCTGAGCCTGGTATCTTTAAATTTGGATAACAAGTCGTGCAGCTCTGTCCAGAGGAACTTTCAACTTCTACAACTTTATCCTTCAGTTTCTTGTTTATTATAAATCCAACACCACTAGTTCTGCCAGTATCTGTCCCACGATAGTAGAAAGAGATGTCCACTTTTCAGTTCGATGAGATCTTCTCCTTTTCTCCTTACACTCACTTAGCCCCACGATGTACCCACTTGATCCTTTGTAGTTCCTCTTCCAATTCAAGAAGCCTTGAATCAGAAGATAGGAGAATCCATTGTAAGTAGCCAAGGTCAGCATCAGATGGCAGCCTAGATCCGGTCCTCGAGGATTCTCTTAGCACCCTCTGCCTTCATATCGCACACAGCCGCTGCCTTGGCCAGGTACATTCCAGCTGCCGGAGACTTGAGGGCCCAAGATTTAAGTTGTGGAATCATTTTGGAGGGTTTGGCCATAACTCACCACGCTGGCCAAGCGGGTTGGTGTAGTGTGGGATAACATTTCCCTCCTGATCCCGATGGTATAAGTTATACCGCTATGGGCGGTCGTCAGAGCCCACTTTAGTGGGAACAGGATGCACCACGAGAAGGCGGGGTTGACAGCATTTGTCAAGGAGAGGCTGTGATGTTACGCATCACCTGACCTTACACATATATATATATATATATCATCATCATCATCATCATTGTCAACCATTATCAATCCACTGCTGGGCGAAGGTCTCCCCAAGTTTCCTCTCCACAACGGTCTGTCTTGTGCCAGTCTCCTCCATGTCACCCCTGCATACTTTCCGAATTTCATCCACCCATCTCCCATGTGGTCTTCTTCTGGGTCTTTTCCTGTCCCTTGGAATCCAATCTAAAATTTCGGCTGTCCATCGATGATCTGTCCTTCGCTGGCAGTATGTCCAGCCCATTGCCATTTCAGGGATTTAACTCTGATCTCATGATGTCTTCCTCTTGTCATTTTTTTCGGATCCACGAAGTTTCCTCTTACTTATCTCTCCTGGTTACACCAAGCATGCACCTCTCCATGCTTTTTGAGTTATCTGCAGCCTTTGTATGTCTCTTTTAGTTAAGGTCACGTCTGCACCATACGTAAGCACTGGAAGGATGCATTGATCAAACACTTTTCTTTTAAAGACATAATAGCATATTGCTCTTGAAAATTATGCTGTTTCTTCCAAAAGCTCTCCAGCAGGCAAGTTTTGTACGCCCGATTAATTTCTTCATCAATGTGACCCTCACTTGATATCTGCTGTCCCAAGATAAACGTCATTGTCTGTTATCTCCAGCTTTTCTCCATCAATCGATAAATCTTCATTTCTTGTAAAAGCATTGTACATCACACTTTTGTCTTCTGAAAGTTCATTTTTAATCCCACTTCTTTACTCTTGTCAGCAAAGTTCCTGGATCATACTCTGCAGCTCTGATGGGGTAGTTGCAAAAATGACTATGTCATCAGCAAAAGCAGGTGGGTTAGATAATCTCCATTAATCTTTATCCCTTTGTTTTCCCAGTTCAGTGATTGAAAGACATTTTCCAATGTGGCATTAAAGAGCTTCAGAATATGAATTGTCACCTTGCTGTCTCACTCCTTTTCCAATTTTTATGTGTGTTGTATTTTTCAAACAGCCCGAATCTTTGCACTTGCATTTTCATAGATGTTATTAATAATATTAATGTATGCATCTTCAATACCGCAAGGATTTCAGAGCCATTGCAACTGCTGATGAGATTTCACCGAATCAAAGAGCTTTTTCATAATCCGATAAAAGCCATGCACAATGGAAGTTCATATTCCCTCGCTCTTTCAATTGGTTCTCTCAGAGACGTGGATATGGTCGATTGTGCTGTAGCCACTCCTGAATCCAGCTTGTTCTCTCGGTTGGAGCCATGTCCAGTGTCACCTTAAAGCGATTGTGAAAGAACTTTAGTGAAGATTTTATAAACCACTGATAGGAGGCTGATAGGTCTGTAGTTCCTGAGATCCTCAATGTCACCTTTTTTATGTAGCAAAGATCATTGTAGCGTTGTTCCAATCCTCAGGAATTTTCCCTTCATTAAGGCATCGAGTGAAAATTTAGGGCCAGTACTGTTTCGATTTCTCCACTTGCTTCTTGTATGATGTCTACAGTAATTCCATCTTCTCCCTGGAGCTTTTCCCATCATGTTCTTGATTGCATGTGCAACTTCTGCTGGAAGGACTGGAAGAACTCTGGTACTGGTGCAGCCTTTTCATGATGTCTGGAGTATGTATCATCCCTTTCATATAATTTGGAGTAGAAATCTTTCACTCTTGTCAAAAATTTCGCCTCTATTTCTTGTTACAGAACCATCTTCTTTTTCAGTGCCATAATCTGTTTTTCCCCTTACTGAGATGTCCCTTTGCTATCTTTAGGCTTTGGTTGTTTTTCAGTTGCTTTCCTTACTAGTTCACAGTTGAATTTCATAAGTCTTCAGTGATACTTTTTGTTACTGTCTTGCATAGCTCTATATATTCCACTTTGGAAGTCACATCTTCTTTAGTTGTCCTCATCACTTTTCTTTTTTGCATCAACATTTTAGTTTTCCTGATAATTTGTTCCACATGCAATTTGTTCTTAGACCCAGCTAATTTTTGTTGCTGTTTCCATAAGAAACTTTGGTTACTTTTCTGTTAACTTCAGAAATATCCACTTCTTCCGATATTAGGCAGCCTTCTAAAGCAGAGAAGTCTGTTCTTCAGTTCCAATTTGAAGGTATTATGGTGTTTTTTAAGGTTGGTTATGTCAATACATTTTGTTTGTCTTATGAGCTTGCTACGTTAGAGTTTAGTGTTGGGGTGCATCTTACATCTCACCAATCTGTAGTCTGCCTGTGTTGAACTTGTTTAGCACACTGCAGTCTTCTATGACAATTTTTTGTTACACATAATAAAATCAATTTCACTTGTCGTCCCATTTGGATGTCTCCATGTCCATTTTCCTATGTGGCTTTTTCTTGAAAAAGGAGGTTCAAGATAGAAAAAACCCTTCTGTCTCTGGAAACTCTACGTGTATTTTATAATATTTCTCATGTATTCTGGAGAGTTAATTCTGCTCTTTCTGATCATACAGATCCACAGTCTTAAGTTTATATATTTTTTTCTCTGGTTAAAATCTCCGCGCGTTGGTTTCTTGCTGTATGAGGAGGCCATCAGCCCCACCCTCACTGCCCCCAGCGTCTAGGGAGTGGCGGAAGAGGTCAGCCATGTTCTTCTCTTGTGAGGAGAAAAGTTTTTGTAACACAAGAGGTAAGCTCTCTTCCTTGTTTTTGGGTTCTAGGTTTTATAAGTTCAATGTTTGTACTTCATGTACCTTTTCTCTGTCGTTTTTTAGCTTTTCAGCTTTTAGGCATTGGTTTGTCTGTTAACATTTTTGCGGGTTTTAACTCTTTCTTTTCTTTGTAACTTTGAGCGTCTTTTGGGGTACCTAGGAACAGAAGATGGCTTAGCTTGTTCCTTTTCTATGCGCTGTCTATGCGCTGTTTTTTCAAAGTAGTTAAGTTCTTAATAACTAATTAATTATGCACTTAAAGCACTGCTGAAATACTTTGTACATATTGCAACTAACTGTTTAAGGTATATAACTTTCACAAAGTTTTCTTTAGTTAATTATTATCTTTAACTTATTCTCGTTTTCGTGCTGTCATAAGTTGTAGAGTAGGGGTTTTAGACTCAAGTTTTCTTTCAAAAATCTGTTCGTTATAAATTAACATTTCCTTTTTTAATTGCAATGTAAAATTTGGATTTCTTTTGCATTGTTTTTCAGGTTTAAATTCTCTCTCAAACGAACTTGGAATTTCGTTATGGCTGAAAATCATTTCTAATTATTATGTCACTCTCACAGCTTGAGTTCTCTTTAATCTTCTTCTCTCTGTTTAATAGTAACAGATGAAGAGTATGGGTCGGGCCAGGAAGGTTAATGGATGCAAGCGAAATTGTTAACTAGTGCTAGGTCATGCAACTCTAAGGAGGACATGACTTATATATATATTTTTTAAACTATTTTAGGTGGGAATGTTACTTGCATCTATGGCCTTGCAGAAACCCATTTCCAACTAGGTCTTTGTGGAAGTGAGAAAATGCAGAGTTTTTGCTGGTCCTTGATAAAGCCAAGGCTCAGTATTCTCGACACCTTCTACATTCAGTTGTTTTATTTTATTTTTTTATCTTTTTCCTTTTGATCACACAGGTAGATACATAACCTTTTCTATGTTGTACTAGGTGTGAGTCAAAATTATATATGTATTTTTTTGCTTAGGTATCTTCTTTATAGAATGTGAATTCTGAATTTTCAAAACTGCTGCGTTGCGCGTTTTGATTTTCAGGTTATTTTGCACCCTTCGTTTTAAATTCTAAAATTTTTTCCTTAGTCTTCAGTTTTGCTCTTTAGTATATATATATATACACTTGGAAGAGGAACTACAAAGGATCAAGTGGGACATCGTGGGGCTAAGTGAGGTAAGGAGAAAAGGAGATCGCATCGAACTGAAAAGTGGACATCTCTTCTACTATCGTGGGACAGATACTGGCAGAACTAGTGCTGTTGGATTTATAATAAACAAGAAACTGAAGGATAAAGTTGTAGAAGTTGAAAGTTCCTCTGACAGAGCTGCACTACTTGTTATCCAACTCTCGAAAAGATACCAGGCTCAGATTATTCAAACTTATGCACCCACCACAAGTCATCCTGAAGAAGAAATTGAAGAATTTTATGAGGAAATTTGTCATCTAAATAATAAAGGTAAGCAGCATTTGAAAATAATTATGGGAGATTTCAATGCAAAAATAGGGCAACGGCAACAGAATGAAACTTCAGTAGGTAAATTCGGTCACAGCAACAGAAACCAGCGTGGAAATACTCTCATAGAGTTTGCAGAGACAGAAGGGTTTTTCATCTTGAACTCCTTCTTCAAGAAAAAGCCACACAGGAAATGGACATGGAGACATCCAAATGGGACGACAAGTGAAATTGATTTTATTATGTGTAACAAAAAATTCGTCATAGAAGACTGCAGTGTGCTAAACAAGTTCAACACAGATAGTGACCATAGATTGGTGAGATGTAAGATGCACCTCAACACTAAACTTGAACGTGGCAAGCTCATAAGACAAACAAAATCTATTGACATAACCAACCTTAAAAAACACCATAATACCTTCAAGTTGGAACTGAAGAACAGGTTCTCTGCTTTAGAAGGCCTAACATCAGAAGAAGTGGATATTTCTGAAGCTAACAGAAAAGTAACCAAAGCTCTTATGGAAACAGCAACAAAATTAGCTGGGTCTAAGAACAAGTTGCATGTAAATAAATTATCAGGAAAAACGAAAATGTTGATGCAAAAAAGAAGAGAGATGAGGACAACTAAAGAAGATGTGACTTCCAAAGTGGAATATATAGAGCTATGTAAGACAGTAAGAAAAAGTATCACTGAAGACGTATGAAAATTCAACTGTGAACTAGTAAGGAAAGCAATTGAAAACAACCAAAGCCTAAAGATAGCAAAGGGACATCTCAGTAAGGGAAGAAAACAGATTATGGCACTGAGAAAAGAAGATGGTTCTGTAACAAGAAATAGAGGCGAAATTTTGACAAGAGTGAAAGATTTCTACTCCAAATTATATGAAAGGGATGATACATGCACTCCAGACATCATGAAAGATACCAGTACCAGAGTTCTTCCAGTCCTTCCAGCTGAAGTTGCACATGCAATCAAGAACATGAAGCGGGGAAAAGCTCCAGGAGAAGATGGAATTACTGTAGACATCATACAAGAAGCAAGTGGAGAAATCGAAACAGTACTCTCCCAAATTTTCACTCGATGCCTTAATGAAGGAAAGATTCCTGAGGATTGGAACACCGCTACAATGATCCTGCTACATAAGAAAGGTGACATTGAGGATCTCGGAAACTACAGACCTATCAGCCTCCTATCAGTAGTTTATAAAATCTTCACTAAAGTTCTTTCACACCGCTTGAAGGTAACACTGGACATGGCTCAACCGAGAGAACAAGCTGGATTCAGGAGTGGCTACAGCACAATAGATCATATCCACGTGCTGAGAGAACTAATTGAAAGAGCGAGGAATATGAACTTCCATTGTGCATGGCTTTTATCGATTATGAAAAAGCCTTTGATTCGGTGAAACCATCAGCAGTTACAATGGCTCTGAAAACCTGCGGTATTGAAGATGCATACATTAATATTATTAATAACATCTATGAAAATGCAAGTGCAAAGATTAGGCTGTTTGAAAATACAACACACGTAAAAATTGGAAAGGGAGTGAGACAAGGTGACACCATATCTCCGAAGCTCTTTAATGCCACATTGGAGGGTGTTTTTCAGTCGCTGAGCTGGGAAAACAAGGGGATGAAGATTAATGGAGATTATCTAACCCACCTTCGTTTTGCTGATGACATAGTCATTTTTGCAACTACCCCATCAGAGCTGCAGAGTATGATCCAGGAACTTGTTGAGAAGAGTAAAGAAGTGGGATTAAAAATGAACTTTCAGAAGACAAAAGTGATGTTCAATGCTTTTACAAGAAATGAAGATTTATCGATTGATGGAGAAAAGCTGGAGATAACAGACACGTACGTTTATCTTGGACAGCAGATATCAAGTGAGGGTCACATTGATGAAGAAATTAATCGGCGTACAAAACTTTTCTGGAGAGCTTTTGGAAGAAACAGCATAATTTTCAAGAGCAATATGCCATTATGTCTTAAAAGAAAAGTATTTGATCAATGCATCCTTCCAGTGCTTACGTATGGTGCAGAGACGTGGACCTTAACTAAAAGAGACATACAAAGGCTGCAGACAACTCAAAGAAGCATGGAGAGGTGCATACTTGGTGTAACCAGGAGAGGTAAGAAGAGGAACTCGTGGATCCGAAAAATGACAAGAGTGGAAGACATCATGATCAGAGTTAAATCCCTGAAATGGCAATGGGCTGGACATACTGCCAGAAGGACAGATCATCGATGGACAGCCGAAATTTTAGATTGGATTCCAAGGGACAGGAAAAGACCCAGAAGAAGACCACATGGGAGATGGGTGGATGAAATTCGAAAGTATGCAGGGGTGACATAGAGGAGATTGGCACAAGACAGACCGTTGTGGAGGAAACTTGGGGAGACCTTCGTCCAGCAGTGGATTGATAATGGTTGACAATGATGATGATGATGACATACACACACATATATATATATGCTGTTACATCAAATTCAATAATTTGCACAGATTTGTGTGGGCTCGATAGATTGGAAAAGGAAACAGCAAGCATGAACCAATTACATGTGTGTGATGTCCAACCACTAAGAAAACAATGTTGTTGAGGGTGCACTTGTGATGCCCAAACATATGAGTGGAATTGAAGTAACTGCAATTTGTAATCTGGCTGTTTCATTGCCATTTTTTTAAATGAATGGGCTGTTGAGAGGAGTGTCATCCTGCAAATCAGTCTTGCCATGGTTTAACAGTCAAGAAACACTTTAATGGTTAAATGCAGATCAATAAACATGCACAGATAGCAGAACTGCCTGTTTACATATTGATAACTTTGCCAATAGCATAAAACAAATATTTGGGGAAACCCTGTCCCTCAGTGGATGTAGAAATCTGAACTAGGCCTGCATCATTTACAGTCAGTGTACCATTTTATTTGGTAGATGAAGCCTTATGCACTCCATTGGAAAGAATATTTCCCACTTTTTTTCGGCAATGGTATTTCAATGTGTGTATATATTTATTCCACAAATTTCTAAGCTGCTTGTTTACCCCATAGTAGTCCTGAAATTTGTAAAAACTATGAATTTTTTTATTAAATTACAGGTTTTGTGGAGGTAAATTTTAATTCATTTGGTGCTAATTGATGACATGGCTATTCCTAGACTTAATGCATTTCAAATATTTCAAATTTATGGAGTTTACTAAGGAATAAAGGAGAATTTAAAGTCAAATTTCCAGGTAGTACCACTAAAATTCTCTTTGATTCATTAGTAAACCCCATAAATTTAAAATGTGTGAAATACATTTGGTGGCCAGATTTTGAAACTAGAACTTAGTTCATCATCAGGACCGTCACTGGAGTAGTTGTTGCCATTCAATCGGAAAGGTCCAGCTGCAACTATTGTTAAGTATATTACCTCATCTTGCTGTTTCCATCCCTTCTCAAGTTTCCTCTTTACAACATGTGATTGGTGGGTGATTATTTTTATTGAATCCCATTTTATGCAGTGTCCACTTGCTTGTACATGTCTGTCTAATCCCATTTTGTTTAACTGTGTTGAAATTTACCTCTGTAAAATAATTGGAAGTGCCGTGATGTCATTAATTATGATAAAAGCTGTTTGGGAGCGTAATTTCTCGAGTTCCCAAAAGCCTGCCATCATCTGCTTCCTCCTCTGTACCCAGGACATCAAGGTGAGATCCCCTAAAAGAAAAAGGATGAGATATCCATCTTCAGATGAAGACGAAATAGACAGCATTTGCAAAGTTAAAGAAACTCCTTTCTCACCGTAAATTTCCTGCAAAATCAGCCCGTTTATTGCCTTTTTAGGAGCTTTTCGTGTCTCGCAGTAAATGGTGGTGTCATCCTCTTTGCTGCCTTTTTGGGGGCTACTGCTTCCTTGGTGCTTAGGAGGAGCATGATCCATTGGCACTTTGTTTTTCTGTGTTCTCTGGCAAAATTGGTTAGGTCGAAATTGTTAGTTAGGTTTCTGGTAATTTTTTTTTGCATTTTTGTTAGGCCTTTTTTTACTTTTTATTTTTTAGAAACATTTGAGCATACCATCTAATTTTTCATTCTTCTGGTGCAGAGAGCAATTTCACTAGCAGATCTCTTGAGCCCACTTTAATTTTCTTTTTATTAATTTTTTGTAGTTTTTTTTCCCATTTGATTTCTTTTGGGGGGGGGGAATTTTATTATTTTTATTTTCTCTATGTTATTTAAAGTTCAATAATTATATTATTATTATTAGCATGGGATGTCTTATCACACCGCCTCAGAAAAAGAACAGTTATTTTCGACATCCCAATATTCCATAATTGGCTATTCATTATGGATTAATGGGTAGTGAGCAGCAAAATTTCATTATTTTCCAGCATAGTGCCTCCCCCCTACATTCTCTTTTGATTTCTACATTCATGGAGATATCAAAGGTTCTCCACATAACCACGATCCTAGATGCTACTATGTTAATGTAACCATATCTATAGAATTCTTTGTATTGGGTTGGTGCAAATGAAATGTCTGGCGTGAATGAGCAGTAGAGACAGGCCCTCCCTCCACAGCGGAATGGAACCACCCACAGGTGTTGTGGGTATTACGTCACAGAGTTACTATAAATAATATGTGTGTGAAGAACAAGGTTCAGGCGTGGTTTGTTTGGACGTAACATGGCTTGCAAAGGAAACATGCAGATGCCAGATTTAAGAGTCATCTTCTTGTGTGAATTTAAACTGGGCCATTCTGCAGGAATCGCCGCTCAAAACGTTAGCAAAGCGTTTGGGGAGAATACAGCCAATGAACGAACCATTTGGACCTGCAAAACAAAGCATGTGGTTTCCGACCTGTTGCTGTTTCTGACGATGTTTTGTTACGTGTAGTTGAAGCGGACCCCCAAAAACGTGTCGTGAGATAGCGGCAGAGGTAGGTGTCCACCACACGACAGTTGTTCGTCGTCTGGCTATGCTGGGTATGGTCAAAAAGCGTGACATTAAGCTGCCGCATGAGGTGACAACTGCCAACAAGACTAGGAGTTTGGAAGTCTGCACGTCGCTGCTTGCCAGGAATAAACAGGAACCTCTACTGCATGGAATCATCATGTGCGACGAGAAGTGGGTCCTTTATGATAATCAGAAACAATCTACACAATGGTTAAGCAAGGTACAGCCTGCTGGACGGCATCCTAAGCCACCCCTACACACCAAGAAGATGATGTTTCTTGTCTGGTGGTCCACAGCCGGGATAATTCATCGGAGTTTCTTGGCAAGAGGCCAAACCATCACTGCAGAACGTTATTGTGCTGAATTACACCAGATGCACTGGAAATTGCTTCAGAAACAATTGACTTTGGTTAACAGACATGGTGTTCTTCTGCTCCAGGACAATGCTCGCCCTCATGTCACACAACGAACGATGCTGACACTAAGTGCCTTGGGCTATAAAGCACAGCCTCATCCTTCCTATTCCCCAGACTTGTCTCCGACAGACTATCATCTGTTTCGTCGCCTGGATCACTTCCTGTCCAGGAAACAGTTCAAGGCAGACAACAAGGTTTAACATGCTGTTGATGACTTCTTCGGGTCCCAGCCACAAGACTTTTTTCGTTCCCGGATCATGGCCTTGCCGGACAGATGGCAACTATATGTCGATCCGAGGGGGATTATTTTGTCTAGGTAAGTCATCCTACTTTTCCATTCTCGCCGTCCACATGTGCTGGTCCTTTGCCAGACATTTCATTTGCACCAACCCAATATTTTTTTGAATAAGACTGATTTTTTTAGTGATCAGCATATTATGTCTCAAAAATTTCTTTCCACAAGTTCTTGGTATATTTTTAATGATTTTTTTTTATTTTAAGATACAACTTTCTGTGTGGATGCATTCAGTTATGGTAGCATTCCAGGAATTCGACATTACTTTCTAAGTCATTTTCATTATGATCATTATGGAGGGCTCAAAAGGAATTTCCAGCATCCTTTGTATTGTAGTGTGGTAAGTGTCATGGTGTATTCATTAGTTCTTTTCAAATCCTCGTCATTTTAGGAAAGTTCAGCTTCTTGCCATGTAATTTGTTTTTTGTGACAGAGTGCTTTTAATTACAGAATTGCATGTAAAGAAATTTGCCCATAATTGATAAAGTATTATGCTGGGAGGGAAAATTGCCAAACTGATGTCAAGTGCAAAAACTGGTAATAATCTTGTGTCAGATTATTGATTGAAGTCTTCTGGCAATACTGAATGCACACATGGCACCATCTGCTCTCAATATCTGGAAAACATCTCTTGTTAAGCGCAGCACCCAATATTATGCATCAAGGCAGGGATGTAATCTGTAACCCAATTTTTGAGTGGAGAAGGAATAAAACTGACTAGAATTCATATTATTGGCTCAGAATGGTGAAGGATACATGAATTGTGGCAATTCTGTAGCAGAGTGAATAAGTTAAAAGAATAGTATTGATATTGTGTACATGCTTTTTCAGAAATGAATAAATATATTTTCGGAGAATAATACAGCACCAAGTGTAAAACTGCAGTAAGTGTACCACAAGGAATTTTTATTTGAGGCAGAGCCATAGTGAGGGAGGGGGGCGGCAGGAGCAGCCACCCTAGGTGCCAAGCTGGAGGGGAGCCATCGAGATGTAGATTTTTTTATAAATGTAAAAAATATGAAATTAATTTATACGTGTAATTAAAAAATGTATAAAATTTAAACTTCATTAGGCTTTAAGGATAAAATAGTTACCTGATGAAACCTAAATTAAAGGGGAACTCCAATCGTCCGAACGCCAAATATTCGGATTGATTTGGCTTGAGTGTGACAGTACATCTTAGTTACTATGTTTATGAAATATTTGAGAGGCATGCGTGGTGGCTAGTGTAGGCCAGGACTTTACAAAGGAAGGGCTAGTCCATCCCTTTTTTGAACTACCGAATGCTGACCCATTCCTGAAAGGGTGGGTGAAAAATGGGTAGGGTACTTGTTTCTACATCATCACGCTGGCCTTCTGGCTCAGCTCAGTTCCCTCCAGAACAGGAGTTCCCTCTGCTATGATGGTGTTGTACGCCCTCACTTTTTCTTGGTGTATCATATTTGTTTCACGTTGTGTTTTGTTTAAGTTGTACACTGAAAACCCAAACTGATGCTTTGACTGAAAGTGCCTTTCATGTGGTAGTCTGACAGAAAGCTCCCAGGCATTTGACCAACGCAGGTATGTCATTGACCACAGCTGCATGTCTCAGGGGGAGAAATGTAGGCGAGGGTGCTGTGAGCTTCACATTGTGATGAATTATGTCCAATGGACATGATCCACGAGTGATGGTTCATGTCCATTGTCCATCACTCGTTACGTGTATTGAGAACGAGTGATGGATGGCGACGATTTCGCCAGGGAAGTCTACAGTGCGCATGCGCGGAACAAACATTACTCAGTTAAGGTGGATCTACCTAAAATCTTTGCCTTGTATTTCCAATGGGCAAACTTTGGTAGCCATTTTCTTCACAATTAGTGAATTCCCAAAAATTAAAATTTGAATGTTGATAAAAATAACTTCATAATATAGCCTAGTATACTTAATATTTTTTAAAACTTAATCATAATTATACCAAAAATCAATAACTTTTCCTTTGGTGATGTTGAGACCAGAAAATAGATGGCGTGACCTGTACATTGATGATGTCAGTAGACAAACAAATGTTGGATTGCTTAATTATAGTTAGGTTTTAGAAAATATTAAGTATACTAGGCTATAATATAAAGTTATTTTTATCAATGTTCAAATTTTCATTCTTGGGAACACATTAACATTAATTGTGAAGAAAATGGCTACAGAAGTTTGCCCATTGGAAATACAAGGCAAAGATTTTAGGTGGATCCACCTCAAGGCTGCGACAGTTTAAATGCGATATTTGCCGTGACACTGTGGCGACATTTGTTGCTTACGTTTGCTTAACGTTGTTTGTATAGCTTGATTGATTGAGTAGCGTGCTGAATTAGTGCATTGTGCCACGTGACGCGCGTGCACGTGTGTGTGTGTGTGTGTGTGTCGAAATGGGACCTACAAAGTTGGCGGGAGCATAAGGCAGAAAACGGAAAAAACGAGAGGCAAAACTGAGATGGGTAAAGAAGGTGGATCCCTCAACTGCTGCTCTCCCATTACAGCAAGTTATTAAAAGTAAGCCATCTATATCAACACTTTTAAAAAATGAACACGTTGCTGAAGTAACTGAGAATAAAACTGGTAGTGCTAGTGAGCATTCAGATGATTCTACACCCAATTTTAACCCGCCCTTTCCAACATTGAGTCTTTATGAAGACGTACAGGAACAAGATTTGGAAGATGAACCAACCAAAATTCAACTAAATTTTAATGATCCCACAACATGGTCTGATTTGAATGACCATGTGAAAAGTCTGTTAGTTGAACATGGTCCAGAACAAAATAAAAATGGTATTTTCTTTTATCAATTAATTCAGAAAAAAGGCATTTTACGGGAAATTGGTTCCATAAAAAACTTTTGAATGGAGAAAGTGTACAGCGAAATTGACTAATTTACAGTGAATCAACAAAAGTTATTTATTGTTTCCCTTGCATGCTATTTGGAAAGCATTCTAAATCAAGTTTGGCAAATCCAAAAGTGGTTTTTCTGACTGGAAAAAATTACACCCTCGAATTCCAGAGCATGAAAATTTGTTAGAGCACTGTGAGTGCTATGTTACCTGGAAGAGCTTTGAAAAAAGGATTAAAGAGGGCAGTGCAATTGATACTGAACTGCAGCAAATGATTACAAAAGAAAAAGAGAAATGGCGGCACATTCTCAGAATCATTGTCGATTGCATTTTGTTTTGTTCAGTCAACAACTTGGCCTTTCGAGATTCAAGTACAAAGATAGGTGAAGACAATTGTGGAATTTTTTTACATTTGCTAGAGTTTGTTTCTCATTTTGAAAAACAGCTAAAAGAGTATAATATCATAGCCAAAGAAAAACCAAGAATCCCAAATTACCTTTCCCCAACAATTCAAAATGAGTTCATCAATTTAATAGGTGATATTGTACGCCAAGAAATACTGAAAGACATAAGAGAGGCAAAATATTTCTCAATTTCATTTGATTGTATTGTAGCCCATCAGGAACAAATGTGCCAGATTATTAGGTACATGAAAGTTTCAGAGGACGTTTGCTCCATTGAAGAAAGTTTCGTCGATTTCATAAAAACTAGTGAAACAACTGGAGCTGGTTTAACTGAAGAAATTCTACAAAAAATAAAAGCCGATGGGCTTGACATTTGTAATTGCTGAGGGCAAGCATACGATAATGGTTCAAACATGGAGGGGAAGTATTCAGGAGTCCAGGCCTGTATACAAGCAATTTGCAGCCATGCATGCTTTTTATGCCATGTGCTGCTCGTTCATTGAACTTAGTTGGTGTTCACACTGCTAGAGTCTCTTCAGATGTAATCACATTTTTTGGTACAGTGCAAGAACTGTACAAAATATCTGCTTACAATGTCAAAATGTGGGAAATAAAATCCATCAAACTTTCTACCACTCTCAAGTGTCACTGTGATACAAGATGGGCATCCAAATACTCTGCTGTTAATGCACTTTATTCACAGCTTGATAAAGTCATTGAAGCCTTAGAGGAAATTTCTGACAACCCTCAATTCCATGAAGACTGTTTATCAGTGATTAAAAATCTTCTGAAACAAATTAATTATAAGTTTGTTTCTTACTCTGTTATCTGGGACAAAATACTAAATCAGATTTCCTGCATGAATGAACAACTACAGCACAAAGATGTGACCATGGTCTGTGCAGTTAGTCACTTGACAGGATTGAAAGCTGCTTTACAAGATATCCGGGATACAGGGATTGATGTTATACTGGGTGAAGCATTGAACATCTGTGCCGCAACATCTCTTGACTGCTTTTTTGAGGAGAAAAGGGCAAGGAAGAGGAAAAGGCTGACATTGGAAGAAAGTGAGGACACTGTTTTGACAGGAAAACAAAGATTCAATATGGACTTTCATGCTGTTTTGGACAAAGTCATAAAACAAATGGAATGGCCTTTTGAATGTTTGAGTGAAGTGTTATATGGAAATATTAAAACTATATTTAAATTGCAACTTTTGTCACTTTGTGGGCCAACGACAGTGAGAAATTTCCTCCCCAGTCAGAAAGGCGTCAAGCGCGGATCCATTTCGGAGAAAGGTCATTCTCTCGCCGGACCCCACCCACAGACAAAAGGATAGCCCCATTCTTTCCCCAGCCGTCGGCAGAATCTGTAGCCCACGGGTATATACAATGGACCAAGCAATTAAGAATTTCTTCTTACGTCAAAGACAGAACGTGTAAAGGAATGGGACAGAGAGGAGGATTCATGGCGATCTCGAGGAAAAAGTAGGAACGGTTTTGCTCGGAGGCAGACAGATGACGAGGTAGAAAGAGATTTTCATGTGGGCTTGTAGACATATAAGATAGGAACAGATTTAGCGGGAAAAGCGTAGAGAAGGCCATCCATAACATCCAACTCTCGCTGGAAGTAATTACTATCCGATTTGACCAACTATTTTTCTAATATTTCCTCTTCCCCCCATCTGATGAATAAAGATATGTGAAAAAAGGAAATATGTGTCATAATGTTCAATTTTTAACTACTTGTTTATTTGCTTCCCTGCTCCAACGACAGGAACCTGCAAACGATTCTTCTGATGAGTTGGCGTCTACCTCAATACTTAAAATAAATCAAGCCAACATAAAAAATGGCGACTGCGACAGTTATGGAGCAATTGCGGGAAGGCAAAAGTAGTTGAGAAAAAAAAAATCTGTCATTACCCCACCCACCCCTACCTGTGGATATCTTACAGTGAACATTTCATTCCGACGAATTCTTCAAGAACTCTAGTGCAAATACTGGATTACGCATATTACCAGTGAAGAAGACCTCATCAACTATTCTGTAAGTTTTTGCATTTTTGAACTTCACTTTTAGTTGGTAAAGTTCGATGAACACTTACCGCACGTGGGGCTTGGCTTTCAATCCATATTTCCGTTACGTGGATGCGGCACGGGATTTTTCATTTGGCCACGGGTCTGCTTCTTCTTTTTTTTTTTTTTTTTTTTTTCTCCGTTGGAATTTATTTTGTCTCATCACCAAATGAGTTTTTCCTTTGCTGCATCCTCATTTACTTCAATATTTATTCATACCCGAGTACTTTCGGTACTACTACTATACCGTCTTCGAGGGGACATTTTGCTCCAACTAGCACGGACCGTGTCAGCTGGGCATTTCGGTGGTTCTCGCGGGCTGCTTCTGTCATCTGCTATCGCTTCTTCTTGGGCGTTGTGGCGCCATCTCTTGTTGGTCAGTGATCTCCTTTTTCGAACTTTTTCTTTTTTATGCTCAATTTTAATTAAATTTCTCCAGCTGTTTCTCAAATTATTAGGGTCCGTGCTAGTTGGAGCAAAATGTCCCCTCGAAGACGGTATAGTAGTAGTACCGAAAGTACTCGGGTATGAATAAATATTGAAGTAAATGAGGATGCAGCAAAGGAAAAACTCATTTGGTGATGAGACAAAATAAATTCCAACGGAGAAAAAAAAAAAAAAAAAAAAAAGAAGAAGCAGACCCGTGGCCAAATGAAAAAATCCCGTGCCGCATCCACGTAACGGAAATATGGATTGAAAGCCAAGCCCCACGTGCGGTAAGTGTTCATCGAACTTTACCAACTAAAAGTGAAGTTCAAAAATGCAAATGCATTAATGCACGTTAAATAATTAACCTCCAATATCGGAAGTAAATTGAAAAATATTCTGTAAGTACCTATTTTATGACTCTTTTGTACAACAAAACAACACGTACCAATTTTTACTGAAACAGAAAAACTACAAAGTCTGAACTTTTATCTAAAATAATCTACCAATTCTATTTATATATTGATCGCCTTTACTACTCAATTATTTTCATGTGCTAATCAAAATGTCAGATCACGAAGACAACACTGAGCAAGACCAACAAGCAATACCTGATCCATATCGCATTCCTGCATTATTAGCAAGTTGCTCACCGCTAATAGCGAACTATGATCCTGCGGATAAAAATTTTACAGCTGCACATTTCTTTCAAAGTTTGGAAGACATCGCAAACTTAGCACAGTGGTGCGATATCGACAAAATTATTCTTTCTCGTACAAAGCTACGTGGAGCAGCAGCTCAATTTCTCAGCCTAAACCCCGTGTTACGGAGCACTACGGATTACCTAACCTTTAAAACCACATTATTACACAGATTTGAAGATGAACAACTGTTAGCTGTGAGATTGTCAGCTCTTTCAAACTGCCACCAGAGAGAAAAGGAATCTGTGAAGGAATATGCAACTAGATTAAATGCAGTTGCCAGCAACTATTTAAGAGAAAATCCGAATGACCCCCAGCAACTCAGAAATCTGCATGACCGAACAAAACTAGGCCAATTTTTGCAGGGCCTAAAACCTTCACTACGTAGGTGGGTGCTATCAAGTAACACCCAAAATTTTCAAGATGCAGTTACTCGTGCCACACAAGAGGAAACATATAACTTGATGTCTCTTCCGCCAGCCCCTGTTGTCGCACTATCTCTTCCAACAGAAGACATCCCAAGAAATACAAGCCACAGAAAATAGCCTACAATAGAAATGCCTTCAAATGAATTACATGAATCCATGTACAACAGCCTACTAAAAAGATTGGATACAACTGATGACATAATCAGAATCCTTACCCATGAAATTAAAGATCTGAAAATAAAAAATGCTACCCAACAAGAAGAAATTCTTAATTGCTTGGTCCATTGTATATACCCTTGGGCTAGAGATTCTGCCGACGGCTGGGGAAAGAATGGGGCTGTCCTTTTGTCCGTGGGTGTAGTCCGGCGAGAGAATGACCTTTCTTTGAAATGGATCTGCGCTTGGCGCCTTTCTGACTGGGGAGGAAATTTCTCACTGTCGTTGGCCCACAAAGTGACAAAAGTTGCAATTTAAATATAGTTTTAATATTTCCATATAACATCAGGGAAGCAAATAAACAAGTAGTTAAAAATTGAACATTATGACACATATTTCCTTTTTGCACATATCTTTATTCATCAGATGGGGGAAGAGGAAATATTTGGAATAATAGTTGGTCAGATTGGATAGTAAATACTTCCAGCGGGAGTTGGATGTTATGGATGGCCTTCTCTACGCTTTTCCCGCTAAATCTGTTCCTATCTTATGTGGCTACAAGCTCGCGTGAAGATCTCTTTCTACCTCGTCGTCTGTCTGCCTCCGAGCAAAACCGTTCCTACTTTTTCCTCGAGATCGCCATGAAGCCTCCTCTCTGTCCCATTCCCTTACACGTTCTGTCTTTGACGTAAGAAGAAATTCTTAATTGCTTGGTCCATTGTATATACCCGTGGGCTAGAGATTCTGCCGACGGCTGGGAAAAGAATGGGGCTATCCTTTTGTCCGTGGGTGGGGTCCGGCGAGAGAATGACCTTTCTCCGAAATAAATCTGCGCTTGACGCCTTTCTGACTGGGGAGGAAATGTCTCACTGTCGTTGGCCCACAAAGTGACAAAAGTTGCAATTTAAATATAGTTTTAATATTTCCATATAACATCTTTCCCTTCGAACGAGTATGATGCGTCCGCTTGCGGCGCAGCATAAATTGTTAGATGACTTTAATTTCTTAACGGGCAAGTCTTTGCAATCTGTGACTGTAGAAGAGTTAAAGGCTAGTGCAATGCGCTTAACAAATAAATATGATAAGGATCTGGATGCTACTGAAATAGAGGGAAAAATTATAGCCAGTTTTAAGTTTCAGGCCACTTCTTTATTTAAAAAAAAATCAGGATTTTTTGAAAGCAACCTCTCTTGACCTATTAAATTTAATTTACCAAATGTCTCAAGCCACTTCTTATCCAAACTTAGTGATTGCTTTCAGATTATTCTTAACATTACCAATTATTAATGGGTCTAGTGAGCAAGGTTTTTGTAAGCTGAAAATAATAAGAAATTACTTAAGGTCATCAATGAGTCAAGAGAGGTTATTGCACCTGGCAGTTCTGTCAATAGAAAAAGATATTGCTAAAAATATTAATTATGATCAAATAATAAATGATTTTGCTGCTGTTAAAGCTTGAATAGTGCATTTGTAAATACAAAATCATTCTGTTAAGGCTTAAGCATAATTTTAAACAAATGCTACTTGAACATATTTTATCAGTTGTTCATAAGCACTTGAGGTAGCAATTAATTATAAATAAAAAGTATTCTTCACTCAAACTATGTACAATGTTTTTCTTTCTTCTACAATCCCTATTGAAGCTCATATAATCAGCACAGGCTATTAAATAGGATTACCCAAAGACCGTTAGGATTACCTATATGTTATTTTTTAATAAAAATATTATATTTTGAGAAATATTTTATATTAAAAAATTAACAGTTTGTTACTATTTCATACAATTAGAAAATTATATAGGGACAATAATTGCAAATAACAATAAAAATCGCAATATTTTTATTATACAGGTATTGTACTATATCTGCAAACAGATATATAATAAAATCTGACACTGTCACCTGTTCCAGTTGGACTGGGGCAAGGGGGCGCCAATTTTACTGCTTGCCCCGGGTGCCAATACCTCTATCTACTGCCCTGATTTGAGGACATACCGTCTCCCGCTAATAGTTAGGTGCAGTCAGCTGTTATAATAAAGAACTTTGGAAGACCATGACATTCAGTTCATTGAAGTAAAATCTTAATTCCTGCCAATGGTAGCAGTATACATTGCATAACTTTCATTGGAGGTAAATGAAAAAGTGGTAATAATAACATTGAAAAAATGAATGAAGATGCTATAGCCCCCCCCCCCCCATGAGATATACTAAATAGCACCCTTTGCCATTGTTTCCTTTGACGTTTCCTCTTAATAAGTAAAAGATGATCAAGCAATGCTTATAGGAAATGGGGAAGGGGAAGGCCCTGAGTGTTTCACAGGTGGGCATTTGTTTTCAGTTCTGCCACACTGGGGTAACTAATTGGTGGTTGAAAGAAGAGTAGGTAGTTTAGCCTGTGCTTGACACCTGCAGAATGGTTTCTGTGTTTGGAAAGAGGGAGTCATCTCTCTGATTTCATGTGTAAAGAAGCATGTGATAATAACAGTGAGTACAACTTTATGGTTCTTCCTGTTTTGTGCAGATCAACTGTGCTACGAGTGTGTGCAAGGGGGAATCCACATTTTTCTTTCCCTGGAGTGGGATGCAAATTGGCAATCAGTGATACCATAGTATTACAACCCATCATGCAGGTGTTGCAAAATTTAGATGCCAGGGTTTTCCTCCTCCTTTTTTGTAAACCAAGGAATGGGGGTGAGGGGTCACTGTAGTTAAAAAAAAGAAAGGGAATTTTTTTTGTGAGTTGCTTAGTTTTAAAAGTTTGCTGTTATAAAGTTGATTGTTTGAAAAATGTTTATAGCTTTTTTTTTTTTTTTGTCAATCTAAATTTCCATTACCAGATAAGTATATAAAAGTGGCAATATCTTATTCTCACCACAAAGAATTAAAAGAAAGTGGTGGTGTAGAAAATTTTTCTCGAAATTTGTTCATGATAAAAACTAAAGCAGGTCTCACCAAATTTCCTAGTCACAAATAAACATGCAGATTTTGAGACTTCACTTCATTTGCTGGACCACATGGTTCCAATGCTAATGATCAGTGGAGACTCAGCACTCTAACTTCTTTATAGCTTAATGCATATTGCAAGCAACTTATGAAGCTGGTCTTTTAAATATCTTGAATGAAGGTTGGAATTAATAATGCTACTGAAAATGGTTTTAAGTCACTCTTAGTTAGATGCTGCATTTCAGAGCTGCATGTTTGTGAAATTGAGTTTAGTGCTGTGGCATTGTAATTAGAAAATACAGTACAAATAAATTGCACATTGTGTCATAACACTAGAAGTTAGCAGGGGCAAAAGAACTTATATGAGGAAAACAATTTTGCTTACTGTCAAAGAAATCGCTTTGTAATGTCACGTGTTGGTCAAGTCATCTGTTGCAGAAGCTTCTGGCTCTTCATACTATGAAGCCCAGGTTTACATGCTGCATAGAACATGGTTGTTGTGGTCATCCACATTCATGGCATTGTTTCTCCACCTTTTGTGGAACCAGCAACCTAGATCTCAAAATGGGTAAATTCTCTTATCCTTGGGCTTTTAGGGTCATTAACCCTTCAAGCTGCAGTGACAAATATACACACCTTGCATTAAGCCCCAGAGCCGTAAATATACGGTTACGTTCTTTCCACCCATTTTCTGTTGTCTGGATCTGTATATGTACATTTAAGAAACTAGATGGTGCTTTCTGTGGAAATTAGACAGCATTTTTTGTTCAAGGTTGGACCTGCAAGAAAAGTGAACGTTGGATAGTTCAAAGAGAGTGGGTTTGCTATCATAGTATTATATTGTTTTCTCTTTAAAAGGAAGTCTGTGTTTTCTTTTCTTTTTACTGAGGTTGAGACTCTTTTTACGTTTATATCAGTTTGTTCTTTTTGCTTGTGAAATGTGTCTGATAGTGATTCAAAAAGCAACGACAGTGACTCTGAGTACCTTTCATCATCAGAGTTGGAGATAACCGATTCTCTGCTTTTTAACATTCATTCCTTTATATATTTAAGGCAATAATTACCTAATCAAGTTTTTATTAGTGTTATTAAAAGTGAGAAATACGCAAGGCATAATCTTTGTTCATAATTCTATATTTTGAGTATGTCGCCATCCATCGTCATTTGCAGAAGACACAAAGACCCCGGTAAAAACTTTTGAGTATGTCCTGGGCATATTGCACTGTTTTTAGCAAAAATATGTGGTCCTTAAGGATTTAAACATAAAGGTAAAAAAAAGTATTCATCAGTGTTTAGCACGAGAACTGGAAAATGATGTAATAGCATGGGGAATGGGTTCATCTTAGAATGTATGGTGATGAATCCTGGATGCACTATTATGCACTGAAAAAGTATATGTGCAATTTTATAGTGGTACATACAAACTTGCTTCAATCAAAGAAAGTCTGTACCAAAGCATGGACCATAGTGTGTTTTACCCATTGCATTCTGGAATTGTAAAAAGTGTTTTTGAAACATACATGAAGAGAGGAAAAACAATGATGAGTGATAAACACTGCTTTTGAATTATTCACAGATATGTGCTTTCAATTTGACAACTATGCCCATGATGGCCATTTGCAATGGGGAAGATACAGGACATTAAAATTTGAGATAATATTTCATACTCATCAGGTTTAGTCCCGATTGGCTTCGACCTTTTTTTATACCAGAGACTGAAAGATGTGTTCAGAAGATTTCTGTTCTCATCAGATGAGGAAGTCAGGAATGGCAAAGTGCAAATGCCTTCGCCACCAGTTTCAGAACTTCACAAGAGAAATTGATTGAATTATGTTTGTTGACTCTGACATTAGACAATTCAATTAAGAAGTAATGCTATAACTATATTTTCTGGTACAATTAAGTTCCAATAGATTATGTACTGCAGTGTTATGGCCTAGCTTTGTCAGCACACATGCTTTGATTTTTGTTTATACTCATGATGTTTGTGGTTTGCGAGTCTTTTCTATGCACTTAAAAGGAATGGAATGTAGGATGCGTCATGCACAAATTATATATTTATATTTTGAAATCATGCAGAAGTGACATGGAGAAGACTTGCACAAGATAGACTGTTGTGGAAGAAACTTGGGGCAACCTTCCTCCAGCAGTGGATTGATAATGGTTGTTGTTATTGATGATGATGTATTTATAATTTGGAAAAAGTAGAAGACTTCCAAGTATCCTACTTCAAGAATGAATTAGGCTTGTCAGTTAGTTTAGTTTCTTCAAACAGAAATCTGTGATTGTTCTCATTAGCAGCATTGAGTTATGGATGATTTCTTTAGTTTACAGTTCCTTACATATACTTGGATTTCTTTCAATAGGAAGTGCAACACTCTGAGAGTCTGACCTATATACACTGGTATCCAAAACCTGAGGATGAAGAGTAGTTCGAAAGTTTACAACCACAAAATCAGATGCAACGGCTTGTGGCAATTTGCATAGCTGGAGATATTCAGCAGAAAGCCGATGCACATGCAAAATATCTAATTGTGTGCACAGGGGTCACATGGTGTCACTTAAACAGCTTAAAGAGAAAAAGGTGCAGAAGGCAACATGTGTTTGAATGAAAATGTAGATATGAAGGCATTTAGGTACGAACATGTCATTTATGTTATGTCTGAAAGACATCATCTTGATGATTTTCTCGCAGGGAAGAATTATCGAAAAGCTGGAAGAAGAACGTCAAATGAGGGATGTTGCCAGGGAGTTAGTAATCGCACATGGTGTGGTATCCAGGCTCTGTGCAGGGTTTCAAACCAATAGAATGTCTTTTAGACACATGAAAGGAGGTTGCCCTCACTCTACTATGACGCATGAAGACAGATTTTTTAGTTGTAACAGCAAAACATAATCGCCACACCACGGCTGGTCAGCTTGCGAGTCCTGTCAATTCCAGCACAGGAATATGGATATCCCCAATAAACTGTGGCAAAATGTATGTGACATATAAGGCTATAAAACTATGCCACCTGCAGTACAAAGGTTCCTAAAGCAGTTAATAAGATATGATGTCATTCCTAGAGGTTCAGCACAAGTTCTGAACTCCTTTGGAATGACACCAAATGAATTGCCCCATTCGTTGAAAGTTCTTCATTATGCTATCTTTATGCTATCTGGAAAGTTTGGAAATTTTTCTTAGCATCAATAACTGCAATTCTGATTCCCCATTTCATCATACCATTGATATGGAAGTCAATTTGAAAAAAGAAATAATTTGGCGTTCTTCTCCAGCTTTCGATCATTTGGCGTTCTTCCAGCTTTATGATAATTCTTCCCTGCGTGAAAATCATCAAGATGATGTCTTTCAGACATAACATAAATGACATGTTCGTACCTAAATGCCTTCACATCTACATTTTCACTCAAACATGTGTTGCCTCGATAATTCCCGTTAGATATTTATAATACTGAAAGTAATAAGAGGAAGCCATGAAGTCCTTAATTATTAGAATTAAAGAAATAATTGTATATGACTGTACAGATCTAACAACCACTACCATTGTCATCATCCATCTGTTACAAGGCTGATGAAGACTGAAGTTATCAGTCGAAAGCTTCCTTAAATTAAACTTTCTTATGTAACTTAAGCGTGTTTTAAAGCCATGATATGATATAATCAACACAGCAAGATCAGACATCGCTGAATTGACTATAATTACCATTTCTCACGTAATATCAATCGTGAGAAACAGTAATTACAGTCAATTAAGTGATGTCTGATTGCTGTGTTGATTATATCATGACGTATTGGCCACGTATTATGAGAAGAATATTTCTTCCACATTGTGTTTTAAAGTTTTTATACATATTATTAATGGTTACATGCTTATGTCCAATTTTTATCATGTTATTAGAGAAGATAGTGGAATGCCTAAATGTGGTTTTTGCATGACTAGCTTGTTTGGAGAGTTGAATTCTCTGTACTTGGAGGTGTTGGCAACATTATGTATGCTCATATGCTATCTGTGATGAAATTGTCCTATCCTTTCCTCCTTGATTTTTACCTGTAGTCTTGGCTTGCTGTGATTTTTACCCATAGTCTTGATTTTGCTATGATTTTTACCCATAGTTTTTGTCTCGTGTGTATATTTCTGGTGACTTTTGGAAACATTCATTAAGCGTAACTAATTTTTAACTTGTTGTTGGTCGCTACACATTGAACAACACCTGTAGTCATGCTTGAGATTTTTTCTTTCTGCTGTTTTAAGTAGTCTGTCTACTCAATAATAACACTTCAGAATTCTTTCTTTGCAAGAAATATACTTAATATATATAGTTACAAATCAAATTAGGTGAAAAACACACTCATATCATCACATTATTTATAAAAATATGAAACGCAAACACCAGTGGTCACTCGATGAGAAAAGCTGTCATGTGATGCTAACGCCAGTGGCTTCTTGATGAGAGAAATGTTCACACGAAGCAATTGGAGTAAAGAGTTGGCTGTTTGAAGGCAAAAGATGTGTCAGTCCTTATTCGAACTGATAACAGATTGTTGAGAAGATTCTAAAAGTCAGATAGAGCGGCGGTGGTGCCCCTAGGGTGACTTTCAAATAAATGGCACTCTTTATATGTGAAATGTGAGAGAAATGCTCATAGTGTGACCAACAGTGGGTTAACATGCCATATTAAACTTCCCAAATCATGAATTTTGAATTCCGTACGGGGAAAGGCTGCAAAAATGTGACATGTTTACGTATCGTATATGCATGTCTCTCTTTTTCTCTGGTCAAAATATGTTTCTCATTGCTCACACACGTTTGTTACTTTATCCTGTAAGGAAAATAAGCCTTAAAGTTGTATAATCACATAGGTTTTTAGTCTTTAACAATTATCTGTGAGGGATTCATTATAGTGATAAACATGTCTCCTCATCTATTATGTTGTTATATACCTTATTTTCCCCTTTTTGTTACTCTCTTCATAGGTTACAGCTAATCTGGTTTCCTTGAAAATCAGGGTTTCTTCTAAGTTTATTCACATTCTGAAGCTGAATGAAAGTATTGTTGTTGACAACATAGAGGTTACAGCTCTAGATGCTAATCAGTAAGTCTGAAGCTTACTTGTAAAGTCTTTTTAGTAAGTCTTTATAGCTTACTTGTATCTACTGTATGTGACATTTTAAGTGTGTTTAAAACATGATTATTATCTACTTACATTATTTATGTGGTCCAGTTGCTTTGCTTTTTAAAACTGAATTGTTTTTTATTAGCAGAAACCCAAAAGAATCATGCACAGTATTTTGGAGCATGTACGAAAAATTTATTTTTGAGCATAACTTTTTCATGATCCTGTAGCAAAAAATGTGAGTGAAGTGTTCATTCTTCTGGATAATGAAGCAAAGCTGCTGCTTATAGGTTATGTATCGGTTGTTGAAACATTTGGAATAGAATGTCAGATTTTTTATTATTTTATCTAAGTTCACTTCAAAAAACGGTAACAGCGATTAATGCAAATGTTTAGGATGATGTTTCTGCACAAAGAAAGCGTGAATATTTCTTCCATTTACAAAAGTAAATTACCAGATATCCTGCTATCTAAGTTACCCTTAAAAATAAAGTAAAAACCTATATCATCGTTGTGTGGTCTTTTACAGAAAATATTTTGCATACTTTGAAAGTAGCGAAGTACAAATCCAGGGTGTCAGGTGAAATCTAAAGGATTTTTTTTTCAGTGACTTTGACAGTTTGGAAAATCTGGCACAGGTATGCAAAAGATTGAACAGTCACGCAGGTTTTCCCATGAAAACAAAAACAACATCTGCAGCATTTTAAAATAATGTTAAACCATCTAAAAATGGCAAGGTTATTTTTTATTGTTTAAATTACAGGGATAAAAATGGCAAGCCATTTATCTTGATAAATTTACCTGGATTGTAAATGAGAACAGAGTGATAATTCCTGATTTCACGCAATGAAATTTTCCGTATATGTTTCCAGAACATATATATAAATAATCAAGACATTGCAAGGTCCATATTAGAACAGTTACAAATTTTTTTTGCAGATTCCTAATATCTAAATGCTATGAATGAAATACGGGATTACACCATATAATACAAATTTTGAAGATGACAATCCATTTTTCTGTGTAAATATGACAAGGATGGTAAGTCAGATAATATTCGAAAACTTGAAAATTTCGTCGTCCTGGAGCGGGAATTGAACCCGCTCTCCCAGGTAGTGCCTGGGTATGCCAACCACTACACCACCCAGAATGACCAAGTCTCAAGTTTCTGATTAATTTGAATATAACCATCACAGGATTCACTAGTCGAAGCAACCGGCATTCAGGTTTAGCGAATCTGGAGGTTGAATCCTATCCCGTGATTGCCTGAAGGAGCAGATAAATCATGAATGATATACAGGCGCTATCTGGGAGATGCGGGTTCGATTCCCACTCCAGGATGACAAAATTTTCAAGTTTTTGGTTATTATCTGACTTACCATCCTTGTCATATTTACACCAAAAAACAGATTATCATCTTCAAAATTTATATCTAAATGCTATTTTATTGACAAACAAATTCTTTTAGAGTAATGTAGTTTTGACCAGATGAGGCAGAGGTGTTTTTGATGGTAATGATAGTTAGGTAGGTTGAAGAAATTCATTTGTTTAATATCTCCATTATGTTATGTTTCTAAGAGCTGATAGAATGTGATGTGTTGTTGGTGTGATATACAGTCCCTGCAGCTGTACTGATAGGTATAGAATAAGTGCAGAATATTCCAGAATCTTATTAGTGTGTCTGTCTATGGCTATGATATTCAAAAAATAGGAAGAGGCTTAATGTGTCTACTTTGGTTTTTTAAAACTGCAATAACTGGGTAAAAGGATGTAGAATTAATAAAAGGAAGAGGATAAAAATGGAAACTGGGGAAGTAATCTTACTGTGTTTTTAGTTCAAGATAGCAATGGGGTTTTGTTTAGTCATTCAAGCAGAACCTGGTTTCAAGTCCAGAACGAAGCATGGGCAGTGTATTTGATTTACGGTGCTACATATCTACTTTCCTTGGAACCTGCAGTTTATTTTGTCATATGGTGCTAATAGTACTTTTTGTCTCAGCCACCTACTATTCCAGACCTGTTTGTCATCCGGGTCTAGCCCGAAATTTTAAAAACCACTCACAAACTTGGCTCAGATTAAAATGATTAAATTCTATTTTAACTTGAAGAGCTTTCAAATATTTTTCATATTTTCTGAGTTCTTTTGTACCTTCAAGTTAAAACAAAATTTAATTGATAAATTTATGCAGATTTTAGAGGAGCAAACACAATGCTTTTGGGGCATAGATATTTTAGGAGTCATTGCCCTCAATAGTTTACTGGGGCATAGAGTTCCAAACCCTGTAGTTCAAACACTCTTTTCATTATCTAATATTCTGCCAATTGGATCTAGCTTCTTACTCCCTAATATTAAACAGGTTTCCTGTCAGAAAACTTTGAGGTAAAAAAGCTTTGCTTGTAATATCCTCAATATGTTATCACCAACATATATCAAATCACTCATATAAAAAAAGATCATGATATCAGTTTGTAAATTGTGTTCAACAACATGCACATTTGTTTGTTGTTTCTTCTTCATTATAAAACTGAAACAACATTTTTTAAATCACAAGTCAATAGAATAGTATTATAAAAGTATTTAGCAGTAAACAATCTAAATGCTAATTATCTTAAATGGGAAAATTCTGTTAAATGAGGTAAATGTGAGTAGGTTTTAGTGTGCAATATCAGAGAATCCAGTTTAACAGCATAGAAAGCAGACATGGAAAAAGTTTGGCATACTAGTTTTAATGTTCTTTCTAAAATTTAGCATTGCAGATATTTTTTAGAAATTTCATTGAAGCTCCTATTTTTCTCTGAAGACGGAAATATTCTGTTATTAGTGGTGTAATAATGAAACATGTATGAACTAGGCTGCCTTTTCTTTTTCTTTTTCTTTTTTCAAGGCTTCGTTTTTTATGTAACTGAAAACAAAAGGGGTTTGCATTATGCAGTCAAACCCACATATAACAAGCTTGCATAACGCAAAGTTCTGCATAAACCGAAGTTTTTATAGATCCTTTGAACTTTGTAATATTCTCTTTTGTTATTTTAACCATATATTACAGTTTTTGGGCAAACCGCATATATCTAAGTTTCAGCTACTATTGACAACACCCCATGGTTTCCCTTTACCTGCAGGTCAGTTTGCATGAAGAAAAGAATGTTTTGCTTGCTTTTTACCACTCCCTCCCACCCTCCTTCCCCTGACATTTGCAGATCTCCTGAGCAAATGCTATCTTTTATCTCCCCTCCCTTTGCCACCTTTTTATCACCTAATTTCTGTGATGGGAAGCTACAAACATATTTATATGAGACCAGACACTGGATTAATGATATCACATTAGCAATGGGATTCTCAACTGAGATTCCTTATCTTTTTGGGGATGTCATCCCTTTTCGATGTGTGTTGTGTTTTAGTAGACTCGCCAAATAACAAAGAATGAAGTTGGTCACATTTAGTAAATTTAGTTGGACTTTGAGTGCTCGTAGTCTGTGCAGCATGCTTACGAAAATTGAAAACTCGTGCTTTAAACGTGTGTAAAACTTTAATGCTTGGTGAGAAAATCGATGCAGTCAGTTTAATGGGGAAAAGGGGAGTTAAAAAATTTGAAGTTGCTGTCTGTGGACTCAATAGCCAAGGACAAGAACCAAGGTACGAATGAGGATCAATTGAGCTATGAAGAAATCACCATAGAAAAAAATAAAAAAAATCTCAGATTTGCTATTTAAAGTTTAGAAAATCTTAGAATTTAGTTTGCTTCTAGAAACATTTTAGTCTGCATTAGAGGAAGCTGAAAAACGAAAAACAAAATAACAGTTGCTATCATAACAAGCACAAAACAAGCAACAATTAGCTCATGTTTCTGACGTAACATGTAAAAAGCAAAATCTATGTAAGTGGTGAAATTTCAAATTTTGGCAGTTACTTTAATTTTAACATTAATTAAATATTTTGCTTATTACAGATCTCATTCATATTTTTATTGCTATATGGGGCTTTTAATTATGAAATTAACAAGTGTTATTTATCTTCAATTAATTGGTAAACATTTTATGATTGACTAGGTTTAACTGACATAATGCCAAAATATAGCCCTTTTTCAATCTCATTATAATGAAGTTTGCATATATCGAATATTTTTAACTGTCCCTTCAACTTCATTATGTACAGGTTTGACTGTATTGTGTTCATTAGTGTGTAATTTTTTTCTTGAAAACATTTGTTTGCTAGAATTAATGACTGCTTGCCACTGCTCCTTAAATTATTTCTTTCATTGCAGTTGCCCAGGCTCTGTCATGTTTCTCTTTAGGTTTCCTGATGGCAGAAATGTGTTACATACTGGTGATTTCAGAGCTATACCAGAAATGGAATTATATCCTTCTCTTCAAAGCTGTGTCATCGAAACACTTTATTTGGACACAACGTATGTTTCGTTTCTTATAAAGTTTCTTATCATTGGTTATTATTTTCAGATTTATAATATAAAAAACCAAGAGAATCTGTTATGTAGGTGTTTCAAGGTTGGCCTGGACTTGTTTCTATGTACAAAAGAAACAAATAGGAATACATTTACCAAACTATGGGTCTTTTCCTAGATACTTTCCCTTAACATTAATACACTTGTCTTATCTCTGTGGAAGACTCGTGTTTCCAGCCATGTAGAAGGATTTGGGTTGCTGTTGTTGTCACTCTAGGACGCACTCTTGTAGTGAATTTCTTCCCCCTAAATGCTCCTTAAGTAGAAATCACTTGGTGCCAAATCACAACTGTAAAGGATTAAGCGATGGCTTAGTCCTTTACAGTTGCAATGTAAGTCCTTTACAGTTGTCCTTTACAGTTGCAATGTAAAGGATTAAGTCATCAGTGGTGCAGTTGTCTAAGCGATGGTTTCTGATATTCGTCTGAAATGGGTCCAAGTTTCGAAGACCGGTGAGGCATGGATGTTGTGTTTGTCTTACGCCGCTGGCTGTCTTCCTTCCCTGGAACCAGTGGCCCTAAATTAGGGATGGGCGACTGCTTATAGCCCACTGAGTTGCTCACAGTGGTCGTTAAACCTCCAACCAAAGGGGGGGGGGTTTGGCCGAACATTTTCCAGCCTATTAATACTGCAGCTGTCATTGGTACATGAGCCATGTGCATGTCGTAGTGTTGTCATACAACATGGTGACATGTTTCAACTCTTTTTCCTGGCCTTTTCTTGCAGATGGTTGATCAAGGATTTTCTTTTATGAGGGAACTGTAATACGATGTATTCATTGTTGCCCCCCACCCTCCATGGAAGAAAAAATCACCAGGAGTACCCCATTTGTATCAGTGCTGAGAAGGGCCGAGCCCAGGCCTGAGCCAAGTAGAGCCTGGGCCTGAACCGAGCTCGGGCTGCATAATACTAGAGTTCAGGCTCGGGCTCTGAAAGAGGGAGAGAATTTTCTTCCTTTTAATGTGATTTTATATGATTTATCCCACGAGACTTTTTTACACTTTTTAGTTGTTAAAGAGAATTTGGCAAATGGGTCTAGATCAGTGGTTCCCAACGTGGGGGGCAATTTGATTTTTAAGGGGGGCAATTCGAGAATGAGCACACTAAATACTTTTTTACTTTCTTCTAAGATCACCAGAAGAAAGTAAAAAAATTCATAGGCAAACCTGTGATTTTGGTTTTCTGAAAACTAGAGCAAGCAAAATCCCCCGAAACCTCTAAAATTTCTCCCTGCTTGCAATCTCCTAGCGCATGCTCACTTCCGCTCCACTAAGAGAAAAACCCTCCTTCAAACTCCATTTCAAAGTCCACTCGTGAGGCTTCCACTGACCTTTGAACCCCAGCGATATTCCCATGAATCCCGCGCCAACGCAATCCTATTCTCTTCGCCTCCATGCAACAAAATAACAGAATGCTGATGCCAAGTACTTCCGTTTGATTCAAAACCAAAAACACTTGTCTTATCTGCTCTTTCCGAAACATAAAAAGTAACTATCCCCTCTGCTTTCACATTGTCACAACCATCAAAGTGCATTTCATTTCATAAGTTTTTCTCACATTTATTTCTTTCAGTCACAAACCCTATGCACAAAATGAGTAGTGCAAGCAAGAAAACAGTTTGTCAGTATTCAGAGGAATATTCAAAATTTGGTTTCATACCCGCTATCCAGGATGAATGGTCACCTTTCTGCCTCTTATGCCAACAATGCTTGACCAACGAATCAATGAAACGAGGTCGTCTTGAGGTGCATTTGAAGGCGAAACATAGTGCGTATGTGAATTCAGATTTAAATTACTTCAAGACTTTAAAGGAGAAGTTTGAAAAAAGATCAACAGTAAAGTCTCTGTTCACTGCACAAACTGTTACTGTCAGTCGTACTCTTGAGGCTAGTTACAAAATTTCTTTACTCATTGCTAAATCTGGAAAAAAACATACTATAGGGGAGAATTTCATTAAACCATCAATATCAGCATTTCTTAAAACAGTTCTGGAAAAAAGATGACAAAGATGTGAAAGCCATGCCACTCAGTAACAATACTGTTAGCAAAAGAATAGATGAAATGAGTGAAGATATTGAAAAATGGTCAGTACAAATGGATGAATCAATTCTGAGAGGCAGTGAGGCCGTATTGCTAACCTATGTAAGATATGTTGATAAAGGTGAATTTGCTGAAGAAATGTTATTCTGCAAATCATTAGAGAGCACCACTACTGCCACTGATATATATAATAAGCTAAAAATTACTTAGATGTCAATAATATACCAATGGAAAACATAACATCTTGTGCTGCAGATGGTGCTCCTGTTATGATGGGCAAGATAAATGGCTGCTTAAAATTGATGAAAGATGAGAATCCAGATATGCTTCTTGTGCACTGTATTATTCATAGAGAGAACTTAGTGTCCAAAAATATTTCTCCTGTTCTTAATGAGATACTAAAATCAGTTATAAAATGTATCAATGCTATCAAAGCTAATGCCAAATGTGAGTGTCTCTTCAAGCAATTTTGTGAAGATAAAAGTGCAGACCATGTGAGACTTTTACTTCACACTGAGGTAAGGTGGCTCTCAACGGGAAATTGCTTGAAAGGATTCATGGAACTATTTGATATTCTTAGTGACTTTTTAAGTGACAAGCCGGAAATGAAGCACCTGCTAACCTTTGATGGTAAAGCATTTGAGTTATTTAGCAGATATCTTTGAAAAACTGAATATGTTGAATAAACAACTTCAAGGAACAAATAAAACTCTTGTTGATGCAAAGGCGAAAATATTTGGCTTTATTACATTTTTATAGAGTTATGTCAAAAACATATTTCTGACAAAAATTTTGACCTGCTTCATTGGCTAAAGAAATGTGAGGTGACTGATGCTGCTGTACTTGTCATTGTGGATCATCTGAAAATATTGGCCTCTGATTTGAAAGAAAGATTTTCTGATTTAAAACAAATTGATTTCCCAACATGGATGCAGCCAGTGATAGTGGATCTATCTGATGTTTCAATGCAGTACCAAGAAGAACTCTCGGAAATGCAAAATGATGAGTCAGTTAAAACTTTATTCAATATAAAAGGAGTGATGGCATGGCTTTGTGATGAGACAGAAACTAAATACCCAAATTCAACCAACTTAGCAAGAAAACTGTTGTTACCATTTCCATCTTCATATTTAGCTGAATGTGGCTTATATTTAGCTGAATGTGGTAAATGATTTGCTACTGAAGAAAAGAAATTGACTAGATATCACTAAACGAGGAAACTTGGGATTGAAGCTGACTAAATTGGTGCCTAATATAAAATCTGTCTGCAGCAGGCATGCAGCACAAGGATCTCACTAACTTTAGTCTACTTATCTTGAGGTGAGCTCAAATTGTATTTTAATTAAAATGATCAAAGTATTACAGAAAAAGCTTCCATTAAAAATTTTTATATTTATGTATTTCAGTTTTCTATTATAAGTTTTGAAATTTTATTTGCTGTTTTTTTCATATCACTTCATATTATTATTATTTTTTTAACAATTTCTTAGTGATTTCTTCCTTAGTACTTCAGCTGTAATTCCGTACTTTTATTTTTCTCTTTCACGGATGCCATGTTTTTTGGAAACTTGTTGTTAATGGCCTAAAAGGCCATTAACAAGCTTCCAAAGAACATGTGAATAGGAGTTCATTTTTTGAATAATAAGAATTATATGTCACAGAATTATACGTGGAGGATAGGAGTTACATATAATTCTTTTTTGAATAATAAGAATTATATGAACTCCTATCCTCCACGTGAATAGGAGTTCATTTTTTGAATAATAAAAATTATATGTCACAGAATTATATGTCACAGAATTATACGTATATGTCATTATACGTGGAGGATAGGAGTTCATTTTTTGAATAATGAGAATTATATGTCACAAGGGGGGCATCACGATTTTTGAGATGCTTAGGTGGGGCATGGCCAAAAAAAGGTTGGGAACCACTGGTTTAGATGGTGAGCAAGAATGCAGCAGGGCTATTCATTTTGCGCTAGGGTAACAAAATACCATAGCCCATGGATTATAGGATTTCTGCGAAGGAAAAGTTTCTTTAAGAACTTATAGACAGTAGATAGCAAGCTGACGAAATTTTGCTCCTTACCTCAAAGGGGCAGCTCCCCGCTAATTCTATTGAGCAACGTATGACGTAGATTGTTGTGCCTCCCAATTTTTCCTGATTTTCTAATAACCCCCCCCTTGAAACATTTCAGGAAAAAATGAATGGTCAAAGAAACTAAAGAAATAGATAATAGACATCCCTTCCCCAATCCACAGTTGAGAAAGACATCGGTTAATTGCATGGGTAGGAAAGAGTGGAAGTCTGGAAGAGAAGACTTTTTTAAATTCCTAAACAGGATAATCATAGTTTTCGGGCTCGTTCAGGCAATATAAAATTCGGGCTCGGGCTCTTAAAAGTGAGCCTGAACTCAGCTCTGATTTGTATCCCACAATACAGTAGCCATTAACTTTCCTGCAAGTGGCACTGCCTTAAAAAAAATTATGTATGCTTTGGAGTAAAATAATTTACCCAAGTCTCGTCATTAGCCTTGATCTGCTGAAGAACACGAAACGACTTCTGATCAAATTCCAGCACCTTTGAAACAAAAGAAAGGTCAGAGTTAATGATTAACTTTTTATATTGAAAAGTGATAGTGTTATTTACTTGTTCAATTGAAGTAAATTTAATATTGGGGAACCTGGAAGAATTTGATAACATGAGGGTCATGCATTAATAAATTTTCCGGATGTGGCCAAATGATGTAAATATATTATCAACGTACTGGAGCCAAATTGTAGGTAAAAAGAAAGAGGAAGCAATCGGTATGCTTTCTAAATTCTACGTATGAATACTCAACCTCAGGATGAACAATGCAGTTCTGATTTTTGTTATTTTATATCTCTCAAAACGTGTTTCCCCATTTGCGAGTCATTTCTTTCTATGTCAAGAGCAATATTTTTGTATTTTGTTTAAAGCAAAATTAATGTTCAGAAACACTTTGCATGTTACTGTGCAGAGAAAATGACTTTATGGGGAACAAATGGTGATGGAGAGTAAGTTTCAATTTTAAACTTCAATTGTGTGGGTGTGTGTGTACAAAAGGGAAAAATGCATGCACTTTTTGTTTGCTGCTATAGCAAAAAATGACTAAACATTGAAAAACCATGCATTTTCAGGATAATTAAACTAAAGTTTTTCTAAAGTTCTAGTGTTGTCATTGACTCTTCCAAGACTCTTTAAAAACTCCTTAAATGGACTTACAACAATCTGTACAAACACTGCAGGTACTGCTCATTTAACACCATTCCTAATATCCTACTCTGAGTTTTGTAAGTACTTTAGCATTGTAATTATATGTTTGCTCAAAAATATTGTGGAATAACTTTTTTACGGGTCTTATAGAGGTTATTTTTCATGAAAGTTGGTTGTCAAATTTTCGAACTAAAGCCTAGTTCGTCATCAGGACTATGTCACTGGAGTAGTTGCTGCCACTCAATTGGAAGAGTCCATCCGCAATTATCGTTAATTGTGGTACTTCTTCTTCTTGCTATTTCGATCCCTTCTTCTAGTTTCCTCTTTACTAAGTTTGACTGGTGGGCGATTATTTTCACTGAGTCCCAATTTATGGAGTGTCCACTTGCTTGTATATGTCTGTCTAGCCCTGTTTTGTTCCCAATGTTCCTAATAGCTGCTTGGTGTTCTTTCATTCGGACCTTAATACTTCTCCCTGTTTCTCCTATATAGCTGAGTCCGCAGTTACAGTCGATGCAGTAAATTACTCCTTCCTGCAATTGGATGTCCAATTCTTTCTGCTTTAAAGCTGGCAGGAATTTCTTTATTTTGTTATTAAGATCTGGTGCTAGCCTGATATTATATTTTGCTCCGATCCTTTTCAGTTTCTCGAAAAGTCCCTTGTGGTACGTAATTTTGCTGGTGAATTTGAAGTTGGTTTTTTCCTGCTTCTTTTTTGGCACTTGTTTAAATATTTTCTCAACATATGGGGAGGGGTAATTGTTTTCTGCCAATATTTCCTTTAATTCTTCTTTGTGAAGATCTTTTGAGTAGCTGAAGAGACCAGGATTTCAATTTTTTCCAAAAATTGTCTCGCCGTATGTTGATTTAATATAATCAATGTGGAATGAGCAGAAGTCTAACATCTTCCCTGTGTTGGTGGGTTTTCTAAAAGCTGAGTGAATATTTTCCCCTCTCTTGAGGTCAAGGTTAAATCTAGGTAATTAATTGATGCTATGGTCTTTTTCCTGTTCCAGGGTGTACTGCAAGGTATTCTCTAGTAAGTTAAATTCTTCCAGAATCTGAGAGGGTAGAGATTGGTCCACAGTATCTACTATAATTAGGACATCATCCATGTACCTTACATAGAGAGCAAACAAGGAGGGTTGTATAAGGATTTTTGCCTCTAGTTTACTTATATAATAATTTGCTAGCAGAGGTGCTAGTGGAGAACCCATTGCAAGTCCTGAAGTTTGCCTGTAATATTTCTTTCCAAACTGGAAGAAATTATTCTTGAAGGAAAATAGGAGCAGTTCATATATGCCAAGTAGTATTTATCTATTGTGATTATGGAATACTATTTTTTCCGCAAGGTCATCTGCAATGAATTCCAGTAGGAGGTCCAGGTTAATGTTGGTATACATAGAGACTATATCCAGGCTTGCCATTACTGGATGAATTAATTCTGGCAAGTTGTCCAGTTTTCCTTTTAGCTGCATGGAATTTTTTAGTAGGTAGGGAGGAGAAGGGAAAATATCTCTGAGGTGACCAAGTGAATAATAATTAATGTTGGAGAGTGGCGAATTTCTAGTGTCTATTATAGGTCTTACTGGATGGCCTTCTTTGTGAACTTTTATCGTACCATAGATCTGTGGAATTCTTGACTGGATTTTGGAGAAGTTTTTGAAGAGCTCATTAAGCTGTTTTTTATTTCTTAAAGAGCTGATTAATTTCTTAAGATTTTTGACAGTTTGATCTATAGGGTTACCATTGAGTTCTTCATAATAAGGCTTGCTGAATTCAGCTTCCATTTTATTGTAATACTTCTCTTTTTCTACCAATACCAAAACTTTGCTTTTATCTGCTCTCAGTGCTACAACTTTATCATTGGCTTTGAATTTTTTAAGGTCAGCAATGGCATTTCTATTAAAATTGTAATCAACTTTTACTGGCTTTTTTACAAATTTTGAGACGCAGTCTGAGAATTCTTTCCTTAAAGTAACTGCTGTATTTTCTTCTTCTCTTTCTACCTTACTACAGATGCTTTCTAAATCAATCAGTATACGTTTTTATCAAGTGTTGCGGAGGAAAGGTTGTAATTATATCCCTTATTGAGGAGATTAATCAGGTTTTCACCTACTCCTTCTTCCGTCAGATCTATGACATGTTTGTTAGTGGGGGATGGTATTAACTGTGGGCCAGGTGCTGTAGACATTAACTTTGGATTCAACCACTTATTCTCTTTAATCTTCAATTTTTCCTTAAACTTTTTGTTTTTATCTCTCACTGCTAAATTTAGCTAACCAATTATCAATATTTTTCTTTTCTGCTTCTGGAATTTCACCTAATGAAGAGGTCCAAATACGAGCTTCTATTCATTCGCATTGCTCAATAGTTTTGAATTTATTATGAATCGCGCCATTCACCGTTTTTAGTTCTATTTTTTTAATAAAATTTCTTGACAGATTTTCCGCAATGTTTTTCGTGAGTCTCAAAGAAGGTGGAACAAAATTAGCTCTCTTACATTTCTTAAGAAAATATAGTTGTGACTTACATTTGTCGCTTTTGCACTTACTCCTTTCTATCTTTCTGATGTTTCGCCATATATCCAGCCCGTATGTGGTTTTAATCCATACGGGCTGGATCAAAAATATTGTTTATTTTTTTAGGATGCAGGAGTTATAGTTATGTTGATTCACACTTCCTTGTTTATTTTAGGTACTGTAATCCCAGATATGATTTTCCATCACAGGACAGTGTTCTGGACTTGATAACGTCTTTGCTTGTGCCAAGAATGAAAAGCAATGTAAAACTTCTTGTTGCATGTGGTAGTTATACAATTGGTAAAGAGAGGGCCTTTATGGGTAAGCACATTTCCTTAAAAGATAATCCTCCCCCATTCAAGGTTTTAATTTTTTTCCATACTTTACACTGTTCTCATGAAAATTGTTTCAAATGCATCAATGATTTTCTAACATGGTTTTAGTGTTTTCTGTCAATTCAAGAGTCACTTCTAGCTTGGATTTATAACATCTTCACATTTTTCTCTGTAATGTGTTTCATATCTCACAACTTGTTTCAGTCTGTGCTTACTTCACTTTCTCTTTTAAGTTTTTTAATGTCTTATGAAGAAAGAATAATATTTTCTTTCCTATTTATTGAATCCATTGTTACAAGAGCAACAATACTTACAACTATATGTATTTAGCTGTCTGCTTTTTTCCTATTGTAAAATGTACACTGCCGGACAATTGCTAAGGACGGATGACAATAGCAACGATAGCAACCATAAAATGGAAGGCAGGAAAATGTGGAAATTAGCATAAGTGCGGGATAGAGTAAGACGTGTTGTGCGTATGCAAATTTTGGATTGCCGAACTTGTTCGTGACGTCATAGCGCTGATAAGAGATACAAAGGATTTGACGCATATTGACCGTTGTTGTTCAAACGCAAAATTCAAAGGGAAAGAATCAATTGACGAACTTGCAATTTTCAGTATGTCTTCCCGACATCACCTAGATGATGTTACATGTGGCCGTATTATTGGCAAGATTGAAGAAGGGCGAAAAATAACAGATGTTGCCAGGGAGTTCGACGTTAGCCACAGTGTTGTTTCAAGGCTTTGGAAATCATTTCAAACAAATGGAGAGTGTAGCAAACGTCACGGGGGAGGTCGTGTTCGCAGTACGACACCTGCAGAAGATCGGTACATAGTGCTATCAACAAAAGACACAGGCGCAGCCCAGCTAGTGAGGTAGCAAATCAGTTTATAGCTGCTACTTGCAAGCGGATCTCCCGAAAAACTGTCGCCAGACGTTTGCATGAAGGAGGACTATACGCCCGCCATCCTGTAGTGTGCATCCCATTGTCCAGACGTCACTGTACCGCCTGTTTGCAATGGTGCCATCAACATCGCAATTGGACTGATACCGACTGGTCTGCTGTCCTCTTCTCAGTTGAAATTAGATACAGTCTATCGTCTGATTGTCGACGACAACTGATCTGGCGTGATAGTGGTACTGCATATTGTCCAGCAAACATACAGGAAAGGGACTGATATCCGACATGTAGTGTCATGGTATGGGCTGGCATCATGATAAATGGCCGTACGTCCCTCTATGTGCTTCCAACTGGGACTATGACTGGCCAACGATACATTAATGATGTTCTGCTACCTCATGTTCGCATGTTCCGTGGTGCTGTCGGTGATAGATTCATTTTCATGGACGACAACGCAACATGTTATCGAACAGTCGCTGTCCAGAAGTGTCTTGAGAGCGAGGATATTCAACGCCTCTTATGGCCAGGACGTTCTCCAGATCTGAATCCCATTGAAAATGTGTGGCATGCTTTGGGGAGGAGTCTTGCTGGTCGCCAATGCCCTCCAATAAACAAGGACACCCTCATCCGTGCACTGACAGAGGAATGGGATAAATTATCCCAACAGCTGCTTGATAATGTTGTGCAAAGCATGACACGACGTGTGGAATCTTGCATCGCCCTCCATGGTGGCCATATCCCGTATTGACATCTTACGCCGGAACGCCTGCGGACGGTAATTGCATTTTTCACGTTTACATATTCTGCACAAAATGGCCTGTTTGTCCCTTGAACACGTTCCAAAGCCTTCTGGATTTCAGAGCACAATAAATTGTCTTTCTTGTAATGTCCTGGCATTCAGACATTATTTTATTTCACTTGGCATCCAACCACACTTACTTTTTTATGCGCTATATAGCCGTTTATGATCCGTCCTTAGCAATTGTCCAGCAGTGTATAAAGTCTATGCACGCATAAATTTCTGTTGCTTCATGCAGCAGGCTGTAAAAGTGAAACAGTTCAACTTTTGTTAGCATTTCGTGTTCTGGGTCTGGGGGGTAAGATGACAACAGTGCATTGAACAGTAAATGTAGGCGTACAGCCTACACATTCCATTAGTTGAGCTAGGACATGGCATTTGACAAGGTTCATATTCATCACTGTCCGTTGTTTTTGTTTAATATTTACACTGCTGGCCACCCAAAATGCAACACCAAGAAGGAAGCATCCGATTAGCCTGAAATTCGCAGCATGCGCTGCCCGCGAGAGGGCATGCAAACGATTAGCATTGCAGGGCATATGCAAATCATGTGCGCCTGGCACGCCACCGAGAAGCACTATAAGAAGGGTGCACAGAAGGCGGGGTGTAAGTAGTGGAAGTGTGTTGTGCTGCCGGACCTGTGCGTGGGAAGCTTCCTGATGCCTCGTTGCAAAATATGGCGGTCATTCCAGCACGTTTCGGAGTTCTACAGAAGACAAATAGTGGCTTATCGCGACAGCGGTTTATCGTACAGAGACATCAGCGCCCGTGTGGGACAACATCCAGCCACAGTGAGGCGAATATGGATTCGGTGGGTGCAGGAGGGACGGACGTGAGCGATTGCTGCGGCACACCACCGAACGAGAGGACCGGCATGTTGTGCGGCGGGCATTGACGGCTCGCATTGCCACTTCACGAACGTTAGCGCAGGAATTAGGGTGTGTTGCGCAACAACCTGTGTCAGTACGTACCATTCGACGTCGTCTGCAGGAGCGGGGACTTGTCACACGGCGCCCATCACTCCGATTACTATTGACATTATGCCACCGGCGAGCGTGGCGGCATTGGGCCCTTGAACGCCGCACCTGGAATACGGAATGGCACGACATTGTCTTCTCCGATGAATCCCGCTTCTGCCTGCTATACCACGATGGTCGGATCCGCGTGTGGCGGCACCGCAGCAAGAGACTGTATGACGCCTGCATTATGCATCGCCATACCGGTCCGTCACGTGGTGTTATGGTTTGGAGCGCAATTGGATATGACACCCGCACCCCTCTGGTACGCATCGCCGGTACACTCAACAGCCACCGCTATATCTCCGACGTTTTGGAGCCTGTAGTCCACCTTTACCTGCAGGACCTGCCAGCGGCCACGTTTCAACAGAACAATGTGCGCCCGCACGTGGCACGCATCGTGCAACAATTCTTCACGACCCACCAGGTGTCACTGCTGCCGTGGCCCGCCTGTTCTCCCGATATGTCGCCCATCGAATACGTCTGGTCGATGATCAGCAACCAAGTGGCCCGGCAAGCACCACCCGCGGCTATGCCTGATGAACTGTGGCAACGTGTGGAAACAACCTGGACCAACAGACCCCAAGCCCGCATCCAAAGCCTCATTCGTTCGATGCCGTGGCGTGTAGCGGCCGTTATTGCCAGCCATGGGGGCCACACAAACTATTGATGTCTGCGTGTTCCGCAAGTCGCATGGGCCTGTAAGCTCAATCGTTTCATCTTTGTATCTGTTGTAATGTGTCCAGTAAATCTGGCTTTACAATCTCGTGCCCTTCTTGGTGTTGCATTTTGGGTCGCCAGCAGTGTAGAAAACCACTGCAGAACCATAAGAGTGGATTTATTTGGCATGTGGTGAGAAAGCTTATAGGTGCAAGCACATGTGAGTGGTTTAGAAAGTTCACTAGTGGTGATTTTAGCATGAAGGACAAGTAGTATAGTGGGCGTCCAAAGGAGATGCAGAGTGCTGATTCACAACCTCTTCTGGACGAAGATGCTGCCCAGTCAACCTCATAACTGTCCGTGCAGTTAGGTGTGAATCAGTTGAATGTGGTTCGATGTTTGTATGCCAGGGGAAAGATTCAACTGGTGGGGCCCATGTAAACTCACTTGAGCACAACATTGGTCAGAGGCTGAACATATGCACTCATTGTCAAAAAAATAGTTGCACCTAGAAGGAAGCAACTGACAGGAATGAAACTTGGTGGGTTGGCTTGACATCGTGAGACATGCAAATGATTCAAGTATCACTTTCGGCCGTGCATGTAACGCAAGCAAGGAGGGGACGTAGCACTGTGCCTGACCGGCTATATAAGGTCGCCTCGTTGCTCGTACTTGCCATTCTGACTTATGCTGCTGTGTTGGTTGCAAGTGAAGTATACCTCGGAAGCAATTCGAGCAGTTGGAGGAGTTTGAGATTGGCCGCATCGTCGGGCTGCGGAAAGCAGGATATTCTTATCGCCATATTGCACGCCATACCGATTGTGCGAAAATCACCATAGCACACTGTTGGCGATGGAAAATGGAATACAGCAGCTACAGGAAGAGTCTGGGAGACCTATACGAACCACAGAGAGGACTGACAGGTTGTCCGATATGTGTGGAGTGACCCAACAGCCACGATTGCAGATATTCAGCAAGCAGTGGTGCCCTCCATGCATCATCCAATTAGTGCCAGCACCATTGGCAGACAGCTGCACAATGTAGGACTACACGCACGCAGAATGTTACAACGACTGCCCTTAACACCATTGCATCATTGCCAAAGACTGCAATGGTATCGTGCCAGACTGTCATGTAGCCACTCAGAATGGCAGCGGGTGATCTTCAGTGACGAGTCCTGCTTTTGTATTGGAGGAAACGACCACTGAATCTGTGTGTCGAGGCACCATGGTCAACGACAAGATGAATGGCTTGTTGGCAAGCGTCACACGTTCAGAAGGCGTGGTGTCATTGTGTGAGGTGCAATTGCCTACAATGCCAGATCACCTTTGGTGTTCATTATAGGCACTTTGACAGGCCAGTGTTACATTAATAAGGCCCTGCAACCAGTGGCTCTACCTTTTATGAACACTCACTCCAGTGCAATTTTCCAACAGGACAACGCTTGTCCGCATACTGCTGCTGTCTCGAGAGCTTGCCTTCAAGACACTGACACTCTGCCATGGCCAGCCGCATCACCTGAGCTATTGCTGATTGAAAATGTGTAGGATGCTATTGGTTGTGCTATCCACACTCCACCCCTACTGAACAATCTGCAGGAACTACGGATTCAAGCTGCATAGGATGGCTTATCGCAGGACACCATTAGAAACCTGTACAACTCCATAGTGAGATGTCTGGCATGCTGTGTGAGCAAACATGGTGGCCCGATGCCATACTGAGAGACACTACTTATTGGCGTGTACCTCAATAAATATTGCTCATATCAGTCTCAAAGTTTAATCATTTATTGTTCCTGGTAACCTGTACCTTCCTCCTGAATAGCATTTCAATTCGACATGCCCTTCTGGGTGCAACTATTTTTTTACGATGAGTGTATATTTCATTGCTTGACAGAAAAAAAAAAAAAAGAGAATTTCCCGAGAAAAATCATCATGGATAATGAAAAATTGGTTCACTACAACATATCGCAATGCAAAAGATCATTGGTCGACAGCATCAAAGCCCAACATCCCCGGTAAGAAAGTTCTCTGTATCTAGTGAGGGAACCAAGGTGTGGTACATCAGGTCTAACAAATATACCACCCAGTCTAACAGATGAATGCAGAATGCTACAGTCATAAACTACTGCTTCTGCACAAGGAACTGATAGAAACAACCATTTTTAGGACATGGGCGTCATAAAGTTATTCTGTTGCATATGATGATGCACAACCTCATGTCACTTCTGTGACCCTGGAAACCGTCATGTAGCTGGGGGTAGGAGGTTGATTCTCCCTCATTCTTTTTGCTCCCCAGACTTAGCCCATTTGACTTCCACTTGTTTTGCTTGATGCAACACTTCTTGGCTGGTTTAAGTCTTGGCAAGGGAAAAAAGATTAAACTGTTTTTCCAAATGTTTCATTATCAGCACAAAGGTGCTGTATTTTCTTTATTTTTGATGTAGCCACCTCTTCAGATTTTTTTAAATTATGTCGCCCTGGAGCGAGAATACAACTCGAAATATTTCTCAAACATGAGAATGTTTGTTTCTTGCTGCAAGTGAGTTTGAAACTTACTTTGCTGTATTTGACATGTCTTTGTAACATATTTCCTATTCTGTGTTCATTTCTTTTTCTCATTGCATATGCATTCCAATTATTATTGTAAAAGCATTAAAAAGTGTAAATTAAAAAAAGAGAAATGGGCAAAAACGTATAACTATTAGAAATAAAAATGCCCTATATACTCATGCAAAAGCCAATTTCGCATATATAAGCCGAACCCCCTACTTCAATAGCTAAAAATTTGTGAAAAACCTTGACCCGCATATAAGCCGACCCTAAATTTCAAGATTTTGGAAAATATATTTATTGAAATGAATTATGTAAATTTCTGGGATTATCTTCTGTAAAAACTTTCAAAGTACAATTCACTGTCGAAGTTTCCAAATTACTCCAGTAACATCCATTGCATTACTTATGCAGCATTTTTTGAGAGACTATTTCTGCTGAAACTGCATCCCTCAATTATTTCATTCAAGAAGTAACAAGTCTATGTTGGCCTTTTTTTCAAGCTACGATCTTTTGTTAATTCCATGTTGCAGATGGCTTTCGCCAGTGCAGAATGGAAGGCACGCATACCCACGCTTGCTGTGGAATCTCAGGAGAGGAGAGATGCCTCATTGGCTGTGGCCTACTCCACCAGCTAAGTGATTTACGCAGTGTTGGCAGTGTTCCGTGGTTGCACACAGAAAGTAATGAGGTATTCCATGCATAGCTGCCAAGTGTCCTGGTTTACGCAGATTCTGTCCAGTTTTGAAAATATTTTCCAGGAATCTGATTTTTCTACAAAAAATCCGGTTTTGTGATTTTCTTTCTTTTTTTCTCAATGTTATCAGCCACAATTTTTATCCAGCATCAACGATGGCTGTGGGAATCGGTAACGAATGGAAACAAATGATCTGTTAATCCACAGCATTTAAGCGCCAAGGTCGTGTGCCCATGATGATCAAGCGCAATGATAGCAAGACAGCCAGAGGCTTGGAAAGTTGAAGTACTGGTTTATGACGTCACATCCATGGCGCTGCTGGCTCGGAGCTCAGGTTGGCTGAGCCAAAGGTCACGGCTGATCGCAGCAGTCGCGCGGAGTCTTGTGTTTGCCTTGTGGGAGTGGAAAGTCGTTTGTTTGCTAACGCTCAGGTTGAATGCTGATGCTGTACTTTGTTTGATCTTTGAAACCAAAAAATTTGTTTGTGTTGCAAGTTATTACTTATTATTTCAGTTCACAGCCCCAGAATAGGGCCTAAACGTCGGGACCAAATATTTTTAAAGAAATACTCCGAAGAATTTGACTTTATTAAACCATCGCGTAAAGGTGAGTTTCATGCGTATTGCACTTTGTGCAATACTGATTTCTCTGTTTCTCATGCTGGTTGTGGAGACATCGTTGCACATGTTGGAACTAACAAGCACGTGAAAAATCACGATAGCTCAAAAAGTGTGTGCAACTTGGATCACTTTGTTTCAGTGCCGAGTGATTTTCAAACGATTCCCGCAGAAGTTCTGTTTACCGGATTTTTTTAGAGCACAACATACCACTAGCGGCAGCTGACCATGTTTCCCAATTGTTGTCAGCTGTTTCCTAACACCCCAGAAGTAAAAAGATTTGCATGTGGCAGGACTAAAACTTCTTATATTGTTCAAGAAATGGCCGAATATCATTCAAGAAATGTACTCTGTGCTATTAAAAGTGGACCATTTTCTCTTGCAACTGATGGCAGTAATGATGCTGACAATCAACTTTATCCAATTGTGGTAACATACTTTGATAATGATTGCAAGTAAGTGAGATGTACGCTGCTCTCTTTGCCATGCCTGGAAACCAGTTCAACAGGTGAAAATATTGCCAAACTTGTGTCCAAAGAATTTCAGCATCTTCATATTATGTCTTGTATCTATATATTTGTCTTGCCTTATCCTGTAATAACACTCCTGTTATGGTGGGGAGAAAAATGGTGTAGTGACATTTCTGAACAAGAAAGATGACACCGAATTTTTGGGTGTAATAAGCACGTCTTTTGAATCCGTTCTGACGCAAATTAAATTTATCAAAAGCTATTCAGAGTCAATGGAATCAGTATGGAAAACAATGGTATCTGATGGAAGGAAGAAGTTTTCCAATTGAGTTTTTAATCCCTCGGATATTGCTGTAAACGGAATTGTGAGCTTATGCCCTCTGGTTGCAGACTTTTTCATTAAGAAAAACATGAATTTATATGAGAAACATTTCAAACCGGAAAACGCTCTCCAACACAGAAAGAATGTTTCAAATCGGACTCTTAGAAACAGAGATATCGACAAAAATAAGATGTGACTTTACATCCCCTGGGGGAAAACCATGCATTATTTTAGGAAGAAAGTATTCTCAAAAGGTTTTTTCATATGAGCGGTATCGGTCCAAGAAAAAAAAAATTTAGTCGAGTTTTCAGGAGCCCAGATTTTGCTACAAATACATCAGAAGCAGAAATTAACACTTATGCCTCCTGGTGGCCAAACCATTCTTTACCAAACATTAGAAATTGTGTGAAAAATATTTTCCATCAGGTCTTGTATGCGATACAGGAAGAATTTTTCAAATCAGAGTTTTAGAAGCAGAAATAACGCAGAAAACACAATTTACCTTGGTGCCCCCTAGCAGAAAGTCTGTGATTTACTTGAAAATTTTGAATTTATAGAAAAAAACACTTTGCATCAGAAACACTATCCAACAAAGAAGGAATTTTTCAAATCGAACTCCTAGAAGTAGAGATATTGACAAAAATAATATACACATTTACGCCCCCTGGCGTAGAAACCCTGCATTATTTCAAGAAGAAAATGTTCCTAAAACATTAAAAGAATTCTTGAAATAGTCAGTCACACGCGTAAGTTGCGTTGAAAATTATAAGAAAAAAATAAACCCCTAGAGTTACAAGGTGTCTACTCTACCCATATCAACACTTCCACAGGCATTACCCACTATATTGGTAGTACCTACTGCAGCATAAACAGGCGATTGATGGAGCATATCGCTGATGTTAAGAAAGGCAGCCCTTCCACCTCCCTTTCAATTTTAACCATCAGTGACACGTCCGCGGTTCCCGATTAGCGCAATGTTAAGCGGATCGCCCCATTCAGCAATTGGCATGCCCTCAGGTACCGCAAAAGCATTGAAATCTACCTTACCCCTAACACCTGCAATACTGACGCACCTTTTAACATCCCTGTTATTTGGAAAGTGATTTTGAAATCTGGCAACAACTGACGCTTTTACCACGTATCTCATTCCATGGCTGATGAAGGTAGAAGTCGCTACCGAAACATCCCACTTATAATTTTCAATGTAACTTACGCGTGTGACTAGCGATTTCAAGAATTATTTTAATGTTTTGTGTGTTACGTGTATTCCTGCCAATTCTTCTCACTATGTTTCTAAAAGGTTTGTCGATATGAGTAGTATCGGTCAACAAACGACTTTTTTTCAGTCAGGATTTTAGAAGCTCATATTTTGCTGCAAATGCACCAGAAGCGGAAATTAAGACTTACGCCACCTGGTGGCCAAACCATTTTTTACAAAAATAAGAAATTATGTGCAAACGATTTCCTACCAGGAGCTGTATCCGGTGCAGAAAGAATTTTTCAAATCGGAAATTTAGAAGCAGAGATATAGGGGGAAAGCAATTTACCTTTACGCCCCCTAGCGGAAAGTCTATGAATTACTTGAAAATTTTGAAATTATATGAAAAACATGTCACGCTGGACACACTATCCAACAAAGAAGGAATTTTTCAAGTCGGACTCCTAGAAGTAGAGATATAGACAAAAATAAGATATACATCTACACCCCCTGGTAGAGAAACTGTGGAATATTTTAAAAAGAAAATATTCCAAAAAGGTTTATTGATGTGAGTGGCATCAGTCCATGAAAGAATTTTTTCAATCGATATTTTAGAAGCTCAGATTTTATGGTAAATACATCAGAAGCAAAAATGAACACTTACGCCCCCTGGTGGCCAAAGTATTCTTTACCAAAAATTTGAAATTATATGCATAAGATTTTCCATCAGGAGGTGTATCAGATGAAGAAAATTTTTTTCAAATCGGAGTTTTAGAAGAAGAGTTATCGCGTAGAAATGCAATTTACTTTTACGCCCCTAGCGGAAAATCTATGCGTAATTTGAAAAGTAACTATATTTAAAATACTCTTCGACATAAATGGAATTGAAAGATAAAAGAATTTTTTCAATCGGATGTTTAGAAGCAAATATGTGGAATAAAAGTATTTTCGAATTCAACATCATCTGCATTTACGCCCTCTAGCGGCAAAATTGTACGTCGTAAAAAAAAAACCGAAATGAAGGATCATCATTCGCATATTTCAAGCTTCCCAATGCAAAAAGAATTTTTCAAATCGGACTAATAGTTGCAGAGATATCGTGGGTACAGACGGACGGACAGACTGGTAACATAAGCGCAATCTTTTTTACAAAAGACGTGCTAAAAAAGAACAGCCTAATCTTTTTGTGTTTGCCATCTGTTAAATTTGGCTGCTGAAAAGGAGTCTGCAACATTACCTTTTCAAATTGATGAATTTTTGATTGACATTTATTCTTTTCCGGAGAAAAGTGTAAAGAGAAAAATGAACTTAAGAAATTTCAAGCTCTTTGTAATGTGAAATCACAAAAAATTCTTAAACACTGCTGTACGAGATGGTTGTCCCTTGGGAAATGCTTAGACTGGGTTTTACAGCAATGGAGATGCGTTATGTTATATTAGAATGCAACAGCTATAGGAAAAGACCAAAACTTTCCTCATGTTTAGGTGGCTGTACGATTCCAAAGGTTAAAAACCTGTAGATTTAACATCTCAACAACCTTCAATTTCTGGTGTAAAAAGAAGAGCCTCGCACAATTTACGTTCCCCTTCTTGTAAAAAGAAATCAGCTGAGTCTCACAGTACAACACCTGTGGTCTTGGGAGCAAAAAGGAAAAAAAGGTACTGTCAAATAGTCCATATGGCTGAACAAAGCAGGATACGAATGGAGTTCCTTACACAAGCACTGTTAAAGAAATATTTATAAACAAGTCTTTGCAACAACATGAACGCATTTTCCTTTCTTTTAGCTCTGCATTATGCCATGCATATTGTAACTTGTTCATTAAAAATGTCATCACTATCTTTGATAAATATAACTTCTGTTACAATGTGAAGAGCCTAAAATTCACAAGTTGAAAGCTGATCTTGAGAATTTTTTTCTGTGAATTGCTAATCCAATTATAAGACCTGGTTTAGTTGCAAATCCCCCTTCTTTGTTAAATATAGAATATTTTGATCGGGATAATAAAAAAGATGACGCTGATTTGGCCATAGGGAGTGCAACTACTGAAATAGTTAGTACATTGGCACCAAATGAAAAAGAAGAATTTTATGTCTCGGTTCGGAAATACTTTATCAAAGTGTGTGACTATGTGTTAACTTCATTTCCACTACGATCAGAGGTGCTACAGCATGCTGAAGTTGTGGATATTTCGAAATGGGAAGAGTCCAAGTTTTCTTCAGTCAGTCAAATGTTTTATTGACAGGTTTCCATGCTTACTGCTGAAAGAGGAGGGGGAAACTACTTTCACTGATGTGGATGAGCTGGAGATAGAATTTCTGCATTATCAGCATTCAAGCTTGCCAAAGAATGTAAATTATATTAACAGAGGTGATTAGCTGTGGTGTATTCTTGGTGAGGAAAAAAGACCATGTGGAAAGCTGTTATATCATCTACTAAGTAGAGTTATGTTGGGTGTGTTAGTTTTGCCACATAGCAATGCATCCTGTGAGCGTGTTTTTAGTACAGTGCGGCAAAATAAAACTGACTTGTTTAATGAAACATAGTACCCTACAAGCCATTTTAGTGTCAAAATCTAATATGAGTGGTTCATGTTTTTCCCAGAAGTATGATGATAAATTTCTGAGAAAGGCCAAATCTGCAACAACCACTGCACTCTCTAAAAATAAAACTTATTAATTAGGTCTGTTTATCTTATTTTATACTTAAAATACTAATTTTTTTTTGCAAATATTTCTTTATTTGTATTAAGAAATTAACTGTAGTAAAAAAATAAAGAAACCTGTAATATATAATTTTTTTATTTATAAATTGTAAATGCGTGCCACTGAATGCATGTTGATGTCCTGGTTTTTGATTTTGAAAAGTTGGCAGCTCTGTAAATTTGCTGTGGATGTGTTTCATGGCTATGAGAAGTAAGCACAAAAAAGTGTTTATGTGCTTTGATGGAAATAAATGAAGGATATCATACAACAGTGTGTTACAAGTAAACATTATCTTTAGATAGAAAATTCTGCTGTGTTTCATGCCATTAAGGAAATTGGACCTGAAAAGAGCTTTTCCAATCTGTCTTCTAGGAATCTGTATATTGCAATAAATGATAAATATACTTTTAAGCCATTTTACATCAAAATTGTGGGAAAAGTAAAAAAATTAATTTCTTTGTTTTTCTTCTTTCTGACTGATACAAAAATAATTTTTTTACTACATCATCTAGAAGAGGAGTATACATACCATGATTGGTGACTGGACAAAATGAGAGAGAGAGAGAGAGAGAGAGAGAGAGAGAGAGAGAGAGAGAGAGAGAGAGAGAGAGAGAGAGAGCATAAACACATCTCTTCAAAGGGTGTGCTAAAAGAACAAAAAAACTAGAAAAAAACTGTATACAGTAAACTATATTGGTTAGAATGAATTTACATTTTCTCATAGTACTCCAGTCACTATTTAAAGATGTATATTTTAATACATGCACTTCAAAGTCATAAGTAAAAAATCTTAACACTTTGTTTGGACAATTTGCATTTAATATCCCCCCCCCTCCCCTTCTTCCATGGCCCCTTCAGAACATAGAAACACAGAGCAGACAAATGCTTTAAAAAATAGTTCAAACAATTTTTTTTTTTTATGGTACAGGTAAATTTAGTGTACCCCATAATTTCAAAGTTTAATTTGAATACTTTTGTGTGTATAACACACAGAGAGAGAGAGAGAGAGAGAGAGAGAGAGAGAGAGAGAGTGTGTGTGTGTAGTATTTTAGTACATATATAGTACAGTATTTTATGTTAACATGTGAATATTGATTTTCTAGTGAAAAATTCAGTTTGAATTTATCACTTGAAAATCAATCATGCAAGGTTTGGAAACTTGCTTTTCTTATGCAGTGCTGAAGTTCCTACCTAGTCAGTCTACCCAAGCCAGCTCATGTGGGAATCTTAGTCTCAGCATCTGGGATTTCCATATGAGTTTTTCCTGTTTGTTTTTGTTCCCATAAAGCAACATTGTCACTTCACTGAGACTGCTTCCAGCATAACTTTTGCTATGAGCATAAAAGTGACAACATTACCCGAGGCTATCCAGGACATTGTGGAGTTTAGTATTGAACCTCTTACATCACTTTCCACTGGATATTCCCTTAATTTGCCTAAATTTCAGTCATAAAACTAACAAATTGTGCACAAGCTGGGGACAGTTGATAGCTTTTTTCCCCTTTTCTAAAATCACTCCACCCATTTGATGAACCTCTGTAGTTAACTTTTTATTGCTTTGTGAACTTACTGAGGTGCTAAACTTCTAGAGTATTGTAATTATATGCAAACAGAAAGTGCAGTTATGGTTTGAAAGTGAAAGATTAGCATGGTTTTAGTTGAAAATAAATCTGAGTGATCAGCTCTGTTGATGGAAGTAAGGTTAAAGAAGAGAAATGGTGAAACATTATATATGGAATTAAGCAAACTGCACTATCAGTAATTTCCAACCAATAACTTGCGTTTTTTGTTAAAATATTGTGTGTATTATAACTTTATTAAAAGACAAAAGTATAAAATTAGGCTTACCCAAAAGTTCTTGATCGAAGAGTCCTAATGTTCCGTTCTTGCTGTCTTTTTAAGCCTAATTTTGATAGTTGCATGATTTCTTTATAGCTGGTGATGTTGAATGTAAAGACTTCCCTTGAATGGTAAAAAAGGGGATGATAATAGTTGAAAGATCTAACCAAAATATTAAAATTTTTGGTTTTTAACCAAAAAAAAAAATGGTTTTCAGAACTTAGCAAATGTAGTATTTTTCTTTCTTTCTTTTTGTGTGTGAGGTTTCAGAGTGCGAGAGCCAGGAGCAGCCATATGTGGCAGGAGAGGAAAATGGGAGAAAGTAACTGAGGAAAATGGGAGAAAATGTGGGAATGTCTCACACAGGTTAGGTATCAAATGCCCAAATATTTGATTAAGTACTACTGTAAATTTCTTGATGTTGATTCCAAGAGTTTCTTTAATTGTTTGAGGGTGATAGAAAAACAAATTAATGGTAGAAAGCAATATTTGTACCTCAATTGCTGCAAATGTATTTCATTTCTAGATCTCTCTCTCTCTCTCTCTCTCTCTCTCTCTCTCTCTCTCTCTCTCTCTCTCTCTCTCTCTCTCTCTCTCTCTCTCTCTCCTGTGAAATTAAAAATGTTTTCATTTGACATTATTTTAATAAACAAAAAAATTGCTTTCTTGGCTTTACTTAGAAATTGAAATGATATTATTTCGTTGATAAATTATTATGATTTTATTTAGCATGGAGAATATCTTTAGTAGTATCTGGCAACAAAATTCAAATTGCGTTAAGCATCAACAAAACTTATGAACTGAATTCAAAGCATTGAAAATAGGTCTTGACAGACAAGACCAGAGACATTTACAAATAAATAAAACTCAGAAAAAAGGAGAATAAGAATTCTTGAACTGAATACCATTCGTGTAAAAAATGTGACATGGTGGTTAACAGAACCTGAGCATAAAATTGTGGCATATGAAAATTTGGTGCTGATTCATCACTTTGTAGCCACCTCAGTGTCCAAATGGTCTGAGATATGGCTTTTTACCATTCGACTGACATGGCCTTGAGTTTGAGTCCCAGATGAAGTATGGGTAGTGTGCTGGTTTTACTTCACTGGCTCTCTCTCCTCCATGGAACCAGTGGCTTAAACTACGGATGGACAACTCTCATGGTGGTTGTTAACCCCCCCACTTTTACATCAATTTGAGTTGACTGCAATTAGTATTTAGCAATGTTGTGTAAACATAAAAAAACATGCACTGCCTTCATCTTAATATCACTTGTCCATGCACAGATGTGCATCTAATTGACCATTGCAATGCAGTAGAGGCTACTTTGAAAATAATTCTTGAAGTATTAAGAGTATAATGATACATCTTTTTGTCCCTTACTCTTTCACTACAGTTTTTCCTTTTTTACTTAGCTGTTGCAGAACGCACTGGTTGTAAAATATGGGCTCAGAAACCAAAACTGGAAATCCTGAAGCATTTAGAAGATCAGCAAATATCGTCCCGCTTAGTAACCAACCCAACGGATGCAAAAATACATGTCCTTCCAATGAATATGATTAAACTCTCAGTAAGTTTTAGCCCTAGAGATATGCGATTTATATCAATATCTATTTCTGTAAGACTGTTCTTTTTCACTTCACTGAAAGATTAACTTTAATCTTTGTACTTCAACAGAGTATGTAGGAATAAGGGTGAACATGTAAAAAGCTTTATTTTGAATTCTTGCAAAAACTAGAACAGTAAGATTTTTTTTTTTTTTTTTGTCTTAGCATGATTAGTTTCTTTTTTGTTTGTTTTGTATAATTTATCTTCATTTCGACAACTGCCCTTGGTTCCACTCTAAACCTTGTTGCTCAGAGGCAACTATGGTTCAGTAGATGCAAAACACAAGTAAAGTAGACTGGAGTTACCGAAGTTCTTCACATGAAAATTGTGGGAAAAGTAAAAAGGCCGCCCCGGTGGCGCAGTGGTCTAAGGCGCTGGCCTCTGATCATTCGTCCGTAAGGGGTCCGGGTTCGAATCCCGGTCAGGCATGGATGTTGTGTTTGTCTTACGGCACTGGCTCTCTCCCTTCCCTGGAACCAGTGACCCTAAATTAGGGACGGGCGACTGCTTATAGCCCATTGAGTTGCTCACGGTGGTCGTTAAAACCTACAATAAATAAAATTAAAAAAAAATTAAAAAAATGAAGAACACAAACTTTATATCCAGGTAAACTCCTTGCAAGTTGATGCGGCCGTTCAAGTGGATTGTTACCTGCAGTAAAAAATGGATGTGCTTCAACAGTCCAAACAGATAAAAACAATAGTTTGACTAGGCTAGTCTAGACTTCCTATCCCAAAGAGATAATGATATGAAACAAAGACAGTCGTGTATGTTTGGTGGAATTTCAAGAGTGTTGTGTTAGTGTGTTTGGAACTAGTTCCTCATGGACAGGCAATCATTGTCAAACTTTTATTGGGTTGGTGCAGATGATTTTTTTTTTTTTTCTCTGCTTTCGGCTGTTTAGCATCTCCAGCAAAATAGTGTTGTCCAGCAGTGTCACATGGCATACATCACAAGATCAATATACAGGGTAATTCAAAATGATACATCTGATTTCAAAACAGCATAATTCCATACCTGTCAACCATGTATGCATACCTGCCAGGTTTTACGATTTTCCTGTAAAATTTACGGAAACATGACTTGTTTTACGGTTTTATGGGCAAAATGTTAATTTTACGGATTTGATGGTTTCCCGAGATTTATTTTCCTTTTTCTGATGATTTTGCACACGCTATTAAAACTTTTTTTATTTAACTTAATCCATTCAAAGTAAAGCGCCGATGTAAGTTACAAACAACTTTTCAGTTATTATAAATAAGCTTATTCGTAATGTATTTGTGGGAACATATGCAGCAGTTTTCCCACGTGTTAGGTTTTGCGTTGTTTCAAACACTAAAATTTGCACCGTGCGTGAACTGATAAGGATAACAACCAGCTGGGCTTGGTTTTCTCTCGCTGCCCCCCCCTTCTTTTCAGGTAATGCATTCTTCGTCCCCCCGCGTCGCAACTTCTGAGGAGGCCAAAGTGGGTGTGACTTGCATTGCAGCACACACTTGGGAGCAGGTGTCTTTACTGCTCCTAGTTCGAAATGCGATCTCAGAACGTAGTTATCGTAGAAAAAAATTCAAACGGATTTTAAATCTGTGTAATTTTTAAGCCCAGATCCATACCCAACTTGACGAAATGAAGCAAAAACTGTCAGTTTTGTGAAATTAAAAATGCATGGGGTCATGGTGTTTCGTAACTTCTTCTCTGGTAATAAATTTGACCTAATGGAAGAATGCTACTAGGAAGTTAAAAGAAAAAAAGTAAGTCCAATGTTCATTCGAGCCAGTGCTTCTCCAGCAATGATTTATTTTGCTCGTCCGTTAGTAAGTTTGTACATTTCCCAACCATGCTTTGTTCGTCTCTCGATAACGTTCGTAAAAATATTTTGCCTTGATTCAACCAAATTAATATGTTGCAGTACTATTTTTCCCTCTGCAAATTGCATCTCTTTAAACTGTGACTGTTTTACTATAGCAGTTTTACTTGCATTTTTTTTTCAAGTGTCAATAAATTTAGTATTAGTGATTCGCTATGAGCAGCAATATAAAAATGCATATTCTGCGGAGTTACCTGTGTATTGCAAAATCTTCAAAAAATGAAAAATATGCATTTTGCTCTACATGTCAATGTAATTTCAGCATTTCCCGTGGTGAAAGGAATGATATTACTAATCATATAGCACCAAACATAAATCTAATGTTGACTGCTTGAAAAAAAAAAAAATATGAAATTAACTTCCTTTGTTAAAAGTTATAATGAACTGGATGCGATTCGTGCAAAGTGTTTATTCACTTTGTTTTTAGTTGAGCATAATTTACCAATTAGTGTCCCTCAGTCACTTATTTATTTCATTTTGACTGTCTCATCGTCCGTCTCTCCGTAAGATAATCCTAGCATGAAAATGGTTCGTTTTTGAAAACAGTTTAGTTTGTTCCGTGACGGCGTGGGATATGATCCTATTGGATTTGGGAGTCAAAGGGTGGAACATCCTTCCCTTGAGATGCAAACCTCCATAAAAATAAATTTTTATCTCTTTATAGATCATAATGATAGCATAGTAATGATAAATTATGTATAGATTCTATTTTAATTGAAATAAACGTGCCGATAAATTCAAACATCTGTAGTCATATCAATTAAAAGTTGATACTTGTTTCAAAGGTAACATATCGGTTTTTAATCGATATATTCAGTACATTTAAACAATATGCACAATAAGTAATTTCATTGAATATATCGATTAAAATTTTCATCGAACATATCAATTAATTTTTTTTACGGATGTCGGTTTCTGAAAGTTGGCAGGTATGATGTATGACCTGGGCATACAACAAATGAAAGAGGAAATCTCCGAGTTTTAGTAGGTCACCATGAAAGGACTCCACTGTCGCTGTGGGGCTGCTTCCTTGGCATTGTGCTGCTCACCGTTTCCTCAACGAAGTGCTCCCTTGCCATTAGATTGGTCGCAGTGGATCCCATGACTTAATGCTCTACAACTGGCCATCTAGGTCACCGCAACTTACACTGTGCAACTTCTTCATTTGAGGTTATGTTAAGGATACTGTGTACATGCCACAATTTCCTGCAACCGTAGATGAGCTCAAAAAATGCATTGTTACTGCAGTGGAGTCGGTGACAACAGACATGCTGGAGTGGGTATGGGAGGAAATAGACTATCTTCTTGACATTGCTAGAGTAACTAAGGGAAGTCACACAGAACACTTATTAGGTGAGAAACGAAACTCGGACAGTTTTTCTTTTGGTTGATGTATCATTACTCTGTATTTGTAAAATTTGAAAATGTAGTCATTTGAAATTGGATGAATCAGTTTGAATTACCCTATATATTTGGTGTATATGCTGTAACAGGGTTCAACTGTTAGTGCACAAGCTTTGATCAAAATGAAGCATTGGGGTAAGCCAGTTGCACGTGATTTTACTGTTTAAGTTCAATCTAGGGCATTCCCCTGGTATGGCAGCCTGAAACGTCAATGTAGCATTTAGGCAAGGTGCTGCTAATGAACACACCATATACCGGTAGTTCAGAAAATTGAAAATTCCAAGCAGAAGACAGATCCCGTGAAGTGCATCTTATGGTCATCCAGTAGCAGCTGTAACAGATGAGGAGCTGAAGAACATTGTGGGCCGCCCGGTGGCGTAGTGGTCTAAGCGATGGCCTCTGATCATTCGTCCGGATGGGGTCCGGGTTCGAATCCCGGCAAGGCATGGATGTTGTGTTTGTCTTACGGCACTGGCTCTTTCCCTTCCTTGGAACCAGTGACCCTAAATTAGGGACGGGCGACTGCTTATAGCCCATTGAGTTGCTCACGGTGGTCGTAAAACCTCCAATCAAAAAAAAAAAAAGAAAAAAAAAAAGAACATTGTGGAAACTGACCCATGGCAAAGTGTCTGTGAGATTGCAATGAAGATCAGTGTGTACATCATTTGATGGTTGTTGGGTGCCCGGCTGCTCTGGTGAAAGTGTAAAAGCTGGATGTCTGGCAGCCACATAAATTAACAGCAGCCAATAAAACACATCACCTGAAGGTGTATATTTCCCTCCTTGCCAGACACAGATGGAAGGGTTTCCTGCATTGGATTGTAAGTTGTGACAAAAAGTGGGTCCTCTTCACCAATCTTAAGCAATCAGCTCAGTGGCTGGATATCACAGAGCCACCAAAATATTGTTCAAAGTTACCCCTACACTCATTAAAAGTACTGGCTCTTGTGTGGCAATCTTCTTGATCCATCATTTAGTGTTCTCCCTAGAGCCCTTTCACTGGGTGGCCCACCCAGCTAAATTTCCTTTAATAAACATTTTCACAACACACTTAATAGTAAGATTAAAACTTATTTCCATGTGCACCATAAATATTAATGAAAGCTGGCTGATATTTGTGTCAAATATGATTTATCAGTAAGTACTCATTCTTTTATCATTTATCTACAATTTTCTAATGTTGCTTATCATGTTACATTACAGTACTTATCTTTATCATTTATTTACAATTTCCCAATGTTGTTTATCATGTTATTTTACAGTACTATTTTTTATCATTTACCTTCAATTTGCTAATATTGGAAAGAGCGAAGATCTTTGTTTGATGTTGCTGGTCCTACGTTAAATGTCTGTATTAATTATTGTTGTTTATCATGTCATATTACAGTACTCATTTTTATCATTTATCTACAATTTTCTGTTTATCGTGTTATATTACAGTACTCATTTTTCATCATTTACTACAATTTTCCAATGTTGTGTATCATGTTATGTTACAGTACTCATTTTTTTAATCATTTATCTACAATTTTCTAATGTTGTTTATCATGTTATGCTACATTAATGCCTACCACACCACTAAAGATGTTTAAAAAGAATAATGACAGAGGTTGCACTACTGGTCACATTCTCCTTAATTTGCAAAAAAAAAAAAAAATCATTTTGGTGATGGAAAAATAGTTTTTGCAAAAATATTAGTGAATATCTTATTGCATTGGTGAAAACAAATTAAATTTGGCAAATGGGTTGGTGAAAACTTTAAAAAAGCCAGAGCAACCACTGAATAATGTTAAGCAAAACATCCTTTTTCTTTCTCAATTAGGGAAGGGGTCGTTAATACTATCCAGTTAAAATTTCTTGCCACCCAACTGTAAAAAAATCTTGGGAGAACACTAATCATTCATTTCTCCAACCAGGTGATACCTTCCATTCAGATTGCTGTTGTGCTGAAATGCAGCCGATGCACAAAAAGCTACATTCCAAGCAGCCACTCTTCGTTAACAGGTGTCCCTCTGTTGCCCAATAACACTTGCTCTCAAATCACTCAAAGGACAGTCCAACAAATCCACCAGCTGGAGTATAAAACTATGTTGCACTCTGCTTATTTCCCACACCTTGCTCCCATGGATTATCACCTATTTCACCATCTGGACCATTTTGTGGCAGAGAAGACTTTCCCTATAATGACCAGGCTGTATGTGAGGTCATTTCCATCTTCTTTGCCTCACACTCTCTGGACTTTTATGACTGTGAAATCCATGATTTTGTAACTCTTTCATAGAAGTGTGTTGATGCAAAGGGAACTACTTTGATTAGGTGGGTAGGTGCTTCCTATTTTTCAAGGGTTTGTGGGTGGCACTCTCATTTTACACATTTCATCTGCACCAACCGAACACTTCGCATAGCTGGAATGTGTTGCACTCTATCATATTATACTTCAACGCTAATCCCATGCCTGGCAAATTTTATGATTTACCTATAGAATTTTATGGATTACCTGTAAATTTATGCCATACATTCTGATTTTTTGCATGGTTAAAAAGTTCAGCTTTTTTTCCTTTGTCAGTTTCATGTATGCATTGTATGAGTTACTGTCCGTTGGAGGTTCAATGCACAGGAAAGGTTGTCATATAAAACTGGAATCCATTATCCAGCCACATAGTGTGATAAGTGCCTTAATTGCAGCAGTGACTCTTATTGTCCAGTGTGCCATTTGTATGAGATATGATGTATGCTGGCCAGGTTTCACTTGACTGCACCAAATATTAGCTTGCACAATAATTGCATGTACCCCATATTTTCTGATTATAACATTGCATCATGGCAGCGAACGCTGCCATGATAAACGTAAAGTACTACCGAGGTCGTTGAACCCTCCACTCTTTGCTTGTCCTCTAATGTCACTTCAGGTTATGGCCAAGGAATTCTTTTTTGTAGTCCTTCTTAGATGAACTCAGTGAAGTGTCATCTTCTCATTGTTCGGATGGAAGTCCTTTTTTGGGACACTTCCCTCCAAAGACACAAAAGCTGAAATAAATCCCCTTTTCCTCAGCCCTTACTGAAGCTACATTGACATTCAAAACTCAAAACCATCTCATAGTAACAGCTGCTTGATTTGGCAGTAATGATAATCATTTTAGTCGAACCCATACATAATGAGGCTTAAGGGAGAGTTAAAAAATTCGATATCTGCAAATTTTGTTGTAACCAAACAGATAAAAAAAGGGCTGTTTTTAGCATATTATATTATGTCAGGTTAAAACTAGTCAATCATAAGCTATTTAACAATTAATTAAAGGTAAATAATACTTGTTAATTGAAAACTATAGCTAGCAAACTAATATCAGTGAGACATGCAATAAACAAATCATTTAATGACATGTAAAATTTAAAGTAACTGACAAAAATTTAAAATTTCACCTATTATGTTATATCAGATATATGAGTCAATTCTTGATTTCTTTGTATTAATCCTGATGGCTGTTTTAAATGTTTTTCAACCTCCTCTGGTGTGGTGGATAAGTTGTTTCTAGGTGCAAAACAAACTCTTAAGATTTTTTAAACAGAGATTAAGTGACTGAAAGGTGGCGAGGAAAGGAGATAAAAGGTAGCATTTGGCCAAGAGATGTTTGGCAAGTGTATGGGTAGAGGAGGAGGAGGGAGTGTGAGGTTGTAAAGAATCAACAGAAACATTCTTGTCTTCATGTGAACTGCCCTGTTTGTAAGGGGGAACCACCCGGGGTGTCATCAAAAGTAGGTAGTTCTGTATTTTTTAGTGAACAAAAACTGGGAGAATGCCATTCATTTGGTTTGCTGATAACCATGCTGAACTTCGGTATGCATGGTTTCTCCAAATATTATTGTTCATAACATGTTAAAATAACAAGGGAAAATATTATGAAGTTTAAATGATCTTAAAAACTTTGGTTTATACGTAACTCCATATTATGCGAGCTTGTTATATGTGGATTTGAATGTATAGTATATTTATTTATTGTGGGTGTGGTTTAAAGAATCAAGGGGTGGCACTGTACATTGTGTGCCACAGGTTTGTGGTGAAAGCAGTGATGTTTACATTGTGTTTATTTAGTGTGTCAGAGAAAAGTATTGTATTGCCATAAAATCACTTCATTCTGTACTGTTAATGCACATTTTATTGTGTTATCAATTTAATTTCATCTATGCAATGTAAAATAGATATGAAATTGCACAAAGATTGTTTATCATTGGATTTGTCCATCATAAGGATATCTTATAATAAAGTAAATGTGTATATGAGAAAAGGAGATTTTCTTGATGCAATATTATAAACTTGCATTTAATGAATCTCCCAGTTTAATGAAAGGAAAATTAATCCCCAAAGCTACTTTAAATCAAAGTTTTACTAAGCTTTGTTTGACTAATTTTCTGATTTCTGTTTTCTGTATATCATGATAACTACATAGGCATAATATTTCAATTGAATTTTTCATCAATGCTCATACTTGTTTTTCTAGCTCATTTTTGAGAAACCCATGTTTGTGTCTGTTAATATAGTACAAAAAAGTTTTAAATGCTTATATAACTTAGTAAAATAATTGAATTAATTGATCTAGTGTCATTTTGTTGTTGATATTATCAGTATTACTGTTTTTGTTCCATCGTGATGACTTTTTGCATCTTATAAGGAGATTTCAGCAATCTGGCCCAGTAGTCAAAAATTGTTACAGTACAGTCGTACAGTCAGAGAAGAAATGTATATATACGTATGGAGCACCAAATTTGGTGAATTCAACAAGCCAGGGGTGAAAAACATGTCTTATGTATGCAATTTAGTTTCTAGCTACCATACTATCTGAACTGGTCATGCCAAACTACAGATATGCACATGTGTTTTTACTTCCACAATTTTGTATTATTTTTCCCAAATCTTGATATATTTTGAAACATTTTGTTTAATTGATGTTATCAATATTAGTATTTTGAAAAATAAACTTCATGGGCATAAAATAAGGTTGCCGTCTTATGCACGATTAGAATAACTAAAAGTTAAAAGAACTGATGCTCCTGTACACACCAAATGTGGTGAAGGTTATATGAATGACAGGTTAAAGGTGAAGGTTATATGAATGACAGGTTAAAGGTGAAGGTGATATGAATGACATATCACCTTCACCACATTTGGTGTGTACAGGAGCATCGGTTCTTTTAACTTTTAGTTATTCTAATCATGCATAAGACGGCAACCTTATTTTATGACTAACTTTTCACCTATTTTAAACTTCATGGGGTTTTCTTTTAGACACTTCAGCAATACCTTTTGAAATTTGTTGGAACATTTGATGAAATCATTGGATTGAAACCTACTGGCTGGGAACATAATTCCAATGGCTCAAGTAATATTTTTCTCTGAAGCCCATAAGTCAGGGACCAGTTACAATATATGGTAAGTGGAGGATATTTTTTCTTTGTATGCGATAAATAAAAAAAAGTGTCTCATCAGCAAATAAATAAATAAGGAGCACTATTATACATAAAATTGATCAAGCTATTTGTAGGGGCGAGAAGTTACGCCCCTATATAAATTGTGTGATGGACTCTAAATCCCATCGATCATTCCGGATATTAACATTTCAGAATAAATATTTCCATGTGTATTATTTGGAAACGAGTGTAACACGTGGTAATGCACCAGACTAGGTGACATTCTGATGTGCCTGTTTGACAGGTCTATTGTATTCACGGAAGGCACAGCTATTGTTCCTGGCCAGAGGGAAATGTAAGCTGCAGGGCACCCGTGAGCTGGAGGTCGACGAAGGGATTAGGTCAAGGTCACCGGCAGAAGACACTGGTCAGGAGAGAAAGGTAGTGGGGGGGGCTCCGAGAAGAGCGGGGGGGGTCGTCTGCTCTTGGAGGGCTCCGACTAGGGAGAGAGAGGGAGCCTCAGGCGAGTGAGGCAAGAGCCAATCAGAAGGCTAGTGAAGTTAGGGGGGAAAGACTTCAGGGTAGGAGTAGAAGGAAAAACAGGACAGTCGACGGGGAGCGAGCGTAGAGAACGGTTGACGAAACTGTGTGCTGTGCATGGTTAGGAAGTGCTGGGTGACAGCACGGACAGCGAAACCAGAAAAACGGTTGTATAGTGCTGGGGGTTAGCACTGGGTAAAGAAAAGTTCTTGATAGAACGTGCCAGTTAGAGCACGGAAAAAGCGATCGTAACTTGGAATCATACACGTGGGTCTGGAACGACGTACGGAGAAAGCGTTTGGAGAGAACACGTGTTCGGGACGGAACACGAAGCATAGCTTCCAGAACAAAGGAAGAGAGACGAACAGAAGGTTATGACGATTGAAACATTTCACGTTGGTGATAGAAAAAAAATGGGCAAAGAGCATTGGCAGGAAAGGGTATTCTGCAATAATTAGATACTCGGATCATTTTCGCGTGGAACTGCAGTTACAGGAACTCGAGGTCAAGGAACAATAGCTGCCTAAACAATTTACTTTTGATTAAATGTTTTTGTTAAGTTTGCAACAAGCTTGAGTGTGAATTTATGCTTGTAGTGTCTTGCCATCATTTTTACTTCCCCTCTCCTGAATAGCAGATTTATAGTAAAGCTGGGAGAGAAAGAACGCCGGGCTGTCTTCAACTTTCGTTGATAGACAGTCTTTAGACAAAGAACCTTATAAATGGTTTTCCTTCCTGCTGTGGGGAAATTTTGATCAGCGCTGGAAGCCAGTGGTTGTTTGGCCGAGGAGTCATTAATTAACATAATGAGCGTCCACCCCTACACTATTGTAAAAATCAGTTTTTTTATTGGTGTAGCAACCAATGTGTGTCAAGCTGTTGTACATCTATGGTTAGCTTTATCGAGGCAGATGACTACATCGGGATAAAACATATGAGAAACGCTTTTTCAATGAAAAACGATTCTTTACAATGACATGTGTGATTGGTAGTCTGCATATTAGAATTTTCTTTAATTTACTCTTCCAATAAAAATGTATTATATATTTCACATAAATCATGCTTCTTTAATTCATTTTTTCTTGTTTGTTCATTAAACAGAAGAGAACTGCTGTTGGCGCCAGCTCTAAAATTGTTTTGCCTATTCAAATGTGTTGCCAGTCAGTATGATGAATATGTAATTCTTATGCACTGCTTGGAAGGCACAACATTATCTTTAAAAGACATTGTCTCGCCATCCAAATTAGAGCATGCAGACACAGAGCTTTGGCCAAAGAATGGGTCAGATTTAGTTGCATGCGCAGTGAGAAGAAACTGTATAGATAATATACAAAATATGCTAATGAGCTGGGTTCTAATAAAATTAAAGTTTTACCAACCTGAACAATTTTATGTTTAGTTAGTTGAGCATACAGGGTCCCTTGTTTATTCTTAATGTGACAAGTACAGCCTGGGTGAATGCCTTACAGGGGTGGGTTTAGTTTGGGGGAGGGGGTATAGAGGTATGCACAGGCTTTTTTTAGTTTGGAGAACAAAGCTATGGGCTGGGCTGGGCTTTTTCCCCAGACATTTATAGCTGGGGCTAGCCAAGTTAATCCATTCTTTTTATTGCAATGGTAAAGAAAGAAAAATATCATGTTTCCCAATTTCCTGGTCTGTTTGTTACTGCTTTACTGATTTTACTTCCATGACATAGCCTAGGGTGTAATCACAGAGGCAAGGAGAGGCCCTCACAGTGTTTTTACCAAATGTAGGTATTAAGATAGTAGAAACACTTTGAGGCTTATTGACAACAAAAGATTCAACGCCAAGCAAGACATTTACATAAAATTAGTTCTCCTCATAAATTTTGTTCCATGGCATTTTGTAGTTGAGGATTTTTCTAGAAATTAACTTATGCATAGCTGCTAAGCATCCTGATTTAAGTGGATTATGTCCAATTTTTTAACACAGTGTCTGGGAATATAATTTGTAAATTTTTGTTCATTTTTTCTGTAAAACATGTTACCTATTTCCTACCATTACAAATTCTTCAAGTGCTATGAATTCTCTGTAGTCAATGCAGGAATTATTGGTCCACTATGAAGTATGGGAAACATTGAATATACTACAGAAATGAAAAATCTCAGTGAAATAATGTTATTAAAAAACTGTGTAAGGTTTATTTTCATGTTTTCAAGATTCTAACATTTATTAAACATTTCCTGATTTATTTATTTTTTTTTTTTTTTTACGCTTTCCAACCATAGGTTGAAGAAGCATATATGCTTCAGCTTTGTCCGTCTGTCTGTCTGCATGATAACTCGCGTAAACATTGGTCGATTTCGATGAAATTTTAGTATGTGGTAAGGCGACCACCTGGAGATGAACCCTATTGAAAATGGGTGAAATGGGGTCAAAGGTCAGGACATAGGAGGGGATCCATTCCATTTCCCTTATGCGTCATAACTTGCGTAAAAATGGTTTGATTTGGATGAAATTTTATTATGTGGTAGGGGACCACCTGGAGACGAACCCAATTGAAAACGGTCGGAATGGGGTCAAAGGTCAGAACATAGGAGAGGGATCCATTCCATTTCTTTTATGCGGCCTAACTTATGTAAAAATGGTTCGATTTCGATGAAATTTTAGTATGTGGTAGGGAGCCACTTGGGAACGAACCCTGTTGAAAATGGACAAAATGGGGTCAAAGGTCAGGACATAGGAGCGGGATCCATTCCATTGACCTTATGTGTCATAACTTGACTAAAAATACTTCGATTGAGACAAAACTTTATCATGTTGTTCCAGAAGTATACTTAACCAGTTCTGTTGCTAACATCAAAATGGGATCGAAGGTCAGGACACAGGGGCGAGATTTATTCCACAGCCATTATCCTCATAACTTGAGTAATGATCTCTGGTATGTTGGAAAGTGTATAATAATCAATGCATTGCATGATATTACTAACTTGTTACTTTTTAATGCCATATGCCCGCCAAAAATGATTTTTCTAGCAGGAATGAGAATGTTCCGTGATTTTTGGAGTTTCAAATTTTTTGGCTAAGTATGACACCCTCCCTTCTGTTTCTCTTCCCGAGTATATTTGTATTATTTTTTTTAGTTTTTCTGATCATGTTCCTCATTTTTAATATCTTTGGTAATAGTCAAAAAAAAAAAAAAAAAAAAAAAAGGGCTATTTCGCGTTTTTTTTAATTCTAATGAAATGCATCTTTTCCTATTTCTTAACAGTAGGTTCTTAAAAACCAACCAGTACAGCAAGCAATTTTACCCCCTTCCTCTTTTTAAAAAAGAAATCAAATTTCAAAATCAGTACTTAATCTGTCTGTGATGGAAAAAATGTGATCCGCTTCCGTGAACCATAAAATTGTTTTTGTGGCAGAGTGAGCAATGCAGTACCAATTTTTGATATTTAATGTTGTTTAAAAATGTGCAGGCATGCAACCTTGCTTTTGATTAAAAGGAAAACCATGTTTAAAAATGTTACTGGTCATTCTGCAGAGAACAACGGACAGCAATTTTGCAAACAAAAGGAAAAATGTTTGCTGTGTTTTTCTGTTGATGATATAGTAAGAATATTTGAAGCAGCAGGAAAATAAGCATTTTCGGAGAAATTAAATGAAAGCGATAATGACATTACTCACTCAGGCCAGGAAAACAACTGTGCTACCTCGGTGGCGCAATGTTCTAAGCGATGGCCTCTGATGATTCATCTGAAAGTGGTCCAGGTTCGAATCCCAGTGAGGCATGGATGTTGTGTTTGTCTTACGGCACTGGCTCTCTCTCTTCCCTAGAACCAGTGATCCTAAATTAGGGACGGACGACTGCTTATAGCCCACTGAGTAGCTCATGATGGTCGTTAAACCTCCCATCAAAAAAAAAAAAAAAAACTGTACTGGCCACAGAAATGGTGCAATTTCTAATAAGGTCAAATGAAGTATAAAGATTTTCAATTCGAATTTTGCTTTAATAGAAAAAATGCTTGCTCCATATTTTTTACACCCTTCCTTATCCTTAAATTTTCAATGTAAGCATTATTTAAAAATATTTAAAACATATAAACAGCATTCAGTTTATATATTGATTGTAGTATATGAAAGCATTTCAATAGTAATGGCACATTTATGGTCTAACAATAGATTTTATACCTATGGACAGTAGTTTTGAGTTATATATTTTTATAATTTCTTCAATATTTGAATTAAAGTCAAAGTAGAAAATTGAGTAAAGTATTATAGCAGAGTGAAGAAAGTATCATGTGCATAGACATACTTTGTTTTTTGAAGTAGCATTTGGCAAGCAACCCTAGGTGTATACATGCCGAATGAATCTCAGAAGCAAACTTCTGTATAACACGTCTTCCACAAAATGTGCAAGTGACCTATGTTTGTACACCAAGTGTTTTTTATTTTGAACACAATTTTAAAATCATAATTTCAATCACCAGAAAATGAAGTCCATTCATTGTATGCATGGTATGTTGTCTCAGAATGTAAGTACTAATTAAAAATTTTAAATACAGTAATAATGAAGAAGTATCACATTTCTTTCAAAGTTGGCTAAAGGAATTTTTATTTTAGAGGAACATTGTGCAGAAACGTGATTCTCCATATTATGAATTTGATAACGTTATAACCGGATGGGAGAAAGAAAAAAAGGAATATTAGTTCACCACATAAAGTTTGAGAAACACTGCAATAGTTATTGTAATTTGATTCTAAAAATATAAGAAATTTAAATATAAAAAATAAAAAGGAAATAACTTTGTCAGTCAGCGTGTTAGAATTGCATGATGACATACATAACTAATTTGTCACTCTAAAATGATTGGATTAGCATATAAGGTAAGTTGACTATTTTACAAGGAACAACATGAGTCATCATGAAGACTTTGCATATTGGTAGCTCTGTGTGCTTTAAAAAATCCCATTTCCCCTTGATGAAATTATTTTTTACTGCATATCTAAGTGATATGACATGTGATGTCATGATCCAATTTTAAAATGTATTCTTTTAATTTTGCAGGCATTCCATACAGTGAGCACTCTAGCTTTAGTGAACTGAAAAATTTCGTTCAGTTTCTACGGCCACGTTTTATTATTCCAACCGTTAATGTTGGAAGTGCATGTAGTAGGAACCAAATGGAATCATACTTTAAGCAATGGAGCTTGTACAAATGAAAATGAAATTCTATTTTTGTATGTATGCAATTCTACTTAGAACATTGTATTGAAAACTGAAACAAAAGAGTGTGATGTTATTATAGGAAATGTTTTGATAATATACCTTTTGATATGCTTACAGTTCTACTTACAACATTGTATTGAGAATTAAGACAAAAAAATTCTTATAAGAGATGTTTTAATAAAGCAAACATTTTACTATGTTGTGTAGTCATACTTTTTTTTATAGCTGTTGACTTTGAATGCCACATGATCTATAATTTTAATTTGAACTGATTTTCTTTTCCATTTAGCATATCTATTACATCACACAGGACTTCAAAACTTCGTACACTATAACATTACATTGCCTATGTAATGCTATAATTCTTGTTATTATGTTTACAAATCCAGTTTGCTAAGTAGTTGACATGTTATTATCACAAGAGTTGTCAATTGATGTTAACTTTGAATGATATACCACCTCCTTAGAAGTATATGGTATAGCGTTGCGACTTTTATAAAAATTGATGTACTGTATTTAAAGTCCTGGAAAGTTCTTGATTAAGTTCCAGACTGCTTCTTATAAATTTTATAAAGAGCAATGTTAATATGAGGAAATTTTGCAACTTCATTGAAAATGTAACAGCAGAACCTATAGTATTTGATGAGAATTCTAAATGCATAGTAAATTTCAATTTGCAAAATACAAAACAAAGCACTGCAATTATAACAAAAAAAAAAAAAAGCTCCTGAAATTTTCTGTTGAACTTGTGGAAAAGTCCTGAAATGTATTATTGTATGTAAGTATGTATGAACTCTGTATTTTCCTTCATATAATCCACACCTTTGGTGTTGATCTGAAACCATTATTTCCTACAGAAAAGTATCTGTTCACAGGGTGACCACTGACCAAGCAGTTCAAAGAAATATGAAAAAATTATCTTCTCTAAAGAAAAACTGTCATTTTTAAGTACTTTTATTTGTTACTTTCAAGGGAATAAAGAGGGAAAAGTATGAGGTATTTCAGAATAACTACAATTCAGTAGTTAGATCTGACAGCTCTGTGGTTAGACTCCGTAGCATGCAGTTCCATAGTTAGACCTATAGCGCCCACAATTCTGCATGACACTGAGCTTTCCTGAGTGTGTGATCATGCACAACAGGCAATGCTACTGCCTTTGTTTCATTGTATTTTCTGTCAAAATGTTCATAAGTAAAAAAAAACAAAAAGCTTTCCACTTGTTTGCAAACCCTTTCCTTTGTATTGCATTATGTTTTTTCTGTCAATGCATTTTCAGTAATTTTCCTCTCCTGACAGTTACAACTCTGATTTTTTTTTAAAAATCAGTTCCACAAGAACACTTTTCTTTAAAGCTGTGTATTATCTGCAGAGACTAAATTTATACCTTTTTTTACAGATAATCCACAGATTATATGATGGAAATTACAGTACTTTTTATTTAACATTTCCAATACCCAGTGGCATACCAAATGAAAGAGTTAAGAAATCTGGGTAGAAGATTTTTGATGATGTGTGGGAGTATTATTAATACCACACTTATATAGATGAGTTTCCCATTGCAGATCTTTCTTTTCTGTTCAACTGGTTCTCTGGGAAAGGGGGACTGATCCCATGTCATCTTTTCTTAAAATTCTTAAAGCTTCAAGGCTTTCTTTAAATGGTCCCTCCATCACGTTTTTGGTCATCCTTTGCACCACTTTTGTGGCAGTTCCATGTTCATAACTCTACATTTCAAATATCTTGCATTTGTTATCGATGTATGTTCACTCCAGCAGAGTCTTACTTCTCAGGCATTCTGTGAAACCTTTCACTTAACAGCTGCTCAAATACTATCATTTCTAATATTTTTTTATTGTTTCTGCATATCCACTTCAGCAGTATTTAGTTTATTCTTCATATTGTTTTAAAAATGACTTTTTAAGAAGTTGTATCAGCATGTTTTGTATCAGCATGTTTTCCACATGTCTAGGGTCCAGTGGTGATGTTCCTGCGCCCATGCTAATCTTTGCACCCTGTGATGTGCGGTCAGCAGCGGTACCCTCGTGGGACGATGGCTTCTGTATCCCATAGCGAAGAGATGGTTCTGGATGGTGTGGCTGCTTACAAGTTTTTGTGCACCAGCGTTAAATTGCCAAGTGATTTCTTGCACTGTGGCCCGTCTATCCGCTGTTACAATGCGAGCCAGCCGACGATGACCCCGCTCATCCACACGCTGTTGTCCTCGGCAGTTGGCCCTTGCAGGGATGGTTTTACCGGATTCGATGTACTCACAGTGCACCCATGACACAGTGGCTCGTAAAAATCCCAGTGCCTGCACGGCTTCCGAGATGGAGTGACCCATTCGTCGGGCCCCAACAATTTGCCCACGATCAAATGCGCTTAGATCGTCTTACCCATACTGCATCAGACTCTTACTGATTCCCGTCGCATCACTCCTTATATTGTCAGATCGCTGCATACGTCATGTTGTTTCCGTTTACAGGGCCGCCCACAGCGCCACATTTGCATGACGCCTGCTGTCTATATAATTCAATTGCTCTTCAGTGTATGTCGATATGAATAACTTGACGGTTCATACAATGTTCAGTGTATGTCGATATGAATAGCTTTTACGGCACATTATATGTTGGACGTCACGTCGGAGAGCTATATTGACACCAACAATAACATGATGAACAGTAAACGTTAAACGTTTATACGTTAATATAGTAATACTTTAAGCCACGTAAAAATATGCGCGATTCAGCATAGAGCTTTGTGCTGATTTGAGCAGATAATGTAATGAGTCACGAAACTGGTGATTAGTTTGCAATGACTGGAATTAGTTATTCATGGTGGTGTACCCTATTGGAATGAAAATGGTGTCATGCTTGGTGAAACAATCAGCTAGGATATTTAGACAACATCGTGTTAAATTGGGCAAAGAGGTTGAGCATCTTAATTTTCTTACCACTTGTAAGGCTAATGGCCTAATACTAAAGTTCTTGGAAATAAAAAATAAAAGATATAGTCACAGTGACAAAAATATAATAAGGAATTGTGAGGTCAAGAGATTTTTATTTCCAAGAACTTTGGTAAGGCTAATGGCCTAATACCAAAGTTCTTGGAAATAAAAAATAAAAGATATAGTCACAGCGACAAAAATATAATAAGGAATTGTGAGGTCAAGAGATTAAAGTAATTTATTTGAGAGAAACGGAAGAAAGTCGACCACCTAAGTACCAGATGTTATAACGTGTACAATGATTATATCAGTAAAGAAAATGATGAAGATATATTAAGAGTTGAGTTAATCAAAATATGGAAGAAAGTCGACCACCGTAGATAGGCAGATACAGCTTTGTAAAGACAATCATTTTAAGAAGATTGATGGATAGTAAATTTAAAACAATCAAAGAAAATATAGGCGTAGTGAGTGGTCAACGGTACATCAATAAATCAAATGTTAACCTGACAAAGTTGCAACAGATTTCATTAAACCAAGGCATAAATTTTGCATACCCACAGATAATGCCTAGAACAGAAGATATTATACCGCCTATGGAGGAATTCATCAAGAAATTGCCTATTTGGAAGAGGAATCCGGTCCGTTTTTAACTTATGAGGACTATTTGTAAAATATATGATAAACTGAATAACCAGCGCATAAAATATGAACGTGATGCATTAATGGAGTTAAAGAAAAATCCTGCAGTCAAGTGCATTGAGGCTGATAAAGCTAAACAGATAGTCGTATTGGATTACGCAGTGTACAACGACAAGATGATGACACCTATTGATAATTTGAAAGCTATTGAAGTTACGAAGGATCCCACTGAATCAATTCTGCGACAGTTGGCAAAACTTAGAAACCATTCTCAATTACCTGAAGACATAAAAAGAAGAGCAATTTATTTGGAAAACTGAAGACACATAAATACAAAAACCCCGTCCGGCCCATTGTTAACAGATGTACGGCCCCAACCATTAACTTAGAACGGGCATTGTTCAAATATTTGGAACATTTATTCAATGAACATGTGTACACAGTTAGTAATTCAATGCAAGTGATTGAGAGTGTTAGGAAAGTGAGGACAACCAATTTTACAATGTTGAGCCTAGATGTAGAGTCACTATATCCAAGCACTCCTACTGAAACAGCAATTGAATTTATTGATAGTAGGTTAAGAATGTTGAAAATGATTGATACTGAAAGGAATAGCATCATATCATCATTAATGAAGTTCATTAGCCAAAATAATTACTTTAAATATAATAAAACCATTTTTAGACAACAGTTTGGCACCCCAATGGGTTCACCTGTGTCTTGCTTATTAGCTGAGGTGGTGCTACAGGATATAGAGAAAAGGGTGTTTTCGTTGGACAACACTCCCTTACCTTTAATTTTTCTAAGATATGTGGATGACATACTAATCTTCTGAAATCACTCTGAAAAGGATCTAAATAAATTCATACAAATGTACAACAGTTATTATCCTACTATAAAGGTTACTGTCGAAAAAGAAATTGATAACAAACTCCACTTCCTTGATATCACTTTATTTCGTAACATTAATAAGAACTGCATAGAAACATCAGTATACAGGAAAGATACATATATTCCGGCGATCATTCCTTATGGGTCTTCACATCCATGGAGATATAAAACAGCACCCTTTGTATTTTTCATTAGAAGAGCCATTAATATGTCATCTTTGAAAGAGGCTGAATAAAATGAGATTAAATGGATTGAATCAATTGCCCAAGAGTTTGGATATAATAAACGCTTGGTAAGATCAATTTATGCAAATGTTAAAAACGAAGTGAAGAATAAGAAACCAGTAATTATGGAAACTGAAAATAAATGTTTTATAAAATTTCCATACTTACCACCCGTGAGTGATATCCTTAAAAAGGAGTGTGTTCATCACAATATTAAGTTGGCAGAGACGGTAATTGACAATGGGAAATTACTGACTGCCAATAAAACTTCCATCCTGGAAAGTTCAGGTATATATTCTATTATAACAATTAACAAAGAGGGAGTACAAATGAAATCATATATAGGCAGCACCAAAAGATGATTACAATGCAGGTTGAACGAACATATTTCAAATTCGTGCAAAGGGGAGATGAAGACATCTCTGATGAAGTATTGTTCTGAAAATAATTTTTCACCAGACTGGTCAAATATCAAATTAATAACATCACATAAAAAATACGACCAGCAGTTTATTTCAGAAGCAGTTGTAATCGAAAAATACAAATTGTAACAATAATGTACCAGTTGAATTACCGTATGCCTGGAAGTACTTGATAGAAATTGAAGAGAAAATGAAGAAATGTTATTATAATAAAAGAAAGAAAATACAAAAGACCTGAAAGAAAATAAGTCCTTGATCTCACCATAGATGGCACCATGGGTGTTGTGTTCTTGTGATCCCAGGATACTTTGTGTTTAGAAGAAGACCAAAGGTGTGGCCTCCATGTCTGACGAGTTCAGCATTGATGTCTGCACGTTTGTAGGATGAAGAAGCACTGTTGGAAGTACCACTGATGATAGCATGAAACTTGCTGAAACCAGTCAGGTGATGTAGTTTCACGACTGTGACCGTCCATCTGCTTTTAATTCATTTTAATCTTGGTTCCATTTTATATTGTTATGTCTTTGTTTGTCTTGTGGTCGTTTGTAGTGTGTCGTTTTAATTGTGACTTCATCCAGTAGGACCGCATATTTTATCACACGTACGACTTCACCACCGGCGTTCCTGGATGTTGAAAGAAAGAGGAATATTTGACTAGGCCTACATTGAGCATTGGATGTTTTGGGACATACTCATCGACATCGAAGGTAGAGCACTTTTTTTATATATATATATGTAATTCGGAGTGAGCTGCTATATCGACATGAATACCTTTTACGGTTCATACAATTTTCAGTGTATGTCGATATGAATAACTTTTACGGCTTGAACGTCACGTTGGAGAGCTATATTTACACCAACAATAACGTGATGAACAGTAAACGTTTATACGTTAATACTTTGAGCCACGTAAAAATGTGCTCGATTCAGCAGAGCTTTGTGCTGATTTGAGTAGATAATGTAATATTAAGAATGGAAAACTGGCACCAGGGAAATTGGAGTTCAACAATTCTAGCATACCATTGGTGGTTAGTGATAAGGGATGCTTCAGAGCTTATGTACAAGCAACAGATGAAGAGACACTGCACTTAATCAAGGTGAGTCAATGACAATATATCCTTATATTACCAATACAGTATATGATACTTATGAAACATAATGAGGTAGCATTTTCTTGGAAACTACAAACAAGCACTTGCATAATCATTTTCATGCCCCGCACTCGAAACTCCATAATGGGAGTTATATTTCATGTCTGATACACAGGGTTTACACGGCTCCTGAAATTTATTTTCCTTTTCTCCAGGCCTGGAAAGTCCTTGATTTTTTGTATTTTTGTGAAAGGTCCCGGAATTCTTACTTGCAATTTAAAAAAAAAAAAAAAAAATTGGTCAAAATGTTTACATTAATCACATTTTTTCTTCATAGCTTCCTGCAGCGTCTGCTGGCAATAATGTCACTTTCTTCCACAGAGTGTGGAGATGTTATGTCATCTTTTGATGCTGCAGTGCAAGAGGTTCAACTGCCATATTTCCAGCACCCTCAGTTTGCAGTATAGGAGTTATGTGCAGTTGGAGTCACAACAATGTGTGGAAACCTTCCTGTGAGTCCAAGATGGCAGTTTCTTCTAGCAGCTGCTTCCCTTATTGAAGAAGATAGATAGATATCTGGCCTCCCTGTCACCAATTTGCATAAGCATTGATCACTCTTAAATAGAGGATCTTCAGTGCCATGGCATCGATCACTCTGAAATAGAGGATTTTCAGTGCCACACACACTCAAGAACACTCTGTAAGTGAAACCCATAGGACTTCATAAGAACTCTAAATGCATAGTAAATTTCACCTCAATTTTCAAAATATAAAATAAAGCACTATGATTCTAGTTATAAGCTCTTGTAGTTTTTAATGAACTGGAATTTGTTTACTGTAAATGAACCCTGGATACATAAAATAAGTCAAAATTTGTTGTCCAGCGTCATTTATCAACACCATGAAATGTCATTTTTCACCTGTTTAACACAACTGACTAACTTAATTGTACCCAGTGCTGAGTGGATGTAACTTTTAAGTGCTGTGGGTATGTTTGATTTTGACTACAGTGTCACTTCCTGACTCCCTGTTTAGGACAGATTAGACAGCTAAGTCAATATACATTGGTGATGAATTGCATACTAAAAAAATAAAATCATTTTTTATAAACTTGATGTTGGTAAGTTTAATAACTACAGTAATATTTTTCAAATACATGAATATGGTGAAATTATGATTTCTAAGTAAATATTAGGTCTATGCATAAGTTATAAGCGCTTAATGGCTGACTAGATGTTGTACATACACAAGCAGGTTATATTTAGTCATCATCGAAGTATGTTCTCCCATGAGCTATAAACTTGCACCATCTATTCGGTAGCTGGTAAATGCCACTGTGAAAGAATAATTTAAGTTTTGATGTGATCAAGTCATTGCATTTCTTGGAGATCCTCAAGTTTGGCAAACTGCTGGGTGGCCAAAGAAGCATTGCATTGAGAGAAACAAGTGGAAGTCTGATGGGGCTAGGTTTGGGGAGTGAACTGCATGAGAAAGAACCTTCCACCACAGCTGCATGATGGTTTTCCAGGTTACTGTAGGGCTACGGGCAACAGAATGGCCTCCTGGGTTGCTGTTGTGCGTTGTGCTGCAGAATGACCCCCAATGCCCATGGCCCAAAAATGGCCATTTCTATAGAAGTTTCTCGTTCAAAAGCAGTAGTTGATGACTAGCATTCCGCATTCACTGTTAGACTGGTGGTCTGAGCTCATGATACGTGAGATACAGTTACTATGGATGTTGAGTTTTGGTGATGCTATTACCTGTGGTGGGGGTATACCCAAGACCTCTTGCATTTTGGGTTGTCATAGTAAACCCATTTTTTATCATCTGTAAAGATGTTTTACAGGAAGTCCTTTCTCTTATGTCTGCCAAGCAGTGAAACACATCTGTTCAGCCTCTGACCAATGTTGCACTTAGTGTGAGTTCATGTGGGATCCACTTTTTGAATGCTTCCCATGGCATGCAACTATTGAACCATGGTCAACTGATTCACTCCTAACTATACTGCCTGTCCTGTGTGACTGAGAAATATCTTTATCCAGAAGAGCTTGCAAATCTGCATCTCCTGCTGTCTGCTACACAGCGTTTTTTCCATGCTGCAATATATTATAGAAATCAGATATGGTGTAGGGTGGGGGTAAACATTCAATTAAAGTTCATATTACACTTTATAATTTAGTTTTAATAAGCGACTTCCAAACATTATGTAACTCATAGGGGGCATGTTCATTACAACGTTGTACTCCGGAAGCCTCAATATATACACTTTCTGCAATTAAAAGGTCACCAAGTTTACTAGGTGTGTTAATTATTCTTGCATTACTCCAGTCGGGATTAAGATCATTTTGGATAACAGATTTGGCAAGGGATGTACAATACATGCCTATTTTAATATTGTATTTATGTTCCTTTATTCGTAATCTTAGATTATGTTTTGTAGAACCCACATAATTAGAGGCTGTTTGTCCTGCAGTTGCCTTAACCAGCGGGATATTGTAAATACCCATTTTGCCATTCTGTTCATGATCTTTACGAACTGCAGAAAATAAGTTTCGTGCTTACCAAGCTTCCCACAATGACTTACCAAGCTTCCCGCAATGCAATGATCTATATTATGTATAGATCAAATGTCATTATTAATTACATATGAGGATGAGGCAGCTGATGCGTCGAAAGTGCTCATGTTTTTAATTGTATATATTATTCATTTTTTATCATTAAAATCATGCTAAAGACGGAAAACTTTCATCATTTCAGTGACCTCTTTATAAACTATGTTAATGATTTTTCTGTTGGATATTGAAACATTTTTATATCCCCCATTCTGGAGCATCCCTCACAAAGTTGGCTATTAGCAAATCTGTGTGTTTCGCCTGTTAGAATAACTGCGATTTCAGATGTTTGGGATGTGTTGAATTGCCTTTCGTGCTCACCATTTAGACTTTTATCTACTCAAAACAAAATATTATGCTCAAGGGATATGTTTTCCAGTGCTTACAGAAAAATATTAATGTATTTATTTTCCCTGTGGGGCATTCAATATAAGTCACGTATTATTGATCATTCAGTTTGGACTACAAAATTGTACCATTGTTCTGCTTGTTCCTTATTGATAATAAAATGTGTATGCAAGAGTTTATGCTGTTGATCTTGTTATCATCGACAAACTACCAATTTGGTGGTACACCTGGCCTTGATTTCTGAAAGATGGATTTTAACCTTGTTCTATATAATCTTTGTGCAGCTGAATGATGTAATCTGCAGGACTCCTACTTTTCTTACTTTTTCATCAAATGTCCTACTTTCAAGTTTTTGTCCTATTTTTTCATACTTTTAACAAAATCCTTTTAACCAAAGTCTTTTTCCCTCTCACGCAGCCCATAAATAATATGTCACACTTCAAAAATAATAGTTTCATATAATGATGCTATTTTTAATTCATAATAATATGCTCATAATGTATACAAGTGGTTCAAGCAACCTGCTGCTAGGAGACAAGATTTTAAAGTGTCGCAAGAATTGTTAGCTGTATCAGATAATTACTTTTTGCAGTTTGTAAGCTGTAGATGGCTTACTCTTACTCCTGTAATGAAGAGACTCATTGAACAACACAAAGCTTTGCAACATTACTTTTTAAAGTTCATCATGCCAAAACATAACAATTCTGTGTGTGTAAATAACAATCAATATAACAGCATTGTTAGTGTGCTGAAGAACAAATTGCTCCTTCCCTTGGTGTAGTTTTTGGTTCATATTAGTGAGTTGTTTTCTAAGTTCCTTTGCACTTTTCAGAATGAACAGCCATTTGTTCATATTTTGTATGATAAGTTATGTCAACTTCTAAAGATGATGTTGAGGAAAATTGTGAAACCACATGTTGCGAAGGAGTTCTCTGGTAATCTCTCCGCAATAAATTTCACGAGTGAAAACCTGTGGCCTTTGCACAAAATGGAAGTAGGAACTGAAGCAAAGCATACTTTGACATCGTCTGCAATCTCGGACAGGGATAAACTTGAGTATAACTCAGCAGTCTTATGTTTTTATAAGAAAACAGTAACTAAACTTTTTACAATGCTGCCAATCAAAAATAGGATCCGGAAAAACCTGCAATGTCTTCACGGTTTGTTGCACACTGAGGAAGAGAGCTGTAAATCTTTTAGGCGGCTAATAACTCAGGTACTGTATGCTCTGAATGACAGCGACAGGGACAAAGTTATAGATGAATGGTGATCATACCAGGTAGACGATGACATTAAAGAACAATGGTTTATCCAGGAAAAAAAGAATGGTGAAGTTAAGTATCACAGAATTGATTACTATTGGACACGAGTATTCAAGATCAAATATCTAGATGGTAAATGCAGGTATCCTCTTCTGGCTAAATACATTCCTTTCCTTTTGGTACTAGTACATGGTAATTCAGATGTAGAAAGAGGTTTTTCTCTAAATAACGCATTGGCAGAAAATACCATCAAAGGTGTAAGAGCAGTAAAAGATTATTTGCGAGTTCAAGGAAAAATTTAAAACATACCTATCACCAAAAAGATGTTAGAGGCAGCAAGGGCTTCTAATGGAAAATATAAAGCAGCCTTGGAAAAGCAAAGGCTTGAAAATTGGAAACAGAAAGAATTAAAAGTTCCAGAGAAATCTGAAACTTAAAAAGAAGAGTCTTTTTCTAACAAAGGCACATTCAAAGAAAAGACAGCTGCCCCAAAACTATTAGACGAAGGGAAGAAAAAGTTGCATGAAGCACTAAAAAGAAAAGATTTTGGGGAAGCATCTCTGGTATCTGATATGATAGACATATCTACCAAAAGACTGCAACAAATGGATGATGCTCTCATCTCACACAAAAAAAGTAAACCTGAAGTAATAGGATGGACTATGGTTACCAGTAAAATACTGGTAGTAGTTTCTTTTTGTTTTGACTAGACAGTCAACCACTGTATAGTGCTGGATTTGATTTATTTTAATACTTTTTTTACTCTGTGTATGAAAATCAAAAAAGGAGTTCTCAGAAATGCACTTTATTGCCTGTAACAAAGAAATCATATAGTAAAATATATTGTCATTAATTATGTTTTAGATACTATTTCCTTTATATTAAATGTTATTGTCTCATATATATATCATCATCATCATCATCATCATCCATTATCAATCCACCGCTGGACGAAGGTCTCCCCAAGTTTCCTCCACAAGGGTCTGTCTTGTGCCAGTCTCCTCCATGTCACTCCCGCATACTTTCGAATTTCATCCACCCATCTCCCATGTGGTCTTCTTCTGGGTCTTTTCCTGTCCCTTGGAATCCAATCTAAAATTTCGGCTGTCCATCGATGGTCTGTCCTTCTAGCAGTATGCCCAGCCCATTGCCATTTCAGGGATTTAACTCTGATCATGATGTCTTCCACTCTTGTCATTTTTTGGATCCACGAGTTCCTCTTCTTATCTCTCCTGGTTACACCAACCATGCACCTCTCCATGCTTCTTTGAGTTGTCTGGAGCCTTTGTATGTCTCTTTTAGTTAAGGTCCATGTCTCTGCACCATACGTAAGCACTGGAAGGATGCAGTAATCAAACACTTTTCTTTTAAGACATAATGGCATATTGCTCTTGAAAATTATGCTGTTTCTTCCAAAAGCTCTCCAGAAAAGTTTTGTACGCCGATTAATTTCTTCATCAATGTGACCCTCACTTGATATCTGCTGTCCAAGATAAACGTACGTGTCTGTTATCTCCAGCTTTTCTCCATCAATCGATAAACCTTCATTTCTTGTAAAAGCATTGTACATCACTTTTGTCTTCTGAAAGTTATTTTTTAATCCCACTTCTTTACTCTTATCAGCAAGTTCTTGGATCATACTCTGCAGCTCTGATGGGGTAGTTGCAAAAATGACTATGTCATCAGCAAAACGAAGGTGGGTTAGATAATCTCCATTAATCTTTATCCCTTTGTTTTCCCAGTTCAGTGATTGAAAGACATTTTCCAATGTGGCGTTAAAGAGCTTGGGAGATATGGTGTCACCTTGTCTCTCTCCCTTTCCAATTTTTATGTGTGTTGTATTTTCAAACAGCCGAATCTTTGCACTTGCATTTTCATAGATGTTATTAATAATATTAATGTATGCATCTTCAATACCTCACGATTTCAGAGCCATTGTAACTGCTGATGGTTTCACCGAATCAAAGGCTTTTTCATAATCGATAAAAGCCATGCACAATGGAAGTTCATATTCCCTCGCTCTTTCAATTAGTTCTCTCAGTACGTGGATATGATCTATTGTGCTGTAGCCACTCCTGAATCCAGCTTGTTCTCTCGGTTGAGACATGTCCAGTGTTACCTTCAAACGGTGTGAAAGAACTTTAGTGAAGATTTTATAAACCACTGATAGGAGGCTGATAGGTCTGTAGTTCCTGAGATCCTCAATGTCACCTTTTTTATGTAGCAGGATCTTTATAGCGTTGTTCCAATCCTCAGAAATCTTCCCTTCATTAAGGCATCGAGTGAAAATTTGGGCGAGTACTGTTTCGATTTCTCCACTTGCTTCTTGTATGATGTCTACAGTAATTCCATCTTCTCCTGGAGCTTTTCCCCGCTTCATGTTCTTAATTGCATGTGCAACTTCTGCAGGGAGGACTGGAGGAACTCTGGTACTGGTACCTTCCATGATGTCTGGAGTACCTGCATCATCCCTTTCATATAACTTGGAGTAGAAATCTTTCACTCTTGTCAAAATTTCGCCTCTATTTCTTGTTACAGAACCATCTTCTTTTCTCAGTGCCATAATCTGTTTTCTTCCCTTACTGAGATGTCCCTTTGCTATCTTTAGGCTTTGGTTGTTTTCAATTGCTTTCCTTACTAGTTCACAGTTGAATTTCCTTACGTCTTCAGTGATACTTTTTTGTACTGTCTTGCATAGCTCTAGGTATTCCACTTTGGAAGTCCCATCTTCTTTAATTGTCCTCATCTCTCTTCTTTTTTGCATCAACATTTTTGTTTTTCCTGATAATTTGTTCACATGCAACTTGTTCTTAGACCCAACTAATTTTGTTGCTGTTTCCATAAGAGCTTTAGTTACTTTTCTGTTAACTTCAGAAATATCCACTTCTTCCAATGTTAGGCCTTCTAAAGCAGAGAATCTGTTCTTCAGTTCCAACTTGAAGGTACTATGGTGTTTTTAAGGTTGGTTATGTCAATAAATTTTGTTTGTCTTAGGAGCTTGCCACATTCGAATTTAGTGTTGAAGTGCATCTTACATCTCACCAATCTATGGTCACTACCTGTGTTGAACTTGTTTAGCACACTGCAGTCTTCTACGACAAATTTTTTTGTTACACATAATAAAATCAATTTCACTTGTCATCCCATTTGGATGTCTCCATGTCCATTTCCTGTGTAAAGGCTTTTTCTTGAAAAAGGAGTTTAAGATGAAAAACCCTTCTGCCTCTGCAAACTCTACGAGAGTATTTCCACGCTGGTTTCTGTTGCTGTGACCAAATTTACATACTGAAGTTTCATTCTGTTGCCGTTGTCCTATTTTTGCATTGAAATCTCCCATAATTATCTTTAAGTGCTGCTTACCTTTATTATTTAGATGACGAATTTCCTCATAAAATTCTTCAATTTCTTCTTCAGGATGACTTGTGGTGGGTGCATAAGTTTGAATAATCTGAGCCTGGTATCTTCTCGAGAGTTGGATAACGAGTCGTGCAGCTCTGTCAGAGGAACTTTCAACTTCTACAACTTTATCCTTCAGTTTCTTGTTTATTATAAATCCAACACCACTAGTTCTGCCAGTATCTGTCCCATGATAGTAGAAGAGATGTCCACTTTTCAGTTCAATGAGATCTTCTCCTTTTCTCCTTACCTCACTTAGCCCGACGATGTCCCACTTGATCCTTTGTAGTTCCTCTTCCAATTCAAGAAGCCTTGAATCAGAAGATAGGGAGCATCCATTATACGTAGCCAAGGTCAGCATCAGATGGCAGCCTAGTCTGGTCCTCCGGGGATTCTTAGCACCCTCTGCCTTGGCCAGGTACATTCCAGCTGCCGGAGACTGAGGGCCAAGATTTAAGTTGTGGAGTCATTTTGGAGGGGTTTGGCCATAACTCACCACGCTGGCCAAGCGAGTTGGTGAGTGTGGGATAGCATTTCATCTAATCCCGATGGTATAGTTATACCGCTATTGGCAGTCGTCAGAGCTTCTTTAGTGGGAACAGGATGCACCACGAGAAGGCGGGGTTGACATTTGTCAAGGAGAGGCTGTGATGTTACGCATCACCTGACCTTACATCCCCATATATATATATATATATATATATATATATATATATATATAGTGGGATGTAAGGTCAGGTGATGCGTAACATCACAGCCTCTCCTTGACAAATGTCAACCCCGCCTTCTCGTGGTGCATCCTGTTCCCACTAAAGGGGCTCTGACGACCGCCAATAGCGGTATAACTATACCATCGGGATCAGAGGAAATGCTATCCCACACTCACCAACCAGCTTGGCCAGCGTGGTGAGTTATGGCCAAACACCTCCAAAATGACTCTACAACTTAAATCTTGGCCCTCAGTCTCCGGCAGCTGGAATGTACCAGCCAAGGCAGCGGCCAGTGCGACATGAAGGCAGAGGGTGCTAAGAATCCCCGGAGGACCGGACTAGGCTGCCATTTGATGCTGACCTTGGCTACCTATAACGGACGCTCCCTATCTTCTGATTCAAGGCTTCTTGAATTGGAAGAGGAACTACAAAGGATCAAGTGGGACATCGTCGGGCTAAGTGAGGTAGGAGAAAAGGAGAAGATCTCATTGAACTGAAAAGTGGACATCTCTTCTATTATCGTGGGACAGATACTGGCAGAACTAGTGGTGTTGGATTTATAATAAACAAGAAACTGAAGGATAAAGTGGTAGAAGTTGAAAGTTCCTCTGACAGAGCTGCACGTTTCTAGATTATCCAACTATCGAGAAGATACCAGGCTCAGATTATTCAAACTTATGCACCCAATCATCCTGAAGAAGAAATTGAAGAATTTTATGAGGAAATTCGTGATCTAAATAATAAAGGTAAGCAGCACTTGAAGATAATTATGGGAGATTTCAATGCAAAAATAGGGCAACGGCAACAGAATGAAACTTCAGTAGGTAAATTCGGTCACGGCAACAGAAACCAGCGTGGAAATACTCTGCGTTGAGTTTGCAGAGGCAGAAGGATTTTTCATCTTGAACTCCTTTTTTCAGAAAAGCCACACAGAAATGGACATGGAGACATCCAATTGGGACGACAAGTGAAATTGATTTTATTATGTGTAACAAAAAATTCGTCATCGAGACTGTGTGCTGAACAAGTTCAACACAGGTAGTGACCATAGATTGGTGAGATGTAAGATGCACCTCAACACTAAACTGGAACGTGGCAAACTCATAAGACAAACAAAATGTATTGACATAACCAACCTTAAAAAACACCATAATACTTTCAAGTTGGAACTGAAGAACAGATTCTCTGCTTTTAGAAGGCCTACTCGGAAGAAGTGGATATTTCGGAAGTTAACAGAAAAGTAACCAAAGCTCTAATGGAAACAGCAACAAAATTAGCTGGGTCTAAGAACAAGTTGCATGTGAACAAATTATCAGGAAAAACCAAAATGTTGATGCAAAAAAGAAGAGAGATGAGGACAACTAAAGTAGATGTGACTTCCAAAGTGGAATATATAGAGCTATGCAAGACAACACGAAAAAGTATCACTGAAGACGAAGGAAATTCAACTGTGAGCTAGTGAGGAAAGCAATTGAAAACAACCAAAGCCTTAAGAACAAAGGGACATCTCAGTAAGGGAAGAAAACAGATTATGGCTCTGAAAAAGAAGATGGTTCCTATAACAAGAAATAGAGGCGAAATTTTGACAAGATGAAGATTTCTACTCCCAAATTATATGAAAGGATGATACATGTACTCCAGACATCATGAAAGGCCAGAGTTCTTCCAGTCCTCCCAGCAGAAGTTGCTCATGCAATCAAGAAACATGAAGCGAGGAAAGCTCAGGAGAAGATGGATTACTATAGACATCATACAAGAAGCAAGTGGAAAATTGAAACAGTACTCGCCCAAATTTTCACTCGATGCCTTAATGAAGGAAGATTCCTGAGGATTGGAACAATGCTACAATGATCCTGCTGCATAAAAAAGGTGACATTGAAAGGATCTCAGAACTACAGACCTATCAGCCTTCCTATCAGTGGTTTATAAAATCTTCACTAAAGTTCTTTCACACCGCTTGAAAACGGTAACACTGGACATGGCTCAACCGAGAGAACAAGCTGGATTCAGGTGGCTACAGCACAATAGATCATATCCACGTACTGAGAGAACTGATTGAAAGAGCGAGGAATATGAACTTCCATTGTGCATGGCTTTTATCGATTATGAAAAAGCCTTTGATTCGGTGAAACCATCAGCAGTTACCACGGCTCTGAAATCCTGCGGTATTGAAGTGCATACATTAATATTATTAATAACATCTATGAAAATGCAAGTGCAAAGATTCGGCTGAAAATACAACACACATAAAAATTGGAAAGGAAGTGAGACAAGGTGACACCATATCTCGAAGCTCTTTAATGCCACATTGGAAAATGCTTTCAATCACTGAACTGGAAAACAAAGGGATAAAGATTAATGGAGATTATCTAACCCACCTTCGTTTAAGATTTGCTGATGACGTAGTCATTTTTGCAACTACCCATCAGAGCTGCAGAGTATGATCCAGGAACTTGCTGACAAGAGTAAAGAAGTGGGATTAAAATGAACTTTCAGAAGACAAAGTGATGTTCAATGCTTTTACAAGAAATGAAGATTTATCGATTGATGGAGAAAAACTGGAGATAACAGATACGTATGTTTATCTTGGACAGCAGATATCAAGTGAGGGTCACATTGATGAAGAAATTAATCGGCGTACAAAACTTGCCTGGAGAGCTTTTGGAAGAAACAGCATAATTTTCAAGAGCAACAATGCCATTATGTCTTAAAAGAAAAGTGTTTGATCAATGCATCCTTCCAGTGCTTACGTATGGTGCAGAAGACGTGGACCTTAACTAAAAGAGACATACAAAAGCTGCAGACAACTCAAAGAAGCATGGAAGAGGTGCATGCTTGGTATAAGCCAGGAGAGATAGAAGAGGAACCGTGGATCCGAAAATGGCGAGAGTGGAAGACATCATGATCAGAGTTAAATCCCTGAAATGGCAATGGGCTGACATACTGCCAGAAGGAACAGACCATAGATGGACAGCCGAAATTTTAGATTGGATTCCAAGGACAGGAAAAGACCCAGAAAAAGACCACATGGGAGATGGGTGGATGAAATTCGTAAATATGCGGGAGTGACATGGAGGAGACTGGCACAAGACAGACGTTGTGGAGGAAACTTGGGGAGACCTTCGTCCAGCAGTGGATTGATAATGGTTGACAATGATGATGATGATATATATTAGTAAGTCAACTAGACCTACCTCTGAAATATATTATTACACTAGTACACATCGCATGGGGGGGGGGGAAGTCCATGTGGCTTTATTATAGTAACTATTGCCATTACAATTGACCTACTTTGTTTTAAAAAACTGTCCTACTTTTTTCCCTAAAACTGTCCTACTTTTTTTACTCAAGTAGGTGGGAGCCCTGAATCTGGCAACATTTGTTACACTTGACTATGCTATTCTGAAAATGAGGCAAATCTGAGCTGCTTCCATTAGCAAACTGAAAGCAGTTCCAGGGGATTGTTTCTTCCAGGTGTGTGTTTCCGATATTACAATGCAGAACTCTTTTGGGGCATGCCATTGGTGTGCTTCAGTGGTGACATGATTGTTTTCTCCTCTTTCTTTTGTAATTTCTGCAGTTTTAATCTTGTGGTAGAAATTCTATCAGCATCTTTTCTCTTCTGTTTCCATCTAGGTGCAGCCCTGAATTTCCTTTCTTTCCAGTTTGGTCCCCTATGACATGCTGGGACTGTCTGAAGGAATGTAATAAAAATAAACCTTAATACTATTTTAATCATTGCTGCCAAGCATTGTGACCATTGCTGGAATAACAATGCCCAAAAAAGGGAAGCTATTTTATTTCTCTGGATGCACATATAACAGGAAATTTACATGTGCATCATATTAGAGGGAATTCTGTGCACCAATGGCAGTGCATGTGGTGATGCATGCTCAGCTATCTCATTCATAATTTCTTTGTTCCTGTAGATATAGCATAATGTAGTAAATATTTTTTGATTAAATTCTATTTTAACTTGAACTTTCAAATATTCTTCATATCTTCTGAATTCCTTTGTATTTTCAGACATTTCTGGCATCTAGGTCTTAATCAAGCCTTGTTCTCAATGATAGAAACTGTACACAATCAATTTAGAATCACTCTAAAATAGGTGAGCTTCTAGCAAGTTTACCTATTTTTAGGATTTTGACTTGAAACTGGCCACTGCAACTCTGACAATAATGAAAACATTCTTCTGAGTTTTGAGGTTTATACCATGATTTTCTAATGATTTATCACACACACACACTGTTTCTTCTCTTAACAGATAACAATATATCCGTCTACCTTATTTTCCATATTTTCTATTTTGTTGCTCTCTCCAATCAGAGTGCTCTGTACTGCTTCTAAATTTTACTTTTCAGGACAGGTCCCTGGAGTAATGCTGCCGATTGCATTCTTCGCAGTTTGCAAAAATATTGGCGATTACCTTTTTTAGTGATGTCTGAGAAAAAACAATATTTAATTTAATTTGAAAAATGAAATTTGAATGTTAGTTACTTTTTTTTTGTTTATGTCACGCATGAGATGGAAAGTGATTACGTGAAAAGAGTGATGTCATCGCTGACGTAAGACACTTCTCTCCTATGCTCCGACGTAAGACACTTCTCTCCTATGCTCCTTTCTTTCTGCTCCTGGTCCAATCTTGCATTGACCCAGCTCTGTGTTCGACCGGAGTTTCTTCTTCACTTCTCTTGAACACTACAAGAAATTCTATTCTTGTGATGCCATTGATGATATGTGATTTCGTTTCGCACTCCTTCCAGCAAACTGGTAATTCTGGTATTCACATTCCGCCTGAGTCAGTATTGAACTTCATGCTGTCAATAATTCTTTGTTTAGAAATTTTATACGTACTAATAAATTCAAAATTGAAAATAAATGCCTATATTTCTTTCTATTAGGATTCAGCATCTATAACATATTTTGCTGCTTAATTGTAAAGAATCTATAACCTATTGCTTTTGTACTATTATAGCACTTTATATTTTTATTTCCAATGAAGAATGAAAAAAAATGGCAACTTCAGATTGCATTTGGTGAATGGGTTGGGGAAAACTTTAAAAAAGCCACAGCAACTGCTGGGTCCCAAGTAAAAAATGGCTGTCATTTAATGAAATTAGAAGTTCCTGCATTGAATGTCTATTAGTATGTACATATTTCTATAAATATCATCCATTCTTGCAATGAAAGCACTACCATATATCTTGCATCTCCATATATTCTGAAAATCCAAGCTTTGCATTTTAAGCCACAGTGTCTATTAATGCAAGCAAATAAATGCAGGGATCGCATTCCTCCTAAAATTCCTAAAATTCCTAATATTTTGTGACCCTCCTTAAATTCCTAAAATTAGACCTAAAATTTGCTATTCATCCTAAAATTTTCGTAAGCTTTATTTATTAAAAACACAACCGTTATTAACGCCAATAAATTTACCATTACGCAGGGTGCGCACGCGTGCTTGAAAACCTGGAAAGTCCTGGAAAATCATGATTACGTTTTCAAGGCCTGGAATATCCTGGAAAAACGGTGTTTTTTTAATGCCGTCTTGAAAAGCCTTGAAATTTGAAATTAGTGCTTTTATGCCCTTTTAGGAAATCGTGTTACTGTTACCCCTTCAGTTTTTAAAGTTCCTTTTCTCTGTTCTCAAAGAAACCACCGACGCGGTTTCCGATGTGCACCAAATCCTAATTTGGCTGGGGGAAAAAAAAAGAAAAAAAAAGGCACTACTTCCAGTGCAATAAAATTGGATGATTACTAGTAGGTCGAAGGGGAGCTTGATGTCCGTCCGACAATTGAGAACAGAAGGGGAAAGAAGAGGCATTTAGCATTTGCAGGGGGTCGCGTATGTACCAAGTCAGCTGGCATCCACCAGTGAGGAGTATGCCTGAACAACACATTCATCATCTTCTTGTTTATGTGCATGCCACCCTCCCTCCCTCAAGAGACTTCCACTACTTATGATAAAAAATAAGAAAACTATCTTTGCGAATTTTTCACGAAAGTGGCTGAAATTTTTACATTCACTGTAATTGGATTACAGAAGCTCACTTCCAAAATTCCAGTTGAATCGGTTTAAAACTTTAAAAGTTAGCATTGGTAATTTTTATTATGGACAAGTATGTGTGCCTCTTTGGACAGAGTGAGCCTCCAGCAGAAAGGGTGTTACCATAGCAACGGTTGATTGACAGCTGGGAGCGCTGATCTGAAGCCCTTGGTTGGGAAGAAAGCAAACACCTGTTTATCACTTCCACAGCACTAAAGGACTAAGAGAATATTTTCAGAAATCCATTTTTCTGAATTTTGAAAATAACACAGTAAAATTTTTACAGTAGTTAAGATACATCACAATAAAGTTCTAGTGCAAATTTCGCCAAATTCCGTTAGGAACTTTAGCAGATGCAAAAAAAAAAAAAAAAAACGTTGCATAATCGGATTGAAAAAAAGAAACAGTAATTATAAATTACGGGAAAAGCAAGTGAATTATTTTTTTAGATGTCATGGTTTATTTAAACAGAGTGATCCTTAAATTTTTTTTCTGTGATGATATGGACTCTATTTGAATTACAAACACGTTTTTATTCAGACGTCTGAGTTACTGTTTTAATAAAAAAATCATCTATAATTAAAAAGTTTTCAATGGATTTAAGCAATATTCAGCAGATAAACAAACGTATTTTAGTAAATTGCAACATCATGACGTAAATTTGGTAATTTAATTTTGTCGAAAATTGGGGAGCATTTTTTTTTTACAGTTTCTATTATAGTTAAAGTGAAGGAGGAAGGATGCAACTTGACAGTTCAGTGAGCTGCAGGTGGTGATTTATGGCGATGTGCCAAATCAAAAGAAGCCATTCCATCAGGTAATTCCAAAGGTTGTGTTGTGTGGACGCGTCCTCCTGCTGCTTGATCTTAATTGGAATGTTTTTGTGCATGGGGGGGGGGGGGGGTTCGAGAGAAATATCCGTTTCAGCTTTACAGCTTTCACGGCTCTTTTTTTTTTTTCTTGGTAATAAATAAAAATCATAGTTGCTGCATTCACCATTGATCCATGTTTGCATTTCTTGAATATAAACAGCAGACAATCAGAAACATAGTGTTGGGCGGGTCTTGATGATCTTCATTTTGCATATGCTGAATTCAGTTCTGTGGGAATAAGGAATGACTTATACTGTGAATATATACAAAACTACATATTTTTGAGCTGAAAAAATAGGTCTACTTGTACACAGTAGCTAAAGTGTGAACTCAGATGAAGACAATCAGACATACGGACGTCTGATTCCATAAAAAAATCAACATAGTTTTTTATTTACACTACAGGTAAAAAAGCAAAAACATGTTTTCAAACGTTATAAAGGAAAACGGATTTTTGAAACGCATGACTTGATGATCTTAATTTCTGAAAGTTTCTTTTTTCCACATCCTTTTTTTTCAATTACAATACACTGTAATAGGATACTGTGTGTTATATCACTTAGAGATATGGCAGATTTTCGGTTGCTGATATCCGCGATCGTAAGCGGTAGTTGCATTGCGATTGTTGATGATGACAAGATAAATACTGGAGTGATGTAAAATGTTGCATAAACTAAAAAAATAAAAAAAATAAAGCCCCCCCCCCCCACCCCGAACTTTTATGCGGTCATCATAGCTGATCAACCATTTCATTCCATGAACATCAGCACATTTCAATCATTTGAACATTGGGGGTATCTGAAGGAATTCAGCCGTGCTTAAGCGCCCTAGCGCAACGAAAACATGCTAATTTTGGATAGTTCTATTCCCTTCCCCTCTACCATCCCTAATAATTGAGAGTGCATACATTGAGAGTGTTTCAAATATTCTATTTATGAGCTAGTTTTCGCGCTGTTTGTTATGCTTTTATTTTCGAAGAAAGAGAGGAAAATAAGGAAAAGCAGCTAGAGAAAAAAAGAAAAGCTGAGTTTGATGACAAAATAAAAGAAAATGATGCAGAAATAAATAGGCTTAAAAAAGATAAAGAAGCCTCCCTAGCAGTAATTCAAGAGGGAACAGAAAGAATGAGAAAAGCTGTAGAAAAACAAAATACTGTTGAAATAGCAGTTGCCTCTAACTTGATCATACAAGTTTCAGCTGAAATAAAGAAAACTGAAAGTAAATTAGTTGTGGTGGAAGCAGAAAAAGATAGGCTAATCAGGAAAAGGTTAAAACAATAATATGAAAAAAGTAATTCAGTGAACAATTGTACATAGTTCTTGGTTTTTCAATTACCTTTTAGGATATTATAGTTTAATGTGAAACCTGAAAACTTTACTGTGAAAATTGTGAATTGCTTCTGGTTCAACAGCATATTAATGTTCAAAGTGAAACTTGAATGTGGTAAATATACTTGAATATGATAATAACACGTGAAAAGATAAGAACTGAACATTAGAAGTAAATCATACTTAAACTTTAGACATTAGACGTTATGCAAAAAATTTGGGTGTGAACTTTGACCATATATACTAATGGACTGCGCATTGGCAATAGCTGCATCAAAGCCGCCATGGCTCAAACATTGGGCACGTCATCATCAGACTCCAAATTTCGTGTACAAATGCTGTTATGATTACTAATTTACGCTGCAGAACTTCAGTGTTTTCGGTGTATTATGTGAATGCACCTCATATATAATGAAAACTCTTCAGGTAAGTTTACTTATGAGCTATATACATGCATGATCGTGTTGTTTACATTTTGTGATTTATAATGTGATGAACATTTGCGAAGAATTTGGAACATGCATTCCATTTTTTTTTCTTAAGTTACTATATTTTTATATCAATAGCTGCAAGTTTCTGGTTAAGTAATTGAACTTTATTGACTTAGGTATTTAATTCGTTTCTTACCCATGAAAAATCATAGAACTTTCTTTACTATATCGGTCAGAGCAACCATAAGCACAGCAGGTGTAACCCATCTTTTTGACTGTTGTCATGTGATTTTATGTTGGAGCCAGAAATTTTGATGTCATGTGCAGTCTATCAGTATATATGGTTGAAGGGGTGTGAAGCAAACTCTTTACAATGCATACAAAGTTGTTTTACTAGATGTATACAAATATACATCTAGTTTTTATTGAAATACACTCCTAAAATTTTCCTAAAATTTTTCTAAAAATTCCTAAAATTCCTAAAATTCTTACCTAAAATTTTCCAGAAGTATGCTATGATCCCTGTAAATGGTAAATTTGCACAAGTTTTTTGACCAGGTACTCAGAAACAAGCTGTTCAATGTCTTGAAATGCTGCTAGAGCATTTACACCAAAATCCTGCAACAGTCAGAATGGGTGGAAATACTGGTAAGTGGTTTGAGATTAACTACAGAGAAAAATTGAGATGTATGCTTCAGTAGAATAATTATTGATGACATATCATGCTTCCGTTACGTAAATATTACAAATGTTGGGACGACGTTTAGGTAGCAAATTTGAATAGAAATTTGAATCACAGAATAAATCTACCAGTTTATTGCCTGAACTTTCCATCAGTTCACTCATCAGTGGGCAATTTGCCCTTCAGCCTGGCCTTCACTCACAAACTTTGCTCCATTTTAAAGTCTTTTGGCTACAGGATTGCTGTTAAACCACCTCTACATCTTCTTAACCTTATCCTTAAAGACAGAGATCCCAATAAACCCCTAGAGTTACAAGGGGTCTATTCTATCCCTGTCACCACTTCCACAGGCATTACCCACTATATTGGTAGTACTTACCGAAGCATTCACCAGTGATTGGTGGAACATATTGCTGATGTAAAGAAAGGAAACCCTTCCACCTCACTTTCAATTTTAACCATCAGCGATATGCCTGGGATTCCCGATTGGCAAAATGTTAAACGTATTGCTCCGTTCAGCAATCGGAAAGCCCTCAGGTACTGCAAAAGCATTAAAATATTCCTTACCCCTGTAATACAGATGCACCTTTTAATATACCTATTATTTGGAAAGCTATTTTGAAATCTGGTAACAACTGATGCTAATACCACGTGTTTCATTCCATGGCTGATGAAGGTTAGAAGTCGCTACCGAAACGTCATCCCAACACTTGTAATTTTTACATAACTGAAGCGTGATATGTCGTCATCAAGAATTGTTCTAATGTTTTGTGTGTTACGTGTCTCACTGCCAATTATTCTCACTATGATGTATGCTTCTCCATTTGTTTTGTTCCACTGGGATTGCTGAATGATACATAATCTTCCTGTGGTGTTCTTTCATCACTGTAATAAATGCTGCACCTCTTTCAGTTTTTAAAGAACATATTGGGACCACAGCAAAGCCTACTATTATGTCTCCATCTTGTCTGTTATCCCTGAAACTTTTAACCCATGTGTTCTGCCGTTTTTGTTTCTTCGTCATACATGGCCACTGTGATCTCTTCCAATAAGCACCCATTCACTTTGTAAAAGCCACTTGTAATACCACTTTCAGAAATCTTACTCCATGTCTTGGTCCTTTGTATTTATGAAAATTAATAATAAGTAATTAATTTAATTTTCACTGTTTATTACTGTTGTGTTAAAGCAATGGAAATTTTTTTATCACTTCTGCACAATGGTAATAAAAATTAATTTAATTTAAAGTTATGAAAGAAAGAATAATTTGATATGATGAAAAACATGGTGGTTTGCATATATGTTATGCCTCATTGAAAGCACACTGCAAGAAATTTAGAGAACTCAAAATAATATCATCTTTTACACTTTATTATAACAACTCCAAGTAAATACTTAGACTTAAATAACACTTTATTATAACAATTCCAAGTAAATGCATTAAATACTTCAGAAATTAAATAAATAATACATATATTTCATTAAAGAAAACAACTGTGAAATACTGGAATAAAACAGGAAAGATAATTACAGGGAAATATTTTACTAATATCTGAACACTTGTAAAGTAGAAAAGGAAAAACAATCTCTCCAAGTTTGTGATTTTCAGAGGGCAACAGGTACAGAAAAAGGTCCATTCTGATTCCAATAATCTATTGCTTGTACTCGATAGAAACCTTCAATTCTGCACGATTCATCTGCATAATAATAAACAAGAATAAGTTCTTATGTTTTATAAGGTACACTTATGGGCCAAATTATTGTGACCATCCCTATCTCCACAAGTGGATGCACCCCACAGCATATAGCATGGAATATATTAGCACAGCATGGGCTGGACATGTCAGTTCACCAGCATGAAATCTGTGCAAGTAATGAGGACAGAGAAGGACTTGTCACAATCTGAATGAGAAAAAGCTAACATCTCAGCAACAACAGGCACTGTGGACTGTTTGGGGACTAGCAACCATTGAAGGTGTAGCAGGAATGCTCTGAAGAGGGACACACATCCACCCAAAGTATTGGAAAGAGGATACTACTAACAGTAGACAGTTGAGGGAAATGCCAATTGGTACATGCTGTCTGAGACAACAGAGGGCATATTACACGGCAGACTCTGACTCGAGATCACAGATTAATGTTTCTGAGCAAACAATCCAGCAAATGCTTTTGTGGATGGGCCTAAGGAGTGGGCTGCCCATCTTGACTGACTGTCATTCATAACTTCACCACCAGATCACTGGGACTGAGCATTGGACGACTACAAAAGAGTCGCCTGGTTCAATGAATCAAGGTTACAATTCCAACATGTCAAAGGGCAGGTCTGTATTTGATGCCACGCAGGTGTACAGGTGCAACTAGACACAGCATGGTAATCTTTTCCAGCCATTTTCTTCTAATTTTTGATGTCATTTACAATATCCCCAAGTTGCTGGTTGAAGTATGTTTTGTTCATTTTTATTTTTTTCTTCCTATTCTATAACAGGGTGTCTGTCTACTAAGTCCAGAAAATCAGGAAAGTCACGGAAAGGTCATTGTTCTGGCATGGCTAAGAACATGCAATGGTTTTTCTGTATTTTTACATGAAGCTTCTGCTTTTTTTTTTTTTTTCCTAATTATATTCCTCACTTTTTTATTTATTTAGGTTATAGTACAAATAACTGACTTTTTTTTAAATTTGTAATGAAATCCATGATTTCCTATTCAAAACAGTCACTTCAAATTCAATCAATAGAGTAAGCATTTTTGACCCCTCCCATTTGTTTTAAGTAAAATTAAATTTCAAAATCAGTACTTGATTTATCCATGACAGAATCAGTGCCATTTCCAGGATTCAGAAAATTGTTTTCACTGCAGAACCATTTTTTTAAATGTAATGCTGCTTAAAATTCAAGTTTTTTTTTTATTTCCTAGCCCCATTTGTTATATCAAGGAACAGAGCTAACACTTAAAGTGAAATTAAAGTTCGAAAAATAATACTGGCCTGTAAGCTTGCAGAGAAAATGACTATGGGTAACGAAAGACACAGTCCCAATTTTGAACTCTGTATAACTTTTTTCAAACAAATGGAAAAATACTTGCTCATTTTGTTTCTTGGTATGTTAAGAAGTGACTGAATAATAGAAAACCTACATTTTAAGTGAAGTTTAATTTCAAAAAATGGCACTGTTCAGTCTGCTGAATAAAAAAAAAAATTAACAAGTCAAGGAAATGGGTACATATTTCGAAATTTAATTTCACGTTGAAAGCAAAAGTGCTTGCTTACTATGTATGATTAGTTATAAAGGCTAATGCTATCAATCTTGACTCTTCCTCACTCAAATGCAGAGTGCGAGAAAGTGTTCACCAAGTTAAATAAACCATAACCCAGTTTATACCATAAGTGACTGATGGCGTGCTGGGAAAAGTTTTGAAAATTAAATTGCGTCTTCTTGGCCAGAAGTGCTTCAAAATCTCTCACAACCAAAAATCTCCTGGCAGAAGTGAAATCATGCATGTCTCTTTAGCTGAAATAGGACTGAGTTTCATCACGAAAAGTAGGACTTCTTTTATTGTGACTGTTTTATATAACAATTAATATTTGTATACATTTTCCCTAAATTATGTGTAAAAGCATCTCAATAATTTCTATCTCTGCACATAGAAGATTCTCAGAAAATCTCCCTATTTTTGACCCTTCAAGGTTGACAGTTATGGTATGGGAACTGTGCTCATGGCATCATTTGGTACTCTTTATATGTGGTCATAATGTTCTGGCTCATGAGTGTATATGAAACATTACAAAAAGAATTTAAGAAATCTCATAATATTGTACACCTGCACCAACACACATGGTAATATATCAGTTTGTTTGTTTTTAATATTTGAAGAATTCACACAATACATATGAGATATAATAGCTGAAAATGATGCAATAAAAACTAACAATATTAGAGGATAAACCCTTTTTCTTTTCTTCCCCTTCCCCTGGCTGGCTGCCAAACAAGATCAGGTTAAAATAGCAACCATTCTCTAACTAAATAAATATGGCAATATATAAATCAAAGTGGAACTGTAGCAAATGAATTTCACAGCAAACTTATTTAAAGCAGGATACATGCTATTTTATAAATTATAATTTGAAATAAATCATTTGGGATCAAGTACAATTTTTTATTGCACCTTTGCACAGGAAATGTAAGTTACAATACCATTCACAATAAACTTGTACTTGCCTTCTGAATAGTGCAATTGCAGTATTTAGTAACATATGTATACATACACAGTAGGAGTCTAGTAACTGTGATTTCTTTAATGCAAAAAACATCAAATCAGTATCAGTCATAGAAGCGGTGGTTGGGGAGGGGGTGATAACCTAATAAGTCTCCCAGATCAAATTTTCTGAAACAAATACATTGAGGCAAACTAACTGCCTACGTAAATAAGCAGATATGTTGATTCCTTTCTAAAGCAGCATTGTCGGCCTTGAGAATATTACTCCCCTTATGAGTAGGTGAGAAAGTCATATTTCTAGACTGAGTAACAGGATTGGATATAGACTTGGTGCACAAGCATCAGACTTCTTTTTTTTGGGGGGGAGAGGGGGCTTCAATTTAATGCAGGTTTTTTTCTCTTTTTTTGTTTCAGAGGCCTATTCCTTTCATTTTTTAATACTAGAGGTATAAATGGCAAGATGAGTGAGGTGATTGAAGAGATGAATAAGTATAGACTGGATGTGCTGTGTGTAAGTGAAACCAAAAGAAGGAAATTGGGGTAGAAGAAGTGAATGGCACGGTGAGTGTGTGGTCTGGAGTATTGGATAATATGAGAGGACAGGCTGGTGTAGGTGTGATTTTAAGTGAAAAGATGAAGAACAACTTGATTCACTCTAGTTGCATAAGTGAGAGAATTCTCTGGATTCGTTTGAAAGTGAAACTTCAGAGAATTGTAATTGTTGTAGTGTATGCTCCTTGTGACTCTGAACCTTCTGATGAGAAAAAAGATTTCTGGAATGAGCTAAAAGCTGTTTTGAGCCAGTTTGGTGCTAAAGAAAAAGTTATAATAGCAGGGGATTTCAATGCTAGAGTAGGTGTGCAGAATGCAATTTCTGACAATGTTCTGGGGAAGTTTAATGATCCTTGTGTGAATGATAATGGTGAAAGATTAATTGAACTCTGCATTGAGAGTGATTTGTGTGTATCTAATACATTTTTCAACCACAAGTATATACACACATATACTCTTGGTCAAAAGAGTGTGATAGATTTTGTTGTTTACGATCAGCGTTTGAAACACTTAGTTGTTGACACCGGTGTGGTGAGAGGTGCGGATGTTGGTTCTGATCATTACTTGGTAGTGTCACGAGTGAAACTTAATGTTGGTTGGAGGAAAAGGAATAGGAAGAGACCCAGGGTAGAAAGAATAAAGGTTGATAGGCTCCTTGAAGATCCTCAGCGTAATTCTGACTTACTCAGAGAACGACTGAAGGATCTGAAATCTTGTGAGAGGGATGTAGAAAAGAAGTGGGAATGTTTTAAGAACTGTGTTGTTACTGCTGCTAAAGAGGTCTGTGGCACCACAATAGTGGGTAACAATAGAGGTGATGCTTGGTGGAATAGTGAGATTGATGAGGCAGTAAAGAAAAAGAAGGAAGCCTATTTGGGGATGTTGCAAGGTAGAGTCTCTGTGGATGAATATCGCTGTAAGAAGCGTGAAGCTGCTAAGCTGGTTCGCTACAGTAAGGCAAAAGATAGGAAGGAGAAAGTGGAAAGGCATGAACTGGCTTTTTGGAAAGATAGAAAGTCCTTCTGGAAGTACATGAGACTCGGGGAAACAAAGTTGTAAGTTGTGTGAAGAATGAGATTGGGGAAATGATATGGGAGCCCAATGAGTTAAGTGACAGATGGGGCAAATACTTCTGTGAGTTATTAGATCAGGAGAGCAAAAATGATTCTGAGACAGATGCAGATGATGTCACAATGAGGGATGAAAGCACAGGAGGGATCTCAAGAGAAGAAGTGTGTAAAGCTCTAAAATCTCTTCAGAATGGTAAGGCTCCAGGAGTTGATGGCATAACTGCAGAGATGTTGAAGTATGGTGGTGACTATAATTGACTGGTTATCTGGCTGTTGGGAAGAAAGTTTTTACTGCCTTCATAGATTTAGAGAAAGCTTACGACCGAGTCAATAGGACACTTTTGTGGAAGGTATTCAATGAATATGGTGTTACTGGGAATCTACTTAATAGTGTAAAAGCCATGTATGCTGGTAGTGGAGCTTGTGTACGAGTGAATGGTGTTTTATCAAAATGGTTTTCCATTGGTGCAGGAGTTAGACAAGGTTGTGTAATGTCACCATGGCTGTTTAATATATTTATGGATGCATGCATGCGTGAGGCCAAAATAGATAATAGTGGTTTATGTCTTGGTGATATCCGTGTGTGCAGATGGCTGTATGCTGATGACACTGTCCTGTTGGCAGAGAGCAAAAGTGAGTTGCAGAGCATGTTGACTCGGATGCACAAAGTTTGCATGAAATTCAAACTGAGTATAAATAAGGGAAAAACCAAAGTTATGGTGTTTGAGAGAGGAATGGGTAGCACTGAATGTAATGTAAGTATAAATGGCACTGTGATTGACCAGGTGAGTGAGTTTGTGTATTTAGGAAGCATGTTTGACAGAGAGAACAAGTTGGATGGTGAAATCAGTAGGCGAGTGAATTCTTCTTTGAAAGTCATAGCTGCTTTGGGAGGTTTTCACAGGAATGATGGGTTCTCTAGAGAGTCCCGCATGGCTGTGTATGAAACAGTAATTGTTCCTACTCTGATGTATGGCAGTGAAACCTGGGTACTGCAGAAGAAACATAGGAGTCTTTGTGTGCTGTAGAAATGCGTTACTTACGGGGGTGGTGGGGGGGTGGCAGTCTGATTGTGTGAGGAATGAAGATGTGTTGCAGTTGTGTGATGTGAAGCAAACTGTTGTTAGCAAGGTGGAGACCAATATGCTTCGGTGGTTTGGCCATGTTGAAAGAATGAGTGACGAAATGCTTACTAAGAAAATATTTTCAGCCCAAGTGGCAGGAAGGAAAGGCAGAGGAAGGCCAAGGAAGACATGGGTGGATCAGATTCAGGAGTGTCTGCATGAGAAAAAGATTATGAGCATGAAGTATAAAAGGTCGTGTGTACGGCGTGTAATGGATATCAGTGAAGCACGAGTTGTATGTCAAGATCGCTGTAAATGGCGAAGTTTGATACGACAACAATAAGTAAAAATATCTGGAAGTTTGTATTTCTTTTTGGAGCTAACCTCTGAATCTCAGAGAACAGCTTAGTGATATGTATGTATAAGTTCAATATTACATAAGTAATCAACATTTACCTTTATTTTCCTCATTTACAGTAAGATCCTCTCATACTTAAAATTGCAAATTTAAACGAAATTTCACACACACTCTCAAGACTGTGTCTCCAATATGTTTTACAAATTGCATTTAAAAATATTAAAAACACTTAAAATTGTAATTTAAATGCATAATCAATAACTGCCCTTCTTGTACTTTACTTCACATCAACCATGTGGCCATTGTAAAATATAACTTTTATACATCTGTGTTAGCTAAGTTTTAACCCTAAACTCACTTAACAAAAGGGCCCTTAAACACCAAAATTAAAACACCTAAAGCCCTTAAAAATATTAAAAAAGCACAGACATCCCACGTACATTTTTACACCTCTTTTACAAACTATACACGTGAACTGTTTTGGGATTGACATTAATCCATCTTCAAGATGTACCATCCTGTGTTCACAACAAAACCAGCCATGCTGTTTAACAATGAGTGCCTCATTTCATTTCAAAGAGCAGCAATGTTTGTGAACCCAGTGTACAGGGCATGGCCAATAGTGTTCACTAAAACATGGAAAGATTCCATCTTGCAGTGCTATCTATTGAGATTTTAAGGTTAAACTATTTTACACTTGCCAGAAATTAAAAGGGTTTTTATTTTTATTTTTTTATTTTGAGAATAGAAAATCTTATTTTTTTTTATTTTCTTGAAAAATTATCTTTTTTGGTTTTAATTATTGCTTTCCGAGTATCTGGAAGAGATGTGGAGTCTTGAATATTGCATAATCTGTTTTACATTTTCCAGTGCTTACAGACTGAATATCGTAATTTTTTTTTACAGAATTATGTATTGAAAATACTTTTATTTTTTTCAAATTTTGGATAATTTCTATTTTGAATACTATTCTGAATCAGAGAAACTCGCTGTCTTTTCATCTTTTTTTATATATCATCATCATTGTCAACCATTATCAATCCACTGCTGGACGAAGGTCTCCCCAAGTTTCCTCCACAACGGTCTGTCTTGTGCCAGTCTCCTCCATGTCACTCCCGCATACTTTCGAATTTCATCCACCAATCTCCCATGTGGTCTTCTTCTGGGTCTTTTCCTGTCCCTTGGAATCCAATCTAAAATTTCGGCTGTCCATCGATGGTCTGTCCTTCTAGCAGTATGCCCAGCCCATTGCCATTTCAGGGATTTAACTCTGATCATGATGTCTTCCACTCTTGTCAGGTTTTTTCGGATCCACGAGTTCCTCTTCTTATCTCTCCTGGTTACACCAAGCATGCACCTCTCCATGCTTCTTTGAGTTGTCTGCAGCCTTTGTATGTCTCTTTTAGCTAAGGTCCACGTCTCTGCACCATACGTAAGCACTGGAAGGATGCATTGATCAAACACTTTTCTTTTAAGACATAATGGCATATTGCTCTTGAAAATTATGCTGTTTCTTCCAAAAGCTCTCCAGGCAAGTTTTTTACGCCGATTAATTTCTTCACCAATGTGACCCTCACTTGATATCTGCTGTCCAAGATAAACGTACGTGTCTGTTATCTCCAGCTTTTCTCCATCAATCGATAAATCTTCATTTCTTGTAAAAGCATTGTACATCACTTTTGTCTTCTGAAAGTTCATTTTTAATCCCACTTCTTTACTCTTGTCAGCAAGTTCCTGGATCATACTCTGTAGCTCTGATGGGGTAGTTGCAAAAATGACTATGTCATCAGCAAAACGAAGGTGGGTTAGATAATCTCCATTAATCTTTATCCCTTTGTTTTCCCAGTTCAGTGATTGAAAGACATTTTCCAATGTGGCATTAAAGAGCTTCGGAGATATGGTGTCACCTTGTCTCACTCCTTTTCCAATTTTTATGTGTGTTGTATTTTCAAACAGCCGAATCTTTGCACTTGCATTTTCATAGATGTTATTAATAATATTAATGTATGCATCTTCAATACCGCAGGATTTCAGAGCCATTGCAACTGCTGATGGTTTCACTGAATCAAAGGCTTTTTCATAATCGATAAAGGCCATGCACAATGGAAGTTCATATTCCCTCGCTCTTTCGATTAGTTCTCTCAGCACGTGGATATGATCTATTGTGCTGTAGCCACTCCTGAATCCAGCTTGTTCTCTCGGTTGAGCCATGTCCAGTGTCACCTTCAAGCGGTGTGAAAGAACTTTAGTGAAGATTTTATAAACCACTGATAGGAGGCTGATAGGTCTGTAGTTCCTGAGATCCTCAATGTCACCTTTTTTATGTAGCAAGATCATTGTAGCGTTGTTCCAATCCTCAGAAATTTTCCCTTCATTAAGGCATCGAGTGAAAATTTGGGCGAGTACTGTTTCGATTTCTCCACTTGCTTCTTGTATGATGTCTACAGTAATTCCATCTTCTCCTGGAGCTTTTCCCCGCTTCATGTTCTTGATTGCATGTGCAACTTCTGCTGGAAGGACTGGAAGAACTCTGGTACTGGTACCTTTCATGATGTCTGGAGTACGTGTATCATCCCTTTCATATAATTTGGAGTCGAAATCTTTCACTCTTGTCAAAATTTCGCCTCTATTTCTTGTTACAGAACCATCTTCTTTTCTCAGTGCCATAATCTGTTTTTTCCCCTTACTGAGTGAGATGTCCTTTTGCTATCTTTAGGCTTTGGTTGTTTTCAATTGCTTTCCTTACTAGTTCACAGTTGAATTTCCTTACGTCTTCAGTGATACTTTTTCGTACTGTCTTGCATAGCTCTATATATTCCACTTTGGAAGTCACATCTTCTTTAGTTGTCCTCATCACTCTTCTTTTTTGCATCAACATTTTGGTTTTCCTGATAATTTGTTCTTAGACCCAGCTAATTTTGTTGCTGTTTCCATAAGAGCTTTGGTTACTTTTCTGTTAACTTCAGAAATATCCACTTCTTCCGATGTTAGCCCTTCTAAAGCAGAGAATCTGTTCTTCAGTTCCAATTTGAAGGTATTATGGTGTTTTTTAAGGTTGGTTATGTCAATACATTTTGTTTGTCTTATGAGCTTGCTACGTTCGAGTTTAGTGTTGAGGTGCATCTTACATCTCACCAATCTATGGTCACTGTCTGTGTTGAACTTGTTTAGCACACTGCAGTCTTCTATGACGAATTTTTTGTTACACATAATAAAATCAATTTCACTTGTAGTCCCATTTGGATGTCTCCATGTCCATTTCCTTTGTGGCTTTTTCTTGAAAAAGGAGTTTAAGATGAAAAACCCTTCTGCCTCTGCAAACTCTACGAGAGTATTTCCACGCTGGTTTCTGTTGCTGTGACCGAATTTACCTACTGAAGTTTCATTCTGTTGCCGTTGCCCTATTTTTGCATTGAAATCTCCCATAATTATCTTCAAGTGCTGCTTACCTTTATTATTTAGATCACGAATTTCCTCATAAAATTCTTCAATTTCTTCTTCAGGATGACTTGTGGTGGGTGCATAAGTTTGAATAATCTGAGCCTGGTATCTTCTTGAGAGTTGGATAACGAGTCGTGCAGCTCTGTCAGAGGAACTTTCAACTTCTACAACTTTATCCTTCAGTTTCTTGTTTATTATAAATCCAACACCACTAGTTCTGCCAGTATCTGTCCCACGATAGTAGAAGAGATGTCCACTTTTCAGTTCAATGAGATCTTCTCCTTTTCTCCTTACCTCACTTAGCCCGACGATGTCCCACTTGATCCTTTGTAGTTCCTCTTCCAATTCAAGAAGCCTTGAATCAGAAGATAGGGAGTGTCCGTTATACGTAGCCAAGGTCAGCATCAGATGGCAGCCTAGTCCGGTCCTCCGGGGATTCTTAGCACCCTCTGCCTTCATGTCGCACTGGCCACTGCCTTGGCCAGGTACATTCCAGCTGCCGGAGACTGAGGGCCAAGATTTAAGTTGTGGAGTCATTTTGGAGGGGTTTGGCCATAACTCACCACGCTGGCCAAGCGGGTTGGCGAGTGTGGGATAGCATTTCTTCTAATCCCGATGGTATAGTTATACCGCTATTGGCGGTCGTCAGAGCCCCTTTAGTGGGAACAGGATGTACAATTTTTTTAATATGTTAATTCAACCTGTTTTGGGTGTTGTCTATGTATGAAATGTATAAATGCCTGCTTGTTCTGACAATTTTGATTGTTGTTTATTATTTACTAACAAGTCAGTTACAGTTGAAACACAATGTCCAAAATAGAAATTTTATTTTTAACCTAATTTACATAGTTCACTTGTAATTTTTTTATATATGGGAAAGACCTAAAAATGTTTGCTTCTTTTTTATTTTTATTATTGGCTACAGTAGGATATTTCAGTTTGTTTTTAAATTCATAAAATTAATTTATTTACCACTTGACTTTGTGTCCAAAATGTTTAGCAACTGATTCAATCCATTTTATTTCATCCATGAGTTTTCTTTTGGAAGAGTGAGTGAAAGCACATTTAACCCAAATTCTCAGACTGCTTATTTTATGACTCTTTGGGTGGGCTGAATCTGCTGGTATTATTATTGGAACAAAAGATGATTTTTTGAAAACACTACAGTTCATTTTTTTAAATTTTTGATCACCAGGACGTCAAAAAAGGCAGTGCGTTATTATTATTTTTTTCATTTTCAATTGTTAGGTGTGTTTCTTTATATTGCAATGACATTTGAAATCTAATCTTTCAAAATCCAATGGTTGATATTCTGCAAGAATAAAAATATCAACAACATATTAATAGTTTAATTGGAAGAATATCTGTTGTGTTTTGTTAAGTTTGATTCATTATAACTTTTGCAAAGATAGTAGGTATAGGAGATCCCATGATTCTGCCTCTTTTTTGTTATAAATCAACAAAATTATTTGTATAAGTATATAATAAGACTTTGTTGAAAGCAGATAATTGTTGAGAATTTAAAGTTAAATATCTGTTAATTTTGTAATAATAATTTTAATTGCTTCAAGAACTGGGGTTGAAGGATAAAGTGATTTTACATCAAAACATGCCATATGAAAGTGAGTTAAATCCTAAATAATACTCCTTATTTTTTAGATAAATGATATATATGCAATGTTGATTGTTTGTGAAAACGGGTCATAAAAAAGAAAAATTCTTTTTCGAATTTATTAAAGGAGAAATTGATTAATAAACATTAATTCTTATTCGTAAATTTTCTTTATGGGTTTTTATTATAGTGAAATTACCTAGTACAAAAGAAGTAATTGGTGGCATGGCATTTTAACTTTCAAAAAGTAGTAAATACAATGGTTCCTGATATGTGCTAGGTATTTTAATTGAGAATCTGTTCGATCTTTTTGAACTATTTCACACTTTAATTCATGTAAAGTTGCTTTAATTTTTGAATCATAATAATCAAAATTCATAATAATCAATTAGTTAGATTTGCATATTTTTAAGGCAGTCTTTTTCTAAGATCTAATAATTGTTGTCTGAAATGTGCAAGTTTTTTTGAGTTTCATATTTGTTTGATTTTGTATATTGTATTTCTTTTAAAAAGACATTATATAATTGAAAACGACTTTTGGGAGGGCTATTGGTATTGAATTAATAATAGTTTCTATTTTGGGAAGATATTTCAGTTATTGGTAAAGTTTGAGAATGCGCAAATTTCTTTACTTTCTGTAGAGCTGTGTATTGAATGCAAAATGAAATATTTTGGTACAAACAGAAATTTCAAGTACAAGGGCACCTATCGTAAATGAGGAAAATGTAACATAGTGATGTGTTCCTACAAATAACGTAGGGTAAGTGTTGATTACTTATATAATCTTGAATTTACAAATAATATTAAAGTTTTTCTCACGTTTTCTTAACAGTTTGGCTGACAAACATTTGAAAACTACACATTGTTTAGGCGTGTTAATGGACTACATTTTACTGTTTCCCCCTGCAGCTATTCACAAAACTTTAAAATTAAATTGCCCTGGAACAAAAAGGCAATGTAATTTTCGGAAGAAACTGCTACATAGGAAACAATAAAGCATACAGTATTTATATGCAGAAAAAGATTAATATACACCAAAGATCCAAAATATTATGCATGTGTCTTTTATGCAAATTGAGGGAAAGGCATGTATGAAGGTCGTGAAATAGGTATAAAATGCTCTGTTAGTCAAATGTTGTTCTTGTTCTTCAGATGGGAAAAGCAGTGGACTTAAGTTAGTTTGACAAAGGCCAAATTGTAATGACCAGGTGACTGGGTCAGAGAGAATAAACTACAAGCCACATGACAAGATGTTCACCCAAAACAGACTAAACCCTGAACTTTGACATACTAATGATATATATCTATACATGTCAGCATGGGAAACAAAGCTGAAATTCCTACCTCCAACATATAATTCATTACTAACCCAGACATCAGCTTCTCCTACAAAGAAGGAATTGATGTACTCCTCTCTAAACATCAAGATGGCAGTCTGGATTCCACAGTATTTTACAAACCTACTGTTGTCCCAAATATCATAACCCCAACTCATAATGGACCATCTTTCAAAAAAGCATCAGTGATATGCTCCTTGAAGGAAGCCTGGAACTTAAAAATATCAAGCATCAGAACTGGTATCAATGTTAAGTACAAAAATTGATAATATATCACACATACCTCCTGAAAATATGTTACATTCAAAAACCTGATCTAATCAAAAAGGTTTGGCATAGGTGTTTAAATCGAATCACTTGCATCTATAGCTGACACCAATACAAAAGGGGGTGTATATGAAATTCCACTTAAGTGTCCAAACAGCATGAAGAAATGACCTAAAGGTTAATATTTACAGAAACAAGGAACACAAAAGTGACCTCAAGGTTGGCAAGACAAACACAACCTGGTGCAAAGAGGTAGCCTACAGTGATGACACCACAGTGGACTAAAACCGGACAAATAGCACCTTATACTGGATACAGAGGGGCCACAATTAAAGAAACTGGAAATCATTATGCAGCGTAATGCTTGTAATCGCAATCTATCTCAAGAACGGTCAGATGCTTGGTGTAACTTGCTCCATTAAAATGCATCTGCAAGAATCCCTTATGGTTTCTGTAAAAGTATACACTAACACTATGGAGCATTGACTCTATTAACAAATGACTTTTTTTTTTTCAATTTACCCATTCTGTATGTAGCTTTGAACTGTAATATAACCTTGTGGAAGCTCATCTGACCGTGAGCAACCCACAAGCCTTGTTGGACCAAGACTAAAAAGCTTGTGGGTTGCTCACGGTCAGCCATGGTTAACAACCTTCAAAAAGTGGCCCGAGGAAAAAAAACCATGAACCGCTGGCAATGTCTGGGATGACTACGGCTCATGAATGCTAGAGGTGAGCGAAAGCTATCCAGTATAGTACGAGCCAACAGAAGGGATACTGTGAAGCAACTCGCCGGTAATTTGAATGCTGGTGATGGGAATAATGCGTCACAACACAAAGTATTAGGTATGCAACTTAATTCTCGGTCCCTAACAGCAAGCAATCATAGAACGTCGGCAAATGCAAATAGCTGTGTGCGATAATGGCTGCTTGCAGCACCATCCAACAGCTTTCTGGGCAACCGTAACCACTCACAGCTGTAGTGACAGGAGGGACAAAAGTTGACGGTGAAAGCAATGTTGTTCGAGAAGCAACATTTGAGGCACTGCCTCCTGTTCGCGTTTCAGCTGAAAAAAAGTGCCGCGGAAGCCCAGCAAATGATCTGTGCTGCTTTGGGTGAGGCTGCCTTGTCCTACAGTATGTGTAAGAAGTGGTTCCAGCGGTTTAAGCAGGGAATTTCGATTTCTGTGATGCAGAACGTCAGGGACAGCCACAGAAAGTTGACGATGAGAAACTTGAACAACTGTTGGACGTGGATCCCTGTCGCACACAGTCAGAGCTCACCCAGGAACTCGGAGTAACATGGGAAGCCATTTCAAAGTGTCTGCACAAGCTTGGACAGATTCACAAGGAGGGCAGTTGGGTGTCCCAACAACTCACAGCTGCAAACAAGTCTAGGCGCTGTGATGTTGTTGTGTCCTTGCTCTCCAGATTCAAGAAGAAGGATTTCCACTACAAGATTTTGCCCTGTGATGAGAAGTGGGTCTTCTACGATAATCCTAAGCGGTGCAAATCGTGGGTTTATCCAGGTCAGCCTACCATCAGTACCGCCAAACCGAATATCTACACCAGGAAGTTTTTGCTGTGCATATGGTGGGATCAGCACGGTGTGGTATACTACGAGTTGCTCAAACCTGGTGAAACGGTCAATGTTGAGCGTTATTGTCTGCAACTCATTCGTGTGAGTGACGCAATGGAGGTGAAAAGGCCATACACCGGCAAGGGCAGAAGGTCGGTCCTGTTGCTTCAGGATAATGCGCGTCCTCACACCGCGAAAACGACTTTAAACACGATAACCGACCTGGGATGGGAGATTTTTCCCCACCCGGCGTATTATCACGTCTTTCGCTCCCTGCAACATCACCGAGTGATACGCAATTCACTTCTGTCGAGGAGGTCCACACAAGTATCGCTGACTTTATCAACTCGAAACAGCCCTCTTTTTTCCACAGTGGCATTCGGCAGCTCCCTGACCGATGGCTCAAATGTTTCCAACACGACGGGGTTTATTACCCTGATTAATTACATATTCGATTAGCTATAATTTGCTGTCAATGTGTCGTGCCTGTGGCCGAGAAATAAGTTGCACACCTAATATGTTGAACCATGCTGAAAATGGGACTGTGTAGCCACAGGCATCCCATGGCAACCTTGGTTTACCAACAATCTACAATGGGCATGTGACATCAAAACTGGACCCTGAATGATTGAAAGGCCATCTGATCTGATGAATCACATTTCCTGTTGCACTTTGTGGGTGGTCAGGTAGTGTGTATTGTTTAACTGGGAAAGTGTTGGCACCAGGATGCAACATAGTATGAAAACAAGCCAGTGGAGGAAGTATAATGCTGGGAAACCCTGGTTCCAGTCATTCCTTTGCAGGAAACTAATATGTCTACCACCTACCTAAACATCATTGTAGACCAGGTACACCCTTTCATGGCAACAATATTCCTCTCTAGTATTGCCTTCTTTCAGCAGAATAATGTGCCATGCAATGCTGCCTGGATTGTTCGAGAATGGTTCGTAGAAGATGAGGAAGGAAACCAGTAGAAATCTGTTATTATGGAGAATTTTCAGTCTTCTTTTTACTGGAATGGATGGGTACAGGATTATCAAATCAAAGGAACCCATGGTATCGTCCAGGTCTTTTTCTTGATTTTTTTTTTTGCATGAGCTTTGTTAATGAAGGTTGAATGTGGGCATCATTTGGTCGAAAAGTTTGAGGCATTTTGCCACTTTCTTCTTTAGATAGTATGTGGGAAGTACTTTTTGCATACTATTGGTCTAATGTCCAGTCCTCGCTTGGATGGTGCCAGTGCTATTCTGGTATCCTGGATTATAGAATCTGGTAAATGTTGCAATTTATTAGGTTTCTGATTTTGGTCATTAAGGCATTCATAAGGTCCCACTTTTGATTTTTCTATTAATTTGCTGCTGTGGTTGAATTTGTCTATACCATATTACTTTTTGCCATGGGGTGGGACAATACCTTTTCTTGATGTCCTGCTGTCAGTACCCCCCCCCCCCCCCGTTCATATTCAGATCATGGATGTGCAAAGTGCCCTGAATTGATGTTGATGAAAAATTTATTTAGTTCATGTCTTCTGTGTGGCCAGATCTTAGCCAGGTTTTGAATTTATACCTGAAACCATGAAGTTTAATAGTTAATTTCTCAAATGCTCTCCCTGCTGTCAAAATGAATTTCTAATTAGTACTTAGTAGCTTGAAAAATGCCTTGTCCAGTTCTAACTTCATGAAAATACAATTTAGAAGTTGCTTATGGCATTTCTATACCCACAAAAAAAGTGGGGATCATTGCAATTTTGTAAACTACAAAATTTGAAATTACTGATTTCTTTCGAGATTGACTATTGCACAGATCAAGTACATTGTTTGATCATCACAGAAGCTCAAACAACAATTATACGTATTTGGAATAATTTTGAGCTATTTAAATTAGAAAAAAAAACTGTGTAGGAACTTAACCAAAATATTAAATACATAATTGATTGTTATGCATTTTTAATCTGAAATTGGGAAGCCCCAACAAAGAAATTGTGTTTTTTTATCTGTATATGTGCATTTCTAAATGGCATCACTGCTAATGTACATTATTTAGCACTATTGCATTCGCGTCCCTTTCCATCCATCTTTGGGAAACTTTCAAGCAAGGAATCTACAGATCTGTATCTAGTATAATTTAATTCTAGTTTCACTTAAAGAATCTTTAGTCAATCTTCCTTTCCTCTGAGTTCTTTTGGTTTTTTACAGATGTTTCTGGCCTCTGGATTTTAGTCAATACCTGTTCTCAATGTACAGTATTATATACATTGAGAACAGGCCTTGACTAAAATCCCCAGAGGCCAGAAACGTCTTTAAAAAACAAAAGGAAAACTAACCAAAGATTCTTTAAGTGGAACTAGAATTAAATATATTTCGGTAAAGCCTTGAGTAAGTGATTTAGTTCCTAACATCATTCCCTTGTGCTTACAATGATACCTCACTCTATTCCAAGAATATGCCGAGTCAGAAGCTAGTCTAAACAGGCAAAGAGCAAATGGCTATGATGCTGAGTGTGGAGAGCCAATGGACATCTTAGGAACATATGTTTCTGGACATCTACTCGAGAGATCTGACCTTGCTGGAACAAAGTGAAATCTTTCACATCATTCTTAGGGTGAGCAAGCAATGATCACAAATGCACTTATTATTACCTATGCTATCTGGCATTCATGTAAGGTACAAGTAGCATCCCATTCTTTCCTGCTGACAGTCAGCTGTTATTTGATGCACCACACATTGGGTCACTGCCATTTCTCTCCTGAGAACTTAAGGTGGGCTAAATATCTGTGCCAAATACCTTGACATTCATTCATTATCCTTTGGTTTCAAATACTACTGCTCATAATATCATTCTCACTTTGATTCTGGAGGCAATTAATCATTCTCCAAATTCTGCCATTTTCAGCACCTAATCTCTTAACTCCATTTCTATTCCTGTACAATATATCCACTGAATACTCTTTATTTCTACAGTCCAATGTGGACTGAAATTGGCACCACGGCTGTCCAACAACTTGTTGATCACAGTCTGTTGTCTGGCCAGCTAGGGAAAAATTGCACCAAACTTCTTGAGGTTATTATACAGCATTTGTTTTCATCTTTGGCCTAACATTACACAGAGCTCATCTCAAAATTCCATGATCAGCATCTACAACCTATACCTGGTGTTGTGGGCCATTGGCTTCACTCTCTGCAGTCTGGGTCTCCTCCTAATTGCCATTCTGAAAACAATGTGAAATGGACATTTCTCCACCAGAGACTCCCTATATTAACGACCCTTCACTGTTTTCAGATTGCTGCATCACCATGTGTACCCCTGTTAGACATTGCTGGCACATGTCCAACAGGTCTACATTTCTTGCAAGATCCCTTCTACCTGCTTTTGCATATTTCTCTACAACCCACACTCTTAACAGCATATCAGTCCCTCCTGCATCATATGTCAACCACAACTCACCCATTATTGATCTGCTCGTTTTTCTTTGTGTTGATAAAACATATCTATTATTTTCATTTATCTGATCCTGTTACTCAACACTACATGACTTTACTTGCATCCAAGTTCACTTTCTTGCTAGAATATGCTCCTGGTTTCAAGAAAACTATAACCAAGCCCTCCAGATATTATCAGTTGCAAACTTCCACATCACCCGTTAGAAGAAGGCACATCATGAGAGTGACAACTACAATTACCTCAAAATATAAATTTTTGGTGACGCTTCTCTACCTGTTCTACTGATGCTTGTAATTACATACTGTTGATGCAATGATTCTACTACTGCTCCTTATAATTTTTGCAACTTGAGAAACATGACTTCCAATTTATGTTTGAAAATATTGTAAATAGTTTATATTGCACTTTTCCTGTACATAACATTCACTTTTTAAATAAAGATCTTCTAAAAGCACATGCATTACGAGAATGTGTAATTCACAAACCAAAATAAATTCTTAACCTCTGTAACACAGCTCAAGCATTATGCACATCAGAACTGAAATTACAATTGGAAACGTTAACAGCCAAAGAGCTTTTCAGAATGCTATAAACACAGGTCTTTCATCAAACAGGGTAGTTCAAAGGGGACAAAAGAAAGGAGCAGGGTATTATGACCATCTTATGTAGGAAGACCTAGGAAAAAATGAGGTCTGAAATCTCTGGGTTTGGGGCCAAAGAAAGAAACAAAGTGCTATGGAAAAGCAATGTGTCTATGCAAGAAGAGACCTGTGCCTGAATACTGAAATACAGGCTGCTACAGCAAGCAGTGACAGATGGAGCATATCATTGACAATTTCCCTCTTCAGCATAGGATCAAAAGAAGGTGGAAGGAGAATCCTTCTGTCTGAGCATATGACAATGTGTATCTCATTCACCTGCGAGAGAAAGATTTCCATACATGCCAATGAGAGACTAAGTAATCCCCTTTCTTTCTGTTCTCCATGCCTGATATGCCACAGGACAATTAGCTTATTGTATATTTAAATTTTCTCTCAATTGCATAACTAAAATTTGGTAGCTGTTAATGGACAAAGAATTCCAGAAAATACACTGCTGGCCACCCAAAATGCAACACCAAGAAGGACACGAGATAGTAAAGCCAGATTTACTGGACACATAACAACAGATACAAAGATGAAACGATGGAGCTTACAGGCCCATGTGGAACACACAGACATCAATAGTTCGTGTGGCCCCCATGGCTGGCAATAACAGCAGCTACACACCACGCCATCGAACGAAAGAGGCTTGGATGTAGGCTCAGGGTATGTTGGTTCAGGCTGCTTCCACACGTTGCTGCGGGTGATGCTTGCCGGGCTACTTGATTGCCGATCAGCGACCAGACGTGTTCGATGGGCGACATATCTGGAGAACAGGCGGGCCACGTGCAGGCGCGCATTGTCCTGTTGAAATGTGACCGCTGGCAGGTCCTGCAGGCTGCAAAACGTCAGAGATGTAGCGGTGGCTGTTGAGTGTACCGGCAATGTGTACCAGAGGGGTGCGGGTGTCATATCCAGTTGCACCCCAAACCATAACGCCAGGCGACTGACCGGTATGGCGATGCATAATGCAGGCATCATACAGTCTCTCGCCGCGGTGCCGCCACACACAGATCCGACCATTGGGGTGTTGCAGGCAGAAGTGGGATTCGTCGGAGAAGACAATGTCTTGCCATTCTGTAGTCCAGGTGTGGCGTTAAACGGCCCACTGCCGTCGCTAACGTCAGTGGTAATCGGAACAATGGCTGCCGTGCGACAACTCCCTGCTCCTGCAGACGACGTCGAACGGTATGTGCTGACACAGGTTGCTGTGCAACACACCCTAATTCTTGCGCTAACGTTCGTGATGTGGTGGTGCGAGCCGTCAATGGCCACCGCACAACACGCCGGTCCTCTCGTTCGGTGGTATGCCGTGGCTGCGGCAATCCCTCACTTCGGTCCGTCCGTCCCTCCTGCACCCACCAAATCCATACTCGCCTCACTGTGGCTGGATGTCGTCCCACATGGGCGCCGATGTCTCAGTACAATAAGCCACTATTCGTCCTCTGTCGAACTCCGAAACGTGCTGGAATGACTGTTGTATTCTGCGATGAGGCATCAGGAAGCTTCCCACGCACAGGTCCGGCAGCACAACACACTTCCACTACTTACACCGCGCCTTCTGTGCACCCTTCTTATAGAGCTTCTCGGTGGCGTGCAGGGCGCACATGATTTGCATATGCCCTGCAATGCTAATCGTTTGCATGTCCTCTCGCGGGCGAAGCATGCTGCGAATTTCAGGGCCAATCGGATGCTTCCTTCTTTGTGTTGCATTTTGGGTGGCCAGCAGTGTAGTTATTACAGTGAAGTAGCATATCTACCTTTTTTTACTCATGACCTTCAACAATTCTATTGGCCTTAGTTATAAACAGGCATTAGAAACAGAAGCTTACCTTTACAAAAATGCCAATAAGATGGAAACACGACTCTTTTTGTTCCAATTTTCACAAAAGGTCCATGAAAAAATTTGCTGTACTCCACATTATATATTGAAATGCACCTAGAGTGGAAAAAGAAATACTGGTTACAAATAAGCTGATGATAGTGTGGAACACAGTGAAATGGGTGGAAAAAAAATTAAAATTAACATTAGAAATTCATATCAGTATTTAACTTTTCTATAGGTCACATAAGAATTATAGCAGGATGTTTACACAGCTGCCTGCTAGTACTAAAGAAAAACAAACTGCAGGCAGCTCATTCATTTCTAAGCATATATGTTCATTATATGTTATTTTCCAATTTGCCTTTGTTGGTACAAATGAGCAATATTTTCACTGTTTTCCATCTAGCCAACTCTTCAGAAAAATTTAAAATTACCTCACCCATGAGCAGGAATCAAACCCAAATCTCCCGATTTCCATACTCAGATTTCTAAGCTGCATCTGCTCAGCAACAGTTGTTTGGAACTTCATTGCCCTGTGTTGTGTGACTGATAGCATGCTCAAACGGAAATCTGGAGATGCGGGTACTACTCTCGCTCCAGGGCAATGTAATTTTCAAGTTTTCTGAAGAGGTAGGAATAAGTGGAAATATGGCACCTTTGTGTCAACAATGACATTTGTATTGCCTTCCATGTTCATGGGGGATTCATTTCCCACTGATATATAACAATATTTTGCAAGTCCTGTTAACTGATATAACAAATTATGCCACAATCAGTATTGATGTTTCAATGCAATATTCTTCGTTTGTAACAAAACTTTTTTTTTTTTTTTGTTATAATCATGATTACAGTAGATTTTGGTTAATTGGGCCATCGATTATTTGGGACAATTCTTGAACATCCTAAATTAGCTGTTTGGGATGAAGCTTCATGTACTAGGGGCAGTCATTTAATTGGGCCAAAGTGTTCTGATGTGTCCCAATTAACAGGAATCTACTGTATTAAAAACAAACAGTAGTTGCTCACATGTAATTTAAAGTCACCCACTCGATGAGAGTGACAGAAGCTAAAGCAAAAAATGAATATGATACCCATGTCTCATTTGGAAATCAAAACCAAACCTTTAGCATGAGACGCTGATCTAAAATCTTGGGCACACGGTGAAATGTGATTTTTAAAGATAATTTCTATTAAAATTGGAATAAGTAAAATAAAATTGTGAAAAGGAAAAATACAAGGAAAGAAATGGAAAACAAAAGCATACAAATGGCTAATATTTTTAATGTTGCTGTAAAAAATTCATAAGTTACTGTTATTTGGTGAAATAATCTTTCCACAAATATAATTTGACTCGTGCAAAGGTTCCCACTCATTTTCTCCAAAAAAAAATAAAAAAATAAATAAATATATATATATATATATATATATAAGGACTTTTAAGCACCCTACAAATTGTTTTTAAAGACCTGACAAACTGCACACACAAAAATAGCATATATACAAATACACTTAACTATATAAACTAAAGTCTGTTGCAGCTTGTAATATTGATGCTTATAATTCAAGTTTGTGGATGTAATAAATTAGAATTTATACAATTTAAGGCTGTCTTTGAATGAGTGTTAGGGTTTATCTTCTGCGATAGATGGCACAAAATATCACTCCTTGGGTGAGGCTTTTACGTCTTGAGTGACTGTCCCAGAAGTTGGCATCAGCGAACTGCAGACCCCGCCATATTTAGAATGGAAGCAGTCTCTCATTGGCTCCAGAATGAAAAGATAAAATGAGCGCTGTTATGTTTTAACCAATGACGTTCTTTGGGGGTGGAGCTTCTGTAACTCAAATTCAGAGGCTTTCTGCTAATGTACACATTTTCTCTTCAAAAAATGAACATACAATAGGATCTAAGATGGTTCATGGAAGAAAAGATTCCAATCTCACTTTTGCCCCCATCCATTTATTTCTATTTGGCTCAGATAATTAGAAAAATCAGACAGAAATACTGCTAAGCTAACTTATCGCGCCATCTAGCGCCAAATTGGAATACTTTCGAGTTAGATAAATTGAATTTAAAAAAAAATTCTAATAAAATTTTTGAAATGAATAACTGTGGCATATATTAGCTATGGGTCATTTTTATTTGTGCTCAAAATTTCAAACACTACAAATAGTCTTTGAGAAAACGTGTACAAAAGAATTTACATTGCAGATATAGTATATAAGATTAAACCTAACACACATTCAAAGACAGCCTTAAAAGAAAATTCTGCTGGTCAAATCAGTTTTCACATGAGAAAATAATCACATATGCAACAAAAAGAATGTAAATCATAAAACTGTAGTTAAAGTTACAAGATCTGGATTTGGATATTGCAGCACATAATTATTTCATGGCTTGAATTGCAAAACAAAGGTCAAGTTCACCATGAGTCACTGACAAGAGCTCCTCCTGCCCCGTGCTCTCAAGGACTTTCTGCTGCATCACACGGCATCATCATCAAAGTAGCCAACCAACAGCAGAAGTTGTACACACTATATTGTAACTTCTGCATTTCATGCAGGCAATAGGGGAGGGGGATAAGTACTTTTTAAGCACTTTGGGGAATTTCTGGCAAAAATTAAGGACTTTTAAACATCCTGAAAAAAATTAAGGATTTATAAGGATCGTGGGAACCCTGTCAAGTTATTCAGTCTCAAAGAGCATAATATATTCTTCCGCAGGAAGCATGAATTCATTTGACAAGTTTAAAAAATATTCTAGAAAGCTGCTATGAATTGAAGAGATGATACTTCGATGCATCATTTAAAACTGTGAACAAAACGAAGTGAGATATTCACAAGAGCATTATTTTCAGCAATCAGATTGCAGTACTGAATTGCATTTAGTTCATTTCTACAGAAAACTTAAAGCGAGAATCGAACCAATTTCTATTCAAGCAGTGACATGGCAAAGGTGACCAACACCAGGAGAAAGATACGTAATTTGCATATCTTGAAAAGCAATAACACAGAGACAGTTGAGAAAGTGACTTAAGTATCAGTAAGTGCCTGCCGATAAAGAGTTTCAGTTTCTATATTGATATTCTGCAAATTTAATTTCATATCATAATATACTTAAGAACATTAACCTAGATTAGACAGCCAAAAAATAGTAAATGTAATGAATCAGAGCCAGGCTGAATCAAGGAGCACCAAAAATGTATAAAACCTAACAAAATGGAAAATTAAAACAGAAAATTTATCACTCACCTGGTGCCAAGTGGTCTGAGGTGCTGGCCTCTGATCATTTGTCTGAGATGGGCCCTGGGTGTGGATGGTTTCCTTCCTTCCTTGGAACCAGGGGTCCCAAATTAGTGATAAGCAACTGCCTATCACTCTTAGAGTTGTTCTTTGTAGTCCTCAGAGCTTGAAACGGGAAGGGAAGGGGGGCTCTAAATTGCAAATAATTACAAAGATATTTTCTACATGTGAAAAGTGTTTCCATAATATAAGATTATTATTGTGACACATTTCCAACCTTAGAAGCAACTTCATTCCAACCTTTCTTACTAACATCCAGAGGCTGCTTCCCCCATCACTATGTCTTTGCATTCAAGCATTATCCTGAGTGGCGTAATATGCAGTAACATGCTCAAATAGAAATTGGGAGGTGTGGGCCCAATTCCAACTCCAGGGTGATGTAATATGCAAGTTTTCTATAAAAATGTTAAATGGTGAACAGCAAACTGAAAGCAAATTAGAGCTGCAATCTGATTGCTGAAAATAATGTACTAATGGTGAGATTTTAATTACATTTAAAAGTCAATAATGAAGAAAATTTTATGCATGATTTGTTACGTACTAAACTTTAGGAATAGTCAGATTTGTAAGATCTTTTGGCTGCAGCATCAGCCTTGTTCACACTAAAAACTCACATGATTGACATTGTTTCTTTAGCTGTTGCCAGTAGAGATTTTCAAAAAAGAAATGATATGAAATGATGTAGATTTCCTAAAGAAGCGTTGTCAACCACGGGAGTGCTTGCTTTTAGTGTGAACAAGGCTGATGCTGCAGCCCATAGATCTTACAAATCTGACTATTCCTAAAGTTTGGTACGTAATAAATCATGCATGAAATTTTCATCATTATTGGTTTCTTCATATTACATGAAATGGCCTTCCTACTGACATTTAAAAGTATAGTATAAGCCACTTTTTTACTTTTTTACCAGTGAAAAAAAAAAACATTAATACAAAACTAAAATTAACACTTCACCAACTTATACAATCCACTTTACCTGTTCTCATCCTTCCAAGTGATTTGTGCAGTTTTCTGATTTATTTTCAGGAGCTGGACATTCTGTACCTATAAAAAATATAACACAAACATAAATACATAATAAATACATTGATACACATAGAGAGTACAAGCTCATACCAGATATACAACAATTAACTGGAACATTGCTTTACAGAACATTCTTGATTCTCTTCTTCACATAGTCTTTTTTTATATCACACACATACAGCTGATCATGTACAGTACTTTGAATACTTACTTTCTAGAAACTCCATGACAACTAATGGACTTAGTTCTTTACTATAATATTTTTAGTGGCACTATCTGACTCAATGCAATCTTACATACCTTATCCTCAGAAAATGTTATACGTACAGTGGAAAAAATATTCAATTTCCCATTTTATTTTATCATGATAAAAATTATTTTATTACATTTATTGAAGTCATAACTAAAACCTTTTGTGATAAAAAAAAATGCAAATCACTCTTCCTTCCCTGCTGATCACATTGCCTGAAATTCTTCTGAGGAATGAATGCTTTCACTGCAAATGGTGTTGTTCTGTTTAGAGTCAGAAATAGTGACCACATTGTTTTATTTCCAGAAATTCCAGGTCATAAATGGTGCTTTTCAAGAAAACAGCACAGGTTTCTGTTATATTTTGGTTACTCCACAACTCTTAAAAAACCACTGAAATTTTACAATCACTAACTTACAGAAAATTATATATGGACAGAGATTTAGAAGTGTTTCCTAAAACACCATTCTTTCATAAAGTAAATAAAAACAGCAAAAACAAAATGTGCCAATTGGCCTTGGACAAGAAGTAGAAAATATTCGATTTTGATATTTCCTGAATCACTTATGAAGAAAAACTTTCTAGTAGCTCAAAATCATATAAACTTTGATATTGAGTTTACATAACTAAACTCATCATTTTTTACACCATTCAATTATACTGATTTTTGTCATATACAGAAAAAGGTTGCTTCAAAAACGTACCTTATTATCTTCAAAGACAAAGTCCACATTCTTTGGTGTGGCAATCCAGGGAGTCCTCTCCATAAACCCATCATTGAAAGTTGCTTCTTTTATCTATCAGTTTCTTTCCTTATGTACTATACTAGTTACTTTTCATCTCAAAAATTAAAAAAACTAAAGGTCACCAAGTGCTTGTAACGGGAAACCAGATTTATGGCATGGTAACTAAAACTATGTTATGGATTAAAATCAATTTTTACAGCTAAAAATATTCTGAACTATCAATAAAAACTTTGAGATGCCCCCTAATACATACATTTTAGTCTTGAAGCTATTCATATGTTAACACATACATACGTCTTCAGAAGACTATCATAAGTTCCCGCCATAGCATCGCATAAGCAACACACGTGCACTGAGTTAAAATTCTCTATAGGGCTCACCCCACACATTGAAAAACAGCTAGGCTCTTACTTCATGTTCCAATTGCTTTTCTCAGGTTCCTGTGCTTCCATCTATGAGTCAGTTAGGAATTCAGTATCTTTTTTTTCTCACGCTTATTATGTTTTGTTACTCTTTTTATCAAAGTCCTCCATACTTCTGGTATATTATATGGTTCCTGGATATTTTGCGGAATAGTTTTGGGTTCTAAACAGTACTGTATCAGTGCTGTCTTTTCTTCCTTTTTCCCCCCAATTTTTTATATGTTGATCAAGACACTTTTTTAATTTATTTTTGTACTTCCATAATAAACCTTTTTTTGAGGAATATCTTGGGATGGCTCAATGGGAATAGCATTCCTCGAAAAAGGTTAATTATGGAATTAAAGTTTAAAACTGATAGAACTAGATTTCATTTACTTTGTTAATGTATGAAACATATCCATTTACAGTGATCTTGACTTTCCAGTAACATGTCCTTTCTTTTCTCTGTGACAAGTGTCACCGCGAAAAACTAGTCAAGTCAAGCTATTGCAAATGGATGCTGTTTGTTGACCTTCTCTCTATTAAATTTCTCATTGGTGTGTATTAAGAAATATATATATCACCTAAATCAACTGGAATACAGATCGGAATTACTCAATGGTGAATATCTGTAGGAATATCGCACTGGTTGGCTTATAAAAGGGGGTGAGGGGACAGACTGTGTGATTTCATGTGTGGTACTGATACTACAACTGGATACTGTTCCTGTGGGTCAAGCTAATGTAAAGGGATATGTGCATATTGTATGCAAACAAAAATGTGCTTCACATATATATAGATTAGAACAGTGTCACAAAATTGCTGGGTTTGTACAAAACATTGCTGTACAGGATCTACAGGATAATATGTCAAGGTAAAACACTTAGACTTGTATTTATTATGGACTGTGATTATGAAAAATTGTCATTGAGAACTTATGATATGTGATAACATTATATGTCTTATGGTTATGGATGATATACAGTATAATGTATACTAAATATCTATATGACAAGGAGTCATTTATTGATTGAATATGGCTTGGAGGTGTTATTGATGAGAAACTTTTGAAACTTGTGAATTCTTCTGTTTCTTGGTAGTTATTCTATATCTTTGCTTACCTAACTTGATTTATAATATATTGCTTATTAAAATAGGGAGAGGAATAATATGCTTTCAACAAGTAAATGTGATGTGTGTGCCTCTGAGATTCTTGAGTCCCAGCATATGACCCCAGAGCATTTAAAATGTTCTGAATGAAATATCATCCTCAATGTCTTGGTGTACCAGAAAAATTTTTTAGACTTATGTCTAATGCTAAGAAAAAGAAATATAAGTGTTTCAGATGTGTAAACAAGCAAGTTCAAACATCTGATAACAATGACTTAAGGAAGATGAAAGTCAAAAGAAGAGTGGAGATCAGATTTTGCAGTTTTCTGGACCTCAGTCTAATAATAGAGAAAAAGATAGAAATATTGACCTTGAAGGTATTAATATGGCACTTATACAAATAAATAAAAAACTAGATATCCCAGAAATAAAAAAAGAATTAAATGACTTGAAATGTGCTATGGAATTTTTAAGTACTAAGTATAATGACTTGATTAAAAAAAATACTGAGCTAGAAAATGAAAATGAAATTTTGAGTTTTAAAATTGAGAAAGTAAACTGTGAGCTTCATGACAAAATTAATAATATAATACAAAATAAAAATCAGCTAAATCAATATAATAGAAATAGAAATATTGAAATACATGGATTGGATTTGGAGCCCAAAACTACTGAAGGAAGACTTAGAGAGATTGTTACCTTATTAGCACAAAAATTGGAAATTCATGATTATAAACCTTCAGTGTTGATGTTGTTCATGAGATACCATCAAAACAGGAGGGAAAAAACTTAAGAAAATAATAGTTCAGTTTACAATAAGGACAAATCGTGACAAGTGGCTTACGGAAAGGGAAAAAAAATATTACAAATTCAGCGGTTGGAGTGTCTCATAGTTCTTCAAAGATCTATATCAATGAAAACATGTCGCCATTTAACAGAGAACTATTCTGGAGGGTAAAAAATTTTGCAGTTGAACATTCCTTTAGATATGTTTGGTTTTCACATGGGAAAATTCTTATTAAGAAAACAGACACTGACAGAGTTCATGTTATTACAACTTATGAAGATGTCTTGAAACTAATTAACAATATTACTTACTAACTAATTTTTATTTCTGGTAACTTAGGAGCAGGAAAATGATTACACATACTTACACTGAAATAGATTCCTTGAATACATGCTTTCAAAAATGTTCACATAGTGGATTACAACTGATTCATGTTAATGCTAGAAGTTTGATAAATAAATTCACATTGTTGGAAATTTTAATTAAATCATTAAATTCAAATATATAGATGTTTTTTGTGTTACTGAGACTTGGTTTCCATCTAAACAATATCAAATACATTTAAATGACTTTCGATTGTATAATATAAATAGATTTGATAGGGGTGGGGGGGGAGGTTGCTATTTACCTTAAAAATAATTATGGTCTTTTCTCAGAAATACAGGAATGCACTTATATCAATCATGATATGGAAATATTAACTATTGAAAATGATATTTATATCATTACTGTCTGTTACAGACCACCTAGAGGAAATATCTCCAGTTTTTTGACATTGTTGACTAACTATCTTGAATACACAACATTATCAAATAAACAAGTCATAATTATGGGGTATCTTAATATAGATCTTGCTTCAAAATTCGTGTTATTTTGAATATTTCACAACAGCAGAAGTTGAGGAATGCATAAGAAATATTAAATCAATGTCTGTGGGACCAGATGACATACATTCAAGGGCTATTAAAAGCGTTTCTAAAATAATTTCTAAACCTCTCAGTCATATATTTAATGTGATTATTGAATTTGGCAAAATACCTGATAAATTAAAAATAACAAAAAATAACTTCAAAACATAAGACTGGGTCCAGAGATAATATAAATAATTACAGACCAATTTCTAACTTATCTTTTTTTGCTAAGGTTTTGGAAAAACTATTATATACAAGATTAGGAAACTTTTTTGAGAAATATGTTATCAATAAAAATCAGTATGGGTTTCAAAAGGAAAAATCAACAGAAATAGCCATTTTAACATTTCAGAATATCATAACTAATAATAGAAAAAGGTGATTAGTAACCATTGCGGTATTCCTGGACCTTACAAAGGCATTTGATACGGTCGATCATGGAATACTTTTGGATAAGCTCTATGATAATGGAATAAGAAATCAATATTACAATTTATTAGAGGACTACTTACATAACAGGAAACAGTATGTGCAGATTAATAAAATGAAATCGCATGGGTTGCTTAATGAAATGAGAATGCCACAGGGTTCAGTCCTGGGACCATTACTTTTTTAAATTTATATTAATGACATTTTTAACATTGAACCTAATGAGGATTTTATTTTATTTGCAGATAATGCCATGGTTCTGATTACGGGTGCAGATATAAATGAGGCAAAAATAAAATGTAATAAATTTATTGAAAAATTGATGGAATGGCTGGACACAAATTTTCTGTGTTTAAATATTAAAAAAACTACAATTATGAATTTTTAAACAGGGAGATAGACATATTGTTGAGCCACCATCTATTTGCGTGGGGAAGTGTACCCTTGAAATAGTAAATAATATTAAATATTTGGGAATAATAATCGAGGATAATTTAAAATGGAATATAAATATCCAAAATATTGTAAACAAAATTTCGGGGGTATTGGGTTTAATTATGAGAATTTCAAATAATTTAACAATCAAAACATTAAAAATGTTGTACTACAGTCGGATTTATCAATGTTTGACTTATTGTTTATTAGTATGGGGGCAAACTGCTAAGACTAATTTGTATAAATTAAAATCATTACAAAATAGGATGGTCAGAATTTTAAATAACTTTAGGGGAATTAACTTGAATATGGGGGTACGGATAAACTCATGGAATTTTTAGATATTGATAATTTATGGCAATTTAGATTATTAGGATTCATGTATAAAAGGATAAAAGAGAATAGGTATCAACATTTAATTCAACTGAACACTGTAGGTCACGACTATCAAACAAGAGATAGAAATGCATTTTTATTACCAATGCCAAACACTTTAACCCAAAAAGATTTATTGATTATCAGGATTGATGTTACAGAATAACCTACCTTGTCAATTAACACATATTAATAATCATAATTATTTTTGAAAGCAACTAAAAAAGTATTTGCTAACAAATTAAAATATAAAATTATATGGTAAAATTTATTAATCAGACCACATATGAGTAAATTTTATATGTGCAGGACGTTTGACTTGACTGCATACTTTAGGGGAATTGGGATTCACTCAGACTATACATATATAGCCTTTTACTCAATTTCCTGTTCTGTGGTTACCCTGTACATAAGTATTCACATTATATATGTTGTTTTTCTTAATACTATATGTTATAAAATTAATTTTGAAATGTAATATAGTAAAATGTAACCCCATAAACAAAATAAATGGAATGAAATGAACTTGAGCATCATTAACATCCATCTCACATTTCACACAAGACCTGTTGTACTTCGTACTCATCTTTTTCTTGTGCAGACATTCCTGAATCTGGGCCTTCCATAATTTCCTTGACCATCCTGTATCTTTCTTTCTTACCACTTGGGCTGAATGAATTCTCTTAGTAAGGCATCTCAACACACATCTTTCAACATGGTCAAACCACCATAGAATATTTGTCTCCACCTTACTAACAACATTTTGCATCACATTCCACATCTTTGTTTCTCACATGATCAGAACATGAGTAAGGCACCACTCCAGCGCACAAACAACTCCCATGTCTTCCTCGAGAAATACCACCTAAGAATATCTGTCTCCACCTTACTAACATTTAACTTCACATTGCACATCTGCAACACATCTTTGTTTCTCACGTGATCAAAACATCTTAGCAGCCAACCAGATTTTTCCTAAATCAAGAAGATTGCTTGCAAAAAACAAGATTTATCACAAAATTAAGAAGATTTTCCCTAAAAGCAAGATTTACCTTAAAATCAAGAAGATTTGCGACAGTACCAGAACTGCTAATTCATGATTATCTATTCTTAGGGGAGAGTGGTAATGCATGGGCTGTGCTAGTAGTATGTTTGATGATACTTGTTATCAATTATTTTTCTGTATCAGTCACTCACAGATGGAGTTCAGAAATTGTGATGATTTTCAAGGTTTTGTACTTTTTTAAATTGAATGATGCAATTTTAGAAATAACTTTATTTCATTTAAGCAACGACAAGACAGTAGCCTTTTTTTATGCCCTTGGATGACAATATTATCCATCATGAATGCATGATAGCTTTCACTATTTTAGATAAAAGATGAATAGTGTAACTTTGAGAATATGAATGCTTTTGAACATCATGCATCAATTTTTACAAATTTTGAGCTTTGTCAAATTCGTTTTTGAACCCCTCTCCATTTATCAAGCTGAAATGCAAAAAAAAAAAAAAAAAAAATTTTGGGAGTGGGGGTATATTTAAGGATACATGTTTGGAACATTGTGTTGGAAAAAAAAAATTACAGTTACGGGAGAAACCTTTGTTATGTCTGATTTCCATTTTCAGACATTTCCTCTCCATTTCCAAGTTGAAATAAAAAATTTTATGAAATAATATATTTAACAACAATACTAGGCAGAGGAAACATCGCGTGAAAAATAAAATTACGATTATGGAAGAAATCCTCACTGCGTCTAACTTCTGTTTTCGAAAGTTTCAGATGGAAAACATCCTCCACCCCTACCAATTGCCCCGAAATTTCGGTCCAATTATGCATCGATCTTGAGGATAACCCAAATTATGAAGAAAAAGGAGAAATTCCTCGAAGGTGTTGCACGCTTATGCCTGAAGAACACGGGAATTTTTGAGTTGTCAAATTTCCGTTTTTGGAATTTTTCCTTCCATTTTCAACCTGAATAACAAATATTTTTGGAATAAAATTATGTATAATAACAATACTGGACACAGGCAACATCGCAGGAAAACAAAATTATGATTACGAAAAAAATCCTTATTTCGTTTACTTCCGTTTTTGAAAGACGAAATAGCGTCCCAATGTGTATTTTTACGCATTGGCAAGATTCTTCGATGCATGTTTTTACGCGTTAATGTGTATTTTACACATCGAGAAAAATTCCCGATGCGTATTCTTATGCATGGGCAAAAGACTCGTAATTACGCCTTTTGGCAAACTCTGCACAGCACAAAATCAAAAAATTCTCACACTTCGGTGCAATTAGCACACTATTCCAACAGTGAGAGAGAGGGTGTTTGGAAGGATTGGCGGGAGTGGGTTTGTGCGATCTATAAATAAATATCGCTTACTGCTAGAAATGTGAGATAACATAAGATTAAATCACTATGAGATCATAATAAAACAAAAGCAGAAGTTTACAGTAACTAAGCGACAATAACAACAATATGAATTTCCATCAATAAAAAAAAAAGTTCACGAGCCATTTTGGCGAAAATCTGGAAGAAACTATCTTCCGGGCATAAAAATACCCAAAAATCTGTAAAACTTCCGGGAAATCCAGAATACTTGGCAGGTATGGAAAGCCCACAGCCAGTAAAGAAAACAAAGTCAGACTGATTTATTACTGTCTATGTTGTCAGAGGGTGAGAATGATGAAACTTTCGCCACTCTCGCACGCTCGTGGAAGGGTATTTAATTACATGTTCTTTTCGATCTGGAAACATGCTTTTCTTTTCTGAAAGGGATACGCAGAGTTGTATAAAAATATTTTCTTCCTGTGTACATACTTTTGGCACCGAAAATTTCCTGCGGGTTTTCAGGGGTCAATGAATTGTCCCAATCCGACACTGCTGAAAAACCGGAACCGGTGGTCGGACGGGACGGGATAGTTATTTCCATTAGCTTATTCAAGACTGCAGGGAGGAAGTAGGAATGGATAATTGCTGTGTTCATTGTCTGAGGCAAATGCATAAACACCAAACATAGGAGACGAAATGTGAGAAAGGATTTGTAATTCTTCTCTCATCCTCCCCCTAGTCTGTTCCGTACTGCTTTCTCTTTGCAGTGCTGTCAACCTCCTCCCCATGCTGGGGCCTCTTTAAAAAAAAAAAAAATTCACAGCATATCCAGCAAAATTTCTTTAAAACAAAAAAAAAAAAAAAAAAAAAATACACAGTGCATTACAGCCTAAAATTTCCTGAGGACATTAGAGTACTTATTTTCTTGCGGATGCAAAAACGTGTTGAAATCCAGAAAAATGCTTTTTCCGTATGGAAGACAACAGCAAAATATGGAAAACTTGGCAGGTATGAAACATGTTTTTATCCCCCCCCTCCACTATAAGTAATGCATTTGTCCAGCACACAAACAACTCTTGTCTCTCTCTTGTAGCACCCAAGTTTCACTGCTGTATAACAGAATAGGAACAGTTACACTTTCACACACAGCTATTTGGGACTTTTTTGAGAACTCATCATTATTGATATACTCATGACAGCTATGTATTCCACATTCCTTAATGACAAACAATTTTTGTTCCTCCTTTGAGCACAAACTGTCGATGACAATTATTATTATACTCCATGCAAGAATTTTAACTGAAAAAACACTGTTTGTCAGGTCTTTAGTTACAACATGGTCTTATGGGTCTCTCAAAGTAGGAAACCATTGCAAACAAAATGACAAATAACAAGGAACACAACGGGTCACACCTAAAGTAAGAGTAATTTGTGCCTCAGTACTCTTTATGGCTTCAAGAAAAGAATAATAAAGAATTAAATGAATACCGTGGGAGTAGGCATCTCAAATAAATTGGAAACGCATAGATAATTACTTAAAAATTACTCTGTTTCTATGCAACTTGTGATGTGTTAATTTCCACTATTTTGCATGTCCCTCTTAGGTTGATTCACACTTTTAGTTTTTGTCAGTAAGTAAAACTTTGATACTAGAAGTTTAACACCAGATTACATAAAAAGCTAAATTACATAAAAGGTAAATTTTTAAATCGCATTATTGCAATGATGATCCTATTGCACATTGTAATAGGGTCATCATTGCATAAAACATGACCAACTTCCTTTTTATTTTATTAGTAAAATACTTCAGTGATGTAATTGTAAGATAAAAATAATGGCTGGACTCCATTTAAAAAGACTCCTTGAAAGTTAAGATATAAAAATTTTCACAAGGGGGGGGACAGTAGGAGAAGAGGGATCTTACCATTTTGGGAGAATCACTCCTGGAGCATAAATGAATTAGACTAACACCAGGTCGCAGAATTCTGAATCTGAATTTCCACGAAGTAACATTCACATCAAAAGGACCTGTCATATGGGGTGCCTATTGGAGAAGGAAAAGAATAAGTGGTTTAAATTCCATTATGCTAATTATATGCTTGATACACATAAAAGAAAAGAACTGTGAAGGCTTTTATGTCTCATACACTGACGGAACAAAAAATCCCAACACCACGAAAAAATAGCTGTAGAGGAATGAAATGGCGGCAATACATTTGTATAGGTAACATATTCAATCGATTAAGGTTTCAAGACCACAGCTAATGTAAGCGCGAGAAGAGCCATTTTAAATGTGAAATGCTGGTACATTAATAACCGGTGTAACCGCCAGAATGTTGAATGCAAGCACGCAAACGTTCATGCATTATGTCGTACAGGTGCTGGATGTCAGTTTGTGGGATGGAGTTACATGCCTGTTGCACTGGGTCGGTCAATACAGGGACGGTTAATGCAGGTTAGGGGTGACGCTGGAGTTGTCGTCCCATAATGCCTCATATGTGCTCGATTGGTGAAGGATCTGGTGATCTAGCAGGCCACGGCAACATGTCGACACTCTGTAGAGCATGTTGGGTTACAACACCGGTATGCGGGCGAGCGTTATCCTGTTGGAAGACACCCCCTGGAATGCTGTTCATGAATGGCAGCACAACAGGTTGAATCACCAGACCGACGTACAACTGTGTTGTTAGGATGCGTGGGATAAATACGAGAGTGCTCCTGCTGTCATAGGAAATTGCTCCCCGGACCATAACTCCAGGTGTAGACCCAGTGTGTCTCGGCCGCAGACAGGTTGGTTGCAGGCGCTCACCTGGCCTTCTAACCAACACACGGCCATCACTGGCACCCAGGCAGAACCGGCTTTCATCACACAACAGATCTCCACTCCGTCCTCCAATGAGCTCTAGCTTGACACCACTGACGTCGCAAACGGCAGTGGTTTGGAGTAAGTGGAATGCACGCTACAGGGCGTCTGACTCGGAGCTGTCCTTCAAGTAACCGATTTGTAACAGTTTGTTGTGTCACTGTGGTGGCAACTGCAGCTCGAATTGCTGCAGCAGACGCAGTACGATGCGCCACGGCCATACACCGTACACTGCGGTCTTCCCTCTCAGTAGTGCCACGTGGCCGGCCGGAACCTGGTCTTCTTGAGGCAGTACCTTCCCTTGACCACCGCTGCCAACAATCATGCACAGTGGCTACATCCCTGCCAAGTCTTTCTGCAATATTGCGGAACGAAAATCCACCTTCTCGTAGCCCTATTACACAACCTCGTTCAAACTCCGTGAGCTGTTGATAGTGGCTTCTTCGTCTTCTTAAAGGCATTCTTGACTAACATCAACACACTAGGTCGAATCTCAACGATAACTAATGCTCACGAACGTTACAGCGCGTATTTACAGCAAACCTGCTTTGCATGTTCCAAGGGTCGCTACTAGCGCCACACGTATGCGCCGAGCGCCATATTTGCATAGATGTCATCTTACAGATGTACTCTCACCGCCTACCAACTGTCGTTTATCTAACACAACCCCTTCTTGGTGTTGGGATTTTTTTTTTCCGTCAGTGTATATACACTGGCGGAAAGTGAAAAAAGAACATCAAGAAGGAATTGGCGGACGATCATGAAATTTACATATGTTAATGGGGTCGAGTTTACCTGGGTGTGATGTTAATTTCGGGACCAACCGGTGAGCGCTTACGCCACAGCACGGCATAATATACAAATTATTGTCGGTGGTATTTAAGGAGTACGGCGAAGTGAATATAATCAGTCGTCGGCGTATGGACTCGTGCGAAGACCCTGAAGAAGCTGCAATGCCTGGACATGGAAGACGTGTACGATTTCAGCATTTATTGGACTTTGATCGAGGTCGTCTAGTCGAACTTCGCGAGGCCGGGTGGTCGTATCGTCGTATTGCGGAGCGAATTGGACGGGAAGTATCGGTGGTGGTACGATGGTGGCGTAGATGGTCCGAGGAACATTCCCACACGAGAAGACGTAGAACCGGGAGTCACAGACGGGACTGATGAGCGGACCGATTGACGCATAAGAAGAGCGGCATTGTCAAGCAGAACATCCACTGCGACGCAAATCCGAGCTGCCATTGCACCTGAGGTGACTGTGCGAACAATCCACAACCGTCCACTGGATGCAGGACTACGTGTGCACGTGGGCCTCTGGTATGTGTACCTCTGATTCCAGCCCACCGTTAGGAACGGCTGCAGTGGTGTCGCCAACATCTGCACTGGAGAACGTGATGGCGATCTGTCATGCTCAGCAATGAAAGCAGATTCTGCTTGGGGGCCTCCAATGGCCGTATGCGTGTTTGCAGACGCACAGGGAGCGTCTCCACCCTTCTTGCATCCGCCTGTGACCCACAGGGCCTACACCTGGTGTGGGGAGCGATCAGCTATCACTCCCGTGCACAACTAGTGTTTGTACCGAGTACGTTAAACAGCACCTCCTACATCAACAACATCATTCAGCCCGTTGTTGTGCCATTTGTAAGGTCAGTCCATCGTGGTGTTTTCCAGCAAGATAACGCACACCCACACACGGCACGTGCAACGCAACATGCACTTCAGGGTGTGAGACAACTTCCATGGCCTGCATGTTCACCGGATTCGTCCCCCATTGAGCACGTATGGGATTTTATGGGACGACTTATCCAGTCTCCACGGCCAACCACGACCATCCCCGATTTACGCGTCCAGGTTGAGGATGCTTGGAACTTAATACCCCAAACTTACATCCAACATCTGTACGACAGACTCCATGCCAGAATTGCACAGTGTGACGCAGTTCATGGCGGTTCAACCTCGTACTAACCATATTACATGGAAATGTTATTTTTCAGTTTACCAGCAAATACAGCTGTATTTTGCCATAATGTTTTGATCACGTTATCCTCTGTATTCCGTTATTATGCTGTATAAATTTCGTTGGTATCAGACGCCTCCTTCTTGGTGTTCTTTTTTCACTTTCCGCCAGTGTATGTATATATTGGATCTCTATCAGTTGCTGTCTCACAAGAATTGATATTTTATTTAGCTACAATGATTATTTAAATCATTGTAGCTCATTAAGGATCGAACAGTTTGATCTTTAATGAGAGAAATGTATTGAAGTTTATACTATTGATGTGTCATAAAGACACCAGTGCATTTATATACCAGCCATCAGTTCACAAGTCTTTCCAGGACTATCAATGAAATATATTTTGCATTTCACATTTTCTAATTGCATTGCATGCATTACTCCTTGTGTTATTGTAATCTTTGCAATATGCAATGTACAGCTTAAGCTTGAAAGCCCATGCAAATACTTCGCCAAAAACGTGCTCAATATAGTTAAACAAATACAACCAATGATCCTACGTACATATGCACTGTAGCCCATTGTTCTGCTTCTTACATTTCCGGAACGTAGAGTTTGCTCAATTACCATCTTGCTGGATGAGAGGATCGATGCTTCATCTTATCCTTATTCAGTATTAGCACTTGAAACACCAAAAACTATGCAATCTCTTGTTAACCTCAAAAAGGTTTTAATGCGTTATAAAGCAGTGGCATAGCCAGAGGGGGGTTCAGGGATTAAACCCCCTTGAAGGGAGACTGAGCACGAATTTAAAGCGATATATGTGTGTGTACGAGGCTTTCACCAGTGAACCAAACCCATGGACTCCCCTTCTTAAGAAATGTCTGGCTACGCCATTGTTATGAAGGTATGTGAATTTTTGTTGGTACTAATTTGTGAAAAGTAAATTCATTTAGCTCATTATAACTTATAAGTTTTTGAGGTTAACAAGAGATTGCACAGTTTTTGGTGTTTCAAGTGTTAATACTGAATAAGGATAAGATGAAGCATTGATCCTCTTGTCCGGCAAGATGATAATTGAGCAAACTCTACGTGCTGAAAATGTAAGTAAGATCATTATTGTAATCTGTTTAACAAATTGCCATTTCCATCATATCATCTTTCTGATGTAGAAAAGATACATATTTATTGCTTCCACTGAAGTAGTAGTTATTGTCACTGTTGTGATCAATTGAGGACACTGACTAGGTGATTGCAACATATTTGACACCTCATTTTTACAATATGCCTTTTTTTCACGTAACCCAGAGATTGTAACATAGCTTTTGTCTGAAAATTTCTTAGAGATCAAAAGCATTCAATGACAATTGGAAAATGAATATAAAATAAGTAACTGTTTGTGATCTGATAGTACCTCAAAAACTGATGCACCAGGGAGAATCATGAGAGTTATTTCAATAAAAATGCTCTGGAAGTAATATCATATTCAACTATTCCCATGAGAATGATAGGGAAGCAGTATAAGCAAAGTTAAATATAAGTAGTCTCATACCTTCAAATTTAGCCAGATGAACATTTAATTTGATACTGATTTTTAAAAAAAAGTGAGAATCCATGCACAAATGTTTAAACTTTTAGAGCATTTAGTTAAAACAAATTAGAAATATTTATCTTTATATATAAATGCTAAGGCTGTCCACCATACTCTCACCTGAATGGCAACAGCTCAATTGCTTATTATAATGTCCTGGGATATGATGCTGAAATCATTCTTTGGACTCCTGCAATGACTTCAACTGTCTTGCAGCAACTCAGTCCAGTACAGTAAAGTTAACAAGAGATAAAACATCACAAAGAAAATATTGATGTTTAAACTCTGAAAGTGGGAGAAAACTAACAAAATGCAGAAGAAGAAACGCTGGTGTCTAATGCTAGTAACAAGAAATTTTCATAGAAGTCAATGCACATAACATAGATAATCCAACAAGTGAATGTAGAAATTGAACTCTTTAATTACTAACACTATCTTTAGGCATAAAAGTATCCTCAACTCACTTGGGGTAGGAGGTTAAAAATTGGAAAAGAATAACTGATTACATCGTAGTGGAAAGGTATCTAAAATTGTGATTAAGAATAACAAAAATTTCAAATATTTTGGAATCCACATTGATAATTTTTAGTATCATTTACACCTTAAGAATCATGTTCTGTTTTTAAAGAAATAATAATAATAATAATAATAATAATAATAATAATAAGGGTATTAAGATGAAATATTATGGAACTGAAGCAGTATTCTTGAAGTGAATTGATGAAGGCTATAGTGAAATCAAAACCTTATCCTGTGAAAGCATTGTGGTTGAGAGAACTGGTGCAAATGACAGGTTATTGAGACTGCAAGGCAAAAATTAGCTGTGGCAATATGTAAGGATAGGAAAGTCAAGACCCTTTTGGAGGACAGCAGAAGTAAGTAAATTTTTCAAAGCAAAGAATAGAGCTTACAGAAAGCTGTGACAGATGATCAAGATCACAAAACAGCTTGTCAAAAAGGTGAAATTATGTGTTAGGGATGCAAAATGAAAGGCATCTGTAGATAGGAAAAATTATTAAACTGCTTTAAAGGTGTTTTGGAGTACAGTTAAAAATCGAGAATGGATGGAAATTTTGTAATCCAAGGTTTACTTTATAAAAATTGGAAGATTCTTATATCTACAGAAAAAATATTAAAAAGCGGAGTAAATATTTTGATAACTTATAGAATGAATATTCATGCACTACTGAAGGGATGACCAAGATGTTATTTATGATAACAAGAACACCTGGAGAGCTACAAATACATATGAAATTAAAGGTTTTTTTTTGTTGTTGTTTCCTCAATGTAGTAAAACTGCAGGTTATGATGAACAAATATTAAACCTTAAAACATTCTTAAATTATATAAAAAAAATCTTAAATTCATTCTTAAATTTTATAAATAATAAATAAAAAAATTTCAACTGATAACTTCAGTTTTTTCAACCTGAGAAAGGATAGACAATGGTAAGTGGTTGCCAGATCCATAACATTGTATCTATTGTTTGTCTTTTAAAATTAATTTTCACAGTAATGAAACACAAGAAAGAAAATCAGAATTACAGTCAAGATAAACTTCTAAGCATTCCCAAAAATGAAGTGAAAAACGATTAACAAATGGGTGATTCATTTGACATAAGTTCATAGAGATATGGAAAAAGTGTCCTCTAAATTTAAAGACTGGCCAGTGAAGTGTAAAAGCTTCATTTATGGATTTCCGTCATCCAATATTATTAATTTTATGATAGAAGGGTTGTGGAATTGATGGCTCAATGATATCTGTGCGTCAATTTGAATCACATAAAGCACATTTTCAACGACCAAAAGGTTTGATGAAAAATACACCGTTAGTTGATGTTGCTATGTCAACATCCGGTACTGCTTCATTATCCTTTTTGCCGGCAGACACTACAATGACTGGTCCTTTTTATATGGAAATGTTACCTGAGAAGCTGTTAACTCATATGCAAGTGCACAGATGCACAATCTTTATGCACGATGGTGGTGTTCTATGCCACAAATCAAGACAGTAAAGGACTATCTGCAGAGGAAAAACATAACTGTGCTTGACTGGCCCAGTAATACTCCTGGACTTTAACACCTTCAAAATTTGTGGACCATATTAAAAGACAAGGTAGCAGAAAAACAGCCATCAAATTCCCAAACTTTGATTGATGCGATAAAGTATGTGTGGTGCAAAGACATTTCAAGAGACTACTGCAAATCCCTCATTGAGAGTATGCCACATTGTATTCTGTCCGTTATAAAAAACACAGGTGGTCACACAAAGTACTGATTTCAGTCTTTTTGTGTTCTAAAGAATGTGGTATTCATCTGTCACTTTTTCAAATATCTCTGACTAATTAGTTGTTTCTTTGAAAATCTTAATTTTCAATAAATTGACAGGTGGTCTTAAATGTTTGCAAATGACTGCAAATTACCTCATGATCTTTAATGAAAGAGAACTGTTCAGTAGTTGGAAAAGTTGGCTGACCAAGCTTCTTCCACACTGCAAACGGATTTGTTTTTTCATTGTCAATTTCATACAGTACCCATCTTATGTCAGAACCTAAGGGGAAGGTGGGACAAAGCAAAGTTTTTAAACTACAGGTTCAAAACTGAAACTAAAGATTTTTCAAAAAGGTAAACTCATTACATGATGCGTAATATATGCACTTCAAATAAATGAGCTGGCAACTGACAAATAATGAAATAGTAACAGCTACTGAAGGTACACTCACAACACACAGTTTTTAAATTATTCATGTTTGTGAATGATATTCTTGCTCAGAGCTTAATTGCAAAAAATCTGCATGTTGTCTGAGAGAAATGGGATTATTTTAAATTACATAGGGAGGAGAAGCACTTTTATGGCAGTACAGTTGTGATTTGGAAAAACTATCAAATCAAAAGAAATAATATTCAACATGGGCACATGAACAGGCTGTTGACTCCTTAGGCCCATCTGCAAGGGCATTTGCTTGACTAAGTGCTTAAAAATGTCTACCTGCACATCCTGGTTGTGGTTTTCTATTAACTGAGAGATTATCAGTTGTTTGTTGTCCTAATTAGCGCACTGGGTGGATAAGTATCCCTCTTTGGACTATTCCCACCACATCTTCACTATAACCCTTGCAAAGAGAATGCCTGTGGTGGCTGAGATGCCGGCCCTGTCTATCTTGCAGCAATAATCATTCCCTATTCAAACTCGGACAAGTCCTACCCTTTCCTCATTACATAGGTTTTTTACTAGCAAACTTACATGCCCTGCATGGTGACATCACTACTACAGGCAGTGGGATGAATCCACTCGTGGAGATGGGTGGGCATAATAATTTGGCCCATGAGTGTATTTTCACCAGGAAAGATATTATCCATAGAACTAAACTTGCTGTTTACACTGAAACATTTAGACCTGCCTGATTTTATGGCATCAAGAATTAGAAGCAAAGTGAAGAGTGCTGTAAGAGGTTAGGAGCTGCAGGCATGAGAATGGTAAGAGGAATATCTGAGGAAAACATGTGGATCCAATAGCATGTAAACAGAACAGAACTGGGTACTTCTGTGGAAGAAAAAGATGGTAAGAACATGTGGAGGTGGTACAGACATGTATGTCAAATAGAAGATGAAACTAAACAGATGTTCAATTATTTAATATCAGGACACACACTAAGAAGTATACCTAGAGGAAGGTGGAGTGAGGGTATAAAATCAGCAATTAGTGATTGAGAAAAAAGTACACCAGAAGTAAAAGATCTTTGCAATAGACATAAAGAGATGTAGAAAATTCATTGCTTTATTATTATTATTATTATTATTATTATTATTATACATACATATCACTAAGATGTTCTCTGAGATCCACAAAGAAATACAAACTACCAATTAAATGACAAAATTTTCAAGTTTTCTGAGAAGTGTTACATGGGCAACCAGTAAGTAGTTACAAGCAAATTCAGTTTGCTTTGAATATTCTGTTGAATTTTCCATGTATTATGAAGAATATTTCTTCCTTCATTGATTTATCTATGGTACTGGTGACCTCAGAACTACATCCGTCCAAATGGGAATTGGGTCAAAGCGCCATGAGGAAGCAGGGACGATTCGACTAGCAAAAATCTGAGGACTTTCAGATTCCTGTGTCTCAGTTGCTTGGAACTTCACTGTCCTGGGTGGTGTAGTGGTTAGCATACTCGACTGGTAATCGGGAGATGCAGGGTTTGATTCCCGCTCCAGGATGGTGAAATTTTCAAGTTTTCTGAGAAATGTTACATGGATGACCAGTAAATGGTACAAGCAAATTCAGTTTGCTTTGAATATTCTGTCGATTTTCCATGTATTATGAAGAATATTTCTTCCTTCATTGATATACCAATTAAATTTTTAACTCATTACCTACTGTTGCTGTATCAAATTTATCCATTTACAGCGATCTTGACACAACTCAGGCTTCACTGACATCCATCACACGATGTACACAAGACCTTCCATACTTCATACTCATAATCTTTTTCTCATGCACACTCTCCTGAATGTGATCCTACCATGACTCCTTGGCCTTCCTCTGCCTTTCCTTCCTGCCACTTGGAATTTCTTAGTAAGCATCTCGTCATGGCCAAGCCACGAAAGAATATTTGTCTCCACCTTGCTAACACATTTTGCTTGACATTACACAACTACAACACATCTTCATTCCTCACATGATCAGAACGTGTCTTGCCACCCCACCCCCTGTAAGTAACGCATTTCTCCAGCACACAAACGACTCCTATATTTCTTCTGTAGTACCCAGGTTTCACTTCCATACATCAGAGTAGGAACAATTACACTTTCATACACAGCCATGCGGGACTCTCTCGAGAACCCGTCATTCCTGTGAAAACCTCCCAAAACAGCTGTGACTTTCAATGAAGAATTCATTCGCCTACTAATCTCACCATCGAATTTGTGGGTGAGTGAATTCTTTATTGAAAGTCATAGCTGCTTTGGAGAGGTTTTCACAAGAATGATGGGTTCTCAAGAGAGCCATGCATGGCTGTGTACAGAAGTGTAATTGTTCCTACTCTGATGTATGGCAGTAAAACCTGGGTACTACAGAAGAAACACAGGAGTTATTTAAAAAAACATCAAAATAAGCGTATTCACTATGCTATATATTGCATGTATTCATTACGTGGCACAAAGTACGATTAAATTAGCCTAAAAACATTACCACTACTGTACTTCACGTTATTTTAGGTTTAATATATAGTGCTTTCCAGCTTGACCCTACGTATAATGAAAATTGCATTATAAAAACATATCATACAATTCATGAAGCATAAATAGTAGGGCTACTCACCATGTTTCCAACATGTTATGTATACAGGAATGGCTTTTTAACTCCTGTGCTACTACTCTGCCCGTTGTCATAATACCATAAAATTATTTGCAAAAACTTTTGCGTCGTCACATTCAACACGCAAAAGCACGACCAGTTGTAATCCCATAAATTGATGAAAGTCAAATGTACAGAACATCACGAACGACAAAAGAACAGATAACAACACGAACCATCATAATAAAAGGGGGGGGGATTTACAAATGAAATGAAGTACAATGCAAAGAATAAGGTCAATGCCTTCCATGGTTATATAGCTGGAAGGCGTTGACCTTATTCTTTGCATTTTACTTCATTTCATCTATATACCCCTTTTTTATTATCATGGTTCGTGCTGTTTTCTGTTCTTTTGTCGTTCGTGATGTTTGTACGTTTGACTTTGGTTTTTGGCTGTTTTATTGTTCATGATGTTCTGTACATTTGACTTTGAGATTTGACCTCTTTATCGTCCGTGATGTTCTGTATGTTTGACTTTGAGATTTGACCTCTTTATCATTCGTGATGTTCTGTACATTTGACTTTCATTAATTTATGGGATTACAACTGGTTATGCTTTTACGTGTTGAATGTGACGACGCAAAAGTTTTTGCAAATAATTTTATGGTATTACGACAACGGGCAGAGTAGTAGCACAGGAGGTAAGAAGCCATTCCTGTATACATAACATGTTGGAAACATGGTGAGTAGCCCTACTATTTCATGCTTCATGAATTGTATGATATGTTTTTATAATGCAATTTTCATTATACGTAGGGTTACGCCGGAAAGGACTATATATTAAACCTAAAATAACGTGAAGTACAGTAGTGGTAACGTTTTTACGTTAATTTAATCGTAACATAGGAGTTGTTTGTGTGATGGAGAAATGCGCTACTTATGAGGTGTTTGTGGCAAGACATGTTCTGTAATTATTTTGATTATTTCTGCCCTAAAACATGAATGTTGTACAGGTACATACAGTAGGTATACAATGATAGTGAACACTAAACAGCTACCCTGGTGACTGAATGGTCAGAGGTGTAATAAGTTTCTGGCTGCATAATAGAAATTAATGAAGAAATATTTTTTATAAATAAGTACAGAGGAAATTCACAAGTAACATTATTTTCAGCAATCAGATTGTGTTATTAAATTGCCCTTTTGTTCTTTATTTTCTACATAACATCTCAGAAAACTTGCAAATGGCATCACCCAGGAGAGATATCAGATGAATTGGTGCCCCACATCTGTTCCTGGATTTGAAGGGGTTGTTGGCACTATGAGGAAGTCTTAGATTGCTTCATCTAGCACAAATACGATGTTCAAATTCATAAGCTATAACTGCTTAGCTTCAGTTGCCTGGAACTTTATCATCCTGGGTTGTGTAATTATTAGCATGCTTGAATGGAGATCTGGAGACATGGGTTGGATTCCTGCTCTAGGGAAATGTAATTTTCAATAAATGTTACATCGATATCAGTTAATTAAAAAGAAATACAATGTTGTAATCTGATTGTTGAAAATAATGTGTTTGTGAAGAACATTTCAATGAGACTGCTGAAAATGAGGTTTCTGGCAAGTCATCTAAACTGGGCCTTGTTTTTGAGTTCCAGATGAGGTATGAGTGGTGTGTTTGTCTTTTGCTGCAGGCAGGAACCAGTGGTCCAAAATTAGGGATTGGAAACTGCTTAGAGTTGCTCATGGTGGTCATTAAACTAGGGGGAAAAAAGAAGAACAAGAAATGATTCCCATGAGCATTTGTGGTCAGAAAGAGTTTCCCACCCTAGTTTAGGGCCACTACTTTCAGGGAAAGAAGTGACTGCCAGTGCCACGAGGACAAACACAACATCCATGCCTTACACTGGATTCCAATTCAAGCCCTGCAATATGAGAAAGCAAAAGCTCTCATTGTAAATCACTCAAGTATCACATGTGTACAATGTTTTTCTTTTGAATAACTTTTGACACAATATAAAACACAAGGTCACTCAGTCCTGCTGCTGTTCTCATATACGGGTGGTGCATCCAAATCCTCTGTAAAACTTTCAGCTGTAGTTAAAAAAAAAGGGTAATTTACTTGATTAACAATCTACTATTCAAGTGATTCATCTCAGTCTTCCTCCATATTTGGATTCTATTGCCATCATGTATTCAATTATTAAATGCCATAGGCATAAGCAATCACAAATTAACAAAGTATTACTTACCTTCATTTCACACATCTTATTTTGGACTTGTGCTCTCCTCAAACTTTATTTCTTTCAGCCTTTAGTATAAAACTATTCAAATTGATATATTTTTTTTAATTTAAGTTTAGATTTTTCATTAGTGCTATTGTTGACCGACCATACACATTGTACTATTCAAACCATGTCAACATGGCCGCCAGTTTCAACTCGAATTATTATAATCACATAAAGTTACTTTTAGAAATATTTAAAATGATTTACAAGTGTTATGGCAATTTAACATAAGCATACATACATCCATTTAAAAACACAAGGCTCAAAGTTTCTTTTGGTTCCAACTCCCTATATAAGTGAGCACGCTTTTGTGAAACATTATTTCACAGGAATCAGGTCTTTGGTGCTGCATGTGATGCATACTGAAAACAGTTTGAAGCACTAATGTTTTCTGCCAAACCCATCAAAAAAGAAAAAGGTTAAAACATCATTTGTGGTGAGCCTGGCCTGGTAAAAGATATTAGTGCCTCAGATTATGTTTGCATTCGCATCACATGGAGAATCCATGACCTGATGAAGTGAAATGATGTTTCACAAAAGCAAACTCAAGAGATGGAGCCAAAAGGAACTTTTAGCTTTGTGTTTTTAAACGGATGTATGTTCATGTTAAATTGCCATAGCATTTGTAAATCATTTTAAATATCAGGTTCTAAAGGCGGCAGCAGTAATGCAAAATTTAAACTAAATTATTATAATGATTAAATAGACTTAATGCATGTTAAAATAAAAAAAAATATATCAATTTGAATAGTTTTATAACATGAGACTGACAGAAATGAAGTTTGGAAGAGAGTACATGCTGATAATATGATATGTGAAATGAAGCAAAATGAAAGAAAAATAATATTTTTACTTCATTAATTTTGCTTATGCCTGTGGCATTTAATAATTAAATTGCTCAGGGTGTATTTGTATCATACTGATAGAAAAAATGCATTTTTAAATTTTGCCTTTGAGCATATTAATTTTACCTTTGTGTATTTCTTTGTTTCTCTGTTGCAATTTCATGGTGTAAGCCACATTAGTCTAAAAGCATCACATATATATAGACAGAATGTACAAAATTAGCTTAGATTGTAGCATCTGTGTGCACTGAAGAGCCAAAACATTATGACCAGCCTGTCTTTATGCAAATCGAAGCAACCACAAGTAAATGATACACATTGTAGGTGAAACTCATGAAATGGTATAAATAACACCTGATACTGAGCTCTGTTAATCAGTGTTGTTCTTGTTCTTCAGATGGTAAAGGCAGTGGACTTAAGCGAGTTTGACAAAGGCCAAATCATAATGGCTGGCCAGATGACTGCGTCAGAGCATTTCCAAGACGGAAAAGGCTTGTGGGGTGTTCACGGTCAGCCATGGCTAATACCTGTAAAAAGTAATCTGAGGAGGGAAAAACCACAAACCGTTGGCAAAGTGTGACCTGACCATGGCTCATTGATGCTACAGGTGAGCAAAGGCAATTCTGTATCATATTAGCCAATAGAAGGGGTACTGTGGCACAACCCACCAGTAATTTTAATGCTGGTGATGGGAGTAATATGTCACAACACATTGAACCCTGCTGGAAATGGGGCTGGGTAGTGCAGGCCATTCTGAGTGCCCATGCTAACCTCAGTTCACTGCTGAAAGCATTACAGTGGGCACACAAGCATCAAGATTGGACTTTGAATGATTGGAGAAATGTTGTCTGGTCCAATGAATTTCATTTCCTGTTGCAACATGTGGACACACATGTACATTGCTTACCTGGGGAAGTATTGGCATTAGAATGCCCCATGCGTCAAAAACAAGCTGATGGAGGAAGAGTAATGCTTTGTGCAATGTCTTTCTGGGAAACTCTGGGTCCAGTCATTCATGTGCAGGAAACTATGATGTCTACCACCTACCTAAACATCAATGCAAACCAGGTACATCCTTACATGATATGATAACAGTATTCCCCTCTAATAGTTCCTTCTTTCAGCAGGATAACAAGTCATGCCACATTGTCCAGATTGTTCGAGAATGGTTCACAGAACATGAGGAAGACTTCCAGGTATTGACCTGGCTTCAAATTCTTCAGACTTCAATCCAATCGAGTATCTTTGGTTTGTGTGGAACTGAATATCCGATCTGTGATAGCTCAACCATGTAACTTTCAAGAGTTAAAGGATCTGTTGGTAATGTGCTGGTATCAGATACCACAAGACACTTTTAGAAATGTTGTAGTGTTCATGCTTTGCCAGGTAAGAGCTGTTTTGAAGGCATGTAGAGAACCAAAATCATATTAGGCAGATAGTCATAATGTTTTGGCTCTTTGGTGTATATCTTTAATTAGCACCATGGACATTACTCTCAAGAGTTGTCACTCCTTGTCCCACTCCTATAGTTCATACTCATTCTACATGATGCATGGTCACACATCACTTATTTTGTATCCACCTAATAAAATGGCAACACAAATAGCCTTTCCAACACATTCATTCCCAATAAATCAAAACTTCCAATTTCTAACTAATTATATCTGCCCAGGAAATTACAGCCTCCAATCATCTAAATCAAGGAGAAACAAACAAGTTTCTGCATAATTTCACATTTTAAATTAGGAAAACAACATTCATCATGATGCAATGCATTACTTTCTTAATCAGTTTTACTTTAAAATTAAATAACAAAAGTATGATTTTAGTCAAGGGCATAACCAAAAACATACTTTTATTTGATTGGACTGATATAATTATACCCAACTACAATTATTAATTCTAAAAAATACAACTCTAATTCAACCTGAAATGTGAATTTTGTGCCATATGTATTTTTAGTGAATATAAAACAAAATAAGTTGATGACTGCAGTCACTATTAGCACAAATTATATTTCACTGAGCTCTATGAAGTATCTCTCTATTCTAAAAAGTAACTGCCGCTGTTTTATAAACTTACATCGTTTGTAGAGAATTGTTTGGCTAACGGCAACAGAACCACAAAACTTTGTAGGCATGTAGGGCCATGGCCGAATTTTTGCACCTTGTGGGGTTGCCTTTTTTTTTAATTTCGATTTAGTTTACAAGAAATTAAATTATTAAATTTCACAAAATCTTAAATTTTGTGATGGGATCCATTTAAAAAAATGGATATATGGCAAACTATAAATCATAACACATTGCAATTTTTACAGCATAAAGTCACAACTATTATCCCTCTTTTAAAAGAAAAATTAAGAAAAAATTATTTTCTGGTTTTTAAACATTTTTAAAAGACTCAAAGGAAAGGAATGAATGGCTTCCTCTGTCTTCAGCGGTAACCACACGGGAAAGTTCTGGTAATGATCTGCTGCCAGGCAGCTATTTTTTCTGCTCTCTTCTTACGGGGCAAGAACAGCTATACCTGAAACGGACGATTGGAATGATAACATCAGCGACAACCGGACCACGTGCAGGAAATGTAAGGGCAAGCAAGATAGAAATGCAAAGCTAAGCATTATCTAGCTGAAATATCTAATTTGGCTTTCACCTAATGGTAAAAAAAATAAGCAAAAACACTACATTTAATAATAATAAAAAAATGGTACTTGCCACTTTTGGAAGTTAAATTTATGCTTAGTTTTACATCAGCAATACCACTTTCAGCATTAGTGTCTACACTGTTATACATCAGAAGAGATATTTCCAATCTACTGAAAGAAAAGAACTTTTCAATAAAAGTGGATTAAATCAATTTAAGTAGTATTAATCAATGTAATAATAATTATAATTTATTCATATGATTTTATCGTCAGTTGCAGTGCAGTTACTGGAGATAGTGAACAAGGTTAGGTTAAGTGGGTTGTGGAGTCCTGTCAAATTCACATTATTCTTTTGATGAGTTTAATAAATTGGGATATTCTGTATCCAAGGCAGTAAGGAGTGTAAATACAGCATTTGGTGAGGTAACAGCTAGTGAGCAGACCATGTTTCATTGGTTCACAAAATTCTGGTGCAGCGATATGAGTTTCGAAACTGAACCCCACAGGTACAACCATGCAACCATTAATCCTGTTGAATTAAAGGAAATCACTAAATCGGATCCATGCAAAATGGTACAGAAGTTAAACATCACTATTCATCAGTGTCCCAGTACCTATATATAAAGTGAAAAAACTTGATCACTGGGTACCGCATGCACTAACCAAGGAACACAAGCCATGTTACCTCAAAGTGTACTCTTCTCGCTTAACAGGAACAAAATGGAAGGATTTCTGCAGCACATTGTGACTACTGACAAAAAGTGGATCTTATATGGTAATTGCAGATGTTCCACTCAATGGTTGAATGCCGATGAAGTGCTCAGGAACATACCAAAACTAGCCCACACCCAAAGAAACTGATGGTTACTGTATGGTGATCACCTCCTGGCACGATCCACCACTCACTCTTAAGACCTGGCCATACCATCACATTGAAATGCAATTCTGATGACCTGCAACAAATGTGTAAGGAACTATATATATTTATTCATTGTTCAAAACCTTGAACTTTAACAGTGTAAGGAACTGCAGAAAATAGCCAGCAATGGTTAATAGACACTGTGTCTTGATGCTTCATGATAACCCTTACACTCATGTTGCCTGGACAACCGTGCAGAAAGTTCACCAGTAAGGATGAGACTGTGCCACATTCTGCTTACTCTCCAGATTTTGTACAAATAGAATATCACTTCTTTTGGCACCTGGACTTTTTTCTATTCAAGAGGACCTTCAAGAATGATGCAGCTGTTTTCCAAGCATTTGAAGACTTAATCACCTTTAGAGAACCAAAGTTTTTTAAAGTTTGCATGAACACCCTTGAGCAGGGCCAGATTAAGGTCTTAGTGGACCCCTAGGCTAAGACATTTAAGTGGGACCCAAGGCTAAGACATCTGATTGGGCCCCAAAAAAACTTATGACAGGGAATTATTATGAAGTCCATTAAAACATGAAACTGTAACTACTAAATTATCTGCAGAGTTTTCATTATAAGTCACTGTATTTTTCATTGTTCTCACAAGAACACATGTTAAAAGCTTAAGATTCCTAGATTTTGTCTTGGATTTTTAGCATTGTATACTTTTCTTAGTGCATCTTTTCTGTTATGTGATGTAGTGCCACAGGGGACTTTGACCATTAACGGTTCCAAGTGTAAATTGGGAGGTGTGGGTGGATGGTATTGAAAAAGCTAAAACTGTCTTGCCGACCCTGCTGTACACAGTGACATGAAACCTTTACTCTTGGTGAGTCACTGCCTTGATATCTGTTTGTCTTCCGGTCTCTGTTTATGACCAACCGGAATTCATATGAGACAGAAGTAACACTATTTTATAAACCTCTCTCTCTCTCTCACCTATCTATCTATTACTTACCCAGACATGCCTTATCTTTCTTTAATGGTCTTGTGTCTGGCACTCTTTGGCCACATATGGTCCTTGCGTCATAAAAATCAATCAACCAACCAACCAGACATGCCTCCTGGGCCCTTGGTCATGGTGGGCCCCAAGGGTACACAGCCCCTATAAATCTCCCTTTAATCTGTCCCTGCCCTTGAGACCCACTGACAGAAGTGTATTAGATTCCATTGGCAACAATTTTGATTGATGAGGTATGTTGCTTCTGCTTTTATGCTTGTTCGCAGCATCCCAATGAAATTGGTCATTTTAAGTGCAACAACCCAACAGTTCATAAGGAACAATATTGGAGAGGTCAAAAAACTGGTGTGAATTTGAGTGTTCCCAAAATTAATCTCACTGTTTGATTCAGCTCTCGATATCTCTTTTTTCCCCTCCTGCCCACATTGGAGCAGAACACTATGCTGTAGATTAGACCAAAGTTATGGCTGATGTTTTGAGGGTGTCACATCTACACCACCAGAACCAGCTATCTCTGACAAGCTAAAGACTTTTGATTTTTTTTTTTTTTTTTTTTTTTGCTTATTCAGCATTGTAGATGTGATTTTTATAGGTACCTGTGTAGCCCAAGGTGATTCCCAAATATTTAGGACAAAGTTCAAAATTAAGTTTTCCATTAAAGTACAGATTGAAAGATCAGTTGGCTTCAGTATTGTTGAGACTCTTTGTGGGCTTTGGTTAAAGGCACCGAAAAGAAAAATAAATTTCCAAAGTCCTTAGATCTTCATTTATAATGACCTACAGTTCTGCAAATGACATTGCTTGGCATATATATTATCTGCATATATGAATTTTAATGCTAATGTTGTTAGTAAATCAGAGGTACAGGGGTACAAAAGGAGTGGGATGAGCACCAAAATCCAGAGAAGTGCATTTTGAAGCATTTGAGACTTGCTCACTGTTCCTTCAAAGTGTAATTAAAAGTATTCTTAAAAATGTTTCAGATGAAGAACAATGCATAAAAATAAATTTTTAACGAACTGCTTAGTTAGTTTTCAAAATACTGTATGTACATGTACATAAAATCAATGTATCAGTGATCTAAAGATACAACACACAAACAAAAGTTGGTTGTTGGTTTATCCATAAAATAGATGTACCATTAATAATTATTAATGTATAATAATAATAGTAAATGTCAGCATTGTGAAAGTATCCATGAAGTTCTCTACAATTACACACTGTCTCCAAACCCAATTATTCACTCAAACTGGCCTGACTGTATTAACAGACAGAATTGATAAAAAATGACTAGTGAAGGAGAAATAACTAGAATGCATCCAAGATTGATTTTTCTAAGAAATTCTCTATAGTATGTGTGTGCAACTTTTTACTGAAAACCCTGGAAAAAATCAGTATGCCTACCAATCAAATCCACATCTAAAACTCATGCTCTCTATTGAACTAAAACCTGTGCTCTCTTGGAAGAAAAGAAAGGATATCAATAATTTTGAGCAAAAAAATTTAATGCAAAAACTTAATATTATGCAGTCTTAAATAATTCATTATTAAGAAAATAAATAGGATCTTTGATAATAAAATAGTTTAAATACAGAACATTTTAAATAATTTTTTTTTTTCATTTTTAGCAAATACTCAACACAATATACATAAAATGAGGAAAGAAAACTGAGAACTTCCCCTAGTGAAATATTTCTGAGATCAGAATATATCAGAAGAATTAAAATTTTCTTTTACGTGGTATAGGAAGGAACTTTGTAGTCAAATAATGCATTAAATAAGTAATAGTCTATGTGTTTCATTAATAGAGATTTAGAGAGAACATCAAAAGCCATTTTTGCAGCCTTCATTGAGAAAAACAAACAAAAAAGGAATCAGTGAAATACAATAATTATGTCTGAGGCAAACATGAAAATATAAGGACCTGAAGTTAACATGCTAAATAAACATGCACATTTTTTATAGACAGTATGATGAATGGCTGGATCTTTCAGTAACAGAGGTATTCTCACCGAGAAATATGGTCATGACACTAGCAGATGGAAAGCCTGTTCCTCTTACTGAAGGACAAAGAGGGGATAAACTTAACATCCATAACTAACCACTCAAATTTTACACCCAGACCCTTCATATGAGAGTCAGAAGCTTCTGTCTCTAACCACTTGACTACTGTATGACACAGAATTAAAGCAAAAAATATATATGCTCTACTACGATGATTGGCTAAATAAGAGGCTTATCTCTTTAGCTTTTGCTTGAAATTCAGTGATGACAAATGTGTATTACAGACATACAAAACTGGTTTTCTTATTGCATCAGTTAAAAACTTCACGCTGTGAAAAGCGAAGATCTAGTTTAACAGTTCCAACCAAGGTTTTTGTACACTTCAAGATTACATACTTCAATAAGTTTTACTTCTCCTTACATTTTAATCCCAGCTGTAGAAATATTTGAATCACATGATCTAATGATATTAGTCAGTTGATTAAAAAATGAAAGTGAGTATACCAGCTCTACATGACACAAAACTTAGTTACTCAAAGAAGAGAATCGTGCATTCACCGTGTCCATGCTTTTCTTTTAGGGGTGAGGAGTGAAATGTTCATTCACTTATTACATTTCATGATGCCTTGCATGCATTATTTTGTTGCATTACACAGTAGCAAGTTTAGTTATTCTTTGAGTTCTTGTAACAGCAAAGAAAAGCGATGAAAAATGTCTCTAATCATTTGAACAAAGAACTATAATAGTTTCCAAATATTATTCAACTAGGAATTTTAAAGAGCAGCACATCATAAGCACAAAAATAAACTTGCCTTTTAGATCTGCATTTTGTGGCAACTGAACCAAAATTATCTCTAAGATGGCCTCTCAGTTCACCTGAAAAGTTTTTGAACTTTGTCAGTCACTTAAAAATTAAAAATAATACTTACAATATTATCATTATTATTATTATTATTATTATTATTGTATTCTCCCATGGTATAAACAATTAAGTTCTTAAAAAGAAATGTAAGTACAGGGAAACATCTATTAACAGCCACCTCCGAACAATAGTAATCTCCAAGCAACAGCAAGTTTTGATTGGTACAGAACAGCTGACGTAAGATTAACACTAACTGTAACCTCCAAACAGTGACCAACAGACAGCCCAGTCAGTCCCAAAAGAGATCTAACAGACACTTGTCCTTTAGGATTTTACGCAGTCCTTTCAGTACTTCGGCAAGAGGAATAAGATAGAAATAAAGAATGCTACTGTTCTTCAAGCATGATGGGTTGAATTACAGCGAGTACAATGGTGTGTTGAAGTGAAAAGCTAATGAGTTACCGTTTAGTTCTACGTAAGGTGAACTCCACATTCTGTGTATATGTTTCAGTTGCAACTGGGGGGGGTTACTGGTACGTGAAATGTTTTCCGTGGTGGTATATCTTTGACTTTATTGGTCTCTGTGGGTTCTGTTCCCATTTTGTGGTGTGTCGCTAGCTAACTGTGCAGTTCCACTATGCTGTCTAACATTTTTCTCTTTTTTTTTCTTTCCCTTAGCGTAACCTGAACTTAACCTCCTAGCTTAATATTTCTAAAGGGAAGTTTGAGACAACAGGTCAGACACCCCTTCCTAAAATCCTCTATACCATGATTGTATTTTAAATTGTTATACTGAGTTTCACTCAGTCAGCATTTTACCTTTAGAGAAAGCTATAAAACCATTTTCTTTGTGCGCAAGCTTCGTATAATTACTCTCCTTTTGTACCAAAGCAATGGGCTAGCAACGTTAAGCTAGGCCTAACCTCCGAACAATAACACCTCCCAACAATGGTCACTTTTCCTTTGTCTGAGCAGTGACCATTATTCGGAGGTTTCACTGTAAATGATCATGAGGCATTATCTATGAAACTTTGTGAATAACAATTACTGCTCTTCACTGCAGTTATTACTAAATGCATTATAGGTATTTAATAAGAAAAGTTACTCAAATTGCGGTAATTTGCAAACAGATCCTGAACTAAAATTTCAAATTTATACTTCTTAATTTCATTTTATCACAAATAGTTTACATACAGTAAAATGAATGCATTTTATAAGTTGACAAATTATCCTTATTTTAAGATGTAGAGGTATGATTTACTGCAGTGAGTGGCAAAGTTTTTTAGAAAACTTGAGAATTGCATCATCTTCAAGTGTAAAACAGACCTGCATCTTCCAATTTGTTTCAAAATGCTGCTGCTAGATCACCTAGCACAATACTTTCTCAGCAACTGAAGCTTGTTACATAAGAAACTTGAACAACAAACATTCAGACTTATCTGCTAAATGTGTCACCTGTCTCCTCATAGTACAGATAATGCCACCTGCAACAGGTATTCAGGTCAACAAAATATTCATATTTTCTGAAGTTAGTCAGAAGGATGAACATTAATTCTGCTATGCCTGTGCCATAAAAAAAATGTTTCCGTGTCTTTCATGTGAACTGAAGAGTATTTGTTCATTTCTACTGTATTTTGTTTATTCTTCACATAAAAAAAATTGGTTAAAGGGTAACATAAAATACTGGTTCAGAAGTTTATAATAAATGTTGTTAGCAATTTTCGAATTAGTCTAACCATTATATCTTGCTTTCTACCCCTAATAGATGACAAGCATTTTCTTTTAATGCTCTGCAAATTTCTGAGACTGTTTTCCTACATAACACACATTCAAATTCAAATGACATCTTGAAAATAATTTATTTTCAATCCACTTTATTTCAGGAAGGTTTGACAAATTTTTATTCTGTAATCAACAGTGTCAGTTATAAATTTTAGTAATTTTGTGAGATGACAAACTTATCAGAAGAAAAAAAATGTCAGGACTGCTCTTTATATTAATAGCTCAACTTATTTTAGCATCGTCTTGATTCAAATTAAATGGATCATAATAGGCATCATTCAAGTAAACATTACTTGCAGTTTCTGAAGAGAGTCACTTCCAATTTTGAAAGTCAGTGTTTAAGATTTCCCTACATGAAGCAACGGGCGACTTGCTTCCCGTGAAATCAGTAATTTGCGATGACTTTAAATTGCTCTTCACATATTCTATGATTTTTGAATGGTTTGTGTTAATAATTTCAACCAAAAATGATTTTCTGCGAAAAAAATTTGAGTGCTAAAAAATCTCAGCTGGAGCTGGATATAAAACAAAAACACCTCAACTCTGCTCTATGAATCTTAAACAGTTTTATTTATATAAATATTAGGATTTTAATACATACATATATCACTAAGCTGTTCTCTGAGATTCAGAAGTTAGCTCCTCAAAGAAGCCTTATCTGTCAGATTAAAGTTTAAAACTGATTAAGCTAGATTTTACTTACTATTGATGTATCAAACGTCTTCATTTTCAGTGACCTCAGCAGACAACTCGAGCTTCACTGACATTCATCATGTTTCACAAGAGACCTTTCGCACTTCATACTCATTATCTTTTTTATGTGCAGACATTCCTAAATCTGGCCCTCCCAAGATTTCCTGGTCCTTCATCCTTTTTTTCCTGCAACTTGGGCTGAATAAATTCTCTTAGCAAGCATCTCACCACTCATTCTTTCAATGTGACCAAACCACCTCAGAATATTTTTCTCCATCTTACTAACAACATTTTGCTTCACATTACACATCTGCAACCACCTTCGTTCCTCACATGATCAGAACGTGTCTTGCCACAAACCCCCTGTAAGTAATCTACTTCTCCAGCACACAAACAACTTCTTTGTTTCTTCTACAGTACCCAGGTTTCACTGCTATACATCCAAGTAGAAACAATAACACTTTCAAACACAGCCATTCAGAACTTTTTGAGAATCCATCATTCCTATGAAATTCTCCTAAGGCAGCTGTAACTTTCAGAAATGAATTCATTCACCAACTAACTTCACCATCTAATCTGTTTCTGAGTCACATGTGCTTTCAAATAGACAAATTCATTTACCTGGCCTATTTCTGTGCCATTCAGATTGATCTTGCATTCAGTACAAACAGTTCCTTGCTTAAAAACCACAACTTCATCTCCTTACTTATATACAGCTTGAACTTCATACAAACTTCATACAACCATGACAAGATACTCTGCAATTCACTTTTACTCTCTGCCAACAGGACTGTGTCATCTCAGCATGCAGCAATCTGCACATATAGATATTACCAAGATATACCAGTATTATTTATTTTGGCATCATGCATGCATGCATCCACAAATATATCAAACAGCCATGGTAACAGTACACAACTTTTTCTGACTCCACCATTCACTTGTACAAGTGCTCTACTTCCAGCATACATAGCTCTCACACTTTTAAGCAGATTTGCACTTACACAATAATTATTCAATACTTTCTTTAAACTCACTGCTACACCAAGCACCACCTTTAATGCTACTCACTGTTGCAGTACCACAAACCTTTTCAGCCACAGTAACAACACAGTTCTTTAAACATGTCCATTTCTTGAAATATTTTATTCTGTATTTAATAGTGTAACAATTTAAAAAAACACACAACGACCAAGTGCCGAGCTTTCACACTCTGAACGGGAGGCTTTCTCAATTCCAGTGAACACAAGAATGTCTTCGGGAACGATGATAATTTGAAATCTTGGAGCGTGTATCCAGTGGCACACCCAGTAATTCTTGTTGGGGGGGGGCTAGATGTATGTGTGTATGTGCACATAATATATATCATCAACCTTTATCAATCCACTGCTGGATGAAGGTCTCCCCAAATTTCTTCCACAATTGTCTGTCTTGGGCCTGTCTCTTCCATGTCACTCCAGCATACTTTCGAATTTCATTCATCCATCTCCCATGGGGTCTTTTCCTGTCCCTTAGAATCCAATCTAAAATTTCGGTTGTCCATCGGTGGTCCGTACTTCTGGCAACATGTCCAGCCCATTGCCATTTCAGTGATTTCACTCTGGTCATGATGTCGTACACTCCTGTCATTTTCGTTATCCACAAGTTCATCTTCTTATCTTTCCTGGTTACACCAAGCATGCATCTCTCCATGCTTCTTTGAGTTGTCTGCAGTCTTTGTAAGTCTTTTTTAGTTAAAGTCCATGTCTCTGCTCCATACGTAAGCACCGGCAGGATGTCATTGATTAAACACTTTTCTTTTGAGACATAACGGCATACTGCTCTTAAAAATTGTACTGTTTCTTCCAAAAGCTCTCCATCCAAGTTTTATACGCCAATTAATTTCTTCATCAATGTGACCCTCACTTGATATCTGCTGCCCAAGATAAATGTAGGAATCGGTTGTCGCAAGCTTTTCTCCATCAATCGATAAATCTTCATTTCTTGTAAAAGCATTGTACATCACTTTTGTCTTCTAAAAGTTCATTTTTTAATATATACATATATACACTGAAGTGCCAGAAAAACTGGTACACACGAGCTTATGCAAAATATATAGCAACGTCACCTATGCGCGTACTCAGTTGCGTCCACCAGTGCGTATATAAAGCGATAGACATCCTTGCCAGCTGTCAGAGCTGTTTTCGGCATGCGAATGATAAGTAATAACAATTTAAGCTATTTTCAACGCGGTGTCATAGTTGGCGCTCATGAGATGGGCCATAGTATTTCAGAGGTAGAAACGAAGTTCAGATTTTCACGGATGACCATTGCAAGGGTGTACCATGACTACAAGATTTCCGGCAAAACCTCCAACCTACGATGCCAGTGTGGCCGTAAAAAGACACTGAACGTGACCACCGTCGTCTGTCAAGAATCGTTTTACGCGACGTGCAACACTCTTGCAGGTATCATTGGAATTCAATGCTGGAGCCTCAAAAAGCATCAGCGTCCGGACTGTGCAACGTACCCTGCAAGAGATGGGCTTTGTGAGCTAAGGTGTGAGCCAACACCCAACTGTAGTCCCCTTGATGGGTGCACGACACAGAGCTATGCGCCTCGCTTGGGCACGGCAACACCGCCACTGAATACTTGATGACTGGAAACAAGTGGCCTGGTCTGATGAGTCGCGTTTCCAAATGTATCAGGTAGATGGAATGATTCGTGTGTGGCGCAAACCGCATGAAGCTATGGATCCCGCCTGTCAACAGGGAACTGTACCGGCTGGTGGTGGTGGTGGTGGTGGGGGGGGGGGGGTCTTTAATGGTATGGGGTGTGTTTATCTGGACTTCACTGGGACCCCTGGTACGTCTACAAACGTCTGTGACCGGCTAATGCTATGTGTGCATCCTTTCTGACGAGGTACACCCGTTCATGTCCTGCATTCTTGCTGATGGGTTGGGCCTGTTGCAACAGGACAATGCACCTCCACACAAGTGTTGGGATGTCACATTATGGTTAGAGGAGCATTCATCTGAGTTTGGGGTGTTGCTATTACCACCCCAGTCCCCAGATCTGAACGTGATGAACACATTTGGGATGCCATGCAAATCACTATTGAACACAGGAATCCAAGGCCTCTGAATACACCCAAATTGTGGAACGCTCTGCAGGAAGTATGGTGTGCATTGCCTACAGCATATTTCCAGAAGCTAGTGGATGCCATGCCCCATCGTGTTTATGCAGTCCTGCACTCCCGTGGGGGACGTACCAAGTATTAGACTAGTGTACCAGTTTTTCTGGCACTTCAGTGTATGTATGTATGCGTACAATAATATATCATCATCATCATCATTGTCAACCATTATCAATCCACTGCTGGACGAAGGTCTCCCCAAGTTTCCTCCACAACGGTCTGTCTTGTGCCAGTCTTCTCCATGTCACTCCCGCATATTTACGAATTTCATCCACCCATCTCCCATGTGGTCTTTTTCTGGGTCTTTTCCTGTCCCTTGGAATCCAATCTAAAATTTCGGCTGTCCATCTATGGTCTGTCCTTCTGGCAGTATGTCCAGCCCATTGCCATTTCAGGGATTTAACTCTGATCATGATGTCTTCCACTCTCGTCATTTTTCGGATCCACGAGTTCCTCTTCTTATCTCTCCTGGTTATACCAAGCATGCACCTCTCCATGCTTCTTTGAGTTGTCTGCAGCTTTTGTATGTCTCTTTTAGTTAAGGTCCACGTCTCTGCACCATACGTAAGCACTGGAAGGATGCATTGATCAAACACTTTTCTTTTAAGACATAATGGCATATTGCTCTTGAAAATTATGCTGTTTCTTCCAAAAGCTCTCCAGGCAAGTTTTGTACGCCGATTAATTTCTTCATCAATGTGACCCTCACTTGATATCTGCTGTCCAAGATAAACATACGTATCTGTTATCTCCAGTTTTTCTCCATCAATCGATAAATCTTCATTTCTTGTAAAAGCATTGAACATCACTTTTGTCTTCTGAAAGTTCATTTTTAATCCCACTTCTTTACTCTTGTCAGCAAGTTCCTGGATCATACTCTGCAGCTCTGATGGGGTAGTTGCAAAAATGACTACGTCATCAGCAAAACGAAGGTGGGTTAGATAATCTCCATTAATCTTTATCCCTTTGTTTTCCCAGTTCAGTGATTGAAAGACATTTTCCAATGTGGCATTAAAGAGCTTCGGAGATATGGTGTCACCTTGTCTCACTCCCTTTCCAATTTTTATGTGTGTTGTATTTTCAAACAGCCGAATCTTTGCACTTGCATTTTCATAGATGTTATTAATAATATTAATGTATGCATCTTCAATACCGCAGGATTTCAGAGCCGTGGTAACTGCTGATGGTTTCACCGAATCAAAGGCTTTTTCATAATCGATAAAAGCCATGCACAATGGAAGTTCATATTCCCTCGCTCTTTCAATCAGTTCTCTCAGTACGTGGATATGATCTATTGTGCTGTAGCCACTCCTGAATCCAGCTTGTTCTCTCGGTTGAGCCATGCCCAGTGTTACCTTCAAGCGGTGTGAAAGAACCTTAGTGAAGATTAATATACAATATGTATATATATATATAGTGCATAAGGCAGACAGATATACATTAGGTAGATAGATAAAAGAGTTGACATATGGGGCCTTGGGGGAGGCTTAAGCCTCAAAGCCCCCCCCCGGGTGCACCAGTGAGCGTATCTACAGTGTGTCCACACTATCAATAATAAATATAGAGTAATAATATACTTACAATAGTATCTACTTACAATAGAATATACTTACTATAATATACTATCAATAGTAAGCATATCTACCTGGACACACAGTAGATACACTCTCCAAGATTTCAAATTATCATCGTTCCCGAAGACATTCTTGTGTTCAATAGCCTTGAGAAAGCCTCCCGTTCGGAGTGTGAAAGCTCGGCACTTAGTCGTTGTGTGTTTTTATAAATTGTTACACCATTAAATACGGAATAAAATACTTCAAGTTGTATAATACTAAGGTGTAAGTTCCATTATTGTAATGTCCATTTCTTTTCCACATCCATTTCACATAACTTTAACTGATTCAATCATTCACTAAGTATTTCCAAGTAATGCTGACATCTTTAGGAAGCCTTTCAATCTTTATCCTTTTCATATATCCAAGGATTTTTCTTAAAATTCCGCTTTCTCCTGCCAACATTCAATTTCATTCGTAACACTAACAGGCAAAAATCAGAGCTAGAATATGCATCTCTCATCATACGAGTGTCGACAATTAAATGCTTCAGATGCTGACCATACAAACAAAATCCATTATACTTTTCTGCCATGGAGTACAATTCTTCCACGTATATGTGTGGATATACCGAAATTTTAGATTGGATTCCAAGGGACAGGAAAAGACCCAGAAGAAAACCACATGGGAGATGGGTGGATGAAATTCGAAAATATGCAGGAGTGACATGGAGGAGACATGCACAAGACAGACCGTTGTGGAGGAAACTTGGGGAGACCTTCGTCTAGCAGTGGATTGATAATGGTTGACAATGATGATGATGATAATACTTGTGCTTGAAAAACATATTATTAGGATTTTAATGTGAAAGAAACATTTTTATAAATTTATTAATTATTATGGTGATATGCTAGAGTAAATATATTATATTTAGAAAAAACAAAAATGGAAATTAAATCATATCAAGGCTGAGGAACAAAATAAGTAAACAAATAAAAATGCTCATATATGTAGAATTATTTAGCATTTAAAATGCAGAAATGACACTGAAAAACTCAAAAATACTATAACCTAGTTCTGTCACTAATGTTGTGATCAACCAAATTAGTTGGAAGAAAAAATTGTCAATTGTTTTGGTAAATTTTACTTCAACAGTTAAAAACAAATAAATAAATACATCAAGTTGGGGAATTATTAAACTTCCAAGAAATGATCACCAAATTTGGACATGATTATCTAAAGGTTTCTGAAAAGATTTCAGACTGTAGATGTCTCTACTAACAGGTAGTTATTACCTCAGAGAGAATGTACACATTCTTTCCTTACAATGATCATTTACAACTGCATATCTCTGCTTTTTCAGTGCGCCGACCAATAAACCAAAATCATATGTATCATGATGTCAATGGGATATGAATCCTCTTGTAATATTTCTTCACAAATACATCATGAAAAGGCACAAACAGTTGTCATTATTGGCACATATTTCCATTACATATATATATATATATATATTTATTAGGGTGTCCCTTATTTGTAGACTTCAAAATATTTGAACGCATACCCACCAATTTTGTTCGAATTAGTCTAAAACGCTATTAAAAATGTTTTTGGGGTGATTGAAGCATTTTAACCCATGCAAACTTGAGTGCGAAGATGCGACGCAGCGACTCATTGTCACAAGCAAGTAGCTGGGCAGATGACAGCGCATTGCCTGGACGACACCAAGATGGTAGCTCGGGGAATTCCCTGTATGTGTAGTCAGTTTGTTGTTCGTTCCCGGCCTTATTACATGTATTTGCGTTTTGTTAAACTAACATTATGTCGCATGAATTACGAAGTTGGAAGAAGAATGTTTTTTTAGTGGGGGATGTAACTCACCAAGTAACCGGATGTAAATTGCCATCAAATCGACAAGTGGTGGCTGTTTTGTTTTTTAACATACGAGAAGTGCTGGCTGTTTTGTTAAGCTCACTGTCAGTGAAAATGCGAATCTTGTTGTGCGGGAATGTATGATATTTTGGGAAACAGTAAGAATATCGACAAGAGCCCTGCCCAATTATACCAACAAACTAATTGACTTGTATTCCCTGTGGAGAAACATACAAGAAAATGCAAATAAGACACAAGATATTTTTAAGCGCCATGAAGAGAAATTTCAAAATTTGGACAACCTATTTGATATCAAGCATGCCAATGCTCTACAAACTATCAAAATCGAAGATGACAGGATCTTTTACAGCAACAGAGGGAGCCAGGAAGAAATGGTTACCTAGCAGGTGTGACAAAACACATGCTGAAAAGGAAGAAAGGGCAAGACAAAAGAAAATTGAAGAAAAGAAAAGACCAACTAAACACCAAATTACAGCATCAACATCTTCAGCTTCATATGATTTTTCATCATCTACAGAGACTGATGAAGCTCCACTTCAGATGAAACCAACAATGGTGAGTGGTTGTCGATGTTACCAGAGAACACACCAAGGCAGAATGTAACAAAACGAGGTACCAAACATTTTATTACACCAAAACTAGTGGCTGCTTTAGATAGATGCCAGTTGAGTGTAAGAGACGCTGTGTACATCCTTCAGGCCACAGCAGAGGCACTGGGTCACAATGTTGATGAACTTCCTATTAATAGATCTTCTATTTAATGAATCCGGGAGAATGAAAGGAACGTGCTGAAGCTATTAAATCTGCATTTAATGATGATATTTCTGCATTTGTTACCGCTCATTGGAACGGTAAACTTCTTCCTGCATTAAATGGCAGAGATTAAACAAAAAACGACTTCCAACAGTTGTAATATTTGGAGATAGCGAGCAGCTCATTGCTGTCCCAAAATTACCAAATTCGTCTGGTAAAGAGCAAGCACAAGCTGTTTGGAGTGCATTAAAAGATTGGGGTCTGGAAGACAAAGTGCAAGTTCTTTGTAGTGACACAACTTACTCAAACACTGGCGATTTTAAAGGTGCTTGTGTACTCATTGAACAAAAACTGGACAGAGAGTTGTTGCTTTTCCCCTGTCGTCATCACATCTATGCACTAGTTTTGCATAGCGCATTTGAAACCAAAATACATCAGGTAACAAGCAGTCCTGACATACCTCTTTTCAGACAGTTGAGAGAAAGCTAGAAAAATATACCTACTAATTTGAAAGAGGTAAGAAAGTTGTGAAAGGGTTTTTTAATGAGTTTAAAATTAATGAAATGTTAAAATTTTATAAAGCTAAATTACAAGAAAAAATATTGAGAAGTGATTATAACGAATTCATTGAGCTGTGTGTAATATTTTTTGGGAGGAGATATGGAGAAGAAACTAAAAATCAGGCCTCCTGCTGTGATGCATCAAGCCCTGGATGGCAAGAGCAATTTATTGCTTTAAAATGTTTTTGCTAAGGTATAAACTTAAACTATGCAACAAACAGAAGGAAGCTTTGAAAGACATCCTAAAAATTAAGCTGAAACATTTCTAAATAATTCAGTTAAAAAGAACACTCAACAGCAACAAGCAAAATTCACTAGAAAAATTACTTTTCACAAAGGTTTATTTGAATCATTAAAGAGAATCAGCAAGAAATGTAATATAAGACTAGCTCCAAGTTTAGAGAATGAAGTTAAAAAAATTTTCCTAAAATAGTTCAAAGAGAAGAAGATATTTTAAAAATGCAAAGTATAATCTATGAAGTAAAATGTTGTTGCGGACTATCTTACATAGAAGGGACAGGTCACAGACTGGAAACTCAAATAGCAGAACATAAAGCAGCTAAAAAAAATATGCTCCAACAAGATGGGATTAGTTAGGCATGTTAGAGAGTTGGTCACAACATGGACTGGAATTCCATTAAAGTCATCAGTTTTCAAAGCAACTTTCAAGAAAGAAAATTAAAAGAAGGAATAGAAATTGAGAAGAATCAGAATTCCATCATCAGTGACTGCAGAGGTTTGTCCCTGCCTAACATCTGGTAAGATTTCATGAAAAATAACCATAACCATTAAGGTTAACCATAACCGTGATAGTGACAGTAAAAAAAGAGTGACAAGTGACTTCCTGATAAAGAAGAAGAATTTTCTCCGAAAATTTACAAATTAAAATACAAAAATTTCTAGAAAAAAAAACATATTAGAAGTTTTTAATTAAGTGTTTAATTAAAAATTAATTTAGCACTGTTATTAAAACCAAATGCAAAAATCATATTCAGGAATGTTTACACTGTAAAGACCCTTGCAATGAATGAGTGAGTACAGCATATACTAAACTAAGCACAAAAGGGAATAATTAGAAGTGAATTTGCAGTGCATCATTACCTTTAAGTATTTCAGATTTCAGTAACTGTGTACATAATTTGCTAAGAATGCCCATCATACCATACACAGGCTTCTGAACAAATTGAACATAGTTTGGATTAGTATTATTGATTTGAAATCTAGCTAGTAGTGTCCTCTGAAGAAACTGATATGGATAATAACTTAGAAAACCATTGTCATTGCTCAGTAAATTGTAGTGAGCATTTTTGAGCATTTCTTCAGTATCATTATGATAAAAGTACTGTATATGTTGTGCAATGACCTGGAACAAAGAAAAAAAGACAATTACTCCAAAATTCTGGTATTAAGAAATTATTCAGGAAAAATAATGAAATTTGTGGGGTTCAAACTATAACAAACTATGTAGTAAAAATAACAAGCTACATATTATTTACTGAAACAAACTATATAATAAAAAAATAATGAAATTCATATGGTTTAGTCAGTGGCGGCTCGCGGTTGGAAAAATAGGTGAAGAGGTACAAGAGCAGTATGAAAAGATATATACGGTCTACAATGAAAATCCCTTAATGAGAACTTACTTATTTTTTGTATATTAAATAAATTTTTCTTCCTTTTAAAGCTGCAAATTTGTCGATTATGTCGTCATAAGATGGTTAGATGGTTGTTCCTTCGTGAGCATCAATAAAATGTCTTCCTGAATAGAAATATTTGCCAGAGAAGCAAGTCTATCTTGGGAACTAGTGTTTCTTGAGCAAGTTTTTATTCTTTAAATAAAACTTCTTTCCACTGGCACACTTGTAGATGGAATTGTTAAACTGAGGAAAACCAATTTATAATCTTCTGTAAAAATGTCTTTGTCTCTGTGAAACATTCGAAGGAGTTCTTGAGTCAATATATTCCTTAATTTTTCATCGGCATATACAAGACTCAGTTCGTTTTTAAGGTGCTGGTGTTTAGTAAATATGTTTCCATAAAAATGTAGATTTTCATGAGCGCGAGTGGGAAAGCATGCATTAAATTATTAGAATTTGGTTGTGTCAGCAAGTCAGACAAATTGAAGTTTCTTACAGTCTTGAAATCTTATATCCATTTCCATAAGAATGTGCTCCAAAATTTCAAAAATCAAAACACAATTGTTCATAATTTTGAAAAATTGTTTCCTGTGTAAGAGCAGCATATTCCAGTGCTTATTTCTGTGATTTTGCTAGCTTTTCCAAACTGTGTTTCAAATAACTCATCGTTCCTTTTATGGCTCAAAATTTCACGAGGGTTTTTTTTTTAATTTGAGTTACACAGTAGTTTATGTTTAGTTATTTTTTCTTCAAAAGTTGGAATAATAGATCGGTGGAGCCAAAAATGTAAATTCGAAAGTGTTCATATCATTCAAAAACCCCTTGGCAAGATGAATTGATTTTTTTGTCAGATTATTCGCTATTCGTCAGAAATCCGAACACTTCCTTCAATTTATCCCAATCTTCAACAACTACACTTACTAATTTCGAAGTGGAGGACCATCCAGTTTCTGTTATGGTTGGTCTGCGTCTTGCGGTTGTTGATATAAGTGTATAAGACCGCTTCGCAGAATGGTGAACAAACGAAGCAATTCCACTGAGGCTTGCAAAACGCATTCGACACTTAAAAATTTTAGAAAAACTCTGGTGTAATACAAGATTCAAACGATAAACTAAGCATTGAACAAAAACAGCTTGAACAGCTTTATCCTTGACTTTTTTTTTCTGTAGCCCATTTAAGTGTCCAGACATAATACTTGCCCCATCTTAACATTGTCCTATTTATTTGTGTTGGTAATCAGACTGTTCCAAAATTTTGTCTAACATTTTGCATAAAGCTCCTGGCGTTCTATCTTCATTCACATCATGGAAACCCAAAAAATCCCTCAACTAATACACCTTCCGAATCAACAATAAAAAATTATTTAATTTTTGACGTGATCGGTTATATATTCAGAAATACATTCAATTAATTCATTTTGAATAGTTTTTTATCCTTTCGTATTGATTTTCAATTTCTAAAGAACTTCTTCATATCAACAATGAAAGTAATTCAATGAAATTTCCACGATTTATCGAGCCCATGCTTTCATCATGGCCATGGAATGCTAGTTCTTGTTTGCTCAAATACAGTATAGACTAATACTGCATCAATCACTGTCTGCAGGAAAAGTCTATTTAAACGAACGTTTTCGTTAAAATGCATTTTCAAAAGCCTAACATTCTTCCTCAGGGCATCGGCAATTATGTTTTGAATTTTTTCAAAATTCCTTAACATTAATCAGCATTTCAGGTGTTCGTTAGAATCACGATGTTTATGAAGTGACAGTGTTACGCTTAATAAATCTGAGAATTCGTCTTTATTCCACGCCGAATGTTTATTACTAAAAAGTAAGCAGGACCAAAAAAAAAAAAATTAGCACAGAAGTGCTGCAAATCCATTTATATTCAGTAAACCAACAATTTTTAAAATTAATATTGTTAGATTTACCACTCTTCTTGATTTTGTTCTTGACAACAATTGTCAGTGAATCCGTTGGTCGTCCTTGAAGCAAAATGTCTCTTTTATCTTCATCTTTCCACGAAGTAAATGGAGTTTGCAAAAAATTACAAACAATGTCATCCACAGGATGCATACTAAAAACTATCACTATCAGTTAAATTGTACACAAACCTAAAATATCAGTTAAAGCTTTCAACAAATAATCACAAAGCACGAAAAACAAATTCCTTTCGGAAAATAATGTACCACAGCACCACAAGGAAAAAGCCCTAGCAGATTGCATGGTACCCTGGTAGTCCGCCCACTCCACCGTGATCTCTCACGACTTTACGCTCAAAAACTGAAAGATGCAGAGGTAAGGCGCGTGAAAGCTGAAACACTTCACTTGAGTGAGCAGATTGGGGACGGTGACGTCACGGTTACCATGGCAACTCGGCGGAAAACTGCAGACTTCCAAGTATTCTCATTTCGGCTCTTCACTTGCACTGTTTTGCGTATAAGGATTTGTTTTGCGTATAAGGATTTGTTTTCCGTATTGAGCACGTCATGTGAATTAACATCTATTCAAAATTTTAAGTATTTTGGAACTGAATAAAGGCAAAAAAGAATATATTATAAAAAAATGCTGAATAAAACTTTATTTTGAGTAAAATAGATGAAGAGGCACTTCACCTACTTCACCTGAAAAGCCGCCACTGGGCTTACTGCAACAACAACAAAACATCTATGTAAAAAAATGATACAATTTTTGTATAAACTTTTTCTCTAATTCGTATATGAGGGTGGTCATCTTTTAAAGTATGAACAAAAAAAATTTCTTTGAGAAGTATACTTGCAAAACATCTAAAATTAATAAGTAAATAAAAAGCACGATTATACACCAAACCAAATTGATACAAGCTGTTGCAAAAATTCGTTTTTTAATTGCTGTAACGACTCATGGGTGCCAAGCTTTTACATACCTATAAGTGACTTTATTTATTGAAGCAGGCTAATACTGCAAAATCTATGCCACATATACAAATATATATATATATATATATATATATATATATATATATATATATATATACGGTGCCAGATCTATTATCCAAAGTCCCAAAATCCTTAATGATCTAAAATGATCTAAGAACTGCCAAAATTTTTGAAGAGGACTTGGGCCGGGGGGGGGTGCTTTATTTACTTAATTGATATACATAATATATACTTTTTTTTGGGAAGAGAAATTTTTTAAGGCAAAATACGTAGCATTGCTGATAGTGACCTTCTATGGTGCCAGTAATGCGCAGAACTAGGAAGACCATAAATTATATCAATTAATGCCCCCCTTCTTTTTCCATTCACACACTGTGCATAGCTCACAGACATTCAACTCAGTATCTGGAACCATTTCACTCTCACTTGCCTGGCACCTCTGTTGTCTCTAATATGTCGATCACTTGAGACTGGGATAAAAAAAGGAACAAAAATTTATTTTTGCAAAATATTCATAAAACTGTCCAAAATTTTAAAGAACTTCATAAATTGCTAATAACAAACTTTCTACATCTCTTTCATCCCATCGTTAGATTTCTTGCCTCCAAAATATTGCTTCCCCAATCACTAGTGCTGACAGTGTACTTTCAATTCCTCTTGTTCTAGGACTTACGCTACCAAAAATGTGAGACCAGACTCACATTTTTTGGTTATAGTCACATCCTGGGGATGATACACATGCTGTTCTAAAGCTGGTTTAAGCTGTCTGCCTGTTTCTCTCCACAGCCATGTGGGAGAAATAAGCAGACAGCTTTTAAAACCAGGTTGGCAAAACATAAAGCTGCAATTAAAAATATCACACACAAAAAAGGTTTGGACAGACATGTTCAAAATACAGGACATAAAGTTCTTTGGAGCACTGTAGAAGTTCTGACACATCAACAGCACTTTTTCAAAAAAAAAAAAAAAATTGTCAGAAGGACCGTTCATAGAGAAAAGAAGAGGTACAACATTAAATGATTTGAAAGGTTGGAATTTACTCATGAATGGCAACACCTACTATAGCTGTATTCCTGAGGAAGCGACAGAAGTTGATCATCTTTTACTACCCGAAAATTTGACTTAAAAATCTCCTTTATTATAACCTTACAGAAAACCCATAATTTTGAAATAATTGTAATGAATTAAGTATATAGGAACAGTCATGTCATCAATTATTATTATCAGTTATGTTTTATGAGAAAGATGCTTTTAGAACAACATGTGGTATCATCCCCAGGATGTGACTAAGTGAATGATTTCATGAACTTAATAAATATCTTTGACAAGAAAAAAGTTAGTTTAGATGCCAAAATTTGTGAGAGGGTCTACTCTGTTCTGAAATTCACACTGCTGCTTTACATAAGCCTCATGTACATCACAGATGGTTAAAAAGTTTGGATTATCTCCATATGAAATTGCAGTCATTCTTACTTATTGATGTATGCTCATTAAATATGAGTATAGTATAAACATGACAGAAGTTGATCATGTTTTAGTGAAATGCATTACCTATGAAGGGTTTGTAGCAAAACTTATTTAAATCATGTGCAGAATACATGCTTTGAAAATCTCTGATGTGAAAGAAAAATGTTGTTATTATGAGGAGACACAAGTAGTATGGTCCTGTAATCTTAAAACATTCAAAGTATAAACAATAAGACATAAAAAAATTAGAATTATTCATTTGTTATCAGGCACTAGTAAGAATATAGAAAGAAAGATAAAAAATGAATGATGGTTGGGCTTTGTGTCAAAACCAGCATAAATGGATTTTTTTTTTCAAACATAATTAATTACAGTTTTATGAGTTGTCTCTGAATTTCAAAGAATGGATTAATGATATGTAGTACATTGCATCAGCACCATGTCAGGGAATCTATCTGCATTATATAAAAAATTATCTCATTATCAATAAGAATTTCTCATTACAATGCCATACTATTTCATTTCATCTGTCAAGTTCACAACATTATCAGATCAGATCATATGTAGAGGATTTTAGGAAGGGAGTGTCTGACCCCAGGTCTTAAACAACCCTTAGAAATAGGAAGCTAGGAGATTTGGGCTAGAGTGCCTGATAGGAAAGTGACATGGAAGTGAGATAGAAAGGGGGAGGAAGGCACCCTTATTTATTACCCAGGGGGGGGGGCAGTTTCCAGGACCCAATGGCTTAATGTGCCCATTCGATGCACAGCGGATATTTAGTGGTTTGAGCATTCGTACCTGCCTGGGATCGAACCTGAGGCCTTCTCTGTGGCAGTCATGAACGTTAACCACTAGGCCACCGGGGCCCGGAACAACATTACCAGGAGGCAGCAGAATATATTTGTAAGAGAATTAAATTAAAAAAAAACTGGATAATAAGATGTTTTGACAAATTGATACAAAAGAAAAATTGATGCATAAGAAAAAAATTGATGTATGAAAAATTGATGCATAAGAAAAATTATATCATCAATAAAAAAATATTTTTGGACCGATGAAGACAATTAATTTTAATTGGTCTGATTTTTCTTTCAAATGGGCATCCACAATTTTACTCAGTCTTTTACTTAAAGAAGTATATACAGAGTTAGCTTTGCATTAGGAACACCCCATACTCCCACCCCCATTTTATATATTCGGAACAATAAAGTACCATGTGACAACAACATCACGTGCAGCTCCTATAAATTGTGCACACCTATCCTCTGTGCATAATCAGTAAACGTTAGCCAGTAATGGAGAAACATTGCGACTTAAGCCAATTTGACCATAGCGAGATAGTTGGGGACTGCAGGGTAGGTGCCAGTATTTCAAAAACAGCTGCACTTATTGGCTGCTCCTGTATTACTGTATCAAGAGTGCACTAAGACTGGATTAACCATGAACAGACATCCAGCTGAAGAGTTTGCATTCGTCAGCCATGCACGGTTGATCCTAGAGAAGAGCATTGGGTGTCACGACTGGTATCTCAGCAATGACGTGCAACAGTCACCCAGCTCAGCCACCAAATGCAGTGCAGTTCGACCTATTTCCACATGCATCGTGCACCATACCTTGCTTTGCCTGGGGTTCCACAGCCGGAGACCAACGAAGGAACCCGTGATAACACCCAGTCATTGCAAACAATGACTCGCATGGGCCAAGAAATGTTGGCAATGAACCCTCGAAAAATGGAAGAAAGTTGTCTGGAGCTATGAATCCAGTTTTCTGCTGCATCATGTGGATGGCTGGGTTTGCATATGGCATAAACAGCATGAAGCCTTATCCCCAGGTTGCACAGTTGGGGTTCTACAGGCCAGTGGAGTTGGGGTTCTAGTCTGGAGGGGGGTCTCTTGGCAAGACCTAGGTTCGTTGGTTATCATCCCACAAGCACTGAATGGTGGATGCTACAGGGACCTGTCAGCCAACCATCTCCATATCTGCAGGAGATTTACTTGGACCACAGTGCCATCATCTTTATGCAGGAAAACACACCATGTCATCAGGCTTGCATAACTATGGAGTGGTTGGAGGAACATGACAACAAATTCGTCACATTGCCTTGGCCCCCTGACTGTAACCCAATTAAACATTTGTGGGATATGCTAGAATGGGGTGTGAGAACTGCTGATCCTCCTCTATGGGAAGAGCATGAACTGATAGAGCTGCTGCAGTGGACATGGGTGCAGAATGGAGGATGTTCGACAAATCCTCCATGCATAATTGGACCCATGTCCAATCTGTTCCTAGGTGCCTGTGAGCCATGATTGCACAGAAAGGTGGACTAATGTGTTATTAGGTAGGTGTTCCTGATGCAAAGCTAACTCAGTATATGAAAAAGTTCAGAAATTTCCCAGAACATGTCTTGTGAACAGCACTCACATTTCTGAGTTCAATAACAGTATCTCAACAAGAAGATATTCATTAATAAACTACTTCTCTAACATAAATGACACCAAACCTCAAAGCATTTACTCACTGGATGGACCTCTGTAATTTTCAGACTATAGATTTCAATTAAATTTTTTTGCCACTAGATCACCATCTTTTTTTTTTTTCCTTTTTCTTTTCTTTTTTCACAATGAGTAACAAAAAAATCAATCAAATTTTGAAACAGAGAAGATGTTAACAACTTACCTTAGCTACCATTGCAGAATAAGTGGAGTCAGATCTCCACTCTTCTGGAAGAGACCAAGTCTTTAGAGGGTCAGCTTCACTGAAAAAATGAAAACAGTTATGTAATTTTTAGCAATAACTGAAAAATTGCAATTGCACTAAATTGTAAAGATACTGTGAATAGTAATTCTAATAATACAGGGTGAGCCAAAAGTCCCTGTACACCGACATACTGTGATAACAAATAATAAGAAATCTATAACGTATAGTTACTGTGAACGTACATGCAATATTGTGAATGGAGAGTGTTTGGGTAGGGGTTACGTGCATCCTGCTGTCTGACCTTGAATGATGCAGCCGATATTTTCGGCATCTAGTGTCTGGCCGCAATTGAATCAGTCAGTAGTGAGAGGCCACAGCAGCCAGTTGAACATGGTGTTGTTGCTTGAGGGTCAAGTGTTTCTGATTGAACATGTGTCCCATAGTGGAGGTGAATATACGGACAAAGTGAAACGTAGGTACAAAGAACAATTCCCTATACTGCACCCCATTGTAATGCAGTGGGGTGGTTAATGAAAAGTTCCATGAAACTGGATCAGTGAGGGATGCTCCAAGAAGAGGTAACTTAGGCTGTGGCTTTACCTGCACCATCTAAGTGTAGACTTCGCAGGGAAATGTGTAACTCTCTTAATAGTTTGGAATTAAGGTTCCTGACGGTGCTGCGATAGCTAGCCCGTCAGTCTCCGGAAACTACAGTCTTTCACTCGGACAGATTCGGTCCAGGGACCTGTGGGTATCTGACCCCCCCCCCCCACGGGACTGGTACCTTACACCGTTCTATCATAACCCGTCTGTGCGACGTGCTATGGACAGTTGGGGCAAGCAACTTTTCAATAATTTATCTCATCTCGTGGTCGGGAGATCGCCCGCCAACGCGAGTTTTTGGGACCAATGTCCTTTATTAGGCATCAAAAAAAAAAAAATACATGCACGATAAGTATGAGGGTCCCATGCACCCCTCTCACAAATATTCGCAATGAAACACATTAATCATACAAAGATATTTACATGGTCCACAGTAGTGCTGTGATGATGACCCCGGGCCAGAGTCATCAGACACATCTTGGTCAATAGACCAAAAGCTCCAAATCGAGAGCTACGTACCTCCGAGGGTACAACCATCTGCCAACCATAGTTGACCAGGTTTTTCCTTTGCTCAAGTTCCCTAATAAGACTAAGGCACATCTTACTGAAGCTGGAGTGAGAGACATCCAGCTTCAAGCGGAACTTAGCATTCGCAGCAGTGCAGTTGCTGCACTTCGGCGTGGCTGCACACTGGTGCCCAACTTCACCACAATTGACACACCTTGCTTCTGACTCAGGACAGTTGCCTCAGAAATGGCCAAAGCCATTGCACCGAAAGCACCTGACTTCCCGCAAAAATTCCTTTAGGCGGAGCACTGACCAACCCAAGTTCAGTGTCTTCTGTCTCATCAAGAGTTTGAAGGCCTAGGGTTCCACGTCTGCCACCCAGTGGACCCTACCTCCCTTGCCCTTAATGGGGAAACAGGCTGAAAACCCGTTATCAAGGTCGGGGTTCTGCCCATGAACCGCTTCCTTGAACTCTTTCCCTGAGAGATCCCCGTCGACCCCATAGACTATCAACCGGGGGTGTCTCTTTCGTGGGAAGTGTGCAATCTTTGGTCAACGGATTGCTACTCAACTCCTGGGCTAGGCGGTCGAGTTCCCCGAGATGGGAACACTTCACCGCGACCCCACCTTTCCTTATGCTCCAAATGCTCTTGACCCCTAACCACAGTTTAGTTGGGTTGACTGCGGTCCTCAGGGTCCTCTTTACGTCCTCTGAGGACGTACTCTTGACAGTGGGGTATACCAGGAGCATGTGTCTCATGTCTCCAGACTTTTTCTTAATTTTGTTCCCAGTCGGGGCTGATGAAAGCCCTTTTGTCGTACTAGCCCCTTTCCTAGCCACTTAGGCATAGGAAGCCACATTGGAGTCACTCTCGCAGCGCGACTCCTGGCGAACGGACAGCCTGCCTTCAAGAAAAGCTGTCTGATTTGCTTGTTCGAAACAAGCCCTACGGACACGCCGCGAGTGTTAACAGAGGTAAAGGTAAAGGATATTTCCATTTGCAAGCACTAAAAGTCCAAAGAAATCAGTTCGAAAATTGGCGCAACAAGCAGGTGTGTCGTACAGCAGCACCTGTAGGGCACTGAAGACACGAGCGCAGCTCTACCCATACAAAGTCAGAACAGTGCATGAACTGAAACACACAGACTGTGATAAGCGTGTGAAATATTGCAGATGGCTCAAGGACTTCTTTAATGACAACAGAGAGAATATTCTGGACATCACGTTTTTCTCCAATGAGGTGCTATTCTACTTATCAGGATACATGAACACCCAAAACAGTCACATGTGGCCTTCCAATAATCTGCATCAGATACATGAAATGCCATTACATGATCAGAAGATTGGTGTGTGGTGTGCAATGTCTCAGAGACACATAATTGGACCCATATTCAGCGAGGGAACCATAAACGCTGCAACTGTGCCAGGTGCACAGTGACTTTTAGCTCACCCTGTATCAGTATTATGCTAATGACAAAAATAGTGTAAAATATAAACAAAACCTGACAAGAATCGGAGCATTAAGAAGAGAACTATATTTTCAAACATTGTAAGGGTCCATCATTATATCTATATTTGGGCAAATACAAAATAACTAGAAAAAAATTCAGTTTTTTATTAAAAAATAATCAACATTTATGCTTTTGGTACTAGTTCTCTCTCTTTAGGCAGGAGATATAGTGTGACCACATAGGTGTATAGCACCCCTAACTAACTCGCAATCATTACAATTCATCGCCATTGTTCTCTCACTTTCCTGCAACTAGTAGCTTTACATTAATGATGGGCAAATCTTGGTGGCATTAGATGCCAATGCTGAGTGCAGCCTCAGTTTTAGGAGCCTGCGCCTGAAGTATATCAGTCTGAACTTGAATTTTGTATTGCAAGATACAGCCCAAAAACTATGACTAAACTGTTTACTGATTAATGAAAAAAAAAAAAAAAAAAAAAAAAAAAGGTCTCCTTTCCCAGACTTCCAATCTCTCCTTCCCCAGAAATTAACAGATGCCTTTCTCAACTGGGGAATGGAGAAGGGAACTCTATTTCTATAGTATAGCTACTTGATTTTCTTTGGCCATTCATTTCTTCATGAAATGCTTTGGGTGGCTGGACAGTCAGAAGATGCTTATTTTAATTTCCATTTCATTTCAGTAAATCTCAATAAAAGGAAAACTGAAAAAGTTTCTACTTCATATGAAACATCAACAAAAGCCAAACTTCAAATAGAGTGCTTCACTATAAGCCTATCTGTGTGTAATTTAAAACTATTTTCTGGGAATCAGAGTGAGGGATAATAAAAAGTACTGATCATCAGTAGCCTCACATTTGCCCATAGCTTAGTCTTCAGGAGGGGGCAAACAGAAATTGTAATGTATAAATAACGTATACAAACACAATATGCAAATTTCTGCCATGTCTTCCTGTTATCTAATCGTTTTTACCACACTCTCAACATATAAATTTAATTGGAAACCAGAAGACACAAAAATAACATAAAACAAGTTAGTAAAGTCATGCAATGCATTGATTATGACACGCTTTCCAACACACCAGAAATAACGCACAGATACACTCTCCTCCCTACCCTGACTATTGATTCATTCAGTATACCTCCAGAACAACATACTAAAGTTTTGTTGCAATAGAAGCATTTTTACTCAAGTAATGAGGATAATGGCTGTGGAATAAATCTTGCTCCTGTGCCCTGACCTTTGACCCCATTTCAATGATATTCAACAGAACCGGTTCAGTATACCTCTGGAACAACATGATAAAGTTTTGTTGCAATCGAAGCATTTTTATGTAAGTTATGGTGCATAAAGGCAATGGAATGGATCCTGCTCCTATGCCCTGACCTTTGACTCCATTTCTCCCATTTTCAATAGGGTGCATCCCCAGGTTGTCCCCTACCACGTACTAAAATTTCATCAAAATCAAACCATTTTTATGCAAGTTATCATGCGGACAGACAGACAGACGGACGGACAAAGCTGGAGCATATACGCTTCTTCAACCTACGGTTGAGAAGCATAAAAAAGATGGGTAAATGAAAATTGGCAGCATGTTTGGTCAATAAGGAAATTTCTTTGTTGTTTTTTTTAATCCTTTTACCCACTTATGCCACATGGGCACAAAACTCCAGAGATCACTAAATTGGCCATCAGAAATGAAAATAATACCCCCAAGACAAGTTTCTGGGAAAATTTGCAAGATATCTTTTTCCAGAAGTGAATAGCTACAGAAAAGGATGATGTATTTTTTATTTTCTTGTCTTTCATAAGTTTGCAAACTGTATGTATGTATGCTGCTCTCCAATGTACAATGGGAAATCTCATTATTACTTTCTACTGTAAATTTCCATTTCTTCTAGTGGAAATTCCCACCATTGTCTGTATTTTAACTGCATACATGCACATGTTCTACAGAAAAATTAGCAATCATAATTAGTGTTATCACAAAAATCTGTGTAATACCTTCCAAGAACAGAAAACTCAAAGGCAAAATACCCCTTCTTGCCCCATTCCCCCCTATATGGACACCCATGAAAAGAAGTAAGGTAAACTGCAAAAATATATTTCACATGTAGTATTAATGAGCCATGTGAAAAATGAAAGCTCCTCTTGAAACACATTACTTTATAGCACGCCAGGATGTAGAGAGTCCAACAGCATTGCAGCATGATACAAGTAATACTAAGAAATCAATATTTATCAATAGACAGAAATTTTTAAATGCTGGATGTCTTTGGTATGAATTTTACATGGTGGAAGAAATGTGTGCTGAATCAGTATTATTTTAGTTTACTAATATTAAAAGCGATTATTTTCTCCTGCATTTGCCTTGTAAGCCACTCCAATCTGAATGAAACTTTCTGTTATAGGTACAAAACGATATGTAATAGCACAACTGAATTGTAACATTCATGAAGTATTAAAAATATTAGCTGAGGTTGCATTCATTTTAAGGGAGTCATTTTCTCATAACTGAGGCAGTTAAATAGGTTCCCTATCACTTTGTCCGGGTTCATTTCGTCCACGCTCACTTCGTACAGTTATCATTTCATCCAACGTTCACTTTGTCCACTGTTCACTTCGTCCAATGTTCATTTTGTCCACAGTTCACTTTGTCCACGTTCATTTCGTCATCAGAATGAATGGAATTCTGTCGAAATTTTTTGTTTTCATGGAGCTTTTGTTATAGGCAGAAGAAAAGGTCAGTGGACATTGCTTGCAAGCGATTTTTTTTTCTGTCAGAGTTTCTCGATTAAAATATAATGATTTTAAATGTTATTTAAAGTAAAAAAGGAACTTAACTTTGAAGTGCTTTTTAACTCTTTTGTGTGGTACGATGTCAATCACTACAGCATGACTCACGCTATGTTCGGAAAAGGACTATAAGGTGGGATTTTTGAATAACGCTGCACTTTTACTTAGGCACTAAATATTTACATAAGATTATTAATATTTCTCTTTTACTTACTTAGGCACTAAATATTAATTACTATGCCTCATGTGTAGGTCTTTTGACAGTTTTTATTCTGCTGATGTCATATTCAAAACGTTTACGTATCCACTCAACATAATAATTGTGATTTTACTGAGGCATGAAATATTAATTCAAAATCCCTAGGCTTAGGCCGTTTCAACAGTTTTATTTTTCGGATCTCATATTCATAACGTTTACCTATCAACTCAAGGTAATAATATTGTGATATGTTGCTGAAAATCTGTGTACACCTGATCAATGTTTTCAGATTTTCATCAACATTATCCACGTTTTTCTTGAAAGAAAAATAAATAACTCGAAGGGATAATAGTGGTCAGTTCAGGAAAGGGTGACGATTCTTCCCTGGAGTGATTTGCTGTTAAACTTTTCGTAAATTCAGATTTCACCTCCCCTGGGTTCGATTTTTGGATCCAGAGAGAAAGTCAAGAAAAAGTTACAGAAAATTCTATTTTCTCATCGTTGTTTTTTTTTCCCCCTTCTCTGCTTAATGTACAAAATGAGTGTTTTTACTTTGTTAAGGGATAGGAGAGTAGCAAAGGGCTACCCTCCCTCCAATTCAGTATTTATCATCGCTCTGGGGCTAGCCTATGGATTTTTGGTTAAGTTCCAAGGTTAAGCATATAAATTTTATATTATATATATAATATAAATTGCGCAATAAAGAGTAAGTGATTCCTTTCAAAATTACTCAGCCCAGCAGGAGGGAAATAACAGTGCACATCAGAGAAAAAAAGGAAGGGATGTAATATTCTGAATGAAGAGTGGTGTAAATAATTTTTTTCTCTTTCTTTTTACCTTTGTTGTGTGAACAAAAGTGTAGCATTTGTATTATTCATTATCTAATCTATGAGTAGGACAATTCAGAAGTTAGTAGGATGTATTATAATTTTATCTTTGAAATTATGAAGTTGGTGAGGTAAGGCTGGGATGGACTTGATAAGTGGGCCTGATAACAAGAATAAATGTAATCCAAATTAGGAAGAAAAAAAAAGGAAAAAGAATAATCTTTTGCCGGGGCAAGCAATTTCATAAGTGATGTTTTTTTTTTGTTGAGTATTAAAAAAAAAAAAAAAAAAGGAATGCAAGAAAAAGAAAGCTGGTCTATGCTCAAAATAGTTAGTGAAAAAAAAAAAATGTAGTTTTTTTTTGGTATATGATGTATGTATTTATATTTTCTGTAAGTCAAATGCAGTTCCTTTCTTCGTCCAACGGTCATTTTTTTTCCCAAGCTCATTCCAAGAAAAGGGGAGTGCTGTTTGAAATTGTTAGGAGGTCGCCCACCCAAAAAGTGAGCCGTTATTTACACAAAGAGACATTTTTTCCCTCTCTACAACGCTGTGGTGAAATTCTCAGAACAGAAACACTACTCCCGAGAAATTTCCCAGCTGGGTTCACGTGGGCTGGCAAAGAGGGCTTAATCCTGAAGAGTTATAGTACGAGCTGTCAAGCTCTAAGCGGCATGAAAACAGGCGTGCATAAAAATTTATGTGTTTCCCTCCGGGAAGGCAAAAAGGGTCATATCAAATTACACATGTGCCTGGTCGCTGAGAGTTCCTGTGTTTTTGCTTTTTCCCCCACCCTACCTTCCTCTGGTGGTAAGAGGAATGTCACGTGGGCAAGCACGAAACCATTGCGTGGTTTTGACCGGCTGACCAATGGGAGCAAAGCGTCCCTCGTGGATGGCGCTGATTGGCTCTCTGTGTTCTTCTGCGAGGGAGCGTCGTTTTGAGTCTGGAGAAGAAAGATCTCGAAAAGAGTAGTTGGAGGTGAAAGGAAGAAAGAAAGAATGGAGGTCAATTGGGAGATAGTCATCATCTTAGGCGGATACCCGCCACCAGCCAGAGAAAAAAAGATAAAGACCTCATCCCTGATCCCCGCGAAAGGAATTTTTTTTTTTTTTTTGCAAACAGCAGCTCTAAAGCGACTCCAGAGTATGAAGGGACCCGGGCCGAAGGGTGCCACCACCACCAGGCAGTTAGGCCTTAAAAAACGGGGTTCGTCTATTTGCCGGGCCGTGAAGAGGTCAACCGACGCTTGAATCTCAACCCCAGGCGAGACTTGGCATTCGATACCTGCAACCTCTAGGAACTCACTCCCATCTATGCAATCCATGATGGTCAATGACGGCTCTGGGAAGAAAGCATCATAACGTACCAGGTGCTCTTCGTCAGTGAGCGTGGTCAAAGCTTTCAACACTCCCTTCAGATGTCAGCCTAAGACGTGGTGTTCCGATCTATTTGTGAATTTCAACACCGGTTCCCCCCTCATCAAGGGGTAAGTTGTATACACTAATTCTATTTTTGGCCCTTTCGTAGAGCCGAAGTCGGCACTACAGTAATCAGATTACCAGTATGCTCTAAAAAAAAAAAAGAGGAAAAAAAGGGTACTTTCCGTCTGCATGTCGGAGGTTATCCAGTTAAGATTCATCAGGAAAGAAAGAGGGAATTGTACGTGACATTATCTCACAAATGTAGTAAACATATAAAAAGAAAAAGGAAAAAGTTAAACTCACAAATATGATTGTAAATCGCGATAGTTTACTCGCCTCTTCAAGGCGGGAATTTTCATGTTAAAATGTTAACACTTCAGTTCACCTGTGCATACCTGCCTTAAGAATTTTATTTGGAGTTTTGTTAATAGAGAGAACGATATAAGTAATCTTAATCTACACCTATATATATACCTATATAGATATACACTAATAAATATTGGATCCAGAGTTTTGATATTTGTTCAGAGAAGATACAATTTGTTTGGATAACATGTAAGCCAGCCACAAATGTAAATTAACGTTCACGCTGTGTTAATAAGTGACATTATTCACGTGGACTCTGCCATGATTATATAAGATCCCGATCATTTGAATTACTGACTTCACAAATGAGTGGGCCAGTGAAGCCTTAGCGAAGTGCTAAATTGAAAATGTATTAAATCTCTCATAGCAATATTAATATCTTTCCCATTTGTGCATGTTGTTATTGTTGTAAAAATAAATACAGGCATTAGCCTTTCAAAAACCAAATTTTGGTATAAGTTGGCATTCGATTTTTAGGTGTGTCTCATAGTTTCTGAGCCATCGCACTCATCAACCAACGCTTTGACGTTGGCCTAGGACAAGAATCTGGGTTGTGACACAATATATACCAATGTCTATTTAGTAAAATGAAGTGATGATTACACGACCATTTCTTTTTGATGCTTACATACACGAGTTCCAAAATTACTGATTTTTTCGGAGTTGACACATTTATACACGTGTAACATGAATACAGTGTGATGTCATAACATATAGAAATAGTACAGGTGGTGAAAACAAAATTGTATCTGTGTACACACAAGCTCACCTACAAGTGAAAACCTCATACACAATTGTCAATTCAAAGTAACAAGAATATAGCCACCATAAAAACACTTTGGGTTCCGAAATGCCTCTACCCATCTCCCGAAGTGAAATTTTAGTCTAAATTCAAAATTTTCCTTCAGATTTACTTTTGGCTAGCTATTATAATCTCCTTACATAACGTGGCTGAGATTTCCGCCACAACAATTGCGCTTTTACTTAGGCACTAAATATTATTTCATATGCCCTAGGGCGCGGCCTTTTTCACAGTTTTTATTCCAATCATGTCATATTTATAATATTTACAAATCAAATCAAGGTAATAATACTGCGCATTTGCTCAGGCACTAAACATTATTTCATGGGCCCTAGGCCTTTTTTGCAATATTTATTCTACGGATGTCGTATTCATAATGTTTGCGCATCAAGTCAAGGTAATAATATCACGCTTTTGGTCAAGCACTAAATACTATTTGGCCTAGGCCAATGCCTTTTTAACTGTTTTTATTCTGAGTACGTCATATTTCTAACATTTTCACATCCAATTAAGGTAATAATATTGCGTTTTTGCTCAGGCACTAAATATTATTTCATATGCACTAGGCCTAGCCTTTTTCTCGCTGTTTTTATTCTGAGTACGTCATATTCGTAACATTTTCATTCATTCTGAGGACGAAATGAACGTGGGCAAAGTGAACAGTGGACGAAATGAACAGTGAACGAAGTGAACATTGGACTAAGTGAACATTGGACTAAGTGAACAGCGGACGAAGTGAACAGTGGACAAAGTGAACGTTGGACGAAATGAACTGGACGAAGTGAGCGTGGACAAAATGAACACGGACAAAGTGATCCGTCACCGTCAAATATGAGAGCTCCCAATGATATTAAATTATATTATGTGTAGTTATGTATAATGGAGCCAGTGACATTGCTAGAAATTTCTTGTGGGGAAAAGGGAGGGGGAGGAGCTGCATGGATTTGTGTCATCAGTTCAAAGCCTCCTGGAAAAAATAGTTCAAATGGGAATATGCACAATCTCTTTAAAAGAGGAAAAAATACCTTTTTCGTGGGTGGTTCAGTTAAACCAGTTACATAAAATTGACAAACCTATCCACTTTGTAGGTCTGTTTAAGCAATGCTTTCTTGTTAAATGTAAATATTTAAATGAGAAGAAAAACATTGCTGAGGAAACACTTATATAGAGAGATATATATGTTCACAGACCTGGCAATAAAACTCAAGCCTAAATGGGAAACTCAAGCCTAAAACTCAAGCCGCTTACTTGGTTACACCACTGAATAGAGCTAGCAAACAGAATTAACAATTTTCAAAGTATTTTTATTGCTGCAGCAGTGTGGTATTCAATCAGAATTGAGTTTACACAGCACATAACTTTTTTTTCTTGTTGAATGTAATGAAATTGCATAACAAATTTGAATATTAGTCTCTCAACATACTCATTGTAAATTGGAACATGCTTCAGGCTTGGGTAATGCTTCCATATATAACTGATGGTTTCTATTTCTTGGTCCAATATGAATAAAGAACTTCCATTTCCCTAGACAGCAAGAAAAAGAAGAGCATATAACATAAAAACAAAAATTATATTTCTTTGAATAAAGCTCATGTTGAGAAATGGCTTCCTAGTTTAATTGAATTAATAATCTAAAGTAACTTATGGGATTTTACTAGGAAATTTTTTTCTTTAATAGCAAATTTTCGGAGAAAACTCTTCTCCTTCTTCAGGCTGTCTTGTTGTTGTCACTTTTTCCTTTTCACTATCACGGTTACGGTTTACCTTGACGGTTTAGGTTATTTTTCAACAAATCCTGCCAGATGTTAGGCAGGGAAAATTATTAATAGTTTCTACAGCAGATAAAAAAGAAGCCCAAAAAGAAGAGCTTAAAGTCATACTTGCAGAGAATAACTATCCTAAAGAAGAAATTGAGAAGCTTCTGAATTTTAATGGTACGAAGAACCCACAAAAGCAACAAGTAAAATTCACTAGAAAAATTTCTTATCACAAAGGTTTATTTGAGGCTTTAAAGAGAATTAGTAAAAAAATACAATATTAGGCTAGCTCCAAGTTTAGAGAACAAAGTTAAAAAAATTTTCCCTAAAATAGTTCAAAGAGAAGAAGATATTTTAAAAATGCAAGGAGTAGTTTATGAAGTAAATTGTAGTTGTGGACTATCTTACATAGGGGAAACAGGTCGCAGACTAGAAACTCATATAGCTGAGCATAAAGCAGCTATAAAAAATTGCTCCAACAAGACTGGATTAGATAGGCATGTTAGAGAAACTGGGCACAGCATGGATTGGAATTCCCTTAAAGTAATCAGTTTCCAAAGCAATTTCCAAAAAAGAAAACTGAAAGAAGGAATAGATCGAGAAAAATCAAAATTCCATCATCAATGACTGCAAAGGATTTTCCCTGCCTAACATCTGGCAGGATTTGTTGAAAAATAACCTAAACCGTCAAGGTAAACCATAACCGTCAAGGTAAACCATAACCGTGATAGTGACAAGGAAAAAGTGACAACAACAAGACAGCCTGAAGAAGGAGAAGAGTTTTCTCCGAAAATTTGCTATTAAAGAAAAAATTTCCTAGTAAAATCCCATAAGTTACTTTAGATTATTAAAAAAATTATATGTATGCGCCATACACATGTACATATAATTTTCAGAGTAACAATTATATCTGTTATTTATATGTATGAAGATTCCTAAAAAAGTAATGCCTACAGTTTTTTTTAATTTGTTAATGTTCTTTTTTTCAGTAATTGTGTCAAATTAAAATGATTATGTTATAAAACTAATATTAAAGAAATATACTTTAAAGCTTAAAAAGTCCCTTTCATTTGCTACACCACCATCAGCACTGATCAAACTTTTTGAACCCATTCTGTAAAACTTTTCAGGCTGTTCTCAAAACCACTTTCCTGTAGCAGCTTGAACTTCATCCCAAGTGAAATAAATTCCTCTTCGATGTATTTTGAGTGCTGCAAACAACCAAAAATCAAACAGTGCCAAATCTGGGCTGTAGGAAGAGAATTGGATACTCTCTATTGCAGCTGAAGTGGCAACACTGGTGTGGGTTCTGGCATTATCATGAATGAGGCTTTTCCCCAGATGGGTCTTTGTTTTAACATCTTTAGGGTGTTTTCCTGCAAGTCTCGGAGTTGGCTTTCATATCTTTGATGATGTACTCCTGGTGAATGATGCTTCTGTAGTCCCAGGAAATAGAAAGCTTGCATTTTCCAGTAGAAATTTGAATCTTGAATTTTATCTTTCTGTGAGAAGTGGGGTAACATTATTCAAGTGACTAGTTTTTTCTTTCCCGGTCACAGTGATGCACGCAACTCTCATCATTCATGACAATGCTGTACAGAAAACCACTACTGTTGCTTTTACAGTGAACAATTGTTGACATAATAATGAAACACATCATCATCATCATCATTGTCAACCATTATCAATCCACTGCTGGACGAAGGTCTCCCCAAGTTTCCTCCACAACGGTCTGTCTTGTGCCAGTCTCCTCCATGTCACTCCCGCATATTTACGAATTTCATCCACCCATCTCCCATGTGGTCTTTTTCTGGGTCTTTTCCTGTCCCTTGGAATCCAATCTAAAATTTCGGCTGTCCATCTATGGTCTGTCCTTCTGGCAGTATGTCCAGCCCATTGCCATTTCAGGGATTTAACTCTGATCATGATGTCTTCCACTCTCGTCATTTTTCGGATCCACGAGTTCCTCTTCTTATCTCTCCTGGTTATACCAAGCATGCACCTCTCCATGCTTCTTTGAGTTGTCTGCAGCCTTTGTATGTCTCTTTTAGTTAAGGTCCACGTCTCTGCACCATACGTAAGCACTGGAAGGATGCATTGATCAAACACTTTTCTTTTAAGACATAATGGCATATTGCTCTTGAAAATTATGCTGTTTCTTCCAAAAGCTCTCCAGGCAAGTTTTGTACGCCGATTAATTTCTTCATCAATGTGACCCTCACTTGATATCTGCTGTCCAAGATAAACATATGTATCTGTTATCTCCAGTTTTTCTCCATCAATCGATAAATCTTCATTTCTTGTAAAAGCATTGAACATCACTTTTGTCTTCTGAAAGTTCATTTTTAATCCCACTTCTTTACTCTTGTCAGCAAGTTCCTGGATCATACTCTGCAGCTCTGATGGGGTAGTTGCAAAAATGACTACTTCATCAGCAAAACGAAGGTGGGTTAGATAATCTCCATTAATCTTTATCCCTTTGTTTTCCCAGTTCAGTGATTGAAAGACATTTTCCAATGTGGCATTAAAGAGCTTCGGAGATATGGTGTCACCTTGTCTCACTCCCTTTCCAATTTTTATGTGTGTTGTATTTTCAAACAGCCGAATCTTTGCACTTGCATTTTCATAGATGTTATTAATAATATTAATGTATGCATCTTCAATACCGCAGGATTTCAGAGCCGTGGTAACTGCTGATGGTTTCCACCGAATCAAAGGCTTTTTCATAATCGATAAAAGCCATGCACAATGGAAGTTCATATTCCCTCGCTCTTTCAATTAGTTCTCTCAGTACGTGGATATGATCTATTGTGCTGTAGCCACTCCTGAATCCAGCTTGTTCTCTCGGTTGAGCCATGTCCAGTGTTACCTTCAAGCGGTGTGAAAGAACTTTAGTGAAGATTTTATAAACCACTGATAGGAGGCTGATAGGTCTGTAGTTCCTGAGATCCTCAATGTCACCTTTTTTATGTAGCAGGATCATTGTAGCGTTGTTCCAATCCTCAGGAATCTTCCCTTCATTAAGGCATCGAGTGAAAATTTGGGCGAGTACTGTTTCAATTTCTCCACTTGCTTCTTGTATGATGTCTATAGTAATTCCATCTTCTCCTGGAGCTTTCCCCCGCTTCATGTTCTTGATTGCATGAGCAACTTCTGCTGGGAGGACTGGAAGAACTCTGGTACCTTTCATGATGTCTGGAGTACATGTATCATCCCTTTCATATAATTTGGAGTAGAAATCTTTCACTCTTGTCAAAATTTCGCCTCTATTTCTTGTTATAGAACCATCTTCTTTTCTCAGAGCCATAATCTGTTTTCTTCCCTTACTGAGATGTCCCTTGCTATCTTTAGGCTTTGGTTGTTTTCAATTGCTTTCCTCACTAGTTCACAGTTGAATTTTCTTACGTCTTCAGTGATACTTTTTCTTACTGTCTTGCATAGCTCTATATATTCCACTTTGGAAGTCACATCTTCTTTAGTTGTCCTCATCTCTTCTTTTTTTTGCATTAACATTTTCGTTTTTCCTGATAATTTGTTCACATGCAACTTGTTCTTAGACCCAGCTAATTTTGTTGCTGTTTCCATTAGAGCTTTGGTTACTTTTCTGTTAACTTCCGAAATATCCCCTTCTTCCGATGTTAGGCCTTCTAAAGCAGAGAATCTGTTCTTCAGTTCCAACTTGAAAGTATTATGGTGTTTTTTAAGGTTGGTTATGTCAATACATTTTGTTTGTCTTATGAGCTTGCCACGTTCCAGTTTAGTGTTGAGGTGCATCTTACATCTCACCAATCTATGGTCACTACCTGTGTTGAACTTGTTCAGCACACTGCAGTCTTCGATGACGAAACACATATAGTGTATTAAATCCGTTTATTTCTGTGGTGTAGTCAGCACAAAGATTTGCCAAGCTTTCACACTCCACTGGGAGGCTTTTTCAAGGGAATGGCAGACATAAAAATACAGAGAATTGGACCATGTAAAGAACGAAGATGATTTTTGAAAATAATGTGGGTGACATCACAAGCATATTACATGAATATTTATCGCATAATTATACGGTGCGCAGTGATGTGTTTTCCCTCTTTTAATAGTGCATGCCAAACAATTGGTAGTTCAGTAGAGACTATATCATTGCATGCCACTTTGTTGGATAGGATTTCCACTGTTTCCCTGATATCAGTCTCTTTAAAATTCATGTAAGGGGCAATTCTTCTAATATTATTCCATGCAGGAGCAGCCGAACAATGCATGACTTCTCTGTCAAGGGCTGTATTCTGCATGTCCTGGTTCACACTACGTACGTGTTCTTTACATCTAGTATCCAAGGATCGCTTTGTCATTCTGATATATATATTTTCTGTGTTGTCAGGATATACCAACGGTATAGCATACACACCCGCCTTTTCTTTCTCACACTGTCTCTCCTTGCAACTTGATATTATATGTGATAACAGAGTCAGGGACTTCATTGCTATTAATATGTTGTATTTGCGTAATAAATTCTTTAACCAATACGTAAAGCCTGGGATATATGTGATGGATCCTGCATATCTCATCATTCTACTAGGTGATTATGTTATTGCTGATATTATACGATTTCTTACAGTCCTATGTATTCTGTCTATGCCATCCTTCTTATATCCAGCCTTTAAACCTTTGCTATAAATATTATCAATTTCTTTATTATTTAGGTAGTCGGGTTAGCATATGTAGTATGCTCTATAGAACCATGCTCTAAATGCGGAAAGTTTGTACTCTTTTATTACGCAAATACAACATATTAATAGCAATGAAGTCCCCGACCCCGTTATCACATATAATATCAAGTTGCAAGGAAAGACAGTGTGAGAAAGAAAAGGCAGGTGTGTACGCTATACCGTTGATATATCTTGACAACATGGAAAAGATATATACGGGGATGACAAAGCAATCCTTGGATACTAGATGTAAAGAACACGTACGCAGTGTGAACCAGGACATGCAGAATACAGCCTCTCGACAGAGAAGTCATGCATTGTTCGGCCACTCCTGTACGGAATAATATTAGAAGAATTGCCCCTTACATGAATTTTAAAGAGTCTGACATCAGGGAAGCAGTGGAAATCCTATGCAGCCAAGTGGCATGCAATTATATAGTCTCTACTGAACTACCAATGGTTTGGCATGCATTATTAAAAGATGGAAAACACATCACGGCGCACCGTATAATTACGCGATAAATATTCATGTAATATGCTCGTGATGTCATGCACGTTATTTTCAAAAATCCTCTTCATTCTTTACAGGTTCCAATTCTCTGCATTTTTATGTCTACCATTGCCTCAAAAAGCCTCCCAGTGGAGTGCGAAAGCTTGGCGAATCTTTGTGCTGACTACACCACAGAAATAAATGGATTTAATACGCTATATGCATTTCATTATTATTCATATCTGGCGTATTTAAAATAAAATTGTTGACATGCTTCCACGGTCTTGCTTTTTTTCATTTTAGGTGTAAGTTGACATGGTACCCGTCGAGCACACTTTCTTGTAATCTAAACGCACAATAATCTTATTGACGTTAGCCAAACCAATTTTTAGCATTTTCACTATGACTCTCTTACTAATTTACCAATTTTCATGAATACATTTGTTGATTTTTCGCCTGTTCAAATTCTGAGTTGCAGTGGCAGGTCTTACAAAAAAGCAACTATTCATGTGATTCCAAAATTCCGTCACTATCCCTTGATTTTTCCACCCGTGAGCACACAGCACTTAAGTCTACATTATGTTCACCATAAAAAGACAATACTCTCCATTGAAATCTGATGAGAATTTTATTTCTGTGCAATCAAAAACTCGCTAACAACTCATTGTTTCATGTACTTTGACGAAGTTGAAAGCAAGTCACTCATTATGACACAAATACAATGTAAACCACTAAGTTTCCAAGATGCATCTCACTGCAAACTGAAACTCATGGAATAACAAAAAAGTTTAGAAATGCTCAGCTTCAAGGTCATATCATTTGTGCAAGAAACCTGCACAGAAGCATTACTTTCTGAACAACCCTTGTATTAAGATATATATATATAGAGAGAGAGAGAGAGAGATAAGACAGACAAAAGGAGAAGTACAGAATCAAAGATGCTAGAATGTCTTATCTCTCTTATCATCACACATTAGACCACGAATATACTCCAAGTCACCCTAAGAGCGTACTATTATTAAGGGTGGGGAACCTTATCACAATCTATCTGTGGAACACAAAAACAGTGTCAATCTGAGTTACAGTGCACTCCTGTTGTTTCCACTTAATTGTGCATATCAGAAACAACAGGGTGCACTCCTGTTGTTTCCTATATGCACAATTAATTAACAACAAATTCTGAAGGAGAAGTTTAGCATCAATGAATAGCTCAGTATAAAACATAAGCTAACCTTTTTATGAAATGAAATGAAGTCAATTCTGTTTCCAATCTCATGAGTGAAAAAGTTCTTTCCAGACTGACAATGCTGTAAGAGTTCCCAGCATATTGGAGATGATCCAGCACCAGGTATGTGACAAGATCCACCTGGCCCTCCAAAGCGCAACAGCTTACTTGCCATTTTAAGCCCTTCAGAGCAGGCATCATAATAATTTTTAAATCCTATGGAAGATGCAAAGTAAAAATATCAGTGCCCAGAAAGAAGGGGGAAAAAAGTTGGTACAGAAACAAAGAAATAATCACTGGTACTCTATCCACAAAATATATATATATTTTTTACTACAGTCCATTATTTGACTGATCCACAAAAATATTTTTTAATGTACCTTTAGAATTCTATAAAAAATATTTACTTCTTATATGCATGCTTTTCATGCTTCTATTTTCAACATTTCATATGAGAGGTGTAACCTTTGTTGCTTATTCAACAAAAAGGTACAAAAAGTTAGAATGATTCACCCTATGGCTCTCACACTGATGCAATGCTTGCTCAAACGTTTTTCTAAACAGCTACTCAGGAACAGCAATCAAAAGTTGAAGTTTTTTATTCTATTTATTTTCTGTTGGGAAACTGTGTGGCAGATTTCTATTGAAGTATGTAGAAATCTGCTAAAGACAGACATTCATGTAGAAATCTGCTACTGACATTCAGCTTTCACAATCTGAATGGCATTTGACAACAGTTATTTAATACATATTATCATCAAAGTTACTATAATGATAAGCTGCAGAGGAACTTTTCCTGTACTGTGATGAAAAAGCACAATAATCTGATTAAATAACATATGTAACTCAGTCTTTCACATACAACAAATTTAATTATATGGACCATTATATTCCAATGGTAGTGAAAAGGTTAGGTGTTTTCTTGGAAGTAAAATATTTCATGAAGTTTGCTGAAAAATGTAATCATTATCTGTAAGGAGTCATCTTCTATGATATCCTTTCCTTTAAAATTTTAATAAAAAAAAATGTTTGTGGAATACCTTAAAAATCAGTTTGAAAATCCTTCACTTCTCATTTCTGCCTCTCACTTTCTCTGAAAAATTATCTCCATGTCAGTGATATAATGCTACTGTTTCCTGAAGGTTGTAAATAAGGATATTAGAGGGTAATACAACATTTTGGACCACAGAAGCAGTGAGCTAAAAAAGTTTCAGCTGAAAATTAAATTACATAAGATCAAACAGAAGTAAATGAACATTCATTGCTGACCCTAGGTTGTTTTGCTTTTCCATCTCCTTCCTAGCTGGGCAGTTAAACGTCCATAGCTAGGTACCCCCAAACATGATGGAAATTGGAGGAAATTCTGCTGCTAAAATTCATGCTAAAGGGGAAAAGACAACATCAAAATTCCACAGATGTTGACAGATCTGTTTTATATTTGGCTTAATGTGCAAGATCAAAAGTAACTTAAAAGTTGAGGATAAATGACAGGAACTTGTAGTCATGATTCCACATTTTTTGTCATCACATAAGTTGCAACGATTATGGGCAAAACACGTAACAATATTAACAAATAAAGGTAACTTGATCACGCTAGTTACGTTAACTGAAAACTTTTACAAAAAGTTTGTAAGTTGGAAGCTTTCGACCTTATCTTAGGTCTTCATGCTTCTTTGACAATCGTTTTGCCCTCCGTTACCGTGAAAGCATAGAAATTATTTTCAACTCAATGACTTGCAACTCCGAATCTCCTCTCTACATTCCGTTGATCTGGAGATCAATTCTAAGTTTTGGCAACAAAAATAGGAAAAATTCAAATGTAGAATCTGGCAACAATCTTAGTCCTCCATTGGCGTGATGAAGACCTAAGATAAGGTCGAAAGCTTCCAACTTATGAACTTTTTGTAAAAGTTTTCAGTTAACGTAACTAGCGTGATCAAGTTACCTTTATTTGTCATCACATAAGTTGCAACACTTCTGCTCTACACTGAAATAAAATCAATATATTAGATGAATGCACATACAACAGTGCACTCTCAAAAACAGCATTTGTGGTTTTTGTGCAGCCAGTACATATTGAAACAAAACAAAAGAAAACAAATTATTATTTTTGTTTCTTTTACTTCTCAGCATATGGATTCCATGTCTTACATCTATATATACACTTAGTAAACAAAACATTAAAGATAGGGGTAATGGGCAGCTGATATGGGCATCCCCCACACAGAATGGAACACACCCGAACAGAATGCAGGAGATAAGTAGGCAGACTGCAGGGCTTCCCGAAAGCGTATTGCAGACACACTATGGGCACAAGGCAGATGGGACATTCTATCGCCCACACGGTAAGAACCGTAGTGTCCGCGAGGGCAGCCGTATCAAGGATGTACTGCGAGGATACCATCAACGGATATACCAACGCTCAGTGAGCGAGTGGCGACCCAACACATGACATTGATGACAGGTGGTCAATGCAAACTATCCACGCTCGTACAGACCAATTGCTTGGCAATGGCAGAGCAAGTCATATACACGTTAAATGTCGAAGGCCAAAGCAGCATCAGCAAATGAAGGATACGGTGCATGCTTCATACTCTGGGCTACGGGAGCAGATGTCCTACTTGTGCGCCACTGCTGACTGCTCATCGTCGGACATTGCGCCGCCGCAAGGTGCCGGGAACGTCAATACTGGACCCCTGCAGTGTGGCACTGTGTCGTGTGGTCAGATGAATTCCATTTTGAGCTGATGGGAGGGTGCAGGTGTAGCGTCAGCAGCATGAGGTCATAGCCCCGTCATACCAGGCCGGCTCTGTTTAAGGTAACGGTGGCTCTGTGATGGTTTGGGGAGCCTTCTCATGGGACACATTAAGTCCCTTAGTGTGTCTGGATAGGTCCTTAACCGCTGTGTACTTCTAGCATGAGCTGACTGATCACCTACACACTTTCTTGGCCTTCACACATCCCGCACCCGATGGTCTGTTCCAGCAGGACAATGTGCCAGGCCACAGCCACCCCCCATGCGTGGCTTAAGGAACATTCATTTGAGTTTGGAACTAACCAGTGGCCCCTGGATTTAAACCCTGTGGAAGCTATCTGGGATGACGTCGAGCAGAACATCAGATCCATGGATACTGGACCAACATCTCAATGGAGTTGTGGGCAATGCCGCAACAGGCATGGCCGATATTACGTCTGGAAATGCTCTGGCATTTGGTAGAGTTGATGCCTCAGCATGTATAGGTTGTTATCCACGCTAGAATAGAACCAACATGTTATTAGGTAGTGTATATATACAGTATAAGTATATATACACCACCCTGATTCATAAAGAAGTATACAGTTTCCAGATGCTGTAAAACAGTAACAGTTGAAGACACAGACCACAATTGCAAACTGTTAGGTAGATGTACTCATAAAGTTTGTGTCCCACTACTGAGGGAAGTGACGCAGGCGATATCGTGCATGTCACGTAACTAGTCAGTCAAAATGGCAGCGTATGCAGTGAACTAGGCACTCTGTGTTCTTGAATTCAGCAAAACGGAATATGCAACTGTTGTGCAATGGCATTTTCGATCACAATTCGGAAAAGGACCTCCAACCAGAAAATCTATCTACGATTGGCATAAAAAATTTGAAACTATGGGCTGTTTGTGCAAACTTAAAAGTCCTGGATGGCCGCGTGTATCGGAAGAAGTCTTTGATAGTGTTTGCACCGCCGTTCGACAAAGCCCGGGAAAATCAACACAGAAGGTGAGTCGTGAAGTGCAGATTTCACAGCCCACTCTCGGGAGAATTTTGAGAAAGAATATTCAAATAAGAGGTATTCGCCCCTTCCCTTCCTGTTGATCTAGCGCAGCTGAAACAGCGTATCACAGCCACTATCACTGCACTTGATTCAGATATCTTACCTCGCGTTTGGGCGGAAATGGATTACCAGCTCGATGTGTGTTGTGTGACTAAGGGTGCACAAACTTGGAATGTTTCAAGTTTTTTTAGAGACATCTGTGACTGTCTCTAAAAAAACTTGAAACGTTCCCCTACAATTCTGTTACAGGTAACATAAAATATCTTACATTGTTCTTGTTTTATAGTGCATTGAAACTGCATACTTCTTTATGAATCACCCTGTATAATTGAGTGCATATATATAATTGAAGGCAGACCATTGTGAAAGAAAGTTGGGGAAACCTTCACCCAGCAGTGGATTGATAATGGTTGACAATGATGATGATATATACATATATATTTTTTTCAAGAAAGTTCCTTTAAAAGATATAGCTAATTAACATTTTTCACCTGATAAGTAACACCACAAATTTCTGCTATGAAAACTGCATTATAAGTTGGAATTCATAAGCACATCATACTTTAAGAATGACAATTACCTTCAAATTAATAAATAAATAAAATAATATAAGAAAGAAAGATAAGAATTTTCAGCCATCATCATCACCAACCACCATTCTCAATCCACTGTTAGATGAAGGTCTCCCCAAGTATCTTCAATAATGCTCTCATGTCATTGTGGCATGCTTTTAAATTTCATTCACTCATCTCTCATTTAGTCTTCTGTTTTTTTCTATCACTTGAAATCTAGTCTAGAGTTTCAGTTGTGTAACTGTGATCAGTTATTCTAGCAACATATCCAAATTCATTGACACTTGAGGGTTCTTGATCAATTATGACATTAACTCTTGTCATTTTCCTGATCAACGAGTTCCGTTTTTATTTGGGGGTTTAACAACTACCATGAGCAACTCATAGGGCTATAAGCAGTCACCCATCCCTAATTTAGGGTCACTGACTCCAGGGAAGAGACAGAGCCAGTGTCATCATACAAGCACAAAATCCATGCCTCATCCAGGATTCAAACCTTGGCCCAACTTGGAGAAATACCAGCTAATAAATCATCAAAAGTAACATAAAAGAAATGATGGAATAAGACGAAGTCCAAAGGTGTTTTTGTAGTGACATTTCCTATACCTTGAACATTAACGCCTAATGCACTGAAAATTTTTGGGGATTAAACATTTTTGCCAATGACTTTTAAAATGACTTTGCTCTGTTTTAAATAGTAATATTCTCCCACATGTGACCCTTACCACTAGTGTGGCCCTTAGCCAGAAAATTATTATAATTAATAAACTAATATGAAGGTTATAGGTCACCTGATAACAATTTTCAAAAACTAAATTATTTTAAATACAATTCCTTTACAAACTGTCTTTAATACAAAGTAATTTCCACTTTACGTGGAAGAAAACAAAAAGCTTATACCAAGAGTACAACTGTATATCACTTTTCCAGGTGAAAATAAAACAGCTAGGAAGTTGTAGTAGCAGAAGGAAAGCTTTTTAACTTTTTTTTTTTTTTTTGAATTTACCTTGAGTAGTAAAATTTAATCCATCAAAATCATGGTGATCAGGCTCATTCCAAGTTTCAAAATTCCACTGGGAAACAAAATCAATACCGTATTTGCCTAAAAATAATAAATAGTAGATAACATAATAAATATTTAATGAAATATTACACACAGAATACATTAAATTCATCTGATTACACTTAACAAAAAATTGGCTTTTTATATCCCTAACAAATCTTTATTACATGTTGTTCTGTACATCTTAATGCACTGAAATGTGTTGTACATTTTAAGTGCAAGCACAATTAACTTACTTAGGAAAGCTACGCAAGTATATGCATACTTTCTTGAGGAAGTTAAATGATCATATAATTTGAAAAAGTATGTGGCAACTGGTTAAATACGCAGCAAATTGACAATTTTGCTAAAAATGGGAACAAAAAAACTACTTTTTAGATGCTCAGTTGTAAGTTTCTCAATACTTTGCTGCATTTACTTCTTTAATTTGTAGAAAATATTAGATAACTGGAAAGGGTCTGAAAAGCATGACCATGCCAGACTATTTTTCAGATGCTCAGTAGTAAGTTTTGAAAAATAAAGAAATTCTATTTTTACTTGAAATGTTAAAATGTTGGTGAATTGTATGTGCCAGAGTTTCTCCTTCTGATTGCAAGTTTATGCACGTTTGGTGGTTTTATTGCATATACAATGGCCGTTCCACAAAAACTGACAGTAAAATCACACAAAATGAAGAAATATAGGTACAGCAAAATATATATTATTATTTCTCGAAGTATCTTCCCTCGGATGATATGCAACGGTCCCATCGTTCAGTCCACTTTTCAAAGCCTGTGGCGAAGGCATTTTGTGGAAGCTGCTTTAGTGACCCCTGTACAGCTTGAATAACATAAGCATCTGTGTTAAATGTTGCACCATGGAACTTCATTGTTGGAAACAACCAGAAATCGCACGGGCAAGGTCAGGACTGTACGCAACCTGCAGCATGATTTCAATACTGCATTTCGTAAGAAACTCTTAAACACAAGCAACCACATGTGGGCAGGCATTATCATAGTGTAGGGTCAGGGCCGGATTAAGACCTTAGTGGGCCCCTAGGCTAAGACATTTGAGTGGGCCCCAGAGCTAAGACATCTGAGTGGTGCCCCAAAGAACTTATGATGGGGAATAATTATGAAGTTCGTTAAACCATGAAACTCTAACTACAAAATTATTTGCCGAGTTTTCATAAGTCACTGTCTTTTTCATTGTTCTCACAAGAACACGAGTTAAAAGGTTAAGATACCTAGATTTTGTCTCGGATTTCATTGTATACTTTTCTTAGTGCATCATTTTTGTTATGCAATGTGAAGCCACAGAGGGACTTCACCCATTAACGGCCCCAAGTGCACACTGGGAGGTGTGGGTGGATGGTGGCAAAAAGCTGAAACTGTCTCGCCTGACCCCACTGTATACGTACAGTGATATGAAACTTTTACCCTTGGTGAGTCGCTGCCTTGAAATCTGTTCACCTTCCAGCCTCTGTTTCTGACCAAGTGGAAATCACACGAGACAAAAGTAAAGCTATTTTATAAACCTCTCTTTCTCTCTATCTATCTATCTATTTGCCCAGACATGCCTTCTGGGCCCTTGGTGGGCCCCAAGGCTATAGCCCCTATAGACCCCCCCTTCCTTAATCCGGCCTTGTGCAGGGTCCACTTGCCCACCAGTTCTGGTCACTTAAACGATATGTGTTGTCGCAGATGCTTGAAGACTGAAATGTAATACTCAGCATTGACAATAATTTGTGAAGGAATGGCATTCTGGTAGTGTAGACCTTTATGATCAAAGAAAATTATCATCACCTTCCCAGCTGATTTGGTTTGGCGGACTTTTTTTGGAGTATGCGAGCCTCTGTGTTTCCAGACACTCGTTGCATGATTCGTGAGGGGGTCGAAATACTGGACCCATGCTTCATTGGCAGTTATTACTGTGTTTAGAAAGTTTGAATCCTTTGCAGTCATTTGTTTCCATTCATGACACACCTGAACTCTGGCTAACAATTGTTCTCTCATCAAGTGAACAATTACTGCTGCATCATGTGTTAACCCATCTGGAACACATACAATGCAACAGTAATTTGTCACATAGAATGCGGAATGCCGACGTTTTTGAAATATTAGTTGACGCCGCTATGTCTTCACACATCATTCATCAATCTTCTTGCAGGATTGCCCAGAGTGTTAACAATATGCCCCGTAACAACACTTTTCAGGTAGATCAAACAGAAGTCATCGCTCTTTCCACGTTTTTAAGTGAGTCACAGAAAAATTCTCATCGGCTGCCACTGGGAATCGAACCCAGGGTCTTCCAGTTACACACTGGACATGCTACCACAGCACCATAGTGGCCTCGAATTCTCCAGACTCACATACGACTGACTGGCAAACCACATGGCAGATTGCTTCTTGGAGCCCCGCACAATACTGGGGATTCACAAAGGATAGTCATATGCGTGTCTGGAGAATTCGAGGCCACTGTGGTGCAGTGGTAGCATGTCCGGTGCATAACTGGAAGACTCTGGGTTCGATTCCTAGTGGTGGCCGATGATAATTTTTCTGTGACTCACTTATAAACGTAGAAAGAGCTATGACTTCTGTTTGATATTTCTAATCTATGTCAATTGAGTGTATTAATTTTCAGGTAGACCAGGCCCAGGAGCAAGTTCTGCCGACAAATGCCCCTTTTCTAAAATCGTGCCATCGAAAAATTATTGACTCACCCAAACATTTATCTTTGTAAGCTTTTTTCATTAAATGAACTGTTTCTGGAGCCGTTTTATCCAAACAATAGCAAAATTTTATCGCACAACACATTTCACTTCTTAACTCTGAATCTCTCACCTCCACATAGCTGTATGGCAAAATGCTGCCGTACCTTAAACAACTGCACCATAACAAAACCAGAATCATCTGCCATGGCTAAACTGTTGCCATAGATACTTCCTTAATTCAGTTAGTTGCCTGCATGGTTATTTTCCTCCTTTGCACTGTTGCCAACTAAAAAAAATTACTCTCCATATATCATCATCATCATCATTGTCAACCATTATCAATCCACTGCTGGACGAAGGTCTCCCCAAGTTTCCTCCACAACGGTCTGTCTTGTGCCAGTCTCCTCCATGTCACTCCCGCATATTTACGAATTTCATCCACCCATCTCCCATGTGGTCTTTTTCTGGGTCTTTTCCTGTCCCTTGGAATCCAATCTAAAATTTCGGCTGTCCATCTATGGTCTGTCCTTCTGGCAGTATGTCCAGCCCATTGCCATTTCAGGGATTTAACTCTGATCATGATGTCTTCCACTCTCGTCATTTTTCGGATCCACGAGTTCCTCTTCTTATCTCTCCTGGTTATACCAAGCATGCACCTCTCCATGCTTCTTTGAGTTGTCTGCAGACTTTGTATGTCTCTTTTAGTTAAGGTCCACGTCTCTGCACCATACGTAAGCACTGGAAGGATGCATTGATCAAACACTTTTCTTTTAAGACATAATGGCATATTGCTCTTGAAAATTATGCTGTTTCTTCCAAAAGCTCTCCAGGCAAGTTTTGTACGCCGATTAATTTCTTCATCAATGTGACCCTCACTTGATATCTGCTGTCCAAGATAAACATACGTATCTGTTATCTCCAGTTTTTCTCCATCAATCGATAAATCTTCATTTCTTGTAAAAGCATTGAACATCACTTTTGTCTTCTGAAAGTTCATTTTTAATCCCACTTCTTTACTCTTGTCAGCAAGTTCCTGGATCATACTCTGTAGCTCTGATGGGGTAGTTGCAAAAATGACTATGTCATCAGCAAAACGAAGGTGGGTTAGATAATCTCCATTAATCTTTATCCCTTTGTTTTCCCAGTTCAGTGATTGAAAGACATTTTCCAATGTGGCATTAAAGAGCTTCGGAGATATGGTGTCACCTTGTCTCACTCCCTTTCCAATTTTTATGTGTGTTGTATTTTCAAACAGCCGAATCTTTGCACTTGCATTTTCATAGATGTTATTAATAATATTAATGTATGCATCTTCAATACCGCAGGATTTCAGAGCCGTGGTAACTGCTGATGGTTTCACCGAATCAAAGGCTTTTTCATAATCGATAAAAGCCATGCACAATGGAAGTTCATATTCCCTCGCTCTTTCAATCAGTTCTCTCAGTACGTGGATATGATCTATTGTGCTGTAGCCACTCCTGAATCCAGCTTGTTCTCTCGGTTGAGCCATGTCCAGTGTCACCTTAAAGCGGTGTGAAAGAACTTTAGTGAAGATTTTATAAACCACTGATAGGAGACTGATAGGTCTGTAGTTCCTGAGATCCTCAATGTCACCTTTTTTATGTAGCAGGATCATTGTAGCATGGTTCCAATCCTCAGGAATCTTCCTTCATTAAGGCATCGAGTGAAAATTTGGGCGAGTACTGTTTCAATTTCTCCACTTGCTTCTTGTATGATGTCTATAGTAATTCCATCTTCTCCTGGAGCTTTCCCTCGCTTCATGTTCTTGATTGCATGAGCAACTTCTGCTGGGAGGACTGGAAGAACTCTGGTACCTTTCATGATGTCTGGAGTACATGTATCATCCCTTTCATATCATTTGGAGTAGAAATCTTTCACTCTTGTCAAAATGTCACCTCTATTTCTTGTTATAGAACCATCTTCTTTTCTCAGAGCCATAATCTGTTTTCTTCCCTTATTGAGATGTCCCTTTGCTATCTTAAGGCTTTGGTTGTTTTCAATTGCTTTCCTCACTAGCTCACAGTTGAATTTCCTTACGTCTTCAGTGATACTTTTTCGTGTTGTCTTGCATAGCTCTATATATTCCACTTTGGAAGTCACATCTACTTTAGTTGTCCTCATCTCTCTTCTTTTTTGCATCAACATTTTGGTTTTTCCTGATAATTTGTTCACATGCAACTTGTTCTTAGACCCAGCTAATTTTGTTGCTGTTTCCATTAGAGCTTTGGTTACTTTTCTGTTAACTTCCGAAATATCCACTTCTTCCGATGTTAGGCCTTCTAAAGCAGAGAATCTGTTCTTCAGTTCCAACTTGAAAGTATTATGGTGTTTTTTAAGGTTGGTTATGTCAATACATTTTGTTTGTCTTATGAGCTTGCCACGTTCCAGTTTAGTGTTGAGGTGCATCTTACATCTCACCAATCTATGGTCACTACCTGTGTTGAACTTGTTCAGCACACTGCAGTCTTCGATGACGAATTTTTTGTTACACATAATAAAATCAATTTCACTTGTCGTCCCAATTGGATGTCTCCATGTCCATTTCCCTGTGTGGCTTTTTCTTGAAAAAGGAGTTCAAGATGAAAAATCCTTCTGCCTCTGCAAACTCAACGAGAGTATTTCCACGCTGGTTTCTGTTGCCGTGACCGAATTTACCTACTGAAGTTTCATTCTGTTGCCGTTGCCCTATTTTTGCATTGAAATCTCCCATAATTATCTTCAAGTGCTGCTTACCTTTATTATTTAGATGACGAATTTCCTCATAAAATTCTTCAATTTCTTCTTCAGGATGACTTGTGGTGGGTGCATAAGTTTGAATAATCTGAGCCTGGTATCTTCTCGATAGTTGGATAACGAGTCGTGCAGCTCTGTCAGAGGAACTTTCAACTTCTACCACTTTATCCTTCAGTTTCTTGTTTATTATAAATCCAACACCACTAGTTCTGCCAGTATCTGTCCCACGATAATAGAAGAGATGTCCACTTTTCAGTTCAATGAGATCTTCTCCTTTTCTCCTTACCTCACTTAGCCCGACGATGTCCCACTTGATCCTTTGTAGTTCCTCTTCCAATTCAAGAAGCCTTGAATCAGAAGATAGGGAGCGTCCGTTATAGGTAGCCAAGGTCAGCATCAAATGGCAGCCTAGTCCGGTCCTCCGGGGATTCTTAGCACCCTCTGCCTTCATGTCGCACTGGCCGCTGCCTTGGCCAGGTACATTCCAGCTGCCGGAGACTGAGGGCCAAGATTTAAGTTGTAGAGTCATTTTGGAGGTGTTTGGCCATAACTCACCACGCTGGCCAAGCGGGTTGGTGAGTGTGGGATAGCATTTCCTCTGATCCCGATGGTATAGTTATACCGCTATTGGCGGTCGTCAGAGCCCCTTTAGTGGGAACAGGATGCACCACGAGAAGGCGGGGTTGACATTTGTCAAGGAGAGGCTGTGATGTTACGCATCACCTGACCTTACATCCTCCATATATAGAGGTTTTATGTTATGCAGAATTTGACAACATTTTTTTTTTTGCATTAGTTTATTTTGATGTTCTGAACAAGTAACTTTACATGATGCTGAAAGACAAAATTAAGAAGGCCAAAATATTAGTAATACCCTCAAAGTTTTCATGAGTTGCATAATCTAGTATTACATGAATTGATTATTATAGTAAATTAAACAATGTGTTTGTGTAATAAAAATAGATTTTCCATTTGAGTTTTGACGTCTCTTGAGTTGCATTTAATCTTATGGTACAAACACTCATTTTCTGTCTCATCCTTGATGTTGCATCAACATTGGTTATAAAGCATTTTAATGTGATTTTTGGCCGACATATGCAACAATATAACTTAATTTGTAGACAGAAGAATTCCAAACACTTTATAAACAAACTAAAGGCTATCTCTACTTTTTATCTACACAACACCAAGTATGAGAAAGACACGGAAACGATAGAAATCAGGATTTGAGAAATTGCTTGTCTACCCAACTAGAGACATTTTACTGGAGGATGAAAGAGAATTAGTGACTGACATAGGTAGCTGGTTAAATTCTTCATCTTTCTTTCATTTCTGTTTTTTTTACTGCACAACCATCATCCTCTCTTTATTTTTCTGAAAATCTGATTAGCATTTTGCTCACCTTTTTAATTTTGCTCCCTTTTAATAACAAGACAGCAAACAAAGTGAAAGATACAAACTAAATATAACCACCATAGGCATGGAGGAAGCATGAGGAGGCATTTGCTCTTCCTTGGAAATCCAACTACGCCATTTCTACTCTTGGCAGGTGCTACAAACATGTTTGCAATAACAGTAGTTCCAATTACTAATATTTCTGTTGAACTTCTCTGGATGTGTGTATAAAGTGCAGATATGCAGTAGAAAGTAGTAATATTGAAATCTTCCATTGCATGTTGGAGTACAGCATAGATACACACAGTACAAGAAATTATGAAAGGCAAAGAAGTGAAAAATATGTCATATTTGGCAGCAGCCATTCACTGCACAGAAAAGATTCTGTGAAGTTTCTTCCAGAACTTTGTCTCAAAGGTGTTTATTCCTTTTAGATGACTGATTGGGTTATCGCTGGCATTTTATGAAACATGGGATACAAGTGACTCAAAAGAACAACAAAGAAATTTTCTTAATGACCCAACATGGTGTGTCATTTTATTTATCTATCTCTCTTGTGTAGTTTTGGAACTTTTGGTTTTCAATTAAATTTATCTGTTGTGTCTGGGAGGAGGGGGATAAGAACCATTAAGCAACACAGATGGCACAGTGAAAATTTTCATATGGTGTTTCTGTATGTCATTTGTATTTGCAATTTCCGTTTGACACTCTACTGAACACTAAGCTATGGGCACCCATGATAACCACTAATTTTTCAACACCCATGTCGGAAGTGTAGAAAAACAGCCCTCTTATTAGAAAAAGTGCACCCAACCAATTTATAGTCTCACCCCCCCTCACAACAAGGAGGAGGGGTATCATGTGGGATTTTCCCCTCCTACTGGACTCGGGGCTTCTGTTTAAGTGCTTGCACGCTGAAGACATTATAGCAACAAATTCAAACAGAACTGACTTCTCTTTTCCATGAACTCATTGGCACAGTTCTGTTACTTCCAAGTGAAATTTGAAGGCATTTTTGGGATCAGTAACGTGATATTCTCCACGAAATATATGAGAGAGAGAGAGAGAGAGAGAGAGAGAGAGAGAGAGAGAGAGAGAGAGAGAGAGAGAGAGAGAGAGAGAGAGAGAGAGAGAGAGAGAGAGAGAGAGAGACAGACAGAGAGAGAGAGAGAGAGAGAGAGAGAGAGAGAGAGAGAGAGAGAGAGAGAGAGACAGAGACAGAGAGAGAGAGAGAGAGAGAGAGAGAGAGATTAACTTGTTTCAATTTTCTTGGAAAATGAATTATTGAACAGAGGCATGATGGTAGCCTATTATGATTAAAAAGAAGCAGGAGATTCAGGTTCAATTTCCAACATTGTTTTTTGTTTCTTTCATTATTAATTTCTTTTTTTTCGATTTTGGTGCACAGATGACACATAATGGTGATACTTCTGTATCAGAAAGAAGGATCTTCTCGAGCCATGTATTTCAGAAACTAAATCTTAAAGAATTTACATGAACTTTTCTCTGAAGAACTTCAAACATCAAAATAGATTAAATTATCAGACCTGTTTGGTACCACATTCCAGAGTTCTTCACTAATCAAGGTTCATACTCTTCCAAGCAAAATAAATTCAAGCACTTTTCAAGGATTTTTTAAATTATCATATGCGTGTGCTGTCTGTCGGTCAGTAGATAGGTATTTTAGTAAGTTCACACTATTAAACTTAGCTGAGACAGGAACACCTTTAATGACCTGCCTGTTACACCCTGTCTTGCTGTTGGTTTAATTTATTAACTTTGAACTGCCCTTCTGTTTTGGTGTTTTCCAAAATCATTTTATTTTGTGGAACATTGAAAGGGTACATTATTTTCGTATTCACCCTCTGGCAAGAACGCATCTCTAGCCCCAGTCAACAGATAGCCATCACAATTCACAAATACTTCATTGCACTTATTTTACTCCCATGGCTGACATTTTACTCTGTAGTGATGTCATAGCCAAGGTACCAGCTCTCCACATGTTCCCCTGAGTTGAACGCAAATTCTGCGCTATTTGATGATCAGCTTGGTACTTTTATCGGAACAACACAGAAATCTCCTATACAACTTTTTAGCACAAACAATTATTGTACACATGCTCTTTCATATTAGTTCTTAAAAAACAAAACAAAATTTCAAGTACTATTGGCAGAGTCTTAAACTTTTTCAAGTACTTGAAAATGAACTCCCCCCCCCCCCAAGGACTTTACAAGGTTTTCAAGGAGTGTACAAACCATGCTGATACTTGCAGTTAACAGTTAACAATAACATTAGATGTCTGCATGGGCCTGACCTGACTGGTACAAGTGGAGCCCGACCCAGTCCTTGCACTGGACCTGTACTGGAAGGTTTAGCATTTTGCTCCTGGATTAAAGAAAAATATTTCTGACTCATTAATAATGAAGAACTACACTGAAGAGCAATTGAATTAGAAACAGCTGGCGTTATGCAAATGTGGCGCTGTGGGCGGCCCTGTAAACAGAAACGACATGGCGTATGCAGCGATCCGACAACAAAAGCAGTGATGCGACGGGAATCAGTAAGAGTCGGACGCAGTATGGGTTATGGGTAAGATGAAGGATCTAAGCGCATTTGATTGTGGACAAATTGTCGGGGCCCGACAAATAGGTCACTCCATCTCGGAAGTCGTGCAGGCACTGGGATTTTCACTAGCTGCTGTGTCACGGGTGCACCGTGAGTACACTGAATCCGATAAAACCATCCCTGCAAGGGCCAGCTGCCGTGGACAAAAGCGTGTGAATGAGCGGGGTCATCATCAGCTAGATCACATTGTAACAGCAGAAAGACGAGCCATAGTGCAAGAAATCATTCAGCAATTTAATGTTAGTGCACAAAAACGTGTAAGCAGCCACACCATCCAGAACCATCTCCTCGCTATGGGGTACAGAAGCCATCGTCCCACGAGAGTACCGCTGCTGACCGCACATCACAGGGTGCAAAATTAGCATGGGTGTGGGAACATCGCCACTGGACTCTAGACATGTGGGGAAATGTTGCATGGACTGATGAGTCAAGATTCACGTTGGAACATGCGGATGGCAGGATATGAGTACGGCGCAAACCACATGAAGCGATGGATCCTTCTTGCCAGCAGGGTACTCTTCAAGCTGGTGGGGGTGGCATTCTTGTCTAGGGACTGTTTACGTGGTTTGAAATGGGACCCTGGTACCTGTGACATTGTCCTTCACAGGTCAACGTTACCGGGATATCCTGGACGACCATTTGCTCCCATTTGTGCGCCTTCAACATCCAACTGGGGACCTCATCCTGCAACAGGACAATGCACCGTGCCATCGCTCCCGAATTGTATCCGAATGGTTGGATGAACACTCCACTGACGTGACCTAGCTTCCTTGGCCAGCTAGGTCACCTGACCTCAATCCCATCGAGCACGTCTGGGATGCCATCGAGAGAGATGTTTGAGGCTTTGACCCTCCTCCATCAAATCTTCGTGAACTGTGGGAGCTTGTTCAGGGGTCGTGGATCCGTATGACTTCCCAACACTTCCGGTGTCTTGTCGAGTCCATGCCGAGACGAATCACCGCTGTCATAAGGGCAAAAGGTGGTGCTACACATTACTAGACAGGTATCTCTAATTCAATTGCTCTTTAGTGTATACACAAACTATGCATAAAGTAGTAAAACTATATTAGTAATCTGATTTAGTGGTGTAAGAATACAAATAAACGTTTCCAAGATTTCACACACCAACCAGATGGGTTTTTCAAGAATAATTTCTGTGTGTCGTCCTTGAAAAAAAAAACACCTGGTTGATGTGTGAAAGTCTGGAAATGTTTATTAATATTCTTATGCCAATAAATCCAATTACTAGTATAGTTTTACTATTTTATGCTGCGACTTACTAAACAAAACTGACTTGTTAAATACTCAGATGGCAAAGATCATTCTTTTTAATGAATGACATGAATGTACATCTGCCATTGGATGTGCTGATCAATTGCAGCTAAAAATTGACAAGCCAAGTTGTAAGATGAGAATCTGAAATGGGCGAATTTATTTCTTTAAAGGTTGAAATCAAATTCCATCTTCACTCTGTAGGCTTTAGCGACTAAAACACACGGTCTGTTTTCGTTTCTTAGGAATGTTTACATAAACAGACTTTCTAGCTTCATGAAACCAGATCCCCGAGTTTTGGGCACGATTCACTGCTACAATGGCGATGAGGAAGTGTTTTATAATTGAGTTGTGCCACAGCCAACATGAAGTACTCATACGCAGACAATTTCATTGATATAAGATGTTGAATAAAGTTGGAGTTAGGCCACAGACCTATCTCACTCGGGCTGATTTATTGTGATTTAGCAGGTGTGAATTTTTTCTAGAAAGATTTTTCTTCTCTCAGAGAGAGACTGGACAGCTTGAATCAGATGTGCAGGGTACCTAATTTCCCTCTGAGTCTGCCACAGTAATTCTCTGTTTATGTGGTCGGATGTTTTTTCATAGTCTATGAATGCTGTATATGTTTCTAAGTTGAATTTTCTATGTTTTTGTGTGATATGCTTTTGAGTGAGCACATTATAAATACATGATCTGCTGCATTAAAAACCCCACTGCTCTTCTAGCATTAAGGTGTTGGACGCATTAATTCATCTTTAATTATTAATAAAAAAGTATACACCACTAAACATATGATTAAAGGATTTATAAACATAAACATCATTTCCAGTCATCTATGATACGTATACCGCAAAATAGTAACAAAGAAATTGCTATATACATATTTCAGTTTTACACTGTATGACATTCCATCTTTTAAGCCTTACCAATATAATGTTTTGCAAGAGTAGTGATGAAATTCCTCCAAAGGAAAACTTGAGTAGTATTCTCAAAATCTGTAAATAACTGTGAAGGATTTCCCATGAGTTCAAAACCTGGAACCAAGTCATATCTTTTCAACATGTTTAAAAATGTATCCAAGTAAGTGAAGTTGTACAACACAGAGCTTGGTTCTAACCTAAAAATACAAAGAATGCTCAAGCAAAATTGAAGACAAATGGAAATCTAATAAATTTTACAACTGCACACTGAATAGATTCATGAAGTGTTCCTAATTATAAAACTGTTTTTTTCTTCATTGAAGATACAGTAACAAGTAATGTTTATCTAGATATGATTCAGCAATGGCTACTTGAAACTGGATGATGATTCCGGAGACTACATCCTACAGCAAGATGGAGCACCCCCACATTGGAATATGCACATTCGCCAATTTTTGATCAAAATTCTTCCGAACCGTTGGATTGGTCATTGTGGACAGGATGACAGGGTTTTCTGCAAGTGGCCCCCCAGGTATTCGGACCTTACTCCTTGTGACTTCTTTTTGTGGGGGTATGCCAAAGACCATGTGCATGTGCCACATTTGCCGAGAACACTGCAAGAACTAAAGATGTGCATTCAGCTTTCACTGGAATCAGTGACTACAGGCATGCTTCATAATGTATGGAGTGAAATGGATTACCGTTTAGATGTTGTTTGCGTGACCCAGGGGAGTCACATAGAACATTTGTAAGATATGGAAACAAAATTCTAAACTTCCTTCTTTATTGTGCAACAATGTGATCTCTGTATCTATGTTCATATACTTTATATTGTCATCTGTAATTGGGACAATCATTTTGAACTATCCTGTACTTCCATGAATCTCTTAAAAGCAAAAAAAGCAACCACTTTTTTTAGAATCAAGTGGCTGCTTCCTTTGTTCTAAAAAATAAAAGTTTAACTTTCCACACCACTTTATGAAATACTGGCAGTTTATATAGTTTCACAGGGTAATGGGTAATGGTCTCAGAGGATTACTTTTGTTGGAGGCGATAGCGAGTTTAGTTGAAATGCCCTTCTCAACCATAAAACGCTTATCACTTTGGGAGGGGTTAATGACCTCTATGAGAAGCTCTAAGGAATGTAGGTAGCCATTTGTCCCTACTTTGTGGTCACTGGCTCCAAGATAGGGAAAACAGCCGTGCTGCAAGACAAGCGCACTACCTATGCCTTGACTGGGACTTGAACCCAGACGAACAGCGAGTACCCTACGCCACGGCAGTGGGCACTTGTGTCGTTCTGTCTACATGGATGATCATGCCTTAGTGCATGACCCAACAGTTTAGTATCGCCCCTGCAATATGAATGTTTTGTTAAGGAACAATTATGCTTTCAAATAAATTAGTTTTATTGTTACATGTAAAAAGTTTCTTTGCTCTGCTTATCTTCCCAACTAACCACAAAAGTGCAATAGTGCCACAAAGTCTGCAGAAAAAGTGCTTTGCATTGCTAAGGCTCTTCTACATCTCTGCTCATACCTCATTGTAGCCACAGAAAGCCAGGTACTTGTCTCTACTGTGAACAGAAAGTTCCACACCTGTGGAAATCTATTTCTATGAACCTGCTGTATGTGTGCTGTTATGTGCCAACCACAGTTGCTCTACTTAAGATGGGGTCATAATCATGTTGACTGAACCTTTTAACAGTGAAGTACATATTCTTTTTCACAATGAGCCACATTTCTCTCTGGAATTGGACAAGACATGCATTAGCCAGGCAAGGCAGGAATCTGCTACTGATATTGTAACATCACCGAATAGGTGTTTTTCACAGTGGTTGTGTGACCATGTGAGCTGAGGTTACACACCAAGTGGGTATACCATGTAGCTCCATGTTTGTTTTTAAGGTCCTGTGTCTGCTGTAAAGCTCAGAGTGTGATTCCCAATTCCTATGAGAGGCTGCATAGATTTTATCCTAATGAATAACAACACATGCCCCGACAGAGTCAACATCATTGATGCATATCTTGAGGAACAGGTACACTATGAATGGAGTATTCATAACAGCATCTATTGAAAATATCAGAGATTTCAGACTCCAATGCTACCAAAATCTGTGGGATGCCTTAGGAAGAGATATTGCTGTCCTCCCTTCCTTTTCCTGAATTGTCTGAGACCTCCAAACAGCTCTTGTTTGCAAGTGGCAATCATTATTATTATTATTATTAATTTACCTTCCCCTTCACTATGTCAACTTACTAAAGATATGACTAGGTCTGCATTCCTCCCAGAGAGAATGATCATGGATTTTGTATATGGAACATGCATCATGTTTTGTCAGTTCCTGAAGCTTGCAAAATGCATAGAATGTATACCATTGTACCACACTATGAAGTTTGACAAAAATTTGTGAATTACTTTATGAAATACGTTTGTGTCATGCTTCACATTAAATTTTTAGTGGGTAGTGTATTTACTGCAGCTAATTCTATTCCTTGCCATTAAAAAACAGTATAAAAAATAAGAATGAAAGGCATATTTAACAGCAAGCACAACAATATAAAACTGATTTTTCTTTTCACTATAAATAATCTGACTGATGTAAGAAATGTGTAAGTTATTTAAGCTTTTAACTGTCCGAACTGTAGTTTCTGCAACATTAAGTAAGTATTTATGTTTAAATATAAGCTTTAACAAAAGCAAATAAATAAGAAACAAGTTAGTAAAATCATGCAATGCATTGATTATAATACGCTTTCCAACATTACAGAAATCATTACTCAAGTTATCACTCATGTTATGAGAATAATGTCTGTGGAATAAATCTCAGTCCTGTGCCCTGACCTTTGATCCCATTTCGATGATATTCAACAGAGCCAGCTTGGTATACCTCCGAAATAACATGATAAAGTTTTGTCGCAATTGAAGCATTTTTACGTAAGTTATGATGCATAAGGGCTATGGAATAGATCACGCCTCCTGTGTCCTAACCTTTGACCCCATTTCGCCTATTTTCAATAAGGTTTGTCGCCAGGTGGTCCCCTACCACATACTCAAATTTCATCGAAATCAAACCTTTTTTACGTTAGTTATGGCGCATAACAGCAGTGGAATGGATCCCTCTCCTATGTACTGACCTTTGACCCTATTTCGTTCACTTTAAATAGGGTTCCTTCCCAGGTGATCCCCTACCAGATACTAAAATTTCATCGAAATCCAACGGTTGTTACGGGAGTTATCGTGCTGACGGACATACGCACACAACACCTGACGTAATGAGGCAGATGGGAATCGCGACCATCTGCCTGCAGCAAAAGTGTGACGTCATAAATCTTTAATAGGATCCACACACAATGCGTGACTTAAAGAGACAGATGGCGTGACCGCTGCGCCAACATTCTCAAATGCGAGTTGTGACGTCATAAGATTTCTAAGCATTGGTAACATTAATGGAACAATGCCATAACTAAAAACGTTATAATTCAGGGTGGTTATTTAACCCACTAAACAAATTCTTCTAAAGTCGAGATCAAGCTAAATCGATTTCTAGTACCAGAAAACGGTAGGTTAACGACTTTCATGAAAATTCTTAGAGCCGTTTTCAAAATAAAATGTACATACATACATACATACAAGAATTGCTACTTTAAGGTGGACGTCAAGTAACTTTGCTTCCTATACTTCCAATGGAAAAACTTTTGTACACATTTTCTTCACAATTAATACGTTCTCAAGGATGAAAATTTGAACATCTATTAAAATAGCTTCATTTCATAACTTGGAATACTTAATATTTTCTAAACCATAACCGTAATTATGCAATCCAACATTTTTTTGTCCACTGACGTCATCAAAGTACAGGTCGCGCCATCTTTTCTCTGGTTTCAACACCACCAAAGGAAAAGTTATTGATTTTTAATATAATTATGGTTATGTTTTAGAAAATATCAAGTTTTCCAAGTTATAATATGAAGTTATTTTAATCGATGTTCAAATTTTCATCCTTGGGAACACATTAATTGTGAAGGAAATGTGTACAAAAGTTTTTCCATTGGAAGTATAGGAAGCAAAATTACTTGACGTCCACCTTAATAATATGGGATAAGGACAATGGAATGGATCGCAATCCTATGTCCTGACCTTTGACCACATTTCGTCCATTTTCAATAGGGTTCGTCCCCAGGTGGTCCCCTACTACGTACTGAAATTTCATCGAAATCGAACCATTTTTACGCATGTTATGACGTATAAGGGCAATGGAATGCATCCCGATCTTATTTCCTGACCTTTGACCCCACAACACCCATTTTGAATAGGGTTCGTCCCCAGGCGGTCTCCTACTACATAATAAACTTTCATTGAAATCGAACCATATTTACACAAGTTATGGCGCATAAGGGTAATGGAATGATCCCGCTCCTACGTTGTGACCTTTGACCCCATTTGTCCCATTCTCAATAGGGTTCGTCCCTAGGTGGTCTCCTACCACATAGTAAACTTTAATTGAAATCGAACCATATTTACGCAAGCTATGACGCATAAGGGTAATGGAAATATCCCGCTCCTACATCATGACCTTTGACCCCATTTGTCCCATTTTCAATAGGGTTCGTCCCCGAGTGGTCCCCTACCACATACTAAAATTTCATCGAAATCGACCCATTTTTACGCCAGTTATCGTGCGGACAGACGGACGGACAAAGCTGGAGCATATACGCTTCTTCAACCTACGGTTGGAAAGCGTAAAAAAAAAAAAAGGAGCTTTATATAACAGTCACAGCAAACAGTGCTTCTTGGATGTGCAAAACTAACAAACTGAAATGGATAACACAAACTGCAGACTTCATACATTGTGAGTTACATGAAAATAAAGAAATCACCGTTTAGTCACAATGAATTCTATTTTCTTATCAACTGCACTTTTATGGTGGGCTTTGGCCAGTTTCATCAGCACAAACGACATATAAATATCCAAATCGTTGTGACATCATCAAAGGTGTAAACAGGGACAGATTAAAGCCTTAGTGGGCCCCAAGGTTTAGACATCTGAGTGGGCCCCCAAAGAACTTATGACAGAGAACTATTATGAAGTCCATTAAAACACAAAACTGTAACTACTAAATTATCTGCAGAGTTTTCATAATAAGTCACTGTATTCTCCATCGTTCTCAGAAGAACATGAGTTAAAAGCTTAAGATTCCTAGATTTTGTCTTGGGTTTTCTACTGGTTTACCATTGTATACCTTTCTTAGTTCATCTTTTTTGTTAAATATAATATGAAGTCAAAAGGGACTTCGACAACTAACGGTTCCAAGTACAAATTGGGAGGTGTGGGTGTATGGTAGTGAAAAAGCTGAAACTGTCTCGTCGACTCGCTGTGCACAGCAACATGAAACCTTTACCCTTAGTGAGTCACTGTCTTGAAATCTGTTCATTTTCCAGCCTCTGTTTCTTACCAAGCGGAAATCATACGAGACAAAAGTAAAACTATTTTATAAACTTCTCTCTTTCACTCTCTCTCTATTACTTGCCCAGGCATGCTTCCTGGGCCCTTGGCCATGGTGGGCCCCAAGGCTATAGCCCCTATATACCCTCCCTTAATCCGGACCTGGGTGTAAATGGTCATAGGTTTTTGTCAGTCGCTTCCATGTGCTTGATCGAAATAGAGTGGATCCCAAGTTGTTGACAAGATGTGAAGAATTTTGATATATACAGTAAGCTTAAAAAATACTGAGCTTGTTGGCTGAATCTGGGTTGTCAATATGCTTAGCTTTTCAAATATGAATTTATGACTATTTTCATAACAGTGCTGTGAAATCCTTTGACTCTGTTGTATAGTGTATCAAATCCTTGATACACTATACAACAGGAGTCAAAAAATATTTTTTTCTTTGACAGACAGGCATTAAAAAAAATGCAATTATGTGCTACCTTCACATAAGAGAAATTCAATATGCTTACTCCCATCAACACTTTACTTAAAAAGAATTAATAATTTAATTAAATGCTAACCACATAAATTTTTGTAACTCTTGGTATTCTGGAACTAAATTTTATTTGGAAAAATATAAAAGCATGTTTTTTTGCTAAATTTATCATTTTGGGAAATTTTAAGTCCAGTCAACTGATTTCCCCTAAGTGAAAACAATATACTGCACTACCTAGAACTATATTTTTCTGTGGATTTAAAAAATATAGGTATTTCTTGAAAAATTAAATGACTGTTGCATATTATTTTTCTGTTTATATAGTAAAAGTGGAGGATATTCTTTGTTTCATTATTAATGATCTTGAAGTACTAAAAAATGAGCTAATCATAAAAAAACTGAAGCCTGTTGCTGCCATACTTCTAAAACAATCTATTGTATATACCACATGTTGAAAAAACCTTTTTAATCAATTACCTCATCTCAATCAAATCAAGCAGCCAGTGTACACGTACTTGTCTGATACCCTGGAAAGGTAGTGAGCCAATGAGTGCAAGATTCTGTTGCATATCATCAGAAAGTAAGAACTTATAAGCATCTTTATGAGGATCTGGTGGGCTAGAAAAAAGATTTACTGAGTCAACTTCAAGAAACAATTGAAAATTGGGGGGGGGGAGCAGAAGAAATTTAAAGCATCAAAGTCACAAAATGCTGCAGCATATGCAACATGTGTCTTTAAATTAAAATCTATACTTAGCAGAAAGTAAAATAACTATGCAAGTTACATTGAAATACAATGATAAAATGAAAATAGTGAAAACATATGCAAATAATTTCAAGTGTCATGTCTGGAATATGAAAGAAGTTACATATGAATATGCTTTCATAGAATGATGTATATGAAAAGTAACCCCGTTAGCTGAATTGATTAATTGACATAAGAACATTCACTTCTGAAATAACATAACTACTCAATTCATGATGGACAATATATTAAGTATAAATGATACTATAACGGCGCCTGATTCAAGATGAGAATTAACAGGTTGAGGTCAGTGGCACACACAAAATTTCTTTAAGGGAGTGGTCCAACAAGAGATCATGGAACAAAGAAAGACTTTTTTCACTTTTATACATAATTATGTGAAAATCCCGATATCTTGCTGTAGTTTCTAATGCTTTTTCAATTCTACTATACATATTTATATATGTTTATACTTTTTGGCTTGTATATACTTTTAATTGGCTTTTCATTCTTATATGTGACTCTTTTTTAACATGCATATTTAAAACATTGATTTTACCTTTTTTCCTTTCCTTTTGTTCTTCAGCTTTATTTTGTTTCTTTACACCAAATTCTGTGTAAATACTTCCTAAATTTTTGTTTAAAGGTTTTAAACTCTTCAAGAAGAAACGGATATGTGAGGTACAATAAACAATCTTATCAAAGAAAAAAAAAATGGTTTCGAACAAGAAAAATGAAGAGCATACCATGAAGCAATATCATATATTAATAAAACCATCAAAAGCATTTACAAAACAACAATTTCAAACATCCAACTGTTCAAAATATCAGAAAATATCTTTATAAGGCAAAGAAGAAAACAAACATTATGCAAATTTTGCATTTAGGTTTTTTACCTGTTATACAGTAATTACATGGTTTTGTTATTTGAGTTTTAAAGCATTGTCATACTTTCTTTATTCTGTTCTTCATGTATATTTGCTTTTTAAAGTGAATATACGACCCGATAAACAATTAATCATTTTGTAGTATTAGTTTTCCTTAATTTCATTTATTAAATATGAACATAATACATATTAGATTTACGAGATGTGTTCTTAACTTATGAATTCCTATGTTCACCTCATCGCTTTCGCAGGTTTAAATGAACTGTCATTTGAATTCTGACAAGTGCTGGACCTGTTCAATATTCTGAATCTCCAACAAGGTTCCCAGCAAGAACTGGATATGTACAGCAGAACAAAGGAGTGGATTGGATTCGAGCTACAGATGTCTTAAATGACGGATCACTTAAGGACTGCAAGAGAGATATAACAAAGGACATGTTCGGAATACAAACTTGGCAAAGGATCAAATCTAATGACGATCAAATCATATTAAACCTGCGAAGGGGATGAGATGAACATAGGAATTCGTAAGTCAAGAACACATCTGGTAAATCTAATATTATGTTCATATTTCATAAATGAAATTAAAGAACAATCAAGTTTATCTGGTCGCATATTCCCTTTAAAAAGCAAATATACATGAAGAACAGAATAAAGAAAGAGTGCAAATACTTCAAAACTTTAAAAAAAAAAAAAAAACATTTTAAATAAAGCTCAGCCATAAAAATCCCAATTATGAGAACTAAATAGAATGAAAAAGTTCATTTTACATAAAATGCATTCAAAAGAAATTTGAACATTCAATCAAAAACCACAGAAGACTGCATTAATCCAATTTTGTTGGAAGAATGACACAAAATGAATAAAGATATTTAATAACGAGGAACTGTACTCCCACTATACTTAAAATAGTAAGACTGTACAAGTAATCAGAACTTACTGGCATAAAACAGAATTATAAGTTAAATTCGGATTACTAGTATGGTTTTACTACTTTAAGTTTGAATAAAGATATAAGTTAAAATAGGAACTGGGAGACAGAAAATTCAGAACTGTTGAGGAAATTAAAATTAGGGATAAACAGATGGTAAAAAAAGGGGAGCAAAATAGAAATAAATAAGATTCCAACAGTATAAGTGAGAGAATTCAGACTTGGGAAATTTGTTGAGCCTTGATGGTGAAAGGAATTCGGAAAACAGAACTCTTAAATTTTTTTATAAGGCAGTACTGCTATTCAGCAGCATTCTGGGGATGCTGTCAGAAGATACATATAACATTCAACTGGCAAAAGTCAAACAACAACATGCTTGTTTGTGGTGCATTGTTTGCTAAAACCACCTTGAAATTGCAGATACCGCAAGCAATATTTTTTAGAATATGGCATGTCAGGTGATAATGCATGTGTTTAACAACTGTAAGCACACACCTTAGTCACAGACATGAACACTGCCTACTAGCAGACTTAACCATAAAAAAAAATGCAACTCCTATGACACAATGTACTTGTATGCAACATTTTATATGACTGTACTTCTTAATGTACTGTTGTGCTAAAAAGAATTGGCATTCCCAAAATCTCTTACATTATCTCAGTTGCAACAGAAAAGTGGAATCAATTGGAAAAAAATATCTAAATAATAAACAGATAACTTGTTTTCATCCCTCCCTCCCCTGCAATATGATTTGCAAAGGCAGAAAAATATCTGAGAGAAGCAATTTCTCAAATTAAATTCAATTAATGGAAACTCACCTTTTCGGGTTTTTGTTCCTCTTAACATTTGCTGCACATGTATTTCAAGCAGACTTGTCATTTAAACGTGAAGGCCTCTCATGGTCATTGTATCTTTCTTCCCTGTGCCTTCTTATGTTAACTCTTCTGGTCTTGGAGTCATTTCTGTTATTATATCTTTTCTTGAGCCCATTCATATACAGTAAAACCTCAAAAATCCAACATCGAGGAGCCCGGATGAGTGCCGGATTTATGAGACTATCCAAAAATTGCGTAACTGACGTTACGTAAAGCACGTACTTACACATAACAGGTCACTTTAAAAAAATGTGCGCATCTGCACCTTACAAATAAGCAGGGGTTGCGCTGCCAATCACATTCTTCACAATTTGCAAAAAAAAAAAAAATCGTTTCGGGCGGTGGAAAAAAGTTTTGCCGAAAATATTGGCGATTACTTTTTGTACTATTTATTATAAAACTGTCGAAAAATAACGAATTTGGCAAATGGTCAGGTAAAAACTTGAAAAAAGCAGAGCAACCGCTAGGGCTGGGCGATGTATCAATACATAGCGAAAACCCAATGGGAATTTTACATCGATGTTATGGTTTTTCGACTGACGATTACCGCGATGCATCATGAAGGTCGATGTAGATGTCATTGCACGATCGAATCCACATGCTGCCACCACCAAGCACAGATCATCATCACAGGTTCTAAACTCATTTTAAACGTACACACTGATTCGTCGCCTCATTGGTCCGCGTCGCTTCAGCGCGGCCCAATGTTATGACAAATTTGAGAAACCTCCCGATGTTACACGTAGATGGCTCTCGGCAATTCGCACGCTGAGATCAGATGATCTCGCGATGTGTTGCTGCGATGGTACATTGGAAAATTCTCCTGTTTATTGGTAAAACATCGGATGTTCTCACGAAAACGAAATCAGAAAAGTGCCGGATTTCTGAAGTTGCCGGTTTTCCGGATGCCGGATTTTTGAGGTTTTACTGTACATATTACATTGCTTACACACATTCACCACACTCATTCAATTTCATTATTACCACTTATCAATAAAACTTTATATACATTATTTACAGTTTCTTTTTCAACTTCAATATTCTAACCCTAATTTTCTTGGTCGCCTTGCTTCCAAAGTCATTACATTCACAAACTTTCACATTCATTCTTATCAAACAATCTGTATATACACTATTTACATATACACCAATGTTACAGAGTGTACAGTGTAGTGTACAGAGTGTGTACACCAGAGTCGCAGAATATAGCCGTACGCGGATAGTTTCCAAATTATTAGCAGATTTTGCAGATCGTTTTTGCTTGTAGGTTAAAAAAACTAAAAATGTTATTTACTGCAATTAAAACACTTACTCAGGGCTTTACTCAGATTAATATGGTATTTAATTCTATCTTAACGTGAGAATGGTTCAACTATTTTTCGCATCTTCCGATAGTGAGTTCTTTTGTTTTTACAGACATTTCTGGCCTCTTGATTTTATCAAGATCTGTTCTCAATATATAGGAACTGTAACAAAAGTTTCGTTTACATAGAAAGATTTTAAATTTAGTTGCCAGGTTCCTCCTGCAGTTACTAGTTATTTAATTAAAATCTTTTCCTTATGTATTTTATAAGTCTATTTTTGAATTAAGTTGTTGAAAATGCTATTTATAATTTTTGAAGGTTCATTAACGGAACTACTTTTCTAGATATAAAAACTTTCTTTAATTAGTCTCTTGTTTTTAGGAGGTTCATATTCCAATATTTTTAAATTTTGGCCGTAAGGTCCAGTTTACGCACATTTCTGCGCATTTAGTCATAATATATACTCTTGTCCTCTCTGGAATCTGTAATGTTCTAATAATTATTTATTGTTGTATTATTTTTTCTTTATCTTATTCTATTGTTATTGTGATTTGCGGGTTCGCAGCAAGTTTTCTATTTCAATGCTTGTGTACGCAGATACATGTTATTTTTATACAACTCTGGTGTACACTAGTGTATATGTAAATAGTGTATATATAGATTGCTTGATAAGAATGAATATGAAAGTTTGTGAATGTAATGACTTTGGAAGCAAGGCGACCAAGAAGATTAGGGTTAGAATTTTGTTAGATTTTCCAAAGCAGTCACCATATGTAAAAGCAAATAATATTGACAGTTGAAAAAGAAATTGTAAATAATGTATATAAAGTTTTATTGATAACTGGTAATAATGAAATTGAATGAGTATGGTAAATACGTGTAAGCAATGTGATATGTATATGAATGGGCTCAAGAAAAGATATAATAACAGAAATGACTCCAAGACTAGAAGAGTTAACATAAGAAGACATAGGGAAGAAAGATACAATGACCATGAGAGGCCCTCACATTTAATGAAAAGTCTGCTTGAAATACATGTGCAGCAAATGTTAACAGGAGGAACAAAAACCTGAAAAGGTGAGTTTCCATTAATTAAATTTAATACAATAAGCATGTTAACTAACAACAGTTTGAGAATATGTATATATTTTTCGAATTGTCCCTTTCTTTAATTTTTCAAATGTTCATTTTTTTCTGTCTTAGCAGATAGCTTCACAGATGTGGTAATCCAATCAAGAGGAAGTTGTTTATAAATGTGAGATATGTAGATGAAGGCATTTCAGTAGCTAAATTTATGTCATTAACTGAAGTTCAATATGCAAAAGCAAAGGAAATTTTCAATTTTATAAACGAGGGCTTGAGAAAATGGAGAATTGTATACTAGGAACAAATTTGTGCATCTTAATCTAGATGCTGCTGCTGTAAACATGGGTCATAAAAAATGGGGGAGAGTTGATGCATTAGCTCACAGTCATATCCATGTGTGTAATCACATTGCATTGTGTAACTTGCTTTGTTAGATTTTCCAAAGCAGTCACCTTATGTAAAAGGTAAATTTAATCACACTGAGGAAGAAATTGTGAAATTCTACCAGTATTTTACCAACATTAAGAAGGCAATTACAAGAATTTGCTAGTTACCTAGAAGTGTCCGTGGAGAGTTGGGAACAGTTCATCAAATTGCATGATTAGCCAGTCATAGCAGAGCTCTGAGAGCCACAGAGAAAAACTGGATCATGATCATCATTCATTTGGAAGATGCTGAAAGTGACAAATCAAAACAAGCAGATACAGTGGAACCTTGTTTATACATTTTTCAAAGGGCCAAGTAAAATTAACGTATAATTGAAGAAAGCATATAAATAAAACAGGGAAAGTTTAACATTAAAGGAAACCCAGAATTTTGGGATTGACTAGATTTTACGTATAAGTGAGAAATGTATAAATGAGGCTCTACTGTACCTATAAGAATTATAATCCTTTAAGTTTCTAAACTATTTATGTCAGCTGCTTATTATCTTAGAGATTTGTGCCCCTATCCAAACAATTTCAAAATGATGACCTCATTGCAAACCTTGTAACCTGCGTAGAGAAATTTTGTTGCAACTTCAGACATTGGCTCAAGTATAAATTGACATTGGTATTCAAAGTTCAAGACACTATGTGTGGAAGAAACACACAGTGGGCTAGAATTACATGACATACCTAAGCTGGATAATCCAAAACTACTAAAATTAATTAATATTGTAATAGAAAAGAAATTGTAGGGATTTTAATATTTCCTGGACAAATCAGTTTCATTATTTGATTTATTTGTCTTCACATTTTAGCATATTGAAAGCACTCAGCTTTCTGTGAAAGAACAGATGAAATAAATGAAATTTATATACATTAAGCAACTGTGCTTACTGAAAAAGAATGTGTAAGAAAAGAATGACCTCATCTAGAAATAACTGTGAACCATGTAAGAAAAGGCAGTGCTGATGTTTTCCAAATGCATAGCCATCTACTGAGCAATCTATCCAATAAACTAATTTATACACTTCATCTAGTGGAACTAATGCTTGTATTTGTATTTTCACAAGCACAGCTACATGTAAAAGAAGGTTTTCTGCAATAAACAGATTGAAAACAATAGTGAGGAATTCTGTTAGTATAAACTCTATATCACTTGATGAAAAATGTGGGAAAATTTGATCCACCTGCAGCAATCAATAGCTGAGTTCTGCAAAAGGGTCATGTCACATTTCAAATTTTCAAGATGTTTTAAATTTTTATTTTATACTTATATTTTAGGTAGATAAAAGGTATTAAAAGAAAATTTACTGCATTTATAATGATGTTAAAGCATACATTTAAGCAGATAAAAAGTTCAGTGTCTTTCATTATTAAAGCTCCATGATATACATTGTATCATCATCATCATCATCATTGTCAACCATTATCAATCCACTGCTGGACGAAGGTCTCCCCAAGTTTCCTCCACAACGGTCTGTCTTGTGCCAGTCTCCTCCATGTCACCCCTGCATACTTTCGAATTTCATCCACCCATCTCCCATGTGGTCTTCTTCTGGGTCTTTTCCTGTCCCTTGGAATCCAATCTAAAATTTCGGCTGCCCATCGATGATCTGTCCTTCTGGCAGTATGTCCAGCCCATTGCCATTTCAGGGGTTTAACTCTGATCATGATGTCTTCCACTCTTGTCATTTTTCGGATCCACAAGTTCCTCTTCTTATCTCTCCTGGTTACACCAAGTATGCACCTCTCCATGCTTCTTTGAGTTGTCTGCAGCCTTTGTATGTCTCTTTTAGTTAAGGTCCACGTCTCTGCACCATACGTAAGCACTGGAAGGATGCATTGATCAAACACTTTTCTTTTAAGACATAATGGCATATTGCTCTTAAAAATTATGCTGTTTCTTCCAAAAGCTCTCCAGGCAAGTTTTGTACGCCGATTAATTTCTTCATCAATGTGACCCTCACTTGATATCTGCTGTCCAAGATAAACGTATGTGTCTGTTATCTCCAGCTTTTCTCCATCAATCGATAAATCTTCATTTCTTGTAAAAGCATTGAACATCACTTTTGTCTTCTGAAAGTTCATTTTTAATCCCACTTCTTTACTCTTGTCAGCAAGTTCCTGGATCATACTCTGCAGCTCTGATGGGCTAGTTGCAAAAATGACTACGCCATCAGCAAAACGAAGGTGGGTTAGATAATCTCCATTAATCTTTATCCCCTTGTTTTCCCAGCTCAGTGATTGAAAAACACCCTCCAATGTGGCATTAAAGAGCTTCGGAGATATGGTGTCACCTTGTCTCACTCCCTTTCCAATTTTTATGTGTGTTGTATTTTCAAACAGCCTAATCTTTGCACTTGCATTTTCATAGATGTTATTGTATATCATCATCATCATCATCATTGTCAACCATTATCAATCCACTGCTGGACGAAGGTCTCCCCAAGTTTTCCCACAACGGTCTGTCTTGTGCCAGTCTCCTCCATGTCACTCCCGCATACTTTCGAATTTCATCCACCCATCTTCCATGTGGTCTTCTTCTGGGTCTTTTCCTGTCCCTTGGAATCCAATCTAAAATTTCGGCTGACCATCGATGGTCTGTTCTTCTGGCAGTATGTCCAGCCCATTGCCATTTCAGGGATTTAACTCTGATCATGATGTCTTCCACTCTTGTCATTTTTCGGATCCACGTGTTCCTCTTCTTATCTCTCCTGGTTACACCAAGTATGCACCTCTCCATGCTTCTTTGAGTTGTCTGCAGCCTTTGTATGTCTCTTTTAGTTAAGGTCCACGTCTCTGCACCATACGTAAGCACTGGAAGGATGCATTGATCAAACACTTTTCTTTTAAGACATAATGGCATATTGCTCTTGAAAATTATGCTGTTTCTTCCAAAAGCTCTCCAGGCAAGTTTTGTACGCCGATTAATTTCTTCATCAATGTGACCCTCACTTGATATCTGCTGTCCAAGATAAACGTAGGTGTCTGTTATCTCCAGCTTTTCTCCATCAATCGATAAATCTTCATTTCTTGTAAAAGCATTGAACATCACTTTTGTCTTCTGAAAGTTCATTTTTAATCCCACTTCTTTACTCTTGTCTGCAAGTTCCTGGATCATACTCTGTAGCTCTGATGGGGTAGTTGCAAAAATGACTATGTCATCAGCAAAACGAAGGTGGGTTAGATAATCTCCATTAATCTTTATCCCTTTGTTTTCCCAGTTCAGTGATTGAAAGACATTTTCCAATGTGGCATTAAAGAGCTTCGGAGATATGGTGTCACCTTGTCTCACTCCTTTTCCAATTTTTATGTGTGTTGTATTTTCAAACAGCCGAATCTTTGCACTTGCATTTTCATAGATGTTATTAATAATATTAATGTATGCATCTTCAATACCGCAGGATTTCAGAGCCATTGCAACTGCTGATGGTTTCACCGAATCAAAGGCTTTTTCATAATCGATAAAAGCCATGCACAATGGAAGCTCATATTCCCTCGCTCTTTCAATTAGTTCTCTCAGTACGTGGATATGATCTATTGTGCTGTAGCCACTCCTGAATCCAGCTTGTTCTCTCGGTTGAGCCATGTCCAGTGTCACCTTCAAGCGGTGTGAAAGAACTTCAGTGAAGATTTTATAAACCACTGATAGGAGGCTGATAGGTCTGTAGTTCCTGAGATCCTCAATGTCACCTTTTTTATGTAGCAAGATCATTGTAGCGTTGTTCCAATCCTCAGGAATTTTCCCTTCATTAAGGCATCGAGTGAAAATTTGGGCGAGTACTGTTTCGATTTCTCCACTTGCTTCTTGTATGATGTCTACAGTAATTCCATCTTCTCCTGGAGCTTTTCCCCGCTTCATGTTCTTGATTGCATGTGCAACTTCTGCTGGAAGGACTGGAAGAACTCTGGTACTGGTACCTTTCATGATGTCTGGAGTACATGTATCATCCCTTTCATATAATTTGGAGTAGAAATCTTTCACTCTTGTCAAAATTTCGCCTCTATTTCTTGTTACAGAACCATCTTCTTTTCTCAGTGCCATAATCTGTTTTTTCCCCTTACTGAGATGTCCCTTTGCTATCTTTAGGCTTTGGTTGTTTTCAATTGCTTTCCTTACTAGTTCACAGTTGAATTTTCTTACGTCTTCAGTGATACTTTTTCGTACTGTTTTGCATAGCTCTATATATTCCACTTTGGAAGTCACATCTTCTTTAGTTGTCCTCATCACTCTTCTTTTTTGCATCAACATTTTGGTTTTTCCTGATAATTTGTTCACATGCAATTTGTTCTTAGACCCAGCTAATTTTGTTGCTGTTTCCATAAGAGCTTTGGTTACTTTTCTGTTAACTTCAGAAATATCCACTTCTTCCGATGTTAGGCCTTCTAAAGCAGAGAATTTGTTCTTCAGTTCCAATTTGAAGGTATTATGGTGTTTTTTAAGGTTGGTTATGTCAATACATTTTGTTTGTCTTATGAGCTTGCTACGTTCGAGTTTAGTGTTGAGGTGCATCTTACATCTCACCAATCTATGGTCACTGCCTGTGTTGAACTTGTTTAGCACACTGCAGTCTTCTATGACGAATTTTTTGTTACACATAATAAAATCAATTTCACTTGTCGTCCCATTTGGATGTCTCCATGTCCATTTCCTGTGTGGCTTTTTCTTGAAAAAGGAGTTCAAGATGAAAAACCCTTCTGCCTCTGCAAACTCAACGAGAGTATTTCCACGCTGGTTTCTGTTGCCGTGGACCGAATTTACCTACTGAAGTTTCATTCTGTTGCCCTTGTCCTATTTTTGCATTGAAATCTCCCATAATTATCTTCAAATGCTGCTTACCTTTATTATTTAGATGACGAATTTCCTCATAAAATTCTTCGATTTCTTCTTCAGCATGACTTGTGGTGGGTGCATAAGTTTGAATAATCTGAGCCTGGTATCTTCTCGAGAGTTGGATAACGAGTCGTGCAGCTCTGTCAGAGGAACTTTCAACTTCTACAACTTTATCCTTCAGTTTCTTGTTTATTATAAATCCAACACCACTAGTTCTGCCAGTATCTGTCCCACGATAGTAGAAGAGATGTCCACTTTTCAGTTCAATGAGATCTTCTCCTTTTCTCCTTACCTCACTTAGCCCGACGATGTCCCACTTGATCCTTTGTAGTTCCTCTTCCAATTCAAGAAGCCTTGAACCAGAAGATAGGGAGCGTCCGTTGTACGTAGCCAAGGTCAGCATCAGATGGCAGCCTAGTCCGGTCCTCCGGGGATTCTTAGCACCCTCTGCCTTCATGTCGCACTGGCCGCTGCCTTGGCCAGGTACATTCCAGCTGCCGGAGACTGAGGGCCAAGATTTAAGTTGTGAAGTCATTTGGGGGGGTTTGGCCATAACTCACCACGCTGGCCAAGCGGGTTGGTGAGTGTGGGATAGCATTTCCTCTAATCCCGATGGTATAGTTATACCGCTATTGGCGGTCGTCAGAGCCCCTTTAGTGGGAACAGGATGTACCACGAGAAGGCGGGGTTGACATTTGTCAAGGAGAGGCTGTGATGTTACGCATCACCTGACCTTACATCCCTATTGTATATATATATATATATATATATATATGTTTTTTTGTTTCTTTTTTGGGAGGTTTAACAACCCCCAAGAGCAACTTGATGGGTTATAAGCAGTTGCCTGTCCTTAATTTAGGGCCACTGGCTCCAGGAAAGGCAGGGAGCCAGTGCCATATGACAAACACAACATCCATGCCTCACCAGGATTCAAACCCAGACCCATCTCAAAGGAATGGTCAGAAGCTAGCACTTAGACCACTGCGTAACTGGGGCGGTGATAAGTTTTTCACCATTTGTTTTTAAACAATTCTGAGTATTAAAGTGATGCAAAAATATATTTTTTCTTTGCACACGAGACAGAGAAAGATTATGTGTATTCATAACTACTGCTATATATTTAATTATGAATATTTCATTTTCCTGGAAACACAGGATATATTTTTAAAATTTATAAACATAGCAGCACTAATACATTTCTAAAATATCATTTTCAGCATCACTGTTTCACTTAATACTTTAAGTACAAGCTTTTGTGGCTACCCCAGTTGTCTAAGGCCCTAGGTCTTGGCTTCTATCCATTAGACTAAGCTGGGCCCAAGCTTCTGTCAATTAGTCTGAACTGGGCCCCAGGCTCAAGTCCTGGGTAAAGCATGGGTGGTGTGCTTGTCCGATGGTGCTGGTTCTGTCCCTTTCCTGGAACCAAAGGCCCTAAATTAAGGAAGAGAAACTGCTAACAGCTCCATGCATGAGTTACTCTTGGTGGTCATTAAACTTCAAAATAATAAAAAAAAAAAAAAGCTTTTGCACCTTGAGCATTTTTAATAGACACTTTAAAACAACAATCCAAAAGGCAGAAAAAAGAGAAGTTTATATTTTTTTATCTTGAAAAACAAATGAGGTTTTTAATTTGTTACCTCAAAAAGAAAACTTTCCTTAGACATTATGCTTTTATTTGGGCAGATAAATTTTTTCTGCACCTGCCTAGATGGGCATGTAACATTTCAGACAGTTTTCAAGCTCTGAATATTAATCCTTCAAAACTTCTAAAATGAGTAAACTGTCTTTTTTAAGCATATAAATACATTCTCATAAAAATAAACCATACACTCTTTATATATAATTTATGACTACCAAAATTGCAGTTTTAATATAGAATAAAAATACCAACGCTTCTCACAATGAAATGTTTATTTTACGTCAACTATAGTTTTGCAGTCCAGATGCTCTGCAAAACTATAGTCCAGATGCTCTGCGAAACTATAGTCCAGATGCTCTGTGAAACTATAGTCCAGACGCTCTGCGAAACTATATTATTTACTATAGTCAATGTAAATAAATGTTCTAGTTGTAAATGAATTTATGGCACCTCTATTCATATTGTACTGTGGAATTAACTTTTTTACGGGTCTTATAAAGGTGAAGACCACCAATTTTTTTTAATAATAACCTCTAAAAGACCCGTAAAAAAGTTAATTCCACAATAAATGTTAGTCAAGACGAAGCCGAGCCAGACGCTCTGCGAAACTATAGTCGATGTAAAATAAACATTTCATTGTAAGAAACATTGGTATTTTTATTCTATACACTCTTTAATCAGCAATCTAACTCACCATAAACCGGTGCTCTTCCAAAAGTGATGGAGATCTCCAACATTAGAACTGTCATCAATGTTAACTTGAAAGTGTTCAACATTTGTACTGTTGCTACACAGCTCATTGAACTGGGTACAATTAGCAAGACTTCCAATGCTTTTCCAATCATAAAAGTTCCCTTGTGATACCTGAAGAAAACAACACCATTACATAAGTTTTTCTGTGTTCATCTTCGAGAGACAGATCAGCAATGTCTCAGAAGCACAAATTAACATGCATAGGTGTCAACTATGTGGGTGCTCAGGGGCTTAAGCACCCCTCAAAATTCTTGCTGTGATATGCAATAAATCCATACTTCAATTATTATTTTTTTCACATTATGGAAATTCAAACTTGAAGGATTGAAATGGAGCTCTTTAGCTCCATTTCAATTCTTTAGTCTGGCTCATGTAAAGAATATCTGTGGAGGATGTGGAAGAAATATTCTTCACAAATACATGAAATAACTACAGGATTTTTAAGGTGGAAAACAGAATGAATAGCCATTGCCTTGCTAACTGTTCAACATGTAACTTTAACATTAGAAAACTTTAAAATTGTGCTGCTCTGGAGAAGGAAACGAACCAGCATCTCTCGATTTCTGTTCAAGCATGCTAACTGTTACACTGATGCTTCAGAATCCGAACAACTTCAGATTGTTCAAACATCTAATGATTAAGAATTTGAACAACTTCAGATTACTCAAACATCTAATGATTAAGAATCTGAACAACTTCAGACTGCTCAGACATCTGATTAAGAATCTGCTCAAACATCTGATGATTAAGAATCTGAACAACTTCAGATTGCCCAGACATCTGATTAAGAATCTGCTCAAACATCTGATGATTAAGAATCTGAACAACTTCAGATTGCCCAGACATCTGATGATAAAGAATCTAAACATTTTCAGATTGGTCAAACACCTGATTAAGAATCTGAACAACTTAAGATTACTCAGACATCTGATGATCAAGAATCTGAACAACTTCAGATAGCTCGAATGGAAATCAGGAAATGCAGGTTCAATTCCCATTCCAGAACGATATAATTTTCAAGTTTTCTTATGTTAAATGATATGTTGAACAGTAAACAAGCATATTCTGTTTGCCACCTTTAATAACCTGTGGTTTTTCCATGTATTTGCAAAGAATATTTCTTGCACAATCTCATGTTTGAAATACTGGTGTTTTAATAAAAATGCTATGAGCAAGCATCTGATTGCTTCAACTGGTGTAAAATCTGAAGTTGTTCAGATTTTTAATCATCAGATGCTTAGGACTTTGGTGTCCAGGGCAGTACAACAGTTAGCATGCTCGAACAGGAATTAGGGGATGAAGGTTCGACTCACGTCCTAATGTAATTTTCAAATTTTCTGATGTTAAGTTACATGCTGAACAGTAAGCAAGGAAATGGCTCTCCTGTTTGCCACCTTTAAAAACCTGTAAATTATCTTTTTTCTGGAAATCATGCAACATTGCCGAATGATTCTTAGCAAACAAGATTGTCAATCAAAACAGAATGGTCAGAAAGGGTTCTTGAGGATGTTTCTGAAGTGTAACAGAGGATGTTTGCTAATTATTCGAAGTTGTCTAAGCTATCCTTTCTTTATAGTAACCAATAAATGAGTAAAACTAAAGTAATATGCATAATGCAGTTATGTTTTGCAATGTTTTTATTGATTTAGTTTATTTTATTTATAATGATTTAAACTCTGAAATTTAAAAATTTGCTGTTAATACTTCAAATTTCATAATTGGACAACTTAAAATCAAGACTTAAAAAAGCACATTTACCCTATTTGCTAAGATTTAAAGCAAATTTAATGTATTTAATCAATGCAAACCAGTTTAAATATGTGATTATAACTGCCTTTTTTTTCAGTGGTGTGAGCTTAGTAACTGGCCCTATGTAAGCACTGTTAGTGCATTGAGCAATGTTTCATGTTAGCCAGTACACTCGCTCTCCAAGTAGAAAAGAAGTTCAGAGGGTACAATTCTCAGCCCCTATAGGTGGACTTATAAGAACAGATGTAAAATTACATTGAAATTTTATAGAAACTTTTTTTTTATTATTATTATTGGGAGTTAAACAACCACTGTGAGCAACTTGATGGGCTATAAGCAGTTGCCCATCACTAATTTCGGGCCACTGCTTCCAAAGAAAGGAGAGAACCAGTGCTGTAATACAAACACAACATCCATGCCTCACTGGGATTCAAACCCAGATTCATCTCAGATAAATGGTCAGAAGCAAGTGTTTAAACCATTGTGCCACTGGGGGCAGCCAGAAGCCTATAAAATTACACTGTGGATTCAACATCAGACAAGAATACATCCCAAGACTCCACTATGCGGAAAATGTATTATGTTCGATCAGCATTTATGCAATATGTTAATACACTATATGAGGAGAAAGCATGCTGAGGCATCTAGTGAAAATATATTTCCCCTTCAGAGCAAAATTCACAGTATAAAATGCTATTTAATAAATTGCGTTAATACGGGTATATTCTAATTATATCATTCAATTAAATCATGGCAAGATATTTTACAAGGTACTCCAAAACACTGGCTCACCCAGGATTTCTTTGTGGGTTGGCCCAAAATATTAAATATGCAGATAAAAATGCCTCAAAAAAAAAAAAAAAAAAAGAAACATCTCCCAAAATATTGGGAAGCGACAAAAAATATCTCTGACATATTAAAGCCCATTTGCAATTATTCATACAATATATATTTAAAAACATAAACAAATATAAACTCATTATAATTATTACTATACCAACAACCATAAGCATTACGTGGTTACTATATAATTTTATTCGAACAATAGGTTATTGTTACTAATACTACTGTTTCACACATTATATACGATAATGTCTTTTGGTGCTGGATGCCGTGCTATAAATGTTGATTTATAGCATGGCATCTGGCACCAAAAGTCATTATCATATACAACATGTGAAACAGTAGTATTAGTAATAATAATCTATTGTTCAAATAAAAAATAAATAAAAAAATATATTCAAAAATTAGCAGCCAATAACAAAGGACCAAGTGACACCTCAAGGTAAGGGTCTAGGTTCCTGGGCCACTCCCACTAAGTGTGCCACTGCTCCATAAGATATGTTTTGCAGTGAATTGCAATAATGAGCTAAGTGCATACATTTAAATTTTCAACGATGGAAACAATACTCGTCTTTTTGAATTTGGGCAACCAATCAAAATTTTTTTACATCAGCATCTAGGCTAATATGTAATAATGAAACACGAGACACACCACATGCTCTTCCAATAGCTAAACAAATATGCCTGCTAAAAAAAATTAAATAAGCCCTGTAAGATGTATAGGAGTTTCAACTGAAAGAAGTCTCTATTTAGTACAGCTTAACATAGGTGACATTTATGGTTTGACATAATAATAAATCTCCAAAATCCTTACAATGAAAAATTACTAAAACTGACCTGTTTCTATGTACATAATATGTTAACAGAAGGAAAATATCACTTATGTATGGAACCTGCACACATAAACAAACACATGTGTGTATGTATGCAAGTGCACCAAAAATAATGGGAGTAGTATTTGACATATACACCAAGTGATCACTGAATTATAACCATCTACTTAATATTTCGTAGGTGCTCCTTTTGCTCTCAGTAGCTACTGAACGTGGCATCGATTCAATAAGATGCCGGAAGCAGCTGAGAGGTATAGCCAAATAAGCTGTGTGTAATGCGGCCTTCGTACATACATATCATTAAGCTGTTCTCTGAGATTCAGAGGTTAGTTCCTCAAAGAAAGACCATGTGCCAAGTACACATTTAAATGATACAACTAGAATTTACTTACTGTTGGTGTATCAAATGTCTCCATTTACAATGATCTCTGCACACCACTTGAGTTCATTAACATCCATCACATGCCACACACAAGATATTTTGTACTTCATACTCATAATCTTTTTCTCAAGCAGACGTTCCTGAATCTGGTCCTCCCATGATTTCCTTGGCCTCCCTCTACCTTTCTTTCCTGCCACTTGGGCTGAAAAAAATCTCTTAGTCAGCACCTCATCAATCATTCTTTCAACATGGCCAAACCACCTAAGTATATAAGTCTTCACGTTACTAACATTTTCCCCCACATTACACATCTGCAACACAGCTTCATTCCTCGCATGATCAGCAAGTGTTCAATGCAGGTTATAGGTGTATGCATACATCTAATATGTCATTCCATAGTGTCCTACAAGTGCTGCACGAGATTGATATCGGGGAGTTCGGAGGCCAATTGATACTGGAAGTCTGAACTCTGTTCCTCAAACCATTCCTGCACAACATTGGACCTGTGGCTCGGCACATAGTTATCTTGGAAGACACATGCCGCCATTTGGGAAAAAGTGGAACATTGCTGGGTGTACAGAGTCAGCAAGCAATTCACAATAATGGGCACAAGTCATACATTGTTCCACATGCACCAAAGATCCAAGTTCCTGCCAGGTAAACATGTCTCACACCATACAACTGCCTCTACGCCTCTACCAGCTTGCACTGTGCAGACCATGCAGGACGGATCGAGTGCTTCATGTTGTTTGCATCAAATACATACACAACGATCCATACAGTGTAGTAAAAAATGCGACTCATCAGACTAGCCCACTTTTATTCAGTCATCCAAAGTCCCAACTTGCATGATCTTTGGAGCAGGCAGGTCTCCTGTGCTGATGAACCTTGATTAAGAGAGGATGTCGCTGAGGTTGTCTGCTATTATGGCATATACGTGTGATGCATGGCCATGACAGATACTGTTCCAAGTTGACCTTTGCTGTATTGGGTAATCAAATGTTGAACAATGTTGTGTCAATTGGCCTGTACGGGTCATTGGACCCAGCACTCCCTGTCTTGTGTAGTTTTACCTCTGGGTTGTTGTTTGACCATTTTCATGCCAGTCCTGATACACTTCAACTCTGGCAGCTCACAAACAACCCAACAGTTTAGCCATCTGGCAAATTGAGGCATTCTCTCTCTCTCTGAGCTTCCAGAACCTGTTCTTTAGCTCAAAGTCCAATAAATCCTTCCATTTACCCATCACGCTCTGAATTTTACTACCTAATGTTGCACTCACACCTATGTTGGTCAACTAATTGCACCCTCTCAGAAATTATGTGGTCAATGGGCCACATCCACTTTTGATAGGGTGGTCATAATTCAGCGATCACTCGGTGTATATGTGACACAAGTTATTCATGTAGCAGCATTGGCGACAGAGCATTAGAGATTGGCATGAGTGATGGCGATTAAATATGGCAGTGTTCCTTAAATAAATTTTTGCACAAGTTCTTGTATTATAAAATGCATTCAGTAGCATCTGCTCTCATTAGTAATTTCTTTTTACATGGATTATAAATTTTCCTAATAAGGTGTTACTTTAACAAAGGAAAGTAGTAACAAGGAAAGTGAAACAGGCAATAGTTATAAGTTCAGGTGAGCTACAGCATAAAACATTCTTGAGGGGTGAGCAAATTGCTACAGTTTTTTTAATAGTTTTCCAAGGTTCACTTTACCATTTTTCAGGGAAAAATCGGCTTTAATTGGAAATTTTGGGACATCACCTTAACATTTTTCTTGGATAGCATAGCCCCAATCCCAGTTCAGGAACAAACCCAGGGCCAAAGCTACTAGGAGTGCAACCTCCCTCCCAGAATGGCCATTCCAGGGGCATGAACTCATGCTTTGAGGGATGCAAAAAATAGAATTTGCAACTGGAAAAAAAGAAAGTTATACCTTTTCCGTATTTGCTTTTTGAAAGACAATTTTTCGGAATTTTTTACAGTATTCTATTCAGTTAATCAGGGTACAGAGTAACATACACTATGAGGTGTAAACATATCATATCCATGAAGGGAATTTTCCAAAACAGTGAAAGGAGGCATAGAAAACAATATGCTGATATGCCTAACCTCCATGACCTTTCCGAACACGTCGTTGGGATGAAGAGCTAATTAATTATTTGTGGTTTGTCGCAGAAAGTTCTTTGCGCATTTAACCATGAATGGAATTTTTCCAAGCCCTACCCCTAAAGCTTCTTCCTATTGTTACGTTCACTATCCAACACTCATTCGTTCTGCCTTGGGTTGGTTTTTTTTTTCTCCATTCTGCATTTCTGTGGAGTGTTGTGTTGTCGTTCAAATAACATTTCCGCTTTTTTGGTATTCACAACCAGGGGTATAATGATAGCACCCGCAACCCCAGCAGTGTGTGTGTGGGGGGGGGGCTCATGATTAAAAGGGGCCTCTAGCCTGAGCAAAAAGATTTCACAAAATTTTTTGCAGAAACTTCGTATGAAACTGGTTAAAGAAATAGTCAAGAATTAAGGTAGCTTTGAAGTTTTATGAAAGGCATTGTTTTTCTCAGTAAATACGTAAAATCTTTAGAAATCATTTTCGCTGCTTTTGTTCATAAAAACTGGATGACGGGAAAGCAACTATTTGAAAGAACTTGAGGCCCCTTTTAGAAGCCCTTACTGTTACAAGGGGCCTCAATTTCACAGCTCTTGCAATAGTTTCTATGCAAGTAAGAGTATATTAACACGAGAATGTGAAAAAATACTAGCTCAATGAGCGGAATTTTTACACCAATGAGGATAAGTTGTTATGTATTACAGTTGTTTGCACATAACTATGCATCCCCTGAATAAAATGAACTGAAAGGTGTTATTCGCGGGAGCGTAAAATCAGAGACCTGCATCATTTTTTTTTATAACAGAGTCAAAAGGTCATTTTTTTACTATAAAAAACTTTGTGGCATTATGTTAAGTGTTTTTTTTTCATATTCCAGAGTAAATAATTTAAGTAGTTTTACGTTTTTTGTGCTGCAGTTCTTAATCGTTACTTAGTTATTTGCTTACTTATGTTGTGACATTTTGCATAAATCAGTAAAGACATTAGGCACTGTCACACAGCAAGTGCATGTTTTGTGTGTGCAATCGTGAGGCACTTCAAAAAGCAGGCCTTAGTTCTTAGAATAATAAATTTTGCATGTTATGATTAACTTTAATGTATTTTGTGATAACTTGTATGAGAAACCAGGGCTATCATCTTAATTATAACATATACACTTGTGTTTCACGCAATAAAGTGAAATAATTTTTATTTTACGAAAAATACTTGTAGGTTCCAAAGAATTTGATTTATTAAAACACCCGTAAAGCCTAGTTAATAATATGGAAGTTAAATTTTTGAGTAATTGAAAGCTAACGGATTTTTGCAAAAGGGCCTTGAAAACATTGGGGGGGGCAGTTTTTCCATTACGCCACTGTTCACAACCTGCGCTTCTTGGGTATTATTTACCTACTTTTTTCGTATTTCATAAAACTATGTAAGAAACCTGAAGTGCAATTTTTTGACGATCATAATACTTTCTTATAACAGCAGTGTCTGAGAAAGTAAAATTAAACTCAAACTCATTTGAGTTGAACTCGAAAGGGCGTAATTTTAAACTCAAAGGGTGTAATTTTAAGTCTTGCCCTCCCAGATCAGAAAAGCTTGCTACCGTTCTGGGAACACCTTGATCAGATTCATCTTGCCAATTTTCAAGGTAAATAGAAAACCTCTGCTACTAATAATTTTATCTTGGAAACATTACCACCCAAATATTTTTATTGAGGTGGCATAGAGTTCCAAGTTCCCTTTTTAATGGTCCTGACATCCACAGATACTTTCAATTATCACATATACAACCTTCGCAGGTAAATAACTCGAAGTGCCTCCACAGTATTCATTCATAATTGAAATATATCTGCATATCCTTCTGCGTTCATGTTGCTGAGGTTCCACAAATCTAAACAATGGGGAAAAAAATTGAAAATAAAAATTAAACTCAAACTGGAGGATTGCATCAGCACTAAGAGATAATACACCACCTAATATTGTTAAACTTTCAAAGAACAAAATATAAATGTTACTTCTCTTCCTTAATCAGAATGTATCTTTAAATTTGGAAAATACTTCGCCATCGCGAAACTTAAAAGGGTACGTGTAATTCATCACGAAAACCTGAATAATCGCAGATTCGTCCATCTGTCTTGCGTTTGTTTACCGTTTGGTATTGCCATGCCATGCTAGGTTTAGAAATCAAGAATATTATTTTGTAACTTTAATTGGTGTTACCTCCGACTTGAATTTCCCGTAGTAAGCCAACTCTGCCGATTGCACGAAACAGAATAATAATGATAAAGTTTTTATTTGTAGCATTGTACGCCAGCAATAGTTTCCTCACCGTGAGACTTACTGCTTCTGACGAGAAAAACCATTATTTACGATATGATTTGATTTGATAAGATTATGCCGCACAGATTATACTTTTAGCATTAAAAAAATCATACTTTTCAGCTACTTTAATATCACTTGTTAAAAAAACTACGGATTTTTCTATTAAAATGATGTTATTATTGCAAGGCTTTTTTATTTTTATTTTGTTAAATTTTTAGGTTAAAAGGATTACAGAGTAGTTTCATTTCGTTGATGTTTGGTCACGGACAAAACATAGCACTGAGGTTACTTATTCAAAATAAAGTCAACAGATGGCACCACATATTAAACATACCAAATCTGGGAAGATGTAAAAACTTTTAACTGGGACTGAGATGCTGGCTCAGTACAGACATCAGTAACAAATTTTGAAAATGGCTTAATAAATACGTAGTACTCAAACATCACATTTGGCCTCTCACTTTTCTTCTTTTTTAATTATTATGACCATAATCAGACACGGATTAATACTTTTTTTTTCATTTCCTTCCATTTAAAATTCCTTCTGATAAAACAATGTTTTCACCTTGAATAATTAAATATCTATATCCAGGGAAGTAGCCAAACTTTATACTTAGGGCAGGTTCAAAAAAATTTAGGGCAGGCTCAATAAAATTTAGGGCAGGCTCGAAAAAGCTATATACTTTTTACCTTTTTTTGAGTATTACTGAAATTTTCCAAATTTCAACCCAGACTAAGTACCTTATCTAGGTACATCAGGTACAAAAGTACCATTTTTTATTAACATAAATAAAAAAACAACAAGAAACATTTTGTAAAATAAAAATACATTTATAATCGTTGCTTACCAAAAAAAAATCAAAATAGTTGTAGTCGTCGGTTCTTTTGACCATTAAATTTTCTCAAAAGTAAGTCCATGTCAAGAGTTTATGTGCGGTTTTGTTCGAATGCAAGAAGAGTCAAATTCGACATTCGTTGGTGGCCCATCAAAAGCTGCTGTGGGCAGTTAATTCTCTTTAAAACAGAAAAGTTGGATGCAGAAGTAGCCGTACTACAGCCGAAAGTCCTGGCTGTGGCCAGTAATTTATAAATATCTCTGAAGACTACTCGCTGCTTAAAAATTTCATCAAAAATGACTGAATTTGGGTTTGTATGAATCTGTTGACTACTGCAATTTCTTCTGGAGATGGAAGTTTGATACCTATAGCTCGCCAGACCTGTGGAAGTAGAAGGAAGCAAGTACTCCTGACGAAGATCTAGTGTTTAGATCGAAAATTTGAGAGGTAATGTACCTTAATAAATTTATCCTCGATAATTCTCGTTAAATATCTATAATACTAAAGTTTATGTTTGACTAAATCAATATTTTCGTCTTCAGCACTGGAAACTGCAATTAGGAGTTTTTCATTTTCTACGAATCATTGGCAGGACAGGCACAAAATAATTTAGGGTAGGCTGAGCCTGCCCTGGCGTCCCCCTGGCTACATCTATAAATTCTTAAGACGCTAGCATGCAGTTTAAACTCTCCTCACTTGTCCAGTGTGGTTCCTGAGATATTGATTAAATTCTCGCTTGTCTAGTATACGAACTATAAAAAAAGTCTCACGAAGTACAAGATTTATTTTTAAAAAAACGGTGGTTTTACTGTGCTTTTATGAAAAGAGTAGAAGCGTTTTCTATTTCATTTAAGTGCAGTAAAATCTTTCTTTTTAAGAAAGAAAATGGAAGAGGGAAGAGGGAGAAAGGAATGACATGTGTTTATTTTATGTTGTTTGATGTACACAGGGTGTTCCACTCGCCACCTTACCCAAGTTTTTATTAATAACATCGTGAATCAGTGGCGTAGCCAGAGAGGGGGGGGGGTTGAACCCATCCCTTGAGGGGAGACTGAGCACGAATTTAAAGCTATATATACGTGTATACGAGGCTTTCACCAATGAACCAAACCCATGGACCCCTTCCCCTAAGAAATTTCTGGCTACGCCACTGTCGTGAATAATTACAGTAATTGAATGATATTTGATACAAACATACCTTCAACCATGAAAAACAGAATCATATCATAAGAGATATTGAAAGTGTCCGCCCTGTGTATCGAGACAGGCTTAAACACGAGACCATATAGTTCGCACCAATTGCTCCGGCATAATCGCTGCCACTGCCTCAGGTCTTAGGCTGCACGTTTTTTTTTTTTTTTTCAGGCGAAGCGTGGATTCATCTGGATACATAAATTCACAAAACACGTGTATGTGGGCAGCAGCAAATCCTCACGCATTTATTGAAAAAACACTTCCCGCACAAAAAAATGAGAGTATGGGAAGATGGGACGTCGCTGGACTTCGAAATCAGAATGGGCGACGGGTGGGCGAGTATTATTTTTGCTGGGGCAAGTTTGATAGCAACTTTACTTTTTTTATTGAAGGTTTAACGACCACCGTGAGCAACTCAATGGGCTATAAGCAGTAGCCCGTCCCTAGTTTAGGGTCACTGGTTCCAGGGAAGGGAGAGAGCCAGTGCCGGAAGACAAACACAACATCCATGTGCCTCACCGACATTCGAACCCGGACCCCTTTCGGACGAATGATTAGAGGCCATCGCTTAGACCCCTGAGCTACCGGGGCGGCCAACTTTACTTACAAAACACAAACACTGAAAGAAATATTTTTTCCCCGTTTTCTACAGGCTGGAAAAGTATTCGCAATCCCCCCCCTCCTCCCTCGCGCCTAGATACATACTCATTAATTTTGAAACTGTCTTGAAGTTTTTGCACTTTTTGGAAAACAAGAGAATTTAAAGTTTGGAGTCATTTTTTGCTAATGTTCGGTCCATCCATTTTCAATAAAATTATTTACATATCCGTATAACAAACATGACACCCTTCCACCAGCACCAGTAACACTCCTTGATTAAAAGAAAATTCATACCTAGGAGAAAGTTCTTAAAGCAATTGTTTTCGTGGATTAGGGTTGAGGGGAAATGTTCAAGTTAGTATGATTAACTTGCACATTTCCCCACAACAGTTCGAGTTAGTATGATTCCAACACGCAGACAATACCTTTCCCCTCCTTAAATCCTTTCCTTCAAGCCACAGCCTTGTCTTGCACTCATCTCCTCCAAAGCAGTCGTCAGCCACGTCCTGCTCCCTCATTACCCTAGGGCTGGTATAGCTTTAGTCTCCATTCCACTTTCCATATTGGACTCCCTTGCCTAGTAGCACCAACAAACAGCAGAGCAATTACTAATGACCTCCTTCAGTGAATTCCTATTGACCCTGTTCATTGGCTCCTGATCATACTAACATGAAAGAAAGGCTTAAATTTAGGATTTGGACGAATGGAAAACAATTGAGTTTTCGTGGCCCTGTGGATGTTGATACCCTTTCTACGGAGAAGGAAAACCGCACTTCTAAGGGGGAAATATGTAGGGCTACACGACGAAAAACATGGGAGTCATTATTCCTTGGCAAATTCCAGATTATAGTTTAAAGTAAAAAAATATATATATATGGCACATCTTGAACTGGATGGGCGGCAGGGTGGGCAGGACAATCCTTAGGATGGGCTACAGCCCACCCCCACACCCACTTGTTGACATCCCTGATGGGAAGTGGTTAGATGGGCCGCCCAATGATCCGCCACTGTTACGTCGGCGGATCATTGGGCCCATCTTCTTTTACGATAGGTCACAACAGCCGTCAACATGGAAACTTTTCAGGCATTCGTTAACCAACTGCACCCTGAAGAGCTGACCACTAGATATTTTCAACAAGATGGGGCAACTTGCCATACATCACGTGTGAGTATGGCTGAAATTGAGTCATTCTTTAGAGATCGCGTGATTTCAAAAGGAATGTGGCCACCTCGATCTAATGCGCCTTATCATCTCCTGATTTCTTTCTCTGAGGAGAATCTCAAATTTCAAAACAAGCCGACAACCCTTGAGGCATTGAGAACAACATTTTCGGGGTAGAGGCAGCGATTACATTGGAGCAACTTTTCGCAAACTTTCCGAAGTATGGAATTCAAGCCTGTCTCGATGCACAGGGCGGAGACTTTCAACATCTCTTATATGGTTATGTTTTTCATGGATGAAGGTATGTTCTTACCAAATATCATTCAATTACTGTAATTATTCATGATGTTAATAAAAACTTGGGTAAGGTAACGAGTGGGACACCCTGTATAACGTAATTAAGGGCTACGATTTTTGTGGAATTCATGCCAATTTATTTATATTTTATTTTTTTTATTGGGGGTTTAACGACCACCGTGAACAACTCAATGGGCTATAAGCCGTCGCCCGTATCCCTAATGTAGGGTCACTGTTTCCAAGGAATGGAGAGAGCCAGTGCCGTAAGACAAACACAGCATCCATGCCTCACCGGGATTCGAACCCGGTCCCCTTTCGGACGAATGATCAGAGGTCATCGCTTAGACCACTGCGCCACCGGGGCGGACTTGCCAATTTGGAGGTGTTCAAATCAGTACACTTTAACATTGCTTATAATCTCAGTAAAACGTTTGATGTCGAAAAATCATATACACTGCTGGACAATTGCTAAGGACGGATCATAAACGGCTATATAGCGCAAAAAAAGTAAGTGTGGTTGGATGCCAAGTGAAATAAAATAATGTCTGAATGCCAGGACATTACAAGAAAGACAATTTATTGTGCTCTGAAATCCAGAAGGCTTTGGAACGTGTTCAAGGGGCAAACAGGCCATTTTGTGCAGAATACGTAAACGTGAAAAAAATGCAATTACTGTCCGCAGGCGTTCCGGCGTAAGATGTCAATACGGGATATGGCCACCATGGAGGGCGATGCAAGATTCCACACGTCGTGTCATGCTTTGCACAACATTATCAAGCAGCTGTTGGGGTAATTTATCCCATTCCTCTGTCAGTGCACGGATGAGGGTGTCCTTGTTTATTGGAGGGCATTGGCGACCAGCAAGACTCCTCCCCAAAGCATCCCACACAATTTCAATGGGATTCAGATCTGGAAAACGTGCTGGCCATACGAGGCGTTGAATATCCTCGCTCTCAAGACACTCCTGGACAGCAACTGTTCGCCTCCCCGGTGGCGCAGTGGTCTAAGCGATGGCCTCTGATCATTCGTCCGAACGGAGTCCGGGTTCGAGTCCCGGTGAGGCATGGATGTTGTGTTTGTCTTACGGCACTGGCTCTCTCCCTTCCCTGGAACCAGTGACCCTAAATTACGGACGGGCGACTGCTTATAGCCCATTGAGTTGCTCACGGTGGTCGTTAAACCTCCAATCAAATAAATAAATAAATAAATAAAAACAGCGACTGTTCGATGACATGTTGCGTTGTCGTCCATGAAAATGAATCTATCACCGACAGCACCACGGAACATGCAACATGAGGTAGCAGAACATCATTAATGTATCGTTGGCCAGTCATAGTCCCAGTTGGAAGCCCATAGAGGGACGTACGGCCATTGATCATGATTCCAGCCCATCCCATGACACTACATGTCGGATATCGGTCCCTTTCTTGTATGTTTGCTGGACAATATGCAGTACCACTATCACGCCAGATCAGTTGTCGTGGACAATCAGACGATAGACTGTATCTACTCTCATCTGAGAAGAGGACAGCAGACCAGTCATTATCAGTCCAATTGCGATGTTGATGGCACCGTTGAAAACGGGTGGTACGGTGACGTCTGGACAATGGGATGCACACAACAGGACGGCGGGCGTGTAGTCTTCCTTCATGCAAACGTCTGGCGACAGTTTTTCGGGAGATCCGCTTGCCAGTAGCAGCCATAAACTGATTTGCTACCTCACTAGCTGTGCTGCGCCGGTGTCTTTTTGTTGATAGCACTATGTACCGATCTTCTGCAGGTGTCGTACTGCGAACACGACCTCCCCCGTGACGTTTGCTACACTCTCCATTTGTTTGAAATGATTTCCAAAGCCTTGAAACAACACTGTGGCTGACGTCGAACTCCATGGCAACATCTGTTATTTTTCGCCATTCTTCAATCTTGCTAATAATACGGCCACGCGTAAAATCATCTAGGTGATTTCGGGAAGACATACTGAAAATTGCAAGTTCGTCAATTGATTCTTTCCCTTTCAACTTTGTGTTTGAACAACAACGGTCAATACGCGTCAAATCCTTTATATCTCTTATCAGCGCTATGACGTCACGAACAAGTTCGGCAATCCAAAATTTGCATACGCACAACACGTCTTACTGTATCCCGCACTTATGCTAATTTCCACATTTTCCTGCCTTCCATTTTATGGTTGCTATCGTTGCTATTGCCATCCGTCCTTAGCAATTGTCCGGCAGTGTAATATAGATATAAATTCAACTTTTGCATTAATTTAGATTTTATCGATACAATTAGCTTTCATCTGAAGCATGCTCAAATGACGTCATCACGTCCAGTTTTACTAAGAGCAAAAATGCATATCTCATACCTTGCCCCCGTCGTCAAAAAACAGTTCCGGCGCCACTGCTTGCAATGAAACGTTAGCTGGCTCAAGTTCAAATCAGAAATGGTTCTCTAAAAATTCAAAAATGAAAACACAAATTACACAGTGTATGAGAAAAAGGCAATGAATTAAAAAGAGTATATGTGTATGTCTGACTTCTGAATTAAATATCCAGAAAAAAATATATATTTTTTTCGATTGCCAAGATTACCGCATGTATCATCTATGCAGATCACGAAGGGAAAAAGGCATCTGTGTTTAAGGCGCTTCCGAAAGCCAAAGTCAGAGTAAGCTTTCCTTAGGGGGGGGGGCTTGAAATAACTCTCCTTCGATTTCAAAAGTTCACCATTTCTGTACTAAAAGAGTGCACGCTGCTTTTACTTTCTCATATCTCCGTTTACGAAAGTTTTATGATCGTTCTATATTTGCACTTCCGGTTTTGGTTACAATTTCATTTCATTTCCTTTATTTATTCTTTCAGTTGCCACTACAGCAACTAGGAAAAGGAGGGAAAAGGCCGTGAGGCCTGACATAGCCCTCCTCTCCCCAGAATACAAAAAACATAAAGCTTAACAGAAAAAGCAAGCCAACACATATATGGTAGGTACACGTACTTGCTCACAACCAACACATATAACAATGTGTTCCATCATCAATAGTCTTCATTATATCTAAACAAATAAGTATCATATACACTTCACTATATAATCACATATATATATATTTATAAATAAACAACAAATAACGTTTGCACCTCACTTTATAATCATGCTAACCCACATTTCTTCCATTCAGTCGAAATTGGCTATTGTTTACTAATTATTTCATAAGATATGCCTTTAGTTTTATTTTAAATAAGTTAAAATTATTAATTGATGTTAGTTCTTGGGGCAATGAGTTCCAGAATTTTGGGCCACTATAATTTATATTCATTTTAAGTTTCTCAGTTTGTGGGAACATTGGAATTAGTAATGATCTATTCCTAGTAGTGTGGTAATGAGTATGTATATTTAGTGTTATTATATCATTGTGTATACCATTTTTAATTCTTTTATACATTATTTTTCCCAAGTTATAATCATGTAATTGCTTTATCGTTAAAATATTATATATATTGGGGTTCACTTTTGACCGAATATATAAGATTGGCTGAAAATTATTTGATGTTTTAAGGTCTATTAGTCTTTTAAATCAATTTTGCAGTACCTGTAGTTTATTAATATTATATTGTGTGGTTTGTCCCCAGGTTAAAATGCAATAATTAATATGTGTTTGAATTAGAGAATGATATATAGAGATTAATATTTTTGGTGTTAAATTTGGCAAAGTACTACTGACCATTCCGATATTTCTAGAAATCTTGTTACTTAAATTTTCAATGTGTTTGTTCCATTTCAAGTCATTGTGTATAGTTGTACCTAGATAAGAGTGTGTTGAGAACACACAAGAATCTAGGTACAACTATACACAATATTTAACTAAAAAGGTGAAAACTAGGTAATTACTCAAGAGCCAACGGTGTTACGTAAATGATAAGTAAAACGTAAAAGTTACCTGAACGCTGACAACACGGCATTCCGTAGAAATGCAGAAGGGAAAACGAACCATGACAGGACGAATGAGTAACAGGTAGTGAATGTAACAGCAAGAAAATGTTTTCGAAGTAGGGCTTGAAAAAACTTCATTCAAGGTTAAGTAGTCAGAGCAAGGAGGTTAGAATAATACTTCTGGAGAGGCCCTGGCCTCTTAACCGTGAGGTGTGGGAATTAATCGTTGTTTACAATGATACACATGTAGTTTCAACTGTGTTTATTTTGGAATTGCGTGGTTTTGGGTTGCAGAAACCGTGTAAATATCAAACCGGAATGAATAATCATTCTTACACGACTGAAGTTTACAATTTTAACGTTATGTTTTGTTTAGAATTCGCATTAATGTTCGCGTTTTTCAATTTAAAATGAAAATGGGAAGGATCCTCCAAATGCTTAAGAATTTTTTAAATTCAGCATTTTCTCACACATTGGCAACAAGTTACGATATGAAATTGAAAACATTTGCGACGAAAGAATGCGATTCCGCCAACACAAAATGACTGGCAAAAACATTGATAACCATGAGCTTTCCCATATTTTAACGGCCGTCGCTCGCAGTTATAGGCTTCACGCAACGTGTCACTGCTCCATTAGCAAGGGCATTTCCAGATATCTTATTCTAACTTCCTTAGCTACAGAATAGCCTTCAGGTTGTAGCATGATTTCTTCTTGGTGCGCAAATTTCATTGTCCGCGAGTGTATATAAGATAGAAAGACAAATGTGGGAGGGAGCGCAATATTTTGTGGTTTGCCCAGGAGGCAGAAATGCCCAGTTTCACCTCTGCTTCACTGGCTAGCAAAAGGTCGATGATGAGCACAGGATACAGTGCTACCAAATTGTTACAAAAAATATAAAACAAGTAAGGTAAGATAATGTCTTTAGCTCAGAGATATCGATTCTGAAATATGACTCAGATGAAACGGAATTAAATATCTCTGCGTTCTATGCGCTAAATTTTATCATAAATTTAGCAAGTTTATTTTGATCAAGATTAAACAGAGAAACACAACAAGTACGCTAAATTGTGGGTCAGGCACACTGTGAAAAAGGAAATACCAAATGTAAAAATTCTAAGTGAGAAAAAAAATAGGCTTAGCAAAACTACTGTCTGTGTATATTGATAATGATAGCCCGCAAACAAATAATGATGGTAATTTCGCTTTTGATGAATTCATTAACCCTTTAACCTGGTGGAACTAATTAACTCGGGATTAGCAAAATGGATGAAATCAGCTCGAACGAATATATTCGCTGTCTAAGAAGTGGGCCGAACGAGCGAAGCTACTTATCAGAAAGCGTTGCTTTCCCCTTAGCTTTGTTATTCAAAGTACACTCAGTGGACATAACATAAGAGATACCTACCTAACAGCACATTGTTTTTCTTGTAGCCAGTGATGTAGTTCTAAGTAAAAAAGTGCCTTAGCGATGAACGGATTAGGAAAAAACAACCCGGAAAGAAGACTTTCAAATGTATTTTTAAAGTTTGACTTGTTTTAATCATTTATAATTTTTATTAAATTTTATTCTTCATGATTTTATTAATTTTTGTTTAAACTGCTGAGTTTATAGGCAATTTAAAACAAAAGAATGAATGTTACGTGTGAGTCACATGCCAAGAATAAAGATAAAACTTTCTTTTTTATTTCTGCAAGAAAGGAAGTGCCTTCGCGATGAACGTGATTCTGAATGATTTTAAATATTAAGTATTAATAATACCTATTTTAAATATTCAGTGTTGTTGTTTCATTGATTTGGCCTCTCAGCCTCTCCTATGATTTAGGGGACGCAGCAATGGATATATCCACCCTGGTGGCGCAGTGGTCTGAGCGATGGCTTCTTACCATTTGTCCGAGTTGGGTCCGGGTTCGAATCCCGTGAGGCATGGATGTTGTGTTTGACTTTAGGCACTATTTCTCTCCTTTACTCGGGGTCAGTAGCCCTAAATTAAAGAAGGGCGACTGTTTATAGCTCATGGAGTTGCTCGCGGTGGTCGTTAAACACCCAATCAAAAAAAGAAAGATGGTTATCTTATGTGTGTGATGGGGGGGGGGGTTAATGAACATCATGGGTACCCAGGGCCACAGGTAGTCGCTCGTCACTGATTTGGAGCCACTGGTCCTGAAAAGGGTAGAGCCCCGGGCCTGCTATATTCTGGTCACGGATCCGGGACCAGTTCCAGTGGTTAGCCAGAAGCCAACGCCTCTGACCACTTTTCTACCGGGGCTTCCTTTCGCGTTACCCGTAAAGAACCAGGTGTGCTCGGTGACGAATTCATCAAAAAATCCCACTGCAATCATAAAACACTTGTCAGTTACGCTATATACTAGTTTAATTTTTCTGTGTTGATTTATTTCTTGTTAGTGAAGTTTTAACATACCGAGAGTCTACCTCCAATAACGTCATTTGGAAGATTGCGGTCGAAACAAAGAAGTTATTTTCTTAACACGAAAACTCTTGAGATTCATGAAACGCCTTAGAGCGTGAACCGACTGTAATACGATCATTCGTTTGATATACGAATATGTTTGCGTATAAAACACAGCAATAGCCATTTCTGCTTTGTCCCGCTTTAACCATGGAAAGTGCCTTAGCGACGCTAAGCCTAGAGAAAAAAAAAATGCCTTAGCACCACTAAGCCGCGCTAAGACCCTTCTACATCCCTGCTTGTAGCGCGAATAACAGCCTGTACACGCCAAGGCATTGACTCCACCAGGAGCCGAAGAGTTTCCGGAGGTAACGCCAGCCACGCCTGTTGCAACATTGTCCACAACTCCGTCCGAGACGTCAGACCAGGATCCATGGATCCCATGTTCCGCTCCACGGCTACCTAGAGAGATTCAACAGGGTTTAAATCTTTGGACTTTGGAAGCCGCTGGATGGTTCCGAACTTACATGAGTGTTCCTCGAGCCATTCCTGCGTTGTTGAGACCCGGTGGAGTAGCGCATTGTCCTGGAAAATCAGGATATCGGTTGCAGGATGCGAGAAGGCCATGAAAGCGTGTAGGTGATCAGCCAGCACATGCTGGTAGTGCGCAGCTGTTGAGGACCTTCCCAGACACACTATAGGTGCCCACAGACACACACGTTTGAGTGTCACGCCAGCAAACGGGGAGTTTTGTGCCTGAGGCGGCATGTAGCGTGGAGTGAAGAGGATTTTAGGCAGGCGTTGAATAGCTTTATTCCTGCTTCACTCCACGCTACATGCCGCCTCAGGCACAAAACTCCCCGTTTGCTGGCGTGACACTCAAACGCGTGTGTCTGTGGCCGCCATAAGGAACCTAATGTGTCCTATGAGAAGGCTCTCCAAACCATCAAAGAGCCGCAACCGCCTTAAAGAGAGCCAATCCAGCACGACAGGGCCATGGTCTCATGTTGTCGACTACACAACCCGCACCCTCCCGTCAGCTCGGCACAGTTGCAAACGGGATTCATCTGAAAACACGACCTGGCTCCTCTCTGCAGATATCCAGTTTTGATGTTCTCGGCACCAGGCGAGGCGTAATGTACGATGACGAGCAGTTAAAAGTGGCTCACGGGTAGGGCGTTGGCTCCCGTAGCCCAAGGAATGCAGAATGTGTCGTACCGTTTGTTCTCTGACGCTGCTTGGGCCTCCGACATTTAACCTGAATGTGATTTCCGTCACGTTACGAAGCGGTCAGTCTATACGAGCCTCAATAGTCTACATCAACCCCGGTCATCAATGACGTGTGGTCGGTCACCGCTTGCTCTCTGAGCGCTGGTTTACGTCCGTCGATGGTATACTCGCATTACACTCTTGATACGGTTGCCCTCGGAAACCCTAGGGTTCTTATCACTTGGGCGATAGAATGACGCATCTGTCTCGGCCGCGGGTGGCCTAGTGGGCAACGTTCGTGACTGCCACGGAAAGGACCTCAGGTTCGATCCCAGGTAGGTACGAACGCTCGATCCACTAAATATCCGCCGTGCGTCGGATGGGCACGTTAAGCCGTCGAATCCCGGGTACTGGCCGCCCGGTAATAAATAAGGGCATCTTCTTCCCCCTTTCTACTTCGCTTCTGTGTCACTTTCCTATCGGGCACTCTAGCCCAAATCTCCTAGATTCCTATTTCTAAGGGTTGTTTAAGACCTGGGGTCAGACACTCCCTTCCTAAAATCCTCTACATATGATCAGGCATGATCAGACGCATCTGTCTCAGGGCCGGATTAAGGAGGATGGGTATTTGGGGGCTATAACCTTGGGGCCCACCATTAACAAGGGCCCAGGAGGCATACCTGGGCAAATAAGAGAGAGAGAGAGATTTTAAAAATAGTTTTACCTTTGTCTCTTATGATTTCCACTTGGTCAGAAACAGAGACTGGTAGACGAACAAATTTTTTCTCACCAAGGGGGCTGTGCATACAGTGCTGTAGTCGTAAAATCAGCAGAGCGTATACTATGTGCAAATCCTAAAAAATCAGAGGTTATACTACATGGATAAAAAAAAAAAAAGGCGCGGTACCCTCGTGGGGGTACTATGAGCTCACTTACCGGTATGAATAAAGTATTTCTCCTCTCTCCTGTAAATTATGACATGTTGAAGAGCATACACAAGATTAATTTTATTTTTATTGAAATACAATCCCATAAACCCTGAGCCGGTGGTGCAGTGGTCTAAGCGATGGCCTCTTATCATTCGTCCGAAAGGGGTACGGGTTCGAATCCCGGTGAGGCATGGATGTTGTGTTAGTCTTACGGCACTGGCTCTCTCCCTTCCCTGGAACCAGTAGCCCTAAATTAGGGACGGGTGACTGCTCATAGCCCATTGAGTTGCTCACGGTGGTCGTTAAACCTCCAATAAAAAAAAAAGCCTGACGAGATAAGTCCTTACAGCACTGTTCTTCTCTGGAAGAAACTCTTGATCTACTATCAGTTGCTGAACATCAACCAAGATCTTATATATTCTTTTGGATTAAATCGTTCAATGGGCAGTCCATTTGAATTTATGAACATCAGGTTTGATACATTGGAGATTAACAAAGATTCTCTGAGATCGGTTATAATGTTGTTCGCTAAACTGAATCCTCGTTCGCATTCAGCTGTCGCATAAGGCAGAGTTGAAATCGTTCTTAAGAGGGGTTTTAAGTTTTCTGGTGCAACTTGGACTTTTTCAGTATATTCTCTCAGTCTCTTAATAGCTTGCATTTCATCAACATTAAAACTTCTACAGATTCGCCTTGTTTCCAGTTCTCCACAGCGCACACCGTCTCTTTTAATATTTATTCGCTGTAATGAAGAAATATATTCAAGAAGTTGAACATTTTCACTGTTTGAATCAGAACACAGTCTTGATTTCATCCTGTCAACCGTGCTTTGAATAAACTGGTTTGGTTAATAGGTACAACTTTGTTGTTAGAAATCAATGGGATATTTTAAAATAATAATTCCTCGGTCGCTGCTAATGCTAAATGAGTTTTTTTCCCCAGGATTTTCTCCGAAGCTCTGTATAATTCTTACCGTTCTTTTTACAGATGTTCAGCTCTTGCCAGCGATGTTGTTCGAGATTGAGGTTGTGTCGATATTATGGATATTAAAGGTATACGCTATTCTGTGAAAAAAAAAAAGCAGAGGGTATACGGCGTATAATGCCGTATGCCCTCCACTACAGTGCTGTGTTGTGCTGTGCTTCATGGTGCTGTGCATAGCGCGGTCGGCGAGAGTTTCAGCTTTTTAACGTAATCCACCCAAACCTCCCAATTTGCACTTGGAACCATTAATAGTCGAAGTTCCCTGTGGCTTCACATTGCATAACAAAAAGGATGCACTGAGAAAGTATACAATACAAAATCATTAGAAAATCCAAAACAAAATCTAAGAATCGTAAGCTTTTAACTCTTGTTCTCAGTGATGTATTCAGGCATCTTTTCAGGGGTGCTTAGCCCCCGAAAATCCCTTCTCCCCGTAGGCTTTTAGGCGATTTCCTTATATTAAGTCTAATTGTGTTCGTTTATAACTGAATATTTGGAGAAATTAATTTAAAAAATTAAGAAAATGAGGGAAAACATTATAATAATAATAAAAGAAAACATCCACATGTGGACTTCAGTCTGAAATTTCTATCGTCCTTCAACAAAACATTAAACAGTCCTCGCTGAAGAGGCAATTTTTCAAGCACTGACAACTCGGACTACTTTTGCAATAAAAACCAAATTCCACAGAGTAGAGATGTTTGCACTGCAATACATCATCATATTTTGGAAGTTGGCATTCAGTTTATTTCAGTCTTCTGGATGCCGACATTCCATGCATGCGATTAAGCCTCAGTGTAGCTAGCGTGACGTTAGTGCTTCCAATACAACAAAATATTTGCTACCTATTTTTTAACAATAGCAAATTATTAGAAATTGTTCCCATAATAAGGCTTGTTTTTTTGTCTGGCGGTGGTGGTTTACACTCTGTGAAAAAAAAAAAAAAAAATAGAGACACCTAATTCGAGGCACCTCAAGCTGGCATCCAAACGGTTAGTTAGGTTTTTTTTCTTTTTTACTCCTATTCGCTAATCTAAAGGGACTGAAACCAAATGGCAGGGGAATGGTTTACACTATACGTCTTCAGGTAATACTGTAATGATTCCTTAATAATCAGAAACACGCTTGAAGTAAGGCGAGGACATTTTTACCATTCCTAATGTCTTGGGGGGATTTTCTCCAGCACGGCCTTTCCTTACTAGCATCCTCAATATTTTATACCACCCCATGGCGAAATAATCCGTGGTCCATACTGAATTAAAGCAAAGGTATAGCATTTTAAATCACTTGTATGTGTAGTGTTTTTGGAATTTGCTTTCGCGATATAAAAGCATACGCAAATTTTTGTACTGTATTCAAAATTCTTATGTATATTAATACAAATATAAATAACAAAATTGTGATTATGTGTATATAATCAGTGAACAAGTTTTAGCCCTCCAAGAAATTTGTAATACCCCCGGAAAAAACTCTCTGAATGCAACACTGCATATTCTTGTGAGAATAATGGAAAATGCAATGACTTATTATAATGAAAACTCTACAGATTATTTATTCGTTTGAAGATTGCACTACGTATTAATTATCACAAGTGTATTGCTAGAGTTTCGTGTTTTAACGGACTTCATAATGATTTCCGTCATAATTTTTTGAGGGCCCACTCAGATATCTTAGCCTAAGGGCCCACTAAGCCTTAATCCGGCCCTGTTTGTCTTGCGCCAGAAATGCGTCCACGATCGAAGCCGCTCAGATCACTACGTTTACCCATGTTGGTCGATTGCAATACACTGTTGGAAAGTCCTGCTGTCTGCCTATTTATCTCCTGCGTTCGGTTTGGGTTTGTTCCACTCTGCGCGGGGAATGACCATGTCAACTGCCCATCACCCCTATCTCTAATGTTTTGTCAACTGAGTGTAGACATTTAGGGAAATGATTGACACTAATCCTTTCTGACTGATTCCTTGCTAAAATGGCTTTATCAACGGACAACGAAACTAAGAAAGGAGATAGAAGATGTTTGAGTTCCTTGTTCCTACATAGCCAGAGCCCGATTAAAACTAGTGGGGCCCTGGACACAAACAGCTTGGGGTGCCCTATTCCCGGGCATGAATGGTATTCTTAATAACTCAACAATGGTACTTGCGTATTAAGGCAGCACCCCCGGTACTTCGCGCAATTATTCTATAATTGCGCGTATAATTGTATAAAGCACAAGAAGTGCTGCCTTAATATATAATTACTATCTATTTTAATAAATGCAAGGAACAATAAATGTTCAAAAACTGTAAATTTAAAGCAAACACTTTATCTCCAGTCGCTGCCACAAACGATGCACTCACTTTGTATTCATCGTAGTGGGCGTTTCCTTGCCTCCTTTAAGGCAAAATCGGTAATCAGCGAGCTAAATTTTTCTTCTTTTGAGCGAGTTATTTTCACGTTCTTCTTTTTCTGAGCGAGCTATTTTTACTAACCCATGTTTCTACCCACGATGTGGCATAAACATCAAACATGGATTAGTACAAATATTTCTTTAAATATTCATGTTAATTTTAAAAATAAAACGGATTTAAACAAGTGTTGCCCGCCGAATTTCCGTCTTTCAAATGGATATTAATAATCGATTTTTTTGAAGCAACATATTGATGCATATTTGCGCTCGGTGAAAATTAAGTGGTGCACGCCCCCGTCGCCGTTTTTACTGCCCATTACAATAAAAATTAAATATTTGTGCTAAAATTGGGGGCATGGGCCCCGTGTGCCCTTCGTAAATCAGGCTCTGTACATAGTGCCATGATGTCCGTGTCAGTGGTACTAGCCCTTCCTCGTCACGCCTAAAGTCATAGAGAAGAGAGTAAAGAAGGACTATAAAGAAAAGCTTATAATCAGTTGCATGTTTATGGTTGGTACTGCTGAAATTTAAGTAGAAAGGAATTGTTTTGCCGTAGCTTTCGTAAAACCCTGTCGCTGTGTGAACATTCTTGTTTGGGGAGCGCAGAAAATGAGGGCGGGATTGGTTCACGTGCATCAGACACTTAACAAAGGTATCCCACTACGTTAAAAAGGTCGTTTTGGGACAAATTTCACATTTTGTAAAATTGCGTTCATTTTAAAGCGCTTTTTTTTAGGATTCCAAAACTGCCTTTGTTTCTTGGCTACGATGAATAGATACAGAGTTATAGCAATCGGAATATCCAAATCCAGGTGTCAAACGAACGGGAAGTGACACTTAAAACGCGTTTTTTGCCGGATGAGATATTCGTCCCGAACTTTTTACGGAAAACCCAATAACTGCAAAAGTTATGTAAATAAATTGATGAAACTTGGTATATATCTTTCTCATAATGTTGTGCATGCAATAAACTAAAAGTTTTGCTGTTCGTCAGTTCAAAGTTAGGTTATAGCTATTTACATTCAACATAGTGAAAAAAATTTCAAAAAATTCCCACTAATGCATGTGGGAATGAGTGTATCTCAGCAGTGTTTAAGAACATCACTTACTTTTTAGTTCATTGCATAGATAATAGTCATGCGCATATACTGATGCAAAAAATGCCATCATATATCTTTAACTTTTTTATTTAGAGCGTTTACAGTAAACGACATATTTCCTTAAATTTCCTCACAAATTTCCCAATTTCTTGAAAATTTATATTGATATCATTTTTTTTTCAACGTTTATGTGTTTTTGTGTGTTAGCCTTCCTAAAAAAAAAAAAAGATTACCGATTCTTGCATTTTTTGAAAAAAGTGCCCCCAACGTAGTGGAATACCTTTTAAAGAGTTCATAAAATGATTTGTGTAAGTCTAGTGTCTTTCTCCCCTTTGAGTTTCTACAATTATTTTGTGACTGCATATGAATTACTTAAAATGTGTAATACTTTGGGCGTTAGTTTAAGAGTGGCCAATTGTGAACTAGTGAGGAATGCAAATGAAAACAACCAGAGCCTGAAGAGAGCAAAAGGACATCTCAGTAAGGGAAGAAAACAGATTATGGCTATGAGAAAGAAGATGGTTCTGTAACAAGAAATAGAAGCGAAATTTTGACAAGGGTGAAAGATTTCTATTCAAAACTATATGAAAGGGATGATACATCTATTCCAGACATTACGACAGGTACCAGTGCCAAAGTCCCTCCAATCCTCTCTGCAGAAGTTACATATGCAATTAAGAACATGAAACGGGGAATAGCTCCAGGAGAAGATGGAATTACCGTGGACATTACAGAAGAAGCAAGTGGAGAAATTGAAACTACACTTGTGTAACGTACCAGGAGATGTGACGTACCTGCCCGAAGGACGCACACGACATAAAGGCAGATAGGAATCAGAATAAAACGTCCGTGTAGCTCAATTGGTAGAGTGACTTATTCCGGAATGAGGGGATCCGGGTTCGAATCCTGGCGTGGACAGAAATGACGGAGAAATTTACTTCGTTATAATGGCGCCCGAACTATTCGGATGACCCGACCGTTCAAAATCTCGCATTGGTGTGATGTTATTTCCACACCGCGAGATAGGAAAAATAAGAGAATCCCTTCTTTAGCACTTCGAAAAAAAAAAAAATAAATAAGGGGGAGATGATGTAACGTACCAGGAGATGTGACGTACCTGCCCGAAGGACGCACACGACATAAAGGCAGATAGGAATCAGAATAAAACGTCCGCGTAGCTCAATTGGTAGAGTGACTTATTCCGGAATGGGGATCCGGGTTCGAATCCTGGCTTGGACAGAAATGACGGAGAAATTTACTTCGTTATACTTGCCCAACTTTTCACCAGATGTCTTCATGAAGGGAAGATTACTGAGGATTGAAACAATGCTGCAATGATCTTGCTCCATAAAAAAGGTGACATTGATGATCTCAGGAACTACAGGCCTATCAGCCTCTTTTTCAGTGTTTTATAAAATATTCACTAAGGTTCTTTCACATCGCTTGAAGGTAACGCTAGACATGGCCCAACCAAGAGAACAAACTGGATTCAGGAGTGGCTACAGCACTATAGATCATATCCATGTACTGAGAGAACTTTGAAAAAACAAGAGAATATGAACTCCCATTATGCATGGCTTTTATTGACTCTGAAAAGGCCTTCGATTCCGTGAAACCATCAGCAGTAACAATGGCTTTGAAATCCTGCGGTATTGAAGATGCATACATTAGCAATATTAATAACATCTGTGAAAATGCAAGTGCAAAAGTTCGGATATTTGAGGACAAAGCACAAATAAGAATTGGAAAGGGAGTGAGACAAGGTAACACCATATCTCCCAAGCTCTTTAACACCACATTACAAAATGTCTTTCAATCATTGAACGAAATTTCTTTCAATCATTGATGAAGAAATTAATCGGCGTATAAAACTTGGATGGAGAGCTTTTGGAAAAAACAGTACAATTTTTAAGAGCAGTATGCCAGTATGTCTCAAATGTAACGTACCAGGAGATGTGACGTACCTGCCAGAAGGACGCACACGACATAAAGGCAGATAGGAATCATAATAAAACGTCCGCGTAGCTCAATTGGTAGAGTGACTTATTCCGGAATGATGGGATTCGGGTTCGAATCCTGGCGTGGACAGAAATGACGGAGAAATTTATTCGTTATAATGGCGCCCGAACTATCCGGATGACCCGACCGTTCAAAATCTCGCATTGGTGTGATGTTATTTCCACACCGCGAGATAGGAAAAATAAGAGAATCCCTTCTCCAGCACTTCGAAAAAAAAAAAATAATAAGGGGGAGATGATGTAAAGTACCAGGAGATGTGACGTACCTGCCCGAAGGACGCACACGACATAAAGGCAGATAGGAATCAGAATAAAACGTCCGCGTAGCTCAATTGGTAGAGTGACTTATTCCGGAATGAGGGGATCCGGGTTCGAATCCTGGCGTGGGCAGAAATGACGGAGAAATTTACTTCGTTATACAAAAGAAAAGTGTCTAATCAATGCATCCTGCCAGTGCTTACGTATGGAGCCGAGACATGGACCTTAACTAAAAAACACATACAAAGCCTGCAGACAACTCAAAGTAGCCTGGAGAGATGCATGCTTGGTGTAACTAGGAAAGATAAAAAGAGGAACTTGTGGATAAGGAAAATGACAGGAGTAACGACATCATGGCCAGAGTGAAATCACTGAAATGGCAATGGGCTGGACATGTTGCCAGAAGAACGGACCACCGATGGACAACCGAAATGTTAGAATGGATTCCAAGGCACAGGAAAAGACCCAGAAGAAGACCCCATGGGAGATGGAAGGATGAAATTCAAAAGTTTGCTGGAGTGACGTGGGGAAACAGGCCCAAGACAGACAATTGAGGAAGAAATTTGGTGAGACCTTCATCCAGCAGTGGATTGATAATGGTTGATGATGATGATGATATGATATATCAAAAAGCAAAAAATTTCTGATACAAGGCCAATTAGTTATTAAACATACATAAGTGAACATTAATTGATTACCTTCGAGAAATTTATTCTTTTCCTTCATTTTTCAATATGACGTTTAGCCTTATACTTTGACGTTTGTTATAATGTTTTTAATGGTGATAGCAATTTATTTTTCTCTTCATCCCCCTTCTCCTTTTTTCTTGATTTCATTTACTATTTACCTACGCATTTTTCTTTGGAAACTGCATTGTTTCAAATGATTTGTCTTTTGATGATGTGATACACAACTATGCATTAGAAGAAACCTAAGTGAAAGCGTATTTTATCAACAGTTTGGTCCTGTAACTCACTATCTTTAAATGCAATTGAAAAAATATACTTTTCAACAGAATGGGAATTGCAGCTTATGGTATTTAATTTCCATCTGCATTTCCTAACTCTCTGTTGTTTCTACACACAAGTTTGAAATTCTACACTACGCATGTTAATTAAATATCTAAACCGTAGCGGTATAACTATAATAGGATTGGAGGAAATGCTATCCTACACTTACCAACCCACTTGGCAAGCTTGGCGAGTTATAACTACCCCTTCTCCCACCCACCCCACAATGAATCCACAACTCAAAAATTGGCCTTCCCTCTCCGACAGCTGGATTTTGGAATAAACAGCACAATTTTCAAGAGTAATTCACCATTATGTCTTAAAAGAAAAGTGTTTAATCAATGAATCCTTCCAATTCTTATATACGGAGCAGAGACGTGGATTTGAAATTAAAACGACCTACTAAGGCTGCAGCCAACTGAAAGGGGCGTGGAGAGATGCATGCTTGGTGTAACCAGGAAAGATAAGAAGATGAACTTGTGGTTCTGGAAAGTGACAAGAGTTGATAAGACAGCATGATCAAAGTAAAATCCCTGAAAAAGCAATGGGATGGACATACTGCCAGAAGAACGCACCACCGATGCACAACTGAAATGTTGCACTGGACACTAAGGGGCAGGAAAAGCCCCAGAAACAGACCACGTGGGAGATGGGTAGACACAATTAGAAAGCATATCAGAATGATATTGAGGTGACTGGCCAAAGGCACAAAGTTGTGGAAGAAACTTGCGGAGACCTTAATCCAGCAGTGAATTGAAAATGGTTGACAACGATGACGATGACAGACAGCATACTATTTTTTGTTATTTTGATTTTTAGCACGTCTTTTGTAAAAAAAGATTGTGCTTATGCTATCGGTTTGTACACACGATATCTCTGCAACTATTTGTCCGATTTGAAAAATTCTTTTTGCATTGGGAAGCTTGAAATATGCGAATGATGATCCTTTATTTCGTTTTTTTTTTTTTTACGATGTACAATTTTGCCGCTAGAGGGCGTAAATGCAGATGATGTCGAATTCAGAAATACGTTTTATTTCACATATTTGCTTCTAAACATCCCATTGAAAAAATTCTTTTAGCTTTCGATTCCATTTATGTCGAAGAGTATTTTAGATATAGTTACTTTTCCAAATTACGCATAGATTTTTCCGCTAGGGGGCGTAAATGTAAATTACATTTTTCCCGATAACTCTTCTTCTAAAACTCCGATTTGTTAAAAAAATTCTTCAGCGGATACATCTCTTGATGGAAAATCTTTTGTATATAATTTCTAATTTTTGGTAAAGAATACTTTGGTCACCAGGGGGCGTAAGTGTTGATTTTTGCTTTTGATGTATTTGCCATAAAATCTGAGCTTTTATAATATCGATTGAAAAAATTATTTAGTGGACTGATGCCACTCACATTGATAAACCTTTTTGGAATATTTTTTCCTAAAATATTCCACTGTTTCTCCGCCAGGGGGTGTACATGTACATCTTATTTTTGTGAATATCTCTACTTCTAGGAGTCCGATTTGAAAAATTCCTTCTTTGTTGGATAGTGTTTTCCGTGTGACATGTTTTTTTATATAATTCCAAAATTTTCAAGTAATTCATAGACTTTCCGCTAGGGGGCGTAGTGGTAAATTGCCTTTGCCCCCTATATCTCTGCTTCTAAATCTCCGATTTGAAAAATTCTTTCTGCTCCAGATACAGTTCCTGATGGGAAATCGTTTGCACATAATTTCTAGTTTTTTGTAAAAAAATGGTTTGGCCACCAGGGGGCGTAAATCTTAATTCCCGCTTCTGGGGTATTTGAAGCAAAATATGAGCTTCTAAATTCTCGATTGAAAAAAACGTCATTTGTTGACCGATACTACTCATGTCAACAAACCTTTTAGAAAAATTTTCTTCTTAAAATAGTGCATGGTTTATACGCCAGGGGGCGTAGATATATATCTTATTTTTGTCACTATTTCTACTTCTAGGAGTCCGATTTGAAAATTTCGTTCTTTGTTGGATAATGTTTCGAGTGTGACATGTGTTTCATATAATTTTAAAATTTGCAAGTAACTCATAGACTTTCCGCTAGGAGGCACAAATGTAAATTGCGTTTCCCCCTATATCTCTGCTTCTAAATCTCCGATTTGAAAAATTCTTTCTGCACCGGATACAGCTCCTGATGGGAAATCGTTTACACACAATTTCTAATTTTTGTAAAAACGTGGTTTGGCCACCAGGTGGCGTAAGTCTCAATTTCTGCTTCTGATGTATTTGCAGCAAAATATGAGCTTCTAAAATCTCGATTGAAAAAAAGTCGTTTGTTGACCGATATTACTCATGTCGACAAACCTTTTAGGAAAATTTTCTTCTTGAAATAATGCATGGTTTCTACGCCAGGAGGCGTAGGTGTATATCTTATTTTTGTCAATATCTCTACTTCTAAGAGTCCGATTTGAAAGATTCCTTCTTTGTTGAATAGTGTTTCCGATGCAAAATGTTTTTCCTATAAATTCAAAATTTACAAGTAAATAATAGACTTTCCGCTAGGGGGCATAAAAGTAAATTGCCTTTTCTGCGTTATTTCTGCTTCTAAAGCTCCGATTTGAAAAACTCTTCCTGTATCGCATACAAGACCTGATGGAAAATACTTTTCACATAATTTCTAATGTTTGGAAAATAATTATTTGGCCACCATGGGTTATAAGTGTTAATTTCTGCTTTATTTGTAGCAAAATCTGGGCTCCTCAAAACTCGACAAATTTTTTTTCTTGGACCGATACCGCTTATATGGATAAACATTTTGCGAATACTTTCTTCCTAAAATAATGCATGGTTTTCCTACCACGGGACGTAAAGTCACATCTTAGTTTTGTCGATATCTCTGTTTCTAAGAGTTCGTAAGCTCACGATTCCGTTTACAGCAATATCTGAGGGATTAAAACCCCGATTAAAAATCTTCTTTCTTTCGTCAGATTTATTGTTTTCCATACCGGTTCCATTGACTTTGAATAGCTTTGATAAATTTAATTTGCGTCAGAACGGATTCAAAATACGTGCTTACTACACCCGAAAATTCGGTGTCATCTTTCTTGTTTTCATTTTCTACAAAACTGATCGCTATTAGTTAAGCAATGAATGCAAAAACACGAATTAAAAACAAGTCCTCTAAATGATTTCAATTAAACTTACACGTGAAGTCCATTATATGTATCCCAATAATACTTGAAAACAAAACGAAAAAAAATTCACCAACTCAACATGCTACAAATCAGATTGTCAACGAGACTTCGAGGAGGAAATTGCCACTCTTGCCAAAGTTCAGATCTGAGCTCTTGGAGGTCTCTGGGTAATGTGAATTGTGACCAGCCAACCGTCGTCCTAGGGCGTTTGAATCACGTTATATTAAATTTAGGTCAGGTGGTCTTAATGGCTAATCATACAGTTCACAGTTTCATTAGGTAAGCATTTGTCTACAAAGCGAGTTGTGTGAGGACCTAGTTTTATCGTCCATTAAAACGGAATCGGAACCCATTGCTGTGAGAAATGGAAGAACTTGAGGTTTGAGGACCTCATTTCGGTACCTTAAAACTGATAGTCCTGGAAGTGTCTAGTACGATTCATCTAACGACGGTTAGTTCTATGCCTATTGGTACAACGTCGATTCATTCAAAGGGATAATTTGTCTAAAAGTACAATTGGTCCAACCGATTCGTCCAAGCTACGATTGGCCCAATGCCGCTTCGTCTAATGGTACGACTTCTCCAATGCTAGTCCTTCCAATGATGCGACTGGTCCAATATCTATTTATCCAGTGGTACGATGAATCTAATGCCGAATTATCCAATGGTACGATTAGTCCAATACGATTGGTCCAACGCTGATTCATCCAAAGGGACAATTAGTTTAAAGGTACGTTTCGTTCAATGGCACGATTGGTCCAATGACGATTCATCCAATGGTACGATTGGTTCAGTATCGATTCGTCCAATGGTACGATTGGTTCAATATCGATTCGCCCAATGGTACAATTAGTCAACACGGATTGGTTCTGCGCTGATTCATCCAAAGTGACAATAAGTCCGAAGGTAGGATTCGTCTGACGGTATGATTGGTTCAGTGGCGATTCGTCCAATGGTACGAGTGAACCAATACCGATTTTACCAATGATTAATCGAATACCTATTTGTCCAATGATACGATTAGTCCAATACCGTTTGGTCCAACGCTGATTCACCCAAAGGCGCAATTTGTTGAAAGGCACGATTCATCCAATGGTACGACTGGTCCAATGGCGATTCGTCCAGTGGTACGAGTGGTCCAATACCGATTTGTACAATGTTACGATTAGCCCAATACTGATTTGCTCGAAGGGGTACTCGTAAACAGAGCTCATCCCTTCCGGTGTGGTCTTTGCTGTCATTTGAAAGTATCAGTAGTCCGCGCGAACAACGCAAAGAAATGTTACATTTCATGCGTAATATTGTGATTATAACTTTTGTTTTCGGATTCGATTTTTGTTTGTTTTCTTTTCAAAAAAGAAAGCATGCTTATACTACTGTTCTCGCTGTCGTATGGAATCGCTGACGTACGAACCATTCAGTCTATGTATCTTTTTTACATTAAATAATGGAAAAGACCAGTTTTCCATTTCCGTTTCTCTGTGCACGAAGTTTCCTTGGAACAAATGAAAACATTTCTCTTGAAATTTTTGCGCGGAATGGAGGCAAGGGGCCAGATTTTTCTACGTCTATATTTGAATTCTTGAGCTAAAGCAATTAGTGGGAGATTCAAGTTCCATATGAAAAAAAGAAATAAAAAAAAGACGTTGTATCTTCCGTTAGGATATTTGGAGTAAAATATGTGAAAAAACAGGAGTTTTTCCATTCGAGATTTTATTATTGTAAAGAGGAGCCGCGGATGGCCGAGTGGTCAACGTTCATGACTGCCACGGAGGAACCTTAGGTGCAATCCCGGGCAGAGGCGAACGCTCGAAGCACTGAATATCCGCCGTGCGTCGGATTGGCACGTTAAGCCGTCGGACCTCGGGTACTGCCCCCTCCGGGTAAGGGTGTCTTCCTCCCCCTTTCTACCTCACATCCGTGTCACTTTCTTATCGGGCACTCTAGCCCTAATCTTCTAGCTTCCTATTTCTAAGGGTTGTTTAAGACCTGGGGTCATACACTCCTTAAAATCCTCTGCATATGATCTGATCTCATTATTGTAAAGATTTTGCTTTCCATTGCCACAAAATGTTTATTCGAAGTTTATTCTAATGGGGTTGTTTCATTATAATGCAAATAGCAAACTTTTGGATATTCTTTGCTAGGTAAATACGAGAAATGAATGAACTAAAGAATGTACGCGATGGTATAAAAAAATCAAGCAGCCTTTCGTTCATTCGCTACAAGATATTACCTTTTTTTGTGTCGACAAGGAAACCAAAGTATGTTACGATTAATATGGTTTCTCGAACGTATTTATCATATTTTACATTTCTGGTTTGTAATGTTTTCTCTTGTGTTGCACAAAGGTAAAATCTGTTTCGCAGTTCAAAAAAAAAAAAAAAAAAAAAAGAAAAAAAAGGAGAGAGAGAGAAAAAACGAACAGTTAATAGTTCCATTGCAAAGTAATCTTCTCCGTATGTTTGTGTTTTTATACATTTTTTCCATTAACTGCAGAAAGCAAGTCTGATATTATTGTGCCTATTTAAAAAACATATTTTGTATCAGATAATATTAACTACGACGGAAAATTTGTAGACACTTTCCACTGTAGAGGACGTAATTTTTTATGACAAAGATTTCGAGAGATATTATAAATCCTTTATTACAAGATTTCACATGTCAATAAATGCTTATTACTACGTTTTACATTATCACACTTTCTTTGGCTCAAAAACGTATGCCCCTTCTACTCGAAAATTCCCTTCTATTATTCTTGTTAACGTGCACTGCTTGAAATATTTATTTATTCAATAGAACATATTGTTCGTTTTTGAAGTGGATTAATGAGATAAAAACAAGGAAAAAATACGGAGATTTAACATTAGCCAGGAATCTTTATTTAAAGTGTATAAGTTGTAAGGTCAGGTGATGCGTAACATCATAGCCTCTCCTTGACAAATGCCAACCCCGCCTTCTCGTGGTGCATCCTGTTCCCACTAAAGGGGCTCTGACGACCGCCCATAGCGGTATAACTATACCATCGGGATCAGAGGAAATTCTATCCCACACTCACCAACCCGCTTGGCCAGCGTGGTGAGTTATGGCCAAACCCCTCCAAAATGATTCCACAACTTAAATCTTGGCCCTCAGTCTCCGGCAGCTGGAATGTACCTGGCCAAGGCAGCGGCCAGTGCGACATGAAGGCAGAGGGTGCTAAGAATCCCCGGAGGACCGGACTAGGCTGCCATCTGATGCTGACCTTGGCTACTTACAATGGACGCTCCCTATCTTCTGATTCAAGGCTTCTTGAATTGGAAGAGGAACTACAAAGGATCAAGTGGGGCATCGTGGGGCTAAGTGAGGTAAGGAGAAAAGGAGAAGATCTCATCGAACTGAAAAGTGGACATCTCTTCTACTATCGTGGGACAGATACTGGCAGAACTAGTGGTGTTGGATTTATAATAAACAAGAAACTGAAGGATAAAGTTGTAGAAGTTGAAAGTTCCTCTGACAGAGCTGCACGACTTGTTATCCAACTCTCGAAAAGATACCAGGCTCAGATTATTCAAACTTATGCACCCACCACAAGTCATCCTGAAGAAGAAATTGAAGAATTTTATGAGGAAATTTGTCATCTAAATAATAAAGATAAGCAGCACTTGAAAATAATTATGGGAGATTTCAATGCAAAAATAGGGCAACGGCAACAGAATGAAACTTCAGTAGGTAAATTCGGTCATGGCAACAGAAACCAGCGTGGAAATACTCTCGTTGAGTTTGCAGAGGCAGAAGGGTTTTTCATCTTGAACTCCTTCTTCAAGAAAAAGCCACACAGAAAATGGACATGGAGACATCCAAATGGGACGACAAGTGAAATTGATTTTATTATGTGTAACAAAAAATTCGTCATAGAAGACTGCAGTGTGCTAAACAAGTTCAACACAGGTAGTGACCATAGATTGGTGAGATGTAAGATGCACCTCAACACCAAACTTGAACGTGGCAAGCTCATAAGACAAACAAAATCTATTGACATAACCAACCTTAAAAAACACCATAATACCTTCAAGTTAGAACTGAAGAACAGGTTCTCTGCTTTAGAAGGCCTAACATCGGAAGAAGTGGACATCTCTGAAGTTAACAGAAAAATAACCAAAGCTCTTATGGAAACAGCAACAAAATTAGCTGGGTCTAAGAACAAGTTGCATGTGAACAAATTATCAGGAAAAACCAAAATGTTGATGCAAAAAAGAAGAGAGATGAGGACAAATAAAGAAGATGTGACTTCCAAAGTGGAATATATAGAGCTATGCAAGACAGTAAGAAAAAGTATCACTGAAGACGTAAGGAAATTCAACTGTGAACTAGTGAGGAAAGCAATTGAAAACAATCAAAGCCTAAAGATAGCAAAGGGACATCTCAGTAAGGGAAGAAAACAGATTATGGCACTGAGAAAAGAAGATGGTTCTGTAACAAGAAATAGAGGCGAAATCTTGACAAGAGTGAAAGATTTCTACTCCAAATTATATGAAAGGGATGATATATGCACTCCAGACATCATGAAAGATACCAGTACCAGAGTTCCTCCAGTCCTTCCAGCAGAAGTTGCACATGCAATCAAGAACATGAAGCGAGGAAAAGCTCCAGGAGAAGATGGAATTACTGTAGACATCATACAAGAAGCAAGTGGAGAAATCGAAACAGTACTCGCCCAAATTTTCACTCGATGCCTTAATGAAGGAAAGATTCCTGATGATTGGAACACCGCTACAATGATCCTGCTACATAAGAAAGGTGACATTGAGGATCTCGGAAACTACAGACCTATCAGCCTCCTATCAGTAGTTTATAAAATCTTCACTAAAGTTCTTTCACACCGCTTGAAGGTAGCACTAGACATGGCTCAACCGAGAGAACAAGCTGGATTCAGGAGTGGCTACAGCACAATAGATCATATCCACGTGCTGAGAGAACTAATTGAAAGAGCGAGGGAATATGAACTTCCATTGTGCATGGCTTTTATCGATTATGAAAAAGCCTTTGATTCGGTGAAACCATCAGCAGTTACAATGGCTCTGAAAACCTACGGTATTGAAGATGCATACATTAATATTATTAATAACATCTATGAAAATGCAAGTGCAAAGATTAGGCTGTTTGAAAATACAACACACGTAAAAATTGGAAAGGGAGTGAGACAAGGTGACACCATATCTCCGAAGCTCTTTAATGCCACATTGGAGGGTGTTTTTCAGTCGCTGAGCTGGGAAAACACGGGGATAAAGATTAATGGAGATTATCTAACCCACCTTCGTTTTGCTGATGACGTAGTCATTTTTGCAACTACCCCATCAGAGCTGCAGAGTATGATCCAGGAACTTGCTGACAAGAGTAAAGAAGTGGGATTAAAAATGAACTTTCAGAAGACAAAAGTGATGTTCAATGCTTTTACAAGAAATGAAGATTTATCGATTGATGGAGAAAAGCTGGAGATAACAGACACATACGTTTATCTTGGACAACAGATATCAAGTGAGGGTCACATTGATGAAGAAATTAATCGGCGTACAAAACTTGCCTGGAGAGCTTTTGGAAGAAACAGCATAGTTTTCAAGAGCAATATGCCATTATGTCTTAAAAGAAAAGTGTTTGATCAATGCATCCTTCCAGTGCTTACGTATGGTGCAGAGACGTGGACCTTAACTAAAAGAGACATACAAAGGCTGCAGACAACTCAAAGAAGCATGGAGAGGTGCATGCTTGGTGTAACCAGGAGAGATAAGAAGAGGAACTCGTGGATCCGAAAAATGACAAGAGTGGAAGACATCATGATCAGAGTTAAATCCCTGAAATGGCAATGGGCTGGACATACTGCCAGAAGGACAGATCATCGATGGACAGCCGAAATTTTAGATTGGATTCCAAGGGACAGGAAAAGACCCAGAAGAAGACCACATGGGAGATGGGTGGATGAAATTCGAAAGTATGCAGGGGTGACATGGAGGAGACTGGCACAAGACAGACCGTTGTGGATGAAACTTGGGGAGACCTTCGTCCAGCAGTGGATTGATAATGGTTGACAATGATGATGATGATGATGAAGTGTGTATTAAGCTTTCATTTACCGCCCCCCTTTACAGAAACATCGCCAAGGGGGTACGACTGAAATTTGTCTTGTCTGCCACCCAGCCAGTTCAAATTGTGCCATTTTTCAATATATTAAACTTTAAAGTATAATCTGTACCCGCCAAGTAATAAAAAGTCCTGTTTTTTACTTGATGTAACCCTACGTATTTTCCCCTAAGAAGTTCGTCCTTTACATCTCCGTAGAAAGGTTATCAAAATAGCATCTGCATGGCCATGAAAACTAAATTGTTCTCTACCCTTCTAATTCCTTAGTTTAAGCCTTTTTTTTTTTATCATGTTAGCAACGCCAGGGGCGAACGAGGAGGGTGAATAAGAATTCACTGAGTGAGGCCATTACTAATTTCTCTGCTGCTTGTTTTCTTTGCAAAAGTGGGGATTCCAACTCGGAAAGTAGAGTCTAAATCTCTCTTAAGGCTGCCGAAAGTGGAGTCTAACGCTCTTAAGACTGCCCCGAGACAGTAAGCGTGCAGGAAGTGGCTTGGGAGACGACTGCTTTGCAGGGAAGGAGTGTATGGCAAAGTCTCTGACTTGAAGGAATGGGATTAAGGAGAGGGGAGGATTGTACGACGTTAAATATTATTTAGATAAAAAACCCGACATTCTATTTTTTTTTTTATTGGAGGTTTAACGACCACCGTGAGCAACTCAGTGGGCTATAATATAAGCCAGTCGCTAATTTAGGGCCACTGGCTCCAGGGACGGGAGACAGGAAGCGCCGTAAGGCAAACACAACATTCATGCTTCACCGGAATTCGAACCCTGACCCATCTGGGACGAATGATCAGAAGCCATCACTTAGACCACGGCGCCACCGGGGTCGACCATTTTCCTTTAAATAAATTGTCCAGGCGCAGTACTATTTTCGTAAGCGAAAATGCAAAATTTTGAAAAGCAAATAAGACAATGCGTTCAGAACAATCAAAAAGTTGAAGGCGATATTCTAGTAACACTTGGATCTTACATCAGTGGCGTAACTAGTCAGATCCGTGTGTGTGTGTGTGTGTGTGTGTGTGTCCAGGTTAAGGAAGTGGGGATAGCGCGAATTCCTTTGTAGCCGGTAGGAAAACGCATTAAAAAATCTTTCTTTCGGTATTTTGTAAATTTAGTTGCTATAAAACTGGTCCCAGCAAAAATAATTCTCGCCCACCCGTCGGCCATCTTGATTTCGAAGTCTAGCGATGTCCCTGTCCCTTTTCCATCGTGTGCGAGATCCTTTACAGTTTCACAATATTGTTAGGAAATATAGCAACCGAGCAGCAGAAATACTTTGAGCTGTCTAAGTTATTTAATCCCCCTTTTCACCACCTTTCCTGATTTGTCTTTGATATTTGATGCGGAAGGTTTGATACCTACGAACAGAATCACTGAAAGAAATGTATTAAAAATAGAGAGTTATAAAACATTAGATAAGAGTGGCGACTTTTAGAGAGAAGCACATCTCCTAACACCAGTGAAAACACTTTTTCTTATTGTAAAACCATAATGTTATAGGAAACATCAAGAGTATCTCAAGTGGGAGAATATCTGCTATTTTTATATGCTTTTGCATTTGGTAAAAGTATTTTGTGAATAACTTTTCAATATTTCAAGAAATTTTTATTTTTCAACAATAGATAATATATAGTGTTTTGATTATTAAATTAATTATAAGGTGTTAGGTTTCAAACTTTCAATATTTACTAAGTTAATTTATATACAGAAAACCATAAAATCTGCTGAAACATACGAGTAAGTAAATTAATTATTGTAGGTGCATTTAAAAAATTTAGACCAAACGACATGGGACAAATTGTCAGCTTTAGACGAATCGTCGGAGACCGCTCTTGGGAAGACATGAAAGGAAAAACAGCCTTTGAGAGTGATGCTCTTGGGAAGACTTGAAAGGATGAACAGTCATTGAGAGTAATGCTCTTGGGAAGACATGAAGGGATGAGCAGCCAATGAGAGTGATGCTCTTGGAAAGACATGAAAGGATGAGAAGCCATTGAGAGTAATGCTCTTGGAAAGAAATGAAAGGATGAGCAGCCAGTGAGAGTGATGCTCTTAGAAAGACATGCAGAAATGAGCAGCCATTGAGAATGATGGTCTTGGGAAGACTTGAAAGGATGAACAGTCATTGAGAGTGATGCTCTTGGAAAGACATGAAATGATGAGCAGCCATTGAGAGTGATGCTCTTGGAAAGACATGAAGGGATGAGCAGCCATTGAGAGTGATGCTCTTGGAAAGACATGAATGGAAGAGCAGCCATTGAGAGTGATGCTCTTGGAAAGACATGAAGGGATGAGCAGCTATTGAGAGTGATGGTCTTGGGAAGACACGAAAGGATGAGCAGCCATTGAGAGTGATGCTCTTGGGAAGACATAAAAGGATGAGCAGCCATTAAAAATGATGATCTTGGAAAGACACGAAAGGATGAGCAGCCAGTGAGAGTGATGCTCTTGGGAAGACATGAAAGGATGAGTAGCCATTGAGAGTGATGTTCTTGGGTAGACATGAAAGGATGAGCAGCCATTGAGAGTGATGTCTGCCGGTACCAACACAACACCACCTCCAAAACTGTCTTTTTTGGCAAGACGGCGCAGATACAAATGAAAGGCTTTTTTTTTATACTAAACTGTATTGCATGCGGGACTGCATTTCATAAAAATTTTATTTGCAGAATATTGAATCAGCGTTGGTTTTTGTGCAGAACATCACCCAAGAAATGTGGCTTTTCGCGTTTGTTTCTTAAATTTTGAGTACCAGTGTGTATCCCTCTACCCCAAAAATGGCAACCTTGGTGTTTACCTAATGTTCCGGTAAAAACACAACTCCGAAAAGAAAGCAAGGACCGCAATCAATCATACTGTCTTTTAGGCTACGGGGATACAACTCACCGAACAAATAGAAATCAACAGTTCATAATAATTAACCAGTTTTCGAAGCTACAAAATTCCAAATAATATAATGAGATAAATATTAAAAAGAAAAACGCGTTTTATGGAATTATTCAGTGCAGCGAAAACAATTTTTTCCTTATTCGGTATGTTTCACAGTATTATTATGTACAGATCTTTTTCATTATTAAGAAAAAGTAGATTAGAGCTAATAACAAGGATCCTTGAACCATAAACACTACGGTATAGAAACAATAATTGAAAGCGGCAATTCGATTAAGAAAATCAATTTTTCGGGGTGAAGAGTTGGTCTAAATGTCAGCAGCAGCCTTAATCTTGTAATTAAATAAACAGGGACAACGGGATAATGATTTTTTCTTTCTGTTTGATTAAGAAAGACTTCCACAATCATTAAAGGAGAAAGTATATTAATCAAGAGTTTCATTATATTTTATGTTCGGTCTTCCATTGGAATATAATATTACTTTAGTCGTTCTTGGTGAATTACTCGGTGAAAGTGGAACAGGATTGGTTACAAAATGAAGACAACGTAGGGTATATAACATCAATTTTTTTTTTCTTATTTAATTTGTATCGCCAGCTCGAGGTGGGAAGACATCATTCTCCAAATAATTTTATGAAGGTATTCCCATTAAGAATAAAATACGCTGAAGTGGCAAATTATTGGGAACACCCAAAGCAACCAGACACGTGATATTCTCACTTACGTACGCAAATGTACATTGAGAAGGCTTTATAAATAGCTCACTGTAAAGGATTCAGACGTATACGGCACGCAGTATGGGAAAGACTCGGGATTTAAACGCTTTTGAAAGAGGAAGAATAGTTGGCGCGAGGCACAACTGCAAAATTTCTCGGCACTGGTCTAAGCGATGGCTTCTGATCATTCGTCCGAGATGGGTCCGAGTTCGAATCCCGGTGAGGCATGGATATTGTGTTTGTCATACAGTGCTGTCTCTCTTCCTTCCCTGGAATCAGTAGCCCTAAATTAGGGTCGGGCGACTGCTTATAGCCCATTTAGTTGTTTAGAGTGGTCATTAAACCTCCAATCAATAAAAAAAACCCTTCTCGGCTATGCAAGAACATTTGAATCGAAGGTATACAATGAGTGGTGCACAAACAACAAAAAAGCAGTCACCAGATCTTTCCGTTGAAGGAAGCGACAGGTCATTGCTCGAAAGCAACGGCGGGAAGCTATTGTAGGGGGTAACAGACACATTCTATTGCGTCAGGTAACTGCGCAGTACAACAGCGGTATTGAGAGAAGTTCAGCATACACAGGCCACTGCACATTAGAGCGAACGGGCTATAACAGCAGATATCCCCCTTGTGCACCACTCATCTCTTCTAAAATCCGACATATTCGTCTGTAGTGGGCACGGGATCACCAAAACATGACACTTGTAAAATGAGAAATGGGCGCCTGGCCCGGTGAATCCAGTTTTAAGTTAATACACACCGATGAACGGATCAGAATATGGCATCAACAGCACGAATCACTGGATCTCAACTGCTTAGCACTAACTGTATTGTACAAGCTGGTGGAGGAGGTGTAATGGTCTGGGGCCTGTAATTATGACGAGCAGGGTTTCTTAATCCCTGTCAGTTAGCATTTGAATGCCACGAAGTAGCTTAACATCATTGACGACCAGATACGCCCGTACATGTGCATGGTGTTACCTGATGGACATGTAACATTACTTCCAGAAGGGTAATGTTCCATGCCACAAGACTCGGATTATTACACCATGATTCCAGGAGATCAACAGTGACTCCAAAGTGCTAAAAAAGCCCGCACAGTCCCTGGATCTTAATTAAGCACCTGTCGGATGATATTGAGAGAGCCATTCGTAACTGAGATCCAGGTAACGTTCAACAATTGAAAACGCCGTCTCATCCGCTTGGCTTTCATACCTTATAACGTAATTTCTTTTCGTGCTGAAATTTTGTCGTTTTTCTTACGTTATTTCTAAATCATTAAATAAGCACACGATGAAATAGTTCCTAAATGAATATTTACGGCCAGACGAATCATTAAACAGAAGTCAACTTACAGGAATTGGCTTTATTTCAGCATTATATCAATAGCTTAGATATCACCATACTTGGTGGTATAACGTAATTCACATAGCCACATATCCACCTATCCACCACACACGAGCAACTGTTATCTCGTTGTTTTTATCTATCGCTCTTATCTCATACATTCATGCGTCACTCTGACCTCAAAAGTGTTGCCAACCATATTCTCGTTTGAGGGAAAAGATGTCACATTAAGTTTGAAAGTATAAGCAGAACAAACTCCAAATTTACATAGGGAAAGAAACTAAAAATGAAAGTTAATTTAGAATATACGTCACAACCTGTAGAACGACATCAGCAACTCGTTGAATCCATGTCACATAGAATGGAGGCTTTATATATATATAGGGGGGGTGTCGTAGGGGAGGGGAGTTTCGGAAGGGTATAAAGCACACGGGCGGTGTACGCTCAGCAATTCGGTGAAAGCTATTGCACGGTGTACATCGGTTTGAACGCCGTCGAGTTGCTGCCACCGTGTGATATGGCCAACAGGCAATCCAGTAGACGACATCTGGATGACTTTACCTGAGGTCGCGTCATTGGGAAGTTGGAAGAAGGTCGAAGTGTGACTAGTGGGGTCGATGAGTTCGGGATCGCTCACAGCATCGTTTCACGAGCTTAGAGAGCATTTCAAATGACAGGGACAGCTGTCCGAGAGTTTAGCAGTGGTCGTCCACGAGCAACCACGGCGGCGGACGACAGGGATATTGTCCTACAGGCGAGAAGAGACAGACGGCAGACATCGGGAGAAATCGCAAGGCACGTGCAACAGACAACTGGACGTCCGTTATCGCGTTTTACCGTGGCCAGGAGGCTGCTCAAAAATGGTCTATTTGCACGACGACCAGTACGGTGTGTGCCATTAACGCCTGCTCATCGGAGACGGCGGTTTCTGTGGTGCCAGGAACACAAGAACTGGACACATCAGCAATGGGGTCGAGTTCTCTTTACGGATGAGAGCCGATTTAGGCTGACGAGCGATTCTGAACGTATACACATCTAGATAGAGCAGGGAACAGGCAATCACACCTCCAACATCATCGAAAGGAACAGGTTTGGAGGTAGCGGAGTTCTCGTTTGGGGCGGTATCATGCTTGGTAGCCGTACTGACCTCCACATCTTCCAAGGAGGTTCAGTCACAGGTGTCCGCTATTGTAACAAGGTTCTCCTGCCTCACGTGCGTCTGTTTAGAGGTGCTGTGGGTCCTTAGTTCCTCTTCATTGACGACAACGCTACACCTCATCGTACAGTGGCTGTCGCATAGCTGTTGGAGAGTGAAGATATTCAACGCATGGATTGACCCGCAAGGTCCCCGGACCTAAATCCAATCGAACACGTGTGGGACCTTCTCGGGAGACGCTTGGCAGCACGTCACCAGCCGCCAGCAACGATTCCGCAGCTGCGATTGGCACTACAAGAGGAATGGGCTGCGATGCCTCAACAGCTCCTTGACAACTTCGTCCTCAGCATGGACAGACGACGTAAATCCTGCAACGCAGTCAGGGGTGATCACATCCCCTACTAAAGACTGGATTTTTCTTGGCAGCCGCTTGTCACATGGACGTTTCTGTCTTCTGTCCAGTTGTGCTCGAAGCTTCCTTTTCAATAAAGTGCCTTTGTATCCTTTGGATTCCTTGTTTGGACGGTTTTGCTCACTTGTCCCATATTCTTACATCTTGGGGATCTTATGGTATGATTTGAGTCGATGTGGAGCACTTCTGCACGACGTTACGTTCGAAATACCGTCTCGTCCTTAATTTTTGCACGCCAGTGTACATAAAAAAAAAATGAAGATCCCAGTTTCGGTTGTGTTTCTAAAAAAAAACAAATATTTGCATTTTGGTGACGTCATTGTCGCTTCTGTTTTGTTTCAGAGTCGCTGTACAGTATACACGGGGGAAGGGCGGGGGTAGTATTTAGTACGAGCGGGAGAGGAGAATTGTGTTTGCCAGAGGATAATGGGGAGATAATGGCTTAGAGGTCACTAAGCTTTCTCCTTTCTTCGTGGTTACTGTTTTAAAATACTGATTCAGAAATCGTTTGTCTGGTGATCGGCAAGGTTGAGAAGGTGTGGGGTTAGAAGGAAGACATTGTGATGAAACTCGGGAAGTTTCCTTTTGTCTTGCCTTAAGTAACCCTCAGGGGGAAGGGTCCGCGACACATGGCACCCCATTTGTGTGCGGAGAAATACTGAAGCACATGAGATATCTTGTCGGTAAATCGGTTTCACGGCATTAGCAGTGTAGTCAGGTTAGCTTTGCCCCGAGTAGAGTCCTTCATTCTGTTCTCCATGACCCAAGACATGATTAGGAATGGTTAGTCTCCCTGACATGGATATCATGCCGCCGGGTAGAAACAAGAGACTCAAACATTTTCTCTATCCTTTGTTAACTTTCGCGATTTATACAGGCCTTTTAGCAGGTAATCTGTCAGAAAGCATTAGCGGCAATCGCTCTGCTAAATGACAACTCTGAATGACAAAGCTAAGGGGGAAACAACGCTTTTGTGATACGCAGGTACACTTGTTCCAGCCGCTTTATGCTTATTTCTTAGACACCGTATATACTGAAACACATGAGATATTTATGTTCCAGCTGATTTCAGGCCATTTTGCTAACCCGAGTAATTCGCTGCCACCGGTTAAAGGGTTAAACGGTACCACGCGCGTGTTAGGTTGGAAACTAAGCCGAACGCGTTTGGTTCGATCACCACCAGGCGCAAACGGGCAGGATCTGAAAATGTCGAAATTGAAGGTTTTGAGAAATTTCTGTATAAATACAGAAAATCCCAAACGGACTTTTCTGAAATAAACGGAAGTATACTGACTACGAACAATTTGTCAAAATACGGAAGTAAGAAGAAACGGGAACTTCGTTAAAAAAAAAAGTCTCCTTGCGGTAACTCTGCTGCACGTTACTTTCAGGAATTTTCCGCGAATTCACATAATTTAATCTTTATATGTACATGGCGGCCCATAGGGGGGGGAACTTTCCTTCCCTTGGAAATATGACCCTGTCCTTTCAGTTTTGGAAAGATACCACAGAGATTTTGGTGATAACACTAATTTTGATTCCTGGTTATTCGATTGAACTTCTGGATGCCAGAGTTGGAAACGAGTCAAAAAGTTTGGACCCGGACCCGACCCAGATCTGTCTCTCCGCAGTGGGTATCTAAGGTTATATGGAAATCAAACAATGTATCATATCATGGGAACGTATAATTTACTCACTTACTTACAGGAAGTATTGAAACTGTCGTCCTTTATTTGCAAGAGATAACCTAATTGTTTTACACATGTTTTAAAACATCTGCGAGAGTCAAAGTCCCTCCACAGTAGCGTTAAGGCTGTTGCACTTAAGTTTGATGGCGCTACAGTCAAAAAATTTTAATTATGCAACTTGTTGTATATTAAACTTCAGCTTTTGATGTTTTCTTGATAACATATCAAACTTCATAATATGACTCACAGCAACACAAATTTTCACAAGTTTATCATGAGTTGAAATTTTCCAAAATGTGGATGTTGTTTTCTCGTTACCCCTCGGAAAGAAGGGACACTTTTCCTTCTGAGGACACTCTTCATATTGCATGACAAATCTTTTTCAGTCCACGAGCGCCAGTATCGGGCACAAAATTCCACAGTGCGCATTTTTCCTTAAATTTTTTTTTTCTTTTTTTTTTTTGCTTTTCAAAAATTAAACAGAAATAGAACCGGGTCGAAATCGAGTCAGGAACACTTTGACCCGACCCGTTTGACCAGCTAGAAATTGTCGACCCGTTGACCCGCTTACCGTTGACCCATGACCCGTTTCCATCTCTGCTGGATGCGTGTGAACGCTGTAAAAATGAAAAAAAAAAAAAGCATTTGGAATTTCCAGTAGAAAATGCAAAAGTTTACAGAAGAAAATAATAAAGAAATGTTCCATTGTATATTGGAGGCAGGGGTGGATTGTCCCACCGGGACACCGGGACATTTCCCGGTGGACCACTCAAGAAATGGCCCACTTGCTCGTTTTCTTTCTGTCCGGATTTTTTGGAACGAGCGAAAAATTATTTTGTTGCCATGAAAAATAATAATTAATTTCATTTGAGCTTAATTCGTGTCTGCAAATTTTCAGCTACACCTAAGTCGCTGGACTTGGAACCCAGAGTAATTAGTATGCCCTGCCGTCCTTTTGCGATCTTGAAGGAGACACTGTACCCATTGCGTTGGTCCATCTTCCTCTTATCCACAGACTAACACAGAGCACAAAGTGATTCTCCTGCAGAGATACTCCGAAAAAAGTAAGTGCCACATCCACATTTACCATAAAAGAAACAACGACTTACAAGTACTGGTTCATATGTCAAAATGGTAGTTAATGAGTAGACTTAAAAGAGGCGTCTAGTGAAGGAGAAGGTAGCAGTTCCATTGTGCAATGAGCGATCTGTAACCAAATAAATGCAAAACGTAACTGCGTAGTAAAATTGCTATGTGGTGTGTATACATTCCAACTTTCAGTATGATCTTTATGGTGATTTAGTTGAAAATGAGGTCTTCAAAAGACGTTTTTTTTTTTGTCAGATCGACCTGTTATAACACCCCCTTTCTTTTGAGTGTGACTTCATACTAGAGTTAATCACGAGCGGATTTTTGAAATTCTTTATCGTTAAATTGTTGTTAAACTTTGTTCATGACTGAATTTGTTTCACAGTATACATTTCGCTGTTCTCTTGTAGTGGACCACAAGACTAAAATTCCCGGCCTGGTTTTGTCGTCCCAGTCCGCCCTTGATGAGCACAGCGTACATACGTACAATATGGAAAAGCATAAAAGGTGAAGAAATAAAAAATATATCTTCTTCTGCAGCAGCGATTCACTGCTGGACAAAGATCTCTAGAAGTTTCTTCCAGAACTTTGTGTTATGGGTATCTTTTTCTTCTTGATGACCAATCGAGAGGTCACGGGGATTTTGTGGTTCATGGGCTGAAAGAAAAACAGTGGCCGAAAGAAAAACAAAAACATTTTCCTTATTGTAACAACAAACTATTGAATTTCATTTATTCATCTTTTTTATGAAGTTTTTATGTCCTCTGGTCAATTAAATTTATGTGTTGAGAGTGCGTTGAAAATGGTTAAATAACAGGAAAACAGAATGGAAATTTACAGGTGGTGTTTGTATATGTTATTCGCAGTTATATTTTCTGTTTGCCCCCTCCTGAGAACTAAGGTATGGGCACCCCTAACAATGTACGTTCTGGCGTACTACAGAGGTAAAGCACGTGTCAAGACGACAAATCTACAGCGATACATTCCGTCGGCAAAGTTTAGTCTGTTAGAATAACTGATTCAGGAGCAATGAGGCGCGACTTAGATAAATTTCTGTTTTCAAAATACAATTTATCGGTGACGGGGATCGAACCCTCAAACATTTCTCGGGGGCCAGAAGGTGTCACGTCAATTCGTCGCGTGCGTCAATTCATCGCATGCGTCAATTCGTCGCGCGTCAATTCGTCGAGCGACAATTCGTCGCGGACAAATTTGTCGACTACGTCAATTCGTCGCGTTTGCAGATTTTGGTTACATACAGAACGAATGCAGGAAAACGTACGATTTCGAACGTCTTCCTCCCTGATCAAATTTATAAAGTTTGGACACGCAGACAGGATAGGAATATTACGTTTTTCTTTGGCACTAAAAATATTAGACGGTAGACGGTTTTTGGAACGGGGCAGGGCCCGGTTAGTCAGAGCCCCCCGTATAAAAAATTTTCGTAAAATCTACAGTTGTCAATTCAGAACCACCAAATCTGGTATACTATCTCGTGGTATTCTAACTTAGACTGTAGACGGTTTTTGGAAGCGGTTAGAGACGGGAAGGGGCGGGGTCATAGTCCCCCCTACAAAATTGCCGTAAAATTTAGTTTTCAATTTAGAACTACCAAATTTGGTATATTATCTCATGGTACTCTAACTTAGACGGTAGAGGGTTTTTGGAACGGGTCGAGGCCTCAGGGTCAGTTCCCACCCCCTAAATTGTTTTCGTAAAAACTAGAGTTTTCAATTTACAACCACCAAATTTGGTGTACTATCTCACGAAATTCTAACTTAGACTGTAGACGGTTTTGGGAAGCGGTTTGAGCCAGGTGGGTCAGAGCCCCCCCCCCCCCGGTACAAAATTTTCGTAAATTCTACAGTTTTCAATTTAGAACCACCGAATTTGGTATACTATATCATGGCACTCTAACTTAGACGGCAGACGATTTTTGGAACGGGTCGGGGTCCGTGGGGTTACAGCCCCTCCCCCGTACAAAATTTTCGTAAACTATACCGTTTTCAATTTAGAACCACCAAATTTGGTATACTATCTCATGGTGTTCTAACTTAGACTGTAGACGGTTTTTTGTGAAGGGTCGGAGCGCGTGGTTCAGATCCCCCCCTAAAAATTCGTGAAATCTACAGTTTTCAATATAGAACCACCAAATTTGGTATACTATCTCTTTGTACTCTAACTTAGACGGTAGACGGTTTTTGGAATATGTCAAGGCGCGGGGGTAAGAGCCCCCGCATACAAAATTTTCGTAAAATCCATAGTTTTCACTTTAGAACCACCAAATTTGGTATCATGGTACTCTATAATAGACGGTAGACGGTTTTTGGAACGGGTCGGGGCCTCGGGGGTTTAGAGCCCCCATACAAAATTTTCTAAAAATCTACATTTCAAAATTGTCTTTATTCTTCAAATAAAAAATAGCATTTCTATGTACATGATAGTAGAATTCTGCCAATAAATACAGTGGTATATACATCAACTGGAAAGTTCCAGTGAAACGTAAAACAAAATATTGTTAAAATCATAAAATTATTTTCGCCCCGAAGGGCGAAGGAGAGGCAGACAATAAAGCACGAGCGATGCATATGAAAATGTATACTGCAGTATTGTAGACAAGAAAAGACATGATTCTATACTATTCACAAATTCCAATTAAGCATTACTACCATACTCAAGATTAAATATGCACAAGGTACGAATTCACAGAAAAGACCATGGGTGAGAAGGAACTAACAGGTGCAACAGTATTTAGAAATATGACAGAAATGGTAGAAACAATTAAGCACAAATAATTATTATATGCACAGAATTATGCAGTGACAAGAGAGAAATACGCTAAACGGACCCAGGAGGGCAACTTTACAAAAAAAAAAAAAAAAAACAGAAATCGAACAGTAATGCAATGCATAAGTGTCATATCATATGTACAGAACAATACAGTGACAAGGAAGAAAGCCGCTAAACATACCCAGAAGGGCAGCTTCTCATGAAACAGAAATTTAACAGTGATGCTACACTCAAAATTTACATCATATGTACAGAAGTATTCAGTGACAAGGGGGAGAATCGCTAAAAGTACTTAGAAGGGTATCTTCTTACATTAAATTATACACACAGGGACAATAAAATTTCAAAATATATTCAACATAATGCAGGGGACATTGCGTGTGCAGTAAACTGTGCAGAAGAAAGAATTATATACAACATAAAATACAACATAATCGAAGAGAACATGGGAAACATGGTGAGCTATCTCCAATAGCACACAAAACAGGATAATCACAAATAGCGAATCATGTGGGTGAAAAAGGAGACTCCACCTAGGAGCCTCATACCACCAAAATTAATACGTAAAATCATGAGTTGGGGCAGTGAATGTGGGCGACAACAAAAATCCCACCTATAAGTTGAGAGGTAGCTGCAATTTGTGGATATGGAACCACCCAGCCGATTGGGCCCAGGTGGATTGAAAAACGTTATCGGTGTTTGTTGAGGCAGCACGAGAGTGCTCCATTCGGAGACGAGTGGTTAACCGTGCTAGGAAGCGTCTCCGAATGATAGCACTTGCCTCCTGAGGAGGTGGAGTAAGATCAGGGAGGCGTTGTTGAAGATGGAAAGCATATACAGTGAACTTCACAAGAAGAAAAATGTAACGGCACACAGGAGGCAAGTGAGTAGTAGGTGGATGCTTAGTTTGGAGTAGCCAAGCATATGCAAGAAATGGTAACGATCGAGCACAAATTCGATCAGCAAGACGAAATGCTGTGTTTAGGACTGGCAGGAGTAAGGGGCAGAAGAGGTATTGATGTTGGACGTCGCTGACTTCAGGGCAAAAAGAGCACTGTGGAGAGGTGAGAAAGGTCATACAAAATAGTACTGATGGGGCGGGGAGACGAAGGTGAAGAAATTGCCATTGGACATTGAGTTCAAGAGGGGAGGAAAGGGGAGAGGTAGAGGCTGTCCAGATGGCGGGGAGAAGAGAAGGAGAAGCAGAATGAACAGAAAGTGGAAGTGCGGGAGGGGAAAGAAGGAGCCAATAAAGAGAAGAGGAGGAGATGGAAGTAACTAGAACCGGGGAGCTACGAATGAGGAGAAAGAACGGTAGAGAAAGAGGGGCGGAGGGGACCGAGAAGAGACCATCAGGGGAAGCGAGGAGTGAAAAGAGGCTCCAAAGCGCTGTGCGAATTAGAAGATATTCGTTAGCAAGAGTAATTGTTGGAGATAGAAACAGGGAAGAAAGAGGTCTCCAGGTTAGATCAGAAGTTACGAGAGAACGGATAGTTATCACACCAGAGCGGATCCAATGAGGAAAGTAAAAGTAAGGTAGGTTAGGAGGGTGAATAAGAGAAGAGAAGAAGAGAGGTTCATCTAGAAGATCAAGAGTTGAAGAAGGAAATGAACGGAGAAGAGGAAGCGAACGAAAGAGAGAAAGGCCATCTCGCAGGACAGGAGGGAGGTGGGACGGAAGAAGAGAGTATGAATCCATCTTCAGAAGCAGTAAGAAGGTGAAAGATGGGTCACGGGAAGAAGTGAGAACATTCAAGGTAGCGGTAAGGGACGGAACAGTTGAAGTGGCAAGGCGAATGAAATGAATAATGCGATGTGTTTTATAAAGGACAGCTGGATCAGGAAGCTGGATGCCACCTAATGAGGCTGGTAGATGAAGCGTGGCAGGTTTAACCCAGTGATATGAAGACCAGATGACGGAAGTTGAGAGGCGAGTGATGGTCATCATTTGTGACACGGGAACAACCGTCGACATCCAAGAGTATTCGCATAGGGAGATAAGTTGTCGACGAACAACGGCTGCTCGTTGACGGAACGATGTGAAAAGGCGGGCCTTACCCCAGTAGGCAGCAGCCCGTTGTATCCGGGGAAGAAGAGAAGTCCAGGTGGCAGATGCAGAAGCCAAGGGCAAACCGACATACGCACCGAGGATCTTCTGTGTAGTGGCTGTCCACTGCGCACCCCAAGGAGCATCGGTGTGGGCAGCCCATGCCCCGTACCATAAGCCAGTACTTTTAGTGGCATTCAGCGCAGCTCCAGATATTACAACATACTGTTGATATACAGAATACAGGCGATCAAATTGAGATTCATCCCGGACGCAAAAGGTCACATCATCAGCATAGGCGGTGAAAATTATCCGATGATGACGAGTACTAGCCACTGTCGGCGGTAGGACATCCAGGAGTGATCTTCGGGCTGCTAACAGGAAAGGCTCAAAAGCGAGAGCGAATAGCTGGCTGGAGAGCGGACATCCTTGCCGGATGCCTCGCTTAAACGGAATTGGAGCGGTTAGACATGTGGCCGCTCGAACATGGAAACTGGCGCCCTGATAAAGGGCCAAGAGAGCGGAAGAAAAGGCAGGAGGAAAGCCAAATCGTGAAAGGACAGCAGAGAGATAAAAGTGAGAAACGTTATCAAAAGCGGACTTTTGATCCAGATTGAGAAAGGCAAGAGGTTCATCAAAAGAGCGAGCGAGGAAGTGAAGATGAAGGAGAAGAGAAACGTTAGTGGAAATAGTCCGACCAGGCACAGTGTATGTCTGGTCGGAAGAAATAACGAAAGAGATAACAGAATTAAGGCGACGGGATAAGAGTTTTGTATAGAACTTATAGTCAGTGTTTAGGATAGAGATAGGGCGCCAGTTTCCAAGATCCAAGAGGTCACCCTTCTTAGGAAGGAGGATGATGTGTGCCAAAGTGAAGTCCGGCGGTAACGCAGGAGAGGAAAAAGCAGACGAGAAACACGCAGACAGAAAAGGCAGAAGGCACGGTAGAAAAGCACGATAAAAGGACAGAGGAAGGCCGTCAGGTCCAGGAGCAGCATGAGGATTGAGAGTAGCGAACGCCTCACGGAGTTCGCGAAGAGAGAAAGGGGAGAGTAAAGAAGTAGATAAAGTAGAGGGGACCTGAGGAAGAGAGGAGAGAAGAGGAGAAGCTAATGAGGATGAAGACTGCGTTACTGCACTGGGCGGTGAAATACTGTTTGGTGAAAGTGCATAGCTTCGATGGGTTCGAAGTGATGGAACCATCCTGGAGGCGAAGATGACGCAAAGATGTAGCAGAATGATGTTGAGATTCCAAGGCGGTTAAGTAATCGTGAGAATCAGCTGTAGGGGAGAGATGCAAGAAATGCATCCCGCAGGCTGCATCGGATGCGCGAGGAAGAAGCAAAGCGTGGAGATCTGCCAGATAGCCGGGGTATTGCGGATCATCAAGAGAGAGCATCGACAATAGAGCACGTAGATTCGCAATTTTCATATCGCTCTCATTCCGAGAGGCATGGGAGTAGCGCCGTACAAAAAGAACCAAGTCGTGTTTGACACTGAGCCACAGTTGCATCGCGTCTGACGTAGTATCAAGAAGGGGCTGACGACTACGGAGGAACTCACGCACAGCAACACAAAATTGTTGATCATCCAGGAGCGAGTCCGGAAAAGTCCATACTCGTTGAGTCCTTGAAGGTGAAGGAGAAACACACACCGACAGACTGACAATACTGTGGTCTGAAGCGGCGGCAGGATGATGGGCAGCAGCTGCGATCGACGGAAGAAGAGCAGTTGAAACATAAAATTTATCCAGCCGTGCTGCCATGGATGGAAGAGCGCCAGGTAAAAGAGATTCGCGACAGGTGTAGATGCCGGAACGCATCAACCAATTGAAAATCATCAACTAGCTGAGAAATCTGTAATACACGTTGCCTGCGGTATTCGCCAACGGTTGAATTGCGGTCAAGGGCCGGCAACAACGTACAATTGAAATCTCCGCCGATGAGAATATATTCAGACGGTGGGATGCATGACAGCTCTGTACGGAGTGTGGAGAGAAGATCAGGTAACAGACGCTCATCACAGGGGACATATATGTTAAAAACATGATAGGTCACGTTTTCAATGCAAAAGACAACGACCTGGAGGTTGTCCACATATAATGCACGAATCACTGGCGTCGAAATCAGAGGGAGTAGGCGGTGATGGATCCCAATTGCAAGGCCACCATTCCGTCCAACTCGATAAGCATGGTGAAAATCGTAGGGCCAAGCCCGCCAACGAGAGAACAAAGTGGTAGCAGAGCAATTGGTCTCTTGGAGTAAGAGAAGATCTGCGTGTAGAGGCGCCAAGTCCTCATACACTAGGGCATTTCTAGGAGAAGCAGAGAACCCTCTGCAGTTAAGTGTGACCACCTTGAATCGGTAGGTCCTTCCCAGGTCGACACGCACGTGCACTGGAATCTGTTATTTTCTTCGCTTGCTTCTTCATTCTGTCAACACTAAATTTGAGATCGGGATAGGAAAGCACAAGGTTTCGAAACACAGATGTCACACTAGAAACTTGGGTTAGAACAGTAGGAAGATCAAGCATATGACGTGCAACAAACTGATTAAATAATCTAGGATGTTTATGAGAGCATAATACTTCATATATTTCATGAAGAGAAAGCGGACCTACAGGTATATCCGCCTTCGCTTCAGCTAGGTATCGTAGAAAAGAATCTGGGAGAGCACTGGGGGTGGTGCCTTAGAACCTGGAATCACAGCAGGATGTCGACTTATTCGTGGCGAAGTACGACGTTGAGAGGAGGAGCGGGAAAATGAGTCAACAGAACGACCTCTTGCAGCACCGGTGCGAGGAGGGAGAGGAGAGTGCGGAGCACTCCAGGACTCCTGTCGAGCAGGCTTGCTGGTAGTTGTAGGGTCAGAGTCATTGCCAGAATAGTCACTAGCAGTAGGGCAGTCCATGTCAGTAACTGTACTTGGGGTGTCTTCGTCCGACGGAGGGTGAAGGTCAGCAGTCAGGTCAGCTGGAGCTGCAAGGAACGTGGGCGGAGCAGTCTGCACCAGAGGAGAAAAGTCCACTGTCAACAATTGTGGGACAGGACCCCGTGGAGAAGTGCCCGATGGTAGAGCGGGTTGATGAAGTTCTGAAGACACCTCCTTAGAAGCGACAGGGGTGGAGAACACAGGGCTGTCACGAGTGACTTTTGGTCCCGAAAACTGAGGTACAGCAGGGCGGCGGAAGCACTCACTTCGTTGATGGCCATACGCCTTACAAGTCTGACAATTAAAGGAGGTCAAAACGTCGATGCGTCGTATCTGGTCTCCGCATTTTACAGTGAAGAGAGTAGGAAAAGTTTTGATATGTTCATCCGAAGAGAATACTACTCGTACAACTCGTCGGGCACTTTCAATCGAACGATCATCCTCGTCCTTTGGAGCAGCGGAGTGTGTGGTAATGTTACCCACAACACGACCGGATTGCATAAGAAAAGCACAAAGCATAGCATCTGTGACTTCAGGATATACTGGGTACATCGAGACCGTTACTGGTTTTTGGAAGATGCTGTAATCTCAGCCGCCGAATGACCTGTTGCGCAAGTGGGACTAGGAGAGAATTCAGTTCAGCCTTATACACAGCAAAAAGAGAGTCAGCCGTATTTACAAGGGAAAGCATCGTACGGATGTGATCCAAACGCATCCTCTGTAGCGTCGTGATCGTAAAAGCCTGATTTCGCACATGAAGCAAGAGGCGATGTTTTACCTCCAGCCAGAAAGTCAGGGCACACGGCGCAGACTGCAGTTGCGTGCGCCATTCGGAGAGGAAATGGCGGACTGAAGAGCAAAAACCGGCGTCATCCAAAAGAGCAGCATCAAATGTCCACGCCCGGGTTGTCCTGGGCTGTGCATGAGTGTGGAACACTGTGAGAGTGATGACACAATGGTCAGACGACGCAGTGGGCTGGCAACAGGATGCAGAGATCGCTGGAAGAAGTATGGAAGTGGTATAAAATCTGTCAAGTCTGGCCGTGGCCGGGTTTATCGCACCAGCTGCACGCCAGGTATGGGAGGGTGTAGTCGGATATAAGTGTCGATGGACATCTATCAGTGAGAAATAAAAAACGAGGGACTGTAGCTGCTGTATAAGGTCTGCACGATGTTCGCGTGAAGGCGGGGAACGATCAAGTTGAGGGTGTAGAGTACAATTAAAGTCGCCACCAACGAGAACTCGGTCGGTGGCAGGTATACCAGAGAGAGCACCGTGAAAGCACAGAAAAAGCTCCGACACATAAGTGGAGGTGTTTGGCACGTAGATGTTGAAGATATGAAACCTCTCCGTTTGAATAGTGAATGTGACTTGTTGTAAGAGATCACGACAGAGATTTTTTACAGAGAAGAGAGTCATCGTAGAGCGAAAAGTCGAGCGTACCCCGACGGCAATGCCACCATATGATGAACAGCTGAATGCGTGGTGGAAAGTAAAATTCCATGATCGCCAACGGGTAAACAAAGTGGTAGGATGACAGTTCGTCTCTTGTAAAAGTAGCAAGTCCGCACCCAGTGGGGAAAAGTCCTCATAGGCTAAGGCGTTCGCAAGTGGTGTCGCAAAACCGCGACAATTAAGTGACGTGACCTTGAACTTTTAGGTCCGTCGGCGGATGTAAGATGTGTTGACTTGCAGTGGCGAGAACATGTAGGCGCTGAATAAAACCCAGACCCCACGGAATGTCATCGACGTTCCGCCGAAGAGTGTGCGTAAGAGAATCAAGTTGACTGAGAACCCGAGGTAGGGCAGCTTCATACTTTAGTAGAAAAGCACGGGCAGTGGCCGTACTGGTGGGACTCACTAAATATTCAAGAAGATCTACGTAAGGCAGCGGCTCAGCGGAAAAAACGTTCTCTTGAAGGAGATTAGTGAAGTCCTCTAACGAGGGAGAAACATCCTCCGTCTCTGGTTCAGTCCAGGCTTGTACTTGAGAAGACGAAATGCCACGTCGAGAGAAGATTGCGCGAGTAACCGGGCGATTAGACCGCCTTGTGAACAAGTGCGGGGATGAGGACGTCTTAGACTTCTTCAACTTCTTCCGTGAGGAGACACTGCGTTTGCCAAAAATCGTGGAGGAACCAGCTGGTATAGAAGTTTCTGTGCTGGAAAGGGTATCGGCTGCTGGATCTGCAGTGCCAACGGTAAACACCGACGACAGATCAGCAGGGAAATCTGTAGGAGCAGAAAGTATACGCTGCGGGGACGCCGTAGGAAGCGTGGAAAAATTCCGGTCTGTAACTGAAAGTGAGTCTGCCAAAGAAGTTTGTCGACCAACGTCTGTAGGCCGACGTCTGGAAGATCTGGGTCCTGCAACCTTCCACTCGTGTGGAGACGTACACGGCAGAAACAGGAGGGACAGAAGGTGCCACAGCACTTGGCACGGTTATGGAAACAGCACGAGTGCAATTGGCTCGCACATGACTCTCACTTTGACAAAGGGTGCAATGCTGAGAAGTGATGATCTCGATACGACGTCGCTGTTGCCCACAGCGACGTGAAGGACAGTTGGACAGGCCTGAAGATGAGTATCAGACGGAAAGAGCACACGAGCGGTGCGACGGAAACCACGAATGGCTTTGTCTTCGGGGTCTCTGGGTGCCGCCGAGAGGGTTGTTATGGGGCCGACCACTCGGCCGAACTTACTGAGTAACGTGAAAATAATAGTATCAGAGACCTCTGGCGGAACAGGGTATAAAGTCACCTGCACGGAGCGGTGCGCGACTGGTTGTGGTAGTAGATGTACATCATTAATGGTCAGTCCTGCTGTCAAGACAAGGTCTGCATGCTCCTTTTTCTTGAAGTAAACCAGCACTGATCGTGGTTTTCGGGCAGCATAATCTATTGCATCCGCCGGTAAGATGGATTTAAAAGCTCGGCTATAGAGCTGAAGCTTTGTATCCGGCAGCGCATCAAAACATACGCCGAGTTCCATCGTTGATTGTAGTTGACGGCCGGCTGGTGAGTCTTCGGGAATATCTATCTTGGCTGTGGATCCCACGACATGAAGATACGAATCGGGAAGGAGAGTATCAGACGATAAGAGTGACGTAGAGCCACTAGACATGGCAGTCGCATATGATGGAGGAACAGTACTTTTACTAGATGTAGAGGGCGAAACTCCAGCTGTTACAGGCGAATCTGGTAGTTGAGATGAAGTGTTGGCCGTAGAAGCGACGGCACCCGACACCTCAATAGCATCCGCGACAGGGACAGAGAGTAGACCTGTAACGGTAGTACTCTCTGTGGGAAGGCAGGCCGTAGGCGCAGAAGAGGAGGAGGAACTCATGACGTCAGTAAGGCAGTTAGAGATCTCTGCGACCAACGAAGCTGTGTCTGCAGCTGGGTTGGAAGAAGAGGAGGAAGATGGCTTCTCTTCCAAGATAAGGGCGTGAGCTTCACCCTTATCTAATGCCGCCATGTCAATGGCGAGGCTTACCGAAGAACAAGTCCAACTCGGTCGAAAAATATAACTAACGATAAAGAATAAAGTAATTCACTCACCACCTCGTGAGACAAACGAAACGAAACCACTGATCTTCAACTTGAAGATGTACTCGAAAAGAAAAAGTACACCACTCGGGTAACTACTCGAAAGCACGTAAAAGACAGAGCTCAAAAAACACACATCACAATCTCATGGTGTTCACAAAGTATTTATTCAAGGAATGTACATGAGACGAGCAAGAGAAAAACGTCTCAAAAAACAGTGACACATGAATGCACTATTTACAGATGACAGTAGATATCTATTTACAATATATACATGACATTTAGATGTAAACAAATCTTGAGGAGATCGTACACACTAGGTCGAGCAGATATGGCAAGAGTTCAGGTAGAGCAGCACAGAGTAAAATGTTATAATATAGTCTTATGAGCACTAACTGTACTGTGCAGCGAAGGTGGAGTCCCAACAACCCCAAGGCCTCTGGGGACCATGGAGAGAAGAAGCTGGGTTCACTTGAAGACGCAACGGCACCGTTATGAAAACAAGATAAGTACATGTACATGAGACGAGCAAAAGTAGAATGACCGATAATTGTGACATAGAAATGGGATATGTACAGATTACTGTAGAAACAAAGAGACATTAAAGTTGCATGACATTCAGATGGAAATAGATGTTCAGGAATCTCGTGGAGATAAGACATACCTTGATGAGCAGGTGTGACGAAGGTTCGGATAAAGAGTCACTGAGTTAAGTGTTAAATAGTCATACAAGCACCAACTGTAAGATGCAATGAAGTCGGTGTCCCAGCGAACCATGGGGCTGCTGGGGACCATGTAGAGAAGAAGCTGGGTTCACTTTGTCGAGAAACGGCGGTGTGGTACTCAAGGCGTAATCGAGAAAGGAGACATTCCCGAAAAAAACTGAGCAACGCGGCACTTGCGTGAGGTACCGTAGGAGGCACCTCCCGAGCACGACACTGTTGATGATAGACGTATATAACGTGCTTCACTAGCACAAAAATGTAGGTGCAGACTACAGGGAGTCTGAATGGAGGCACAAGGTTGAGCAACAGCGTTCGGTAAGCACTGAAGGAAAGATCAGTTGTACAGGATCTTTGCGCAATCGAAAAGGCAAGATTCAGCATTGGTAGCAGTATAGTGCAATATTGATAGACATGACTCACATCTGCCTCCCCGGCGCAGAAAGGGCAGAGTGGGGAGGAAAGAAGGGTCATCCGGTGCAAGATTGAGGGTACGGGAAGACGGTTATGTAAGAAGAACCAGTGGGTGTTGATCTCTGGGGGTGTAGATAGAGGAGAGAGGGTGGCAGACCACACAGCAGAGAGAGCGGAAGACGGGATATCAGGGATAGGTGTAGGCGTAGAAGAGCGGGAGAGAGAGAGAAATCTGTAAAGAGCGGATGTGGAGAAGGAGAAAATCGGAAGATCTATGCCGTGAGCGGACAAGAAAAAGGGGAGGGAGAGACGCGGATAGAACGGGAACGAGACCGGCGGGGGAAGCAAGATCGGGAAAGAGAGAAATAAGGGACGAGAGTAAGGAGGTGTGAACCTGAAGAGCATGGGGTAGAGCACGAATAGCAGGAGGAAAGTCGGAGAAGGAGCGCCAGAGAAAATCAGGGGTGACAAGGTCTCGGACTGTGACTACTCCGGCGCGGAGCCAGGTGGGGAAAGCAAAACAGGGGAGGTGCGGAGGATGAATGACGGAGGAGAAAAATAGAGGTTCTGAGAGTAGTTCGGAGGTTGTAGCTGGTGGAGAGCGAGACAGAGGGAAAGAGCGAAGCAAGGTGATAGCCTCCCGATAGACAGGAGGTAAGTTGGAAAGGAGGGGGCAGTGATCCATTAATAGATAGGAAAGAAAAGTAAGGTGAGGATTACGCGGGGAGACAGTGACGTCCCGGGTTGTCTCCGCAGGCAGAACAGGTGAAGCAAGAAGGCGAAGAAATGCAGACACTCGGAATGCCTGATAGTATAACCGCACGTCAAGCAGTCCAATACCGCCATTCTGAGGAGACAAGCTGAGAAGTGAAGCGTTAACCCAATGATGACCAGCCCACACGATATTGGTTTGGCACTGGGTGATTGCAAGAAGACGATAGACAGGTTGTTTGGACGCAAGCCAAGAGAACGTGCACATGGATAACAAATATGTTCGAGTGATCTGGGCACGCTGGTACAGAGAAGTGCAGAACTGTGCTTGTCTCCAGTTGGCAGCCGTACGCAGCAGGCGGGGGTGCAGTGCATTCCACGTTATCGTCGAGGCTGTAGGAGGTTTGCCCAGGTGCACTCCTAGAAAACGCTGTGAGGATGTGGACCATTCGGCTCCCCATGGAGAGTCGGTTCGACTAGCCCACGACCCACACCACAAGCCAGTGCTTTTTGACTCGTTTAGCGTGGCACTAGAACAAGAGGCATACCGAGCGTAGAGGTGGCGAAGTTTGCAGAATTGTGCATCTTGTCGAACACAAAAAGTCACGTCATCAGCATAGGCAACATAGGTGACAATATGATGGCGAGTGCTGGCGACCACTGGAGGCAGAGAAGCATAGAAGGATCTGTGAACGGAGCGGAGAAAAGGTTCGATCGCAAGAGCAAAGAGCTGTCCGGACAAGGGGCAGCCTTGCCGGACGCCCCGACGGAAAGGAATTGGCGCTGTGAGAAGGGTGGGCAACCTGACGTGGAAAGTGGCGTCCTGATAGAGGGAGAGGAGAACAGAAACAAAAGGAGGTGGAAACCCGAAACTATAAAGTGTAGACGAGAGGTAAGCGTGAGAAATATTATCAAAGGCGGATTGTTGATCGAGAGACAGCAGAGCAAGAGGTTCAGAGCGAGATCGAGCGAGATGGATTAGGTCACTGAGAAGTTGAATGTTATGCGAGATGGAGCGCCCTGGGACAGTGTAGGTCTGGTTAGAGGACAGGATGAGGGGAGGATTGGATTAATACGGCGCGAGAGTAGTTTAGAATAAAGCTTGTAATCAAGATTCAGAAGTGAGATGGGACGCCAGTTCCCCAAGTCTAAGAGATCACCCTTCTTTGGGAAGAGGACTATATGGGCAATTGTGAAACTCCTCGGAAGGGTGGATAGGTGGAAAGCAGCGGAGAAAGCACTAAGCAGAAAAGGAAGGAGGGCTGGGAGGAAAGCTTTGTAGAAACAGAAAGGGAGTCCATCTGGGCCAGGTGCAGCCTTGGAGTTTAGAGAAGAAAACGTCTCGGAAATCTCTGTTAGCGTGGGAGGCCGGAGGAGAGAATCAGAAAAATAAGAGGGGACTTGAGGTAAAGCAGAGTGTAGACCAGATAAGGCAGTGCTGGAAGGAGGAGGAGTCTCACAAAACTTCGTTGTAAAATAGCTGCGGGCAACAGAGCAAAGAGTAACTGGGTCAGAGGATACCTCGCCAGTAGAGAGGCGGAGATGGCGAATTGAAGCAGAGGCATGACGCTTAGATTCAAGATTGGAAAGAAACTCATAAGTGCAGGCATCGGGCGCGAGATGCTGTAATCTCAGCCGCCGAATGACCTGTTGCGCGAGTGGGACCAGGAGAGAATTCAGTTCAGCCTTATACACAGCAAAAAGTGGGTCAGCCATATTTATAAGGGAAAGCATCGTACGGATGTGATCCAAACGCATCCTCTGTAGCGTCGTGATCGTAAAAGCCTGATTTCGCACATGAAGCAAGAGGCGATGTTTTACCTCCAGCCAGAAAGTCAGGGCACACGGCGCAGACTGCAGTTGCGTGCGCCATTCGGAGAGGAAATGGCGGACTGAAGAGCAAAAACCGGCGTCATCCAAAAGAGCGGCATCAAATGTCCACGGCCGGGTTGTCCTGTGCTGTGCGTGAGTGTGGAACACTGTGAGAGTGATGGCGCAATGGTCGGACGACGCAGTGGGCTGGCAACAGGATGCAGAGATCGCTGGAAGAAGTATGGGCGTGGTATAAAATCTGTCAAGTCTGGCCGTGGCCGGGTTTATTGCACCAGATGCACGCCAGGTATGGGAGGGTGTAGTCGGATATAAGTGTCGATGGACATCTATCAGTGAGAAATCAAAAACGAGGGACTGTAGCTGCTGTACAAGGTCTGCACGATGTTCGCGTGAAGGCGGGGAACGATCAAGTTGAGGGTGTAGAGTACAATTAAAGTCGCCACCAACGAGAACTCGGTCGGTGGCAGGTATACCAGAGAGAGCACCGCGAAAGCACAGAAAAAGCTCCGACACATAAGTGGAGGTGTTTGGCACGTAGATGTTAAAGATATGAAACCTCTCCGTTTGAATAGTGAACGTGACTTGTTGTAAGAGATCACGACAGAGATTTTTCACAGAGAAGAGAGTCATCGTAGAGCGAAAAGTCGAGCGTACCCCGACGGCAATACCACCATATGATGAACAGCTGAATGCGTGGTGGAAAGCAAAATTCCATGATCGCCAGCGGGTAAACAAAGTGGTAGGATGACAGTTCGTCTCTTGTAAAAGTAGCACGTCCGCACACAGTGGAGAAAGGTCCTCATAGGCTAAGGCGTTCGCAAGTGGTGTCGCAAAACCGCGACAATTAAGTGACGTGACCTTGAACTTTTAGGTCCGTCGGCGGATGTAAGATGTGTTGACTTGCAGTAGCGAGAACATGTAGGCGCTGGATAAAACCCAGACCCCACGGAATGTCATCGACGTTCCGCCGAAGAGTGTGCAAAAGAGAATCAAGTTGACTGAGAACCCGAGGTAGGGCAGCTTCATACTTTAGTAAAAAAGCACGGGCAGTGGCCGTGCTGGTGGGACTCACTAAATATTCAAGAAGATCTACGTAAGGCAGCGGCTCAGCGGGGAAAGCATTCTCTTGTAGGAGATTAGTGAAGTCCTCTAACGAGGGAGAAACATCCTCCGTCTCTGGTTCAGTCCAGGCTTGTACTTGAGAAGACGAAATGCCACGTCGAGAGAAGATTGCGCGAGTAACCGGGCGATTAGACCGCCTAGTGAACAAGTGCTGGGATGAGGACGTTTTAGACTTCTTCAACTTCTTCCGTGAGGAGACACTGCGTTTGCCAAAAATCGTGGAGGAACCAGCTGGTATAGAAGTTTCTGTGCTGGAAAGGGTTTCGGCTGCTGGATCTGCAGCGCCAACGGTAAACACCGACGACATATCAGCAGGTAAATCTGTAGGAGCAGAAATTATACGCTGCGGGGGTGCCGTAGGAAGCGTGGGAAAATTCCGATCTGTAACTGAAAGTGAGTCTGCCAAAGACGTTTGTCGACCAACGTCTGCAGGCCGACGTCGGGAAGATCTGGGTCCTGCAACCTTCCACTCGTGTGGAGACGTTGACACAGCAGTAACAGGAGGGACAGAAGGTGCCACAGCACTTGGCACGGTTATGGAAACAGCACGAGTGCAATTGGCTCGCACATGACTCTCACTTTGACAAAGGGTGCAATGCTGAGAAGTGATGATCTCGATACGACGTCGCTGTTGCCCACAGCGCACGTGAAGGACAGTTGGACAGGCCTGAAGATGAGTATCAGACGGAAAGAGCACACGAGCGGTGCGACGGAAGCCACGAATGGCTTTGTCTTCTGGGTCTCTGGGTGCCGCCGAGAGGGTTGTTATGGGACCGACTACTCTGCCGAACTTACTGAGTAACGTGCAAAGAATTGTATCAGATACCTCTGGCGGGACAGGGTAGAAAGTCACCTGCACGGGGCGGTGCGCGACTGGTTGTGGTAGTAGATGTACATCATTAATGGTCAGTCCTGCTGTCAAGACAAGGTCAGCATGTTCCTTTTTCTTGAAGTAAACCAGCACTGATCGTGGTTTTCGGGCAACATAATCTATTGCATCCGCCGGTAAAATGGATTTAAGAGCTCGGCTATAGAGCTGAAGCTTTGTATCCGGCAGCGCATCAAAACATACGCCGAGGTCCATCGTTGATTGCAGTTGACGGCCGGCTGGTGAGTCTTCGGGAATATCTATCGTTGCTGTGGATCCCACGACATGAAGATACGAATCGGGAAGGAGAGTATCAGACGATAGGAGTGACGTAGAGCCACTAGACATGGCAGTCGCATATGATGGAGGAACAGTACTTTTACTAGATGTAGAGGGCGAAACTGCAGCTGTTATAGGGGAATCTGGCAGTTGAGATGAAGTGGTGGCCGTAGAAGCGACGTCACCCGACACCTCCATAGCATCCGCGACAGGGACAGAGAGTAGACCTGTAACGGCAGTACCCTCAGTGGGAAGGCAGGCCGTAGGCGCAGGCAAGGCAGAGGAACTCATGACGTCAGTAAGGCAGTTAGAGATCTCTGCGACCAACGAAGCTGTGTCAGCAGCTGGGTTGGAAGAAGAGGAGGAAGATGGCTTCTCTTCCAAGATAAGGGCGTGAGCTTCACCCTTATCTAATGCCGCCATGTCAACGGCGAGGCTTACCGAAGAACAAGACCAACTCGTTCGAAAAATATAACTAACGATAAAGAATAAAGTAATTCACTCACCACCTCGTGAGACAAACGAAACGAAAGCACTGATCTTCAACTGGAAGATGCACGCGAAAAGAAAAAGTACACCACTCGATTAACTACTCGAAAGCACGTAAAAGACAGAGCTCAAAAAACACACATCACATCACAATCTCATGGTGTTCACAAAGTATTTATTCAAGGAATGTACATGAGACGAGCAAGAGAAAAACGTCTCAAAAAAACAGTGACACATGAATGCACTATTTACAGATGACAGTAGATACCTATTTACAATATATACATGACATTTAGATGTAAACAAATCTTGAGGAGATCGTACACACTAGGTTGAGCAGAAATGGCAAGAGTTCAGGTAGAGCAGCACAGAGTAAAATGTTATAATATAGTCTTATGAGCACTAACTGTACTGTGCAGCGAAGGTGGAGTCCCAACAACCCCAAGGCCTCTGGGGACCATGGAGAGAAGAAGATGGGTTCACTTGAAGACGCAACGGCACCGTTATGAAAACAAGATAAGTACATGTACATGAGACGAGCAAAAGTAGAATGACCGATAATTGTGACATAGAAATGGGATATGTACAGATTACTGTAGAAACAAAGAGACATTATAGTTGCATGACATTCAGATGGAAATAGATGTTCAGGAATCTCGTGGAGATAAGACATACCTTGATGAGCAGGTGTGACGAAGGTTCGGATAAAGAGTCACTGAGTTAAGTGTTAAATAGTCATACAAGCACCAACTGTAAGATGCAATGAAGTCGGTGTCCCAGCGAACCATGGGGCCGCTGGGGACCATGTAGAGAAGAAGCTGGGTTCACTTTGTCGAGAAACGGCGGTGTGGTACTCAAGGCGTAATCGAGAAAGGAGACATTCCCGAAAAAAACTGAGCAACGCGGCACTTGCGTGAGGTACCGTAGGAGGCACCTCCCGAGCACGACACTGTTGATGATAGACGTATATAACGTGCTTCACTAGCACAAAAATGTAGGTGCAGACTACAGGGAGTCTGATTGGAGGCACAAGGTTGAGCAACAGCGTTCGGTAAGCACTGAAGGAAAGATCAGTTGTACAGGATCTTTGCGCAATCGAAAAGGCAAGATTCAGCATTGGTAGCAGTATAGTGCAATATTGATAGACATGACTCACATCTGCCTCCCCGGCGCAGAAAGGGCAGAGTGGGGAGGAAAGAAGGGTCATCCGGTGCAAGATTGAGGGTACGGGAAGACGGTTATGTAAGAAGAACCAGTGGGTGTTGATCTCTGGGGGTGTAGATAGAGGAGAGAGGGTGGCAGACCACACAGCAGAGAGAGCGGAAGACGGGATATCAGGGATAGGTGTAGGCGTAGAAGAGCGGGAGAGAGAGAGAAATCTGTAAAGAGCGGATGTGGAGAAGGAGAAAATCGGAAGATCTATACCGTGAGCGGACAAGAAAAAGGGGAGTGGGAGAGACGCGGATAGAACGGGAACGAGACCGGCGGGGGAAGCAAGATCGGGAAAGAGAGAAATAAGGGATGAGAGTAAGGAGGTGTGAACCTGAAGAGCATGGGGTAGAGCACGAATAGCAGGAGGAAAGTCGGAGAAGGAGCGCCAGAGAAAATCAGGGGTGACAAGGTCTCGGACTGTGACTACTCCGGCGCGGAGCCAGGTGGGGAAAGCAAAACAGGGGAGGTGCGGAGGATGAATGACGGAGGAGAAAAATAGAGGTTCTGAGAGTAGTTCGGAGGTTGTAGCTGGTGGAGAGCGAGACAGAGGGAAAGAGCGAAGCAAGGTGATAGCCTCCCGATAGACAGGAGGTAAGTTGGAAAGGAGGGGGCAGTGATCCATTAATAGATAGGAAAGAAAAGTAAGGTGGGGATTACGCGGGGAGACAGTGACGTCCCGGGTTGTCTCCGCAGACAGAACAGGTGAAGCAAGAAGGCGAAGAAATGCAGACACTCGGAATGCCTGATAGTATAACCGCACGTCAAGCATTCCAATACCGCCATTCTGAGGAGACAAGCTGAGAAGTGAAGCGTTAACCCAATGATGACCAGCCCACACGATATTGGTTTGGCACTGGGTGATTGCAAGAAGACGATAGACAGGTTGTTTGGAAGCAAGCCAAGAGAACGTGCACATGGATAACAAATATGTTCGAGTGATCTGGGCACGCTGGTACAGAGAAGTGCAGAACTGTGCTTGTCTCCAGTTGGCAGCCGTACGCAGCAGGCGGGGGTGCAGTGCATTCCACGTTATCGTCGAGGCTGTAGGAGGTTTGCCCAGGTGCACTCCTAGAAAACGCTGTGAGGATGTGGACCATTCGGCTCCCCATGGAGAGTCGGTTCGACTAGCCCACGACCCACACCACAAGCCAGTGCTTTTTGACTCGTTTAGCGTGGCACTAGAACAAGAGGCATACCGAGCGTAGAGGTGGCGAAGTTTGCAGAATTGTGCATCTTGTCGAACACAAAAAGTCACGTCATCAGCATAGGCAACATAGGTGACAATATGATGGCGAGTGCTGGCGACCACTGGAGGCAGAGAAGCATAGAAGGATCTGTGAACGGAGCGGAGAAAAGGTTCGATCGCAAGAGCAAAGAGCTGTCCGGACAAGGGGCAGCCTTGCCGGACGCCGCGACGGAAAGGAATTGGTGCTGTGAGAAGGGTGGGCAACCTGACGTGGAAAGTGGCGTCCTGATAGAGGGAGAGGAGAACAGAAACAAAAGGAGGTGGAAACCCGAAACTATAAAGTGTAGACGAGAGGTAAGCGTGAGAAATATTATCAAAGGCGGATTGTTGATCGAGAGACAGCAGAGCAAGAGGTTCAGAGCGAGATCGAGCGAGATGGATTAGGTCACTGAGAAGTTGAATGTTATGAGAGATGGAGCGCCCTGGGACAGTGTAGGTCTGGTTAGAGGACAGGATGTGGGGGAGGATTGGATTAATACGGCGCGAGAGTAGTTTAGAATAAAGCTTGTAATCAAGATTCAGAAGTGAGATGGGACGCCAGTTCCCCAAGTCTAGGAGATCACCCTTCTTTGGGAAGAGGACTATATGGGCAATTGTGAAACTCCTCGGAAGGGTGGATAGGTGGAAAGCAGCGGAGAAAGCACTAAGCAGAAAAGGAAGGAGGGCTGGGAGGAAAGCTTTGTAGAAACAGAAAGGAAGTCCATCTGGGCCAGGTGCAGCCTTGGAGTTTAGAGAAGAAAACGTCTCGGAAATCTCTGTTAGCGTGGGAGGCCGGAGGAGAGAATCAGAAAAATAAGAGGGGACTTGAGGTAAAGCAGAGTGTAGACCAGATAAGGCAGTGCTGGAAGGAGGAGGAGTCTCACAAAACTTCGTTGTAAAATAGCTGCGGGCAACAGAGCAAAGAGTAACTGGGTCAGAGGATACCTCGCCAGTAGAGAGGCGGAGATGGCGAATTGAAGCAGAGGCATGACGCTTAGATTCAAGATTGGAAAGAAACTCATAAGTGCAGGCATCGGGCGCGAGATGCTGTAATCTCAGCCGCCGAATGACCTGTTGCGCGAGTGGGACTAGGAGAGAATTCAGTTCAGCCTTATACACAGCAAAAAGAGGGTCAGCCATATTTATAAGGGAAAGCATCGTACGGATGTGATCCAAACGCATCCTCTGTAGCGTCGTGATCGTAAAAGCCTGATTTTGCACATGAAGCAAGAGGCGATGTTTTACCTCCAGCCAGAATGTCAGGGCACACGGCGCAGACTGCAGTTGCGTGCGCCATTCGGAGAGGAAATGGCGGACTGAAGAGCAAAAACCGGCGTCATCCAGAAGAGCGGCATCAAATGTCCACGGCCGGGTTGTCCTGTGCTGTGCATGAGTGTGGAACACTGTGAGAGTGATGGCGCAATGGTCGGACGACGCAGTGGGCTGGCAACAGGATGCAGAGATCGCTGGAAGAAGTATGGGCGTGGTATAAAATCTGTCAAGTCTGGCCGTGGCCGGGTTTATTGCACCAGATGCACGCCAGGTATGGGAGGGTGTAGTCGGATATAAGTGTCGATGGACATCTATCAGTGAGAAATCAAAAACGAGGGACTGTAGCTGCTGTACAAGGTCTGCACGATGTTCGCGTGAAGGCGGGGAACGATCAAGTTGAGGGTGTAGAGTACAATTAAAGTCGCCACCAACGAGAACTCGGTCGGTGGCAGGTATACCAGAGAGAGCACCGCGAAAGCACAGAAAAAGCTCCGACACATAAGTGGAGGTGTTTGGCACGTAGATGTTAAAGATATGAAACCTCTCCGTTTGAATAGTGAACGTGACTTGTTGTAAGAGATCACGACAGAGATTTTTCACAGAGAAGAGAGTCATCGTAGAGCGAAAAGTCGAGCGTACCCCGACGGCAATACCACCATATGATGAACAGCTGAATGCGTGGTGGAAAGCAAAATTCCATGATCGCCAGCGGGTAAACAAAGTGGTAGGATGACAGTTCGTCTCTTGTAAAAGTAGCACGTCCGCACACAGTGGAGAAAGGTCCTCATAGGCTAAGGCGTTCGCAAGTGGTGTCGCAAAACCGCGACAATTAAGTGACGTGACCTTGAACTTTTAGGTCCGTCGGCGGATGTAAGATGTGTTGACTTGCAGTAGCGAGAACATGTAGGCGCTGGATAAAACCCAGACCCCACGGAATGTCATCGACGTTCCGCCGAAGAGTGTGCAAAAGAGAATCAAGTTGACTGAGAACCCGAGGTAGGGCAGCTTCATACTTTAGTAAAAAAGCACGGGCAGTGGCCGTGCTGGTGGGACTCACTAAATATTCAAGAAGATCTACGTAAGGCAGCGGCTCAGCGGGGAAAGCATTCTCTTGTAGGAGATTAGTGAAGTCCTCTAACGAGGGAGAAACATCCTCCGTCTCTGGTTCAGTCCAGGCTTGTACTTGAGAAGACGAAATGCCACGTCGAGAGAAGATTGCGCGAGTAACCGGGCGATTAGACCGCCTAGTGAACAAGTGCTGGGATGAGGACGTTTTAGACTTCTTCAACTTCTTCCGTGAGGAGACACTGCGTTTGCCAAAAATCGTGGAGGAACCAGCTGGTATAGAAGTTTCTGTGCTGGAAAGGGTTTCGGCTGCTGGATCTGCAGCGCCAACGGTAAACACCGACGACATATCAGCAGGTAAATCTGTAGGAGCAGAAATTATACGCTGCGGGGGTGCCGTAGGAAGCGTGGGAAAATTCCGATCTGTAACTGAAAGTGAGTCTGCCAAAGACGTTTGTCGACCAACGTCTGCAGGCCGACGTCGGGAAGATCTGGGTCCTGCAACCTTCCACTCGTGTGGAGACGTTGACACAGCAGTAACAGGAGGGACAGAAGGTGCCACAGCACTTGGCACGGTTATGGAAACAGCACGAGTGCAATTGGCTCGCACATGACTCTCACTTTGACAAAGGGTGCAATGCTGAGAAGTGATGATCTCGATACGACGTCGCTGTTGCCCACAGCGCACGTGAAGGACAGTTGGACAGGCCTGAAGATGAGTATCAGACGGAAAGAGCACACGAGCGGTGCGACGGAAGCCACGAATGGCTTTGTCTTCTGGGTCTCTGGGTGCCGCCGAGAGGGTTGTTATGGGACCGACTACTCTGCCGAACTTACTGAGTAACGTGCAAAGAATTGTATCAGATACCTCTGGCGGGACAGGGTAGAAAGTCACCTGCACGGGGCGGTGCGCGACTGGTTGTGGTAGTAGATGTACATCATTAATGGTCAGTCCTGCTGTCAAGACAAGGTCAGCATGTTCCTTTTTCTTGAAGTAAACCAGCACTGATCGTGGTTTTCGGGCAACATAATCTATTGCATCCGCCGGTAAAATGGATTTAAGAGCTCGGCTATAGAGCTGAAGCTTTGTATCCGGCAGCGCATCAAAACATACGCCGAGGTCCATCGTTGATTGCAGTTGACGGCCGGCTGGTGAGTCTTCGGGAATATCTATCGTTGCTGTGGATCCCACGACATGAAGATACGAATCGGGAAGGAGAGTATCAGACGATAGGAGTGACGTAGAGCCACTAGACATGGCAGTCGCATATGATGGAGGAACAGTACTTTTACTAGATGTAGAGGGCGAAACTGCAGCTGTTATAGGGGAATCTGGCAGTTGAGATGAAGTGGTGGCCGTAGAAGCGACGTCACCCGACACCTCCATAGCATCCGCGACAGGGACAGAGAGTAGACCTGTAACGGCAGTACCCTCAGTGGGAAGGCAGGCCGTAGGCGCAGGCAAGGCAGAGGAACTCATGACGTCAGTAAGGCAGTTAGAGATCTCTGCGACCAACGAAGCTGTGTCAGCAGCTGGGTTGGAAGAAGAGGAGGAAGATGGCTTCTCTTCCAAGATAAGGGCGTGAGCTTCACCCTTATCTAATGCCGCCATGTCAACGGCGAGGCTTACCGAAGAACAAGACCAACTCGTTCGAAAAATATAACTAACGATAAAGAATAAAGTAATTCACTCACCACCTCGTGAGACAAACGAAACGAAAGCACTGATCTTCAACTGGAAGATGCACGCGAAAAGAAAAAGTACACCACTCGATTAACTACTCGAAAGCACGTAAAAGACAGAGCTCAAAAAACACACATCACATCACAATCTCATGGTATTCTAACTTAGACTGTAGATGGTTTTTTGGAAAGGGTCAGGCACGGGGTCAGAGCCCCTCACATAATTTTTTTTCGTAAAAACTAGAGTTTTCAATTTAGAACCACCGAATTTGGTATACTGTATCATGGTACTCTAACTTAGACGGTAGACGATTTTTGGAAAGGGTCGGAGCCCGGGGTTCAGAGCCCCCCGCCACACAAAGAATTTCTTGAAATCTACAGTTTTCAATTTAGAACCACCAAATTTGGTATACTATAACATGGTACTCTAACTTAGGCGGTAGACGGTTTTCCGAACGGGTCGGGTCACGGGGGTTAACCCCCCCCCACACACACACACACAAACTTTTCGTAAAATCTACAGTTTTCAATTTAGAACCACCAAATTTGGTATACTATCTCATGGTATTCTAACTTAGACGGTAGACGATTTTTGGAAAGGGTCGGAGCTCGGGGTTCAGAGCCCCCGCCACATAAAGAATTTCTTGAAATCTACAGTTTTCAATTTAGAACCACCAAATTTGGTATACTATATCGTGGCACTCTAACTTAGGCGGTAGATGGTTTTCAGAACGGGTCAAGAACAGGGGTAAGAGATCCTCCCCACATACAAAATTTTATTAAAATCAATATTTTTCAATTCAGAACCACCAAATTTTGTGTCATGAAACTCTAACTTAGCGGGAGACCGTTTTAGGAACGGATCGGGGCCCGGGGGTCAGACCACACCCCTCGTACAAAATTTTAAATTTTCGTAAAATCCACAGATTTCGATTCAGAACCACCAAATCTGGTATCCTAACTTAGACCTCGTGGTATTCTAACTTAAACTGTATACGGTTTTTGGAAGCGGTTGGAGCCCGAGGTGTCTGAGCTCCCCCCCCCCGCCCCCTACAAAATTGCCGTAAAATCTAGTTTTGAATTTAGAACCACCAAATTTGGCATATTATCTCATGGTAATCTAACTTAGACGGTAGATGGTTTTTTGGAAAGGGTCGGAGCCCGGGGTTTAGAGCCCCCCCCCCCATAAAGAATTTCTTGAAATATACAGTTATCAATTTAGAACCACCAAATTTGGTATACTATATCATGGTACTCTAACTTAGACGGCAGACGATTTTCGAAAAGGGTCGGGGCCCGGGTGTTAGAGCCCCCCCCCCCCCCATACAAAATTTTCGTAAAATCTAGAGTTTTCAATTTAGACCCACCAAATTTGGTATACTATCTCATGGTACTCTACCTTAGACGGTAGACGGTTTGGGGAATGGGTCGGGCACGGGGTCAGAGCCTCTCCCCATAAAAATATTCGTAAAATCTACAGTTTTCAATTTAGAACCACCAAATTTGGTATACTATCTCATGGTACTCTAACTTAGAATGTAGACAGTTTTTGGAAACGGTTGCAGCCAGGGGGTCAGAGCCCCCTATACCAATTTTTGTAAAACCTACAGTTTCCAATTTAGAACGACCGAATTTGGTACTCTACCTCATTGTATTCTAACTTAGACCGCAGACGGAAAGAGTCGGTGCCCGGTGTGAAGTGGGCCCATTCAAAACTTTCGTAAAAATTACAATTTTTACTCTTAAGAACTGCATCCCAATACAGCACTCCATTACCCCACCTACGGTCTAGGTTAGAGGCCGTAGATAACAATAAAGTGAAAAAATATCCGGTTAATGGTGTATTAGCCGCCCCGGTGGCGCAGTGGTCTAAGGCGCTGGCCTCTGATCATTCGTCCGTAAGGGGTCCGGGTTCGAATCCCGGCCAGGCATGGATGTTGTGTTTGTCTTACGGCACTGGTTCTCTCCCTTCCCTGGAACCAGTGACCCTAAATTAGGGACGGGCGACTGCTTAATAGCCCATTGAGTTGCTCACGGTGTTCGTTATACCTCCAATAAAAAAAAATGGTGTATTAAAAACACAAATTAATAAACGTTAGCTTTCACCACCAACGGTTGCCTTATCAGGCAGAAATACAATGTAAGGTAAATAATGCAAATTCTTTTTTGCTTCGTATAATTAAATTAACTAAATCAAAAAAATTTAAAATAAGTTTACAGGAAATTTACGGAAATACCTTTTTCATTCATTAACTTTCACCCGCTGAACTTGGTGATTTTACATATAGTAATATTTACCTGGGAAATACCGGGTACCCCTGCTAGTAAGAACTAAAGATAATGTTACACTTTTAGTCAGGTACAAAAAAATAATTAGAAAGCCCTAGGACTGGGCCTGTTTAGCAATTTTCAGTCTGCCGTGCTAATTTTCATAAGGTTTGCACAGAAGTCCAATATTTTAGCAATGCGCTTTTCTGAGGTTGGAACTATTAAGCAGACCCTAGGCCTAGGGCTTTTTGATAGTTTTCAGTAATCCGAGCTGATATTTATGTAGTTTTCATAGAAAATAAAATGAATTCTGTTTAAATGTTACTCGAGCACAAAGCATTAATAGATACGCCCAAGACCTAGGCATATGCATTTATAGTAATTTTTATAATGCTGTGATCATATGAGGTTTGCATGACAAATCAATTTAAGAGTGTTACGCTTATCAAAAATTATTTAAAAGGCCTAGGCCTAACGGCCAATAATTAGTATTTTTTTTTTTTTTTTTTTTTTGGAGGTTTAACGACCACCGTGAGCAACTCAATGGGCTATAAGCAGTCGCCCGTCCCTAATTTAGGGTCACTGGTTCCAGGGAAGGGAGAGAGCCAGTGCCGTAAGACAAACACAACATCCATGCCCGACCGGGATTCGAACCCGGACCCCTTACGGACGAATGATCAGAGGCCAGCGCCTTAGACCACTGCGCCACCGGGGCGGCAATTAGTATTTGGTGCCTAAGTGAAAGCGCAACATTATTAACTTGATTTGTTATGCAAACCTTATAAATATGACCACAGCGATTAAAAGTTACTAAAAAGTCCTTGTAAGTAATATTTTTTTGACCGAGTGTAAGTGCAATTTACGAAATGTCAACAGGTCAAAATATCTAAAGTAACAATGAAATTTGGAATATTTCTTTTTTCTGTTTTGACACTTGTTATAAGTTTTAAAAACATATATTTCTCCTATCGTTTACCTTCATTGTGCTTTTAACAGAATTTCTTACCATGTTTTGGGTATTTTATTTTGTGTGGTTGCAGTTTTTTTAATGTTTTGGGCATTTCATTTTGTGCGGTTACTTGTTTTTATGTTTTGGGCATTTCATTTTGTGTGGTTACTTGTTTTTATGTTTTGGGCATTTTACTTTGTATGGGTGTTTTTGTTGTTATGTTTTTGTTATTTTCTTTTCTGTGGTGGTTGTAATGTCGACAGGATGAAAAGGGGAAACTGTGGACAGTCACGATGCCTACTTGCTTATATATTTTTTTCAAATACAGCACATGATTTTGTATTGATTTATACCACTTACTCATTAAGCGACTACAGGTTTCTTTAAATATGAACTTTTTCTTAGAGCCTTTTGTTTCCTCTACCTAGCTTTTTCGGCTCCGCATATTCACAACGTTAACATAACATTTCACATGTTATGTTAACGTTGTGAATATGAGCACAGCGGATTAAAGATTTAGACAAATAGCCTTTGGAATTAATGTGTTGTAGCTGAGTAAATATGTAACATTATCTTTAGTTTCTAAATAAACCAAACTACGTGCTGAAATGGCCCAACTATATATACGTATACTTGAACCATATACCGAAGCGCTGACAAGGTGAAAACAAAAGTGCAATTTTGTACGGTCCCCTAACATTTTATGGCCAGCCTACATGGAAGTGGACACGTTGATATCAAAAACATACTTTTCGTACGGTCCATAACAAATAGCAATGGACACGTCGCAATCTTTTTTTGTTGTTGTTGTTGTTGGGGTTTAACGACCACCGTGATCAATTCAGTGGGCTATAAGCAGTCGTACGTTCCCAATTTTGGGCCACTGGTTCCTGGGAAAGGGGACAGCCAGTGCCAGAAGTCAATCACAACGTCCATGACTCACCGGGATTTAAACCAGGATCCTTCTCGACAAGTGGTCAGAAGCCAGCGCCTAGATCACTCCGCCGCCGTGGCGGCACACGTTGAAATGTATTTTTCATACGGCCCCAAATGCTCTTATGGACATACTAGATTGAACTGGACGCAAATAAATCATTAATATAATTTGTACTAGCAGGGATACCAGGTATTTGCCAAGTACATATTACTATTTGTGGAATCACCAAGTTCAGCGGGTGAAAGTTAATAAATGAAAAAGATATTCCTGCAATTTTCCAGTAAACTTATTTTAAATTTTTTGATTTAGTTAATTTAATTTTGCGAAACAAAAAAGAAAGAAAAAGGAATGGGAATACTTACCTCCTAGGAGACATCTATAGAACTGCCGTACATCTGGCGTGTGCTTCTGTGAATCCCGCAACACAGAAATGCGATGTAGCTATGTGATATCGATTGCGTACGACTTCACATTGGCATTGATCATCTTTTTCTTACCGTTTTGAATTTTGAATATCTGGAACTCTCTATTTACATTACATTATATTTCTTCCTGATAAGCCGTTCGTTGGTAGTGAAAGCTATTGTGTTTTTAATACATCATTAAACGCATATTTTTGCACTTTATTGTTGTCTTAGACCGTAGGTTGGTTAGTTGGTTATTTGATGGTTTATGGTGCAAGGCCCTCAAAGGGCCAAAGAGCGCCTTAGAACGCAGATAGGGTATTCTTAAGAGTAAAAAACGGAACTTTTTACAAAAATTTTGTATGGGGCTCCCTTGACCCGGGCCCCGACCCCTTCCAAAAACCGTCTACCGTCTAAGTTAGATAACCATGAGTAGTATACCAAATTTAGTTGTTCTAAATTGAAAACTGTAGATTTTACGAAAAAATTTTGAGGGGGGGGGCTCTCACCCCCGGGTTCCAACCCCTTCCAAAAACCGTCTAGCGTCTAAGTTAGAGTTTCATGATACCATACTTAATGGTTCTAAATTGAAAACTATAGTTTTTAAGGAAATGTTGTATGTGTGTGTGTGTGTGTGTGTGTGTGTGTGTGCGGGGGTGGCGGCTCTGACCTCCGTGCCTTGACCCGTTCCAAAAACCGTCGACCGTCTAAGTTAGAGTACCATGAGATAGTATAAAAAATTTGGTGATTCTAAATTGGAAACTGTAGATTTTACGAATTTTTTTATTGGGGGAGGGGCTCTTACCCCTGTGCTCCAACCCCTTTCAAAAACCGTCTAGCAACTAAGTTAGAGTACCATAAGATAGTATACCAGATTTGGTGGTTCTAAGGCATTTCGTCTTGCTGATCGAATTTGTGCTCGATCGTTACCATTTCTTGCATATGCTTGGCTACTCCAAACAAAGCATCCACCTACTCACTTGCCTCCTGTGTGCCGTTATATTTTTCTTCTTGTGAAGTTCACTGTCTATGCTTTCCATCTTCAACAACGCTTCCCTGCTCTTATTCCACCTCCTCAGGAGGCAAGTGCTATCATTCGGAGACGCTTCCTAGCACGGTTAACCACTCGCCTCCAAATGGAGCACTCTCGTGCTGCCTCAACAAACACCGATAGCGTTTTTCAATCCACTTGGGCCCAATCGGCTGGGTGGTTCCATATCCACAATTTGCAGTTACATCTCAACCTATAAGTGGAATTTTTGTTGTCGCCCACGTTCACTGTAACAAATCATGTTTTTACGTATTAATTTTGGTGCTTCGCTATTTGTGATTTTTCTGTTTTAATGTGCCATTGAAGATAGCTCACCACGTTTCCCATGTTCTCTTCGATAATGTTGGGTTTTATGTTGTTGTATATAATTCTTCCTTCTGCACAGTTTACTGCCCACGCAATGTCCCCTTCATTATGTTGAAAATTTTTTTTTTTTTTTTTTTTTTTTTTTTTTTTTTTTAAATATTAGTCACTGTGTGTATAATATAATGTAACAAGATACCCTTCTGTGTACATTTTGCGTTATTTCCCCTTGTCACTGAATACTTCTGTACATATGTTGTAAATTTTGAATGTAGCATCACTGTTGCAATTCTGTGAATTAGTACCTAATGTTTAATATTTAGTATGGTAGTAATGCTTAATTGGAATTTGTGCATAGTATAGAATCATGTCTTGCCCTGTCTACAATACTGTAGGTAAACATTTTCGTTTGTATCGCTCGTGCTTTATTGTCTGCCTCTCCTTCGCCCTAAGTGGCGAAATAATTTTTTTTTTATGATTTTAACAATATTTTGTTTTACGTTTCACTGGAACTTTCCAGCTGATGTATATACCGCTGTATTTATTGGCAGAATTCCATTGTCATGTACATAGAAATGTTATTTTACTGAAGAATAAAGGCAATTTTGAAATGTAGATTTTACGAAATTTGTATGAGGGGGGGGGGCTCTCACCCCCGCTCACCAACCCTTTCCAAAAACCGTCTAGCGTCTAAGTTAGAGTTTCATGATACCATACTTAATGGTTCTGAATTGAAAACTGTAGATTTTACAAAAAAATTATGGGGGGTGGCTCTGACCCCCAGGCCTTGACCCGTTCCAAAAACGGTCTACCGTCTAAGTTAGAGTACCATGAGATAGTATACCAAATTTTGTGGTTCTAATTTGAAAACTGTAGATTTTACGGCATTTTTATGAGGAGGGGGCTCTTACCCCCGGGCTCCAACCCCTTCCAAAAATCCGTCTAGCGTCTAAGTACCATGAGATAGTATACCAGATTTGGTGGTTCTGAATTGAAAACTGTAGTTTTTAAGAAAATTTTGTATGTGGGGGGCTCTGACCCCCGGGCCTTGACCCGTTCCAAAACGGTCTACTGTCTATGTTAGAGTACCATGAGATGGTATACCAAATTTGGTGGTTCTAAATTGAAACTGTAGATTTTACGAAAAAAAATTTATTAGGGGTGGGGTCTGACCCTCCGGGCTCCAACCCCTTCCAAAAACCGTCTAGAGTCTAAGTTAGAGTACCATGAGATAGTATACCAGATTTGGTGGTTCTGAATTGAACTGACCCCCGGGCCTTGACCCGCTCCAAAATCGGTTTACTGTCTAAGTTATAGTACCATGAGATAGTGTACCAAATTTGGTGGTTCTAAGATGAAAACTGTAGATTTTACGAAATTTTTTATGAGGGGGGGCTCCGACCCCCAGGCTCCAACCCTTTCCGAAAACCGTCTAGCGTCTAAGTTAGAGTTTCATGATACCAAATTTGATGGTTCTGAAATGAAAACTAGATTTCACGAAAATTATGTATATATGTGGGGGTGGGGGTGGGGTGGGTGGTGGTGGCTCTGACTCCCTGGGCCTTGACCCGTTCCAAAAGCCGACAACCGTCTAAGTTAGAGTACCATGAGATAGGATACCTGATTTGGTGGTTCTGAATTGAAAACTGTAGATTTTACGAATATTTTGTGTATGGGGGCTCTGACCAACCGGGCTCTGGCCAACCGGGCGCTGACCCGTTCCAAAAACCGTCTACTGTCTAATATTTTTAGTGCCAAAAAAAGCGCAATATTCCTATCCTATCTAGTGTCCAAACTTTATAAATTTGATCAGGGAGGAAGACGTTCGAAATCGTACGTTTTCCTGCATTCGTTTTGTATGTAACCAAAATCTGTAAACGCGACGAATTGACGCACGCGACGAATTGACGTATAACCGGGCCAGAACACATTAGGATGAACTCACCAATCTGATGGAAATATTGCGCAGTCACTCAAATCCCTAAACACAAACGGAAAGCACTTTGCTTAATTTTTTTTTTTTTTTTTTATTGGAGGTTTAACGACCACCGTGAGCAACTCAATGGGCAATAAGCAGTCGCCCGTCCCTAATTTAGGGTCACTGGTTCCAGGGAAGGGAGAGAGCCAGTGCCGTAAGACAAACACAACATCCATGCCTGGCCGGGATTCGAACCCGGACCCCTTCGGACGAATGATCAGAGGCCAACGCCTTAGACCACTATTTGGATTCCTTGCGTCGTGTCGCAAATCGTACCAGGATAGAACAGATTAAATAGTACTGAATAATGTAGCTAGGACCTTTGTTTCACGAACTGTTCCTAAGAAAAGTGTCTTTGGAATATTGTTGCATTCCTTTCATAACATCCATTCGGAAAGTACTACACGCGTAATTGCTACATAGATATATGTATACCCGTATTTGTTTGGAAGTTTGAAAGCGTATGCCTCACACATAGGTGTAACGTAACCATTGGGGGGGGACAAATAAGTGAAAACTATTTATGGGGGGATCTCGAAAATAGTTTTTCCCAAAATGCTCCTTATCGATTGCCATTAGTGCAAGCTGACCACATATTGGAACAATGATTTGATGACGAAATGGCATGGTGTCCCCAAATTAGCAGATCATTTGGGCACACGTACATACTCAAAATAAATATGAATTTTTTTTTTGTCACAAAATTGTATTGTTTGTTTAAGTGTGGTATTACATATGAAAATTTATGTCTTAACTTTTCAGGCGGCAGGAGGTTTGGAAGAGGCAATGTTAAATTTTGTCTCATGTATAACAGAAGACTCCCCTAAAAGCGTCCTGTCTTTCTGTAGTTTTCGTCGTCGTTAAGATGAGCATATATACGTTCTCGCTGCTTTTGAACAGGTTTTCGATTAACGTATTATTGCGTCGTCGCTGCTTTGGACACAGAAATCTCCGAACTTATAAATGCGTTCTTGCCGCCTGGAGGGTTAAAAGGATACAGCTTGTATAATGTTGGTAATTTGTACTAACAAAGCAGAGATATGATAGCGACAACATATTAACAAAAGTGAAATACTTTACCTTAGGTATATTTGTTGAATTATGATAAAATCAAGCTGCAGAGTGATGAACGAATTGCATGACGAATTTTTCTTTTTGCCAAAGTTTCTGGAGAAAATTAGAACAAGTGCAGTCGAAATTTGGCCGCCCCAGTGGTGCAATGCTCTTAGTGCTGGCGTCACTGCCATTCGTACAAGTTGGTACGGCTTCGAGTCTCGAATAAGACATGGGTTGTGTGTTTGTCTTACAGCACTTGCTCTCTCCTTTCCCTTGAACGAATATCTACAAATTAGGGACAGGTGACTGTCTTTAGAGTTGCTCACGGTCCTCGTTAAACTAGGAAAAAGGAAAAACCAAAACAGTCAAAATTTGTTTTCACAAGAAGCATGTTGAAAAAATAGTACAGCGAAAATTATTTTTAAAAACAGTTTTCATTAGAAGTCTAACGAGCTAACAAGGAAGTGTAAGTTCCAGGACACTTAAGAATAAATATCAGAATTTGAGGACAGTTTCCGTCCCCAAAGGCATCAGACGTTTTTGGGGACAGTAAACTAAATTCGAGGACTGTCCTCAAGAATTCGGGACTTCTGGTCAGCTTACATTAGCGCCATAACTTAGGTTTTTTTGCTTGCCTAATACACTATATTGACAAAAGTCACCGGACACCTAGAAGATGAACACAACATAGCATTTATTGACATACATAAGCCACGACCCATATTAAAATTAGAATAAGAGAAAAGAGAAGATTTTGTTTTAGACCGTGGCTTACCCCCACTCAGACTAAGACTGGCAAAATAGTACGGTGTCGGTCCACTTTTGGCCTTAATGCATGCTTTCGACAAGGTTTTGGAACACAGCGATAAGTATGCGCTTCCATTCAGTACATAATGCTGCCGCTTACTGTTGCTTAGTAGTAGGCCTTGGTTCCAAACTTCTTATGCGGCGCTCTACTTCATCCCATAGGTGCTCTGTGGGATTAAGATCAGAGCTCTATGCTGGCCAGTTCACACACGATACGGAATTATCGTCAAACCACGTCGTAACAGTCCTTCCTTTATGGGACGTAAGTCGTGTCTGTTTTGAGCTCCGTATTTCGCCGTCTACTGAGTGTGTTTTGTGTGCTCTGTCGTTTAACTTTTGTGCGTGCCTTCAAGACGAAGGTCGTATCTTTCATTTAAGACATTTCCCGAGTCGGTGAGTACTATTTTAAATTAGCTATCAGCACTTTATTTTCTCGACCAGTTGGTCGTTTTTACTAAATTAGGCCTCGCCATCGGCGATGGCGACTGCTGACAAGAGCAGCGTTCCCGCTCTCGTCACAGCTTCTCCTACTACGTCGATCCTTATCTCTGACGGAGCAAACCAATCAGCGTCCGTCCTTGATGATAAGGAATATCGTCCTCCTCCTGATGCCTATTGCTCTTCTTCTTCTACGCTTCGACTCTCTGACTCCACCACCCCTCCTGGTGGTGAGGCTACGTCGTTCGTTTTTGATGTTGCCGATGACGTACTGGATATCTCTGAGGGCGTTGCGTCTCTGCCCTCGGTAGCCTTGCCCAGCGTTGTGTCAGCTGCTTCATCCAGCGCTGCACCTCTGCCTTCCAGTGGAGGTTTGCCTTCCCGCTCTTATTCTAGCGTTACCTCAGGTGCGTCCCTACCGACGCAAGCGACTCGCCTTCCCCTTGCGGATGCCCATGTCCAGATACATGGTGACTCACTTCAATTGGACGTTCCGCACTTCTCACCCGCTGCGCAGGAACTTCACTCCACCCGCGAGTTGGGAGTGTGCCTAGATGCTCTTCCGAATACACCGTTGAAGGTCTATTGTGATACGCTCCTTGCTTTTCTTCCAGCCGGAGCCATTACTCACCTCACCCGCCGGCCGCGGACGGTGATTGTTTATTTCACATCCAAAGAGCATGCAGACACGCTTCTAAACTTTGGTCTTGACCTGGGAGACCACCACCTTGAAGCTGAACCGATCGCCAGGCGCCCTGTTCAGGTCTCCTTGAATCCGGTGCCCCCCGAAATCTCGGATGCGATGATATGTACTGCACTTAGTAAGTGTGGTAAGATTGTTCGTCCTGTTATCACACATTCAGCTGCGCCCAAGGATCCTGCAAATAAGAATGTTCGTAGTTTTCGCCGGAGTGTTCGACTCATCTTTCCATCAGAGGAGCATCTCCGTAAGTTCCCACGGATCCTAAACGTCTGATGTGGGCAGCTCTCCTACAGAATTGACATCCTAACATCAGAACACTGTGCTAATTGCAAAGAACTTGGGCATCAGCGTGCTCGATGCCCCAACAACGAGTATCCAGCTCCCGCGGCTTCTACAGTGCCTACAGCCTCTAAGCAGCCTCCTGCTACATCTCGCTCTCGACCTGCACCGTCTTCTAGTATGCCAACTGCCCCTGGGCCGAGTTACACAAAAAGTATATCTAAAGCCTCTTGTCAACGAGCGTCTTTTGATGCTGACCTCACCTCCCACCTTCACTTTCCAGTGCTCGCCTCACCTATTACTCCTGATCACGTGGCAACATCGGGAGACCTTGCCGCTTGTTTTCCACCAGTCTTCACTGTTGGTGTCTCCGAGTGTGACGGCGGCGCCGATAACTCCTCTGACTCTGCGTCTGCTTCCCGTGCATCGTCGCTCCCTGGAAAACGCATTTCTGGCACTCGTACAGGTACCCAACGTAAGAAGAAGAAGAAGAAATCTTCCTCTGCGGATGGGCAACCGTTCCGTGCTACCAAATCTTCAGGAGATCATTTCTGTTGGCGCAGGAGAGGGACTTTTCTCCCTCTCATGCGCCAACAGAAATTGAAAGGGACACTGATGATGATGGGTCTCCGACATAGTTTGAGGTCTTTTCAAGTGCACTCTCCAAATGTATTGCTCCTTCAGAACCTCTCAATCTTGGAGATTACTATCAGTTTTGCACCCACACCACGAACCTGGAATCAACGTATGACTACCTCCGAGAGCGCGAAGACATTCTTCCCGCGCTGCTCCTGCAAGCCGGATGCATTGCTAAATACCTTCGTATGTTTGTACATGACCCCCTGCACCACTCATGGACCCTTGGCTGCGTAAACCGATTACAACAACTCCTGAAAGTTGTTCCGCGACTCCTCCAATCAACGATTGACCAGTCCATTCAAGGTCACGACCCTTAATTGCAGAGGGTTCGCTAGCCCCTAGCGAATGCACTTGTAATGGAAGACCTCTCGCCCCTCGGGGCCGATCTGTTACTACTGCAAGAAACAACTGCCATTCCTCCACTCTGTTTACTCGCTGGCGTGCTAGCGATTATGCATTCCATCATGCATTTCGCTATTCATCTCATGGTGGGCTTGCTATCGGAATACATCAGCAGTTCCGATCCACCCTCACTGCACTCTCAATGCAGAACTTATGCCGGGATTTACTCCAGCAAGTCTCCTTCACAGTTGGCGGAGCTCGATTTCACATCTTTAATGTGTATATTCAGTGCACCTCTATTCATTTATCCATCTTGTTCACCAAACTCCGTCAAGCTCTCTCGAAAGTCTCGTCTTCGGATCGTGTGCTCTTGGGTGGAGACTTCAATTGCACCCTTGACCCGGCACTGGATCGCTCTCCTTCGTCTCGAGAGCGTCAGACGGATCTCGTCGCACTACTCCGTGACCTTGTTGCTGATTTCTCCTTCACCGATGCTTACAGGCGCCTACATCCACAAGAGACCTCACACACGTGGCGCTCGTCTGGGAGTCAGCTTCCATCGACTGCACGCTTGGATCGGGTTTACGTTTCCACACCGCTTCTTGCGTCTATTACCGAGTTGCGACATCAACCTACTGCTTGCTCAGACCACTGCACAGTCACCCTCACAGTGTTTGTTGCGGCGTCATTCCCTCTGACTGTACGTCCGTGGACGTTTGACTCCAATCTCCTCACTGATCCTGACTTTTGTGCCTCTGTCCGTTCTTTCCTCGCTGCTCGTCGCGCAGGGTTGCATTCCGCACCCTGTACCTTGACGTATTGGCTTCATGTCAAGCATCAGCTCCTCTTACATATCAAGGAACTTTCCTTCACCATGACGACTTCTAGTCAGATGCGCCTCGATCACGCCAGGCAGATGCTGGCACTGATTGGGTTGTCAGATCCGCTGTTACCAGCATATCAGGCGGAGCTCCAGGCTTTGCTGAAACCTCTTGCGCAGCAACACCTTTACGTCTGCGTATTAAACATCTCAATCCGGAGGAATGCACCTATGATTTTCTAACATCAATGGAATCTGCACGTAAGTCTTCTACCTCGCTTCGTCATCTTCGCCTCCCCTCTGGCGAAATCACATCCGATTCGGCAGCGATTTGCTCTCACGTTCGTCAGTTCTATACCACCAAGTTCAGTGAAACTCCTCCCCCTTCTCCCTCTGCTCTCCCCCATCTTCTCAATAACCTGCTTCAAGTTCCGTCTCATCTTGCTCACACCCTGTCTCTCTCACCCACATCCACGGAGGTGTCCGACACCTTCTCTTCCCTTAACACCCATGCCGCTCCGGGTCCGGACGGCCTCTCTTTTCCTTTTTATCGTGCGTTCTTGCCTCTTCTGTTGCCTTTTTCCTCTCCGCTTTTTCTGCTGCATTTAACTGCTTCCCCCTCCCGAGGAGTTTCACGGACGCACATGTGGTCCTATTTCCCAAGAAGGGTGACCCTCTTGACTTGAGAAATTGGCGCCCCATTTCTCTTCTCAATCAAGATTATAAACTCTATACTGAGCTTCTTTCCCGTCGACTAAACTCTGTCCTTCCTCACATCCTTGCTGACTCTCAAACCTATACTGTTCCTGGCCGTTCTCTTTCCTCCAATGTTCAACTTCTTCGCGATCTCATTCATCTTGCCAAGACTCATTCAGAACCTCTTGCTCTCCTTTCCTTAGACCTCCGTTCCGCTTTCGATAATATCTCACACGCCTATTTAACACAAACCCTGCTACACTTTGGCTTTCCTCCACAATTTGTCTCTGTTCTTCTCTCCCTCTACCGGGACGCCGTTTTCCATGTCAAGACGGCATCTTTTCTCACAGCACATGTTCCCTTCAAGCGGGGAGTTCGTCAGGGCTGCCGGCTTTCTGGTCAACTGTTTGCGATTGCCGTCGAGCCCTTTCTACGCTCTCTGCAAACATCTCTCCTAGCACAACTTCCACCACCAGTTGCCAGCTCACGGCATCACTGAGTCATTTACTCTGCCTATGCAGATGACATTACCGTCTGCATTCGTAGCGACTCACAGTTCCAACTGCTTCGTCGTTTGTTCTCCGCATATGCTTCATGTTCTGCAGCTGAACTGAATACGTCTAAGAGCACTGGATTGTGGTGCGGATCGTGGTCCAATTGCATGGATGCTCCATGGGGGGCCACATGGTCATCCACTACCCAACGCTTCCTGGGTGTGCACTTAGGCGCAGCACAAGCTACATCCAGTGCAACTCGCACGGAACTCCATCCTCGCCTGCTCCGCACAGCTGCGTTCTGGTGTCATGCGCAGTTCTGTAGGCCCTACTACCAGCGTGCAAATCTCACCAGGACATACCTTCTGTCCATCTGCAAGCATTCTTGAATTGCATCTACGACCCCGCTTTTCTGTCTCCAGGAGGTTACACGCTGCCTTACTCGAGTAATGTGGCGGGTCATCACTGGATTAACGTCCAAAAGCTCTGTGCTCCTCCCCCTATGGTGGTGCTGGCCTACCAGATGTCCCGCTGTGCTACAAAGCAAGCCGAGTGATCAAATTCATTCACCTTTTCACGGCTCCAGTGGCTTCCGCAGTTCAGGTACGTGACGTTCTTGCCTCCTTGCGTAACCCACAATTTTCCTTTCTTTCTTTAGTTCTCATGGATTGCTGTCCTTTCCCCCTCCAAACTCCCACCTACATATTCTGAAGCCCTCACTCACCTTCTCTCTCTCCCCCTCATTCGCTCCCCTCCCTCTTCAACTCTAGAGCTTCTTTCTGAACCTCTCTTCTTCAACTCCCTTGTCTGCCCCCCCCATCTCTTCTGCTTTTCATTCCCCTCTTGGCTCCGAGCAGGTGCAGTAACCGTACAAGACCTCACTAACTCGGATCTATCCTGGCTCCCTTTCTCTGGCCTCCCCCTGCTATTCTCTTGTCCCCATCCGCCCATTTGGTCTATGACTCTCTGCTAACTGCACTTCTTTCGCTTTTCCCTGATCTTGTCTTTCCCACCGGTATCGTCTCTGTCTTTTCTGCCCCTCTTCCGCTGCCGTTTTTCCTCCGACTCTCAGACTCGGTTCTTCCTCTCTCCTCTCTCTCCTCTAAATCTCTTTATCGTTTTCTAGTGCACCTTGCCACCCCTTCACCGCTTTCTATTCTCGAGGTTCCCCCTGCTTCTCTTCCTCTTGTCTAGGCCGCTGCCCGCTCACCCTTATCCGCCCCTCTTGAAATTAATAGCCACTGGCTCTTTTTGCATAATCGCCTCCCTGCTCCGTATTTTCTCTTTCGCATGTCCCTTCTCTCCTCCCCTCTCTGCTCCTTCTGCGCACAGGAGGCAGACGTTTCTCACGTCTACCTTTACTGTCCCATCCTGATGCCTCTCCTCCACCAAGCTTTCCGGATTGCCAGTCGCTCTTGTTCTCAAGATCTTCCGTTCACTGCCTACAGACATCTTCTTCTGCTGACTCATCCACCTACGCCTCTTTCGTCAGTATGTGCCTATCTTTTCGTGCTGGTTAAACACGTTGTTTACGTATACCTTCAACAACTCCGCAGCGTTTCCTCGCCGGTCTCTTTACACCAGGACAGCGCAGCACTTTTGTGCCATTTTCAAGATCGATTGCTTTCTCGACTCCGCCTGGAGTACCAGTCGGCTTCTTCCAGTCGTCGAGAAGCCACCTTCTATGCTACCTGGGCGCCGGTCGCTCCATGGTTTGCGGTTGATTCTGGACTGCTACTACTGTCAGTACCCTAGGACATTCTACACCTCCTTTGCTGAGTTCCGTGGCACCCTGGTGCCCCTCCTCCACTCTACGACTCGTCTCCATGTATATCATGTGATCGAGCTACAGCCTGTGCTGTAATACCCAAGCTTTTGTTTTCTCGTTTTCAGTGTGCATTTCATTGTGATCTTGTCATTTGAAATGTTGTTCTTCGTGTCATACTATGCTTTACCATATTTACATTGTTATCAGTGTGCCCTCTGATTCCGTGACCTCCCGTCACTTTTATGTACTTGGGGCTGTACCCTGGTCACCTTAAGTGCTTTCTGTCTATGTACTTAGTGTATTACACCGTGTTCCTGTAGTGTGTTTTACTTTGAGATATCATGTGGTGTACGTCTCTATCTCTCGTTTGTTATATTTGCCGCACTCACACACCTTCTTAGTGTTTAGCCATTTCCTTGCACCTGTTTGATTTTTGTACAGTTCTATACTTCCACATTGTGTACATACTATTTTCGTGCTTTCACATTGTGTTAATGCTTTGATCGTGCACGTACAAATTTATGATAAATTCTGTCATCTGTCAGAACCCATGGCTTGTCCTGTGCTTTCACTTTATGCATATACTCATAACTTCCCAGAGTGCACTCATGGTTTATCGTGTGCTTTTTACTGTACTTGTAACATTTCTTGCGCTGCATCGTGTCTTCACATTGTGTACTTTATTTGGTCATCCCTGTGTACAATATGTTTCATCATGTCTTTTTAATGTACCAGTTACATCTATTGCGTCGTACAGTGCTTTCATTTTGCGTTAATTCCTCTTGTCATCCCAGTGTGCATTCCTAGTTTTTGCTCTGTGATCTTACTGTTCCTTCTGGATTTTTTTTTCGTGCAATCCACGCTACCGTTGAATTGTGAATGCTAATGTCATCTCAGTATATTTTCATGCTTACTCGTGTACATTAATTACCTTCACCCCGCCTGTATTATGTTGCTTTAGTGCCCTCGTTAAATAACTTGCACAATTGTGCACGCTGTGTTTTTATCTCATATATGTAATGTTTTACCTTCACGGCGGTGTTTGTGCTGTTCTTTTTCTAATTGTGTACTATTGTTTCGCCTGTGTTATCCTGTAAATCATGCCCAGCCAATGTCATGTAACACGATGTGTTTCTCTCTGTCATTTCTCCTGCAATTTTTATGCAATAAGCTTTGCTTGCAGCATTTGTTATTCATCCCCATTGTCATTGCAGTGTATATACCATCATGTTTTAACAGTTTGTATTATTTCCCAGTGAGACGCCCAACACTGTACGTCTCCCTCTTATGTTTTCTTATGATGAATAATAATAAAGCGATTTTGAAACCTTGCTTTGTGGCTCGGTGCATTATCTGCTGGTACCAACAAGGCTCGGTTCCATAGTATTGCCACAGAGTTGGTAGGCCATAATTGTCCAGAAAATCGAGGTAGACGTGCTGGTTAACAGGTTTGTCCACGATAACCAACGGGCAGGGACCATACGATGAAAAACACCCCCACACGAGTACACTGCCAGCTCCGAACGTGACGGTAAAAACAGTACCCTGTGGTACATAGCGTTCCCCAGCTGCCGCCATACCCACATACAGCCATCTGACTGATGGATCATGTATCTGTATTCATCAGTCCATAGGACCCGTTTCTATTGATCTACGGTACACGATAAATGTTCTTTACACCATGCTAAACGACGAGGAGCATTCCGAGGGGAGATGAAAGGGCTATGAACAGCCGCACGACCACGGTAACCCATGGAATGAAGTTCTCTGCGAATGGTACGTGTACATACCGAGGTTCCAGCATTTTTACTCACCTGTACACTGAGGTTTTGTGCAGTACTCCGTCTATTAGCTGTGACGACTCTCCTGAGGCTTCGACATCCTCTATCAGTGATGTTCTTTGGTCTGCCCGTACGTTTTGCTGCTTCAGGCACGCCATGTGTCTTCCACTCATTCAGTACATCTAAAACAGTTGACTTGGGTATGCACCGTAGATCAATGTTTAAACGCCTCTCGGTTTCTCTAATGGACAACCCACTAATATAACACCCAGCAGTCATTCCTTTCTCAAAGTCAGTTCTGTTCCGCCGCGACATTTTCACTCAACCTCACAATGCGATATGATCGCGGTCAGCTGCAGGCTTGAGTTTATACCATTTGCAGCTGTACCGCGCATCTTAACAACGCAGAGGATCCGTTCATTTGCTTTTGAAGCGGTGTCCGGTGACTTTTGTCAATATAGTGTATATCCAAAACTACATGGTGTGCTAGGATTGCGTTGATTCATCCTAATGAGGATGAAAAAATATGCCTTTCAAAGCACCTCATGCAGTTATCTGATGATGGAAACCATCACATGATCATCAGATAACTGCTATTGCGTATGGAATGACTGCTGGGAAGCAGTCGTAGCAGTGCTCGCTATTGCGTAGTGTTGTACGACTATTTATTAATTTTTCCACTTTTTAAGTTTGAGCGGAGGGGGGGGGGGCACGTGCCTTCCTGTGCCTCCCCGACGCTACGCCTATGACCTCACACCAAAAATTGGAATCAGGCGCTACTTCCCACCGCGGATTGTCTGAAGACGTCCTGCGACTAAAAGACAAATTCATAGCGCATTGAAGAGAATTTGAACTTCTCTTTTTAAGGAAGAATATCATGATATGAGGGACCTAAAGAAGTAATGCGACGGTGCCCATAATAAAAAAGGGAAGGAATAGGGGTTTGGAAGAGAGAAAAAAGGGAGAGAGAGAGAAAGAGGAAGCCAGGAAAAATGAAATAAGGCGTAAAGTTACAGTGGAGCACATCACGGCTAAATGAATCTGTATTCATGGCCACCCACAACCCTTAAGAAAGCCCATGAAATCTTATACCCTGGTTTTTCAGCGGAAACAACAAAGTAAGTCGTTAAATTTTATGTCTTTATTTTCTTTCATGGTTTTCTTCTGCACGCATTTCTTTCGTTTTGTGCGCTTTTGGGCCCCTTACGCTTTAATGGACGGACGGCGAGGTCTAATTAAACCTAATTGGAGTCATAGGCGAAGCTCCAGAAGGCGGGCGTTAATTTGTTCCTTTAGCGAAGTGTGCCATGTATCATTTACATGTGTTTGGGTGGGCTTCCGCGACTGTTTCCCCACGCCAGTAGCGGCGAATCAATTGCACAGTTGCATTTCGCTGATTGGAAAAGTTCCTACGCTGTGTTTAATGAAGACCTCTCCTCGTGACTTGACTTGACTTCCATCGAAAGCGAAACGCAATTACGTCGTCTCCTGCAATATTCAGTGACTTTTCTGTATCTGGCTCGAAGGCAGGCGCATATCTGACGAATATGGTGGAATATGAGGCAATTAATATCACCGCTGTTTAATCTTGTTTCGGCTCCGGAGAACAAAATGCTGGTGGAAAATTAATAACAGTGAAAAAGAAACGAGGTACTTCTTAAGCAGTAATTGTGTTTTTTTTTGTTCTTCTTTCTGCTTTTTTGCGTATCGATTATGGACGCCATTATGTTTTCATAACGCGGCATAATTATACGTCACACGCAGCGTTACAAACAAACAAAGAAACAACATATTAAAAGGAATTTCATTTGCTCCTATAAACAAAAGCAAACTCATTTTCTTTCTTATGTTTTTTTATTTCCGGAAGAATAAGATGATGAATAATGTTTATGAAAATTAACGAATCTTTTGAGATGCCTGAGTGCTAAACATATTGCAAATTATAAAGAACATTGTTTCTGCTATGTGCACAAAACAAGTTTCCGTTTGATTGGGAACAGGAAATTCCACAAGTATAAGTGGACAATCCAGTAAAAAAAAGCGTAATTGAATACTTTACTAACCAATAACCAAATGAAAAAAATGTGCTTTTTTATAGAGTCCCTAAATCGCTTTCATTACCGGAACGAAAAATAGTGTTATAAAAAGTGAATTACTGCAGTATGTTCAACTAAGTTAAAGCGGAACAAAATATCTTCAACAAAGGCCTATAAATCTTTTCCTATTGTAAGAAAATTTCCGTTCCTCAGCAATGTTTTTTTATAACCGAAACATGTACTTATTTCGATTCAAAGCCATGGAACAAAGAATAATGGATTCAATAGAACAAAGACCGCGTGTTGTTACCCAGTATTACGAACCGCATGATTTGGAAAATTAAAAAAAAAGTAATATGTAATCAGTTTAATATACAGTATCAGAACTCTGGAAATCTGGAATCTAGCAGTGAGAAACAAAGGACCAATACTTTTCTACCCAAAATTATTACTCTTAGCAACAATGAAAATAAAAGTGGATACAAAACTTGAGTATCCTTAAATGAATTTTCACAGGTTACTTGTCCGTGGAGACAAATTGAATATTTTCTGAAATCTCATTGGTTTTCCCACACCACTTATATTTTGGGGAAAGTTCCTTATTTTTATGTTGTTTAAATTGTTTAATATGCTATTTATTTTTCGTCTATAGCATTTCATTTTTGCACCATAAATTTGAAGTATTCTTCGAAAAAAAAATGAACGGGAAAACAAAAATGGAGCAAATTTTCAAGCTGTATTTTCTTCTGAAAAATTCAATTTGACGATATTGGTTGAAGTACTTGCATTTATCATTCGTTAGTAAACATTAGTAAACACACTGCACAAACACGAAAGAATAAACCACAAAATTTACCTCAACCCTAAGGTTGGTGGATAGCATTATTCATCATCCACAAAAGAATTCTTTTCTGGGCCATAAGCTTGATGTTCCGGTAGGGTCTTCCTCTTGCTGTTTGACTCATATATTGAATTCTTGGGCGTCGTCTTTCAGCTTTTCTTTCCATTCTACCTTCAATCAAGTTGGCACACCACTGTTTTGACTTCCATGCTAGACAATCTTGGGAAAATAAAGTGATGGGATCCCGTTACATTTCACTTCGCAGTACTATGGCCCAGAGCACATTTAAGGGGAAAAGGGGCCCGGGGGCTGGAAAGTATTTTGTGCCCCAGTATTAGTGGCACATCTAAGATTTCAATTTGGGTGGATGAATAAAAATACCCGGGAGAAAGCATTCCCAAAATATGATGAGGAAGCAATAAAAATATCCCCTCCGTACTGAAGTGTGTGTGCCACGATTCATGGATGAATCAGTGGTAGCAAGAAAATGTAAAAATGCACGATTGAAAAATGGATACCAGTTCAGTTATACTTTACCCCCTCGCCACCCCCCAGGGTTCAGCTTGGTGAAATTATATCGAAGTAGTGGACAAAACAATATGATCCAAATGAATTCCTGAAGTATGAAAATTTCCCCCAATTACAGATGGTTACAAAAAAACATGTGTAATGCTTTTTGAAAGATTTGAGGATGGACCGGGGTCGACAATACTTTTTTGTGGACTCGTCCTAAAAAAGCGGAAAGAAAAGGCATTATAGTTTTTGCTGTGCTATCTGCAAAAACAACAACAACAACAAAAAAAAAAAAAACAACTGTAGAACGCTGTCAATTCTTCAAGCATCCTACATAATTCTGGCGCCCCTTGAAAATGCGGGGTCCAGGGCTGCAGCCCCCCCCCTCCCTAGCGTTCCTCTTAAATGGGCCCTGCTATGGTAATTACTGTCACTATGTTCATACCCATCGATATCTGATCCAGAGCCTTGACAATATAATTTATTTTCAGCCTGTTACCAGTAACAGTAGGTGCTGCTGCCCTCTACCACGGTATCTCTCTTAGGATAGTTCCTACCCCCACGAAGACCTATCCGGCTTGGGAGTCCCTACCCGTAGCTAGGCTACAGCTGGCTCGTGTCGTCTCACTTTCGTGCGCCATTTCCGTACAAATGAATTTTTGTCCCATTTCCGTACACATCCAGTTCTTCTAGTGCCATTTCCGTACACAGATGTGATGATCCGTAAGCAGTGAGATATGCGTGAAGGAAGACAGAGGATCAGGTTTGTACTGAAAGCCCCCACACCACTTTTTCCCACTGAGGGTGGGCTCATGGCTATAAGAGCCTCTAGCCTCAGGAAAAATATTTTACAAAATCTTTTGTGACATACAAACTGGTTAAGGAAGTAGCCTAGAATTTTTGACTGCAGCTTTGAACGAAATATTAAAACGAAAAACAATTTTTCTTCGCGGTTTTGAAATTAAACATCTGCGACGAATGCTGAAGACCGTAAAGATGGCAGGCATTAGTGGGTAGCCTGTTTGCCCTTCAATTTTTATTGCTGCTCCAGCCAATTGGTACCCGCTTACCCTACAATGAGCGCCTATTGGTTGACGAAAATAATGAATGGTGATCTCCGTGACGTAGGAGAAATTCGACAGGGGATCAGCATTTACTTCCTTCTTTTGTATTCCCCAAGTCTGATACCAGGCGCGGTGAAACTGTAAGGAAATGGCACTAACCGATCTGCTATGTACGGAAATGGGACACAATTCATTTTGTACGGAAATGGCAAATATCAGTAGAGGAAATATGAGTTCTGGCACATGCAGTATGCGATATATGCCGAATACCGCATGTGCTAGAACTCTCTGGTGCAGCGAGTACTTCACTTTTGCACGAGAATTCTGGAACATGCTACATGCCGCCGCGTGTGCTAGAACTCTCAACGAGAGTTCTGGAACATGCTACAACCTTATTGAATGTGTTATTGAGAGTTCATGCACATGCCGCATGCTGCATGTGCTGGATCTCTCAATGTAAGTTTTGGAAAAGCCTTTTGTCTAAGCTGATGAAGAAACTTTTTAGCGGTGGCAACGCTGCTAACATAGGAATGTTCAGAACTTCTTTGTTTTTTCCTTACTTTTTTAAAAAAACAAATTTCCGCGTCAGATTGTCCATGCCATCAAACAAGGAAATTTCCTTCTTTTTTTTTTTTTTTTTTTTTTTTTTTGATTATAAAAAATATGCTGGGCACAAATTGCTATTCCTCCGAGGAACACTTTGAATGTGTGGCAGTTTTCCAAGTTTCCGAATTATGTGTGGCAGTTTCCCAAGGTGCCTAACGATGGGAAGGAGCTCTTTTGTTTGTCTGAATTTTCATGTCGGTTCATGCTTAGGGCAACTGGCCACAGAAGTTCGGGGGGGTATAAAGATTGCCGTTTCCTAGCCTGTATTGATAATTGAATTGGGAACTCCAAACAAATTTCAAGAAATCGGTCTATGTAAGCCAAGCGAAAATTGCTGTGTTCAGGAAAGGACAATAAGTTGAGATTTTTTAATAACGCTGCACTTTTACTTAGGCACTAAATATTTACATAACATGTCAAATTTCTAATAGCTTTCTTTTACTTAATTAATTCATACGCATTACACCTCGGCCGTTTTAACAGCTTTTAATCCGCCGAATTTATATTCATAACGCTTTCGTATCAAATCAAGTCAATAGCATTGCGCTTTTACTTAGGCACTAAATATTAAAGTCTTAGGTCAGAGGCCTATGACATTGTTAGAATAAAAACTGGTAAAAGGGCCTATGCCTAGGCCTAGGTTCTGAGAATAAATATTTCGTGCCTAAATAAATACGCCTTTTTAACAGTTTTTATTCTACAAGTGTCATATTCACAGCGTTTACACATCAAATCAAGTTAATAATATTGCGCTTTTATTTAGGCACGAAATATTTATTCACAGGACCTAGGCCTAGTCTTAGGCTCTTTTACCAGTTTTCATTCTACCAATGTCATATTCACAACGTTTACACAGAAAATCAAGTTAATAATATTGGGCGTTTTCTTCGGCACGAAATATTAATTCATAGGCCCTAGGCCTAGGCCTTTTTAATAGTTTTTACTTTGTCATTGTCATATTCACAACGTTTACACAACAAATAAATGTAATAATATTGCGCTTTTACTTTGGCAGGAAATATTAACTCATAGGCCCTAGGCCTAGGCCTTTTCGACAGTTTTCATTCTACCAATGCCATATTCGAAACGCCGCCCCGGTGGCGCAGTGTTCTAAGCGATGGCCTCTGATCATTCGTGCGAACGGGGACCGGGTTCGAATCCCAGTGAGGCATGGATGTTGTGTTTGTCTTACGGCACTGGCTCTCTCCCTTCCCTGGAACCAGAGACCCTAAATTAGGGACGGGCGACTGCTTATAGCCCATTGAGTTGCTCACGGTGGTCGTTAAACCTCCAACAATCAAATGAAATCAACCATATTCGCAACGTTTACACAGCAAATGAAGTCAATAATATTGGGGACGAAATATTAATTCATAGGCCTCAGGCATTTTTTAGTTTTTACTTTATCAATGCCATATTCACAACGTTTGCACAACAAATAAATGCAATAATATTGCGCTTTTACTTAGGCACGAAATATTAATTCATAGGCCCTAGGTCTGGGCCTATGAATTAATATTTCGTACCCAAGTAAAAGCGTAATATTATTAACTTGATTTGCTGTTTAAATGTTGTTAATATGGCATTGAAAGAGTCAAAACTTTTAAAAAGGCATAGGGCGTATGAATTAATATTTCGTGCCTAAGTAAACGCCCAATATTATTAATATGATTGGCTGTGTAAACGTTGTGAATATGACATTGGTAGAATAAAAACTGGTAAAAGGGCTTAAGCCTAGGCCCAGGTCCTGTGAATAAATATTTCGTGCCTAAATAAAAGCGCAATATTATTAACTTGATTTGATGTGTAAACTCTGTGAATATGACACTTGTAGGATAAAAACTGTTAAAAAGGCCTATGCCTGTGGCCTATGACTTTAATATTTAGTGCCTAAGTAAAAGCGCAATGCTATTGACTTGATTTGATACGTAAGCGTTATGAATATAAATTCGGCGGATTAAAAGCTGTTAAAACGGCCGAGGTATAATGCGTATGAATTAATTAAGTAAATGAAAAATATTACAAATTTGACATGTTATGTAAATATTTAGTGCCTAAGTAAAAGTGCAGCGTTATTAAAAATCCCACCATGTCCTTTCCTGAACACAGCGATTTTCGCTTGGCTTACATAGACCGATTTCTCGAAATTTGTTTGGAGTTCCTAATTCAATTATCAATATAGGCCAGGAAACGGCAATCTTTATACCCGTCCACCACCTCCTCGGACTTTTGTGGCCAGTTGCCCAAAGTATGAACCGACAGGAAAATTCAGACAAACAAAAGAGCTTCTTCCCATCGTTAGGCACCTTGGGAAACTGTCACACACAATTCGGAAACTTGGAAAACTGCCACACATTCAAAGTGTTCCTCGGAGGAATAGCAATTTGTGCCCTTAATGAAAAGCGTGTGGCAGTTTTCCTGTGTGGCGGTTTTCCGGTATGTGGTAGTTTTCTAAGTTGCTGAAAGACGTGTGACAGTTTTCCTGTGTGGCAGTCTTCCTGTGTGGTGGTCTCCCGCCAACCTTATTGTACACATAGTTTACTTTAAAAAATAATTTCCTAAAGTATGTGTGTTTAATTTTACTGGTGTGTGTGTGTGTGTGTGTGTGTGTGTGTAATAAAAGTTATACATTTGTGTGTAAGGATACAAGCAATAGAAATAACATACGTTAAAAGTATGAAATCTCTGAATTAATTATGTTCAACAAAAGTTTTTACAAAAGCATCTAACTCTCTCGCGGCATCCGTATTTAACACAGACGCTCATTTTACAGTGTCATCAGATGGGTCTTTGTCACCTGACTACATTGTCTGCGAATAACAGATTGTTGATGACACCTTTCCCATTAGCCTAAGAACATGCATCTCGTGTAAAGCAATTGTGCGAGACGGTTTCTAAGTTTACAGTGTTCGTAAAACAAACAAAAGAATAATCTATTTGCTCTCACAGTTTACCTGTGCCTACGGCAGCGGTGTTGTAAGCAAGACACACAGCTATTTTAGAACAAAGACGAGATGGCTGTTTTCGCATGGTACGGCTATGGTAGAGAAATCCTATGGAAAGAATTTCTAGAAAACAATGTTTGCTGTTAAACCTCTTTAAATCCATCCCCTTAAGTAAACAGCCACCCACTTCCCCATACCCCCTTGCAAGCCTGCGGAGTGGTGTTGTAATCAAGACGCACAGTGACGTTAAGAACAAAGGCACATCAAGGTCTTTGTCCGATTATAATACTATAGCAGTGAGACTCCATTTAAGATATATCTAGAAAACACTGTAAGTTAATAGGACCCCCCTCTCCCCTCCATTTAAGAAAATCTCCCAAAGCGGTCTTTCTACGTTACGCCACCACTCAGACCTTTGTAGTTCTACTACGTAAGTAGCTAGCTTGCCTTCAGGGAGGGTAGGGGTATTACAATGTATGATGTAAAACACCATGCCGCTTCCAATGGTTAAAGTAAAAAGCAAAGAGATATCCTGTTTTAACCTGCTTGAAACAAGTCTGTATTGTTTACAAGTTTTTCAGTGTAAATAGCCATTACTGCCTTCGTCGTCCCCATTTTATTTCAACGTCTCCTGCACATCGGTTAGGATTTTAGGTCTACCCTACTTTCTGAATTAGAGTTACTTTTTGAAATGGAGTTTAGAGTGAAAACCGACACTTTGGATGAACCTGATCAGGAGGTAAGAGATGTTTATTTTGCATGTTTTTATTCAATCTAAAGGTTTGTAAATATTCAACATCAGCATTCCTTTTAAAACTACAAATTTACATTATTTAAATAAATTTACGAAGTGTTAGATTAGCAGAAATTCCGAGTTTACTTTTGCGTAAGATTTTCTGCATTTCAAGACAAAGCGTTTACAATCGTTTTTCATTTACTTATCTTAAAGGGAATGCATGTTTAACCCGGAATAGGACTTTTACATAAGTAAACGCAAATTGTTTGTGAGGGGTTTCCGCAAGTGATACCCGTTACGAATTTAAATGAATTTTCTAAATAAAAAATGAGAATTCAGTTTTAAAATACTTAATGGAATTTTTTTTCTGTTTTCTTTAGATGCTTTCACTTTTTGGTGACAACTTTACAGAAAGCATTATGCTTGGCCATGCTGAATTTTACGAACATACGGGAACTTTTCCCTCATCTGCTGATATTGATGATAATTTTACGCCTGATACACCTGTTGGAGTATATTCGAGTTCAATTCAAGAAACTAGCCTGCCTGCTGTTGTCGAGGAGCATGAGGTAGTTGACAATATTCACCCACCTTCTTTCAGCATTTTCCAACAAGTGCCTTTAAATACCAACACATGTCCCACATGTTCAAAGACCTTCAAAGAAAAAATATATATTAAACAGACATATGAAAATACATACGGGTGAGAAACCGTTTAACTGCAATCAATGTGCTTATCGCACCCATCGGAAATCTGACTTATTACGTCATGATCGTACAGCACATAACAAAGCATCAAATGTGATGGTGAAGAGAAAAGCTTGTAATGCCATTAATGTCACTCCGGCGAAAAAGGTAAAGAAATCATCCCAGCAAAAAAATAACAATCAAAGCAACTCAGCATTAAACTCTTTCTGAACTAGAGTCATTTATCCAACAGCTGATGTTGAAGGTGATCTTGAGATGTTTTTAAACAACGTAAGAGATAATGTGCGTGAATTTCTGGAAAATGAAATTAATTTTAAAGGAAGCATTAAATGGTATCTCAATGTAAAGCTCGAACTTTCACGTATGAATAGCGAAAATGAAGAAGAGGTTGTCACAATTTTAGAAGTAAGTGCGCAACGAATTTGTCTGGTGAGGGATTGACAACTCATATTGATATCGCTCACGCAAAAATTCGCACATCATTTGAAGATTTTTTAAATCTCTGCAGCGGACGGACTTTAAAAACGTGTACTTGAATTAGAAATCGAAACAGCGCAATACATGCCGTTCGCTGAATCAACGTATTTCAAACTCCCAAAGAAGTAAGCAGCAAAAAAACCCATTTTGAACATTCAAAATACTGATAATAAGTGTTTTTTTGTGGTGCATTATTGCTGCTCTACGCCTAGCTCAACGGAATCTTCAACGCGTTTCTCATTACGTGGAATATGAAAAACAATTCAATACAAAAGACATTCCTTTCCCGAATCCAGTAGCTCACATCAACAAATTCGAAAAAAACAATGCTGACATATCTGTAAATGTATTTGGCTATGAAAATGAGGAAGTTTTCCCTTACATATCACAGAAAAAAAAAGCATCTCATCACGTCAACTTACTTCTTTTATCTAACGAAGATAAACAACCCTATTACTTCATTCAAAATATGAGCCGCCTGCTAGGACATCTTACAGATCATAACGGCCAAGCATTCTATTGCAATTGTTGTTTGCATCGCTTTAGCAATGAAACAGTTTTAGCAGATCACCTCCCATATTGTCAAGTGCATGGAATGCAGCGTACAAAAATGCCTACCGTAGAAACTATTTTTTCCCTTTAATAAATTTACATACCAGATGCGACTACCTTATATCATTGCAGCCGATTCTGAATGCATTTTAGAAAAAGTGTCAACATGTGCCCCTAATCCGGCAGCATCACACACTAACGTCATCTCGAACCATGTGCCGTGTGGATACAGTTATGTTGTGATAGGTCCAAAAGGAGAAGTAGCAAAACCAGCGCAAATTTACAGAGGTGAGGATGCAGTGGAACGTTTCATTGATTCTTTATTATGTGAGGAACGTGAAATATTGAACCGATTATCAACAATAATACCCATGCAAATAACATCTGAACAAGGGAAAGCATTCCGCCAACAAATCAACTGTGATATTTGCTCTAAAGCATTAGGTGAAGATACGGTTAGAGATCATTGCCACATAACAGACGAATATCGCACAGCTGCTTACTCCCAGTGCAACCTAAATTTCAAGATTACCCCCAAAATTCCAGTGATCTTACACAATTCAAAGGCATATGACACACACATAATCATGCAAAAAATTGGCAAAATAAAAAACAGAAAAATTGAGAGTGCATAGCGCAAAATATGGAAAAAAATATTACATTTTCTTTGTGGCAGCTATATTTTCTTGACTCATTCGCATTTCTGAACACTTCACTCAAAAAGCTTGCATCTTATTTAGACCCAGATAAATTCAAGATTTTAAAAGCACATGTGCCAGATAAAGAAAAATTTCACTTTCTAGTACGTAAAGGTGTGTACCCATATGAATAGATGTATAAATTTGAAAAATTTCAAGAAGAAGCGCTACCACCTAAAGAATCATTTTTCAGTTCACTCCCTGGGAAAGATATTACTGAAAAAGAAAGAGTACGAACATGCATAGAATGTGTGGTCAGTATTCCAGGTTAAAAACTTAGGTGAATACCTTGGAATTTACTTAAAGACAGACGTTCTGCTACTAGCAGATATTTTCCAGAATTTTAGAGAATTATGCATAGAATGTTATGGTTTGGATCCCTGTCATGTCTTCTCACTTCCAGCACATTTGTGGTGGGCAATGATGAAATTTACAAATGTGACGCTGCAGTTTATTACTGATCCCAATATGTATTCATTCCTTGAAAAGGTGATACGTGGTGGAATCTTCATGATTTCAAACAGTTACTCTAAAGCCAATAACAGGCATCTACCTAACTTCGATCCATCTAATCTTAGTACTCATATTATTTATTTAGACATGAACAACCTATACGGCGCGAGCTCCGCATGTAATCCAATTTCTGATTTTCAATGGGTTGAGCATCACTCGAGAAGACATTTTATCATGGAATGATGATGATGATTATGGTTACATTTTGGAGGTAAATCTGGCGTATCCTGAACAGCTGCATGATGATCACAACGATTATTCCTTAGCACCGGAGGAGAAAATCAGCATCACCACCGACATGTTATCCCCTTTCCTTAAAAATCTAGCTGAAGAAAGAAATATCCATCTACCATCAAATGTGAAAAAACTGACTCCAAATTTATACGACAAAAAGAATTATGTTCTGCATTACAGAACTTTGAAACTGTATCTCGAATTGGGACTGCAGTTAAAGAATATACACAAAATGCTTAAATTTAAGCAAAAACTGTGGTTAAAGGAATACATCCACCACAATACCGAACGTCTTAAAAATGCAGCTAATAGCTTTGAAAAAACTTTTACAAGCTAATGTACAATGCTGTTTTTGGTAAATCAATAGAAAATTTAAGAAAAAGAGCAGACATACAGCTTGTACAGCATGAGAAAAAAGCCAAAAAACTAATTGCATCACCAGCGTTCCACGCATATAGAATTTTTGATAAAGATTTGGTTGCAGTACAAAGAAAAAAAAACACTCTTTTTAAACAAGCCAGTTTACGCTGGCTTTACCATACTTGACATCAGTAAAGTTCTAATGTACGAATTTCATTACAAACATATTATTCCTTTATATGGCAAAAAAAAACGAAATTACTATTTACTGATACTGATTCATTATGCTATGCAATACAGACGGAAGATATATATGATGATATGGATGTAAGGATATATATGAGGATATGGATGTAAGGTCAGGTGATGCGTAACATCACAGCCTGTCCTTGACAAATGTCAACCCCGCCTTCTTGTGGTGCATTCTGCTCCCACTAAAGGGGCTCTGACGACCGCCAATAGCGGTATAACTATACCATCGGGATTAGAGGAAATGCTATCCCACACTCACCAACCCGCTTGGCCAGCGTGGTGGTTATGGCCAAACCCCTCCAAAATGACTCCACAACTTAAATCTTGGCCCTCAGTCTCCGGCAGCTGGAATGTACCTGGCCAAGGCAGCCATCTGATGCTGACCTTGGCTACGTATAATGGACGCTCCCTATCTTCTGATTCAAGGCTTCTTGAATTAGAAAAGGAACTGCAAAGGATCAAGTGGGACATCGTCGGGCTGAGTGAGGTAAGGAGAAAAGGAGAAGATCTCAGTGAACTGAAAAGTGGACATCTCTTCTACTATCGTGGGACTGATACTGGCAGAACTAGTGGTGTTGGATTTATAATAAACAAGAAACTGAAGGATAAAGTTGTAGAAGTTGAAAGTTCCTCTGACAGATCTGCACGACTCGTTATCCAACTCTCGAGAAGATACCAGGCTCAGATTATTCAAACTTATGCACCCACCACAAGTCATCCTGAAGAAGAAATTGAAGAATTTTATGAGGAAATTCGTCATCTAAATAATAAAGGTAAGCAGCACTTAAAGATTATTATGGGAGATTTCAATGCAAAAATAGGGCAACAACAACAGAATGAAACTTCAGTAGGTAAATTCGGCCACGGCAACAGAAACCAGCGTGGAAATACTCTCGTTGAGTTTGCAGAGGCAGAAGGATTTTTCTTCTTGAACTCCTTTTTCAAGAGAAAGCCACACAGGAAATGGACATGGAGACATCCAAATAGGACGACAAGTGAAATTGTTTTTATTATGTGTAACAAAAAGTTCGTCGTAGAAGACTTCAGTGTGCTAAACAAGTTCAACACAGGTAGTGACCATAGATTGGTGAGATGTAAGATGCACCTCAACACTAAACTCGAACGTAGCAAGCTAATAAGACAAACAAAATGTATTGACATAGCCAACCTTAAAAAACACCATAAAACCTTCAAGTTGGAATTGAAGAACAGATTCTCTGCTTTAGAAGGCCTAACATCGGAAGAAGTGGATATTTCTGAAGTTAACAGAAAAATAACCAAAGCTCTTATGGAAACAGCAACAGAATTAGCTGGGTCTAAGAACAAGTTGCATGTGAACAAACTATCGGGAAAAACCAAAATGTTGATGCAAAAAAGAAGAGAGATGAGGACAACTAAAGAAGATGTGACTTCCAAAGTGGAATATGTAGAGCTATGCAAGACAGTACGAAAAAGTATCACTGAAGACGTAAGGAAATTCAACTGTGAACTAGTAAGGAAAGCAATTGAAAACAACCAAAGCCTAAAGATAGCAAAGGGACATCGCAGTAAGGGAAGAAAACAGATTATGGCACTCAGAAAAGAAGATAGTTCTGTAACAAGAAATAGAGGCGAAATTTTGACAAGAGTAAAAGGTTTCTACTCCAAATTATATGAAAGGGATGATACATGTACTCCAGACATCATGAAAGGTACCAGTACCAGAGTTCTTCCAGTCCTCCCAGCAGAAGTTACACATGCAATCAAGAACATGAAGCGAGGGAAAGCTCCAGGAGAAGATGGAATTACTGTAGACATTATACAAGAAGCAAGTGGAGAAATCGGAACAGTACTCGCCCAAATTTTCGCTCGATGCCTTAATGAAGGGAAGATTCCTGAGGATTGTAACAACGCTACAATGATCCTGCTACATAAAAAAGGGGACATTGAGGATCTCAGGAACTACAGACCTATCAGCCTCCTATCAGTGGTTTATAAAATCTTCACTAAAGTTCTTTCACACCTCTTGAAGGTAACACTGTACATGGCTCAACCGAGAGAACAAGCTGGATTCAGGAGTGGCTACAGCACTATAGATCATATCCACGTACTGAGAGAACTAATTGAAAGAGCGAGGGAATATGAACTTCCATTGTGCATGGCTTTTATCGATTATGAAAAAGCCTTTGATTCGGTGAAACCATCAGCAGCTACAGTGGCCCTGAAATCCTGCGGTATTGAAGATGCGTACATTAATATTATTAATAACATCTATGAAAATGCAAGTGCAAAGATTCGGCTGTTTGAAAATACAACACACATAAAAATTGGAAAAGGAGTGAGACAAGGTGACACCATATCTCCGAAGCTCTTTAATGCCACATTGGAAAATGTCTTTCAATCACTGAACTGGGAAAACAAAGGGATAAAGATTAATGGAGATTATCTAACCCACCTCCGTTTTGCTGATGACATAGTCATTTTTGCAACTACCCCATCAGAGCTGCAGAGCATGATCCAGGAACTTGCTGACAAGAGTAAAGAAGTGGGATTAAAAGTGAACTTTCAGAAGACAAAAGTGATGTTCAATGCTTTTACAAAAAATGAAGATTTATCGATTGATGGAGAAAAGCTGGAGATAACAGACACGTACGTTTGATCTTGGACAGCAGATATCAAGTGAGAATCACATTGATGAAGAAATTAATCGGCGTGCAAAACTTGCCTGGAGAGCTTTTGGAAGAAACAGCATAATTTTCAAGAGCAGTATGCCATTATGTCTTAAAAGAAAAGTGCTTGATCAATGCATCCTTCCAGTGCTTACGTATGGTGCAGAGACGTGGACCTTAACTAAAAGAGACATGCAAAGGCTGCAGACAACTCAAAGTAGCATGCAGAGGTGCATGCTTGGTGTAACCAGGAGAGATAAGAAGAGGAACTCGTTTATCTGAAAAATGACAAGAGTGGAAGGCATCATGATCAGATTTAAATCCCTGAAATGCAATGGGCTGGACATACTGCCAGAAGGACAGACCATCGATGGACAGCCGAAATTTTAGATTGGATTCCAAGGGACAGGAAAAGACCCAGAAGAAGAACACATGGAAGATGGGTGGATGAAATTCGAAAGTATGCGGGAGTGTCATGGAGGAGACTGGCACAAGACAGACCGTTGTGGAGGAAACTTGGGGAGACCTTCGTCCAGCAGTGGATTGATAATGGTTGACAATGATGATGATGATGATGTCTCATAATATGGAGCTGTATGACTCATCCGATTATGAACCTAATCACAGACTTTACAGTGATGTAAGGAAAAAAGAAATTGGAAAAATGAAGGATGAGTTATGTAGAGTTCCCGTAAAAGAATTCATTGGTCTCCGTCCAAAGATGTACAGTCCGAAAATCGAAAATGATAAAAAAAAAAAAAAAAACAGCCAAAGGAATTTCTCGATGTGTTGTTGAAAAGAATGTCAAACACGAAGACTACAAAAATTGTCTACCCAACTCTGTCATAACGAGAGAGGCGATGACTAGAATAACAAGAGTGCGTCATCATTTACAAACTGTTACAGTTACGAAGCGAGCATTATCTTCATTAGATGATAAAAGGTATACTACATCGAACGGTATAGACACATATGTATACGGACACTATAAAATTTCGTAAAGGAGGCAATAACGTCAGATATGGGAGGGAGGGGGATGGGCAAGAGGGATTATGGAGAAAGCGTTCGGTATCCTTAGAATCATTAATGTTTGCCCGATTCGTTAGGCCCTGCCACATGTCCCTCGAAAACGGGAGCTTACTTTGGGCGCTCTCGGCTAAGATTCTTCGAAGATTTTTTATTTTTAGTTTGGGATATGCGAAATCGCGAGATCCCCTTTGAAAAAAACAACAACAGATTAACCAACTAAAGATTGATATTCCTATTCAAATTTTACAGAGACATATACTGATCTGGTGTAAAAATGAATGGTTCGAAAGCGTACTCGACGAAAATGAACTCGATAATTTTCCCCTTTTAGAAAAATTATGTAAACTAAACCCTAAATTTAGTAAAATATAAGTTTTTCAGAAACTGTCTTTCATTCGATTTGCTTTATCCATGTTACCCTGTGGAATTTTATGATTTTAAGAATACGTAAATTTCAAAAACCACCCTTTTAGTTAAAAGTACGATTTGATTTTTCACTATTAACAGAAACCTAACATTTTTATTTTGATCACATGTTGAAACGAATAAAGAAAAAAAATTATCAGATAAAAATGTATGGAATCAGATTTGCACTTTTAAGAAGAAAAAAAGTCGTATTTTATTAAAATCACACACACATACAAAGAGAGTAGGAGATATTATCTTTCGTTTTAAGTATGTTTTAAAATGACATCCATTGTAAAGGCACTGTGTTGCGTTTTTCACTTTTTCTTCGATTTTACATACGCTTTCGGTTGCAAGTTCTTCACATCGTTAAACATGGATTTTTCTTCTTGCATAGAATTTAAGATGAGAGATTTATTTTTGATATATTTAGATGGTAAATTTATGTTCTTTAATGCTCTTACAAATTCGATGGGTATTTTCTGTTTCGAACTTTTACTTCGAAACATAGCGTCTATGAGGTCCACAGTGTTGGAGTTTTCCACAACACTGTACTTAAGTTCTGTTTTAGGCGACCATGAAATGATGCTGGAATTCATTTTAAACATGTTTAAAACATTTTTCGCATACCACTTCAAGTTTTGAGGAACAGACTGTAAGATAAAGTCTTCCACTTAATCTTTTTCTTCCTTCATGTGAGGTATGTATTCTTTCTCCGCGTCAGTTGTCGTTGTTTCAAGAGTCATCGGAGATACGTCTTGAGTAGATGGTGGGTTGAAGGTTAGCGTTTGTATGCGTCTATTCAGCACTTGGTTGTACAAATTTACTTTCACATCATCGGGTTCTTTACTCAGTAAAATGTTTTTCATTTCTGCATCAAGCTGAGAGAGCATTTCATCGCTTGGTATATGACGTGAAAGACGTTCTTCAGGGATAAGTATCATTTTCTTAGGAAATTCCATTATTTCGTTAACAGATCTGTTATTACACTAAGAGCTGCAGGAATCAAGACACCTAAAAATCCACCTTTCTGAATAATCAGTTTTTCTCTTTTTACACAGAGGTGTTTTTTTATGGAATAAAGCTCTCAAGGTGTGCTTATGTCATTGTAATTTTTCTTTCTGAGCTGTGGAAAGGGCAACATTCCCTTTTAACGTATTCACACAAACTTCACATATCCTTTTAATACCCTTATTACTACACTTTGCTAAAAGGTCTTTTAATAGTTTTCTCGGACAATGCTGAATTACTCGTAAGGGTTGCACCTGCTACTTTGTGAGTGTCATGGTGAATAATGATGACATGGAGGGTGTGATTTACCCTCTTAAACGAAAGAGGAGACTTCATCGAGGTTGGTAGATAGTTAACCTTTCCCCTGGAAATATGTTGGTACGTAATCTTAGCTCCTCCTTCGTCTCAGGCTTCATATCAGCCATCAAATAGCTAAAAGGCAATCTTGTAGCGTCCATATACACTTCTTGAAATAATTTCTGTTTGGATGGATAGAGCTGTCTTCCTAAATGGATTATTTGATTCACATCTCTTCGAGATTTAAATAGAAACAAATAATGGGCGTTCAAGGAAATCTCTCTCATTTCTTTTCCTTTGTGAAAAATATTTTGAGTAATAAACATCACCGACACATTTTAATGATGGCTCCCTCTGGTGAACTAGTGAGTTAGGTTTTTATCGCTTCCAGACTCCGTCATCAGGTCATCGATGATAATCAGTGTTCGTCCCCTCACATAGTCTCGAAATTTTTTTGGGAGTCCTTCTACAAACGTCACATTAGATATTTCCTCATATAATGCTTGGTGAATCCCGTAGAACCAAACCACATGTTCGGGAGAGGGTAGATGATATCCTCTTCATGATGAAGTAAGTGTTTCACAAAGTGAGTTTTCCCGCATCCTGTGGGGCCAGCTATAAGAGCTGTAAAAGGGTGGTGTAGTCTAGGCGCTTCCATTTTGATAAATGAATAAAATAAACAGCATACAGCACAATTTAAAGGCATGATGCATAAAATAGAATTCAATTAGATTTTATTTTTTCATTCTATATTTTACATAAATTCCAAATTTCTTTTGAACAAAATTATAAACCCGCACATCATTCGTTTCACTTTTCCAGTGAAAATGTCTAACAACAGAATACAGACTTTTGCCACGACATCTGGAGTACAGAAAAAATATACAAAATTGACTGCACACAGCGCTAAATGAACTTTGAAGAGGAACTTCATTGGAATCCACATGAGAAAACTTTGAGCGAAACTTGCAATAGGTCCATCAAAATGTTCAGGTGTATGTCCAAAGGAATCGAAAAATTCCATAGTTCTCGTGTTTAGCATATACATAGCTAGCCAGTACTTTCCGGGACTCCCATAACGATCAGTGTTAACAACGAAACATGCTGGGAATTTGGAAATTTTTTTCGGAAGACGATCGCAGGCAAATACTTCGATAAAGGAATGACGAGTCACATTATCTTTCTTCCGAATACGGGTTATTTGCTCACTGTTCATTTTTTTTTTTTTTTCAATTGGAGAAATCACAGAGGATACTTCTAGACTTGGAAATTTCGATAATATTCTGGAACTCTGCGTAGATTAATACCGAAACTGTTTTGGTTAGAGCTTTTCCGAACTTGATCTCCACCCTTAAATTTCCTTGTTGAATCAAATTCATATGTCCTCCGTCGCATAAGTCAGGACTGAGAGCGAACGCATAGAGTGTGTAACCCTTGGAAAACTCGTCAAGGTCAATGTAAATTCCCCTGTCTTGACCTATTTTTTCTGTTCTTTGAAAAAGGCTATGATAAGACCGAATCGTGTTATCTGACACAAAATTGGGTTCTAAGGGTTTATGGGGAACAGGTTGACCGTCGACGTAAACAGAGATAAAGTTAACATCATAATGCTTGAATTCGAAGGGGTTTAATTTATAAATACCGTTAAAAGCATCGTTAACCACATAACAAATAACTAATTTCTTTGGCATTTGTTCGAGAAATACATTATCTTGCATGAAGGACATACTCCCATGAGATACAGAGTACACTTTACATAAAACACGATCGATTGGATACTTGGCGGTGGCTTTTTCTAAAGCTTTAGCATGAGCAATTGAAACACCTGGATTGACTTTCACTTTTCACACAAAAATAGATGCATGTTCAATTAAAACTTTATAACTGGGTGTCTCAGACGAAGAGACAAGACAAAAATCAGGCTTGCTTCGAATCAGTTTGATTTTCACGCCCACTAAATTAAGCAATAGTCTGTTTTGATGAAATAAATCACAATGTAGATTCCCAATCATATCCAGCGTTTTGCTGTCTTTCACGAGTACGTGTTCGTTGCAGCATTCGTCGGATTAATTTCGTTCAGATGACCAGCCGTATCCTTGTAAAAACATTCGCAAGACATTAAACTTTTCTTCGCTTCTTCTTCATAATTCAGTAGAGTTTCGATATAGGCTCTGTAGGGATATGTGTTGCTTGAAGCGGAAATCACTCTCTCGTTTAAGCTGATGTCGACTTGGGAAAACAAAGAATGAAGAAAACAGTTGATTGGTCCTTCAGGTTCTTTGTCAGGTATGGGGGAATTATCCAATTTCACAATTTTTATTTTCACGTAAAGCTGAGTTGAAGATAAGTCCACGTATTCTACTCCACTTCCAGATATATTAAATTCTAAAGGGCCTCCATCTGGAATGTTGGATAAGGGATGATACTCAATCCACTGTCCTTTATCTATACTCGTTTGCGTAGGCGGTAAAGCAAATAAATCCAGTTCCGACTTTAGACATACAGAAGAATGGTCGTGAATGAGAGCCATTGTTTATGGATAAAAAATATCGTGTGTTAATCGCTTGACTTTCTTGGAAAAAATTATGTGTTTTTTCGGGCTTCTCTTGCTTTTAATGCGTCATCCCAACATTTTCTTCACTTTGTTAACTGCTTTGCCAGTGAGGATTTGCTCCGCTTCTTTAGCTCTTTGTTTGGCTGCTGTTTTCGCGTCTTTACTTTGAATGATAGCATTAGCAAGATCCGCACCCGTTCGTATGACTTATTTTCCAAGCGTCTTAGCACCTTGTTTGAATAAAGGCACTGCTGCTCTAAATAATGAACGAAAGATTCCTCCAAGTCCATAACCCTTTTGCTATTGCGTTTCTTGGTAGTAGGCTAATCCTTTTCCAGTTTGACTCACATATAGTCCTCAAAGGATTTCACACAACAATGATAGTGCTGATACATAACTACAAATGTTTGAGACGAAAATGAAGCTTCACGAATGATCTCCCGCGTTCAAATGGTATTCGCCTTTTGGGCAGGACACAGAAACGGAAGGAATGAGAGCAAGTCCAGCGACTTTGCCAGAACAGTTTTGTAGTGAGATTAGAGTACAGCAGATGGCGCCACCGTACAAGTACGATGTTGCACATAGACGGGTGAGAGAATTTCAGGGGGGGGGGCATAGGAAAGGATACCCATTTAACCAGTGGGTCCAGCCTGGGGGCCGTCACTTAACGTGCTCGTCCGATGCATGGCGGATATGCAGTGATTGTTAGTAAATCACACCATTTCTGAAAGATCAGCTCAGGATCGAGCCTGAGGACCTTGCATTGATAGTCTGACTCGCTAACCACTAAGCCATCCGCGGCTCCACTGATAACACATCAAGCGATGCTTAACGGGGTGTTATACCATAATACAGGGTGTTCGGAAAGTAATTGTGCACCTAGGCTACCGTTTTGTTATCGCAGTCATCAAGTTCAGTATGTGCCACCGGAACGTAATAAAGTGGATTCTCCCAGTCGCAGCAGATCGCGGGAACCCATGGGGCTCACTGCGCATGCGCAGCAAGCTGCTCGAAGCGTCGGTTGCCGCATTGCGGCAGTTGAGTTCCAGATGTCAAAAGAAACGAGTCGTTGTTACTGTAAGTATCGAAGTTATCGTGTGCGCTGTTGTTGTTCGGTTTTTCGCACTATGGTTCTTTCAATTGCCGAACGTGTGTTTCTGGTTGAATACGTCTTTCGAGAAGGCAATGAATACACCGATTTAGTGGGGCAGCAATTTGCTGCCAAATTCCCAGACACACCTGTACCTCATCGTAATGCAGTTCGTCGACTTATTGAGAAATTTCGTGCGACAGGCTCAGTGTTCGACGCTGAACGAAGCGGGAGACCAACTAAACTTACCGATGGGAAGTTGATGGACATCTCTGACTCCCTGCTGCGGAGTCCATCAAAATCATTGCGCAAGTTGGCGCAAGAGGAAAATATCGGGCTTGCGACAGCGCATAAAGCGGTGAGAGAATCATTGCACCTCTAACCATACAAAGTAACAGCGGTACAACATTTGCAACCGGCAGATCACGTAAAACGACTCCGGTACTGTGAATGGTTTAACAATTTTATTCAAACGAAAACTGTTGCTGTTCTTGATGTCACCTTCTTTACAGATGAGGCGTGGTTCCACCTCTCTGGGTATGTTAACGCACAAAACACACGATTGTGGTCCACAGAGACTCCTCATGCTGTGTCGGAACGACCCTTGCATGACCAGAAAATCGGAGTGTGGGTTGCGCTATCCCGACGACGCATTGTCGGGCCGTTATTCTTTCAGGACACCGCGAATAGTGCACGTTATACTGTTCCATACTCCACGACTTCATCGGCCGCCTTGAAGAAGACGAAATCACCTACAGCTAGTTTCAACAAGATGGCGCTACTGCGCACACAGCTCACACCTCTATGAAACTTCTGAATGAGGTTTTCGGCGAACGTGTCATCTCAAAAACCTATGACCCCCCTCGCTCCCCGGACCTTACTCCACCAGACTTTTTTCTGTGGGGCGCAGCAAAATCTGCTGTGTATCGTGATCGCCCACGCACGCTTGATCAATTACAAACTGCAATAACTACGTTCATCAGAAACATCTCACAAGCAGAGCTGCAGCAAGTGTTTGCAAATAAACTGAAACGGGTTCAGCGCTGTATCGACGCTCGTGGAGATCACTTCGAACATTTTTTCTAAGTGCATAGCTTAGGTGCGCAGTGACTTTCCGAACACCCTGTATTATCCGTATTTATTTGGTCACTGATCGTCTACTGCGCAACGCTATTACCACCTCCTTGAATAGACGTCTTTTTAAAGTCTACCCATTATTTTGACTGATAAAAGGCCAATTTCATCCATGATCCAGTGCCGGTAAATCGTTGTTTCTTTTGAGAGAAATGTGGGTGGGACGTGGATATCCAAATATCTGTGCTGAAGAATGGCTTTGTGCTATATGTCTGTACGTGGATAATGCTGTGGAGATGATGGACCATCAAAATTGTTATTAGTGCTTCATTCGAGTTTACAAAAGGAGGGTAGTGCCTATACTAACGTCCCTGTGGTTCCAAGTCTAACGACCTATGCTTAACATTAGTTAGCTTAATTGTTTTATAACAGCGAGTTTGATCCGGCGGCAAATTTTTCACTGAAATAGAGAGAATTTCGCTTTGTAATTTTACAGCAAACGCCCGACATATAAAGCGTATTTGCTTGTTGTTATTTAGCATACTGGTCAAAAGTCCTGTTGTTATTTAGCAGCCGTGGCCTGCACCAGTACATCGAAAGTTAAATGTTTGATGTTTGAAGTCAACTTATACGGCGTAATGGTAAAATAAGAAATACATATTATACATCATTTTAAAGGGCATTTTATGCTAAATTCAAATATTTTTACAGAATGTTATTACCAGTAACAGAAGTGAAGTTACAAGCAAAAGAACAGCGTCTAGTCATAAAAAGCAAAAAATAGTGGAACTTGTGAAATAAGTGTTCAATGCATTAAACGTAAAATTACTGTACATTACATTATTAAAGCTTGCAGGACACTTGAAATAACTTACCAACAAGCAAAATACGCTTTAATATTTTATTGGATAGCCACGGTTTCTTTGTAACAAAGTGCACCTTCTTGGCATGTAACTAATGAGCTTCTCTAGTTTTCCATTGGTGATAACACGGTGCCACACGGCCGTTACAGACTCAATTAATGCTGTTTTAGATGTGGGTCCTTGTTGACGGATCTTTTGATTCAATTTCACCCACAGATTCTGTATGGGATTAAGATCCGGTGACTGTGCCGGCCACTGAAGTTTTCTTATAACTTTCCGATTAAACCACTTGTCAACCAACTTTGACCGATGACATGGCGCTTCATCGTGCTGAAAGATAAAATTACTCAAACCCATGTCTTGTGCAGATGATAGCAGTTTGTACTCCAAAATATCCACATATTTCGATACATTTAATGTGCCATCAACAATGTGCAGATGGCCAACACCACTGGCTGAAATACAGGACCATAACGTCACCGAATGTGGGTGCTTGATTGTTGGCTGGGTGCAGCATGCCTTATATCTTTCACCAGCCCGATGACGTACATAATTATTTCCATTATTAGCGGAAATAGTAACAGTTGTTTCATCATTGAAACTAACATTTTTCCATTCATCAACAGTCCAATTCTTGTGTGCCATGGCCCAAGCAAATCTTTTGAGCCGTTGTTGTTCAGTAAGGAAAGGTTTTCGCGCAGCTTTTTGTGCAGCCAGTCCATTTTCCTGTAGCATACGACAAAGTGCATGTGCAGATGCAATGATTCTACTTCATTCTCCCTCTCATTTCTTAAATCAGTGGCTGTTTTAAACCTTAATTTTAAGGAACGACGAATCAAGATGCGATCATTACGTTCAGTACACAACCTTTGTCGAACTGTTCTTTTTCTGTTTCCCACACATCCTGTTTCTGCAACTCTTTTAATGGTGCGCAAGACAGTGGAATGATCACAGCCACATTTAACAGCAATTTTATTGACTACTGAATCCAAGTTCATGAAAAGTAATAATTTTTGCCCTGGTTTGAAGAAGCAGAACCAATTTTCGGGTCTTTGATATTCCGAAATTCAAATATCACCAGGAATTCCGCATAAACTTCCGTGAATTTACTACAAGCAGCTGCGTTATAAGTTGGCACAGTATTTGTCATTTTCTTGTAGGACTTCCGTCCACAGTGAGTAGAGTTTAGGTCCCAGCCACCTACAGCGAGATCGCCTCTTGGGCAGGACATATAAACGGAAGGAATGAGAACAAGTCTAGCGACTTTGACAGAACAGTTTGTAGTGAGATTAGAGTACAGTAGAGGGCGCCACCGTACAGGTACGATGTTGCACATAGAGGGGTGAGAGAATTTCGGGGGGGGGGGGGGGGGCATAGGAAAGGATACCCATTTAACCAGTGGGTCCAGCCTGGGGGCCGTCACTTAACGTGCTCGTCCGATGCACGGCGGATATTCAGCGATTGTTAGTAAATCACACCATCTCTGAAAGATCAGCCCAGGTTCGAACCTGAGGACCTTGCATCAATAGTCTGACTACTAGCCATCCGCGGCTCTTCTAAGTCGGCAGATGGTTCTTCATCTTTTTATATCTCACTAGCGGACGTCGGAGAACGCTATGGTGGTTTAGAGGGGCGCGAACACTTTTTCAGAACTGAATTTGTGTTTCTTCACTTGCACATTTTTGCTTGTAATTTCGCTTCTATTACTGTTAATAACATTCTGTAAAAATATTTGAGTTCAGCATAAAATTTCCTTTAAAATGATGTATAATATGTATTCCTGACTTAATCATTACTTTGTATAAGTTGACTTCAAACATCAAAAATTGACTTTCGGTCTACTGGTGCAGGACCTTTGTCCACAATTATATATATAGACAGAAGAAAACGCCAATTTTTTTAAAAAACAATAACCTTTCAGACAGAATATAAAACTCAAATGAAATTAACTATTCTTATTTTTAGGACAAAAGTATTTATTCGTTCTTTGCAAACACTCCAGACAAAAGAGGATATGCGGAAGTGGGCCATTTCTCAAATGGTCCACTAAAAATATCCAGGTGTCCCGGCGGGCCAATCTGCCTGGCTGCTTCTGCTCATCTTCAATATATTCCCTTTTAAAAAGGAAATTTATGGCGGCAGCTACAGCTATGGAAACAGAAGAAGCAAACTGGAGAGAAACGAAGCATTCTAGCACCTAACGGAAGGCTGACTAAATTCAGGTATTATGGTATTAATCATCACCGACCATGGGACAAATGACATACGAGCCGGCCACCAGATGGCAGCAGATTACAATCGTCCTGTATTTTTACTACCAGCGGATCGACACTCATCTGGTAAACCCTGTCAGGGAAGGGCGACCAGGGACTAAGTGCGTCCGGGGCCGACTTCATCATCATCCACAACCGTGGGACAAATGCCCGTAGGACTCGTCCACCAGATGGCAGCAGATTACAATCGTCTTGTATTTTTATTACCAGCGGATCGACTCTCATCTGGTAAACCCTGTCAGTGATGGGGAACCAGGGACTAAGTGCGTCCGGTGCCGAGCCGACTTCATCCTCATCAACAACCGTGGGACAAATGCCCGTAAGAGTCGTCCACCAGATGGCAGCAGATTACAATCGTCTTGTGTTTTTACTACCAGCGGATCGACTCTCATCTGGTAAACCCTGTCAGTGACGGGGAACCAGGCAGGGACTAAGTGCGTCAGGGGCCGACTTCATCATCATCAACAACCGTGGGACAAATGCCCGTAGGAGCCTGGTAGCAGATTACAATCGGCTTGTATGTTTACTACCAGCGGATCGACATGACTCATCTGGTGAATCCTTTCAGGGAAGGAGGACGAAGGACTTAAGTGCGTCTGGGGCCGAGTTCAGAGGGAACCTTCCACGCATTCGCGTCCCCACACCTGGAAAGCCTGCGGAAAACCCCGGAAAAACCGCAGACTAGATGACCGGCAGGACCGGGCCCGAAGTCCTGTCAGAAACATCTGCCTGCCACACTAAGCACAGCGCGCTAGTCAAATGCGCTTTGCTTGTGGTCATGGTACTCACGTCACACAAAAAGTTAAATTAAAGTAATGTGAACTTAAAACTGAGACTTTTCCGTATTCATGTACTTCAAAGATGAATTTACTGCTCTTCTAACAAAAACTACTCACTCAGAGTGCATAAAAGGAAGGCATTTTTCGTTGTTTTATGGTTTAGGAGGTGGGACTCACATCACAATCGTTCCCTGCAGTAAAAGTCAGAATATATACAGTAGATTACTGCGCATTATGGTGTTTACTACAGTTAGTAAGAAATAAGAAACAATCAAATCCTGAGCCAACGCTGAAAATCAAATCCGTTCTTCTTAAAATTTGTTCGACGCATCGAAATTTAACGTGTTTTAATGAAACCATACGAATATGAAAGAATAAAGAGTAAATAAATGTAAACTATTTTTCATTTTTGGAGAGTATAAGCCTAAATTTGTCAAAACAAAATCATTTTCTATTCTCGGTCTAAATGGATTAGAGCAAATTTCGGAGGTGTGCAGTGCATATAAAGTATTTTTTGACTTATCATTATAAGTGTCATTTTAAAACACACGAGGATGATTTAGATGTTTCACAACTTAATAAATTTAATCACAACCACATCTTAAATATTAAACTTTTGGGACCATTGCTGAAATTTTGCTAACTCATATGAAATTAAACAAACGTCACGCAAATTTTAAGTCATTAGTTCACATATTTATTTCGATTCGAGGCGCGTTTTTCGGCACACAGAAATTATTTTATTCATGATGAGCAATTGTGAGCCAACGCTGAAAATATGTAATTGTATTTCATTCACACCTACAGCTGTGGAAAACTAGAGCCAACAGTTCACTTAAATGGTAGTAATCAGAGATGATTAATCATCGTAACATTTCCCTTGTGAAGGAAAGCCTGATTTATTTACAACGAAAGCGCGCACATCACGAAACTTCTGATTTGCAGGGCCGTAGCAACCAGGGAGCTGGAGGGGATTTTGCACTTCTCTCCTATGGAAAATGCAAGTTGCTATAAATTCTTTGAACTGCGCCTATAATTCTGTGCCGTATTGTGGCAGGGCTTGTTGGTGATTTGGTCCATGGAAGAGAGAAATTGAAGTGATACATCACAAACGATGAATCTCTACAGAGAAATTACTTTTAAAGGTGAATCAGTAGGAGCAGCTATGTCAATGATTCTCTGCCATATGGTGACAGAGGTTGTAACCATGTGGCAGGGATTGGTCCAGGGAGGAGAGAAATTGAAGTGATACATCACAAACGATGAATCTCTACAGAGAAATCAATTTTAGAGGTGAATCAGTCGGAGCAGCTACGCCAATGATTCCCTGCCACATGGTGATAGGGCTTGTTGGTGTTTGGGGACAGGAAAGAGAGGAAAATGAAGTGATACAGCACAAACGATGAATAACTAGAGAGAAGTTACTTTTAAAGGTGAATCAGTAGGAGCAGCTAAGCCAATGATTCCCTGCCACATGGTGATAGGGCTTGTTGGTGTTTGGGGCCAGGAAAGAAAGGAAAATAAAGTGATACAGCAAAAACGAAGAATAACTAGAGAGAAGTTACTTTTAAAGGTGAATCAGTCGGAGCAGCTACGCCAATGATTCTCTGCCTTATGGTGATAGGGCTTGTTGGTGTTTGGGGCCAGAGTAGAAAGAAATTGAAGTGATACAGCACAAACGATGAATAACTAGAGAGAAGTTACTTTTAAAGGTGAATTAGTAGGAGCAGCTACGCCAATGATTCTCTGCCACATGGTGACAGGGCTTGTTGGTGTTTGGGGCCAGGAAAGAGAGGAAAATGAAGTGATACAGCACAAACGATGAATAACTAGAGAGAAGTTACTTTTAAAGGTGAATCAGTCGGAGCAGCTACGCCAATGATTCCCTGCCACATGGTGATAGGGCTTGATGGTGTTTTGGTCCAGAGTAGAAAGAAATTGAAGTGATACAGCACAAACGATGAATAACTAGAGAGAAGTTACTGTTAAAGGTGAATCAGTAGGAGCAGCTACGCCAATGATTCTCTGCCACATGTTGACAGGGCTTGTTGGTGTTTGGGGCCAGGAAAGAGAGGAAAATGAAGTGATACAGCACAAACGATGAATAACTAGAGAGAAGTTACTTTTAAAGGTGAATCAGTAGGAGCAGCTACGCTAACGATTCTCTGCCACATGGTGACATGGTTTGATAGTGTTTTGGTCCAGGGTAGAAAGAAATTGAAGTGATACAGCACAAACGATGAATAACTAGAGAGAAGTTACTTTTAAAGGTGAATCAGTAGGAGCAGCTACGCCAATGATTCTCTGCCACATGTTGACAGGGCTTGTTGGTGTTTGGGGCCAGGAAAGAGAGGAAAATGAAGTGATACAGCACAAACGAAGAATAACTAGAGAGAAGTTACTTTTAAAGGTGAATCAGTAGGAGCAGCTACGCTAACGATTCTCTGCCACATGGTGACATGGTTTGATAGTGTTTTGGTCCAGGGTAGAAAGAAATTGAAGTGATACAGCACAAACGATGAATAACTAGAGAGAAGTTACTTTTAAAGGTGAATCAGTAGGAGCAGCTACGCCAATGATTCTCTGCCACATGTTGACAGGGCTTGTTGGTGTTTGGGGCCAGGAAAGAGAGGAAAATGAAGTGATACAGCACAAACGAAGAATAACTAGAGAGAAGTTACTTTTAAAGGTGAATCAGTAGGAGCAGCTACGCTAACGATTCTCTGCCACATGGTGACATGGTTTGATAGTGTTTTGGTCCAGGGTAGAAAGAAATTGAAGTGATACAGCACAAACGATGAATAACTAGAGAGAAGTTACTTTTAAAGGTGAATCAGTAGGAGCAGCTACGCTAACGATTCTCTGCCACATGGTGACATGGTTTGATAGTGTTTTGGTCCAGGGTAGAAAGAAATTGAAGTGATACAGCACAAACGATGAATAACTAGAGAGAAGTTACTGTTAAAGGTGAATCAGTAGGAGCAGCTACGCCAATGATATTCTGCCACATGTTGACAGGGCTTGTTGGTGTTTGGGGCCAGGAAAGAGAGGAAAATGAAGTGATACAGCACAAACGAAGAATAACTAGAGAGAAGTTACTTTTAAAGGTGAATCAGTAGGAGCAGCTACGCTAACGATTCTCTGCCACATGGTGACATGGTTTGATAGTGTTTTGGTCCAGGGTAGAAAGAAATTGAAGTGATACAGCACAAACGATGAATAACTAGAGAGAAGTTACTGTTAAAGGTGAATCAGTAGGAGCAGCTACGCCAATGATTCTCTGCCACATGTTGACAGGGCTTGTTGGTGTTTGGGGCCAGGAAAGAGAGGAAAATGAAGTGATACAGCACAAACGATGAATAACTAGAGAGAAGTTACTTTTAAAGGTGAATCAGTAGGAGCAGCTACGCTAACGATTCTCTGCCACATGGTGACATGGTTTGATAGTGTTTTGGTCCAGGGTAGAAAGAAATTGAAGTGATACAGCACAAACGATGAATAACTAGAGAGAAGTTACTTTTAAAGGTGAATCAGTAGGAGCAGCTACGCCAATGATTCTCTGCCACATGTTGACAGGGCTTGTTGGTGTTTGGGGCCAGGAAAGAGAGGAAAATGAAGTGATACAGCACAAACGAAGAATAACTAGAGAGAAGTTACTTTTAAAGGTGAATCAGTAGGAGCAGCTACGCTAACGATTCTCTGCCACATGGTGACATGGTTTGATAGTGTTTTGGTCCAGGGTAGAAAGAAATTGAAGTGATACAGCACAAACGATGAATAACTAGAGAGAAGTTACTGTTAAAGGTGAATCAGTAGGAGCAGCTACGCCAATGATTCTCTGCCACATGTTGACAGGGCTTGTTGGTGTTTGGGGCCAGGAAAGAGAGGAAAGTGAAGTGATACAGCACAAACGATGAATAACTAGAGAGAAGTTACTTTTAAAGGTGAATCAGTAGGAGCAGCTACGCTAACGATTCTCTGCCACATGGTGACATGGTTTGATAGTGTTTTGGTCCAGGGTAGAAAGAAATTGAAGTGATACAGCACAAACGATGAATAACTAGAGAGAAGTTACTTTTAAAGGTGAATCAGTAGGAGCAGCTACGCCAATGATATTCTGCCACATGGTGACAGGGCTTGTTGGTGTTTGGTGCCAGAAAAGAGAGGAAAATGAAGTGATACAGCACAAACGATGAATAACTAGAGAGAAGTTACTTTTAAAGGTGAATCAGTAGGAGCAGCTACGCCAATGATATTCTGCCACATGGTGACAGGGCTTGTTGGTGTTTGGTGCCAGAAAAGAGAGGAAAATGAAGTGATACAGCACAAACGATGAATAACTAGAGAGAAGTTACTTTTAAAGGTGAATCAGTAGGAGCAGCTACGCCAATGATATTCTGCCACATGGTGACAGGGCTTGTTGGTGTTTGGTGCCAGAAAAGAGAGGAAAATGAAGTGATACAGCACAAACGATGAATAACTAGAGAGAAGTTACTTTTAAAGGTGAATCAGTAGGAGCAGCTACGCCAATGATATTCTGCCACATGTTGACAGGGCTTGTTGGTGTTTGGGGCCAGGAAAGAGAGGAAAATGAAGTGATACAGCACAAACGAAGAATAACTAGAGAGAAGTTACTTTTAAAGGTGAATCAGTAGGAGCAGCTACGCTAACGATTCTCTGCCACATGGTGACATGGTTTGATAGTGTTTTGGTCCAGGGTAGAAAGAAATTGAAGTGATACAGCACAAACGATGAATAACTAGAGAGAAGTTACTGTTAAAGGTGAATCAGTAGGAGCAGCTACGCCAATGATTCTCTGCCACATGTTGACAGGGCTTGTTGGTGTTTGGGGCCAGGAAAGAGAGGAAAGTGAAGTGATACAGCACAAACGATGAATAACTAGAGAGAAGTTACTTTTAAAGGTGAATCAGTAGGAGCAGCTACGCTAACGATTCTCTGCCACATGGTGACATGGTTTGATAGTGTTTTGGTCCAGGGTAGAAAGAAATTGAAGTGATACAGCACAAACGATGAATAACTAGAGAGAAGTTACTTTTAAAAGTGAATCAGTAGGAGCAGCTACGCCAATGATATTCTGCCACATGGTGACAGGGCTTGTTGGTGTTTGGTGCCAGAAAAGAGAGGAAAATGAAGTGATACAGCACAAACGATGAATAACTAGAGAGAAGTTACTGTTAAAGGTGAATCAGTAGGAGCAGCTACGCCAATGATTCTCTGCCACATGTTGACAGGGCTTGTTGGTGTTTGGGGCCAGGAAAGAGAGGAAAATGAAGTGATACAGCACAAACGAAGAATAACTAGAGAGAAGTTACTTTTAAAGGTGAATCAGTAGGAGCAGCTACGCTAACGATAATCTGCCACATGGTGACATGGTTTGATAGTGTTTTGGTCCAGGGTAGAAAGAAATTGAAGTGATACAGCACAAACGATGAATAACTAGAGAGAAGTTACTTTTAAAGGTGAATCAGTAGGAGCAGCTACGCTAACGATTCTCTGCCACATGGTGACATGGTTTGATAGTGTTTTGGTCCAGGGTAGAAAGAAATTGAAGTGATACAGCACAAACGATGAATAACTAGAGAGAAGTTACTGTTAAAGGTGAATCAGTAGGAGCAGCTACGCCAATGATTCTCTGCCACATGTTGACAGGGCTTGTTGGTGTTTGGGGCCAGGAAAGAGAGGAAAATGAAGTGATACAGCACAAACGAAGAATAACTAGAGAGAAGTTACTTTTAAAGGTGAATCAGTAGGAGCAGCTACGCTAACGATTCTCTGCCACATGGTGACATGGTTTGATAGTGTTTTGGTCCAGGGTAGAAAGAAATTGAAGTGATACAGCACAAACGATGAATAACTAGAGAGAAGTTACTTTTAAAGGTGAATCAGTAGGAGCAGCTACGCCAATGATTCTCTGCCACATGTTGACAGGGCTTGTTGGTGTTTGGGGCTAGGAAAGAGAGGAAAATGAAGTGATACAGCACAAACGAAGAATAACTAGAGAGAAGTTACTTTTAAAGGTGAATCAGTAGGAGCAGCTACGCTAACGATTCTCTGCCACATGGTGACATGGTTTGATAGTGTTTTGGTCCAGGGTAGAAAGAAATTGAAGTGATACAGCACAAACGATGAATAACTAGAGAGAAGTTACTGTTAAAGGTGAATCAGTAGGAGCAGCTACGCCAATGATTCTCTGCCACATGTTGACAGGGCTTGTTGGTGTTTGGGGCCAGGAAAGAGAGGAAAATGAAGTGATACAGCACAAACGATGAATAACTAGAGAGAAGTTACTTTTAAAGGTGAATCAGTAGGAGCAGCTACGCTAACGATTCTCTGCCACATGGTGACATGGTTTGATAGTGTTTTGGTCCAGGGTAGAAAGAAATTGAAGTGATACAGCACAAACGATGAATAACTAGAGAGAAGTTACTTTTAAAGGTGAATCAGTAGGAGCAGCTACGCCAATGATTCTCTGCCACATGTTGACAGGGCTTGTTGGTGTTTGGGGCCAGGAAAGAGAGGAAAATGAAGTGATACAGCACAAACGAAGAATAACTAGAGAGAAGTTACTTTTAAAGGTGAATCAGTAGGAGCAGCTACGCTAACGATTCTCTGCCACATGGTGACATGGTTTGATAGTGTTTTGGTCCAGGGTAGAAAGAAATTGAAGTGATACAGCACAAACGATGAATAACTAGAGAGAAGTTACTGTTAAAGGTGAATCAGTAGGAGCAGCTACGCCAATGATTCTCTGCCACATGTTGACAGGGCTTGTTGGTGTTTGGGGCCAGGAAAGAGAGGAAAGTGAAGTGATACAGCACAAACGATGAATAACTAGAGAGAAGTTACTTTTAAAGGTGAATCAGTAGGAGCAGCTACGCTAACGATTCTCTGCCACATGGTGACATGGTTTGATAGTGTTTTGGTCCAGGGTAGAAAGAAATTGAAGTGATACAGCACAAACGATGAATAACTAGAGAGAAGTTACTTTTAAAGGTGAATCAGTAGGAGCAGCTACGCCAATGATATTCTGCCACATGGTGACAGGGCTTGTTGGTGTTTGGTGCCAGAAAAGAGAGGAAAATGAAGTGATACAGCACAAACGATGAATAACTAGAGAGAAGTTACTTTTAAAGGTGAATCAGTAGGAGCAGCTACGCCAATGATATTCTGCCACATGGTGACAGGGCTTGTTGGTGTTTGGTGCCAGAAAAGAGAGGAAAATGAAGTGATACAGCACAAACGATGAATAACTAGAGAGAAGTTACTTTTAAAGGTGAATCAGTAGGAGCAGCTACGCTAACGATTCTCTGCCACATGGTGACATGGTTTGATAGTGTTTTGGTCCAGGGTAGAAAGAAATTGAAGTGATACAGCACAAACGATGAATAACTAGAGAGAAGTTACTTTTAAAGGTGAATCAGTAGGAGCAGCTACGCTAACGATTCTCTGCCACATGGTGACAGGGCTTGTTGGTGTTTGGTGCCAGAAAAGAGAGGAAAATGAAGTGATACAGCACAAACGATGAATAACTAGAGAGAAGTTACTTTTAAAGGTGAATCAGTCGGAACAGCTGCGCTTATGATTCTCTGCCACATGGTGGCAGGGCTTGTTGGTGTTTTGAGCTATGGAAAAGAGAAATGCCGTTTCCCCCATCTTCTTCAGAGAAACGTAAAATTTTAAATTTAAAGATCATTACCAAAAAATAAAATAAAAATAAAAATAAACATAGAAAGAAAGAGTGATGGAGGTATAGGCGTAGTTGAGCAGAAGGCTAAACGCTGCTCATAATTTGGTAAGTGACTATGAAATGCTGAGCTGCTTAGAGATCTGCACGTGACGGTTCGGGCTTTTTTTGTTTAGAGAGCAAAGCAACGGGCCGTGCCGGGTCATGTCGACCAGTTTTTTTTATCGCGATGGTAAAGAAAGGAAAAAGTCGTATTTCCTGGTCTGTTTGACTGTTTTGTTTACTTTACTTCTGTTACATAGACTAGGGCGTAATCACAAAGGCGAGGAGAGGCACTCACAGTGTTTTTACAATCTGTAAATTTTAAGATGGTAAACCAACTTTTTGGCTTATTGACAAATAAAAGGTTCTACTCCGAGCGAATATGCGTGTTGTGCAGAGTATAGAACTGAGAGTGTCTGCAGTGGGGTGGAGGTGGGGGAGGGTGAGAGTGAGAGAGTGGGACGACATCAATTGTTTCTCCTATTTCTAAATTTTACAAGGATTGGCTTTTCTGGTGTTATCGCTTGCTAGTTCAGAGAATAGGGAGATTTTGAGCGCGTTTCGTCTTCTTTTTTCTCTTTCTTTAAAGGTAATGTTCTTCGATAATTGCCAAAGTTTAGTTAATATTTTTAAGCTTACATTCAAAAAATTTTTTCAGTGATATCTGATTTCAGTATTTAATTTTCACTATTTAAAAAATACAATAGAATACAAAATAATACAAAATGGCAAGTCACGGGTTGGTCCGGGCCTAAATTGTAGCTGCAACTAATGTGCCCGGGCCAGATCGAGTATCTGATATTTGAAACGGGCTGTGCTGAGTCATACCGGGCTCACCATATGAAACCCGTTGCAGACCTCTAAAGCTGCTGTTTAAAAGCTTCCAGGAAGATCGCTGCCTAGAAAGAAGTTGTGCAGCGAGGATATTTTAACTAAATGCATCCCTCTACGCGTTGGAAAATAGTGCTAAAGGGAAATCCCTGAGCGTGCGCGAAAGAGAAATGGCTTTCAACATCTTCTCCTTCATTGTTTTTCGTCCAGTATAGGAGTTGGTTTACGATGTTTGTGCTGGAGAAAATATTTCTTTCTTTCTTTTTTTTTCTGGCGGGATTCTGATGCTCTTGGTTTTTGTGAGGGAAATGGGGTATGGCTACTGACCACGGTAAGAAGTGGAGACCAGTGAGCACCAGCGAAGAAGAATACGCGATTGAAGATGGAGAAAAAGGTGGAACCGAAGTAGGAGAGTAGAAAAAAGCTGAAGCATGACATCAATAAATCCCCGATGCTATTGCGTGGATCCACAGAAAATGGACCAGAACAGTAAAATTAAAAAAAACAACAAAAAAAAAACCCAAAAAAACACGCTAGTTGGGAATTATTTTGACTCCAGCAATAAAAGGAAGGTGCAGCTCATTCACCATGAAGGGCCACGGCTGGCCTAGTGGGCAACGTTCGCGACTGCCACGGAAAGGGCCTCAGGTTCGACCCCAGGCAGGTACGAACGCTCGATCCACTAAATATCCGCCGTGCGTCGGATGGGCACGTTAAGCCGTCGGATCCCGAGTACTGCCCCCCGTAATAAAAATAAAGGCGTCTTCCTCCCCCTTTCTACTTTGCTTCCGTGTCACTTTCCTATCGGGCGCTCTAGCCCAAATCTCCTAGTTTCCTATTTCTAAGAGTTGTTTAAGACCTGGGGTCAGACACTCCCTTCCTAAAATCCTCTACATATGATCATGATCATGATGATCACCATCATGAAAATTTAAAGAATGTGATTTATTTTTTCTATTTCAAGATAGTTCTGCCCCCCCCCCTCTTCTTTATTTCATATTTTGTATTTTATCTAGTTGTTTTTACTTTTTGGCACAGTTATTTGCTAAAGAAGTAAAGTAACAAAGGGCGATTAAAAACAAAGCAAAACTTGTGTCATTATTCGTGGAAAAATGTAGTTTGTAGTCGAACAGATAGCTCTCCCCCAGAAGATAACTCATCCCCCTCCCCCTTCTGGTTCTGGGTCTTAGCTACGGCCCTGCTAATTGAATGTATTTTTGAAATGGTCGCATATCCTGTCGAACGGTGGCTATGCAGTAGCTTGATTTTTGCACAGTGTGAAGCCCACTATATTGAGAAGACGTACGTTACTTGCTGAAACACTCGTGAAGAACTAATTCATAACAGCACTAATATTTTAAAGACGATTAACGTAAATTAGTAAGCAGAAAACTTGATAAAAAAAATCTCCACCACTAAATATAAAACAACACAACTCGAACAGGCGACTTCAAGTAAACACTGCTTCAGCAATGCAGCTTCCACAGTTACGACATCACACCAAAACACTTTTCGCTGCTTGATCCGACATTATACACTGACAAAAAAAAAAAATCCCAACACCAAGAAGGGGTTGTGTTAGATAAACGACAGTTGGTAGGCGGTGAGAGTACATCTGTAAGATGACTTCTATGCAAATTTCGCTCTCGGCGCATACGTGTGGCGCTAGTAGCGCCCTCGGAACATGCTAAGCAGGTTTGCTGTAAATACGCGCTGTAACGTTCGTGAGCGTTAGTTATCGTTGAGATTCGACGTAGTGTGTTGATGTTAGTCAAGAATGTCTTTAAGAACACGAAGAAGCCATTATCAACAGCTCACGGAGTTTGAACGAGGTCGTGTAATAGGGCTACGAGAAGGTGGATTTTCGTTCCATAATATTGCAGAACGACTTGGCAGGAATGTAGCCACTGTGCATGATTGTTGGCAGCGGTGGTCAAGGGAAGGTACTGCCTCAAGAAGACAGGATTCCGGCCGGCCACGTGGCACTACTGAGAGGGAAGACCGCCGTGTACGGCGTATGGCCGTGGCGCATCGTACTGCGTCTGCGGCAGCAAATCGAGCAGCAGTTGCCACCACAGTGACACAACGAACTGTTACAAATCGGTTACTTGAAGAACAGCTCCGAGCCAGACGCCCTATAGCGTGCATTCCACTTATTCCAAACCACTGCCGTTTGCGACGTCAGTGGTGTCAAGCTAGAGCTCATTGGAGGACGGAGTGGAGATCTGTTGTGTTTTCTGATGAAAGCCGGTTCTGCCTGGGTGCCAGTGATGGCCGTGTGTTGGTTAGAAGGAGGCCAGGTGAGCGCCTGCAACCAACCTGTCTGCGGCCGAGGCACACTGGACCTACACCTGGAGTTATGGTCTGGGGAGCAATTTCCTATGACAGCAGGAGCACTCTCGTGGTTATCCCACGCACCCTGACGGCATACTTGTACGTCGGTCTGCTGATTCAACCTGTTGTGATGCCATTCATGAACAGCATTCCAGGGGTGTTTTCCAACAGGATAACGCTCGCCCGCATACCGCTGTTGTAACCCAACATGCTCTACAGAGTGTCGACATGTTGCCGTGGCCTGCTAGATCACCAGATCTGTCACCAATCGAGCACGTATGATACATCATTGGACGACAACTCCAGCGTCACCCTCAACCAGCATTAACTGTCCCTGTATTGACCGACCAAGTGCAACAGGCATGGAACTCCATCCCACAAACTGACATCCAGCACCTGTACGACACAATGCATGAACGTTTGCGTGCTTGCATTCAACATTCTGGCGGTTACACCGGTTATTAATGTACCGGCATTTCACATTTAAAATGGCTCTTCTCGCGCTTATATTAAGCTGTGATCCTGAAACCTTAATCGATTAAATATGTTACCTATACAAATGTATTGCCGCCATTTCATTCCTCTACAACTATTTTTTCGTGGTGTTGGGATTTTTTTCCCGTCAGTGTATCTCTCGTTTTTATCTGTCTACACGCACACGTCACACACTCTTATCTCAAGACTGTTGTCACAAAATATTCCGTGAATGAGAAAATATAAAGTTAAGGTTGAAAATGCTTAAAGAGAATGAATTCGAAATTTATATAGAGAAAAGAACTAAAAAAAATCAAAGAGGCACAGTAGCAACTGTGCCGCAACCAACTGTCACCATTTCATGGCACTATTTTACTAGTTCTACGCCCTTAAAGTATTCAGCGAAGGACAGTTGACGTAGCCCTACGTTGTAGGTTGCGGCACAGTTGCTAGTGTGTCCCCTTCGGTTTTTTTCAGAATACATTCATTATCCAGCGAATTTGTGAAGACTGGCTATGCTCATTGGTATTCCATGCTCGGTGTGAAAATTTGAAAATTTGGATCGATGACTTAAATCTCCATGTGTACTTGCTACTCAGTCTCAAATTGCGCAGTTAAAGTGAAAGGTTGTGGCTCTAGAGTCGAACTCGGGTGAAACGCATCCTGGCGAGCGGGCTTTTGACGCTCATTACATTCCCGTGACCTTTTGGTTAATGACTTAGCCGGCCTTTTCGGATTCCTCCCGTTCTCTTCTAGTTTCTTCAACTTTCGTTGGTCCTTACAGTAATATTCCCTGGCTTTTCGCGGCATTTATAAATTTTCGTCACCAATTGTTTTTTATCTAAAATAAAATAATTTACTTTACTTCGGTTTATCACATACGTCCGTTAGCTCTAACTGTCAGCTATGGAATGCGGTGCTGAGATAATCGTTATCATTATCTATTCACTAGTTATCAACTTTAAAATGGCGTGCGGCGAAACAAAATCACGCGAAATTTAGCTTAACTTTCTAAGGCTACTGTGTCGAAGGGTTAAGGAGTGGAGGGTAAAAACTTGTTTTGTTATAAATTTAACTATCAAAACGATGTATTATTTATTACTTTATGATTATTAGTTTCAAAGACATAAGAGTTCAAAGTGTGGCATGTTTTCGTTGTATCCGTGCTCCCGATGCTACCCCCTACTCAGCGCGGGTAAAGTAGTTCTACGTCAAAACAGAAAATTCTAAACGAACTAAACTTACCAAAGTTTTAAAACTCAAAGTGCGCCAAAAGTTGCTAAAACGAATATTCAAAAACGCACAGTACAAATAGTAAACAATAACCTAGAAACTACTAATTTGCCAATTATGAATTTCAATAAAGCTGAAAACTAGTGCATGCCCACCTCGAGAAAAAAGAAGGATTGCAGAACATATTGGCAACTGTCACCTATAGCTTTTTCAAGGGCCGACACAGATCACAACTCTCTCATTTCTACAAAGACCAAAAATGTGCGGGTTTCTGCTATATTCAGTTTGCTAAACAAAACTTAAAAGAATCGGGAAATAATTGATTAAGCCAAGGCCGAATTAAGGGGAGGGGGTCTACAGAGGCTACATATAGCCATGGGGTCCACCATGGCCAAGGGGGCCGCGGGTCTCCTAGTGGGCAACGTTCGTGACTGCCACGGAAAAGACCTCAGGTTCGATCCCAGGCAGAACGCTCGATCCACTAAATATCCGCCGTGCGTCGGATGGGCACGTTAAGCCGTCGGATCGCGGGTACTGGCCCCCGGTAATAAATAAGGGCGTCTTCCTCCCCCTTTGTACTTCGCTTCCGCGACCTTTTCCTATAGGGCGCTCTAGCCCAAATGTCCTAGCTTCCTCTATTTCTGAGGGTTGTTTAAGACCAGGGGTCAGACACTCCCTTCCTAAAATCCTCTACATATGATCTGATCTGATCTCTGGCCAAGGGCCCAGGAGTAATGCCTGGGCCAATTATATTGCAGATAGATAAGTAGAAAGAGAGGTTTATAAAATGGTTTTACTTTTGCCTCTTATGATTTCCACTTGATGAGAAACAGAGGCTGGAAGACGAACAGATTTCAAGGTAGTGACTCATCAAAGGTCAAGGTTTCATGTCACTGTGTACAGCGGGTTCGGAGACACAATTTCAGCTTTTTCACTTCCATCCACAAACACCTCCCAATTTGCCCTGGAAACCGTTTATGTTCGAAGTCCCTTGTGGCTTCGCATAACATATCAAAAAAGATGCACTAAGAAAAGTATACAATGATAAATCATTAAAATATCCAAGACAAAATCTAGGAACCTTAAGCTTTTAACTCGTGTTCTTATGAGAACAATGAAAAATACAGTGACTTGTTATGAAAACTCTGCAGATAATTTAGTAGTTACAGTTTCCTGTTTAAACGGACTTTATAATGATTCCATTTCATAAGTTCTTTGGGGTCCCACTCAGATGTCTTAGGCTTAGGGTCCACTCATATGTCTTAGCCAAGAGTCCCAGTAAGTTTAATCCGTCCCTGGATTGAGCCTTAAACTAGAAGCCGAATTTCAAAAAGTGTAATGGAGTTCACTAAAGAAAACTTCTCATGGAGAAGAAACAAAAATGTATTTTTTTATTTAATAAAATAAAAAAAAAACTAGAAAAAGCGAATGATTTCGAAAAGCTACGAAAAAATCTGTTTTAAAAAAGCCGTTTAAAAAAAACACATACTGCAAACTGAATATTCAGGCCAGACGCATATACGCTCCAGAAAGTTTTAAACACAATGCACTGTTAGAAATAAATTGATTCCAGAAAACAACATATTTGTAAACACAAAATTCAGATTCACGACATTGCAAAAACTAAATGCGTACAACTATAATTACTGCTATGAAGGAATGAAAAGCTTCTACTATGTTCCTTTATGTACAAAAATATAATTGACCTGAGAAAAATAAAAGCAAGCTGAAGTAAGAAAATTCGCCAAGTTGCTCGAACACATGACACCTCCAGATGAACAAAGGATTGTAAGTAACCAACCTAGAAAACTGCAACTAAACTTAAACTTACTGTGCAGCAAAAAAAGCTTGCGAAAGTGAAAAAACTGAGGAAAATAAATGTTTAACCCCCCCCCCTCCTCTCTCCCAATTAGTATCACTAGATATTTAACTGACATAACTATAAATGCACTGAAAAAATATGTCTTTTCTGCGTAGGATATCTCATATCTGAATGAAACATGGCGACTGCGTTTTATTTTTATTTTGCTGTTAGTACCTTTAATTGAATGCTCAATTACTTCCAGAAAAGAGGGATTGCTAGTCATGGACTTAGAGCTTGACAACAGACATCCACTTCGCAGGACAAATTTTAGTGCTGAGTGGCCGGTAACAGAAAATCCTAAAATCCCTTCATCTTACCCTACCCTAGGGGAGTAGAACAGCAAGCAAGTATGAGTCATTTTCTTGTAGGACTTCCGTCCACAGTGAGTAGATTTTAGGTCCCAGCCACCTACAGCGAGTTCGCCTTTTGGGTAGGACACAGAAACGGAAGTAATGAGAGCAAGTCCAGCGACTTTGACAGAACAGTTTGTAGTGAGATTAGAGTACAGTAGATGGCGCCACCGTATGTTGCACATAGAGGTGGAATAGAATTTTTGAGGGGGGGGGAGAGATTAGGAAAGGATACCCATTTAACCAGTGGGTCCAACCTGAGGGCCGTCACTTAACATGCTCGTCCGATGCACGGCGAATATTCAGTGATTGTTAGCAAATCACACCACCTCCGCAAGATCAGCCCAGGAACGAACATGAGGACCTTGCATTGGTAGTCTGAACTGCTAACCACTCAGCCATTCGCGGCTCGCGGGAGTAGAACAGCTGAGGAGTAGAAGGTCATATACGTCTAACCGGTCAACTCTGACCTTGGTTGAGCGGCTTCAAAAGGACAAGTTTATCCCACTTTTTGTCTCAATCGGATATACAGTAGCGAACAAAAGTATTTGGCGAAACACTTTTTCGACCATAATTTTTGTTCTGCTGGACCAAATCGGGTCATTTTGGGATATGATATGTGTTGATTCGTGGGTTACAATGTCACGTAGTTTGTATTTCGCTCACAGCGAATTTGTCGTTCGAAATGGGCCATATTCAAGAGACGGTAGTTATTACCCATTTGTTTGTTGCATGTATTCATGTTTTCCTTGTGATTTTTGTGGGTTTTATGATGTGTAGTGTGATAATAAGTCAATCTTAGGTTTTCAGAAATGAGTAAAAAGGCAGATATCCCTGTTGGAGCTCGCCAGGCGGCCGTGAACATGATGGAATCCGGAATGCGCGTCACCGACATTGCGAGGGCCCTGAAGATCCGACACCTGTCCATTTCAGCTATCCTGCAACGTTATAAGAAGACTGTGACCGCCGAGAACAGTCCGCGATGTGATAGGCCTCGTTCCACTACATTACATCAGGATAGACGCATCCTCCGTCTATCTCGTGCTGATCCCACCTTGACTGCTGTGGACATCGCCACCGAATTCCGCGACAGCGACGACCTGAACATCAGCCGAATGACCATCTCCCGTCGTCTCATTGCTGGTGGATTGAATGGAAAACGCTCTGCCAAGAAGCCACTCATCGGAGTCAAGAATCGACGAGCCAGAGTCGCGTTCGCGCGCCGTCATCGACACTGGACCGCGGCGGACTGGAGTAAGGTGCTTTTCACGGACGAGAGCAAGTTCAACTTGTTCCGAAGTGATGGCATCCGATACGTATGACGTCCGTGTTGCCAGAGATTCAACCCCAAGTTCATTCAGCCGATTGTCAAGCACGGAGGAGGATTGCTCATGGTTTACGGTGCCTTCTCTCGCAGTGGAATGGGCCCATCATCAAGATTGACGGAATGATGACCAGCCAGAGCTACACGAACATGCTCATCAACGATGTCTTCCCATGGGCAAACCAGAACATGCCACCCGGATGGATCATGCAGCAAGACAACGACCCGAAGCACACCTCCAGAGTAGCGAAGGCAGCTTTCCAGCAGCAGCAGGTCACACTTCTAGACTGGCCAAACCAATCTCCAGACCTCAACCCCATCGAGCACATGTGGGAGGAGTTGGAGAGACGATGTGCGAAGAAAACTTGCCGGAATAGGGCCCAGAAGTTCGACCAGCTGTCTGCAGAATGGGCGCGAATTCCGCAGGCCACCGTCGAGAAGCTAGTGGACTCGATGCCGGTGCGTTGCGCAGCTGTTATTAAGTCTCGTGGTTATCCCAATAAGTATTAGTTATTGTTTTGTCGTTTTCTCGTACTTGTTTTCTGTTATCGTTGCATTAAATGAATGTGATACACACCTACTTTGTTGGTTAATTTGTATGATCTTTGCGATTAAGCTCAGTACCTGATCTGTGTTAAGGTTTCCGATCCATCTGCATATGGGTCATGTTTACAACTGAATAACACATATCATATCCCAAAATGACCCGATTTGGTCCAGCAGAAAAACAATAATGGTCGAAAAAGTGTTTCGCCAAATACTTTTGTTCGCTACTGTATGAACAATGGGAAAAATCGAGTAACTGCGTCGTTACGCCAAATGCGGCCCGCGAAGAATGTCATTCTTGAAAATTAAAATTAAAAGAAATGTATAAAATCAAAATTCACAGGAAAAAAAATATTTTATCAATATTTATAATGTAAAATAATATAAAATAATATAAATACTTTAGATTTATTTTTGTTGACTGCAACCCAAAGGCCTTTAAAATACATAGACTGGAAAACCGTAAGTTAACCGTGAGACATTTGAAGTTCAACGTTGCACAGCAAGAATCTGTCACATCTCGTTGTTTACTAAAGGTCTTCGGTTGTTTATATCAGTTACATCCATTTTTCTTATAAATATAACCAGTAAGATTTATTATTTTTGGTTTTTATAATAGTATGTATATACTGTAAAATATTTCAGAAAATAAAATAGCCAGATTTAATGAGCTGTACACATTTTCAACTAAACGAAACTTTTAACGAGCAACAAATTATTCAGTTTAAACAATTATTTTTTCTGAGTCTTTCAATCCCCGAGATTTGAAATTGTCTAAACTCTAAATTATGTGAAGAGGGCATTTTTTTCTGTCATATTTAATTTTATTATTTTTTCTCCCGTTGAGTAGCTATTACGAACTCATAATACTGCGGGAAAAACCTCCAATTAAAAGTTTTGTTCTCGGCAACTTCTCTTAAGAGTAAACAAATGACCACATTAAAATGATTTTTGACATTACTTAGAGTGTGAAAACGAATTTCATGCAACTAGGAATAGATCACGCAGTTTGTAAGCAGCTGAAGCCGAAATATAATTTACACGTAGGACAAGCGACGTTTCCATTCAGTTATTTCATATCCCCCCAAATTACGATCTAATGATGTTTTCTTTAAGTTAAAAGGTGCAACGTCCAATTTATCCCCCATTGAAAAAAATCAATACGCAGTATTATAACAACGTAAAATTCTTTCTTTCTCGCAGGTAAAAGAGCCTAATTAACGTTGTTTACATAGGAAACATTCCGTTTTGCCGTACAAGCTCTGCTATCGAAATGTCGCCAGCTGCTGCCTCTCATTTACGCAACAACTTCCAGTCTATGTATCTTAAAGGCCTTTGACTGCAACTTATACTCCAGATTTTAATCATATTCCGAAAGGAAGTCACCCACATTATTCTGATGATGACTAAATTTAAATTAAAAAAATATTGTTTTGGCATCTAACGTTATTACCAATAACCAATTTCTGAAATTTGTTCTATTTTTTTCATTTGCCCGCTATCTAAGGTTCATTTTATAATTTTCACATTACCTTTAATAAATCTTAAAATAAAAGTGTTTATACTGTATCAGTATGATATGTAACTTACGAGGGAGGATCGAATCATACTGTATGAGTATGATATGATGCGTAATTTATGAGAGAGGATCGAAAAGTAACACACATTTTTTTTTTTTTTGGCAACAGCTTAATAGATAGGCAAAACAAAACATATAAACCGTGAAACTACATTTCTTAGCTATTTCTCAACATAAGAACCGAGACGCTGCAGACATTTATACCTTGTTCAATAAAGTCCGTTTTCGGGGCGTATAGCCATCTGCGGACAACACATTTGACTTCGTCAGCCGAATCGAAGCGTTGGCCGCCCAGGAATCTTTTCAAGGGATCTAACAGATGAAAGTCCGAGGGAGCCTGATCCGGACTGTAAGATGGGTGCTGGAGCACCTCCCAGTCAAATTGCGCAACTTTGTCACGAACGTGTTGTGCAATATGCGGGCAAGCGCTGTCATGAAGCAGTCTGACATGTGCAGCGTCTCTGTCGGACCTTTTGTCACGAAGGGCACGACGCCTTTGACAATGTGTTAAGCCTAGATTTTGGCATTCACAGTGGCCCCCGTTGGATGAAAATCCACCAGGAGAACGCCAGGCATGTCTCAGAACTCCGTCACGAGGAATTTTTTTGATGGCGAGAAGTTGGAATGTTTGCATACCATACTGGCCTTTTTTGTTTCGGGACTGTATTGGTACGCCCAGGACTCGTCGCTTGTCACTACACCTGCCAGAAATTCATGTTCTTCTGCGTAACGCATTAAGTGGTACAAGGATGACCTCATTCTCTCCCTTTAGGTCGTCTGTCAAGTTCTTGGGCAACCATCGCTCACTGACCTTGCAAAATTGTAATTTATCATGCACAATATCGCACGCTATGCCGTATAAAATGTTGAACTTTTGTGCGAATGTGCGCCCATGGATCTGCCGGTAACTCAGAATTGCCTGCTCACTGCCTCTCACAGTGATAGATGATGACGCGATTACAGGTCGACCGGAACGTGGCGAATCGGTAAGGTTGCCATGGCCCTCTACAAAGAAACTGCACCATCTGGAGATGTTGCTGCAGTTCAGGTAATCACCACTATACACTTCGAGCATTTCTTTGTGAATTTCCGTCGGAATTTTTATTGGGTGAGGGCGTCCTTTGCATGCTTCTTTTATTTTCGTCGAACACCTGCTGCAAGTTTACATTTGTGAGTTTCGGTTCGTGTTTGCGTGAATACCGACCAGCCAGCAGCTCGTTGCAGAGGATTATGGGATCACGACCCTGAATTAGTTGGGATGGCGTCGTTGTGATAAGTGGAAACTCGCTGTTTGTTATTCTTACAAAAAGAGCTCTAAAAGAGTACTATGATCTTCTAAAACGATTCTTGCTGGAATATAAACTGTTTTGTGTCAAGTGCCAAACGGATATTAATTCACCGTAAGATTGTTTAAAACAAACTAAATAGAAAGCGGAAATACGCAATAACTTAAAGTGCGGAGTCGTTGTTGATTAATAACTCATTCATTCTATGTTTAGTATTATCAGTGAACTTACATTAGCGTTTTAGTTGTATGACTATTCAAGAATAAATAACGATAAATTATTTCAAGAGTCTGTCGATTATGAACATAGTTACTGTTGCAAATCATTTCTTTGTTTTAACGTATGGTGGTTCTTATATACAGTACACATAGTACTCATTATTGGAATTCGAAGTACACAAAACTTAATTTACACCATCAGTTTTCCGTTTAGCCCACAAAAATCGGACTACACCACGTTACTCTTCATTCGTAGACCGCGCTCACAAACGCGACATCTTTGTGCCATCTTTCACACTGTGTTCCACCATGGCGACACTTGATCCAGCCAAACTGGTGTGTAGCATGATATTCAAACTCGTTGTCTACCAAACTGCAACCTGTTACTTGCAACCTGCAAAGAGAAAAAAAATTGCTGTGCTTTTCGATCCTCTCTCATATATTCTGTTTCTCGAGAAATGTTCGTACTCAAGAACCGTCTGATCCCGTTACATGAGTTTTAGGAATCGTTACATGATTTTTCGATACTTTTTAGTCGTAATGTAACAAAGGGATATAGAAGAAATGTCTCTATGCTCTGTGTAGGAGAAATATTTACCGTTTCCTTAGGACACTGTGAGCTGTCCTTTGTCGCTGTGTTCTATCCTTTGTCGCTGTGTTCTGTCCTTTGTCGCTGTGCACGAAACGGATAATAACCCATTGCCTTGTGGAGGGTTTGGGCATAGATAAGGAGTAAGTGGTTGATGCGATACTGTGACGCGTGGAAGAGAGAGTGTCTTTACTTTAAGTTTAAGGCTCACAGCTGAGGATGTCTAGGTAGAAAAAAACGGATGTTTGGTTGCATCAGGAGAATTCCTAAACCATGTTGATGTTTCATTTGGTGTTAGCATAAGAAATACTGTAGAAAAAACAACACAAAAGAAAAAACACGAACGTGATGCTTACTAAGATTCTGTGGCCTATGGAACCCGTGGCGGTATTGTCCATAGTCTTTGATATGGACATGTGTCGGAGCACATGATCCCACACATCATTTGGCACTATTGAAAACTATTGCGAGAACTTTCCAACAATACCAAATTCTACAAAATTCTGAAAAAGGAGAAATGTGTAAAGTACAGATTTCGGTTTGGATCAAAATATTTCAGAAAGAAAGAAAAGACGGAAATGACATTTGAAAATCAAGCATGTTTAAAAAGAGGTTCATATGTAGAAAAAGTAAGACAACGGGCCTCATTACGAGCATAAAACGAATGGCAGTTGGAAAGTGAGAAGGCGGAATAAACTTGAACAGAGAAGCAATGAGATATATTTAAGTTAAAGCCTAGAGTATGAAGTAGACGAAGACAATGCGATACATATTAAGTGTTCCAAGACGGACGGGAAAACGTTTAGACTGGAAAAGGTGGTTTTAGGAAATAACATTGATTGAGAATAAGTGAGGGAGGGATTTTTTCATAGTACAATGTTTTCAGCGAAGAAAAAAAAAAAAAAAAAAAAAAAAAATAAAGAAAGAAAAAAATTGCACCTTGTTCCAATAGATCAACACAAGGTTGTCGGTGATGAATGTAGAAACAGCGCCCCCTCACTCCGGAGTAAGTTGCTCTCCCAACTAAGCTACACGGACTGCAGATTTATCGTCTTGACACGTGCTTTACCTCTGTAATACATCACAAGTTCTCAATGTAAAGTTACAGTTCGAGTAAATGAGGGAAAAAAGGAATACTTTCACCTTTTATTATTATTATTTTGGGGTTTAAGGACCACCATGAGCAACCCTTATGACTATAAACAGTTGCCCATCCCAAATTTGGAGCCGCATCTTACAGGGAAAGGACCCAGCCAGCGCTATTAGGCAACCACACCACCCGTTCCCTCAACGGGGCTCGGAATTTTAATGTAAAGTGGTCGGAATATATATTTTGTACACTGTTTAACATGACTGATATTCATTAATTCATGATTGTGGTAGCCATTCACTGGTCATCATGTTATCGTTGTTTCTCGAAGGCACCTAGAAGGCCGAGATGGTCTGAAGAGCTGGCCTTTGATACCTTGTCCTAGATGGGTCCTGATGTCACGTGGGTTTAGGATATTTTAAAGAATTTTAGTATCAATTCATTTTCATGTAATGTCCGCCGTAATGGAGGGGTGTGTGTGTCTGTGTGTGTGTGTGTGTGTGTGTGTGTGTGTGTGTGTGGAAGATGCCTTCAAAGGTGACAACGGTAATTAGAAGTTGTAAAACAGTGTTCCCAGGCAGCCGTATCTTTGTATTGAAGAGCCAGTTCAAAAACCTTAAGTGCTTTTTTTTACGTTTTATTGGTCTACGCTGCGATCATGTACATTGTGATGCGCAAAGCGCTTTCGAGACTGCTCAGTTTTTTTATTGCCGAAGAGGAGTCAAAGCGAAACACTATCCCTTTCGAGCAGGAGGGAAAGAGGATTTGCCGGACACACGCTAAGAATAAAGAGAGAGAGATGTCGCAGGATAATGGTTTGAGAAAGGACACTTTTCGGGTCCCCAGACAACGACAGCGAAACGGAATGAAAAGTTACGTTGAATACGAAAGAGCATATAGTTAGGAAATATAAAGAGCAGCAAGAGAACAGAAGCATTCATTTATAATTTAGTAAGATGATTCTAGGAAAACCTATACACAAGAAGTCTAAGCAAGAAATAAATCAATTTTAATTTTCTCAACTATTCCTTTGCTATTTGTTTTCCGCAACGAGCTGCAATTAGGCAAAAACATCGAACCCGAAGGGCGGTTTATAATAGAAGAACATGTATTCCGACAACTATGCACCTAGAGTTCGAGCCGCGTTGAGGGAACGAGTGGTGTGGTTGCCTAATAGCGCTGGCTGTGTCCTTTCCCTGTAAGATGCGGCCCCAAATTAGGGATAGGTAGCTGTTTATAGCCATAAGAATTGCTCATGGTGGTCCGTTAAACCCCGAAATAATAATAATAATAATAATAATAATAAAAATAATAATAAAAGGTGAAAATATTTCTTTTTTTCCTCATTTACTCGAACTGTAACTTTACATTGAGAAATTGTGACGTATTACAGAGGTAAAGCACGTGTCAAGACGACAAATCTGCAGTCCGTGTAGCTTAGTTGGGAGAGCAACTTACTCCGGAGTAAGAAGGCGCGATTTCGATTTATGTCACGGAGGAACTACAAATTTGTGTTTTCACATTAGCGCCCAAACGTTAAAATGAATGTACTAGCCGCCGTTGGGTTCTTCGATAAACGTGTGGCATTTGTTCCACACATCATGTAGAATAAATAAAAAATTCGTTCTTCCCTTCAAAAAAAAAAAAAAAAAAAAAGAAGAAGAAGAAATGAAGAGGGAGATGATGTGACGCAATACAGAGGTCAATCACGTGTCAAGACGACAAATCTGCAACGATACATTCCGTCCGTGTAGCTTAGTTGGGAGAGCAACTTACTCCGGAGTCAGGGGGGCGCGTACAATTTTTGTGTTTTCAGAAAATGCTCGAGGTTCATACATATATTTTAAATTGCTCTATATGTTCTAATAAAAACTGGTTACCTAACAGGTAATTACTACTTTAGGATCGTCCCTCGAAATTTTCATTTGTCAGTTTTCGTAGTGACCAAGTTGACGTTAAGGAATTTAACATTAACGTAGGAGTACAAGCAATCTCAGTTGATGTGTGCCATTTTTGCTAAGTCGTGAAACGAACCATTACCGCATATTTCTATAAGCGCATGTAGATGAGATAACTGGGAATAATTCCTTTTTAAGTGGTCGTTAAGTTCCCGAAATGGCCTTCTCATATTTCTCCCGTGAATGATCTCCGGATTCCAACTTTGAGATAAGCTGTCGACAATAATTAGTTCAAAGTAAATTTAACCAAAGCGCACACATTCAAAGCGTATCAACAACGAGCTTCTCTGGGTCTCTTAATCCGTCGACCAATCAGTGTCACATGACATGGGCATATCTCCCTCCAACAGTGAGGGCGGTGTGCCGGGCCCTTGACATGCGTGTATCTATGCGTTATGTTACTTGCGCAATGCCAATTAGACAAACAAGCCCCGGCAAACACGAGTGCATGTCTCCCAGACGCACGCAACTTTTCCCTCCCGCTCCGTCCCTCCCACTTTACCGCCTGTGGCTCCCTCCCCCACTCCTGGAACAGCCTTCAGCTGACCCGACAATTTAATCTGCTATCCTTTGAGCGGGACACTCAGAAGCGAATTTAATTTCCTTGGCAAATATAATTCTGGTGTACCTAATCAATTAATTCAATCCTAGTTAGGATCATAGAAAGAGGGAGAGAGCTGAATTGCGTAGATCGAATCGCTCTTTGTCGTAGGCTGTTATCGCGCTCGGTCGGCGAAGGTCGGTTTAAAGGGGTGGCAACCGGGGAAAAGGAGGTAGAAACACTCAAGATCAACAGCAGGAAATCTATGGAGTTTACGGTGGTCGTTCATTCTTCCTTCGTCAAGTGAATCTTCAAGAATGCTTCTTGGGACAAGTTCATGGCACCATTACTCTCGTTTTAAAAACATATTTTCGAATGCGATCAACAAAGGAAGTCTTATTTCCGTTTTCGAACACAGTTGGGCATTTTCAGTGCGATGCAGAGACGGATTTTGGGCTACGCTGGGACTAAACAAATTTGCCGCCCCATGCTCCCCTTTAAAATAAAGAACCTGTTGGCTGCAATTTAATGTAACTCATTCGGATCCGATCCAGAAGCAAAACGAAGTGTCATTGGGAGGTCGGGGAGAGGGGCGGATCCAGAGGGAAGCGCTCCCCCTCAGGAACAAAGGAAAAAGCTTCGATTTGTTAGGTTTAAATAACAATTGAATATTTTTTCTGAAAAGAAAGTACTACTTAAAAGTACATTACTTTCGTTAATTAATTGGAATAATTAATAGACAAATTAAGAACACTTTTTCATTTTGCGGAAAAATATCAGAAAAGTCCCTGGTTATTCCCGACACTTACGCCCCCCCCCCCACCGAAAATCCTGGATCCACAACTGGGTGGGGAAGGAATATAGCCTACGCAAAGCTAAGTACAAATAAAAATAATAATTTAAAGCTTAAATGTGGTGAAACTATGAACAGCAATTTTTCTTATAACAATTAATCACATAATTTCGTCTGACGTTGACAAAAAATTCCTTACTTTTGACTTTCACCATCAATTCCTAAATTGATTAAATATTTGTAATTAATCAGTTGCTTTGGGAAAAGTTTGTCTTCTTTCTTTCCCTTCTTAGCACGTCTTTTGTAAAAAAAGACGTGCTAAAAAAGACGTGCTTATGCTATCGGTTTGTCCGTCCGTCTGTAGACACCATATCTCTGCAACTATTAGTCCGATTTGAAAAATTCCTGTTTGCACTGGGAAGCTCGAAATGGGCGAATGATGATCCTTTATTTCGTTTTATTGTTACGATGTACAATTTTGACGCTAGAGGGCGTAAATGCAGTTGATGTCGAATTCAAAATATATTTTATTGCTTCTAAGCATCCGATTGAAAAATTTCTTTTATCTTTCGATTCCATTTACGTCGAAGAGTATTTTAGGTATAATTACTTCTTCAAGTTACGCGTAGATTTTCCGCTAGGGGGCGTAAAAGTAAACTACGTTTTTCCCCATAGGGGCCGACTTATGAAAATTTCGAGGGGTGCTGAAATTCAAAAGGCAGTTACCGTTTCCAGAGTTGAAATTTTAGATGTTTTAAATGGACCTTGTCTTCAGTATAAACGCAAACAAACCGATACATGATTTAGTGAAAAAGATATTACTTTTTTACAGCAACCAAATTCTTGAACCCCGTTTTAATTCTTCCGATTTAATTTTTTGTAATATGCGCACAAGAGTTCCTATATATTTTTTTCTTTTGGACAAAATTTGATCATTTTGTTGTGGACTACTACCAGAAAACCAAACCTGTTGAAAACGCCTGAGATTGGCAGTATATAGTCATTAGTCAAAACAGGCATCGTCATTAGTCAGTTTGACTAATGACTATATACTGCCAATCTCAGCACTGAGCGAGCTCCTCAAAGGTATCGCTATTAGCGATACCTTTGACGAGCTCGCTCTAGCAGTAGCAAACAAACAGACGTGATCAGTGTTGGAATGGAACGCGTTTCATAATCATTGCACTGTATTATTTTCCTAACTTGTTATGGTTAGCATTTAGCATATAACGCAGCATATACCACAGTGATTTTTTGCTTTGATCAACAAGCGTAACTTGGAAATCTCCAGCCCCACCCCGCCATCATTCATCTTGCAGTCCAGGTGAACCGGTTGTTATCGATTTGGCATATCACCCCTGCGTGGATTGATTGGTGTTACTATTGGTGACTGCTTATATGTTTTATAAAGCTAGGGAGGGGGAAAAAAAGCCTCAACAGAATTATGTCAAACAAACAATAACAGCAACAAGAACAACAACAAAAATCCCTTCAAAATTATTCTTTGGGCGAGAAAAGATCATTCCGCGTCTTCCCTCCCCAATCTGTCGCAGTCTCACTGTGTGTCTTCTGCTCTCGGACGGTCATTTATTACTCCCGCTCTGACATTTATGGCTTTATGTCCCTACCGAAGCTCACTGTGTGCATAGTGAGCTGCTAACAACTTACTGATGTGCAAGGAACGTGATTGCGAGAAAAAAAATCGGTAGCTTTAAACAATTAGGAAGGTAGGGTAAAAACCACAATCCACACCCTGATTTCTCGCTTTCTTGGCTGTCTTATTTCTTAAGTGTTTATTCGGTATCCGCAGTTAAAACACGATTTTTTTGAAGATATTGATATTTTTTAATAGAAACCAGATAGTTGCGCTATATTCCGATTATCTTATTTAATTTTATGTAATGTGGAACTAAATACTTAGGTATGAATCCAATACATATAATAAAAAATCCGGAGGGTGCGGAGCACCCCGTAGTTGGCGCCAATGTTTTCCCCGATATCTCTTCTTCTAAAGGTCCGATTTGAATTTTTTTTTTCTTTATAGGATACAGCTCCTGATGGAAAATCTTTTGCGTATAATTTCTAATTTTTGGTAAAGAACACTTTGGCCACCAGGGGGCGTAAGTGTTAATTTTTGCTTCTGATGTATTTGCCATAAAATCTGAGCTTGTAAAATCTCGATTGAAATTTTTTTTCGTGGACCGATACTACTCACGTCGACAAACCTTTTCGGAATATTTTCTTTTTAAAATATTGCATGGTTTTTCCGCCAGGGAGCGTAAATTTATATCATATTTTTGTCAATATCTCTGCTTTTAATGGTCTGATTTTAAAAATTCTTTATTGGATAGAGTTACCGGTGTGACATATGTTTTCCATAAAATTTCAAAATTTTGAAGTAATTCATAGACTTTCTGCTAGGGGGCGTAAAGGTAAAAATGCGTTTCCCCCGATATCTCTGCTTCTAAAACCTCGATTTGAAAAACTGTTTCTGCACCGGATACAGCTCCTGATGGGAAATCCTTTGCATATAATTTCTAATTTTTGGTAAAAAATGGTTTAGCCACCAGAAAGCGTAAGTCTTAATTTCCACTTCTGATGTATTTGCAGCAAAATCTGAGCTTCTGAAATCTCGACTGAAAAAATTCGTTTGTGGACCGACACTGCTCACGTCGATAAAACCTTTTAAGAATATTTTCTTCTTAAAAATAATGCATGGTTTCTACTCCAGGGGACGTAGATGTGTAACACTGTTGATACATCTGTTCGGTAAAAAAGCCCGTGACCTTGCTGAACTCTAATCTTGGCTGCGGTGACCTCTGATCCTTCGGACAGAGTTACTTCAGGTTCCCAATGGCTATCCCGAAATTTTCTTGTTTTCATATCAAACTGCTTCTTAATATTCATCGTAAACAGGATAGACGGACGGACGAACAGACACACAAAGTACAAACATGCTGTGACAGTTATGTGCAGTCCGTAAAAACCAACCACAAAATTTCAAGTCTATCTCCAACGGTTAGTAACATATTTATCAAAAACAGGCGGACGTACAGATAGACGGACAAAAAAGTGCTAACGTTGTGTTAAGTATAAGGGTTGCTCTCTGACCTTCAAGTCATCCTGTAAGTTTCAAGTTTCCGACCAAGGAGGTACAACGAAGTATCAGGTAAGTGTCCAATCCATGATAGTATTTCTAGTGTCAATATGTATCAATACGAGGTCACCCACCCCCATCCCCACTTTTTTTCTACCAGAAGATTTTTCCTGGAGCACCCTCCCCCCTCGTCAAAATACTGGGTGCGCCACTGCTCGTGGATTAGGAAAATGACAAGAGTTCATGATATCATGGTCAAGGTAGGAAAAGGTACTCTAGGAAAACACAAATTTGTCGGTGATGGAGATCGAAGCGCGTCTCGTCGCCCAAGAGCCAGTTGTTCTAACCGACTAAACTACACCAACGGAATGTATCGCTCTAGATTTGTCGTCTTGACACGTGCTTTACCTCTGTAGTACGTCACAACACATGGATAAGGAAAATGACAAGAGTTCGTGGCATCATAATTAAATTAAAGACCCTCAAGTGGCAAGTCTGGACATGTTGCTAGAAGAACTAACTACGCCGATGGACAACTGAAATGCTAGACTGGGTACCAAAGGACAGGAAAAAATCCTGAAAAATGACCACATGGGAAATGAGTTGGTGAAATTTTGAAACATGTTGAAGTTATATTGAAGTGAATTGCTCAAGACAGACAGTTGTGGTAGAGACTTGTGGAGACCTTCACCCAGCAGTTGACTGCGAATGGTTGATGATGATGAATATACAAGGGTTGGACGAAATCATGTGAACGTCCTCGAAAAAGGCGATATATCTTTTTTAAGACTGCTTTGTTGTCTTGCTGTTATGTGCCCAGTTCGAGTTCGATGCTTAAGTCTAATTGCAGCTCGTTTGCAGAAAGTAGGCTACATAACAGAGAAAAGTTACAGTTTCAATTAACTTATTACTTGCTTAAACCTATAATGCACGTTGTCCCGGATTGGTCTTACTAAATTATGACTTAGTTTTTTTGTCCTCTCTCTAGTTATTCCGTTTTTTAATTCATCGCTCTTTTGTACTTCAGTTCTACGTAACTGTTCATTCTCTTGCGCTGTCCTTCTAGGAGACCAGAAAAGTTTTCCTTCTCAGATCATCATCTCACCAGCCCTTCTTAAACTTCTGTTTTTCAACGTTGACCTCTGTGTTGTCCGAACCTCTCTTGGCCCTTCTTTGTCTCCGACCCCACGCTTGCTGGGAAGAGCGTTCCTCGGCTCCAACAGCAGTGATCCAGTAAAAGGGGCTCTGGAATCCCTTAAAGCAAATCTTATAGAGCATCACCACAGCCAACTTGAAGTAGAAGAATTAACAAGATTAGTGGACATTTGCTTAAAACAGAACAGTTTTACTTTCCGTCGAACGTTTTATGAACAGACGGAAGGTCTAGCCATGGGCAGCCCACTGTCACCTATACTATGTGAAATCTACATGCGTCGACTTGAAGAAAAACTTTTCAAACTCGTGAAATTTGACTTATGGATACGATACGTAGACGATACTTTCGTTCTATGAAAAGGAAAAAAATTCTGAAATTCCGGAATTAGTCAAACTTATAAATTCCATTGATCCTCACATTCAATTCAGCTACGAAACGGAAAATAACGGATGCCTACCATTCCTTGGCGTCCTGCTTACTCGCTCAAATGGATCTCTCGCAACCACAATTTATCGGAAGCCGTTGGCTATTTCTCACTTCCACATACCAAGTCCAATCCCCTTGGCAACAAAAATTCAGCGCCTTTTACAGTTGCGAGTATCGCGCGATACATAGATGTTCAGATAAAGACAGTTTGGAAAAAGAACTTTATTTCCTTAAATGTGGTGCAGTACAGCGAGGATACAACCCTTCCATTATAGTACAGCGAGGATACAACCCTTCCATTATAGTACAGCGAGGATACAACCCTCCCGTGAAGCACCCATTGCGAGAGAATTTTGTCATTATTGCATTTTCCCGTGACATTGCCTTCAAAATTTCAAAAATTCTTAAAACCTTTAATTTTAAAGTGATTTTTAAACCCATAAACAAAATGAACTTTGTAGGATCAAAGGTCTATGTTGAAGACAAGAACTCGTGGGGAGTTTATCAAATTCCGTGTGAATGTGGCGCTTCGTATATAGGACAGACCCGTAGAGCCTTGCGTTTTCGATTGAAGGAGCACAAGACCTACATTCGGAACTGTGACTTAAAGAAGACATCGATGGCTAAACACTGTTACGAAAAGGACCATAAATTTCTCTTTGAAGAAGTAAAACTAATTGACAAGACAGATTCAACCATCAAACTTGATATTTTGGAAGCTGTCCATATATATCAGAAGTCTTCGCAACTTGTTAATGACATGGCATCCACCCCATTTCTATCAAGCGCGTGGAAGCAACTAACCAAAACCCGTGACTGTAAACATCATTTATGATATCATATCATCATCATCATCATTGTCAACCATTATCAATCCACTGCTGGACGAAGGTCTCCCCAAGTTTCCTCCACAACGGTCTGTCTTGTGCCAGTCACCTCCATGTCACCCCTGCATACTTTCGAATTTCATCCACCCATCTCCTATGTGGTCTTCTTCTGGGTCTTTTCCTGTCCCTTGGAATCCAATCTAAAATTTCGGCTGTCCATCGATGATCTGTCCTTCTGGCAGTATGTCCAGCCCATTGCCATTTCAGGGATTTAACTCTGATCATGATGTCTTCCACTCTTGTCATTTTTCGGATCCACGAGTTCCTCTTCTTATCTCTCCTGGTTACACCAAGCATGCACCTCTCCATGCTGCTTTGAGTTGTCTGCAGCCTTTGTATGTCTCTTTTAGTTAAGGTCCACGTCTCTGCACCATACGTAAGCACTGGAAGGATGCATTGATCAAACACTTTTCTTTTAAGACATAATGGCATATTGCTCTTGAAAATTATGCTGTTTCTTCCAAAAGCTCTCCAGGCAAGTTTTGTACGCCGATTAATTTCTTCATCAATGTGACCCTCACTTGATATCTGCTGTCCAAGATAAACGTACGTGTCTGTTATCTCCAGCTTTTCTCCATCAATCGATAAATCTTCATTTCTTGTAAAAGCATTGAACATCACTTTTGTCTTCTGAAAGTTCATTTTTAATCCCACTTCTTTACTCTTGTCAGCAAGTTCCTGGATCATACTCTGCAGCTCTGATGGGGTAGTTGCAAAAATGACTACGTCATCAGCAAAACGAAGGTGGGTTAGATAATCTCCGTTAATCTTTATCCCCTTGTTTTCCCAGCTCAGCGACTGAAAAACACCCTCCAATGTGGCATTAAAGAGCTTCGGAGATATGGTGTCACCTTGTCTCACTCCCTTTCCAATTTTTACGTGTGTTGTATTTTCAAACAGCCGAATCTTTGCACTTGCATTTTCATAGATGTTATTAATAATATTAATGTATGCATCTTCAATACCGCAGGTTTTCAGAGCCATTGTAACTGCTGATGGTTTCACCGAATCAAAGGCTTTTTCATAATCGATAAAAGCCATGCACAATGGAAGTTCATATTCCCTCGCTCTTTCAATTAGTTCTCTCAGCACGTGGATATGATCTATTGTGCTGTAGCCACTCCTGAATCCAGCTTCTTCTCTCGGTTGAGCCATGTCTAGTGCTACCTTCAAGCGGTGTGAAAGAACTTTAGTGAAGATTTTATAAACTACTGATAGGAGGCTGATAGGTCTGTAGTTTCCGAGATCCTCAATGTCACCTTTCTTATGTAGCAGGATCATTGTAGCGGTGTTCCAATCCTCAGGAATCTTTCCTTCATTAAGGCATCGAGTGAAAATTTGGGCGAGTACTGTTTCGATTTCTCCACTTGCTTCTTTTATGATGTCTACAGTAATTCCATCTTCTCCTGGAGCTTTTCCTCGCTTCATGTTCTTGATCGCATGTGCAACTTCTGCTGGAAGGACTGGAGGAACTCTGGTACTGGTATCTTTCATGATGTCTGGAGTGCATATATCATCCCTTTCATATAATTTGGAGTAGAAATCTTTCACTCTTGTCAAAATTTCGCCTCTATTTCTTGTTACAGAACCATCTTCTTTTCTCAGTGCCATAATCTGTTTTCTTCCCTTACTGAGATGTCCCTTTGCTATCTTTAGGCTTTGGTTGTTTTCAATTGCTTTCCTCACTAGTTCACAGTTGAATTTCCTTACGTCTTCAGTGATACTTTTTCTTACTGTCTTGCATAGCTCTATATATTCCACTTTGGAAGTCACATCTTCTTTAGTTGTCCTCATCTCTCTTCTTTTTTTGCATCAACATTTTGGTTTTTCCTGATAATTTGTTCACATGCAACTTGTTCTTAGACCCAGCTAATTTTGTTGCTGTTTCCATAAGAGCTTTGGTTACTTTTCTGTTAACTTCAGAGATGTCCACTTCTTCCGATGTTAGGCCTTCTAAAGCAGAGAACCTGTTCTTCAGTTCTAACTTGAAGGTATTATGGTGTTTTTTAAGGTTGGTTATGTCAATAGATTTTGTTTGTCTTATGAGCTTGCCACGTTCAAGTTTAGTGTTGAGGTGCATCTTACATCTCACCAATCTATGGTCACTACCTGTGTTGAACTTGTTTAGCACGCGGCAGTCTTCTATGACGAATTTTTTGTTACACATAATAAAATCAATTTCACTTGTCGTCCCATTTGGATGTCTCCATGTCCATTTCCTGTGTGGCTTTTTCTTGAAGAAGGAGTTCAAGATGAAAAACCCTTCTGCCTCTGCAAACTCAACGAGAGCATTTCCACGCTGGTTTCTGTTGCCATGACCGAATTTATCTACTGAAGTTTCATTCTGTTGCCGTTGCCCTATTTTTGCATTGAAATCTCCCATAATTATTTTCAAGTGCTGCTTACCTTTATTATTTAGATGACAAATTTCCTCATAAAATTCTTCAATTTCTTCTTCAGGATGACTTGTGGTGGGTGCATAAGTTTGAATAATCTGAGCCTGGTATCTTTTCGAGAGTTGGATAACAAGTCGTGCAGCTCTGTCAGAGGAACTTTCAACTTCTACAACTTTATCCTTCAGTTTCTTGTTTATTATAAATCCAACACCACTAGTTCTGCCAGTATCTGTCCCACGATAGTAGAAGAGATGTCCATTTTTCAGTTCGATGAGATCTTCTCCTTTTCTCCTTACCTCACTTAGCCCCACGATGTCCCACTTGATCCTTTGTAGTTCCTCTTCCAATTCAAGAAGCCTTGAATCAGAAGATAGGGAGCGTCCGTTATAGGTAGCCAAGGTCAGCATCACATGGCAGCCTAGTCCGGTCCTCCGGGTATTCTTAGCACCCTCTGCCTTCATGTCGCACTGGCCGCTGCCTTGGCCAGGTACATTCCAGCTGCCGGAGGCTGAGGGCCAAGATTTAAGTTGTAGAGTCATTTTGGAGGGGTTTGGCCATAACTCACCACGCTGGCCAAGCGGGTTGGTGAGTGTGGGATAGAATTTCCTCTGATCCCGATGGTATAGTTATACCGCTATGGGCGGTCGTCAGAGCCCCTTTAGTGGGAACAGGATGCACCACGAGAAGGCGGGGTTGACATTTGTCAAGGAGAGGCTGTGATGTTACGCATAGAGTTTGAATATTTACGTGCCATTCGTCCTGATAAAGCTACTTCAATCTACATGCGAAACCACGGTCGTTTTGAAAAATTAAATGTGTACAATCGTCACAAGACTGTAGTCTTTGAGATTAAGAAGCAATAGCATCATTTAGCCCTCTCATATGCGCCGACTAGGGGAATGGGGACGGGTAAGGTGAATATTGCCCCCTCCAATAGTTTTACTGGGGTCAATGCCCACCTAATATTTTTTTGTGCTGTTTAATTAAGTAATCGCTTAAGCCTCCTAAGGCGGACCAAGCTCCACCTTATGAGGCCAAAGCAATTTATTTCCAAAAAATCAATAAATAGCAAAATAAGTAAACTTTCCCCCCATATTCGGCGTTGTTCAATTGATAAGAAACTGGATTGCCAGCCTCGTATTGTGTTCTTGTGATATGTGATAAATGTTTAAAACAATTATCAAAAATAAAATAAATAAAATTACAGAAACGTATAATCTCTTGTGCATTTATTTATATATTTAGTTTTTGCGCATCTTGTTCTTTGTTTAAGTAAGCCAGCTAATTTCTCTCTTTAATAAGCGTTTGGATATAAAATCTCTGGATATTTTCATAAAATCATAGGCTGAATTTTATTTTTAAAGATTTAAATATTCAGCAAACGAATATATCTGTTTCCTTGTTCATTTGCTGATGAGTAATTGCAATTGCGTTTTAAAAATGTACGTCGAATTTCGTATTTTATCTTTTTGCAGCTCTTTTTCTCTATTTGCCTCCTGACAATGAAAAAGACGTGCCCCACCCACGTCTAATCTCTTCACACCTGCTCTCCTTATCCCAATAACTGGATCAAGTCGGCGCTCCTGAGCTGACCCGATGCGCTTTTGAATCCTAATATACATGATTGCAGGGTAAGTCAATAAAACAATAAAAACTTTAGTCCACGTACTAACACCTAATTCCTATTGCTGTCTTGACAGATAGCATCTTCGACCGCCGCCACGAAGACTGACAAAGAAAGACTCACTGTTGAAAGTTCCCTACTCGGAAATGAATTAATTCTAAAATCTGTAAAATCTCCTAAACCCTCACAACACTTTATTAATAAGTGTTGGGCCTTTTACGCAGATTCCAACCTTCTTGGGATAGTTTCATACAGCTTTTGTGTAATCTCCAGTGGAATGTTGTGCCATTCGTCGGTCAAAACATCAGCCAATTTTTTCAGAGGCGTTGGAGGAGGGAATCTGCTTCTCACTCTGCTCTCCAAACTGCCCACAGTGGTTCAATGATATTCAAGTCAGGTGATTGAGCTGTTCAGGGCAGATTTTGCAGTTCATCTCGGTGCTCCTCAAACCAAGACTGAACTGTCCTGGCAGTGTGTATGGGCGTATTATCATTTTGAAAAAAAAGGTGGCATCATTAATGGGAAACAATATTTGGGCCATAGGATACACCTTGTGACGTACTACAGAGGTTGTGGCGTACTACAGAAGTAACGCACATGTCAAGACGACACATCTGCAGCGATGTATTCCGCCCGTGTAGCTTAGTTGGGAGAGCAACTTACTCCGGAGTAAGGGGGCACAAGTTCGATCTCCGTCACGGACAAATTCATGTTTTCACAACCTGATCACCTAAAATGTCGAAGTACTTGCTGGCAGTAACTGGACCATGTAGGGTAATAATGGAGCCCGCCGAATACCCAGATAAGACCGGCCACTCCCGTTTGAAAGTTGGAACCAGACATTCCAAATTCAACGCTTCTTTGGGAGTTCTCCATACATAAACCGACCTATTGTTGGGAATACCGTAAATCAGGACTCATTGGATCATATCACAGGTTCCCAGGTATCAGCTGTTCAGGTTTAATGCTCAAGACACCATCTTCTTCGCATTGTAGCGTTGGTATCTGTGATTAAAAGTTTAGCAATAGCAGCTCTTCCATGGATGTTGGTTTTGTGAAGTCCTCCGCGGAATCTTTTTGTGTAAACAGGGTCTTTTCAAGGTGGATATTGAGTTCTGCTATCACTTTTTCTTCAGCAGTTCTGTATTGTTCGGATACATCTTTGTTAGTGTTCGATGGTCCCTCTCCTTCAATCTCGGTTTTGCCCACTATTCTTCTTCGCCGATGAAATCTTGTGCGTAACTGTGGAAACTACTGCTCTTGAAACACCAAACAATTTGGCTGCTATGGTTACAGACGCTCCTACTAAACGGACTCCCACGATTTTTCCTCTTTGGAAGTCAGAATGGTCACCCATTCCACCGATCGCTCGTACGAACCGCTGCTGGACACAACTTTAACTACGCGAATACACAGTAGTATATAGTACACAACTTCAACCAAGAGAATACACAGTAGTATAGTACACAACTTCAACCAAGAGAATACACAGTAGTATCAGAATAATATGACCACCCTTGGAATCACAGTGTACCCGCCCAGGCGCGTCTTAGAGTGCACTTGACAAGGTTGACCACACGGAGAAACACTATATTGACGAAAGTCACCGGATACCTAGAAGAGAAACACAACATAGCATTTATTGACATAGGTGTCAGTCTACCTTTTGCCTTAATGTATGCACTGACCCTTCGAGACATGCCTTCGACAAGGTTTTGAAACACAGCGATAGGTATGCGCTTCCATTCAGTACATAATGCTGCCGCTAACTGCTGCTTAGTAGTAGGCCTTGGTTCCAAACGTCTTATGTGGCGCTCTAATTCATCCCATAGGTGCTCGATCGGGTTAAGATCAGGACTCTATGCTGGCCAGTCCACACACGATACGGAATTATCGTCAAACCACGCCGTAACAGTCCTTGCTTTATGGTTCGGTGCATTATCCTGTTGGTATCAACAAGACTCGGTTCCATAGTATTGCCACAGAGTTGGTAGAACATAATTGTCCAGAATATCGAGGTAGACGTTCTGGTTAACAGGTTTGTCCACGATAACCAATGGGCCAGGGACCATACCACGAAAAACACCACCACACGAGTACACTACCAGCTCCAAACTTGACCGTAGGAATAGTACAATGTGGTAAATAGCGTTCCCCGGCTGTCGCCATATCCACACAAAGTCATCAGACTGATGGATCGTGTATCGGGATTCATCAGTCCATAGGACCCGTTTCCATTGATCTATGATCCACGATAAATGTTCTTCACACCATGATAAACGACGAGTAGCATTCCGAGTGGAGATGGAAGGTTTTTGAGCAGCCGCACGACCACGATAACCCATGGAAGGAAGTTCTCTGCGAATTGTACGTGTACATACCGTGGTTCCAGCATTTTTACTAACTTGTACACTGAGGTCTTGTGCAGTACTCCGTCGATTAACTGTAATGACTATCCTGAGGCTTCGACGTTCTCTATCACTGAGTTTCTCCGGTCTGTTGGCACATTTTGCTGCTTCAGGTATGCCATGTGTCTTCCACTTATTCAGTACATTCAAGACAGTTGACTTGGGTATGTTCAAACGCCTCTCGGTTTCTCTTATGGACAACCCACTAATATAACACCCAACAATCTTTCCTTTCTCAAAGTCAGTTCTCTCTCGCCGCAAGATTTTCACTCAGCCTCGTAGTGCGATATGATCGCGGTCAGCTGCAGGCTTGTTTTTATACCGTTTACAGCTGTACCGCGCATCTTAACAACGCAGCGGATCCGATCACTTGCTTTCGAAGGATTGTCCGGTTACCTTTGTCATTATATTGCATAAGCGACCGACCAGGACAGATGGGCCATAGTGCGTGCCGTGAGCACAATGGGCAGAGGTAGTGATTTGAAGGACGTTCAAAAAGGAGTGATCATCAGCTATCCCGCCAAGGGTGGAAGCATCTCAGAAACAGCAGAGTTCGTGGGCTGTTCGCGAGGTGCCGTAGTAAGGATGTACCAAGAATGAACAGCTGGTACACCGAGTACCTCCCGACGTCATAATTGTGGAGCCCCAAAGGCCATTGATCCCAGAGGAGAACGTCGATTGGTAAAGTGCAATCGATGCGCAACAGTGCAGCAATTGACCACGCAAATGAATGCCGGGGCTCCCAGGTACGTGTTCCCGATGACAGTGGAGCGAATCCTGTTACGCATGGGTCTCCAGATTCGACGCTGCGTTAAGGCGCCCATGTTAACCCAGGTCCATCGGCAACGACGCCTGCAGTTCACATGGAACTACCGTCATTGGACAGTGGAAGAGTAGGAAAAGGTTGCCTTCTCCGACATATCGAAGTTTCTACTCCGTGACAGACGGTGGCGGATATGGCTTTAGACACATGAGAACCAACACCCGGATACGCTTGTCGGTTGGCGGTGGCAGTGTGCATGTCGGATATGTTTTTCTGGTATGACCTGGGACCGCCGGTACCACTGGATGGGTCCTTGAACGCCAATGGCTACCTGTTCATCCTTGCTGACCACATGCATTCCTTCATGTTGGACGTTCACCCTGATGGTGATGGTGTCTATCAACAAGACAATGCGCCCTGCCATGTCGCTAAGGAGGTGCGTGATTGGTTCCAGAAACACGACAGCGATGCCTCCGTTCTCCCTTGACCGACGAAATCGCCCGACCTCAACCTCATAGAGCACTTGTGGGACTACTTGGATCGACAGGTTCGAAGTGCCGACCCACAACGACGCCATCTCCTGGATCTCCCTGCTCTGCTGCAGTCCGAATGGGCACGTGTGCCTCGGGCAACCTTCCAGGGCCTCATTGCGTCCATGCCACGCCTTCTCGCCGCTGTCATTCGGACCAGGGGTGGTTATTCCCATTATTAGGTAGGTGGTCATATTATTCTGATAGGGCCGTGTATATATAAAGAAAGGATACACAAAAGATAATTACAACGTTTGTTTTTTACAGTGTAGCCTACTCGGTGTTCACATTATTTTATATAACCCCTGTATAAGAAAGTGGTCTATATCGGTTTTTGGAAATTTGCGTAAATATTTTCATCTTTGCTAGACTAATAGTATGTTTTATTTTCTGCGAAGCCATCTGGGCTAGCAGACTGAGCCTTGAGTAACAAAAAGGCCTTTACCATAAAGTAGAAATCATGTTCAAAATGATGTAGTCATTATTTTCTGTAGGTGAGAGCTTACTGGAGCATGATGTTTCAACGAGAATAAAAGCCATTCTTCTCATTGCCGTGCTTAGCCCAAGCGAGTGAGTGCTTAAATGATGCTAGTGTTTGTTAATGCTTAGTTTAAAGCGCGTTGGTGGGATGCCTTGACCTCGCACGAAAGGAATGCTAATTCGTAAGGGAAACTGAGGTGGTAACTTTGGAGTTTCTCGCTGATTGCTTCTCTTGGCTGGCTTCTTAATCTCGAGAACGCAGTCGATGACGGTGTATCCTCAAAGAGAAGCGAAATGAGATGGATAAAGAGACGGAGGACGACAGAGTGAAGTGGATTTGGCAGCATGCGAAGGCGCGGCATCTTTTGTGCGTGCACTAGGGATGAAAGTTTGATGAGCGCTGCCGATGAATAATTTATTTACTCAGAAACCGGCTGCCTGACGAAAATTAATTTCGAAAGAGCAGAAATTCCGGAATCTTTCACTAGATGCCTAGTGGTTCCAGGTTTTTCAAAAAAAAAAAAAAAAAAAAAAAAGAATGACGGAGGGGTGAGCATGACGAGAGGGGAAGACAGACTGCTCCTTGTTAATTTTATTCAGCGTAATGGAGTGTGCCTGTTTCAGTCTCATTGGAATTTCTTCTCAGATGTAAGATGGTTTGTCTTCATTTTCCTTCCTCCTCCGTCTCTCTTCTTCGGTTTCACTTTGCTCTGTCTTTTTCATCCCTAGTTATCATATTCCACTGCAAAGGAGATGAGAGAGGGATGTTACTTTCTTGTTATCCTCCTCCCAGTGTTCCTTTGATGATTTTAGAGAAGAGCGTCGAAACTGGAGATGTTTCACTGAGGATAGGGGCATCTTCAGTCTATGATAATAACTAAATGCACTCAGTTGGAGTGCAGCACTGCTAAAAACCGAAGAAAAAAAAAAAGACGAAACGAGAGAGAATTTCCCCCAATTCGGTACCGTAATTGGATTAAAAACTGAGATCTCCGCTATCATTGCGAAATATCCTCTTGCATTTGATTAATTTAGTGCTCTGATCATTGGAATTATTTAACTACTGTCTTTTCGATTCAAGGGAATTAATTTAGGCAACCTTCGTTTTATTCAACTGACCCTATCTTTAGTCATGCGTTAAATGAACGCTAATGCACTAGGGAAAGATATTTTCCACACATTCCCTTTCGAACAACTCAAGAATTTTGCAATTTTAATTCCTTTCATTTGCCGGTGTCTTTTGGAGAAAAAACCTTTTCCTCAGCAAATTTATAATGGATGGCTCAATGACCCGTTTCACTTAATCACATTTATATATTATCTAGGTAGAAAAAGAGCATTTCGCCCTGTCGAATTTTTGGATTCTTGTTAGAGTATCCGACACGTACTCTTGAGATTTATTACTATACCAGCAACGAGGTAGCTGGACTTACGAGAGGCTTTTAAAAAGTTCTCGTCTTACTTCTTCTAGTGAATATTAATATCTAAGTTAAAAAACAATGCCGTCTTATGCACGATTTAAAAATTTAATATTAAAAACATATATACAAGTTAAAATATATACACATTAGACCTTTCGAGTTTACAATAAACTCATCCTCAGATGTAACAGAATGCCAAACACAAGCGACAAGGTGTTAGTTATAGATACCATGGTAGTCGTGTCACAAGTGACGTATGTTCAATGAGGTTTTAACGCATGTGCGGAAATAATTGGTCAAACTCAATTTCTGGAGAGAATGTGTTTTTCCCGGTCTATTAACTGTTTCCAAGGGAGGGGGATAGTACAAGGAGAGTCGTCATTGCAGCATAAATGACTGTATTTACAAATCAGTAAATTTTCTGTAAAAAAGGATAGAAGAACGATGTCTAGGGGTATTCAGTATAATTGCTGCCTCCCAAATAGGAGTATGCGTACCCGTTAAATAGGACCTGGAGAGAGCTGTAGAAGTTGAAGAGGTTTTAATGTTATATTTGTGTTCCGAAACTCTACATTTCAAGAAACGAGAGGTCGAACCCACTTACATCATGTTCTGCCCTTCTTCCAGCGGAGCCTTCAGTGGTATGGCATAAATGCCATGTTGATTGTCCAGTTCAAGCCTGTCTCTGTCACTTTTATAAGCCTGTCTCTGTCACTTTTATAAGCCTGTCTCTGTCACTTTTTATAATTACTGAGATGTTATTAGTCTTAATCCCGAATCCGATGTTATATTTTTTTACAAATACCTTTCAAGGGGTTGGTAACTCCAGGTATAAAAGGAACGGATCCGACATATTTGATGGGTTGGGGATCTCTAGTTAAAGATGAAACAGAGTTTAAATAAATTCGTCGTAGTAGTTTATCCACTGTGAAAACTTGGTATCCATAGTCACTGGCCAACTTCTTAATATTTGCCAACTCCAAGTTCCGTAGGGCAATGTCCGATGAATGCGATATTTCTCGTCGCAGCAAAAAAATATAAGGAAGATAACTTTTGACAAGGCGGATGAAAACTGGAAAATTGTAAACTCGAAAGGTCTAATGTGTATATATTTTAACTTGTATATATGTTTTTAATATTACATTTTTAAATCGTGCATAAGACAGCATTGTTTTTTTATCTTAGATCATTTTTGGCACGAAAATATCATATCTGCATATTAATATGAAGTATTTTTTTCTGCAGGTAGTTAGTTCACAGTCTTGCATGTCGCTGTACTAATTAATAAATCCATTTGTCCTTTTTTTCTTTTTTTTTTTATCAGGTGACGTTGTGAACTAAAAGATCGGAACCACGGGCATACTTGATAGACCCCGCAAACCCGTACTGCTGGGTGCTTCACGGCTAAAAGAGCCTTTAGCACAGGACTGTAGCAAGCTTTTCTTATCTGGGAAAGCGAGACTTGAAATTACGCCCCTTCGAGTTCAAAATTACGCCCTTTCGAGTTCCAATCAAATAATACGTGGTGCTCACACCGCCGTTATAGGGAAGAATTATGTCAGTTCAAAAATCGCATTTCCGGTTTCTAAAAGAATTTTATTAAAAACGTAAAAACTAAGTAAATACCCAAGAACCACAGATAGTAGATACCAAGCAAAGCGTAAACGTTATGTGAACGCCGACAACACGACGCTCCACAGAAATGCGAAACGAAAAATAAACCAACGCAGAACGAATGAGTATCTGTTAGTGAACGTAACAATAGGAAGTAGCTTTAGGAGTTGGGCTTGAAATAATTCTGTTGAAAATTAAACGCTTAGAGAACTTTCTGCGACAGAGCGCACATGATTAATTAGCTCTTCATCCCAACGACATATTTAGAAAGGTCATGGAAGTTACGCATACCAGCATATTGTTTTCTACGCCTCAATTCACTGTTTTGGAAAATTGCGTTCATGGATATAAGATGTTCACACCTCATAGTGTGTGTTACTCTGTACCTCGGTTAACTGCATGGAATACGGTATGAGACTAACTAAAGTCTTTAAAAAGAAAATACCTTCCTTTTTTAGTTACAATTTCAATTTTTTACACCCTCAGAGCATGAATTTACACCCTTGAATGACCATTCTGGGAGGGCAACCGCCCTCCCGGTTGCTATGGCTCTGATTTAGCCTTACCGATTTTGCAGACATTTCGTATGAAATGTTCCACATACACATTTTATGTTGCTATTGCGGACATTTCATGTGAAATTGTTTAAAGCCGTCTCGAGCAGTGATGTAGAAGGGGCTTAGCTAAACTGACCAGATGTTCCGAATTTTTGAAAATAGTACATGCCATATTTAAAGGAAAACAGTTGTCGTGAACGTTCAAATTCAGATGCCTTTTGCTTCAAATATTAAGGACATATCCAGAAATTTTTGACTGCAGCTTTTAACGAAGTGTTAAAAAAGAAGATAAATTTTTGGTAGTTTTTCTTTTTTAGTAAATAAATATTAAATTGAAAACAATTGCCATCTCCTGCACGATACACTTTCTCTCTATTCTAAAAAAAAGTAGCCGCTGTTTTAGAAATTTCGCGACACTCTTGCTTTCCTAGTTCGCAGCGCAAAACGTATTAAACACAAAAATATGAAATTTACATCGTTTGTAGATAATTGTTTGGAAAACACGCTGAAATAAACCGTTTCTCGATTCTAGCGATACTTCAAGAGCCATTGTATTTCAAAGTTAAGGTAAGCAAAAAAGTGCTCTCAGGTCGCGTTACGGACACACTAACAGCAACAGAACCACGAAACTTTGTAGGCATGTAGTGCCATGACCGAATTTTTGCACCTCGTCACCCTTTTTTTGAATTTCGATTTAGTTTACCAGAAATTAAATTCCTAAATTTCACAAAATTCTCTATTTCGTGATGGGGTCCATTTAAAAAAACGGATATATGGCAAACTATGAATCATAACGCATTGCAAGTTTTACAGCATAAACTTACAATTACGTCCCTTTTTTCCAAAAAAAATAAAAAAAAAAAAAAATAAGAAAAAGTCATTTTCTGATTTTTAAGCATTTTTAAAGACAAAAGGAAAGAAACGAACTTCTTGTCTGTCTTTACGATAAATACAGAGGAACGTTCTGGCCCCGTGACCTGCTGCCATGGTGACGCAGAGAATTTGTTTGTTATGCATATGTTTTGTTGGTAAAGCTATCTCAGTTGTTTAAGGTGGACGTCAAGTAATTTTGCTTCCTATACTTCCAATGGAAAAACTTATGTACACATGGTCTTCCCAATTAATGCGTTCCCAAGGATGAAAATTTGAACATCGATTAAAATAGCTTTATTTTATAACTTGGAATACTTAATATTTTCTAAAACATAACCATAATTATGCAATTCGACATTTGTTTTTCTACTGACGTCCTCAAAGTACAGGTCGCGCCATCTTTTTTCTGGACAGTTAATGTGTTCCCAAAGATGAAAATTTGAACATCGATTAAAATAGCTTCATTTCATAACTTGGAATACTTAATATTTTCTAAAACATAACCATAATTATGCAATCCAACATTTGCTCGTCTACTGACGTCATCAAGTACAGGTCGCGCCATCTTTTTTCTGGTTTCAACACCACCAAAGGAAAAGTTATAGATTTTTTTATATAATTATGGTTATGTTTTAGAAAATATTAAGTATTCCAAGTTATTTTAATCGATGTTCAAATTTTCATCCTTGGGAACACAATAATTGTGAAGGAAATGTGTACAAAAGTTTTTTTATTGGAAGCATAGGAAGCAAAATTACTTTACGTCCACCTTAACGGTTTAGCATAATGGTTTATGGTTTACGGAAATGCTTTTTGGACCGCTTTTGTTTTCCTTAGTGGTAAATTTAGGAAGTGCTATAAGTTCAAACGACATAAGTCCGACCTTCCAAAAATTAATGACAATAAAAAAAACTCTGAAACTTCGGAATAACAAGCCTTATTTGCTTAGACATGCAATAAAAATTGAAATTTATATGAATTTTCCAGTTTCTATTTCATGTGATATACTTGGAGATCGGGCTGCAGGGCCCGAGCGCTACTCTGGAAACGAGCGTAGCAAGCCTGGAGGCGCAGCCCCTAGTAATGATAAAAAAAAACTATGTATGCAATTAAAATAAGTATATGTTTAAGACCTTTCAACACAACAATATTGTCATACTCAGAAACAATGCAGCAGTGAGCACAGAAGTCAGAGACATATACTTTAATAAGATAAAACGGCGGTTATTAAAGTATATGTCCCTCACTTCTGTGCTCATTGCTGCATTGTTTCTGAGGATGACACCGTTGTGGTGTTGAAAGGTCTTAAACATTTTAATTGTATATAGTTTGTTTTATCATTAAAGTGTATCGTGCAGGAGACGGCAATTGTTTTCAATTTAAGAGCTTTTGGTGCACGAGTTGATTTCTTCATAACAGTAAATAAATGAAATCTTCAGAAATCATTTTCATTGTTTTAGAGTTTAGGAAACCTGCGTGACGGAAAAGATTCTACTCCGGAGGGCATTTCGTACCTTTCCACAGCAATAGAAATATTTCCCAAACATGCATATTAACAAGAGAATGTGAAAGAAATATCAGTTCAGTGAATGACATTTTTGTACCAATGAGGATAAGGTGTTATGTATTATAGTTGTTTGCACATAACTACGCATCCTACAGAATATAATAAACTTAAAGGTGTTCTTCGCCAGCACTAAGAAACAGAGACGTGTGTCTGGTGGTGTAGTTGCGACGGAACGGCGTCCCGATACTTTTCTTTTTTTTAGCCGGCACGCTTTTCGGGAAACGTTATGCAGCATAATTTGCTTTCTTTTTAAACTACAAATGTCCTATAATTCTTTTCCAATAAAAAAAAAATGCAACAGAAAAACTGCACAGTTAGTGGAATTAACGTCCCATGTTTCTTTGAAGGCAGAGCTAGTCTCTAAATCCATTCTCACTTGGCAGTCCCTTGAAACTCCTTCTTCTATTGTGGTTAAGAACGTTGGGGTAAGAATATTGCATGGGGAAATTATTGTAATTGGGAATTTAATTATTCCAGTCATTAATAAAGGTGTCTGGTTGTGAGTCTCAGTGAATTTAGTCCAGTTACGAGTGCCCCTTTAATTACGTTGGGAGCAGAGGAGATAATTTTTCTCTTTGGGGTCCGTTTCACACAGGCAGAAAAAAATCCGTCGAAGCAATACAATTGTCCTGCCATTCAATTTTTGGCGGGCTTTCATACAGGCGGTTTTATTGCTAGAACTGAGAGAAAAAACACGGCGGATGAGCGACAACCAAATCAAGCACTTTGGGACCCAACACAGAACTGAGAGAAAAAACCCGGCGGATCAGCGGCAACCAAATCAAGCACTTTGGGACCCAACACAGAACTGAGAGAAAAAACACGGCGGATGAGCGGCAACCAAATCAAGCACTGAGAGCAAAAACACGGTGGATGAGCGGCGACCAAATCAAGCACTGAGAGAAAAAACACGGCGGATGAGCGGCAACCAGATTAAGCACTTTGGGACCCAACACAGAACTGAGAGAAAAAACACGGCGGTTGAGCGGCAACCAAATCAAGCACTGAGAGAAAAAACACGGCAGATGAGCGGCAACCAAATTAAGCACTTTGGGACCCAACACAGAACTGAGAGAAAAAACACGGCGGTTCAGCGGAACCAAATCAAGCACTGAGAGAAAAAACACGGCGGATGAGCGGCAACCAAATCAAGCACTTTGGGACCCAACACAGAACTGAGAGAAAAAACCCGGCGGATCAGCGGCAACCAAATCAAGCACTTTGGGACCCAACACAGAACTGAGAGAAAAAACACGGCGGATGAGCGGCAACCAAATCAAGCACTGAGAGAAAAAACACGGCGGATGAGCGGCGACCAAATCAAGCACTGAGAGAAAAAACACGGCGGATGAGCGGCAACCAGATTAAGCACTTTGGGACCCAACACAGAACCTGAGAGAAAAAACACGGCGGTTGAGCGGCAACCAAATCAAGCACTGAGAGAAAAAACACGGCAGATGAGCGGCAACCAAATTAAGCACTTTGGGACCCAACACAGAACTGAGAGAAAAAACACGGCGGTTCAGCGGAACCAAATCAAGCACTGAGAGAAAAAACCCGGCGGATAAGCGGCAACCAAATCAAGCACTTTGGGACCCAACACAGAACTGAGAGAAAAAACACGGCAGATGAGCGGCAACCAAATCAAGCACTGAGAGAAAAAACACGGCGGATGAATGGCAACCAAATCAAGCACTTTGGGACCCAACACAGAACTGAGAGAAAAAAGACGGCGGATGAGCGGCAACCAAATCAAGCACTGAGAGAAAAAACACGGCGGATGAGCGGCGACCAAATCAAGCACTGAGAGAAAAAACACGGCGGATGAGCGGCAACCAGATTAAGCACTTTGGGACCCAACACAGAACTGAGAGAAAAAACACGGCGGTTGAGCGGCAACCAAATCAAGCACTGAGAGAAAAAACACGGCAGATGAGCGGCAACCAAATTAAGCACTTTGGGACCCAACACAGAACTGAGAGAAAAAACACGGCGGTTGAGCGGAACCAAATCAAGCACTGAGAGAAAAAACCCGGCGGATAAGCGGCAACCAAATCAAGCACTTTGGGACCCAACACAGAACTGAGAGAAAAAACACGGCAGATGAGCGGCAACCAAATCAAGCACTGAGAGAAAAAACACGGCGGATGAATGGCAACCAAATCAAGCACTTTGGGACCCAACACAGAACTGAGAGAAAAAACACGGCGGATGAGCGGCAACCAAATCAAGCACTGAGAGAAAAAACACGGCGGATGAGCGGCGACCAAATCAAGCACTGAGAGAAAAAACACGGCGGATGAGCGGCAACCAGATTAAGCACTTTGGGACCCAACACAGAACTGAGAGAAAAAACACGGCGGTTGAGCGGCAACCAAATCAAGCACTGAGAGAAAAAACACGGCGGATGAGCGGCAACCAGATTAAGCACTTTGGGACCCAACACAGAACTGAGAGAAAAAACACGGCGGTTGAGCGGCAACCAAATCAAGCACTGAGAGAAAAAACACGGTGGATGAGCGGCAACCAAATCAAGCACTTTGGGACCCCACACAGAACTGAGAGAAAAAACCCGGCGGATCAGCGGCAACCAAATCAAGCACTTTGGGACCCAACACCTCTCACAGGAGTGGTTAATTGTGTTATAAAAAGGCGAGAGGAGGAATGGGGTGGGGGTTGGGGTGGCAATAAGGGAAACGTATTTGAGACTTAAAAAGGCACCCGAGTTCCTGTACTTTTTAAATTAGCACTACACCACTGCCTGTGTCATTTTTATTTTACACTGCCTGGCCAAATTAAAAGTAGTGCATGTTAATACATTACAGTACCCATTCGGCGTGGCATGGTGTCTATGAGTTTATACACTGTTCCCAGTCCTTTAAGTTCCCGTCTCATCGTGCGAGTGGAAATGGTCTTACTTCCACAACTGAACATGGTTGTGAGTTCAAGTGTCGTTTTTTCGCGATGCGATTCCACTAAGCGTTTTAATGATCTTCGGTCACGATTATTCAGGACTGTTTTCCGACCAAACGTTTTCCGCGAATTTGATGCTTCACCGCCATCATCCTACGATTTAATAATGCGTTGGACAGTTCGTAATAAGGTGCTAGTGATTTCAGCAATCACCTTGCAGGTCTTCCGCCCTTGCCACAGGCCAATAATTTGGCCCTTTGTGAACTCTGTCACATCTTTTCCGCGATCGGGTATAACGTCTTCCGCCATGATCGCTTCGAACTGATGAGCTGCACGCTCATCCCGTTCCATTTAAAGGTTGTATTGGCGGCAGCATTATGCAAAAAAGTCGAAATACTACACCAGTCATGCCCTCCTTGGTATTTGCATATTTCCATTCACACCGCGACTTTTTTTGTGTCCAGGCAGTGCATAACAAGAGTAAGAAAAAGTATTTACCAGGTGCAAAACATTATGGCATTACGTTACATACGAGTAATTGTGTTTTTATATTCAAGAGTCAAAAAAATAAGTAGGTTTACTTTTTTGGTGCCACAATTCTCAATTATAGCTTATTTATCTTCTGTATTTCCGTATAAAAATTGAAAGAGGTCATTATTAGTATGATGCTGACACAGTGTTTAGTAGCGGAGTAATGCGCTGGTTATTTTGATATCAAAAGCGTTGTTTTAAACTTCATTTTTTATTGGGGCCAGTAGTTTCAGGGAAAGGATGGAGGTTATTTTGATATCATTAGCAACTGAGAAACATAACTCCCATGTCTCATCCCATACTCAAAGCTGGCTCCACACGGACGAAAGCTCAGAAGCCAACGCTTAAACCACCGTGCCATAAATAGCACAAAACACTTCAAAAGGTAAACAATGGTCGAAATAGGTTCAATGCTGGGGATCTCAAAGACACTGTCTCACGGCAGTTATGTGTTTTGCTGGTGTGATTGTGAGGTATTTCAAGGAGGCTGGTCTTAGTCTCTAAAGAATAAATTTGATATGATTAACTTTGTGGCATAAAACTGGGCAACCATTTTAATTAAAAGTGCACAGTAGGGATTTTATTGTAACAATATGATTTCTTTCTTTCTTTTTTAATACAAACCTTGTTTCACGAAATGCTTAAACTGACTAGCTACACCCGAACGAGAAACGGGGAATGAGAACTATCTTGCTCGATGAGTCCGAGTTACCTGAGGGGGCGACGGCTCCCTCAAGGACGGGGGAAACCGGATTGGCGAGTCGAGAGCAAGTGCGTTCTGGTAGAGCAGAGAATGCAGTCTGAAACTAGGTCCCGTAATGACTGAACGCGAGGGAATGAATTCCCTGTCGCCGAAAAATGTGAGAGAACGACTATGTTCAATGAAAAAATTAGTTATTAAGTTATCTAAGGTACTGTTTACGTCTTAGAATGAAAACTTTCCAACTTCCATTGTCAATTTGCTTGACTGATAGTAATTATCAGAAAAAAAAATACTGTGGAGGTGAAATGAAAAGAACCTACGGGTGACTTAGGTAATATAGATTGCCTACATTTATGTTTTACGCAATAAAGTGCAATAATTTTGGTTCTACGAAAAATATCTGTAGGCTCCAAAGATTTTGAATCATTAAAATTCCCAAAAGACCTTGTTGATAATATGGAAATTCAAAAATTTCAGTAGTTGAGAGCTAATGGATTTATGGAAAAAAACTTCGAAGATATTTCAATTACTAATCTAAAACAACTATTATGAGAATTTTACTAGGAAATTTTTTCATTTAAATTGCAAATTTTCGGAGAAAACTCTTCTCCTTCTTCAGAAAAGAAAGCTGAAAGAAGGAATAGAGATTGAGAAAAATCAAAATTCCGTCATCAATGACTGCAAAGGATTTTCCCTGCCTAACATCTGGCAGGATTTGTTGAAAAATAACCTAAACCGTCAAGGTTAACCGTATCCGCGATAGTGACAGGAATAAGTGACAACAACAAGACAGCCTGAAGAAAGAGAAGAGTTTTCTCCGAAAATTTGCAATTTAAATGAAAAAATTTCCTAGTAAAATTCCCATAATAGTTGTTTTAGATTAGTAATTGAATTAAGAAACTAGGAAGCTATTTCTCAACATGAGCTTTATTCAAAGAATTCGAAGATATTGTTTGGTGGTAGTGGGGGGGGGAGACTCGTGTTTTTCCGATACGCCATTGTTTGAGACTTTGCAAAACGGAGAAAAAGAACTATATACGGTGAAACAATACTTATATTTGGAAAACATATCTCCACTGAAGGATCATGATGATGTAATGCAGACATTGGAAGATAAGTCTCATGCATATTCTAGGGTTATCAAGTATATTCTAGGGTTGTCAGTTCATATTCTAGGGTTGTCAGTTCGTCGTGACAAGGAAATTTGCGATGAGGCAGACAGCGTTCTGGACGATACTTCACATTCACCGCTGAGGAAAAAATCAACAGAGCACGTGGATCAAGACAGACGAATGAATTTCCAGCGTATAGCTCAGTCTATAGGCACTTCAATCAGCAGTGTCGATTCAATCCTGGGGAATTCTTTGAAGACGAAAAAAGGTTACTGTGCATTGGGCCCCACGAATGGTGACAGATGAGCAAAAGCCATGACACAAACGAATATGTCTCACCAACTTAAATATGGTTTGTGCGCATCCAATAAATATCTCGTCTCGTATTGTTACAATGAATCTAACATGGGTGCACATCAATTTGACAAAGAGACTGAAAAACAAAGTAAAATGTGGAAGCATGAATTTTTTTCCGCCTCCCAAAACTTTCGTTTCGCTCTGCCAGCAGCCAGCAAAGTGATGGCATCAGGCATTTGGGATGCAGAAGACGTCATCATGATTTACTACCTGAAAAAGGACACCATTGTCACATACGCCAACCTCATAAGCCAACTTCGTGCAACCATTAAGAAAAAGAGGCGCGAAGGAGATGACATTCTCCTTCAAGGTAACGCACCGCGTCACATTTCGCGAAGGCCTCCACACAGATTGGAGCATTTGAGTTGCTTCATCACCCACTCTATTCTCCAGATCTGGGCCCAAATGAATTTTATTTGTTCTCTGAGGTGGTCGGAGCTGATTGTGAGTGGTTGGAAGATTTTTCCCACTTGGATGAAGGCAAAATAATACCAGTGGAAAAATTGCATTGCATTGGTTGGTACAGAGGCGACTTTAGATCTTTCGTAGCCGTAGGCGCTAAAAGATTCAGGGGCAGATTAGCAAAATAAAAAAAAATAATAAAAAGTAGAAAAAGTCGAGAAAGAAGATTTTTCGCTTTTTAAAATTCCATTCTATCGCCCTATTATCAAAACGTTTTGTAAGAAACAGTGCTAGTGTAATCCCTTTATCTGTCCGTGCACATGGAACTTTTTGTTTTTCGAGATATTTCAAAAATTACTTTTGCGGCTAATAGGAAATCTAAGAATATATTATGTTCGGCACATTAAATATCGTAAGGGCTGTCCAGTCAAAAATTAAAAAAAATAAAGTTCCGTTGTTAAGACACTATTCAACTTAAAGGAAAATATTATTTTTGTTCCTCTCAGATTAGGCCTAACTGTTCCTTCTCAAATACTGTATTTAAATTTTCCGATTTGTTCGTTAATTTCCTGCTAAAGGCCAAAAAATTTGGTTTTTACAGATTTTAAAAACATTATTTTTACGAATGATGGGACATAAATATTCGTTAAAATTTTCCATTTTTAAATTTCACTACTAGTTCATACACTTCCTGCTGGGAGTTCTCAAAATGGAAATTTCGTAAATTTTAGCTTTGCGCTACGAAGAGACTATTTCAGTTACCGCAAAAGTTCTTTTTCAGTTCATACGTTAGGCAAAACTGATTACTGTAACACTTTTTCAGTTGCAAGTTTCTTGGTAAATTTGACGCTAAGGGCGCTGAAAATGAAATTTCGTACATTGCCTGTAAATTGTCATAAAATTTCATAAAATTGGAATGCATTTCATTTATAAAACGTGCTCTTTCCATTGCTTCAGCTTTGGAAAATCATCTTGTTTTTTACATTTTGAGCAAATTAGTAGGAAACGAGCATGGTATCAAGCAAACATAAAATACTTGAAGACATTGGCAACCGGAAAAGTTCTCCACATTAGAAAATACGGGTAAAATGCAATTTATGCAAAGTGCGTCACTTGAAAAGGGTGAATGGCTTTTCGTGGAGGAGTTTTGGCATAGACCAATGCCATGGACCAAGAAAGGCGGGCACTAAGAATTTCATCAGTCACTGCAGAAAAGCGAGAATGTGAAGAGTTTCTTGAAAACATTTTTTCGTATTGTTTTCATCGGAAAGTTAAGAAGGTCTGCATCTTTTTGTTTCAGCCTGCGAAAACCAAAACAAAACTGGCAATTCATTTATACCTTTTCGGGGCCCCTCAAACTCTGGGGCCCTATATAGCCACACGCTTAATGCGCCTAATAGGAAATCCGCCACTGGGTTGGAAACTTTGTCAAATATTAAAAAAGAAAAGAACGATAATGCTCAGCTTTCCTGTATACGTTAAAATACGAACTTTTTTGAATGGCATAAATAAATAACAGGGATTGCCGTAGTAGAAAATAGGGAGGCAGACAACATCAATTCAAAAACAGGTACGACTTTGTCTTATTAACCACATAGGTCTTTTCACATGTAATGCACGCAATTTTTTTTATACATACTGGATGTGTCTTAGGCGGTGTCTCTCTGCAGTCCTTCTATGTAGCCTCCCTGCTGCTGAATGACGGCGTTCCAACGTTTTGGGAGTCCCACAATTCCAGTCAGATCCCCTCTTTTGTTCAGCTGTCGGACGTGCTGGGTACCGGATCAAAAAAGTCCTCCAGGGAGGAAAATCCTAGTCCATGCATGGGCTGTTTGAGCTTGGGGAACAAGTCAAAGTCTGGTGGACTCAGATCATATGTAGAGGATTTTAGGAAGGGAGTGTCTGCCTCCAGGTCTTAAACAACCCTTAGAAATTGGAAGCTAGGAGATTTGGGCTAGAGTGCCCGATAGGAAAGTGACACGGAAGCGAGGTAGAAAGGGGGAGGAAGACGCCGTTATTTATTACCGGGGGACCAGTACCCGGGGTCCGACCACTTAACGTGCCCATCCAACGCACGGCGGGTATTTAGTGGTTCGAACCTGAGGTTATCTCCATGTCAGTCATGAACGCTGACCACTAGACCACCCGAGGCCCGTCTGGTGGACTCATGTCTGGGCAAAGAATATAAAGCTTGAAGAATGCCAACTCTCATAGAGATAACGTAAAACAGGCGACAACAGCGCCACCACATCTTAAGAGGTAATACACTGACGGAAAAAAATCCCAACACCACGGAAAAATAGTTGTAGAGGAATGAAATGGCGGTAATACATTTGTATAGGTAACATATTTAATCGATTAAGGTATCAAGATCACAGCTTATTGTAAGCGCGAGAAGAGCCATTTTAAATGTGAAATGCTGGTAGATTAATAACCGGTGTAACCGCCAGAATGTTGAATGCAAGCACGCAAACGTTCATGCATTGTGTCGTACAGGTGCTGGATGTCAGTTTGTGGGATGGAGTTCCATGCCTGTTGCACTTGGTCGGTCAATACAGGGACGGTTAATGCTGGTTGGGGGTGACGCTGGAGTTGTCGTCCAATGATGTCCCATACGTGCTCGATTGGTGACAGATCTGGTGATCTAGCAGGCCACGGCAACATGTCGACACTCTGTAGAGCATGTAGGGTTACAACAGCGGTATGCGGGCGAGCGTTATCCTGTTGGAAAACACCCCTGGAATGCTGTTCATGAATGGCAGCACAACAGGTTGAATCACCAGACCGACGTACATCTGTGCCGTCAGGGTGCGTGGGATAACCACGAGAGTGCCCCTGCTGTCATAGGAAATTGCTCCCCAGACCATAACTCCAGGTGTAAGTCCAGTGTGTCTCGGCCGCAGACAGGTTGGTTGCAGGCGCTCACCTGGCCTCCTTCTAACCAACACACGGCCATCACTGGCACCCAGGCAGAACCGGCTTTCATCAGAATACACAACAGATCTCCACTCCGTCCTGCAATGAGCTCTAGCTTGACACCACTGACGTCGCAAACGGCAGTGGTTTGGAGTAAGTGGAATGCACGCTACAGGGAGTCTGGCTCGGAGCTGTCCTTCAAGTAACCGATTTGTAACAGTTCGTTGTGTCACTGTGGTGGCAACTGCAGCTCGAATTGCTGCCGCAGACGCGGTACGATGCGCCACGGCCATACGCCGTACACGGCAGTCTTTCCTCTCAGTAGCGCCACGTGGCCTGCCGGAACCCGTTCTTCTTGAGGTAGTACCTTCTCTTGACCACCGCTGCCAACAATCATGCACAGTGGCTACATTCCTGCCAAGTCGTTCTGCAATATTGCGGAAAGAAAATCCACCTTCTCGTAGCCCTATTACACGACCTCGTTCAAACTCCGTGAGCTGTTGATAATGGCTTCTTCGTCTTCTTAAAGGCATTCTTGACTAACATCAACACCCTACGTCGAATCTCAACGATAACTAACGCTCACGAACGTTACAGCGCGTATTTACAGCAAACCTGCTTTGCATGTTCCAAGCGGCGCTACTAGCGCCACACGTAAGCGCCGAGCGCGAAATATGCATAGACGTCATCTTACAGAAGTACTCTCACCGCCTACCAACTGTCGTTTATCTAACACAACCCCTTCTTGGTGATCGGGTTTTTTTTTTCCGTCAGTGTATGTTCTGCCGGAAAGTAAACATTCAGGAGCAAAACACGTTGGAGGGACTACGGCAGTGATGCTTTTCTTTGATCCACGATGGTTTCCTTCGATCTGATGACTATTTGTTTAGAGCAGTTTTTTTTTTTTTTTTTTTTTTTTTTTTTGTTGTTGCTGTTTTCTGATATCCTACCCATGCCTTATTTTGGTGAGAAAAATATGCAATAACATTAGTATCGCTATTTAAATTAAATTTTAGCAAATATTATAGTTAGGCCTAAGGATCCGTACAAAATGCAGACATTCCCTACTATTTGGCATTACTGAAAATGTTTCTGAAAAACTGAAGAACAAACAAAAGCCTTAACTAACCCGATTGGCGTAACAAAACTAACATATCCGATTTGCGAAGTGATTATGCTACCGAGAAGGTAACAATCACGTGTTGTGAGAAGCTCGGCTGTCTGTTCTTAACCCAAAGAATTGAAGGCAACAGAAATACGCATGCGCAGTCTGCTTCGGCATTAGCCTGTATGTTGGCTTCAGTGCACTGCATTTTAACTCTTAAGATATGGCGGCGCTAGTTACGTCTTGCTGAGACTTAACTTCTTCTCAGTTAGATATTCTTTATTCTTTGAATAGGACGCACGAGGCCACAATTTCTACTTGTACTTCTCCAGCAAAGCTGTCACCACCTTCGCCACGTGTGGTCTTGCATTGTACAAAATGAAAGTTCCATCTCTGAGCAAGTCAGGTCGGTTGCCAGGTGCGAACTTATACCCCCCCTCCCGCGCTGCGGGTGTGTGTGTGTGTGTGTGTGCGGCTCATGGTTAAAAGGGCCTCTAGCCTGAGAAAAAGGTTTTTTTTATAAGTGAGTCACGGAAAAATTCTCACTGGCAGCCACCGGGAGTCGAACCCAGGGTATTCCAGTTACGCGCCGGATATGCTTCCGCTACACCACAGCGGCCTCGAATTCCTCCAGATTCACACATGCTAACTGCCAATCCAATTTGGCAGGTTGCTTCTTGGAGCCCCGCACAATGCTGGGGATTCACCAAAGATGGTAAGCAGCAACTGAAGAAATAATTAGAAGGCGAATGCATAATTAATACAGACATTTAACGTGGACCAGGAACATCAAACAAAGATCCTCGCTTTTTCCACGTTTATAAGTTAGTCACGGAAAAATTCTCATTGGCCGCCACCGGGAGTCGTCCCCAGGGTCTTCCAGTTTTGGTGAATCCCCAGCATTGTGCGGGGCTCCAAGAAGCAACCTGCCAAATTGGCTTGGCAGTTAGTGTGAGTCTGGAGGAATTTGAGGCCGCTGTGGTGTAGCGGAAGCATATCCGGCGCCTAACTGGAAGACCCTGGGTTTGACTCCTGGTGGCGGCCAATGAGACTTTTTCCGAGACTCACTTATAAATGTGGAAAGAGCGAGGATCTTTGTTTGATATTTTTACTTGTTTTCGAAATTCCAACAGAAAACCTGTCGATTTCATTGGCAGGAAGCCATACTCCAGAGTATCACATTCAAACGAACGCAATGATAGGAAATTTGCGAGAGGTAAGACTGAAATCCAGATTACAAAACAGTCTTTCTTTTGTTTACAAGACTGCGCACGTTCTGTTCATGTACACAAAGGCATAGGATATAAAATGGCATAAAAAACTCATAAATTATCACATGTTAATCAGAGCTGAAACAGGCCGAACCCGAAGTCGAGCATGGGCCTGAACCGGGCTCGGGCTGCATGATACTTACTAGAGTTCGGGCTCGGGCAGGCTCGGGCTCTGAGAGAGAGAGATAATTTTCTTCCCTTTTTTTTAAATGTGATTTTGTATGATTTAGCACACGAAACTTTTTTACACTTTCCAGTTGTTTAAATAAAATTCTTCGGCAACTGGGTCTAGATGGGGAGTGGGAACTCGGCAGGGCTATTCATTCCGGGCATGGGTAACAAGTACCATAGTCCATGAATTACTGAATTTCTGCAAAGGAAAAGTTTATCTGAGAACAATAAATAGTAGATATAGCAAGCTGACGAAATTTTGCTCCCTACCTCAATGGGGCAGCTCCCTGCTAATTCTATTGAGCAACGTACGACGTAGATTGTTGTGCCTTCCGATTTTTCCTCATTTCCGGTCCCCCTAAACATTTCAGGAAGAAATGAATTGTCAAAGAAACTATAGAAATAGATTGTCGTTCCTTCCGCCCTCCGCATCTGAGGAAGACATCGGTTAATTGCACAGGGAGAAAAGAGAGGAAGTCTGGAAGAGATTTTTTTCAATGCCTAAACAGGTTAGTCATAGTTTAGCCTGTTTAGGCGTTAAAAAATATGTTGTTGCTAAACACATTGCTAGTAAAAAATAAGGCCACATTAAAAAATTGTTATTTAAATTAAAAAAAAAATATTTAAATTCAGTCTACACTGACATCCATGTTATTTAAAAAAATTTAAATTTGAAATTGACGTCCATGTTATTTAATAAAAAAATTAATTTAAAATAAATTGACATCCACGTTATTTAATAAAAAAATTAATTTAAAAATTGACATCCATGTTATTTAATAAAAATTTAAATAATTATTATTGTTAATCAACGTGAACATATTAAAAATTATTATTTCAATTAAATTTTTTTAATTTAAATTCAGTCTACATTGACATCCATGTTATTTAATAAAAAATAATTTAATACATTGACATCCATGTTATTTAATAAAAAATAATTTAATACATTGACATCCATGTTATTTAATAAAAATTTAAATTTATAAATTGTTATTGAATTCATTCTACATTGACATCCATAAACAAAATTCTTATTTCCACATTAAAAAATTTGTTATTTAAATTCGGTCTACATTGACATCCATGTAGACCGAATTTATAGAAAATTCGGGCTCGAATAGGCTCGGGCTCTTAAGATTGAGCCCGAACTAAGCTCTGATGTTTATTCCAGAAAATTTATTTTTCTTGCCTTCATTTCAGTAAGATCATTGAATAAGTTGTTACAATCCAGATTTTCATTTAATGTATGTTCTATTGTCAGTAATTATAAATTAGATAACCTTTCTTGAGTCATTCTACTTCTAAGATAGTTTTTTATTATTATAATTTCAATGTAGAGAAAGTTCGCTATGTTGAGACAGTAGTAATTGGAATTGCTAATAAAATTCTTAAATCAATGATAAAATTTGGAAATATATCCCATACAAATAAAGTAACATTCGCTTGGCTGTGCAGGTCATTCGATCGTAATTATTTTGCTTTATTCTGCATATTTCATCTTAATAATTTTTTGTGCCTATGATGAGCGGGGTCTGCAAAGCGCAGGGCTTGGGGCAGGTGTCCCGCTTGCCCGGGTATAAGGGTGGCCATGTCGGGAAATGTTGACACAGGCTCTGTAGCCACAAGAAACATCAGTGTCACGTCCTACCCCGTACGGGGTCTCCCCATCCCCCCGGCTGCCTATTCGGCGCTTTTCGAGCGCTCTACATAAGAGTACAATTCCGGTTTTTCTTCTCTGAGGGAGCAGCGCGTCTTTTCAGGTGAAACCAACTCCCCGTGCAAGGTTTTGCTGACTCCGTTCCTGGCGTCGGAGTGGGGGTGGTAAGAATACATCACGTTAAGAATTTCTTGTTACAGTTTTACATTGAATTTTTGAAAAAAAAAAAAAAAAAAGAGAAAGAAAATTCATGTTACCACAATAAAGCCGTTACAGAGGTATTATGAACTGGGATTTTTCCCACATTCATGCATTCTAAAGGTATTATTTATTGCACCGCCAACAAGAATTGCTCTCCAACGTTGCATTCTGAGAGTTTTTTCGGGAGAAAGGGGGGCGGGGGGGGCAATTCCAATTTTTAAGGGGGCTGAAACTTGTTGACTGATTATATACATATAATCAAATTTTGTTATTTATATATACATTAACATATATAAACATTTGAAATTGAGTATGCACATTTTTCTTATGATCGGATATCGCAAATGCAAATTTCTAAAAGATCTACTCATACCAGTGATTAAAAATGAAAAAATAATATTCCGGATTTCACGGGGGGGGGGGGGGTGAGTATGTAAAATATTGATGATGCTAGTAAGATAACGCTGTGCCTGAGAAAATCCCCTCCCCCCTCCCAAACATTAGGAGTGGTAGAAATGTCCTCTCCCTACTACAAGCGTGTTTCTGATTGTTAAGGAATCGTTATAGTTTTACTTGAAAACGTATGGTGTAAACAATTTCCCTGCCATTTGGTTTCAGCCCCTTTAGATTATTTATATTACCGCATAGTAGTAAAAAAAACAACAACTAACAAACCGTTTGGATGCTAGTTTCAGGTGCCTCGATTTTTTTATTTTTTATTCTTTTTTATTTTTATTTTTTTTGCCACGGAGCGTAAACCACCCACCATCAGGAAAAAAAAAACTTTTTTTGGAACAATTTCGAATAATTTGCTATTGTTAAAAATTAGGTCTCAAATATTCTGTTGTATTGGAAGTGTCTTTCAATCACTGAACTGGGAAAACAAAGGGATAAAGATTAATGGAGATTATCTAACCCACCTTCGTTTTGCTGATGACGTAGTCATTTTTGCAACTGCCCTATCAGAGCTTCAGAGTATGGTCCAGGAACTTGCTGACAAGAGTAAAGAAGTGGGATAAAAAATGAACTTTCAGAAGACAAAAGTGATGCTCAATGCCTTTGCAAAAAATGAAGATTTATCGATTGATGGAGAAAAGCTGGAGAAAACAGACACGTACGTTTATCTTGGACAGCAGATATCAAGTGAGGGTCACATTGATGAAGAAATTAATCGGCGTACAAAACTTGCCTGGAGAGCTTTTGGAAGAAACAGCATAATTTTCAAGAGCAATATGCCATTATGGCTTAAAAGAAAAGTGTTTGATCAATGCATCCTTCCAGTGCCTACGTATGGTGCAGAGACGTGGACCTTAACTAAAAGAGACATACAAAGGCTGCAGACAACTCAAAGAACCATGGAGAGGCGCATGCTTGGTGTAACCAGGAGAGATAAGAAGAGGAACTCGTGGATCCGAAAAATGACAAGAGTGGAAGATATCATGACCAGAGTTAAATCCCTGAAATGGCAATGGGCTGAAATATTATGGAATCCAATCTAATATTTCGGCTGCCCATCGATGGTCTGCCAGGAGGACAGACCATCGATGGATAGCCGAAATTTTAGATTGGATTCCAAGGGACAGGAAAAGATCCAGAAGAAGACCTCATGGGAGATGGGTTGATGAAATTCGAAAGTATGCGGGAGTGACATGGAGGAGCCTGGCACAAGACAGACCGTTGTGGAGGAAACTTGGGGAGACCTTCGTCCAGCAGTGGATTGATAATGGTTGACAATGGTGATGATGATGATGATGATGATTGGAAGCACTAACGCCAATGAGGCTTAACCGTATACAGGGAAAGTCGGCATCCAGAAGAATGAAATAAAGCTGAATGCCAGCTTCCAATATATGACGGTGTATTGCAGTGCAAGCACCTCCACTCTGTGAAATTAAATTTTTATTGCGGAAGTAGTCCGGGTTGTCGGTGCTTGAAAAATTGCCCCTTCAGTGAGGATTGTTTAATGTTTTACTGAAGGATGATAGAAATTTCAGATTGAAGCCCATGTGGATGTTTTTTTTTATTATTATAATGTTTCTGTCATTTTCTTAATTTTTTTTTAATTAATTTCTCCAGACGTTCAGCTATAAACGAAAACAATTAGACTAAATATAAGGGGAGATCGCTCAAAAACCTAAGGGGGGCATGGATGGGAGGCTAAGCACCCCCGAAAAGATGCCTGAATACATCACTAAGTACAGCTCGACTAGTGTACGTGAAACAGAAAATTATTTTCATCTGATTTTTGAATAAAAGAAAACATCACTTACTTTATGCATCCAGTCTCTACTGAAAATCTTTGCAAACTGGAGCTGGGACTTTAACAAAGTGCCTTACACGTATGCATGAATTTCCGAAGTTCAATACGTAGTGGAATATGTATTCGCATATTTCCACGTCTGCAATTGGCCCATTTAAGCCGACACTTTTTGCTGTGCAATTACACATAAGTTACTTTGTTTTTCCGTTGTAGTAAGATAAAAAAAAATGTCTTCTCTAAACAACGTGTTAACTTTTATTGTCAAGAATTATTTCAGAACTCTGTAATTTTTCTTTGTTTTACATGCAGAGAAGGAGTCAGGTATTTATCGTTGCTTTAAATTTTACTAAAATATTCGAAGAAGCTAGTGAATAGTTTTCTTCTAGTGCGTGCGTTATTTGGCTTTTACCTTTCCACAAAGTTCTTCTGTTATTATTAAGTTTAAAATTATTCCCTCCTGAGAGCTACGACAATCACGTTGATCAAGAATATAAATAATGCCTCTGGCTCTGAGAAAAACACTGCATTTTTTATGCATAAGTCATTATTTCAAGTTTGCACGCTGAAAATGAACAGTGTCGTTCGTTAATTACAAAACGGAGCATTTTTTTTCTCATCTCGCTGTTTTTTAAACCTGGTTTTTAGTTACATTTGAGTTTCAAAACTCAAGCATGTCATGTACGTATTGTGTTAACGAACGAAGGAAAGGGGGGATATAAGTGGGAGGAGTTAACAATACATCTTGCTTTATGACGCTGGTGTTTCTGCGATATTTTTAATTGGATTAAGAAAAGCAGGAAAACGCGGGAGAGGAGCTTGTTAGTCTCGACTTTTAATGCCGGTCACAGAGCTCGAGGACTAATTTATCATCTGCGCAGGCGCCATGGGAAAAACCATCCGCTAATTTGTTTTCGTTAAGGACAGGGATCTGGCAACGAGCAAGAAATTACAACAATTAAAGCGTCGCGCGAGATTCGGCTGATGTGTTCTTAATCAGGCAAGCTAGGCGTTCCCAGACAAACACAAAGAAAGCGAGAATCAGCTGAGGAAAAAAATGCAAATGAGAAGAGAAAGTTCTCTCTAATTAGCGAGTTAATATGTTTCGCATTTCCTTAATGTTTCATATTTGCACACCAGAGACACCAATTAAGAACAGAACGTTTTCAACTCGTCAAAAGAGGCTCCTTTCTTCCTCAACAGTGTCGCTTCCTCCCTACTTTTCCTCCCTCCCTCCCTCCGACTCCTTATCCTTTTCATTTTTACACGACGTTCTCTGGCATGCATTATGCAAAACGCTTCAACTACCAATGGCATCGTGTAAAGGCTGTCAGAAAAGCCATTACGAGTTTAATGACTTCAAATGTCAGCACGCATTGTTTTAAATTATGAAAAGGGAATCGGTTGTTTTCGAGACAAAAGCGATTTCAATGAAATGCGACTGTCAAGTTTCATAATCTGTTTCGAAAACTACCATATCAAGCCCAGTTTAGATTTTAACAAATCCATCCGTCATTTTTCGCTACGTCCAAGGCTTCATTATTTTTGCCAGTGAAAAGTTTTATTCAAGAAGACTAAAGAATACAGTATTTAGAAGAAAAAACCGTAGCTTTCATATAAAGAATTTATTACGTGTATATTTTTCTTATGAGCATTTCAGACTTCATTTCACGCACCAGCTCCATAAACTCCATACCCGATTTCTCAAATATCTGTTTTTATTTACAAGCATATACGAGTACATTGAGTTTGTCTTCCATTAAGAACACACCTTGTTTTGCATATTCGGAGCGATAATGAAGTACCACGTGATATCAATGTCACGTGCGGCTACTATAAATAGTACATGTTTATCCTATGTGCGTAATCAGTGATGGGCTAATGGCCAACGTTCGTGACTGCCACGAAGAAACCTCAGCTTCGATCCCAGGCAGGTACGGACGATGGAACCACTAAATATCCACCGTGCGTCAGATGGGCACGTTAAGCCGTCGGAACCCCGTTACTGTCCTCCCCGGTAATGAATAAGGGCGCCCCCTTTTTACCTCGCTTCCGTGCCACTTTCTTATCGGACACTCTATCTCAAATCTCCTAGCTTCCTATTTCTAACGGTTGTTTAAGACCTGGGGTCAGACACTCCCTCCCTAAAATCCTCTATACATATGATATATACACAGTCTAGTCACATTATTGTAACCACCTAATGCTTTTGATGTCAACAGCGCGTAGCCAGCGAAAGAAGGCAGTGTCGTGAGCTGGCTTGGAGGGTATATAAGGTGTGCTGTAGGCATTCTGAAAACATATCACTCGTTGCTTCCATGGATAAAAGCAGTGATTTATCACATTTGCAAAAAGGGATGATTATCGGCTTTCGGGCCAAGGGTGGCAGTATTTCTGAAACAGCGCAGTTTCTGAACTGTCCGCGTGCTGCTGTGGTTAAAGTGCAGCGTGATTGGAGAAATAGCACCATTGCGAATAAGCAACGTGAAAACTACGGAGCACCACGTGCCATTCATGTGAGAGGTGAACGTCGGCTTCGAAGGTGCGTGAGGGTAGATTGACACGCTACAGTGGAGCAACTCACTGGCCGAATGAACCAGGGAGCGGCCGGAAGTGTGTCTAAAACGACAGTCAGCGAATCCGGCTGTGTATGGGCTCCGATACAGATGGATGGTTACTGCACCTATGTTAATAAAAGTGCATCGGCAGAAAAGGCATACATTTGCACGGCAGTACCGGAATTGGACTTTCGCTGATTGGCAAAAGATTGCTTTCTCCGATGAGTCACGTTTTCTGCTTCATCGAACGGATCGACGTTGGCGTATAAGGCGAGAAACATCGGAGAACAAACACTCTTCAACAATTGCTGGAAGAGCATAAGCTGGTGGGGGCAGCGTTATGGTCTGGGGAATGTTTTCGTGGTATTCCCTGGGTTCACTCATATCTGTGGAAGGCACTATGGACCAAATTCGTCATGAATCCATCCTTGCAGACCACGTACACTCATACATGCTGATTGTCTTCCCTGGGGCGGATGGGATCTTCCAGAACGACAATGCGACGTGCCACACAGCTAGAAATGTCCGAGAGTGGTTGGAAGAGCACGATAAAGACTTCAAAGTACTTCCCTGGACCCTAATTCTCCAGACTTAAACCCAATTGAGCCTCTGTGGGACCACCTCGATCGTGTTGTTCACTATATGGATCCTCTACCACACACCCTCCAGCAGCTGTCAGACGCACTGCAGTCAGCATGGCTCCACATACCTGTGAACACCTTCCAGAACCTTATTGAATCACCACCAGCTGCTATCCACGCTGCTCACGGCTGTTACTCAGGATAATAGCTGGTGGTCACAATAATGTGACTTGACCGTGTATATGAGTAAACGTTTGCTAGTAATGGGGAAACGTGTTGACGTAAGCTAATTTGGCTTCGGCCAGATAGTTTGGGTCCGGAGGGCAGGTGATAGCATTTCGGAAACAGCCCATTTGTTGGCTGCTCCCGTACTACTGTGTGAGGAGTGTACCAAGACTGGTTTAATTGTGCGCAGACATCCAGCAGAACGGCTAACGTTGTCATCCACGCGCGGTTTATCCTAGAGGTGAACTTCGGGTGCCACGACTGGTATCTCAGCAACGACGTGCAGCAGTCACCCAGTTCACCCGCCAGTACAACAGCAGTGCAGTTCGACCTATTTTCACATGCGCTATCGGCCGTACCTTGCTTCGTCTGGATTTCCACAGCCGGAAACCAACCAGGGTACCCATGATGATGCCCAGTCATCGCAAACAACGCCTCGCATAGGCCAAGGAACGGAGGCAATGGATTCTCGACAGATGGAAGACGGTCGTCTGGAGTAATGAGTCCCATTTCCTGCTGCACTATGCTGATAGACGGGTTCGCATATGGCATAAACAGCATGCAGCCCTATCCTCTGATTGCACAGTTGAGGATTAACAGGCCGGTGGAGGTGGTTTTCTGGTCTAAGGAGTTTTTTCCTGGCAAGCTGTAGGTCTGTTGATTATCATCCCACACTGAATGGTGGATGTTACAGAGACCTGTTAGCCGACCATCTCCATCCATATCTGAAGGACGTTTTCCCCTACTACAGTGCCATCTTTCAACAGGAAAAACGCACCGTGTCATCGGACTCGAATTACTGAGTGATTAGAGGAACAGGACAACGAGTCCGCCACATTACCTTGGCCCCCAAACTTCCCTGATTATAACCCAGTTGGACATTTGTTGGACATCCTATTTAGGGGAGTGAAAACTGCTGATCCTCTCCCACGGAATCAGCGTGAATGACGGAGTTGTTGCAACGGGTATGGGTGACGTTACGCATGGAGGATGCTCGACACATTGTAGAATTTGTTTCAAGGCATCTGCGACCCGTGATTGCACAGAAAGGTGGAACAACGCGTTATTAGGTAGGGGTTCCTAATGCAAAGCTAACTCGGTGTATTATGTTGCAGTGGACATGGGTCAAGTTACACATGGAGGATGTTCGACACCATGTAGAATCTGTTTCTAGCTGACCAGTGATTGCACAGAAAGGTTGACTAATGCCTTATTAGATAGGTGTTCCTAATGCAAAGCTAACTCAGTTTATTATGTTGCAGTGGACATGGGTCAAGTTACACATGGAGGATGTTCGACACCATGTAGAATCTGTTCCTAGGCATCTGCGACCCGTGATTGCACAGAAAGGTGGAACAACACATTATTAGGTACGGGTTCCTAATGCAAAGCTAACTCGGCGTATTATGTTGCAGTGGACATGGGTCAAGTTACACATGGAGGATGTTCGACACCATGTAGAATCTGTTTCTAGCTGACCTGTGATTGCACAGAAACGTTGACTAATGCCTTATTAGATAGGGGTTCCTAATGCAAAGCTAACTCAGTGTATTATGTTGCAGAGAACGTGGGTCAAGTTACACATGGAGGATGTCCTCCACCTTTTCCAGTCAAGGAATGTGCACAAATTGCAGTTTACGTGGTATATCGAATGCGGGGAAGATTTCCGAGGGTTACCACTTCCATTTTCACCCTGTTTAAAACAAAATGCAGCCGCACAACGAGCACAAATATGTGGAGGAAATTTCCGAGGTCGTCATTTAAACTTTTACGCAGTTTATAGTAAAAATCAGTTTTACAAGCTGGACGGGGTGGGAGAAATTTGCGGGATCGGCATTTCGATTTTCATGCAGTTTAAAACTAGATGAAGCCGTGCAAGTAGCACAAATATGTAGGGAAAATTTCCAGGGTCAGGTCGGGTCGGCATTTTTTATTCCATCGTTCTCATGATCATAACGTTTACGTGACATGTCAAATTATTAATATTGCGATAATACTCAGGCAGAAGATATTATTAGGCTTAAAGTCTAGGCCCTTACAAAAGTTTTCATTCCATCATTCCTATATTTCTGAAATCTACATAACAAGTAATGTCAAAAATGTTGCGCTTTTACTTATTCTCCACACATTGATTAACAGGACGTAGGCCTAGCGCTATTCAACCCTTTTTTCTTCGCCTATGATGATATTCGTAAAGTTTACAAAAAAATCAACTAATAGCTTTGCGCTTTTACTTAGGCATTCAATATTAGTTACTAGGCCTTAAGCCTAGGGCCAGTGAATTAATAATTAGGGTTATAAGTCAATTCGTCGCCAGCGTTAATTCGTCGCTTGCGTTAATTCGTCGCTGGGGTCGATTCGTCGCCTGCGTCAATTTGTCGACTACGACGATTCGTCGCGCGTCACTTCATCGACTACGACGATTCGTCGTGAGTCAATTTGTCAACTACGATGATTCGTCGCGCGTCAATTTGTCGACTGCGGCAATTCGTCGCGGTCAAATCCTTCGCGTTTAGAAATTTTGGTTACATACAAATCGCATGCAGGAAAACGTACGATTTCGGTTGTCTTCCGCCGTGATCATATTTATAAGGTTTGGACACCCAGACAGGTTAATAATATTACGCTTTTTGTTTGGCACAAAAAATAAATTCCTATGCATAGGCTTGAACTTAGGCCTTTTTAACAATTTTTATTCCATCGTGCTCATATTCATAAAGTTTAGACACCAAATCAAATTATTATTATTGCGTTTTTACTTAGGCATTAAATATTAATACCTTGGCGTAGCCCTATGCCTCTTTAACAGTTTTTATTCCACCGTGTTTATACTCACAAGGTTTACACACCAAGTCAAGTTAGTATTATTGCGCTTTTACTTGGGCATTAAATATTAATAAATAGGCCCTAGGCTTGGCCTAGGCCTTTTTAACAATTTTTATTCCATCGTACTCATTTTCATAACACTTAAACACCAAGTTAGTGTTGTTGCGCTTTTACTTAGGGATTAAATATTAATACCTTGGCCTAGGCCCTTTTAACAGCTTTTATTCGAGTATAATCATATTCATAAAGTTTAGACCCTAGGTCAAGTTAGTATTATTGCGCTTTTACTTAGGTTTTAAATATCAATACCTTGGTCTAGACCTTTTTAACAGTTTTTATTCCATCGTGTTCATATTTATAAGGTTTAGAACCATGTGAAGTTAGTATTATTGCACTTTTACTTAGGCATTAAATCGTAATAAATAAGCTTTAGACCTTTTGACACATTTTATTCCGTCGTGCTCATTTTCGTAAGATTCGGACATGAAGTTCAGTTAGTAATGTTGCGCATTTACTTAGGCATTAAATATTAATCAATAGGCCTTTCTGACAGATTTTTTCCAAGTGTGTGAAATATTTATTCTTAAATAAAAGCGCAAAATTATTAACGTCACTTGATGCAAAGCTCATGAATACGAACACGACGGAATAAAACTGATAAAAAGGCCTAAGCCTAGGCCAAGATATTAATATTGAATGCCTAAGTAAAGGCGCAATAATACAAACTAGACTTTGCGTCTAAATCTTATGAATATGAGCAGAATCGATTAAAAACAGTTAGAAATGCCTAGGTCTAGGCTAAGTTATTAATATTTAATACCTAAGTAAAAGCGCAATAATACTAACTTGACTTGGTGTCTAAATCTTATGAACATGAGCACGATGGAATAAAAACTGTTAAAAAGGCCTATCTATGCCTAGGTCCTATTTGTTAAATATTTAATGCCTAAGTAAAAGCTCAATAATAATAACTTTACTTGGTGTCTAAACCTTGTATGAACACGATGGAAAAAAACTGTCAAAAAGGCCTTGGCCAAGGTATTGGTATTTAATGGCTAAGTAAAAGTGCAATAATACTAACTTGACTTGGAGTCTAAACTTTATCAGTATGAGCACGATGGAATAAAATTTGCTAAAAAAGGCTAAACTTAGCCCTAGGCATATTAATTTATTTTTAGCGCCAAAGAAAAAGCGTAATATTATTAACCTGTCTGGGTGTCCAAACCTTATAAATATAATTACGGCGGAAGACAACCGAAATCGTACGTTTTCCTGCATGCGATTTGTTTGTAACCAAAATTTCTAAACGCGACGAATTTGACCGTGACGAACTGATGTAGACGACGAATTTGTCCGCGACGAATCGACGTGGTCGACGAATTGACGCGCGACGAATCGACGTGGTCGACGAATTGACGCGCGACGAATTGGCGTAGTCGACGAATTGACGCTGACGCGACACCAATAATTAGTGCTTCAGTAAAAGTGCAATATGATTAACTTCAGTTCATGCATAAATGTTATGAATATGAAACATCGTTAGAATAAAAATTGTTAAAAAGGCCTAGGCCACGGCCTATGAACTAATATTTAGTATCTGAGTGAAAGGAAAAGATTTTTACCTTGTCTTTTTATGTAAACGTTATTAAGACACTGGTGTGCAAAAATTAAGGACGAAAAGGAGAAATTAGCATAACAGCGGAACGAGCAGGCAGAACGGACCGAATGACCACTTAGCAGATAGACTAGGGTCCGGTACGGTAGGGAACTCGCATATATGTAGCATGACGTAGGGGGAGGGGTATCGGAAGGGTATAAAGCACACGGGCGGTGCACGCTCAGCAATTCGGTGAAAGCTATTGCACAGTGTACATCGGTTTGAACGCTGTCGAGTTGCTGCCACCGTGTGATATGGCCAATAGGCAATCCAGTAGACGACATCTGGATGACTTTACCCGATGTCGCGTCATTGGGAAGTTTGAAGAAGGTCGAAGTGTGACTAGTGTGGCCAAGGAGTTCGGGATCTCTCACAGCATCGTTTCACGAGCTTGCAGAGCATTTCAAACGACAGGAACAGCTGTCCGAGAGTTTAACAGAGGTCGTCCACGAGCAACCACGACGACGGACGACCGAGATATTGTCCTACAGGCGAGAAGAGACAGACGGCAGACAGCGGGAGAAATCGCAAGGCACATGCAACAGAAAACTGGACGTCCGTTATCGCGTTTTACCGTGGCCAGGAGGCTGCACAAAGATGGTCTATTTGCACGACGACCAGTACGGTGTTTGCCATTAACGCCTGCTCATCGGAGACGGCGATTTCTGTGGTGCAACGAACACAAGAACTGGACATATCAGCAATGGGGTCGAGTTCTCTTTACGGATGAGAGCCGATTTAGTCTGACGAGCGATTCTGGACGTATACACATCTGGAGAGAGCAGGGAACACGCAATCACACCTCCAATATCATCGAAAGAGACCGGTTTGGAGGTGGTGGAGTTCTCGTTTGGCGAGGTATCATGCTTGGTGGCCGCACCGATTTCCACATCTTCCAAGGAGGTTCAGTCACTGGTGTCCGCTATTGTACCGAGGTTCTCCTGCCTCACGTGCGTCTGTTTAGAGGTGCTGTGGGTCCTGAGTTCCTCTTCATGGACGATAACGCTACACCTCATCGTACAGTGTCTGTCGCATAGCTGTTGGAGAGTGAAGATATTCAACGCATGGATTGACCCGCAAGGTCCCCGGACCTAAATCCAATCGAACACGTGTGGGACCTTCTCGGGAGACGCTTGGCAGCACGTCACCAGCCGCCAGCAACGATTCCGCAGCTGCGATTGGCACTACAAGAGGAAGGGCCGCGATGCCTCAACAGCTCCTTGACAACCTCGTCCTCAGCATGGACAGACGTTGTAGATCATGCAACGCAGTCAGGGGTGATCATATCCCCTACTACAGGCTGGATTTTTTTGGCAGCCGCCTGTCACATGGACGTTTCTGTCTTGTGTCCAGTTGTGCTCGAAGCTACCTTTTCAATAAAGTGCCTTTGTATCCTTTGGATTCCTTGTTTGGATGGTTTTGCTCACTTGTCCCATGTTCTTACATCTTGGGGATCTTATGGTATGATTTGAGTCGATGTGGAGTACTTCTGCACGACGTTATATTCGAAAAACCGTCTCGTCCTTAATTTTTGCACGCCAGTGTATGACATCGGTAGAATAAGCACAAACTACAGAGGTTCCTTATACAAGTTTAGGCCGAAATCGGACAAACTTCGAGGGGCTGGCGTGAACCTAGCCTTCGGTCTTAAAAATTGATTTCGTGAGATTGGAAAATGGCAGAAACGAAATCAATTCATTGTGCAAGTTTTGGAGCTTATCTAGAGCAATTCGAGGGCTAGCATGAACCTGGACCCCCGGTTATTTGAGCAGCTCTAGCAAAAGAAACACAAATGTCAAATTAAACGTCACAAAAGAGCACAAAGGAAGATCTTTCGGAATGGACATGAATTGTCTTTTGTGCTAAAACTTCGGGGGCCAGGTTCACGCACATGGCATCGTGATAAAACGCAGGAAATTTCCTTTTGTCTTGCCTTAAGTCACCCTTAAAGGGAAGGGTCCACGACACATTGCACCCCATTAGTGCGCGGAGAAATGCTGAAACACAAGAGATATCTTGTCGATAAATCTATTTCGCAGCATTAGCAGTGTAGTCGTTAGGTTTGCTTTGCTCCGAGTATAGATGATTAAACATTGAAATAGAAAATAATATTTAGTTTTATCAGAAGGAATTTTAAATGACATAAAATAAAAAAAATGTTGGCGTGATTATTGTTAACCTTCGAAGTGGACGCCAAAATATCAGAATTGCTGTTTGCAGATTTTTAAGTCATTGGAGTAGGGGAACCAAATAAATAAATAAAGAAATTGAAGATTAAAACAAGTAATTTTCGTCGCACGGGAAATCTGTATTCCTCTGATTGGGGATGGATAGGGAAAATATTGGTCAGTCAAAATATATTATATATGTTATAAATATTATATATGTTAGTTTACATTTGGGGGGTTAACACACCCTAAATTTAAACTTTTCCAAATTTTTAAGTGCGGTGTTCGTCTATTAATAGCGTTGTCTTATGATTTAAGTTGGAGCTTTTTAGAGCCCATGAAAAAGATTATATATCTTAGTTTACATTTGGGGAGTTAAAAGAAAATTTAAATTCATTGCTGGCCACCCAAAATGCAACACCAAGAAGAAAGCATCCGATTGGCCTTAAATTTGCAGCATGCGTCGCCCGCGAGAGGACATGCAAACGATTAGCATTGCAGGGCATATGCAAATCATGTGCGCCCGACACGCCACCGAGAAGCACTATAAGAAGGGTGCACAGAAGGCTGGGTGTAAGTAGTGGAAGTGTGTTGTGCTGCTGGACCTGTGCGTAAGAAGCTTCCTGATGACTCGTCGCAGAATACGGCAGTCATTCCAGCACGTTTCGGAGTTTGACAGAGAACGAATAGTGGCTTATCGCGACAGCGGTTTATCGTACCGAGACATCGGCGCCCGTGTGGGACGACATCCAGCCACAGTAAGGCGAGTATGGATTCGGTGGGTGCAGGAGGGACGGACGGACCGATGTGAGCGATTGCCGCAGCTGCGGCACATCACCGAACGAGAGGACCGGCTTGTCGTGTAGAGGGCATTGACGGCTCGCACCGCCACATCACGAACGTTTGCGCAGGAATTAGGGTGTGTTGCGCAACAACCTGTGTCAGCACGTACCGTTCGACGTCGTCTGCAGGAGCGGGGACTTGTCGCACGGCGCCCATTGCTCCGATTACCATTGACGTTACACCACCGGTGAGTGCGGCGGCAGTGGGCTGTTAAACGCTGCACCTGGACTACGGAATGGCCCGACGAATCCCGCTTCTGCCTGCAAAACCACGATGGTCGGATTCGCGTATGGCGGTGCCGTGGCTAGAGACTGTATGACGCCTGCTTTATGCATCACCATACCGGTCCGTAGCCTGGCGTTATGGTTTGGGGCGCGATTGGATATGACACGCGCACCCCTCTGGTGCGCATCGTCGGTACACTCAACAGCCACCGCTATATCTCCGACGTTTTGAAGCCTGTAGTCCTTCCTTACGTGCAGGACCTGCCAGCGGCCACGTTTCAACAGGACAAAGTGCGCCCGCACGTGGCACGCATCGTGCAACAATTCTTCATGGCCCACCAGGTGTCACTGCTGCCGTGGCCTGCCTGTTCTCCCGATATGTCGCCCATCGAACACGTCTGGTCGCTGATCGGTAACCGAGTGGAACGGCAAGCACCACCCGCTGCTACGCCTGATGAACTGTGGCAACGTGTGGAAGCAGCCTGGACCGACATACCCCAAGCCCACATCCAAAGCCTCTTTCGTTCAATGCCGCGGCGTGTAGCGGCCGTTATTGCCAGCCATGGTGGTCACACGAACTATTGATGTCTGCGTGTTCCGCAAGTCGCACGGGCCTGTAAGCTCAATCGTTTCATCTTTGTATCTGTTGTTATATGTCCAGTAAATCTGGCTTTGCTATTTAGTGTCCTTCTTGGTGTTGCATTTTGGGTGGCCAGCAGTGTAAAAAAAAAAAAAAAGCTTTAGAGGTTCTCAGAATAATTAAGCTTTCCTAACGGCTATACGGCTGGGGAGAAACCACAAGAAATGCAGGGGAGTTTGACTTTCTTACAAGGAGCAATTTGTGTCCCTTAGGTCCAAATCCAGAGTCAAGAAACTCTAATGATATTGGCTGTTAAGTGGGTATCAAACCACAAACTATGTTCGGTCATTTGTGGTTGTAAAAGGTGAGTTAGCCCCTAGGTGCGGTACCTTCAGGAACAGGTAACAATAATTTTAAAAGCAAGTATAGTTCCCCCGTTGTGTGGCCGCAATATAAAGCCATAGGGGAATAAAGTTGATTGGGGAATCCTGTTCTGACTTAAATTTCGTATCTCAGCTTTACAGGCACTAATGAACACTAATGACCCCAATATAAACGAGAGGGGAAATAAAGCAGAATGGGGAAAAGCAGTATGGGAAGACACGCCTTATTTGCATAAAATGATTTGCTGGTCCGAAGTAATTGAAAACTCAGCACATGGTGCCTAACCTTTGGGGACAGTGGCGACACATGCCGCCAAAGATCACAGGCAATGTGTGCCCCCAACCGGTTCCGTAAGACACAGGATCTTAGCAAGCATCATCTTTGTACAAGGTTGTATATATATTTGCTTAGAACATTCAAGCAACTAAAAAACTAATCATATGAAGGCACATAGAATATTATTTTTTCTTTTTGCTTATGATTTACGAGCAATTAAAAAATTGATAGCAATATATCAAACTGTAGATCCCAGGAGGAAGCAAGTGAATTTAACTTACGTTAAAAAATAAATATCAAAGCTTATTAAAAATAGGATAGCAAACCACACAATAGTTAAAAACGTGATATCGTTAAGAGAGGTGTGGATTTTTATTCGTTTTCCTCCGGCACAGGGGCGGATTTCCCACTAGGCGCAGTAGGCGCGCGCCTAGGGCCTCAGGATTTCAGGGGCCCCGAAAACGTATAATTGGATTGCCAGTTTTGTTTTGCTTTACATGGACCGAAATAAATAAATCCTTAAAGTGACCACTTTATTGTCAATTGATAATTTCTTTCTCATTCTAAATTTTCGAATTGTTATCGATGTACTTGTTTTGGAAGAAACTGTTAAAATAACTGTAGGGGCGAGAAATTACGCCCCTATATAAATTGTGTGATGGACTTTTAAATCCCATCGATCATTCCGGATACTAACATTTCTGAATAAATATTTCAATGTGTATTATTTGGAAACGAGTGTAACACGTGGTAATGCACCAGACTAGGTGACATTTCGATGCGCCTGTTTGACAGGTCTATTTTATTCACAGAAGGCACAGCTATTGTTCCTGGCCAGAGGGATATGTAAGCTGCAGGGCACCGTGAGGTGGAGGTCAACGAAGGGATTAGGTGAAGGTCACCGGCACAAGGCACGTGTCAGGAGAGAAAGGTAGTATGGGGGGCACCGAGAAGAGCGAGGGGGCGCCTGCTCTTGGAGGGCTCCGACTAGGGAGAGAGAGGGAGCCTCAGGCGAGTGAGGTAGGAGCCAATCAGAAGGCTAGTGAAGTTAGGGAGGGAAACTTCAGGGTAGGAGTGGAAGGAAAAACGAGGCAGTCGTCTGGAAGCGAGCGTGAGAGACAGTCTACGGGGAGCGAGCGTAAGGAACGGTTGACGACAGCGTGTGATGTGGACGGATGTATAGTGCTGGGAGTTAGCACTGGGTAAAGAAAAGTTCGTGATAGAACGTGCCAGTTAGAGCACGGGGAAAGCCAGCGTAGTTGGAATCAGACACGTGTGTCTGGAACGACGTACGGAGGAAGCGTTTGGAGAGAACACGTGTTCGGGACGGAACACGAAGCATAGCTTCCGGAACAAAGGAAGAGAGACGAACGGAAGGGTACGACGATTGAAACATTTCACGTCGGTGATAGAAAAAGAACGGGCAAAGAGTATTGGCAGGAAAGGGTATTCTGGAATAATTAGATACCCGGATCATTTTTCACGTGGAACTGCAGTTACAAGAACTCGAGGTCAAAGAACAATAGCTGCCGAACAATTTTCTGTTGATTAAATTCTTTTGTTAAGTTTGCAACAAGCTTGAGAGTGAATTCATGCTTGTAGTGTCTTGCCATTATTTTTACTTCCCCTCTCCTGAATAGCAGATTTATAGAAAAGCTGGGAGAGAAAGAACGCCGGGCTGTCTTCAACTACCGTTGATAGACAGTCTCTAGACAACGAACCTTATAAATGGTGTTCCTTCCTGCTGTGGGGAAATTTTGATCAGCGCTGGAAGCCAGTGGGTGTTTGGCAGAGGAGCCATTAATTAACATAATGAGCTTCCACCCCTACAATAACCTAATCTTCCGTTTAGTGGTAGGTGAAACAAGGGTTTACGTTTCCCACACTTTTCATTGTTTAAGGCGAATAGTTAGCTGGCTGTGATATAAATTACTTTCATATGACTTCCAGCCAAGGAAAAACATCTGTGTTGGAACTTTTTACCTGTCTTTCCTGAGCTGCGATGAAGAGTGCTTGTAGAAACTGTCCTGATGATCCAAGGTGCAAGTTCTTCCTTAGCCCTAATCTTCCTACACCACCCCAAACCAAACAAAGTAGCTAATACAATCTTCTCTTAACTAAAGGAAAACGAAACACCCAGAAGGAATCATCCAATCAAGACGAAAATTGGCATGTGTAATGGTAATGTACATGTATGGGAGAGGAAATGATTGCAATTCCACAGCAGTTGGGCCATTTATCCGGATAAAACAGTTACATGAGTAGAAGAAGTCAGTAAGTTGTATTGTAGCGCCAGCTCTCGCTTGGATAAAAGCAGAAACCCAGCGTGGTAGAGACACATACAGTTTACCGATACTGTTCTGAGGTATGGAATGCCAGATGGTGTCCAAATTGTGGGCCAATTCGCCGACATTCCGGGATGGGTGTAGGTGGGGTTCCATCATGTTTGATCGGTGAGAAATCGGGTGATCGGGCTGGCCTAGAAGGATATTGACATTACAGAGGCAGGCCCGGAAGAGCTGTGCCGTGTGTGGCCGGGTATTATCTTGTTTGCAAAATTATTCGGTGATGTGCTACAGGAAGAGCAACACAACAGATCGTAGAATGCGTCGACGTACCGTTGAGCCGTGAGGGTAGTACGTAGGATTTCGAAGTGTATCCAGCTATCGTAGGAAATAGCTTCCTGGACAGTCAGATCGGGTGTCCGAGCCCTGTGCCGCTGCACGGTAAAAGCAGGATCTGCGCGCTGGTCGGCTCGTCTCTAGACAGGCATGCGCTGGTCATCGGCGCTAAGTGCAAACCGTGACTCATCACTGGAGACAACATGACACCACTGCACATTATCCCTTGTCGATCAGGTCCGACACCACTGCAACTGGTGCCTGCGATGCTCTCTGATCAATAGAAAGCGACGTATTGGCCTCCTCGAATGTAATTCCTGTGCCACAACTCGTCTGGCAACGATCCGAATGGCTACTTCCGTACCTGTGGACGACGCAACATGGCCACGGATTGTTGAGAGCGACGAATTCGGTTCTGTACGTGCGGCTGTCACAATCGCTCAATGTTCGCGTTCTGTCGTTGCCCTCGGCCGTCCACTGCCCGTATGCCGCTGGATTGTGGTGCCCTGTTCGACCCATGGGCGCCGAAATCGTCTGATTACCGCGTCGCTCCGATCCAAATGCCTGGCAATACGGCGACTTGACCAACTGGCTTCTCTCAGCCCCATTATATATCCTCTCTCAAACCCTCTCGACTTCTCGTGGTGTACACGGATCCGTCGTCCTGGCATCCTGACAGTCTGGAGGTTAATGTACCAGTAATTTGCTATCACAATTGTCCGGTACGTTGACGCATTCTACGACCTGTTGTATCGCCCTTTGTTCTTGATATACCCTTCTCGATGCGGTTCCCATGCGCTGTTGCGGGCCGCTATTTAGTCATTGGTAGTTATTTTTTAATTAATCATTTGCATATTCTGCCCTGAGGTACTTGCATGCAGAGTTTCATTAGGAACGAAGGACTTTCTCTGGGTGCTTCGTTCTTTTTTTTTTTTTTTTTTTTTTTTTATTTCACAAAAAAGTGTGTGCTTCGGTTGCAAAATAAAGAAATTCGAAAATGTTGCACTGTTTATCTTTTTCTTATTGAATAGTGTTAAAAGAAATGTTTATTGTACTGCAATAGCATTTTCTTATTGCCTTCTCCTCCCCTAGTTTAATACTGATAATTGTCAAGTATTCAAACCTTTTCTATTCCTTAAATTGACAACAAATTAACATTTGAAAAAGCAATAAAAGTTGTTGTTTTTTATTGAAGGTTTAACGACCAATGTGAGCAACTCAAAGGGCTATAAGCAGTCGCTCGTCCCTAATTTAGGGTCACTGGTTCCAGGGAAGGGAGAGAGCCGGTGCCGTAAGACAAACAAAACATATATGTGTTTGTCTTACTGCACCGGCTCAGCAGTTGCTCGTCCCTAATTTGGCGTCACTGGTTCCAGGGAAGGGAGAGAGCCGGTGCCGTAAGACAAACACAGCATCAATGCCTCATCGGGATCCGAACCCGGACCCATCTTGGACGAATGGTCATAAGCCAGCGTTTAGACAACTGCGCCACCCGGGCTGCCAATAAAGGTTTCAATGATACTCTTACTCGAAAAACTGTGGTACCTACTTTTCCATTTTCAAGCTGGATCTTTTGCACTTAATCCTTATGCTTCTGTTTCTGATAACTGCGGAGGAGGTATAAAGAAAATCTTTCGCATCTTTTTGTCATAATGAAAGAAAACGCAGACCTCAATTTTATGATGAAAAAAATGTTTTCAAGAAACTCTTCACACTTTCGCTTATTTGCACTGACTGATGAAATTCTTACTGTCAAACTTTTTTGGGCCACGACATTTATTTGTCTATGCCATGGACGGCTGAATCTCTTCGATTTAGAGAATCGTTCGCCACAAGAAAACTCCTCAACGAAAAGTCATCCACCCTTTTTAAGCGAAGTACTGTGCACAAATTTAAATTTACCAGTATTTTGTAACGTGGAGGACTTCTCCGGTTGCCAGTGTCTTCAAGTATTTTATTTTTGCTGGATACCATGCTCGCTGCCTACTAATTTGACTAATTTGTTCATAACGTAAAAACGAGGTGATTTTCTGAAGCTGAAGCAATGCAGAGGGCATGTTTTGTAATTGCAGCTTATTCCAGTTTCATGACATACGATTTACACGAAATGTATTGATAAATTTAGCGAAACTCCATTTTCAGCGCCTTTAGCGTTAAATTCGCCAGGTAACTATAGCAACTGAAGATATACTAATGTAGCTAGTTTTGCCAAACGTATCAAACTCAAAAAGAACTTTTGCCGTAACTGAAATAGTCTCTCGTAGCGTAAAGCTGAAATTTATTAAATTTCCAATTCCAGAACTACAGGGAAATTTATGTACTGGTAGTGAAATTTAAAATGGCCAAAATTTAATAAAATTTTATGTCCTATCATTCGCAAAAATAATTTTTGAAGAATCTGTGAAAACCACATTTATTGTCCTTTAGTACCTCTAGCAGGAAATTAATGAACTGATTCGAAAATTTAAGTATTTGAGAAAGAACTGTTTAGCCTAATCTGAGAGGCACAAAAATATTTCTTCACAAGAGAACTTTAATTTCTTGAATGTTCGACTTTGACAGCATTTAGTCGTAAATTTATAAAGAATATGGGATATTTAAAGTGCCAAACTTAGTGCCCTTTGATTTCCTATTAGCCGCAAAAATAATTTTTGAAATATCTGTAAAAACAAAAAGTTCGATGTGCGCGAACAGTCAAACTGATTACATTTTAGCACTGTTTCTGACAAAACGTCCTAATAATTTATGACATAATCGCATTTCAAAAAGCGCAAATACATTTTTCTTGACTTTACTTTTGTTTTGTTAATCTGACGGATGAAAATTTCTGAGGCGATAAGAAGGGGAAGGAGGGGCCCCAGAATCGTTTAGCGCCCAGGGCCCCAAAAGATTTAAAGTCGCCTCTGCTACGACATAAACAATTTCACTCATAGAAATTCCCAGATACTTGACTTAAATTAAGAATATTTTCGCTACTGAAATTCACTGGCGAAAAAAATTAAAAGGATGTGTAAGGAAATAATAAGAGAAAAATGAAAACTCATAGAATTTTCTTTCATTTCCTTTTCATGTATATATATATATATTTGCTTAGAACATGTAAGCAACTAAAAAACTAATCATATGAAAGCACATAGAATATTCTTTTTGTCTTTTCGCTTATAATTTATGAGCAATTAAAAAATTGATAGCAATATATCAAACTGCAGATTCCAGGTGGAAACATGTGAGTTTAACTAAAGTTAAAACAGTAAATATCAAAGCTGATTAAAAATAGGATCGTAAACCACAATTGTTAAAAACAAATTAAATTTCATTTAAACATTGTTTTATCTGTTAGGCATACATAAATACTGAAAATTAATTAGCCCCCTGAGGAAACCGCTTGATTCAATTTTGACATATTATTGCTAACGCAACTTTCCCTTTCATGCACTTTTTTCAACGATAAAGTCCATTTTTTACGCTTTCCAACCGTAAGTTGAAGAAGCGTACTCCAGCTTTTCCCGTCTGTCCGCACGATAACTCGCGTAAAAATGGTTCGATTTCGATGAAATTATAGCATGTGGTAGAGGACCACCTGGGTACGAGCCCTATTGAAAATGAGCGAATGGGGTCAAAGATCAGGACATAGGAGCGGGATCCATTCTGTTGCCCTTATGCGTCATAACTTGCGTGAAAATGGTTCAATTTCGATGAAATTTTAGTATGTGATAGGGGACCACCTGGGGACGAATCCTCTTGAAAATGGACGAAATAGGGCCAAAGGTCATGACATATAAGCGAGATGCATTTCATAGTCCTTATGCGTCATAACTTGCAAAAATATAGTTTGATTTCAATGAAATTTTAGTATGTCGTAGAGGACCACCTGGGGACGAACCCTATTGAAAATGGGTGAAGTGGGTTCAAAGGTCATAGGAGCGGGATGCATTCTATCACATCTTATTAAAGGAGCAATTCTTGTACATATATAAATTTTATTTTGAAAACGGCTCTAAGGATTTTGATAAAAATGGTTAACCTACCGTTTTCTGGTACTAGAAATCGATTTAGCTAGATCTCGACTTTGGAAAAATTCGTTTAATGGGCCACCCCGAGTTTCCACGGGTTTTAGTGACATGGCGTCGTCTTATCAATGTTTCCCATTCTTAGATATCTTATGATGTTACACTCTCGCGATGGACTCGCGATTGAGATATTGGCGCGCGGCCGTGTCATCTGCCTCATTACGTCACGCGTTGTTTGTGGATCCTGTTAAAGTTTTATGGCGTCACACTCTCCCGACCATCTGCCTCATTACGTCACGCGTTGTGTGCGCATTACGCATTACTTCTATTTTCTTTTAGAACAAAAAGTGAGTTGTGCCAGTTGCTTGGAGTTGATGTGTAGTACAGTATAAGTAGCGGAACGCTGATTGTGCATGTTTTTTCCTTCAAAATTTAAACTTAATACAGCATTTTTTTTTTTTTTTTTTTTTTTTTACATTTTTGAATAGTCACTTGATGACGAGCGTATCCGTTGAGCTAAAATATGATTAGTTCACTTTTATTAATTACTATTGACAGTGTCACGTGGATAGTAAAACAATATAAAAAATGTGGCTGGTCGAACCCCTACGAAACGTGCGTGCTTCAACTTTAATAAGAAGAATAAGAAGAATACGGCACTGTTGGAACAAGAACAAGCGGAAGAAGTAAATATGGAACAGCTTGGACATTCAAGAGCCGATGGTTCCTGATCACATTCCGGTCTCGAAAGACATGACCTTCCATTGGAAGAAGATCAGCCTACAAAACGATCATTCCGAGCAGATAAGGCGAGGAGCATGGAAATAATGTCCGACGTTATTATAACCCTCAATCAATCTATATCAGAAGAAAACCTTGATCAAATGCGGCGAATAAATAAACAGCGATGAAGAACCAATGTTGCCATGGGGTTCGATGAAGAACCCCATATTAACATTTATTGTTTGGTGCTTCATGTTCAGAAATAATGAAAACAATTTTAAAAAATGTCTTACTCTAACACAAAGAAAAAATTACCATTCATCTTTGTTTTGATGTTTATTCTAAATTAATTTGTCTCTAATTCGTCTATCATTATTAATCTTGATGGTTTAGACTTAGCATTACAATACTTGGAAATAACATATCAAAATATAAATGATTTTGTGCCCTCATCCCCCCTTTACCCGAGCGATGCTCAATGTTCCTGATATTTGCCCCTATGCGTCATAACTTGCGTAAAAATGGTTCGATTCGATGAAATTTTAATATGTGGTAGGGGACCATCTGGGGACTAACCATATTGAAAATGGGTGAAATGGGGTCAAAGGTCAGGACATAGGATCGGAATCCATTCATTTGCCCTCACGCGTTATAACTTACGTGAAAATGCTTCGATTGAGACAAAACTTTTCATGTTGCTCCGGAAATATACTTTACCGGTTCTGTTGACTATCATCGAAATGGGGTCAGAGGAGCGAGATTTATTCTACAGCCATTATCCTCATAACGTGAGTAATGATTTCTGGTATGTTGGAAAGCGTATCATAATAATGCATTGCATGATTTTACTAACTTCTCACGCTTTCCAACCGTAGGTTGAAGAAGCGTATATGCTCCAGCTTTGTCCGTTTGCCCGTCTTGACGATAACTCGCATAAAAATGATTCAATTTCGATGAAATTTTAGTATGTGGTAGGTGACCTCCTGGGGACGAACCCTATTGAAAATGGACGAAATGAGGTCAAAGATCACGACATAGGAGCGAGATCCATTCCATTGCTCTTATGCGTCATAACTTGCGTAAAAATGGTTCCATTTCGATGAAATTTTAGTATGTGGCAGGGGGTCACCTGAGGACGAACTCTATTGAAAATGGCAGAAATAGGGTCACAGATCAGGACATAGGAGCGGGATCCATTCCACCACCCTTATGTATCATAACTTACGTAAAAATGCTTCTATTACGGCAAAACGCTAGTATGTTGATGTTCCGGAGCTGTACTGAACCGGTTCTGTTGAATATTATCGAAATGGGGTCAAAGGTCAGGACACAGGAGCCAGATTTGTTGCACAGCCATTATTCTTATAACTTGACTAAAAATGTTTCTATTCTGACAAAACTTTAGTATGTTGTTTCGGAGGTATACTGAACCAATTCTGTTTAATATCATCGAAATGGAGTCAAAGGTCAGGACACGTGAGCGAGATTTATTCTTTCTTTCTTTCTTTTCTGTGATTGGAGGTTTAACGACCACCGTGAGCATCTCAGTGGGCTATAAGCAGTCGCCCGTCCCTAATTTAGGGTACCTGGTTCCAGGGAAGGGAGAGAGCCAGCACCGAAAGACAAACACAACATCCATGCCTCACCGGGATTCGAACCCGGACCCCTTCGGACGAATGATCAGATGCCATCGCTTAGACCACTGCGCCACCGGGGCGGCCGAGATTTATTCCGCAGCTATTATCCTCATAACTTGAGTAATGATTTCTGGTATGCTGGAAGGCGTATCATAATCAATGCATTGCATGATTTTACTAACTTTTTTGTTCATTTCTGACTGAAATTATTGTTAAGAAATATTTAGTGCCTTTAATTTCATCTAGTTTTCCCGTTAGAGGGCGTAAAATTAAATTGGGATTACTCCGATATCTCTGCATCTAAACGTCCGATTTTAAAAATTACTTTCTGCGTCGGGTAAAGCTTTCAGTGGGGACTGTTTTACACATAATTTCCAATTTTTCGTAAAGAATGGTTCGGCCACTAGGGGGCATATGTGCATATTTTTATTTCTTACATTTTTGCAGCAATATCTGCGCTTCTGAAAATTAGATTTTAAAAATTCTTTCGCGGTCAGATACCGTTCACAACTGCAAATCTTTTGGAAATATCTTCTGTTTAAAATATAGCATAGTTTTTTTTCACCAGAGCGCGTAGAAACTCATTTTATTTTTATCGATATCTCTGCTTCTAACAGTTTGTTTTGAAAAATCCTTTCTTTGTCTGAGAGCGTTTCTAGTGCAAAATGTTTTGCATACAATTTCGAATTTTCCTTAAAGCACAACTGTGTCACTAGAAGGCATAAGTTTCCGTTTCCGTTTGCAGCATATTGACAAAAATTTCCAATGCCGCCCGTCCCGGTGGCGCAGTGGTCTTTTTTTTTTTTTTTTGTTTTGGTTGGAGGTTTAACGACCACCGTGAGCAACTCAATGGGCTATAAGCAGTCGCCCGTCCCTAATTTAGGGTCACTGGTTCCAGGGAAGGGAGAGAGCCAGTGCCGTAAGACAAACAAAACATCCATGCCTCACCGGGATTAGAACCCGGACCCCTTTCGGACGAATGATCAGATGCCATCGCTTAGACCCCTGCGCCACCGGGGCAGCGGCGCAGTGGTCTAAGCGCTGGCTTATAACCTTTCGTCCGTGATGAGTTCGGGTTCGAGTCTCGGTGAAGCATGGATGTTGTGCTTGTCTTACGGCGTCAGCTCTCTTCCTTCCCTGAAACCAGTGGCAATGAATTAGGGATAAGCGACTTCTTACAGCCCATTGAGTTGTTCACGGTGGTCGTTAAACGTCCAAATAAAAACAAAAAAAAAAATAACCCGACTGAAAAAATCCTTCTTTGGTCAAATACTAACTACCAAAACATTTTGTGTGGATTTACTGTCACCATTTCTCCGCTAGGGTCGGAAATGTTTAATTTGTTTTCTGGATATCACGACTCCTAAAAGTCCAATTCAAAAAATTCTTTCGACCCTGGATACCTTATGGAACAATTTGCATGTACTTTTGGGCTGTTTGTTGTTCGCTGTTCCGGCGCAAGGCGATGTTAGCGTGTATTTATTTTGCAGCTGTATATCCGCTTCTGAAGTTCCTACTGAAAAATATATGCCATTCATTACGGTAAATATGGGGAACATTATCCACTTTAAATAATGCACTGTTTTCCCGCTAGAGGGCGTAAATGTCAAAACATTTTTCTCGCTAGCTCTACTTATAAGATACGTATTTGAAATAGTCTCTTACCTTAGCATAGCTTTTGCTATTAAGGATGCTTTTCGCACATTTTCTACTTGCCCATTATTCAACATTCTTCCGCTAGGGGACGTAAAGTTATATATTTTTATTTTAAATACACCAGACATGAATAATAATGAAACGCATGTAGCGTATTAAATCCGTTTATTTTTTCGGCGTAGTGAGTTCAAAGATTCGCCAAGCTTTCGCACTCCACTAGGAGGCTTTTTCAAGGCAATGGTAGACATACGTCTACCATTGCCTTGAAAAAGCCTACCTGTCTACCATATGTCTACCATTGCCTTGAAAAAGCTTCCCAGTGGAGTGCGAAAGCTAGGCAAATCTTTGTGTTGACTACACCACAAACATAAACGGATTTAATACGCTATAGGCGTTTCATTATCTTATCTTATATATAAAACACAAAACGTCTGTTTGTCTGAAGCAGCAAAAACTCTCGAACGCCGAACTGAGGCATCGTGAAATTTGCATAGCTTATTAATACTGCAATTTCTAGGTCAACGCAACAATTTTAAGATCTCTACGTTGTTCTGTTCGCAAGTTATGAATTAATTAATAAGCTAATCAATAAAGTCAGCGTCGTTTGCTACGTCATCGCTATCCTTGTCCAAATCTGAAAGCACGTGGCTGTAATAATCGCCGCGGCACATCCACAGGTGTTTCTATTCTTTGAGAACTGTGCATAAAAAAAATGCTAAAACGAACTTTGTGAAATCTTAACGAAACAGGCTGAAATTTTTTTTTTTTTTTTTTTTTTTTTTTTGAGGTTTAACGACCACCGTGAGCAACTCAATGGGCTATAAGCAGTCGCCCGTCCCTAATTTAGAGTCACTGGTTCCAGGGAAGGGAGAGAGCCAGTGCCGTAAGACAAACACAACATCCATGCCTGACCGGGATTCGAACCCGGACCCCTTCCGACGAATGATCAGAGGCCAACGCCTTAGACCACTGCGCCACCGGGGCGGCGAAATTTTTATCAGCACCATGAATTGGTAATAAAAGGAGTCCCTCAAAATTTCACCAGAATCCGGTCAAAACTTTTTAAAATAGGCATGGAATTTTTTATTCATCGGTAAACAGAAATATATACACAGAAACTGTTAATGAAATTTTGACGACTAATTTAAAAATTTGGAGGTCATGTTCCTATTAATGATTTATGGTGTTCATTAAAATTTCAACCAGTTGCATAAAATATTCGCCAAGATACGTTTTTAACTTTTTTATCGCTGAGATTCGCCCCTCAAAGACGTCTGAAACTGAAAGCACGTGATGCATTTGATCGTCAATAACAAATTGTTAACGAATTTTTTTCAGTCACTGTTCTAATGCTGTGTCTCCTGGACGCGTGTTAAATCACTGGGGAACACAGTTTTCGTTGACTTAAATCTGACACTTATTTTTTACTAACTTTTGGGTTGTGATTTTAAATATGGCCTCAGTATTTTTCTACCACATCAACTTTTTACGATACAGGGTACCCTCCATGTTCCTCGAAAAACATACAAATTTCATACATAGAATGGAAAATAAAGAAATAATAATTTACCTGAATGTACTTTATTTACATCTATTTTGTTCATACAAAGGATATATTGCTACTGTCCGGCAAATTGTGTGCAAGTCGTAGCAGTTAAGATAAAAATTTGCGCTTATAGCTTTTCCTGGAGTGTTCAATCTGTGGACAATCCCGCCGAATGCTCCAGCAATAGTCAGCCAGCACGTGTTCATCCCATCTACCCTGATACCGTCCTTCCATGACCTTCAAATCTTGGTGGAATCGTTCTCCTTGTTCATCACTGACGGCACCAAGATTTTCCGGGAATGTATCAAGATGGCTATGCAGAAAATGCACCTTGATGCTTATGTTGCAGCCAAGCATTTTGTAGGAGTCCAAGAGTTTCTGAATAATTTCGGTGTAATTCTTTGCTCGTGTATTTCCAATAAAGTCTTTGACAATGGCCTTGAATGATAACCAAGCATTCTTTTCCAGTTCTGACATTGCCCCGATGAAATGTTGATCTTTGATGAGCTGCCGAATCTGTGGACCATCAAATACACCGGCCTTTATTTTTTCCAAAGACAGGCTAGGAAATGCCGTGATGAGGCACTTGAAACAGTCTCCTTGAGTTGACAAAGCTTTAACAAACTGCTTCATGAGACCTAATTTCATGTGCAGAAGTGGGAATATTATGTTTTTTCTATCAACAAGTGGCTCATGTAGAATGTTTGGATCACCAGGTTTGAGGGAAGATCGTGGAGGCCAATTTCTTTCCACCCAATGCTTCTCACGTGCTCTGCTGTCCCGCATGCACAGATAACAGGGATATTTTGTGTATCCGCGTTGCTGACCAAGAAGAAAGCATACCATTTTAAGGTCAACACATATGTTCCAATTGTGTGTGTGATATGGCAACAACTCAGTGACTCTCTTTATGTCTCCATATTCTTCCCAAAGGCAAACTGAATAACGAATTGGGACTGACCCAAATAAATTGCCATTGTGAAGGAGGACACACTTTAAGCTCCGCTTTGAGCTATCGATGAACATTTGCCATTCAGTTGCGTTATACTTTGCAATTCCTAATTCCTCCATTAAACCTCGTATGTTATGGCAATATACAAAGTCACTATCACTTCTAAAGTACTGGAGAAATTCACTTTCTCTGGTTCGAGAGTACGATACCTTCGTTCCTTTTTCAAGCAGGTTTTCCTCACGCAGTCTTGATGCTAGGAGTTCTGAAGCCTTCTTTGACAGTTCCAAATCATGTGCCAAATCACTCACCTCATGCTGATCAAATAAATCCATTACGAACAGAGTCATCTTCCATTACAAAATCGGCATCACTGTTGTCACACACTTCATCACCATAATCGTGTTCTTCAAGAGGGATTTCAGCTGAATGAGGCTGTGGGCGTACAGATGATGATAGACTAGGATACTCTATGTTACATTTATTTTTCTTGTTATATCCTGATGTTTTCACTATGCACAAATAACAGTCACTTACATGATTTATTGGCTTTCGCCAAATCATAGGTATTCCAAATGGCATCTTATCACGTGCTTCCTTCGTCCACATCCGTAAACTCTCCACACACTGCTTGCACACCTTATGAGGGAACCATGACTTATCCTGATCACCCAGTTTAACTTTGAAATATGCAAAATAGGCTTGCTTTACAAATGCGCTGATGTTCGCCCTTTGACTGGGAATCGTGAAACTTCCACAGATATAACAAAATGAAACAGGGTTGTTTATGCACTTCCGACGTGAAACAGAAGAGGCAGACATCATAAATTAAATACGTGTTTATAAAATAATAAAATTTGCTAAGCAAGTTAGGAAAAATAGCTAACAGTGAATTCCCATTTATATAGAGCGGCACACAACCTCTCACCACGCTGTCGTGCGTGTAACTGAATAGCTCAGACAACTAACAACCTTTCGCTGGTCCACAAGGTCGTCCTCCACCCTCCTTCCCCACTCGATGGAGGCGCTTTGCTTTCGGCCAATAGGAGAACAATAGTGCTCTCCTCCATCCCGGCTACAGTAATCGCATGCAGATAAGCGGTAGAGAAAAAACCTGACGTGATAGAAGAAAACTAGCTGCAGTTATAAAATCAGCATGCCTATTTCAGTCGAAGTCAGCTGAAAAAACGAAGTCAACAAAAAATATGTTCAAAATTGTTCCCCAGTGAATTCGTAACGCTTTTGGTCCGTTTGATTCTACAGATTCCATACATTCTGTACATTTCGTTGCTTTAATTCTCGACAAATATTTGTGACAGCAATGTACGGCCAAGTGCTGAAATAATCACACTATGAATGAATAATTTGTAATGACCGAATTTGTGAAATCAGCTTTTTTCTTTCTTGCAAGAATCAATGTTTTTCCCGATTTTTTCTGTGACATTTAAGGGAATATGAAATTAATAAGCCTAAATCCTGGGCAAAGCCGAGTAGTATAAAGCTAGTTAAGTTATATAAGGTTTTCCTCTATATTTCTTCTTCTGATTGCTCGATATGAACATTCCTTTGTCCCTGATGACTTCCTTTGGCTGTGAGAAGCTTTTTTATTCGCAATTTGTTAAATTTTGTAACATACTTTTCAGCCACTAGTGGGAGAAAGCAGCTGTTACTTTTTCTAGATATTTCATCGATTGTAGAAAGGTTGATTTTTTTTTTTTTTCGTAACTGCTTTGCAATGAATAACTTTGAAGTATTTTATTCGTGTCGGATGGGTTTCAAAAGACGTGCTCATTGCAACCGAAATTCGGTGTCATTTTTCCTTTGACGTAACTCAATAGAACGGGAGATGTCCATCAGAGATACTCTTATATTGCGGTAATGTAACGGGCAGAATGCACTACCGTATATATTTTCTGCAAAAATAAAATTATTTCTCGCGCTTGACCAATATGTACCGTTTATGTAAACTCTCTTCCAACCAGTTCCGGATGATTGCGGAAATCAGTAAGCCATAAAAAACACATTAAACCCTTTGTTGAACTCTCGCCATCTTGGCACTTATCAGAATTGGATGAACTTAAAAATCCTTGGCGCGCATGCGCTCACATCTGGTTCTTCAATACAGATGTTAAAACATACATGATAGAGTCACGCTGAATTTGTTGAGCGCACAATAAAATTAACACTTCAGACATCATGATATTTTTTTCTGCTGTTTCCTCGTTTTTCGGGATATATTTGCATTAAACACGCGCCTGTGCATATAAACATAAGAATATCATGAAAAGAATTTTCATCTCACACAGTATTTAATTTTCAAGAACACTGACAAAAAGGGAAAAGCGTTCTTATTCCCTATTTACCTTTTTCCCAAGAGCTCAGATTGGGTTTTCAGCGTAATTAGGACGGTCGACGATTTATAGCCTTAGATTCTAATTGGGGTCGTTTACCCCCATCTCCACCTCCCGTTCATATTTTCAGTGGAGAATAAGCACTAGACTTTCCGCTGTTTGAATAGACAGAAGCTAAATGCACTGGTATCCAAAACCAACGTGACGAAACAAAATCATAAATAAAGCAAAATTTACATGACAGAGGTTAATGACAGTTGGTACGGACATGCATTGTGACCTATATTCTGAATTAACTTTCATTTGTAGTTTCCTTTCCTATGTAAATTTGAGTTTGTTCTGCTTATACTTCCAAACGTAACGTTATATCTTTTCAATCAAACGAGAATGAGGTTGGCAACATTTGAGGTCAGAGTGAACGTGACATATGAATGTATGAGATAAGAGCAAAACTGAAGACTAAGGAAAAAATTTTAGAATTTAAAACGAAGGGTGCAAAATAACCTGAAAATCAAAACGCGCAACGCAGCAGTTTTGAAAATTCAGAATTCACATTCTATAAAGAAGATACCTAAGCAAAAAAATACATATATAATTTTGACTCACACCTAGTACAACATAGAAAAGGTTATGTATCTACCTGTGTGAGTAAAAGGAGAAAAGATAAAAAAATAAAATAAAACAACTGAATGTAGAAGGTGTCGAGAATACTGAGCCTTGGCTTTATCAAGGACCAGCAAAAACTCTGCATTTTCTCACTTCCACAAAGACCTAGTTGGAAATGGGTTTCTGCAAGGCCATAGATGCAAGTAACATTCCCACCTAAAATAGTTTAAAAAATATATATATAAGTCATGTCCTCCGTAGAGTAGCATGACCTAGCACTAGTTAACAATTTCGCTTGCATCCATTAACCTTCATGGCCCGACCCATGCTCTTCATCTGTTACTATTAAACAGAGAGAAGAAGATTAAAGAGAACTCAAGCTGTGAGAGTGACATAATAATTAGAATTGATTTTCAGCTATAACGAAATTCCAAGTTCGTTTGAGAGAGAATTTAAACCTGAAAAACAATGCAAAAGAAATCCAAATTTTACATTGCAATTAAAAAAGGAAATGTTAATTTATAACGAACAGATTTTTGAAAGAAAACTTGAGTCTAAAACCCCCTACTCTACAACTTATGACAGCACGAAAACGAGAATAAGTTAAAGATAATAATTAACTAAAGAAAACTTTGTGAAAGTTATATACCTTAAACAGTTAGTTGCAATATGTACAAAGTATTTCAGCAGTGCTTTAGGTGCATAATTAATTAGTTATTAAGAACTTAACTACTTTGAAAAAACAGCGCATAGACAGCGCATAGAAAAGGAACGAGCTTAGCCATCTTCTGTTCCTAGGTACCCCAAAAGACGCTCAAAGTTACAAAGAAAAGTAAGAGTTAAAACCCTCATAAATGTTAACAGACAAACCAATGCTTAAAAGCTGAAAAGCTAAAAAACGACAGAGAAAAGGTACATAAAGTACAAACATTTATTATGTCACTCTCACAGCTTGAGTTCTCTTTAATCTTCTTCTCTCTGTTTAATAGTAACAGATGAAGAGCATGGGTCGGGCCATGAAGGTTAATGGATGCAAGCGAAATTGTTAACTTGTGCTAGGTCATGCTACTCTACGGAGGACATGACTTATATATATTTTTTAAACTATTTTAGGTGGGAATGTTACTTGCATCTATGGCCTTGCAGAAACCCATTTCCAACTAGGTCTTTGTGGAAGTGAGAAAATGCAGAGTTTTTGCTGGTCCTTGATAAAGCCAAGGCTCAGTATTCTCGACACCTTCTACATTCAGTTGTTTTATTTTATTTTTTTATCTTTTCTCCTTTTACTCACACAGGTAGATACATAACCTTTTCTATGTTGTACTAGGTGTGAGTCAAAATTATATATGTATTTTTTTGCTTAGGTATCTTCTTTATAGAATGAGATAAGAACGATAGATAAAAGGACGAGATAACAGTTGCTGGTATGGATATGTGAATGACGTTATATTTCGAAGTGCGATGTTGTTCTATTGATACAGCGGTGGAATAAAGAAATAATTACCGTAAGTTGACTTCGGTCTTATGTTTCGTCTGGCAGTAAAAATTTAATTAGGAACTATTGCATCGTATTCTTATCTAATGGTTGAGACATAACGTAACGACAATATCTCTCACGAAAAGGACAATTACGTTATAACATATATCAATAACGCAGCAATACACAACGGAAAAGGAATGCCACAATCGCATGAGGGGGAAGTATGCGCATGACAGCATAGCAGTCTAAAAATGATGCAGCAAGTAGCGCGGATTTGGAGGGTGTAACAGGGAACGCGATTACCCCGAAAAGCGGTACAGTTCGCAAATCGAACCCTCATGCTGTTTACAAGTTTTTGAATGACAGTTTGGGATAATAAGTGCAACTCCCCCACCAAGGCGCGATGGAGTCACAAGAAGGTTCTGGGAGAGGGCTGCCGACGTGAAATTGCTTTTCCAAGTGCATACCAGACGTGCTGTATTGGGTGCAGATCCCGTGATCTCTCGTGTCATTCCGTCCTGTGAATAAATACCCTCACATTCCAGGTTTTTGTCGATCAGTATGAGGACGAGCGTTATCGTGCATAAAAAGGAACTGGGGGCCTACAGCTCCCCTGAAAAGCTGTACATCGGATATCATCCCTGTAGCGTGCAGCAGTCAGGGCGTCTCCTGGAAACACGTACAGCGGCGTGCTTCCACCACGGTAGTGGTCAATTTCTCTAATGTTGGAGGGAAGATTTCGGCTTCTTGCCTCTCTCCAAATGCGCACTAGTCGACAATCCGTGTTTAGGCTGTACCACGACTCGTCACTGAATGAAGTGAACACTGGCTCTCTTAACAACTGGCACATTGGGTCCGACAACACCCTTACCCCCAAAAACTGGCACACTGGGACCGATAACCGCCCTAACATCTGGCAAATTGTTGGGGGGTTGGGATGTCGGACCCAATTCAGATATCGTTCCGTGAGATGAGCGAGTGGGATACACACCATTGGTCATCTTGCATACAGACCTCTCTCGTGGATTGTTCTGTAAACTGTTTGCTTCCTTATTGCGGTTCCCGTAACAGAGGAGAGCTCCTCCGAGAATTGCCAGGCTGTCGACTCCTTATGTTGGCGAGCTGTTAGAGACAAATACCGGGCGTCTTGACCTAGTTGTGTCTGGTGGACGTCCTTGTTCCGCCTTCTGTTCATTGTTCGGGTTACCTGAAACTATCTCCAGAGACTGGAGACCACTTGGCTCGACACATTGAGTCTCCTTGCTACCTCATTTTGCAATTGCCTTGCTTCTAATCTACCGATAGATCTCCACCACAAAGAGTTCTCAGAGCAATGGTGCTGAGCCATTCTTCTACTAACAGTCCAACTCAAGCTTTAATTGCCGCACTCTGCTCAGAACAATGTTAATCAAGGTCGCGTGCCTGCTAGCTCGATGACGTAGGCCGTCACGTGAATATTTCTACAGAAGCTAGTACAGTGTTGCTTCGGTACGCCGACTTTGCATTTCCTCTTGTTGCGCATTGCACATGTCTTTGAAACATCTTTACACTCGGTCGTTTCATTTTGGACACCAGTTCAGGTCTGCTGCCATACACTTCACTCATGCAGTTGTCATCGGATAACAGCAGTGACACACACACACACACACACACACACACACACCAGCGCGACTTCTATGGGAATTATTGCGAATCCCAGGTCAATATCTCGCCGTGAAAAATTATTGGGCTAAACCAGCAAGTTGTGAACATCTTCCGAGCTAGGCCAGGGTTTAAGTCCTTCATGAAGCATGTGTAGTGTGTTTGTTTGATGGCGCTGGTTGGGCACCTTCCCTGGAAAAGTCGCTCTAAATTAGTGATGAAAAACTGTTGCTATGAATGAAGGGATTAAAAACACAGTGATTAAGTAAAGCTCATAGTGGTTTTAAAAAGTGTTTAGTTGTTTTCTATGCTTTTTTAGCATCGCTAATTCTATTCACTAAAGATTTTTTAAATCACTTGAGATTTGCTGATGACATAGTCATCATTGCAACTAGCAATAGAGAAATGCAGAAAATGATTTAAGACATGTGGATGGAAAGTCTTAAAAAAGGTCTGACAATGAACACATGAAAAACTAAACATATGAACAATACAGGAAACGATACAGAAAAGATATTGATAGAAGGAAAAGAAATTGAAACAGTAGACGAATACATCTGTTTAAGTCAAGTAATCAGTTTTAAAGAAAGACAACAAAGAGAAATCAATAGAAGAATTATCCAAGGTAATAGAGCCTTTTGGATGCTTAAAGATCATTTAACCGGTGATCTTCCATTGTGTTTAAAAAGAAAAATCTTTAATGCATGTATTATCCCCGTGTTTACTCATGGAAGTGAAACACGGAATATCACAGAACGACAACGTAAAAAAAAAAATAATAAGAACATCGGTAAGAAAGTTAGAGAGAAGAATGTTAGGAATAACAAGAAGAGATAGAATTAGAAATGAAATTATAAGAGAAAGAACAGGAATAACAGATATTATAAAAATAATGAAAGAATCAAAGTGGAGATGGGCTGGACGCATTGGAAGACTGAAAGATGGACGAGAATAATAACAGAATGGCAACCGAGAGATGGAAGGAGACGAAGAGAGTGCCAGAAAATAAAATAGAGAGATGACCTTCAGAAATTTAGAGGTGCTGAACGGTGGATTGAGGCTAAGGATCGAGAAAGTTGGAAAAGACTGGGGAAGGCCTATACCCTGCAGTGGGTGTCAACAGACTTAGAAGAATAAGAATTATATTCAGTTCTTTGAAATATCCTGAAACAGCGATTAAAATTGCTTTATTGCCTGCACTTTTCTCTTCCAAACAACCGTCGCGGCTGTGACAAGATTGCTTTAACTTCCCTGCATGATGAGGCTTCTTCTTGGATGGACTCATCATCACCTTCATCATCAAGCAGATGCAGTAGAAAGAGGATCATTGGCCTTAGTCTGAAATATACTTTAGTTACGTCAGTGTCTGCAAAAGTCAAATGAACTAATTTAAGAACTTGAAGTGCTGCATCTAAAGTGGTGGTTAGATTTTCTTTATCAATCCAGTATGTTTTACCTCAATATTCAATCGTTCCCTGACTTGCGAAATTCCACGCTCTTTTCATGAAAAATGTTCCATCCCTCAACGAAATAATGTTTTTTGCTCAGCAGTGTGCTTTTTGTGAGTTTTTTTAGCCTGAAATCTATTTTTTGAGCCCTTAAAAAGCTTTAATTACTTAGACATCAAGGGCCTGCAATTTCCCCATAAAATTATGAAGTAAAAGTAGTGCTAACTTGACATTACTGAGTTCTACTGTTTTGCTGCATGAAGCATTGTCTAAAATTAAAAGAACCTTTCTTCTTTGGCATTTCAAGTAAAAATTGAATTTTTCCAGCCAGTTCTGAAGTCCCTTGTTTTTCATCCATGCGTTTTTCTTGAATCAAAAGGCGAACGGATAATTACTTCAAACACTCAACTTGGATCAGGAATACCAAGAAGAAATCATCGCTCTTTCCACGTTAATAAGCGAGTCTCGGAAAAATTCTCATCGGCCGCCACCAGGAATTGAACCCAGGGGCTTCCAGTTACGCGCCGGATATTCTACCACTGCTTCACAGCTGCCTCGAATTCTCCAGACTCACATGTGAATAACTTCCAAACTACACGGCAGGTTGCTTCATGGAGCCCCGCACAATGCTGGGGATTCACCAAAGATGGAAAGGAGCAACTGAGCAAATAACTAGGAGCGAATGGTTAATTAATTCAAACACTCGACGTGGATCAGGATTATCAAACAGAAATCGTCGCTCTTTCCACGTTAATAAGTTAACATGTGAGTCTGGAGATTTCGAGGCCGCTGTGGTGCAGTTGGAGCATGTCCGACGCGTAACTGGAAGACACTGGGTTCGATTCCCATTAGCGGCTGATGATAATTTTTCCGAGACTAGAAGAAATTTCTTAAAACAACGTTGCTGGCGATTCGGAGTTCTATACTAAAAGTGAACTTTTGGAAATTATTACATAGTTTTGAAAGAAGGTTTATTGGTGTATTCTCCAGCAAAAAACGCCAAAATGTCTCCAGAATGTTGAAGAATACAAACGAAGTTTCAAAATGTTAAATACTATTGTAAAATTTGCACCGATGAACCATTATAAGAGAAAGAACAGGAACCATTATAAGAGAAAGCAAATGGGTCTCACGCGACCATATAACACAAATTTTGAAGATTATCATCTTCAAAATTTGTGTTATATGGCGTAATACCGTATTTCTTTCATGATTTATCTGCTTCTCCGGGCAAACACGGGATAAGATTCTTAGCCTCCAGGTTCGCTAAACAAGAATGCCGGTTGCTTCGACTAGCGAATCCTGTGATGGTTATATTCAAATTGATCGGAAACTTGAAACTTGGTCGTTCTGGGTGGTGTAGTGGTTAGCATACCCAGGCGTTTCCTGGGAGACGCGGGTTCGAGTCCTGCTCCAGGACGATGAAAATTTTCAAGTTTTCGAATATTATCTGACTTACCATCCTTGTCACATTTACGCCAAAAATCGGATTGTCATCTTCAAAAGCACAGTTAGTTGTTCAAAAAGGAATAAAAGAAAAGTTGTTTATCTGTTAGTTGTTCAAAGACTGATATTGTGATTAAGTCCACAAAGCTCTGTTAGTTGTTCAAAGAGGAACTGTGATTACGAGCTGTACGTCAACAACCAGGAAGCGAATCAACAAGTCGTTCTAAATTCCATTTCTTACTACAGTATTTCGATTCTTGAAAGCGTTTTTGGCCATCTATGTGCTGTGTTAAGTATTTAGAAACATTTCAATACACAAACTTAAAGCATCTAAAAACATTCAAAACCCCGAAACAAACAAACGAAATAAGGTTTTAGATAAGTGTTTGTTTGTCTGTTTTTTTTTTCTTCTATTTCTTTTCTTTTTTTTTATTGGTTGGAATTTAGAAATATGGAATTTTTGTGCGTATATGGTAGTAAGCGAAGTGGGATTAATTTCTTTCTATTTTTTTTTCTCTCACATTTACAATATCATGCCATTCTGATCTACAAGAACGCCAGACAGCAAGTGAGTAGCTCCATTCTATGGACAGAAAGGAAAGTTTAGATGTGTGACTTTTCACGACAACAACCTGTCATCGTCCTCGCTCATTCAAGAGAAGCAGGAAGTGACCCCAAGTGATCCCTCCGACGAAGGCTGTGTTTCCGTCAAGAAGAAAACAAAGCTTAGCACGTGCCTCGCACGTGCGACCGATTGCTCTGAATTATTTTGACACTGATCGAAAACGGTGGAAAAGCAAAATGGGAAAAGAAAAAAAGAAAAGAAACAATAGAAGCGAGAAATATGGGAGTCAAAAAGAGAGATAAAGGAAATGGAACAGAACATTCTGGAGTTTTGGCCTCTTATAGGAGCCACTTTTTTTTTCCGTCTGTCGGATGTTTTCACTTCTAAGCACCAATCCTGCAACGTCTCACCTGCTTTTGGGAGTGGTTCAACAAAGAACAGAAAACTATGACAGCTTATTCTGGCATAAAAAATAAAAAGGTCATTGACTTTCATTCACTCAATGAATGAACAATAAATGGTTTCAAAGCGAAACTCACGGTATTTAGGTCAAGAATGTGCAAAATGAATATTGCGATTTACTCCAGCCCTTACCAAAGTATCAACATTTTCTAGCTTAAATTGAGAAATCTGGAAACTAATGTTTCAAAATTCCAGAGAGGCCTGATACCCACATACCAAATTAGCCATATGTTCAAAATATCCGAGCTGTACCTAAGAAATCTGAAATCAAAAGATTGATATTGATTTCAGATTTATTTTGGGGAATTTTGGTTTTGGCTAATTTGTTGATTGATTAGAAAGAAATCTGAAATGAAAGATTGATATTGTGATTCACGATATTTAGGTCAAGAATGTGCAATATGAATATTGTAACTTACTCCAGCATTTACCAAAGTATCAAAATTCTCCAGCTTAAATTGAGAAATCTGGAATCCAAAGTTTCAAAATTCCCGAGAGGCCTGATACCCATATACCAAATTAGCCATATTTTCAAAATATCCGAGCTGTACCTAAGAAATCTGAAATCAAAAGATTGATATTGATTTCAGATTTCTTCCTAATCAATCAACAAATTAGTCAAAACTTCAAAATTCCCGATCGCTGATTGAGAAACCTGGAAAACCAGATTAAACAAATTTTCAGCATTCCCGGGCATTATCTGAGAAATCTGAAACAAAACTAAGTTAGCCAAAGTTTCAAGCTGCCAGCTGAGAAATCTAACTCAGCGACCAAACTAACTAAACAAGGTTTCAAAATTCCCCGGCTTTAACTGCGAAATTTTAAACGCAACTACTAGATTAACCAATGTTTTTTAAAACTCCTGACTTTGCTGGGAAACATGGAACTCAGCAACCAGAATGATCAAAGTTTCAAATTTTCTGTTTATTAACCGAGAAATCTTGAACACAACTGCTAAACTAACCAAATCTGTAAAGCCCATGGACTTTATTAAACATTTCTGCAACGCGACTACCATAAATGAGGATGTAAAACTTAATTTTCAGGTGAAATCAAATATACAAAGAAAAATTTCAGAAAATGCTGTGACTGAAGCAATCAAGTTTCTCGGATTTCTAGTTTGCTGAACATCAAAATTTAAAGGACAAGATACACGCGCACTCAGTGGTCATTTTGAGTAAATCAGAATAAGTTCGTATTTCACCAACTTATTCTGATAGACAATGAAATGTAGCAGGAATGTGTGAATGGAACACACATTCCTGCTACACTGAAAATTATCACCAAATTTCATTTTTCTTGACCGATACAACCTTCAGTTATTTAATCAATCAGCAAATTAATTATTTGAGTAAGTCTCGCATTTTTCGAATAAAGGATAAAAGAACTGATCATACTGCTGCGTACTGTATGTTCTAAACTCCACGATCATTTGTTTATTAAATATCAGGCAAAAATGATAGCATATGAAGATGTTTTTACGTGCCTTGGGTGAAACAGATTTGCCGTGTAATTCAAGTTAACCGGAATTATCATTTATCTGAGTTTACCAGAATAAAAAAAGGAAAAATAGGCTCTTAAATCTTATAAGTTTAGTGCGTTTCAAACACGAAGGAAAAGTCAAAACATTTGGAATATACCTGATAATGACAAAATAATTATTATAACAACTTGCAAAGCTGAAAAAGGAAATTATGTTGAACAAAACCTTTAATTGTACGTCGATAACATACGCATATAAGCTTTATTAACCCTTTAAGCAGACGATGTACATGAACCAAATGTTCCTCAAAACTTTCTGCGTTCCCCAAAATATAAATGTTCCCATAGCGGCCGGGTTTTATGAAAGCTTCTATAAAACAATTTCATTCTCATCTCAGCAGTACTGACCATAAACCTATCAGTGGTGATAAGTGCTCCCTTTATTCCCTGTATGTACTTTATTCTCTGCTCCATGACCCAAGGCTTGATAGGAAAGGAATAGTCCCCCTGAAATGGATGTCATGCCACTCGGTAGAAGCAAGTACCTGAAACATCTTCTCTTTACACTGTTAAAAAAAATCTACTTAAAAATGAGAACCTGAACCTACACGGTTTTTTAAGTACAATCGCATCGTAAACGAGTACATGACATGCTCAAATATAAGTAATCATACGTACTCACAGAAAACTGCGTCAATAAATATAATAATAATATCGTATTACTTCATTTTAGATATTATAGATTTCAAGAGAAATTGTTTAATAAATGTGTAAGCTGACACACATAAATAATTTGTACAACAAAGTCACTGTTTACAAGTAATTTAATTATGCATAAAATATCTTTGTGTATGTTTTTACATTAACTATATTTGTGTCAATCCCAAAAATAATATATTGTCGCTTCATCACTATATTTGTCATGAAATTGTGCTGCCCATTTGCCCTGCATGTGACAACGAGTATGTCTATTATCCCAGATGCGCCATCTTTCAGTCGAATCTCTGAATATAAATGAGTATGTATGGAGTACACGTATTCCAAATTTGAAATCGAGCCGCGGATGGCTTAGTGGTTAAGAGATTCAGACTACTGATGGAGGAACCCCAGCTTCAAACCTAACCTGATAGGTATGCCCCCCTCCTGTAATTTCTCTCTGCCTTCTATGTGCAAAATAATACGCTTGTACGGTGGCGCCATCTAGTGTGCTCTCTCTTACTTACAAACTATCCTGTCAGAGTCGCTAGATTCGCTCTAACTTCCTTCAGTTTCTATGCCCTGCCCGAAAGGGCACGGAAACTGAATGAAGTTAGAGCACATATATTTAAAACATGGATTTTTTTGAGTACATATATTTCAAATGAGAAGTACAAGGGATACTCGCAATTTATTCCCTGTATGTACTCAAAAATGAGTACGTGTTTTTTTCAAAAATGAGACACAAGCTCTCGGAGCTATTAAAAGAACAGAATGTACTCAAAAACGAGTACATTTTGCTCATTTCTATTTACCAATTTTTAACAGTGTACTTTCTTAGGTTCGTCGCTAGTGATATAGCCCTTTTAGCAGGTAGTTAGCTAGAGAGGATTAATGTCAATCATTTCCCTAAATCATTTTGTGTATCAAATGCTAAAACCACTTTAAATGCCAAAGCGAAGAGGAAAGCAATGCGTTCTGATGCGCAGCTTTACTCGTTCCAGTTGCATCCTTCCCACTCCTTAGACAGCGAATATATTCGTTAGAACTGATTTCAGCATCACTTTGCTGACTCCGAGGTAATTTGTTCCACCCGGTTAAGGGGTTAACGTCAGAGCCGGATTAAGGTCTTAGTGGGCCTCTAGGCTAAGACATCTGAGTTGGCCCCTGGGCTAAGACAAATGAATGGGCCCCCAAAACTAGATATTTGGGTGAAACCCCAAAGGACTTATGAGGAAGAATCATTATATAAAGTCCGTTAAAACATAAAATTGTAGCAACATGCTTGGGATAATTAATACGTAGTGCATTCTTCAAACTAATAAATTACCTGCAGAAGAGCTTTTACAACTCACTGAATTTCTCTCTGTTCTCAGAAGATCACGAGTTAAAAGTTTAAGATTCCTAGATTTTAACTTGGATTTTTTAAATGATTCAGAATTGCACTGTATAATATATTTTTTCACGCATCTTTTTTTTTTTTTTTTTTTTTTTTTTGTTATGCACTGTGAAGCCACAGTGGACGTCATCAAATAAAGCTTCCAAGTCCAAGTAGGGAGATGTGGGTGGGTGGTAGTGAAAAAACTAAAATTGTCTCACCAACATCGCTGTACACAGCCACATGAAACCTTTACACTCAGTGACTCACTGCCTTGAACTCTATTCGTCTCCCAGCCGCTGTTTAGGATCGAATGGGAATAATATGAGACAAAACTAAAATTATTTTATAAACTTCTGTCTCTCAATAAATACGAGACTTGTACCGAAAGTAATGCATAAGTGGGCATAACTTTTTTATTAACTGACAGAGGTCGTTTAAATTGCACATATTGGTAGGGTAACTCTTCCTCTGTAGCAACCCCTTCTTCTTCATTGCAGGTAAATAATGGAATAAAAGCAGAAGCAACGTGCCGCCATTAAGTTCTTGACGAAGGAAGGGAGCAGATTGTCCGACATCCACAGAAGGCTACAGAATATTTAAGGAGATGATATAATAGACAAGAGCAATATTTACAGATGGATGAAGAAGTTAAAAGAAGGGAAAACCAGCATTGAAGACAAACTACGCAGTGGGAGACCATCATCTGCGACCACTGGCACGAATCGTCAGCGAGTGGATGAATTGATTCGCACCGAGAGACGAGTCACAATCCGTCAGCTTGCTGCACAACTGGACTGTGGTCACAATGCCATACAGAAGATGGTGGAAGTCTTAGGGTATCGGAAAGTGCGTGCAAAGTGGGTACCTTGGCAGTTGATACCGATTTGAAGTGGAGATCTGCTCTGATCTTCTGGAAGCGTTTGAAGCCCATGAAGACACCTTTTTTTTTCGATCATGTGACAGGGGATGAAACGTAGGCGCAACTTTATGATACGAAAGCGAAGAATCAATCCCTGAAATGGCGTCACACGTCTTCTCAAGCCTAAGAAGTTCTAGAGCCAGCGATGAGCACAGAAAGTCACGGTGACTGTATTTTACGATGACAGGTGTGTCATTCTCATTGATTTTCTGGAACGTGGTCGTACCGTGACCAGCGAGCGGTACATTGAGACACTCAAGAAGCTTAGAGAAGCCATAAGGAGGAACAGACCGAACAAAATCGGAAAAAGATCCACATTCACAATGGCAATGGGAGACCACACACATCTTCGGCAACAAATCAGGTGATCAACAAATTAGGCTGGTCGGTGATCCGCCATCCACCGTACAGCCCAGATCTCCGACTCCCACATGTTCAGTCCATCCGGGGGCAACGATTTGGTGACACAGACGAGGTGAAAGTAGCTGTGAAAAAGTGGGTACAATAGTCCACACCTGGATTTTTTCAAAGAGGATTCGAGAATTGGATTCAGCTATGGCGCAAATGCATCGCTTGTGATGGAGACTATGTTGAGTAGTACCTTTGTGTAGAGAAAGAGTTACTCTACCAACATGTACAATTTGAACGACCTCTGTCAGTTAGTAAAAAAGTTATGGCCTCTTTTGCATTAATTTGGGCACAACTCTCTTATATAAGCTATGATTCACTAAGTGTAAAGGCTCCATGTGGTGTAGCGACATGCCTCCTGGGCCCTTGGTAATGGTGGACCTCCAGACTATAGCCCCATTAGACCCCCTGAATCCGGCCCTGGTTAACACAAATATAATTTAAAACATTAGTGAGATAAATCTCGGCTTCTACAAAAGCAAGCTCAAAAAACCATATGGTAAAGACTTGATGAAGCCCATTGAAGAAATATTCAAACACATAGCGCAAAAAACAACGATGCTAAATCACCAAAGACCTGTGTGTAAGGAACACATTCAAAATCGAATGTAACGTTGACAAAGCAGAGATTGTATCGACGGACTACGAGTATCGTTTACTTTTCACAACTATTCTGCAAATAGCGCCTGACTTCCGTACTAATAAAAGCTTGAAATAACATCTGTTCTTCACTAAAAGGACTTTTCAAATCCTTTAGAAAATGTATATTTAAAGCGAAAAAAATGTACATTTACTCTGTTTAACGGGGAAAACAATCTGCACCAGGAAACGTTAGAAAATGTATGAAAAATTATTGGTCCAGCTTTACCCCTTTCGGTTATAAAAAGTTGTTGTAAGTCAGAATTCTTCAAACTAACGTCAGGAAATACGCCTACGTTAGTTAAATATGCTAGCAAATTCAGCAGCAAAAATCGAAAATATTAAGTAACCAAAAAAGTTCGTATGGTTTTCGTTAGAATTCGTCGCAATGACGTGTTTTATTTTGTAGCGGTTTGCAGAGAGCAATTTTTTTATGGTCGTCATAATACGCGTCAGTCAATCGTTCCTCTCTAACTTGGTGTGTACTCTTTTTCTGTGACTTTAAACCCTTTTAAAACGTCAACTGAACCTGATGTAATTCGGGTTTGTTTAATTTACGAATATAAACTCGATTCGAAGGCTTCCGAAGCGTCACGTAAGATATGTGTGGAATTTTGAAAAGATGTAGTAGCCGAACGTAATGCGCAGAAATGATTTAAAAACTTTGTTTCTGGTGATGAATCACTTGAAAATGCACCACGTTCAGGAAGTCCCTCCGTTATTGATAATGAAGAATTACGTGCCGCTGTTGAAAATAATTCTAGTTTATTATGTCAAGAACTTTCATAAATGTTTAGCATGTGGTGAAACAATTCGTTTACACTTGCATCAGCTGGGAAAATCATGGAAACTAAGCAAATGGGTCTCACGCGACTGTGTAAATGTGAACTCATGAATTATAAAACCGCACGAGCTTTTTTGGTTACCTGATATAAGAAAAAAATTGTATGGGAATACCCATTTCTCATCAGAATGAAAGTTTTCAAAGCCGACATTTTGCACAGATATCGTGATAAACAAAAGTTTACATTTAGAGGCGACTTGAGATCTTTTGGGGCCCTAGGCTCTAAAAGGTTCAGGGGCCCCCTCCCCCTTCTTACCCCTCAGAAATTTTGATCCGTCAGATTAACAAAAAAAGCAGGGGGGTCAAGAAACAGGGTTTTACGCTTTTTAAAATCTTCCTATTATTAGAACGTTCTGTAAGAAACAGTGCTAGTGTAATAATTTTGTCTGTCCGTGCACATCGAACTTTTTTTTTATTTTAGAGATATTTCAAAAATTATTTTTGTGGCTAATAGGAAATAAACGGATATTAAGTTTGGCACTTTTAATATCCCATATACGTCACGCACTGCAGTTATCAGAAACGGAATTTTGAGGCTAATAGGAAATCAATGTATATTAAGTTTCGCACTTTAAATACCCGTATCCCATTTATACCTGCACTGCAATTATCAGAAACAGAAGCATACGAATGCAAAAGATGCGCTTTGAAAATGGAAAAGTAGGTTTTTGAGTAAGAGTATCATTGAAAATTTTTATTGCTTTTTCAAAAGCTAGTTTTAAGTCGTTTTAAGGAATAGAAAAGGTGAGAATACTTGATAATTATCAGTACTAAACCAGGGGAGCAGAAAGTAATGAGAAAATGTTGTTGCAATACAATATAAATTACTTTTAACACTATTAAATAAGAGAAAGATAGTGTGATATTCTCACATTTCCTTACTTTTCCAATCAAAATATTAATAACTCTTTTGGTTTAGGATGGTTTAGACTACGACCGAGAAAGAACTTGATTGTATTAAAAAGAATTTTCCTATGAAGAATATTTCTTTCTTCATTGATTATCCTACCACGAAGGAAAAAAGGCAATTAACAGCACCCCCCCCTCTTCATCATCAGGAAAGGTTTTACAAGCACTCCTCATCGCAACTCGGGGGAAGGTAGGAATGTTCCACCACAGATGTGTTTCCTTGGCTGGAAGTAGCATGAAGGCAATTTATAGCACAGCAGCCCAGTTAAGAATTTGCCTTGAACAATGAAAAGTGTGGGAAGCGTGAATACCTTCTTTACCTACCACTTAAACGGGACTCAAAATTATTTTAACCGTTCCTTCCAAAATAAGTACATCGATAAGAACTCGAAAATTCCAAATATCAGTAACAGCAAGAAAAAATATATTATTAATATGAGAAAATAAAATATCAATTAACAATAAAAAGTAGTCGCTTTAAGGATTGATTTGTTTCGGTCCGTGAAAACCAAAACCAAAACTGAAAATCCAATAATATGTTTTCGGGGCACCTCAAACAGTGAGGCCCTAGGCGCGCGCCTAGTGCGCCTAGCCGGAAATCCGCCCCCGCGTATTCTTATAGAGCAGAGAAGTCATTTGCCTCCAGGCCCTGGAAAATGTGGGGGCCGCTCTCATCTTTAGAAAAGGTCCTAACTATGTATTAGCTTTTTAACATTTTTATTTTTTTAACCACAACCATATGATTTCTAAAACGAAACCCGGAAACTTAGGCGCCGCTCGTGATTCGACTAGGTCCTAATCATTTACTAGCTTTTTAACGGTTTTATTTTTTAACCACAACTAGATGATTTCTAAAAAGAAACCCGGAAATTCATGGGTCCCTCGTCCTTCGTCGAGATCCTAATTATGCATTTGCTTTTAACTTTTTAATTTTTTTAATCGCGACGATTTTTAAAAAGAAACCAGGAAACTCGGGAGCCCCTCGTAATTCGACGAGATCCTAATCATGCATCAGCTTTTAACAGTTTTATTTTTTAACCACGACTAGACGATTTTTAAAAAAAAACCCGAGAAACTCAGGAGCCTTTCGTCTTTCGATGAAGTCCCAATTATGTATTTGCTTTTAACATTTTTGCTTTTTAACCACGACTTAATGCTTTCTAAAAAAATAAGGTAGAGAGCAGCTGATGTTTTATGGGCGCCTGCGCTATGCAAATATTTTTAAATACTACCAGCAGAAAATTCATCTACATTTTGTTTTAGTATTCATAGAGCTGCAGCAAAAAAAGCTAACAGAGGGAAATCCGGCTGCGGTGGGGTACGAGGGATAAAAATCTTCTCCTCTGGCTGATATTCTCCTTTAAGATCCGTTTTAATGACTTTTTACAGAATTCTCATTATTTTCAGCTTGATGCGCTGTCGTAAATTTACAGCTTCCATCACTAAGGATGTTTTCGGAAATTTTACAAATTTTAGAGGCAAGTGTATTCGTGCAACCTTTCTAGCGCCGTCGGTATATAATGACCCCATCTTTCTCTTTCTTAGCTGTTTTAAGATAGGGGATAGTGAAATGCGTGCATATCTCACTCGTCAGCTGCTGACGGCTTCCCCCAAAATACATCCTGGCTCGTGACGTTTTTCAGCACCTTTATATACAAGTTATTCCACGATAGGTAACTTACTGCTAAGTGTACATGTTTTAACTTTCCCCTCTTTTAAGAAGTAGGGGCCCCACTTCAAATTTCTGTCTCTAAGCCCAAAATCAGAAGTTACGCCACTGTATTTGCAAAAAACAGGGAAAAAACCGTTTAGAAGGGAAAGTTAAGAGTGCATTAAAAATTTAGTAATGCTTGCCCCAACTTCCATTCTATAATTTTATTAAAACAAACATTTTCTGCCAGACTTCATAGAAAAGAGGCATCATATCGTCAGCTAACGGATGGGTAAAACAATAAGGTAACGCATCATTTCTAAACAAGAATTTATATTTCAAAGATGAGTTAACGAACCACAGACCCATTTAATTTTTGGCTTTGGCTTTATTTATTGAATGGACTCCATTTCTTTTTGGTACCTAAGCTATCCAACAAAGAGTACAGTATAACTAGACAAATAATCTTCAGGTTGTGTCCTGACAATTGTTGATTTCAGTTTTTCCCTCAAAACTTACCGTATCTCCTTCTACTCAGGCGTCGTTCAGGGCATCAGAAACTTCCCGTATCTCCTTTCACTCAGGGGTTGTTCAGAGCAACAGAAACTTCCCGGATCTCCTTCCACTCAGGCGTTGTTCAGGGCAACAGGAACTTCCCGTATTTCCTTTCATTCATGCGTTGTTCAGGGCAACAAAAATTTTCCGCATCTCCTGTCACTCAGGAGTTGTTCAGGGCAACAGAAAATCCCGTACCTCCTTTCACTCAGGCGTTGTTCAGAGCAACAGAAACTTCCCGTATCTCCTTTCACTCAGGTGTCGTTCAGGGCATCATAAACTTCCCGTATCTCTTTCCACACAGGCTTTGTTCAGGGCATCAGAAATGTCCCGTATCTTCTTTCACTCAGGCGTTGTTCAGAGCAACAGAAACTTCCCTTACCTTTTTTCACTCAGGCTTTGTTCAGGGTATCAGAAACTTCCCGTATCTCCTTTCACTCAGGCGTTGTTCAGAGCAACAGAATCTTCCCGGATCTCCTTTCACTCAGGCGTTGTTCAGGGCAACAGAAAATTCCCGTACCGCCTTTCACTCAGGCGTTATTTAGGGCAACCGAAACTTCCCATATCTCCTTTCACTCAGGCGTCGTTCAGGGCAACAGAAAATTTACGTATCTCCTTTCACTCAGACGTGGTTCAGGGCAACAGAAAATTCCCGTATATCCTTTCACTCAGGAGTTGTTCAGGGCAACAGAAACTTCCCATATCTCTTTTAACTCAGGCGTTGTTCAGAGCAACAGAAATTTCCCGTATCTTCTTTCACTCAGGCGTTGTTTAGAGCAACTGGAACTTCCCGTATCTCCTTTCACTCAGACGTCGTTCAGGGCAACAGAAACTTCCCGGATCTTCTTTCACTCAGTCGTTGTTCAGAGCAACAGAAAATTCCCGGATCTCCTTTCACTCAGGCGTTGTTCAGAACAACAGAAACTTCCCGGATCTCCTTTCACTCAGGCGTTGTTCAGGGCAACAGAAACTTCCCGTATCTCCTTTCACCCAGGCGTTGTTCAGGGCAACAGAAACTTCCCGGATCTCCTTTCACTCAGGCGTTGTTCAGGGCAACAGAAACCCCGGATCTCCTTACACTCAGGCGTTGTTCAGGGCAACAGGAACTTCCCGTATCTCCTTTCACTCAGGCGTCATTTAGGGCAACAGAAAATTTGCGTATTTCCTTTCACTCAGGCGTTGTTCAGAGCAACAGAAAATTCCCGTATCTCCTTTCACTCAGGGGTTGTTCAGGGCAACAGAAACTTCCCGTATCTCTTTTAACTCAGGCGTTGTTCAGAGCAACAGAAATTTCCCGTATCTTCTTTCACTCAGGCGTTGTTCAGGGCAACAGAAACTTCCCGTATCTCCTTTCACTCAGGCGTCGTTCAGGGCAACAGAAACTTCCCGGATCTCCTTTCACTCAGGCGTTGTTCAGAACAACAGAAACTTCCCGGATCTCCTTTCACTCAGGCGTTGTTCAGGGCAACAGAAACTTCCCGTATCTCTTTTCACTCAGGCATTGTTCAGGGCAACAGAAACTTCCCGTATCTCCTTTCACTCAGGCGTCGTTCAGGGCAACAGAAAATTTACGTTTCTCCTTTCAGTCAGGCGTGGTTCAGGGCAACAGAAAATTTCCGTATCTCCTTTCACTCAGGGGCTGTTTTGGGCAACATAAACTTCCCGTATCTCTTTTAACTCAGGCGTTATTCAGAACAACAGAAACTTCCCGGATCTCCTTTCACTCAGGCGTTGTTCAGGGCAACAGAAACTTCCCGTATCTCCTTTCACTCAGGCGTTGTTCAGGGCAACCGAAACTTCCCGTATCTCCTTTCACTCAGGCGTCGTTCAGGGCAACAGAATATTTACGTATCTCCTTTCACTGAGGCGTGGTTCAGGGCAACAGAAAATTCCCGTACCTCCTTTCACTCAGGCGTTGTTCAGGGCAACAGAAACTTCCCGTATCTCCTTTCACTCAGGCGTTGTTTAGGGCAACCGAAACTTCCCGTATCTCCTTTCACTCAGGCGTCGTTCAGGGCAACAGAAAATTTACGTATCTCCTTTCACTCAGGCGTTGTTCAGGGCAACAGAAACTTCCCGTATCTCCTTTCACTCAGGCGTTGTTCAGGGCAACCGAAACTTCCCGTATCTCCTTTTCACTCAGGCGTCGTTCAGGGCAACAGAAAATTTACGTATCTCCTTTCACTCAGGCGTTGTTCAGGGCAACAGAAACTTCCCGTATCTCCTTTCACTCAGGCGTTGTTCAGGGCAACCGAAACTTCCCGTATCTCCTTTCACTCAGGCGTCGTTCAGGGCAACAGAAAATTTACGTATCTCCTTTCACTCAGGCGTCGTTCAGGGCAACAGAAAATTCCCGTACCTCCTTTCACTCAGGCGTGGTTCAGGGCAACAGAAAATTCCCGTATCTCCTTTCACTTAGGGGTTGTTCAGGGCTACAGAAACTTCCCGTATTTCTTTTAACTCAGGCGTTGTTCAGAGCAACAGAAATTTCCCGTATCTTCTTTCACTCAGGCGTTGTTCAGGGTAACAAATTATTTGAGCACAGGGTTCCGTGAGATTCTATAAGCTTTCATCTTTAATATTTCCAAACAAAGAATTTTCGTTTTGCTAGGCGTAAGTTGTCACTAAGTTACTGTCATCAGGAGAAATTTATAAAATTTCCTGCATTATGACTCCCGACGACAGAGAATTCATTTTGTTGAGCGTAAATGCTCCTATGATTTCTCACTTGTAACAATTTCAGACAACAAAAATGATCTTGCTTTTTGAGTCTAAGCGTTCCTAAAATTTCTAGCTTAATGACTCCAGACAGTATAAAGTATCTATTTTAGTGAGCGTAAGTTCTCCTAGATTTATTCACCTAATAATTCCAGATAACCAAAGTTTCTTTATTGAACGTAAGTTGTCATAAAGTCTATTCCTTAACGGTTCCAAGCAGCTACACTTCTTATTGTCGAGAATAAGAGTTTATGAAGTTATATTAATGATTCCAGGCAATAAAAGATTCTTTTGGTTAATAGGTGTCCATAAATTTTCTCGCTTGATGACTCACGACTAGAAAATAACGTTTCATTCAATATAAGTGATCGCAAAGTTCCTTTTTAAATGACTCCAGATAAAGATTATTTTTGCTGGCTGCAGAGGTCCGTCAGTTCTCCCATAGAAGACTTCAAGCAAATTTGTTGAAAGTAATTTCCTAAGTTTTTTTCCGTTTGTGAAACTCCAGATCATTTCTTTCATAAGGCCTTGCTGTTAGTATACCTCTATTTGGGTCATTGATAAAAAAAGAAGTATCGATTGCTTTACGGTGGTTTAACATTTGTAGTTTTGCACGAATATTGCCTAGGTACATTTGCCAACTTTTCATAGTTTGTTATCAGAAGCAACGCAAATAAGGCCCAGTACCTATAATAACAGTTGCGAAGCACATTCTATTTAGTTGTTGGTTACAACAGCGACTGAGAAGTTTAACAGCGTAATGGAAATACAAATACAAGACATATGGAACTTGACATATTTAAAATCGTCTTTCTAAGTTTCGATCAGGATTTTGCCAAGTTTATTTTCACTTCTGCTGCTGCGGAAGTTCATTTCATGCACTAAACTATTTCAAAGACGAAGTGAATTTATCAGTCTTCTCAATTTTGCTTCTGATATTTCTCACAATATATTTAAATAGAAAGTGTGGTTTTAAGATAGATATACTGCACATGTAAATTTCCATTACGATCAGTTGCTGTAATTGTTATTACCAAGCAAGAAAGCGATTTTTATCGTGCTACATTTGTACAGATCAATTTCCAGATAGCGTAAAGAGATAGGATTGAAATATATCCGGGGCCGGGGCAAATTTCTGTGACTCGGATCTGTTTGACGTTTCACTCTGATCTAACCACAATGAATCCAGCTGTGCGGATGTTTGTCCAACTTACAGAAACTGTTCTATTGTAACCTTGTAGCCTTGATCCCCTATTGCATAAAACTGCATCTGATGATTCCAGTTTCTCCTACTTCACCTAAAACCGAGAATTGAATGCAATTTACCTGTATATTTAGGAAAATTTTATGTAACAGCCTTCTCATCCCAGCTGCCACCTTATGGAAGACTACACCAGCCTTAGAATCCAGCGAGAAGAGCAACCACAAGTGATTTGGTTTGTTCTCCTCCGTGGTAGGATAACGAACCAAATCACGCTCATTGTAGGAAAATAAATCAACACTCTGTTTTTAAATGCATCTGAGGAACCAACTAATTGCGCTCAAAGTAAGAACAGTCTGCTAATACGCAAAGTCGTTTTTCTTAAACTTAACAAAATAATTTAACAATTTAACTCGTCTTTCTTAAACTTAACAAATAATTTAATAATTTAACAATTATTTGTCATGAAATTTTTCTTCGAATGAAATGCTTGTCAGTGAATTGAGAAAACTTAAGTTTTTCCTATTTATTTCAGTGGTCTCGTTAAACCATTAATGCTACTATCAAGCGTCACCGAAGGCTGGCTCGCATTTCGAAATCAGATCCAGGGACCATCTAATTTCGGAAGGCGAGTACCACAAACAGGACAAGAACACTATCTTGCTTTTAAAAAAAATCGAAACCCTTGGCGGTTCCCAATCCCACTGCTTATGGCGTCTTTGAAGATATAATTCTTACGCTTCCTAGTGCATTGTCCGTCCATTGACATGAAAGCAACAAACACGAGCCGACACCTTAACATAACATTTTGGAATAGCACATTAGCGTATACAGCTACTCTACAACATTCTGCACCTCTAACAATCGCGGTGGTTCGACCTTGTTAATACGCCTACAAGTGTTTTTCATCCTTTACTGCTTTCCTTTAACGTATCGATATCCATGACTCAGTACAAAATGGTGCAAACAAATATACCTTCTAATCCAGTGGTGAAAATTAAAATACAGATACATGTTCACATTTTTAATACGAACGAGGTCTGAGAAACTTACACTTTCTGAAACTATTAATCTTCGCAAATTTCCCCATTATTAACACGCTGTCGTTTATAATATGTAATTAGAAATTCATTATTATTTGTTAAATATGCATATTATTATTCATTATTATGTGTTAAATAAAATTCTTTCATCATTTGCTATTATAAATATTCTTGTTAATGTTATGATATTTTGAGTGCTTTTCAAGGTGTCCTTAATGTTTAGGAAGTAGATATAATAAATAAATATAATTTAATGAAACCTCACATTATTTTATAATGCCACTATGGTTTGAATGACGTTGTTATTTGAGAAATATTTGTTCAGCGTATTAATTTTTCTTCGAATGAAATGCTTGTCATATCGCATTTTTCATGAGCAGATTTTCTTTTGTTTAAAAGTCGTTCGCTCCTAACTCAAGTCCTCCAACGTACTACTTTTTGAAACGCTGATTGTGAATCTTGTGTAATCTTTTCTGACAAGCGTGTAATTTGTGATTAAAGAGAACTTCGTTTTGGCGTCACTTGTGTAACGTAGTTTATGTAGGGATCTCAAATGAATATTTAACTCGATGTCTGTTAAGCTAGGATGCGATTAAAGTATTCACGATTGTTGTAGTACTGTTATTTCTTATGTAAATAGTTGCCACAATTTAAGATATTGTCAGATCTTTTTTTTTTATTATTATTATACTGGAGATTTAACGACACCGTGGGCAACTCAATGGATGGCTGTAAGCGTTGACCGTCCCTAATTTATTTACTTATTATTATTTTTTTTTTATTGAAGGTTTAACGACCACCGTGAGCAACTCAATGGGCTATAAGCAGTCGCCCGTCCCTATTTTAGGGTCACTGGTTCCAGGGAAGGGAGAGATCCAGTGTCGTAAGACAAACACAACATCCATGCCTCTCCGGAATTCGAACCCGGACCCAACTCGGACGAATGATGAGAGGTCAGAGCTTAGAGCACTGCGCCACCGGGACAGTGAAGAGTTAATTAAACCGCTTTGATATCATAAACACTTACTTCTGTAACAGCAACATCCTCTGTCATAAAAGTTTTCAAAATACTAATAATGCTGAATATAAAATACAACTAGGACAAGCCGCCAACGGTAATGGATAACTCGGGTTAAGTTGGCAAATTTTGAGCGAAGCTTTTGCAAAATCTAAGCTCATTAAGGCGTTTATTATAACAAATTCTAAAAAAGAAACGCGTAAAAATTATCAAGAACTACTTTCCTTCACGCCTTCACGTTGGTTGTGATCAGGTTGCATGTAAACAAAGCGGAAATACACACTCAGATCGGGATTCACGTTTTTCATTTTGTATCGCGAAAGACACACACACACACACACACGAACTTCTTTTTATTATTATAGATTAAGCAAGTGTTGAGCTAACAGACGAATTTTTTCTATTTTTTCGTTTTACAATTCAAACGATTTTTTTAAATTGATGTTAGTGAGCCGACTTTCGTAAAACGATTCAAGTAAAAGGCCATCTAGTTTTAATTGAAAATCCTCAATAACACGGAATTTCGGGAATCGGAAGGCGTCAAAACCTGACCATGGTCGATGTCCAATTGCATGCCAAAAATCACGGTAATCGGATGTGTCATGCCATAGCTATGCCCGAACAACTAATTGTCCTGAGTGTCGTATAGAGAACGGATTTTTTCAATTATTATTGAAATTGGTCAGTTTTTTAATGGTCATTAATTTTATAAGACACTACCAATCACCATAATACCAACCCAATGTCACTCAACATGTCCTTCCCTTTCTCTGTGGCAAGTGTCACCGCGATCGGCTGAAGATCTTTGGAGGAGATAGGTAACAGACGACCCTTTCTCAAAACTCGGAAAACCCGCTAAAAATGCAAGTTTTTGGACGATTGTTCCTCAATGACACGGAATTTCGGAAATCGGAAGATGTCAAAACCTGACCATGGACGATGTCCAATCGCATGCAAAAAATCACTGTGATCGGATGTGTCATCTCGTACCTATGCCCGAACAACTAAAATTGTCTCGAATCTCGTAAAGAGAGCTCCGATCATCCTTCGGCCTCGCTTCGCTCAAAGAAAAGCATTGGTATGATTCAGCTGAGATACCTTCATTCTTTTCATATAGGTAAGAACGTGAAATGAAATATTAAAATTTTTACTTGATAAAACAGCACAATTTTTGAAGAAATTGAAATTAAAAAAGGTATATGTAGGTAGTAAAACTTTTTCAATTTCACTATTGTTATTATTTTGGAAGCATATGCCCGCACACAGACACAAAAAAATTAAGTTAGACGCTACTGCTAAAGCTGGTTTACAGCTCGACACACAGCAGCTGTTTCCGACACAAAACAAGTATATTTCCCCTCCTGACCTGATTGGTTCATTAAATAAATGGTAATGTACACACAAATCCGATCTCCCCGAGAGCCACGGAAAGCTTTTTTTTTTTTTTTTTTTTGTTAACACACCAGCCTACTGACACTAGAGTCTCGGTTTGGATCGAAACGCAGTTTGTGTGCATTTCCTTATATGAGAAGGTGTAGGAGTTTTCTGGTGTGGGAGATTTTCGCGTGTACCGGTTTTCCTAGAAGCACAAAAAAGTGTACGAGTTTACAGGTATGGGAATTTTCCGACAATCTGCGTTTGGGCCCCATCGCTATCGGTTACTTACAAGAAAATATCTCTGTCGCCTCGAAAAGCATGCAATATAGTCATCTAACCGTCTGGATGCGCTAATCAATTCCAATGCCCTGATCGCTGCGTAGGGCAATAAAACAAAACAATAAAAGCCCTTGGCAGTACTGAGGTTTTACAGCACCTAATAATGAACATTACCGTCCTGATAGATGATATCTTAAATACGCCGTTTCTCATCCTAACTGACAAAGAGATTTAGTGCGAAAACTTCCTATTATTCCTGAAAGCTCATGATTACATAAAACCTCCGTATTGTATGATAATGATAACAGTTGTCAATGGTCTTCCCATGAAACAGGAAGAGCTGAACACGGAGTGACTGCCACTTATTCTGTTTGCTGATAATCGTGCTGAACTTCGATATAGGTGGTTTAAAAACAAAATGGTGATATGCTATTCGAATAACAAGGAAGAATGCACCGATGAACCATTCCATTATGACCACCCACAGCCTAGAGAAATGAGAGCGCCTGGAGACAGAACGGTGGCGCAGGTGAAGTTCAGAGAGCAGTATATATACAACCCGATGACCGGCTTTCGGTTAGTAGAGTGTTCGGAGTCAGAATGGGAAAAGCTCCCGATTTATCGGAGTTTGATAAAGGACAAGCTGTTGCGGCACGGCGCGTCTTGTGGGTTGTTCACGTTCTGCTGTAGCGACTACGCATCAAAAGTGGTGCACAAATGACCAAACGACGAACCGTCGTCCAGCCATGTTTCGTCCGCAATTCGTTGATGCCAGAAGGTGGCAGACACTGTCGCGCTTTCTTCACAGCGACCACAGTGCGACAAATCACTCGCAGCAACAACAGCGGTGATCAAGGCAATGTGTCACAGCACACAATTCATCGCAGTCTGCGTAGCTGACGACCCAGCCGGGTACCCATGCTCACTGCGCGGCATCGCCAACAACGCATGAAATGGGTCCAATATCATCGAGATTGGACCGTGGATGATTGGAAGAAAGTGGCCTGATCTGACGAATCAAAATTCCTGGTACATCACGTAGACGGTCGAGCGCGCATACGCCGATTACCAACGGAGGCTATGGCACCTGGATGCACTGTTGGGCGGAAACAGGCCTGCGGCGTCGGTGTTTTCTTGTGACACTTTAGACCCCATTATTCCAACAGCTGTCAGGTATCTGAACATCGTTGCGGACTAAGTTCACCCATTCATGGCAACTGTGTTCCCTGCTGATGATGGCCGTTACCAAAAGGATAATGTGCCATGCCACACTGCCAGAATCCTCAAGGAGTGGTTCGAGGAACATGCTGGTGACTTTCTGTTAATGCCTTGGCCTACAAATTCACCTGACATGAACCCAATCGAACATTTGTGGTTCTACTTGAAAAAGCGGGTTCGCGCTAAATCGCCACCACCCCGAAATGTACCTGCTGTTGACATTATGGTACCAGATATCCCAGGGTACCTATCGCCACCTCATCGAATCGATGCCTCGCCGAGTGGCCCCTGTTTTGCTGGCTAGAGGGGGTCCTACAGCTTATTAGTCACGTGGTCATAATATAACGGCTCATCTGTGTACAGTTACAAATCAAATTAAGCGAAAAGCGCACTCTTTTCATCGCGTTACCTATAAAAAATACAAAACACAAACGACAGTGGTCGGTTGATGAGAAGAGCTCTCACGTCACTTAAACACTAGTGGACGTTCGATGAGAGAAATGTTCACACGAAGCACACGGGAGCAAAGTCAGGCTGTGTGAAGGTCAAAGAGGCGCCAATCCTTATCTGAACCGGAAACAGATTTTTGAGAAGATTCTAAAAGTGAGCTAGAGCGGGGGTGGAACCTCCAGGGTCAGTTCCAAATAAATGGTGCTCTTTATATGCGAAGCGTGAGATAAATGCTCACATCGCGACTAATGATGAGTTAAAAACAAATGCCCAGCACATATATACAGGGTGATTCATAAAGAAGTATGCAGTTTCCAGATGCTGTAAAACAGTAACAGTTGAAGACACGGACCATAACTGAGAACCGTTAAGTAGATGTACTCATAAAGTTTGTGTCCCGCTACTGAGGGAAGTGACGTAGGCGATAGCGCGCGTGTCACGTGACTGGTCAGTCAAAATGGCACCATCTGCAGTGGAGAAAGCGTTTTGTGTTCTTGCATTGAGCAAAACGGAATCCGTAACTGTTGTGCAACGGCAGTTTCGATCACGATTCGGAGAACAACCTCCAAACAGATAATCTATCTACGATTGGCATAAAAAATTTGAAACTACCAGCTGTTTGTGCAAATTTAAGAGTCCTGGACGACCACGTGTATCAGAAAAAATCGTCGATAGTGTTTGCACCGCCATTCAACAAAGTCCGGATGAATCAACGCGGAGGGTAAGTCGCGAAGTGCAGATTTCACAGTCCACTGTCTGGAGAATTTTGAGAAAGAAGCTGAAAATGATTCCGTACAAAGTGCAGTTGTTGCAAAATCACAGCCACTATATCACTGCACTTGATTCAAATGCCTTACCTTGCGTTTGCGCGGAAATGGATTACCGGCTCGATGTGTGTCGTGGGACTAAGGGTGCACACATAGAACATCTGTGACTGTCTCTAAAAAAAACTTGAAACGTTCCCCTACAGTTCTGTTACAGGTAACATAAAATATCTTAAATGATTGTTCTTGTTTTATAGTGCGCTGAAACTGTATACTTTTTTATGAATCTCCCTGTATATCGAGGGGAGAGGAGAGGAAAGATTTGACAAGTCAATCTCGGCGAGCTGAAGACGTAGCCACCTACAATTTTTTTTTAAACATGAAATTTCCTGTTACCCTTTCAAGTTTCCTTATTCCATACGAATATGAAAAAAAGAGATAGAAAAAAGAGATAAAGATAGGAAAATGAAGAAGAAAAGAGAGTGTAAATTTTGATTAACCTTAAACTTTGGTTCTTATTGTATCGATTAAAAAGCAGGCGTGGGTGAAATCGGTTGATATTCCCTGATCTCTGTTTCCATGGAGCATCATACTTTAACTTCACGCATCAGCAGCATCCATTCAAGCCCGCTCTTAACCCGCCAAAAAGCCCCCCTTCCCCCGTTCACCTCACAAAATCCCCGAGAATTAGACTTCTGCCATGCGAAGGTCTGGGGATAATCTCAGTGTTTGTGGTGGGCTAGAGTTACACGGGATGAATCAGGAGGGATTACGGAATTGATCCCGTGGTTCCCGAGAGACCAAGCCTTTCCAGAATAATAGATCCTTTTAAAGCAGAACTGCGCCATCCGAGATCATCCGCCCTCCCACACTGCTCAAGCGAGACCCAGAGTGGAGTTGAAATTAATGTGTCCTCTCGAAAGAAACATCCATGATCGCCTATTAACTCTATAGTTGGAGTCATTCTCCCCGACATATCATCTGGAAGTTTCGCCTCTCCTTCTGCCCCTTCTCGCTTCCCGTACCTATCAATTGATACGGAATCCAGTGACGCTGAAGTTCATACTGACGTCAGCAGTGTGAATATCCTCAGCTGTGGTTGTCTGATACGCACTTCGATGTGTAGACAAATTTGCAGACATCAGAGATCATGATTAAAAATTATGTAAAACTAGGACATTTGAAACGTCCCTACATGTGTGGACGATTTTGGCAACTGGAGCTAGAGTTAGGCCGATGGTGTAAGATTAGAACGGAATTGGGAGGACAGAAGACATCCAGTTGGGCGCTAATCTCAAAACTTGGAGTAAAATACAGCACACGTATTTATTTTGTTCACGCTACACCGAAAACAGTAAGTATGGACTAGGCCAAATAAGCTTACACTTAAATAGCAAGTTTAGTATTACTATAAAGGATGTGCCGATTCACGATCGATATCGGTATTTTTTTGTCGATAACCTGTCATAGCTATATTTCTTAATTGATGACCAATAAATTGGATAACAGGAAATTTCGTGCCAATGTAAAAGAATAGTAGTAATAAGAAACTCACATTTGCCGTCTTCTCACTATTATTTATGAAGCAATAAAATTAGATGATACAAGTCAAATAGATATTTACAATACTAAAGTCAAGTTAAAATTTCATTAGAACTTTCTGATCAACTGTGAATCCATCTTCAGATGCAAAAACCAAGAGAGATTAGAGTCACGAGAGTTCATATCAGTAGCATATATTCGAGGCTAGCTAAGCTAGTTGCAAAGCCCAGAGAATGCACAAATAAAAGTCAATTAGATATACACAAATAAAAGTCTATCATAAACGGTATTAAGATATACCGATGCTTTCTCTGCGAAAAAAACACGTGCGAATTCCCTTCTTTTGACTAAGATAATCAGTCTGGCAAGCAAAGACCAACGGCGCTCCTAGCGGAGAGATGGTGTAATCGTAACACAACCAGCTCTACCAGTCTTTGCTGTGAGATTCAAAGACTTTCAATACAATCGCCAGCTAGCGTTTCCGTGACAACATGAAGGAGCGGATGAAGGGTGAGTGTGCCATTGCTTTGGGCAAAGGTTCGCTCACAAAAGAGGAGACTTAGGGCTTCATTAGTCGCTCGCATTCTCCCGCCCGTAACATCACGTGTTTTGCTAGATATGTTTCAGTTGTGTGAAGTGTCAATGAATTAAATTCAGTGATATTATATCTTAAATTCGTGGCTTTGTTGGATTCGAACTGGTTTGAAAATTTGTGTGAAAACTTTCCTGAACGTCTACTGTCAGAACTTAAAGAACCTATGCTTCAAACTTTGATACAGTTCGACTCAAAAATGAAATGAAAGTGTTTTATTTACTTGATGAATACAAAAAGAAATAAGTAAGAGACGGTACTTGTTACAGCAAGTTGAATAAATTGGACATTATGTTTAGTAAAGTGTATAAATTAGCAGACCTAATGTTAAAGTTTCCATTAACAACTGTAACTACTGAAATAAGTTTTTCCGGATTAAAAAGAATCAAGACATATCTTAAAGCCACATAAAGACATGTGGATTAGAATCACGATAGAGAAAAACTTCCTTTTTAAATAGGAAAAAGTACTCCGAAGAAACTTTTTATGAAAATATAACACTCAAGCTCACACAAAAGGAAAGAGGAATGGAGTTAATGTACACATAAAGTATTCAAAAGATAAAGTGCTAACATCCTAATCCTCATAATTATTTGGTGTTATGTTAGCAATAGCATGTACCTAAAATTTAGAAATATTACTTCCATTACTTTATAATTGAAAAATAAACTTCGCAGTTTAAAAAACAGCAGTACTGGGGGGGGGGGTAAGACTGAAAAAGCCTAGGTCTTGGACCCAAGATACGCCGCTGGTTTATATTTACACTGAAGAGCAATTGAATTAGAGACAGCTGGCGTTATGCAAATGTGGCGCTGTGCGCGGCTCTGTAAACGGAAACGACATGACGTATGCAGCGATCCGACAATATAAGGAGTGATGCGACGGGTATCAGTAAGAGTCGGGCGCAGTATGGGTAAGACGAAGGATCTAAGCGCATTTGATCGTGGGCAAATTGTCGGGGCCCGACGAATAGGTCACTCCATCTCGGAAGTCGTGCAGGCACTGGCATTTTCACGAGCCACTGTGTCGCGGGTTCACCGTGAGTACATCGAATCAGGTAAAACCATCCCTGCAAGGGCCAACTGCTGTGGACAACAGCGTGTGGATGAGCGGAGTCATCGTCGGCTAGCTCGCATTGTAACAGCGGACAGATGGGCCACAGTGCAAGAAATCACTCGGCAATTTAACGGTGGTGCACAAAAACGTGTAAGCATCCACACCATCCAGAACCATCTTTTCGCTATGGGGTACAGAAGCCATCGTCCCACGAGGGTACCGCTGCTGACCGCACATCACAGGGTGCAAAGATTAGCATGGGTGCGGGAACATCGTCACTGGACCTTAGGCATGTGGGAAAATGTTGCCTGGACTGATGAGTCGAAATTCACGTTGGTACATGATACGAGTACGGCGCAAACCACATGAAGCGATGGATCCTTCTTGCCAGCCGGGTACTCTTCAAGCTGGTGTGGGTGGCGTTCTCGTCTGAGGACTGTTTATGTGGACTGAAATGGGACCCCTGGTACGTGTGACATCGTCGCTCACAGGTCAACATTACCGGGATATCCTGGACGACCATTTGCTCCCGTTTGTGCGTCTTCAACATCCCACTGGGGCCCTAATCCTGCAACAAGACAATGCACCGTGCCATCGCTCCCGAATTGTATCCGTATGGTTGGATGAACACTCCACCGACGTGACTTAACTTGCTTGGTCAGCTAGGTCACCTGACCTCAATCCCATCGAGCACATCTGGGATGCCATCGAGGGAGATGTTCGAGGCTCTGACCCCCTCCATCAAATCTTCGTGAACTGTGGGAGCTTGTTCAGGGGTCGTGGATCCGAATGGCTTCCCAACGCTTCCGGTGTCTTGTCGAGTCCATGCCGAGACGAATCGCCGCCATCATCAGGGCGAAAGGTGGTGCTATACAGGTATCGCTAATTCAGTTGCTTTTCAGTGTATGTATAGAAAACATACTCAGTGACGTAAGACGCAAGACTTGGGCAGACGCAGCGCTGCAATAGCCTTGGTTTCTGCATCTAAAGATGATTCCATAGTGGATCCGAAAGTTCTTTTGAAATTTTAACTTCAACTTAGTATTGTAAATATCTATTTAACTTGTATCATCTAATTTTATTGCTTCATAAATAATAGTGAGAAGACGGCGAATGTGAGTTTCTCATCACTACTATTCCGATAAATTGGATATATGCTGAGTATATACACATATGCAACGCTGTGTGTGCTGTTTACTTACTTCCAATTTCTTTTTGACATTTGTAATAAATTCCCGCCATTTTATTTAAAAATGTCGTTCATTTTCTGAGATGTTGACTCCCTTTCAGGTAACGTCAAAGTGCAATGTCGTAAAAATTTAATTTTTAATCGTTGTAAATAACTTTGGAAAATTATTTGGTTGACACCATGGGCAGAAATCCAAATTTCTAGATTGTGGTATAGAGGAGAGAGGAGCTTTTAGCATGTCTTATTGTTAATAACGCCGTGTTGAATGCCTCCTTTCATCTCGACTGTAACAGCATGATTTTTACAGTTTCTTTTTCCAGTGTTTAATTGCTTGTTGCTCTTATTATAAGTTGCACGAAAATTTACTCACTCCAGCTTCTTTTATTCTCCTTTCCAAAGCATGCAAGCTCCCATGTCCCTTGTGTTCCTCTGTCTCCGCAAAATAGCTCCAACTAGGGCCGGATTAAAAGGGATCTACAGGGGCTATAGCCTTGGGGCACACCATTACCAAGGGCCCAGGAGGCATGCCTGAGCTCTTAGATAAATAGATAGATAGAAAGATAGAGAGAGATGGAAGACGAACAGTTTTCAAGGTAATGACTCACCAAAAGTAAAGGTTTTATGTCGCGTACAGCAGGATCGGCGAGACAGTTTCAGCTTTTTCACTACCCTCAACTCAAACCTCCCAATTTGTACTTGGAACAGGTATTGAAGTCCCCTGTGGCTTCACATTGCATAACAAAACAGGGTAAACGGTAAACTCCCCCACCGGAAAATTCCCCCACCTTTTTCAGTCAGGAACCGTGCACAAATGAATTTTACTTAAAATATGACTCAAAAATGTGGGGGAATTTACCGGTGGGGGAATTTTCCGATGGGGTAGTTTTCCGACCGGTAAATCCCCCCCTTTTTTCAGTCAGGGATCATGCACAAATGATTTTTACTTAAAATACGACTCAAGGGGGGGGGGATTTACCGGTGGGGGAATTTTCCGATGGGGGAGTTTACCGACCGGTAAATTCCCCCACCTTTTTCAGTCAGGGATCGTGCACAAATGAATTTTACTTAAAATACGACTCAAAAAAAAGGGGGGGGGGTTACCGGTCGGAAAACTCCCCTATCGGAAAATTCTCCCACCTTTTTGAGTCGTATTTTAAGTAAAATTCATTTGTGCACGATCCCTGACTGAAAAAGGTGGGGGAATTTACCGGCCGGAAAACTCCCCATCGGAAAATTCCTCCACCGGTAAATTCCCTCACCTTTTTGAGCCATATTTTGAGCAAAATTCATTTGTGCACGGTCCCTGACTGAAAAAGGCGGGGGAGTTTTCTGAGGTGGGGGAATTGACTTAATTTGGGGGAATTTTCCGGTGGGGGAGTTTACCGGGATTCCAAAACAGATGCACTAAGAAAAGTATACAATGCTTAATCATTAGAAAATCCAAGAAAAAATCTAAGAATCTTAAGCTTTTAACTCATGTTCTTATGACAGCAATGGGAAATGCAGTGACTTATTATGAAAATTCTGCAGATCATTTATTAGTTTGAAGAATGTACTACGTATTAATTATCACAAGCGTATTGCTACAGTTTCGTGTTCGAAATGTACCAGTTTTCCAAGGGATCTCAATGGGAACGTAAGATCAAAATGACACAAGGTTTGCGTAGAACCTTTCTGCCTCCCTAAACCTTGAGTTATGATTTTAATATTTCCCACGTGTTAACAAACAATGAAGGCTAATTAGCAGGGGCTCAACGAATCAATTTTCAGGTGCTGATCTTTTCAGAAGATTTTAATTTATAACCTTGATATTCCGTATTTCTAAACATCTTATAAAACCTAATGAAATGCGCTCAACAGATTATTACTCACTTATTTACGAGCCACATAGGCCGCCGGCCTTTTTAGAAGATATTTAGTTACAACCTAGATATTTTGTTATGAAAACATTTTACGAAACCTAACGAAAGGCACTCAACGAATTATTCCTCAGCTCTTTTCAAGACACCTAGGCCTCTGGCCTTTTTAGAAGATTTTAAGTTACAATCCCGATATTTCATATTTGTAAACATTTTACAAAATCTAATACAAGGCACTCAACAGATTATTCCTAATTTACAAGGGACTTAGGCCGCGGGCCTTTTTAGAAGATTTTAAGTTACGACCTAGATATTCCGTATTTTTAAACATCTTATAAAACCTAATAAAAGGCGCTCAATGGATAAATCGTTAGCTCTTTATAAGTCACTTAGGCCGTGGGCCTTTTTAGAAATTTTTAAATTACAACCTTGATGTTTCGTACGTGAAAACATTTTATTACACCTAGTGAAAGGTAGGCCTACTTAATAAATTATTTCTCAGCTTTTGACAAAGCACCTAGGCCGTGGGCCTTTTTAAAAGATTTTAAGTTACAACCTATATATTTCGTATTTGTAAACATTTTAGAAAACCTAATAAAAGGCACTCAACGGATTATTCCTCGCCTATTTACAAGGTACTTAAGCCGCGGGCCTTTTTAGAAAATTTTAAGTTACAACCCAGATATTCCGTATTTGTAAACAATTTATAAAACCTAATAAACGGCCCACAACGGATTACTTTTCACCTATATGCAAGGCACCCAGGCCGCGACCGTTTTAAAAAGGTTTTCAGTTACAACCTAGATATTTAATTCAACCTAAATATTAATTCATAGGCCCTGGCCTAGGCCTTTTTAGCCAGTTTTCATTCCGTCGAGCTCATGTTTATAACGTTTACTAACCATGTCAAGTTGCTAATATTGCGCCTTTATACTTTGGCACCAATTATTCACCAATAGGCTCTAGGCCTAGGCACAGGGCCTATGGGTTAATATTCAATGCCTAAGTGAAAGTGCAGCTATCAAACACAACGCTTATGTAAATGTTATGAATATGAGGGTGGTAGATTTTAAAAAATTTGAAAGGCGCGCGGCGTTGGTGCCTTGTCAAAAGCAGAGAAATAATTTATTAAATAGGCCTACCTTTCACTAGGTGTAATAAAATGTTTACACATACGAAATAGGTAGGTTGTAATTTAAAAATTTCTAAAAAGGCTCACGGCTTAGGTGCTTTATAAAGAGCTGACGACTTGTTCATTGAGTGCCTTCTTTTATGTTTTATAAAATGTTTACAAGTACGGAATATCTAGGTTGTAACTTAAAATCTTCTGAAAAAGCCCGCGGCCTAGGTACCTTGTAAATAGGGGAGGAATAATCCTCTGAGTGCCTTTTATTAGGTTTTATAAAATGTTTACAAACATGAAATATATAGGTTGTAACTTAAAATCTTCTAAAAAGGCCCGCGGCCTAGGTGGCTTGTAAAAAAGTGAGTAATAATCTGTTGAGCGCCTTTCATTAGATTTTATAAGATGTTTATAAATACGGAATATCAAGGCTGTAAATTAAAATCTTTTGAAAAGATCAGCACCTGAAAATTGATTCGTTGAGCCCCTGCTAATTAGCCTTCATTGCTTGCTATCACATGGGAAATATTAAAATCATAACTCACGTTTTAGAGAGTCAGAAATGTTCTATATAAAACATGTGTCATTTTGATCTTACGTACCCATTGAAATCCCTAGGAAAACTGTTACATTTCGTTTTGTTCAGCTGGAAAAACTCGCACACTGACAAATCTCGGGAGGAAAAGCAATTTGTGTACATCCCCTTACATGAGAAGGTGGAGGAGTTCACGAAATATTAAAATCATAACTCGAGATTTAGCTTCTACATAAAACTTGTGCCATTTAGTTCTTACATACCCATTGATATTAATATTGACGACTTCCGTCTAGTTGTACGATAAAATAAAAAGTTAAAACTTTATTAAAAGCATTGACATACATTAGGCCTTTCGGGCATTACTATACGGCCATCTTCAGATGGTAAAATTAGACCGTCCATCCAAGTATATATAGGTAACAAGTAAGAGGCCAAAATTAAAAGAAAATTTACATATCGGTCTTGACATAATGGTCACGGTTAAAAAGTCTCCAGTTCCCAATTAAGTGACTAGGTGGAAGAGATGTTGCCAGGGCCCTGGAATTTGATTAGGGGAGCCGTCATTGCTTCGTCCCATTGTGGAACGTAGTTACCCATGCTTACAGTTCTTGCTAGAGCTGTAGACAAGTTCCCCTGTTTCAAATCATTTTTATATTCTTTCAAACGTAACCCAAGGTTCCTCCGGGTGGAGCCTATGTGGCAGGAAGGAGACAATAACAAATCCAGGGTTCGTAGAGGTATCTTATAAACACCATGTTGTTTGTCCTTATTGACTTTGTCACGGTCTGAACGTACAAGAGAAAAGATATTCCGGGTTCGGATCCCAATTCCCAATTGCAGTCTTCTACAAATATTCTTAAGGATTTGTGTTAGCGACGGATGAAAGTATACTGAACCAATATGATAAAAGTCTCGAAACTTAAAGTGGCTCCATACGTTCTCATGCTTTTCTTAATTAATTTCATGATTACATGATCAGGATATCCAGAGTTCTTTGCCATATTTTTAAGGAAGGAAAGTTCTTGATTCCTTGACTGTTGAGAAGAGCTATAATGGGTTTCAGCTCGTTTAACTAAAAAAAGAAATTCCCGCCAGTTTGTACTTCTGAGGGTGATAAGATTTAAAAGGGTTTAAGATAGGGGAGGTAGAAGGTTTGCGAAATACAGAATATGAAATGGTATTAGACAGAGGGTCCCTGCAAAGTTATGTAAATTTTCTTTTAATTTTGGCCTCTTACCTGTTACCTATATGTACTTGGATGGACGGTTTAATTTTACCATCTGAAGATGGGCGTACAGTAATGCCCGAAAGGCCTAATGTGAGCCAAAGCTTTTAATAAAGTTTTAACTTTCAATGTAGTTTTAACTTATTTTGTCGTGCAACTATGCGGAAATCGTTAATACTAAAACATGCAGCACGAATTTTATTGATAGAGTACCCATTGATATCCCGAGGAAAACTGGAACACTTCATTTTGTTCAGCTAGGAAAACTCGTACATTTTAACAAGATCTCAGAACAAAATGCGATTTGTGTACAGCCTCTTACTTCAGAAGGTGTACGAGTTTTCCGCCACCAGCCCAAGGCTTAGGACTTTTTTACAGTTTTTATTCCGCCTATGTTAGATTCATAACGTTTACATACTAAGTCACGTTAGTAATGTTGCGCTTTTACTTTGGTACCAAACATTAATTAATAGGGCCTAGGTCTTTTTTACTTTCTTAATCCGCCGATCTCATATTCATAACATTTACAAAATGAGTGTTATGGTTGACAGCTGCTCTTTCACTTAGGCATTAAATATTAATTTATAGTTCCTACGCCTAGGCCCTATAAATTAATGTTTGGTGCCAAAGAGAAAGAGCAATGTAATTAAAAATATATGGGACATCGGTAGAATAAAAATTGTTAAAAGGGCCTAGGCATAAGGCATAGTAATTAATGTTTTATGCCTAAGTAAAAGCCCAAAGCTATTAACTTGACTTGTTTCGCAAACTTTATGAATATGAAATCGGTGAAGAAAAAACTGTTGAAAAAGCCTAGGCCTAGGGCCTATAAATTAATGTTTGGCGCCTAAATAACAGCGCAATAATATTAACTTTTCTAGTTATATAAGCGTTGTGAATATGGGCATAACGGAATAAAAACAGGTAAAAAGGCCAAGACCTCAGGCCTAACAATTAATATTTTGTGCTTAAGTAAAATCGCGATATTAATAACTCGACAAGTTATGTAAACGTTATGAACATGAGCACTACGGAACAAAACCTGTTAAAATGCCTAGGACAACAGTCTATTAATTAATATTTAGTGCCTAACTAAAAGCCCAGCTTTATTAACTTGACCTGTTATGTAAACTTTATTAATATGAGATTAGTGGATTAATAACTAAACGCGGCACGAGAACGGTCATGTGGCAGAAATAAATTTGTAATCTATAGAGGCGACAGACTTGGAAGTTGACAGTGTGACCCCACTAACAGTGTTGTGATCATCCTACATGAAAGTGGATACGACGGGGAGAGGGGGGGGGGCACACGCAATTTTTTTATACTGCCCCTAGCACTTTTCTGGCCAGTTGTCTGGTGGCCACTTGTCCTGTGGCCAGTTGTCCTGTGGCCAGTTTTCCTGTGGTCAGTTGTCCACCATGTCTTTCAGCCAGAAAATCGTAAATATCTTTTAATAAAAATGAAGTACGAGGGGAAAAAAATTGCATACAAGAATTACTCAACTAGGGGATAGGAACACTGTGATTTTTTTATGCAGAGCGACTTCACGGCTCTAAAACTGAATGTGGCCAGTTGTCCTAAACTCGTATTCAGTGGGACTGATTCGTATTATTCACACTGAATATTTGGAATCGTAGAGAATAGCAGAGAAGAATTTAAAGAAAAACTTAATGTTCTTAGAATCTGACTTTCTCTTTTTTATTTAAAATTGCACAAATTTAGCAACTTCGATGAAATATAACAATATTTTGTAATCAAACTTTAATAAATTCTGCTAAATAATGAAAAGAAGTCAAATTTTAAACTGGTTTCGAAAATTTTGAGGGTCTTTCTTCGCTGGATGGTTCCATTTAATCTGCTCACCGTTATGGCACACTTTTTTTCATAGAACTACATCACTGGAAGAATCATTGTGTTTAAATGGAGTTAATTTCTAATGCACCTAAAATCATAATGCTTCAACTATTTTCAATGGCATGTTCTTTCTTGGACATAAGATGCCCGTAATGACCGGAAATAGCTGTTGTCACCAGAAACAAGTTCCACTAAACACATCCCCACCTTCCTGACACTTGAAGTTATAGCCACCCCTTTAACTGCCTTCCCCAAGAGTGTGGTGTAAACCCCCAAACCGATCATTCAAGCAGCGGGTGGTAAAGCTATAAATTTTAAGCCTGCTACTTGTTTCCTTGTGTCTGCACGTAGTAAATAAGTGGTCATCACGAAGAAAAAACAACATTGCTGATAGAGTCACGTAGACTAAGACAGCAGTCATTTTCCCGTTACACGAAGAAAAAATAAAATTTGGAAAATGAATATTTTTCACCACGGTGCTCAAAAACAGATGCATTAGAGGTGACGATTTCACTACAACATGGAATAAAAGAAACCAATATTTGGATGATTGTTTCTCAGGAAATTTCTAATAAAAATTTCAGATCACTCTCTACCCTTTCTTTTCCACAAAGTTAACGGGGATGTTTCTGCTTTTGAATTTTATCAATTATTTTCCTTTACAGGACCATCTTTTCAATCACGCTGTTGTACTTTGTTCACAACGATACTGCAGTAACTTTTAAATTAATATGTGGGTGGATACATATACAAATTGTTAATAATTACCAATCCACTGCTGGATGAAGGTCTCCCCATGTTTCTTCCACAACTTTCTGTCTTGAGTCAGTCTCTTACATGTCACGCTTTCGAATTTCATCCATCTCCCAAGTGGCCTTTTTCTGTCCCTTGGTGTATCCGGGAAAACAGTCACACCGGCAAACTCCTACAACGAGTTTAGGACATTTGGGCACCAGGACATTTTGACACAAATCTTGAGGGGCCGTACAAAAATTGCCGTTTTTTTTTCGCTGTGAGGGGAATTGAATGGAGAAAACGTTTCCAGTAAGACAAACGACAATTATAATTGAATTAAAAAAAATATTACAATGCACAAATTTTGAAGATGGCAATACGTTTTTTGGGTGTAAATATGACAAGCATAATATCCGAAAACTTGACAATTTCGTCGTCCTGCATCGGGATTACATAGTTCATAATCATGAATATGGATTACATCATATTCATGATTACATAGCACCAAGGGTGTCCATGCCCCCCCCCCCGTTAATATAGCCAAATTTTTGATAAATTTAAAACACTAAAATAGACAAAACCTTTTTTTAAATGTTTGACAGCCTTGAAGGAGGTAGAGATTTTTCTTAGCCCCCCCCCCCCCCTCCCCGCGCGCACATAAAATGTCCGTAATTTCGTATTTTCTTATTTACGATATTTTTCTATTAACTATAACTAAACAAATTCTCTGCGAGTATGAAGAAACCCAGGAAATTTTCGGGGGGGGGGGGGGGCTTAAATTTTAAAAAATGAAATATAAAGAATTTCTGGTCCGATCGGGAGATTTTCAGCCACTACAAGCTACAAGTCATCGAATTGCCTGAGGGCGTCTGCTGCCTCAGGAAACTAAGAAGGGGGGGGTAATACCAAAAGCGTAAAATATCAAGAATTTCTCATTTCTCTTCCGATCGGGAGATCTTCAGCATTTACAAGCTGCAACTCGACAAATTTTCTCAGCGCATGTGCACTAGATGGGGGGGGGATACCAAAAGTGTAAAATATGAAAAATTCCTCGTCCGATCGGGAGATTTTTGGCATTTACAAGCTACAACTCGACACATTATTTGAAGGCATGTGCCTACTCAGCAATCCTGTGTATGCGACGGGGTGGGGGTGGGGTGTGGATACCAAAAGTGTACAATATGAAGACTTTCTCTTCCGATCGGGAGATTTTCAGTATTTACAAGTTGCAGCTCGACAAATTTTCTGTTCTGAGCGCATGTGCCTCGGGGGGGGGGGGGTCAAAAGTGTAAAATATGAAGAAATTCTCGTCCGCTCGGCAGATTTTTGGCATTTACAACTGGACACATTATTTGAGTGTATGTGCCTACTCAGCAAACCTGTGTGTGTGTGTCTGTGGGAGGGGGCATACCAAAAGTGTAAAATATGATGAATTTCTCGTCCGATCGGGAGATTTTCAGCTTTTAGCAGCTACAACTCGACACATTATATGAAGGCATGTAAATGATGAAAATCTCCGGGTAGGAAGAGAAATACTTCATATTTTATACTTTTGGCACCCCCCCCTCCGACAGGTTTGCTGAGTAAGCACATGCCTTCAAATAATGTGTCGAGTTGTAGTGCTGAAAATCTCCCGATTGAACGAGAAATTTTTCATATTTTACACTTTTGGTATTCAACCCCCCCCCCCTCATTGCATTGGGTTTACTGAGTAAGCACATGCCCTGAGTTAATGTCTCGAGTTGTAGCTGCTAAATGCTGAAAATCTGATTGGACGATACATTTTTCAAATTTTACAGTTTTGGTATTAACCCCCTCCCCCCGTCACTTTTTCAGAGTAGGCACGTGCGCTGAGATGATGTGTTGAGTTGTAGCTCGTAAATGCTGAAAATCTCCCGATCAAATGAGAAAATGTTCATATTCTACACTTTTAGTATTAATCCCCTCCCCCTCAACAGGTTTCGTCAGTAGGTTCATGCCCTGATATAATGTCTCCAGTTGTAGCTGTAAATGCTGAAAATCTCCCGATTGGACGATAAACTGTTCAAATTTTACAGATTTGGTATTAACCTCCCCCCCCCCTCGCCGCCACGTTTTCAGAGTAGGCTCGTGCGCTGAGATTATGTGTCGAGTTGTAGCTTGTAAATGCTGAAAATCTCCCGACCGGACGAGAAAATTTTCATATTCTACACTTTTAGTATTAACGGGGGTTAATACCTGTTGGGGGGGGCAACAGGTTTCGTCAGTAGGTTCATGCCCTGACATAATGTCTCCAGTTGTAGTTTGTAAATGCTAAAAATCTCCCGATCGGACGAGAATGCTTCCTATTTTACACTTTTAATTTACCCCCCCCCACCACCCCCGACTGATTTGCTGAGTAGGCACGTGCCCGTAAATATTTAATGCCTAAGTAACTTACGGCGAACATTTTCTCGATCAAACTCTTACTAGTGGCACAGGAAACGGCAATTGTTATACGGCCCCTTAAACATTTGTACCCAAATGTCCAGGTGCCCAAATGTCCGAACCCAATCCCTGGGGTATGAGGAAAGAATGCCCACGGAAAAAACGCCCACTTCTCGAAAATAGGAAAAAACGCTCACGGAAAAATCGCCCACAGACAAAATGCTCACGGGAAAAATATGTGATCGACTGATAAGTTTATGTGTCTGTTATAAACGGTGTTCGGACAACTGGTCACAGACTGCTGGCCAAAAAACCGTTAGGGGTCATATAAAAATTGCGGTTTCTTGGCCACCTCACCTACATAACGAAAATGGGTGTAGGAGAATTGGCCACAAAAGTTCAAGGGTGGGGGGGGGGGGCTGTAAGTATTATCGATTTTTGGCCTTCATCGAGAATTGAATTAGGAACTCCAAACAAATTTCGAGAAAACGTTCTATGTAAGCCAAGCGAGAATTACAGCATAATTCATGTATGTTTGGAAAAGGACCCTAAGGTGGGATTTTTAATAACGCTGCACTTTTACGTAGGTACTAAATATTTACATAACATGCCAAGTTTGCAATATTTTTCTTTTACTTAATTAATTCCCAGGCGAAGAAAAAAGTGTTGAATAGGCTTAGGCCTACGGCCTATTAATTAATGTATGGATTGAATGTATGGTGCATAAGTAGAAGCGCAATATTATTGACAATTAATACAGACATTTGACGTGGAATAGGAATAGCTGTGGGGCAGTGGAGGCATATCCGGCGCGTAACTGGAAGACCCTGAGTTCGATTCCTGGTGGCGGCCACTGAGAATTTTTCCGTGACTCACTTATAAACGTGGAAAGAGCGATGACTTCTGTTTGATTATTGACAATACTTGTTATGTAAATTTTACGAATATGGGAATGACAGAATGAAAACTTTTAGAAGGGCCTAAACGTTAGTCCTAATATTATTTTCTGCCTGAGTAATACCGCAATATTAATAATTTGATGTGTTACGTAAACGTTATGAATATAACATCGTTAGAATAAAAACTGTTAAATAGGCCAAGGCCTAGGACTTATGACTTAAGGGCCGCGGGTGGCCTAGTGAAGAACCAAATAAAATTGTTAACTTTCAACTTCCTACTGTAGAGTAGCTACTTTCTTAAAAAATTCCAGTTCGGCTTTACTGTAATAAATTTGTGACTATTCTTATTTTTTAAAGTAAGGTCTTAATTTTTATAAAACTATGTATGTTTGTTATTTAACTATATCAATTAAAAGGGAAATCATTAAAAGTCAGATTATTTTATTTATAAATACTTGTAAAGTATAATGCATTTAATTGTAAAAGCGATTTTCGTAAAAGCCGCAATGTACAGATATAACTTTGTGTAATGTGCTTTCTTTCTACTCTTGTCTCTTTTGTACGGCAAGCGGAAGGGGGAGGGACATCTGTCTTTCGTCAAAGTGGTACTTTGCAGCTGCAGCTGGAACGTTTGCTAGCGACCGCACCCCAAATAACAAGCGATATATTTCATTTAAATTTATCGGTTGGCCACCGGTCAGGGTGTGTCTTCCCCGTGAGTAGTATAATCTCAAGTTACAGGCATACTTCTTTTCTTCCCAGTGTAAAGAAAAAATACGCACTCATAGCTTCCTGTGAGTTTTCCAAAGGACAACTAAAACAGTTAATTTCTACATGACGGGTGTAGGAGAACTGGCCACCGGAGAACTGGCCACAAAAATTTTAAGGGACCGTATAAAAATAACGTTTTTGACCGCTTCGTGCCCACGATCCCCAGAGGTTGGTAATCAGAGTCATATAAAGTTTCCGTAATTTCGTCTTTTCTTAATTGCGATAATTAATGTAATTCTTTATAAGAAATGTTTATGATCTACATCTCAGCAAAAGATTTAAGGGTTTTCAAACTACAAGTCTGCAAATTATCTGAGCGTATGTGCTGACTCAGGAAACCTATCGGGGGGGGGGGGGGGGGGTAATATCAAAACTGTAAGATTTGAAAAATGTATCGTCCCATCGGGAGATTTTCAGCATTTACAAGCTACAGCTGAACAGATTATTTGATAGCACGTGCCTACTCAGCAAACCTGGGGGGTGAGGTGGGGGGGGGGTATATGATAATTGTGAATTATATAGAATATCTTGTCCGACCCGGAGATTTTCATCATTCACATGCCTTCAGATAATGTGTCGAGTTGTAGCTGCTAATTGCCGAAAATCTCCCGATCGGACGAGAAATTGTTCATATTTTACACTTTTGGTATTACCCCCCCCCCCACACACACTTCGCCGACAGGTTTCCAGAGAGTGACATCCGCTAAGAAAATTTGTCGAGTTGCAGTTTCTAAATGCTGAAGATCTCCAGATCGAAAGACAAATCTTGATATTATACGATTTTGGTATTACCTCCCCCTCCCCCCACCCCGACTAGTTTCCTGAGGCAGCAGATACCCTCAGATAATTCGACGTGTTGTAGCTTGTAAACGCTGGAAATCTCCCTATCGGACCAGAAATTCTTTATATTTCATATTTTAGATTTTAAGCACCCCCCCTTCCCAGACAAATTCCCTGGGTTTGCACATACTCGCAGAGAATTTTTTTATTTGTAGTTTCTAGAAAAATATCGTATAGCAGTTGGCTTGAAGACAACGGTGAATCATTACTATGTTTTTAAATAAATGTTGCATAAGACTACCACGGCTTTCAGGCCAACACCATGCAACCTGTACAGTCCATCAGTGCAATCCGAACTTTCCTCTCGTATTTGTAAGGTTTGCAGAAAATGTTTTAGACATCAAATTATTAATATAGCGATATTACTCAGGCAGAAAATAATATTAGGACTAACGTTTAGGCCCTTCTAAAAGTTTCATTCCTTCATTCCCATATTCGCGTTATGTAGGTGAGGTGGCGAAGAAACCGCAATTTTTATATGACCCTAACGGTTTTTTTGGCCAGCAGTCTGTAACCAGTTGTCCGAACACCGTTTATAACAGACATATAAACTTATCAGTCGATCACATATTTTTCCTGTGAGCATTTTGTCTGTGGGCGATTTTTCCGTGGGCGTTTTTTCCTACTTTCGAAAAGTGGGCGTTTTTTCCTACTTTCGAAAAGTGGGCGTTTTTCCGTGGGCGTTTTTTCCGTGGGCGATTTTTCCGTGGGCGTTTCTTCCGTGGGCATTCTTTCATGCAATCATCCCTGGACCCCTCTTTCCCAGCTATGAGGAAAGAATGCCCACGGAAAAAACGCCCACGGAAAAAACGCCCACTTCTCGAAAATAGGAAAAAACGCCCACAGAAAAATCGCCCACAGACAAAATGCTCACGGGAAAAATATGTGATCGACTGATAAGTTTATATGTCTGTTATAAACGGTGTTCGGACAACTGGTCACAGACTGCTGGCCAAAAAACCGTTAGGGGTCATTTAAAAATTGCGGTTTCTTGGCCACCTCACCTACATAACGAAAATGGGTGTAGGAGAATTGGCCACAGGACAACTGGCCACAAAAGTTCAAGGGTGGGTGGGGGGGGGGTTGTAAGTATTATCGATGTTTGGCCTACATTGAGAATTGAATTAGGAACTCCAAACAAATTTCGAGAAAACGTTCTATGTAAGCCAAGCGAGAATTACAGCATAATTCATGTATGTTCGGAAAAGGACCCTAAGGTGGGATTTTTTAATAACGCTGCACTTTTACGTAGGTACTAAATATTTACATAACATGTCAAGTTTGCAATATTTTTCTTTTACTTAATTAATTCACAGGCGAAGAAAAAAGTGTTGAATAGGCTTAGGCCTACGGCCTATTAATTAATGTATGGATTGAATGTATGGTGCATAAGTAGAAGCGCAATATTATTGACAATTAATACAGACATTTGACGTGGAATAGAAATAGCTGTGGTGCAGTGGAAGCATATCCGGCGCGTAACTGGAAGACTCTGAGTTCGATTCCTGGTGGCGGCTACTGAGAATTTTCCCGTGACTCACTTATAAACGTGGAAAGAGCGATGACTTCTGTTTGATTATTGACAATACTTGTTATGTAAATTTTACGAATATGGGAATGACGGAACGAAAACTTTTAGAAGGGCCTAAACGTTAGTCCTAATATTATTTTCTGCCTGAGTAATACCGCAATATTAATAATTTGATGTGTAACGTAAACGTTATGAATATAACAATGTTAGAATAAAAACTGTTAAATAGGCCAAGGCCTATCACTTATGACTTAAGGGCCGCGGGTGGCCTAGTAAAGAACCAAATAAGATTGTTAACTTTCAACTTCCTACTGTAGAGTAGCTACTTTCTTAAAAAATTCCAGTTCGGCTTTACTGTAATAAATTTGTGACTATTCTTTTTTTTTTAAAGTAAGGTCTTAATTTTTATAAAACTATGCATGTTTGTTATTTAACTATATCAATTAAAAGGGAAATCATTAAAAGTCAGATTATTTTATTTATAAATACTTGTAAAGTATAATGCATTTAATTGTAAAAGCGATTTTCGTAAAAGGCGCAATGTACAGATATAACTTTGTGTAATGTGCTTTCTTTCCACTCTTGTCTCTATTGGAAATCCTCTTTTGTGTACGGGGAGCGGAAGGGGGGGGGAGGCATCTGTTTTTCGTCAAAGTGGTGCTTTGCAGCTGCAGCTGGAACGTTTGCTAGCGACCGCACCCCAAATAACAAGCGATATATTTCATTTAAATTTATCGGTTGGCCACCGGTCAGGGTGTGTCTTCCCCGTGAGTAGTATAATCTCAAGTTACAGGCATACTTCTTTTCTTCCCAGTGTAAAGAAAAAAATACGCACTCATAGCTTCCTGGGAGTTTTTCAAAGGACAACTAAATCAGTTAATTTCTACATGACGGGTGTAGGAGAACTGGCCACAAAAATGTTAAGGGGCCGTATAAAAATAACGTTTTTCAATGCTTCGTGCCCACGATCCCCAGAGGTTGGTAATCAGAGTCATATAAAGTTTCCGTAATTTCGTCTTTTCTTAATTGCGATAATTAATGTAATTCTTTATAAGAAATGTTTATGATCTACATCTCAGCAAAAGATTTAAGGGTTTTCAAACTACAAGTCTGCAAATTATCTGAGCGCATGTGCTGACTCAGGAAACCTGTCGGGGTGGGGGGGGGGGGTAATATCAAAACTGTAAGATTTGAAAAATGTATCGTCCCATCGGGAGATTTTCAGCATTTACAAGCTACAGCTGGACAGATTATTTGAGGGCACGTGCCTACTCAGCAAACCTGGGGGTGGGGTGGGGGAGTTATATGATAATTGTGAATTATATAGAATTTCTTGTCCGACCCGGAGATTTTCATCATTCACATGCCTTCAGATAATGTGTCGAGTTGTAGCTGCTAATTGCCGAGAATCTCCCGATCGGACGAGAAATTGTTCATATTTTACACTTTTGGTATTACCCCCCCCCCCTCTTCGCCGACAGGTTTCTAGAGAGTGACATGCGCTAAGAAAATTTGTCGAGTTGCAGTTTCTAAATGCTGAAGATCTCCAGATCGGAAGAGAAATACTTGATATTTTACGATTTTGGTATTACCTCCCCCTCCCCCCACCCCGACTAGTTTCCTGAGGCAGCAGATACCCTCAGATAATTCGACGTGTTGTAGCTTGTAAACGCTGGAAATCTCCCGATCGGACCAGAAATTCTTTATATTTCATATTTTAGATTTTAAGCACCCCCTCCCCAGACAAATTCCCTGGGTTTGCACATACTCGCAGAGAATTTTTTTATTTGTAGTTTCTAGAAAAATATCGTATAGCAGTTGGCTTGAAGACAACGGTGAATCATTACTATGTTTTTAAATAAATGTTGCATAAGACTACCACGGCTTTCAGGCCAACACCATACAAACTCTACAGTCCATCAGTGCAATCCGAACTTTCCTCTCGTATTTGTAAGGTTTGCAGAAAATATTTTACACATCAAATTATTAATATTGCGGTATTACTCAGGCAGAAAATAATATTAGGACTAACGTTCAGGCCCTTCTAAAAGTTTTCATTCCTTCATTCCCATATTCGCGTTATGTAGGTGAAGTGGCCAAGAAACTGCAATTTTTATATGACCCTAACGGTTTTTTGGCCAGCAGTCTGTGACCAGTTGTCCGAACACCGTTTATAACAGACATATAAACTTATCAGTCGATCACATATTTTTCCTGTGAGCATTTTGTCTGTGGGCGATTTTTCCGTGGGCGTTTTTTCCGTGGGCGATTTTTCCGTGGGCGTTTTTTCCGTGGGCATTCTTTCATGCAATCCTTTCCCAGGATGCTTGGGTACACCAGATGAGTGTTGATGCGCTGGTAATAGAAGAATGTAGGAGAAATGTTATCTGATGCTCCCTGGCATCAGGCACCTACGGGGGTATTACCCATGGATGATGATGAATATGATACACAGTGGGAGTGTTATTCTGAAACGATTCTCCGAAACTGCTATTCACTTTTCCATAGTTTTGAACCGTATTTTGAAGTATGCTGGCTACTATTCTTTAGGCATACCTTTTACAGGTTCTTCTTAGCCGTTTATTGCCTCTTCGAAGATGAATAGAACCGGGTTCCTAGCATCTGATTTTTGGCTTATGGGAATAAAGTAAAACCTCGCAGACAGAATTCTTTGCCCAACTGACTCTTCCCTAAAATTGTAGTTTTCCAAGTTCAGTGCGAATGCCCGCTCAAATTTTGTGTTCCTTTTCTTTGCAGATTTTCTTTTCTTTTTCTTTTTTTTTGTTTCTTTTCTTCTGGTACAATTAAAGAAAAAGTTCTAGAGTGACGACAACAGAATGAAATGCCTTTGCCTTTGAAAAAAATAAAGGGGGGGGGGGTCTTTATTTGTATGGATCAGCGAATGCTTGAGATATCATTTTTCCAAAAAAATTACTCGGGGCACATTTTCAAATCCTTTTTTGAAAAAAAAAATCCAATGGAAACGATAAAAAAAACCTCTTAACACACATGCGGAGTGGGTAAAATTAATGGAAACCCTCTACGTTTTTGTATAGCAGCTTAAGAAGTTTGAATGCTTTTGTTTTCTAACATGCGTAATTGGTGTCATGGGCTCATAATGTTAATCAGTGTGAAGATATATCAGTATCACACTTTCTTTGAAAATTTTTAAATTTGTATTTTCTTTTTTCAAAAGAAGCTTCGCGAATCTCTCTCTCTCTCTCTCTCTCTCTCTGTCTCTCTCTTATTTTTTATATTAGATGTTTGCCTAATAGGTTTTTCGGGAGCAGTGTTTTTTCGGTTTTGGGTAAATGTTCATCTTCCCCTTTATTTTTTAAAATTTTATTTCAGATTTAACAACCCCTAAGAGCATCTAAGCCTATAAGAGTCCAGATACAGGAAAGTAGCGGTGTCAGCGGAGTTTAGGACATTTGGGCACCGGACTTTTGGGCACCGGACATTTGAGCACCCGGACATTTGGGCACAAATCTTGAGGGGCCCTACAAAAATTGCCGTTTTTTTTCGCTGTGAGGGCAATTGAATGGAGAAAACGTTTCCAGTAAGACAAACGACAATTAGGTGTCCAGGGGGAGCCCCCCGCCGTTAATATAGCCAAATTTTTGAATAATTTAAAACACTAAAATAGACGAAACCTTTTTTTCAAAGTTTGACAGCCTTGAAGGAGCTATGGATTTTCTTAGCCCCCCCTCCAGCACACATAAAATGTCCGTAATTTCGTAATTTCTTATTTACGACATTTTTCTATAAACCATAACTAAACATATTCTCTGCTAGTATGAGGAAACCCAGGACTCTTGTCGAGTGTGTGTGTGGAGGGGGGGGGGGGCTTAAAACCTAAAATATGAAATATAAAAAATTTCTGGTCCGATCGGGAGATTTTCAGCGCTATTTTTCTATAAACTATAACTAAACAAATTCTCTGCGAGTATGAGGAAACCCAGGACTCTTGTCGAGTGTGTGTGTGTGTGTGGAGGGGGGGGGGCTTAAAACCTAAAATATGAAATATAAAAAATTCTGGTCCTATCGGGAGATTTTCAGCCATTACAAGCTACAAGTCATCGAATTGTCTGAGGGCATCTGCTGCCTCAGGAAACTAGGGGGGGATACCAAAAGCGTAAAATATCAAGATTTCTCAGTATTCCGATCGGGAGATCTTCAGCATTTACAAGCTGCAACTCGACAAATTTTCTCAGCGCATGTGGACTCTCTGGAAACCTGTCGGCGATGGGAGAGGGGGGGGGGATCCCAAAAGTGTAAAATATGAAAAATGTCTCCTCCCATCGGGAGATTTTTGGCATTTACAGGCTACAACTCGACACATTATTTGAAGGCATGTGCCTACTCAGCAATCCTGTGTATGTGAGGGGGGGATACCAAAAGTGTACAATATGAAGACTTTCTCGTCCGATCGGGAGATTTTCAGTATTTTACAAGCTGCAGCTCGACAAATTTTCTGTTCTGAGCGTATGTGCCTACGCAGCAAACCCGTCCGGGGGGCAGGGGGGAGGAGGTAATTTCAAAAGTGCAAAATATGAAGTATTTCTCGTTCGATCGGCAGATTTTCGGCATTTACAATTGGACACATTATTTGAGGGCATGTGCCTACTCAGGAAACCTATCGGGGGGGGGGGGGGGTAGCTTGTAAATGCTGAAAATCTTCGGATCGGACGAGAAATTCTTTATATTTCACAATTATCATATACCCCCCCCGCCGCCACGTTTTCTGAGTAGGCACGTGCGCTCAGACAATGTTTCGAGTTCTAGCTTGTAAATTCTGAAAATGTCCAGATCGGACGACAAATTTTTCATATTTTACACTTTTAGTATTCCACTCTCCACCCCCACCCCCGACAGGTTTGCTCAGTAGGTTCATGCCCTGAGATAATGTCTCCAGTTGTAGTTTGTATATGCTGAAAATCTCCCGATCGGTGTGCACACCACTTGCTCAAGTAGGGAGAAATATAGGAACACTATAATTTTTAACGCAGCGCAATTTCATTGCTTTAAAAGGGAATGTGCCCAAAAGTCCGGTGCCCAAATGTCCGAACCTCGTGTCAGCGCTATGAGACAAGCGCACAGTAAATGCGTCACCCTGGCCTCGATCCGGGTCTCAGTTCGGATAATTTGCTAATAGCCGGTCAGATATGAGGAAAATCCAGCTCACCAGTTAGATTTTTTTCCATTTCTCTGTAGAACGGACATATCTTGATTGCGACGTAGGAAGAAAAACCATTTGGTATAATCTACTGTATCATATCGCCATTGTTTTAGAATTTTTTTTTATGTTTTTATATAATAGTGTAGTGTGCAGTATCATAGATTGCTTGAAATTTGCTTATGTTTCTCAACAGATCCATCTAACACTTCGATGGCTTTTTTCTTCGTATGTAGTTTTCCCACGGAAACGCTATGCCACTAAGTTCTACATAAACTCAACGATGTTTAAATTTCCATTACGGATGACAGCCCATAATTTGGTAAGTAAATGGTTGCGAGCAAAAGGACTTGGGGCAAATAAGTATCTAAGGAGAATAAAACAGCGTGTTTAACGTACTTAATCGAGCACTCAGTTAGTGAATCTTCACCTAACCTCTAATGGAGCAGATATATCCGGAGTAACTATCGGAAATTACTGACATACACTTGATTTGCAGACATGGCCCTCCTGCTGTTAGGATAGTGAGGTCTGGATTCAGTTTCACTGAGAAAGTTAAGTGAGAAAACGGTAGGGTGAGGGTCTCAGAAAGTTGGTTTTGTGGGGGAGACTAGTCATTTGAAGGAATCATAAATCAGCCGCTCCTCGGGTGGCTGGAAAATTGACACTTTTCCTTTTGGGGTCTTTATTCTGAACCACGTATCTTCCCCCTCACTGTCCAGTGGCTTTACGGTTGCGAAAACCACTGAACAAGGGGATGTATTTCATTTTGTTCTTAGAGAGTAGCTCAGATACACATGTTTCACAAGAGTTTAGGACAACTGGGAACCGGACAATTCACGGAATACCAGTACATTTATGAAGATCAGAAGCACATTATTACTTTTTATGGATTGATTTGATCGTGAAAACCAATAGTTCGTAACGGAGATCGGACACCTAGCCACATGACAATTGACCACAAAAGCTTAGCGACCGTATAAAAATTTCCGTTTCTTGGCAGTATAATGATAATTGACTCGAGAAAACTTTCTATGCAAGCCAAGCGAGAATTGTAGTACTTTAATTTACGAAAAGAGAAGTTCATTCGTAAATAAAAAATAAATGCCTTAATACATTTTTTTTTTTTTTTTTTTGATTGGAGGCTTAACGACCACCGTGAGCAACTCAATGGGCTATAAGCAGTCGCCCGTCCCTAATTTAGGGTCACTGGTTCCAGGGAAGGGAGAGAGCTAGTGCCGTAAGACAAACACAACATCCATGCCTCACCGGGATTCGAACCCGGACCCCGTTGGGACGAATGATCAAAGGCCATCGCTTAGACCACTGCGCCACCGGGGCGGCTAATACATTTTTTTAAAACTATGCTGTTCGACGAAACAAAGAATGACTCATACTATGTTCGGAAAAGGACGATAAGGTGGGATTATTTTAATGACGCTGCGCTTTTACTTAGGAACTAAACATTTACAAACATGCCAAGTTATTAAAATTTCTGTTGCCGCCCCGGTGGCGCAGTGGTCTAAGCGATGGCCTCTGATCATTCGTCCGAAAGTGGTCCGGGTTCGAATCCCGGTGAGGCATGGATGTTGTGTTTGTCTTACGGCACTGGCTCTCTCCCTTTCCTGGAACCAGTCACCCTAAATTAGGGGCGGGCGACTGCTTATAGCCCATAAGGTCGCGGGTGGCCGAGTGGGCAACGTTCATGACTGCCATGGAAAAGACCTCAGGTTCGATCCCAGGCAGGTACGAACGCTCGATCCATTAAATATCGGACGGGCACGTTAAGCCGTCGGACCCCGGGTACTACCCCCCCCGGTAATAAATAAAGGCGTCTTCCTCCCCCTTTCTACTTCGCTTCCGTGTCACTTTCCTACCGGGCACTCTAGCCCAAATCTCCTAGCTTCCTATTTCTAAGGGTAGTTTAAGACCTGGGGTCAGTCACTCCCTTCCTAAAATCCTCTACATATGATCATGATCATGCTTATAGCCCATTGAGTTGCTCACGGTAATCGTTAAACCTCCAATCAAAAAAAAAAAAAAAACATTTCTGTTTTACTTAGGCTCTAAATGTTAATTACTATATCTTTTGTCTAGGCCATTTTATCAGTTTTTATTCTACCGATGTCAAATTCACAACGGCCGCCCCGGTGGTTCAGTGGTCTAAAAGTGATGGCTTCTGATCATTCCTCCGTAAGGGGTCCGGGTTCAAATCCCGTTAAAGCATGGATGTTGTGTTTGCCTTACGGCACTGGCTCTTTCCCTTTGCTGGAGCCAGTGGCCCTAAAGTAGGGATGGGCTACTGCTTAAAGCCCATTGAGTGATTGCATGAAAGAATGCCCACGGAAAAAACGCCCACGGAAAAATCGCAAACGGAAAAAACGCCCACGGAAAAACGCCCACGGAAAAAACGCCCACTTTTCGAAAGTAGGAACAAACGCCCACGGAAAAATCGCCCACAGACAAGATGCTCACGGGAAAAATATGTGTTTAACTGATAAGTTTTTATGTCTGTTATAAACGGTGTTCGGACAACTAGTCACAGACTGCTGGCCAAAAAACCGTTAGGGGTCATATAAAAATTGCGGGTTCTAGGCCACCTCACCTACATAACGCGAATATGGGAATGACGGAATGAAAACTTTTAGAAGGGCCTGAACGTTAGTACTAATATTATTTTCTGCCTGAGTAATACTGCAATATTAATAATTTGATGTGTAAAATATTTTCTGCAAACCTTACAAATACGAGAGGAAAGTTCGGATTGCACTGATGGACTGTAGAGGTTGTATGGTGTTGGCCTGAAAGCCGTGGTAGTCTTATGCAACAGTTATTTAAAAACATACTAATGATTCACCGTTGTCTTCAAGCCAAATGCTGTACAATATTTTTCTAGAAACTACAAATAAAAAAATTCTATGCGAGTATGTGCAAACCCAGGAATTTGTCTGGGGAGGGGGTGCTTAAAATCTAAAATATGAAATATAAGGAATTTCTGGTCCGATCGGGAGATTTCCAGCGTTTACAAGCTACAACACGTCGAATTATCTGAGGGTATCTGCTGCCTCAGGAAACTAGTCGGGGTGGGGGGGGGAGGGGAGGTAATACCAAGATCGTAAAATATCAAGATTTCTCTTCCGATCTGGAGATCTTCAGCATTTAGAAACTGCAACTCGACAAATTTTCTTAGCGCATGTCACTCTCTGGAAACCTGTCGGCGAAGAGGGGGGGGGGGGGTAATACCAAAAGTGTAAAATATGAACAATTTCTCGTCCGATCGGGAGATTCCCGGCAATTAGCAGCTACAACTCGACACATTATCTGAAGGCATGTGAATGATGAAAATCTCCGGGTCGGACACCCCCCACCCCCAGGTTTGCTGAGTAGGCACGTGCCCTCAAATAATCTGTCCAGCTGTAGCTTGTAAATGCTGAAAATCTCCCGATGGGACAATACATTTTTCAAATCTTACAGTTTTGATATTACCTCCCCCCCCCCCCGACAGGTTTCCTGAGTCAGCACATGCGCTCAGATAATTTGCAGACTTGTAGTTTGAAAACCCTTAAATCTTTTGCTCAGATGTAGATCATAAACATTTCTTATAAAGAATTACATTAATTATCGCAATTAAGGAAAGACGAAATTACGGAAACTATATATGACTCTGATTACCAACCTCTGGGGGTTGTGGGCACGAAGCGGTCAAAAACGTTATTTTTATACGGCCCCTTAAAATTTTTGAGGCCAGTTCTCCGGTGGCCAGTTCTCCGGTATGAGGAAAGAATGCCCACGGAAAAAACGCCCACGGAAAAATCGCCCACGGAAAAAACGCCCACGGAAAAAACGCCCACTTCGCGAAAATAGGAAAAAACGCCCACGGAAAAATCGCCCACAGACAAAATGCTCACGGGAAAAATATGTGATCGACTGATAAGTTTATATGTCTGTTATAAACGGTGTTCGGACAACTGGTCACACACTGCTGGCCAAAAAACCGTTAGGGGTCATATACAAATTGCGGTTTCTTGGCCACCTCACCTACATAACGAAAATGGGTGTAGGAGAATTGGCCACAGGACAACTGGCCACAAAAGTTCAAGGGGGGGGGGTTGTAAGTATTATCGATTTTTGGCCTACATTGAGAATTGAATTAGGAACTCCAAACAAATTTCGAGAAAACGTTCTATGTAAGCCAAGGGAGAATTACAGCATAATTCATGTATGTTCGGAAAAGGACCCTAAGGTGGGATTTTTTAATAACGCTGCACTTTTACGTATTTACTAAATATTTACATAACATGTCAAGTTTGCAATATTTTTCTTTTACTTAATTAATTCACAGGCGAAGAAAAAAGTGTTGAATAGGCTTAGGCCTACGGCCTATTAATTAATGTATGGATTGAATGTATGGTGCATAAGTAGAAGCGCAATATTATTGACAATTAATACAGACATTTGACGTGGAATAGGAATAACTGTGGTGCAGTGGAAGCATATCCGGCGCGTAACTGGAAGACCCTGAGTTCGATTCCTGGTGGCGGCCACTGAGAATTTTTCCGTGACTCACTTATAAACGTGGAAAGAGCGATGACTTCTGTTTGATTATTGACAATACTTGTTATGTAAATTTACGAATATGGGAATGGCGGAACGAAAACTTTTAGAAGGGCCTAAACGTTAGTCCTAATATTATTTTTTGCCTGAGTAATACCGCAATATTAATAATTTGATGTGTTACGTAAACGTTATGAATATAACATCGTTAGAATAAAAACTGTTAAATAGGCCAAGGCCTAGGACTTATGACTTAAGGGCCGCGGGTGGCCTAGTGAAGAACCAAATAAGATTGTTAACTTTCAACTTCCTACTGTAGAGTAGCTACTTTCTTAAAAAAATCCAGTTCGGCTTTACTGTAAAAAATTTGTGACTATTCTTATTTTTTAAAGTAAGGTCTTAATTTTTATAAAACTATGCATGTTTGTTATTTAACTATATCAATTAAAAGGGAAATCATTAAAAGTCAGATTATTTTATTTATAAATACTTGTAAAGTATAGCATTTAATTGTAAAAGCGATTTTCGTAAAAGGCGCAATGTACAGATATAACTTTGTGTAATGTGCTTTCTTTGCACTCTTGTCTCTTTTGGAAATCCTCTTTTGTGTACGGCGAGCCGAAGGGGGAGGGGGAGGCATCTGTCTTTTGTCAAAGTGGTGCTTTGCAGCTGCAGCTGGAACGTTTGCTAGCGACCGCACCCCAAATAACAAGCGATATATTTCATTTAAATTTATCGGTTGGCCACCGGTCAGGGTGTGTCTTCCCCGTGAGTAGTATAATCTCAAGTTACAGGCATACTTCTTTTCTTCCCAGTGTAAAGAAAAAAATACGCACTCATAGCTTCCTGGGAGTTTTCCAAAGGACAACTAAAACAGTTAATTTCTACATGACGGGTGTAGGAGAACTGGCCACCGGAGAACAGGCCACAAAAATTTTAAGGAGCCTTATAAAAATAACGTTTTCGACCGCTTCGTGCCCACGACCCCCAGAGGTTGGTAATCAGAGTCATATAAAGTTTCCGTAATTTCGTCTTTTCTTAATTGCGATAATTAATGTAATTCTTTATAAGAAATGTTTATGATCTACATCTCAGCAAAAGATTTAAGGGTTTTCAAACTACAAGTCTGCAAATTATCAGAGCGCATGTGCTGACTCAGGAAACTTGTCGGGGGGGGGGGGGGTGTAATATCAAAACTGCAAGATTTGAAAAATGTATCGTCCCATCGGGAGATTTTCAGTATTTACAAGCTACAGCTGGACAGATTATTTGAGGGCACGTGCCTACTCAGTAAACCTGGGGGGTGGGTTATATGATAATTGTGAATTATATAGAATTTCTTGTCCGATCGGGCGATTTTCATCATTCACATGCCTTCAGATAATGTGTCGAGTTGTAGCTGCTAATTGCCGAGAATCTCCCGATCGGACGAGAAATTGCTCATATTTTACACTTTTGGTATTCCCCCCCCCCCCCCCTCTTCGCCGACAGGTTTCCAGAGAGTGGCATGCGCTAAGAAAATTTGTCGAGTTGCAGTTTCTAAATGCTGAAGATCTCCAGATCGAAAGAGAAATCTTGATATTTTACGATTTTGGTATTACCTCCCCCCCCACCCCACCCCGACTAGTTTCCTGAGGCAGCAGATACCCTCAGATAATTCGACGTGTTGTAGCTTGTAAACGCTGGAAATCTCCCGATCGGACCAGAAATTCTTTATATTTCATATTTTAGATTTTAAGCACCCCCTCCCCAGACAAATTCCCTGGGTTTGCACATACTCGCAGACAATTTTTTTATTTGTAGTTTCTAGAAAAATATTGTACAGCAGTTGGCTTGAAGACAACGGTGAATCATTAGTATGTTTTTAAATAACTGTTGCATAAGACTACCACGGCTTTCAGGGTAACACCATACAACCTCTACAGTCCATCAGTGCAATCCGAAGTTTCCTCTCGTATTTGTAAGGTTTGCAGAAAATATTTTACCCATCAAATTATTAATATTGCGGTATTACTCAGGCAGAAAATAATATTAGTACTAACGTTCAGGCCCTTCTAAAAGTTTTCATTCCGTCATTCCCATATTCGCGTTATGTAGGTGAGGTGGCCTTGAACCCGCAATTTTTATATGACCCCTAACGGTTTTTTGGCCAGCAGTCTGTGACTAGTTGTCCGAACACCGTTTATAACAGACATAAAAACTTATCAGTCAAACACATATTTTTCCAGTGAGCATTTTGTCTGTGGGCGATTTTTCCGTGGGCGTTTTTTCCTACTTTCGAAAAGTGGGCGTTTTTTCCGTGGGCGTTTTTTCCGTGGGCATTCTTTCATGCAATCCAGTTCTCCTACACCCATCATGTAGAAATTAACTGTTTTAGTTGTCCTTTGGAAAACTCCCAGGAAGCTATGAGTGCGTATTTTTTTCTTTACACTGGGAAGAAAAGAAGTAGTATGCCTGTAACTTGAGATTATACTACTCACGGGGAAGACACACCCCGACCGGTGGCCAACCGATAAATTTAAATGAAATATATCGCTTGTTATTTGGGGTGCGGTCGCTAGCAAACGTTCCAGCTGCAGGTGCAAAGCACCACTTTGACGAAAGACAGATGCCCCCTCCCCTCCGCTCGCCGTATACAAAAGAGGATTTCCAAAAGCGACAAGAGTGGTAAGAAAGCACATTACACAAAGTTATATCTGTACATTGCGCCTTTTACGAAAATCGCTTTTACAATTAAATGCATCATACTTTAAAAGTATTTATAAATAAAATAATCTGACTTTTAATTATTTCCCTTTTAATTGATATAGTTAAATAACAAACATGCATAGTTTTATAAAAATTATGACCTTACTTTAAAAAATAAGAATAGTCACAAATTTATTACAGTAAAGCCGAACTGGAATTTTTTAAGAAAGTAGCTACTCTACAGTAGGAAGTTGAAAGTTAACAATCTTATTTGGTTCTTCACTAGGCCACCCGCGGCCCTTAAGTCATAAGTCCTAGGCCTTGGCCTATTTAACAGTTTTTATTCTAACGATGTTATATTCATAACGTTTACGTAACACATCAAATTATTAATATTGCGGTATTACTCAGGCAGAAAATAATATTAGGACTAACGTTTAGGCCCTCCTAAAAGTTTTCGTTCCGTCATTCCCATATTCGTAAAATTTACATAACAAGTATTGTCAATAATCAAACAGAAGTCACCGCTCTTTCCACGTTTATAAGTGAGTCACGGAAAAATTCTCAGTGGCCGCCACCAGGAATCGAACTCAGGGTCTTCCAGTTACGCGCCGGATATGCTTCCACTGCACCACAGCTATTCCTATTCCACGTCAAATGTCTGTATTAATTGTCAATAATATTGCGCTTCTACTTATGCACCATACATTCAATCCATACATTAATTAATAGGCCGTAGGCCTAAGCCTATTCAACACTTTTTTCTTCGCCTGTGAATTAATTAAGTAAAAGAAAAATATTGCAAACTTGACATGTTATGTAAATATTTAGTACCTACGTAAAAGTGCAGCGTTATTAAAAAATCCCACCTTAGGGTCCTTTTCCGAACATACATGAATTATGCTGTAATTCTCGCTTGGCTTACATAGAACGTTTTCTCGAAATTTGTTTGGAGTTCCTAATTCAATTCTCAATGTAGGCCAAAAATCGATAATACTTACACACCCCCCCCCCCCACCCTTGAACTTTTGTGGCCAGTTGTCCTGTGGCCAATTCTCCTACACCCATTTTCGTTATGTAGGTGAGGTGGCGAAGAAACCGCAATTTTTATATGACCCCTAACGTTTTTTGGCCAGCAGTCTGTGACCAGTTGTCCGAACACCGTTTATAACAGACATATAAACTTATCAGTCGATCACATATTTTTCCCGTGAGCATTTTGTCTGTGGGCGATTTTTCCGTGGGCGTTTTTTCCTACTTTCGAAAAGTGGGCGTTTTTTCCGTGGGCGTTTTTTCCGTGGGCGATTTTTCCGTGGGCGTTTTTTCCGTGGGAGTTTTTTCCGTTTGCATTCTTTCCTCATATTGTGGCCCTTAAACCTCCAATCTAGGGGGAGGGAAATGACATCGGTAGAATGAGGGAAATCACAACGTTTACGTATAAACTCAAGTTAATAATACTGTGCTTTTATTGAGGCACTAAATATTAATTCATGGGGCCTAGGCCCTTTTAACACTTTATATTCTACCGATGCCATTTTCATAACGTTTACGTATCCACTCAAGTTAATCCTATTGCGCTTTTACTTAGGCACTAAATATTAATTCATAGGCCCTGGGCCTCGGCCTTCTTAACAGTTTTTATTCTACCGATGTCATTTTTGTAACGTTTTCGTATCAACTAAAGTTAAGAATATTGCGCTTTCACTTTGGCACCAAATATTAATTAAGCTTAGGCCTTCTCAACTGTTTTTATTCTACTGATATATTCACAACGTTTACATAACCAAGTCAAGGTAATAATATAGCATTTTTGTAAGCAATATGGATATAACATCGGTAAAATGAAAACTGTTAAAAGATCTATAAAATGATATTTAGTTCCTAAGTAAAAGCGGAATGTGATAAACTTGAGCTGATATCTAAAGTTATGAATATGACATCCATAGAACAAAAACTGTTAAAAAGGTTGAGGCTTAGGGCCTATGAAATTATATTTAGTGCCTAAGTAAAAGCGCATTATGATTAACTTGAGCTGTTACGTAAACATTATGAATATGACATCGGTAGAATAAAAACTGTCCGAAAAACCTGCGTATGAGGCATAGTAATTAATATTTAGTGCCTCAGCAAGTAAAAGAGAAGTATTGATAACTTGACATGTTATGTAAATGTTTTGTGCCTGAACAAAAGTGTAACGTTATTAAAAAAAAACACGTTCTCGTCCTTTTCCGTACATAGCATGAGCCAGCTGTAATTCCTTTGTTTCGTCGAATCCCGTAGGCTTAGGAAATATACTAAATACTTTATTTGCATTCCCGAATGTACTTTTGTTTCCCCAAATTCAAGCATAATTCTCACTTGGCTTACATAAAACGTTTTCTCGATTCAGTTCTCATTATAGGGCCAAGAAACAGCAATCATTTTTATACGGCCTCTTAAATTTTTGTGGGCAGTCGTCCGCGCTGTTTTTCAGACAGGAAATCGTAAATGTTTCTTAATGATAGGGTGATGTGAGGGGCAAACAATTTCTGCACATCGATTACTCAAGTAGGGAGTAACACTATAAGTTTTTTGACGCAGAGCAATTTCATGGCTCTAAAACTGAATGTGGCCAGTTGAGTTTAGGACATTTGGGCACCGGACTTTTGGGCACCGGACATTTCGGCACCCGGACATTTGGGCACCGGTCATTTGGGCACCCGGACATTTGGGCACAAATCTTGAGGGGCCGTACAAAAATTGCCGTTTTTTTTTCGCTGTGAGGGCAATTGAATGGAGAAAACGTTTCCAGTAAGACAAATGACAATTGGGTGTCCAGGGGGAAGCCCCCGCCGTTAATATAGCCAAATTTTTGATTAATTTAAAACACTGAAATAGGCGAAACCTTTTTTTAAATGTTTGACAGCCTTGAAGGAGGTATGGATTTTTCTTAGCCCCCCCCCCCCCCAGCACACATAAAATGTCCGTAATTTCGTAATTTCTTATTTACGATATTTTTCTATAAACTATAACTAAACATATTCTCTGCTAGTATGAGGAAACCCAGGACTCTTGTCGAGTGTGTGTGTGGAGGGGGGGGGGCTTAAAACCTAAAATAGGAAATATAAAAAATTTCTGGTCCGATCGGGAGATTTTCGGCGATATTTTTCTATAAACTATAACTAAACAAATTCTCTGCGAGTATGAGGAAACCCAGGACTCTTGTCGAGTGTGTGTATGTGGAGGGGGGGGCTTAAAACCTAAAATGTGAAATATAAAAAAATTCTGGTCCTATCGGGAGATTTTCAGCCATTACAAGCTACAAGTCATCGAATTGTGTGAGGGTATCTGCTGCCTCAGGAAACTAGGGGGGGGGGGGATACCAAAAGCGTAAAATATCAAGATTTCTCATTACTCTTCTGATCGGGAGATCTTCAGCATTTACAAGTTGCAACTCGACAAATTTTCTCAGCGCATGTGCACTCTCTGGAAACCTGTCGGCGATGGGGGAGGGGGCTTTAAAAGGGAATGTGCCCAAATGTCAGGGTGCCCAAATGTCCGGTGCCCAAAAGTCCGGTGCCCAAATGTCCGAACCCCGGCCAGTTGTCTTAAACTCCAAATTTGGATCTTGCGACTGTTTATAGCCCACTGAGCTGCTCCCGATGGTCGTTAAACTCCAAAAGGCCGCCGCGGTGCCGCAACGGTTTAAGCGCTGGCTTCTATCCATTCGCCCGAGATGGTTTCGGAATTCCAGTGACGCACGGATATTGTGTTGCCTTATGGCACTAGCGTTCTCTCGTCCCTGGAACCAGTTGTCTTAAATTAGGGACAGGTGACTGCTTATAGTCCACTGAGTTGCTGACAGTTGTTTTACCCCCCCCCCCCCCGAAAAAAACACGAAGAAAATCGATGCAATTTTCAAGTTTACTTAGGAGATACAGGAAAAACAGTGAAATAGAGGCTCGGTGTCGAAAGTAGTGTGACACTGACTATACGATTTTTCTTTCATGAAATTTTTTTTCATAAATATAAATACGGCGATCAAATGTTGGCTTCAACATTTAACTGATACATTTTTTTCGTTACTTAGGAGAGTAATTGGCATTACAGTTCGTCTAGCGAGTGGAATGCTCGGGAAATTCTCTTCCTGTGATTGAGTGCTGCTGCCACCTGGTTGAGATTCCTCCGTTTTACGTCTGACCATCCATCTTTCTCACCGCACTGTTCCTCACTTGCTCTCTCTCTCTCTCTCTCTCTCTCTCTCTCTACCCCACCCTTCTTCTTCCTAGGTTTTAGCAGAGCACGTGCGGGGCTGTGTCCATTTGGTGTCACGCCCACCACTTGCGGAAAGCAGAAGAGCGGCAATTACGCGAGCCCAAACCTAAAGGGATAGTAGGAGACTGGGGCTGGTAGGAAAACTAATTGTTTCCACACACCCGTTCCTCTGTGATTGATGGGCTGCGATCGCCCTTCGAATAGCGTGAGGAATGGCTGTTGGGTTGCGGATGTTGTGAATGGTGTCGTTTTCTCCTCCGGTCCCCTCTCCTTCTACGGAAAACGCTGTTGTCCACCCCTGCGATAATTCAGAAAGCACCTGATCTGGTGCTGAGTGGAAGGTGTGAGATTTCACGAGCCTGCTTGTCGATGACAGGAACAAACTAACAGAGATTTCAGACGAGAACATATCTGCAGCGGAAATAAAATTTCGTCCCATTTCGTTCCTTCGTCCTTTTAGGCTCACCAAACAACTTCCTCAAATAACACAGGTTTACAAAACATTTGTTTGAGTTATTTCGGCAGATGTTGTACATGTTTGGGGTGCTGATTGCAAATATGATTTTAGATCTATCACATCAAGTTTATTCACAAAATGATGTTGAACTTTGGGAAAAGTATGCATAAAATAATAGATTATCAAATAGAAAAATGTAGAAAAAAATAATTTCAATTATTGAAGGTATATACAACACATTTGAAACATTTATTCATATCGTTTGATTTCAAATATAATGAGATTTGCACTCCTTTTAAAATCTCTGTCGTCTCCCTCCAAACCTGTGCTTCTTAGACTTCCGTTAATGTGTTTCTTGTGGTGTCTCCCTATGCAACATCTAGCAGTAGAGTAGCCCATCATTAATTTAATTTGCAATCTTTGTACATTACAAGAGTAAAAAAAAAAGATGAAATTACTTTTTTTCCGCATTTTTCTATTTGATAACTTACTATTTTACGCATACTTTTCCCGAAGTTTAGCATCATTTTGTGAATAAACTTTACGTGATGGATCTAAAATCATATTTGCAGTCAGTACGCCAAACATGTACATCTGCCAAATAAATCAAAATAAATGTTTTGTAAACCAGTGAGTAGAGCGATTTTTTGGTTCCCTCCAAGCAGCGGCAGATTGGGTCAACGAAACCGAGCCGAAAATTTTAGACTTGTGGTCCACTACAGAAACACATGTACCCACAGGGGAACGGGGTTCCGACGAGTTTAGGACAACGGGCCACCGGACAGTTTGCCACAGGACAATTGGCCATAAGACAACTGGCCACATGCGGGTACGGAGAACTGGCCACCGGAAAACTGGACACCGGAGAACTGGACACATTGCAATTTCAGTGCCATAAATTTATTCTGCATGAACAAATTTCGTGTGGCTATATTCCCCACTACTTGAGAAACTATTGTTCATAATTTTTTTTTTAATATTTCATTTTCGGTAAGAAATTTAGACATTTCCATGATTTTCGGATCTAAGACTAAGCGGAGAACTGGCCACCGGAGAACTGACCACCGGAGAACTGGCCACAAAAATTTTAAGGGGCCGTATAAAAATATTGCTTTCTAGGCTGCTCCGTTGCCACGTCTCCCCGAGATAGGTTATCTGACACACATAAAATGTCCGTAATTTCGTATTTTCTTATTTACGATATTTTTCTATAAACTATAACTAAACAAATTTTCAGCGAGTATGAGCAAACCCAGGAAACTTGTCGGGCGTGGGTGGGGGGGGGGACTTAAAACCTAAAATATGAAATATAAAGAATTTCTGGTCCGATCTGGAGATTTTTGGCATTTTACAACTCGACACATTATTTGAGGGTATGTGCCTACTCAGCAAACCTGTGTGTGGGGTGGCGGGGGAAGGTGGGGTGGCGGGGGAAGGTGGGGGGGGGGGCATACCAAAAGTGTGAAATATGAAGAATTTCTCGTCCGATCGGGAGATTATCAGCATTTAGCAGCTACAACTCGACACATTATCTGAAGACATGTGCCTACTCAGTAAATCTGTCGGGGGGGGGGGGAGGATACCAAAATGTTAAAATATGAACAATTTCGTCCGATCGGGAGATTCCCAGCATTTAGCAGCTACAACTCGACACATTATCTGAAGGCATGTGCCTACTCAGGAAACCTGTCGGGGGGGGGGGGGGGGTGTAGCTTGTAAATGCTGAAAATCTTCGGATCGCGCGAGAAAAATTCTTCATATTTTACAGTTTTTGTATTTACCCCCCCCCCCCCCCCGACAAGTTTCCAGAGTAGGCACATACGCTTAGATAAGATAATACGTTGAGTTGTAACTTGTAAATGCTGAAAATCTCCCGATCGGACGAGAAATTCTTCATATATTACACTTTTGGTATATTTACCCCCCCCCCCCCCCCCGACTGGTTTGCAGAGTAGGCACATGCTCTCAGATAATGTGTCGAGTTGTACGTAGCTTGTAAATGCTGAAAATCGCCGGATCGGACGAGAAATTTTTCATATTTTACAGTTTTGGTATTTTCTCCCCCCCCCCCCCCGACAGTATGCTGAGTAAGCACATGCCGTCAGAAAATTTGCCAAGTTGTAGCTTATAAATGCTGAAAATCTTCCGATCGGACGAGAAATTTTTCACATGTTACACTTCTGGTATTAACCCCCCCCCCCCCCCCGGACATGTCTCCAGAGTAGGCACATACGCTCAGATAATGTGCCGAGTTGTAGCTTGTAAATGCTGAAAATCTTCGGATGAGTCGAGAAATGCTTTATATTTTACACTTTTGGACCCCCACCCCACCCCCTCCGACAAGTTTCCTGAGTCAGCACATGCGCTCAGATAATGTGAAGACGATTGTATGAAAGAATGCCCACGGAAAAAACGCCCACGGAAAAATCGCCCACGGAAAAAACGCCCACGGAAAAATCGCCCACAGACAAAATGCTCACGGGAAAAATATGTGATCGACTGATAAGTTTTTATGTCTGTTATAAACGGTGTTCGGACAACTAGTCACAGACTGCTGTCCAAAAAATCGTTAGGGGTCATATAAAAATTGCGGTTTCTTGGCCACCTCACCTACATAACGCGAATATGGGAATGACGGAATGAAAACTTTTAGAAGGGCCTAAACGTTAGTACTAATATTATTTTCTGCCTAAGTAATACCGCAATATTAATAATTTGATGTGTAAAATATTTTCTGCAAACCTTACAAATATGAGAGGAAAGTTCGGATTGCACTGATTGACTGTAGAAGTTGTATGGTGTTGGCCTGAAAGCCGTGGTAGTCTTATGCAACAGTTATTTAAAAACATACTAATGATTCACCGTTGTCTTCAAGCCAACTGCTGTGCAATATTTTTCTAGAAACTACAAATAAAAAAATTCTCTGCGAGTATGTGCAAACCCAGGGAATTTGTCTGGGGAGGGGGTGCTTAAAATCTAAAATATGAAATATAAAGAATTTCTGGTCCGATCGGGAGATTTCCAGCGTTTACAAGCTACAACACGTCGAATTATCTGAGGGTATCTGCTGCCTCAGGAAACTAGTCGGGGTGGGGGGAGGGGGAGGTAATACCAAAATCGTAAAATATCAAGATTTCTCTTCCGATCTGGAGATCTTCAGCATTTAGAAACTGCAACTCGACAAATTTTCTTAGCGCATGTCACTCTCTAGAAACCTGTTGGGGGGGGGGGGGGGGGGGGGGGGTAATACCAAAAGTGTAAAATATGAACAATTTCTCGTCCGATCGGGAGATTCTCGGCAATTAGCAGCTACAACTCGACACATTATCTGAAGGCATGTGAATGATGAAAATCTCCGGGTCGGACAAGAAATTCTATATAATTCACAATTATCATATAACCACCCCACCCCACCCCACCCCCCAGGTTTGCTGAGTAGGCACGTGCCCTCAAATAATCTGTCCAGCTGTAGCTTGTAAATGCTGAAAATCTCCCGATGGGACGATACATTTTTCAAATCTTACAGTTTTGATATTACCCCCCCCCCCCCGACAGGTTTCCTGAGTCAGCACATGCGCTCAGATAATTTGCAGACTTGTAGTTTGAAAACCCTTAAATCTTTTGCTCAGATGTAGATCATAAACATTTCTTATAAAGAATTACATTAATTATCGCAATTAAGAAAAAGACGAAATTACGGAAACTATATATGACTCTGATTACCAACCTCTGGGGGTTGTGGGCACGAAGCGGTCAAAAACGTTTTTTTTATACGGCCCCTTAACATTTTTGTGGCCAGTTCTCCTACACCCATCATGTAGAAATTAACTGTTTTAGTTGTCCTTTGGAAAACTCCCAGGAAGCTATGAGTGCGTATTTTTTTCTTTACACTGGGAAGAAAAGAAGTATGCCCGTAACTTGAGATTATACTACTCACGGGGACGACACACCCTGACCGGTGGCCAACCGATAAATTTAAATGAAATATATCGCTTGTTATTTGGGGAGCGGTCGCTAGCAAACGTTCCAGCTGCAGCTGCAAAGCACCACTTTGACGAAAGGCAGATGCCCCCCCCCCACCCCCTCCGCTCGCCGTATACAAAAGAGGATTTCCAAAAGAGACAAGAGTGGTAAGAAAGCACATTACACAAAGTTATATCTGTACATTGCGCCTTTTACGAAAATCGCTTTTACAATTAAATGCATTATACTTTAAAAATATTTATAAATAAAATAATCTGACTTTTAATTATTTCCCTTTTAATTGATATAGTTAAATAACAAACATGCATAGTTTTATAAAAATTAAGACCTTACTTTAAAAAATAAGAATAGTCACAAATTTATTACAGTAAAGCCGAACTGGAATTTTTTAAGAAAGTAGCTACTCTACAGTAGTAAGTTGAAAGTTAATAAAATTTACATAACAAGTATTGTCAATAATCAAACAGAAGTCATCGCTCTTTCTACGTTTATAAGTGAGTCACGGAAAAATTCTCAGTGGCCGCCACCAGGAATCGAACTCAGGGTCTTCCAGTTACGTGCCGGATATGCTTCCACTGCACCACAGCTATTCCTATTCCACGTCAAATGTCTGTATTAATTGTCAATAACATTGCGCTTCTACTTATGCACCATACATTCAATCCATACATTAATTAATAGGCCGTAGGCCTAAGCCTATTCAACACTTTTTTCTTCGCCTGTGAATTAATTAAGTAAAAGAAAAATATTGCAAACTTGACATGTTATGTAAATATTTAGTACCTACGTAAAAGTGCAGCGTTATTAAAAAATCACACCTTAGGGTCCTTTTCCGAACATACATGAATTATGCTGTAATTCTCGCTTGGCTTACATAGAACGTTTTCTCGAAATTTGTTTGGAGTTCCTAATTCAATTATCAATGTAGGCCAAAAATCGATAATACTTACAATACCCCCCCCCCCCTTGAACTTTTGTGGTCAGTTGTCCTGTGGCCAATTCTCCTACACCCATTTTCGTTATGTAGGTGAGGTAGCCAAGAAACCGCAATTTTTATATGACCCCTAACGGTTTTTTGGCCAGCAGTCTGTGACCAGTTGTCCGAACACCGTTTATAACAGACATATAACCTTGTCAGTCGATCACATATTTTTCCCGTGAGCATTTTGTCTGTGGGCGATTTTTCCGTGGGCGTTTTTTCCTACTTTCGAAAAGTGGGCGTTTTTTCCGTGGGCGTTTTTTCCGTGGGCGATTTTTCCGTGGGCGTTTTTTCCGTGGGCATTCTTTCCTCATACCAGTGAAGACTTGTAGTTTGAAAACCCTGAAATCTTCTATTGAAATGTAGATCATAAACATTTTTTATAAAAATTACATTAATTATCGCAATTAAGAAAAGACGATATTACGGAAACTTTATATGACTCAGATAACCAACCTCTATGGTTCGTGGGCATGAAGCGGTCAAAAACGTAATTTTTATACGACCCCTTAAACATTTTGTGGCCAGTTCTCCGGTGGCCAATTCTCCGGGTGGCCAGTTCTCCGGTGGCTACTTCTCGGGGTGGCCAGTTCTGCGGTGGCCACTTCTCCGGTGGCCAGTTCTCCTACACCCGGCCACATGGGCAACTGGCTATGAAAGTTCAGGGGTAGTATAAAAATAGCCATTTCTTGGTCCTATAATGAGAATTGAATAGAGAAAACTTTCTATGTAAGCCAAGCCAGAATTTCACTTTAATTTGGGGAAATAAAAGTACGTTCGTGGAGACAAAACAAACTAGTACGTTTTTTTTAAACTACGGTGTTCGACGAAACAAAGGAATTGCAGCATGACTCATACTATGTTTGGAAAAGGACGACAAGGTGGGATTTTTTAATAACACTTCACTTTTACTTAGACACTAAATATTTACATAACGTGTCAAGTTATTAACATAACGTGTTAAGTTGTTAACATAACGTGCCAAGTTATTAACGTGTGGAAAAGGACGACAAGGTAGGATTTTTTAATAACGCTTCACTTTTACTTAGGCACTAAATATAAATTGCTATGTCTTATGCGGAGGCACTTTTAAAAGTTTTTATTCTACCGATGTTATATTCAATAATGTTAAAATTCCACCTTATCGTCCTTTTCGAACACAGTATGAGTCATGCTGTAATTCTTTTGTTTCGTTGCACACTGTAGGTTTAAAAAATGTACTAAGTAATTTGTTTTGTATTCATGAATGTACTTTTATTATCCTAAATTAAAGCATAATTCTCGATTGGCTTCTATAGAACGTTTTCTCGAAATTTTGTTTGGAGTTCCCAATTAAATCCTCGTTATAGTGCCAAAAACGGCAATTTTTATGCGGCCTCCTAAACTTTTGTGACCATTTGTCTGCCCTGTCTTTAAGACAGAAAATTGTAAATATTTCTTAATATTTTAATGGTAATGAAGTACGAGAGAAAAAAAATTGTGTACACCAATTACTCAAGTAGGGAGAATATAGGAACACTACAAATTTTTATGCAGAGTAATTTCATGGCTATAAAACTGATCATGGCCAGTTGTCCTAAACTCCAGGGAAACACCTCATAAATTCACTATGAAAAAAAGTTATGTTAACTCTCGGATGAAGGAAAACTGTAGAAATATGCATTGTGAAACTAATTCAGTCGTGAAAATTTTTTAACAGCAATTAAGAGTGAAAGAATTTTAAAAATCCACTCATGATCGAATGTAGTATCAAACCGTGCTCAAAATGGGGTATCGTACCAGCCTACCACCTCTTTGAATAGACCCCCTTTCTATGTCGACTCATTCTTTTGACTGATGAACTGCCATTTTGTATCATTTGGATCCACGAAGCAGTACCGGTAAGTCGTTGTTTCTTTTAAGATAAATGTGGGTGGGACAGGGATTTCTGAACATCTCTGCCGAAGAATCGCTTTGTGCTCTATGTCTCTACGTGGATAAGGGTGTGGGGCTGGTGGACCATCAAAATTGTTACTAGTACCTCCTTCAAGATTACAAGAGTTGGGCCTACCAATAATACTTTTGCTACAAGTCCAACGACCTACGCTAAACCACAGCTTAATTTACTTATAACAACATGCACAGACCGGCAGCAAATTTTTCGCTGAAGCAGGGACTTTTTCTTTTTCTTTGTATATATTACTACGTTCAAAAAGTTCCCGGGCTTTTTTATATTAAAAAAGAATGAGTACTGCTGGGCGAACTTCTGTGTCACAGTTTATACTCTGGACGAGTTACGGTCACATGACAACAACGCTGGGGAATGTCGGATATGTAAATCAGCGGAATACGTCACACAAAAAACGATTTCAAACTTATTTGTACACCTAATAATTAAAATGTTAACTTTGTCTTCCTACCTTGCAAAGTAAATGTCCGCATTTAATGCATACCAGAAGCTTCCGTGACGGAAACGGACACGTCGAACTACAGTGTGCACTACGGTAAACGGTAAAAATACCCCCGGGAAAAAATACCCCCAGAGAAAATACCCCCGAAAACTGAAAAGCGGAAAAAATGCCCCCGGAAAAATACCCCCGGAAGAAATACCCCCAGAACAAACGGTTCACTGTAAACTGACACACAGGAACACTGATGTGTGGCAGTGTTCCGGTGAGGCAATTTACCGGCAACCCTGCCACACATCTTTCAGCAACTTGGATACAAAAGTTCAAAGGGGGGGGGGCTATAAAGATTGCCGTTTCTGGGCCTACATTGATAACTGAATTGGGAAACGAATTTCGCGAAAACTTTCCATGTAAGCCAAGCGAGAATTGTACTTTAATTTGAAGAAATAATTTGCCGAGGATCCGAGGTACACTTGGTGGGGAGGGGGGCTCAACCCCCAACTTCCGTAATATTAGATTCTGGGCCGCTGGAGTCTGTCAGTGTATCCAAGCTGTTCCCCTTGAAGCGCCCGCGAGGTCCGTGAGCTTGGGTGGGGGGGTCCCCAAAATGTTGAAATGGCCGTAGAGCTGTAAACATTAGAAGCATGCTTTACATAATGATTCTCTACACGACCACGAATTTTTAGGAGGGTGGGGTGCAAGTTTCTAAGAGCGCAGACAAGTCTTCAAGGTAAGGTTTGCTCGCAATTTCTATGCTTCATGTTGTGTTTAATGGTAAACTATGTATGCCCTTTCCCCCTCCCCCAGAAATTTGGTGAAGCCTCTGAGAGGGATACGAGGTGCTTGGTTTGGAGGGCTCTACCCCCAACTTCCGTAATTTTATATTCTGGACCTCTAGAGTCGGTCAGTGTGTCCTCGATGTTACCCCTGAACATCTCTTAGAAACGGGGGGGGAACCCCACCCATCCTGAAAATTCGTGGTCGTGTACAGAATCATTATATAAAATATGGTACTAATGTTTACAGCTCTACGTGCATTTTAACATTTTGGGGGAAAGCCCTCCCCCAAGCTCATGATAGACCTCGCGGACACTTCAAGGGGCATTTCCTGGATACACTGACAGACTCCAGTGACCCGGAATTACGTAAGTTCGGGGTAGACCCCCCCCCCCACCCCACCAAGTGTACCTCGTATCCTCGGCAATTTATTTCTTCAAATTAAAGTACAATTCTCGCTTGGCTTACATGGAACGTTTTCGCGAAATTCGTTTCCCAATTCAGTTATCAATGTAAGCCCAGAAACGGCAATCTTTATAGCCCCCCCCTTTGAACTTTTGTATCCAAGTTGCTGAGAGATGTGTGGCAGGGTTGCCGGTAAATTTCCACACCGGAACACTGCCACATATCAGTGTTCCTGTGTGGCAGTTTAAAGTGACCCGTTTGTTCTGGGGGTATTTCTTCCGGGGTATTTCTTCCGGGGGCATTTTCCCCGCTTTTTCAGGGGTATTTCTCCGGGGGTATTTTTTCCTGGGGGTGTTTTTACCTACATCCGTGCACTGCCTACGTGGAGGTGCTGATAAGTCTTTGGCTTTGTAAAGGAAACAACAAAGTACGGGATTGGAAAATAATTATTTACTCTTCATATTCTCTCCTGAGCTCCACTCGCTTATGACTTCGTTGTTTAAACTTTTTTAACCAATCAAAAATATTAAAAAATAAATTGTACTCGAAACCATTCGTTCGCAGCTGCTGTGGCCTCCTTAAAACTTTTTCCCCTTGAGGTGTTTTTTCAGGTTAGGAAAGAGGTAGTAGTACGAAGGAGCCAAATCAGGAGAGTACGATGGGTGTTTCTGAATTTCAAAGTGAAGATCAGCCAATTTCTGCTTCGTAATGGCCGCTTTGTCAGGAAAGGCATTGTCTTGAACAAACAAAATCATTTTCGAAAGCTTACCTCGACGTTTGGAGACCAGTTGCTGCTTCAGTTTATCGAGAGTGCAACCAAGTACTTTGGCGTGATGGTTGCCCCCTTTTCGAGATAAGCTACACTCAAAATTCCATCTTTGTCCCAGAAGATGCACGCCAACGCCTTGCTTGATGACTTATATGTCTTGAATTTCTCTGGACGAGGGGAACTACTGTGTCTCCCTTCTTTGGATTGTTCTTTGGTCTCTGGATCATATACACAATCGATTCACATTATTATGACCACATCCTACTTTTGACGCCAACAGCGCGTAACCAATGAAAGAAGGCACGTGTCGTGAGTTGGCTTGGAGGGTATATAAGGTATACCGTAGTCATTCTGAAAACATATCACTCGTTGCTGTCATGGATAAAAGCAGCGAAATATCAGATTTTCAAAAAGGGATGATTATAGGCTCTCGGGCCAAGGGTGACAGTATTTCTGAAACAGCACAGCTTGTAAACTGCTCGCGTACTGCTGTGGTTAAAGTGTATGGTGATTAAAGAAATGGCACAGTTGCAAATAAGCGATGTGGAAACTGCGGAGCACCCCGTGCCATTGATGTAAGAGGACCGATCGACACGTTATAGTGCAGCAATTCACTGGCTGAATGATCCAGGGGGCTACCGGAAGTGTGTCTAAAACGACAGTTCAGCGAAGCCTCCTGAGTATGGGGCTCCGATGCAGACAGATGGTCATGCACCTATGCTAACGAAGGTGCATCGGCAGAAAAGGCTTACATTTGCACGGCAGTATCAGAATTGGACCTCCGCTGATTGGCAATTGATTGCCTTCTCCGATGAGTCAGGTTTTCCGCTTCCTTCATCGAACGGATGAGCGTTGGCGTATAAGGCGAGAAACATCGGAGAACAGACACTCTTCAACCATTGCTGGAAGAACACAAGTTGGTGGGGGAAGGATTATGGTCTGGGGAATGTATCCCTGACATTCCCTCGGTCCACTCATACCTGTGGAAGGCTCTATGGACCGAATTCGTCATGAATCATCCTTTCAGACCACGTACACCCATACATGTTGATTGTATTCCCTGGGGCGGATGGGGTCTTTCAGAACGACAATGCGACGTGTCACACAGCTAGAAATGTCCGAGATAGGTTGGAAGAGCACGATAAAGACTTCAAAGTGCTTCCGTGGCCCCCTAATTCCTCAGATTTAAGCCGAATTGAGCATCTGTGAGACCACCTCGATCGTGTTGTTCGCTCTATTGATCCTCCACCACGCACCCTCCAGCAGCTGTCAGATGCACTGCAGTCAGCATGGCTCCACATACCTGTAAACACCTTCCAGCACCTTATTGAGTCAATTCAATCCTGTCTAGCTGCTGTTCGCGCTGCACACGGCGGTTACTGTGGATATTAGCTGGTGGGCACAACAATGTGACTTGACCGTGTTTATGAATCCACGTTTCATTCATAGTTACGAGATGGTTCAAAAATCCCAAAATATCCTGCCAAAATCGGTCCAAAATGGCTTGTGAAGCAATCACTCAATCATTCTTGTGGGCAGCACGGAGACATTTGGGTACCCATTCAGCTGAGATGTTTCTCATATCTAAAATCTCGTAAATAATATAGCCTACTCGTTCTTAGGATATCGGCAGGGTCTCTGCTATAATTTTAGTGGGTATTCTTCGATCATACAGGATCACAGAATGAATGACATCTGCGTGTGTTCTGGAATTGTCACTTGAGTTGGTCCCACAAAACGTTTTTTGTCTTCTGTGCTCAAATGTTCTGTTATAAACCTAGCTCCATAGTTCTTGACTGCGGGGTAGGAAGGGCGCTTATACATAGCGTAGCCGACATTTCATCATAAATTTCTTTGCCCGAGTTCCCTTTTAAGAAAAGATCTTTCATCACTGCTCGGCACTCTTTTGCGGTTAAATTTGTGCTGTTTTGCTGCATTGTCACTTCAGACCTGCAAAACAAAAACAATACAAAAATGAGAAAGTCAGGCTACAATTATGATATTTGGTAAGACACATGCAAAAAAATCAATTTTGATATGACAAAAGCATCATCAGTCTAAGAGTATGTGAAATGGGAAAAACCAAAGACTTATCAGCACTCCTAAGTATAAGTGCCTTTTCTCTCTAATTTACATGTTTTTAATTTGATACAAACTATGATTTAAGATAAGCCATAATTAACAATATTTGGTTAATTAAAAATAACTGGCAAATTTGATATAACGCCACTTTTGATGTAACGCTACAATGTACACTGAAGAGCAATTGAATTAGAGACAGCTGGCGTTATGCAAATGTGGCGCTGTGAACGGCCCTGTAAACGGAAACGACATGACGTACGCAGCGATCCGACAAAATAAGGAGTGATGCGACGTGTATCAGTAAGAGTCGGGCGCAGTATGGGTAAGACGAAGGATCTAAGCGCATTTGATCGTGGGCAAATTGTCGGGGCCCGACGAATAGGTCACTCCATCTCGGAAGTCGTGCAGGCACTGGCATTTTCACGAGCCACTGTGTCGCGGGTTCACCGTGAGTACATCGAATCCGGTAAAACCATCCTTGCAAAGGCCAACTGCTGTGGACAACAGCGTGTGGATGAGCGGAGTCATCGTCGGCTAGCTCGCATTGTAACAGCGGATAGACGGGCCACAGTGCAACAAATCACTCGGCGATTTAACGTTAGTGCACAAAAACGTGTAAGCAACCATACCATCCAGAACCATCTCATCGCTATGGAGTACAGAAGCCATCGTCTCACGAGGGTACCGCTGCTGACCGCACATCACAGGGTGTAAAGATTAGCATGGGCGCGGGAAGATCGCCACTGGACCCTAGACATGTGAGAAAATGCTGCCTTGACTGATGAGTCGAGATTCACGTTAATACATGCGGATGGCAGGATACGAGTACGGCGCAAACCACATGAAGTGATGGATCCTTCTTGCCAGCAGGGTACTCTTCAAGCTGGTGGGGGTGGCTTTCTCTTCTGGGGACTGTTTGCGTGGACTGAAATGGAACCCCTGGTACGTGTGACATCGTCCCTCACAGGTCAACGTTTCCAGGATATCCTGGAAAACCATTTGCTCCCGTTTGTGCGTCTTCAACATCCCACTGGGGACCTCAGCCTGCAACAAGAAAATGCACCATGCCATCGCTCCCGAATTGTATCCGAATGGTTGGATGAACACTCCACCGACGTGACCTCGCTTCCTAGGCCAGCTAGGTCACCTGACCTCAATCCCATCGAGCACATCTGGGATGCCATCGAGAGAAATGTTCGAGGCTCTGACCCCCTCCATCAAATCTTCGGGAACTGTGGGAGCTTGTTAAGGGGTCGTGGATCCGAATGGCTTCCCAACGCTTCCGGTGTCTTGTCGATTCCATGCCGAGACGAATCGCCGCCGTCATCAGGGCGAAAGGTGGTGCTGCACGTTGCTAGACAAGTATCTCTAATTCAATTGCTCTTCAGTGTAGTATAACAAACGATGGCAGTACGACAACAATTAACTATACTAACTTAACAGTGAAGTCAACAGAAAATATATTTTAAATGTTGTAATCCTGAATGATGCCAGATCAGTTTTCTAGAAAGTCAGTTAAGAAAAACAACAACTTATTTTGTATGTGTGTTTCGTGTTGTTGAAGTTTCGGAAAGTTATAAAGCTATAAAAGAAATAAGTTCGATTATGAAAAGAATAGAAATGATGATTCATCTTCGTTGATTTTCTCGTTTTATTTTAGCAGAGTCAGTAAACAGGTTTCATTTTAGTTTAATTTTTTTTCTTAAAGCTTTATCGTTTTAGTTACCACATACACTTTCTGGACTCGCATTTCTGCTTTTCAGTTGCGAAGTGTAACTGAAGGGAAAGAAAAAATCTCGGAAGGGTATCAGAAAATAACTCATGCGCTTGAGCTACAAACCGATTCAAAATAACCAACTCTTTTATTTCTCTTTAAATCTTTTGGAGTTTCCTTCGCATGCATTCATGCAGCTATTTGGGCAGACGGTACAGGAGCGGGTGTTTTAGGAAGCCATTCAAGTTTCGCGTATTGGATTCTGATCTGACCTTCAACGTCTGAAACTACCGTGTATTTTCATCAGGTGTGACTCCTTGTACTGGTAGTTCTCTTTTCCACATAAGTTGAGGAGTTTTGCATCAAAATTTTTGATATGTTATTTGACGTAAACCTTTTTGTAGCTGAGCTGTGATAAAGCTTTATACTAAAATGAAATTCAAATGTCTTTCGTGTGTGAATCGAGATACAGTGAAACCTGAATTATTCGTTTTTCTAGGGGATGGCCTTAAAAACCTATAAACGAAATTTCAAAATGTTAAGTACTATTGTAAAAACTATGCTTTAAGGGAGTATAAGATGCTTCTTAATAATGATTTATTTAAAGTCGAATTGTAGGTGAAAGAAAAAAAAAAAAAACGTTACAAGTCATTATATACGGTAGAGTCACATTATTGTGAACACCAGCTAATATTCAGAGTAACCGCCGTGAGCAGCGCAGACAGCAGCTAGACGGGATGGGAGTGACTCAATACGGTGCTGGAAGGTGTTCACAGGTATGTGGAGCCATACTGACTGCAGTGCATCTGACAGCTGCTGGAGGATGCGTGGTGTAGGATCCATAGAGCGAACAACATGATCGAGGTGGTCCCACAGATGCTCAATTGGGTTTAAATCTGGGGAATTAGAGGCCCAGGGAAGTACTTTGGGGTCTTGATTGTGCTCTTCCAACCACTCCCAGACATTTCTAGTTGTGTGACACGTCGCATTGTTCTGCTGAAAGATCCCTTCCGCCCCAGGGAATACAATCACCAAGTACGGTGTACTTGGTATGCAAGGATGGATTCATAACGATTTCTGTATATAGTACCTTCCACAGGTATGAGTGGATCCAGCGAATGCCACGAAAATATTTCCCAGACCATAACGCTGCCCCCACCAGTTTGTGTTCTTCCACCAATGGTTGAAGAACGTTTGTCCTCCGATGTTTCTCGCCTCATACGCCAGTGTCCATCCGTTCGATGAAGCAGAAAGCGTGACTCATCGGAGAAGGCAATCCTTTGCCAATCAGTGGAGGTCCAATTCCGAAACTGCCGTGCAAATGTAAGCCTTTTCTGCCGATGCACCTTCTTGGGAATAGGTGCAGTGACTATCCCTCGGCATCGGAGCACCATACGCAGCAAGGCTCGCTGAACTGTTGTTTTAGGCACATTTCCGGTATCCCCCTGGTTCATTCGGTAGGTAAATTCGGCCCTCTCACATCAATGGCACGTGGTGCTTCGCAGTTTCCACATCGCTTATTCACAATTCGCGCTATTTCTCCAATCACGATACGCTTTAACCACATCAGTACGCGAACAGTTTACAAACTGCGCTGTTTCAGAAATGCTGCCACCCTTGGCCCGAAAGCCGATAATCACCCCTTTTTGCAAATGTGATAAATCGCTCCTTTTATCCATGACAGCAACGAGTGATACATGTTTTCAGATCTAATGATCATATGTAGGGGATTTTAGAAAGGGAGTGTCTGACGCCAGATCTTAAACAACTCTTAGAAATAGGAAGCTAGGAGATTTGGGCTAGAGTGCCCGATAGGAAAGTGACACAGAAGCAAAGCAGAAAGGGGGAGGAAGACGCCCTTGTTTATTACCGGGGGGCCAGTACCCGGGGTCCGACGGCTTAACGTGCCCATCCGACGCACGGCGGATATTTAGTGGATTGAGCGTTCGTACCTGCTGAGATCGAACCTGAGGTCCTTTCCGCGGCAGACGCGAACGTTGCCCACTAGGCCACCCGCGGCCCCGCATGTTTTCAGAATGTCTACAGCACACCTTATATACCCTCCAAGCCAGCTCACGACACGTGCCTTCTTTCATTAGCTATGCGCTGTTGGCGTCAAAAGTAGGAGGTGGTCACAATAATGTGACTCGACTGCGCATATTTTATCGTATTGCGAAAATAAGAAACCCTAAAAAAATCAAATTTCTGTTTTGACGCTTTTTCTGTCTACACATAAAACTCCCAATTCTACATTTAGCGAAATCCTCACAACTGAGAACCTGAGTCCAGTGCTTCAGTATGGATCTCACGCAGAACCATTTAAGAGGGGGCTGGTGTGGGGCGGTTGCAGCCCCGGGCCCCGCATTTTCAAGGGGCCTCAGAATGATTCAGGATGCTTGAAAAATCGACAGAGTTCTGCAGTTTTTTTTTTTTTTTTTTGTCTTTTTTTGTCGATAGCGCAGCAAAAACTGTAGGATAGGAACCTGCCTTGTGAAATTTTTTTTGACATTTCTTTCCTAATATTTGGGAGTTCGCAAAACTTACAGTCGCCCATAGTCGATCCTCAAATCTTTCGGAATGATTACAGATTTCTTTTTTTTTTTGTACACATATGCAATTGGGGAAATTTTCACACATGAACAATTCGTTTGAATCATGATACTCATATTTGGATCATATTTTTCACTATTTCGATATACAGGGTGTTTCAAAATTAATGGAAGAAACTTTAAGGGATGACAGAACACACGAAACAAGCACTTTTCGTCATAGAATGCATGGTTGCAAGTTACGCGCTTAGGCGCTGGAGGACGCTTTCCGTTTCTCCACACACGCCGTCTTTCGCAACGCAAAGACAGGAATGGCACAACGAATCAAAACAAAGCTTTATTGCAGACAAAATAAAAAAACAAAACGTGACATCACAAAATTACATCAAATTTGCAAACATTAATAAGTAAATACTGAAATTAATTAAATTTACAAAAGCTGCTCAAAATGGCGACAGCCACTCCTGATACACGCTTCACATCGTCAACGTAAATATGCCCGTATGATGTTGCGGAAAATACCAGGCATTTCCCGGACAGCTGCAGCAGCGACTAGTTCCTCATTGGAATCAATGGGAGTGTCGTACATTACGGACCCCAGCAAAAACACAAGTGCCGGGAAACTGTTGGCCACCAGCTGGCAGTGATGGGTCACTGCTGGCTGAAATCTGCCGCTCACGTCCCGGTAGTGGTCCGTTGGTGGCAGCGCTATTAGTTGGTGAGCCATTGATGGCCCTGCAGCATCGCCGTGAATTGTGGGCCTCCAAGCAAGTGCCACTAGTGGCCCGTTGGTGGCAACCAATGCAACCCCAAAAGCAGGTGGAAGCAACGGGACTGCGCATGCTCAGATTCAACACTTGCTGTGTCTTTCATGGTACCAGTTAGTTGAAGACGACGCTATCGCCGTCGTGTTATTTTAGCGGATGTTAAAAAAATCCATATGTGGAGAGGCGAATTAATTTCCTAATGAAATTTTACGTCGACGAAGATATCAGATTTAGCCGTGAAATACTTGATTACAGCCATGAAATACACCCACTCCATTCCCATGAATAACAATTCATGGATTGGAGTGGATGAATAACTGAAAAAATTTGATACCGCTTGAAAGAAATGTCCTGGAAAACCGTCAAAACAACGTTTGTTGGAAAAAAAAAAAAAAACCGCGTACAAAATTTACCAATTATTTGAAAGAAAAAAAAAAGCAACGCTATGTGGTGTACTCATCCATGGGTTGAATACATACAAGACTAGGAGGAATTCACTTCTAAAAATAAAGAGAAGTAAAATAAAATATCTTTACTGTTTAAAACAAATGTAGCTTTGGACAACGGAAAGGAAAGACACAAAGTTAAAAACGTAGCAGAATGTGACATGTACCCGGGAAAATATATATTTATTCAACAATCTCTTATCAAGACGGCAAGGACAGTACAAAACTTTGGAAAGCGACTCTAAGTATGTACACGCCTTGAAAATGAGTGAAGTTCCCTTAAGGTGAAAAAAAAAACAAACATCGTTACGTTGAAAAATTTAATTTATCAATTATATGAAGCTGACTTTTATGAAAAATACCTCGCAATATTGTAAAATGAAAGAGGGAAGCATTCGATTACACATTGCATACCAAACAGACAGCTTTAAGCAGATGCTCGAGCGTGGCAAATTTGTTCGGTCGGTAGAGAGCGCAGCTCCGACGCTAATGGCCCGGGTTCAAGTCCAGTCAGATGCAAACTGGTGTTTTTCCGGTCCGTTGAGAAAATTTCCCCAACGCAGTGCGTTAATTCACAAGCTTCGTAAGGGTAGAAAAAAAAAATTGTGGTTTTGGGAAACTGCGGTTGTCCTTGCTGTCTTTTTTTAATTATTATGGCTACTACTGGGAAATTGGCGGACAAGATTCGGCAAGCCACCAGTTACGTCACGTGGTCGCTGGCTACCACTATCGGCACACTAGCGGACCACATTAGGCTAGCCATCATTTCTGACACGTGCTTGCTGAAGGGCCACTGAAGGGCCACTTGTGGCAGCTACTGCCTGTGATGGACCACTGATGGCTCTGTTGTGGCATATGACAACTGATGGGGTGCCAACTGTTGGCCAGCTGTTGGCCTGAACTGCTGGCTCTTCTGTTGGCCGCCCGGACATTTTATTGACGGTTCGGCAGCGGCAACATAGTGCTGGGCCAGCAAGACTGTTTTTTCTGGGACTTAAGATGTCCCTATAAAAATAAATCCAGTGGGGACAGATCTGGTGATCGTGGGGGGCCAAGCGATGGGTCCACCTCGGCCAATCCATTGGCCTGGGAATGTGGCGTTCAAGTAATCACGCACCTGAGTCCTGAAATGAGCTGGCGCTCCATCATGCTGGAATCACATTTTACGGCAGACGGCTGCTGGTACATGCTGGATCAATTCAAGCAAGACTTGTTGAAGGAAAATAAGGTACGTCCTCCCATCCCTTTAATGGTTTTCAAGTCCTATAGCAAAGGTTTTTGTCATTCCTATGTATATCTTTTTGGATCCATCAGGGCAGGGGCGGATTGACCCACCGGGACACCGGGACATTTCCCGGTGGGCCCCTTCCGTATAATTTGTCTCTTTCTTTCTTACCTTCTTAAAAATGTTTTCAGTTCAGTTGTTTTAAACACACAACTGAACCACAACACTTTTTTTACAAACAAAATAAACATAATGTAATTATAAACAAGCGGACAAAAAAAAACACTTCTATTTTGAATTAGGTAAAAAAATCCCCTCACCAGACAACTGCTAGAATCCCAACTTCAATATATGGGCCATGTGTGTTTGCGAACTTCTGGGTTCACTTAGTAGCTGAGGAACGAGAATGTATGTGCTTGTTGCGAGAGGGCGAGGTGTACAAGATGTTCTATTTATTCCCCAAAGGAAGGGGGTAGTTGATTTTACTCCCGTTGGTTGTAGGAGGCATTAGTGCTGTGCTCATGAGAGTTGAGTTTGGGCTCAATTTTAAGAGCCCTAGCCCGAAGTATGTCAGCCCTAGCCCGAAGTATGTCAGCCCTAGCCAGCCCGAGCCCGAATTTTATATTGCAAGATAGAGCCCGGGCCCGAACGAGCCCGAAAACTATGATTAATCTGTTTAGACATTAAAAAACAAAAAAATCTCTTCCAAACTTCCACTCCTTCCTTCCCGTGCAATTAACCGATGTCTTTCTCAACTGCGGAGTGGGGAAGGGATGTCTATCTATTTCTATAGTTTCTTTGACTATTCATTTCATCCAGAAATGCTTAGAGGGGCCCGGCATCAGGAAAAATCGGGAAGCACAACAATCTACGTATGTTAACAGCATTGGGGTGGGGGATAAACAGGACTAAATTTTTTTCACTATTTTAGTTAAAGTAGTGAAAATACTCACTCATGTTTGTTAGAGTTGCAGAACAATGCTATATAGATAATGGTCATTATGGGATGTACTATCAACTATATGACAACACATAATTCAGAGTGAAAGCTAATAATATCAAGAATTTATTTTGAAATAACTGTAAGATTATTTGCCGGGGTGTTCATAAATTTTTTTTTTACCTACGCAGCTTACGCTCCTTGTGATAACTGACAAATGCTACAGATGAAGGCATTTACGGAGATATCATTTCAACATGAAGTTGCAAAATGTTTTGTTTACGTTAATCAGTAAGGTGTCTTTACAATACATAACCGCAGCATAAAAGCACGTTTTGTAAATGAAAAACATGCGAATATATGATCACTAAATGAAGAATCTGTTCGCTACTATGTTTAAAAATCCTTAAATTTCTAACTGTGATTGTCCACAATAGAAAAATTACAAAAATTGCAGTACAAATAGAAAATTTTACAGTGTAAAAGTTCTGTATTTTTTTTTCATTTATTTTAATTTAAAGATCATGTCTTATGCGAAAGGGTTTTTGGTACAACTCCAACATAATTTTGGTAGTAGCAGTTCTCTCTCACTCTCAAATATTTGCTGGAATTTCAGCCCACTTCGTTGAAAAGTTAAGAACTGGAAGCTCAAAGGTATGAAAATCAAGATTCTTTTACGATCTGTTAAACATGAAAATGCTAATAAGCAATTTTTTTTAATTTTTAATGTTCTTACTTCAGCGTTCTTAAGAGAAAATTTTAAACAAATATAAATATTGAGTGTGTCCAAAATTAGAACCTTCTTCAGCGCAATTATACATACATAACTAACTAAACTAGTGATTTAAACCTGGTTATTCGCTTTTCCCACGTTGATTAAGTAAGTTTGCCACCATATTTAAATACTTGAAATTTCTGACTGTGATTGTTCACAACAGAAAAATTGCAGTACAATATTTCTGCAGTAAAATCTTGGCCCGGGCCGATGAAAATTTTTCCGCAACACCCACTTCAATTTAAGGATGTCGGGTGTACTTCTTTTACCCCCCCCCCTCCCCCAGTACAATGCTTGCCACTGTTCCCAGAGCAACTGAGCTTTTTGTTTTGTTTCTTAAATAAAAAAAGTGATTTTTCAGTTGTGATACAATAGTACCGCAGAACTACAACTGAACTTTTGCAAAAATTTTCCCGGGCCCTTTTGCGACCGCCAATCAGCCCCTGCATCAGGGTACACTATAGAAATGGAGTACACTCCAGCACGCTCAGATGTGATAGGTTGGAGATCATGACATATGTCTATGCCAGATATGGATCTATCTGATTCTATCCCGTCATAATTTAACCTTTTAGGGTTCTTCTGAACCAGAACGAGAACCTGGGAAGATATGGAATAGACCCGATGAGTCTTGGCGCAGGACTGACAGTACGCATGTTACCTTTGTTGTCTATCTTTTTCGTTTTTACGATTATTTACAAGATTTCATGTTGTTCAATCTGCCGAGCTTTCGCCCGTTGGTGAGCGAAATCTCGGCAGATATTATTTGAATACCCCTGCATAAAGACCCGGCTTATTGTCTCGTAAAGTATTGGGCTTCTTTTTTTTTTTTTATTTACTGCAGTGTTTGTATTGAGGCAAATTAACATTTTGCCCATTTTTCCGGACAGCAACGTAAGATATCCATAGTCAAACTTTATGTAAGAACAAAATTACTTCCTTTGCTGAACCAATACACAAGGTATGTTCTGTGAGAGAGACTGTTGAATATTTCATTTCATTCTTTTCAATTTTATTGCGATAGCTGAATTCAAATTGTAATAGTTTTTTTCACTTTTAGTGAAAAGGGAAATCCAAATGTGCCAAAACTATTTTTTTCAAGATTTATTACCGTAAACAAATAATTACAAAAAACTCTTGAAAAATATACCATTTCCGAAATTGCAAGAATTTCAGAACGAATTTATAAAGTGAGAAAAATTATAGAATGCGAAAATTAATGCTTATTTAATTACTTTCAAACAGAAAAATCATTCTTCCTGTAGCTGAAACAGACTTTCGAAAATTGCAATTCAATCATTCTTGTATCTCCAATGCCGAAAAAGTAATAAATCAGATGCACATCTCGTAAAATTATGCATAAAGTACCCCAAAAATTTTACAGCAGATGAACTTCAATGCATTAAAATATTACAACAGATTTTGAGGGTCTCTCTCAAATTGTTGATAGTATTGTTACGACCCCTCCCGCGCCATTAATTCGGAAATTAATGGGCGTGGTGGATGTATGAAATTAATTGGGTATTAATTAATTAAGTTCGAGGCTTTATTGAAGTTAAAGAGCGTGAACAGCAGAGAAAGTTTTATCTGGGGATAGGACAGAAAAACGACGGATAATTCTCACTCGGGCTGGGTGGTCGGAGTTAGCGCTTTTCAGTCGTAAATCGTTGGTCGCAGCCAACGTGCAGCCTAAGCAACACGGGAGGAAAGAATGGTTTGACGCCAGACTTTGCGGGCCACTTGTAGAAATGGATGAAGATGGGGTACAAGAGAGTGAGCGAATTATCGTAAATTCGTCGAGTGTTTAGAGCATTTTCGAGTACAATTGCTCTCTTTTGTGTGGTCCGATCGAAAAAACAAGATTGCGCATTTTGGCGTGAAAATAAGGAAGAAATTTCAGTTGTCTGTACGCTCCCCGATGTTAAAGACGAGACGTCTTTGTGCTGCTAAGTGATTTGAGAAAAATGAAGCAGCAAATCTCCCGCATTATGTAAGAAACGGAGAATTGGCAACTCAAAGGCATCTGGGTAAGCAAGATTGCTATAAAAACAGCGGAATGCCTATATCCGCATGTTAAAGCAGCGATTTCGGTGCTGTGAGCCGAATGAAATCAGCGACTGGTATGCCCATTAGAGTGCCGTTAAGAAGAAATACTGAAGTTGGCGAGTGGACGGTGGTCGCTCCAAGGAGCAGCAAAGCCAAGGCGAAGTTCGGGCTCGAATGCCAACTACGGCAGTGTGGAATCCTTATCCGCAATCATCCCCTCCTGGAGGAAGTAAAAATGCTAGTTTATCTTACGAGGCGAAGCGAGGCTCCGTCAACAAAAATCTGTGTGTGAGTGTGTGAGTACGTTAGCAGTGCAACCACTAAGCGTCAGTGCCAGGGGACGCAGCTCCCGCAATGAAATCTTCAGTGTAAAAGGAAGTGTGTAGCAATTTACAGGTGAAATCGCAAATTTGGATTTATTTTTGACAGCATCCGTGTAAGTAGAAACATTTGGTTTTTGTTATAACATCTGCTACGCAATTAATTGAGGAACCGAACTGGTAAATAATAAGGACTGAACTGTGTATTAAGTTCATTAAAACTTTCTTACGGGGTTAGATATAGGTCAAAGTTGACCCAACACTTATGTTCAGATGACAACTAATTTTGATTCGTATATGTGCCATTGTTATTTTTTTTATAGCCAATTTAATGTTTGTTTGGTGCAGTCAGCGCAGTCATAGAACATGTTATTTACGTGCACGAATGTGATTGGTTTGAATTGTTTAAGTGCATGCCCATATAATACAGTCTTCGCAACAAGGACAACGTCAAATGACCGTGGAAAAAGAAATATAATAAACTGCTCGGCCACGTTTGTTACATTGGTTGTCCGCGGTGAGATAGCGGCAGAGACCATTACGTTGTTGGCAGTGGCCGAGGTCGTTACATTGGTGGCGGTCGGTGGGGGATCGAGACCACGAACGTTACAGTATGTTTAACTATATTGTGCGGATTATTCACCAATTGCAGTTAGCAAAAGCGGGTTGCGGTGCAAACAAACATCAGTGGGAAGGGACGGAGCTTAAAGTTGAAAGTCGAGGAGGGTGGGGGTATCAAAAACAAATTTTGGCTCAAAGAATATTTACTAGGTAAGTTTATAATTTATTTTTCTTTCTTTCGAAGCCTTCAAAGTTATAAATAAAGTTTGTGATTTGCATAACTTGGTTTTCTTCTGTAAGTATTGTTATAATGGTTATAAGTACATATATAGTCGGACCTCCATATATCGAAATCGATGGTTTCATAAAAAATTCGATATATGGAAATGTTTTTTTATATTCAGAAACACTTACGTCTTCGTCGATGTCAAGGAACTCATCAAGAGAAATTTCTTCGCTGTAAGACTTTTGATCTGCAAATCCTCCCAACATTTCCAGACAAGTGGTAACACATTTTCTTCTTCGATTTGAGGGGATTCCATGAAGCCAGCTTTTGCCAAGAAATATTTTACTGCCGATTCTAAAACATCGTTTTGCTACACCTTAGCTAGTTCAGCTATACAAATGCTCAGATCAATCACCTTATTTGCAGATTGCTGATTTCCTAAGGCCCTGGTATGTCTTCTAAGAATGCCTTTCCGATAATAAAATTCCTGATTTTTTTTTTAATTCCCTGATCTATTTGGCTGCAGTTTTGAAGTTGTGTTTGGTGGGAGGAAAATCAAATTCACAATTGATAGTTTTGGTGCTATATTAGGATGGGCCGGGGAATTATCTACGAAGAGAACAATTTTTCTTTTCTGCCTAATAATTTTTTTTATTTAAATTTAAAATCCATTCCTCAAAAATATCCTTTTTTACAGAGGAGGAAGGTTACTTGAGAAGAGGGGAGTTTGGAGACATTCTCCCCCCCTCCCCGCTCGGCACCCGTCAGTGATCTTAACCACCCTTTTCTTCTTTCTGTCGCTGCATATTCATTCGATTTTTTCTCGCTTCTTTTTTTTTTAACGTAGCCATTACAAGGGGAAAATACCGATTTGTCTTGAAAAATTTGATATATAGAATTTTTTTTTTCCGATATACAGGGTTACAAGGAAAGTCCGTGATCAGGCCAATATCTCACGAACTGTGGCAGTTAATGATTTACTCCTTGTACAGTTGTAAAGGAAACCCCTTGTGGCGCACACAACAGCACCACGAAGGATCCCCTCTCCCCCTTTTTTGGGAGAGTTGAGCGGGCTATCTCACCCCCTTTGCAGATAGGGCAAAAAAGTCAATTACAAACTTGTCCAACATGGCAAAAATAGTACATAAATGTTTTTATCCCATAATAAAAGATGGAAGGGGACTCACCAAATGCGAAAAAAGTGGAAAGCTACCTGAGTCGCTGTGTCCGAAGCATATTTGCATGGATTTCAAATGTGCTTTCTGCTCCGTCGTCAGAATGCAAAAATGATATGCGTGGTCGGTATGCCAACACTTCGTGAACCAATGACGAGAGATCGAAAGCTTTGCCACGTACGCAAGTCAATTAGATGTGCATACAGTTTTCCTATTGGATGAATATTTCACCACTTTATGCTATTTCTCCTTTTCTCAGTGTACTTTTTACTGTATTGGACATCAAAGTCTGATATTGAATATATCAAGGAATTGCGTTTTATTTCAGAACAAGAACTGTTGCTAAGGTTTGTAGGAAAACTTTTCCTTTGTGCTTTCATTTACTTAGAACTTACCAGTTTAGAAAAGTTCTGAGTATTAAGTTCTTGTCTAAGTATTATGTCGTTGCTTCTGGATGTTGTGATTTTCTTGGGGCCACATTCCCGGTCTCATTCCATCTTTTGTTATAGGAAAAAAGCATTTATTTACTACATTTTGCTTTGCTGAACAAGTTCGCAATTTACTTTTTTGCCCTATCTGCAAAGGAAGACGCGATAGCCCTCTCAACCCTCCAAAAAAGGGACGAGGGGATCCCTCCTGGTGTTATTGTGTGCGTCATAGGGGGGTTTCTATACAACTGCACAAGAAGTAAATAGCTAACTGCCATAGTTCGTGAGATACTTGTAACGTGTACTCTAGATTCAGTTTCTTTTTGATTTTACTATCTCTTGTTATTTTATTTTCCTATGCAAATTATCTTCTCACTTAACGAGATATTGTTTCTCCCGCTGAATTATATGTGGCAACGAGTGTAAGTCATGAAGTGGTGGTATGCAGTATATATAGGCGCGCTCAAGTATACCAGGAAGGTTCGTTGTATATTATGATAGGTTCTTCCTAAATATTGTTATGCGATTCTACGAAAGTTCGGTCTAACAGTAGTTGTGTTATATTGGAGTGTGTACTCACCAACCCGCTTGGCCAGCGTGGTGAGTTATGGCCAAACACCTCCAAAATGACTCTACAACTTAAATCTTGGCCCTCAGTCTCCGGCAGCTGGAATGTACCTGGCCAAGGCAGCGGCCAGTGCGACATGAAGGCAGAGGGTGCTAAGAATCCTCGGAGGACCGGACTAGGCTGCCATTTGATGCTGACCTTGGCTACCTATAACGGACGCTCCCTATCTTCTGATTCAAGGCTTCTTGAATTGGAAGAGGAACTACAAAGGATCAAGTGGGACATCGTCGGGCTAAGTGAGGTAAGGAGAAAAGGAGAAGATCTCATTGAACTGAAAAGTGGACATCTCTTCTATTATCGTGGGACAGATACTGGCAGAACTAGTGGTGTTGGATTTATAATAAACAAGAAACTGAAGGATAAAGTGGTAGAAGTTGAAAGTTCCTCTGACAGAGCTGCACGACTCGTTATCCAACTATCGAGAAGATACCAGGCTCAGATTATTCAAACTTATGCACCCACCACAAGTCATCCTGAAGAAGAAATTGAAGAATTTTATGAGGAAATTCGTCATCTAAATAATAAAGGTAAGCAGCACTTGAAGATAATTATGGGAGATTTCAATGCAAAAATAGGGCACCGGCAACAGAATGAAACTTCAGTAGGTAAATTCAGTCACGGCAACAGAAACCAGCGTGGAAATACTCTCGTTGAGTTTGCAGAGGCAGAAGGATTTTTCATCTTGAACTCCTTTTTCAAGAAAAAGCCACACAGGAAATGGACATGGAGACATCCAATTGGGACGACAAGTGAAATTGATTTTATTATGTGTAACAAAAAATTCGTCATCGAAGACTGCAGTGTGCTGAACAAGTTCAACACAGGTAGTGACCATAGATTGGTGAGATGTAAGATGCACCTCAACACTAAACTGGAACGTGGCAAGCTCATAAGACAAACAAAATGTATTGACATAACCAACCTTAAAAAACACCATAATACTTTCAAGTTGGAACTGAAGAACAGATTCTCTGCTTTAGAAGGCCTAACATCGGAAGAAGTGGATATTTCGGAAGTTAACAGAAAAGTAACCAAAGCTCTTATGGAAACAGCAACAAAATTAGCTGGGTCTAAGAACAAGTTGCATGTGAACAAATTATCAGGAAAAACCAAAATGTTGATGCAAAAAAGACGAGAGATGAGGACAACTAAAGAGGATGTGACTTCCAAAGTGGAATATATAGAGCTATGCAAGACAGCACGAAAAAGTATCACTGAAGACGTAAGGAAATTCAACTGTGAGCTAGTGAGGAAAGCAATTGAAAACAACCAAAGCCTTAAGATAGCAAAGGGACATCTCAGTAAGGGAAGAAAACAGATTATGGCTCTGAGAAAAGAAGATGGTTCTATAACAAGAAATAGAGGCGAAATATTGACAAGAGTAAAAGATTTCTACTCCAAATTATATGAAAGGGATGATACATGTACTCCAGACATCATGAAAGGTACCAGAGTTCTTCCAGTCCTCCCAGCAGAAGTTGCTCATGCAATCAAGAACATGAAGCGGGGGAAAGCTCCAGGAGAAGATGGAATTACTATAGACATCATACAAGAAGCAAGTGGAGAAATTGAAACAGTACTCGCCCAAATTTTCACTCGATGCCTTAATGAAGGGAAGATTCCTGAGGATTGGAACAATGCTACAATGATCCTGCTACATAAAAAAGGTGACATTGAGGATCTCAGGAACTACAGACCTATCAGCCTCCTATCAGTGGTTTATAAAATCTTCACTAAAGTTCTTTCACACCTCTTGAAGGTAACACTGGACATGGCTCAACCGAGAGAACAAGCTGGATTCAGGAGTGGCTACAGCACAATAGATCATATCCACGTACTGAGAGAACTAATTGAAAGAGCGAGGGAATATGAACTTCCATTGTGCATGGCTTTTATCGATTATGAAAAAGCCTTTGATTCGGTGAAACCATCAGCAGTTACCACGGCTCTGAAATCCTGCGGTATTGAAGATGCACACATTAATATTATTAATAACATCTATGAAAATGCAAGTGCAAAGATTCGGCTGTTTGAAAATACAACACACATAAAAATTGGAAAGGGAGTGAGACAAGGTGACACCATATCTCCGAAGCTCTTTAATGCCACATTGGAAAATGTCTTTCAATCACTGAACTGGGAAAACAAAGGGATGAAGTTTAATGGAGATTATCTAACCCACCTTCGTTTTGCTGATGACGTAGTCATTTTTGCAACTACCCCATCAGAGCTGCAGAGTATGATCCAGGAACTTGCTGACAAGAGTAAAGAAGTGGGATTAAAAATGAACTTTCAGAAGACAAAAGTGATGTTCAATGCTTTTACAAGAAATGAAGATTTATCGATTGATGGAGAAAAACTGGAGATAACAGATACATATGTTTATCTTGGACAGCAGATATCAAGTGAGGGTCACATTGATGAAGAAATTAATCGGCGTACAAAACTTGCCTGGAGAGCTTTTGGAAGAAACAGCATAATTTTCAAGAGCAATATGCCATTATGTCTTAAAAGAAAAGTGTTTGATCAATGCATCCTTCCAGTGCTTACGTATGGTGCAGAGACGTGGACCTTAACTAAAAGAGACATACAAAGGCTGCAGACAACTCAAAGCAGCATGGAGAGGTGCATGCTTGGTATAACCAGGAGAGATAAGAAGAGGAACTCGTGGATCCGAAAAATGACGAGAGTGGAAGACATCATGATCAGAGTTAAATCCCTGAAATGGCAATGGGCTGGACATACTGCCAGAAGGACAGACCATAGATGGACAGCCGAAATTTTAGATTGGATTCCAAGGGACAGGAAAAGACCCAGAAAAAGACCACATGGGAGATGGGTGGATGAAATTCATAAATATGTGGGAGTGACATGGAGGAGACTGGCCCAAGACAGACCGTTGTGGAGGAAACTTGGGGAGACCTTCGTCCAGCAGTGGATTGATAATGGTTGACAATGATGATGATGATTGAGTAATACCAGGAGTTTCCCAATAAAAGGTTAAAAGTGAGTACGTTTTCTTAGTTCATTTTATTGTCAGACCTCTGTCTGGCCGTTAAGTCCATTTCATTGAGTGTTTGCGTTAAGTTCAGGGGATATTGTGTTTACCGCTCTAATAAGGAGCCTTCAAGGTACTAATGTACTAAAACCGAAGTTATACTACTGATATTCAAGATAAAGAACGCTGAGTAAGAATAATTCCATATTCTTGGTATTTATTGCACGTGAGTGTCTTACCTAAACAAACTCTAGCACTTTGATGATTAAGCACACTTTAGCAACGTCAAGTAACCTTTCAATCACCCTAACGTAACTTAACGTAAGCTTTCCTGCACTACACGTCCAGCAGGAGAAAACTATTCATTATATACTGGCTTGATCAAGGACTTTCCTTGTAACCTTGTATAGAAACAGTTTTTCTACGTAATGATCACGGGGATTCATAAAACTTTGATATATAAAGAATTTCGATGTACGGAAGTTCGATATATGGAGATCCGACTGTTCTTTCTTTCTTTATTTATTTATTTTGTATTAGCGTAAGGTCTACTGGCCCGTGATTTTGCGGACCAGCGGGATTTCTCCCGGTATCCCGACTGCCTAGCCAGCGCTTGATGACTTACTTTCCTAGTCTGGAAACCAGGTAGAAGAAATCGCTTAACACTTCTACCTTCCCTGCGGCGACCCAGGTGATCTGCCTCAGGCAGGCAGACAGAGAGAAGACGGGATACGTGACACCCGCAAAATAAAATACAATGTTTCGGGAGAAAAGGAAAAAGAGAAATTAAAAGCTAAGGTAATGCACTCTTAAATTCATTTGTAAAACTGCAGCAATTTCATTAATCTTACAAACTGGAAGAGAGAAACAGCGCACCAGAGTCACGTTTTAATTATTCTGAGAAAACAATGCTTAAATGATAATCTCATACAACAGCTGAATAAAAGTTTCGGGTTCCAGGCCCCCGTGCCTTCTCCTTTAATACGTCCCTGCCAGGGGCGCCGACTTCACTAAATTTTTCTGGGAGGGTAGGTATGACAAGATCAGACACGGGAGGGGCACATCTCTTCCATTGTTAGGAGAAAAATATAGTTGGCGCCTATGGTCGCTTACCCTGGACAAGGATCTGGTAACGTGGAAGCCGTGTCCAGATCGACCGTTACACGGGTCAAAAATCCTTTCTTCAGAAGAACCCTTGCATTATGTGCAACAGGGAGGTGGAGGTGATAAAAGTCTGAAACGCGTAGGGCCAGGTTGTAAACTGGAAATTCCAAGCCGAGCCCCTTAAAGATGAGGGGTCCGGCCTGGGCTTTCCAATTTAAGGCTAGTGCAAACCTCTAACGAATACCATGAGTAACTCTAGGGGCTATAAGCAGCAGCCCGTCTCGAATTTAGCACAATTTATTCAGGGAAGGGAAAGAGTGAGCGCAGTTAGGCAAGTGTTTCCCTGCTTCATTCGAGACTCGAACTCAGATACACAGATCAAATGACTAGTCGCCTCTGCCGCTAGCAACACCAGGTCATACGATTTGGGAAAAAAATGTAAAAGTCACAGTAAAAACTGTACTTGAACCTAAAAAAAACTGATGTAAAATGCAGAAAACGGATCGTTTTGTCACATTATAAAGGTATTAGCTTAAAGCCCGCTGACGTAAGAATACAACGAGATCTAGAAATCACTTGTTGCTATTCAAGCGTTTATTATTATCTTTTGCATCGTAAATAATGAGTGTGCATTGAAACATATCCTCGCTATGCTTCATTGTTCATGCATAGAAATACAAAATACGGAAGCGTTTGCCGGATGATAACCCTCCCTTGGTAAGGGACGTGGACTCTCTTTCGCGTGCTACCCCATTTTTTTTTTTTTGTATTATTTGTACAAATTGGCACAATAGTGCCACATGAGTGCCTAGCTACAGTCTTTTTATCGTCGATAACGTTTAAAGCCACATGACGTGTAGCATTTCTTTGTTGTTGTCGGTTCGTTAATTGCCTCTGAACCACTCGAGTGCAGCGTCCTTTCCTTTCTTCGGGAATCATATTCTGTGCCTCTGCAATATAAAAATTTCTCATGCGCTGACATTCAGCTCCAATATGTTGCGGCGTCATATTGCTTCGACGATCACGCAAACGTCAAATATCAGCATTTCTTTGAGCGGCACTGCATTTTTGTCTCTTTTTTTCTGGCAGTTTCGGCATTGCAGCGGTAAACTTCTTGTCTTTCGACTGCAGTGCGTTGTTGCTGCCCTGCTCGATCGTAATCGGCTTCGTAGCGTTTAGTTTTAAATTCTTCATCAAATGAAAGAAGTAAGTTTCTTTTTTGACGTGGCATAGGCGAGGTTTAAAACAACAGTCAAGTTCGAGGAGTCACTAACATTCTTCTTTGCCTTACTCAGCGCCAGTAAAGTAAAACATCTTGCAACCTACAACTCTGTGCTTCCACTTCGATCGCACCCGAAGAAAAAGAAGTAACTCCGAAAGAAAGAAAAAAGATATAAACAAAACATTAAGCAGGAACGGTTGCGGATAACACGGTGTGAACATCGGGATATAAATGCTCGTCTTCTTCTGTTAAACAGCGTACGTAGTTTTTTCTTATGGTTAAAAAGTGATCCACGTCGTCGGAAATCTTACTTTTTATATGGTAAGATGGCAATCCCGTCACATAGATTCTTAAAAATGTGATTGAAAGTTGTGCAAGACTGCATTGTTGCCAGTAAAATAGTTCGAAGGCTGACGGGACGCCTTCTAGGTTCTTGAAAAAAAATAAAAATATAGACAAAAGCAACAAAAGCCATAAAATTAGCATCCCGGTAGTCCAGTCTTCTCTTGTGCAGAAAATAAAATAAAAATATAGTTTAAAATGGAAAATTATGAAGTGCGGTTTAGGTAACTTTTCCTATTGCGTCTGAAAAGGGTTATTAAAATAAATATTGGAACAAGATTTAAAGAAAAGACATAAAAGGGGGGGGGTAGAAATCATTATTTCTATAGAAAAAAGAGAATGTCAAATTTCCGAAATCAGAATTTTAGTCTTAAATAACTTTTATGCCATATCGCAAAAAAAGAAAAAAAAAAGGTAAAACATTATTGTATATCTATGCGCGCACACAGCCACTGGTGCAGTGCTCAGTGAGGGTTTCTTTTCTCTGGTCCATGCCGCAGAGAAAAGAAACCTCCACTGTTAAAAGTGTGCTCCACACAAAATTTGTTTCAGTAATTATTAAAGAAAAGAAAACTAGAAGTGCAGGAAAGATCAGAAGTAAAATAAATGTAATTTTCATACAAAATCAATATTTTTCTTTTTGTTTAAAAAAAGTAAAAAGACGAGACATTGATATAATTTCTTTATTGAGGGTTTTGTTTTATTAAAAATTCCCTGCATATTAAACATCCATCGGCTACCTTCAGGGCGCAAATTAAACGAATAAATATGGTATGTGTTATTAAAAAACAAAGGTTAGTTACAAAGATGCTGAGGCGTATAGAATGTTTGAGTGAGGGGAGAAGGATGGTTACTTTGAGTTTTTCGTTTCTAATATGACGTACTTTGGTTCGACCTTTGACTGATATCAATATACGAACACGGCTGCTGTTTCGTGCTTCGCGCTACTTCGACCTGCTCCACTACATCAAGTTACACCAGTGGCTTTCAACAATGTGTGTGTGTGTGTGTGTGTGTGTGTGTGTGTGTGTGTGTGTGTGTGTGTGTGTGTGTGTGTGTGTGTGTGTTTTGAAATTTTATTAATAACAGGATCGAATGTAAAGGAATTCTTACTTACAGCGTCTAAAAAGTTTGATTTGCTACATTCTTGCAATTTCAAAAATTAATGATAACAGATTTCGGTGATTACATTGATTACATTTTTCTATGCTCCGATCCACATCGCTGGTGTTTCCACTCAAGCTCTGACAGAACGCGGCTTGCAACTTCTTTCCCAACCACCGTACTCACCTGACCTCGCACCTACTGATTTCTTCCTCTTCAAAAGTCTGAAAAAAGATATGCGGGGGTGGGCTTTTCCCGGATGATTCTGAGCTGAAGGAGGCAGGAGATAATAGATAAAACGAAGAACGTTTATCTTTCTCCTCAGAACCAATTTATTTGTTTGAGTAGAAAGATAAAACGTTTTCCGCAGCGAGGGGTTGCCAACTCTATGACCGATACAAGTGTATCCAAAGCCGAGAAAACTGCGTGGAAAAATAAAGGTGCGTTTTGTAAAAATAAAATTGTCTTTCTGTGTTAGGCTTGGAACTTATTGAACGCTTTACGTACCTGTAATTTAACCTTCCTTTTGAGTTTCTGTCTTCCTATATAAATTTGGTTTCTCCTCGTTAAATATTTACCTACTTAACGTCACAGAGTTCTGTCCGATGAATTTGATGTTGGCAATCCTGACAGCAGGTCAAAGGGAAAGCTACGTAGTTAAAGACTTTTGAGATGAGAGCCCAATACGCAATCTGTAATGAGCTATGCTCAATCTTAGATGAGCGACTCACGTGCGATGTTGATTGAGCAGTATTTAATGTAATTTGAAAGAGGTAATTTCATGTAGACAAGAGAGTGATATTACATATTGAGTTATGTTTGATACTGCGTGAAGTCAAATTGTGACGTACTATAGAGGGGAAGCACGTGTCAAGACGACAAATCTGCAGCGACACATTCCGTAGTTAAGTCTGTTAGAACAACTCCCTCTTTAGCGCGGAGACGCGGGTTCGATCCTTTTCACCGGCAAATTTGTGTTTTCACATAACGTAATTGCTGATGAGAACGACGTATTTTGTGTTTACCGTGCTGACTGCTCATACAAATAATGGTACTGAATTCCTGTAAGTAGGCATTCACTGAGCCCTGGCCGTGTTTTTGACATTTGTACACTCGAGCGAGCATATAACGAGCTTGCATAAAATGAATTACAAAATAAACCGAAGTTTTTATAGATCCCTTGGATTTCGTAATATTCTCCATTGTTGTTTTAACCTAATATTAAGAACAATAATATTTGTAACAAGTTCTGCACGATTATCAGCAAATAAAATAAGTGGCATTCGCCCAGTTTTAAAACCTTCATGTTACCACCCCGGTGGCGCAGTGGTCCAAGCGATGGCTTCTGACCATTCGCCCAACGGAAGAGGCTGGGTTCGAATTCCGGGTAAGGCATGGATGTTGTATTTGTCTGACGGCCGCACCCGGTGGCGCAGTAGTCTAAGCGATGGCTTCTGATTATTCGCCCAACGGGGGGGGGGGATCTGGGTTCGAATCCCTTAATTTAAGGCATGGATGTTGTGTTTGTCTTACGGGCGCTCCGGTGACGCAGTGATCTAAGCGATGGCTTCTGATCATTCGCCTAACGGAGGGGTCTGGGTTCGACTCCCGGTAAGGCATGGTTCTTTGTATTTGTCTTACGGCCACCCCGGTGGCGCAGTAGTCTAAGTGATGGCTTCTGATCATTCGCTCAATGGGGGACTGGGTTCGAATCCCGGTAAGGGATGGATGTTGTGTTCGTCTTACGGCCTCCGCGGTGGCACAGTGATCTAAGCGATGGCTTCTGATCATTCGCCCAACAGAGAGGTCTGGGTTCGAATCCCGGTAAGGCATTGATGTTGTGTTTGTCTGACGGCCGCACCCGGTGGCGCAGTAATCTAAGCGATGGCTTCTGATTATTCGCCCAACGGGGGGTGGGGGTGGGGGGTGGGGTGTGTCTGGGTTCGAATCCCTTAATTTAAGGCATGGATGTTGTGTTTGTCTTACGGGCGCCCCGGTGACGCAGTGATCTAAGCGATGGCTTCTGATCATTCGCCTAACGGAGGGGTCTGGGTTCGACTCCCGGTAAGGCATGGTTCTTTGTGTTTGTCTTTCGGGGGTTTATTCGCTGTGTTCCTTGTTCACCCAGCATTCTGTATACAATGTTCGCTATGTACATTGCTGACGTCGAAACACAAAATGTCTGTACTGTATATGTCAATGTATCTGTCAACGAAGTCCAATAAATAATTTATTTTTAAACCCTCAATATTAGAAAAAAAAAAAAAAAAAATGCCTTCTTGTTTCACTGGAAAATGAGAAATTACCTGCTTTTAACGATACCCCGTGGCTCCCCTTAAAGGTAGATAAGTTCGGATGAAGACAAGGATGTTTAAGTTGTCTTTTTGTTCCCCTTTCCCCCTTCCTGCCAAACATACTTCTTTTGGGCAAATGCTGTTTTTATCCCCTCCCCTCGCGACTTTTCAATAACTTAATCTCTGTTTTTTTTTGTCTTTTTTTTATTGGAGGTCTAACGACCACCGTGAGCAACTCAATGGGCTATACGCAGCCTCCCGTCCCTAATTTAGGGTTACTGGTTCCAGGGAAGGGCGAGAGCCAGTGCCGTGAGGCAAACACAACATCCATGCCTCACGGGATTCGAACCCTGACCCTTCAAGGATGAATGGTCATAAGCCGTCTTTTAGACCCCTGCGCTACCGTGTCTGCATGTTTCTTATTGTGGATCTCACTCATTATTTCATTAGCTATAGTTTTCAATTAACAAGTATTATTTATCTTTAATTAATAGCATATGATTTAATACTTTTAACCTGACATAATGTAATAATGTGCCAAAAATATTGTCACGTTATAAAGGAATTCGTATACATATATCATAGTTTTTGGCTCTCCCTTCTGCTTCGATATACACATGTTCCACTGCATGTTTAGTTAAAACTTTCGGCTGCTACAAAGGACTGAGAAGTAATCTGGGTTTTACAGTACAGCAAATTTTCATTAAGTGTACAAGGTAAGTTTTAAGTGTTAAAGTTAACGTAAGCGTAAAGTTAACGTAACGCTATGCCCAGCCATTTAAACAATAAATGTTACAGTATTCCTTTCCGTAGATATAATATGAAGGCAGTCCGAATGAGGTAGACAAGCAGTATATGTTTCGTACGCCCGCGATAGAATGTTTTAAAAAGGCTTGTTTAATATATCAGTGTAGTCCTGAAAAGCCGTGGGTATAGATAGAGCCGAGCTGAATGCTTGAGGTCTATCTACATATGTGATCTCGCCGCCATCTACTCAACCATGCGGTGGAGGAACCCCGATCAGGCATCCACTTGTCTGCCAATCAGAGAACCTAAATATAGTTCCCTGCTCTTCTTGGATCACTGACCACAGGAGTTTCGCTCCTAAGCTTCTTTTAATGGATGCCAGAAGATCTTTTTTGCATTTCCAGTGTAGCTTACTGTTTTCACAAGCCATCTCGAATTGCCTCGAGCCTATATCTTCCGCCCTTGGCTAAAACGGATTCAAAACGCACCCCAATCGCAATGTGCGGTAGGGTGTGTTCTGGAAGGAATCGGAGGACGCGAGAGGGGGATGGAGAAGAGAATTGGCACATTTAGACGATTTTGGTTCAGGGCTGGAACTTCGGTGGAGCGGAAATGGTTCCTTAGAAGTTGAGGACGACTTTTGGCACAAGTTGCGTATAAAGGGACTCTCGGCAACTGGGGAATGGTTGTCACCCGGTGGAACTTATTCGAACAGACATTTCTTTCATAAAATGTACACACGGAGAGAGTAAGGAGGCTTCTATGGGATCAAATAAGACGGCGGCGGGAAATCTTTTTCCATTTTTTGAACTTCTCCTTCTTTTTCCCTTCATTCGTCGTAACATTTTTTTTCTTTTACACGGACGTAACTAAAGATGTCAGCAAAAATCCGTAAGCGATGTTATCAGTGTTGCTATCTACACTGCAAGAATTTTAAGTTAAAGAATCTGCTATTTGTTTGGGAATGATTTTACTTCTACCGAGCAGAGTTCAAGGAAAGTGAACAAATTAAAATGAGCTTTAATTTGAGCTCCACGTTCAAACAGATTAAAGTAATTTTTCACGGGGACATTCAATTGGCCTTTCTTGAATAATTGCTGTTACCTAAGGAATACCTTTCGTTAATGGAAAATATCTCTTGGTAAACACAAAGGAATTTAAGTTTATATATGTTTCCTCGACCTAGAAAAAGCGTTTGAAATGGTGAATTGGGAAAAGCTAATAGAAGTGCTAAGTAAAATAGGATTAGATTAGAGAGACCGAAGGTTAATAGCTGAATTATAAATGAACCAAACTGCCATAATAAAGACAAAAGTAGGAAAAACTAAAAAAATATGTGATTGGCAGGGGTGTAAGACAAGGATGCTGTCTGTCACCAATGCTCTTTAACGTTTTTGCAGAGGAAATGATAAAAGAAGCATTTGATTTAGAGAAAAGAGGAATCACTATTGGAGGAAGAACAATACAAAGTATTAAATTTGCAGATGTCCAAGAAACATTAGCTAACACTGAAGATGAACTACAGCATCTAATGCAAAAATTTGAAAGTGTATGCATAAAATATGGTATGAAAATTGACACAAAGAAAACAAAAACGGTGAGAGTCTCCAGGGAACCAGGAAATGTTGAAGTGATGATGAATGGAGATAATGTAGAGCAAGTGAGACTATACAATATCTCGGTAGTATAATTCAAGAAAATGGAAATGTTACATGGAAATAAAAGAGAGAATTAATAAAGGAAAATATGCATTTTATAAGAATACAAATTTGTTTATTAATACAATGAATAAAAATTTAAATAAAAGTCTTATTAAGTGCTATATTTGGAGTATAGCTTTATTAGAGACGGAAACGTGGACAATGGGAAGAAGTTAAAATGTTGGAGGCATTTGAAATGTGGTTATGGAGAAAAATGAAAAAAATAAAGTGGAGTGAAAAAATTACCAATGATGAAGTATTGCAAAGAGTTGAAGAAGGAAGGAATTCACTGAAGACCATAAGAGAAAGAAATTTTAACTGGATAGGACATGTGTTAGGAGGAGATAGCCTATTGAAAAGAATGATAGAAGTAAAAATTGAAGGAAAGCGATGAAGAGGAAGGAGACGACTAATGATGCTTGATAAAAATAATGGACACAGGAGACTGTCAAGAATTAAAGGAGGAAGCAAAGGACAGAGGAAACTGGAGGAAGAGAGCTTGCTGAGTTAGCGTTGGACCTGTCAAGAGACAGAACACTAATGATGATGAAACACACAACCTGAATAACAAATCTTTCATTTCAATGTGAGCAACCCGGAGACGCAAGGTTTCGACCGTTCGTCCAAGATGGCTCCGGTTCGAATCCCGGTGAGACATGGATATTATGTTTGTCTTACGGCACTGGAACCAATGGTCCTAAATTAAGGACGGGTAACTGCTTATAGCCCATTGAGTTGCTCACGGTGGTCATTAAACCCCCAGGCATATGAAAAAAACAACAACATCGATATGATTTTTTTCAGTACGAGTAGAAAAGATTACCGAAAAACGGTTTTCCTTCTTTTGTTGTTTTCGAGCGTTTATCTTCCCTCATAAAGGCAGGAACCAACAAAAGCCGCCCCGGTGGCGCAGTGGTCTAAGGCGCTGGCCTCTGATCATTCGTCCGTAAGGGGTCTGGGTTCGAATCCCGGTCAGGCATGGATGTTGTGTGTGTTTGTCTTACGGCATTGGCTATCTCCCTTCCCTGGAACCAGTGACCCTAAATTAGGGACGGGCGACTGCTCATAGCCCATTGGGTTGCTCACGGTGGTCGTTAAACCTCCAATCAAAAAAAAAAAAAAAAAAAGAACCAACAAAATCATATTGATCAAATGCGAAAAATTAAATCCACAACGCGAACATAACAGAGCTAACCGTAAGACACAAGCTCTTCTTTTTTGAAGAAAGTATAATAACTATCGGTTTATTGGAGTAAGGAATTAAACATTTTTGTCACGCTTTCTCATTTCAATGGATGACTTTCTGAAGGTAAAGCACTAACAGAATACTAAAACGTTACAATTTAAATATTAGTGTGACTTGACTAAACAAATAAAGAATGATTAAATGCAAAGTGTTCCGCATTTGAAGTCGCGAAGTAAGTTGGTTGAAATCGCGAGGAATATTCCATAAAGTCACCAGGAATATTCCCTGAAGTCACGAGGAATATTCCCTGAAGTCACGAGGAATATTCCCTGAAGTCACGAAGTATGTGGGCTTAAGTCACGAGGTATGTATATGTCCCACAGCAGCTCCTATGTCTTAAAAGGATTCAAAGAACTGGAACAAAATGATTGGAAGAATACGGAATAGACACCCAGATAAAGAGAACTGTAAAAATTAAGAAACCGGGGTAAAGTATGACATTCACTTACATATTTTCAACCACTTTTCATCCGCTTTTTTCTTTTGCCGTAAAATTAAAACTTTGTGCAATTCATTGCCTCTTTTTCTAAGTTTAACAACCAAAATGAGCAACACGGAGCGACACAAGTCGTTTCCTATCTTAAATTTAAGGCCGCTGATTCCAGGGAAAAGACAGAGCCAGCGCACGAGCTCTCCATCTAAGTTTCATAAGAGACTCGAGCCCATCTCAGACGAATGTTCAGAATATAGAGCCTTAGACCACTCGGCTACCGTGGCAGCAGTTCATTGGGTGATCTGATTCTTTTCCGTCTTTAGCTAAAGTTTATGAGAATTTCGCACAAACGGTGCTGAAATAGAGCTACGTGAGCATTTTTCTTCTTATTATTCAGCCAGTTTTGTTGGGTGCGATATTTCGTCCTAGTGGTTCTAGGAAAATTAGCCTATATGAGTTAATGGCGCAAATCAGACTTTTCCGTCCTTCGTTTCCTTGGAAAGTTAAATTACGTATAACAGTGCATCCTAGTGGTAATAGAAAAGTAAGCTAAGTGTTACACGTGCGATTCAGTTTTTCTCTGTTTTTTTTTTCATTTACCAATGAAACTGTATCATAGCTGTAGCGAATGTGCCAGCCGCCTAGAGTTACCCGTTGCATTCAGTCTTTTCCTTGTTTCCTTCTCTCAACCAATTAAAATGTCTGATTCATTTCGTCACAGCTGTATTGAAAGTGTCGGTCACGGCAAGGGAGTGTTTTTTCTGCTTTTTCTCCTCAGTCAACGAAATTCTTTTTCGTACATTAGAATTCATGCAACTTTACAAAACAGAAGCAGGTGAAATAATGGATTAAACATATAGGCTAAGTCACGAGCACCCGAAGGGGTGGGCGGACTGATGCGGCAATGTGAACAAACAAAGACTCGGATTGAACGGACACTGGTAGATTCATGTATAAGAGACCAACAACCCTACTGGCTAAGTGGTTAACAGTTCAGACTACTAATGCAAGGTCCTCAGGTTCGATCCTGGGCTGCTCTTGCGGAGGTGGTGTGATTTTCTAACAATAACTGAATATTCGCCGTGCATCGAACGAGCACGTTAAGTGACGGCCCTCAGGTTGGACCCACTGGTTAAATGGGTATCCTTTCCTATGCCCCTCTGAAATTCGCTCACTCCTCTAAGTGCAACATCGTACTTGTACGGTGGCACCATCTACTGTACTCTAATCTCACTGCAAACTGTTCTGTCAAAGTCGCTAGACTTGCTCTCATTTATTCCGTTTCTGTGTCCTGCCCAAAAGGCGAACTCGCTGTAGGTGGCTGGGAACTAAAATCTACTCAATGTGGACGGCTGAAAAAAAAAATGATGCACATTTCAAAAGTTTTAAATCATGTGTGAATCTGAAGAAACAGAAAACAAGAGAGATGACACTGAATTTTCGGATGTAATAAGCCCGTCTTTATATTTCGTAACTCTCCCGCTTTTGATCATCTCTTGCACTGTCGTGAAATCCCCTGACCTCCCGGTCCACCTAAGACATTCCCCTCCTCGCCTGGGGCAATTACCTCGTCGTACTTTTCGTGACCGCTCGCTACCTAAACCTAGAGACAACTGTCCTCTCGCCTCTCTCTCTTGTCTCCAAAAAAAAAAAAAAAAAAAAAAAATTGCTCTTAAGCATATCCTAATGTTTCCCGAGAGAAAGAACCACACAGCTTTCGGTAAATCTTAAGCATCAAAGTAAAAATGTGAGGGCTAGTGCATTAGTCGGCACCATTGAAATTGAAACCCGAAAAGCATCAAAAGAGGCGCGATAGAGTTAATCTCTATTCAACATACAAAGTGCAAATACTACGTATAGACAAAATGTCGTTTTAGTAAATAACCGTGCATCCGGTGTCTAATGGGGAACTGACTCTGAGAAATTTCTCTCACGCTTTGTGGAGACAAAGGAAGTGGTGCCCGAGATGGAACAAAAGTTGCATTTTGAGATTTTATGTGAAATCCTAAAGCCTCGTATAAAATCTCTGTAACAATACTTTCTGCAGGAGAAACATAGATTTATATCTTATTTTTGTCGATATCTGCTTTTAAGAGTCTGAGTTTGATTTGAAATTTTTTTCTTTGTTGGAGAGCGTTCCGCGGCGAAATATTTCTCATATAATTTCAAATCTTTCTTAACGTACAAGTATGCCATCAGAGGGCGTAAGTTCAAATTTCCGTTATCTGCGTGACTAAAAATCTCATTGAAAATCTTTTTCTGTCATATAGTACTAACTATTCAAACGTTGCGTGTGTATTTTCTTCCCAAAATCATGCCCAATTTCGTCGCTAAGTGGCGCAAATGCTGTTAGCAGTCTGGTACTGTTCCAATCGTCGTAAAGTGGTGCAAATGCTTAATCTGTTTTTCTCAACATCCCTGCTGTTACATGTGCGATTGAAAAAATTCTTTCAGCAACGGATGCCATTTACCTTGCAGAATACTTCAGGTTAGTGTATGAGGAGTTTTAAAGTTCACAGTTCTGTCGCTAAGTGGTGTTTTTGTACTTCAGTTTGCAGCTGTATCTCCAGTTCTAAAAACCCTATTGAGAAATTTCTTCTTTACTGTATGCCAGTCGCTAAAATAGAGATGCGGGGCATTTTCCTCTTGAAATATTGCACAGATTTCCTTCCAGGGGACGTAAAGTTCTGCTTCCAGGAGACGTATTTGAAAAGTTCTTTTTCCGTAACATAGCTTTTTCGATGAAGAATATTTTTCGCCTATCTTCAACTTTCCCTTATGCAAAATTCTTCCGCTGGAATGCATATAGTTTTTTATCACGTTTCCTTGTACATGTACTTGTATATTTCTTCTTTTAACTGTTCGATTTGAAAATCTTTTTGTCTCTGATAATAAGAACCATTTTGTGCGCCGTTTGTTAGCTTTCGTAACATACTTTTCAGCCGCTGGTTGTAGTAAGTAGCTGTTTGTATTTCTGGATGTTTTATCTATTGAAAATACCCAGTTGATTGTTTTGTTAACATGTTCTTTTGCTATCTTTTAATTCTTGTTGTTAACTTCATAAACATTGCGTGGTTGAGTTGCTAAGTCTTATATAGTTGAAGATGATAGTATGCAAATAATTCTTGCGATTCGTAAATATGTCTAAAAAACTTTTATTCTTTTTTTCATTTAATTGCCTGCAATGGTTGCCCGTTAGCTGTGCTTTATTTTCTAACTCTCCCGCTTTCGATCATCTCTCGCGCTGTCGTGAAATTCCCCTCTACCTGGCGGTCCACCTACGACCTACCCTTGGGCAATCACCTCGTCGTTTCTTTTCCTTGACCGCTCGCTACCTCAACCTCGAGACAACTGTCTTCTCACCTCCCTCTCTTGTCTCCCAGAAATACCCTTAAGCATATCCTAATGTTCCCCTAGAGAAAGAGCCACACCGCTTTTCGGTAAATCTTAAGCCTCAAAGTAAAATGTGAGGGGCTAGTTATTCGTCGGCCTCATTGAAATTGAAACCTGGAAAGCATCCAAAGAGGCGCGATAGAGTTAATCTCCATTCAACAAACAATGTGCATATACTAATCTTAGACAGAATGTCGTCTTAATAAATTAACCGTGCATCCGGTGTCAAATGGGGAACTGACTCTGAGAAATTTCTCTCACGCTTTGTGGAGACAAAGGAATGGAAGCACGAGATGGAAAAAAGGTTGCATTTTGAGATTTAATATGAAATCCTAAAACCCCGTATAAAATCTCTGTGACAGTTTTCGTAACCAGTTCCAATGACATTGAATAACTTTGATAAATTTAATTCGCGTTAGAAAGGATTCCAAAGACGTGCTTATTACAACCGAAAATTCGATGTCATCTTTCTTGTTTTTATACATATCAAAATCTATTAAACCAACTGACATAAAATTTAGTACTGAGAAAGTATATCAAAAATTCATTGGCTGATTAGGTATTGATTAGAATCGGAAACCGAAACAGGGAATTTCCCATAAAAAAATTTTCTTTCCTTTCAGTTTCTTGATAATTTCAAAATCTAGGACACCTGCTCATATGAAATTCAACAGTTTGGAGTTCTATCAAGAAAACAGGCTGATTACATTTCCATTGAAACTGCAGAACCCGAAGTGGACTAGAGGTCATCACGGGCCCAGGCCGACCCGCAGGCCTGGTCGGGCTTTTGCTCATGTCTAAGTTGGGAATCCGGGCCAGGCCCGGGCCTTCAATATTTAATGTAAAATATTGAAAAAAAAGCAGGTTTTTTTTTTATGAGCAAAACAATCGCTGTACGGTGCCTTTCTCGTTTGGAAAACTCGCAACATACAGCAGCAGGATAAGATTGAATAATTTCCGCTGACGGAAAAAATAGAAGTTTTACGACATCCTACTCTCCTACAAAGCAATTGGAGTGGGTCAGCTCCCTTCTTTTTTCAATGTGAATGTGGTCCTTTCTCTCTCTCTCTAACTTCCATCCTCCTCTCATGCTTTTTTTCTTTTTTTTTTTTTGGATTGGAGGTTTAACGACCACCGTGAGCAACTCAATGGGCTATAAGCAGTCGCCCGTCCCTAATTTAGGGCCACTGGTTCCAGGGAAGAGATAGAGTCAGTGCCGTAAGACAAACACAACATCCATGCCTCACCGGGATTCGAACTCGGACCTCTTTCGGACGAATGATCAGAAGCCATCGCTTAGACCACTGCGCCACCGGGGCGGCCTCATGCTTCAGGGCTGGCTATTACCTGCAGCATTTCTAAACCGAGCCACCCGCTCGCAGACGATCATTTTTATTGTTCTTGTTGGCGGCACTTTGTTCTCTAGATGTGTGAAAAGCTTTTAAGTTGTCTTAAATGACACGGAAGAAATAGGCTGGGAGAAACTTACTTCTGTGTATAAATCTGTGCCGTATTTTCCCATTCTTACTCTCAGGGAGTAAGCAGATGGCAAATGAACCCTTCGGTATCCCAGCCCAGCCGTTTTCAAAACTCCTGACACTGGTTAGCTGGGTAGTCTGTCGTTGTTTTCCCTTAGCATATGCTCAGTTCAGTGTTGCTGATAAATACTCTTCCATTCTTAATATGGGTTTTAAGAAAGCGAAAGATTTCCGCGAAAAAATCGCCTCCGGAGAATATGTGCTTGTAGACAATCTAAAGTAGAACGATCGGACTCATAATTCTGGATATTTCATACTTTTCGAATTAACCCCATCCCCCACCCCCAATCCTTATCCCCAAGGATTTTCTGGGTCCGGCGGTAGGAAATGTTAATTTGAAAACCCAGAAAATTTGAAAGGCATGGAAACTGTCGTTTACATGCAATATGTTTGAGTATATAAGCCCCCCCCCTTCCTCAGACGTCATGTGACTTATACAGAGTCTCAGAAATATTCTGAATTAATGCTTATTGTAATAGAATACGTGTAGTGCCGCCCCGGTGGCGCAGTGGTCTAAGCGATGGCCTCTGATCATTCGTCCGAAAGGGGTCCGGGTTCGAATCCCGGTGAGGCATGGATGTTGTGTTTGCCTTACGGCACTGGCTCTCTCCCTTCCCTGGAACCAGTGACCCTAAATTAGGGACGGGCGACTGCTTATAGCCCATTGAGTTGCTCACGGTGGTCGTTAAACCTCCAATCAAAAAAAAAAAAAAAAAAAAAAAAAAATGCGTGTAGCAATTAAGAAAACGAAAACTCTTCAGGAGTCGAATGACCGAGTGCACCAGGTGTCAAATTCGTGCTTTAGTAATTGTTGAAATTTTACTGCCCGGCCCGGGCCTTGGAAACAGAAGAAATATACGGGCCGCGCCGGGCTTTAATTAAAAAATTTGAAACGGGCCGGGCCGGGATTTCCAAATTAAGGCCCGTGCAGACCTCTAAAGTGGACTTCCCCTTAGCTTTTTCATCATTTTTTCTGTTTTTTAGCTGTGCATAAGTACCACCAATTCATTAGACTGACAGTTTCACTAAAGATCCCAAAATAGCGTGTCTCGCGAAAGCAGTTTTCTTCGATGGCATTTAACTTGTATGGTAACCATCTTATGATTGCCTCTTAAACTGGACTGATGAGGAAAAATAAATTTTACGGGAAAGATGGGTGGCCACATTAAATACCTAATCAAAGGCCGGAAATAAATCTTTGAGCTGAGTTGCCATGTAATACACTGCCGGACAATTGCTAAGGACGGATGACAATAGCAACGATAGCAACCATAAAATGGAAGGCAGGAAAATGTGGAAATTAGCATAAGTGCGGGATACAGTAAGACGTGTTGTGCGTATGCAAATTTTGGATTGCCGAACTTGTTCGTGACGTCATAGCGCTGATAAGAGATATGAAGGATTTGACGCGTGTTGACCGTTGTTGTTCAAACGCAAAGTTGAAAGGGAAAGAATCAATTGCCGAACTTGCAATTTTCAGTATGTCTTCCCGACATCACCTAAATTATTTTACGCGTGGCCGTATTATTGGCAAGATTGAAGAAGGGCGAAAAATAACAGATGTTGCCATGGAGTTCGACGTCAGCCACAGTGTCGTTTCAAGGCTTTGGAAATCATTTCAAACAAATGGAGAGTGTAGCAAACGTCACGGGAGAGGTCGTGTTTGCAGTACGACACCTGCAGAAGATCGGTACATACTGCTATCAACAAAAAGACACCGGCGCAGCACAGCTAGTGAGGTAGCAAATCAGTTTATGGCTGCTACTGGCAAGCGGATCTCCCGAAAAACTGTCGCCAGACGTTTGCATGAAGGAGGACTATACGCCTGCCGTCCTGTTGTGTGCATCCCATTGTCCAGACGTCACCGTACCGCCCGTTTGCAATGGTGCCATCAACATCGCAATTGGACTGATAACGACTGGTCTGCTGTCCTCTTCTCAGATGACAGTAGATACAGTCTATCGCCTGATTGTCGACGACATCTGATCTGGCGTGATAGTGGTACTGCATATTGTCCAGCAAACATACAGGAAAGGGACCGATATCCGACATGTAGTGTCATGATATAGGCTGGCATCATGATCAATGGCCGTACGTCCCTCTATGTGATTCCAACGGGGACTATGACTGGCCAACGATACATTAATGATGTCCTGCTACCTCATGTTCGCATGTTCCGTGGTGCTGTCGGTGATAGATTCATTTTCATGGACGACAACGCAACATGTCATTGAACAGTCGCTGTCCAGGAGTGTCTTGAGAGCGAGGATATTCAACGCCTTGTATGGCCAGCACGTTCTCCAGATCTGAATCCCATTGAAAATGTGTGGGATGCTTTGGGGAGGAGTTTTGCTGGTCGCCAATGCCCTCCAATAAACAAGGACACCCTCATCCGCGCACTGACAGAGGAATGGGATAAATTACCCCAACAGCTGCTTGATAATGTTGTGCAAAGCATGACACGACGTGTGGAATCTTGCATCGCCCTCCATGGTGGCCATATCCCGTACTGACATCTTACGCCGGAACGCCTGCGGACGGTAATTGCATTTTTTCCACGCTTACGTATTCTGCACAAAATGGCCTGTTTGTCCCTTGAACACGTTCCAAAGCCTTCTGGATTTCAGAGCACAATAAATTGTCTTTCTTGTAATGTCCCGGTATTCTGACATTATTTTATTTCACTTGGCATCCAACCACACTTACTTTTTTATGCGCTATATAGCCGTTTATGATCCGTCCTTAGCAATTGTCCAGCAGTGTATTAAGTAATATTACTCTCAAGACGATTTTAATTAAGTAGTAAATAGGAACACTGTACTAGTGGTCCGATTTATTGGCGTAGAAAGTAGACACATTAGCGTTTCCAAGCTTTCGCACATCAACCAGATGGCTTTTTCAAGGAAGTTAGACAGAAACTGCAACTGAAAAATAGAACGCATTAACAATTTGAACGCGGAAACTTGACTTGACAACAATAGATACGACGTTATATTCATTTAAAGATATGACGCATCACGTTGGTTGCACGCGCGGTATCTTGGTAGGCAGAGGCTTTACTTGAAGAATTGGTTCCAAATTCGTGGCAACTCGAATGATGCGGAATCATTGCAAGCATCGCTGTTGGTAATGATTTCCAAGGTTTCCCGAATGGCTGTACCTTTAGGGGTAGAGTAGGTAGCTAATTTCTTTATATCGTCCCACATAGGAGTAGCGGACTTGAATTTCACTTCTCTGGATAGAGCCGTGGCTACTTTACCGTATTTTGTGTCTCTTTTATGTTCGTTGACTCTGACTCCAAACGAACGCTTGGTCATTCCAATGTAATAACGTTTGGAGCCGTCCGGATACTGTAGGGGGATCGCATAAACACCTGCTTCGCAGGAGAGAGAGGTGGTTTTTCACTACTTCCCTTTAGCATAGTATATAAAGATGCAGGAGACCTGATGCCGACTCCATAGTTCATCTTCTTTAGAGCGTTTTTGAGTTTGTAAGACACATTTTGTATGTAGGGAATTGAGCCTAAATAACGTATCTGCGGCACAGGAAGATTAGAATGTTTGACCCTGGCGTTTTGGATAAATTTATGTATCCGATTTAACGAATATCCTGCATTAGTGGCTAACTTGATGACGCTTTCAATTTCGTGTTGTCTAGAATGGGTATCGGAGGAAACGGCGAAGGCTCTTCGAATTCGAGAACGGAAGATAGCTGTTTTGTATTCCGTGGGACAGAAAGAGCTGCGGAGCATCAGGTTGGGGACGGACGTGGGTTTGTAGTAGACTTGTGTACCGAGGCGGTTGTCAGGCGATTTTGTCAAAAGTACATCCAGATAAGGTAAAGCGTTGTTGTGTTCAAGCTCCATCGTGAAATTGATCGTTGGATGCATATCATTGATTTTATCAAGGAACATCGGAAGAGTCTGTTTTCCGTGAGGCCATACAAAAAACCCGTCGTCCGCATAACGCAGCCAAGTGGTAGGCCGTGGTGTAATGCTGGAAAATATATTCCGTTCAATCGGGCGAAGTATTGCTTCTGCATGGACGGGTGAAAGTGAGGATCCCATCGGAGCGCCATTATTTTGTTTATATACTTGGCCTTGGAAATTGTAGAAGCTAGTATTAGTGACCAAGTCTATTAATTTGAGGATCCCATCGGAGCGCCATTATTTTGTTTATATACTTGGCCTTGGAAATTGTAGAAGCTAGTATTAGTGACCAAGTCTATTAATTTGAAGATGCTGAGGCATGACTCCTGCATATAAAATGCTGAATTTGATATGGCCTCCTTTAATGTTCTGACGGCTTCCGGAACGGGAATTGAAAAGTAAAGGGAAACCACGTCGAAGCTGCCGTTAATGTCGCCTTGTAGAACAGTGATTTGCTTGGCTTTCGTTATAAAATCCAGAGTGGAATTTATTACAAAGTCCGATTCAGGAAGAAAAAATCTACGCAGGAATTTGGATAGTGCTTTCTCTAAATGGTACGTTGGTGCAGAATTTCTGGATACGATGGGTCTCAGTGGGTTTCCCGGCTTATGGTGCTTGAGTCTTCCGAAGAGCTTTGGGATCTGAGGTACTGGTGGTAGTCTGGCGGCTTTTCTGAGATCTTCTGGAATAGCGGGTAACCGGGCCGCTCTGTGTACCTGCGCAATCCAAGAATTTAGAGGGTTCCTTTGAAGGGCTATGGAACCAGAGTCAGCGATAAAATCTTCAAGTTTTTTATTGTAGTCCGCTGCGTCCATAACTGCTATCTGGCCAGATTTGTCCGTTAAAGTCAACATTACGGACAGGTCATTTCTAAGGATCGAAACTGGCATCGGAATTATAAATTTATTAGACATGTTAGTAGGATCGTACCAAGATCTTAATTTAGAAGAACATAGCTGGCGTAGTTCATCTTTTGAGTCGTTTGGAACTCGTGATATTACACTTTCGAATTCGGAAACGACGCTTTTTGGGTTCGATCTCGTTCGGAAGCAGTACTTTGGTCCAAGCTCCAAAACTTTTGTTTCATCTTGGGAAGGGGTCCGGCTGGAAATATTGATGAATGGAATGGCGAAATCTTTAGCTTTAGGAGTCTGGGAGGAACTCAAGTAATCCAGTTTTTTGTTGTGTGTGGAGGATAAGGATGATTTGATTTTTTCAACTAACATATCTACACGGAGGGTCAATATGTTGAAGGCGATTGGGTCGCACAATCCGTGTAATTTCATATACAGGGTGTAGCACTTGGTCTCCAATGACATGACGTCCTTCCTTTTCAGGTTCACTATACGTGACAGGGTCTGACGAAGAAATTTTTCTTTTTTACTATCGAACCACGATTCCTTAACTGTTGATTTAAAGTTGAGGAACTTTGGGATTAGACCCGATGTTTTGCAGGCGGTTAAAAAGTCCAGGTGGGAGCGTTCCTTCTCCAGTTTAAGTCGAAGACGTCTAAAAAGTTTGTAGGTGTTCCACATTGCTCGGAGAATAGCAAAAACAAACTGATAACAAAGAACAGTACACCAGTTAAGTAGTAAATAGTAACACTGTACTAGTGGTCCGATTTATTGGCGTAGAAAGTAGACACATTAGCGTTTCCAAGCTTTCGCACATCAACCGATACCCATTCTAGACAACACGAAATTGAAAGCGTCATCAAGTTAGCCACTGATGCAGGATATTCGTTGAATCAGATACGTAAATTTATCCAAAAAGCCAGGGTCAAACATTCTAATCTTCCTGTGCCGCAGATACGTTATTTAGGCTCAATTCCCTACATACAAAATGTGTCTTACAAACTCAAAAACGCTCTGAAGAAGATGAACCATGGCGTCGGCATCGGGTCTCCTGCATCTTTATATACTATGCTAAAGAGAAGTAGTGAAAAACCACCTCTCTCTCCTGCGAAGCAGGTGTTTATGCGATCCCCCTACAGTATCCGGACGGCTCCAAACGTTACTACACTGGAATGACCAAGCGTTCGTTTGGAGTCAGAGTCAACGAACATAAAAAAGAGACACAAAATACGGTAAAGTAGCCACGGCTCTATCCAGAGAAGTGAAATTCAAGTCCGCTACTCCTATGTGGGACGATATAAAGAAATTAGCAACCTACTCTACCCCTAAAGGTACAGCCATTCGGGAAAATTTGGAAATCATTACCAACAGCGATGCTTGCAATGATTCCGCATCATTCGAGTTGCCACGAATTTGGAACCAATTCTTCAAGTAAAGCCTCTGCCTACCAGGATACCGCGCGTGCAACCAACGTGATGCGTCATATCTTTAAATGAATATAACGTCGTATCTATTGTTGTCAAGTCAAGTTTCCGCGTTCAAATTGTTAATGCGTTCTATTTTTCAGTTCTGGTTGATGTGCGAAAGCTTGGAAACGCTAATGCGTCTACTTTCTACGCCAATAAATCGGACCACTAGTACAGTGTTACTATTTACTACTTAATTGGAGTACTGTTCCTTGTTATCAGTTTGATTTTAATTAAACCTGCATTTAACCCTTTAACCGTCTGGAACAAATTTACTCGGTGTTAGGAAAATGAGCTACAATCAGGTCAAAAGAATATATTCGCTGTCTGAAACGTGGACCGAACGCGACTGGAACGAGTGAACCTGGGAATCAGAAGGCTTTGCTTTCCACATAGCTTTGGTATTCGAAGTGGTCATTTAGATTTAGGAGATGATTGACACTAATCTTTTATGGTTAATTATCTGTTGAAAAGGCTGTAGCAATGTCGACGACCCTAAGAAAGGAGACAGAGATATTTGAGTCACTTCTTTCTACCCAGAGGCATGGTATCCAAGTCAGGGGGACTTGCCTTTCCTCCATCATGCCTTGGGTAATTTTTGCAGATGACACGCTTCGACTTAGGACGGCATCATGCTCCCAGGACCTAAAAGCGAAATTCCCCTTTCCCCCGACTCCATGCTCTTTTTTAATTTGATTTTTTGAGGAGCAAACAAAAAAAAAAAAAAAAAAAAAAAAGAAAAGAAAAAAAGGTATTCCGGTTTTTTACGCTTTCTAACCGTAGGCTGAAGAAGCGTATATGCTCCAGCTTTGTCCGTCTGTCTGTCTGTCCGCACGATAACTCGCGTAAAAATGGTTCGATTTCGATGAAATATTAGTATGTGGTGGGGGACAACCTGGGAACGAACCCTATTGAAAATGGGATTAATGGGGTCAAAGGTCACGACATAGGAGCGCGATCCATTCCATCGCCCTTATGCGTCATAACTTACATAAAATTGCTTCGATTGAGACGAAATACAATACGTTGTTCCGTAACGACTTTGGAAGCAGTTCCGCCAAAAATGTTTTTTTGTCAGCAATTGCGGGCAGTGCACAGGCGTGAGATTCGTTAGCCATTATTTTCGCACAATAACTTGCACGAAATTTAGATGGGATTTTTAATTATAAAACGTCTTATGTGTGGTAGCTCTTAATAACAGAAGTAGGTAACACGAGCACAGAGAGATTTAATTTTGATATATGTGAACCTCAAACGTTATACCATAGTTTAGTCCCCTCAGAACCAAGGCATTTTCCTATGATTTTTGGTATGTTGGAGAACGTATCATAATCAATGCATTGCGTGCTTTTACTAACTTGTTAAATCGCTATTGTTAGTGCACAGTAAATTCGCCCCTGAGAATGTGATTCTTGAAGATGAGTCCTTGTGTCCAGAATTTGGCTTTTGAATGAGAGTCCTAAACCTCAGTCATATTCTAGGGTCTAGATGGAATCATTAGCTAATTGCTGTATTTTTATCACGGTATGGCGTAACAATTAATACCAGATTTTCATATTTTTTTTGTTGATATTTTAAAATTAGCAGTCAAAGATGCTGTAGGAAACTTTTTTTTTTTTTTTTGGCACTAGTGTGTCGTTCTTTCTTTAGCTTTTGATGTATACATTATGACCAAATAAAACTTTACAACTGTCTTTTGCATTTAGTGCCGGTTTTATGTGTGCCACCCTGTATTCAAGTATGGAAGAGGAATTGAGTTCACGTTTGTAACAGAAGTAAGTAGTCAGGTCTAAACCTCATATGTGGGAGGAATCCTTACCGGAAATGGCACGTCTCCTTGCGCACATTCTTTTTATTACTAAGATAGTCCAATTCAGTAGTGAAGCTTTGTTTCTCCAGAGGAAGCCTTGTGTGTTACTTGCAATAAGTGGCGAAGAACGCCCAATGAAAATCTGAAAGGGGCTGGGGTTTCTAAATTAAGTCCCGCACAGACCTTCATTACTGGGGCATTTCCTTTAAAATTTATGACATATACTCTAATTTAACTTTCATTTTTAGTTGTCTTCCTCTACGTAAATTTTGAGTTCATTCTCTTTAAGCGTTTTCAACCTTGACGTTATATTTTCTGACTCACGGAATGTTTTGCGGCAACAGTCTTGAGGTCAGAATGCGTGACGTGTGCGTGCTAACAGATAAGAACGAGAGATATAATGTTGTAGCATGCAGCGAATAGTGTGGTGGCGTAATCGTGGAAGCTACATTACGCTGAAGCGGTGTTTGCTTGAAGTCTGCGTGTTGGAGTTGTGTTGTTATTGAATTTAAAGTTGGAGTTTCTTAATCGAGTTTTCTCCATACTAACTTACATTAATTAGCTTTAAAATATTAGTACTGTAATGAATTACTTCTTCATGAGTAGTGCTTATGAGATATTGGCAGAATAAAGGGAAGAACTGTAACTAACTATTTCTTGAGCTTTATTTGAGTGACTTCTGTTTCACTTAAAATGAGTGGATAAGAAGAACTGACTGTATGCAATGTTCAGCAAGCCATATATGACTATATGCAGTGTTCAGTAAGCCATACATGACTGTATGTAGTGTTCAGTAAGCCATGTATGACTGTATGCAGCAAGCCATATATGACTGTTCGTAGTGTTTAGTAAGCCATGTAGGACTGTATGTAGTGTTCAGTAAGCCATATATGACTGTATGTTGTGTTCATAAGCCATATATGGCTGTATGTAGTGTACAGTGAGCCATATATGACTGTATGTGGTGTTCAGTAAGCCATATATGCCTGTATGTAGTGTTCAGTAAGCCATATAGGACTGTATGTACATTAAGCCATATATGACTGTTTGTAGTGTTCAGTAAGTCCTATATGACTGTATGTTGTGTTCATAAGCCATATATGGCTGTATGTAGTGTTCAGTAAGCCATATATGACTGCATGTAGTGTTCAGTAAGCCATATATGACTGTATTCAGTGTTCAGTAACCATATAGGACTGTATGTAGTGTTCAGTAAGCCATATATGACTGTTTGTAGTGTTCAGTAAGTCATATATGACTGTATGTTCTGTTTAGTAAGCCATATATGACTGTATGTTGTGTTCAGTAAGCCATGTATGACTGTATGCAGCAAGCCATATATGATTGTTCGTAGTGTTTAGTAAGCCATGTAGGACTGTATGTAGTGTTCAGTAAGCCATATATGACTGTATGTTGTGTTCATAAGCCATATATGGCTGTATGTAGTGTTCAGTAAGCCATATATGACTGTATGTTGTGTTCATAAGCCATATATGACTATATGCAGTGTTCAGTAAGCCATACATGACTGTATGTAGTGTTCAGTAAGCCATGTATGACTGTATGCAGCAAGCCATATATGACTGTTCGTAGTGTTTAGTAAGCCATGTAGGACTGTATGTAGTGTTCAGTAAGCCATATATGACTGTATGTTGTGTTCATAAGCCATATATGGCTGTATGTAGTGTTCAGTAAGCCATATATGACTGCATGTAGTGTTCAGTAAGCCATATATGACTGTATTCAGTGTTCAGTAACCATATAGGACTGTATGTAGTGTTCAGCACATATATATATGATATATATATGACTGTTTGTAGTGTTCAGTAAGTCATATATGACTGTATGTTCTGTTTAATAAGCCATATATGACTGTATGTTGTGTTCATAAGCCATATATGGCTGTATGCAGTGTTCAGCAAGCCATATATGGCTGTATTTAGTGTTCAGCAAGCCATATATGACTGTATGCAGTATTCAGTAAGCCATATATACACGTTTTAAATAGTAAAGAATGCTACAAATTTTTGAGACAGCTGCTTTCAAGCATATCCACTTCCTCAGCAGATATCCACACAAAGACCTGTAAATAATTTCAGTGTGCGAATACTTTCAAGTCTATTACTGGTAGCTAGGGTTTCTTTCTTTTTTTTTCCTTTTTTTTTTTTCTGGCGGAGCGCTCAGGAAAGGCTTTACAGTACCTTTTATGACACAAAATTTCTTAGGGTTTTGAGTTTTGGAATAATTATCCATTTTTTAACAACGTAATTAAAAGCAATATTTGCTATAAAACTATTACGGATCACTAGCTATTATTTAGTATAATAATTTAATATGACATAAGAGTGGTGTGACATGAGAGATACTGTATATTGACAAGTGATTGTTGGGTGTGTGGGGAGGGGCAGCTGAAGGTGATCGCGGCGATGACAGGCAATTCTAATGGCTTACGTGGCAACGTATCAGAGAGACCCCATCCCCACACTTCCTACAAAGGCTGAGGAAAATAGTGACGGTGAAAACTCACCTTTTTGTCGGACAGAGGACACTTAACTGTCCTGAACGGAGGAGGGGGGGGTTAAGAAACTATTCTGTGAGCTGAAAGAAAACTTAGAAAAAATTGTGCTGAAAGAAAAGTCTGATAAATTTAAGCAGACAGCATTACATAAAGTTTTTTAAATGATTATTTTTTTAGATTACCACTATAGGTACCTTCCAAATGTGTAACTGTACTACATATACCGTAGTAATTTTTATTATCATTTATACACATACATACATTATAACGTAATACTTTTCGCTATGTGAGATTGGTGTTACGCTAAGTTCAAAATGTCAGCCTGAAGAAATGTTGAACTAAGTGTAAATGTGATGCACTAGTTGCACCGGATAGATTACTTTAAATTAACGACACATAAGGCTTTTTTAGGCCCAGACGAAACATAGGCGGAAGCAGAATCGATTACGTAAACTTTTCTTTTATTGGTCCAGCTCGGCACTATCACTTTAAGCAACTTTAGACAACACCACTACGTCGTCTATTTACGCAATCACATAACTTTATATCTAGCGGGATACGTCTTTCAATCACTGAACTGGGAAAACAAAGGGATAAAGATTAATGGATATTATCTTACTCACCTTCGTTTTGCTGATGACGTAGTCATTTTTGCAACTACCCCATCAGAGCTGTAGAGTATGATCCAGGAACTTGCAGACAAGAGTACAGAAGTTGGATTAAAAATGAACTTTCAGAAGACAAGAGTGTTGCACAATGCTTTTACAAAAAATGAAGATTTATCGATTGATGGGGATAAGCTGGAGATAACCAGTACCTACATTTATCTTGGACAGCAGATATAAAGTGAGGGTCACATTGATGAAGAAATTAATCGGCGTATAAAACTTGCCTGGAGAGCTTTTGGAAGAAACAGTATAATTTTCAAGAGCAATATGCCATTATGTCTTAAAAGAAAAGTGTTTGATCAATGCATCCTTCCAGGGCTTACGTGTGGTGCAGAGACGTGGACCTTAACTAAAAGAGACATACAAAGACTACAGACAACTCAAAGAAGCATGGACAGGTGCATGCTTGGTGTAACCAGGAGAGATACGAAAAGGAACTCGTGGATCAGGAAAATGACAAGAGTGGAAGACATCATGATTAGATTAAAATTCTTGAAATGGCAGTGGGCTGGACATATTACCAGAAGGACAGGCCATCGATGGACAGCCGAAATTTTAGACTGAATTCCAAGGGACAGGAAGAGACCCAGAAGAAGACCACATGTGAGATGGGTGGATGAAATTCGAAAGTATGCGGGAGTAACATGGAGGAGACTGGCACAAGACAGACCGTTGTGGAAGAAACTTGGGGAGACCTTCGTCCAGCAGTGGATTGATAATGGTTGACAATGATGATGACTAGGACATCAAAAACATATCACAGCGAGTTTCACACGCACACCACACACAGCTACTGCATAGTAATTATATATCTCTCGTCTTGTTCTTATCACTACAAGAATATACCACTCTCAAAGACCTCAAGTGCTGCCAGTCGCATTCATGTGAGAGAGAAGATGTCACGTTAAGACTGAAAGAAGCTAAAAATGGAAGTTGAATTAGAGTATACGCCACAACATACTGTACTGTAAATAAACTGGATTGCATCATGTTGGGAATGTAGCAATTCAGAGTACGTAATTTATACAAATTATGCAATAGTTTACAAAGGTTTAATCTCAACATTGTTCATTGGATATGCCGTTGAAACTTTCCCCTATTTAGCGATCACCCCTCTGAACGACCATTTTTTGGATGAACCATTAATGATTGCTTTAGAGAGGTTTCACTGTGTAATCTTTTCTCTGGTGATCAGATTCGAACCAACGAATTCCTACTCCGGAGCGCCTATTCTCCCAACGTTGGCAGGCGTCGCGCTGCTTCGATTGTGTCGTACGTCACGTCAGTAGTACGTCATCTCACGTAGTGCAGTTACACGCTCATACTGGGCAAGTTTGAGGTACACAGATTACACGTCCATCTCGAAAATTTATTATAGAATGAGTAGCTCCTGGATTTACGTAATGCACGTGGTGCAACTAACTTCTGTGGGTTACTCTGAGGAAAAACCTATTGAAGGCAATTATCATTCTCAAAGGAAAAGTATGACTTACAGCTCTTGACTCATTCCCAGTTTTCGAAAGCTCAGGTGTTTTCTTTTTACCTCAAATGGAAAAGGGAAAGATTTACTCACGCATCAAGTGATTAAAATGCATCTAAGGGAGTCCTCAGTAATCCAGCGAATGCTCGTAAATATAGTCTCCGCATTACATATGCAAAAGAATTGAGTAAATTAAGGCAGAGGTCTATGAAAAGCGAAGGTCTCCTTATTACTATTCACAAAGGACTAATCAATAGCAGTGGGGGAAGAATCCCAGATCCTCTCATCAGTTGCATCGACCCCGATATTCCAACCGACAAATAGCATCTGTTGTGATTAAATTAGCAGCAATTAGACGCCAGGAGTTAATTACGATAAGCGATTAATTGTGAAATGCTGTTTCCTCTTGCGATTGCTGCCCCCTGCGCCCTTCCTCCGAATGCTCCCCACTGATCTGACTGCCTACGCGAATCACCGCTAGAGAATTACAGGCAGCAGAAGAGCGACATGCCCGAGAGCTCCTTCGCACGCGAGTGGATTGCCATATGCGTGTAATGAGAAAGTGTTTACGCCATTTTCTCATTAGTTGGTGCGGGGAATTTCATTCCGTTAGCTGCAAGTGCTTCTTTCTTGCATTCCCTCTCATTCGCTCGCTGCAGGTTTCCCCTTCGGACCAATGAGAGATCCTCCAGAGCCTACGACTCGACGAAAAGAAATAACCGCACAAGAAAACACTTCGGAAACTCTTTTGTATGTGCCTTTCGGAAAATGAGCTTTTCTTCTCTGTCTGTCTCTCTCTTTCCTTCCCCCTCCTCCCTTTTTTTTTAACCCCGTTTAAAACAAGCAAGAAATTAAGCAGTCCAACGTTGTTCTTTCTTTCCTTTTGTAGCGCAAATGATGATTCCTTAGTAGAGTGAGTTGATGAGGTACAGGGTAGTTCAGTGTCGTCGGAACTATTTTTGGACAAATGGGGCAAGATAACAGGATGTATACTTTTTGGTAAGAGCCTAAAACTTATTGCACTGTTGTAAAACAGGCCATAACAACGCCATGCTTCAGATAAAACGATTACACATTAGTCGAACCGACATATAATGAGCTCGCATAATACGAAGTTCCACGTATAAACCAAAATTTTTATACCTACAAGGGCTGTTCCATAAAAACTGAGAGTAATTTTTTTGAGTTGGCAACAGTGCGAAGAGGAAAAATAACCACGCAGATGACTAACTGAATTAAGAAAGTATCCATCGCAACAGTAATTAGCAGTGGCAGACGATTCTGGTTTTGTTATTGCGCAGTTGATAAAGGTACGTCTGCATTTCGCCATACAGCTATTACGGAGATTTAATTCTAGAATTTTAGGCAAAGATATTAAATCTAATTTCGCAACTTTTATTTTGCTTTAGTGTTCCATTTCCTTTGTTTCCACGATGCGTGAGAGAATTTTGCTGTGTCACCCGATATTGCAACATCGGAAACACGGTTTATTTAGAGACGCCAGTTTGTCGCATTTTAGAGTCTGGGCCTTTGTGTTTCGTAGACGCATTGGTATTGTACAACTCATTTAATTTTTGCTTTGTAAATTTCAAAGCAGCCGGCTGAATGCGCAGGCTCTCTTAATTTTAACCTTGAAGTTTTGTGGAAGCCGACGCCGGCATTTTCCACATGGTTTTTGGGGAAGTAAAGGGGTGAGTTTGCATGGGGACAAGGGTGGAGTTAGGGAGTCGACTCGAGGAATTGAAAGCGAACAGTCGCAAAGAAGAGGCGGGGAAGCGCCTTAGGTGTTAGGAAGCAGGTCTTAAGCTGACCGGAGGAATGGAGATTTTTCTCCGCAGGAGCAAAAGGGAGACGAAGGAATGACCGAAGAGAGATTTAGGGAAGGGAATCTTAGTTGTGCGCTAAAATTTTGCTATCGTTTGGGTAAAACGGCTCCAGAAACAGTTGATTTAATGAAAAAAGGCTTACAAAGATAAATGTTTCGGTGAGTCAACGATTTTTAGATGGCACCATGATTTCAAAAAAAAAAAAAAAAAATGGCGTTTGTCTGCAGAACTGGCTTCTAGGCCTGGACGACCTGAGAAGAGTATTATTAACACTGAACTCGCTCTTAGGCTTGATAGACCTAGAAACGTACTATTAACATTATTAACACGGAGAGTATTGTTAACACTCTTTGGGCAATCCTGCAAGAAGATCGACGAATGACTTGTTAAGACATAGCGGCGTCAATACTACTATTTAATATTTCTGAAATACTGATATTTCAAAAACGTTGGCATTCCGCATTCTATGAGACAAATTGCCGTTACATCACGTGCGTTCCAGATGGGTACCTCATCAACTGACGAGAGAACAATTGTTAGACAGAGTTCAGGTGTGTCATGAGTGGAAACAAATAATTTCAAAGGATGCAAACTTCCTAAACACAATAAAAAATGCCGACGAAACATGGGTCCACTATTTCGACCTCCTCACGAAGCGCGTGCAACGAGTGTCTGGAAACACACAGGCTCGCCTCCTCCGAAAAAATCTGCCAAACCAAATCAGCTGGGAAGGTGATGATGATAATTTTCTTGGATCATAAAGGTGGAGTCTACCAGCATGCCGTTGCTCCATAAATTACTGCCAATGCTGAGTATTAAATATCGGTGTTGAAGCGTCTGCAACGACACATATCGATTAAGCGACCGGAACTGGTGGGGAAGTGGACCCTACACCATGATAACCCCCACCCACATGTGGCTGCTTGTGTTCAACAGTTTCTTACGGAATGCAGTACTGAAATCATTCCTCAGACAGTTCTGATCTCGCCCCGTGCGATTTCTGGTTGTTTCCAACAATGAAGGAGAAGTTCCGTGGCGCAACATTCAACACAGATGCAGACGATATTCAAGCTGTACAGGGGTCGCTACAGCAGCTTACACAAAATGTCTTCACCACATGCTTTGAAAAGTGGCCTGAACGATTGGACCGTTGCCTATCATCCGAGGGAAGATACTTTGAGAAAGAATAACATATATTTTGCTGTACCTATATTTCTTCATTTTGTGCGAGTTTACTCTCAATTTTTATCGAACGGCCGTTGTAGATCATTTGAAATACGTGATATTCTCACTTATTGTGTTAAACGTAAAATACGAAAATTAACTTTTACAGAAACTGTATATATCGAAGTTCAGCACGGTTATCAGCAAACAAATTAAGTAACATTCACCCAGAAAAAAGCGAAGAAGGAACCTGTCATTAATTCCAGACGATGTGTGGAACGAACATCACACATTTTTCGAAGAACACAACGGCAAGTACATTCATTTGCCACAATCGGGCACCAATCTGAAAACACATTTTTTGTCAATGATGGGAATCGAACCTACGTCTCCTCGCTCCGGAGTGAGTTGCTCTAACCGACTCAGCTGCACCGACGGAATGTATCGCTGCAGATTTGTCGTCTTGACACGTGCTTCATCTCTATAGTACGTCACAGAAGTTGAAAAACATTTAAGTCAGCGATCATGAAAGCGCAAAACGAGTAAGAATTACCTCATATATCCGACGTGACGTGTGAAAGGGGAAATTTAAAATTTGGGGCAGTTACTTTAATTTTTACATTCGTTAAATGTTTTTCTTATTGCAGATATCACTCATATTATTTTGTTTCCTATTGTTCTCAAGTAACAAGTATTACTTACCTTCGGTTAGTTGATAATTAGTTTGTGATTGACTAGTTTTAACCTAATATAACGCAATATGCTATTTGTCCGGTTAAAACGAATTTCGCATGCATCGAAAGTTTTTACTCTCCTTTCAGCTTCGTTATGTAAGGGTTCGACTGTATTGATAAAATCTAAGATAATATAAGATATGGGTTTATTGATATAAAACATTTTCCTGATATTATAAACTATAACGAAGTAAATTTCTCCGTCATTTTTATCCGCGCCAGGATTCGAACCCGGCCGGGTCCCTTCATTCCGGAATAAGTTGCTCTACCAATTGAGCTACGCGGACGTTTTATTCTGATTCCTATCTGCCTTTATGTCGTGTGCGTCCTTCTGGCAGGTACGTCACATCTCCTAGTACGTTACAAAACGATGTTGAACAGTACTGATTTGGCCATTTTCCGCATTAATTTCAATTTCACGAGAACCGTAGTTTTGACGTTATGCATCAAATAATATACAGTATGTATAAAAATATCTCATTCCTTTCTCCTCCTTCTTCCCTTCTACACGGTCGAGTTACATTATTGTGACCACCAGCTAATATCCAGAGTAACCGCCGTGTGCAGCGCGAACACAGCAGCTAGACGGGCTGCGAATGACACAGTGAGGTGCTGGAAGGTGTTCACAGTTATGTGGAGCCATACTGACTGCAGTGCATCTGACAGCTGTTGGAGGGTGCGTGGTGGAGGTTCCATAGAGCGAACAACACGATCGAGGTGGTCCCACAGATGCTCAATGGGTTTAAGTCTGAGGAATTTGAGAGGCCCAGGGAAGTACTTTGGAGTCTTCATTGTGCTCTTCCAACCACACCCAGACATTTCTAGCAGTGTGACGCGTCACATTGTCGTCCTGAAAGATCCCATCCGACCCAGGGAAGACAATATACTTCTATGGGTGTACGTGGTCTGCAAGGATGGATTCATAACGAATTCGGTATATAGTGCCTTCCACAAGTAAGAGTGGTCTCAGAGAATGCCACGAAAACATTCCCCAGACCATTACGCTGCCCTCACCAGCTTGTGTTCTGCCAACAAGGGTTGAAGAGTGCTTGTTGTCCGATGTTTCTAGCCTTATACGCCAACGTTCATCCGTTTGATGAAGCAGAAAACGTGACTCATCGGAGAAGGCAATCCTTTGCCAATCAGCGAAGGTCCAATTCAGATACTACCGTCCAAATGTAAGCCTTTTCTGGCGATGCACCTCCGTTAGCTTAGGAGCAGTGACCATCCGTCTGCATCGCAGCCCCATACGCAGCAGGTTCGCTGAACTGTCGTTTAAGACACACTTCCGGTAGCCCCCAGGTTCATCCGGCCAGTGCGTTGCTCTACTGCAGCGTGTCGATCGGCCTTCACGCACCTTTGAAGCCGACGTTCACCTCTCACATCAATGGCACGCGGTGCTCCGCAGTTTCCAGTTGATTATTCGCAATGGTGCCATTTCTCGAATCACGATACACTTTAACCACAGCGGCACGCGAACAGTTCATAAACTGCGCTGTTTCAGAAATACTGCCACCCTTGGTCCGAATGCCGATAATAATCCCTTTCTGCAAATCTGATAAATCGCTTCTTGTATCCATGACAGCAACGAGTGATATGTTTTCAGATTGCTTACAGCACACCTTATACACTGAGTGGCCACTTTATTTTAACCACCCCTCAGTACTTCGTTGGGCCACCTTTTGCCTTTAATACTGCGTCGATTCTTCTTCGTGGCATGGACTCCACAAGATGTTGCTACGTGGTTTGTGGAATCAGAGACCATGCTTGATGAATAGCACTTTCCAGGAGTGAGAGATTGCAGGGTTGTGGATCCAGCTGTCTGATGGCTCGTTCAACTTCATCCCACAAATTATCAATGGGGTTGAGATCTGGAGATTGTGGGGGCCACCTAAGCAAAGTAAACTCACCGGCATGTTCCTGAAACCAATCCTGTACAATACGAGCACTATGGCAGGACGCATTATCTTGTTGAAAGTATAGCCATCACCATTGGGATAAACCATCCACATGACAGGATGCACTTGGTCCGCAACGATGTTTAGATATGATGTGCCAGTCAGACGTTGATCAACACGAATTAAAGGGCCCAAAGCATGCCAGGAAAACATTCCCCAAACCATAACGCTGCCTCCACCAGCTTGAAGGGTTGTAGCAATGCATTTGGGGTCCATGCTTTCGTGCTAATTCCGTCAAATTCTCACTCGGCCATAGGCATGGTGCAACTGAAAACGCGATTCATCGGACCACATAATTTGTTTCCAATTATTGACTGTCTAATCTTTGTGCTCCTGTGCGAACTGGAGACGTTTTCTCTTGTTAAATGCAGACAGCAAAGGTGTTCGAACAGGCCTTCGGCTGCCATATCCCATCCGATGCAGTGTACGGCGAACAGTGCGTGCAGAGATAATTTGAGGGGATCCTTGGTTAAAATGGTCTGTAATTTGCTGCACTGTTGCCCTTCTGTTGTCTGTTACCAGTCTGGACACTCTCCGTTCCGCCGAGCAGTCACTAGTTGATGACGACCACTCGTTGCACGTAGACACCCAGTTTTATGGCTGACAGTCCAGTCTTTAAACATTTTAACAACAGCTGCTCTGGAACATTTCACGAATGCAGCGGTTTCGGTGATACTCGCTCCATGGCTCCGAGCTCCTACAATCATCCCACGTTGAAAGTCCGTCAAATCGCATTTTTTACCCAACTCGTCACACAAAAATCACTTCTACTACTGCCGCAAGCACTAAGCTTTCCGTTTTTATACTAGCCTCGCCCTCTGACGGCAACAGCGTGCAGCCATAGCTCATTTGCTTAAAACTGTCAGGTGGTCATAATAAAGTGGCCACTCAGTGTATACCCTCCAAGCCAGCTCGCTACACGTGCTTTTTTGATTGGCTAAGCGCTGTTGACGTCAAAAGTAAAAGGTGGTCAGAATAATGTGACTCGACTGTGTATTTTCTTTCTTTCCTTTATTTTTTTTACACAGTGTGTTGGTAATTAATATATACTGTAGATAACTTTAGAATACAATTTTGACTTTTAGTTGATGACGATAAAGAAACGCGTATTTAATGAATTTTTCTATTTTTCTGATATCCAATGAGTGCACCAGCTTTTGACTTGAAATTTCGGTGGGTGCTCGTGCTTCCGACACGAAATCCTAACGGGTGCTCGTGCTTTCGACATGAAATCTAAACGGGTGCTCTAGCACTGGACGTGTAGTCTATTGGGTGCTCGAGCTCTACACATGGAATCCAGTGGGTGTTCGAGCTCTGGACATGAATTCCAGGTGGGTTCTCGAGCACTGGACATGCTATCCAATGGGTGATCGAGCTCTGTACATGAAGTCCAGTTGGTGCTGTGACGTACAACAGAGGTAAGCACGTGTCAAGACGACAAATATGCAGCAATACATTCCGTTCGTGTAGCTTAGTTGGAAGAGAAATTTACTCCGGAGTGAGGGGGCGCAAGTTCGATTTCGTCACTGACAAATTTGTGTTTTCATATTGACGCCCGAACGTAAAACTGGATGTACTGACCATTGGTTCAAACGAAAAATGTGTGATTTTTGTTCCATGCATCGTATTTTCACGGATTTTGCGTAGTACTTAATTTCATTTATTTCAGAAAAGGTCGTTTCAAGTTTTTCCGTATTTAGACAGAGATTTCGCAAATACCCCAGCCCTTACGCGAGAGAATCCATTAGCGTCGATGGCGGGGATCGAGCCTAGGCCGTTTGGGTTTAAGCCGCTCGTCTTAACCACTGAGCCAGAAAGTCACAGGAATCAGAGTCACGTTCAAGGTAAAACTAATTGGGCGACGGCGATTTTTTTATTCATTAATGACAGTGATTTAGTAATTCTTTTTTCTATTGGAGCTCTTTTTTTTTAATACGTCTGTAATAATTTAATTTTTTCTTATTACAAATTACGTATTTTTTTCACCGTGATTTTCGAAGCAACAGAATGAGTTTGAGACCAGTTTTTCAACCGACAGTAACTTTCAATTATCTTTAAGATGAAGGTACTGTTTCAAAATATTATTTCACAAAACTTCTAAATGTAAAATTTACTCTAAATATCTTCACAGCTTTTGTCTTAAGAACTCCACAGACTGATACATTAGACATCGTACAATCACCTGCACAATACATTAAGTACCCGGTTTCTCACGGCAAAGCAATATATAATAGCTGGTGCACAAAATGGGGAAGGGGAAAAGAAATATCCTGTGCCACAGTAACCAAAAACGCATGCGATATACTATCCACAATATCCGATCTCGGTACAGAACTTGAAAATCAAATACTTCGACAGGCTATTGGAATATAACAGTTAATCCAAACCCGAAGAATTTCCGTGAATCTCTCCTATTACCGGAAATTTTTCGTCATGTGGATTCCGAAAAAGTGAGAACGGAGTTTTTCCGTTGATATAAGAAAGGAACTGCGGAAAGGTTTCTGAAAATTCAGATTTTTCTGTTAATCCATCTTGAAAAGGGTAATTTACCGTCAGTGTGATACAGGAATTGTGGAAAGGTTCGAGAAAATTCAGAATTTTCCTGTCGTACGAAAAATCCGTGATATTCAGATTTCTTTCCGTCATTTCACGGAAAAGGTTGATTCAGAAATCATCATCATCATCATTGTCAACCATTATCAATCCACTGCTGGACGAAGGTCTCCCCAAGTTTCCTCCACAACGGTCTGTCTTGTGCCAGTCTCCTCCATGTCACCCCTGCGTACTTTCGAATTTCATCCACCCATCTCCCATGTGGTCTTCTTCTGGGTCTTTTCCTGTCCCTTGGAATGCTTCGTTAATTCACAAAAGAAATCACGGAACGTGGCTTGTGAACTTCAGAATTTTTTTTACAGTTTATGTTTAATTGTGCATGGTGTAATGTAGAAATGAATAATTTATGAACATAGTAATTTACAAACATATAGGAACAAGAAAGATTAGCAATGAAGAGGTCTATTCAAACAGTGATATGGCTGCTCCGTTAGCCGAGGGGTTAGAGGTTTTCGGTTAGTTATCCGCCACGTGTCTGGGTTCGAATTTTGGATGAAACATGGGCGGTGCGTTTGTCTCATGGAGCTGGTCTCTTCCCTTCCGTAGAACCAGAGGCTCCAAGTTAGAGTCTGGTGACAGCATGTTGCCCTTAGATATAGTCTTTAACCTTTCTCGCTAAAAAGGGAGAGCGAGAGAGAGAGAGAAAGAGAGAGAAAACTCGGTCACGAAAGAACAGAACCTAAAAAGTGAGGTGACACAGAAAAGAATTCAATGGATAAAAAAAATTATTAACATAGGAAAAATATGCGTTGTTGAAGAGTATCGCTCATTTGACCGAGAGGTTCATTTTGTGAAAAGTTTAATTTTATCGAAGGTTCGTTTTGCCTCAAGGTTCATTTTACCGAAGAAGGCAAAGTGAAAAGCTGATTTCACTGAAAAGTTCATTTCACCAAAAAATCACTTCAGAGGAAGATCGTTTTACCAAGGTTTCACCTAAAGGTAATTTTACGCAGTTGTTTATTTCAACTAAAATACTGACTCTACCTCGTTGCTCTTTTGATCTAAACAATAATTTATTGAATGAAGTTCTTACGGCCGAATGGAGTGCAGGTTCCGGGGCTACCGCCACACTTGCCCTTATGGTCCAGTCGGCCCTGACTCCGATTTTTCGTAGGTCCACCGGAAAAATTTCCATATAGCGGACGCAGAAATTTTCCGTACGGTGTAAGTAGCGTAGTTAACTTTTTGCGGCTAATAAAAATTTAACTAAATAATGCAATATCAAGTTGGAAACACATGGAATAATTAATATAGACTTAAATCAAGCTGGCCGCCCCGGTGGCGCAGTGGTCTAGGCGATGGCCTCTGATCATTCGTCCGAAAGGGGTCCGGGTTCGAATCCCGGTGAGGCATGGATGTTGTGTTTGTCTTACGGCACTGGCTCTCTCCCTTCCCTGGAACCAGTGACCCTAAATTAGGGACGGGCGACTGCTTATAGCCCATTGAGTTGCTCACGGTGGTCGTTAAACCTCCAATCAAAAAAAAAAAAAAAATCAAGCTGTCCTTTCAATGCAACGTAACAACAGAAATTTGATTGTCCTCGAACGTTAATCGAACCCGCATCTTCCGATTTGCGCTCGAGTATGCATCAGGACAATGAAACCCAAACAACTAAGATATTTAATCTGAAACGTCAAAATATTTAATCTGATCGTCAAGGTATTTAATATGACGTTTCAGATTAAATATCTCAATTGTTTGGATTTCATTGTCCTGGGTGGTGTAATGGTTAGCACACTCGAGCCCAAATCGGGAGATGCGGGTTCGATTCCCGTTTTAGGGCGATCAAATTTCTGTGGTTAAGTTACATGGAAAGAACAGCTTAATATAAGGCTATATTAATTCAATATCCTTAATTAATAATAATAATGAAATTTTTTAATGGCAGAGTTCTTTTATAATATGAATTCTATCCATCTGGCTTGAAGCCATTGTGCTAACTCTTCTACCTTTAAACAATTTACGTAACAGAATAATTACAATAAAAAGAAACCTTCAACAGCATCTGTGCAAACATTTAGAGAGAAGAATCAAACTGCAAGGCTTGTTTTCTAAAAGTATCTAAGAAAGCATTGCGCTACAATGGAACATTTTGGAAATTCCAACTTTTCAATAAACTGACCCTTAAGGTGAAATAACATTTGGATAAAATGGACCGTTTTATAAATTTGACGTGTCGGCTAAATGAACTATTGCGTAAAATGTTCTTTTGTAAAGTGAGCTTTCCGGTCAAGTAATCACTTCAATGAGACTACTTTTCGATAAGTCGACCCTCCAGTGAAATATCCTATCGATGAAATTTACTTATAGGAAAAGTAACCTTTGTATGAAATGAACCGTTCAGCAACATGACGTGTCGGTGAAATAAACTAAATATTTGGTAAAATGATCTTTCGGTAAAGTGAGATTTTCAGTGAAATAACTTTTCGGTAAAGTGAGATTTTCGGTGAAATAACCATTCGACAACAACCTCTCGATGAAATTAGCTTTTAGGAAAAGTAATCTTTCCATGAAATGAACCGTTCGATAACATAATGTGTTGGCGAAATGAACAATTTAGTAAAATGATATTTCGGTAAAATGAGGTTTTCGGTGAAACAACCCTTTGGTAAAGTGATCACTTCAATAAAATAACCTTTCGATAAATCAATATCTAACGTGATGTGTCGTTGAAATGAACAATTCGGTAAAGATAGGATTTCGGTGAAACAAGCGTTTGGTAAAGTGATTACTTCGATAAAAAGACTCTTCGATAAATTGGTTCTTTGGTGAAATGATCTTTCAATGAAATGATCTTTTAGAAAAAATAACTTTCCCATGAAATGAACCGTTTCATAACATGATGGGTCGGAGAAATGAGTTCAGTAAAATGAACTTTTGGTAAAATGAGCTTTGGGGCGAAATAACCTTTCGGGTTACCATTCCGATAACGCGATCTTCCAGTGACGAATAGTCGAGGAAATTTACTGAACCTAAGATTTTTCCAATCACCTAATCCCGATTCATATAAAGTCTACTTGTGGTGCAGCATTAATCTTTGCGTTACTTTATGGTGTTAAGGCTTATATAGTTTTATAGTCAGAATGCAAAATAACGCACGAGACATTCAACGATGAAACGAAAAAATCTACAGGATGTGGGCATTTTGCACTTTTTTTAGGTACTGTTTTTCTTCCTTTTCTGGAATCCTGGCCTGAAATTAAGGGCCGACGATTATTTCTACTCTTAGAACCTCATTAGAGGTCAAAATGAAAACATAAATAAAAGGAAAGAGAATGTTGTTACTGACTGTATCTTGAATTCAGGAAATTTAAAACTTCTGAATTCAAGAAATTTGAAACTAGTACCTGACTTTATAATTGTTGCTCTCTCTCTCTCTCTCTCTTCCGAACGCCGACCCCACTCTTTCTTCTTTCGAGAATCCACATTGCCATTTTTTTCTTTTTTTCCCCCCTGCCATCATCGTCATCATCAGCATCGGCAGCAACAACATTGTTGATTCATTCTCCACTTAATCCTCTACCGCGTCCTCATGTTCCAAAGGTTTCTGATCTGCATTTCGAGAAGTACTGTGTAAACGCTAATTATATGCGTTCTAAAAAGACGGGTTCTTCCATTTCCCTGGAAGATATTTACTCTTCTTTAATCTTTCTCCGGTTCTACTCTTAATTAGCCGTTCTTTATGCACTGAGCTGAAGGCTGGGAAGGGTGAAGCTTCAGATGGGTTAAAAGCGGCGAAGTTCGCCCTGCCGTTTATTCTCTTCTGTCGTAGTTGGAGCTAACGCTCAGAGGAACTGCTGTTTTTTTTTTTTTTTTTTTTCGTTTTTTTTTTCATGTACAAAAACTAACTGAACGTTTCATTCTATTTTTCCTTTGGAGAGAGAGAGAGAGAGAGAGAGAGAGAGATAAAGAACATTTTGTAACAATCTTACCACGGATGGGTAATTATTATTATTATTATTATTAGACTGTAAGATCTTTCTCATATGTACCATGTCTTTTGAAGCACTTTTTCTTCCAAGAAAACTCCACTCTTCCTGTGGATTTTTCCCCTTTCACCCCCTCCCAGTAATGAAAAGATTTTGTTCTTTTTGCATGCGGCATATAATGAGTTTACTTCTGAATTCAGCATTTTTTTCATCCTGCAAAAAAATATAATGGGCTATTTCACACTATCAAGTACAGAGCTGGTCTCCTAATTTCTGGTTTTCTTCTGTTTTTACAATGTGTTTCATCTGTTACCTTTTTTTGTTTCTCACTTTATATAAGCATTAAATGGTCGCTGAAGAAAAGAAAACATTCAGATAAAGGGAGAAGCATATGTAAGATATTCAAATATTTAATGTTGCGCTCTGAAAATGGTCTAAATGTTGTCTCTGTTAAAAGCAATATGCTTCATCCTTTCTCATCTGGTTTTTAAACGACTGTAATGTATATGAAGAAGAACAAATCTGAATTTTAAGCTTTCGAAATTTCATCCTCTTTAATAATTAAGGAGATATAGAGAACTTGCCACGCAAATAAGCTTTCTTTTGAGTTTTCTTTTGAGTTTATGTTTTCTCATGTAAATTTCGTCGCTCCTTGTTTAAACATTTTCTAACTGAACGGCACATTACTTTCTTGAACGGCTCTTACAATTCGGTAACACTGACAGTGAGTAAATGTTGCGCTCTGAAAACAGTCTAAATGTTGTCTCTGTTGAAAGCAATATGCTTCATCCTTTCTCATCTGGTTTCTAAACGACTGTAATGTACATGAAGAAGAACAAATCTGAATTTTAAGCTTTCGAAATTTCGTCCTCTTTAAGAATTACGGAGATATAGAGAACTTGCCACGTGTACCTCTAAGTAACCTTTCTTTTGAGTTTCTGTTTTCTTATGTAAATTTCGTTACTGCTTAGTTAAACATTTTCTAACTGAACGGCACGTTACTTCCTCGAACGGCTCTTACGATTCGGCAACATTGACAGTGAGTTAGAGCAAAATAAAATGATTACAAGAGAAAGTGGAGTTAGTGGAGTTGTACAGATGTCAACGGAATACGAATAAAATGTTAAACGCTGATATAAAATCCATTGAGATATATGCGAGCTACCAACATGTGTTATTAGTTTGATGTCTGTATTGAAGCTTGCAAGATAATATTCTGACAGTGGAGTACATTTGCACTACTGTTTGTTAAAATTGCAACACCATGAAGGACTGCTGGTGTAGCTTGAAACTTGCAGGACATATAAACAGGCTGGGACATGCAAATGATTAAAGTGTCAGTGAGAATGCACATGCTATTTCGGAATAGCGTCCTCTGAGCTGTCCGGTCTTGGCCTGATTCAAACGCGATGCTGCAATCAGTGAAGAGCCAATATTGAGTTGAAATGGTGTTTCTTGTGTCTGACTATGCTCCGTTGCCGAAGAAGGTCACATTAAGAACACCTGACAGACTTTGAACGAGAAAGGTTTGTTGGGATAAGAGAAGCTGGATTTTCCTACCGCAAAATTGCCACTCGTACGGTACAAAACGCCAGTACAGTGATGCGAAGGTGGCATCAGGAGGTATATGAGGCTCGGACGTACAGAAATCCGAGAAATGTCCCGCAAAATCGCACGGCTGCACGTGATGACAGACGCCCATACTGCATGACAGTGACCGATCGCACAGCAACATCCACGGTATTAGAGCAGCAGTTGAGCACTACCACAGGTCAGGCTTTGTATTCCAGCACAGTCCGACGTCGTCTGCCTAACAGAGCACTGGCCGTTAGCAGCCCACTGTTGCGAATTCCTTTGACCCTTAAACCACAAACGCCTCAAGTTGCAATGGAGTCTCGAAGACAGACATTGGTGCGCTGATTAGCAACAGGTTGTATTTTCTGACGAATCACGATTCATCTTGATGCATCATGTTGGTCGCATAAGTGTTCGAAGGCATCGAGTGAACAACACCTTGCAGCGTCATACCGGCTCAAAGTCAAGCTTCTTGGTTTGGGTCGCCATTGGGCTCAATTCGCGATCTCGTCTGGTACGAATTGAGGGAACCCTCAATAGCTAGCGATGTGTCAGGAATGCTTTAGAGAAGGAGGTGATACTCTTCCTTCAGAGTAATCCTGGCGCTGTATTCCAGCAAGACAATGCTTGCCTACATGTGACCCGGAATGTCCAAGAACTCTTCCATGCACGGCAGGTATCGCTTCTTCCCTGCGTGCGTGTTCTCTGGATATGTCCTCGATCGAACATGTCTGGGACATGGTAGCTAAGCGACTGACCTTTCCAGTGCCAACGTCCATCACCAGAAACGAACTCTGGTCTTGCGTATAGAAGCCGGTCGGGTCATTTCCCATGACGATATTAAAAACGTCTTCCATTCAATGCCACGCCTTGTAGAGACCATTTTGTTCTTGTGCCACGCCTTGTAGAGACAATTATTGTTCTTGTGCCACGCCTTGTAGAGACCATTATTGTTCTTGTGACACGCCTTGTAGAAACAATTATTGTTCTTGTGCCACACCTTGTAGAGACCATTATTGTTCTTGTGCCACGCCTTGTAGATACAATTATTGTTCTTGTGCCACGCCTTGTAGAGACCATTATTGTTCTTGTGCCACGCCTTGTAGAGACCATTATTGTTCTTGTGCCACGCCTTGTAGAGACCATTATTGTTCTTGTGCCACGCCTTGTAGAGACCATTATTGTTCTTGTGCCACGCCTTGTAGAGACCACTCAGTATCTTGTGTAGCTACCTCGAGCAACAGCTTAAGGTAGCTACACAAGATACTGAGTTTTGAAGCAAAAGAAAATCTTCTATAGCTCTACAAATGTAATCGGTTATTTCCTGTAACGCGAGGAATCTTTTATATAAATTTCATTTGAATGACGCGATTCTTTCTTAGTGTTGCAATTTTCACGAGCAGTAGTGTATATCGGCTTGATATTTCCTTGAGTGGAACAAAAAAAGCAAAGAGTTCGTTGAACAATAAGTGTTGATTCTTTCATCCTGAACTTTGACATTATGACGAAGTAAATTTCTCTATAATTTTTATGCCAGGGCGGGATTCAAACATGCAACTCTCGGCTCCGGAGCCCTGAGTGTTATCCACTAAACTACACTGGCATTGCACTCACTACTATCTGCCTTTTTCTCATGTGCGCCCTGCAGGGCAGGCTCGGCACGTCCCTCCCCCGAAAGAGGGCCGGCGGCATGGCCCTCTGGTCAGCCTGGACCAAGTGTCTTATGAAGAATGTGCATTTGAGAAATCTCAGATAATTTTGTGTGTTGGAAAGAACATCACACCATTGCGAGAAACCTAAAAGCCAGACCAGTGGCGTAGGAACGCTTTTGATTTAGGGGGTACAAGCTCATGAACCTTACATCTCAAGGATTAAGCCATCTATAGATGACCCCCTCCGAATTTATTTTTTGGGGGGGTAGTATATTTGTGACGTACCTGCCAGCAGGACGCACACGACATAAAGGCACATAGCAATCAGAACAAACGTCCGCGTAGCTCAATTGGTAGAGTGACTTATTCCGGAATGAGGGGATCCGGGTTCGAATCCTGGCGTGGGCAGAAATGACGGAGAAATTTACTTCTTTATAATGGCGCCCGAACTATCCGGATGACCTGGCCGTTCAAAATCTCGCAGTGGTGTGATGTTATTTCCACACCGCGAGATAGGAAAAATCAGAGAATCCCTTCTGCAGCGCTTCGAAAAATAAATGTGTGTGACGTTGCATTCCACACAGCAGATTGACTGGGAGTTCTCAAGTGCACGTTCTACAGTGGATGGCTGCCTGCAACGATTCATGGTCACGGCTGACCCGTGGGCCATGCCCCCGGCTGTCTTTCGGGGGGGGGGATGTGACGTACCTGCCAGCAGGACGCACACGACATAAAGGCACATAGCAATCAAAACAAACGTCTGCGTAGCTCAATTGGTAGAGTGACTTATTCCGGAATGAGGGGATCCGGGTTCGAATCCTGGCGTGGACAGATATGACGGAGAAATTTACTTCGTTATATATTAGAGTTTTTATAAAATACGTATACTGATCAGGAATTCATCCGAATGAACATTGTTATCATCATCATATTATTACCATTATTATTTTTATTGCTGACCATAAGTTCACATTATTAATTTCTTATCAGAAAATGAATGGAGAAGTTGGTTTTTTTTTTTTTATGTTCTCTCTTTTTAATTTTTGTACTTTTTTTCCATTAAAATATTGAGCAGGGACAAGTCAACATTAGGATGAATTTCTGTCAGCAGAGTTTGGAAAAGAGGGATTTCTCAGGAAATGTTATATAACTCTTTACAAGAACGAACTAAATTTCTTATCATTTTTGTTTACGTTAATAAAGTAAAACCGCAGTAAGATAAAAACTGCTCTACCCACGAAGATAGTACCATTGAAGCATTATGAAGTCTATATTAAAACTTTGAACGATACATAGGCTGACAATTGATGTAAAAAGCACATTGGTCTGGTGCAAAGCTAAATGATGGTGGAGATATCGAGGAATTGGAGTTCTATGAGTGGTATGCGAAATCCGTAATGCACTTGTTGTATTGCTACAGATCTTAAGACAGAAAACAATTTTAGTGCCGGGGCTGCGGGCGCTGAAATGTCCACTTGTGCATTAATTTTTTTTTTTTTAAAGTACAGAAAGGACGACCTGATCAAGATGCATGGAATTTTAAGAGAAAAGAAACACTGATCACGAGTTTGTTATCAAGCCCTAGCCCTACCATATATGCTGTTTGAAGTTATTAACAAAAACCTCGCACTCGTCGTTTCCCTGCAGAACTAATTTGCTGGAGTTTCCTAAATGGTTGGCCAGTTTTTGGTGGATGAAAAGCCTCCCACTACAAGTTTCGGATATGAAGAAAACTCCAGATGACCCGTGATATTTCTTTGAAAAAAAAAGAGAATAAAAAAAAAATAAGTAGCATATAAATTTTACAGTTCACTCTTTATGAATGATTGGTTGGGTTTGCTCATATCTGGGGGGGGGGGGTTACAGTAGATATTAATGTACCCCTCTCCAATATTTGGGGCTACATTGTACCCCTGCACCCCCCCCTCCCGTTCATACGCCACTGAGCCAGACCATCCTGGAAGTTCGGGCACCAATATGACGTAGTAAATTTCTCCATCATTTTTAGGGTAGGGGCGGAATTCGAACCTGCAACTCCCGGCTCGGGGATTCCCAAGTGCTACCACTATACTACACTGGCATATGCTCTCACTGCTATCTGCCTTTTTCTCATGCGCGTCCTGCGGGGCAGGCACGTCACAACATTCTTATTCATTTAATTATCAGTGAAGTAAGATACAGTGGAACCGCGGTTATACGTTTATCTAGCGTATGTCCTTAAAAAAACATATAAATGTAAAAAAAAGTATAAACGGAATTTCAAAATGTTATCATCATCATCATCATCATTGTCAACCATTATCAATCCACTGCTGGACGAAGGTCTCCCCAAGTTTCCTCCACAACGGTCTGTCTTGTGCCAGTCTCCTCCATGTCACTCCCGCATATTTACGAATTTCATCCACCCATCTCCCATGTGGTCTTTTTCTGGGTCTTTTCCTGTCCCTTGGAATCCAATCTAAAATTTCGGCTGTCCATCTATGGTCTGTCCTTCTGGCAGTATGTCCAGCCCATTGCCATTTCAGGGATTTAACTCTGATCATGATGTCTTCCACTCTCGTCATTTTTCGGATCCACGAGTTCCTCTTCTTATCTCTCCTGGTTATACCAAGCATGCACCTCTCCATGCTACTTTGAGTTGTCTGCAGCTTTTGTATGTCTCTTTTAGTTAAGGTCCACGTCTCTGCACCATACGTAAGCACTGGAAGGATGCATTGATCAAACACTTTTCTTTTAAGACATAATGGCATATTGCTCTTGAAAATTATGCTGTTTCTTCCAAAAGCTCTCCAGGCAAGTTTTGTACGCCGATTAATTTCTTCATCAATGTGACCCTCACTTGATATCTGCTGTCCAAGATAAACATACGTATCTGTTATCTCCAGTTTTTCTCCATCAATCGATAAATCTTCATTTCTTGTAAAAGCATTGAACATCACTTTTGTCTTCTGAAAGTTCATTTTTAATCCCACTTCTTTACTCTTGTCAGCAAGTTCCTGGATCATACTCTGCAGCTCTGATGGGGTAGTTGCAAAAATGACTACGTCATCAGCAAAACGAAGGTGGGTTAGATAATCTCCATTAATCTTTATCCCTTTGTTTTCCCAATTCAGTGATTGAAAGACATTTTCCAATGTGGCATTAAAGAGCTTCGGAGATATGGTGTCACCTTGTCTCACTCCCTTTCCAATTTTTATGTGTGTTGTATTTTCAAACAGCCGAATCTTTGCACTTGCATTTTCATAGATGTTATTAATAATATTAATGTATGCATCTTCAATACCGCAGGATTTTTTTTGTTATATACTATTGTAAACTTTTGAATGCTGCAAAAAAAAAAAAAAAAAAAATAAACAGGGCTCATAACTTAAGTTCGGTTATTTTATAATGCAAGACCTATAGTCCTACACTATATTTCAGGACATCACCTAGATCAGTGTTTCTCAACCTTTTTGTATTTGTGACCCCCTTTTCCATATCAATTATTATTGCGCCCTTCTTACAATCCCTTTACCAGGACGCTGCCAAAACACCACACTTGTTACTTGGGTTAGTTAGTTATTGCTATCTGAACATTGTAATTGCAGTATAATTTTTACATTACACAACTTCTTTAAAATTGATCTGTTTAAAATATCTATTCAAATCTATTGTATGCATAGATCGTCGTCTGCGTCGTAAAATATGCATCGTTGCAAATTTCTGATCGTCATCACCCACTTACCGTATCGTGAATTCTCACAACCTCCTTACGAGAAGTCTCGAATGTTCTGAAACTGTTTCTACGAGTATAAATAAGGCTAGAAATTACGATGCGTGTGTGGTAACACCACAATATTCACAAGTGTCGATACTGATATTCACTTTCTATAAAGATACCTAAGCAAAAAAAAAAAAATATACACTGTTATACTATCCAGAACAACTCTGGTGCACGGTGTAAAAGCAAACAATTTTCGAGTGTGGAAACTGTTGGGAGAGCAGAAAAAGTTCAACTCTAAAACAGAATTAAAAGACAGCGCTGAAATAACTGACCCAGTCAAGGTCACCAATCACTCGTGAGAACTGTCCCATGATGCATCAGGACCAGAGGAAAAGCAGAGCGTGAGAGAGAAAAACGAAGTTGGTTCGCGTGTGTGTCGCGTGTTTCTTCATCATAAGTAAAGTTATAACGAAGTGAATTTCTTCGTCATTTTTATCCGCGCCGGGCGGGGTTCGAACCCGGGACCACTCATTCCGGAATAAGTTGCTCTACCAATTAAGCTACGCGGACATTTGTTCTGATTCCTATCTGCCTTTATGTCGTGTGCGTCCTGCTGGCAGGTACGTCACATCTCCTCTCCTGGTACGTTACATCATCTCCCCCTTATTTTTTTTTTTTTTCGAAGTGCTGGAGAAAGGATTCTCTTATTTTTCCTATCTCGCGGTGTGGAAATAACATCACACCAATGCGAGATTTTGAACGGTCGGGTCATCCGGATAGTTCGGGCGCCATTATAACGAAGTGAATTTCTCCGTCATTTTTGGTCTACGCCGGGATTCGAACCCGAGGCCGCTTATTCCGGAACAAGTTGCTCTACCAATTAAGCTACGCTGACATTGATTCTAATTGCTATCTACCTTTATGTCGTGTGCGTCCTTCGGGCAGGTACGTCACATCTCCTGGTACGTTACATCATCTCCCCCTTATTTTTCTTTTTTTCGAAGTGCTGCTCATATTTTTCCTATCTCGCGGTGTGGAAATAACATCACACCAATGCGAGATTTTGAACGGTCGGGTCATCCGGATAGTTCGGGCGCCATTATAACGAAGTGAATTTCTCCGTCATTTTTATCCGCGCCGGGCGGGGTTCGAACCCGGGTCCACTCATTCCGGAATAAGTTGCTCTACCAATTAAGCTACGCGGACATTTGTTCTGATTCCTATCTGCCTTTATGTCGTGTGCGTCCTGCTGGCAGGTACGTCACATCTCCTCTCCTGGTACGTTACAAAGTTTATGTGGGATTTTTATGAAACTCTTTATAAACTACGAGCTTTGAATTGCAAATATGAACTACCACAATAATTGTGAGAATTGTGTAAGTACTTCATCATTAAATGTTTTTTTCGTTTAAAAGTGTGTCATGCAACCTACGTTAGAAGAAAGGTGAGTTAGCAAATCTATTTCTTTAGATGAATATTGAAGAGGTGCTTATAATCGATTTTATCTCTGCTTACTGTGGTTGCTAGGATTTACTCCAACAGAAACATGGATAAATTTTTAATCAGACGTAAGCGGGCATCTGACGATTGTGAAGCATCAACATCAACAAGCGCACGAAAGTGCGTGGTTCCGAAACTAAAATCGAGAAAAGAATCTGAAGAATATTTATATTTTGGATTTTCTATGACCGAAGAAAATGACGAAAAATGGCCTCTGTGTGTTATTTGTTCGAAAATTTTGGCGGCTGATATCACGAAACCTAACAAACTGAAACGGCATTTGGAAACACTTCATAAGGAGTACATATGTTAACAAGCCTCGTGAGTTCTTTATTGCTAAATTAAAATCTTATGAAAAGCAAAAATCTAATATTAAAAAAACTTTGTCTATAATTGAAAAGGCTTTACTAGCTACTTACAAAATTGCATATAAAATAGCAAGGTGCAAAAAGCCTCTGCTTGGAGATAATTTTGTCAAACAACTGCAGCGCATACCTCTATCAAATGATACTGTTGCTCGTCGAATTGGCGATACCTCCGAAGATGCTTCGACAAGAGCAAGAGCTCTTGTCGAAGCTTTATGACAATTTTTTCTCAATCCAGCTTGATGAGGCAGCAGATAGTAACAAGAATTGTCATTTAATTGCTTATGTTCGATTTTGAGATTGATTATCAGCAGTTGAAGATTTATTGTTTTGCAAACCAATACCAAGAAGAGCTATAGCACCTGAGTTGTTCAAAATATTGAACGATTTTATATGCAAAATAAACACACAGTGGAAAAATTTTGCCGGAATTCGCACAGAAATTTATGACAATTTTTTCTCAATCCAGCTCAAGCAATGTCTCAAGCAATGTCTGGTTCAAAAGTTTATAAACCCTTGTGAGGGAAAAATCCCCACAATGTATCTGGACACATTGCATGATTCACATAGAAGCTCTTGCTGCAAAGGAGATGAGTCCTATAGTTTAAATATTGGGTCAACAACGGTCGTAAAAAAAAAATGAGACCCTTAAATCAAGTCTTTTTTCTGGACTTTGCAAACACATGGGAGCGGAACATTCAGCGTTACCAATTTATTGTAACACATGATGGCTATCGCGGAGTAAATACAAAGTGTTTACGAATTAAGAGACGAAATAGCAATATTCCTGGAAAAGCAAATCGCGAGTAAGCAGAAGTTTCGAGACCACTTACTTGTAATAAAATTAAGTTACTTGGTAGACATATTCGAAAAACTAAATATATCAAGCCTTCAACTCCAGAGAACAAATACACATATCTTAGAGATGAGTGACAAAGTAAATGCTTTTTGTAGAAAACTAGAGTTATGGAACACAAACACAAAGCAAAAAAGAAAAAAAATGGAAATGTCTACAAATGTGGATGAATTCGTTAAAACCTACAAGGCAGAAGAGCAACACATCAAAGTTTTATATGCAACTATTGAAAATCATTTAACAATGCTGACGAAGAATTTTAGAAACTATTTTATAACCAACGGCAACATAGTATTGTTGTGGTGGCGTACTGGTCTAACGATGGCCTCTGATAATTCGTCCGAAAGGGGTCCGGGTTCGAATCCCGGTGAGGCATGGATGTTATGTTTGTCTTACGGCACTGGCTTTCTTCATTCCCTGGAATCAGTGACCCTAAACTAGGGACGGGCGACTGCTTATAGCCAATTGGGTTGCTCACGCTAGTCGTTAAACCTCCAAAGAAAACCCATACGAGTGAGTTAGAAACCCATTTCAAAATACGCCTGAAGGTTTCTCAATTGAAGAAGAGGAACAAATTATAGACTTGACGTCAAGCGGCGAAATCAAAAGACAATTTGCTTCTAAATCACTCTTTGAATTTCGGGCCGGGGGTGATGATGAATTTTCTGTACTGATCATTATTTTCTGCATTAAGCTTTTTGTATATTTTTGCCATTTCCAACAACTTATCTTGACGAAACCGGGTTTTCTGCAGTGGCTGTCCTAAAGACAAAATATAGATCTCAGCTAAATATAGAAAGGGAACTAAGGGTGTCAATTTCCAATATATCAACATCTCATGAAAAGCTTTGCTCGGCAATAGAGGCCCAAGGGAGCCATTAATTTTTAGATTCATGGTTGTTGTTAAATTTCTTTAGTTGCTCGGTATATTTTGTAATATTGATATGTACCCGCAAGCGTAGCTAATTTATTTAAATCAGTGGATGTCAGGAAGTGATTATGTCTTTACATTTACCTTCCCCGTGGCAATAAATGTAAGTGCACCCCAAGCTTGGTTGTTATAAACGGTAAGAAAAGCGAACTCGTTCGCATTTGTAAGGAAACCTGTTACATAAACAAAGTACTTCACTTGAGCTATGGTTTAAAACAAGAACGGCACACGAACTGTAACAGGCGTCTCGAGATATGCCTGAAAGCATTATTTCTCCCCAAACTAGGTGGCAATAAATTTACGTGCACCCAGCTCTCGTGGGCAATCACCACTTTGGAGATCCTCCTTTTTGCAGCATACGTGTCATCAATTCGCCAAAGCATCGATTCGACGTAGGCGCGACAAAGGTCTTGTGGAATGTTGGCCCACCCTTTCTGAAGAACCGCATTCAGCATTTTCCCCGGGGCTTACGTTTTCGCATCTCTTTCTTGAGGATACGCCACAGGTCCTCGCTTGTGTTGAGATCGGTTGAATTTGGGACCTAGTCCAGGGCTTGAACCCGATTTTTGGCGAATCCAAGCATTGGCGGAGCGTGAAGTATGCGGCTTGGAAAGATATTGCTGGGTGATCGCATCTCCCTGTGGTCGAAGGCGGCCCACGGAAGGTAGGAAATGCTGTTGCAAAGTTGCCTAGTAGTGTTGAGCAGTCCCATCATACAGAACCAAATCACCAATGCCATAATACCCAAAACACCCACACACTTGCACAGTGGCTGGGACTTTGACTTCTTGCTTCACACACTTTTGGGCGAGCCCTTCATTCAGCCGGCGGATGACTCTCCGTCCGATATTTCCGTATAGTACTGGAAAGGGCGTTTCGTCAGACCAATTCACCCTCCAGCACTGAACCTCCGTCCAGGACCGGTGGTCCGTCGCCCATGCAACATGAGCTTTCGCTTACTCTTGTACGAGCCGTAGCCCAAGTCATGTAGCCTGTTGCTGGCAGTTCACCATGATACAGGTTGGTCTATGCGTTCTGCAGCTTCCTAGAACGTACCTGTCGGAATTTAATGAGAAGGCCACGCAAAGTTCGATCTTCCTTGGCATAGTCTTTGGTGGTCTATCTTTGCTACATCCAGGCGCGATGGAACCAGTTTCCTCGTCGTATCTGACGAACGTGCTGACAGCAGACTTGTTCAAACACAATTCTCGAGCAATCAACTGCACAGCTGATCCATGTTGTCGTTTCTAGAGGATCTTATTGCGTACCTGCAGTTTTAACCTCCGTCATGCCATTTTTTCGTGTTTTGAGCAACGCAGAGACTACACCAGATTTTGTACTGTCCTTCGTTTCCATATTGCCGACTGCGCAAGACACAAAGCAGCAAAAATTTGCAAGTCCAACCGAGTAATGTCTGACGAGAGCTAGGTGGCCGTAAATTTATTGCCTCCGAGTTTTGGGTGGAGTAATTCCTCCAGGCATATCTCGAGATGCCTATTACAGTTTTTATACCGATTTTTGTTGTAAACCATCATAGCTCAAGTGGAGTACTTTGTTTGTTAAACAGGTTTACTTGCAAACGCGAACGAGTCCACTTTTCTTACCGTTTCGATGCGCGTACGTTTATTGCCAAGGGGAAGGTATTATTTTATTTTGAGAATGTATTTTGTCTTTTTTTTTGTTTCTATGAACAATTTTCTTTCGATTTCCACTTTTTTCGCGCCCCCTTGGGGGGCATCCCCACAGGCTGAGTATCACTGACCTAGATAAACGTATAATCAAGGTTCCACTATGTCTTACATCCATACAACAATACTTTGTTCGCTACCTTAAGCCCATCTTTATTGAGACTTTTACATTCATCTTTTTCTTCTTCGTATTTCATTTTAAAAACCAGGTTAAGAAATTTAGGACGATTTCAAATTTTCAATTTATGAAAACAAGAAACAAACAAGCTTATCTTTGACAGTAAGTAAATCTGAATATGATTTTGTTTGATATTCAATATCCCTATTGCAAATTCTTTAGTTATACGCACCGCTCTTTTCTAAGCAGTTTGTCCACTAGTTGATTTAGAATTAATGGTGAGTAAAATATTCTTCAATCTTTGCCTGTTTCGAATTTCTTGAATTCACAGAAAAAAGGAGAACTGCGAAATTTATGTGGTAAATCTTTAGTTGCATCATATTTCATGGCTGAAAAAAAAAAGATATGCTCTTAAAGTCGTAACCGGATTACATATATAAGAGAATCAAGCAATCGTGTATTTTTGATAATCTGAAATTCAAAATTAACGTATAATCGCAAAAAACTTACACATGAATTAGGTATAGCCCAACTGAAAAAGCGATTGAAACTACAGTAAAATATCGGGACAAGTCCAGAGTTCCGTATAAAGTTAAAAAAATATATATCGAGGTGTCGCTGTATATGTTCAACGAAGCTCATAATGAATATTAACAAGTAACTACTGAAGTTAAATACATGCTACTTAAAGTATAAAACTCTATAAACGTATTAATTTCCATGGGAGATATCACGCTACCGATCCCTAGTGGCGAAATTGTGCATTATTTTGGGAAGAAAATATACAGAAAGAGGTTTCATATTTGGTAGTATCTGACCAAGAAAATAATTTTTTCAATCGGTTTTAGTCCCGCAGATATTTTTGTAAATGGAGACGTGAACTTTTGCATACTAGTTGCACAATTGTGCGTTAAAAAAATTTTGAAGTCACATGAGAGACATTTCGAGTTACAAACGCTCTCCAAAAAAGAAATAATTTTTCAAATCGGTCTCTTACAAACAGAGATATCGACAAAAATTAGATATACATCTACGCCCCTGGCGGAAAAACTATGCAATATTTTAAGGAGAAGGTATTCTCAAAAGATTTTCCCAGGTGAGCGGTATAGGTCCACGAAAGAATTTCTTCAATCGAGTTTTCAGAAGCTTAGATTTTGCTGTAAATACATCGGAAGCAGAAATAAATCATTCTTTACCAAAAATTAGAAATTATACGAAAACATTTCCCATCAGGAGCTGTATCGGTGCAGAAAGAATTTTTCAAATCGGAATTTTAGAAGCAGATATTTCGTGGAAAACGCAATTTAACTTTACGTTCATAGCAGAAAGTCTATATGCATTACTTGTAAAGGAGACTATACGTAAAATAAACTCCGATATAAATGGCATCGAAAGGAAAAATAATTTTTTAATCGGATAGTTAGAAACAAATACACAGTCGAGTCACATTATTGTGACCACTTCCTACTTTTGACGTCAACAGCGCGTAGCCAATGGAAGAAGGCACGTGTTCTGTGCTGGCTTGGAGGGTATATAAGGTGTGCTGTAGGCATTCTTTAAACATATTGGACCGCGGGTTGCCTAGTGGGCAACGTTCGTGACTGCCGTGGAAAGGACCTCAGGTTCGATCCCAGGCAGGTACGAATGCTCGATCCACTAAATATCCGCCATGCGTCGGATGGACACGTTAAGCCATCGGACCCCGGGTACTGGCTACCCGGTAATAAAAAAGGGCGTCTTCCTCCCTCTTTCTACTTCGCTTCCGTGTCACTTTCCTATTGGGCACTCTAGCCCAAATCTCCTAGTTTCCTATTTCTAAGGGTTGTTTAAGACCTGGGGTCAGACACTCCCTTCCTAAAATCCTCTACATATGATCATATGATCTGTAAACATATAACTCATTGTTGTCATGGATAAAAGGAGCGATTTATCAGATTTGCAAAAAGGGATTATTATCGGCTTTCGGGCCAAGAGTGGCAGTATTTCTGAAACAGCGCAGTTAGTGAACTGTTCGCGTGCTACTGTGATTAAAGTGTATCCTGATTGGAGAAATGCTACCATTGCGAATAAGCGACGTGGAAACTGCGGAGCACCACGTGCCATTGATATGAGAGGTGAGCGTCGGCTGCGAAGGTGCGTGAAGGCCGATCGACACGCTACAGTGGAGCAACTCACTGGCCGCATGCACCTGGGGACTACCGGAAGTGTGTCTGAAACGACAGTTCAGCAAACCCTGCCGCGTATGGGGATCAGATGCAGACGGATGATCACTGCACCAATGCTAACGAAGGTACATCGGCAGAAAAGGCTTGCATTTGCATGGCAGTATCGGAGTTGGTCCTCCGCTGATTGGTAAAGGATTGCCTTCTGCGATGAGTCGCGTTTTCTGCTTCATCGAACGGCTGGATGTTTGCATATAAGGAGAGAAACATCGGAGGACAAACATTCTTCAACTATTGCTGGAAGAACGCAAGATGGTGGGGGCAACGTTATGGTCTAGGGAATGTTTTCTTGGCGTTATCTGGGTCCACTCGTACCTGTGGAAGGCACAATGGACCGAATTCGTTATCAATTCATCCTTGCAGACCACGTTCGTACACCCATTTATATTGATTGTTTTTCCTGTGACGGATGGGATCTTCCAGCACAACAATGCGGAATGTCACACAGCTAGAAATGTCCGAGAGCGGTTGGAAGAGCACGATGAAGATTTCAAAGTACTTCCCCGATCCCCTAATTCCCCAGACTTAAACCCAATTCAGCGTCCGCTGGACCACCTCGATCGTGTTGTTCGCTCTATTCCTCCACCACGCACCTTCCAGCAACTGTCAGATGCACTGTAGTCGGCATGGCTCCACATACCTGTAAGCAGCTTCCAACCCCTTATTGAGTCACTCCCAGCTTGTCTTGCTGTTGACCACGCTGCACACGGCGGAGACTCTGGATATTAGCTGGTGGTCACAATAATGTGACTCGACCGTGTAGTTGGAATAAAAAAGCACAAAGTTGTATTTTGAATTCGATATCATCTGCATTTACGCTTTATAGCGGCGAAGTTGTTCATTGGAAAAAGCCGGAATACAAGGATCATCGTTCTCCCATTTCAAGCGTTCAATGCAAAAATGATTTCTCAAATCGCACTACTAGTTGCAGAAATATGGTGCCCACGGACAGACGGACGGACGATGTGATAACAAAAGCAGCATATTTTTTTTTTTATACAGAAGAAGTGCTAAAAAGTGGAAAGGGTACACTTTGTTTTCACTGAATTCCTGGTCGTATCATTGTAGTGGCATTTCTATGTTTAGTTCAAGCTTTCAGATTCAACCGACTGAGAATTACTTAGCTTGGTTCAACTAAAAGCAAATTCAATACGCCGTAAGTGTACAAACTATATAAGTTCCAAGTCATTAAGTTAAGATCGTAGCTAAAGTTAAGCTGAACCTAACGAGCTAAAAGCTTTAAGTTTGTTGTAGTAAAGAATAAACTAAATCTCCTATTTAAAAGGTAAGCATTATAATTATTAAATGCAATTTGTTTTTATTTTCGGGTTTTTAAGTTTTTCGACAAAATTTTCTATTCAGTGTTCATCCAGCAGCTTTCCCTCCGGAATTAATTTCGATACGCGGCAGGAGTTTTTCTAAATATAATTCGGCAAATACAAGGGTAAATACGCTTACTTGCTACTTACGAAAATACACAGGTATGGTAAATGAACAAATATAAGTAACTATTTGGTTGAGTCGAATAGAATCAAGAAATACATAAGAAACTTGAAACTTCTACTCACACTGCAAAACGTTGTTTAAATTTTCGTTTGCAACATTTCCGAATTGCCTAGGGAAGCACAGGAGATTTTTCGCGGTTGACTTAAGATACCGAGAAGCCGGTTTGGCCGAACTTTTTCCTCGGATTGTAAAGCACAATGCCTAAATCAATTTTCTTTCTTTGGTCGCCTCTTGTTATAAGAAAAGTCGTTACTTATGCAATGCTTTCTGTTAGGTGAATGTTTTCAGCTATTTCCCCATGAGTTTAACTTTACCGCAGTGCTAATTCCTCCAGTAACAGGAAAACGAGTGTATTCAGTGCAAAGCATTTACTAGAATCAATCAACGCTCATTTTCTAAATATTGGATAAGTTTTGGTGGTAGTGTAAACCTGTTTTTAAAACTTTGTTGCTTTCCCAGCAAAAATACTATTATTTTCTTAACGGTGAACCATGTTTAAGTAATAAAATAGTAAGAGATCATTTCAGCTCAGCAACTCTAATTGCATCGTTGATTAAGTGCAAAAACTTAAGCATAAATCTCAAAGGGGTCTGTCTAACGATATGACTTATTATCTCTGTTTGGTTTAAAGGCAGTGGGAATTTTTTGATTAAGGGATGTTGATTATTTTTCTTGTCCCGGGAAACATGTATTAAATTTTTGACGAGCTTTAAACCTAGGGATAAAAAGGCTTTGTTCATGGAAAACAACATCTCACAGTTAGTTCAGCAGTTCAGAACTACTTAAACATGTACACAAACAGGTATCCCTCGAGAAGCAGAGTTGCTGATATTCATTAAGATTATTGGTTCAAGACAGTTATATTTATCTAACTCTCGATGCAACTTGTGTGCCGCTCACCATCCTGAAAAATAATTTGTAAAAGTAAACGAAACCACCTCGATTTCCAAACTGGGAAATCGATCAATTCATTGTTTAACGAACGGAAGGAGAGAGGTTACGGTAACTGACTATTATACTCGCTGCAAAGCTAACCTTACAATGGAGTTGATCAGTTGAAGATACTGTGTGTGTAGAAAGGGCATCCTCGTCGCTCATAACATCTTTTTTTTTTTTTTTTTTTTTTTGTGGTAGCAAAAATGTGAAACTTGATGGCAAAATACACTGGCGTGCAGAAATTAAGGACGAGACGGTTTTTCGAATGTAACGTCGTGCAGAATTGCTCCATATCGACTCATACCATACCATAAGATCCCCAAGATGTAAGAACATGGGACAAGTGAGCAAAACCGTCCAAACACGGAATCCAAAGGATACAAAGGCACTTTATTGAAAAGGTAGCTTCAAGCACAACTGGACAGAAGACAGAAACGTCCATGTGACAGGCGGCTGCCAAGAAAAATTCGGTCTTTAGTAAGGGATATGATCACCCCTGGCTGCGTTGCAGGATTTACAACGTCTGTCCATGTTAAGGACGAGGTTGTCAAGGAACTGTTGAGGCATCGCGGCCCATTCCTCTTGTAGCGCCAATTGCAGCTGCGGAATCGTTGATGGTAGCTGGTGACGTGCTGCCAAGCGTGTCCCGAGAAGGTCACACACGTGTTCGATTGCATTTAGGTCCGGTTACCTTGCAGGTCAATCCATGCGTTGAATATCTTTACTCTCCAACAGCTCTGCGACAGCCACTGTACGATGAGGTGTAGCGTTGTCGTCCATGAAGAGGAACTCAGGACCCACAGCACCTCTAAACAGACGCACGTGAGGCCGGAGAACCTCGGTGCAATAGCGGACACCAGTGACTGAACCTCCTTGGAAGATATGGAGGTCAGTACGGCTACCAAGCATGATACCGCCCCAAACGAGAACTCCGCCAACTCCAAACCGGTCCCTTTCGATGATGTTGGAGGTGTGGTTGCGTGTTCCCTGCTCTCTCCAGATGTGTATACGTCCAGAATCGCTCGTCAGACTAAATCGGCTCTCATCCGTAAGGAGAAGTCGACCCCATTGCTGATGTGTCCCGTTCTTGTGTTCCTGGCACCAAAGAAACCGCTGTCTCCGATGAGCAGGCGTTGATGGCAGACACCGTACTCACTGTAAAAAATTGCCGTGAATTGTCGGTGTTTCAACCGTATTAAAACGGTTTACGGATCGTAAGCACTCAGACGGGCGATGAACCGTAAATTTTCGGTAGATAAACCACGTGTTCACGGTGTTCAAACTGTTTTAACCATTACGGTATAATACCTGTTTTTTTACGTGCTGTCGAATAGCAACATCTCACTGGCCGCCATATTAGCATGAAGCGATGGAAGTATTTAAGTCTTTACGTAAAGTAAAGATAACTCGTGGCGTGTGACTATGTTGCCGATTTATAGTTAAGCACCGCAGCATTTATTTTCGGTAAGTATTTTTTTGTTTTGTGTAAGTTACAGTGCATTATGATGAGAATTTTAGTATTAAGTGGTTTTGGTAAACATCTGGCAGGCATAAGAATTGAAACAAGTCTGATTTTTATTTCATGTATTTCGTTCAAATTATTTGTTAGGCCGCACAAATTAAGTAAACGAATGCAGTAGATAACTAGTTTTCCTCGCTTTTACTGTGACTAGGGTGACAACTAGTTTTGGCGAACGAGGTACAAATTGTATAATAGTCAATTTCACCCAGACCACGTTGGGGCCAGGAAATTTTTATTTAGCACACAATCGTAGGTGCTAAAAATTCTAACACCATGCTTCCTACATCTTATATATATATATGTTAAGGCCTTGTAAAATTCTTCTTATGTGTTTGCAGACATAAAGAGACGTATTATTTTTTAATATTTGTTCCTAAAGAAAGGCAAACATAGAATCAAGTATAGATAACAAAAATTAGAGATGAATGCACAAAAACAGAAGTTCACACCTAGTTCAGGAGTTTGTCTTTCAAATGTCTGTTTGAAGATGTTGAAACATTTTTTTCTGCAAACCAACCCATTGAAGAAATCTCGCGTGAGCAGTGTGTGTACCTCATCTGTGGTAAGATAGAAATTTATCAGAACCATTCAATTTCTTAAAAATTAGGTGAAATATGTCAATTCAATACACAGGTATTTGTGTAGTAATAACTGCCAGTGTTTTCTGTAAAATTACAAAAAAATGACAAATATCACTCACTCATAACTCGAAACATTTCTGTGTGTAGGCTCCATCTGTGGTAAGACTGAAATTTATCGGAGCCATTCAATTTCTTAAAAATTAGGTGAAATGTTTTGGCACACCGGTCTTTGTGTAGTAATACTTGCTTAACTACCAGTGTTTCTGTAAAATTACAAAAAAAATGATAGAAAAAATATCACCCAACACATTACTCGACACATGTCAGGTAAACTACTAATGCTCTTAATAGCAGTAGGAATATGTTTACTTTATTTATAAAATGAGTACCCAAAAAGGTTTCTTTCAGTGTAAACCCAGTTGTGTAGAAAGTTTACAAACGTGTCACGCAAGGCAGTAATTACATTAGAACTGCTAAGTGAGCTGAGAAAATCTCTTCAACTGTACTCTGTGTAGAATATAAACATTGCTAGTATACCCCAAAAGTGGCACAAATTTTTTCAAATGTAAACATATTTTACAAAAATTTTATACTAAAAGAACACGAACATTGAATCAAGTATAGACAACAAAAATTAGAAATGAATGCACAAAAACAAAAGTTTACACATAGTTCAAAAGTTTAAGTTCATCTTTAAAATGTCTTTTTCCTTGCTTTGAGGTTTGCGAAGGAGTGCACAATATTGTCGAACGATAACTGCTTGGCAATATCGTGTACTAATGACATGATAGCCAGACCAGTAAGTCTTTGTTGAAGCACTGTCTATCGCAAGTTATTTTTTACCAATGCCATTTTTGAAAAAGAATGCACTACTTGTCAGTTGGCTATTGGTACAGTAAAACCTTCTTAACGGACACTCCCGAATAGCAGACACCTCCATTTAACGGACAGTTTTGTAGTCCCCAAAGTATAAGCGGTTCTGTGTTTTTACCTCTGAATAGCGGACAGCGATTTCAGTCGAAAAAGCTAAAAATGCGTTCACTGAAGGGAAAAAGGTATGCGAAATTTTATACCGATGCCAAGCACACTGTATTGAAATCATTCCTAGCTATTGTTTACCATCTATTTCACGTTAATGCTCTCCATGCCGTCACTTGAGTAACCTCCGCAATCAAAGACTAACCGCAGTCCGTTAATCGTTTCCAAAAAGCATTGTTTGTCTCGGTAGAAAAAAGAGTATGTACTTTCAATGCAGATGATCTGCGCTCGATTTCTGAACTCGTGACTTGTTTAAACTGTGAGGGAAATGAAATGATTTTATTACAGTTGATGATGAACTGTGTTTTGAACAGACGATAGATGCAAGATTTCATTTCTTCACACACACCCAACAAGAACGACATGGTCGAAGAGACAGCGAAGTTCCTCAAGAAGAGACAGTGGACGGAGCTGCAGAAAAGGTGTGCGACATTAAGAACTTCACAGGAGCGGAAAATTTTACTGAAAAACTTCAAATGTTTTAATTAACAAAAGTGATTGTTAGGGACTAACACTTTTGATGAATTTGAAAATTCATATTGAAAAAGGGGCTGTAAACGGTGAAAGAAAAAAATCAAACACTGTTGTCAGTTTTTTTTTGAAGGAAGGATGCTAACAGATAAATTGATGAATTAGCTGTGAGTACTTTAAGTTTTAAAACATTTGTTAATCAGAAACATGCATTGAATTACGTATATACATATGTACGCAAATTGCATTTTCTCTCATGTTTGAAAAACTCAAATATTTAAGTTACTATCAATACGTACGTATATTCAATTTCATGTCCAGTATTACTAATGTGATTTCGGAATTTATTACTACATAAATATGTACATATAAAGTATGTATATTTATAGATGTAACTTTATTTTTAACAGCAAAAGAATACCTGCCACAAAGTTCGTATTGCGCGATGGCTTTAGCAGACGGGCGTGTACCTCCCAATAGCGGACAGATTATCTGGTCCAGAGGTGTCTGCTATTCAGAGGTTTTACTCTATTACAAAATATAGTTTCAATATAGTGAATAAATTTAGGAAAACAATCAAATTATTATATATATCAATAACTCATCAATAATCACATTAAATGTTTCTACTTCAAATTGTTTCATTACGGCTATTGTCATCTGCATATTTTTATTTGATCGTGATTTGACAAAACTTCCAGGAGATTTTTCACTTAATGTTTTAGCTATTTCTTCATATTTTTCAAAATTATTTCTTTCATTGCCAATGAAATGGGATAGTGACCGAAGAAGGTTACATCCAATTAACAAATCTAGAGACGGCTTTTGTAATTTAGTACTAATCTTTCCAAAATATCATGCCAAAGAGCACTCATGAAAACAGATTCGAATTTCATAAACTTTTTTTGTAAGGATTTTGCTTTCTGCCGAGATTCTAGTTTTTTTTATTAAATTCTCAGATACACTATCTGGGGCACTCAAAATATTGTCATAGTCGGTGAACACTGAACAGTGCTCTTACTCATTAATAATGACGATACCATCTAGTCTTACTCAAGCTTTTTAAGTGAAATAATTTATTATTCATAGTTTAGTTCAAATTGCTGGAAAATATGGCCCATTTATGAGGGGAACTTGAGAGAAAAAAACATAGCAATGTCTGTAGGTAGGAAAAAAAGATTTGGGGCCTCCAGACAATAGAAGCTGTAAATTTAATATGAATAACTGAAATTATTTCTTCGATTTACGCTTTTTGGAACTTTTTTTACCCACATGAAGTTTTCAGCCCTCAATAAAATAGGTGTTGGCACACTCATTTTGTTGGGGACCAAAAACTTCCACAAAATTCAAGCCCCTGTCAGACTAGGAAGTGGGCCCCTGAACTGACCGTGACCCTTTAGCACCCTCCCCCTTTAATCTGTCTCTGATCTTTTCTGTCCCAGCTGCTATCATTTATCAATGTAATCCATTAAAAACTTCATTTGCTGGTTTTTGTGTTAAAATTTGTGCTTTCATCCTAATTTTTTTATAGTCTGTGACGGGCTTAAATTTTATTACATGCAGGGATGGTAAATAATAGTAACTGCTGGAATGCCATCTCGCCCATCTTCCAACACTGATTTTTATAAGTGGTCAAATTTTAATTTTATTTCTGTAAAAACATAGCAATTGTTACTCAGGGTTGGAGTCTTCATTGTTCTCCAGCCAATAGCTATCAAATGATTGTCTGGCAAATTCCCTTTTTCAGGCGGAGTTACCATTGTGTTCCAAGCTTAAATTTAAGAAATTCCTTAATCAAACTCCGCATTAGCACCAATGCTAAACATAATTGTGACTCCCCTTAACCCTGTTTGCTTAATATATACACTGAGTGGCCACTTTATTATGACCACTCCCTCAGTACTTCATTGGGCCACCTTTTGCCTTTAATACTGTGTCGATTCTTCGTGGCATGGACTCCACCAGATGTTGATAGGTGGTTTGTGGAATCTGAGACCATGATTGATGAATAGCACTTTCCAAGAGTGTGAGATTGCATGGTTGTGGATCCAGCTGCCTGATGGCTTGTTCAACTTCATCCCACAAATTCTCAATGGGGTTGAGATCTGGAGATTGTGGGGGCCACTTAAGCAAAGTAAACTCACCGGCATGTTCTTTCAACCAATTCTGTACAATACGAGCACTATGGCAAGACGCATTATCTTGTTGAAAATAGTCATCGGTATTGGGATAAACCATCCACATGACAGGATACACTTGGTCCACAACGATGTTTAGATAGGATGTGCCAGTCAGACGTTGATCAACACGAATTAAAGGGCCCAAAGCACGTCAGGAAAACATTCCCCAAACCATAACGTTGCCTCCACCAGCTTGAAGGGTTGTAGCAATGCATTTGGGGTCCAACTAAAAAAGACATACAAAGGCTGCAGACTACTCAAAGCAGCATGGAGAGGTGCATGCTTGGTGTAACCAGGAGAGATAGGAAAAGGAACTCGTGGATCCGAAAAATGACAAGAGTGGAAGACATCATGATCAGAGTTAAATCCCTGAAATGGCAATAGGCTGGGCATACTGCCAGAAGGACAGACCATCGATGGACAGCCGAAATTTTAGATTGGATTCCAAGGGACAGGAAAAGACCCAGAAGAAGACCACATGAGAGATGGGTGGATGAAATTCGAAAGTATGCGGGAGTGACATGGAGGAGACTGGCACAAGACAGACTGTTGTAGAGACCTTCGTCCAGCAGTGGATTGATAATGGTTGACAATGATGATATAAATATATATAAACTTTTTATTAACTGACAGACGTCGTTCAAGTAGCACATGTTGGTAGAGTAACTCTTTCTCTATACATAGTCTCCATCACAAACAATGGATTTGCGCCATCGTTGAACCCAACTCTCGAATTCTCTTTGAAAAAATTCAGGTGTGGACTGTTGTACCCATTTCTTCATAGCCACTTTCACCCTCGTCTGTGTCATCAGATCGTTGTCCCCGGAGACTGTCAATCACTAGACCAAACAGGTGGAAATCGGAGGGTGGCAGATCTGGGTTCACTTGCACGGTGGATGGGTACCACTGACCAGCCTTATTTCCTGCTCGCCTGATTTTTTGCCAAAGATGTGTGTGGTCTCGCAGTGTCATGGTAAATGTGGATCCTTTTCAGATTCTTGTTCGGTCTCTTCCTCCTTATGGATTCTCTAAGCTTCTTGAGTGTCTCAATGTACCGTTCGCTAATCACGGTACGGCCACGTTTCAGAAAATCAAGGAGAATGACACTCCTGCCATCCCAAAAAAACAGTCGCCATGACTTTCTGTGCTGATCGCTGGCTCTTGAACTTCTAAGGCCTTGGTGAAGAATTGTGACGCCATTCCAATTCCATGGATTGATTATTCGTTTCCAGATCGGAAAGATACGCCCACGTTTCATCCGCTGTCACCAGATCGGGAAAAAACGTGTCTTCATTGGCTTCAAACGCTTCTATCAGATCAAAGCAGACTTCCACCCTTCTCTCCTTCAAATAGGGTGTCAACTGCCGTGGTATACACTTTGCACATACTTTCCGATACCCTAAGTTTTCCACATCTTCTGTATGGCATTGTGACCACAGTCCAGTTGTGCAACAAGCTCACGGATCGTGACTCGTCACAATCCGCGTGAATCAATTCATCCACTCGCTGATGATTCGTGTTAGTGGTCGCAGATTATTGTCTCCCACTGCGTGGTTTGTCTTTAATGGTAGTTTCCCCTTCTTTAAACTTCTTCATTCATCTGTGCATATTGTTCTTGTCAAAGGTGTCATCTCGATAAACATTCTGTAGCCTTCTGTGGATGTCGGACAGCTTGCACCCTTCCTTCGTCAAGAACTCAATGACGGCACGTTGCTTCTGATTGGAATCCAGTATATTTACCTACCATAAAGAAGAAGGGTTACTATAGAGGAAGAGCTACTACACCAACATGTGCGATCTGAACGACATTTGTTAGCTAATAATAAAGTTATGTTCATTACTTTTGGTACAACCCTCGTAATTTAAAGCAAACTTCAGGAACGAAAAAAAAATTTAAAAAAAAAAAATTCCAAAAAAATATTTTCTGAAAACCCAAACGCGCGAAAGCAGAACTCTCAGAAACTACAAGAAAAACAGGAGAAAAAAAAAGCACCAATGCAAACGAGAGGGGAAAAACATGCAGGAATGCAAAAAGTTTTGAAAGTGCTGAGCTTTGGCTCTATCATGGACCAGCAAAACACAGCATTAACTCATCTCTACAAAGACCCAGTTGAATTAGGGTTTCTGCTATGTCATAAATGTATTTCGGGTAAATGACCCCACAAATCAAAATCACCTTCTATAAGCCACGGAAACGTAAAAAATAAGAATAAATTTAGCAATGCATTTATGGCATACATGCCCCAACCCACAACGACTCATCGTCCACAAATCCAGGAAAACCGAGTATAGAGCCCATGAGCAAAAATAATTAAACTATTGCCAGACATGTGGAGAATTTAAACAATTGAAACGTTATACAAAACCTAGAAAAAAAAAACTTAAGAAAAGAAAAATTTTCAATATGTACACAGTAATGTAAAAAGGCTTAACTTGGAAAAAGACTTAAAAAAAACACTTTTTTTACGTACTCAGCAATGTAAAAATGCTTTACTTGGAGGCACAAGTTCCGAAAAATGAGACAGCAGAGCTACGCGGCTCAAAACACGAAGCACGCAACCAGAGCTAAACCTCAACAATGAAGCAAGGCAAAAAATTACAAAGCCAAATTGCAAGAGAAAAAAAGGAAAACCCACGCCTGTGCCAACACACATCGACCAAAAATTCAGGAAAACTAGCATAGAGACCAGGAGCGAGAAACAAAAATATATTTTATAGACATTTGCCGCAAGTCACAGCAAGACTTTCGACAAAAGAAACGTAATATATGACTTGGAAAGTTACTTAAATAATGAAAAAAGAAAAGTTGCAATATGTACACAGTATTATAAAAATGCTTTACAAGAAAGTACAAAAGCAGTGCATGTGCTTCTGAACTACGAACGAAAAAGAAGCAGAGCGACGAGGCCCAAAGCACAAAGCATGCAACCTGAACAAAGTACAACGAGAAAGCAAGGCCAAAAATTATAATCAAAGCCAAAGGCAAGAGAAAACTACGCCAGTTTTTGAGAAGACAAAAAAAAAAAAAAGCCACAAACGAATTCCAGCAAGCATAAAAACGCGAAAAAAAAAATTCCAAAAGCCACCAAACAGAAAAAACGAAATGACCGACCTGCGAAACTGCTGATCAAAGAGATGGCAGACGATACAAAATGACCGTCAAATCTCCCGCCGGCGACGAAACACTGGTGGCCGGCGGGAGGTTTCACTCGTGGCCGGGAGAAGCTACCGAACAGCAGCCCCGCATACAAAAACGCACTCCGCAGAAAACGGCAATCCACATGGCCGCGGGTGGCCGAGTGGGCAAATTTCGTGACTGCCACGGGAAGGGCCCCAGGTTCGATCCCAGGCAGGTACGAACGCTCGATCCACTAAATACCCGCCGTGCGTCGGATGGGCACGTTAAGCCGTCGGACCCCGGGTGCTAGCCCCCGGCAATAAATAAGGGCGTCTTGCTCCCCCTTTCTACTTCGCTTCCGTGTCACTTTCCTATCGGGCGCTCTAGCCCAAATCTCCTAGTTTCCTATTTCTAAGGGTTGTTTAAGACCTGGGGTCAGACACTAAAATCCTCTACATATGATCAAAAAATAAAAAATAAATAAATAAATAAAACGGCAATCCACCAATCAAAAAACTCCCAAATGAAAAAAATTAACTGATTGTTTGGAAAGAGCAGAAACTCAACGGAATACATGAAAAATATCATCAAACACACCCAATATGTATTTAATGTTATTCATCTGTATTAAAATACTTTAAAGTAAAACTACAGAAAATATACAGTTTCTTATAAAGTTTTTCTTAATTTATACTATTTTATGTTTGATATTTTTGAGATCGAATAACTATTTTACATTTTAAACTTTTTTTTACCATTTTTATTTAATATTTTTTTTAATTTTTATAATTAAACTGTTTTATCCATAGCACTAAAGGTTCCAAAAAGGAAGTTAATATACATCCTCTAAACCAGTGGTCTCAAACTCGAGGCCCGGTGTCAACTGTTTTGCAGCCCGCATGAATGATTATAAAATGAAAATCAAGCACCCTTTTTTTCAAGTGTATTATAATATATTAAATATAGAGTACAGTGAAGCTTGGTCCTCTTTATCAATACCAAGTTTATTACGAAGAACGTAACTGCATCCTCTTATTCAATACCAAGTTTATTTACGAAGAATGTAACTGTATTAAGCATGCGTATCGTTACGTGAAAGGAATGCGAAAACGGTACAGATGTTTCCCCCGACGTATTGTCCACGAATCCAACAGCGCTGACCGCCGTGTCGCTGCACGGAAGGGACGTCTGAAAAGGGAATGTTATTTGCGCAGAATTGAAATCAAGCGCTGGCAACACTGATCCAAATTGAAAAGCTCCTTCCCGCTCAGCTGGTGCCCAGTTTCGTCCGGCTGCATCGGTTGCTTCACACGCAGGAAGAAATCAGTTTTGGTGAATTTTCTACGAAGATGGCTATGTTAAAAGAAGATTTTAACAGGCAGTTTGAATGTTTCAAAGACATGGAAAATATTTTCTAAATATATTCAAGTCTCCATTTTCCTATAATGCTGAAAACGTGCTTGAAGAACGTCAGCTTAAACTAATAGACTTTCAGTGTGGTTCTTTTCTAGAAGAAAAATTCAACAGCGGCAATCTAACAGAGTTTTACCAGTTAGTTTCAAAGAACAAGCACGTAAACATTCATAACCTAGCTGCACAGGTTCTGTCTATGTTCGGAACAACATACTCACATGAATATAGTTGTTTTCAAGAATGAACCAAGTAAAATGTTTTGAAAGGAACAGGTTAAGTGACAGTCACTTATGCCCACTTTTAAAAGTAGCATGTTCAAAGAATATCACTCCAAATATCGATCAGTCAGTGACGGAAAAGAGAGATCAAGTTTCTGGCCAGAACACGTGATAATTTTTTGCTCCGAGTATCGTGGTCAGTTGGTAAAATGTGGTTGTTTTAAGTTTTAAGTGAAAATAATTGTTATGAAAAGTGATTGTTCTCACTGATTGGTGAAGCATTTGTTTTTATTATTTACCGATAATTAGAAATAATATTCCACTATAGTGCCAAGCCATTGGTGTAGTTTTGACAAGTTGATATTTATTCATAAGAAATTTATTAATATTCATGCGGCCCCCTAAATTCCTTCAAACTGGAAAGTGTCACTTCCAAGGGTCTGAGTTTGAGACCACTGCTCTAGACCAACTTCCAAAAAGGACTTCATTGGCCAGAATCATTTTATTAACTGTGATGCAATTAAATTAGATCTGCTAACCTAACTCTATTTTTAAGAGCTATTTTTCTTAAAGTTGTTTTAATAAAGTCAGCTGGTACTTGGTTCTCTAGAAGGCAACAATATTTCGGATTTCCTTGAACACGTTAGTCTTCTCTTAAATAGCTTTCTAGAGAACCAAGTACCAGCTAACTTTATTAAAACAGCTTTAAGAAAAATCACCAGAACGCAGAATATTCGATACTCCACTAACCCGCGCAAAGCTACATAACAAGGTGGAAGCTCTAAAATACAATATATATAGATACAAGTTGCAAACATAAAATGCAATTCCAAAAATTTACCACTAAAGATCCTACTATAAGACCAAATACAGTAGTAGCATACCCATAAAACATAGAACAAGTCAATATAACCATGATTTAGGAACAACACGTTGTAGACTCTCTATACATAGTTTCCGAATGCCATATCCACATCTCAAACAAAGCATATATACTGAATACAGGGTTACAAGGAAAGTTCTTGATCAGGCCAATATCTCACGAACTATGGCAGTTAGCGATTTACTCCCTGTGCAGTTGTATAGGAAACCCCCTATGGCGCACACAATAACCCCACGAGAGGAGCCCCTCGCCCCCTTTGGAGGAGGTTACGGGGGCTATCGCGCCCCCTTTGCAAATAGTGCAAAAAAGTCAATTACAAACTTGTTCAGCGATGCAAAAATAGTAAATAAATGTTTTTGTCTCACAACAAAAGATTGAAGGGAATCGGGAATGTGGCCCCAAGAAAATCACAACATCCGGAAGCAACGACATAATATTTAGACAAGAACTTATTACTCAGAACTTTTCTAAACTGGTAAGTTCTAAGTAAATGAAAGCACAAAGGAACATATTTTCTACAAACCTTATCAACAGTTCTTGTTCTGAAATAAAACGCAATTCCTTGATATATTCAATATCAGACTTTGATGTCCAATACAATAAAAAATACACTGAGACAAGGAGAAATAGCATAAAGTGGCGAAACACTCATCAATAGGAAAACTGTATGCACATCTAATTGACTTGCGTACGTGGCAAAGCTTTCGACTTCCCGTCACAGGTTCACGAAGTGCTGGCATACCGACCATGCATATCATTTTTGTATTCTGACGACGGAGCAGAAAGCACATTTGAAATCCATGCAAATATGCTTCGGACACAGCGACTCAGATAGCTTTACGCTTTTTTCGCATTTGAAGAGCCCTTTTTCGTTTTTTGTTATGCGACAAAAACATTTATGTACTAATTTTGCATCGCTGAACAAGTTTGTAGTTGACTTTTTTGCCCTATCTGCAAAGGGGGAGAGATAGCCCCCTCAACCCTCCCCAAAGGTGATCCTTCGTTGTGTTATTGTGTGCGCCATAGGGGGTCTCCTATACAATTGTACAAGAAGTAAATCGCAAACTGCCATAGTTCCTTAGATATTGGCCTGATCAAGGACTTTCCTTGTAACCCTGTATATAAGATAGAAAAGCACATGGGAGTGCAATACGCAGACAGGTAGAAGCGCAGTATTATCCCATGCGTAGAAATTTCTTAGTTACGCCTAAGTATCGATGGTACTACGTAATGTCCTAGACAACATGTCTGCTCAATCGCCTACATGACTGACAGGGGTGACCGGTGACCGCTGTTTGAGAGGCTTCGTTTTTCAGCAGTAATCGTTAATGTTAGTATCAGTGGCGGATTTCCAACTAGGCGCACGCCTAGGGCCCCACAGCTTAAGGGGCCCCGAAAACGCCTAATTTCATTTCCAGTACTGATTTGGTTTTCACAGAACAAAACAAAAAAATGCGGACCTTCTTAATTTTCCTACGAAAACAATAAGAAAAAATGCTTTCAAGAAACTCTTCACATTCTCGCTTTCCTGCAGTGACTGATGGAATTCTTACTATCCACCTTTCTTGGTCCATGGCATTCTTCTATGTCAAAACTCCTCCACGGAAAGTCATCCATCCTTTTCAAGTAAAGCACTGTGCATAAAATGAATTTTACCTGTGTTTTCTAATGTGGAAGACTCTTCCGGTTGCCAATGTCTTCCAGTATTTTATTTTTGCTTGATACTATGCTCGTTTCCTACATTAGCTCAAAACGTAAAAAAAACAAGATGGTTTTTCAAAGCTGAAGCAATGGAAAAAGCACGTTTTATAATTGAAATGCATTCCAATTTTATAAAATTTTATGACAATTTGCACGCAATGTAAGAAATTTCACTTTCGGCGCCCTTAGTGATAAATGGGCCAAGAGACTTGCAAATGAAAAGGGATTGAAAGTAATCAATTTTGCCTAACGTATAAAACTCAAAAAGAACGTTTGCTGTAACTGAAATAATCTCTTCGTAGTGCAAAGCTAAAATTTACGAAATTTCCTCATTGTAAACTTTTAGCGGGAAATTTATCAACTAGCAATGAAATTTTAACTGGGAAAATTTTAATGAATATTTATGTCCGATCATTTGCAAAAATAATTTTTTTAAAAACTATGAAAATCAAATTTTTTGGCCTTTATCGAGAAATTAACGAAGTAATGGGAAAATTTAAATATTTGAGAAGGAAGAGTTAAACCTAATCTGAGAGGCACGAAAATAATATTTTCCTGTAAGTTGAATTGTTTCTTGACAACAGAACTTGAATTTTCGCCTTAACAGCCCTTAGCATTATCTAAAGTGCGGAACTTAATATCCTTAGATTTCCTACTAGTCGCAAAAATAATTTTTGAAATATCTCTAAAACAAAAAGGTCGATGTGCACGGGCAGACAGAGTGATTACCTTAGCACTGTTTCTTACCAAACGTTTCAATTGTAGGAAGAACAAATGGAATTTTAAAAAGCGTAAAAACTTTTTTCTCGACTTTACTTTTTTTGTCTTTTTTCTTTTCTCTTTTTTTGGCTAATCTGACAGATGAAAATTTCTGAGGCAATAAGAAGGGGAAGGGGCCCCCGTTGAAGCGTTTAGCGCCTAGGGCTCCAAAATATCTAAAGTCGCCTCAGGTTTAGTCCTACGGCAGCTGTTACGTATTCACCCAAACTTGGAGGTTGATGTTGTGTGGAGGTTTCACTGTATTAAGATCGCTTAGTAACCGACTAGCTGTTAATGACAGTTATTATTTAGGCAGAATTATCTTAACCGACTAGCTGCTTATCATAGTTTATTACACAGGCAGCATCTTGTTTCTTTCTTTGGGCGTTTCAAAGGAACAAAGTACAACCTCTGCTGAATAATACAAGGTAACATTTCTTGTTTGAAATTTCGGATAAACGATTTCTTTCGCATAACGAGAAACAGTGATTTTTTTCGGAATTTAGCATAAAGAAATTTCTATTGTATAATAACACTAAAAGATCGAATTTCTTGTTATTAGAACTCATCGTGTAACAAAATGCAGTGGATCCCACACACAGTTTTTATTTTTTACACAATATTTTCGTCATTTACTGCATTCTAGGCTTTTAAAACTCTTAAACCGAAATTAATTACAGCCTGCTTAACCGACAGGTTAAAAACTATCTTACGAAAAAGAATTATTATTTAGCAAACGGATATTTTAAAAGCTGTATCCGTGAGGGCATATGAAAGATATAGCCTGAGGTTATTTTAAAGGAAGATATGAATTCAATCTTTGATAAAGAAACATTTTCATGGTTATTGCAAGAAATCCAATTTCGCTGAAACTTCTGATACCGAAAGCTCCTCGAAATCTTTACACTTAATGGCTGGATAAATATCCTTTTTCAGAAGCACGGAAAGGTCTGTTACATTGCACCGAAACTTAAAACTTGCTGGGAATAGTTAACTGGACGGAAAAATTAATTATTTCTTTGTTGAAACTGTTTCCCCTACTCGATGATCCCAAGCGCGCAACATCTCAAGATGTGAGTACAACTATCTCAAGATGTGAGTACAGAACATATTGCTGAGATACCTTGAACTTTCCCGCCTGCGTTCGCTTAGTTTTTACACACAGCAGTGATCGTTTTTTATAAAGAACAAACATGCTAATTATGACTAGGGGGAAAAAATGCGGCGAAATTTACGTCATTTTGAGAAGATGGAGAAAAAAGCAAAAGCGATGAAAAGATAATTGTGAAAAATATGAACAAAGGGATCTTTTGAAAAAGAGCTGGAAAAAATTAGTGTGTGAAAAAAATAAAGTTGTGATCCCTAAGGTATCTTTCATCTTAATCAGCTGTGTCCCTAAATCAATTTGATGGAGAAAAATTAGCGCTCGCAAGCGCACGCTCGTTGGCCCTGGCTGTCAACAAGGAAGCGTTTTAAATCCCATATTTAAGGTAGCCCGCGTCTCGTCGGACGCCGCGGGTGTGTTGTTCTAAGGAAAATTACGCCATTAAATTCTCTCAAGCGTCAAGCGGGCAGTCGTCCGTGATCCTCTCCCCCCGCCCCCCTCGCTCCCCCACGACGAGACTTGATCCTTATTATCCTCGAAACAATAGATTGCATGGCAACGTGAGAGTGGCCACAGGAGTACCATGCTACTGCAGGATTTATCTTCCTTGCTTCAGGCACTCTGGAGATAATGGGTAATCGGTATTATCCCTCCTTCATCTATAGCACCCTCTTTGAGATCTTCCCCATCGTGCTGATCCTCCTCATCATCTCCTTCCCTTCCAGAGGATAAAGGACACAACTTTTGTTACCGTTTGACCATGTGTGTGCATGCATAGGGTCTGCGGGTGCTAATCTGGGTTGAAAAGTTCGAGTTTGCAACAATGACGCTATAATTGTGCATGCACAGTAGTCACAGAGACAAGAAGTTTTAGATGAATTCACGGCTGGGATTTGTATTATCTGACGATATGCATGCTGGTCCAGAAATAAGAGCATTGCGCTGCTGCTTATGATACCCGAACGCCAACACCACTGAATATTACTACACTAAGTCGTACCCCGGTTTACGACGCAGTTTCGTTTCCACGCCACTGCTGATGTCGTAAACCGAAGCTTATAAGAAATAGTGGAACTAACTGCTTTCACAAATCTTAAAACATTTTGCTGATTTAGAACTCAATGAATGTTCTCGTCTTAAATCAAAAACATTATGTATTGAGTGGCCAGTTTATCCTATGTATAAAAGAGACTGCGTGTGTGTCTGTCGGTCGGATTTCACGTAGAATTAGGCGACCTAGAGTGACGAAATTGGTTATGAAGGTACCTATAGACATCTTTTGGTGCACCTCGAAGCGATGTTTTAAAAATTTGAATTTGATTTTTAGTTATTTAATGTTACGCGTTTCTACCCGATCTGAGTGTGTCTTTCCGCTTTGTTGACATCAACCTGATCACACCGAACGTTAAGGCGTTGTTGGAAATAAAATTATTTAAAATAAATTTAGTCCAACATGCACGTGCATAGATAGCCCCAGGGAATAGCGAGAGGCAATCTCAAGCCTTGAGACGATACTTAGGCCCCAGGGGATATAGGGGGGTCGGAAAAGTTGAAGGGTCAGTTCCCAAGAAGGGAGCGAAGTAACGTTCACCTGACGGAATAGATGAACCCCTCAGAAGGTCAAGTGACCTTGGCATCAGCGGACAAGGTGAAGCTCAGAAGGTCAGGGGTTTTTCACTGGTCAAGAGTAGTGGAGTACGTGTAGCGACAAGGAACAGACGTGGGTATTGAGTGCCGAGTATGACGAGAGAGAAATGAAATATGCCCAACGTTGTCAAACGGAGAGCCGAGTTCGGATAGCGCCAGTCAGCTCAATTAGGTGTATATGCCCAGTGTTGAAAACCTGAAAGACATATGGAGATACCAGATAAGTTATTTTCCTTTTCCCTTTTATTGCATGTACTTGCTTAAATTAATTCATAACCCTATTTAGAGCACGTGGCGTGTGTATTGGTCATGATAAAACAATGAAAACCCAGTTAGCTAGGTAAAACCTTTAGGTAAAGCATAGGAGAAAAGGAACTGGAAGAAAAATGAATCACTAAGCTTTGCACTTATATATATATAGATAGATGTATGCAGAAATGATCGGAGACGTTATAGAGAAAAATCGTAATAAGAGTAAATTTTATGTGTAAGGTATTGTTAACGGCTGCACCCACGCACGTGGTACCTTAGTGTTCCTAATTCTCTCGTATTAAACTATTTTGATTACTTCCACATAAGATTCCTGTTTGTTTTCCTTATAACCACACAAGACATAAGTTAAGGTATGTGTAAACTAAGATATGTGTTTATGTTTCTGATTTCTTTCACGAGCGGCACCTTTACTCCCCCACCATTCCAGTGACGGGATAAAGGTGAATCACAACGCCGTGCTTTATTATATGCCAGTACATATAAGGAGCACGTTTTTGTCCATATACGATCACTGTAGAACAAAAGTCCCATAGTTATAAAAAGGCACAATAAAGTAAATTTAATCGGTAAATGATCTGTAATTGATGCACCTATAATTTGTTCATAATAACAAATATAACAATAAAATTAACACCTTGTATTTAACATTGATGACAGTAACACGTGTCCCAGTGAATAGCATTAACACGTGTGCCATTGTTCGTAACTTTAACACGTGTTCCGTATTAGAATGTAACGTTGGTACCGATTAACGTTTGAAGATAACTATGGTGAATTGGTTAAATATTTGTTTATAACATATGATTATTCTTATAATAAATTTGTTCAAAATAAAAGATATAACAGCGTGCAGAAAAGTAGTTCACCATAAATTTTAGGCGTTTCTTTTTTAGAATTCCGTTACGACTATTTTCATTCGTAAATACATTTATTACGCCCTTTTTTGTAGGCGTTGTTTGCCGATTGTATTATGACCTTGAGAGTGGAGAAGAAAAAAAGAAAATAGAACGTTGTTTTTCAATCTGCGTTATTAATTCAAAAGTGTCATACGTCAGAAGGTCACCATACTGTGACGACGTTGTGAGCTAGAAAATAGAACGATGTTTTAACGAAATTCTAAAACAGAAATGGCTCAAATTTATCGGGAACTACTTACCTTCGTGTTGGGTGTGATCAGGTTGCATGTAATGAAAGCGTCTGTCGGTCGGATTTCACATAGAATTACAATTTAAACGTCTTCAATTCCCGATTCGTTTGAGTTTCGCCTTGAGCATCAATAAGGCACAAGGAGCAATCTCTAAATGTTGTTGGACTGGATCTACAAAGTCCATGTTTTTCCCATGGTCAACTGTACGTTGGTTGTTCCAGAGTCGGAAATGGGGAAAATCTTTGCATCTTTGCTACGAATGGAAGGACTGTTAATATTGTTTATCCCGAGGCTCTACAAGAATAAGGTACTTTACATCTCAATGGGATGTAAGTGAGGTAAGGAGAAAAGAAGAAGATCTCATTGAACTGAAATGTGGACATCTCTTCTACTATCGTGGTACTGATACTGGCAGAACTAGTGGTGTTGGATTTATAATAAACAAGAAACTGAAGGATAAAGTTGTAGAAGTTGAAAGTTCCTCTGACAGAGCTGCACGGCTTGTTATCCAACTCTCGAAAAGATACCAGGCTCAGATTATTCAAACTTATGCACCCACCACAAGTCATCCTGAAGAAGAAATTGAAGAATTTTATGAGGAAATTCGTCATCTAAATAATAAAGGTAAGCAGCACTTGAAGATAATTATGGGAAATTTCATTGCAAAAATAGGGCAACGGCAACAGAATGAAACTTCAGTAGATATATTCGGTCACGGCAACAGAAACCAGCGTGGAAATACTCTCGTAGAGTTTTCAGAGGCAGAAGGGTTTTTCATCTTGAACTCCTTTTTCAAGAAAAAACTACACAGGAAATGGACATGGAGATATACAAATGGAACGACAAGTGAAATTGATTTTATGTGTATCAAAAAATTCGTCATAGAAGACTGCAGTGTGCTAAACAAGTTCAACACAGGTAGTGACCATAGATAGGTGAGATGTAAGATGCACCTCAACACTAAACTCGAACGTAGCAAGCTCATAAGACAAACAAAATGTATTGACATAACCAACCTTAAAAAACACCATAATACCTTCAAGTTGGAACTGAAGAACAGATTCTCTGCTTTAGAAGGCATAACATCGGAAGAAATGGATATTTCTGAAGTTAACAGAAAAACAACCAAAGCTTTTATGGAAACAGCAACAAAATTAGCTGAGTCTAAGAACAAGTTGCATGTGATTAAATTTTCAAAAACCAAAATGTTGATGCAAAAAAGAAGAGAGATGAGAACAACTCAAGAAGATGTGACTTCCAAAGTGGAATATATAGAGATATGCAAGACAGGACGAAAAAGTATCACTGAAGACGTATGGAAATTCAACTGTAAACTAGTAAGGAAAGCAATTGAAAACAACCAAAGCCTAAAGATAGCAAAGGGACATCTCAGTAAGGGAAGAAAACAGATTATGGCACTGAGAAAAGAAGATGGTTCTGTAACAAGAAATAGAGGCGAAATTCTGACAAGAGTGAAAGATTTCGAATCCAAATTATATGAAAGGGATGTATAACGAAGTAAATTTCTCCGGCATTTCTGTCCACGCCAGGATTCGAACCCGGATCCCCTCATTCCGGAATAAGTCACTCTACCAATTTAGCTACGAGGACGTTTTATTCTGATTCCTATCTGCCTTTATGTCGTGTGCGTCCTTCAGGCAGGTACGTCACATCTCCTGGTACGTTACAGATGATACATGTACTACAGACATCATGAAAGGTACCAGTACCAGAGTTCTTCCAGTCCTCCCAGCAGAAGTTGCACATGCAATCAAGAACATGAAGCGAGGAAAAGCTCCAGGAGAAGATGAAATTACTGTAGACATCATACAAGAAGCAAGTGGAGAAATCGAAACAGTACTCGCCCAAATTTTCACTCAATGCCTTAATGAAGGGAAGATTCCTGAGGATTGGAACAACGCTACAATGATCTTGCTACATAAAAAAGGTGACATTGAGGATCTCAGGAACTACAGACATATCAGCCTCCTATCAGTGGTTTATAAAATCTTCACTAAAGTTCTTTCACACTGCTTAAAGGTGACACTGGACATGGCTCAACCGAGAGAACAAGCTGGATTCAGGAGTGGCTACAGCACAATAGATCATATCCACGTACTGAGAGAACTAATTGAAAGAGCGAGGGAATATGAACTTCCATTGTGCATGGCTTTTATCGATTATGAAAAAGCCTTTGATTCGGTGAAACCATCAGCAGTTACAATGGCTCTGAAATCCTGCGGTATTGAAGATGCGTACATTAATATTATTAATAACATCTTTGAAAATGCAAGTGCAAAGATTCGGCTGTTTGAGAATGCAACACACATAAAAATTGGAAAAGGAGTGAGACAAGGTGACACCATATCTCCGAAGCTCTTTAATGCCACATTGGAAAATGTCTTTCAATCACTGAACTGGGAAAACAAAGGGATAAAGATTAATGGAGATTATCTAACTCACCTTCGTTTTGTTGATGACATAGTCATTTTTGCAACTACCCATCACAGCTGCAGAGTATGATCCAGGAACTTGCTGACAAGAGTAAAGAAGTGGGATTAAAAATGAACTTTCAGAAGACAAAAGTGATGTTCAATGCTTTCACAAGAAATGAAGATTTATCGATTGATGGAGAATAGCTGGAGATAACAGACACGCACATTTATCTTGGACAGCAGATATCAAGTGAGGGTCACATTGATGAAGAAATTAATCGGCGTACAAAACTTGCCTGGATAGCTTTTGGAAGAAACAGCATAATTTTCAAGAGCAATATGCCATTATGTCTTAAAAGAAAAGTGTTTGATCAATGCATCCTTCCAGTGCTTACGTATGGTGCAGAGACGTGGACCTTAACTGAAAGAGACATACAAAGGCTGCAGACAACTCAAAGCAGCATGGAGAGGTGCATACTTGGTGTAACCAGGAGAGATAAGAAGAGGAACTCGTTGATCCGAAAAATGACAAGAGTGGAAGACATCATGATCAGAGTTAAATCCCTGAAATGGCAATGGGCTGGACATACTGTCAGAAGGACAGACCACGGATGGACAGCCGACATTTTAGATTGGATTCCAAGGGACAGGAAAAGACCCAGAAGAAGACCACATGGAAGATGGGTGGATAAAATTCGAAAGTATGCGGTAGTGACATGGAGGAAACTGGCACAAGACAGACCGTTGTGGAGGAAACTTGGGGAGTCCTTCGTCCAGCAGTGGATTGATAATGGTTGACAATGATGATGATGATGACATCTCAATCAATTTCATTGCATAAGCCTTCTGCTTTCAAACTTTTTGAACTGTTTGCATTGGACGTGACAACTACTAAATAATTCAAATACATTTTTTTTATCCTAATATTCCTTTCCAGGAAGTTGTACCACAAAGTTGTATAAACCTTGATTTACCAGTCTTAATTTAATTGCCGATATAGCTTTTACTTTATACTATCACTAGCCCGTTAACGACGGGTACAACAGGTTAGTATACATATAGACATGGGACAAAAATTAGTCACTGCAGCAGGATATGTAATTGCTTAATATGTTATATTTCTGAGGTTTAGAATTTTATTTAAATGTTTCTAAATTAGTATATACTAACAAAATATGTGTTATTTCTTTCTACAGGCAAAATGTTAAACTAAACCATTGAAAAATTAAAATCAATGTGTCGAAAGACAGATGAAAGTGACTGGCAAAAGAGCACAGCGCCAAGCTGAATGTGTAGGCATTAGCAAAAGAACAGTTCTGCGTGTTTTAAAGATTGGTGCAAGTCAAACTCGACTGAAAATGAAAGGAAAAACTGTGTGAATAGACAAAGTCATCGCTCTTTCCACGTTTTCTTTAATTAACACACAGCAATAAAAAATATTTTATCCGGACACCTCTGGGTTCGTACCCCAGATATCTCGATAACTGGCCGAGTGCGTTCGCCTTACGCTACGGTGGCCAACAATCCACGGCGCTATGTGTGTTTATCTGTCAGCATCTGACTTCACAAATCCGTAGAGATGGGCTCAGCAACTGAGACGTCACCATACGCTACGGTGCTAACAATCCACGGCGCTATGTGTGTTTATCTGTCAGCGTCTGACTTCATAAATCCGTAGGGATGGTCTCAGCAACTCAGACGTCTCCATCTGGTGGGGCTTAACGGCACAAGCTGTTAAATTATAGCTAATAAATCCAAAAAGCGAGAGTGATAGTGAAAATCTTTCAAATACCTGGAGACAAAGTGAATAGACAAAGTCTTTCCACATTTTCTTTAATTAACACACTCTTTCCACGTTTTTTTTAATTAACACACTCTTTCCACGTTTTTTTAATTAACACACATCAACAAAAAAATTGTTATTCGGACACCGCTGGGTTCGTATAATCCAGATCTCTCGATAACTAGCCGAGTGCGTTCGCCTTACGATACTGTGGCCAACAATACACGGCGCTATGTGTGTTTATCTGTCAGCATCTGACTTCACAATCCGTAGGGATAGGTTCAGCATAAGAGGTCTAAAGAATCATTCAATCCTGAGTGTGTTCAAAAAGTTTTTGCCAAAGGAGGTGGGTCTGTAATGCTATGGGGTTGTTACAATGGTTGCGAATTGGTATCACTAGTAGAGGTGAATAATACGATGAATCAGTATGCTTGCAAAGAAATTTTAGGCAATAAAGGGTTTCCTTTTGCAGAACATTTGCAGGATTATCATCAAGTAACTTATCCGATTTACCAGGATGACAACTATAGGATTTTATGATGCAGATTATTTAACTCACCTTCGTTTTGCTGATGATATAGTGGTTTTTGCAACTACCCTTCAGAGCTTCAGAGAATGATCCAGGAACTTGGTGAAAAGAGTAAATGAGTAGAATTAAAAATGAACTTTCAGAAAAGAAAATTGATGCACAATGCTTTCACAAGAAATGACAGTTTATCGATTTATACGGAAAATCTGGAGGTAACCGACGCCTTGGGCAACAGATATCAAGCAATTTACCTTGGGCAATAGATAGCAAGCAATTTACCTTCGACAACAGATATCAAGCAATTTACCTTGGGCAACAGATATCAAGCAGTTTATCTCGGGCAACAGATATCAAGCGAGAGTCACATCGATGAAGAAATTGTCAACCATGCAAAAATCACTAAGTATTCTGATCACTAATTTAACCATTTTCGTTTTTTATAACTGCCGCTTTAGCCATCTTAATCAAAACAGCAAAACACCTTATCTAAATCGCAATCACGGCATTACTTATTTAAAACTTGGAATCGCTAGACAGAAAAGAAGACGAGGTAGGAGATTTGAAGAAAAATAAGGAATACCTGCCAAACAGAACTAAGACACATAAATTCCAAAGACTTAAAAATGAAAAGCTGTGTAAAAAAAACTCCTAGAATCTTTTCTAATTGCAATTTTCTCAAAGCAACAAATAATTGCCTGCGGAAACATAATAACATATTTCAGTTTCCGAATAATTTATTTTTCCTTAAAGAGAGGATGTCTGCTAAAAGTAAGGAATGCTCCAGACGTCCGTCAAGCAATAGGAAGATTCTTCCAGAGCTGTGATGTATATAATCTATTTGAAATTCCTGTTTTTCGTTTCTATCTCTTATTTAAATGTTCCTTACCTCTCGTTCGCATCTTTCGAACTGAACGTAACGCATGAACTCCCGATAGCATCTATTTATGTGGCAACACCTGAAGAAGGTCAAAGGTAAATACGATAAATAAAGTCTCCTAAGACTGTGCGAATTCTGGGAGCTAAATTTCACGTGCTTCATCAATTACAATAGGTGCTTTTTGAGGTTAGTTGTACTTCAGCAAGGCAAGAATAAAGTGGTTGTTCATCAGCAAAACTGTAAGTCAGTGTTTCCAATGCATTCCCATTTCTGCTGGCCGCCCCGCCCCGATGGTGCAGTGGTCTAAGCGATGGCTTCTGATCGTTCGTCTGAGTTGGGTCAGAGTTCGAATATCACGGGGTATGGATGCTGTGGTTGTCTTACGGCATTGGCTCTCTACCTTCCCTGATTCCTCTCTCCCTTCTCTGGAACCAGTGACCCTAAATTAGGGACGGGCGACTGCTTGTAGCCCATTGAGTAGCTCACAGTGGTTGTTAAACCACAAAAAACAAAACAGAAAAACTCATTCTATTTCGTAAATGTATTGAGTTCCGAGCCGTTAGATTTAAGCATTTGTGTTTTGTTTGTTTTCCAATTACGTTCGAGAGTTTAAAGACTACCATGAGCAACTTAGTGGACTATAGTGCAACGCTGAGGGAGGGAGGAGGGGCTGGAGTGGGATTCAGCCCACCAAACTTTTCTTTGAGCCCACCCTTTAGTCCCCCCCCATCTCCCCCTAAAAATATTTAAGCAGTTAGAACACATGCAGAACACTACAATTTAGGGAATTTGGATAAATGTATTAAATGAATTTTTGGAATCCTCCCAAATTCTGTTATATAAAATGAATTTCTTGTTAAATTTATGCGTGTACTATTCTGTGAAATGGAGGAAATCCTCTGAGAAAAAAATAAGGAGGTCTAAGAGAGCAGCAGTAGGAAGACATCATTTTCCTAATATAGTTTTTGTACTATTTATTTTAATTTTTGAGAGAGAGAGAGAGAGAGAGAGAGAGAGAGAGAGAGAGAGAGAGAGAGAGAGAGAGAGAGAGAGAGAGATTCCATATCATCTTACAAACCGAAATTCATAATAACAACAATAAAAAAAATGACGTAAGTAAGCTAAAATTACGAAGAAATAATAACTTTTGTCCATGTAGTGTAGGCTCGTAACCATATTTTCTTGTACTAAATACGTTGAATAAATACTGTGTACCTAAAACCTTATTTTTTACCGGGGATAACATCATCAGCGTCAGGTGAAACCTACGTGAACTGAATATTTTGGCAAAATTTGTGCCAAGCACTTTAAAATTTGTACTCTCTCCTTCCCATATGATACTTAGCTCCTCTGATAGCCACACCAGTTCTGAGCAGCTGGCGTTGCTACTGGCTGTAGTGCTCACCCGTCCCTAATTCAGGGCCATTGGTTCTAGGGAAGGGAGGCAACCAGTGCTGTAAGCCAAAGCCCCACCAGGGGGCCTGCAATTTAACTTAAGGCGTTACAGCGCATAGTATTGTGCCCGGGTATTTGTGAAAAGGCTGCTAAAGACGAAATACCGCTCTTAAAGGAATTAATAGAATGAATGTGAAAAAGGAATTTTCACGCTCATTTTAGAAATTCCATGAGATAAGAAACCTTTTTTTGTAAGACCATTCTTTTCAAAAGCGACGAGTTCAAGCAGAGGCGTAACAAGGGCGGGGCAGTAGGGGCGGCTCCTCTGGCGCAGCTGAAGAGAGGGCGCAAAAATCACTGCGTACAATCTGATTAAAATAGGAAATTAAAAACTTTTTGCACCAGTTTCTGGCATAAGTTTTTTCCCAATTTTATACTTCGTCGTTTCTCCATTTACAAAATTTCCTTATAATATCTTTCGCCAGTTCTGGTAGCTTCGTCAACTTAAAATTTGCATTTCTTCCTCAAAATGTGCAGGGGATGCTAACTACTTCCAACCAGAAATGAAGGCGCGGTTGTTTGTACGTTGTAACACAAGAATGTCGCTCACATTACTACTGATTCTCTAAGGGCAATGCAATCATTATTGCCATTACTGTAAGCATGGGCACCAATAGCTTAGTTTTTAGGAGGGGAGTAAACAGGTATTGCAACTACGTAAAGCATATACAGCGCATAGTACAAACACCACATGCAAATTTCCCTGTGCATTCTGTGACGTGTCTGCCCCGCCGGACGCACATAAAGGCAGATAGCAGTGAGAGCACACGTCAGTGTTGTATAATGGATAACACTCGGAGCTCCGGAGCTGAGAGTTGTGGGTTCGAATCCCACCCCTGACATAAAAAGATGGAGAAATTTACTTGGTCATAATGGCGCCCGAACTTCAAGGATGACCTGGCTGTTAGGTTTCTTGCAATGGTGTGATGCTCTTTCCACACCACGAGATAGGAAAAATGAGAATCCCTTCTTCAGTGCTTCGAAAAAATAAATCAGTGTGATGTTAGGCGTTGCACACACCAACTTGTCTGGGATTTCTCAAATGCACGTTCTTCATGGGATGACTGCCTACAGCGACACATAGTCCCGGCTGACCTTTGAGCCATGCCCGCGGCCGAACTTCCTACTGTAAATTTCGAACGTTTTAACTATTTTTACTGTATAAACGAGCGTGCAGAAATTCTACACAAAAACTTAGCAATCAGAATTAGTATTACAGCGAAAATATCTACACTACCTTCTATGGACAGAAACAAGGATTCGCCAAGGCGGAGCGAAGCTCACCCTGAAAATTGTCTTGCCCACCCTTCCGACCACCCAGTTCAAGATGTGCCATATATATATATATATTTTAACTTTAAAATATAATCTGGAGTTTGTCAAGGAATAATGATTCCCGTGTTTTTCGTCGTGTATCCGTACGTAGCATCCGCAGGGCCATGGAAATTCAGTTTTTCTCCATTCGTTCAAATCCTCAATTTAAGCCTTTTTTAGCACGTCTTTTGTAAAAAAAGATCGTGCTTCTGTTATCGGTTTGTCCGTCCGTCCGTCCGTCTGTACCCACGATATCTCTACAACTATTAGTCTGATTTGAAAAATTCTTTTTGCATTGGAAAGCTTGAAATATGCTAATGATGATCCGTTATTTATTTATTTTTTTTTACGACGTACAATTTCGCCGGTAGAGGGCGTAAATGCAGATGACGTCGAATTCAAATATACGTTTTATTCCACATATTTGCTGCTAAACATCCGATTGAAATTTTTTTTTTATCTTTCGTTTCCATTTATGTCGAAGACTGTTTTAGATATAGTTACTTTTTCAAATTACGCATAGATTTTTCGCTAGGGGGCGTATAAGTAAATTACATTTTTCCCGATAACTCTTCTTCTAAAACTCCGATTTGAAAATTTTTTTCTTCAGCGGATACGTCTCCTGATGGAAAATCTTTTTCATATAATTTCAAATTTTTGGTAAAGAATACTTTGGCCACCAGGGGGCGTAAGTTTTAATTTTTGCTTCTGATGTATTTGCCATAAAATGGGAGCTTCTAAAATATCGATTGAAAACATTTTTTCGTGGACTGATGCCACTCACATCGGTAAACCTTTTCGGAATATTTTCTTCTTTAAATATTCCGCAGTTTCTCCGCCCGGGGGCGTAGATGTACATCTTATTTTTGTCAATATCTCTACTTCTAGGAGTCCGATTTGAAAAATTCCTTCTTTGTTGGATAGTGTTTCTAGTGCGACATGTGGTTCATATAATTTCAAAATTTTCAAGTAATTCATAGACTTTCTGCTAGGGGGCGTAAATGTAAATTGCGTTTCCCCCTATATCTCTGCTTCTAAATCTCCGATTTGACAAATTCTTTCTGAACCGCATACAGCTCCTGATGGGAAATCGTTTGCACATAATTTCTAATGTTTGTAAGAAATAGTTTGGCCACCAGGTGGCGTAAGCCTTAATTTCCGCTTCTGTTGTATTTGGAGCAAAATATGAGCTTCTAAAATCTTGATTGAAAAAAAAGTCGTTTGTAGACCGATACTACTCATGTCGACAAATCTTTTAGGAAAATTTTGTTCTTGAAATAATGCATGGTTTCTACGCCAGGGGGTGTAGATGTATATCTTATTTTTGTCAATATCTCTACTTCTAAGAGTACGATTTGAAAAATTCCTTCTTTGTTGGATAGTGTTTCCGATGCAAAATGTTTTTCCTATAAATTCAAAATTTTCAAGTAAATCGTAGACTCTCCGCTAGGGTGCACAAAGGTAAATTGCGTTTTCTGCGTTATTTCTGCTCCTAAAGCTCTGATTTGAAAAATTCTTCCTGTATCGCATACAAGACCTGATGGAAAATATTTTTCACGTAATTTCTAACGTTTGGTAAAGAAAGATTTAGCCACCAGAGGTCATAAGTGTTCATTTCTGCTTCTGATGTATTTGTCGCAAAATCTGGGCTCCTGAAAACTCGACTCATTTTTTTCTTGGACCGATACCGCTTATACGGATAAACCTTTTGAGAATACTTTCTTCCTAAAATAATGCATGATTTTCCCACCAGGGGACGTAAAGTCACATCTTATTTTTGTCGTTATCTCTGTTTCTAAGAGTTCGTAAGCTCACGATTCCGTTTACAGCAATATCTGAGGAACTAAAAACCCGATTGAAAATCTTCTTTCTTTCGTCAGATCTATTGTTTTCCATGCCGGTTCCATTGATTTTGAATAGCTTTGATAAATTTAATTTTCTTCAGAACGAATTCGAAAGACGTGCATATTACACCCGAAAATTCAGTGTCATCTTTCTTGTTCTCTGATGCCATTGGAATTGTGCAACTCATAAATTAGGCATGTGTCTTTGTTTGTAGGCTCAACGTGGATATGTAACTTTATTCTTTTCTGGCACTAGGAGTGGAATGTAGCCCTAGGTTCCATTGCAAATATTGTTCGTCTTGATGTGTACTATCACCCCTCTTGTTTAAAGTTAGTGTGGCCAGGGGCAAATGAAGACGGTGAATAGGAATTCACTGAGGTCTTCAGTAATTGCTCTGCTGTTGTTAGAAGTAATTAGTAATTGCTCTGCTGTTTGTTTGCGCTACTAAACAGGGGATTCCAACTCGGGAAGTAGAGACTAAAGCCATATCAGTGCTCTTAAGCTTGCCCCGGGGCGGTGAGGGAGCAGGACGTGGTTGACGACTACTTTGGAAGAGATGAGTGCAAGACAAGGTTGCTGGCTTGAATGAAAGGAGTTAAAGGGGGGGAAAGGTTTTGTCTGCGCGTTGGAATCATACTAACTTGAACTGTTGAGGGGAAATGTGCAAGTTAATCATATTAACTTGAACATTTCCTCTCAACCCTAATACACGAAGACATTTGCTTTAAGATCTTTCTCCTAAGCATGAAATTTTCATTTAATCAGGACGATGGCATTTTGACGATTTCTGGTGCTGATGGCATTGTGTCATGATTATTATACGGGTATGTAACTCTTTAAGTTTTACTAATTTTATTAAAAATGGATGGAAGGAACGTTAGCAAAAAATAACTCCGAACTTTAGATTCTTTTGTATTCTAAAAAGTACAATAGCTTCAAGACAGTTCCAAAATTAATGAGTATGTAACCAGGAGGGGAGGGGGATTGCGAATACCTTTGCAGCCAGTAGAAAAAGTACGACAAATTCTTTCTTTTAGTATTTTGTAAATAAAGTTCCTATCAAACTTGCCCCACCCAAAATAATGCTCTCCTACCCGTCGCCCATCGTGATTTCGAAGTCTAGCGACGTCCCTGGACAAAAAGGGTGTGGTCCGATTTCCAGAGGAGGGCAAATGCCCCCTCTTGCCCCCCCCCCCTATATGGGTTTCCATGAGTTCAAACTGCATTCCGTCAGTTTAATGTGGTTCCAAAGATCTGTACTATATGGTTTTCTATGAGTTCAAACTGCATTCCGTCAGTTTAATGTGATTCCAAAGATCTGTGCTACATGGGTTTCCATGAGTTCAAACTGCATTCCGTCAGTCTAATGTGGTTCCAAAGATCTGTACTCCGAAGCAGTTAGGAATCTAACTTTCTGTATTTTACAGCCACAAATAGCGTTCCGCACCCAGCTGGGTTTCATTACTCAGAACATCCTTGATGTAAGGGTAAAGGAAATGCTCGAAACCCTGCTGCTGAGTACTGGCCCCCATCTCCTAATCCTATTTACTGTATCATACCCCAATAAAAATACTTAAGCCTTAGTTTGTTAGACTACAATGAAAATGGCAGTGAGGGCAGCAGTAAATTTAAATGTGGGTCTTCCTCTTTTCGGCCAAAAAACACCAGCTCGTTCTTAAAATCTGCTGCACAACCATTAATAATTACACTAGTCAACATTTTTAAACTTTGTTTTCATAACATGGGTAAAATAAGGTGTTTTCAACTAATTTCGGGGTGCTGAATTCAAATGTGACTGCAAAAACTCTCCATCACGTACAATTTTCTGTGCATGAAAATTTGACATATTTTAAGAGGTACACATTACAGCTTCACATTGTATTGTATAACAGCATTTATATGACATGTTAACTATAGAATTAGTGTTACAAAGTATATATATCATATTCATATATCACTGCATATGAGACAGAAAAAGAAATAGAGTAAACAATATTAACACAAATGTAAATGTATACCCACATACTCGTATACCCGTACAAGTAGTTAATTTTTTCTCTTATGTGCCGTGTTGTCTTTCTTCTGCCAAAACCAACAGTAATCACTTATCATTGAGGGATCACACCTGTTTTGATACCTCTCCTCCATCGTTCGGATATCTTGGTGGAACCTTTCTCCTTGTTCATCGCTGACTGTTCCTAGGTTGTCAGGAAAGAAGTCCAGATACGAATTGAGGAAATTTATTTTCAAGGGCATCCGGCATCCAAGGCTTTTAGTTCTTGAGAAGGTTGTGAATCAGCTGTTTGTAGTTGCCCTCTTTGTGGTTACCCAGAAATCCCTTGACCATAGATATGAAAGATTGCCATGCGACGAGCTTCGTGCTGTTTATCTTGTCGGTAAAAACACAATCACGAAGTAAGTTTCCGTATTTGAGGACCGACGAAGATGCCTTCTTTGAGTTTTACATCACTTAATTGGGGAAATGTTTGCTTTAAGTGCAAGAAACCTGGACGAGATTTGTTCACAGCCTTTACAAAGTAAAGTTTTTCATCAGCCCCAGTTTGATATGAAGTGGTCGAAGCAGCACATCAGAGGGATAAACTAGGGGCTTGTAACGAACGTTACTCTCCCCAGGAATGAAAACATCTTGTTTAGCCTAGTCTGCCCGTTCGTACTGTTCTGTTGTGGCCTTACTGTACCACATACAAAAAACAACAACAAAATTTAGTGAAGCCACTTTAAAGCTCGAGCAAGAGTCATATCACTTTCAGATCACCGCATATTGACCACTTAAACTGGTCATAATGTATTGCACTGAAAGTTTTGTCCATGTTTTTATACGTCTCCTTCATTCCTACAGCATGTGCTACTGGAATGGAAGGCTTCTGGTTTCCGTTGGACAAAAGGACAGCTTTTAAACTAACCATGGATGAGTCGATAAATAGACGCCATTTCGTAGGATCGTGAGATATTCCTAATTCTGTCATTAGCCCTGGAATATCTGAACAAAAACATATACCATCCTGCATTTCATAGAAAGAACATATACCCAAATTTCTATTTCTGAACACAGACACACGTGTATTCTTCGCTAACAGGTTCCGCTCTTGCAGTCGGGAACCAATAAGTTCAGCTTGTTGTTTGGAAAGATGTAGGTTTCGAACGAGATCATTCAGTTCATGTTGCTCAATCAAGTGGGGCTCGTCTAAGTGTTTAGGAGTGTATGTAGGATCCGGATCTCCATGTGCGTCCATATCTTCATTGGATGAATTTGAATCTATCTCTTCCCAATTCAGTGGAGGTTTTGATATAGGAAGATCTTCCCCAAGCGGAACAGGCCTTCAGGCTGATGGCAAATTTGGCTACTGTACTTAACTTTTATTCTTCTTTGAAAAGCCACTCACTTTGGTTAAACTAAAATAACAATCTTCCACGTGATCAGTTTGCTCACGCCAAATCATCGGAACTGTGAAAGACATGCATTTCAGCTTACCTTTCAACCATTCACTCAAGCCAACAAAGCAGGAAATGCCGCAGACATTTCACGGTTCATTTTGATCTCCAACATGACATCCAAAGTACAAATAGTAGTAGGCTTTCCTCACAGTCTTTGTCAATAGACGACTCTGAGATTTTATAATATACTGTCCGCACACATAGCAAAACTTATACGGAACATTAATACATTCGCGACGATCCCTTTGCTCCGTTTTGTCAACTTTTGCTCATAAACGTGCAGCATGTGTTTCTCTTTCAATGTAAAAAAACAGCAGCGACGGTTCGGTTGCGGTTACATATTCTCTACTTGTGAAAGAAGTCATTGTTGCCACCCATAACACGTCCGGTGACGAAATATGACAATAAAAAGATTTAGTGTCCTTTTACAAGACTACAAGTACTAATGTGGAACAATAGTACATATTTAATACCCCATAACAAAAAAAAGAGACATTTTTTAAAGTCAGATCTGAAATTAGCACTCAAAAATTAGTTAAAAACATCTGCATTTGTTCATGTTATAAAAACCTTGTAGACCTGTGTTTTATTAGTTATCCATTAACTACAAGAGAATATGACAAAAAAATAAAAAAATAAAAATAAAATGTAAAATTCAGCGTGAAGCGAAATGTCAGAGCTAACTTCCAGCGGCTTGTGTTAGTTATTTTAAAGAATTATAATTGCATATGCGCGTGAACACTAAATAATGCAAATTTGAGCGTAATCAAGGCAGAAGACTAATTTTACCTAAAAACTCATGTAATATGCTTGATTACAATATCTCAAGCAGCAGAATTTTTCGTTCGAACGACTTCGGTTTTGTGGTGTGACCCGGGCGTAGAAATGCCTAGCTACGCTTCTGAGTACATATCACCTGCACGTTTGCCCCACAGTTTGACCAAACCTAGAAAATCCGTGTTTCTATCGGTATTGATATGTTATTATTAATTCTTTCATATCATCCTCGCTTTCAGACATTTCTATCAAAGAAGAAAGGAGCACCTGTACTCTCATTTCATTTTCAGTTTAATATCTTTCAAAATTCGCAAACCTTGTCATTTTCTGGGTCACACGAAATATGGAAATCGCCCTTTCGAGGAGCTCAACGCACAGAAATTGGATATAACATCCTTTAGATCAGATTTAATTGATAAAGAAGCCTCCCGTATCGGATCATGCGAGGTTATGGCCAACCCCGGAGATCCCTATCAACGTACGCATAGCAATTCGGGGCTTCTTGAATGATAAACGCTGCCATTAAGGAAGAGGCAGACGGCGAAGAAATCAGATCGGCAAATTCATTAGGTGGTGATCTAGATACGGCAGCCTATTGGCTGAAGCTGTGCAGCCGATAAATCTACCTCATCTGCCACCCCCCATCTCTTGCTCGGGTGGGTGAAATCACTGAAAGTTATACGGCACAAACTGGGATTGTTTTGATTGATTTTTGCCCCGCGAATAAAAGCTTGTCCCAAATCTCATTTTATCCGCACCATTCCGAGAAAATCAACCAAGAGAAATGCTAATGGAATGTAAAATTATTGTTCCATCGACTAAGATGGAATTTCCTTATACCGTCCATCAGATGACTCAAATTCAGAAAAACTCTTAAAAACTTCCAGGAGGTTTAGTTTTCCGGGCGACAAACTCACTTTTAAAAGCAATTTTGCTTGCACAAAAGAGGAGACGGGTTTTAAAACATCTAAACGGAATTTTTTAAGTAAAAGCGAAAATTAGGTTAAACGCAAATTTAAGTGATGTTATATAGACATCAAAAATTTACTTTATCTTATCTTATTTATTTTACTTCATTTTATTTTATCTACACTGCCGGAAAGTGAAAAAAGAACACCACTAAAAATTGCAGCTGCATTTATGAGATTTATGTCGTAACAACAATTTGTTAAGAACGGGAGGTGATCACATGTGTGAAGTGATTCAGTGTTTATTTTACCTTTTAATGTGTATTACATACACTGAAAAGCAATTGAATTAGAGACAGCTGGCGTTATGCAAATGTGGCGCTGTGGGCGGACCTGTAAACGGAAACGACATGACGTATGCAGCGATCCGACAATATAAGGAGTGATGCGACGGGAATCAATAAGAGTCGGACGCAGTATGGGTAAAACGAAGGTTCTAAGCGCATTTGATCTTGGGCAAATTGTCGGGCCCGACGAATGGGTCACTCCATCTCGGAAGTCGTGCATGCACTGGGATTTTCACGAGCCACTGTATCACGGGTGCACCGTGAGTACATGGAATCCAGTAAAACCATCCCTGCAAGGGCTAACTGCCGTGGACAACAGCGTATGGATGAGCGGGTTCATCGTCGGCTAGCTTGCATTGTAACAGCGGATAGACGGGCCACAGTGCAAGAAATCACTCGACAATTTAACGCTGGTGCACAAAAACGTGTAAGCAGCCACACCATCCAGAACCATCTTCTCGCTATGGGGTACAAAAGCCATCGTCCCACGAGGGTACCGCTGCTGACCGCACATCACAGGGTGCAAAGATTAGCATGGGCGCGGGAACATCGCCACTGGACCCTAGACATGTGGGAAAATGTTGACTGCACTGATGAGTCGAGATTCACGTTGGTGCATGCGGATGACAGGATACGAGTACGGCGCAAACCACATGAAGCGACGCATCCTTCTTGCCAGCAGGGTACTATTCAAGCTGGTGGGGGCTGCATTCACGTCTGGGGACTGTTTACGTGGACTGAAATGGGACCCCTGGTACGTGTGACATCGTCCCTCACAGGTCAACGTTACCCTGATATCCTGGACGACCATTTGTTCACGTTTGTGCGTCTTCAACATCCCACTGGGGACCTCATCCTGCAAAAAGACAATGCATCTCCCGAATTGTATCCGAATAGTTGGATGAACACTCCACCGACGTGACCTCGCTTCCTTGGCCAGCTAGGTCACCTGACCTCAATCCCATCGAGCACATCTGGGATGCCATCGAGAGAGTTGTTCGAGGTTCTGACCCCCTTAATCAAATCTTCGTGAACTGTGGGAGCATGTTCAGGGGTCGTGGATCCTCATGGCTTCCCTACGCTTCCGGTGTCTTGTCGAGTCCATGCCGAGATGAATCGCCGCCGTCGTCAGGGCGAAAGGTGGTGCTACACGTTGCTAAACAGGTATCTCTAATTCAATTGCTCTTCAGTGTATTTTCTTAATACGGCACCTCCTCCAGCAGTAATACAAGCTTCCAATCTGGTAGGCAGTCGGTCGTATAAATGCTGGATATCACGCTGGGGGATAGCATTCCATGAACTTTAAACTTGGACGAGTAATTCAGCGATGGTCGCTGCCTGCCGGGGTCCACGGAAGTGTCTTTGTCCGATCCAGTTCCAGACATACTCGAGTGGAGACAAGTTCGGAGAGCGTGCTGACCAAAGGAGTTGATGCACAGCCTGAAGAGTATGTTCAGTTGCCCGGGCGGAGTGTGGGCGGGCATTATCCTTCTGGAATATCGCATCGGGAATCGCACTCAAAAATGGCAGGACGATCAGCTGCACGATGTCGCTGATGTCGGCATACTGCGATTCAGTGTGCCACGTGCAAACACCAGACTCGCACGAGATTGATAGCTAATCGCCCCCCACACCATAATGCTCGGCGTGGAGCCTATGCGCCGTTGGTGGATGCATATGGCAGAAGCAGCTCACCTTGTCTCCTTCGGACGCGTAAACGACCATCAATGTTTTGACCTTTACGTCCCTAGAGAAAAAACTGTACATGTTCCTGTAATGTTCCCATCTTTACTGTAGCGAATGGCATACACTAAAAAAAAAAATCAATGCGCTTTTTCGAAGCTGAGATACAGCTACAAAACAGAAATGCACAATAACACCAGCTAGCGCTAGAATTGTGAACTAGAAAAAACCCACGAATACACGCAAAGTATTCCGCAAGATAAATGGCATGCGGTGTTTAAAGAATATTTTAAATAGGACTCTTAGAAGCAGAAATATCCAGAAAAATGGATTAAAAGTAAGTGAGCTCCTAGTTATAATTGTTAAAAAGGCAGGGTACCCCCACGAGGCTACCTTTTTTCCCATCCATGTAGTATAACTTCTGATTTCTTAGGATTTGCACATAGTTTATATACCCTCTGCTGATTTTACGACTATACAGCTCAGCAAATCAAGCATTAATTCCGATACAACATGCAATGGAACAGGATGTTAGCACATTAAACGAAAATCTCTGAATGCTCAATGCAAAAAGATGCCACGTGAAAAGTAACTCTCAGTCTTACGATGTGACACGCGGGGTGAGAGACAATGAATCACCAGAGAAATAGGCGACAGGTGTTTGTCTGTATCTTGCTCCGAACACTGACAACAAACTCAAAGGAAATATCGTTTTACGATATGGTATGGGTTAGTCTAACGTCGGCGTCGTATCGTCGGTTGGTGGAAATCTTCTTTGATTTAAGAAAGAGACGACAATATTTGTGCAGGTCAAAACATTTTCACTCCGTTCGCACCAATATCGAGCGCACAATTCCACAGTGCGCATTTTTTCTTTTCAAAAATAAAACGGAAATAAAACCGGGTCGAAATCGCGTCAAGAACACTTTCACCCGACCCGTTTAACCTGCAAAAAATTGCCGACCCATTGAGTCGCTGACTCGGACCTGCTTCCATCTCTGATGGGTACTATAGTGTCTCCTTCAAGATTACAAAGGAGGGCAAGGCCTCTGTAAGAACGGATATATTAATTATGTTAATTTATAATAATGTTGAGCATTATGTTACTTTTCATTAAGAAAAACACATTACAAGCCCAAGAGAGCGACAGGAAGTTCGTGAACATTTTTATTTTTCAGATGTCGAGAGCCTTAAACAAAGAACTTTAGTTTCTCACGCCTTAGAAAGGGAGAGGCCTTTTCCGACGAACTGATAGCATCTTCAATGATACAGTGACTTTCGCTGTACATTGTCAGTGTCGTCCAGACACCTAAAAGTCTGGAAAACAGCCATCCACCTATGTATAAGCATAACAATGTATATTGTGTTATTATAAGAATGTATTTCGGCGGTAGGATTACTTTCTCTAAGGGTTCACGTCCTAATGGAAGATCTGACAGGACCGCGGAAACGCGAAGGGTAGGATTAAAACCCATCAGCGAGCCGCCGATCCAACGCCCAGGGGTGAGGTCGGCGAAAGGCGCGAAAGGTGACCCACGTGACCGGATGAGGCGAGCCACATCATGATCATGATCATGATCATATGTAGAGGATTTTAGGAAGGGAGTGTCTGACCCCAGGTCTTAAACAACCCTTAGAAATAGGAGCTAGGAGATTTGGGCTAGAGTGCCCGATAGGAAAGTGACACGGAAGCGAAGTAGAAAGGGGGAGGAAGACGCCCTTATTTATTACCGGGGGAGCCAGTACCCGGGGTCCGACGGCTTAACGTGCCCATCCGACGCACTGCGGATATTTAGTGGATCGAGCGTTCGTACCTGCCTGGGATCGAACCAGAGGTCCTTCCCGTGCCAGTCACGAACGTTGCCCACTCGGCCACCCGTGGCCAACGAGCCACATCAACAGGTCAGCAAGAGGGCAAGGTCAGCGCCGAGGTCTTCGCGCATGCGTAGTGCGGAGGAAGGAGGTGGCGTCCAACGGAGAGAGCAGTTCTCCGGTAAAAGGGGATGCGAAGCGTTTGCCTTTTTATTTTGTGAGCCGAGGGACGCTCCAAGTTAGGGAGGTCCGACGTTCTGGTTGAGTTTAGTGAGCATCTATCCTAGGAGAGATAGAGTGCCCAGCTGCAGCGGTACAGGTTCCGGTCAGGACTCCCGCTGGCGTAGTAGATATTTCTCTACAGGGAATTCGATCTTAGCACAGGCTAAGATTGAAACGTATTGACAGAGTAGTATAGTAAGACTGCTATTCATAATATTATCAGAGATATAGATGTACATAATAGTAGGTAGATTATTTCTAGAACGTCGACGTCGAGAGAGATTTTCTTCGGAAGTGGTTATCCTAGCTTTCGTGTTTCACGCCTCTTGTCAGGTCTGATCCTTAGGGAAACCTGATGTTAGAGAAAGAATAATCCACCGCCGTCAGTAACCTAACTGATTATGTAATAAATGTTTGTGTGTTTTCAATAGTAATTCCTCTCGATATCATTGTATTTTAGTGTGAGTATTATTCTGTCCGTTCAGCTGTTTTCGATCCGCCTTCCCGAATCACAGATTTCATATTAAAGTGGGGAAGGCTTCGTTTGTTCGCTTGAATAGAGTTTGGGGAGTGTTTCAGAGAAACACAAACACTTCCTTGTGCCTGTGAGGAGCCCTATAGCGTGAACGCCTCAGATCCATAAGTAGGAGGCGGAGCCAGGAAACGTGACCAGTACTTTCGCTCTCACAGCCTCCTTTTATAAATCTGGTCTTCAAGTTCAACGATGTACGTCTAATAATAATTGGCTTCACTTTTTTTTTAATTTAATGAAATAGCTTTTCGCTGTATATGCTTAAATGAAGTTACCAGTTATTGTTCATAAGTACTTGAAGCAATTATTCCTTGGTTCCAAAGAATTCGGGCAAATGGAATACTAAAAAGCAGACCATTTTTCGATTGGTCCATCTGGAAATGACCCGGTGTCATTTCAATCTACTTCATGCTTATTGTTCAGAATACTTTGACTTTAAATTACAGTTTTTGCATTGCAAAGTTTTCCTACTAAGGCCTTATGTGTGGGTTTATGTTTACTACATATCCGTTTCAGTTTCGAAAAATCGGATTTGTTTTTTTTTTTGACATGTGCCACTTACCGCGGAAAACAATTTACGCATTTTTCCTGCTTAAAATAATAAACAGCCTTTCATCCAGTTGGTCATAAATTTCCATTGCAGTTTTCTCGATATATCTGCTTCTAAAAGTCCGATTTAGAAAATGCTTTTCACGTCCGATAGCGTTCAAGGTGGAAAACATTTTTAATATACTTGCTCATTATTATAATGAAGAGTGTTTTCTACCATGGGCATAAGTGCATATTTCAGCGTGTAACATAGTTGTAACCTTATCTCATCATCATCATCATCGTTGTCAACCATTATCAATCCACTGCTGGACGAAGGTCTCCCCAAGTTTCCTCCACAACGGTCTGTCTTGTGCCAGTCTCCTCCATGTCACTCCCGCATACTTTCGAATTTCATCCACCCATCTTCCATGTGGTCTTCTTCTGGGTTTTTTCCTGTCCCTTGGAATCCAATCTAAAATTTCGGCTGTCCATTGATGGTCTGTCCTTCTGGCAGTATGTCCAGCCAAATTGCCATTTCAGGGATTTAACTCTGATCATGATGTCTTCCACTCTTGTCATTTTTCGGATCCACGAGTTCCTCTTCTTATCTCTCCTGGTTACACCAAGCATGCACCTCTCCATGCTACTTTGAGTTGTCTGCAGCCTTTGTATGTCTCTTTTAGTTAAGGTCCACGTCTCTGCACCATACGTAAGCACTGGAAGGATGCATTGATCAAACACTTTTCTTTTAAGGCATAATGGCATATTGCTCTTGAAAATTATGCTGTTTCTTCCAAAAGCTCTCCAGGCAAGTTTTATACGCCGATTAATTTCTTCATCAATGTGACCCTCACTTGATATCTGCTGTCCGAGATAAAGGTACGTGCCTGTTATCTCCAGCTTTTCTCCATCAATCGATAAATCTTCATTTCTTGTAAAAGCATTGAACATCACTTTTGTCTTCTGAAAGTTCATTTTTAATCCCACTTCTTTACTCTTGTCAGCAAGTTCCTGGATCATACTCTGCAGCTCTGGTGGGGTAGTTGCAAAAATGACTACGTCATCAGCAAAACGAAGGTGAGTTAGATAATCTCCATTAATCTTTATCCCCTTGTTTTCCCAGCTCAGCAACTGAAAGACACCCTCCAATGTGGCATTAAAGAGCTTCGCTATACATATAAAATCTCATTGGATTTTCTTTTATCTGGAGATATGCCTTTATCGCATAAAGCATTTTCATGCATGTTTAGTGATCAAAGTAACGCAAAGTTTTCCCTTGAGGAGCATGGCCATATACTGAATTTACTTTTCTCTATATCTTTTCTTGTAGAAGTTCTACATGGAAAATTCTTTTTACGTCCAAATTCGTTCATTGTGGAGAACATTTTGCATATGTTTTCCGATTTCGTCCATTGTGAAGAACATTTTATAATGACCAATTTTTCCCCTAGATGGCGTAAGTGTTTGGTTAAGTGGTTGACGTGGCACAAGAAAAGTTGCGAATGAGATTTTATATTTTTGCCAAAAATTCCTGTATTGAATCTCCGCTACAGTTTACTACTATTTACAACTGTAACTGCTCTTTCAAAAATCTGACTTAGAAATCTTTTGCTCTGCACACTGTGGTGAAAATTGCGAATATCATCAACTTTCAATAATGCACGGTTTTCACACTAGAGGCTCATATGTATAAACTATTTCTTTACCATCTCTGCTTTTAAAAGTTATATTTGGAAAAAAATATTTTTTTCATTGCTTAACTCCTACTATTTGCTTTTCCATAGTTCACAATTCTGCCTCCAGGGGGCATCAGTGTATGTTTCGGTTTGCAAAATCATTTGCATCTGTTGAAATCCAATCGAAAAATTGTTTTCTGCTCGGATGCAGTTGACTATTTTGATTCCATGTTTTTCTTCAAATAACGACCAGGCCAATAAATGCTTGACGAATAGTAGACACTTCCAAAATGTGATCCGAGACTCTTTCAGTCAGGTGATCCGCGTGGTCAAAATTATTTTCATAATAATATTAGGACGTTACTCGCCTTTTTTCTTTCTCACTTTGTCACGAATGTGCAGCGGAGTTTTCCAGAGGCTATATGACGTGTGATGACGTCATTACTTGTGTATTCTTGGGTTTTTCTAGAATTTTCGAAGGTAGTAGGCTTCTAGTATGAGCGCTTTTCGAGATTAATTCAGTTTGTTCTCAGTACTTCTGCTGTGCTAATTTGTTACTGCAAGATAAAACAATGGGTTTTAATGTAACGGAGAACGAAAAATGCATTGATATGGTTTCAAACTCCACATTCTAACTGACCGTTTAGATGGCTCCTCCTTAAAACTCTGCCCTATGTTTTCAATGATAAAAACTTCTGTAGACATTTTCTTAGCAATTAATGCATTCGCAGAGATGAAAACTTACACAACGCTAAAAATTACTTTAAATTACAGCATGGCATACTTAATACTAGCTAAAATTTAACCATAGTTATATTAAAAATCAATAAGTTTTCCTTGGGTAATGTTGTACCTGCTAATAGATGCCGTGACCTATATACGTTAATGACGTCAGTGGGCTTATTACGGAATTAGAGGTCACCAGTACTCACAATTCTTTTAATATTTGCAGCTTAATTATTATCAGAACATTTAATCTAAGTGGCTCAAAACATTCTAGTCTATAGCACGGATAGACTCAAATTTTAATTCCATGCAGAAAATTTATAATTTTTTTGAAAAAATGTCAGCAGAACTGTACACTGCTTATTTCTAATTCCGAAATAAAACATCAAACATTTATTTGTGTACCGGCGTAATAAATGTACATCGCGCCATCTATATTAGCAGGTCCCAACATAACCAAAGAAAAAATTATTGATTTTTAATATAATCATGGTCAAGATTTAGCAAATATTAAGTATGCCATACTACATTTCAAAGTTATTTTTACCGATTTCAAATTTTTATTCCTTGGAATACATTAATTGAGAAGATAATGTCTATAAAAGTTTTTATCCTTTAAAACATAGTGCAGAGTTTTCAGGTGGAACCACTTTAAGAAGTTATCATTTGTCGTGTTTCAATGTGGTGTCAAAGAAAAATATCCACAATTATCAGAAAAGGCTATTAAAATAGTCCTCCCTTTTCCAACTACATATCTATATGAGGCCAGATTTTCTTCATATACTTCAACCAAAACACATATTACAACAGATTGAATGCAGAAGCAGATATGATAATCCAGCTGTGTTTTATTTAGCTACACACATTAAAGGGATTTGGAAAAATATAAAACAATGCCACTGTTCTCACATTATTTTTTTTCATTTTGGAATATATATTTATTTTTCAAAAGAGCATATTATTTTTGTTAATATGTAATGGATTTATTATTGTTTTTTTCAAATGAATTAATAAATATTTTAAGAAGTTCTCAGTTTTAATTTCTAATTCAGTAAATACAGGAGCGGAGGATGCCCACGAAGTTTGGGCGAGGTGCCTCGCACCCGGAGGGCCTCAAAATCAATAATTACTTCTTTTTCATTTTTTTTTATTTTCTATTTTTTTTTTTTTTTTAATTTTTAATTTTGCTTTTTATTTGTTTTTATTTTGCTCTAAAAAAAAAAAAAAAACTTAGAATGTGGAATAAATTCGCTGTTCAGGGTTTCGGGGACATGATTTCGTCCGAACTCGAAGCATGTCATCTAAAAGTATGGATTTACTGGCTTAAATGAAAGTTCATTAGAAATCATTTTGTGGGTATATGACTTAGTAGAACACAGCAACTGAGATAAAAAATTTGGGTGTTATTTTTGAAAATTTTCTTGGAATGTAACGAACATTTTATTTCTTTAATTCGGTTTTAATATGACTGCTTATCTGTCTCTTAAAATATCTTTTACCTCATTCAGTCAAGTTTAAGAGGCAATCACAGGATTTACCGTACGAGTAAATACATTACATGGCATCGGAACAGCTGAATTTCCGAAACGCAGTAAAACATGTTTGGGCTCTTCATTGTAGGGTAATCTGATGATATGCGACAGTTGATACCACAACACATGTAGAATAAATGCCAATTTAAGCAATACCATAAGACAACTATACAGGCGAGTCACATTATTGTGACCACCTCCTACTTTTGATGTCAACAGCGCGTAGCCAATGGTGGTTAGCCACCCCGGTGGCGCAGTGGTCTAAGCGATGGCCTCTGATCATTCGTCCGAAAGGGGTCCGGGTTCGAATCCCGGTCAGGCATGGATGTTGTGTTTGTCTTACGGCGCTGGCTCTCTCCCTTCCCTGGAACCAGTGACCCAAAATTAGGGACGGGCGACTGCTTATAGCCCATTGAGTTGCTCATGGTGGTCGTTAAACCTCCAACCAAAATAAAAAAAATAAAAAAATGGTGGTTAATTGTGGATATAGCTGATAGTCATAATAACATGCACATGGCGGTTACTGTGGATATTAGCTGATAGTCACAATAATGTGATGCCACCGTGTACATGAAATATGTATGTTAAATGCCAGTATTGTGCTTCCGCCCAGGTGACGCAGTGGTCTAAGCTTTGGATTCGCTATCATTCGTCCGAAATGGGTATAGGTTCAAATTTTAGTGAGTCATGGATGTTGTTTCTGTCTCACGGCCTCGGTTATTTCCCTTCCCTGGAACCAGTGACCCTAAATTATGGACGGGCGACTGCTTATAGACCACTGAGTTGCTCACGGTGATCGTTAACCTCCCCCCCCCTCCAAAGTACATCGTCATAAAAATTCAAAGTTTACTTCCTTAACAAAGGCTTTCCCAATTGCAACTTCTTCTATTTCTTCCGCAATGAGGTACCACAAAACTTCTAAGCATTTAATTTTATTTTTCACAGCTATGAAAAGTTTTGAGTTATAGGTGCCACAAATAGCACACACTACTGTGAAAATAGCTAAATTACCGTCGGAGAAACCCCAGATGGTATTTTTTTAAAACTCTATATGATTAATTTTTTTGCGATTACATTACTTTCTCGTACATTAGGAATGTAAGAATGGGAATATTGGGAGGCATGCAGCAACGAAAAACGTCATTTTTTAAGGACTCCATAAAATTGAGGGGGTCCCTCAAAATCGGTGCTGTGCGCAGGGCCCCGGTGACTCTGAATCCGCCATTGGGTAAATATCGATAGGGAAAACCCATGTAAACAAAACATCTTTGGGGTCTCCAATACATTTTAAGAGTGTAAAGAGCTCCTGAGACCAAGAAAAATGAGGACCGGTGCTCTACAGAATCCCTGATATCTTGAAAGATGTAATTCAGTAAGAATTACGCCATCTGTATTTTAATTTGAAGATTCGGAGAGATCAGGGATTGGTAGAACATACTCGCACAAATACAGTTCATTTTTAAACAGAGGGAATAAGATTACCTCCTATGTGTGGTTGTTCAAATGATTCGTATCCTCTTCATTAACATGTCTAAACGTAATTTACATTATAAAACCGAGTGACATATGTCACATTGGACCCATATTTGTTAAAGACCACAGATTGGCAGAACGAAAGGTGGTAAATAATGATAGGGGCTGAAGAAACTGAGCAGGCCAGAGGTCTCAGTAATTCATAAGAACTTCTTGCTGTAAGAATTTCTAAATCCAATTTAAGTCCACGCTTTCATTTGAAAATCGTTTCTAAAGAAAAACAGAAGAGTTGATTCTGCAAATCTAAATAAAAATTACATATAGGTTCAAAATGCTAAAACGCTATTTTTATCACAGTAGCCAACAGAAATGAAAACAAAAAGCAAATATTTTAACGAGCCACCAGGTTCAACGAGTCACCACTATCTCAATGGTTCATGCTATATCACCACGTTCGATAATCTTAAAAAATTAATGTATAAATTAAAGTCAGTTTAACCCTTTCACGAGCTGGAACGAATTAACTCGAGGTTAGCAAAATGGGCTAAAATCAGCTCAAACGAATATATTCGCTGTCTAAGAAGTGGGCCAAAGGATGTTGAAACGAGTGAACCTGAGCATCAGGAAGCGGTGCTTTCTCCTTAGATTTGTTATTTAAAGTGGCCACTTAAGGAAATGATCCTTTATGACTGATCACCCTCTAATTCGTTATGACTCATTACCTGCTGAAAGGACTATAACAGTGGTGACGAACTTTAGAAAAGAGAGAGAAGTGGTTTTAGTCACTCGTTTCTACCCAGTGGCATGATGTCTATGTCAACGGGACTAACCCCTTCCCTATCATGCCTTGAGTCACGGAGAAGTGAATAAAAGACTAGGAATGAGCCGTTATTAGCAGTGACAGGCTCCTGATCGGCACTGCTATGATGGCAAGGGAATGATGTTTATGATGATATTTTGCCGTAGGTCTTGAGAATCCTGGCCGCTACGTAGATATTTTTCTGTTTGGGAGAATCAGAAAAGTTTTGGCGCAATTTAGTTTAGATAGAACGATCGTGAAGAGAGTTAAGAAGTACTTTAGAATTTGACTTTCATTGAACAGGAGTCAAATTATACGCATTTCTCTTTAGAGGAATTTAATAATTTTTTCAATCATGAAGCTGGAAAAATATTTCCATCAAGTAATGACTTACTACAGCATTGATTGATAAATAACTGTAAGATTTATTGAATGCTATTGTTGCTGCCTTGTAGAGAGCAGGGTTCGATTTAAGCGGTATCGCATCGCAAACTGTGAATCAAATCGGCCTGAATCGCTCCACATATAGGGCTTTGCTTCGCATACATTGCGATACATTTCATTTTGAACTCCTGTAACGCAGTGAACTTTTCGAACTTTTATGGTGGTTGCTGTGGCCTTTATGTCAATATTACTTTCTTCCCCAAAGTTGATTTTTTCTTCTTTTCAAAGTGTTTCGGCGGATAGAAGTTGTTCAAGGTTAATTGCTGTTAATAGGTGAATCTCAAAGATCCGAAGGAGAAAAGCAGTTATAGATTTCCAGACATGACAAGTGATACAGTGAAGTGTCTGAAGGTTAGATGTGACATTATGGCCAAAAGATCGTGATTTCCTTAAAAGGTATTGGTCAGGATGATATTAGGCACATGATTCAACATTTTGCCTTATTGCTGCAAGCTAAGAATGGGGGAGCGTAAGGAATTCTGGCTCCAGAATGTGGCAACTTCATCAAGAGAAGACTTCTGGTTCTTCATTTTAAAATCCAACAGAAATATCTACTCTAATATTTCTCATCTTTTTGAAATACTTCTAGTTCTGCCAGTGTATAATGCCACTGTAGAGAGGGGTTCTTCCAACATGAGTCGCATAAAGAGTGACTATCACAGCAGTCTTGTTAGCAAACTCCCTTGGAAAATTTAATGCGCATATCTGTTGAAGGACCATCTATGGACAAATTTTCACCTGATAAGGCTGTAATTCTTTTTTAAATCACGTAGGCCCAACACACAGCCGTATGGAAAAAGAAAAAGGTAATAAATATATAGTGTATCTGAAATTTCTTCTAAGTTTGTTTTTGAGTAGGTAGTACTGGACTGCTATCATAGCGTAATGTCTTAGTGCTAATCAAAAGTTTCTCATTGCTACACAAAACTTGATTTGTATAGCAAACGTTGCTACACCTTTTTTTTTTTTTTTCGTAAATTAAGGTAGCGAAGATGACAAGGTACAAAATAGCGTTTTATTCCGATATTATATCGATACCAGAATCGATATCCAGGCTATCGTCATTATCGGTTTTTTGAAACCAAGTGCAGCCGTTCCCTTTTCAATTAATAGGCAATATCTCAGAAATAAGCATAATACTTCGCTTTAAATTTCAAACAAAGTCGCATTCCCAGCGAGAGTTGAGTCTATGAATTGAAAGCAAACATTAAGTCAGAAACTACGTTTTGCGAGAAAAGCACGTTTTACTGAGGAAGAACGATTAGTCAGTTTCCATTATTGTGGAGCCTTCCCATGTTAATAAGTTATTTCATCCTCTTGCCTACTGAATAACTCGGCAGCTTGGAGATTGCTAACAGTTGCGAGCAAGTCACACGAATCCCATTCTTGTTAAAAATCTTACAATAATTCATCTTCAGACTGAAATCATCTTACAATCTTTTGCTGAAGTTTCCGCTTCCGTGCTGCGATTGGAAAATGCATGTTCAGAATATATGGAAATGGAGCAACGTCACACTCTTTTAACCATCAAAACATTAGTAAGGAACTAAATTGGAAGATGAAAATGTTTTAATAATATCGATTAGATTTACGTTACTTGTTCTAAATGCAACCTAAATCTTCATGCAAAAGTACTTCTGATCATGTGTAGAGGATTTTAGGAAGGGAGTGTCTGGCCCCAGGTCTTAAACAATCCTTAGAAATAGGAAGCTAGGAGATTTGGGCTAGGGTGCCCGATAGGAAAGTGACAGGGAAGCGAGTTAGAAAGGGGGAGGAAGACACCCTTATTTATTACCGGGGATAGTACCCGGTGTCCGACGGCTTAACGTGCCCACCCGACGCACGCCGGATATTTAGTGGTTCGAGCGTTCGTACCAACCAGGGATCGAACCTGAGGTTTCTCCGTGGCAGTGATGAACGTTGACCACTAAGCCATCCAAGGCCCATGCAAAAGTACTTATTATGGTACAAATTATTATTTATAATTCTCATGAGAAACCTGTTTTACTTTTCAAGATCTGGTTACATAAAATTTCCCCAGAGAAAGAAAATCAAAAATTTCATTCCCGATCGGTAACACAAAATTTAAACAACAGAATGTATGAACATATCAAAAACTGGAACCAGAAGGGGAGTAAAACTAATTTTACCGATGATTTTACCCAAAATCATACCCAATAGTGTTGGTACAAATATTCCCATAATGCTGAGCATGAAAATATTAAAGGTATTCAGTGCGAAGAGGCCATAACCACAGAAAAAAAATACCACATGTACTGCAACAATTATTCATAAATTCATACTTCTTTTCTCTGGACCCATGTGGCACGTCATGAATCTAAATTATTTAAGAGAGCATTTCTGAGAGAACAGCGCTATACAATACCAGGAATTTTCAAAGCATCAATTTAAAAATGCAATTCGAACTGATGACAGTTCTGCGTTTAGGGGTTGGTATACTTTCGGACTTGTTTTCGAGGATGAAAATGCTATTATAAAACATCAGGTGTATATGTATATCGTTTACCCCGTAATAGAATTCTGTGCAATTAGTGAGCATTCAGTCGTTCAGGTTCCTACTTTATAAAAAGCCATGATATCTTGTGACAAAATAATTTCTTTTCAACATCGTACAAGGGGTATCCTTAAAGAATACAACTACTCTTCGTAACTGGTGTTTGTAAAGAGGTTCACATTCACATATATACAATATTTACACGGTCGAATTACATTATAAGCCGCCCCGGTGGCGCAGTGGTCTAAGCGATGGCCTCTGATCATTCGTCCGAACGGGGTCCGGGTTCAAATCCCGGTGAGGCATAGATGTTGTGTTTGTCTTACGGCGCTGGCTCTCTCCCTCCCTGGAACCAGTGACCCTAAATTAGGGACGGGCTACTGCTTATAGCCCATTGAGTTGCTCACGGTGGTCGTTAAAAATCCAATCAAACAAACAAAAATTACATTATTGTGACCACCAGGTAATATCCAGAGTAACCGCCGTGTGCAGCACGGACAGCAGCTAGACAAGCTGGGAGAGACTCAATAAGGTGCTGGAAGGTGTTCACAGGTATGTGTAGCCATGCTGACTGCAGTGCATCTGACAGCTGCTGGAGAGTGCGTGGTGGAAAATCCATAGAGCTAACAACACGATCGAGGTGGTTCCACAGATATTCAATTGGGTTTGAGCCTGGGGAATTAAGGAGCCAGAGAAGTACTTTGAAGTCTTCATCGTGCTCTTTCAACCACTCTCGGACATTTCTAGCTGTGTGACACGTTGCATTATTGTGCTGGAAGATCCCATCCACCCCAGGAAAGACAATCAGCATGTATGGGTGTACGTGGTCTGCAAGGATGGATTCATGACGAATTTGGTCCATAGGTATGAGCGGACCCAGGGAATGCCACAGAAACATTTCCCAGACCATAACGCTGTTTCCACCAGCTTGTGTTCTTCCAGCAATGGTTGAAGTGTGTTTGTCCTCCGATGTTTCTCGCCTTATATGCCAACGTCCATCCGTTCGATGAAGCAGAAAACATGATTCATCGGAGAAGGTAATCTTTTGCCAATCAGCGGAGATCAAATTCCGATACTGCCGTACAAATGTAAGCCTTTTCTGCCGATGTACCTTCGTTAGCATAGGTGCAATGACCATCCATCTGCATTGGAGCCCCATACGTAGCAGGATTCCTTCATTCGGCCAGTAAGTTGCTCCATTGTAGCGTGTCGATCGGCCATCACGCATCTTCGCAGCAGACATTCACCTCTCACATCAATAGCACGTGGTGCTCCGCAGTTTTCATGTCGCTTATTCGCAATGGTGCCATTTCTCCAATCACGACACATTTTAACCACAGCAGCACGCGAACAGTTCACGAACTTTGCTGTTTTAGAAATACTGCTACCCTTGGCCCGAAAGCCGATAATCATCCCTTATTGAAAATCTGATAAATCGCTCCTTTTATCCATGACACCAACGAGTGATATGTTTTCAGAATGCCTACAGCACAGCTTATATGCCAGTTCACGACACGTACCTTCTTTCATTGTCTACGTGCTGTTGACGTCAAAAGTAGGATGTGGTCACAATAATGTGACTCGACTGCGTGTGTGTGTGTATATATATATATATATATATATATATATATATATATATATATATATATATATATATTCTATTAAGAAGATACCTAAGCAAAAAAATACATATATAATTTTGACTCACACCAAGCACAACATAGAAAGGGTTATGTATCTACCTGTGTGAGTAAAAGAAGTAAAAATTATTCTGAATAATAGAGTAAGGTTGGCAGATCTGCTTTAATTTTCTACACAGTTAATAATATGATTCTGACCAATCAAAGCCGTAAGGAAGTTGGCTAGAGGATGCCTATTAACTACATAAAGGAACCTTAGTGCTATGGATATGAAGGTCCTATTAAAACAAAAAATTAAATAATATAAACAAAATCACAAAAAAAGCTTAAAAATCTGTTTATAAAAGGAAATAAAAACAAATAAAAAAGAAAACTAGTTATTCATCACTAGGATAGCTATACTAAAAATAGTAAAACCAACATTAAAGTTAATAAGATTCTGATTAATCTATAGAAGCTCACTAAGGTGATTTAATACATGCAAAGATTATTAAATACACTACTTGTGTATTTTATAATATTTCTCATGTATTCTGGAGAGTTAATTCTGCTCTTTCTGATCATACAGATCCACAGTCTTAAGTTTATATATTTTTTTCTCTGGTTAAAATCTCCGCGAGTTGGTTTCTTTCTGTATGAGGAGGCCATCAGCCCCACCCACACTGCCCCCCAGCGACTAGGGAGTGGCGGAAGAGGTCAGCCATGTTTTAATCTTGTTAGGAGAAAGTTTCGTCGCACAAGAGGTAAGCTCTCTTCCTTGTATTTGGGTTTTGGTCTTATAAGTTCAATGTTTGTACTTCATGTACTTTTTCTCTGTGGTTTTTTGCTTTTCAGCTTTTAGGCACTGGCTTGTCTGTTAACATTTTTGCGGGTTTTAACTCTTTCTTTTCTTTGTAACTTTGCGCGTCTTTTGGGGAACCTAGGAACAGCAGATGGCTAAGCTTGTTCCTTTTCTTTGCGCTGTATTTTCAAAGTAGTTAAGTACTTAATAACTAATTAATTATGCACTTAAAACACTGCTGAAATACTTTGTACATATTGCAACTAACTGTTTAAGTCATATAACTTTCACAAAGTTTTCTTTAGTTAATTATTGTCTTTAACTTATTCTCGTTTTCGTGCTGTCATAAGTTGTAGAGTAGGGGGTTTTAGACTCAAGTTTTCTTTCAAAAATCTGTTTTTTAAAAATTAATATTTCCTTTTTTAATTGCAATGAAAAAATTTGGATTTCTTTTGCATTGTTTTTCAGGTTTAAATTCTCTCTCAAACGAACTTGGCATTTCGTTATAGCTGAAAATTATTTCTAATTATTATGTCACTCTCACAGCTTGAGTTCTCTTTAATCTTCTTCTCTCTGTTTAATAGTAACAGATGAAGAGCATGGGTCGGGCCAGGAAGGTTCATGGATGCAAGCGAAATTGTTAACTAGTGCTAGGTCATACAACTCTGCGGAGGACATGACATATATATATTTTTTTTAAAACAATTTTAGGTGGGAATGTTACTTGCATCTATGGCCTTGCAGAAACCCATTTTCAACTAGGTCTTTGTGGAAGTGAGAAAATGCAGAGTTTTTGCTGGTCCTTGATAAAGCCAAGGCTCAGTATTCTCGACACCTTCTACATTCAGTTGTTTTATTTTATTTTTTTATCTTTTCTCCTTTTACTCACACAGGTAGATACATAACCCTTTCTATGTTGTGCTTGGTGTGAGTCAAAATTATATATGTATTTTTTTGCTTAGGTATCTTCTTAATAGAATGTGAATTCTGAATTTTCAAAACTGCTGCGTTGCGCGTTTTGGTCTTCGGGTTTTTTTGCAACTTTCGTTTTAAATTCTAAAGTTTTTCCTTAGTCTTCAGTGTTGCTCTTCAGTATATATATATATATATATATATATCTCATCATCATCATCATTGTCAACCATTATCAATATACTGCTGGACGAAGGTCTCCCCAAGTTTCCTCCACAACGGTCTGTCTTGTGCTAGTCTCCTCCATGTCACTCCCGCATACTTTCGAATTTCATCCACCCATCTTCCATGTGGTCTTCTTCTGGGTCTTTTCCTGTCCCTTGGAATCCAATCTAAAATTTCGGCTGTCCATCGATGGTCTGTTCTTCTGGCAGTATGTCCAGCCCATTGCCATTTCAGGGATTTAACTCTGATCATGATGTCTTCCACTCTTGTCATTTTTCGGATCCACGTGTTCCTCTTCTTATCTCTCCTGGTTACACCAAGCATGCACCTCTCCATGCTGCTTTGAGTTGTCTGCAGCCTTTGTATGTCTCTTTTAGCTAAGGTCCACGTCTCTGCACCATACGTAAGCACTGGAAGGATGCATTGATCAAACACTTTTCTTTTAAGACATAATGGCATATTGCTCTTGAAAATTATGCTGTTTCTTCCAAAAGCTCTCCAGGCAAGTTTTGTACGCCGATTAATTTCTTCACCAATGTGACCCTCACTTGATATCTGCTGTCCAAGATAAACGTACGTGTCTGTTATCTCCAGCTTTTCTCCATCAATCGATAAATCTTCATTTCTTGTAAAAGCATTGAACATCACTTTTGTCTTCTGAAAGTTCATTTTTATCCCACTTCTTTACTCTTGTCAGCAAATTCCTGCATCATACTCTGTAGCTCTGATGGGGTAGTTGCAAAAATGACTATGTCATCAGCAAAACGAAGGTGGGTTAGATAATCTCCATTAATCTTTATCCCTTTGTTTTCCCAGTTCAGTGATTGAAAGACATTTTCCAATGTGGCATTAAAGAGCTTCGGAGATATGGTGTCACCTTGTCTCACTCCTTTTCCAATTTTTATGTGTGTTGTATTTTCAAACAGCCGAATCTTTGCCCTTGCATTTTCATAGATGTTATTAATAATATTAATGTATGCATCTTCAATACCGCAGGATTTCAGAGCCATTGCAACTGCTGATGGTTTCACCGAATCAAAGGCTTTTACATAATCGATAAAAGCCATGCACAATGGAAGCTCATATTCCCTCGCTCTTTCAATTAGTTCTCTCAGTACGTGGATATGATCTATTGTGCTGTAGCCACTCCTGAATCCAGCTTGTTCTCTCGGTTGAGCCATGTCCAGTGTCACCTTCAAGCGGTGTGAAAGAACTTTAGTGAAGATTTTATAAACCACTGATAGGAGGCTGATAGGTCTGTAGTTCCCGAGATCCTCAATGTCACCTTTTTATGTAGCAAGATCATTGTAGCGTTGTTTCAATCCTCAGGAATTTTCCCTTCATTAAGGCATCGAGTGAAAATTTGGGCGAGTACTGTTTCGATTTCTCCACTTGCTTCTTGTATGATGTCTACAGTAATTCCATCTTCTCCTTTAGCTTTTCCCCGCTTCATGTTCTTGATTGCATGTGCAACTTCTGCTGGAAGGACTGGAAGAACTCTGGTACTGGTACCTTTCATGATGTCTGGAGTACATGTATCATCCCTTTCATATAATTTGGAGTAGAAATCTTTCACTCTTGTCAAAATTTCGCCTCTATTTCTTGGTACAGAACCATCTTCTTTTCTCAGTGCCATAATCTGTTTTTTCCCCTTACTGAGATGTCCCTTTGCCATCTTTAGGCTTTGGTTGTTTTCAATTGCTTTCCTTACTAGTTCACAGTTGAATTTCCTTACGTCTTCAGTGATACTTTTTCGTACTGTCTTGCATAGCTCTATATATTCCACTTTGGAAGTCACATCTTCTTTAGTTGTCCTCATCTCTCTTCTTTTTTGCATCAACATTTTGGTTTTTCCTGATAATTTGTTCACATGCAATTTGTTCTTAGACCCAGCTAATTTTGTTGCTGTTTCCATAAGAGCTTTGGTTACTTTTCTGTTAACTTCCGAAATATCCACTTCTTCCGATGTTAGGCCTTCTAAAGCAGAGAATCTGTTCTTCAGTTCCAATTTGAAGGTATTATGGTGTTTTTTAAGGTTGGTTATGTCAATACATTTTGTTTGTCTTATGAGCTTGCTACGTTCGAGTTTAGTGTTGAGGTGCATCTTACATCTCACCAATCTATGGTCACTGCCTGTGTTGAACTTGTTTAGCACACTGCAGTCTTCTATGACGAATTTTTTGTTACACATAATAAAATAAATTTCACTTGTCGTCCCATTTGGATGTCTCCATGTTCATTTCCTGTGTGGCTTTTTCTTGAAAAGGAGTTCAAGATGAAAAACCCTTCTGCCTCTGCAAACTCTACGAGAGTATTTCCTCGCTGGTTTCTGTTGCCGTGACCGAATTTACCTACTGAAGTTTCATTCTGTTGCCGTTGCCCTATTTTTGCATTGAAATCTCCCATAATTATCTTCAAGTGCTGCTTACCTTTGTTATTTAGATCACGAATTTCCTCATAAAATTCTTCAATTTCTTCTTCAGCATGACTTGTGGTGGGTGCATAAGTTTGAATAATCTGAGCCTGGTATCTTCTCGAGAGTTGGATAACGAGTCGTGCAGCTCTGTCAGAGGAACATTCAACTTCTACAACTTTATCCTTCAGTTTCTTGTTTATTATAAATCCAACACCACTAGTTCTGCCAGTATCTGTCCCACGATAGTAGAAGAGGTGTCCACTTTTCAGTTCAATGAGATCTTCTCCTTTTCTCCTTACCTCACTTAGATCGACGATGTCCCACTTGATCCTTTGTAGTTCCTCTTCCAATTCAAGAAGCCTTGAATCAGAAGATAGGGAGCGTCCGTTGTACGTAGCCAAGGTCAGCATCAGATGGCAGCCTAGTCCGGTCCTCCGGGAATTCTTAGCACCCTTTGCCTTCATGTCGCACTGGCCGCTGCCTTGGCCAGGTACATTCCAGCTGCCGGAGACTGAGGGCCAAGATGTAAGTTGTGGAGTCATTTGGGGGGGGGGGGGTTGGCCATAACTCACCAAGCTGGCCAAGCTGGTTGGTGAGTGTGGGATAGCATTTCCTCTAAACCCGATGGTATAGTTATACCGCTATTGGCGGTCGTCAGAGCCCCTTTAGTGGGAACAGGATGTACCACGAGAAGGCGGGGTTGACATTTGTCAAGGAGAGGCTGTGATGTTACGCATCACCTGACCTTACATCCCTATATATATATATATATATATATATATATATATATATCATCACCATCATTGTTAACCATTATCAATCCACTGCTGGGTGAAAGTCTCCCGAACTTTCTTCCACAATTGTGTGTGTTGAGCTTGTCTCCTCCATGTCAGTCTAGCACGCTTTCGAATTTCATGCATCCATCTCCCATCGGGTCTTCTTCTGGGTCTTTTTCTACCCCTCGGAATCCAGTTTAAAATTTCGGTTGTCCATCGGTGGTCCGTTCTTCTGGCAACATGTCCAGCCCATTGCCATTTCAGTGATTTCACTCTGGTCATGATGTTGTCCACTCTTGTCAACTTCCTTATCCACAAGTTCCTCTTCTTATCTTTCCTGTTTATACCAAGCATGCATCGCTCCATGCTTCTTTGAGTTGCCTGCAGTCTTTGTATACCTTTATATCTTTTTTAGTTAAGGTCCATGTCTCTGCTTCATACGTAAGCACTGTACTGTTACATTGTAGTGTCTCTGCTCTATACGCAAAACTGTACTGTTTCTTCCAAAAGCTCTCCATCCAAGTTTTGTACGTCAATTAATTTCTTCATCAGAGTGACCCTCACTTGGTATCTGCTGCCGAAGATTAATGTAGTTATCGGTTGTCTCAAGCTTTTCTCCATCAATCGATAAATATTCGTTTCTTTTAAAAGCATTCATTATACATCACTTTTGTCAAAGTTCATTTTTAATCACACTTCTGTACTTTTGTCAGCAAGTTCTTGGATCATACTCTGCAGTGTGACGAAGTAAATTTCTCCGTCATTTTTTTCCACGCCGGGCATCGAACCCGAGTCCCCTCATTCCGGAATAAGTAGCTCTCGCAACTGAGCTACGAGGACGTATGCTCTCGCTGCTATCTGCCTTTATCTCGTGTGCGTTCTGCTGTGCAGGCTCGTCACAGCAGCCCTGAAGGGGTAGTTTAAAAAATGACTGCGTGTGCTAAACAAGTTCAACACAGGTAGTGACCATGCACCTGAACACTAAACTCGAACGTGGCAAGCTCATAAGACAAACAAAATGTATTAACATATACCGTACGGATATATACACACACAGGTATATAGCCAAAGTCTTAAAACCACATATCTAATATATTGTAGGTCATCCTCTTGCAGCCAAAAGAGCTCTCATCATAGATGCAACGAGATGTTGGTAGGTGTCTTTTGATATCTGGTATCATGACTGCAACAGAAGATCCGGCAGTTCCGATAAATCACGTGGTTGGGGTGATGCTGTTCGTATCCGTTTCCCCAACTCAAGCCACAAATGCTCGATAGGATTCATGTCGGACGAATTTGGTGGCCACGGCAACAAATGGAATTCCTCTTCATGTTCTTGGAACCATTCCTGAAACTCCTTCGCAATGTGGCATGGAACATTGTCTTGTTGAAAGACGCCATCTCCGCCAGAAAATACATTCCCCATGAAGCGTTGTATTTGTTCAGCCACGATGTTCAGGTACGTGACAGCTGGCAGAGTTCGCTCTACAGGAATAATGGGTCCAAGTGTTCTCCAAGAAAATATTGCACAGACCATCACGCTCACTCCAGCCGCATGGATCCGTCACACAGCGCATCCAGGTGCATGAGAAGGCTTCCTTGGGTAAACGTTGCACACGAGTTCCTCCGTCGACATGGTGCAATGCAAAAAAATAAGTGGTGTGAATTCACGGAAAATTTCTAAAAATAACGTTGCGGGTAAATGTCCGTTTTTTAACAACACTTCTGTTTATAAAGTGCCTGATTTTTTTAACCCGTATTTTCACAGATTTTCTGTAGTCAATAATTTCTTTTATTTCAGAAAAGACCATTTCAAGTTTATCCGCATTTTCACAGAAATTTCGCAAAATCAAAGACTCTGAATTTTCAGCCTTTACGCCAGAGAATCCTCTCGTGCCAATGCTCGAGCTCAGGTCAGCTGGGTTAGGTCTACACAAGCCGCGCTCCTTAAACACTGAGCCAGAAAGTCTTAAGAATTGCAATTACGTTCAAGGTAAAACTAAACACGCGATGATGATTTTTGTGTCATCAATGCCACTGATTTAATCATTTTATTTTCTGTTGGAGCTTATCATTTTTTTGAATTCATTTGTAATAATTTTATTTTTTCTGTAGGAGGACATCATAAATTAAATAGTTTTTGTCAAAGTGATATTTCGGAGCAATAGAATGATTTGGAACTTGAGATTATTTTTTTAAACTGACAATAACTTTCAATTAACTTTAAGAAATAACGAAGTATGCTGTTTCATAGTACTACTTCACAAAACTTATAAATATAAAATTTACTCTTGATAGCTACAATAGCTATTGTCTTAAGTACCTTTGTATAGAGAAAGAGTTACTCTACGAACTATCTCTGTCAGTTAATAAAAAGTTATACCCACTTTTGCACTTCTTTCGGTTCAACCCTCGTATTTACCTGCAATGAAGAAGAAGGGTTACTACAGAGGATGAGTTAGTCTACCAACATGGGCAATTTGAACGATCTCTGTCAGTTAATGAAAAAGTTATGCCCACTTTTGCATTACTTTCGGTATAACCCTCGTATAAATAAAAAATACTGGACCACTTTTACACTGCCATTTTCAAAGAGGATCCGAGTGCTGGGTTCAACGATGGCGCAAATGCATTGCTTAATATGGAGACTATGTTGAGTAGTACCGTTGTATAGAGAAATAGTTACTCGACCAACATGTGCAGTTTGAACGACCTCTGTCAGTTAACAAGAAAGTTATGCCCAGGTTTGAATTATTTTCGGTACAGCCCTCCTACTTTCCTGTGAAGTCGGTCCCGGAAGCACTTTGTCCTTTTCCCGCATGCAGATTTTGAGCGCGCTTGGTCTTCTTTTTTCTCTCTCTCTCTTTAAAATTCTATCCATTGATAATTATCTAAGTTTAGTCAATATTTTTAGGCTTACATTCAACTAAATTTTTTCAGTAATATCTCATTTCGTTATTTAATTTTCCGAATTTAATTAAATACAGTAGAAAGACAAAATAATACAAAAAAACACATCACGGGCCGGGCCCAATAACTGCAATTGACGGAGTCGGGCCGGACTAACCAAATAAGGCCCGTACAGATATCTAAATGTACCATGTCTTATAGCTTCAGTAAAGAAAATAATCCCTTTTTTTTTATAGAAAATATTTTACTAGTGATACCATATGCTTCAGTCCAGAAAAATGAGTAAAATGTTATTTATTAATTATTTTCCGAATACAAAAATTATAGGAATTCCTAGACTTGTGTTGAAAAAACGTTTACACAGAGAATGACAATGATGCCATACCGTTGTTTTTAGGGTTGGGGCACCTTGATAATTTTTCCCACGGGCAGCAAAAAATCCCTCTCCAGGGTCGTTTTTGTATCGCCAGTCCGCCACTGCATCACATGAAAATTCCTAAATGTCCAGTCTGAGAATAATTACATTTCCTTTTGCTCACCTGGTTTTCCAGGTCAAATCAATAACAATATTGGTATTATCTACCTCCCAATAATTTATTTCAACATCTAACAGCAAATTTAATATTTTCGAAATGTGTGATCATCGATTTTATTGTTGTACTATTTATTTCACATAAAAACCATAAAATGTGTATACTCGGAAAGAATTTCTGTTTTTAAAGGCATTTAAGAACAGACAGTTTCTGATTTTGTGATTTAATCCCCGTGGGAATCTAAATTTAGGAGGATTTTTCCTTCTTTGAGTTCTGGTTCTAGCTAAGGGAGGGAACCATATAGACAGACGTAATATCCATATCTTATCCATGATTCGGATCCAGACACAGCAGAGCAATATCGCTGTGCCATTAGGAGTCTCCGAATGGTTTACATGTAAAGTCAGAAAACTTGTAGGTTAATATTTCTCAGCAACTGTGTGAAATGCATTTTGCTTAACTAAAAAGTGTCATTTGTTTCAAAATTACATTCCTTTGGCAATTATCGTCTTTACAAACATATTCACGAAGATGAAAAATTACCATAATTTATTCACAAATAACTTGATATCAATGACTTAGAAATATCTTTCGTAATTCAGGAAATGATTAAAAGGAAAGGAAGAAATAAACAAGCAAAGAAATAAATAGGAGGGTCATGTTTTATCACACCAGCTTTCACGTCTCCTAAATACAGTGTGCAATCACCCTTAGAACACTGGATTAAGTCCAGGTCATCATTACCGTTCTGTTCGCTTTCACTTTAAAGATCATTAATTTCGTTTTATGGCGTGTTTTTTGGAGGCTTCCATCATACATTAGTTTTCCAATTGCTTACACTGCTGACGACGATGACTGTACGTAGTTTGGCAAGCGTAGCACGACCGGGCTTATCCCAAAACAATTCAAAGTCTTTCGAGTGCTCATTACTCTAGTGTTTGCCAAAATTATCTTGTCTTTCCTCGTGAGACGGGCTACAGGAGATGTTGTTTGCTTCAGTGTTGGGACAGAAAGAACAATAAACGGCTCATGAAAGAAGGGCCTTCAGAAGTTAAGCAGTAGTGTCGGGAAGAGGGGAGGAGACCCAAGGTGGAAACAGCGATGGGAACTCTTCCAAGGTATCTGTCTGTCTTCAGATGCTGATGTAGCTGCATCGGTTGAGGATTGAGAGGAAGGTAGAGGCCGGGAATCTGGAAACGGGGGATTCAGAGCAGGGAGGAGCTGCCAGCTCGTATGCCCAGGAAGCAAGCAGTTTACGAATGTGACAACCAGCTACGGCGAGAAATTACTTCATGGAAAATGGCAAAGAGTGGGAATTCGGTTTCACTTAGGCGTCTCTGACAGCGTAATTTGCAGCTTGACATCGCCGCAACGATGCTGTTGCGTTTCTAAAGTTAGGTAACTTTTTAAAAGTTCTCTTCGGTTTGGACGCAATTAGCTGCCAGCTGGTTGTGTCGTCGGTGACAGTGGAAGCGACGGGCTGTGGAGACATCTTGGCTCCAGATTCTTCTCCAGGACATGCTATTGATCAAAAGAGTTTCATCGAGTTACAAAAAGTGTGTCGCGTTTAGCTTGATAGCCATCCAGTACTTAATTAAGCATAGGGACTAATCAAACCGACGGAATCAACAAACCGTAAGCAGGAGGTCAAAGCATTGAAGCTAACTAACAGCTATCTAAACAGGCAGTGCTTTGGGACAGTCAAAGAAGACATTGTGCGTTGAGCCAGCAAGCAGAAAGCAGGTGATTCGATAACTGAAGTCAGTTATTCTGAATCTATTTTTACTCGTGGTAGAGTCTTTAAAATCAGGCTTTACTCTGAGAGGATAATAGTTGGAAAATATACCTCCCTAGTAAATTCCGTCAATTTGAAGCTTCAAAAATTCTGGGAATATTATATATGTATATAAAATCTCTTTCTCTTTGTATCATCATCATCGTCATCATCATCATCATTGTCAACCATTATCAATCTACTGCTGGACGAAGGTCTCCCCAAGTTTCCTCCACAACGGTCTGTCTTGTGCCAGTCTCCTCCATGTCACTCCCGCATACTTTCGAACTTCATCCACCAATCTCCCATGTGGTCTTCTTCTGGGTCATTTGCTGTCCCTTGGAATCCAATCTAAAATTTCGGCTGTCCATCGATGGTCTGTCCTTCTGGCAGTATATCCAGCCCATTGCCATTCCAGGGATTTAACTCTGATCATGATGTCTTCCACTCTTGTCATTTTTCGGATCCATGAGTTCCTCTTCTTATCTCTCCTGGTTACACCAAGCATGCACCTTTCCATGCTACTTTGAGTTGTCTGCAACCTTTGTATGTCTCTTTTAGTTAAGGTCCACGCATTGATCAAACACTTTTCTTTTAAGACATAATGGCATATCGCTCTTGAAAATTATGCTGTTTCTTCCAAAAGCTCTCCAGGCAAGTTTTGTACGCCGATTAATTTCTTCATCAATGTGACCCTCACTTGATATCTGCTGTCCGAGATAAACGTACGTGTCTGTTATCTCCAGCTTTTCTCCATCAATCGATAAATCTTCATTTCTTGTAAAAGCATTGAACATAACTTTTGTCTTCTGAAAGTTCATTTTTAATCCCACTTCTTTACTCTTGTCAGCAAGTTCCTGGATCATACTCTGCAGCTCTGATGGGGTAGTTGCAAAAATAACTATGTCATCAGCAAAACGAAGGTGGGTTAGATAACCTCCATTAATCTTTATATTTTTGTTTTCCCAGTTCAGTGATTGAAAGACATTTTCCAATGTGGCATTAAAGAGCTTCGGAGATATGGTGTCACCTTGTCTCACTCCTTTTCCAATTATTATGTGTGTTGTATTTTCAAACAGCCGAATCTTTGCACTTGCATTTTCATTGATGTTGAATGATATTTGGTAAGAGCATAAACCCTTGCCGTCGTAGCTGAATTCTTCTGGGAACATTCTTTACACATCCATCTATATAAAGTCCCTCTCGTATATACAGGGTGTCCTACTCTCTACTTTACCCAAGTTTTTATTTCTAACATCGTGAATAATTACAGTAATTGAATGATATTCGGTAAGAATTATCCTTCATCTAAGGAAAACAGAACCATATCATAAAATATGTTGAAAGTGTCCGTTCTGTGCATCGAGACAGGCTTGAATACGAGACTCCATATTACGAAAACTTCGCGCCAGTTTCTCCGGCGTAATTGCTGCCACTGCCTCTCAGATGTTTTGCTTTAATGCCTCAAGTGCTGTCAAGGGTTTAACAGCACTGATATGAGATACCCCCTACCCCTAGAGAAAAAAATCACGGGATGTTAGGTCAGGAGATTGAAGTGGCCACATTCCTTCAGAAATCACGTCATCTCCAAAGGACGACTCAATTTCAGCCCTACTCACATGTGATGTATGGCAAGTTGCCCCATCTTGTTGAAAATATCCAGTGGTGAGCTCTTCAGGGTGCAGTTGGTTTCCATGTAGACGTCTTTTGTGACCGTATCTTGAAAGAAGATGGGCCCAGTGATCCGCCGACGTGACAGTGCGCACGCGCCACGCTCCAATTTTTTGTGCGTGGAATGGTTTCTCGATTAAGGCGTGAGGATTTGCCGCAGCCCATGTATTAGGTGGCTTGTAAATAGATAAGAAATAATCTGTTAAGTGCTTTTCATAAGGTTCCATAAAATGCTTACAAATATGAAAAATCTAGGTTGCAACTTAAAATTTTCTAAAAAGGCCTAGACCTAGGTGGCTTGTAAATAGGTGAGAGATAATCTGTTGAGTGCTTTTTATTTGGCTTTATAAAATGTTTACAAATACGGAACATCTAGGTTGTAACTTAAAATCTTCTAAGCATAGGTGGCTTGAAAATAGATGAGGAATAATCAGGTATTGTTCACTTGATCGAAGGGTCACTTGACCGAAAATCACTTCGCCGAAAATCTCTTGATCAAAAGGTACATTTCACCGAAGGGTCACTTGACCGAAAAGTTCATTTCACCGAAAGGTCACTTCACCTAAAAGTTCATTTCATCGAAAGGACATTTGATCGAAAAGTTCATTTCACCGAAGGATTACTTTACCTAAAAGTTCATTATACCGAAAGATCATTTCACCGAATGGTCAGTTTATCGAAAACTTAGAATTTTTTTGTTAGAGATCTGTTGGAGTGTGGTGCGAGTTTTTGAAAAACTGGCCACCTAAACATTATCGGATTGTATAAAAAATACACTTTTAATTTCTATGAAACACCTCCCCATGAGTAGGTTTGTCGAAAATATAACATTAATCAAAAGGCCTAGATCTGTGCCTTTTTGTCAAATTTTAATCGTCCGAGCTCATATTCATAAGGGTCACATATCAAATCAAGTAAATAATGTTCCACTTTTACTGAACCACATAACATTAATTTTTTGACCGTAGGCCTAGATACATGCCATTTTAACAGATTTCAACCCTACTCATATTCATAAGCATTACATAAAATGTAAAGTAACTTTTTCTGTAAACCTTATGAACAGGAGCACGCACTGTTAAAATTTGCAAAAAGGGCCTAAGGCGAGACCTAGGGCCATAAAATTGATTCCTTTTGCTTGAAAAAATGTGCAACATTATTAACTTGACTTTTTAGGTAAACCTTATGAACATGAGAACTGAACATGACTTTTATGTAAACCTTACGAACATGATTAAAATTTGCTAAAAAGGCCTAAGCCGAGGCCTATGGTCTTAAAAAAAAAAAAAGATTTGTCTTAAAACTAAGTCTTTGCTTTCTTTGTGACACGGAGAAATCGAAAGTGCAATTTGAGTATAATCCCCTAACATTTTGGTGGTCTGCCGAACTTGCACCATGCTTCAACAGATCTTGTAATGAAATCCAAAGTTTTCGATAAACTGACCCTTCGGTGAAATGACCTTTCGATGAAATTAACTTTTAGGTAAAGATACCTTTTGGTGAAGTAATTTTCGGTCAAGCGGCCCTTCAGTAAAGTAAACGTCGTGCAAATGAACCAGATCCGGAATAATCCGTTAAGTGCCTTTTATTAGGTTTTGTAAAATGTTTAGAAATACGGAATACCAAGATTGTAATTTAAAATCTTTTAAAAAGATCAGCACCTGAAGATCGATTCGTTGAGCCTCTGCTAATTTGCCTTTGTTGCTTGTTATCACATGGGAAATATTAAAATCATACCTCAGGATTTAGGGAGTCAGAAATGCTCTACATAAATCTTGTGTCAGTTTGATCTTACGTACATACTTATATCGCTAGGAAAACTGGTACATTTCGTTTTGTTCAGCTAGGAAAACTCGCATACTTTGACAAAATCTCGGAAGGAAACGCAATTTGTGTACATCTCCTCACTTGAGGTGTACGAATTTTCCGTGTGTGCGAGTTTTCCGGTGTACGAGTTTTTCGCCACCCGACTGGGATGCAACTGAATATTCAAAACATAAGCTTCTTTATAACGGCAGTGAAAAAATAATTAAGATCCACGTATCAAAATGACTTGAATACCTAAATTTTAGGTATTATGATTGTGTTCACCGTGCGCATGTGCCGTTCTGTAAGATTCACACGATATCGAAGCAAGTGTACGAGTCTTATTCTTTGTGATCTACAAGCTGCAAGAGTGAGTGTGTCGTTCCTCACAATGACATAGGCGACACATCATCCCCTTTCGCGAAAAAGAAACCCACTTCTTTTTTAATACAGAGGGTAAGTCGAAAGTTTTGCCATATTTGGATCACTTTATGTCTTCATACGTACCTTTACGACGGAAGCTGACTAGCATTCAAAGTATAGGCTATAATGAATTAGCTTTATTTTGCTTTCCGCTAAGCTAATTATAATGAATAATGCTCTTCCTACCAACTAGCTAATGATATACTTGTACTAAGCTTCAAAATAGTGAATTCAAAAGGTTGTTGTTACTAGTTAATTACGAAAATGAATAAAGTCTTAACGCTGGTTATTTATGGTAATACACTAGTGTTATAAACCTAACAGCCAGACAGAGGTCTGACAAAAACTATGAATTGAGAAAGACTAACTTACGGCAACTTTTTTATTATAAGACTCTTGGTCATCTAAAGCACACACACAACTTGTTTTACAATAATGAAGAATCTCTCCTCATAACAACAACGCTCTCCGTAAACAACAACGCTCTCTCATAACAACAACAAAAGCTCTCCCTAAGTCTCGATGAACGCGCCTATATACTAGCTACCACCACGTCATGACTTCCACTCATTGCCAGATCTCATTCAGCGGGTGAAATAATATTTCGTTCAGTAAGAAGATAATTTACATAGTAAAATAAAATAACCAGAGATAGTAAAATCAAAAGGAAAGTGAATATAGAGTATACGTTACAAGGCCATCGTGTTACACCGTCTTTAGCTATCTATCTGCCAGTTCTTCGATTCCGCGGAGGTACCAGTTCTTGTCTTTCGAGGCGAAGAACTCCTTCACCCCAGCTGACACCTCCTTCTGGTTGTTAAAGTGCCGCCCACGAAGGAAGTAGGCCATGGACCGGAACAAGTAATAATCCAACGGTGCAAGGTCCGGACTATATGCTGGGTGTAGCATCAGTGCGATGCCCTCAAGTTCCTGGAGTTTTGAACGGGTCGTTCGCTCGGTATGAGGCCGAACGTTGTCCTGCTGTAGGAGAGCGCACTTTCTGTTCACCAGTGCCGGCTACTTCTCCTCCAAAACGGCATACATCTACTCCAACTGTTCAGAGTAGAAGTTGGTGTTAATGGTCCGACCTTATGGAACAAATTCATAATGGATTATCCCCTCGAAATCCCACCAGACACAGAGCATCACCTTGTGCTCGTAGCGCCCACGTTTAACAACAGGTTCAGGAAGCTAGCCCGGGCTCCACCACTGCCATCGTATGTTAGGATTACGGAAACAGACCCACTTTTCATCGCACGTAACAATTATCTTGATGAAACGTACATCGCGCGGGCTTTCTAGGAGTTTCGTGCACACTTCCACTCGGCAGTTTGCTTCAGCTGGAACCAGTTCATGAAGGACAATGCGGCAGCTCCTCTAGACCTTGCCGAGTTCCTGAAGATGGTCTGTGATGTGCCCAGCTCGCCTGATAATCTCCGAGTGCTGGTTGTCGGATTTTCCTCTTTAGCCTGGTGCACGGCCACCGATTCCACGGCTCGCGGCCTACCTGACTTTGGCTGTTCGTCGAGGTTTCTGTCACCTGAGTGACATTTCTTAAACCATCTGGTTGCGGTGCTGTGGTCCACGGAACCTTCCCCTTTCGCATGACAAATGTTTCGTGTTGCTTGAGCAGCGTTATGGCTGAGTCCAAACTCGTAAAACAAAATTCCCCTAATCAGCTGGTTCTGGCTGTTCATCTTTTAGGTGTCCCAACCACTGACATTGCATGTCGTTGCTGTGAAAGACATGCAGTGTCGTTCACAGCAACGATTACCACTTTATATCCCTTTTGACTGACTTCAGTGAGCGATTTGAGCTAACTTAAACACGTGACATACCCGGCGCAGTACATGCGTTTATGCAAATATTGCAAAACGTTCGATTCACCGCCTGTACAAAGCTAGCGACTGTTCTCTTAGCCGGATAAACAATGTCCAGGACTTGGGAATTATGTTTGATTCCAACTTGTATCTTAAAAGACATGCCCAAAAAATTGTACTTTCAGCCTACAGAAATCTTGGATTCATTATGTGACTTTTTAAGTTTTTCACCAGTCCTCAGACACTTATCCCCGTTTTTGAGACTACGGTCGGACTTTCAGTAGAGTATGCTGCAATCATTTGGATCCCTAGCTTCGTAACACTAAAAAAGTAAAATTGAAAGAGGAAAAAAATTTCTGGGAATTTTCTTTTATGAGAATGACCCACTTGCAATTCGAAATGTACGATATGTCATAGAGTTTGAATGAGATCCCCTGTCCCGCACCGTACTTTATCACAAAAGTTCATTCAAGTGTTACCTATCTGTGGAAAGAAGCGCAGTGTTTATTCACCAACCAGATCATCGTATCTAGTCTTAAAACTCCTTAAGTGTTAAATCCATACCTTAAGGACAAAAATACTTATCCTCCCAAAGAATTAATGAAACGGACTGTGCGATACATACATACATATCACTATGCTGTTCTCTGAGATTCAGAGGTTAGCTCTTCAAAGAAAGTATATTTGTCATTTTCTTGTAGGACTTCCGTCCACAGTGAGTAGAGTTTAGGTCCCAGCCACCTACAGCGAGATCGTTTTTTGGGCAGGACACAGAAACGGAAGGAATGAGAGCAAGTCTAGCGACTTTGACAGAACAGTTTGTAGTGAGATTAGAGCACAGTAGATGGCGCCACCGTACAAGTACGATGTTGTACACAGAGGGGTGAGAGAATTTCAGGGGGCATAGGAAAGGATACCCATTTTACCAGTGGGTCCAGCCTGGGGACCGTCACTCAACGTGCTCGTCCGATGCACGGCGGATATTCAGCAATTGTTAGTAAATCAGACCATCTCTGAAAGATCAGCCCAGGTTCGAATCTGAGGACCTTGCATTGATAGTCTGACTTGCTAACCACTAAGCCATCCGCGGCTCAAGTATATTTGCCAGATTAATGTTTACTTTTAAACTACATTTTATTTATTGCTGATGTATCAGACGCCTCCATTTACAACGACTTAGTACACAGCTCGAGCTTCATTGACATCCATCACACGACGCACACAAGACCTTTTGTACTTCATACTCATAATAATCTTTTCTCATGCAGACATTCCCGAATCTGGACCTTCCATGATTTCCTTGGCCTTCCTCTACCTTTCATTTTCTGCCACTTGGACTGAAGAAATTCTCTTAGTAAGTATCCCATCACTCATTCTTTCAACATGGCCAAACCACCTCATTTATGAACAATTAAAAAAATTGCCCAAACCATCTTTATCCATCTATGCTGATAATTAACACTTTTAACAATGTGAATACTTCGTAAATGTAACGTAATGGTTTGATGAATATCTCAGAAATAAACACGAACAAAAATGCGCGCTTTTCGTTAACATGATAAGAAAATGAAAATTTAGACACACCTTTTGTTATTTCGTAGGCATTTTTGCAGCAACGTTTTGCCTAGATACTGTTGTTTTAAACCTTACCGTCCTGTGCAGCCTCATACTTTTCTACGATAAAACTGTATCGAGATTGTTGGGAGCGTTTTTTTTTAAAGGGATACAGGAGTGATCACCGAAACTTTTGGAACAAGCACTTACTAATTTAATCTCTTCTGCTTAACCTGCTAATGTTTCACGAAGGGAACGAAACATCTTTAAACACGCATGCTTAAAAAGTGTCTCTCACAGATAGACGTCTTCGATCCAAAGTAATGAGATAGGAAGGCTCAGTATGAGTACCGCAGCACTAGAAATAAAGATGTCTTCAAACAGAAATCCAGAAATCTCAGTAAGGTGTGCGTGGGGAGAAAAGGGACGAGAACTTGTGGATCTTCAAAGGCAGAGATCGACTTTTCCTGACGATTTTCGTTGACTGGGTAGACCATGAACACCAAGTGATGCGGATAGAGAAATGGAGAACACAGGGATCAGAGGGAAAGAGAGGAGGATGTTGACAAAGAGACAGATGGGAAGCGTACGCTGAGGGATGATGTTTTCTGATCAAACACGGATCCCAGATGAGGATGATTGCTAGAGAACCGATCTTCAATAGGCCGAGGGGTGGGACAACCCGTGAAAGCAGTGCTGTCGAAAACAGGCACGTGACAACGTCAAATCCTGTTCCCCCTTCCCAGTCTTTGCTCCTAAAGGGTACTATCTACCCCCCCCCTCTCCTCTTCTTTAACAGCTCCATTCTGCATTGAGAGTGGAGCCCTTCATCTTCAAATAATCGTCCAATTTGTGTAGTACGATGCTTGTTATCGTGAAAGAGCGAGCTTGAAATGGTTCGGTAACTGGGGGAAATGATTCTGTTACTTTCCTGGGTCAAGTCTCACACCCTTAATAACCCTTACTCTTTTTTTCTTTTATTCTTTTGGCCACTTATACGTAATTATAATCATTTCTCGTACGATTCGGAGCCTTGACTCACGCCACCGGGCGTTCAGAACAAGTTCTTTCCGTGCTTTGTTCAAAACAGGGATTGTTGGTAAACTTGTATGCTTTACTACTTTTAAAATATGAACTATTTGTAAACTCATATGCGATACTAGTTTAAAAGAATACAATATTGGTGAACGGGCATGCGTTACAAGTTTTAAAATATGCATTTTTTGGTAAACTCGCATGTATTATCTGTTTAAAAATGCGAATTATTGGTAAGCGCGCATGTTACTAGTTTAAAAAAACGAATTATTGGTATTACTCGCGTGCTTTACTAATCTAAAAATGTAAATTATTCGTAAATTTCAGGCCCTACTAGTTTCAAAATATGAATTATTAGTAAACTAGCATGCGTTATTAGCATTGCCGTAGACTTGTTCCAAAAGCTGGGAGACGGGGACGGTTGCCATGATTAAACGAAATATTTCAAGCAATCTGTGTGCGTGCGTGTGTGCGTGCGTGCGTGTGGTGTGTGTGTGTATTTGCTTATATATACCTTACACACACGCCACACAAGGATGTGTGTGGGTGTGAGGAGTTAATGTTGCCACCGCATTTTTTTTTTTTTTTTGTATAATCCACCGATGCTAAAATTTAGGAAAAAAAATCCTTATAATCCACTCAGGTCGTAAAATTCAGGAAAGAAAAAAAACGCCTCATAATTCGTATCCGCGCTGTTGAGCCTGAAATATAATTTCGTGCGACTCAAGGAATGTATTATTTGGATTCCGTAACTATAAAACTATCAATTCAATAGAATTGATAGTTCCATAGTTAGATTCAGTAGTAGGCAGCTCCATAGTTAGACTTGCGGTACACACGACTGTGTGTGATGTAGAGCTTCCCACGGTACCCACGAACGTGTGTGATGCAGAGCTTCCCACGGTACCCACGAACGTGTGTGATGCAGAGCTTCCCACGGTACCCACGAACATGTGTGATGCAGAGCTTCCCACGGTACCCACGAACGTTTGTGATGCAGAGCTTCCCACGGTACCCACGAACGTGTGTGATGCAGAGCTTCCCACGGTACCCACGAACGTGTGTGATGCAGAGCTTCCCACGGTACCCACGAACATGTGTGATGCAGAGCTTCCCACGGTACCCACGAACGTGTGTGATGCAGAGCTTCCCACGGTACCCACGAACGTGTGTGATGTTGAGATTCCCACTGTACCCACGAAAGTGTGTCCTGCTGAGCTTCCCACAGTACCCATGAACGTGTGTGATGCTGATATTCTCACGGTACTCAAGAACGTGTGTCATGCTGAGCTTCCCACGGTACCCACGTTTTGCTAAAAAATGGTTAACGGCTTTCTGGAGGTTTTCAGTGTTCCACGGTATCGGAGATTAAGGTCTGAAACATACAATGATGCAGAATCATCACAAACTCTAGTCACACGTTCGAGAGTATTTGCCGAAGTAATTCTGTCTTTCGCGAAATATTCCGTGTGAGTTCTTGGTAATAAACCGATGAGCCATTACATTATGAACACTTACCTAATAAGCTATTCGACCCTTTTTAGCCCGCAAAACAGCGGCCACTCGGCGAGGCATCGATTCGATGAGGTGACGATAGATATCCTGAGGTATCTGGTACCATAATGTCAACAGCAGGTCCTCCAGTTCCCATACATTTCGGGGTGGAGGGGATTTAGCCCGAACCCGCTTTTCCAAGTCGAACCACACATCTTCGATTGGGTTCATGTCAGGTGAATTTGAAGGCCAGGTCATTAACAGAAAGTCACCAGCGTGTTCCTCGAACCACACATTGACGATTCTGGCAGTGTGGCATGGAGCATTATCCTGTTGGTAATGGCCATCACCAGCAAGGAACACAGTCACCATGAATGGGTGAACTTGGTCACGCAACGATGTTCAGATACCTGACAGCCGTCAGGGATTGTGCTATTGTGATAATGGGGCCTAAAGTGTCCCAAGAAAACATCGCTCACAGCATAACACCGCCGCCGGCCTTTTCCCACCCAACAGTGCACCCAGTTGTTACAACCTACGTTCGTAATCGGCGTATCCGCGCTCTGCTGTCTACGTGATGCACCAGGAATCTTGATTCGTCAGACCAGGCTACTTTCTTGCAATCATCCACGGTCTAATCTCGATGATCTTGGGACCATTTCATGCGTTGTTGGCGATAACGTGCACTGAGCATGGGGTCCCGGATGGATCTTCGGCTACGCAGGCCCATGCGCAAAAGTTGGGATGAACTGTGTGCTGTGACACATTGCCCTGATCAGCACTGTTGTAGCTGTGGGTGATTTGGCACACTATGGCCCTGCGGTCGCTGTGAACAATGCGCGACAGTCTCCGCTCCCCTCTGGCATCAATGAGCTGCGGACGACACACGACTGGGCGTCGTTTGGCCATCTGTGCACCACTTTTGATACGTACTCACTACAGGGGGCACGTGAACAACCCACAAGCAGCGCCGTTTCTGAGATCGTAGTTCCGAGGGGCCGTGACATCGCAATTTGACCTTTATTAAACTCCGTTAAGTCGGCAGCTTTTCCCATTCTGACTCCGAACGCTCTAATAACAAAAAGCCGGTCCTCGGGTTGTATATATACTGTTCTGTGAACTTCACTTGCGCCGTTTGGTCTCCAGGCGCGCTCATTTCTCTAGGTTGGGTGGGGTCATAATAGCTCATCGGTGAAAGCCTCAAACATTTCCTGCTAACAACGGCTCTGTGCAGTGTATTTTCCTTTGGAAGATCCTGGTAACGATACAAACCTGCTAACAACGGTTCTGTATCGGTACCAGGATCCTCCAAAGGAAAGTATATATGAGGTTACGCATAGTTCTAACTGCTATTGAAATGTTGTTCTGTTATCGTGCTACTTTTTTTTTTTTAATTTCTTTAAACCCTACAAATTGAGTCATCTATGAAGGATACTTACATTTTTATACTGCTTCTCTTGCTGTTTTTTTCTCTTTTTAGCACGTCTTTTGTAAAAAAAAAAAGATCGTGCTTATGTTATCGGCTTGTCCGTCTGTCTTTCCGTCTGCAGACACCATATCTCTGCAACTATTAATCCGACTTCAATTCTTTTTTTTTTTTTTTTTTTTTTGCATTGTGAAGCTTAAAACATGCGAATGAATTATTTCGATTTTTTTAAGATGTACAATTTCACCGCTAGGGGGCATAAAGGCAGATGACATCGAATTCCAAATACATTTTATTCCATATATATGTTTCTAAACATCCGATTGAATAAATTCTTTTGCCTTTCGATTCCATTTATGTCGAAGAGGGTATAGTCACTTTTTTCAAGTTACGCATAGACTTTCCGCTAGGGGGCGTAAAATTAAATTGCGTTTTCCGCCATCTAAAACTCCGATTTGAAACATTTTTCTTCAGCGGATACAGCTCCTGATGGAAAATCGTTTGCATATAATTTCTAATTTTTGGTAAAAATTAGTTTGGCCACCAGAGGGCGTAAGTGTTTATTTCTGTTTCTGATGTTTTTGCCACAAATCTGAGTTTCTAAAATCTGGATTGAAAAAATTCGCTCCTGGACCGATACAACTCAAGTCAATAAACCTTTTCGGAATATTTTCTTCTGAAAATATTACATGGTTTCTTCGCCTGGAGGCGCAGTTGTACATCATATTTTTGTCAATATTTCTGCTTCTAATGGTCCGATTTGAAAAAAATTCTTCTTTATTGGACAGAGTTTCCGCTGCGAAATGTTTCTCATATAATTTCAAGTTTTTCTTAAAGCACCAGTCTGAAACCAGAGGGCGCATGTTCACGATTCCGTTTGCAGCAATATCTGCGGGATTAAAGACCCGATTGAAAAACTTCTTTCTTCACTCAGATGCTACTATTTTCCATACTGGTTTCATTGACTTTGAATAGCTTTGATAAATTTAATTCGCATCAGAACGGATTCAAAAGACGTGCTCATTACACCCTAAAATTCCGTGCCATCTTTCTTGTTTCCTTTCTTTTCTTTTGAAGCAAAAACCTCCATTCGCAATGTTTTTTATTGAACGTCGAGGTCAAACCAAATTTTATTCTCCCCCCCCTTTAGAGCAACACTGTAGAAACTTTTCTGAAGATACTTTCCGTCATTTCTTTCGGAAATTAACGAAGCATATTTCTGATACAACCTTTTCCGTGAAATAGCGGAAAGAAACCTGAATTTCACCGATTTTTCGTAACACGGGGAAATTCTGAATTTTCAGAAACCTTTCCGCAATTCCTTTCGTATATTAATGGAAATACTCCATTGTCACTTTTTCCGTATCCGCATAACGAGAAATTACCGACAATAGGAGCGATTGGTGAGAACACTTGAGGTTTGATTAACTTTTAAATTTCAGTCGTCTGTCAAAGGAACTGATTTTGAAGTTCTATTGCGAGATCGGATATTGTTGATAGTATATCGCATGAATTTCGTTTATTGTGGCGCAGGATATGTAACGTACCAGGAGATGTGACGTACCTGCCAGAAGGACGCACACGACATAAAGGCAGATAGGAATCAGAATAAAATGTCCGCGTAGCTTAATTGGTAGAGCAACTTGTTCCGGAATAAGCGGCCTCGGGTTCGAATCCCGGCGTAGACCAAAAAATGACGGAGAAATTTACTTCGTTATAATGGCGCCCGAACTATCCGGATGACCCGACCGTTCACAATCTCGCAATGGTGTGATGTTATTTCCACACCGCGAGATAGGAAAAATAAGAGCAGCACTTCGAAAAAATAAAAAAAATAATAAGGGGGAGATGATGTAACGTACCTGCCAGAAGGACGCACACGACATAAAGGCAGATAGGAATCAGAATAAAATGTCCGCGTAGCTCAATTGGTAGAGCAACTTATTCCGGAATGAGTGGACCCGGGTTCGAATCCTGGCGCGGATAAAAATGACGGAGAAATACACTTCGTTATAGATATTTCTTCTCTTCTCCTTTATTCTGTACTCTAGCTATTTATTATATACACTGGTGACCACCCAAAATGCAACACCAAGAAGGACACGTGATAGCAAAGCCAGATTTACTGGACACATAACAACAGATACAAAGATGAAACGATTAAGCTTACAGGCCCGTGCGACTTGCGGAACACGCAGACATCAATAGTTCGTGTGGCCCCCATATCTGGCAATAACGGCCGCTACACGCCGCGGCATCGAACGAAAGAGGCTTTGGATGTGGGCTTGGGGTATGTCGGTCCAGGCTGCTTTCGCTCGTTCCCACAGTTCATCAGGCGTAGCCGCGGGTGGTGCTTGCCGGGCCACTCGGTTGCCGATCAGCGACAAGACGTGTTCGATGGGCGACATATCGAGAGAACAGATGGGCCACGGCACAGTGTCACCTGGTGGACCGTGAAGAATTGTAGCACGATGCGTGCCACGTGCGGGCGCGCGTTGTTCTGTTGAAACGTGGCCGCTAGCAGGTCCTGCAGCTAAGGGAGGACTACAGGCTCCAAAACGTCGGAGATGTAGCTGTAACCGGGGCTTCCATATTTATTAGAAGCGAGATTCTGTAGTCATTTTCTTTTCAATTCCCGCCACTTTCGATGGAAGGCCAGCAAAAGGCAAAGAAAGTATTTCCTTTCCCACGGGTCACAGCAGAGGGGACGGCAAAGCAATTAAGAACATTTTTGAGAGTGCAGGCGTGGCAGCGCTTTCTCGGAATTAGACGAACCAAGGGGGTTTTCTCTCTCCGAGCATGAGGGAGACTCGGTGGCGTAAATTCGGGAGAGGAGGTGAACACTTTTAGGAGGCTCTGAGAAAAAACCTCGAGGGTTGGTCGAACGGATGAAGGAAGCGGTTTCGATGGCTGGGAAGAGATAAAGAGATTTTCGGCGAGGAGAATACCAAGGGAGAACTAAAAGAATGAAAGCACGAAAATGACGGACAAAAGCTTGATGACATTCCCCGTAACATTTAAATAAACGTTTTCCTCACTGCAAAATTTAGCCTCAGTCGATTCACTTTTCTATGCTTTGTATTGTTTTCATCTGCTCCAGTTGCGAGAATTACGGATTAAACCACCGATACCAAACTTACTGCAAAGGAAGCATCAACGAACTTTTCACATAGGGCTCTGTAATAAAACTCAGCTCCAAGCCCTGTAACATAGCGATGGCGAGGCTGTTAAGTGTACTGGCGATGCGTACCAGAGGGTGCGGGTGTCATATCCAATTGCGCCCTAAACCATAACGCCAGGCGACGGACCGGTCTGGCGATGCATAATGCAGGCGTCATACAGTCTCTCGCCACGGTGCCACCACACGCGGGTTCGACCATCGTGGTGTTGCAGGCAGAAGCGGGATTCGTTGGAGAAGCCAATGTCGGGCCATTCCGTAGTCCAGGTGAGGCGTTCAACGGCCAACTGCCACCGCACTCACCGGTGGTGTAACGTCAATGATAATCGGAGCAATGGGTGCCGTGCGACAAGTCTTCGCTCCTGCAGACGACGTCGAACGGCACGTGCTGACACAGGTTGTTGCGCAACTCACCCTAATTCCTGCGCTAACGTTCGTGATGTGGCGGTGCGAGCCGTCAATGCCCGACGCACCACATGCCGGTCCTCTCGTTCGGTGGTGTGCCGCGGCTGCGGCAATCGCTCACGTCGGCCCGTCCGTCCCTCCTGCACCCACCGAATCCATACTCGCCTCACTGTGGCAGGATGTCGTCACACACGGGTGCCGATGTCTCGGTACGATAAACCACTGTCACGATAAGCCACTATTCGTCCTCTGTCGAACTCCGAAACGTACTGGAATGACTGCCGTATTCTGCGACGAGGCATCAGGAAGCTTCCCACGCACAGGTCTGGCAGCACAACACACTTCCACTACTTACACTCTGCTTTCTGTGCACCCTTCTAATAGTGCTTCTCGGTGGCCTGCCGGGCGCATATGATTTGCATATATGTCCTGCAATGCTAATCGTTTGCATGTCCTCTCGCGGGCGACGCATGATGCGAATTTCAGGCCAATCGGATGCTTCCTTCTTGGTGTTGCAATTTGGGTGGCCAGCAGTGTATATTGTGTTATTGTAAGAAACCGGGCACTTATGGCACAGATGGTTATACGATGTTTTGTCTTAAGTTTGGACAACTTAAGACAAAAGCTATCATAGCTACCAAGAGTAAATTTAATATTTAGGAAGATTTTATTGTGAAATAATACTATAAAAAGGTATATTTCGCCTTTTTTAAAGATAACTAAAAAAAAATTGTCAGTTTAAAAAAAGCAAGTTGCAAAGCATTTTGTTGCTTCCCAAAATCAGGATGAAACATGCTTAATCTGCGAAAAGTCCTCCTACAGAACAAAAGAATTATTACAAACCTATTCAGAAAAATAATAAGCTCTAACAGGAAATAAAATATTCTTACGATCCACCCCCGCCATTAATTATGAAATTAATGGGTGTGGTGGATGTATGAAATTAATTAGGTATTAATTAATTAAGTTCAAGGCTTTATTGGAGTTATAAAGTGTAAACAGCAGATAAAGTTTTATCTGGGGATTAGGAAAGAAAAGATACGAAGAATTCTCTCTTTGTTTGGGTGGTCGACGTTGAGCACTTTGTCGTCGTAAATCGTAGGTCGCAACCGACGTGCAGTCTAAACACTGGAGGAACAAATCGATCGAAGTAAGGCATTGCGGGGGACTTGTAGAAGTAAATGAAGATTGGGGAACAAGAGGTTGAGCGAATAATCGTAAATTCGTCGATTGTTTAGAGCATTTTCGAGTACAATTGCTCTCTTTTTGTGTGGTCTGGTCAGAAAACAAGATTGCGCACTTGGCGTGGAAAATAAGGAAGAAATTTCAGTTGTCTGTACGCTCTCCGATGCGAAAGACGAGATGTCTTTGGGCTGCTATGTGATTTGGGGAAAATTAAGCAGCAAACCTCCCTCATTTTTAAGAAAAAGGAGAACAGCTAGCCAGGGTTATCTGGATAGGCCAGATTGCCATTAAAGTGGCGGAATGCTTATGTCCGCGTGATAAAGGAGCAAAGCCTATGCTGCTAAACCATACAGTGATTGCGACTGGTTGGCTCAGTAAAAAGCGAAGTTACAGAGTAATTAAGAAGTCGGCGAGTGGACGTTGGTCGCTCTAAGCAGAAGCGACGCCAAGGATAGCGTTGTAGAATCGTCATCACGGTCATTTCCTAATAGATGCCACAAAGGAGGTGAGGCGAAGCTCGATCAACAACAACATGTGTGTGTGTGTGTGTGCGTTACGCGACGGTGGAAGTGCGACCCCCGGAGTGATAGCGACGGGACGAAGCCCGCGCAAAAGATATCGGCAGCTTAAGGGCAGTGGCTTTGATACCTCGCAAATAATCAGGTGAAATTTTAATAACTATAATATTTGCGGATGACAGCTCCATCCATGTAAGTAGAAACATTTTTGTTATTGTTATTGCAGCTGCTACGCTATCGGGAGAAGAACTAAACTGGTAAATTGTAAGAACTGAACTGTGCATTAAGTTCATTAAAACTTTCTCACGGGAAGAAATTTAGGTCAAAGTTGACCCAATACTTATGATCAGAAGATAACAAACTTTGATACGTATTTGTGCCATTGTAATTTTTATCGCCAAATTAAACGTTTGTTTAGTGCAGTCAGCGCATTCATGTAACACATTATTTATGTGCACGAATGTGATTGGTTTGAATTGTTTAAATGTATGCCCATATAATACAGTCTATGCGCCAAGGACAACGTCGAATGACCATGGAAAATGAAATATAATAATTGCTCGGCAACGGTTGTTACATTGGTTGCCCGCGGTGAGATAGCGGCCGCGACCGTTACATTGGTGGCAGCGGCGGAGGTCGTTACAATATTTAAATCACTCGTATAAATGACAAAAGAAATTCATTGTCGCGCAATTTATTTTACGATGTACGTGACTCGAATGTTCGAGTGTCTGAGGCTCAGTGGTTAAAGGCGGGCGTTATCTGTTCAACCAATACAAGCGGCGAGGGTTCGATCGTGACTGGAGCGGAAGGATTATCTGGGGAAAGGGCTGAAAAATGCAGGGTCACGTCGGTTTTGCAGAATTTCAGTTTAAATACGTGAAAACCTGAAATGGATTTTTCTCAAGTAAACGGAATTTCTGACTGCGAAAAAAAATCTATGAAAATACGGAAGTTAAAATAAACCGGCAGTTTTAAAAACGGAAATTTCTGGAAAACACGGACACCTACCGCCAACTTTGCTGCACGTGATTTTCAGAAATTTTCCGTGAATCCACACCACTCATCCTTTACAGTGTATGGAACTGTTAACTCCTGAAGATAATTCACGTCGAAGGTGACAAAGAATTGAAGCGTTAGATACCTAGTGTTTCCATAAATACTGTTACAAAATATTCAATGAAATAATAAAAGAAATTTAAAGATATTTTAATGTATCTGTGATATGACGTAAGTAGTACACTGGTAAATACATGGCACCAATCACTTTTCAAAATATCATCCTTTTGCTTTCACACAGTATTTCAGTTTCTGTACCACTCATCAATAGCTTTACGCACGGTCTCCACAGGGAAAGCTTCTACTGCCCGCACCAAAGAGCGTTTGAGACTGTCAATACTGGGGTGTCTCTCTCTGCAGGCCATGTCCTCCAGTGTGGCCCACAACTTGTAGTCCAATGGGTTGAGGTCTGGGATGCTGGAATTCCAATCTGCTGGAGGAATGAAGTCTGGCAAATTTGCTTGAATCCACTCCTGAGTTGACCTGGCCTTGTGGGCAGGTGCGGAATCCTGCCAAAAGCTCCATTATTGGTTTTAAAAGAGGGCGTGACTCACATTTTTGACCACTGGCGCCAAAACCCTGTCCTGATAGACTTTGGCGGATATTTTCCCTCCTTTCTCATGGAAATGGAGCTCCGTGGTACACTCGTAAGAGACTCCTCACTTAACCATGACAGAAGCAGGATGATGACACCTCATGATCCTTGGAGCTTTCTCCTGAGCTTCTCGTGAGTTTGACGCATACACCCTGTCATTAGTGAAAAAATCTTCCATCAGTGAAAAGGATCTGTCTGTGGCGATTGTGTGCGTAACGCTGTAGCAAACGTTTCGCTTTTAGCACCATCTGCTGCTTCAGTTGTGGGGTGAGGAAGTGTCCTGTACGCCGCCGGTAAACTCTCACCGTTAGATCACTACGCAGCACACGTGACATCGACATTCTTGAAATGTTCAGCTCACGAGCCATCACTGATTGTTTTCTGTGAGATTTCGTCGAATACAGGCTGCCACTGCTTTTACCAGGTGAGAAATCCTCACGGTACGCAGTCGACCCTTTCTGGGGCAGTCAGCGACGGTCTCAGTCTCAAGGAACCATTTTATGGTTCGGTAGACAAAAATTCGGCTGATTTTCAGCATGTTAAAAATATCGGAAGCTGATTTTCCAGCTTTGTGCAGCGCTATTACGGCAACACGATTCTCATAAAAGCACCACTCCATAGCAAGTACTTCACGAAGCACGTTATCTCCTCTGCGACTGAATGCACAACGATTCACTACTTGCTTCATGCCTCCTGGCTAGTCGGTGACGTTGCACATCGGTTGCACGCCATCTGTCAAATGTTTGTAACAGTATTTGTGCTAAGCCTGGATACAAAGAGCGGCAATTAAGTAATGAGATTGAATTTTTCTTTTTTCAATGGAAAAGCAGGAAAACATACGTGAATATATTTTATTCGAAGTACATTCCTCCTGTGTTAATACAGGAAGTGGCATGATCTACCAAAGAAAGGAAGCACTCGCAGAGGTCTTCTTTTGGTATGGAGTGAAGAGCTGATGTCACAGTTCTTTGTACGTCTTCATATTTATTCAAAGTACATTCCTCCTGTGTTAATACAAGAAATGGCACGATCTGCCAACGAAAAGGACTTGCAGAAGTCATCTTTTGGTATGGAGTGAAGCACTGATGTTACAGTTCTTTTTATGTCTTCATATTTATTCGAAGTACATTCCTCCTGCGTTAATACAAGAAGTGGCACGATCAGCCAATGGAAGGAAGAACTCGCAGAGGTCTTCTTTTGGTATGGAATGAAGAGCTGATGTCACAGTTCTTTGTATGTCTTCATATTTATTGGAAGTACATTCCTCCTGAGTTAATACAGGAAGTGGCATGATCTGCCAAAGAAAGGAAGCACTCGCAGAGGTCTTCTTTTGGTATGGAGTGAAGAGCTGATGTCACAGTTATTTGTATGTCTTCATATTTATTCAAAGTACATTCCTCTTGCGTTAATACAAGAAGTGGCACGATCTGACAAAGAAAGGAAGCACTCGCAGAGGTCTTCTTTTGTTATGGAGTGAAGGGCTGATGTCACAGTTGTTTGTATGTCTTCATATTTATTCAAAGTACATTCCTCCTGCGTTAATACAAGAAAGAAAGGAAGCACTCGCAGAGGTCTTTGGTATGGAGTGAAGGGCTGATGTCACAGTTGTTTGTATGTCTTCATATTTATTGGAAGTACATTCCTCCTGAGTTAGGATTATCTGATCTACAAAATTCGTATTAAAATCTTAATATCACGGCAAGTTGCGTTTGTATATGAATTTATTTTAGCACAACTCGAATATTAATTTGCACGCTTTAATTTTTTTTTACTTTTTAATTTAACTAACTTTCCGAGTTTAGTGCTGACTATATTATACGTTTTGCAAAATTGCGATCTGTCTAAACGCTGTTATCTACAATAAAAATTGAAATCTTGAGATGTCGAAGTGAGCAGGATTGCATCTAAAAGCAGATGTCGCCCCAATAGCACATTGTCGAGAATTTAGATAGTTCCGATTTGTAATACCAGATGTCGCATTACTTTGTAGAAAAAAGTTTGTTATGAAATTTCAAACTAACCGTCGAATAGGACAGTCTAAAACAAGCCGTGAAGGAAAAAAAACAAGTGTGCTGGAGAAAAGTCATTTAAACACGAAAGATCAAAGAAAAAGTCATTAAGGTAAGTTTACACGAAAACAATTTTCCGAGTTTAGTGCTGATTATATTACACATTTTGCAAAATGTCGATCTATCTAAACGCTCTAATCTACAAATGTTAAACAACAAATATTTTGCACAGAATGTTATTTATCGGGAGGTCTTTTTCTAAAAACGGAAATAAATAGCATATAATTTTTAGTTCTAACATGAATCATGAATTAGTTCTTACAATATAAGTGGTTTCCTTACAGAAATACGTCTATTTAATTTTTTTCAATCTGCTTCAATTAAAAATTCCACTCCGTCACAGGACGGGCAACGTCCCCTATATACAAAGTCGAGTCACATTATTGCGACCACCAGAGCCGCGGGTGTCCTAGTGGGCAACGTTCGTGACTGCCACGCAGAAACCTCAGGTTTGATCCCAGGCATGTACGGACGCTCGAACCACTAAATATCCACACTGCGTTGGATGGGCACGTTAAGCCGTCGGACCCCGGGTACTGGTCCCCCGGTAATAAACAAGGGCGTCTTCCTCCCCCTTTCTACATCGCTTCCATGTCACTTTCCTATCGGGCACTCTAGCCCAAATCTCCTAGTTTCTAACTTCTAAGGGTTGTTTCAGACCCGGGGTCAGACACTCCCTTCCTAAAATCCTCTACATATGATCTGATCTGATCTGATATTGTGACCACTTCCTACTTTTGACGTCAGCAGCGCGTAGCCAATGAATTAAGGCAGGTGTTGTGAGCTGGCTTCGAGGGTATATAAGGTGCGCTGTAGGCATTCTAAAAACATACGGGCCACGAGTGGCCAAGTGGGAAACGTTCGTGGCTGCCGCGGAAAGGACCTCAGGTTCGATCCACTAAATATCCGCCGTACGTCGGATGGGCACGTTAAGCCGTCGGACCCCGGGTACTGCCCCCGGTAATAAATAAGAAGGTCTTCCTTCCCCTTACTACTTCGCTTCTGTGTCACTTTTCTATCGGGCACTCTAGCCCAAATCTCCTAGCTTCCTATTTCTTAGGGTTGCTTAAGACCTGGGGTCAGACACTCCCTTCCTAAAATCCTCTACATATGATAATAATAATAATCTGAAAACATATCACTCGTTGCTGTCATGAATAAAATTAGCAATTTATCAGATTTGCAAAAAGGGATGATTATCGGCTTTCGTGCCAAGAGTGGCAGTATTTCTGAAACAGCGCAGTTAGTGAACTGTTCGCGTGCTTCTGCGGTTAAAATGTATTGTGATTGGAGAAATGACACCATTGCGAGTAAGCGACGTGCAAACGGCGGAGCACCACGTGCCATTGATGTGAGAGCTGAACGTCGCCTTCGAAGGTGCGTGAGGTCCAATCGACATGCTACAGTAAAGCAACTCACTGGCCGAAGGAACCAGAGGGCTACCGGAAGTGTGTCTGAAACGACGTAGTTCAGCGAACCCTGCTGCGTATGGGGCTTCGATGCAGACGGATGGCCACTGCACCTAAGCTAACCAAGATGCATCGGCAGAAAAGGCTTACATTTGCACGACAGTATCGGAATTGGACCTCCGCTGTTTGGCAAAGGATTGCCTTCTCCAATGAGTCACGTTTTCTGCTTCATCGAACGGATGGACTTTGGTGTATAAGGCGAGAAACATCGAGGAACAAACACCCTTCAACCATTGCTGGAAGAACACAAGCTGGTGGGGGCAGCGTTATGGTCTGGGGAACGTTTTCGTGGCATTTCCAGGGTCCACTGATACATGTCGAAGGCACTACGGACCGAATTCGTTATGAATCCATCCTTGCATTCCACGTACACCCATACATGCTGATTGTCTTCACTGGGGCGGATGGGATCTTCCAGCATGAGAATACGACATGTCACACAGCTAGAAATGTCCGAGAGTGGTTGGAAGAGCACGATGAAGACTTCAAATAACTTTCCTGACCCCCTAATTCCCCAGACTTAAGGCGATATGAGACCCGCCATCTTGTATTGCTGCCTCCTCTTATTAACCAACGGGCAAGCGTATTTCTCAAATTGCTCAAGCAATTTTGCACATTTTGTAACACCGTTTGTGGCTAACGCAAGATATATGATAAATAAAGAGTTCCCTGGTTTCAGATTTTCATATTGACTCTTTAAGTATTTTTTATTAATTAATGAAACTATGGAAGACGCCTTGGTACGACTTTCGCTGCAGATAAAAAATGAAGGGAAAAGTAAATAAAAAATTCTGAAACCAGCGAACTCTTTTTTTATCATATATATTGCGTTAGCCACAAAGGGTGTTCCATAATGTGCAAAACTGCCCGAGCAATTTTTGAAATACGCTTGCCCGTTGGTTAATAAGAGAAGGCAGCAACACAAGATGGCGGGTCTCGTAGAGCCTTAAACTAAATTGAGCATCTGTGGGACCACCTGGATCATGTTGTTCGCTCTATGGATCCTCCACCATGCACCCTCTAGTAGCTGTCAGATGCACTGCCGTCAGCATGGACCCACATACCTGTGTACAACTTCCAGCACCTTATTGAGCCACACCCAGCCCGTCTAGCTGCTGTCCGCGCTGCACACGGCGGTTACTCAGGATATTAGCTGGTGGTCACAATAATGTGACTCGATCGTGTATTAATATTATTTGAAGCTTAAAAACAACCGTCCTAGGATGCGGGCTATACGCCAGTATCACATGTTTTTGATACACTTTGTTAGCTTTGGATCAGAAATGAATTTCATAGCAGTAAAAAAAGACTTACAGCGCTTTAAAATGCGGCATGGATGACGACGTCACAGTTCGTCCTATACTGAGTCTTCGTTGTATTTCGTAAACTGTAGCAATAAAAAATTATTTATGTGATGCGAAAACGCTTTTCAGTAGAATATGGTAGCTGTTTTGTTTTTGTGTCTCTAATGAGTTAATTGAATGCTCCTGCTTTGTAGCGTATTTAGAATTACTCTTTGTACGCTAATGATAAGTGTGTGTTTTCCATATAAGAACCTTCATAAGTGCTTGTTCGTCTGAGTGGCTGAGTAAGTAGCAAAACGACCTAACACTTTAGCGCAGAAACCAAATAAGAAATGTTTTTCGCATTAAGAAGTTTGAGTAAATAATTTTTCGCCCTGTATCTGTTTCTGCGGTTGACAATTTCTTTCTGAGTAACTGAGCATCCAATCCAGTCTGCTACAGCTCATATAAATTTATCATGACTTTTTTGGTATAAAGATCTAAGTAGGAATTTCTGACTTAATTAACAAAAAATTTCAATAAAAGAGTCTTTCTATAGTCTTCGTTACCTCGAGTGTTTTAAACTTGAAAACATTAACTGCTAGAGTTAAATTAAAAGAGTTCAGTAAACAAGCTACTTGATCTATAAAACGATTTTCATGAGTTATTCGCGATTTCATTTTTATCCGCAATGCAGCATGGGATGCATTTTCCATTGGGACTCAGAAATTAAAACTGCAGGTATATATATATATATATCATCATCATCATCATCATTGTCAACCATTATCAATCCACTGCTGGACGAAGGTCTCCCCAAGTTTCCTCCACAACGGTCTGTCTTGTGCCAGTCTCCTCCATGTCACCCCTGCATACTTTCGAATTTCATCCACCCATCTCCCATGTGGTCTTCTTCTGGGTCTTTTCCTGTCCCTTGGAATCCAATCTAAAATTTCGGCTGTCCATCGATGATCTGTCCTTCTGGCAGTATGTCCAGCCCATTGCCATTTCAGGGATTTAACTCTGATCAAGATGTCTTCCACTCTTGTCATTTTTCGGATCCACGAGTTCCTCTTCTTATCTCTCCTGGTTACACCAAGCATGCACCTCTCCATGCTACTTTGAGTTGTCTGCAGCCTTTGTATGTCTCTTTTAGTTAAGGTCCACGTCTCTGAACCATACGTAAGCACTGGAAGGATGCATTGATCAAACACTTTTCTTTTAAGACATAATGGCATATTGCTCTTGAAAATTATGCTGTTTCTTCCAAAAGCTCTCCAGGCAAGTTTTGTACGCCGATTGATTTCTTCATCAATGTGACCCTCACTTGATATCTGCTGTCCAAGATAAACGTACGTGTCTGTTATCTCCAGCTTTTCTCCATCAATCGATAAATCTTCATTTCTTGTAAAAGCATTGAACATCACTTTTGTCTTCTGAAAGTTCATTTTTAATCCCACTTCTTTACTCTTGTCAGCAAGTTCCTGGATCATACTCTGCAGCTCTGATGGGGTAGTTGCAAAAATGACTACGTCATCAGCAAACCGAAGGTGGGTTAGATAATCTCCATTAATCTTTATCCCCTTGTTTTCCCAGCTCAGTGACTGAAAAACACCCTCCAATGTGGCATTAAAGAGCTTCGGAGATATGGAGTCACCTTGTCTCACTCCCTTTCCAATTTTTACGTGTGTTGTATTTTCAAACAGCCTAATCTTTGCACTTGAATTTTCATAGATGTTATTAATAATATTAATGTATGCATCTTCAATACCGCAGGTTTTCAGAGCCATTGTAACTGCTGATGGTTTCACCGAATCAAAGGCTTTTTCATAATCGATAAAAGCCATGCACAATGGAAGTTCATATTCCCTCGCTCTTTCAATTAGTTCTCTCAGCACGTGGATATGATCTATTGTGCTGTAGCCACTCCTGAATCCAGCTTGTTCTCGCGGTTGAGCCATGTCCAGTGTTACCTTCAAGCGGTGTGAAAGAACTTTAGTGAAGATTTTATAAACTACTGATAGGAGGCTGATAGGTCTGTAGTTTCCAAGATCCTCAATGTCACCTTTCTTATGTAGCAGGATCATTGTAGCGGTGTTCCAATCCTCAGGAATCTTTCCTTCATTAAGGCATCGAGTGAAAATTTGGGCGAGTACTGTTTCAATTTCTCCACTTGCTTCTTGTATGATGTCTACAGTAATTCCATCTTCTCCTGGAGCTTTTCCTCGCTTCATGTTCTTGATTGCATGTACAACTTCTGCTGGAAGGACTGGAGGAACTGTGGTACTGGTATCTTTCATGATGTCTGGAGTGCATGTATCATCCCTTTCATATAATTTGGAGTAGAAATCTTTCACTCTTGTCAAAATTTCGCCTCTATTTCTTGTTACAGAACCATCTTCTTTTCTCAGTGCCATAATCTGTTTTCTTCCCTTACTGAGATGTCCCTTTGCTATCTTTAGGCTTTGGTTGTTTTCAATTGCTTTCCTCACTAGTTCACAGTTGAATTTCCTTACGTCTTCAGTGATACTTTTTCTTACTGTCTTGCATAGCTCTATATATTCCACTTTGGAAGTCACATCTTCTTTAGTTGTCCTCATCTCTCTTCTTTTTTGCATCAACATTTTGGTTTTTCCTGATAATTTGTTCAAATGCAACTTGTTCTTAGACCCAGCTAATTTTGTTGCTATTTCCATAAGAGCTTTGGTTACTTTTCTGTTAACTTCAGAGATGTCCACTTCTTCCGATGTTAGGCCTTCTAAAGCAGAGAACCTGTTCTTCAGTTCTAACTTGAAGGTATTATGGTGTTTTTTAAGGTTGGTTATGTCAATAGATTTTGTTTGTCTTATGAGCTTGCCACGTTCAAGTTTGGTGTTGAGGTGCATCTTACATCTCACCAATCTATGGTCACTACCTGTGTTGAACTTGTTTAGCACACTGCAGTCTTCTATGACGAATTTTTTGTTACACATAATAAAATCAATTTCACTTGTCGTCCCATTTGGATGTCTCCATGTCCATTTCCTGTGTGGCTTTTTCTTGAAGAAGGAGTTCAAGATGAAAAACCCTTCTGCCTCTGCAAACTCAACGAGAGTATTTCCACGCTGGTTTCTGTTGCCGTGACCGAATTTACCTACTGAAGTTTCATTCTGTTGCCGTTGCCCTATTTTTGCATTGAAATCTCCCATAATTATTTTCAAGTGCTGCTTACCTTTATTATTTAGATCACGAATTTCCTCATAAAATTCTTCAATTTCTTCTTCAGGATGACTTGTGGTGGGTGCATAAGTTTGAATAATCTATATATATATATATATGATGATTTAACTATATCCGTTAAAAAGATAGAAAGACTTCAAAATTTCGTTGTGGGATCTGGATTGCCTGCTAAAACCTGAGCTATAGTTAAAACTGTAATTTCAACTCATTAGAAATGCGCCGAATCTCCGAATCAGTACCTTTCTCTGACAGTGATTCGAAGTGAGAAAAAATTCCAACAAATTCTATTTTTCATACACACTCTTTGCTGATTTAGCGCTTCTGTGCGAATTCTACGTTTGTCCATTGTATCATAACTAATTATTCTATTAGTATATACACTGAAGAGCAATTGAATTAGAGACAGCTGGCGTTATGCAAATGTGGCGCTGTGGGCGGCCCTGTAAACGGAAACGACATGACGTATGCAGCGATCCGACAATATAAGGAGTGATGCGACGGGAATCACTAAAAGTCGGACGCAGTATGGGTAAGACGGAGGATCTAAGCGCATTTTATCGTGGGCAAATTGTCGGTGCTCGACGAATGGGTCACTCCATCTCGGAAGTCGTGCAGGCACTGGGATTTTCACGAGCCACTGTGTCACGGGTGCACCGTGAGTACATCGAATCCGGTAAAACCATCCCTGTAAGGGCCAACTGCCGTGGACAACAGCGTGTGGATGAGTTGTACATTTGTACATTGTATCATAACTAATTCAGTTACGTAGGCTAGCTCGCATCGTAACAGCGCATAGACGGCCCACAGTGCAAGAAATCACTCTGCAATTTAACGCTGGTGCACAAAAACATGCATACAGCCACATTATCCAGAACCATCTCCTCGCTATGGGGTACAGAAGCCATCGTCCCACGAGGGTACCGCTGCAGACTGCACATCACAGGGTGCAAAGATTAGCATGGGTGCGGGAACATCGCCACTGGACTCTAAGACATGTGGAAAAATTCTGCCTGGACTGATGAGCCGAGGTTCACGTTGGTGCATGCGGATGGCAGGATACGAGTACGACGCAAACCACATGAAGCGATGGATCCTTCTTGCCAGCAGGGTACTCTTCAAGCTAGTGGGGGTGGCATTCTCGTCTGGGGACTGTTTACGTGGACTGAAATGGGATTCCTGGTACGTGTGACATCGTCCCTCACAGGTCAACGTTACTGGGATATCCTGGACGACCATTTGCTCCCGTTTGTGCATCTTCAACATCCCACTGGGGACCTCATCCTGCAACAAGACAATGCATCGTTCCATCGCTCCCGAACTGTATCAGAATGGTTGGATGAACACTCCACCGACGTGACCTCGCTTCCTTGGCCAGCTATGTCACCTGACCTCAATCCCACCGAGGACATCTGGTATGCCATCGAGAGAGATGTTCGAGGCTCTGACCCCCTTCATCAAATCTTCGTGAACTGTGGGAGCTTGTTCGGGGGTCGTGGATCCGTATGGTTTCCCAACGCCTCCGGTGTCTTGTCGAGTAAATGCCGAGACGAATCGCCGCTGTCATCAGGACGAAAGGTGGTGCTACACGTTACTAGACAGGTATCTCTAATTCAATTGCTCTTCAGTGTATATACATGTTCCGTAATCATCATCATCATCATTGTCAACCGTTATCAATCCACTGCTGGACGAAAGTCTCCCCAAGTTTCCTTCACAACGGTCTGTCTTGTGCCAGTCTCCTCCATGTTACTCCCGCATACTTTCGAATTTCACCCACCCATCTCCCATGTGGTCTTCTTCTGGGTCTTATCCTGTCCCTTGGAATCCCATCAAAAATTTCGGCTGTCCGTCGATGGTCTGTCCTTCTGGCAGTATGTCCAGCCCATCTCCATTTCTGGGATTTAACTCTGATCATGATGTCTTCCACTCTTGTCATTTTCGGATCCACGAGTTCCTCTTCTTATCTCTCCTCGTTACACCAAGCATGCACCTCACCATGCTGCATTGAGTTGCCTGCAGCCTTTGTATGTCTCTTCAGTTAAGGTCCACGTTTCTGCACCATACGTAAGCACTGGAAGGATGCATTGATCAAACACTTTTCTTTTAAGACATAATGGCATATTGCTCTTGAAAATTATGCTGTTTCTTCCAAAAGCTCTCCAGGCAAGTTTTGTACGCAGATTGATTTCTTCATCAATGTGACCCTCACTTGATATCTGCTGTCCAAGATAAACGTACGTGTCCGTTATCTCCAGCTTTTCTCCATCAATCGATAAATCTTCATTTCTTGTAAAAGCATTGAACATCACTTTTGTCTTCTGAAAGTTCATTTTTAATCCCACTTCTTTACTCTTGTCAGCAAGTTCCTGGATCATACTCTGCAGCTCTGATGGGGTAGTTGCAAAAATGACTACGTCATCAGCAAAACGAAGGTGGGTTAGATAATCTCCATTAATCTTTATCCCTTTGTTTTCCAAGTTCAGTGATTGAAAGACCATTTTCCAATGTGGCATTAAAGAGCTTCGGAGATATGGTATCACCTTGTCTCTCTCCCTTTCCAATTTTTGTGTGTGTTGTATTTTCAAACAGCCGAATCTTTGCACTTGCATTTTCATAGGAGTTATTAATAATATTAATGTATGCATCTTCAATACCGTAGGATTTCAGAGCCATTGTAACTGCTGATGGTTTCACCGAATCGAAGGCTTTTTTATAATCAATAAAAGCCATGCACAATGGAAGTTCATATTCCCTCGCTCTTTCAATTAGTTCTCTCAGTGCGTGGATATGATCTATTGTGCTGTAGCCACTCCTGAATCCAGCTTGTTCTCTGTGTTGAGCCATGTCCAGTGTTACCTTCAAACGATGTGAAAGAACTTTAGTGAAGATTTTATAAACCACTGATAGGAGGCTGATAGGTCTGTAGTTCCTGAGATCCTCAATGCCACCTTTTTTATGTAGCAGGATCATTGTAGCGTTGTTCCAATTCTCAGGAATCTTCCCTTCATTAAGGCATCGAGTGAAAATTTGGGCGAGTACTGTTTCGATTTCTCCACTTGCTTCTTGTATGATGTCTACAGTAATTCCATCTTCTCGTGGAGCTTTTCCCCGCTTCATGTTCTTGATTGCATGTGCAACTTCTGCTGGAAGGACTGGAAGAACTCTGGTACTGGTACCTTTCATGATGTCTGGAGTACATGTATCATCCCTTTCATATAATTTGGAGTAGAAATCTTTCACTCTTGTCAAAATTTCGCCTCTATTTCTTGTTACAGAACCATCTTCTTTTCTCAGTGCCATAATCTGTTTTTTCCCCTTACTGAGATGTCCCTTTGCTATCTTTAGGCTTTGGTTGTTTTCAATTGCTTTCCACACTAGTTCACAGTTTAATTTTCTTACGTCTTCAGTGATACTTTTTCGTACTGTCTTGCATAGCTCTATATATTCCACTTTGGAAGTCACATCTTCTTTAGTTGTCCTCGTCACTCTTCTTTTTTGCATCAACATTTTGGTTTTTCCTGATAATTTGTTCACATGCAACTTGTTCTTAGACCCAGCTAATTTTGTTGCTGTTTCCATAAGAGCTTTGGTTACTTTTCTGTTAACTTCAGAAATATCCACTTCTTCCGATGTTAGGCCTTCTAAAGCAGAGAATCTGTTCTTCAGTTCCAACTTGAAGGTATTATTGTGTTTTTTAAGGTTGGTTATGTCAATACATTTTGTTTGTCGTATGAGCTTGCCAGGTTCGAGTTTAGTGTTGAGGTGCATCTTACATCTCACCAATCTATGGTCATTGCCTGTGTTGAACTTGTTTAGCACACTGCAGTCTTCTATGACGAATTTTCACTTGTCGTCCCATTTGGATGTCTCCATGTCCATTTCCTGTGTGGCTTTTTCTTGAAAAAGGAGTTCAAGATGAAAAACCCTTCTGCCTCTGCAAACTCAACGAGAGTGTTTCCACGCTGGTTTCTGTTGCCGTGACCGAATTTGCCTACTGAAATTTCATTCTGTTGCCGTTGCCCTATTTTTGCATTGACATCTCCCATAATTATCTTTAAGTGCTGCTTACCTTTATTATTTAGATGACGAATGTCCTCATAAAATTCTTCAATTTCTTCTTCAGGATGACTGTGGTGGGTGCATGAATTTGAATAATCTGAGCCTTGTATCTTTTTGAGAGTTGGATAACGAGTCGTGCAGCTCTGTCAGAGGAACTTTCAACTTCTACAATTTTATCCTTCAGTTTCTTGTTTATTATAAATCCAACACCACTAGTTCTGCCAGTATCTGTCCCACGATGGTAGAAGAGATGTCCACTTTTCAGTTCAATGAGATCTTCTCCTTTTCTCCTTACCTCACTTTGCCCGACGATGTCCCACTTGATTCTTTGTAGTTCCTCTTCCAATTCAAGAATCTTTGAATCAGAAGATAGGGAGCGTCCATTATACGTAGCCAAGGTCAGCATCAGATGGCAGCCTAGTTCGGTCCTCCGGGGATTTTTAGCACCCTCTGCCTTCATGTCGCACTGGCCGCTGCCTTGGCCAGGTACATTCCAGTTGCCGGAGACTGAGGACCAAGATTTAAGTTGTGGTAATTTTTTAGTTTGGCCATAACTCACCGCGCTGGCCAAGCGGGTTGGTGAGTGTGGGATAGCATTTCCTCTAATCCCGATGGCATATTTATACCGCTATTGGCGGTCGTCAGAGTCCCTTTAGTGGGAACAGGATGCACCACGAGAATGCGGTGTTGACATTTGTCAAGGAAAGGCTGTGATGTTACGCATCACTTGATCTTACATCCCACTGTATATATATATATATATACACCATAATCATCATCAAAAACCATTATCAATCCACTGCTGGATGAAGGTCTCCCCAAATTCCTTCCACAACGGTCTATCGTACGCCAATCTCCTCCATTACACTCCCGCATGATTTCGACTTTCATCCACTCATCTTCCATGTGGTCTTCTTCTGGGTCTTTTCCTGTCCCTTGAAATCCAGTCTAGAATTTCAGTTTTCCATTGGTGGTCCGTTCTGCTGGCAATATGTCCAGCCCATTGCCATTTCAGGGATTTTACTCTGATAATGATGTCTTCCATTCTTATAATTTTCCTTATCCATGAGTTCCTCTTCTTATCTCTCCTGGTTACAGAAATGGGAATTATTTGCTATCGGAACTCAAAAATTTAATATGCACATGCGCAGTTGATGTAGAACCATATAAGGAAATTTTGTTATTAAACTTTAAAATGAAATAATCACATTTAGCTGGAGTCAGAGCTGTTTTCTTTTATTGAGACGTACGTTTCTTGTTGAAAAGACCATTCGAATACCGGTGCAATTAAAAGTGTCCGCTATTAATAAACATTGGAGAAAAAGAAGTCGGCTCATGTTTGGGGCGGAAATATGGAACTGTCTTGGGCGACAAAATAAAAAAACTCATCTCTGTCTAAAATATCCGCTTCATCATTGTCAACCATTATCAATCCACTGCTGGACGAAGGTCTCCCCAAGTTTAATCCACAACGGTCTGTCTTGTGCCAGTCTCCTCCATGTCACCCCTGCAATTTCAATTTAAATATATTTTATAATTTGGATTTGAAAACATAAAAATTACCGACCAAACTAATTTCCGAAGTCTTCTGATTATCTGGCGCACTGCGGAGGAGGTCCGCCGGATGGTCGGCGATCAGCTACTGTCGTAAACTTCGCTCTCCCGAAACACCTAATTCGAGTTTTATTAGAGCAGAAGGAAAGTGTTTATTTTTGAAACGACGAACAATTCATACAAGATGGCGTCATTAATCGAAATGTTTAATGCATTGCAAAATGTGTTATTCAAATTAAATGCTCCCTTTCTTTTGGTGTTGCATTGCTTCCGGAACTTGCGGTTTCGCTCCTGGAACCGCGTTCCACTGAGTTCCGGCCCATTTCAATTACTGTATATGTATATGTATGTATATAAAGAAATAAGGGATGTAAGGTCAGGTGATGCGTAACATCACAGCCTCTCCTTGACAAATGTCAACCCCGCCTTCTCGTGGTACATCCTGTTCCCACTAAAGGGGCTCTGACGACCGCCAATAGCGGTATAACTATACCATCGGGATTAGAGGAAATGCTATCCCACACTCACCAACCAGCTTGGCCAGCGTGGTGAGTTATGGCCAAACCCCCCAAAATGACTTCACAACTTAAATCTTGGCCCTCAGTCTCCGGCAGCTGGAATGTACCTAGCCAAGGCAGCGGCCAGTGCGACATGAAGGCAGAGGGTGCTAAGAATCCCCGGAGGACCGGACTAGGCTGCCACCTGATGCTGACCTTGGCTACGTACAACGGACGCTCCCTATCTTCTGATTCAAGGCTTCTTGAATTGGAAGAGGAACTACAAAGGATCAAGTGGGACATCGTCGGGCTAAGTGAGGTAAGGAGAAAAGGAGAAGATCTCATTGAACTGAAAAGTGGACATCTCTTCTACTATCGTGGGACAGATACTGGCAGAACTAGTGGTGTTGGATTTATAATAAACAAGAAACTGAAGGATAAAGTTGTAGAAGTTGAAAGTTCCTCTGACAGAGCTGCACGACTCGTTATCCAACTATCGAGAAGATACCAGGCTCAGATTATTCAAACTTATGCACCCACCACAAGTCATGCTGAAGAAGAAATCGAAGAATTTTATGAGGAAATTCGCCATCTAAATAATAAAGGTAAACAGCACTTGAAGATAATTATGGGAGATTTCAATGCAAAAATAGGGCAACGGCAACAGAATGAAACTTCAGTAGGTAAATTCGGTCATGGCAACAGAAACCAGCGTGGAAATACTCTCGTAGAGTTTGCAGAGGCAGAAGGATTTTTCATCTTGAACTCCTTTTTCAAGAAAAAGCCACACAGGAAATGGACATGGAGACATCCAAATGGGACGACAAGTGAAATTGATTTTATTATGTGTAACAAAAAATTCGTCATAGAAGACTGCAGTGTGCTAAACAAGTTCAACACAGGCAGTGACCATAGATTGGTGAGATGTAAGATGCACCTCAACACTAAACTCGAACGTAGCAAGCTCATAAGACAAACAAAATGTATTGACATAACCAACCTTAAAAAACACCATAATACCTTCAAATTGGAACTGAAGAACAAATTCTCTGCTTTAGAAGGCCTAACATCGGAAGAAGTGGATATTTCTGAAGTTAACAGAAAAGTAACCAAAGCTCTTATGGAAACAGCAACAAAATTAGCTGGGTCTAAGAACAAATTGCATGTGAACAAATTATCATGAAAAACCAAAATGTTGATGCAAAAAAGAAGAGTGATGAGGACAACTAAAGAAGATGTGACTTCCAAAGTGGAATATATAGAGCTATGCAAAACAGTACGAAAAAGTATCACTGAAGACGTAAGGAAATTCAACTGTGAACTAGTAAGGAAAGCAATTGAAAACAACCAAAGCCTAAAGATAGCAAAGGGACATCTCAGTAAGGGGAAAAAACAGATTATGGCACTGAGAAAAGAAGATGGTTCTGTAACAAGAAATAGAGGCGAAATTTTGACAAGAGTGAAAGATTTATACTCCAAATTATATGAAAGGGATGATACATGTACTCCAGACATCATGAAAGGTACCAGTACCAGAGTTCTTCCAGTCCTTCCAGCAGAAGTTGCACATGCAATCAAGAACATGAAGCGGGGAAAAGCTCCAGGAGAAGATGGAATTACTGTAGACATCATACAAGAAGCAAGTGGAGAAATCGAAACAGTACTCGCCCAAATTTTCACTCGATGCCTTAATGAAGGGAAAATTCCTGAGGATTGGAACAACGCTACAGTGATCTTGCTACATAAAAAAGGTGACATTGAGGATCTCAGGAACTACAGACCTATCAGCCTCCTATCAGTGGTTTATAAAATCTTCACTAAAGTTCTTTCACACCGCTTGAAGGTAACACTGGACATGGCTCAACCGAGAGAACAAGCTGGATTCAGCAGTGGCTACAGCACAATAGATCATATCCACGTACTGAGAGAACTAATTGAAAGAGCGAGGGAATATGAGCTTCCATTGTGCATGGCTTTTATCGATTATGAAAAAGCCTTTGATTCGGTGAAACCATCAGCAGTTGCAATGGCTCTGAAATCCTGCGGTATTGAAGATGCATACATTAATATTATTAATAACATCTATGAAAATGCAAGTGCAAAGATTCGGCTGTTTGAAAATACAACACACATAAAAATTGGAAAAGGAGTGAGACAAGGTGACACCATATCTCCGAAGCTCTTTAATGCCACATTGGAAAATGTCTTTCAATCACTGAACTGGGAAAACAAAGGGATAAAGATTAATGGAGATTATCTAATATCTAACCCACCTTCGAGATTATCTAACCCACCTTCGTTTTGCTGATGACATAGTCATTTTTGCAACTACCCCATCAGAGCTACAGAGTATGATCCAGGAACTTGCTGACAAGAGTAAAGAAGTGGGATTAAAAATGAACTTTCAGAAGACAAAAGTGATGTACAATGCTTTTACAAGAAATGAAGATTTATCGATTGATGGAGAAAAGCTGGAGATAACAGACACGTACGTTTATCTTGGACAGCAGATATCAAGTGAGGGTCACATTGATGAAGAAATTAATCGGCGTACAAAACTTGCCTGGAGAGCTTTTGGAAGAAACAGCATAATTTTCAAGAGCAATATGCCATTATGTCTTAAAAGAAAAGTGTTTGATCAATGCATATTTCCAGTGCTTACGTATGGTGCAGAGACGTGGACCTTAGCTAAAAGAGACATACAAAGGCTGCAGACAACTCAAAGTAGCATGGAGAGGTGCATGCTTGGTGTAACCAGGAGAGATAAGAAGAGGAACACGTGGATCCGAAAAATGACAAGAGTGGAAGACATCATGATCAGAGTTAAATCCCTGAAATGGCAATGGGCTGGACATACTGCCAGAAGAACAGACCATCGATGGACAGCCGAAATTTTAGATTGGATTCCAAGGGACAGGAAAAGACCCAGAAGAAGACCACATGGAAGATGGGTGGATGAAATTCGAAAGTATGCGGGAGTGACATGGAGGAGACTGGCACAAGACAGACCGTTGTGGAGGAAACTTGGGGAGACCTTCGTCCAGCAGTGGATTGATAATGGTTGACAATGATGATGATGATGATGATAAAGAAATAAATAGAAAATAGTAACACTATGCTAGTGATCCGATTTATTGGCGTAGGAAATAAACACATAAGCGTTTTCAAGCGTTTGCACATTAACCAGATGGCTTTTTCAAGGAAGTTAGACAGAAACTGCAAACTGAAAAATAGAACGCTTAACAATTTGAACGCGGGAACTTGACAATTAATAGATGCGACGTTATATTCATTTAAAGATACGTGGCATCACGTTGGTTGCACGGATTTTCTAAATAAGTGATGCGGAAAGTTGACTTTGTCCGGCGATGTCTCACCGTCCTCACTGCACAGATACACCTACGCTCTCGTACCAGTAGAGAGAAAAGAGAGAAACAGCTTAAAATAACAAGTACAAAAGTGTAATGATCGCGGGAGGGCGAGTACGGTCATCTATACTCCGACTCCGAGTCAACCTAAGAGTGTACCACTATGTAGGGTGCAAAACAGCTACCTCCGCTGCGAAAAGTTGTCCCTAGAGTTTAGAGCGAAAACCAGTAGAATTATTGCTCAGAATCCGTTTAAAAGTTCCAGACGTTAGTGCGCTTTTGGAAATAAATTTGTTATGAGAAGTTGCTGAATCAAGAGCTTCGCACATTTGGCTGTTTCTGCCCACTTGGGACACAACTCGGACAGGGGGAAGGGGTGGAAGACCTCTCCCAACTATAATAACACAGAGACAATAAATTGACAATCGGGGAAACTCGAAGGGTACGTCACTTAAATAGGCGTTAGGGGAAGCAGTTCGGCCTCCACCAGACCCCCACTCACAATCCCCACTGCTTGTGAATATGTGTGGGTGGGTGGGGTAGGGGGAGGAGGATTGGAACGGAAACAGTAGAAGAGCACATTAACGTGGGTGTATACCATTCTTGTTTACCACGTCGAGTCGTGATAAGGCTCTCCCGGCTTTACCAACAGTACACTTTTAGGATGAATTAGAGTATAGGACTCTCACCATGGCTACATCCCTGCTCACAGGAATAGGACATCTTTGGAAACAAAAGCTCGCAGGTGTAATCTCTGAAATAGCATGCAAGAACTGCGTACTTGAGGAACTTTAAACAGACAAAAATATGTGTAAAATAATAAAATATTTTATTGATTATTCATCCTGTGCGTTTTTTTAGGGGAAAGGGGGTGTTAACGTCCACCATGAGCACCTCCATGGGCTACAGACAGTCGCCCGTCTCTAATTGAGGGCCACTGGCTCCATGGAATTGAGTGAACCAATGCCGTAAGACAAACACAACATTCATGCCGCACAGGGATTTGAACCCGAGCCCATCTCGGGCGAATAGTCAGAAGCTACATCTTAGATCACTGCGCCACCGGAGTAGCTCACATTTTAAGGAAAGGAGAACCGAAATATGCAAAATTACTTTGTCTTCCAGAGTAAATTTGATTAATGCAAAGAAGCATTGTGAAAGAGTAGAAATTCCATTTATAAGAAAAAAATTTCTTCACTAATTTCAATGGCATTGCCTGTTGATTCCAGCCCTTTGGATCCGTTCCTGAATTAAGAACAGCTGACACTACGAGAAGACATCGGATGCTTCGATTAACGCAAATCTGTTCTTTGTTCATTCCGATACTTGTTTCAGTTAATTAGAAGCGAACGGAAATGTGGATTTGACACAGCGCCAAGTCGAAGCAATTTGCACTCTTTTTGAGGGAGATACAGTGCAATCAGGGCCCTGTTAATTAAATGCTAAGCGCACGGCACGTAGTTTTGGTAATCCCCTCCCCCACGTACGTGTCATGGCTGCTTTCTTTGAACACATGTTGACGTCAAAATAACTGATTCAAGGGATTCGTTCAAGTTCTAAAGATTACATAACAGCTAAAAGACTGTGTATTGGGTTCGACTGTCGATAATGTATTTCTGTATTCTTGTTTTAGCTTATTGACAGATCCTAAATTCGGATGCAAAGAATTAATTTGTGTTTGTCGGGGGGATGCCAAGTTTTTAATGTTTTAAGTCAGAAAGAAATTTTCAACTTTTGACCAAAAAGGCTGCTTTTCTGTAAACAGCATGTGCTCAAAATGGGTGGGTATACGCCAGTATGGCATACCGGCACTTCTTTTCTCCTAGTATTTCATACCGGCAGTTTTTTTTACCCGGAATTTACATACCGGCACTACTTTTAGTAGTGGGAACAGCAGAAATTTTTTTTTGTCCCTGACTTACGAGCGCGCATTATTAAACATGGAAACCTTATGTGTCTCGTACCCTTAAAAAATAGCTCTGTGGGAACCGTAAAGGGTAGGGGAGTGATGTATACGTGTGCCGTAAGTTCAGTCCTTCAAAGATCAGATCAGATCATATGTAGAGGATTTTAGGAAGGGGATGTCTGACCCCAGGTCTTAAGCAACCCTTAGAAATAGGAAGCTAGGAGATTTGGGCTAGAGTGTCCGATAGGAAAGGGACATGGAAGCGAGTTAGAAAGGGGGAGGAAGACGCCCTTATTTATTACCGGGGGCCAGTACCCGGGGTCCGACGGCTTAACGTGCCCATCCGACGCACGGCGGGTATTAAGGTGGTTCGAACCTGCCCAGGATCGAACCTGAGGTTATCTCCACGGCAGTCACGAACGCTGACCACTAGGCCACCCGCGGCCCCCAATCCTTCAAAGGATGGAAATGAAGCTACAAATAGCTCATGATCACCTCTTGCCCAACCGCCAAATCATCCCACTAAAGGTGTCTGTAATATTTATTTTATCAGTGCTTCAATATGTTCAATTTGAAGAGCATCTTAATAGAAATAAGAATTGGGAGTAATAAATTAAATACAAATTTCAGTTTTGCAGCAATGAGTATATAAACTTTTCCCACTTCGGACTTTTTTTTTTTTTTTTTTTTAGTGTGGTGAGATTGCTATTAATTAGACTGAATATTCATCCTGATTGCGGAGATTCTAATTGCCCAACTATCTATTTCATGAAAGTCCCTATTCGAGGGTGGGACTGTCTTCTCGGCTCGGGACCTTAGAGTTCGGGGTTCAAGTCCAGCTGATTCACTAATGATTAGTCGAGGTTCGGAAGTCTCGTTAATCCGTTGGTCTCAGGGTAGAGACTCCTCGATGTAAACAAGTCTAACCCCAGTTCTCGGTGTAGCATAAGTAGCGCCCGCTGGATCCACAAACCAACAAACTCAAATTGACAGCCATCATTTTGACTTTATGGGGCAATAGTATTCCACGGAATTGTCTATTACATTTTCACACTAAGGAGTTTTTATTCCAGGGATCTTTTTACTTTTCCAGTTTTGGAGATTTTCTGGCGAAGGTTTCTTTTTAGGTGGTTTTTAGCAAAATTGAGCATACCGGCACTTCAAAATTTCCATTTCGAGCAGTGCAAATAGCTATTAACAAAGCAAATGAATCCATTCAAACGAACTAAGTATTTATTAACGTATTTTTAGGGGTATTTAATAACTGCCGTGAGCAGTTCAATGGGCTACATAATTAGTAATCCGTCTCTAATTTAGGGCCACTGTTTCCAGGGAGGAGATAGAGCCAGTGCCATAAGAGAAACACACAGTTCATGTCTCACACGGATTCAATACCATACTCATTTCGGATGAATGGTCAGATGCTAAGTCTTCCATCACTCAGACACCGGGTCTGCAGATGTACTTCAGCAGTTAGTCTCTTAAAAATAGGAAGTACAACTAGTGTCAATATTTGTGTTTTCGAAAACAAATATTTGTGTTAAAGCCCTAGTAACAAATAGTACAAAACACAATGGGCACCCCCGGTGGCGTAGGGGTCTAACCTCTTACCCCTGACCATTAGTCTGAGGTGGGTGTGGGTTCGAATCCCGGAGTGGCATGGATGCTGTACTTGTCTTACGGTGTTGGTGGTTCTCTCCCTTCCCTGGAGTAAGTGGCCCTTATAACGAAGTAAATTTCTCCGTCATTTTTATCCGCGCCGGGTTCGAACCTGGGTCCACTCACTCCGGAATAAGTTGCTCTACCAATTAAGCTACGCGGACGCTTTATTCTGATTCCTATCTGCCTTTATGTCGTGTGTGTCCTTCTGGCAGGTACGTCACATCTCCTGGTACGTTACATCATCTCCCCCGTATTTTTTTTTTTTTTTTTTTTTTTTTTTTTCGAAGTGCTGGAGAAAGGATTCTCTGATTTTTCCTATCTCGCGGTGTGGAAATAACATCACACCAATGCAAGATTTTGAACGGTCGGGTCATCCGGGTTGTTCGGGCGCCATTATAACGAAGTGAATTGCTCCGTCATTTTTATGCGCGCCGGGGTTCGAACCCGGGTCCACTCATTCCGGAATAAGTTGCTCTACCAATTAAGCTACGCGGACATGTATTCTGACTACTATCTGCCTTTATGTCGTGTGTGTCCTTCTGGCAGGTACGTCACATCTCCTGGTACGTTACACCCTAAATTAGGGAAGGGCGATTGCTTATAGCCCATTGAGTTGCTCAGGGGGGGGGTTGTTAACTCCCCCCCCAAAGAATTTTGCGATAATAGTTAGTAAATGGAAACGTATTATTATAGTAATAACAATTCCTCTCATATCGCTTCATGTTTCACTTGGTGTTAGTTATTAACTCTTGAAATATAATTTTAACAAAAATTATGCCATTACCCTGAATACCATAGCTCAATAACAACAGTATGTTGTTTTAGATTTCATGTGAGACAGAACAGATATACATTAAAATTATCATATACTGTGAACGCGTTGAAGCTGCTGTCAGAGATGGAAACGTGTCATGGATCAGCAGGTTAACGGGTAACCGGGTCAACAGTATCTTGCGGGTCAAACGGGTCGGGTCAATGTGTTCCTGACCCGATTTCGACCCGGTTTTATTTCCGTTTTACATTTGAATAGAAAAAAATGTTTCAAAGAACCCTACAGAGGTCTTTGAAATAATACTTCAGAGCTGCAGAGTATGATCCAGGAACTTGCTGAGAAGGTTAAAGAAATGGGATTAAAAATGAACTTTCAGAAGATAGAACTGATGTGCAATGTTTTTAGAAGGAATGAAGATTTATCAGTTAATGGGGGGGGGGGGCTGAAGGTTACCGATTCCTACATTTACCTTGGACAGCAGATATCAAGAAGCGTTACATTATTGAAGAAATTAACTGGCATACAAAACTTGGTTGGAGGGCTTTTAGAACAAACAGTATGATTTTCAAGAGCAATGAGCCGTTATGTCTTAAAAGAAAATCGTTTAATCAATGCATATTTCCAGTGCTTACGTACGGAGCAGGGATCTGTACTTTAACTAAAAAAAATCAGATCATATGTAGAGGATTTCAGGAAGGGATTGTCTGATCTCAGGTCTTAAACAACCCTTAGAAATAGGAAGCTAGGAGATTTGGGCTAGGCTGCCTGATAGGAAAGTGACACAGAAGCGAGCTAAAAAGGGGGAGGAAGACGCCCTTATTTTTTACCGGGGAGCCAGTACCCGGGGTCCGACGGCTCATCGTGCCCATCCGACACACGGCGGGTATTTAGTGTTTCGAGCGTTCGTACCCACCGGGGATCGAACCTGAGGTTCCTCCATGGCAATCACGAACGCTGACCACTAAGCCATCCGCGGCCCAACTAAAAAAGACATACAAAGACTGTAGGCAACTGAAGGCAGCACGGAGAGATGCATGCTTTGTGTAACCAAGAAAGATATGAAAAGAAGTCGTGGATAAGGAAAATGACAAGAGTGGAAGACGTCATGATCAGAGTAAATCCCTGAAATGGCAATGGGCTGCTTGCCCGGAGAACGGACCACCGATGAAGAACCGAAATTTTAGACTGGATTCCAAAATTTGTGGCCCGTTTCCAGCTCTGGCTGCTTTGTTGAAGATTTACCACGGCTGATCAATTTTTGTAAAGACACTTATGGTAATAAAGTTAGTGTATAATTGAAGTTCTTTTACTTGAAGTTTATTTTTGGTCTGATTGCAGAGCTTTGCCTGCGTTTTATTAGGTTCCTGAACTGAAATATGGTATTTAAAGATCAAAGTATTATTTACCGGATTAAAAAAGGGAAAGAAAAACAGGAGGAAAAATAATTACTTTGACATTTATATATGTTGATGTTTTGGTCAAATGCTGCCTTCAGGGCTCCCATATTTTTGTATCTCAGGCATTGACGCACCCACGGAGGGGCTTTGGGGGCTTAAGCCCACTCCAAGGAGATTAATAGCGACCCACGTCACAAATTAAACATTCAAAAATATTATTTTACATATTCAAAAAATTACATAGTGTCTTCTTCCCAAAGTCGCAAAGAGATTAAGAGTGACATACGTCACAAATTAAACATTCAAAAATTTTATTTTACATGTTCAAAAAATTACATAGTGTCTTCTTCCCAAAGTCGCAAAGAGATTAAGAGTGACATACGTCACAAATTAAACATTCAAAAATATTATTTTACATGTTCAAAAAATTACATAGGCGTCTTCTTCCCAAAGCCCCAGAGAGATTAAGAGTGACATATGTCGCAAATTAAACATTCAAAAATATTATTTTACATGTTCAAAAAATTACATAGTGTCTTCTTCCCAAAGCCCCAGAGAGATTAAGAGTAACATACGTCACAAATTAAACATTCAAAAATATTATTTTACATGTTCAAAAAATTACATAGTATCTTCTTCCCAAAGCCCCAGAGAGATTAAGAGTGACATACGTCACAAATTAAACATTCAAAAATATTATTTTACATGTTCAAAAACTTACATAGGCGTCTTCTTCCCAAAGCCCCAGAGAGATTAAGAGTGACATACGTCACAAATTAAACATTCAAAAATATTATTTTACATGTTCAAAAAATTACATAGGGTCTTCTTCCCAAAGCCCCAGAGAGATTAAGAGTAACATACGTCACAAATTAAACATTCAAAAATATTATTTTACATGTTCAAAAAATTACATAGTATCTTCTTCCCAAAGCCCCAGAGAGATTAAGAGTGACATACGTCACAAATTAAACATTCAAAAATATTATTTTACATGTTCAAAAAATTACATAGTGTCTTCTTCCCAAAGCCCCAGAGAGATTAAGAGTGACATACGTCACAAATTAAACATTCAAAAATATTATTTTACATGTTCAAAAAATTACATAGGCGTCTTCTTCCCAAAGCCCCAGAGAGATTAAGAGTGACATACGTCACAAATTAAACATTCAAAAATATTATTTTACATGTTCAAAAAATTACATAGTGTCTTCTTCCCAAAGCCCCAGAGAGATTAAGAGTAACATACGTCACAAATTAAACATTCAAAAATATTATTTTACATGTTCAAAAAATTACATAGTATCTTCTTCCCAAAGCCCCAGAGAGATTAAGAGTGACATACGTCACAAATTAAACATTCAAAAATATTATTTTACATGTTCAAAAAATTACATAGTATCTTCTTCCCAAAGCCCCAGAGAGATTAAGAGTGACATACGTCACAAATTAAACATTCAAAAATATTATTTTACATGTTCAAAAAATTACATAGTGTCTTCTTCCCAAAGCCCCAGAGAGATTAAGAGTGACATACGTCACAAATTAAACATTCAAAAATATTATTTTACATGTTCAAAAAATTACATAGTGTCTTCTTCCCAAAGCCCCAGAGAGATTAAGAGTGACATACGTCACAAATTAAACATTCAAAAATATTATTTTACATGTTCAAAAAATTACATAGTGTCTTCTTCCCAAAGTCCCAAAGAGATTAATAGCGACCCACGTCACAAATTAAACATTCAAAAATATTATTTTACATGTTCAAAAAATTACATAGTGTCTTCTTCCCAAAGTCCCAGAGAGATTAAGAGTGACATACGTCACAAATTAAACATTCAAAAATATTATTTTACATGTTCAAAAAATTACATAGTATCTTCTTCCCAAAGCCCCAGAGAGATTAAGAGTGACATACGTCACAAATTAAACATTCAAAAATATTATTTTACATGTTCAAAAAATTACATAGTATCTTCTTCCCAAAGCCCCAGAGAGATTAAGAGTGACATACGTCACAAATTAAACATTCAAAAATATTATTTTACATGTTCAAAAAATTACATAGTGTCTTCTTCCCAAAGCCCCAGAGAGATTAAGAGTGACATACGTCACAAATTAAACATTCAAAAATATTATTTTACATGTTCAAAAAATTACATAGTGTCTTCTTCCCAAAGCCCCAGAGAGATTAAGAGTGACATACGTCACAAATTAAACATTCAAAAATATTATTTTACATGTTCAAAAAATTACATAGTGTCTTCTTCCCAAAGTCCCAAAGAGATTAATAGCGACCCACGTCACAAATTAAACATTCAAAAATATTATTTTACATGTTCAAAAAATTACATAGTGTCTTCTTCCCAAAGCCCCAGAGAGATTAAGAGTGACATACGTCACAAATTAAACATTCAAAAATATTATTTTACATGTTCAAAAAATTACATAGTATCTTCTTCCCAAAGCCCCAGAGAGATTAAGAGTGACATACGTCACAAATTAAACATTCAAAAATATTATTTTACATGTTCAAAAAATTACATAGTGTCTTCTTCCCAAAGCCCCAGAGAGATTAAGAGTGACATACGTCACAAATTAAACATTCAAAAATATTATTTTACGTGTTCAAAAAATTACATAGGCGTCTTCTTCCCAAAGCCCCAGAGAGATTAAGAGTGACATACGTCACAAATTAAACATTCAAAAATATTATTTTACGTGTTCAAAAAATTACATAGGCGTCTTCTTCCCAAAGCCCCAGAGAGATTAAGAGTGACATACGTCACAAATTAAACATTCAAAAATATTATTTTACATGTTCAAAAAATTACATAGTGTCTTCTTCCCAAAGCCCCAAAAAGATTAAGAGCGACATACGTCACAACCGTATATAAACTATAGGTGTACACTGTCTATATAGTCCCCTCCAACAGGAATTCCTGGGTGCGCCACTGATCTCAGGGCACCTGCACATGTGCTCTCCCGTAAATCAGGGCGTGAATGTAACAATTAAATACGGCACCTCTACTGCGTAAAGTAATAACTATTTTCTTTAACATAGCTCGTTAAATTAATTGAGGTGTAAGTTTCTTTTTTTCTCTCTATTTTATTTTGTGCTTTCTCTGTTGCTTACATGCGAGACATTTCTATGCGTTGAGAGATGTATTACTATAAGAGCAAACTCTTGTTATTCAAGAATGAAAATTGTGTGAGATGCTGCCTGTTAAAGTTGCTCGTAAAAACTGTTAATTGTTCCGCGAGCAAGGTTTTCATTTTGCCCGCGCTGTGCTGTAGAATCAACGCAGCTGCTAAGAGCTCCGCTGAAGTTCACGTCTATTCGCAGTTACTCTCTATCTTTATTTGTCCTTAATTAATGCTTTATGTCTTTTCTGTCTTTTACGACTAGGACCATCAACCAGAGGCTCTTTATTACGGTATTTTTGCTCATTTGCGGCTCGTGATGCGGAGTCCCGCCTTTGATGACGTAAAAGCTCATTAGACATGCCTCTCGCCCGGCACCGAAGGCACGCATCCAATAAGCTCGCGCCAACGGGGAAGGCGTCACATCACTTAGAAGTTCGGCTGGACGCGGGACGGGAGAGAGTTGTTGCATCCAAGCTCCACCGATCGTCTGACTTCGTCCACATGGTCACGGGAAAGCCGCAGGGTTTTTCGTCGACTCACGGTCCCGCACTGATCGGAATGCAGTGATATCTTTTTCGGTCGGTGATTCAACTTCGAGGATTTGGAAAAAACATGGAAACGAACTAAAGAACTCTATAGTTGTTTTTTATTTATAAGGAACTTGGCGAGTACAGCTTTCTGAAAGAGATTTTAATTCCGATCAACAAAAAGGTTATTTCGTGGAGGAGAAAAAAAGCTAAAAATGTGGTTTAAAAAAACATTCAAATGTGTGTTTTTTTCAACAGGGATTCCATTTCAACAAATAAAGCCCTGGTGAACTATGCGATGCTGAAATAACCACTGTAATTCATACAGAGTTATGGCAATGTATTTTGGTACTTATTGCGTTATGAAGTCGACTAATTTTTTCTGCAGGATTCCAGTGACAAAGAACTAGAAGGTATTTTTGCTTTAAGCTTTTTTTCCTTCCGAAGAAATGAAAACTCACCTTTGATGCTAAGTTCAGGAGTTGTGGATGTAAAAACAAATTCGAAGATTCACCAGTCTCCAAATCGCTAAGCGAAAATCGAGTTTTCCACAAAAGGAGTGTGGGCAATGGACACTGATTCGCCTCCTTCTCCTGGCGAGAGGTCAGAGAAGTGTCCGAGGTCGAATCCTCCTCCTCCTCTTTCTTCTCAACTGGACTCAGCGGAAAAGAGCAGCAAAGGTGGAGTGATGCCGGCTCTACAGCAACAGACTCCGCTGTCTCACACCCCATTCTCCGTAGACGACATTCTCGATCCCAAGAAGTTCATGGGTTCCAGAACGAACAGATTACACAGTACGTGGCATCCGTGGCACACGACGTTATCAGGAAGTGAATCCGAAAATGACGAGGACTCGTTGAGGGGAGGTAAGATCCAGTTCACTTTCCTCCGTCCCTTACATTACGTAATTTACTTTCAGAGCCTTCTGCTCAAACTAGTTTTCCTTTCTCTAACCTATTAACGAAAAGGTTCGCGTAGTGGTAAATGCAGATGTCATGATTCTTATAAATAAATTCGTTTGAATATTTTGATGCACGCATTTAAACTTTCCGCTTACAGTGAGAACAATTAACCCCCTGCTTAATGTGTTGAATGATGCTGAAAACAGTAGCGTACCCAGAAATTTCCGGGGGGGGGGGAGGCATACAGAATTTTCCCAAGGTGGGGGTGACCCCCTAAATTTATTAGGAGGTTGACTTTTGTACATTTATTCTTATCCAGTACATGAAAGTTAAATAATTAGAACAAGCAGTAGATGAAATTCTTTTTTAGTTAGATTTTTCTGAATTTATTTAACAGAACTACTCCTTTATAATTATTATATGTTATAATTATACGGTACATGATTAAGAAGTATATGTAGATGGAGTATCGTGATTTTTGTTTCAAACTTCGACGTAATAATTTTCCGCTCTGTCAGCTCGGGGGGGGGGGCATGGGCCCTCCTCGTGGTTTCGCCACTGATTGAAAACACTTCGTTCTCCGACTAATATTTAAGGTCAAATTTCTTCTAGGAAAAAAACAAATAAACTAATATTTAAGGTCAAATTTCTTCTAGGGCAGGAAGAGAAAATTACTCCCTATACCTTAAAGGTTCTAATAAAATGTTTCAGGAAATGAAAAGATAAAAACTATATGAAATAATATACTTTTAAAATATAGTATAAAATTCACTTTCGTATAACCATAGCCTTCGTCTCAAACTAGTTTTCCTTTCTCTGACCTACTAACGACAAGGATAACGATATGTGCCGGCGTAGTGGTAATTGCAGATGACATAGTTCATGTAAGCAAATTATTTTGAATATTTTAAAGCACGCTTTTTAAAGTTTCGATTTACAGTGGAAATCTCCTGACAGTAAAAAAAATGGGACAGATGTGTTGAATGATATTAAAAAAAAATTCATCCGACAAATATTTAAGGTCATCTTTCTTCTATCAAGTTCACTGCAAGAATAAGACTACTGAGAAGGAAATGACATGCCCCTGCATTACCAAATTTCTAATAAAACGTTTCAGGAAATGAAAGAAAAAAATGCTTACCTTTAAAATAATGTGTAAAATTCACTTTCGTATAACCAGAGACTTCTTCTCAAACTTGTTTTCCTTTCTCTAACCTATTAACGAAAAGGAAATCTAAGTGTCCACGTAGTGGTAATTGCAGATGTCATAGTTCTTATAAGCAAATTTATTTGAATATTTTAAAGTACTCTTTTAACGTTTCCTCTCCCCAGGGAATTTTCTGACAGAAAAAAAAAAATTCCGAATGTGTTGAACGTTAATAAAAAATTTGCATCCGACAAACGTATAAGGTCACCTTTCTTTTAACAAGTTCACTGAAAGGATAGAAGGACTAATGAAAAGAAAAAATGCCATACCCCTGCACCACAAAGGTTCTAATAAAACGTTTTAGGAAATGAAAAGAAAAAAAAACTGTATGAAATAATATGCTTTTAAAATAGTGTAAAACGTTTCTAGCAGAAACTGAGTTTTCTGTCTTTTAACTGCACTTCTGTCAGCCAGAAGATTTTAAAGTAAAGTTCACAGGTTTCCAACTTCAAATATTTAAAATTTCAGTTCTTACCTAAAATTTCAACGCTGAGCGAAAGAGATGAATTTAAATGATGGAAACCAAATCTACGATGATAAATATTTTAGCGAGATTTGCCAATAACATTTTTCACCTATTATCATAGCTTGTTCTTTCCAAAAGTAAAATCATGGAAACTTCAAGTGTCCACAATCAATTACAGGGACGTATTTAAAAATGAAACCCTTTCCTTCCCGAAAGTGTTTCATCTTTAATGTTTTTGGGTTAAAATGTCACTCACATCAGAAAAAGATGCCTTAATTTAATAAAAATGCATCAAAATTGCATTAGAAAAAAATTACTTCTATATTTCATTAACTTTTATTTTGTTCTGGTGAATTTCAAAAACTCCCATTTTTCGTCACACCCCCCCCCCCCACTCCACCCCTTCCCGAAAAGATTTCTATATGCGCCACTGCCCGAATATGTTCTTTCCGAAATGTGTAGACTGCTGTAGAATGCTTATGGATAAAAAAAAAAAAAAAAAACATTCTACAACAGTTACTTTCTATAGAGTAAAGCGATAGTTTTTCATCACGAGCAATTTTACTATATATTGTAATGTTCGAAAATGTTTCGGAATGTGCGAAAAATTTCCCAAACATGTTTTCTCATTAGTGATCATTTAGTACTAGAGGTACATGACTCCATTTTCTTTAATTAATAAGGAGGAGCTGTACACCAACTGTACTAAAAAATCAGTGGCGTACCGGAGAAACTACCCCCCCCCCCCCTCATCTTGTCAAAAAATATCATTGAGGCCGTTTTGCGAAAATCTATTAGTTTTCAATTACTTAAATTTTTAAATTCTTATGGTTAATCATGTTTTATATGCGCTTTAAAATTCAAATTCTTTAGAACTTACAGGTAGATTTCATAAAACCAAAATTACTGCACTTTATTGCGTGTTATACAAATGTGCACGTTGCTGTTAAAATTACTGTCTTAGTTTTATACCAATAAAAAGTACAACAAAACACGCCAAAATTAATCATACCATCCAAATTTTATTCTTTTAGCAACTAAGGCCAGCCAGCCTCTTTGAAAGCCTCACGATCACACACACAAAACACATAACTGCCGAGTGAGAGTGTCTAATGACCTTTTCCGAATTACACGAAAATACAGAACACAAGTAAGCAAGTAAGTAACAATTATGAACTGTGTTCCCCCCAAAAAAATGAATTACCTAAATTATTTACTCGTATAAAAAACACAACACATTGCCATAATGTTTTGCACGTAGTAATTTTTTTTTTTTCTCTTGACTATGTTATAAAAATGTGACACAAGTCTATATTTCTTCGGCCCCGCGAAGAACAACTTTTAGTTGATTATATTTTGAAGGATGCGTAGTTATGTGCAAACAACAATAATACTTGACACTTTATCCTCATTGATATAAAAATTTCAACTGATATTTCTTCACATTCTTGTTAATATACATGTATATGGTTGCGAAAAAAGGCCTCAAGTCCTCTAGAATAGGTGCTTTTCCCTCATCCGGTTTTCATAAAATAAAACTGCGAAAATGATATCTAAAATTTTCACTGATTTACTGGAAAAGAAATCGCTTTTCTTTATAATACTTCATTCAAAGCTTCGGTCAAAATATCCTGGCTATTTCTTTAACCAGCTTCATATAAAGTATCTGCAAAAAGTTTTGTAAAATCTTTTTGCTGAGGCCTGAGGCCCACTTAGCTGTGTGGAAATCTCCCCCCCCTTGCGATGCGGGGATATCAGTACGCCTCTGCTTAACTTGGGTAACTGTACTAGTAATCCTAATTTATCGGCGTAAATTTGAAATGAAAGTTTCCAAGCCTTCGCACATCAACCTAAGGTGCTTACTGTCTATCTTCCTTGAAAAAGCCATCTGGTTGATGTGCGAAAGCTTGGAAACTTTGATTCCCTTTAATTTATTTGATTTTACTTTGTTCGATTTGAAAAGCTACGAAACTTTAATCTCTTGAAAGGCTGTATGATCATTCAAGTCGAACAAAACTATATGTTCGGCTTTCCTCTTTTTACATATCGGTTCGTTTAAAAAGTTCATCTACTGGAATAACTTTCTGTGCGTTTGTGCGGGCTTGACCACAAACGCACAAAAAGTTATTTACTTCATCTGTGCTTGAATACGAGCTGAAGTTGGATTTTTCTTTTATTTCAGTGTGATCTTATTTCAAATAGCGGAGTCATATCGTCAGGGACTTTTTCCAGTAAAACGTTTTCAATTTCTAATCGTAACTTAGTAACAATGAAATAATATCTCGAAATCTCTCTGGGAACAATTAAGTAAAAGCAAAAAACGAAGCTACAGAACGCGCGTTGAGGTACTTTAACTGGAAATTTCCGTTAAATGGGAGTTTTTGATTGTAACACTGAAAAATTCATATCGGTCATCGTTTTCTAATGAGTTAAACTAAGCAACTATGTACACTAAGTATTAACAATTACAATCTATTCCCCATGTCTCTGAATTCATTTTAAAGAATTTCGAAACGTAGCAATTGTTTGACCGACGCAAACAAATTTCTAGTTGATTTTATCGGCATCTTTAGCCAGTTGGAAGGTTACAGAGGTTAATTCAATTAATAGAATATGAAATATAAAAACATCACTGCTATTGGTCCAATTTAATTGAAGTGCAACCAACGGTGTAGGGGAACCGGAACGGCGTTCCGGAACCTTTTTTCTAGCTGGCACGCGTTCCCGTAAACCCTATGCAGCATAATTCGTTTTGTTTTTTAAATGCGAGTGTCCTACAATCTTTTTCAATGGAAAAATGCAACAGAAAAACTGCACAGTTAGTGGAAGTAATGTTCCATGTTTGTTTCGAGGTAGATTAGTTTCTCTAAATCCATTCTCCCTTGGCAGTTCTTTGAAACTCTTTTTTCTATACTGTTGTTAAGAATGTTGAGGCGGTGATATTGCTGGGGGAAATTATTGTAATTGGGAATTTAATTAATCTAGTCATTATTAAGGAGTCTGTGAATCTCGATGAATACAGTCCAGTGTCCCTCTATTACGCTGGAAGCAGAGGAGATTGTTTTTCTCTCTGGAGCTTTAGGCCCGTTTCCCACAGGCGGAAAAAAATCCGTCGAAGCAATAAATCTCCAGGCTGTTGTACCTTTCGTTTTCAGGCGGACTATATAGTCCGTACTGTACCCAAACTGCTCTTATCCAAATATCTCAGGAACTAAGACTCACAGTAATAAATGGCTTTCACCATTGTACTCTAAATTAATTTTGGCTTCCAATGACATCTTACTCGACAATATGGGGCTGATTTTAGGTTTCGCACCCCAAAACGGGCCCCAAAATTTCAGTGGTTTCTTATCAAAAATGGCGAAGTTCTGTTCCGTGAATGCCAAAACGCGTAAATCCGGAAGTTGGATTTCGTCTGATCAATGTACTTTCTTATGCTACAGTATAAATATAAGAAAGTAAAAATGGGAGAGGCGGAATGGGAATCGGCTGTGAAGGGGGAGGGTAAAGGCACCACACGTTCCTGTACTTTTTCAATTAGCATGACACCACTAAGTGCATTGCAGTTTGTCAGTAGTTTGAAATGGCTCTTACACTCGAGGTATGGGCGCATGCATTAAGGAAATGCTTTGCACATTAAAACTCACGCCGAATGACCGCGTGAGCTCGAAAAGTGAAGAACAGCTTTCCACTTTCCCCTTTTTCGCGTTAACGCAGTAACGAAATTAAAAGCATGAATTGCTATTTTCCAATACGTTGACGCAAAGTTTCAATATACATTTCATGCTCAGATATTGGTGGAATCAAAAGCTTGCAATAGTGGGTTAGAAACACTTTCACTGAAATATTTACTACTCCAAGCAGTACTTTCATATGAGAGCAAGTACAAAGTTTTGTGATCACAAAACCTAAAAGAGTAAAAAAAATCGTTTTTCCTGAAATAGTATTTTTACGTAGAACACACAGAAGCATGCCAGAACACAAATGCTGGGGAAAGAAATTTTACAGCTTCGAATGTGAAGATTTCAACATGGTATTTCAGACGGCATGGTACTATTTTGAATAATACCGTGTGAATCCAAATACTTTTCACGATATTTTTTTTTTTTTTTTTTTTTTTTTTTGCCGCTTAGCGTAGTTTTTTTACTGGTACCGTTACATAAGATAACCAGAAATATCAAAATAGTAGAAATACAATTTTTCCATTTTGTTATGTTTCTGTGTGGCGCTATCTTGTCAAATCGTCTTATTATTGTCTAACAGGTTGTGGCGTAAAAGTAGTTTTGACCTTTACGCTAACTTAAAATATCAACATACTAATAAATTGTTCCTAAATAAAACAAACTATAACGGCCAGACAAAACATATAACCAGAAGTCAACTTACGGAAACAGTCCTTTATTCGGAATGGAATCACAACACTCTCCACACATTTATCTCAACACTATTCAATTCTTTCGTACAGCACTTTCTTAACAACGCTCATCATAATCGCTCACAATAATAGATCTCAATAATCGCTCTTATCAACACACCTCAATAATCGCTCTCAATAATATCAACACCTCTCACTTACAACAGATCAGTCGTCGCTTTTTATCTTTTGTTCTTATCTTATTACATGCATACGTCACGTGCATTCAACCTCAATTGTGTTGCCCAACGTATTCGTTTGAAGGAAAAGATATTCCGTTAAGCGTGAAGAATACTGAGAATAAACTCAAGAATTACATAGGGAAAGAAACTAAAAAAGGAAAGTTAATCTAGAATATACGTCACAAGGTCAAAAAACTAACCCTGGTTTTATCAAATCTCATACACTTTAATTACGGTGAAGCGATCTTTTTGACTGTAGGTACACAACATCTGTTGCTGTTTTCAATCAAAATAGTACGTAATACATGCCGATGTGGGGAGAGTATGCACTAATATTACGGTGAAATGATTTTCATTACTGCAATCGGGTACGAATCGCCGACGGCATTGTTTTGCTTGCTGTAAGTCATTACGTGAAATGCCTGCGACACTGTGCATACTTTAGAACGTTTTACAAAATATTTTAATGTATTTATTTTTAAGCCATTGAAATGTATCTTACAGGAAGGAAAAAAGGCAGCATCTTTTTCAAAGCAAGTAAATTTTAGAACTTTTAAGTTACTACTTTACAGGCAAGGATTTATGATGCTCACTGCTATTGTCATAGTTCAATTTATCATGTTTATAATTTATTGGATATCTACTGGAATTTATTTGACATTCAGATGCATTTCATTCAGGTTTTATTCCTTAATTCATTTTTTTTTGTTCAAGATTTCTTCCTTTATTTCATTTAATATTCGTTTCTTCATTCAGGTTTTATTCCTTAATTCATTTTCTTTCTTCCTTTATTCATTATTTCATTCAAGATTCGTTCCTTCATTCACTATTTTTCTCAGAATTCATTCCTATTTGTTATTTCATTTATAATTTATTACTTTGCTGATTATTTTGTTTGGCATTTATTCCTTTACTCATTTATTCATTCGGTATTTATTCCTTTATTCACTATTTCATTTAGGATTCCTTCGTGTACTCATTATTCCAATCATGATTAATTCTCTATTTCATTTAGAATTATTTCCTTTATTCATTATTTCATTTAGAATTATTTCCTTTATTCATTATTTCATTCATAATTCATTTCCTTGTTACAAATTTATCATACTGGTTTTAGACTCTTAAAATCAAAGTAGGAACGCTTTCTCTTACCGTAAAGGACAAAACTTAATGAAATTGATGTGTTTACAAGGCAGTTTAAAAATTGGACACCTTTTGAAATAAATGTGACACAAAAATGTTAAGAAAAATAAACTAAATTGGAGTTACATTTCAAAAAATACACCGAACCGATATTTAACACCTGAAATTCCGAATACAAAAAATCGGTATCTAATTTCTTACTTTTCAAATAAAAAGGTTTAGTTTGCAACAATGCAAAATAAAAAAAAATAAAAATTCAAAGAAAGGCGGCATGCACAGATTTTTGTGTCGTATTAAAATCACTGAAAAAATTACCTGACTAAAAGGAAAAGAAAACATGACTCAGTATGTCTGAATTTTAGTATTCTTGGAATTTTATATATAGCTGATATTCATTAGACAATTTTTGGGGGTTTAATAATTTATCTTCAGCTCTGTTATGTTAACGACATTTCTATTTCCAAGCACCGCTGTGAACATTACCCACCTATACTCAAGAAATAGGTACAGCAAAAAATTATTTACCAGCATCTGCTAACTGACTTCATTATTTACTAATGTATTTAATTTCATTACCATAATGGAATGAAAACGGTGTTAAGAATTCAATTTTAAACAACACTTTCTTTTTTGTTGTTCGGGGCTTGTGCTATACGAAGACGCTTTGTTTTGTGAACAGATAATCGTGTCTCACAAGTAAAATTTGTCACACGCTTATAGGTTGGAGAAAAAGCCGTGTCTGGAAAAACTTTTGAGTTTATTCTGACTTAAGCAAGCATTTTCTTTCTTTTTTTTTTAGATTGATGTCTTTGCTTTGTTATTAAATAATTTAAAACAAATCAGCAGTGGCGCACCGGAAACCCCCCCCCCCCCGCGAGAAAAATTTTCTAGGCCCTTTTGCGAAATTTATTAGCTTTCATTTACTGAACATTTTTAACTTCCGTATAATTTGCAAGGCTTAGCGGGCGTCTTAATAATTCAAATTCTTTGGAACCTTCAAGTATTTTCCATAAAACCAAAACTATTACATTATTGCGTGAAATGTAAATGTATTGAAATGTTTGCCGTACTTTCGTACCGACAAAAACTACTTCAAAACACTTACGCCAAAGTTATTCGTATCATGCAAATTTTATTCTTTTAGAGAACTATATGAAAGCCCAGCCTCTTTTAAATGCCTCACGAGCACACACACACACACACACACACACACAAAACATATAACTCCCGTGTAACATTGCCTAATAACCTATTCCGGTTTATATGAAAATACAGAACATAAGTAAGCAAATAAATAAGAAACAATTTAGAATTGTGGCACAAAACATGCAAAACTACTTAAATAATTTACTCTTGAATATAAAAAAAAAAAAACATTTAACATAATACCACAATGTTTTGTACAGAGTAAAAAAAAAATTATCTTGACTCTCTCATAAAAAAGATGACTTTGCTTCTTCGTTCCACCAAAGAACATCTTTTAGTTTATTATATTCTGAAGGATGAGTAGTTATGTACAAAAATATGCACTTTATCGTCATTGGTATAAAAATTCCGCTCATTGAACTGATATTTTTTGCACACACTCTGTTGTTAATATACACGCATAACAACTTTTGCTATGGTCGTGAAAAGGGCCCTCAAGTCCAGGGACCGACTTAGACAGTTTGGGGCCCTGTGCGAGAGACTTCCACCCCCACCCCCACCCCTAGCAAAACGCATTAGGCCATGCCTCCTTCCATTACAAAGCGACAGTAATTAGTTGCACCCTATACGTTCTTATGCTGGGACCGGGGACATAGTTATTATTGGCAGATCAAGACAATAATTTGCCAGCAATATGGTGTTCTATTTATTTGCAGAAATTATAATTGTTATTTATATGTGTTTCAACATGCAGCCATGAAATTACATGCATAGGAACTTTTGCTGAATTACCATTTTTTAACTTTTTCCAGTGGATGAACATTGTGAATTAGTTAGATGCAAAGCAAGTAATACATAACTATATTTTGGGGGGTCCTCAAAGATCGGGGCACAGGGCACGTGCTCCGAATATCCTCCCGTAAATCAGGCCCTGCTTAAGTCCACTGGAACTGCTGCTTTCCCGTCACCAGTTTTTTTGAACTAAAGCAACGAAAATGTTTTCAAAAGTTTCACTTATTTACTGAAAAAAGAAGCAAAACGTGCTTTTAGTTTCAATACTTCATTCAAAGCTCCCTGAATGGTTATTTATTTAACCAGTTTTGCAAGAAGTTTCCGCAAAATGTTTTGTAAAGTCTGAAATTTTTCTGCTGAGGTTAGAGGCCCTCTTAGCCGTGAGCCCCCCCCCCCCCCGCCCGCAATGACGGGGTTGCTGGGGCTATCAGTACGCCCTTCCAAGCAAATCAAGAACTGTGTATGAAATAAAAGTAAAAGTGGGACTACTAACATTCTTGATTGAAATAAGAAGTTCTTTGATAGCTTATCTTTATGCTCTTCTGCGGCAGGGCGTACTAAAAGTGAACCTCCTGACACAAACTTTACTGAAGTATTTTAAGCTATGTGTGAATTTCATGAAATACTGTTTCTTCATACATGCCCAGAAAGAAAGTCAATCTGAAAATTTCCATGATGCCGATTTCAATACAACCCCGAGCCAGAAAAATTCTTTTTAACCGTATTGGCTGCTATAATTCATTTTTCTACACCACCACCACCACCACCATCATCATCATCATCATAATTTTCAACCATTTTCAATCCACTGCTGGATGACGGTCTCTCCAAGTTTCTTCCACAATGGTCTGTCTTAGGCCAGTCTTCTCCACTTCCGCATGCTTTCAAATTTCGTCCATCCATCTTCCACGTGGTCTTCTTCTGGGTCTATCCCTTAGAATCCGAACTAAAAATTTCGGTTGTCCATCGGTGGTCCGTTCTTCTGGCAACATGTCCAGCCTATTGCTATTTCAGGGATTTTACTCTGATCATGATGTCTTCCACCCTTGTCATTTTCCTAATCCACTAGTTCCTTTTCTTATCTCTCCTGGTTACACCAAGCATGCACCTCTCCATGCTTCTTTCAGTTGTCTGCAGCCTTCGTATGTATTTTTTAGTTAAGGTCCACATCTGTGCTCCGTGCGTAAACACTAGAAACACTTTTCTTGTGAGGCATAACGGCATATTGCTCTTAAAAATTGCACTAATTCTTCCAAAAGCTCTCCATCCAAGTTTTATACGCCGATTAATTTCTTCATAAATGTGACCCTCGCTTGATATCTGCTGTCGAAGGTAAATGTAGGTATCGGTTATCTCCAGCTTTTCCCCATCAATCAATAAATCTTAATTTCTTGTGAAAGCATTCTACATCAGTTTTGTCTTCTGAAAGTTAATTTTTAATCTCCCTTCTTTACTCTTGTCAGCAAGTTCCTGGATCATGCTCTGCAACTCTGAAGGGGAAGTTGCAAAATCTACGTAATGCGACTATGTAATGCGGTTTTAATTTCATCTTAAGTTGTGCGTGTGTGTTTGTGTGTGAACGTATGCATCCTTAATCAAACGTATTTAGCATTTAAATATACGATATGAAGCCTAATTATAGCTGAAAGATTGTTTCAGAATTGTTCTGCTTATTATCTGGCGAAAATTTAATAGATATAAGCACCAAATGTTTGATCAATGGCGTGATGTGTACCATTATGAAATAAATTTATGGCATCTCTTTTGATCAAAATGTTGCAAGCACAGTGTCGGTCTTCGCGGTGCTTTTGGTTTCTCATGAAATCAAGCTTTCAACTTGTGCAGCTTCCAGACTGAATTAAAAGTAACCCCCCCCCCCCCCCCACCCCCCCCCCCAAAAAAAAAGAATTCCATAATTTCAAATTAAAAGATTTAATTAAACAATTCAAAGATTTAAAAAAATATCTAATCATTTCAAATTAAATTAATTTAATTTCTTTTGATAATTTCCTAATTAAAAGTATTTACTCTTACACTACTGTAGTTTCATGATCTTCATAAGTATTTTTTTTAATTTTAACTTAGGCTATTCGACAAAAATTTTGATTTAATTTACAGTAAAGTACTAAGAAAAACAAATGTAGTCCTTTAATATCGCTATTTTTCACTCTGTGAGCAACGACAATGATTAAAGCTCTAATATTTTCTGTGGAAGAAATATTATTCTCATAATACGTAGAAATATGTCTGAGTTATTAACACAGCAATCAGACATCGCTGAATTGTCTGTATTTACTGTTTATCACGTAACACAAATCGCATCGGAAAACTTGGAACTTACATCGCCCTGGAGCAGGAATCGAACCCTTATCTCCCGATTTTCGTTCGAGCGTTACATTGCCCAGAACGACGAAGTCTTAAATCTGAGATTTCTCAGAAGACTGATGAAGAGTAAATACGGGCAATTTAGTGATGTCTGATTTCAGTGTTAATAATTCATTCTAATATTTTACTAAAATGCCTCGTGATAACTTCATCATACGAAAACACTATATGATAAAAGAATTGTATAAAATTTAAAATGAAAACGTCTTTTAATTCTCCTTCCTCAATGTTACAAAATAATCTCTTTCTTTATCGATAAATTTATTATGACTGTTTTTACGACGGAGGTTTAGTTTTAAGGGTTGGAGTAATTTGCTTTTAGAATATTTCGTTAAATTCTCGGCTTTTACATGATCTGAGAGAAAGGTGGAGTGGAAATTCCTTTTTGAAATTAGTTTCTCTGCGTAAATGAAACATGAAAAGGCTACTTTAAATCCAGGAAATTTCAGCTTCTGTATTTAAGGAAATTAATTTAGTAACGACATAGAAAAAAAATTATATTCAGGTTGTTGTTTTTTTTTTTTTTTGGTGTAGAATAAAGTTCTTGACAGAAGCTACCATTCTTTTCGGCGAATAATATTCCCTATTCCAACAAGTTAATACAACCTTTAAAAATTTTAATTAGTTTATTATGCTTTTAATTCGGAGAACTCTAGATGCTTTAAACAAACTTTCAAGTATCGAAAACTCGGGAAATCTTCCATTCCTAATTTAAAGGTATCATTATGACAACGAAAAATAAACTGTATCGAAGAGAAAATCAACTTATATATTATATGAACTCGACCGGAAGACTCCTATACGAAAAATTGTTGGCGTAACCCCTTAACCAAACAGAAAATTTCAATTTCTCTCTGTATTTCTGAAGTTTTTCTCTCTCCTCTCTCCTTGTCTGTGTCTCACTCTTTCATGAATCCTTTCTGTCCATTCTTTTATTTTTCAATCATTGCTTCTTCATTTTTTTTTTTTTTTGTGGTTTCCTCTCCCTTTTAACGGTTTTTATGTCTCCCTTTGTCTCTATCTTCAGTATCAATTCCTTTCTCTTCGTCTCTTTCTTGACACCTTTTTGTCTCCCTTCTTCTCAATTCTTTTCTTTCTGTCTCTTTTTATCTTTCTCATATATATGCTCCTCACCTCCCTCACGCTTACTGTTAGGTTCTATTTCTTCGAGTTTATATTTATCTGTCTCTTAATTCTTTCCATTCGGACTTCTGCCTTCTCTCTCTATAATTTAGTTTCTTCTTCTCTGTCTCTCTTACTTAGCGTTTCCTTTACATATTTTTCTCTCAGTTAATTTTCTATCTCTGTTCCCTAAGTTCCTCTCTGTCTCTTTCCTTCTTAGTTCCTTTCTCTGTCTCTTTTCTTTTTAATTCCTTTTTCTCTGCATTTCTTTACGCAGGAGCAGGTACAGTCTAGCAGATCCTTATTTTCTCTGTTTCATCGGGAGAAGCTATAGAGGGGATTGAACAAAGTGAGGCTACAATTTCCCGAAAAATGAACATCAAAAGGAATCTTAAGAAAAACCTTTTATTTTTGCATTGTTTAATGCCGACATCAGAAAACTAGTTGAATACTCACTTGACGACGCTACAGTCAATGCGACAGATAAAAGGATTGATGATATAACCTGAATGTCTTGTTGGAGTTTTAAGAGCGTGAGTGTTGAGTGTATGTTTGTATGAAACAGCGAAATTTAAAGAACACGTGTTCAACTTATGAGAAATTATATTATTGTTTGTTTTATCAGGCGTACGTGTAAGGAGGCAATAAATATCAATTTGAAAGGTAGAAAGAGAAGATGGTAGAACATTGAAAAATAAGTTTTTTTCCAAATATTCTTCAAACAGTAAAAAACCAAAAAGGAAGAAAAAGAAGGAAGGAAAAAAAGAAAGAAAAAGGACTTTATCTTAACATTTGAGTATTACTTATTAATATTTAAATACCACTGTCCAGCGCATGAACCAAATTCAGGCGAATGTTACTTGAACGCTTTTAATCATTTCGATTGCCTTTTACTAAATATGTGAAATAAATAACTTCAACAGTATTTATTTCAAACAAGAGAAGTAATTGCAGTATACTAGAGATGTATTCATTGCGATGTTAAAGCATTTCAGTAAATACTTTAACATCTATTTCATTAAATGTGAGAAATTAAAAGTTCCAGCAGCGAAATAATGAAAAATTTAGGGCATTTCGAATGAAATAATGAATGAATTAAAATTAAACTTCACTATTGTGGTAACGAAACCCCTTTTCAATGTTTTACTCTTCTCCTTTCACACCTACTTCGTTTAGAATTTTATTCTTTACAATCACTGTCCAAGGGTGATACTAAATCCTTCATAAATTCATTTTGCTATTAGTTATGCGCAAAAAACTTCGAAGCGTTCGTCACAGAATGATAAAGTTTTTTTCATTTCGCACGGGAGTAACGTTTCTTAAAAGGTTCTTCACAGCGAAAAGAAAACTTTGCGATCAGAAAATAATTTAACTTAAACCATGCTTCTTACTTTTAGTTTGAAACGTAATCGTATTATTTATATCAGGTGGAAATTGCTACACCACGGGAACAGTGTTTTCATATCCGTTGAGTAAATCAGACAGATTTACATTATTACTCTAACACTTGTTGTCAGTCTCCCTTTGAATGCATTGTGTTTCAGTTTAATCTCTTTCATTTCTACTGTACATCCTTTCCTTCCGAATTAAAATTGGGTATGTTCCTCATTCTGTCTATTTACAGAACGACTGCAAACATTTATTCAGTTAGAAAAAAAAAGTGTCTTAACGCCAATAGCAAGTGCAATTACTCCTTTTATCATGAATATAGAATTAAAGAAAAAAGTTGTGACAAACATTTTTTGCCCTGACTAAAATAAAAACAACTGCCAGAAAATTTGCTCCGTACAACATTTAACCAGCACTTCGTATTGGTCATTTGTAAATGCAAATACACTTTTGAAGAAAGAGAAGCAAAAAACACTGACAAGAAATATGGCTTTATATTGGAAAACGCTATAAACATATTCTTCAGTCAGCTCTGATTTTTAGACACGTTGTGAAGATGTTCTTCAGTCTACTTTGAATTATAGACACTTCGCGAGCATGTTCTACGGTCTGCTTCGAGTTATAGGCAATTCGATAGCATGCTCTTCAGTCTGCTCCGACTTTTAGATACGACGGTGTGCAGATGTTCTTCAGTCTGCTCTGAATTTTAGACCGTTTCGAAGATGTGTTTTTAGTCTTCCCCGACTTTTAGACATGTTTTTAAGATGTTCTTCAGTCTGCTGCGTTTATTAAACATTCTGTGAAGATGTTCATCAGTCTGCTGCGTTTATTAAACATTCTGTGAAGATGTTCATCAGTCTGCTCCGAATTTTAGACACGTTGTGAATATTTTCTTCAGTCTGATCCGCTTTCAAAACACGTTGTGAAAATGTTCTTCAGCCTGCTTCGAATTCCAGACAATTCGCAAACATTCTCATCAGTCTGCTTCGAATCATATTCATTTCGCGAACATATCCTTCAATCTGCTTCGATTTTTAAATACGTTGTGAAGATATTCTTCGGTCCGCTTTGAATTTCAGACATTTCGCCATACGATATTGTTCAATCTGTTCCGTTTTAAACACGTTAGAAAATGTTCTTTAGTCTGCTTCGAATTACAGACACGTTGCGAAGACGTTCTTCAGTCTGCTCCGATTTTTAGACTTGCCGTGAAGACGTCCTTCAGCCTGCTCCGATTGTTAGTCATACTATGAAGATGTTCTTGAGTCTGAATCAGAATTATAGACACTTAGCAAACGTGTTTTCCAGTCGACTTCGAATTACATCCACTTCGCGAACATATTTTTCGATCTGCTCCGATTTTTTGACACGTTGTTAAGCCGTTCTTCAGTCTGATTCCAAATTATAGACACTTCGCAAACATGTTTTCCAGTCTGCTTCGAATTACAGACAACTCGCAAACATATTTCTAGTAAGCTGCTTATACACTAGATTCTCGAAATTAAAATTGAAGTGCTGTGTACTTCTAAATTACTGTTAGAGAGTACTTCTGTAATCTCCACTGTAAAGACTTTTCTTTTAAGGCTGTTTAAAGAAAATCTCGAACATATTTCGAAAACACGTGGCAGCAATGAAAACAATGCATTTTTCAGAGCTTTTCTCAAGTTATGGTTCTGCAGGTTAAGAGCAAAGATGTTACAAAATTTTCCTCTGCTTGTTGTCATTTCTTTCAGGGTAAGATTCTTATAGCTCATAGTGAAGCAAAAAGCTTAATGAGCTTTTCATGTGGCGCAGCATAAAACTGCTATGTATTACAACCACGAAGTCTGAAATGGTCTGCAGATCTATGCATACATATACACACAAAAACACATGTTAATATCCAGCCATTCAGAAAAGTACGGAGCATCACAATGGAAAGAAGTCCCACCAAATCTGTCGTGCTTTTTTCGATAGTTTTGCGTAGACATATGAAGGAATATTTTTTGCTGCAACACGTTTTCTATTTGCTTTTTATTCCGTTACTTTAAACACAATTATTTTCCTCCAAAATTATCTTTCGCTGCCTAAATCATTTTTCAAGTGTTTCATTTTTCTGAAAAACGTGGCCTCGTCGCCTAGGGATTTTCCAAACAAACATTAGGCGGATGATTAGATTTGAATAAGATGAAATTTATTCGCTTCATTGAGAAGCGTATCATTTAGCGCTTCCGAAGCAAACACGCTTCTAGGCTTACCTGAGTAAACAGTTCCTTTTCTTTCTTGCGTTTTCATATTTCTCTAACATTTTTATTTATTTTTTATTTTCTCGTAATTCTTCGTGGATCTATTCAGATGAACATCTTGCGGGTCACAGAAACAAGATGAATACCGGTTTCATGTCGTAATAACAGGGGTTCACTCCAATGGGAGCATATTCTTTCATATAGGTTGGACTTGTATAGGGGCGAATTAGCACAATGGGACATTTCTCGGTGGGCCAATTCCTTGTTAAATGGTTTTGCGTAGACATATGAGTGATCCACTGGGACACCACTCGAGAAATAGCCCACTTTCTCTTCTTCGTTTGTCTGAAATTTTTGGTATGAACAAATAATTGTTTTGGTACTTGTGAATAATAATCGTTAAGTAATACTCATTTAGTGAAATAATACTTCATTTAGTGAAAAATACTTCATTTAGTGAAATAGTACTTCATTTAATGAAATAATACGTCATTTAGTGAAATAATACTTCATTTAATGAAATAATACTTCATTTAGCGAAATAATACTTCATTTAGTGAAATAATAAGTCATTTAGTGAAATAACACTTCATTTAATGAAATAATACTTCATTTAGCGAAATAATACTTCATTCAATGAAATAACACATCATTTAGTGAAATAATACTTCATTTAGTAAAATAATACTCCATTTAGTAAAATAATACTCCATTTAGTGAAATAATACTTCATTTAGTGAATCCATAAATCTGGTCCGCTCATGGAGGGGTTAAGTCCCGCAAAGACGACTATGCGCCCGTGAGGGTTGCTGACAAATCAATGCAGCCCGGCTTGCCATTTCTCTGCTGCATACGGAGAAAGGGAAAAGAGTGTCTTAGACCGACTTCACAGGCAACCATCTACGCATTCGCGTTCCCAACCACAGAGAGCCTGCGAGAGACCCGGAAAAACCGCAGACTAGATGGCTGACTGGACCGGGATTCGAACAGTCGTCAAAAGCGCCTGCCTCCTACACAGCGTATAGCGACTTAACCAACTGCAATATGCCGGTGGTCATTTAGTGAAAAATAATCGTTAATAATACTTCATTTTAGCTTTATACAAGTTTGAGACGTTATTTCCTTAAAAAATAAAAAAAATAATAAACGTTTTCTTCTATCTACATGTTGAGCGTTTTCTCTGAAACGGTATTACAAAATTATCTGTACTTATGCGAGAAAAGTGTCACCGGAACAAGCATCTCCATGACCGAAGTTTTGCACCTCGTCGCCTTTTTTGAATTTCGATTTAGTTTACGAGAAAATAAATTTCTAAATTTCACAAAACTCTTTATTTCGCGATGGGATCCATTTTAAAAAAAAACCGGATATATGGCAAACTATAAATCATAGCGCATTGCAATTTTTACAGCATAAACTTACAACTATCGTCCCTTTTTTACAAAACAAAAATTTAAGAAAAAGTCATTTTCTGATTTTTAAGCATTTTTTAAAGACGCAAAGGAAAGAAACGAACGGCTTGTCTGTCTTCACAATAACCACAGAGGAACGTTCTGGTCTCGTGACCTGCTGCCATGGTGACGCAGAGAATTTGTTATGCATATGTTTTGTTGGTAAAGCTATCTCAGTTGTTTAAGGTGGACGTCAAGTAATTTTGCTTCCTATACTTCCAATGGAAAAACTTCTGTACACATTTTCTTCACAATTAATGCGTTCCCAAGGATGAAAATTTTAACATCGATTAAAATAACTTCATTTTATAACTTGGAATACTTAATATTTTCTAAAACATAACCATAATTATGCAATTCAACATTTGTTTGTCTACTGACGTCATGAAAACACAGGTCGCGCCATCTTTTTTCTGGACAATTAATGCGTTCCCAAGGATGAAATATTTAAACACCGATTAAAAAAGCTTCATTTTATAACTTGGAATACTTAATATTTTCTACAACATAACCATAATTATGCAATCCAACATTTTTTTCTAATGTCGTCATCAAAGAACAGGTCGCGCCCTCTTTTTTCTGGACAATTAATGCGTTCCCAAGGATGAAAATTTGAACAACGATTAAAATAGCTCCATTTTATAATTTGAAATACTTAATATTTTCTAAAACATAACCATAATTATGTAATCCAACATTTGTTTGTCTACTGACGTCATCAAAGTACAGGTCGCGCCATCTTTTTTCTGGTTCCAACACCACCAAAGGAAAAGTTATTGATTTTTTATATAATTACGCGCCATCTTTTTTCTATATAATTCCAAGTTATAATGTGAAGTTATTTTAATCGATGTTAAAATTTTCATCCTTGGGAACACAGTAATTGTGAAGGAAATGTGTACAAAAGTTTTTCCATTGGAAGATAGGAAGCAAAATGACTTGACGTCCACCTTAACGGTTTAACATAACGGTTTACGGTTTACGGAAATGCTTTTTTAACCGCTTTTGTTTTCCTTAGTGGTAAATGTAGTAAGTGCTATAAGTTCAAACGACAAAAGTCCGACCTTCCAAAAATTAACGACAGTAAAAAGAAACTCTGAAATTTCGGAATAACAAGCCTTATTTGCTTAGACATGCAATAAAAATTGAAATTTATATGAATTTTCCAGTTTTTATTTCATGTGAAATACTTGGAGATCAGGCTGCAGCGCCCGAGCGCTACTCTGGAAACGAGCGTAGCGGGCCTAGAAGTACAGCCCCTAGTACTTTATCAGTTAATTAAGCTACAGTTAGACGTAGTTCATTGGACTTGGAGACCAGGATCATTGGTATGCCCTACCCTCGTTTTGAAATCTTAAAAGAAATAGTAGTACCCATTCTGATGGCCCATCGTCCCTCCCCCTTCCTTATCTACAGATTAACGCGTAGTACAAAACTATTTTCTGGCAGAAATGTTCCGGAATCCGTGTTTCACCCACATTTATCTTAAAGGAAACAATGATTTATCCGTACTGGTTCATGCGTCAAAATAATGGGTAGATTTTAAAGAAGCATCTGCTCAAGGAGGAGATACCAATACTCTTGCACAGTAGGCAATCGTTGACCAAAACATAAAAGTCTTATTTCTTAGAAAAATAGTTACATCTGCACGTGCACATTTCACATTTCATGATGATCTTCATGTTGATTTAGCTAGAAATGGGGCTCTTCAAAACACCGGATATATATATATATATATTTTTTTTTTGTAACAGTTAGAAGTTTTCAAGGAAAATAATTATCTGGAATTTTGAAAATCCTCTTAAACCACGCATATGTAGCGTAGTTTTGACGCCGTATTCAATCGTGAGTGGATTTTTGAAATTCCTTCACCGTAAAATTGTTGTTAAAATTTACTCGCGATTGTATACGTTTTCCGATGAACATTTTAACAATTCTCTTTCGTCCAGGATCTAATAGATTTTTTTTTCATGAGGGAATTTATGTAAAGTTCCCCTTTCGGTACGGGGTTTGTTTTTTTTTCTTTCTTTCATTTTTTTTTTTAATGGACCGAAAGACTAAAATTCCCGGCCTGATTTGGTCGTCCTAATCCACACCCGTACTCGTAATATTGTTGATTCTGTTCGGTAGAAAGCCCCTCTAATTTCTTTAAATTTTATTTTTATTTTTCATATTGGATTCCAAAATTACTCTTATTTTTAAACAACTAATTTTAATGCGTTACTAAAGTAGGTACTTTTTCTCCACTGTGTTCAGGTTGCGCTTTGTTCGACGTATGCATGCATGATATATCATTATCTCTGTCATTATATCACTTTCCCTTTTCCTCTTTTTCTTTCAATGCTGTCTTTCTCCATTCTCTTCTTCTTCACTATGTTATTCTTTTCTTTAATAGATCGCATTTGTAGTGAAAACAAAATCATACCGTCGTACGTTATACACAAAAAAGGAAACAACTTAGCTGCCTCAATATTTTTGAAAACGTTATGTAAGAAATACCAACAAAACTTCCATACACATTTTAGAAAAAGTCTGAAACATTGTACCATACTGCATGATTTTGTGGAACTTTTCACAATGAATATGAAAAATTTCGGAAAAGTGGTAAGAAAAGGCACTCATGCACCTCATATGAAAGAAACTGACTCATAAAAATTCTGAAAGTCTATGTGGTGAAATTCCGAAGTGTGCAAATCTACAGTAACCTGTTGCATGTTCCTTTGCAACAGAAACTGATATTGCCAAAAGGCTTAAAAGTTTAACTGAACTTTAAAGCATTTTACTAAAAGGCTGAGCATTAGCCTCACATCACAGTTCAGTGAAAATTTGCTCGCAGCACTGGAGCGCCAGGCAAATTCTGAAGAACGCTGCTTATGCACCTTACACCAAATAAATTAATAATAACAAAATACTAAAACATTACACCTACCTCAGATATATTACACCATTTCCAGAAAGATGCCGGAGCACCTTTCAAGCTCCGAAACATACACTGCCGGACAATTGCTAAGGACGGATGACAATAGCAACGATAGCAACCATAAAGTGGAAGGCAGGAAAATGTGGAAATCAGCATAAGTGCGGGATACAGTAAGAGTGTTGTGCGTATGCAAATTTTGGATTGCCGAACTTGTTCGTGACGTCATAGCGCTGATAAGAGATATAAAGGATTTGACGCGTATTGACCGTTGTTGTTCAAACGCAAAGTTGAAAGGGAAAGAATCAATTGACGAACTTGCAATTTTCAGTATGTCTTCCCGACATCACCTAGATGATTTTACGCGTGGCCGTATTATTGGCAAGATTGAAGAAGGGCGAAAAATAACAGATGTTGCCAGGGTGTTCGACGTCAACCACAGTGTTGTTTCAAGGCTTTGGAAATCATTTCAAACAAATGGAGAGAGTAGAAAACGTCACGGGGGAGGTCGTGTTCGCAGTACGACACCTGCAGAAGATCGGTACATAGTGCTATCAACAAAAAGACACCGGCGCAGCACAGCTAGTGAGGTAGCAAATCAGTTTATGGCTGCTACTGGCAAGCGGATCTCCCGAAAAACTGTCGCCAGACGTTTGCATGAAGGAGGACTATACGCCTGCCGTCCTGTTGTGTGCATCCCATTGTCCAGACGTCACCGTACCGCCCGTTTGCAATGGTGCCATCAACATCGCAATTGGACTGATAACGACTGGTCTGCTGTCCTCTTCTCAGAAGAGAGTAGATACAGTCTATCGTCTGATTGTCGACGACAACTGATCTGGCGTGATAGTGGTACTGCATATTGACCAGCAAACATACAGGAAAAGGACCGATATCCGACATGTAGTGTCATGGTATGGGCTGGCATCATGATCAATGGCCGTACGTACCTCTATGTGCTTCCAACTGGGACTATGACTGGCCAACGATACATTAATGATGTTCTGCTACCTCATGTTCGCATGTTCCGTGGTGCTGTCGGTGATAGATTCATTTTCATGGACGACAACGCAGCATGTCATCGAACAGTCGCTGTCCAGGAGTGGCTTGAGAGCGAGGATATTCAACGCCTCGTATGGCCAGCACGTTCTCCAGATCTGAATCCCATTGAAAATGTGTGGGATGCTTTGGGGAGGAGTCTTGCTGGTCGCCAATGCCCTCCAATAAACAAGGACACCCTCATCCGTGCACTGACAGAGGAATGGGATAAATTACCCCAACAGCTGCCTGATAATGTTGTGCAAAGCATGACACGACGTGTGGAATCTTGCATCGCCCTCCATGGTGGCCATATCCCGTATTGTCATCTTACGCCGGAACGCCTGCGGACGGTAATTGCATTTTTTTCACGTTTACGTATTCTAGCACAAAATGGCCTGTTTGTCCCTTGAACACGTTCCAAAGCCTTCTGGATTTCAAAGCACAATAAATTGTCTTTCTTGTAATGTCCTGGCATTGTGACATTATTTTATTTCACTTGGCATCCAACCACACCTACTTTTTTATGCGCTATATAGACGTTTATGATCCGTCCTTAGCAATTGTCCAGCAGTGTACATTTTAAGAAAAATTTGCGCCTGTGCATTTTTGGTGATTCTGTAATGTTGCATTAATCTCCGAAACACATCAAACAAAAAGGCTTAAGATTTTCATGTTCGACAGATCTTTTCAGAAAAGATAAAACACAAAATGTGCGAAGTTATTCAAAAATTATCCCAAACGTTACACAATTTTCTAATCGTGGGCAAGAGTTACGAATCATGTTGCAGACACACACACTTTCTTCGTGGACACTTACGCGAATGCGAAAGAAGGTTCGCCCATTATGGACAAAGTCTGATACACAGTTTATAACCTCTGCATCTGATGCGGTTTCTATGAAGTGTTACTTTTTCGTTCTTATATTTTTGCACTGTGTTTTCTCTTTCTTCCTCTTTTGCTCTTTTATCTTTTCCTTCATTTTCCACTTCTACGTATTTTTCATTACTGCTTTTCAAGCGCTCGCATTTTCCCTCTCACTTTTACTCCATCTCCACTTGGTTTTCGTCTCTCTGCGGCTTTTATCAGTGTGTTTCTCTTCCTCATTGTTATCTCCTCTCATTTTTCTTTTTTCTCATTACAGATTTCTGTTTTTTCTCTCCCAATAATTTTCTCAGTCTGTTCTGTATCACTATTTCCCACTCACTGCCACTCTACTTCTGTTTTCCGTTATCGTTTCCTTGCCTTCTTCTTCTTTTCGTCTGTTTCCCTTTCATTCTATTTCTCATCATCCTTCCCATTTGTAACAATATTTTTACTTTTATATTTCTATGTTCTGTAACAACAAAAATTTCCTTTTAGTTTTACACATCACTGTCCTTTCTGTAACAGCATTTTCCTTGCCTTTTATCTCACTCTGACGCGTTGGTAATTGTTTTTGTTTTCGCTTCTTTCCCTTTCTCTTTCTCTCTCTCTTTCTCTCTCTCTCTCTCTCACTCACTTTCTCACACTCGCTGTCTGCTTGTTCTCTGCGATTTAATTTTTATTCTGTTCCCTTATCTTTCCCTTTATCATTCCCTCACCTACAAGATAGGAATTTTCCTTTTTTCTTTCTTTCTTACTGTTTTTGTTTTACGTTGATCTTGTTGTTGTTGCTTTCCCTTCTCTCTGAGAGCCATCTTCACTATCGTTTTATTATTATTATTGCTACTTTTCCTTTTATTTCCACTGTTACACTGCTTTTCCATTTCCATCATTCTCCCTACAAAATTCGAAGCGATACTGTACGTTTCACAAAATTACGTCCGCTTCCGAATTTGTTGGCCCATTCAGCCTATAGTTTCTTCAGAAGTTAAAATTAGGTATGAATTTCGAAGAGTTGATTAGGATTGCTTAAGTTCGTGCTTACATCATTAACTTATGCTCCGTTCTTTCATGTGTATTGTATTCTACCAATCGCCTTTGGGAAATTATTTCCTATCCCAAGTACGATGTGCTGAACTCATGACAATTATTTTTGGTTGCACTGAAGTAGACTCGACATCAGACAAGCGACAGAGTCTTTTTTTTTTTTTTTTGAGGTTTAACGACCACCGTGAGCAACTCAATGGGCTATAAGCAGTCGCCCGTCCCTAATTTAGGGTCACTGGTTCCAGGGAAGGGAGAGAGCCAGTGCCGTAAGACAAACACAACATCCATGCCTGACCGGGATTCGAACCCGGACCCCTTACGGACGAATGATCAGAGGCCAGCGCCTTAGACCACTGCGCCACCGGGGTGGCCGACAGAGTCTGTGCTGAAGAATATATATATATATATATATATTGCTCGTATTAACTTGTCGCCGTTGTTGCTGTTGACGAGAAATTCATTACACGGTTTCAATTCGAGCAATCCCAAAGTCGTTTACAGTTTTTGTTTTACCGTAAAACATGTTTGGAAGAGTAATTTTTACTTTTCATTGGTAATTACATAGTGCCTATGAAAATTGATTTTCGTTCTTTTTCTTTCTTTCTTTTTTTTTTTTTTTTTTTCGAAGTCATGGATGGCACTTGTTTTTGATCCTAAGGAAACGAAAAACAAGAAAACACGATTCTATCTTTTCAAAAACTGTTCAATTACAGAACAAGCTGAACGCTTTTGAAACTTATGTCTCCGAAAACAGTGACGAAGTGATATTTTGTATTATACCAATCACCTTTGGAATATTTGATATTCCTTTGCAGTAAATATCGTGTAATTTCGTCTCTTGCATGAGAAACGGCTTCGATGATGAACGTTTGTTGCTTTCTGGAACGATGAATCACTATTCGTAAATCATTTTAAAATGCAATTATGTATCTCGAATGCAACTGAGATTTTAACATTTTAAATGCGAAATACCCAGGTCATTTTGGCTTAGAAAGACATCTAACATTACTAGTAGGATAAATTAAAGATCGATCACATACAAAAATTACGTTTTTTGAGCTATTGTCACAATCCCAAAAATTTGACTTTAACGGAAGATTTAGAAAAGGAAGGATGGGACTTGAATATTCGCACTGAAGAATATGTAGACGATATTTAGTGTGATAATGACTAGAGACTAGCGTTGTATACAAAACTTTGATCAGCAGGATATTAACATTTCTTTGTCTGTGACGAAACTTCCCGCTCTGTTGTAACAGAAACAATTCCCCAGGTATCCTCAAAATAATATAACTATACTAATGATCCAAATTTATTGGCGTAGAATAAAAATCAAAGTGTCCAAGCTTTCGCACATCAGCCAGATGACTTTTTCAAGGAAGGTAGACAGCAAACTGAATAATGATCCAAATTTATTGGCGTAGAATAAAAATCAAAGTTTCCAGGCTTTCGCACATCAGCCAGATGACTTTTTCAAGGAAGGTAGACAGCAAACTGAATAATGATCCAAATTTATTGGCGTAGAATAAAAATCAAAGTTTCCAGGCTTTCGCACATCAGCCAGATGACTTTTTCAAGGAAGGTAGGCAGCAAACTGAATAATGATCCAAATTTATTGGCGTAGGATAAAAATCAAAGTTTCCAGGCTTTCGCACATCAGCCAGATGACTTTTTCAAGGAAGGTAGACAGCAAACTGAATAATGATCCAAATTTATTGGCGTAGGATAAAAATCAAAGTTTCCAGGCTTTCGCACATCAGCCAGATGACTTTCTCAAGGAAGGTAGACAGCAAACTGAATAATGATCCAAATTTATTGGCGTAGAATAAAAATCAAAGTTTCCAAGCTTTCGCACATCAGCCAGATCACTTTTTCAAGGAAGGTAGACAGCAACATTTATTAATTCCTTAGGTATATTTCTCTCCAAATTAAATGTCTCCTCCAGCCAGAACAACCCTTAAAAAACCATCCTACCATCCGTTAATACTGTACACCATTTAGTAGTAATTGTTCAGAAGCTAGGTATGCTATTCGCATCGTAACAATTTATTTATCTCCTATACGGTGAACAATGTATAGAGCTAATTTTTCAACAGTCCTTGGTAAAAATGCTAATGATTTGTAACTCATATTAGGCAAAAACTCATATTGGCAGGAACTCATATTAGGCAAATGGACCGAAATCTCGTTTTTTCTTTTTTTTTTAATTGTTATTTTGGAGTGTAACGACCACCCTGAATAACTCTAAGGGCTATAATATAAGCAGTCCCTCGTTCCTAATTTAGGGCCACCGGCCCCAGGCAAGTGAAAGAACCAGTGCCATAAAACAAACCCCCAATTGATGCCTCATCCGGGTTCGAATCCGGGCCCACTCTTGCATGAATTGCTAAAAGCCAGTGCTACCGGAGCAAAAAATGTCGTTTGGGGGAATACCGTAACTCCTGACCACGTGTGAACTGCCCCCCTTCCCCCGAATTTGCTACACTTTGGCATTGCTCCATGGTACTTACTGTATATTAGGCAAATGGACCGAAATCTCGTTTTTTCTTTTTTTTTTTAATTGTTATTTTGGAGTGTAGCGACCACCCTGAATAACTCTCAGGGTTATAACATATTGCTTCGGAATTTCATAAATTCTCAAAAGTTTTAATTTCAAAGTTATTTTCAAACCCATGAACAAGATGAATTTTTACGGATCAAAAGACTACGTCGAAGACATAAAACTCCTGCGAAATTTATCAGATACCTTGTGAATGTAGACTTCCATATATAGGACAGATCCGCAGGGCTTCAGTGTGAAGGAACACAAGATGTTGGAACTATGAACTGAAGAAATCGTCTGCAGCTCAATATTGTCACGAAAATAACCACAAATTTTTGTTTGGAAACGCTACGCTTATCGATAAGCCTGACTCGACTATCAAGCTTAATGTATTAGATGCTTTCCACATATACCGGAACTCATCAGAGCTTGTCAACGTTATGACCTCGACTCCATTTTTTTTCAAGCGCGTGGAAACAACTCACCAAAATCCGTGGCAGTCAGAATTCTGATGAAGTCACAATGACTTGTATGTTTACACTCCATTCGTCCTGAGGATGCCGAGCCAAACGCTCCGCGAAACTATAGTCGATGTATAATAAATTTTCTATTCTGAGAAAAGTTGCTATTTTTATTCTATCTTAACACCACAAGCTTAGTAGTCGTAAATTATATATAACCGAAGGGAAGACCCAGGACTAGGCAAATTGGCGTGGTGCTCGGAGATCTAAAAAGAATGAAATGCAATATATGTGATCGAAAGCCATAGAGAGGCTTGATATTGGCAACAATGATCTTAAATGGCATTTTAAGTGGATGACGATTGTTCAAAGAAAGCCATAGAGAGGCTTGATATTGGCAACAATGATCTTAAATGGCATTTTAAGTGGATGACGATTGTTCAAATTACTATCTACGAAACGAAATTTAAAAGAGTCGACTTACTGGGTCTTTGCACCAACCCTGACCTCAAAAGCGTTTTAAAATTCTGCCTAACGTTTATAGGGTAGTAAGAATTAGTTTTATAAACTTTACGATGGCTTGCAGGACATCTCGGTGACAGTTGCTGAGATATTTCACTGTATTTTATATTTTAATTTTAATTTAACGACAGCCTCGAGCATCTCTTACGAACAGGTGACTTCCGTAAGAAGCCGCCGCTCCCTGAACGGTTCGAGGAAATAAACAGAACTATACTCCGAGTCAACCTAAAAGTGCACCACTATGTAGAGTGCGAAACAGCTACCTCCGCTACGAAAAGTAGTCCCTAGAGTTTTGAGCGAAAATCAGAAGAATTATCATAAGAGCCATCACTCGAACCCACCACCCATAACTTACCCGGATCTCGAACTATGGCTCATCTCTGACTACTGGTCAGAAGCTAGATTACTTGGCCACCGGGGAGGTCAACATTTCTTTTAATCAATATTATTACGAACTTCTAAATGGGTGTACCACTTTTATTGATGAATTTCAGTAAGCGCCTGAGACCCCGAACTGGCCCCTATGAATAGAACTATAAAGGGTTAGGTGCGCGAGAACCAGGTATCCTAACTACTCAACATCATTAATGTTCCTCGGCGCTTTTCTTGTTTTCATAAAAATCCGATCATGCGCACTTAAATGACAGACAGCCCTTTATTTTTTTTGGCTTACCTACAGTAATCATTTAACGCTGGAGCGTAGAAGCATTTGTGGCCAAAATACATCAGTTCCAAACATGAACGGAATGGTCTCGGATGTCAGCCGGGACCATGTGTCGCTTTAGGCAGTCATCCCATGAAGAACGTGCGTCTGAGAAACCCCAGACAATTTTTGGTGTGTGGAACGTAACATCACACTGATTTATTTTTTGAAGCACTGAAGAAGGGTTTCTCATTATCCCTGTCTCGCGGTGTGGAAAGAATATCACACCATTGCTAGAAACCTAACAGCCAGGTCATCCTTGAAGTTCGGGCGCCAATGTGATGAAATAAATTTCTCCATAATTTTTATGCCAGGGGTGGGATTCGAACCCACAACTCTCGGCTCCGAGTGCTATCCACTATACTACGCTGGCATGTGCTATCTGCCTTTATCTCATGTGCGTCGTGCGGGGCAGGCACGTCACAGACCTGCAAAGTCAGTCACGTGACGACGTGTCATTACAGCGCTCCGCTAGTTCATTCTTGTAGTAGACGCCGTAGAGTTCAGGCATATTTATGTAACCCAGCAGGATTTAAAACTGGAGCAAAGAGCAGCTAAAAAATATTGCTGGCGTTTGAATAAAATCGCCTCAGAAACATACAAAATGAGTAAAACAGTCTTCCGGGAAAATGTTTTGTTCAGTGTAAGAGTTTTTGAGTAGCACAAGTAATTTGTGAATGGTGAAGAGTGTCTGGACGAAGGCCTACTGTGCGCCACGCTCCAGTAGGCCTTCAATATCGATGACGGAGGTTAACGTCAGTACCACCGAGATACTCCTGCGCAAAGACCGCCGAATAACCATTGAGGTCATTCGGCGGTCTTCGGGAGAGGAGAGGGGAGGGGGATGTAAAGGTTGCTAATGTCATGCATATGTCCGTTGGTTCCGTTGATGACATTGTGAGAAACCAGATGGGGTAACGAAAAGTCTCTGCGCCGCTCCGGTGGCGCAGTGGTCTAAGGCGTTGGCCTCTGATCATTCGTCCGTAAGGGGTCCGGGTTCGAATCCCGGTCAGGCATGGATGTTGTGTTTGTCTTACGGCACTGGCTCTCTCCCTTCCCTGGAACCAGTGACCCTAAATTAGGGACGGGCGACTGCTTATAGCCCATTGAGTTGCTCACGGTGGTCGTTAAACCTCCAATCAAAAAAAAAAAAAAAAAAAAAAAAAGTCTCTGCAAAGTTGATTCTCCACTTGCTTATGGATCAACAGAAGGCAAACCGTGTTATCACTTATCACCAATGGAAGTGCCGGTTACGACGTGAGCCACACTTTTTGGATCGAGTCGTCACAAGTGATGAAGCATTTTTTTCACCATTTCGATCCAGAAACAAAACAACAGAGCACACAATGGAAACACTCACTCCCAGCTCTAAGAAACTAAAGGTTCAAGGAAGTGCAGGGAAGGTTATGCACCCGATTTTCTTCCATTAAAAAGGGAATTGTTTATAAATATGTTGTTCCACAAGGGGGAAACTGTTACCGATGCCTATTTTTCTGAAGTTCTCAAAGGTCCTCTGAAGAAAAAAAACTCCCTCAAGCGCCCAGAATATGCACAAACTGGTTGGACTTTGCATCAATACAATGCCCTTGCACATCGTGCTTTGCTTACTCAGCAGGTTATGCGAGATCTAAGCATCTAAATGATGGAGCACCCTCCGTATTCACCGGATCTGGAGCCGTGTGACTTCCACCTATTCCATGAAGTGGAGAAACAACTTCGTGGGCGTCGGTTTACATCAAATACTGAACTGAACATTGCTGTGATGGGTATCCTGAACCACATCTCGAGGAAGGACTTCGAACACACCTTCCGGAAGTGGATAGAAAGGTGGGACAAGTGCATTCAGGTAGAGAGAAAATACTTTGAAAGTATGCAATGTAAGTATGTTTAGTGCATACTTACATTTAATACTTTCAAAGTATACACTTCTGCCCCAAATAAAATCAGTCTCGTTACTTTTTGAACGATCCTCATGTTTCTTTAGATAAGATATAAAGCAGAAAAGGGTTAGAAAAAGATGTAAGTCATTGAAAAATTATTATCAGTATTATTTCACCTTTTTAAGCTGTCAAAAAATCCTACCGGCCCCCAAAATCGGTGCAATAGATACGTGTCTAACGTTCCTATTCGTATGCATAAATACAGTTATGGCACTGCTTCACACTTCTGAGAGCAGTTGAACAGGCCCAAATTTTCGTAATAAAATCCCCTTACCTCTACCTTTGGCATCCCAAACGAAATTCATTGCAGTATATCCAGTTTTATAACATTATGTAAAACTAACTTATTCGGCATAAAAATTCCTTTGAAAAACCTTGGTGGCCGCTCCAATACCAGATTGGTCAGAGGTTTTGGTTTGAGGATATCGGAACGACTGGTCAGAGGCTTTGGCTTGAGGTTATACGCTTGAGTTGTCAGAGTCTTTGTTTGAGGCTATCCGCCAGAGAGGTCAGAGATTTGTTTTGAGGCTGTCCGCCCGAGTGAGCAGAGGCTTTGGTTTGAGACTATCCGAACGACTGGTCAGAGGCTTTGATTTGAGGCTATCTCCCCGAGTTGTCAGAGGCTTTGGTTTGAGTCTATCCGCCAGAGAGGTCAGAGATTTGTTTTGAGGCTGTCCGCCCGAGTGAGCAGAGGCTTTGGTTTGAGACTATCCGAACGACTGGTCAGAGGCTTTGATTTGAGGCTATCTCCCCGAGTTGTCAGAGGCTTTGGTTTGAGTCTATCCGCCAGAGTGGTCAGAGATTTGGTTTGAGGCTATCCGCCCGAGTGGGCAGATGGCTTGAGGCTACCCTCCTGAGTTGGGCCCTGGCTCAAGGAACGGGCCGCGCGTATACCTTATGGTGCTGGATATCTTCACTCCCTGGAGCCAGTGGCCCAAATCAGAGAGGGGGATGAGTGCTTATGGCCATCAGAGTTGCTCATAGTGGTCGTCCTCTCCCCCTCCTTCATAAAAAAACAACTCTGGACTTCAATGAAAATACGATCGCATTTTCTGGAAAAGCATTTTCTTAATGCTTTTATTTTATGCCTAGCCAAATTAACAATGAGAAAGTAGAGCGTTTTTCCTCGTTCAATTATAAATTAATACGTTGCTGAATTTCACAAATATCCTTTTAAGAAAAGTCTGTTGCTAATTTATTAAGCTATACTCCAAAAGATGGAACGAACATCATTTATTAAAAATAACATGTACCTTTTAATTTCTGAGGTCTATATCGTAGATCAGTCTGATCTCAGAAAAGCTCATCTGTTGATTGACATCACGGCATGCTGCAGCTGGTGTGATATTTCATTTTTCCTTGAACTATGTCTTCTGTATTAAGCAAATAATTGTCTTCCTTTCTTTCGGCATTTTTAGTCCCCAAACGAAATCAAGATAAAATTTCTGTCAAATAATAAAGTTCGTCCCTGTGAAGTTAGCATACTGTTTCTCATGCATCCAAACCGCCATAGTCAATATTAAATCATAAATTATTGAAACCAATTTTTCTGATTTTCTGTACCTGATATCAAGACGAGACATGCTTCACGACGGCCTCGTTTAATATTTAGCAATACATTTAATCTCTTTTGTGATTAGGTAATGAACTATTTAATTTCTTTCGCTGTAGGAGTTGAGATGTATTTTTCCACGTCATGCTTCGGTATTTAGGAAAACATTTAATTGTTTCTGAGAAAAGCAACCTTTACTCTGAAAAATCCTGTTCCCATAGCTTTAAAATTATATAAAGTAATGCAAAGATTGGTTTGGAGTGAATAAATATGAACAAGATTTTTCTTAGTTGTAATATTTATCCAAAACATCATCATGTATAGTAATCAGAAATCTAAAACAAACCGCTCTCGAGGTGGATTAATCTAACGTAAAATTTTAGTATATCAAAATGTGCTCTTCTTTTGCAATACACCAAAAAGAGAAAATATTATGACCATCGCGTTTTTATGCAAATCAAAGCAACTGCAGGTAAAGGGCGGCGCGTGTGAAGGTCATCAAACGGTATATACACTGGCGGAAAGTGAAAAAAGAACACGAAGAAGGAGACGTTTGATACCAACGAAATTTATACAGCATAATAACGTAATACAGAGGATAACATGATCAAAACATTATGGCAAAATACAGCTGTATTTGCTGGTAAACTGAAAAATAACATTTTCATGTAACATGATTAGTTCGAGGTTGAACCGCCATGAACTGCGTCACACTGTGCAATTCTGGCATGGAGTCTGTCATACAGATGTTGGATGTAAGTTTGAGGTATTGAGTTCCAAGCATCCTCAACCTGGACGCATAAATCGGGGATGGTCGTGGCTGGCCGTGGAGACCGGATAAGTCGTTGTCCCATAAAATCCCACACGTGCTCAATGGGGGACAAATCCGGTGAACGTGCAGGCCATGGAGGTTGTCTCACACCCTGAAGTGAATGTTGCGCTGCACGTTCCATGTGTGGGTGTGCGTTATCTTGCTGGAAAACACCACGATGGACCGACCTTACAAATGGCACAATAACGGGCTGAATGATGTTGCTGATGCAGGAGGTGCTGTTTAACGTAACCGGTACAAACACTAGTTGTGTACGGGAGTGATAGCTGATCGCTCCCCACACCAGGAGACCAAGTGTAGGCCCTGTGTGTCGCTGGCGGATGCAAGTAGGGTGGAGACGCTGCCCTGTGCGTCTGCGAACACGCATACGGCCACCGGAGGCTCCCAAGCAGAATCTGCTTTCATCGCTGAACACGACAGATCGCCATTGCGTTCTCCAGTGCAGACGTTGGCGACACCACTGCAGCCGTTCCTGACGGTGGGCTGGAGTCAGAGGTACACATGCCAGAGGCACACGTGCACGTAGTCCTGCATCCAGTAGACAGTTGCGGATTGTTCGCACAGTCACCTCAGGTGTAACGGCAGCTCGGATTTGCGTCGCAGTGGATGTTCTGCTTGACAACGCCGCTCTTTTTATGCGTCGATCAGTCCACTCATCAGTCCGTCTGTGACTCCCGGTTCCACGTCTTCTCGTGTAGGAATGTTCCTCGAACCATCTACGCCACCGTCGTACCACCACCGATACTTCCCGTCCAATGCGCTCCGCAATACGACGATACGACCACCCGGCCTCGCGGAGTCCGACTAGACGACCTCGCTCAAAGTCCGATAACGGCTGAAATCGTACACGTCTTCCATGTCCAGGCATTGCAGCTTCTTCAGGGTCTTCGCACGTGTCCGTACGCCGACGACTGCATTCACTTCGCCGTACTCCTTAAATACCGCCGACGTTAATTTGCATATTATGCCGTGCTGTGGCGTAAGCGCTCACCGGTTGGTCCCGAAATTAACATCACACCTACGTAAACTCAACTCCATTAACATATGTAAATTTCATGATCGTTCGCCAATTCCTTCTTGGTGTTCTTTTTTCACTTTCCGCCAGTGTAAATAACACTTGATACCTGACGCGGACTGGGTCGCCAGGATACAGTGAGATTTTCCGGTGGGCCGCAATATTCTGGGCTGATAGGACTTATGCTAATTGTATTTAAATATTCTTGCAGAAGAAAACCAAGTTACACTAAAACGGTAAAGTTCGTTTGTCACTTTAGAGGCTTCAGGAATTAAAAAAAAAAGAAAGAAAGAAAGAATTCGTAGCAAATGTTCTGTGTATCCACACACACTGTTTTTGATACACTTCCTTCCAGTAAAAAAGCGTCCCCCTCCCATTTTCTACCACTTTCAAATTTAAGCTCCGTCCTTTTGGAACGATATCCTCTACCTCAGCTCGCTTTTGCCAATTGCAGTTGAATAAATCAATACATTCTAATCAAATATGCCATCAATAGTCCAGGATAAAAAATCGAAATTCATTGTGCACGCTAATGCATTGAGGTTCATCTACAGTAAAAATTTTGGGGTGCTGTTTTTTTGCATGTACATTCTTTTTCTTTCTTGTACGAGATCTGCTTGTGATTTACTGCTTTTTGGGTCTTAGAATTGGACGAATTCTTGACCTGCGGTTCTGGAAAGAGTGTTTTAGTTACAGCAAAAGTTCTTTTTCATTTGAAAGTTAAGTAAATGAAAATTAATTTTTGCATCCTTTAATTTCTTTCACTTTATAAATTTGTACTCAAATTCTGACAATTCTGGTCATTTTCGATGATATTTTTGTTGGAATTATTTGATTAATGATACGTAACTCTTGAAAAATAAATTAATTTTTGGCACGTTTGGATTTCCGTTCTATCTAAAGGCGAAGAAACTAACAAATTCTGAATTGATTTATTCCAATAAAATGCATAAGAATGGGATAAAGTCTTCGACAGTCTTTCTCAGAGAATGTAACTTGTTTTCTGCTTCTCAGCAACGAACGTAATTTTGATCTTACATTCAATTTTACTAATGGATCTGCAACTGCAATGCAATGTTCCCTCGAAGCCGCGAGCGCGCGCGGCCGCTCAGCGACTTAACTTCCTCCGCGCAGTAAGCATTTTAGATTAAAATTTCCAAATTCCTAATTTATTTTCATAAATCGAAAATCAATTACCTGCAAAAATAATAAATAGGGATGGGACATTCGAATCCTCGAAACCCGCTAATCTTGAAAAAGATTCGAGATTCGAAAACTCGAATCTTCGAGCTTTTTTCTTCATTCGAATCTTAACCTAAAAAGAGTTTGGTGCTTGTTGTAGAGCAACATTTGATCGAATTTTTGTCAGCATCACGAATTTTTGGCAGCATGAAATCTCCATTAATAGTTTCTGATTTGTTTACATTGGCTTGAAAGAGTTCAGCGTTTAGTGTTTTTATTAACTCTTAAAGCAAACATGTTTTTTCTTTTTGTTAATTTTCTGGAAAGAATTTATATCTACATTAACTCTTGAAATAATCCTCCCCACCTCTACATTTGCTTTGATTTAAAAAGGTTTTGAAACTTTTATTAAAGAAAAATGTCAAAAATGTGAATTGTTACTCAAATATCTTTTTTTATCAAATTACGTTCAGAAAATGGAAATGAACCGCAAGATCCAAGACTTCATATAGTAAATGTAAATTATAAATTTCATTTGTATTTTCTTAATAAGTATGGGTATATTTTTTTAAAACTGTATTCTTGAATGTGTTTTTCATTAAACAAAGACTTCAAATTTTGCTTCAATTAAAAACTTTAAATTTTAAGTAGGAGTCTTTTCTTTCCCCTTTTTTTTCTTATATATTCGAGAGATTCGAGGGATTCGAGAAACTTTTAGGATTCGGATTCGGATTCGAGAAAATTTAGGATTCGTCCCACCTCTGATAACAAATAAATAAAATTCGGGCTCTCAAAAGTCAAAACAACCCTTTTCTTAAATGACATTCGCCTCCTTGTAAGTTCGTACCATTGTCCTCTTCATTCTCAAAGGCTTCTTGTAAAGCATAGCCTCGTACGAGCAGATAGTGAACGCGAGAATGCGGATTAGTGATTTTCCCACGCCGAGAAAGGGGCAGATATTGAGTCTTTTCTCAAAACAACACATCAGCGACAGCCAATCACAGTAAACCATAACCAAGTGCATTGTACTAACTAATGTACCCATGCTAGTTGGCTGTGATAAAAATGGAAAGAACGGTGATAAAAAATGGGGAGATTAGAAAAAAATAAGGGTTCCAAGCCAAGTTCAATGGCCGCTTAAAGGGAATATTGCTACAATGATTCGTAAACTTGTATTGAAACGATCTTTAAACAGTAAATGGCGATGCTGACATGCCGTGTGTGTATGTGTGTGTGAGTGTGGAAGGGAGGTGGGGGTGGGGTGCGGGTTGAATTTCATCCACCCATCAACGTACCTTGACAATTCTTCCCAAAAACGTGCCGCTGAAAATCAGCTTCCAGGGCTGTTTGTGGATCGCTAGTCCACCCAGTCCGCCACTGCTTGATGCTGAGCTTTGTTAATCCGTGTTATTCGTGTTCTTCAGATGGGTAAGGCAGCGGAGTTACACAAAGGCCAAATTGTAATGGCCAGACAACAGGGTCAAGGCATTTCTAAGGCGGAAAGGCTTGTGGAGTGCTCACGGTGAGCCGTGGTTAGTACCTTCAAAAAGTGGTCCGAGGATGGAAAACTGAACTGCCGATAAGACGTGGGCCACCCACGGTTCATGGAGGCTCGAGCTGAGCGAAGGATATCCCGAATGGTACGAGCCAGAAGAAGGGGTACTGTGGCGCAACTCGACGATAATTTGAATTCTGGTGACGTGAATGAAGTGTCACAGCACACAGTACATTGAACTCTGCTGAAAATGGGGCAGCTCCGAGTGCCCATGCTAACCTCGGTTCACCATCGATAGCGCCTACAATGGATACACGAGTATCAAAACTGGAACTTGAATGATCGGAAGAAGGTCGTCCGGTCCGATGCATCTCGTTTTCTGTTGCACCATGTGGGCGGCTAGAAACGTGCGCACCGTTCACTTGGGGGAGTGTTGGCACCAGGAGGCACAATATCGCGAAAATAAGCCGTGGAAGTGTAATGCTTTGGGTAATGCTTTGCTGGGAAACTCTAAGTCCAGTCATTCATGCGCAGGAAACTATGACGTCTAACACCTATCTAAACATAATTGCAGACCAGATACATTCGCCTCTAGCAGCACCTTCTTTGGGCAGGATAATGTTCCATGCCACACTGTCCATGGCTCGAGAATGATTCACAGAACATGAGGAAGACTTCCAGGTATTGTCCTGGCCCCAAATTCCTCATCATCAATCCAATCAAGCATCTGTAGTTTGTGTTGAAATAGTAAATCCGATATGCGACGGCTTAGTGCCCATTCCTCGCCGGGTAGAAGATGTTTTGGCAGCACGGAGAGGACCCAACAACATATTAGTGAGGTGGTTGTAATGATTTGGCTCTCCGGCATATTTTGCAGAAAGATAGGTTTGCCTTTTTTCTTATGAAAACAAAAACAGTCTCTCTCTCTTCTTTTCTCTCCTACGTCAGAACCTAGGCAGTTGCTTTACAGAGAGAAAGAGAGAGAGAAAAGGTTCTTTCTCAAAAAAAAAAAAAAAAAAAAAAAATTATTACGTCTTTTTCTTATGTGATGTAAGACACCCATTTCTATTTCGGAACTTCTTTTCCCGACCCGACGCGTGACGTCCTTTTCTAAAATCTGCAGTTTTCCAAATGGGTCCTTTTTTCTTTTCCTTAAATCTGTCAGATTTCAAACACACCCTTTTTTCTGTCTGGATTTGTGTGTGTGTGTGTGAAATGTGTCATACGACATTCCGATCGCTTTCTGGATTGACATGTCGTATGGCATTTTTCACAAACAGCATCTTCCATTCCGCACAAAAACAACCATACAATTTGCTGATTCGTCGGTTTCCCCATGGCAGAAAGTTCCTGGTCAGTCTACGACAGTTATCATGGTACCCCAAAATAATCGGCGGGTGGTCAATGAGCAAGATAGCTACTACACGCGAAAAACAATAAAAAATTGCACATGTAGAAATTAAAAAAGTAGTCACCTTACATTTCTTCTACCTAAAAAAATAAATTAAAAAAATGAACCTAGTTACTACAGCAATTGCAATGATAATTAGTATCTAGAACACTCTGCCCTCTGTCCCTAGAATTTCCTCCAATTTCAAACTGAACCACGAAAAGTTTATGGAATAAAATTGTATTTAATAACAGTACAGGACAGAGGAAACATAGCTAGAGAAAAAATAAATAAGTAAGATTACGCGAGAAATCTTCGCTCCGTCCTACTTCCGTTTTTGGAAATTTTCCCCCATCTCCGATTTTAACTGCAAACATTTGTGTAACTAAATAATATTTAAACAATAATACAGTGCAGAAAAGAAACCGCGAAAAAAAAAAAAAGAAGAAAAAAAAGCGATTACGGGAGAAATCTACTATATTTAGCATCCGTTGTTGAAATATTTTGCTTTCATTTTACGATTCCGGGAGAAATATTCGTTCCGTCCAACTTTCGTTGTCGGATGGCAGCGGGTGGCCTAGTGGGCATCGTTCGTGACTGCCACGGAAAGCACCTCAGGTTCGATCCCAGGCAGCTACGAAAGCTCGATCCACTAAATATCCGCCGTGCGTCGGATGGGCACGTTAAGCCGTCGGACCCCGGGTACTGACCCCCGGTAATAAATAAGGGCGTCTTCCTCCTGCTTTCTACTTCGCTTCCGTGTCACTTTCCTAGCTTCCTATTTCTAAGGTTTTTTTGTTTTTTTTTTTGGATTTTTAACGACCACCGTGAGCAACTCAATGGGCTATAAGCCGTCGCCCGTCCCTAATTTAGGGTCACTGGTTCCAGGGAAGGGAGAGAGCCAGTGCCGTAAGACAAACACAACATCCATGCCTCACCGGGATTCGAACACGGACCCCGTTCGGACGAATGATCAGAGGCCATCGCTTAGACCACTGCGCCACCGGGGCGGCCTAAGGGTTGTTTAAGACCTGGGGTCAGACACTCCCTTCCTGAAATCCTCTACATATGATCATCATTTTTCGTTGTCGGAAAATTTTCATGCATTTTCAAGCTGAAACACAAACATTTATGCGGTAAAATAGTAAGTATTTAACAACTATACCGGACAGAAGCAGAATTGTGAAAAAAATTGCGATTACGGGAGAAATCTTCACTCCGTCTAACTTCTGTTTTCGGAAAGCTTTGAAAGACGGAATTCCGTTCGAAGTCGGAAAACCTGCATCTATGATCGGAAGTTTGTAAGAGAGGATTTAATAGGGTTCTTGAGATATCGTTTTTGCCTGCAGAACCGAAATAAAATCTGCGACGTACGTCGCCCGTCGCTGTGATTCTGCTACGGGGGTCGGTCTTACTGTAATCCAGGGTCCATAATGCTCGTTACTTTTGATATACATTAGTTCCTTTCTAAAGATGACAGAGAAACCATTCAAAATCTGTTAAGTTCTATTTGCATTAAATGCTCTGATGGAGACTTTAGATCTACGTAATTTATTGCTTGTGCATCGTTCCGTAACATCATTTATTCGACTTTGAATTTAAGCGAAACATAATCAGTTGAATTACTGTAATGCGCTATAAAGGCGGTCAAACATGGAGTATGGAAACGGTCTGTGTTTCTACCCTGGAGCGCGCCAAAGGCTCTTGTCGCCTGGGTGCAAGCCCAGATTTGCCACTTCCTTTGGTACAAGAATATTTTTGAAATTGTTATTCATTTTTACATGAAATAAATACCTTTCGAAACATCATTCCCTAAAATTAAGAGCTTCCATGAAACCCAAATGTCTCACAAAAAACCGTAAATAGTGCAGGAGACGCTGCCGAATAATCCTGGAAGCAGCTTCCCTCTGTCAAGGATGGCAACCGATGTAGGATGATAAACATCTTACAGCTTCCTCCATGGGTCACGGGGGTGGGAGGTTTTGATATACACCGATGAGCTAAAACATTATGACCAGCACGTTTTTATGCAAATAGAAGCCACTGCAGGTAAACTGCGGCGCGTATGATGATCATGAAACTCTATATACAGGATGATTCACTCAGCACTGAACACCTATTATGTGGAATGAATGTGATGGGGAATATACGATGAGCGTGAAACCCAAACGGAGCGGTTCTTTATTCCCTAACGAAACAGTCGACACGCATTACCTGTGAATAAAATGTCTCCCTGGCAGTTGGGTGGCGTCGCACTGACGCGCCATCTGTCTAGTAGTGGTGGGGAAATAGCGTGTCTCCGTAGACAGTTTAAGCGAGGAGGTCGAATGAAGATGGTATAGCCGCCCCGGTGGCGCAGTGGTCTAAGGCGCTGGCCTCTGATCATTCGTCCGTAAGGGGTTCGGGTTCGAATCCCGGTAAGGCATGGATGTTGTGTTTGTCTTACGGCACTGGCTCTCTCCCTTCCCTGGAACCAGTGACCCTAAATTAGGGACGGGCGACTGCTTATAGCCCATTGAGTTGCTCACGGTGGTCGTTAAACCTCCAATAAAAGAAAAAAGAAAAGAAAAAGAAGATGGTATACTCAATTGAAGAGCGCGTGTTCATTGTGCGCCAGTGCTGGGTAACCGGTTCCTTCAAACAATGTCAGAAAACGTCTCTGAAGAAATTTAGTGGGTGTAAACCACCCACCAGAGCCACCCTTTCGAAATTGGCGAAGAAGCTAGAAAGAACGTGAAGTTTGGTGGGTCTGCATACGGGCGGACGACCCCAGATGGCGGAGGGCACAATAGAAGACGTGAGGCAGGGGCTATTGGCATCCCCACGAAGATCTATTCGGCGGCTATGCCAAGAGACTGCACGATCGTATTCGACATGTCAAAGAGCAGCCAAACAGGCGAAGATTAAGCCGTACCGTATCATGGCTGTGAAACAGTTACAGCCAGAGAATTTTGCAAAGCGACTGGATTATTTTTAATGGTTTGACAGAATTTTCGCCGAAAACCCCGCCCTGTTGGACATAACATTGTTTACTGACGAAGCATGGTTCCATTTATCCGGCTGTATGAACTCGCAAAATACACAGGTATGGGCCAATGATAATCCCCACGCCATCCATGAAGAGCCTTTGCATCCAGAGAAAATCGGTGTCTTGTGCGGCGTCCCGACATCGTATCATTGGGCCAATCTTTAACGAATCAATGTATGTTTTACCTTAATCGGTAAAAGATACCATGATCCATGTAAAACATACATTAATTTCAATCAAATGTGCCTTTGCAATCGTAAGTTAATTAAAGAAATAAGTGTTTAGTCCCGAGTGAATCACCCTTTATAAAACCTGATACTCAACTCTGTTAATCAGTGGTATTCTTGTTCTTCAGATCGGAAAGGTAACGGTCTTAGTGAGTTTGACAAAAGACAGACTGTAATGGTCAGACAACTGGGTCAGAGCATTTCCCAGACTGTAAGGCTTTTGAAAGTTAGACAACTAGAGCTGTATCCTCTTCAGAGACGAGTGCCGAATCAGTTTTCCGCATGAAAACCATAGACAAATTTCATAGAGGGATTCAGAACCCACTCCATGCCCTAGCTGCAAGTGTTCAGTAAGTGTTCAGTAGTGCGGTGGATCGATAATGCTGTGGGCCTGGACTATACAAAGATACAATACGCCATTCATGCCCATGCAACGGAATCTTACAGCTACGCAGCACCGGGACAATATTCTCCTACCAGCTGTGCAATCTTAGACTTTAAAGAGCAGCAATGGATTCTTCCAACAGGACGACAACTCTTGAGATCATCGTGAAAAGATTGTGAATGTGCACCTCCAGAAAGCGGTGCTCTCACGGATGGAGTGGCCGACCCTCTCTCGGATCTGAATCCCATCCAGCATGATTGGAAGAAACTCAAACAGCCTGAGGGGAACTCAAGCATGTTCACCAGCACACCATGAAAGAGCTCAGCAGTTAGAGAGTGGATTAATTTATATCAAAACCGCCTCAAGGGCCTGAATGCCGTGATCTGTGACGACGAGCGCATTTTGCTATGTACTGGACACAGACCAGCACTGCCCGAGACTTGCCGTCTCATGTTTCGTGCAAGCACAATTTTTCTCTTCATTGAATGCTTTTGGCACCTAATCGTCATTATTTTCGTACTTCATAATATGACTCACAGCAACACCAATTTTCACAAGTTTATGATGAGTTGAAAGTTTCCAAAATGTGTATTTTGTTTTCATCATTACCCCTCAGAAGGAAGGGACACTCTTCCTACTGAGGACACTCTTTCTTCATATTGCATGATAAATAATTTTTCAGTCCGCAGGAACCAATATCGAGCACAAAATTCCACAGGGTGCATTTTTCTTTGATTTTGTTTTTCTGCTTTCAAAAATAAAACGGAAATAAAACCAGGTCAGGAGCACTTCAACCCGACCCGTTTGACCCGCTAGAAATTATCGACCTGCTGACCCGTTTCTATCTCGAGTAGTAATATGCACAGTTCTCGAAGTAAGTCTTTCTCACTGAAACAAGCAGGCATATCTGACTATAGTAGCAAAAGATAATTTAATACCCTTACGTGGTGGATAGGTATAACAGCTTAAGCGTTCCCGTCGATGAGACCAATGGTTGAATTTTTGTATTCACAGATTTTTTTTTTTTTTTTCATGTTTTCTTCGATCGGAATATTGAGTGCTTCCGTTCGCATGACCAGAGATGTCCACTGACTTAACCCGCCCCGTGATCGGCATTCTGTAGGTTCACCTGGCTTTGCGCCATAAAACTCTTCAACTCTATCTATCAAATGGCAGTTTTTCGTAGATCGATATCTCACTATCAGCTTGTTTTATTAAGTGCTAAACCAAAAACAATGTATGAGGGACGTAAAATGCTGCAAATGGCTCATCTGACCAAAGAATTTTTCCTCGGGAAAGAAAAAACAGGAAACCTTATACACTGTAAATCACATCAAGTGATAAGCTAGGCACTTTTATTGCATGGAATGCTCGATTTCATGTAATTTATGTGCATATGATGTCATCTCCTTCTTGTCTAGATGCAGGAGTTCTGAATTAATAGAGGCATCGTCTCGAAAGTAGTAAATGTTATTTATTCACAGAAAGAAAAAAAATACTCTGTATCTCGAAGCTCCATACTAAAATGACGTATATTGTTCAGATTTTTTTATACACTGAAGTGCCAGAAGTCATGTGATACGTACCTAGTATCGTGTAGGACCTCCTCTAGCCCGGCGAAGCGCAGCAACTCGACGTGGCATCGATTCTACAAGTGACCCGAAGACTTTTGGAGAGAAGTTGAGCCATATCGTCTGTACAGCCACCCACAGTTCCCTGGTATTTGTAGATGAAAGATCTTGGGTGCGAATCGATCTTTCCACCACGTCCCATAAGTGCTCTATTAGGTTCATGTCGGGAGAGCGTGGTGGCCACATCATCCGTCGGAATTGTCCAGAATGCTCTTCGAACCAATTTTGGACAATTTGGGCCCAATGACATGGTGCATTTGTCCGCCTGGAAAATCCCATCGTTGTTGGGGTACATGAAGTCTATGAAGGGCTGCAAATGGTCACCCAGCAGAGCGACAAAGCGATTACCGGTTAATGGCGTGTTTACGAGGAGTAGAGGACCCAAACCGTGCCACGTAAAGACATCCGACGCATGTATGGAACCATCACCAGCTTGCACAGTGCCCTTGTTGAGAGCTTGGGTCCATGGCCTCATGGGATCTGCGCCACACCCGAACCCTACCATCAGCTCATAACAACTGGTAGCGTGACTCATCGGACCACGATACATGTTGCCAGTCTTCCAGGGTCCAATTATAGTGTTCACGAGCCCAAGTGAGGCGCTGTGTCCGATATCATGGTGTTAACAAAAGCACTCTGGTGGGTCTTCTACTCCCATACCCCATGGACGCTAAATTACGCTGCACTGACCTGACGGATATGTCTCTGGTACCTCCTGGATTGAATGTGGATGTTATTTGAGTCAGTGTCACCTATCTGTTAGCATGGAGAATCCTGATCATGGTCAGACGCTACTGGTCACGGTCATTCAGCACCCGTGGTCGGCCACTTCGCTGTCCACGGTGGGTGGTAATGCCTTTCATGAGGTATTCTTAGTACACACGTGACACTGTGGATCGAGGAATGTTGAATGTTCGCACAACTTCGGAAATTGAATGTCGCATCCGTCTGTCTCCCACTACTATGCCTCGTTCAAACTCCGATAATTCACGTCGGCTTTCCATAATCCTACTTGCGATTGTTCAGCCTGACTCATGAGATTACACCCCGCAGCTGAAAAAACTGGTCGTACGCGTCGAAGCCTTTATACGACGGCAGCGCCAATTAATAATTTGCATACTGCTATCCCATGAGTTTTGGCTTTTCAGTGTAAAACGATGGGGTGAACAAACTTAGTCATATTTATTTCTACATTTACAGAAATGTATAGATAGCATGTTATCTTCCAATGGAGGAAAATCTCTTAGATAAAAGAAACTCCCTTGATCAACACGTGTATTGACGACTTCGTCGAAATTTGGAGAAAGGTTTCTACGCCACTGCACCAAGTAAATTATATTCGTGATTGCAGAGTGTCTTTCAATCATTGAATTGAGAGGACAAGGGGATGAAAATTAATGGAAATTATTTATCCCACAAATAATAAGGAGGAACTATACACCAGTGTTTTTCAAAATAGTAGTAAAACTATACTGGTAATCTGAATTAGGTGGCGTAAAATAGAATTAGTTTGCGGTTTACTGTCTATCTTCCTTGAAAAAGTCATCTGGTTCATGGGCAAATACTTGGAAACTTGGAATTCTATTTTACGCCAATAAATTCCGTTTACTAGTATAGTTTTACTATTTTGAATATTTATTCCACCTTCGTTTTCCTGCCGACAAAATCATTTTAAAAATTAATCCGTCAGAGCTGCAGTCCACGATCCAGGAACTTGCTGACAAGTGCAAAGAAGTGGGTTTAAAAATGAACTTACAAAAGATAAAACTAATGTGCAATGCTTTAGAAAAAACTGAAGATTTGGATGTTGATGGAGCAAATGTAGGAGCAACCTGTGCTTACAATTTCCTTGGACAACAGACATCAAGCGAGAGCTACACAGAAGAAGAAATAAGTAGTCGTATAAAACTTTACTGGAGAGCATTAATAAGAAACACTACAATTTTCAAGAAGAATTTATCATTGCGTCTTAAAAGAAGAGTACACTTGTATTAAATCAATGTACACTGAAAAGCAATTGAATTAGAGATACCTGTCTAGTAACGTGTAGCACCACCTTTCGCCCTGATGACGGCAGCGATTCGTCTCGGCATGGACTCGACAAGACACCGGAAGCGTTGGGAAGCCATACGGATCCGCGACCCCTAAACAAGCTCCCACAGTTCACGAAGATTTGATGGAGAGGGGTCAGAGCCTCAAACATCTCTCTCGATGGCATCCCAGATGTGCTCGATGGGATTGAGATCAGGTGACTTGGATGGCCAAGGAAGCGAAGACACGTCGGTGTAGTGTTAATCCAACCATTCGGATATAATTCGGGAGCGATGACACGGTGCATTATTTGTTGCAGGATGAGGTCCCCAATGGGATGTTGAAGACGCACAAACGAGAGCAAATGGTCGTCCATGATATACCGGTAACGTTGTCCTGTGAGGGACGATGTCACACGTACCAAGGGTCCCATTTCAGTCCACGTAAACAGTCCCTAGACGAGAACGCCACCCCCACCAGCTTGAAGAGTACCCTGCTGGCAAGAAGGATCCATCGCTTCATGTGGTTTGCGCCGTACTCGTATCCTGCCATCCGCATGTACCAACGTGAATCTCGACTCATCAGTCCAGGCAACATTTTACCACATGTCTAGGGTCCAGTGGCGATGTTCCCGCTCCCATGCTAACCTTTGCACCCTGTGATGTGCGGTCAGCAGCGGTATCCTCGTGGGACGATGGCTTCTGTACCCCATAGCGAGGAGATGGTTCTGGATGGTGTGGCTGCTTAGACGCGCCTGTGCACCAGCGTTAAATTGTCGAGTGATTTCTTGCACTGTGGCCCGTCTATCCGCTGTTACAATGCGAGCTAGCCGACGATGACCCGGCTCATCCACACGCTGTTGTCCACGGCAGTTGGCCCTTGCAGAGATGGTTTTACCGGATTCGATGTACTCACGGTGCACCCGTGACACAGTGGCTCGTGAAAATCCCAATGCCTGCACGACTTCCGAGATGGAGTGACCCATTCGTCGGGCCCCGACAATTTGCCCACGATTAAATGCGCTTAGATCCTTCGTATTACCCATACTGCGTCCGACTCTTAGTGATTCCCGTCGCATCACTCCTTATATTGTCGGATCGCTGCATACGCCATGTCGTTTTCGTTTACAGGGCCGCCCACAGCGCCACATTTGCATAACGTCAGCTGTCTCTAATTCAATTGCTCTTGAGTGTATACTTCCAGTTCTTATTATTAATCAGAGACATGGATCTTAGCTAAAAAACACATACATAGGCTGCGGTCCGCTGAGAAAAACATGGAGAGATAGATGTATGCTTGGTCTAACCAGGTACGATAGAAAGAGGAATGCGTGGATTAGGGAAATGACAAGAGTTGAGGTTATCATTATCAACGTAAATACCCTCAAATGGCAATGGGATGAACATATTTCTACAACTGACCACCGCTGAACAACTGAAATATTAGACTGAATGCCAAGGAGAAAAAAATACCCAGGAGAAGACCACATGGGAGATGGGTCGATGAAATTCGAAATAATGCTGGGATGACACTTGGGGAGATGTTCATCCAGCACTGGATTGAGAATTCTTTGTGCTAATGGTATCAGTGGCGTACCGGAAGTACTCGACCCCCCCCCCCGCAAATTTTCGATTCCCTTTTGCGAAAGCTTTTAATTACTCAAAATTTTAACTTCCGTATTATCACTAGGCTTTACGGGTATTTTAATGAATCAAATTCTTTGGAACCTACGAGTATTTTTCGCAAAATCAAAATTATTTCACTTTCTTGCGTGAAACACAAATATGTGCGTTATAATTAAAATGATCGCCCTGATTATACCGATACACACTACAACACAAAACACTTACGTCAAAGTTAATCATATCATGCAAAATTTATTATTGAATGATATGATTAACTTTGAACTAAGGCCTTCTTTTGAAACGCCTCACGAATGCACACACAAATCATACAACTGCCGTGTGAGAGTGTCTAATGACTTTTCCGATTTATACGAAATGTCATAACATAAGTAAGCAAATAACTAACAAACGATTAAGAACTGTAGCAAAAAAAAAAAAAAAAAATGATAAAACTACTTAAATTATTTACTCTGGAATATAAAAACACAGTCTTAACATAATGCCACAATGTTTTGCACATAGTAAAAAACAATCTTTTGACTCTGTTGTAAAAAAAATGAAAAAAATGGTGCAGGCTTCTGATTTTTCGTTCCCGCGAAGAACACCTTTTAGTTCATTTTATTTGGAAGGATGCATAGTTATGTGCAAATAACTGTAATACATAACACCTTATCTTATTGGTATAAAAGTTCCGCTTATTGAACTGATATATTTTTTTTCACATTCTCTTGTTAACATACCTGTATAGAAACTAATGCAACGGCTGTGGACTTGAGTCCACTTGTAACAGCAAGAGCTATTACAAGGGGACTCAAGTTCTTTTGAATAGCTGCTTTCCCATCATGCAGTTTTAACTAAAGTGACGAAAATGATTTCTAAAGATTTTACGTATTTACTGAGGGAAAAAAAATGCTTTTCTTCTTAATGCTTCATTCAAAGCTGCCTTTATTCTTGGCTATTTTAAACCAGTTTCACACAAAGTATCAGCAAAAAAATCTGTAAAATCTTTTTGCTCAGGCTAGAGGCAATTTTAGCCATGAGCCCCCCCCCCCACACACACACTGCGGGGTTGCAGCGGCTAACAGTACGCCCCTGAATGGTATATGTGCAAACATATATACACCGAGTGATCGCTGAATTATGACCACTCCTATCAAAAGGGGATGCGGTCCGTTGACCACGTGATTTCCAAGATAGCGCGATTAGTCGACCAACGAGGCATATATAAGCTGTGAGTAGAGAAGTAGGTAGTAAAATTCGGTGCGTGATGGGTAAACGGAAGGATTTATCGGACTTTGAGAAAGGACAGGTTGCGGGAGCTCGCAGAGCGGGTGCCTCGATTTTCCAAACGGTTGAACTTGCCGTTTGTTCGACAGCAAAAAGTTGATGTGAGAGGTGAACGCCGATTCCGACGACTCGTACAGGACAAGAGACCCAGCATCGTTCAACAGTTGACTACCCAATACAACAGAGGTCAATCCGAAACAGTATCTGTCATGACCATACGTCGCACGCTGCTATAACAGAAGAAGACATCCTCTTCTAACCACGGCTCATCGGAGTGAAAGACTCAACTGGTGCAAAGATCATGGAAGTTGGACGGCGGATGACTGGGAAAAAGTGTGTTGGTCTGACGAATAGCATTTTTAACTCCACACTGTTAAAAGTTTTGTGGTAGGTTGCACCAAAAAGTGGTGCTACTCCAGCTGCACCACTTTCCAAGAAAAGATACACCATTGTGTGGTGCAAACAAAACCCAGCAATATGGTTCAACTTTGCCCTATGTTATAGTACAAGGCTGCACTACATTATGGTGCAAGTTTGCCCCATGTTGTTGGGTTTTGTTTGCACCACACAATGGTGTATCTTTTCTTGGAAAGTGGTGCAGCTGGAGTAGCACCACTTTTTGGTGCAACCTACCACAAAACTTTTAACAGTGCACTCCGTGGATGGTCTTGTACTTATTTTGCGCAAACAACATGATGTACTCGATCCATTCTGCATGATCTCCATTCTGCAAGCCGGTGGAGGTGGTTGTATGATGCGGAGCATGTTGACCTGGCAGGTACTTGGACCTCTGGGTCATGTGGAACAAGGTATGATTGATGCCAACTATCGTAATTGCTTGCTGACTCTATACAACTAGCAGTGTTTCACTTTTTCCCGAATGACAACGGTGTCTTCCAGGATGACAATGCGCAGAGTCACAGGTCCAATATCGTTCAGGAATGGTTTGAGGGAAACAGTTCAGACTTCCAGCATATCGATTAGTCTCCGAACTCCCCCAATATCAAACCCACAGAGCACTTGTGCGGTACTATGGAACGGCATATCAGGCGTCTGGATGCACCAATCGCCACCATACCTACATTGAACGCCGCATTACACACAGCTCGGTTGGCTATACCTCCCAACTACTTCCGGCATCTTATTAAATTAATACCACCCCGAATAGCTGTTCTACTGAGGGAGAAAGAAAGACCTACGAAGTATTAGGTAGTGTGACGTGCCTGCGCCGCAGGACGCACACGAAATAAAGGCAGATAGCAGCAAGAACGAACGTCTACGTAGCTCAGTTGGTAGAGCGGCTTGTTCCGGAATAAGTGGACTCGGGTTCGATTCCCGGCGAGGACCAAAAATGACGGAGAAATTTACTTCGTTATAATGGCGCCCGAACTTCCCGGATGACCAGGCCGTTAAAGATCTCGCAATGGTGTGATGTTCTTTCCACACCGCGAGATAGGAAAAATAAGAGAATCCCTTCTTCAGCGCTTCGAAAAATAAAAATGTGTGTGATGTTGCATTCCACACACTAGATTGACTGGAAGTCCTCAAGTGCACGTTCTACAGAGGGTGGCTGCCTGCAATGATTCATGGTCACGGCTGACCCGTGGGCCATGCCCCCGGCCCTCTTTCGAGGGGGTGGTGGCAGATGTGACGTGCCTGCCCCGCAGGACACACACGACATAAAGGCAGATAGCAAGTACGAACGTCTGCGTAGCTCAGTTGGTAGAGCGACTTGTTCCGGAATAAGTGGACTCGGGTTCGATTCTCGGCGTGGACCAAAAATGACGGAGAAATTTACTTCTTTATAGTAGGTGGTCATAATTCAGTGATCATCTCTCCCTGTAGTACTTGATGATGAGTGTATACAGGAAGAGATGTAGCAATAATATTCACAAAATTATGCCTAGGTTTAACCCAATCTCTTTAACAAGAAACGTAGTAGTATGTGAAACAGAAAAGCGTTTAAAATCTGGAATTTGAAGAAAGGTTTCTCACATGTCTTAATACGAAACTGACTTCAGTTTTCGGGTTGTAGAAGGCAGCATCAATGAATTTAAACGATAAAGAGATTTGTGTTTATCTTAAGGAAATACCTATTCTTAGAAGAAAAAATGTTCACATTTTCATGGTATCATCTGTCTGGGAAAACAGACTTTCTTTGTTGTAACACGAGCTATTTAAAGTGCGTTCAATGGCAGGAAGCACGGGCGCACCAACAACACACGTGAGAACCAAGAGTCTTTTTTGATAAACCCTGTAACGCGGTCTAACCGGTACTGAAGCACATGCTTCTTTCTTTTGATAAATCATAGCAGTCAATTCATTAGTACCGGTAAAATTACATCATCATCATCATCATTGTCAACCATTATCAATCCACTGCTGGACGAAGGTCTCCCCAAGTTTCCTCCACAACGGTCTGTCTTGTGCCAGTCTCCTCCATGTCACACCTGCATACTTTCGAATTTCATCCACCCATCTCCCACGTGGTCTTCTTCTGGGTCTTTTCCTGTCCCTTGGAATCCAATCTAAAATTTCGGCTGTCCATCGATGATCTGTCCTTCTGGCAGTATGTCCAGCCCATTGCCATTTCAGGGATTTAACTCTGATCATGATGTCTTCCACTCTTGTCATTTTTCGGATCCACGAGTTCCTCTTCTTATCTCTCCTGGTTACACCAAGCATGCACCTCTCCATGCTTCTTTGAGTTGTTTGCAGCCTTTGTATGTCTCTTTTAGTTAAGGTCCACGTCTCTGCACCATACGTAAGCACTGGAAGGATGCATTGATCAAACACTTTTCTTTTAAGACTTAATGGCATATTGCTCTTGAAAATAATGCTGTTTCTTCCAAAAGCTCTCCAGGCAAGTTTTGTACGCCGATTAATTTCTTCATCAATGTGACCCTCACTTGATATCTGCTGTCCAAGATAAACGTACGTGTCTGTTATCTCCAGCTTTTCTCCATCAATCGATAAATCTTCATTTCTTGTAAAAGCATTGAACATCACTTTTGTCTTCTGAAAGTTCATTTTTAATCCCACTTCTTTACTCTTGTCAGCAAGTTCCTGGATCATACTCTGCAGCTCTGATGGGGTAGTTGCAAAAATGACTACGTCATCAGCAAAACGAAGGTGGGTTAGATAATCTCCATTAATCTTTATCCCCTTGTTTTCCCAGCTCAGCGACTGAAAAACACCCTCTAATGTGGCATTAAAGAGCTTTGGAGATATGGTGTCACCTTGTCTCACTCCCTTTCCAATTTTTACGTGTGTTGTATTTTCAAACAGCCTAATCTTTGCACTTGCATTTTCATAGATGTTATTAATAATATTAATGTATGCATCTTCAATACCGCAGGTTTTCAGAGCCATTGTAACTGCTGATGGTTTCACCGAATCAAAGGCTTTTTCATAATCGATAAAAGCCATGCACAATGGAAGTTCATATTCCCTCGCTCTTTCAATTAGTTCTCTCAGCACGTGGATATGATCTATTGTGCTGTAGCCACTCCTGAATCCAGCTTGTTCTCTCGGTTGAGCCATGTCCAGTGTTACCTTCAAGCGGTGTGAAAGAACTTTAGTGAAGATTTTATAAACTACTGATAGGAGGCTGATAGGTCTGTAGTTTCCGAGATCCTCAATGTCACCTTTCTTATGTAGCAGGATCATTGTAGCGGTGTTCCAATCCTCAGGAATCTTCCCTTCATTAAGGCATCGAGTGAAAATTTGGGCGAGTACTGTTTCGATTTCTCCACTTGCTTCTTGTATGATGTCTACAGTAATTCCATCTTCTCCTGGAGCTTTTCCTCGCTTCATGTTCTTGATTGCATGTGCAACTTCTGCTGGAAGGACTGGAGGAACTCTGGTACTGGTATCTTTCATGATGTCTGGAGTGCATGTATCATCCCTTTCATATAATTTGGAGTAGAAATCTTTCACTCTTGTCAAAATTTCGCCTCTATTTCTTGTTACAGAACCATCTTCTTTTCTCAGTGCCATAATCTGTTTTCTTCCTTTACTGCGATGTCCCTTTGCTATCTTTAGGCTTTGGTTGTTTTCAATTGCTTTCCTCACTAGTTCACAGTTGAATTTCCTTACGTCTTCAGTGATACTTTTTCTTACTGTCTTGCATAGCTCTATATATTCCACTTTGGAAGTCACATCTTCTTTAGTTGTCCTCATCTCTCTTCTTTTTTGCATCAACATTTTGGTTTTTCCTGATAATTTGTTCACATGCAACTTGTTCTTAGACCCAGCTAATTTTGTTGCTGTTTCCATAAGAGCTTTGGTTACTTTTCTGTTAACTTCAGAGATGTCCACTTCTTCCGATGTTAGGCCTTCTAAAGCAGAGAACCTGTTCTTCAGTTCTAACTTGAAGGTATTATGGTGTTTTTTAAGGTTGGTTGTGTCAATAGATTTTGTTTGTCTTATGAGCTTGCCACGTTCAAGTTTAGTGTTGAGGTGCATCTTACATCTCACCAATCTATGGTCACTACCTGTGTTGAACTTGTTTAGCACACTGCAGTCTTCTATGACGAATTTTTTGTTACACATAATAAAATCAATTTCACTTGTCGTCCCATTTGGATGTCTCCATGTCCATTTTTTGTGTGGCTTTTTCTTGAAGAAGGAGTTCAAGATGAAAAACCCTTCTGCCTCAGCAAACTCAACGAGAGTATTTCCACGCTGGTTTCTGTTGCCATGACCGAATTTACCTACTGAAGTTTCATTCTGTTGCCGTTGCCCTATTTTTGCATTGAAATCTCCCATAATTATTTTCAAGTGCTGCTTACCTTTATTATTTAGATGACAAATTTCCTCATAAAATTCTTCAATTTCTTCTTCAGGATGACTTGTGGTGGGTGCATAAGTTTGAATAATCTGAGCCTGGTATCTTTTCGAGATTTGGATAACAAGTCGTGCAGCTCTGTCAGAGGAACTTTCAACTTCTACAACTTTATCCTTCAGTTTCTTGTTTATTATAAATCCAACACCACTAGTTCTGCCAGTATCTGTCCCACGATAGTAGAAGAGATGTCCACTTTTCAGTTCGATGAGATCTTCTCCTTTTCTCCTTACCTCACTTAGCCCCACGATGTCCCACTTGATCCTTTGTAGTTCCTCTTCCAATTCAAGAAGCCTTGAATCAGAAGATAGGGAGCGTCCATTGTAAGTAGCCAAGGTCAGCATCAGATGGCAGCCTAGTCCGGTCCTCCGGGGATTCTTAGCACCCTCTGCCTTCATGTCGCACTGGCCGCTGCCTTGGCCAGGTACATTCCAGCTGCCGGAGACTGAGGGCCAAGATTTAAGTTGTGGAATCATTTTGGAGGGATTTGGCCATAACTCACCACGCTGGCCAAGCGGGTTGGTGAGTGTGGGATAGAATTTCCTCTAATCCCGATGGTATAGTTATACCGCTATGGGCGGTCGTTACATTTGGATAAAATTGTTGAAAAAAAGCAAATCAAAATGATCAAATGTGATTGCAGATTTAATTCATGGATTTGCATAATCAAATTTTGAGTTACCGCCTGAAAGTCTATATTACGAAAGTGAACATTAAAAAGGAAGAGTGCTTCATGCACAAGGTGCACCTACCTGCACGTGATATTATTTAAGTTCTTTGTTAAAATGATCTTTCCCTGTGAAATTGTATGGTATTTTATCGTAAAGTAATTGCACCTCGTTTTTAAATGTTCTTTTATTTCAGTCTTTAGTGATCACCTTGAGTATCTACGACTATAAAGAGCTGTCAATTCCTAATTTAGGGCCACTATTTTCTGACGCGAAACGCAGCAAAGACGATAGGAAAAATATAACGCCTATGAGTGATCTGACTCGAGCTCAGGCTTAACTCAGATAATTAGCCAGAGACCTTGGCCAGAAGCCTGCTTATCTGGCCACTCGGGCACCGGGGATGCTACTTCTTTATGACAGTATGTCATTGATATTAAAGATTAGGAATGCTCGGAGCCCATTCCCCCAACCAGGACTCGAGCTAGGGCCTAACTCAGATGATTAGCCAGACGCCTGCTTGTCAGGCCATTCTGACACCAGGGATGCTACTTCTTTATGACAGTATGTTATTGATATTAAAGATTAGGAATTCTCTGAGCACATTCCCCCAACCAGGACTCGAGCTAGGGCCTAACTCAGATGATTAGCCAGAAGCCTGCTTGTCTGGCCATTCGGACACCAGGGATGCTACTTCTTTATGACAGTATGTCATTGATATTAAAGATTAGGAATTCTCTGAGCACATTCCCCCAACCAGGACTCGAGCTAGGGCCTAACTCAGATGATTAGCCAGACGCCTGCTTGTCAGGCCATTCGGACACCAGGGATGCTACTTCTTTATGACAGTATGTCATTGATATTAAAGATTAGGAATTCTCTGAGCCCATTCCCCCAACCAGGACTCGAGCTAGGGCCTAACTCAGGTGATTAGCCAGAAGCCTGCTTGTCTGGCCATTCGGACACCAGCGATGCTACTTCTTTATGACAGTATGTCATTGAAATTAAAGATTAGGAATGCTCTGAGCCCATTCCCTCAAACAAGAGTCGAGCTCGGGACTTACTCAGATGATTAGCCAGAGGCCTGCTTGTCTGGCCATTCTGACACCAGGGCTCCTGCCTCTCGGTGACAGCATGTCATTGAAATTAAAGATTAGGAATGCTCTGAGCCCATTCCCCCAACAAGGACTCGAGCTAGGGCCTAACATAGGTGATTAGCCAGAGGCCTGCTTGTCTTGCGATTGGGGCACCACGGCTCCTACCTCTCGGTGGCAGCATATCATTAAAATTAAACATTAGGAATGCTCTGAGCCCATTCCCCCAACCAGGACTCGAGCTAGGGCCTAACTCAGATGATTAGCCAGTGGCCTGCTTGTCTGGCCATTCGGACACCACGGATGCAACTTCTTTATGACAGTATGTCATTGAAATTAAAGATTATCAATGCTCTGAGCCCATTCCCCCAACCAGGACTCGAGCTGGGTCCTAACTCAGATGATTAGTCAGAGACCTGCATGTCTGGCCATTCGGTCACTAGGGCTCCTTCCTACCTCTCGGTTACAGAATGTCATTGATATTAAAGATTAGGTGACGAAATTAAAGATTGTACCTCGTCAGAAACGATGCGCACATGGCGTTGGCCGGTCACAGACGTTTGTAGACGTACCAGGGATCCCAGTGAAGTTCAGCTAAACACACCCCATACCATTACTGACCCCCTAACAGCTGGTACAGTTCCCTGTTGACAGGCGGGATCCATGGCTTCATCGGGTTTGCGCCACACACGAATCCTTCCATCTGCCCGATACAGTTCGAAACGTGACTCGTCAGACCATGCTACTTGTTTCCAGTCATCAAGTGTCCAGAGGCGGTGTTGCCGTGCACAAGCGAGGCGCATAGCTCTGTGTCATGCACCATCAAAGGGACTCGAGTTGGGCGTCGGCTCCCAAAGCTCATATCGTGCTGGGTATGTTGCACAGTCCGGACGCTGATGCTTGTTGAGGCTCCAACATTGAATTCCGATGTTACCTGCGAGAGTGTGGCACGCCTATTGCGTGAAACGATTCTTGACAGCCGACGATGGTCACGTTTACCCAATGTCATTTTACGGCCACACTGGTATCGTAGGTTGGAGTTTTTGCCGGAATTCTTGTAGTCACGGTACACCATTGCAATGGTCGCCCGTGAAAATTCGAACTTCGTTTCTACCACCGAAATACTATGTATGGCACATCTCACGAGCGCCAACTATGATACCGCGTTGAAAATTGCTTAAATCGCTATTACTTGTCATTCTCATGCCGAAAACAGCTCTGATAGCTGGCAAGGATGTCTATCGCTTTATATACGCGCTGGTGGACGCAACCGTGTACGCGCATAGGTGACGTTGCTATGTATTTTGCATAAGCTTGTCTGTACCAGTTTTTCTAGAACTTCAGTGTATATATAAACACTTAGCTTTCGATTTGTCGAGGTTTATTTTGATGGAGAACTTTATGAATTGTAACATAGCAGGATTTTTCAAGAGATAATCCTGCATTTATTTCGGCATTCAGGGAGTTGTGGCTATTGATAATTGAAGCGAGATGTTCAGAATGATTTAATGCTTCGTATCAGTGTGATTTATTTGTAAGTTTGGATATTCTTTAGTTTTTCCTGGAAATTATCATAAGTTTTATATTATTTGTATTGATTATTTTTGTTTATTAATATGGTAAACGTCATCGTCATATGAAAATTCCTGGTGCAGACAATTTGATGATACTCCCAAATAGTTTTTTTTTTATATTATTTTTTTAGTTGGCGTGTTGAAAGCAGTGGTGTCCATGAAACACCCTGTTCATATTCAACTTTCGTAATGGACATTTCAAATTATAGTATATACAGTACCTCTCGTAATATACAAATGGATTTAGCCGCAACTACGAAGCTCTTATCCATTTCATTTTGCAGTGCCGCTGTTCTCATCGCTGTTCGATATTGATGCATAAGTAAATTATACGTAAAATCTTTCATACGCCCATTTTCTTCGCAGTTGAGACACTGAACTCTAGAGTGCTGAAATGACAATTTTAGGTTTCACTGTCATCTTTTTTATTGGCTGTAAAGTATCCTGAGAAAGTGCAGGAGTGACGAGAATGCAAGGAAGCATAACATGCGAACCAGTGAGGAGTTCGGGCTCAATTTTAAGAGCTGGAGCCTGAAGTATGTCAGCCCGAGCCCGATGTATATCAACCCGAGCCCGAAAAATGTCAACCCGAGCTCGATGTATGTCAACCCGAGTCCGAAAAATGTCAACCCGTGCCCGATGTATGTCAACCCGTGCCCAATGTATGTCAACCAGAGCCCGAAAAATGTCAACCCGAGCCCATCCGAGCACAGAAAATGTCAGCCCGATCCCGTCCGAGCGCGAAGTATGTCAGCCCGAGCTCGAAGTATATCAGCCAGAGATCGTCCGAGCTCGAAGTATATCAGCTGGAGCCCGTCCGAGCCTGAAGTATGTCAGCCCGAGCCTGTCCGAGACCAAAGTATGTCAGCCTGAGCAGGTCCGAACCCTAAGTAAGTCATCCCGAAACCGCCCGAGCCCGAAGTATGTCAGCCCGAGCGCGTGGAAGCCCGAAGTATGCCAGACCGAGAATGTCCGAGCTCGAAGTATGCCAGCCCGAGCCTGTCCGAGCCATACTGTGTCAGCCCGAGCCCGTTAAAGCCCGAAGTATGTCGTCCTGAGCCAGCCCCAGCCCGTTCGAGCCCGACGTATGACACTCTGAGACCATTCGAGCACGAAGTATACCAACCAGAGTCCGAATTTTATATTGCTAGATAGAGCCCGGTCCCGAACAAGCCCGAAGTATGTCGTCCTGAGCCAGCCCCACCCCGTTCGAGCCCGACGTATGTCACTCTGAGACCATTCGAGCACGAAGTATACCAACCAGAGTCCGAATTTTATACTGCTAGATAGAGCCCGGTCCCGAACAAGCCCGAAGTATGTCGTCCTGAGCCAGCCCCAGCCCGTTCGAGCCCGACGTATGTCACTCTGAGACCATTCGAGCACGAAGTATACCAACCAGAGTCCGAATTTTATACTGCTAGATAGAGCCCGGTCCCGAACAAGCCCGAAGTATGTCGTCCTGAGCCAGCCCCAGCCCGTTCGAGCCCGACGTATGTCACTCTGAGACCATTCGAGCACGAAGTATACCAACCAGAGTCCGAATTTTATACTGCTAGATAGAGCCCGGTCCCGAACAAGCCCGAAGTATGTCGTCCTGAGCCAGCCCTAGCCCGTTCGAGCCCGACGTATGTCACTCTGAGACCATTCGAGCACGAAGTATACCAACCAGAGTCCGAATTTTATACTGCTAGATAGAGCCCGGTCCCGAACAAGCCCGAAAACTATGACTAACTCTAGTTACAAGCACCATGAATATATATCATGTAATTGTCTTTGAGCTAACACAATTTACAGGATATCTCGAGCCAACTTGGATATACTTTAAAACAAATAAATAAAAAAATAAAAATAAAAACGATGCAAAAGATGCTCACTCGATTAATTTTTATCACGTTTTTGAAAAAAAAAGAAAAAAAAGTACGTGCTTTTTTTATCACTTTGTCCATCCATCTGTAGGCACCATATCTCAGCAACTTTGAGTCCGGTTTGTAAAATTATTTCTTTGTTGAGCAGCGTTTCTATTACAAAATGCTTTCATATAATTTCAAATATTCCCGAGAGTACAACTTTCCCATTATAAGGCATAAGTTTACACTCCCGTTTGCAGCATATTTTGAGCAATATCTGTGTGCTAAAAGCCCGATTGGTGAAATAATTTTTCCGTCATATAATACTAACTACAAAAACCTTTCATGCGCAATTCCTGCCCGAAATAATACACAATTTTCCTGCTAGGGTGCGCAAATAATTAATAGGTTTTTCTCGATATATCTGCTTCTAAAAGGTTTGATTAAAAAATTCCTTCACCGACGAATAACATTCGCCTTGAAGAATATTTTACATGCAGTCGTGTTTTTTTTTTTGCGATTCACAGTTATGGCGTTAGTGAGTATTTCTGTTTGAAATTGCACTCCGCTTCTAAAAACCTTATTAAAAAATTTCAATTTTTACGGTACGCCATTCGCTACAGCAGAAATTCAGATCTTTATTCTCTTTGAATATTGCACAGTATATTCCGCTAGGGAATCAAAGTGTCAAAACTTTTGTATATTTTCTACTTTTCCACGATTCAGAATATTTCTGCGAGGGGGTATCATGTTATATTTCTGTGAATATTCGATTTTAAAACTCCTTTAGAAAAATTATTTTTTGGTTGTATATTTTTCATTATGAAGAATATTTTGCATCCATTTTCTTCAAGTAACGCACAGGCATTCCTACTATTTACATCGCATTTGGAAAGTTACATCGCATTTTCCTCCATATCTCTTCATCGTCTAATTTTTCGATTTGAAAATCCCCTTTACCTCTGATATTTTTAGCGATGAGAAACGTTTTGTGCAAAATTAGTTAATTTCAGATATACACTTTTCAGCCGCTGAAGTAGCAATTTCTACTTTTCGATGTTCTGTCGATTGTAGAAATATGGTTGATATTTTCTTTTGCAACGGGTTTCATTTGTTGTGAATAACTCCACTCGTATTGCGTATTTTAAATTATACGCAGTTTTCTCGAAATTTTGTAAGTATATCTTCTGTTTTGCTGTATTTTTAGGTTTTCCAAAAATCATGTTTAAAATTTATTTTTCGTGTCGAAAAGGATTCGAAAGAAGGGCTCATCACAACCAAAAATTCGGTGCCATCTTTCTTGTAGCGATTAATTTTATCAAGTATCTGGGACTAGGCACAATAAATTCAAGGGCACACTGAATATCACCCCAAGTGCTTCATAGTGGGAAATCTAAAACTGCCTCGTATGTATATGATATTTATATATAAGCTGGGTATAACTGGGCTGCAACATGCGACCTTGGCCCTTGGTAAGAGTAGACCCCTAGACTGTCTAGCCCCTTTACCTCCACCTTAATCGGGGTCGGATAGAACCATGGCCATTATACAAGTACAGAACCCATGCCTCATCGGGACTCGAACCAGGACCCATCTCAGACGACTAACTAGAAAAAAACGTCTCTGATCACTTGGACCCCGGTGCGGTGAAAATCAGTTTGAATACCATTGTCATAACGCGGCGACAAATGATTGGTTAGTTGAGGTTTATTGGCGTAGACTTAATGGGCCAAAGAGCGTCATACCTCGCGGTTTACATCAGAAACAGAAGCAATAGTGGACTAGGATTTTCATGGCTATGGTTCTGAGCAGAAGTTCTTTTAATAGCTTAACGCGTAAAAGAGCTAATGCGGCAAAAATCAGGTAGTCTCAAGTGCTGTTCTTGCCAAGCAACAGGAAGAGCAGACATCTAGTTAAATTAACGATCTGTGCATCGCAAATGGATTAAATAACTTCGGCGGGAAGCAAATTGAAAGCAGAAGTTATAAAGAAAGATATATGCCGAAAGAAAAACAAAACTTTGCTTATTAAAATTCAGACAAAATTCTGCGCGCAACCGTATGACGAAACTGTCCCTACAAGTTTGTCCAAGCGTGTAGGTTACTCTGGCACTTTTCTCGGGCTTTACACAGTACTTAATGCAAACACGAAGATCTCCTGTCTCCGCGAGAAGTTCGCCTGCGTTTAACGAAAGTAAAACGCCTGTTTTGACATGTGGAGTAGAAGTGCTGAAACTTATTTTGAGTAGGGGGTGTCCACTACACGTGACTCACTGGGCACAACATTTGAGATACCTACCCAACAAAGTGTTGGTCCGCCGAGGCATCACCTACGCTAGATGCTGGAGGGTATAACGAAGTAAATTTCTCCGTCATTTTTGGTCCACGCCGAGAATCGAACCCGAGTCCACTTATTCCGGAACAAGTCGCTCTACCAACTGAGCTACGCAGACGTTCGTACTTGCTATCTGCCTTTATGTCGTGTGTATCCTGCGGAGCAGGCACGTCACATCTGCCCCCCCCCGAAAGAGGGCCGGGGGCATGGCCCACGTGTCAGCCTTGACCATGAATCTGTGGAGGCAGTCATCTGCTGAAGAACGTGCATTTGAGAACTCCCAGTCAATCTGGTGTGTGGAATGCAACGTCACACACATTTATTTTTCAAAGCGCTGGAGAAGGGATTCTCTTATTTTTCCTGTCTCGCGGTGTGGAAAGAACATCACACCATTGCGAGATCTTTAACGTCCGGGTGATCCGGGAAGTTCGGAAGTCATTATAACGAAGTAAATTTCTCCTTCATTTTGGTTCCACGCCGGGAATCGAACCCGAGTCCACTTATTCCGGAACAAGTCGCTCTACCAACTGAGCTACGCAGACGTTCGTACTTGCTATCTGCCTTTATGTCGTGTGTGTCCTGCGGGGCAGGCACGTCACATCTGCCACCACCCCCCGAAAGAGATCCGGGGGCATGGCCCACGGGTCAGCCGTGACCATGAATCGGTGGAGGCAGTCATCCGCTGAAGAACGTGCACTTGAGAACTCCCAGTCAATCTGGTGTGTGGAATGCAACGTCACACACATTTATTTTTCCAAGCGCTGGAGAAAGGATTCTCTTATTTTTCCTATCCCGCGGTGTGTAAAGAATATCACACCATTGCAAGATCTTTAACGGCCGGGTCATCCAGGAAGTTCGGACGCCATTATTACGAAGTAAATTTCTCCTTCATTTTGGGTCCACGCCGGGAATCTAACCCGAGTCCACTTATTCCGGAACAAGTCGCTCTACCAACTGAGCTACGCATACGTTCGTTCTTGCTGCTATCTGCCTTTATGTCTTGTGCGTCCTACGGGACAGGCACGTCACAAGGGTTTCCGGATGTTATGCCAGCCGTGCCTGTTGCAGCATTGTCCACAACTCCGCCCGAGACGTCGGTCCAGAATCCATGGATCCGATGTTCCTCTACACCTCATTCCAGAGAACTTCCACGGGGTTCAAACGCTTTAACTTTAGTAGCCAGTGGATGGTTCCAAACTCAGATTAGTGTTTCACGAACCATTACTGGATGGTTGCGATCCAGTGGGCAGCGCATTATCCTGTTGAATTAGACCATCACTTTCAGGATGTGCGAAGGCCATGAAAGCGTGTAGGTGATCAGCCAGCACATACTACAGCCGAACCTCGTTAACGCGAAATACTGTTTTACGTGAAATATGGGTTTGGTCCCGTCAAAGAATAGGTTAACATGAAATTCGGTTAACGCGGAATAATTGCCTTGGTCCCTACGGTTTCGCGTTAACGAGGTGCGACTGTAGTAGCACAGAGTGGTTAAGAACCTCTCTAGACATACTAAGCGACTTAATGTGTCCTATGAGTAGGCTCCTTAAACCACCACAGAGCCACCACCGGTTTGAACAGAGCCGACCTGGCTCGACGGGGCCATGGCCTGATGCTGTCGACGACACACCAGCAACCTCCCGTTAGCCTGAAACGGGATTCATCTGACCACACGACGTGGCGCAAGTCTGCAGAGGTCCAGGTTTGATGTTCCCGGCACCAGGCAAGCGTAATATCCGATGACGAGCAGTCAACAGTGTCACACGAGTAAGGAGTCGGCTCCCGTAGTCCAGGGTATGCAGCTTACTTCGTACCGTTCGCTCGATGACGTTGTTCGGGCGTCCAACGTTTAACCTGGGTGTGATTTCTGCCGCCGTTGCCAAGCGGTACGAACTGGATAGTCTACGTCGACTCCGGTCATCAATGACGTGTGGTCGACCACCACTTGCTCTCTGTCCGTCGATGGTATACACGCGGTAAACCCTTGATAACGTTGCCCCTTGGAAATCCTAGGATTCATACCGCTTGGGAGATGGAATCACCCATCTGTCTTGCGCCGACAATGCGCCCACGACCACAGTCGCTCAGATCACCACGTTTACCCATTTTCGTTGATTGCGATACGCTGTTAGGAAGCCCTTCTGTTCGTTTATTTATCGCCAGCTTTCAGTTTGGCTCTGTTCCTTTCTGCGCAGGGGATGCCCATTTCAACCGCTTATTACCCCTATCTCAAATATTTCGTCTGCTGAGTGTAAAAAGGTCCACTGAACTGGATATTCAGTGCGATACAAAAATACAGTCCGTTCCTTTCGGAGCTAAACCCTTCATATTTTTTATTTTTTTGTTTGTGGTATATATACACTGAGTGGCCACTTTATTATGACCACCTGACCGTTTTAAGCAAATGAGCTATGGCTGCACGCTGTTGCCGCCAGAGGGCGAGGCTAGTATAAAAAAGGGATGCTTTGTGCTTGAAACAGTAGAGCCGCGGATGGCTTAGTGGTTAGCCAGTCAGACTGTCAAAGCAAGGTCCTCAGGTTCGAACCTGGGCTGATCTTTCAGAGATGGTGTGATTTACTAACAATCGCTGAATATCCGCCATGCATCGGACGAGCACGTTAAGTGACGGCCCCCAGGCTGGACCCACTGGTTAAATGGGTATCCTTTCCTATGCCCCACCCCTTGAAATTATCTGTATGTGCAACATCGTACTTGTACGGTGGCGCCATCTACTGTACTCTAATCTCACTACAAAACTGTTCTGTCAAAGTCGCTAGACTTGCTCTCATTCCTTCCGTTTCTATGTCCTGCCCAAAAGGCGATCTCGCTGTAGGTGGCTGGGACCTAAACTCTACTCACTGTGGACGGAAGTCCTACACGAAAATGACAAATACTGCTTGCAACAGTAGAAAGTGTTTTTTGGGTGACGAGATGGGTAAAAAAATGCGATTTGGCGGACTTTCAACGTGGGATTATTGTAGTAGCTTGTAGCCATTGAGCGAGTATCACCGAAACCGCCGCATTCGTGAAATGTTCAAGAGCAGCTGTTGTTAAAGTGTTTAAAGACTGGACTGTCAGCCAAAAGACGGGGTCTCTACGTGCAACGTGTGGTCGTCATCGACAAGTGACTGCTCGGGCGGAACGGAGAGTGTCCATAATGGTAACAGACAACAGAAGAGAAGGGCAACAGTGCAGCAAATTACAGACCATCTTAATCAAGGATCCCCTCAAATGATCTCTGCACGCACTGTTCTCCGTACACTGCATCGGATGAGATATGCCAGCCGAAGGCCTGTTCGAACACCTTTGCTGTCTGCAGTTAACAAGAGAAAACGTCTCCAGTTCGCACAGGAGCACAAGGATTGGACAGTCAATAATTGGAAACAAATTATGTGGTCAGATGAATCATGTTTTCAGTTGCACCATGCCGATGGCCGAGTGAGAGTTTGGGGGAAACAGCACGAAAGCGTGGACCCCAAATGCATTGCTACAACCCTTCAAGCTCGTGAAGGCAACGTTATGGTTTGGGGAATGTTTTCTTGGCATGCTTTGGGCCCTTTAATTCGTGTTGATCAACGTCTGATTGGCACATCATATTTAAACATCGTTGCGAACCAAGTGCATCCTGTCATGTGGATGGTTTATCCCAATGGCGATGGCTACTTTAAACAAGATAATGCGTCCTGCCATAGTGCTCGTATTGTACAGGATTGGTTTCAGGAACATGCCGGTGAGTTTACTTTGCTTAGGTTTCCCCCACAATCTCCAGATCTCAACCCCATTGAGAATTTGCGGGATGAAGTTGAACGAGTCATCAGACAGCTGTATCCACAAACCTGCAATTTCACACTCCTGGAAAGTGCTATTCATCAAGCATGGTCTCAGATTCCACAAACCACCTATCAACATTTCGTGGAGTCCCTGCCACGAAGAATCGACGCAGTATTAAAGGCAAAAGGTGGCCCAACGAAGTACTGAGGGGGTGGTCATAATAAAGTGGCCACTCAGTGTATAAGTTTTCTGAAGTTTCGATTCGACTCTTTTTCGAGTCGGATTTGCGCACGTGAAAAAAAAAAAAGGGAAAGAGAAACAGAATCATAGAATCGATGTTGGCGTCCAAATTTCACGTAAAGTGATCCAAGTTGTTCCTCTCTTTATCTGATTCCCTATCTATTAGTAAAGGCGCGTGTGGCCTATGCTGAGGCATCCACTTGGTTTGTGAGTCTTTGTCGATCATTTCCTATGTCTTCCCTTGAGGGGATAGACGCCTCAATATCCCCTTACTCCCCATCACGCTTCATTCTCCACAACTATGATCCCCAGACGATTCCTACTATCCCCGATCTTTCTTGCCGGCCAAGGAGCCAAGAGCAAAACACAGATGAAATAGAGAAACCACTGAACTTAGAAAGAGCGAGGAGGGAGAAAGAAAAAGTCTATTTTCTTCTCCGTGGGCCGGAAATGTAATCTAAACTCCGCTCCGTTACTCGTTTACCCAGCTCTGTTCTTTGAATTTAACTCAGTCATTGAAAAATAAAGAACACAAAGTTCTTCTCAGTGTTCAACACAGAGGAAACTATGTACACTTCTGTCCTGAGGAAATCTTGCGGATGCTGACGACAATTTTTCCAGATACCTTAAGACATTGTTCTAAGGCAAAAGCAACGATTTTTATAATCGTCAGCGTTTAGGAGAGGATTTTAAGTATTTTTGTTTTTCTCTCAGAGATATTGGTCCATCTCTTTGTAAGCAAGGAAAGAAACGAGAGATAAAAAAATAGTAAATTCCTTAATCTTTATCACTCAAAAGACACGAAACCGCATCACACACACACACACACAAACAGTGCGGTGATTAAGTAATGCCACAGAATTTTTTTTTTAATGAAAAAGCAGGAAAAGTTTTGTGAATATGTTTTATTCGAAGTACATACCTCTTGCGTTTACACAAGAAGTGGCACAACGAAAGAACGGACTTGCAGGGGTCATTTTTTGGTATGGGGTGAAGCGCTGATGTTCATTGATTTGTATGTCTTCAGTGTCTTGAAAAACTTCTCCTTTTAAAGGCAGCTTTAATTTAGTGAATAGAAAGTAGTCACACGGTGTCAAATCTGGAGAATAGGGTGGAATGGTTGGGGTGTAGGTAAATTGCGGCTAAATAATCCCTTTTAATCCTTAGACGTTCTAGGCCATTGCACCCCACAAATGCGGATGAAAAGCTGAAGAGGATAGTGAAAAACTTCCAAATACGTGAAGACAATTTAAATAGACAAAGTCATCGCTCTTTCCACGTTTTTCTTTAATTAACACACAACAACCGAAAAATTGTATACACCGCTGTTCTCGAACCCCAGATCTCTCGATAACTAGTCGAGTGCGTTCGCTTTACGCTACGGTGACAACAATCCACGGCGCTGAAGAAGATATTTCTAAGCGTCCATCAAATATAATAAACGCATGCTGTGGAAGAAAATTCTGGCGCTTTGGAAACCCTTACAGAAAGGGATATTTTTTACGTTAAAAGATGGTGAATGCCAGGCATCAACAGGACACACGACGAATGCACGCGAGTCTTTTCATGCTTGGTTTAATACTCACTTTTATCATCCCCATCCGATCTTATGCAACTTTATAGAAGCTCTGAAACTTTTTCAAACTCAAAAATATATTAAAATCCAAAGCTCAGGTAATGTCACTCGGAGAAAGAAATCCAAAATCGCCATGCAAAGGAAAGAAAATAAGCGATTATAGAGGAGGATGTACAACCCCACTTGAATTGGTGAAATTTGCATAATATTTTTCGAAATATTAATTTTTGAATAAGCTGAGATTGACTCCTGAAATAGAAATGAAATTATCTGTGTTCTATTTTCCTGAAAATCAAAATAAAGTATGTTATATTCAAGTTTTGTATATGTGATGACAGTGTTACTTCGTCTTTCTCTCTTCAGTATCGGTAAGGCAAAAGTATTTTTATTCCTCTTATAGCAACCATGTGGACAGATATTTAACTTGGAATATTCTAGTTGCTTTTCTTTACTGAAAAAATGCAGGCTATTATATATGTTCTTCCCTTCCCGCAAGCCTTAGCCGTAATTTACCAATTTACCTATGGAGTTGCGGGTAAATCCTAAGCAGCAATTTACCTATGGAGTTGCGGGTAAATCCTAAGCCGCTGTCATCTGCCCTTCCTTAGGCTATAGTTCGCAATATACCTATGGGGTTAGAGACCACCAGTGGTTCTCGCCGCAATTTACCTATGGGGTTAGAGACCACCAGTGGTTCTCGCCGCAATTTACCATCACCGTAATGGTTGAGTACACACACACGTACAGACTCGTTCTTTCTCAGTACTTAATTTTCGTCCTTTGTAGTCTACAATACAGCCAGTGTTTTGTGTAGCTGATGAAATCGCGTTGTTATCAAGTACGTTTTAGGTAACAGTGATAGGGACAATGACCACACATGGAATTTATGCATTTGGAGGATGATTGTGTTGCATATCTATAAATGTAGTGTCTAAAATCAGTTTTTTCTATGTTTGTATAATATGCTACTTAGATATGTTAAAAACTGTCACTTTTTTAAAAATTTCAGCTTCTCTTAATCGAAATTTATAGTGTTTCATCAAGTAAAAATTTAAATGTTTTTAATTCATGTGCTTCTAGTTTGTACGAAAAGAACAAATATATCTTTACTAAATTATGCGATGTTTATCTTTTTTTTTTTAGCATTATTAGTACTTTGGAAACTGTTATGACAGAGGATGCTGCAGTTAGAAAAGAAAGTCTCTATCTATTAAAACGGTTTTAATAAATAATTTACTAAGTCAAAAGGAAAGACACATACGAAATATTCTGAAATGAAGTATTTTGAAGTTTTCAATGAAGTATTCAAAGAAGTATTCTGAAATATTCAATTCCGTGTAGCCCTTGCTCAAATGATCTTACGAACAGAATATTAGAATTTGCCGAAGATACGTCAAATACATCCTGCCCCCTTCAGAAATATTCAGACTTTGAAATTCTCTCATCCCCACGGTCCAGAAGGAAAGCAAGAAAAAACAAGTTAGTAAAAATCATGCAATGTACTGATTATGATACACTTTCCAACATACCAGAAACCATTACTCAAGTTATGAGGATAATGGCTGTGGAATAAATCTCGCTCCTATGCCCTAACCTTTGACCCCATTTCGATGATATTCAACAGAACCGGTTCACTATACCTCCGGAACAACATGATACAGTTTTGTCGCATTCGAAGCATTTTTACATAAGTTATGACGCATAAGAACGATGGATGGATCCCGCTCCTATGTCCTGACCTTTGACCCCATTTCTTCCATTTTCAATAAGGTTCGTTCCCAGGTGGTTCCCTACCACATACTAAAATTTCATCGAAATCGAACCATTTTTACGCGAGTTATCGTGTGGGCAGACAGACAGACAGACGGACAAAGCTGGAGCATATTTATGGGCATGTGGTGGGCCTGGGCATAGATACGGTAGATGCGACCCTGCGATGCCCTGAAGAGACAGTGTGTTAACCAATATTTCCTCCAAACGGCCATGGGCAATGATCGCCTAACCCAATGAGCTGGACAGGCATCAAAACCACTTGAGCAAAAAATTTGTTTTCTCAGCTTCTTTTACTAATGCAGTAGAAGTTGGAACTTGGATTGGAACCCTTATTTTTTCTAATAACCCCATTTTTATCACCATTATTTACGCAATTGCTTTTAAATTAAAAAAAAAAAAAGGCGTCTTTGATGTTGGAAGAAATCTGCCTTATTATATGACAAAGTTTTGAGCAAAACCCATTTACCAGCGGCTTACAATTTAACTGATCAAAATTCCTTTTCCCCGCCAACTAGCATGGGTGCGTTAGTTTGTACAATGAATTTTGGTCACGGTTAGCTGTGTTTGGCTGGCGCTGATGTGTTATTTTGAGAAAAGACTCAATAACTGCCTCTTACTGGGCGTGGAAAAATCACTAATCCGCATTCTCGCGTTCGCTATCTGCTCTCACGAGGCTACTTTGCAAGAATACTTTGAGAACGAAGAGGACAATGAGACGAACTTAGAAGGAGGCGAACGGCATTTAAGAAAAGTGTTGTTTTGACATTTCAGAGCCCGAATTTTATTTATTTATTATTATTTTTTCAGGCAATTGATTTTCGACTTTTGAGAATTAATTTAGGATTTGGGAATTTTAATCAAAAATGCTTACTGCGGGCAAGATATTTCAGCTGCGCGGATGAAGTTAAGACGCTACGCGGCAGCGCGCAAACGCCGCTTAGTGAGAACAGTGGTCTTAACTTTGAGTTATAGGCTCTCAGTTGAGTAGGTTTACGTAAAAAATAAGGTTGGTTGGGTAATATCACGATAATTCCTAAAGCATGCTGATGTTCCATTTGGTGCATCAGCATGCTATGTGCCTATGTGCCCCCAAGGGTAAGGTGCCGTTGATGGCTATAATATATTTGCTTCATCTAAAATCGTAGTAACATAAACGGGAGCGAGGTCTATCAATACCCAACATATATCCTCTTCCAGACTAATGACAACCACTCCTTCGGTGTTCTAATTTAACGGACTCTGACGACCGACCAATAGCGGCAAAGCTATATCAGTGCGATTAGAGTAAATGACATCCCGTATGGCCAGGGTGGTGAATTTTGTTTGACTCCCCCCCCCCCCAGTACTTTTTTGTAGGGGTGGGGAGTTAACGACCAGCGTGAGCAACTCGATGCACTGTGAACAGTTGCCCATCCATTATTTAGGGCCACTAGAGGACCGTAAGACAAGCACAACCTCGATGACCCGCAGGATTTTAACCTGGACCCATTTGGGACGAATGGTCAGAATCCAGCGCTTAGACTGCCCCTCTGGGGTTTCCCCGACAGCTTTACAACTCATCATGATCAAAGCAAAAAACCTTAAATGGCAATCGGTTGTACATGTTGCTAGAAGAACTGACCACCGTTGGACAACTAGAATTATAGATTGAATACCAAAGGACAGGAAAAGAGATAGAAGAAGACCACATGTGGGATCTGTGGATGAAGTTCGAAAGCTTGCCGGCTTGACATGGAAGAAAATTGCCCAAGGCAGAAATTTGTGGAAGAAACTTAGGAAGACCTTTGCAGTTGTGGATTGAAAATGATTGATGACAGTGGCGTATACACAGTGGTGACGCCAGCAGCTCAGAACTGGGAGGGCTATTAAAGGGCTAAGCATGTTGTAAGTGTGTGTGTGTGAAGGGCATAAATTTTGAAGTGCTTTGCAGAAATTTCGGCAAAACATTCCGTATATGTATATTTTACCAGACGCTAATGATGTCAAGTGTTCCCCCTTCCCAGTGAAAAAACAGTTTTCAGGTGCACATTGTGCTATTATTTATTCAATGTATATGTAATACTAGACACAGTTTATACGAATCTCAATGACAAGTTACTATTTCTTTGCAATTTTAGCTTACGTACGTCCCCCCCTTTTTTTTTCTATTGTCATAAGGCTGTTTATGAATTTTCATTCGTAACCTGACAAGGAACCTTGCTCTCTGACTCTCTGTCTGTTTCTCTCTCTCGCTCTGTTTCTCATATTTTCTTTTTAAACTATTATTGCAAAAACGATGTCTTTCTACTTCTCTCTTAGACATTCATTCAGAGGACTCCCTGCATTTCCCAGAAGTACAAACACTAAATTTAACAAACATTTCATTTCATGAAATTTCTTTGAATTCGAAATATTCAGGCAAGTTTTCCAAGCTTTCTGAAATCATAGATGGCTGCACTCATCACGTGTGTGTTCTAACTGCTTAAATATTGGAAAGGGGGCTAAAGGGGGCTCAAAGAAAAGTTGGGTGTTCTGAAGCCCACCCGTAGCGTCGCACCTGTGTATACAGGATCATGATTATGATCATATGTAGAGGATTTTAGGAAGGGAGTGTCTGACCCCAGGTCTTAAACAACCCTTAGAAATAGGAAGCTAGGAGATTTGGGCTAGAGTGCTCGATAGGAAAGTGACACGGAAGCGAAGTAGAAAGGGGTGGAAGACGCTCTTATTTATTACCGGCGTGCCAGTATCCGGTGTCCGACGGCTTAACGTGCCCATCCGACGCACGGCGGATATTTAGTGGATCGAGCGTTCGTACCTGCCTGGGATCGAACCTGAGGTCCTTTCCGCGGCAGTCACGAACTTTGCCCACTCGGCCATCCGCGGCGTGTATACAATATGCTGATATGGGGAGGGTTTAGCGAAAAAAAAAATGTCTTCCAAGAAATAGTGCTGCAGGCGATTTTATTTAAAGAGACGATTAACAAATCGATTAATCGCCTAACGAATTTTGATTAATCAACTAACACTTTTAGTGGATTCACACCCCAGCAATGCACGGTATGCGCAATCTTAAATGTCAAAAATAAACGATGTCCCCGTTACAATATGAAATATTTTCTTCCCGATCTTCTTTAAACGTAACTCAATTCGAAGTTCTGTTTTAGTTAGTTTATCACTATGCCAGAACTCAGAAGCACGTGCGTCAAGAGAGTGAGCGAAGGTCAAACATGCCGCCCCGGTGGCGCAGTGGTCTAAGCGATGGCCTCTGATCATTCGTCCGAAAGGGGTCCGGGTTCGAATCCCGGTGAGGCATGGATGTTGTGTTTGTCTTACGGCACTGGCTCTCTCCCTTCCCTGGAACCAGTGACCCTAAATTAGGGACGGGCGACTGCTTATAGCCCATTGAGTTGCTCACGGTGGTCGTTAAACCTCCAATTAAAAAAAAAAAAAAAAAAAGGTCAAACATGAAACCTTTGCAGAAAGAAGACTCAGAGCCCACCATAACAAGTAACAACCAATCACACGCCGTTTTAGTTGTGACGTGTGGTGCCGTTGACTGTGTGATGTAATGTTGCCACCACGCGATCTCTCCCTGGTACTCCACCGATCGAAAAAATTCAAACTAAATTTTTTTTTTTTTTTTTTCACTTTAGTTTAAGTTGCGTTGCGTTCGTGAAAGTTTGTGTGATTTTGGCATTTCCATCAAACCGTAAAACTTTTTTTTGAAATTTAAATTTCATTATTTTCTATCAAAACTTTTATTTATTTTAAATAAAAAACACCGAGTTGTTGACCAAGGTAGGGTTCTGACCCTAACTAACTCCTATGTGGATACGCCACTGGTTCATGATGACGAAACTGTTCCTATAATTCTAACAATGCAGAATAACTTCCTTACAGAGTCTATCCTTCCTATTGTTCAAGGACTGCATTCGTTACGGCACAAAGCCTACACACCGAGTTCTAAAAAAAAAAAAAAGAGAGAAAAAAAGACAGCAGCGGATTTGGATTAATAATGGAACACTAAAAGTTAATGGGCTCAGCCTCGGTTCTACTTGAATTGCTAAATTTACCTAAAAGTCAGGTTTGACGAGGAAAGAAATAAAGAGCACAGTACTTTGCCCATTACTTTACATGAAGGTACTAATATACGTATGTTGCGCAGTAGAGCCGAGAGTTTGGTGTGCTAATTTCGTTCGTCTAAAATCTTTGACCAGGGGTGTATTGGGACGACCAATCTAGGCACAGAGTTTCAGTCCTGCGGTCCACTGTAAAACCGTACGTATAAATTCCCTCACTTAAAAAAAAATCTGATAGATTCCGGATGAAAGAGAACTGTTGAAATACACATTGTAAAACAAATTCAGTCGTGAACAGATTTCAACAATTTTACTCTGAAAAAATAAAAAAAAATAAAAATTCCGCTGACGATAAAATATCGCATCAAATCACGCTCAAACTACGTACTGCACCAGATAATTAATTTCCTCCGAAAGCTTTGGTTTTGACTCTAAAGAAAAAAAAAAAAAAAAAAAAAAGGAAAAATTACCTGTCTCTTGAAGATTGTTTAGAAAGTTGAAATGTGCACATGTCATATAGCAACTTTACTACGACATTAATTGACACTGATTGCCTATTGCGCTTTGATTTTGTTTCTCATGATAAATAATCCATTTAAAAAACTTGAAAACAAAACTGGCCATGTTATTTGCATTATGAAGTTTGTCTGTCATGATCAATGCTATACGTAAAAAAAAAAAAAAAAAACTGGAAGGGAGTAATGATCATGGTACTTACGCTATAAATTTTCTCTTACTCATGATCAATATTCCATTTAAGAAAAAAAAAACCGGAAAAGCAAAGCTTATCATGTTACTTACATTTCTGGTCAATACTCACGATCAATACTCTGCTTTAAAAAATACTGAAAAACAATAACGATAATGGTACTTGCACTATAGGTTTTGCCTCTCACTCATGAACAATATTCCGTTAAAAAACTGGAAGACAAAACTGATCATGATAGTAGCAATAAATTTTTTTCGCGTGATCAGTACTCTATTTAAGAAACTGAGGAAAAAAGCAAAATACTTTGTTGAAAAAGAAGTTTCAGCCTTCAGCTGAAAAGTGCTCTGATTAAACTGCTTCGCAGCCCAACATCGGTAAAATAATTTATTATAATATTTTTTTCATTTATCCGTTTAAATTTTAAAATATTTTTCATTTTTGTGCATTACATTAAATCCAGTATTGTGAAACATTTCATAGCAAGAAGTACTAAAGCTACAAACAACCGAAACATTTTGGATTCGCTGGGCACGTTCGTAATAAAAATATTCCTTCATTCCACTTAGTTAAACATCTGGAAAAGGTAATTTAAAGGAAACGACACGAACTTGAAAGAAATATGATATTCTCTTTGCCGGGAATAGATTTTTCATTCTCACCTGACACGGAAGGGGGTGGGGGTGACCAGTCTTCCGCAGACCTAAAAAGTCATTCATGAGAACGTTCCATCCCTTCAGTTCTTAATTGAAACTGAGAGTGTGTTTAAATCTCCTTTACATAATCTTGTGAAAGCATCAATTGAGTTATTCAGCATCGAAGGAAAATCCCGGCAGCAAATCGTATTAAAAATCAATGAGCGCACGAAGCGGAATTCCCAATTCAAAGCAAATCTTCCTATCGTCAGAGAAAATATTCCCAGCGTCAGCAAGTGACTGTTTGTTTAAACTGCTGTCATTTGGATGCTTTATCTCCTCCTATGCTTTTCTCGTTCTCCAGATCTCATTTAAGAAGCACCCTTTTTTTTTTTTCAAACTCTTTGACTTGCCATATGGCACTCGGAAAATGTTTGTAGATACACTCGAATTTATTAATATCTAGAAAAAGAAAGGAGAGACTCAATGAGTTTCATCTGCGGCTTGTGCAATTACTAAACTGCCACCGATCCTACAACAGCTCCAATAAAAACATTGAAAGAGTCTTCTTGAAATGGAACTACATTAAATTTTCTCCGGCTTTCCCATGACAATTCCTTAAGATTGCGAGAAATTGTGGCCTCCATTAAATACTGAATGGTAATTACGGCGTTTCGTTTATCTATGCCCAGGCATCTACTGACGAAAACTTGAGGAGTGTGCCTGCAAGTTTCAAATGAAATTTCTGAATATATATATCTGCCAAAATCTTTGGAAACGGCGGTTAGAGATAGATATTTGCGAGAGAAAAAGGACAGCAGTTGGACATATTGTTTTGCCTTAAATGATGTGGTTTATAATCAAATTACAAAAATGCATACTAAAAATTTCAGAATCATATATTTGCTTGTATTATTTCGTACTGTATTAATTAATAGACAGAAAGAAAAGGCTGGAACGAGAACTTTTTAGGAACGTAATTTAATTCGGAAACTACGTATTTGCTGAAATTATCTCCCGATTTCGTAACTGTCTGGCATACAGGAAGCAGCAACAGAAGTAAAGTATTTTCAGTGGCTCAATCTCAAAAAAAAAAAAAAAAAAAAAAAGACAGAAAAAAAAGGGGGACATCAAATAATAAACACGTTTCTTGAAAATTGGGATTTTTAAGCTGGTACTTCTGAATCACCGAGAGTGCTTCTTGTTGTTTTTTGAAAGATATCGATTATCCATGTCATCGTGACATCGATTACATAACATCCTGACATCGATTGAAGATACTCACGAAGACAGTGGCGTACTGGAAAAACTCGGGGGACTCTCCAGCAAAAAAAATTTAAATATGAAGGGAGGCCCTTTGCGAAAATCTTTTCGTTTTCAATTACTGAACATTTTAAATTCCATGTTATTAACCAGGTTTTATTAGCATTTTAATAGTTCAAATTCTTAAGAACCTATTATTTTTCGTAAAACCAAAATTACCGCACTTTGTTGCGTGTGTTCACGTGGCAATTTAAATGCTTGCCTTTGTTTTCTACCAATAGAAAATGTTTTATACCAATATTTTTACCAATAAAAAAATACTACTACAAACCAGTTACGCCGAAGTTAATCGTATCATGCAAATTTTATTCCTTTAGTAGCTAAGACCAGCCTCTTTCAAAGACACCACAATCACACACAAAAAATATTTTACTGCTGTGTGACAGTGTAATGACCTTTTCAGATTTGTACGAAAATATAAAACGTAAGTAAGCAAATAAGTAAGTAACGTTTAAGAATTGTGACAAAATGATCATATGTAAAGGATTTTAGGAAGGGAGTGTCTGATCCCATGTCTTAAACAACCCTTAGAAATAGGAAGTTAGGAGATTTGGGCTAGATTGTCCGATAGGAAAGTGACACGGAAGCGAAGTAGAAAGGGGTGGAAGACGCCCTTATTTATTACCGGCGGGCCAGTACCCGGTGTCCGATGGCTTAACGTGCCCATCCGACGCACGGTGGATATTTAGTGGATCGAGCGTTCGTACCTCCTGGGATCGAACCTGAGGTCCTTTCCGCGGCAGTCACGAACGTTTCCCACTAGGCCACCCGTGGCCCGAATTGTGACAAAAAAGTGTAAAACCAGTTAAAATACTTAATCTTGAATATAAAAAAAACGCACTTAACATAATGCCACAATGTTTTGCACAAGGTAATTTTTTTTTTCTTTCGTCTGCGTTATATATAAAAAAATAAAAAAAAAATAAAAATAAAAACTACGCACGTATCTATTTCTTCGTCTCCGAGAGGAACACCTCTTAGTTCATCACATTCTAAAGGATGCGTAGATATGTGCGAACAACATAACATCTTATCCTCATTGGTATAAACGTTTCAAATTGATATTTCTTTCAAATTCTCTTGTTAATATACATGTACAGAAACTACTGCTATGACTGTGAAACGGATCCTCAAATTTTCTGGAATAGCTGCATTCCCATCATCGAGTATTTATAAACTCAAACCGCGAAAGAAATAACCAAAAATTGCTTTTGTTTTTAATATTTCATTCTTCTGTTGTTGTTTTTTTTTTTTTTTTTAAAGGAAGGTTTGACGACCACCGTGAGCAACTCTGTGGGCTATATAAGCACACAATTAAGCAGTCGCCCATCGGAACCAACGGCCCTAATTTAGGGCCATTGGTTTCAGAAAAGGGAGAGTGCCAGTGCCGTAAGTCAAACATAACATCCATGACTCATCGGGTTTCGAACCCGCACCCATCTATCTCGGACGAACGTTTAGACCACTGGGCCACCGGAGCGATATGCTTCATTCAAAGCTGCCGTCAAAAATCCCTGGCATTTTCTTTAACCAGTTTCATATGCAAGAGGCCCTTTCAGCCGTGAGCCCCCACCCCGTGCAATGTGGGGATTCTGAGGACTATAAGTACCCCTCCCCCCGAGCGAAACTAATACAGAATCACTTACTACCTTTAATATTCCGTCTGAAAGCGTCTCCAGAGTTAGACAATTTTTTTTTTTATCGATTTTTCATGTTTGCACATTTAATTCCCAATCATTGAAAAATCAACTTCACTTCCATTAGTTTGGGAGAGATCTTAGATCTTTCTTAATTATTGTCGGTCCCCGAGCTCTTCGTTTATAACTAAAAACTAGGGACCAATGAAAATCCTCGCTAAATTCGTTTTGGAGTGAATCCTGCCATGTAAAAATATGTTTACCTGATAGTATGCATATACGTTTATATACCTTCGTTTTGCTGATGACGTAGCCATTTTTTGCAACTACCCCATCAGAGCTGCAGAGTATGATCCAGGAACCTGCTGACAAGAGTAAAGAACTGGGATTAAAAATGAAGTTTCAGAAGACAAAAGTGATGTTCAATGCTTTTACAAGAAATGAAGATTTATCGATTGATGGAGAAAAGCTGGAGATAACAGACACGTACGTTTATCTTGGACAGCAGATATCAAGTGAGGGTCACATTGACGAAGAAATTAATCGGCGTACAAAACTTGCCTGGAGAGCTTTCGGAAGAAACAGCATAATTTTGAAGAGCGATATGCCATTATGCCTTAAAAGAAAAGTGTTTGATCAATGCATCCTTCCAGTGCTTACGTATGGTGCAGAGACGTGGACCTTAACTAAAAGAGACATACAAAGGCTGCAGACAACTCAAAAAAGCTTGGAGAGGTGCGTGCTTGGTGTAACCAGGAGAGATAAGAAGAGGAACTCGTGGATCCGAAAAATGACAAGAGTGGAAGACATCATGATCAGAGTAAAATCCCTGAAATGGCAATGGGCTGGACATACTGCCAGTAGGACAGACCATCGATGGACAGCCGAAATTTCAGATTGGATTCCAAGGGACAGGAAAAGACCCAGAAAAAAACCACATGGGAGATGGGTGGATGAAATTCGAAAGTATGCGGGAGTAAGATGGAGGAGACTGGCACAAGACAGACCGTTGTGGAAGAAACTTGGGGAGACCTTTGTCCAGCAGTGGATTGAAAATGGTTGACAATGATGATGATGTCCATAAAAATGAGATATACTTGAAAGATTTAATTAATTAACTACAGTGGTACAAATAAAAATGAAATAGGCACTTGCATGAATATGTAGGGGCAGCGAATCTCCAAGTTGGTGGAGAGGATAATGTAATGAAAATCCTCCAAATACGTGGCGTCAGTGAATAAACAAAGACATCGCTCTTTCCACGTTTTAGCAACACAAAGCAACCAAAAAATTGTTATTCGGTCACCGCTGGGGAAGAGAATCTCTTGCAGAGCTCACTTTTTGAGCATTTGATGAACTCCCTACCCATTGCTTTTCTATCAACATTCTTTCACTAGCAGCTCAAGATTTTTCTGCACTGAAACGATTTTGTCCTGTATATGCTATTACTTTAAAACTCCGTATCTGTACTCGCTACTGGCGTTTACTGAGTCAGCATTGGATGAGGAAAGTGGTAAATCTCATACACAATACAAAATACAGTAATCTTGTTTAACGTATAATTCAAGGGTAAATCAAACAGTAAGGTCAATGGTTTCGTATATTGAAGAAACTAAGAGGCATACCGGTAACTATTAGCTTATTTCTCAACATAGTACCCCTGTCGTTCAACGCGTATTTTATATCTGTCTACAAGCTTCTGGATTCCTGCAGAGAAGAATGTTTTGGATTGTTCCTGCAGCCACGAATGCACAGCTTCCTGTACCTGGACATCACTTTCAAAACGGCGGCATCGCAAAGAGTCTTTCAGAGGCCCGAAGACATGAAAGTCGCACGGCGCCAGATCGGGACTGTAAGCAGAATGTGGCAACAACTCAAACTTCAACTCGGTAATTGATTGTTGAGTTGCCAATGCCGTATGTGGACGGGCGTTGTCATGCAGCACCAGCACTTTTTTTTATAACATTCCCCGTCGTTTTGTGCGAATTACTGGTTTCAATTTGAGAAAGTCACAATATGACCGACTGAATCACACTGTGCTTGATAGTGTTTTCATCGATGGGTCCTTTCATGTCAAAAAACAGAGTCAGCATTCATTTTCGTGCCGAAGGGACAAGTTTGAACTTCTTTCTGCATGGAGAGCTCGGATGTTTTCACTCCATGATTTGCCTTTTGCTCTCGGGGTCGTAATGATGGGCCCATGTTTCGTACCCAGTGACAATCCCCTCCAGAATGCCGAGATCTGGCTCATACTGCTGCAAAAAAATTCTGCCAATTTCCAAACGCCGCTGCTTGTGCGCATCAGACAACTGCCGTGGCACCCATCTGGCACACACTTTATGATATCTGAGAACGTCATGCGCTATTGAGAATGCAGAACCATAGCTAATATTTAACTTTTGGGCGATCTCATACAGAGTAACCCTACGATCTTTTTTAATGAGCGGATCGATGCGATCCAGATGATCCTTTGTGCGAGAGGTCGACGGCCGGCCCGAGCAAGCTTCATCAAACACATTCGTTTAACCGGCTTGAAAGTTTTCTATCTACTTGTACACATGTCTCTGGCTCATGCACTTGCCCTCCCCATATTGCACAAGCATCCTACGATGAATTTTACAGGGCTGCACACCCTCAGCTCATAAAAATCTCACTACACTTCTCTGCTCGATGAAGGAGCATTCCGACAAACGAGCGGCCATGTTTATGCCCTTGCGACTGCATGGTAACTGCGGTTAGAAGATTAGCGATTGCATCCGCCACATGTTAAGGTCACGAGTCCTACCCTTCCCAAATAGCAATCTGTTGCAGCTCTGCTTGCCTCCGTAACGTGAGCATTGACCTTGCTTTTTGATTCACCCTCGTAGAATCAGAATGTGTTAGTTTGGTTTTACTCGTACAAGCGGAAATTTGCCTTGGTTTTTTTTTTCTAAAGTTAGCAAAATTTTCATCAAATTAGTTTTGTGTCAGCTACTTTCGTAGCGAACACTGAGAGGAAAGGAGATCTACCGTGTACATATTTCGTTAAAACATCCACGACGCATAATTCATGGTTGAACAAGTTAGTAAAATCATGCAAAGCATTGATTTTGACATGCTTTCCAACATACCAGAAATCATTACTCACGTTATGAGGATAATGGCTGTGGAATAAATCTCGCTACTGACCTTTGACCCAATTTCGATGATATTCAACAGAACCGGCTCAGTGTACCACCGGAACAACTTACTAAAGTTTTGTCGCAGTAGAAGCATTTGTGGTCAAGTTATGAGGATAATGGCTGTGGAATAAATCTCACTCTTGTGCCCTGACCTTTGACCCCATTTCGATGATATTCAACAGAACCGATTCAGTATACTTCCGGAACAGCATACTAAAGTTTTGTCGCAATAGAAACATTTTTAGTCAAGTTATGAGGATAATGGCTGTGGAATAAATCTCGCTCATGAGTGCCCTGATCTTTGGCCCCATTTCGATGATATTCAACAGAACCGGTTCAGTAAATCTCCAGAACAACATGATAAAGTTTTGTCGCAATCGAAGCATTTTTACGTAAGTTATGACGCATAAGAGCAAAATGGAATGGTTCCCCCTCCTATGTCCTTACCTTTGACCCCATTTCACCCATTTTCAATAGGGTTTGTCCCCAGGTGGTCCTCTAGAACATAATAAAATTTCATCGAAATCGAACTATTTTTACGCGAGTTATCGTGCGGACGGACAGACAGAAAGACAGACGGACAAAGCTGGAGCATATAAGCTTCTTCAGCGTACGGTTGGAATACGTAAGAAACGTATGTACCGGCTTGTTACAAATAAGATGTGTTGTAAAACAAGCTCGGTTTTAGGGAAGATACTTTTTGTGAATCGGTTCGAATGAAATGTACTCTACTTTTCAAATATTCAGGTGCTGTATTTAAATTATTTTTTTCTTCGTGATTATGTCTTAGGGCGATCTTTGTAGTTCCTCAATATCATTTTTTTTTTTTTTCATTTTTCGTAGTTCAACGACTACTTATGATAAAATTAAAATCTGTTAAATGTCGTTTATTCTTTATTAAAGTTTCTGACTACAGGTGATTTGACGACCAGAACCAAAGAGCGCACATACACTATATCATCAAAAGCATTCGGACATCAGCAAATATTTGCATAAGTGCAAAGAACGGTTGCGCAGGAAGGTGCGCTGTGGATGAGGAGGTGCGTATACAAAGCTGAAATGTTCTGTCGTGTTATCAGTAACTTTGCAGCAAATATGCCGCGTGGACGTGGGCTTGACGAGTTCCAGCGTGCGCTGGTCATAGGATGTCACTTGAGTAACGTTTCCATACGGAGCATTGCACCTAAACTAAACATATCAAACTCGACTGTAAGTGATGTCATGAAAAGATGGAAGTAGGACTGTGCAACTACAGGCCAAAAAAAAAAAAAAAAAAAAAAAACGTTCAGGAAGGCTGCACAAACTGACGGAACGTGACACAAGAGCCTTGGTAAGAAATGTTAAGAAATCCCGTTCTCCCTCTGATGTTTCCACCGCTGCTGAAGTAGGAAATGCTGTGATGGCTCGGTTAGTACCATAACTATCCGTAGAGAGTTGCACCGTGTGGGTTATTAAGGTAGAGCTGCGGCGCACAAGCCACATATCACTACCGTGAATACGAAGCGCCGTTTGGAGTGGCGTGTCTCCCGTCGTTCCTGGACTGTGGGTGACCGGAGAGTTGTTCTTTGGTATGACGAGTCACGCTTTTCGCTCTTCCAATCTAATCGGCGTGTTTGAATTTGGCGACATCCCGGTGAACTATTCTCTTCGGACTGTGTTCTTCCAACTGTTAAGTTCGGCGGAGGCTCCATCATAGTTTGGAGTTGTTTGTCATGGATGGGAGTCGGCCCTTTGGTTATTATACAACAAACAATGAACTCGGAAGTGTACCTCGATTTTCTGGATAATTCTACTCTACCAACAATGTTGCAGGATTACGGAAATGGCCGTTGCCTCTTACAACACGATCGAGTTCCCTGCCATAATGCACAACGTGTGCAGGACTGGTTTCTTGAAAATGAGGTGGAATTGTTAGACTGGCTTGCTCAGAGTCCTGATCATAATCCCATAGAACACTTTTGGGATGAATTAGAGCGACGGATACCAGATCAACCACAACGACCGTCTTCGCTCTCCACTCTGGCAACAGCTTTGCAGGGCAAATGGCGAGCCATCCCTTTGGAGATTTACCGCAAATTGGTTGATCGTATGCCTCGACGGATTACCGCTCTCATACAAGCAAAAAGTGGATCGACTAACTACTAATTGCGATAATAAACCCATTTGTCTTAATACATTGGGGCATGTGAATACTTTTCATGATATAGTGTAATAACCAAAGAGCCCTTGTTGACTGCACCGATGGCACTTTTGATTCCGGCCAGTCGTCAAAATGAGCCCGGTTTCGTTTCCTGGAACCAATGGCTCCAAATCAGCGACGGGCACCTACTTACGGTATAACTCTAAAAGTGGCTCACTGTGGTTGTTATCCCCCCTCCCTCTCCCCGCAAAAGAAGAACAACTTTACATTTCGAGCCCCCCCCCCCAAAAAAAAAGTTGAAATATTTACTACTCAGTTATTGGGGGATATTCACACTTCGTGTATGAGCAAAAATGCCTTGTTCTTCATTTAACATTCGTGCATATCTGCGATGTTTAATTGCACATTGGTGGTAGGGGGAGCCGTTTGGTATGGCACTCCGGCAGTGCATTTCAAACGGCTGTCTCCCCCCCCCTCCCATACACGACTTGGGGCAGGAGGGGGCTTTTTCTGCCGCCAAAAATCCACCGTTACTCAGAAGTCACACCCGGACCCCGACCAGACACCTCTCGTCTTAAAATATCCCCCCCCCCCCCCCCGACGATTTTTAGCGAAATCGTGAAACGGAACTTTTTCAACAAAAAAAAAAAAAAAAAAACCAGAAAGACAAATTTGTTAGAGCATTAAGGAGGGGGGGGAAAGATCATTGAAACGGAATTTTATCAAAAAAAAAAAAAAAATGACAAAAGGACTAATTTGGTAGGACATTGGTTTTAGATGGAAGATCGAAACTAAGTCTGGTCTCTGCGAGGCCTTTTCCTTGATCTTCCCAGCTGTTATTTTTACGCTTATATGCAACTGTTTAGAATCATTGCCTTATTATGTAACAGCAAGATCAATAAATGAATTGAATTGAATTAAATATCAATTAGAAGGGAAAACAAATTTTACTTGACGATCCATTGGAAAGTCCAATTCATTTGAAAGAGATTTAAAAAGTTATCTTGGAGAGAAAAAAACCCATCAGAAAGCAAACTTCAATCAACTATGTTAAACTTACAAACAGTTGTGAGGAATAAACTTCAAGCCGTTAATGGATCTAGAGGCTCATCTTAAAGGGGGAGGGGGTTGCTCCGGTCTAAAACAAAAGAGAGGTACTTTAGAGAGGACACAGAGACTATAAATTTGCAGCTGCGCCCCCCCCCTCCTCTCCTGGCTTCGTACGGCTTTTTAAAATTTCTCGTTTGTCCTAAATTTTTAAATCACAAACTGCTAACGAGAACTGAAAAATTAGCACTATTTCCATGGTATTCAATTACCCTCTTTTCGAGGAAACGAACTTGATGCTTTATAAATCTCACGCCTGGATAAAATCTTTCAAAATAATGTTTGATCTTTTCTATTCAGATGTAGTCACTTAATAGAAACATTTCCAGCTTGGAAATTTGTTACTGGCCCACTCCAGCTGTGTGCATCCACAGTCATCCACACTATCGCACACACACTTTGAAGTCTACTCGATACGATGACTTTTCCTTCTTCAAATTACTAATAATGCCAGACAATGAAAAAAAAAAAAAAAATACATTGGTCACCCATTGCTTTTCATGATCAGTTAAAATCTCTTTTCACTTCCACTCTTCCTTTTCTCTGCTTTTGAACCTCTACATTTTGTTGTTTTTCTTTTTCTCCTAGAACAGAGCATCTTATCTCCAAATTTACAGCAGATTTTAGTTTTTATGAAAAACTTTTACAAAACTTGTGCATTTATTGTTATAATGTTCCAAAAAAAAAAAAAAAAAAACGTGTGCTCATTTGAAGAGGATTTTAGGAAGGGAGTGTCTGACCCCAGGTCTTAAACAACCCCCTTAGAAATAGAAAGCTAGGAGATTTGGGCTAGAGTGCCCGATAGGAAAGTGACACGGAAGCGAAGTAGAAAGACGCCCTAATTTATTATGGGGGGGGGGGGTTCGGGGTCCGACGGCTTAACGTGCCCATCCGACGCACGGCGGATATTTAGTGGATCAAGCGTTCGTACCTGCCTGGGATCGAACCTGAGTCACTTTCCATGGCAATCACGAACGTTGCTCACTAGGCTACCCGCGGCTCCAACGTCTTAATTGTTTAGATATTGGCCATTTAAGAAGGAAAAGTCCGGTTTTGGAGGGGGGGCAATCGCACCAGTCGCCTTCCCCCCTGGGCAGGACCTATTATTGCTTCAAGCTCGGTAATTCTGACCTGCTGCAAAGGAACAAAAAGATAGAATACTTGCAATAAAATAAATCAAGTATGATTCTATTAAAAAAAAATAGAAAGAAAGAAAAATCCTGAAGTTTTTTTTTGTTTTTTTTTTATGTATGTCTATTTAGAAACAATTTCGTGTTAATAATTTATGAAGTTATATTAAAAACAGATTTCCGAAATAAATACGGTAAACCACCATGCATTTTAAAGACTGCCGTTGTATTGGGTGACACTTAATTATGAATTTAAAATTTTAAATTATTAACACATATAAGGGGTAAGTAAGTCCCTTTCCTCCCGTAGTGAACGTGAGAGAATAAGTCAGTATCTTAAAGTTAAGACCTCCTCTTGCGTCAGAAACCTACTCCAAAGGAACAAAACGTAAATCAAATATGAAATATGTCAAATATGATTCTACAGCATTTAAAAAAAAAAGTCCCTGAAGTTTTTTTTTTTTTTGTTTTGATGTACGACCATTTCGAAACAGTTTTGAGTTAACATTTACCGTTAGCAAATGAAGTTCTGCATAACAAAAATGGGTTTTTAAAATAAATAAACCGATGCTCATTTTAAAATAAAACAGCCGCTGTACTGGGTACGAGAACATACGAGTATAAGCGGCATAAAGTATTAAATTTTCTTTCTCCAAAGAATGAATAACTTGAATCAACAAACCTCTCGTGTTTCTGTGGGAACGTGGTAACCAATAATAAATTTTTCAAAAAGAGGTAGTACTTTATTTCTGGCAATTCTACCGAATCTTTTAATTGAATTCCTTCAAGTAACATTTCTTGTACTCTACTAAAATTAGGAATGAAGAAAAATGTAAAAACTGTTACAAGCTATATCATTAAATTTTAACTCTTGTTATAAAACAACTGAAAAATGAGATCTGGTAAATTTGAGCCCTATTTCTGCTATTTAAATCTTTATGTTTTTAACGATTTTTTTAGATTAAATACTGTTATGCATATTTAATGACATCATTTGCATCGTTTAACAGAAAAAATTAGAAAACCTTCTGTTATAACGTGCTCAAAGCCTAATAGAAAAAAAAGTAACACACTTAAATTCTTGATTTCTTTAAATTCCTCGGGAAATCTTATGAGATAAACCAATGAAACATCTATATACAAATGCGACAAAAATTCGCCATTCTCTTCAAAAATTTTAATAGAAAAGCTGTTGAGACTAAAAAATGTTGTACACTCTCACGTTGTCTCTATGGAATGGAAGAGCTGCAGAGATTATTATTGAAACAACAGAAATTTAGGATAAGTGCTAAAAATAAGCAAAATCTAAGTATAACCCACAAACTTACCATTTATCATATTTAGCAACCTTCAGGAAAATTGGAGTTCTAAATTCCGCTGCCAAGATTTTTAGGTTGCTGTACGAAATTTACGAACGTTCAGTATTTTTTTTTTTTAGTTTTGGTGTTCAATGACCACCACCAGTAGTAATTCTAACGGCTATAAGCAGCCATCATCCCTAATTTGGGGTGAGTGACCCAGGGGGTGGTGGGGGAGAATCGTGCCGTAAGGAAAAGCGCGCCACCTAAGCCTCATCCGGGGACTTAGTGCCATGCCTACTCGGTCAGATACCAGTGCTTGGATTGCTGAACCACCTGGGCTAAGAAAGAGAAATACGGAGATAATGGGGGGGGGGGGGGGATTTTATGATTATATTGCAAGAGAACTTTGGTGCTGGTTAGAAAAAGACAAAAAAAAAGAAAAAAAAAAAAAAAGCCTCTGAACGAAGACATTTAAAAGCTAAACTTTTTTTCTACTGCAGCACCCGCAGCGGAAAATTCCCAACGCAAATAAAAATGTAATGTTTTTAAAATTCCCAAGCTTTTATTTGCTATTAGGTGCAACTGGACTGTTTCCTTTTGAATAAAACAGCCTTCGAATGCTCAAAAAAATATGCCCAAATTTAATAGTAGCGAGAAATTTAAATTCCTGAAGAATGAAAAACGTAAAAAAAAAAAAAAAAAAAAAAAAGAAAGATCTCAGTTGTCCATCATCGGCCCTCGCGCACCTTCGCAGCCGACGTTCACCTTTCACATCAATAGCACGCGGTGCTTCGCATTTTGCACGTCGTTTATTCGCAATGGTGCCATTTCTCCAATCAAGATACACTTTAACCACAGCAGCACGCGAACAGTTCACAAACTGCGCTGTTTCAGAAATACTGCCAGCCTTGGCCCGAAAGCCGATAATCATCCGTTTTTTGCAAATCTGATAAATCGCTCCTTTTATCCATGACAGTAACGACTGATATGCTTTCAGAATGCCTACAGCACAGCTTATATACCCTCCAAGCCAACTCATAGTAAAACGAAAAAAAGGGAGTTATGCGGGGAAAGGGGTGACACTCAGAGGTTGGGGAACAGAAGTTGAAGAGAGACAGTAAGGGAATGGTTTAATAAAAGATCGGTTTTTCGGTCCTCCGAAGAGCCATGTAAAAAAGTGAAAAGTTACGTAGAATTAGAGTAAGTTCGAAGGAGTGAATAACTGGGAAATAGAATAACTAGTGAGAGGACTGAAACTTTTGAATTAAGAAACTAAAACAAATTCCAGGACAAGAGAATAACTTTACTGCCGCAACTGCTCTTAATACTTTCTTCGTAACAATCCCAAATGAGGTTGTGATTGTAATCACATATGCTTTCTTCATAACAATCACAACGAACTGCAATTAGCCTTAATACGAACCCTAACAAGTCTTATAACCGCATGGCAACAAATCCCTATAGCATTATACACCAGAGTTGGAAACGGGTCAAAAAGTTTGGACCCGGACCCGGCCGTCAGATAAATGGACCGGACCGGGACCTGACCCGGACAAATATTCTTTGAACTATAAATTCGAATATATCATCAATTCATCATCATGGTCAATCATTATCAATCCACTGCTAGATGAATGTCTCCCCCAAATTTCTTTTACAATGGATTGTCTTGGGCCAGTCTCCTCCATCCACCCATGTCCCACGTGGTCTTCTTCTGGGTCTTTTCCTCTCCCTTCGAATCCAGTCTAAAATTTCGGTTGTTCATTGGTGGTCCGTTCTCCTGGCAGTATGCCTAGGCTATTGCCATTTCACGCATTTTACTCTGATCATAATGTCTTCCATTCTTGTCATTTTTTTTATCCACGGGTTTCTCTTTTTATCTTTCCTGGTTACACCAAGCATGCATCTCACCACGCTGCTTTCAGTTGTCTGCAGTCTTTGTATGTCTTTTTTATTTAAGGCCCACGTCTCCGCTCCGTACGTAAGCACCGGAAGGATGCATTGATTAAACACTTTTCTTTTCAGACATAAAGACACATTGATCTTAAAAACTGTATTGTTTCTTCCAAAAGCCGTCCAACCAGTTTTTTTAAGCCAATTAATTTCTTCATCAATGTGACACTTGCTTGATATCTGCTGCCCAAGGTAAATGCAGGAATTGGTTATCTCCAGCTTTTCTCCATCAACTGATAAATCTTTATTCCTGGTAAAAGCATTGTACTTCAGTCTTGTCTTCTGAAAGTTCATTTTTAATCCCATTTCTTTACCCATTTCAGCAAGTTCTTGGATCATACTCTGTAAGTATTATTTCAAAGACTTCTGAAGATTTCTTTGAAATACTTTTTTCTTTAAAAAAAAAAACGGAAATAATACCGAGTCGAAATCTGGTCAGGAATATCTTGACCCTACTCGTTGACCAGCTGACCCGTGACCCACTTTCATCTCTGTTATACACAACCTTGACCGTTAACAATTATTTCTATATTTCAAATCCATGAACTACAACAGAAAAAACATAGTCGGATTTTCTCATTAGTTTGATTGAGATCTTTGTTATCTCATGCGTGAGGAATATTAAAGCTTATCAAGAAGCGCAGTTCGAAAGTTGTTACATTACTCTCCAATACACTATTGCAAAACTGGATTTCTTTATTATCCACCAAAATAATAATAAGTACAGAAACCGAATAAGTGCCGCGAACGACGAACAAATCCATATGCCGAACAAAATATAAAAAGAATCCCCCCCCCCCCCCAATTTTTTTTGTCTCTTATTGAAAGCTAATGGAATGGCTAATTTTAGCTATTAAATATCATTCTGCATTTACACAAACATGCCTACCCAAGGTTCTTGTGTCTACCAAAGCTCCCCCCCCCCTCCCTTATCCTTACTTATATGAGGTCATTTTTTTTTCAAGCTTCGTATCTATGAATCAGGAACGTAGCAAGCATTTCTTATCTGGGAGAGAGAGAGACTTGAAATTACGCCCCTTCGTGTTCAAAATTACCCTCCTTCAAGTTCCACTCAAATAATGTTTTGTTTTTTTTTTTTTTTCTCACACACCGCCCTTATAGGAAAGTACTGTATTATGATCGTTCGAAAATCGCATTTCAGGTTTTTGACATAATTTTATTAAAATTGTACAAATTAGGTAAATACCCAGGAAACACTGGTTGTAAATATCAAGTAAAGCGTAAACGCTATGTGAACGCCGACATCACAACACTTCATAGAAATGCAGAACGAAAAACAAACCAGAGCAGAACGATGAGTAGCAGATAGTAAACGTAACAATGGGAAGAAGCTTCTTCTTATTGTTATGTTCACTTCAGGGGTTGGGCTTGGAAAAATTCCGGTCAAGGTTAAACGCTCAGTGAACTTTCTGCGACAGAGCACAGATGATTAATTAGCTCTTCATCCCAACAACATGTTCGGAAAGGTAATAGAGGTTAGACATATCAGCATATTGTTTTTTTATGCCCCCATTCACTGTTTTGGAAAATTGCCTTCATGGATATGAGATATTCACGCCTCATAGTGTAGGTACCCTGGTTAACTGGATGTAATACTGTATGAGAGTAACCATAGCCTTTAAAAAGAAAATACTGAAGGGTGTAACTTCCTTTTTTAGTTGCAATTTCAATTTTTTACATCCCCCAGAGCATGAATTTACGCCCATAGAATGACCATTCTGGGAAGGTAACCGTCCTTCCAGCCCTTCCGGTAGCTACGGTGCTGCTATGAATACCTTTAGGAGTTCCGCAATATTTTAATTAAATTTGAAAAATAATTCCGTGACCAAGCTGTATTGGGAAACATTGCAATAGATTAAAGTATAGTGTTTGCCAATTTTATTTAAGAACTGTCAAAGGCGAAGGGATGATTTTGCTCCCTCGTTCAAATTATAATTGTTTCTGCCGTCGCATTTCATAAATATTAATTGATAATGGATTCCATTGATTGCTGCATCAGATTAAGTTATTGTTTCTTTTTCTTTTCCAGACGATTCCATGTCTCCGCTTCCCGATGTTATCGAAGTAGCGGAAGACAGCGATAGAGGAGAAGGTGGTTCCGGCTGTGATCTGTTGTCCAGATCGTCCAATGGAGTGAGATCATCAGCGACCGATGAGGAATCAGTGGACAAGGATTCCTCTTCCGGTGGCAAAGGTTCATCTAGCGGAAGCAGCAGCAGCAAGAAGAAAAAATCCTCCAGCGATCACAAGGCGGGAAAACCCCGGCGAGCGCGGACGGCGTTCACTTACGAGCAGCTGGTTGCGCTGGAGAACAAGTTCAAGACCACCCGATACCTGTCCGTGTGCGAAAGGTTGAACTTGGCCCTTTCCCTACGCCTGACGGAAACGCAGGTGAAAATCTGGTTCCAGAACCGGAGGACCAAATGGAAGAAGCAGAACCCTGGCATGGACGCTAACAGCCCGACGCTGCCGTCTTCTCAGACGCCGAGTCTTCCTAACTCTTACGCGGCGTCGCCCTCTTACGCCACGGCAGCGGGACTTCTGTTCGGGAATCAGCTGCCGTACTTACCAGCTACGGCAGGTCTCCCCTATCCAGTGATCTCGCCGGCTCAGCATTTCGGTTCCGTTCATCCTTACTTGTCCCATCTGGGGCACACGTAGCGTTTAGGCTACATGCCGTCATCTACATTCATACCTCAAACATCGTCGTACTTCTGCAATCGCTACAGTGATCACTGAAAATTCTATTAACTCTTACCAAGAATGATGAAAATTGCTATTCCCGCAGACCAAAATGATAACAATGAGTACTGTCGTCTCTCAATCGGTTTGTCTCGGGCTTTTTTTTTTTTTTTTTATGAGGTAGGGGTTAATGACCACAGTGAGCAACTTAATGAGCTATAAACAGTCGGTCATCCCTAATTTAACGCCATTGATTCCAGGGAAGGAAGAAAGCAAGCGTCGTAAGAGAAAGACAAGTATATATTATCAACCATTGCCTCGTTCGGGACCCGAACCAGAGTTGAAAACGGGTCAAAAATTTTGGACCTGGACGTCACATGATTGGACCCGCCCGAACCCGATCCGGATCTGTAACTGACTCGGACCCAACCCGGAAAAATCTGCTTTGAACTATAATATATATAAAGGGCGTTTAAAAAGTCTCTCCGCAGTGGATATCTTAGGTTATATGGAAATCAAACACATGTATTGTACGAACGTATAATTTACTCACTTACTTACAGAAAGTATTGAAACAGCGCTCCTTCTCTCTTTTTTTTTTTTTTTTTTTTTTGTGGGTGAAGATTTAATGACAACCGTGAGTAACTCAATGGAATATATGCAGTTACTACGGAGATTTAATTCTAGAGTTTAGGCAAAGATATTAAATCTCATCTCGCAACTTTTATTTCGCTTTAGTGCTCCTTTTCCTTTGTTTCCACGAAGCGTGGGAAAAATTTCGCTGTGTCACTCCTCTATGAAACATCGGAGACACGGTTTATTTAGAGACGCCAGTTTGTCTCATTTTAGAGTCTGCACCTTTGTATTTTGTAGACGGATTAGTATTGTCGTGCTCGTTTGATCCTTTGCCTTCTTTAGTTTCAAAGCAGCCGACTGAAACCGCGCAAGCTCTCTTAATTTTTACCTTGATACTTTGTATTAGCCGATGATGGCGTGTTTTTCCCATGGGGCTTCGTGTGGCAAAGGGGTGAGTTTGGTGGGAGGGAAAGGGGGGCTAAGACAGTCACTTCTAGGATTTGAAAGCAAGCGGTCGCAGTGGACGTGGGAAGGAAAGGCCTGGGGTGTTGGGGGAGGAGGTCTTAAGCTTACCCGGAGAATGGACGTATTCTCGGCAGCACGAAGGAATGACCACAGAGGATTTAGCGAAGGAAATGTGTTTTCAGGAGAACAGCGAGGAAGAATTACAGAGCTGATGGACAACCTTTCTGCGTTTAAGCAAAGAAAAAAATAAAGTGCGTCATTAGAGTTTTAAAAGAATTGCGAAAAATTATTAGTTATGGCTTTTTTATTGTCTTTAACCACGCAAGATTTAGCAAGTTAACATAACAATGTAATACAGTCGCTTGTCCCTAATTTAGGATCACTGGTTCCAGGGAAGGGATACAGCCAGTACCGTAAGACAAACACAACATCCATGCCTCACCGGGATTCGAACCCGAACCCCTACCCCATCAGATCACTGCGCCACCGGCGCCGGTCATCCTTCATTTGCACGATATAACCTAATTGTCTTACATATGCTTTCAAACACATCTGCGAGAATCAAAAGGTCCCTCCACAGTTATGTTAAGTCTGTTCCACCTAATTTTAATGGCGCTACAGTCAAAATTTTTGAATTAAGCAACTTGTTGCATGCTTTATTTCACTTTTCGCCGTTTTCTTGATACCAATCAAACTTCAGAATATGTTTCATAGCAACACCAATTTTCACAAGTTTATGATGAGTTGAAGGTTTGCAAAATTTGGATGTTGTTTTCATCACAGCCCCTCAGAAGGAAGGGACACTTTTCCTTTTGGAGATTCTCTTCCTTCATATTGCATTCTAAATCATTTTTCAGTTCGCAGAGCCAATATCGAGCACAAAATTCGACACTTTGAATTTTTTTTTTTTCTGCGGGTGGAAATCGGTTCAGGAATATCTTGACCCGACCCGTTTGACCCGCTAGAAATTGTCGACCCGTTGACCAGTTTCCATCGCTCTCCCAAGCGACTAGCCAGATATCTGCGACTCTGCCCACTCGGTCACCAGGCCGGATATTCGTGGTTTAACTACTACCGTAAGCATCTAAATGTAAGTCGTTATCGATCCCAAATTTGGTGCCACTGGTTCCAAGATGGAGATCCGATTCCATCATCGGGACTTTAAACCGGACTCAATTCGATCAGCCATAAGCCAGCGCATCTGACTACTCGACCGGCTAAGTTGGGAGCTCATATTTATAGATTCTCACTCCCAGATAAATGCAAAAACTTAATACTGGCCTTTTCGATCTATGGTGTTGTTTGAGGTACGCGCAGAGTAAGACAGTAAGCCGTCAAAAGTATTTTTAATAAGGGCGTAATATTTTTGCAAAAGTGGCATACGAGACACATTCAGCAAACTGGCGTTTACTTGGGGAGAAAGACCAGCAAATTAAATATAAAAAAGAATAAAGATAATATTGTATACGCATTTTAAAATAATTATGAAATGAAAGGATTTTTCTCTTGAAATACATGCACGAGAAAGGGAAAATGAAGAACAATGGATAATATATATGCTATCCACTGTTGCGTATATGCGAACATATAAAAAACAGTGATAACATATATGTTATCCACTGATGCGTATGTCGTTTTGTATGCGTACACGCAAAACGACGTACTCATCCGGCTATCCGCCCGCGCACGTGCTCTTCCGGTTCCGACGATAAGTAAATCTGCCATTGCGACTAGCAAACACATAACCTGTTTTTATCAGTCTACCTTTTAGCAGGTTTACTTACCTATATATTAAGAACGGTAAATAGCGATATTACACTGAAATGTTGCCAACTTTCAACTCAAAACTTTTGTTAATGTTTAATTAAATTTCAAAAGATTTTAGGAAGGCGGCTCCTTTTCCCCCTTTCCTAGAATTTCCAGTGATTCATTATGTTCTGAGCTTCAACATGTGCTTTACTGTAGTGAACTCTAATGTTAAAAAAACAAAAAAAAAAAAAACAATGTGCCGTAAAAAGGACACAATGACGATACCACGTGAATATCTACTTATTAGATCAAAGTTCACTGTGGTTTTATTGAGAGAATTCGTAATCAATTTAATAGGGACGGAATATTTTGCAAAGGTGGCATACGAGATATCATAATCAAGAAGAGTGTACGCGTCCTTTCTGCTTCATATTAATACAGCAATAAATACGAGGGGCTCAAAATTTTTAAGCGGGAACAGCTCCGTTTCTTAAATTAAAATGAGTTGTTTTCATTTTGAAATAGAAATCTCATTTAACCTCATTTCCACTGAGAGAAGAAGCTGTACTGATAACTGCATAAAAATCCCGCAGCAGCGTTACTTAACGTCAAGGATACGTTTTAATATTAGTTAAAGGACAATAGCTGCATTTTGTCGCTACGGCAGCCGAGTGGTCAGAGGCGCAGGATTCCGGCCAATGGTTCAAGTTGGGCACGGGTTCAAGTCCCGAATGAGGCATAGCAGGGGTGCTTGTCTGATCTAAAGACGATGGCTCTGTCCCCTGCGTGGAAGCAGTGGTCTTAAATTAGGAACGGGAGACTGCTTTTAACCCTAAGAATTGTTCACAATGGGCGTTGAAGCTCGAAACATGATAAAAAAAAAAAATGTAGAATCCACTCCCACACATAAAATGATTCAAGAATTCGAGTACAAACACTATTGCTCTTTTCATCCCTATCGAATAAATTATTTCAACATTCGCTATCATTTTGATATCGCGTTTAAAATTTTGCGTTAAAGGGAGAATCGTTTAAAATAATTTTAAATCCCAAAGAATAAAGGATCTCCCTATTTTGAGACTGCCTTAAATTAAATGCATTTTTAATTCTTTTTTATTTTAAACGTAGACCCTCGGAAAAGTATTTTTTAGGAGAATACAATAGAATTTTCTATCGGGGAAAAGTAAGCAATATCACGCAAAAGGTCATGTAGTATTAATCTGAACTTTTTCGTTTGCCATTTCCTTTTTGGAGAGACTGATTTTTGATGAGAATTTTTTATACGCAAAACAACGAAAACTTTAATGCAATAATAATCTTCCTTTTAAAGTTTCATTCATTTTTTAGGGCATGAAGAAACTTGTTAAGCATTCCAAATTGCGTAAGAAATTCTTTTTTTTTTTTATATTTTTCCAGTTTCGTCAGCTAGAAAATTGTAGGCCTACATCATGTGTTCTTAAACTCATTAAACAAGCATGCTAAATCTGCCAATTAAAATCCCAGTTTAAATTAATTTGTAACTATCCTATATCTTTGTTTATAGCTCATTTGAAGTTGATTTATGCTACTTTGCAAGTTATGAACATGCTGCAGAAATCCCACGTCAGCCTACTCAAACTATTTCGGATCTAAAATTTTAGCAGTAACTAAATACACGGTAAAAAGTGTCTAAATAATTGATCTGTTTAACATCAGGAAGACTTATTTCAAACATAATGTTTGTCTCAAATGGCGCTGACCTTATATTTTAGTTTGCAGTTGTCATAAATAATAATAGAGAAACTGTAAATCCTTTTGTTGCAAACAAATTTCTCAACACATGACGTTCACACACTCAATAAAAAATTAAGAAATAAATGTATGAAAGTGAAATAAAAAAATTGTGTTTCAGTACCATTGAAATAAACACATTGTGTGTCATTAAATCACCCTAGCATTGTGAACTAACATTTCTTTGCCGTTTCATTGAATATTATTTTGGTCTGTGGGCGATTAATCCCAAAAGTATGACGAAGAATTAACCCTTGATATCTATCGATACCTTGGATTTTCTTTACGTCAGAGTGGAAATACTTTGTACTTTGTTCCTGCCCCTAATGACGGTGTCGGTTTAGCTGTGAAGCAGAATGAGACTGGAAATTGAGAAGTAAGTTCATCACCACTGAGTTAATGTAGAAACAATGTGCAAAAACACAGACGGCATGTAATGCCTTTTTTACGGCTCTCCATTGCGCTTGTATAAATGTGGACATATCTGTAAATATCGGAGCATAGCTCCAAATGAAAAGAAACTTGACTTTTAAAAAGAAAATGTTCCACAAAAACTGGTGAATACGTAAATAAGTTCTAAGTTCCTGATCTACTTTTGTGACTGTGACTCTTGAAAAGAAAATCTGAAGCTAGTTTCTCCTCCGGAGGGTGTATTATCAGTCTGATCGTGCAACTGACAAAAGAAAAGGTTCACATATCGCCGAGTACGCATTGATTCTATACCAAGATGGAACAAGTTTGCGACAAGTGCATTGTCCAAAAAAGTGATTGCAGAAGGAAATTATAGTGTGAAAGACATTTGACTTTTGTTAGCCAAAAGGACACAAGTTTTTGAAACGGGCCTCTAAACGTATATTTTGTTTGAATACCGATCATAAGACTAAAATCCTATTTTGAAATTAAAATCATTTTAAAAGTTAATTTCCATGTCTGCATTTCGCAAAAACTTTACTCAATTTCCGGATCAATCAATTTATTTTTGCAGCGAAGAAAACATTATTTAAGGAGGCATTCAGAAAAAATATTAGGTATAGCATCCCTTTTTGGACATAAAAATTGCGAATCTTAAATAATTAAATATGTTTCAAAAAATTACGCGAAATTTTACAGAACATGTTTATGTTGTTTTTAAGAGCCAAAGTTTTATCTCCATATCCCTCATTCAACAGAACTTCAGTTTCTTTCTGGTTTAATAAAAAGGAAGGCAAGCATTTTTGTATCGTTGAAGCTACTTTTGATAATGATGATTTTAAATGTTTCTTTGCGATAAATAATATATTTATTTGGAAGATTACCCAAATTTAAAAATGTTATACAGAATAAATCAGGTATTGAAAGAAGGTTGGTAGCTTTTATTTAGAATGAGTTCAAGCTCGATCTCTTCTGCAGATTTTGTAATTTGGGGACTAAACAACCTCTCAGATAATAAAACGATTGCGTCTTTCATTTCGTTCAAGAGAGTTACTTGCGAAGCTCCATCTAATTTTTTTACACTATACGTTTTATTATATTTTTATATCATAATAAGAGGACTACATCTTCCATACTTCAGCTTTAAAAAAATATTTCAGCGGTTTCCTCGGGAAAAGAAAAACATAAAAAAGTCGGGATACAGTGCCACCGCACAGACTGAAAGAAGATTGCACTCCTTTCTAGAATAATAAACCGAGTATAGTCCATTAGTAAACATGCAAAAGATTTATACCTTAGGTATTATTATAAATTGTTACATAATGCCCGTGAATTTCCTCTTCTGTAATATGAGGTCGTGAGTTTCGCAACATCTGTAATAAGAGAACATTTCGTTGTACATTCAGTGTTATTGCCAATGACAACTGGTGGAAACCTTAGAATTGAGATTCGATGCGAGCTTCAATCTTTTATGAGATGTAGTCTTAAATAGTTCCGATTATTTCTGAATTAACAAAGTCGTTGTGAGTTTCAGCTATACAGAAGAAAAACATCTAACGGTTAAAAACTTCGGATTTAGAGAGAGAGAGAGAACTTTTCTTCCTGTAATGTTAATTACCCCACTGCTACGTGATTCCACTGTTCATTTCTTCTAAACTCAGTTTTATCCTGCGCAACCTCACAGTTTGTAATTATCCAAATTAACACATACCTCTTAGTCTCTTCTCACAGATCTTTCTCCAATTCGCTTTCCTAAAGGATTTGTAACATCATACGTAGCTCTCTTTAACTTCTCTTACATTCTGTTACTTAATTCTAACCTTTCAGAGATCTGCACAGTGCGGCTAGTCTAAAAAACTTGATTGTTCAGCCTTACAAACAAACAGTCTTCTGTCATGGAGCACAACTGATATTTTCCTCCAATTATTCCATACCTTCTGTACATATCGATTCACATTTTCGTTTTCGACGAACACTAACCCAGATACTTGAACCCCCTTTTTTTTATCAATTATTCCTTGATATTATGCTATCAGATCAGTTTTCTTCTCTAGAATTAGTTCAAAACACGTGATAGCGTCAGTGCGGAATTCTCTGAAACCCTAGAAGAACCTCATGTATCAATTTGATTTTATGCATGAGTTTCGACAAAGAATACAGAAAACAATGCAACTTGGTAGTTTCCGTTAATGTAATTCAAACTGACCTTTGGAAAATATGGTTATGAATTTAAATGGTCTAAAAGAGCATAATTGGCAATAACCTAAACTGACTTCTGATTGAAGGAATTGTTCGTGTACTTTTATTATATTGTTTTCACTTACTGTATTTTACCATACCCTGAGCAGACTCATTGTTATTTATCCTGAAGGAGAATAATACGCTTTCACTCAGTGTAAAAGAATACGCTTACTCAGGAAATCAGAAACACAACGACGGAATCAGTAACAACTTTCAGTTTATGACTGATGTGTTCGTAAGGAGGTAAAATTCTATCGCTGGCCTGTTTGATACAGTGTGTGTAGCAGAACGGATAACGTTGCAATTTTATTTGTGATGCAGTAGCTGTAGGGATCAACAATAAACTGTAAAACTGATTCTTTCAAAATAGGAAGACAAATTCAAATTTTAAAGCATTCAAAGAAAATAGGATTGAAAATTATCTAGCCTCAGTTTTTGTTATCACTGCGCTTCGTACTAAATAAACATTGGATTTTGTGTAAAAAATAAAAGTGTCCTTTTGGCTGACAGAAAGTTTGAAGTTGCTGATTGAGGTGTTGAAAAGTTCCAGTAGAACTATTCGGCGATTGTGATTTCCGATTTTTATTTGATGAGAGGACATTGTGTGTACAGGACTAAACGAGGAGTGAGAGAGAAAACAAATTCCTCATCGCATTTTTCGAGCTTAAAACTATCTTTTACTTTGTTTTTCTTTTGTACAGTTCACTAACTTACATGTCTGAAGTAAGACCTCAAGGAGGACTTATAATACACACGAGAATCTAATATACATATAAATATATATGCACACACACACACACACACACACGCACACACATGTATGTACATATGTCTGTGGATTTAAGCCAAAAATCATCGAAATGTTTTGTATCAAAGATTCAAATATTTAGAAACTCTTTCATTGTTGGTACCAAAGAAGATGTCCTAAATGCATGTTATGGAAATACAAATTCAAAACATGTATGATTATGTATTCATAATAAAGAGCTGATGATATTTAATTAATTACTGAAGCAACTGTTTTTATTTGCATGCTGGTGAAAAACAAGTATTTTTATGTTTTGTGATCATAAGGTTCTTTATTACACATTACTACAAAATTGTTGATGATGTGTTTCATGACACGAAAAAAAATGCAATTCATTCATCATTGTCACAGGTAATTAATTATCACTTCATTACGGCAGTACTGCAACCGAGTTTGAAGAACAGGATGATCTGCCTGTGTATGGCATTTTGAGAAGATAAGCGTGCATTCGTTTTGAAATTTTAAACTTGGGCTCACAGTAACCGTCAATTACCTGGGGTAATTGGGTGGGGAATAGACGCTACAGCCCAGATGATTGAAAAACACGGTTAATCTAAAATTACGTTTTATTGATTTAAACACGTGAATAATAACTACGAGGTCAGTTCTGGAAAGAATTGAGCGGAAATCTATAAACATGTATGTACGAGCCTGAACTACATATGGATGTGGTCCTTTTCAAAGTAATCTCCTCCAGAGGCAATGCACCTGTGCAAACGTCGCTGTCAGTCCTCAAAGACATGCTGGAAGCCATTTTTGTGCATCTCTTTCAGAGCCGCCTCTAAAGCTTTGACTACCTCTTCTGTTAACGTCCTCGCAAGTTCCTTTTGAGAGTTCAGAAAAGAAAAAAGTCACAGGGTGCTGAATCTGGACTGTATGGAGAGTGTGGAACCGTCGAGAGGACGCGTTATCATGGTGCAGTTTTCAACCATTTTGGTGAATGTGTGAACGCTTCTTATGACGTAATAATCTGCACTAACCGTGATATTGGCTTAATAATAAAGGTGTGGACGCTTCTTATGACGTAAAAATCTACTCTAACTGTGATATTGGCTTTAAAAATTCATACACCTCAACACGCAGTTGTATTTATTCAGGCGTCAGTATAACCGAGGAATCCATCTTACAATGACTACATATGTATAGCTTCTCACCTATACAGTCACATATGCATATATCATGTATAGTTTCTCACGGAGTATAGTGTGGGCACTTCTAACTGAAATCTGCAAACGTTCTTTCATTTGGCTCACTGTGAGCCGACGATCCTCACGAATAATCGCGGTTGTAGTGCGTACCATCTGACCAGTAATGGATGCTGGCAACACCCCAGGTCCACCTTGTTTCCGAAACGATTCACAGCCTTCGCGAAATTCTTTAAACCACCACTATGCTGTACGATGTGGCATCACACTCTCACGATATGCCTGCACTAAAATTTAGTACGCTTCCCAATACGTTTCCCCGAAACGAACACCGAATTTCAAAACTGTACGCTGTTCCACTGTGATATCCATGACTCGATTGAGAGGCAGGCGCAAACAGAGGCTTCTTTACAGCGTTCTACTCAAGGTCACGTGAAAAACGACGGCTCGGAAAGGTTCATTCACACCGAGGGGAGTTGGCTGTATGCTGTGAGGATGTTTTGGTTCCAATATGCAGGTATACTATTTAAAACAAAACAAAACGTGCAAGTCTTTCTTGAACAGACCTCGTATAAAAACATAAGATAAACAATCTTGTGGTGTGTAAATATAAGGATCACCCAAATGAAACTGAGGCTGTCGGTTTTTTGCCGTAAGGGCTTATAGGTTGGAATATGTGAACATACAAGAAGTAAGAGTGATGCATGGTCAACATACCCGCTACATATAGTCGCCTTGTCAATTCAAGCAAGTGTCTCAGCACGGCACGAGGTTGTGGATACCCTTAGCGAAGAACGTCCGTGGTTGGCCGTGGAACCAGTCCTCAACGACGTCCCGCACCTCAGCGTCGTTTGCAAACCGGCGGCCCTTGAGAGCTTTTTTCAGTGGCCCGAAGATCTGGTAGTCGCGGGGCGACAGATCAGGTTTATAGGAGGGATGGTCGAGGACCTACCAGCGGAAGCTGCACAGCAAATCTTGGCACGCCGTCCCCATATGCGGGCGTGCATTTTCGTGCATTAGAATAACCTCATTTGGCAACATACCGGTTCATTTACGCTTGATGACCATTTTGAGGTTGCGTAACGTTTTGCAGTATGTGGTTTCCTTGATCGTACTGCCTGTGTCCAGCCAATCCAACAGCAATGGGCCATTCTCATCGTAGAAAACAGTGAGCATCAATTTTTCAACTCTTAAGGACTGAGCTTTTTCGGGGCACGGAGAGTTGGGAGGCCGCCATGCCATACTCATCCGTTTTGTGGCCGGATCGAAGTGGTGGCACCAAGTTTCATCTGCGGCCACAATCTTGGAAAGAAACTGTCCCCCCTCTTCGTTGTAACGATGCAGATGCTCCAGGAAAGCACCCATTCGCCGAGTCTTCTGATCCTCCTGTAGATGCTTGGGGGTCCATTGTGTGCAAACCTTGCTGTATCGGCGAAGGAGAATAGTGTTAACAGTTCCCTTACTCACGGACAATGCTGCCGCAAGCTCGCGGGTGGTGATTCGGCGATTCTCCCTTCACAAGGTTGTCCACGGCAGCAATCGATTCAACGACGATGGCCACGTGTGCTTGCCCAGGTCTCGGCATGTCCTCTGTAGTCACACGTCCTTCATGAGATTCACTACACCAGCGGAACACTGTACACCGTGACTGGCACTCATTCCCATACACATCCTTCATACGATGATAAATTTCAGCTCCACGAACACCTTCTGCCGTCAAAAATTGCATAACGGCCCGCTGGGCCTGTTTGGACGATGCCATGTCACGACCCTACGTATTCAACTTGGCTCCGCGTGTGCAAACAACACACTGACACGTGCCGTTCATAACAGCGTGCTTCCTGACATGACACGCCATCTAACAGCGCAAATGCACGACTCCGGGTAATTATACAATGACGGTATTACACGAGTCTCAATTTCATTTGGGCGACCCTTGTAGAAAACTCAACATTTTGAAACTTATTTAGATAGAAAATACAGGAGCTTTGTTCATTTTCCTTATAGCATTTGTTTTGTGTTTTTTGTTTTTTTCTGATATGTCCACGATTTTGTAGAATTTCAGTGTAATGCGCCCTGTAGAGTTTGCTGCATAATACCAAATCCGGCTGCAAGTGATGAAACACTTTTACCTTTTTCACATCTTTTAATGTTCTCCAATTTATTTTCCACTGTTAAAACAACTCTTTACCTTTTCCCCAGCATTTTAACGTTGACACGCTTGATAAATTTGGTAACACAAGAGCAGCACACGAACAAGATTTCGTAACGTTTAACAGAGACTAGATTAAATTCGTTATACACTTGACTGCGCAATGTGGCGGCAGAACGGGAAACCTCAACAGTGATGGCAAATAAGTTCTGCTAATAGGACGATGTAATATACACTGCTGGCCACCAAAAATGCAACACCAAGAAGGAAGCATCCGATTGGCCTGAAATTCGCAGCATGCGTCGCCCGTGAGAAGGCACACAAACGATTAGCATTGCAGGGCATATGCAAATCATGTGCTCCCGGCACGCCACCGAGAAGCACTATAAGAAGGGTGCACAAAAGGCGAGGTGTAGGTAGTGGAAGTGTGTTGTGCTGCCGGACCTGTGCGTGGGAAGCTTCCTGATGCCTCGTCGCAGAATACGGCAGCCATTCCAGCAGGTTTCGGAGTTCGACAGAGGAGGAATAGTGACTTATCGCGACAGCGGTTTATCGTACCGATACATCGGCGCCCGTGTGGCACGACATCCAGCCACAGTGAGGTGAGTATGGATTCGGTGAGTGCAGGAGGGACGGACGGACCGACGTGAACGATCGCAGGAGCCGCGGCACACCACCGAACGAGAGGTCCGGCATCTTGTGCGGCGGGAATTGACGGCTCGCACCGCCACATCACGAACGTTAGCGCAGAAATTAGGGTGTGTTGCGCAACAACCTGTGTCAGCACGTACAGTTCGACGTCGTCTGCAGGAGCGGGGACTTGTCGCACGCCGCCCATTGCTCCGATTACCATTGACGTTACACCACCGGCGAGTGCGGCGGCAGTGGGCCGTTGAGCGCCGTATCTGGACTACGGAATGGGACAACATTGTCTTCTCCGACGAATCCCGCTTCTGTATGCAACACCACGATGGTCGGATCCGCATGTGGCGGCACCACGGCGAGAGACTATGACGCCTGCATTATGCATCGCCCTACCGGTCAGTCGCCTGGCGTTATGGTTTGGGGCGCAACTGGATATGACACCCGCACCCCTCTGGTACGCATCGCCGGTACACTCAACAGCCACCGCACCATCTCCGACATTTTGCAGCCTGTAGTCCTCCCTTACCTGCAGGACCTGCCAGCGGCCAAGTTTCGACAGGACAATGCGCGCCCGCACGTGGCACGCATCGTGCAACAATTCTTCACGGCCCACCAGGTGCCACTGCTGCCGTGGTCCGCCTGTTCTCCCGATATGTCGCCCATCGAACACTTCTGGTCGCTGATCGGCAACCGAGTGGCCTGGCAAGCACAACCCGCGGCTACGCCTGATGAACTGTGGCAACGTGTGGAAGCAGCCTGGACCGACATACCCCAAGCCCACATCCAAAGCCACTTTCCTTCGATGCCACGGCGTGTAGCGGCCGTTATTGCTAGCCATGGGGGCCACGCGAACTATTGATGTCTGCGCGTTCCGCAAGTCGCACGGGCCTGTAAGCTCAATCGTTTCATCTTTGTATCTGTTGTTATGTGTCCAGTAAATCTGGCTTTGCTATCTCGTGTCCTCCTTGGTGCTGCATTTTGGGTGGCCAGCAGTGTACATCCGTGAACCATCATTAGCGTTTCAGTTGTGTGTTTAGTCAAGAATAAATAACGAAAAACTGAAATCAGGAGTCTGTCGATTATGAACATAGTTACCTTGTCAAATAATTTCTAAGTTTTTAACTTACACCATCAATTAAGAATTCAACGAAATATACCACCTGAACAATAAAAAATCAAACGCAGTTGCCATACGTCATTCAGGTAGGAAATATCCCAGACACATTTCTTCAGTGCATTACCTTTATGCTATAGTTATTTTTATGATAAATACCTAATGGGATTTATTATTTGATCTTTTTATTATAACTTTTTCTTCAAATTAAATACATAATGACACTATTGGTACAAAACTTTCTTTTCCTCAAAGTTATATAGAAATTGTAACACCTAGAAAGAAACAATCAATCACAATGAAATTTATGGGCGGGGGGTGATTAGTTACGGAACAAGCTGCAGACGATCACAAATACATACCGGTTCGTGATGAGGAAGGCCAAAAAATTTGTAATAAGTAGATCCATCAGGGTTGGTAATAAACGACCCGACACTTCGTTGGATCGAATGAAATAGAGTTTGGATAGTTGTCTGGGGTATTGCAGCCCATTCTGCTTCTACAGGCGTCCACAATTCGTTGGTTGTGATAGACGGCGAGGCCATGCGAGCCAGTCGTTGTGCGATGACACTTCAGACGTTCTCTATAAGCGATAAATCTGGCGAGCGAGCAGGTCAGTGAAGACGAGCGACTTGATGCGTATGCAGAGTAGATCTTGAACAGTACGAGCAACATGGGGTCGGGCATTGTCTTGTTGAAAAACGGCTCCCGGGATTTTCTGAAAGAAGGGTAGCAGTTCAACTTGCAATACTTCCGTGATGTAGCGTTGGCTGTTCAATGTGCCTGTGATGCGTAGTAGGCGTGTGAGTGAATGAAAGGCAATAGCGACCCACACTAGCACGATCGGCGTGGGTTAGCATGGCGCTGTACAATGCAGCCTTCCAGATGCCGTTCACCACGGTTTCTACGAACAAGGATTCGCCCGTTGTGATGCATTAGATTGCATCTGGACTCGTCCGAAAACACAATATGCTCCCATTCAGCACTTCAGTTCTGACGTTCGCGATATCACTGCAGTCTTTGGCGACTATGGTTGAGTCAAGGGAAGTCGCAGCAATGAACGGCGAGCAACGAGGCCACTCTGCAGCAATCGGTGATGAACAGTGCTTGCAGACATCGGACGATGTGTGACCATCCTCCATTCCTGCGCAAGTGCAGTGGATGGTGTTGTGCGCGACGTCACTGCCATACGGCGCAAGTGCCTGTTTTCCCGCTCGGTCGTGCGATTTCGAGCTCCAGACCCTGCACGATGGTGCGTACAGCCTTCTGCTGTCCATTGACGCCATGTACGCATAATGGTAGTTGCGTTACGCCTAACGCGTGCAGCAATATCACGGTATGATTAACCAAATTCTCTGAGTCCAACGGTTCTACCTCTTTCAAATTCCGTCAAGTGTTCGTATGGCTGTCTCGTCCTCCTACGCGGCATGTTTACATGTTAACAACTGCGTACGGTCAAGTTTAGCGATAGCAAGTTTAAAAACCTGCTCTCTGCACGCATTTTTTTATACTTCCTGGTGTGACGTTTCCTATGGCGTTGCGCGCGCCTCACATTTGAATGCGCGCTGCAATTGTAATAATTTGCATCTCCCATTGTGCCCTATTCACCCTACAAATTTCGTGTAAATCCGAGCATTTCTTCGATGTGTTGCGATTTCTATTAAGAGCAGTGTATATTTTGTCGCGCCTGAACATGATGGAGTTGGGGGAAATTTCTCGTACACATACTCAACTTAAAAGCCAAATACGAATAACAGAAATTTGTAGCAGTGATCCAACGTTTCTCTGCGGCAGCAGTTCTGAGATTTAGGGTTGTTCCACAAAACAGGGTTAACGCTGATATGGCACCATGGCGCAGTGGTCTAAGCTTCTGACCATTCGTCCGAGATGGGTCAGCGTTCGAATCCCAGTGAGACATGGACCCTGTGTTTGCTTTACGGCAGTGGATCTCTCCCTTCTCTGTAAAACCTTCGAAAAGAAAATCACTGTCATCAAAAACACATTCCTGATTTTCACACAGGCAGTATAATTACTTAAAATTGAAAACAGAATTGCTTTTTTTATTTCTTCTTTCCAGTCCGTTTCTGCTTCATTTATCCCATTATTTATACTTTTTCATGAACATTTCGTTATTAGAAATGGTTATTTAATGTGCATGTATTTCTTCCTTTACTTTCGTTCAGATACTTTTTGATAGCACAAATCAATTTTTTTAAACCAAAAATAACACCCCTAATTCATGCCGTGGGAACGGTTTGTATAAGGGTCGCCCAAAGGAAACAGACTGTCGGTTTTTTGCCGTTAGGGTTTATAGGTTGGAATATACACTGAATTGCCAGAAAAACTGGTACACCATGCAGTCTAATACTTGGTAGGTCCCCCACGGGAGCGCAGGACTGCAGAAATACGACGGGGCATGGACTCCACTAGCTTCTGGAAATATGCTGTAGGCAATGCACACCATACTTCCTGCAGAGCGTTCCACAATTGGGTGTATTCCGAGGTCTTGGATTTCTGTGTTCGATAGCGCGTTGTATGGCATCCCAAATGTGTTCTGTCACGTTCAGATCTGGGGACTTGGGTGGGAATGGTAACACCTCAACCTCAGACGAATGCTCCTCTGACCATAATGTGGCGTCCTGACATTTGTGTGGAGGTGCATTGGGCTGTTGGAACAGGCCCAACCCATCAGCATGAATGCAGGACATGAACGGGTGTACCTCGTCAGAAAGGATGCGCACATAGCGTTGGCCGGTCACAGACGTTTGTAGACGTACCAGGGGTCGCAGTGAAGTCTAGCTAAACACACCCCATACCATTACGGACCCCCCACCAGCCGGTACAGTTCCCTGTTGACAGGCGGGATCCATGGCTTCATGGGGTTTACGCCACCCACGAATCCTTCCATCTGCCCGAAACAGTTGGAAACGCGACTCGTCCGGCCAGACTTCTTGTTTCCAGTCATCAAGTGTCAAGTGTTGGTGTTGCCGTACCCAAGCGAGGCACATAGCTCTGTGTCGTGCACCCATCAAGGGGACTCGAGTTGGGCGTCGGCATCCAAAGCCCATATCGTGGTGGGTACGTTGCACAATCCGGACGCTGATGCTTGTTGAGGCTCCAGCATTGAATACCTGCGAGAGTGTTGCACGCCTATCGCGTGAAACGATTCTTGACAGCCGACGATGGTCACGTTCACCCAATGTCGTTTTACGGCCACACTGGTATCGTAGGTTGGAGGTTTTGCCGGAATTCTTGTAGTCACGGTACATCCTTGCAATGGTCGTCCGTGAAAATCCGAACTTCGTTTCTACCTCCGAAATACTATGACCCATCTCACGAGTGCCAACTATGACACCGCGTTGAAAATCGCTTAAATCGCTATTACTTGTCATTCTCATGCCGAAAACAGCTCTGACAGCTGGCAAGGATGTCTATCGCTTTATATACGCAGTGGCGGACGCAACCGAGTACGCGCATAGGTGACGTTGCTATGTATTTTGCATTAGCTCGTCTGTAGCAGTTTTGCTGGCACTTCACTGTATGAACATACAGGAAGTAAGAGTGATACATGGGCTACATACCCGACACAAATAGTCGCCTTGTCGGTCAAGCAGGTGTCCCAGCGCGGCACGAGGTTGTGGATACCCTGAGCGAAGAACGTCCGTGATTGGCTGCGGAACCAGTCTTCAACGGCGTTCCGCACCTCAGCGTCGTTATCGAACCGGCTGCCCTTGACAGTTGTTTTCAGCCGCCGAAGATGTGTTAATCGCAGGACGACAGATCGGGTCCATAAAGGGGATGGTCGAGGACCTCCCAGCGGAAGCTCCGCAGCAAATCTTGGCACACTGTCGCCACATGCCAGCGTGCGTTATGGTACAGCAGAATAACCTCATTTGACAATATACAGGGTCGCTTACGCTTGATGGGCGTTTTGAGGTTGCGTAACAAATTGCAGTCTCTGGTTGCCTTGACCGTACTGCCTGCGTCCAGCCAATCTAACAGCAATGAGCCTTTCTTATCGAAGAAAACCTTACTCACGGGCAATGTTGCCGCAAGCTCGCGGGTGGTGATTCGGCGATTCTCCTTCGCAAGGTCGTCCACGGTGGCAATCTATTCCATGATGTTGGCCACGTGTGCTTGCCCAGGTCTCGGCATGTCCTCCGTGATCACACGTCCTTTACGAAATTCACTACACCAGCGGAACGGTGTTCACCATGATTGATACTCATTGCCATACACATTCTTCATACGACGATAAATTTCGGCTCCACTAACATCTTCTGCCGTCAAAAATTGCATAATTATCTGGTGGGCCTGTTTAGACGTATCCATGTCACGACCCTACGTAGTCAACTCGCCTCCGCACGTGGAAACAGCACAGAAACACGTGCCGCCGATAACAGTGTGCTTCTTGACATGACACATTATCTACTAGCGCAAATACGCGGCTCTGTGTATTTGCGCTGTAGATAATGTGTCATGGATACGTCTAAACATACAACGACGCTATTACACGAGTCTCACTTTCATTTGGGCGACCTTTATACAAGATAAAATTCATAATCAGCATCACCCTGTAAGAACGACTATTTACCTCAAATAAATAAAAATATTAATAAAGGGAAGAACATTCGAGCATTCGGGATTTTCATTTCATTATTACATTAACTCATAAAATTACCGAAAACAGCGCAAAAGATACTATGAAATTATGGAAAAATGAGTTGGAAAATATGGAACGAGTCGGAATGATCCAAAAGTCTTACAATGTTAACTCTCAGAGCTTTTTCATCGATAGCTAAGGGATTACAAAATTTAGGTGTGCGTCGCTTATAAAGCAGCGACTCTTACAACGAATCCCGGCAAAATCACAAGTGGTGGAAAACTGCTGTCCACCAGCTGGCAGTGATGGGTCACTGCTGGCTGAAATATGTCGCGCTCACGGTACGGTTGCAGTCCGTTAGTGGCAGCGTCCTGAGTTGTCAGCCGTTAATGGCTTTGCAGCATCGCCGTGAATTATGGGCTTCCAAGCAAGCACCGCTAGTGTCTCGTAGCTGGCAACCGAAGCAACACCAACACGAGGTCGAAGCAGCGGAACTGCGCATACGCAAAAGCAACACATGCGCAGTCTCTCGTGGTACCAGTTAGTCGAAGACGACGCCATCGTGTTTAATTCTCCAATCCTGTTGATTAGTGGATGTTAAGAGAAAAAAAACAGCCATATGTAGGGAGGCGAATTTATTTTCTAATGAAATGCCACGTCGACGAAGATTACCGTCGGAAGAAAATTATATAAATATAATTAATGAACTGTAAGAAATAGTCAATTGCTCTCATGCATTTATAGAAACTCATTTCGTAGCAAAATTCCTGCATTAACACACAAAGGATCGAAAATACAGACAGTCATGAAACACACCCACTCCATTCCCATGAATAACAAGAAATAATTTCTATATAATCTTTCGTTTTAACATACACTAAACCGCTTCAAAGAAAAGTCCCGCAAAGACATTAAAAATCGTTATATTTGGGAAAAAAAAAGTTATTAACGCGTACAAACTTTATTAATTAAAAAAATAAATAAATAAAGGAACGCTATGTGGATATATTGTACTCATCCATGGGTTGAATACACAAGATTGGAGAAATTCGCTACTAAAAATAACGACAAGTAAAAAAAAAAATATCTTTCCTCTTTAGAGCAAATGTAGCTTCGGACTGTGAAAAAAAAGTTAAAAACGTAACAGAATGTGACATGAACGGGTAAATATACTAAATAAACAATCGCCTTTCAAGACCACAAGGACGGCACGAAACTTTGGAAAACGTCTTTAAATTGGAACACTCGTTGAAAATGAGGGAAGTTTCTTTAAGGTAAATAAAACCAATCGTTACGTTGAAAGAATAAATTTATGAATTTTATGAAACGGACATTTATGAAAAATAACTCGTAATATTGTAAAATTAGAAACAGAACCCTTCGTTTCACATCGCGCAGGAAAGTGGTTCACCTTCGTTCGTGCATGGTAAACTAGTGTAGTGGGTAAAGCGTCAGCTTCGCAAGCCGGTTTGGTTCGATGGTACACTGATTCAATCGGGCGCTTTTCAGGACCTGTTGAAAAAATTTCTCCAGCGCCGTGCCGTCACGCAAAAATTTCGTTCGGAAAGAAAGAGTTGTGCCTTTGGGAAACTGCGGTTATTATTATTTTTATTTTTTATTTTATGGCTGATACTGGGAAATTGGCCGTGATTGCCGGCTGCCACTGCCGGGAAACTGGCGGACCACATTAGGGTAGGCATCATTTAAGGCGCGTGCTTGCAGGGCCGCTTGTGGCAGCCACTGCCTGTGATGGATAACTGATGGCCCTGTTGTGGCGTATGGCAACTGAGGTGGGTGCAAACTTTTGGCCCGGTGCTAGCTCCAACTGTTAGCTCACGCGTGGGCCACCGGGACATTTTATTGACTTTTGGGCACCGGCACCAAAGTTCTGGGCCGCTGCGCTGGATTGAGTGCTGGCCCAGCACTCAATCAATCCAAAACAAGCCCAGAAAAAACGGTCTGCTAAAGACCGTTTTTTCTGGGCTTGTGGGGCCAACATATTGAACAGATTTTGTCCTGAAAGGTTTGTGCTGTCAATCACCGGTAAATTCACGCACGTGACTGTTTTATTCTTGCCTCTGCAGCGCCATTGTCCCCTAACGGTGATATTTTGAACCATTTCTTTTTCTGCTAAATCATTTCCTCATGCCTTCATGAGGAAATGATTTAGCGGAAATGATTCAAACTACCTACCTTCATGAGGAAATGAATCAAACTACCTACCACGATTCATCGCGGTATCTTCATTTCTTGATTTTCCAGACACCCGAGAATAGAGACACTTATTTTATAGACACCCGGTATATGTATATTTGCGGGATTCATTTAATATGTGTCGTTTGATATAACTAATATTAAGCGCGTAAAAGAATGGTAAAATTAAAACAAAATTTTAATTCTGTTATTTCTTTGCATATGTCAGCCGCTTTTTCTCTAAAACCAAATATTTCAAGTAATTATAATTCTTTGATCTCTTCCCTGTAAGGATTAAGCATTCAGCAGAAAACTATCGAGGATGTTTAGCAATAGATTAAGCAAAAGATTTGAAACAAAAAGAAAATAAATGCGCCTGTGTCGCATTTTTTAGATCTACCAACTTTATTTTCGATTATATATATTCCATCTATTTATGATGTAAATTTTTCCTTGCGTGCTTCATTAATTTCGTTTTATTACTCTGCCATTTCTTAAATTATTTAATAATTGTGTCTCACTTACTGCTTTATCATTTCTGTGATAATTTATTAATGTATCTTTTACTTTCAGATTTAACATTATTGTTAATTTTCAGTAGTTTAATTAACATCCTCTTTTGCATTTTTATAATTAATTTTATAATTTTTATATTTCTATTTCTCTGGTATATATATACAGATCAAGTTTTACTAATGGTACCTTCAGCTGCAATACAAAAACATGAGTAGAATCTTATTTTGCAAATACAAACAATAAAATAATTACAATAATTACACTGGCAATCACATGCTTTGTCCCAGACATATTTTTTTTTATTCTTTAGAATTTTCATACGAGAAATCCAGATTTGTTATCCAAATTTTGTTATCACGTATAGTTTTAGAGATATAAAAATATGGTTTTTAAATTTTTTACGTTAAAAATAGTTTTTTTTTTTTTTTTTTTTTTTTGCGAGAAATAATTCCAGTATTGACTTGGAGCACATAGCATCGTTTATTCATATGAGAAAATATCAAAGAAAGGAGGGGGTGGGGTACCGGTCCGCACGTGCGAATGAGTCGTAGACATGGTGATGGTGCTACCTGCAACCCTTCCCGGCTGCTCACTCGACTGCTCGACTACGTCTTATGTCTCAGTTCTCTGCAGACAGCCAAAGTGAACGCAGTGCATTGCTCTTTATTAGTAGCTTTTGTTTGTGTGTGAAAACTGAAAAATGCCACACAAGTACCTCAACCATCCGGATACGTTTTGTTATGTGTGCGGTGGATTGACATTCAAACCTCAAAGGAGGAACTTTAGCCCGTTAATACGAAAGTGTTATCAGCTTTACTTTGGTTGCAAAGTAGGAGATCAGGACAAGAGTTGGGCCCCACATGTTTGTTGTGCTACATGTTCAAGACTTATAACGGGGTGGGCAAACGGTTCTCGCCATATGACATTTGCAGTTCCTATGGTGTGGAGGGAGCCGAAAGATAATTCTTCGGACTGTTATTTTTGTTTAACAAATACAAAGGGAATCACAAGCAAGTCGAAACACAGTTTAAAATATCCCAACTTACCTTCAGCGATGCGACCTATTCCCCACAGTGATGATATGCCAATACCACCTCACCCGGTATCAACCGATATAAATGAAAATTCAAGCTCTGAAGAGGATCAGAAAGAAGATCACGCTGATCGACATGATGCATGTTTCGACATTTCTAGTAACCCTCATTTATTGACACAAGGATACCTAAATGATTTAGTGCGTGATTTACATTTATCTAAAAAATAGGCAGAACTTTTGGGATCACGACTAAAAGGGTGTAACCTTCTTGATCGCGGAACTATAGGGTATGCTACTTTCGAAATCCTCAAGAAGATTTCAAGTTTTTCTCGCAAGATATAGTGTACTGTAATGATATTTCATCAGTGATGGACATTATGGGGCATGCTCATAACGCACAGGAATGGAGTTTGTTTATAGATTCGTCAAAAGTTGGCCTAAAATCTATCCTTTTGCACAATGGAAACAAATTCCCATCAGTTCCACTAGCACATGCTATTAATATCAAAGAAACCTATGAAAATATGAAGATTATTCTAAACAAGATACAGTATGAAAAATTCATTTGGAACACATCTGGAGACCTCAAGGTAGTCGCTATACTGCTCGAGTTACAGACTGGATACATAAACTTTTGCTGTTTTTTGTGCGAGTGGGACAGCCCGGATCGTAAAAGTCATTTCAAAAGGAAGACATGGCCTTCACTTAAATCTCTTACACCTGGTGAAAAACATGTAATGAATGCTCGTTTAGTTGATCCCAAAAACATCTATCTCCCTCCTCTTCATATCAAGTTAGGTTTGATAAATTTTTTTGTGAAAGCCATGGACAAAAATGGAAGTGGTTTTTTGTACTTGAAGGAGAAGTTCCCCAAAATTAGAGATGCAAAAATTAAAGAAGGGATTTTCGTAGAACCACAAATTAAAGAACTAGTGAAAGATGAAACTTTTGAAGGACGTTTGAATAACTTAGAAAAACGCGCATGTTTTTTTTTTTTTTTTTTTTTTTTCAAGAATTTAGCGAAACACTTTTTAGACAACAAAAAGTGTGGCAAATATATACGGATGTAGTACATGAGATGATGAAAGCATATGAAGACTTAGGCTGCAATATGTCTCTGAAGAACCACTTCCTTCACTCTCACTTAGATTTCTTTCCAGAAAACCTGGGCGCCATAAGTGATGAACACGGTGAACGCTTTCATCAGGATATTTCAAGTATCGAAAAAAGATATAAAGGAAAGTGGAGTTCAAGTATGTCGGCAGGTTACTGCTGGACTTCAAAAGGGACCTTCCTGAGGCAAAGTTTTCCAGGATATTTTCAACTAAGACCTTTTAGGTACGTTGAGCATTAATTAATTTCCTTAGTGTAGATGTTATTAATGTAAAATATTTACGTTAGTGTCACACGAAAACCTTACGTGATAGAGAAAAATGGTTTTCATTATTGAATTCAGCGAGACAAATACTATAGATTGGCCAATAACATCTTTGGGACAGAATCTTTTTTTTTTTTTTTTTTTTTGGACCTGTGTTATTAGACTTTTGCTAAAAAAGACTATTAAACAGGAAATGATTATGTCAGCATACCGCTAATTTTAGGTTTGGGGTACTTGGATATTTTTTGCAAACAATGAGCCGCAAAAAATCTGCTTTCAGTGCTGTTTGCTAGTCCGATACTGAGCGTTCGTATGAAGATCTGAAATTTACAAACAGCTATTCCTGCATATTTTTTAGGAATAATAATTCCGGATACGTGTAAAATAATCTATGAGAGATACATGAAGGTACGAATGTTTTATGGGTAATGATATTTTCTACATTTTCTAACAAATTGTTACATATGATGTGTTTGTAATAAAGTCATCGCATAAATAAGCTATTCTGAAAAATGGCAAATGAATCAAAGCCATATGATTATTTAATTTTTTCTGGAGATCTAAAATTCATGTGGGAGAAACCGCGAATTCCCAGACATGCGTTCAAAACACCGAAGTTCTGTCGCGTTCAAACTGAAGTCTTCTTATACGGTGTAGAGAAAACGCATTTCCGTAGTTCAAGTGATGGGCGCAAATACTACCCGTTTCGTCACGCCGCATCGCCAGCAGCTCACTCCCTCCTCCCCCGACCCCCAACATCTGACCTCACTTCTTCCTTACCTCCAACCCTCTGCGTTAAGCCGGTCGCATTTACTACCATTTCAACCCCGGTCGCAAATGCGACGGTCGTATATACGACTGCTTCCTCTGAAGTAAGGGCTGAAAAATTCGACTTGTGCGAAATTTCTGTATCAATACGGAAAAACTTGAAACTGACTTTTCTGAAATAAACAGAAGCACTACGGAAAATCTGTGAAAATTGGGAAGTTAGAAGAAACGGGAACTTTTAAAAACGGAAATTTCGTTTAAAGACGGATACTAACCGACAACTTTTCTGCACGTTATTTTCAGAAATTTTCCGTGAATTGACACCACTTAATTTTTACAGTGTACGAGGAAGCATTCTATGCCTCCCCTAAAGCAAATCTGAAGTTTATTCAGGTTTCACAACTTCATTTACTCCTAAAAAATCATTGTGGAGTAACAGCAGCATGGTCGAACAGAGTTGGAAACGGTTCAAAAATTTTGGACACGGACCCGACCCGGACAAATCTGCTTTGAACTATAAATTCGAATCTACTATCTTCATCATTGTCAGTCATTATCAATCCACTGCTGAACGAAGGTCACCCCAAATTTCTTCAACAACGGACAGTCTTCGGCCAGTATCCTCCATCCATCGATCTACCACGTGTTCTTCTGTGTCTTTTCCTGTCCTTTGGAATCTAGTCTAAATTTCGGTTGTTCATCGGTGGTTCGTTCTCCTGAAAGTAAGTCCTGCCCATCGCCATTTTACAGATTTTGTCTTCCGTTCTTGTCATTTTTCTTATCCACGAGTTCCTCTTTTTATCTTTCGTGGTTACACCAAGCATGTATCTCTCCACGCTTCTTTCAGTTGTCTGCAGTCTTTTTATTTTAATTTTTTTTACGCTTTCCAACCGTAGGTTGAAGAAACGTATATGCTCCAGCTTTGACCGTCTGTCCGTCTGTCCGCACGATAACTGGCGTAAAAACGGTTCGATTTCGATTAAATTTTAGTATGTGGTAGGGCTACACCTGGGGACGAACCCTATTGAAAATGGATGAAATTTGGTCGAGGGTCAGGACATAGGAGTGGGATGCATTCCATTGTTGTTATGCATCATAACTTGCGTAAATATGAGTCGATTTCAATGAAATTTTAGTACGTGCTAAGGGACCAACTGGCAACAAACCCTATTGAAAATGGGTGAAATGGGGTCAAAGGTCAGGACATAGGATAGGGTTCCATTCTATCGCCCTTATGCGTTATAACACGTAAAAATGCTTCGATTGAGACAAAACTTTATCATGTTGTTCCGGAAGTATACTTTACCTGTTGAATATCATCGAAATGAGGTCAAAGGTCAGGTCATAGGAGCGAGATTTATTCTACAGCCATTATCCTCATAACTCGAGTAATGATTTCTGGTATGTTGGAAAGCGTATCATAATCAATGCATTGCATGGTTTTACTAACTTGTTTAGTTAGGGCTCACGTCTCTGCTCCGTACGTAAGCACTGGAAGGATGCATTGATTAAACACTTTTCTTTTAAGACATAATGGCATATTGCTCTTGAAAATTGTACTGTTTCTTCCAAAAGCTCTCCAACCAAGTTTTATACGTCGATTAATTTCTTCATTAATGTGACCATTGTTTGATATCTACTGTCCAAGGAAAATGTAGGTTTCGGTTATCTCCAGCTTTTTCCCGTCAATCGATAAATCTTCATTTTTTGTAAAAGCATTGTACTTCAGTTTTGTCTTCTCAAAATTCATTTTTAATCTCATTTCTTTACCCTTCTCAGCAAAATCCTGGATCATACTCTGCAGCATTATTTCAAAGACCTCTGAAGGGTTTTTTTGAAATATTTTTTCTTACTTTTCAAAAATAAGGCGGAAATAAACCCGGAACGAAATCGCGTCAGGAATACCTTGACCTGACCTGTTTGACCCCAAGAAATTGTAGACTCAGTGACCCGTTTCCATCTCTGTGATTGAACAGAGATCAAGAGAGGAAGTTCTGAAGTTTTTTTGTTTTGTTTTTTAAATACAGGGTACTTCTAATAGGAAAACAATAACACATTAACAAGCTTCCTCTGTGACTGCCGACGAAACCCTGCGTATGCAGCATACGGGGACTGAGAATTACAACTACGTTTTAAAATGGGCATCCTGTACACCACTTCAGCACGGTGGTTTATGCTTTCATGTCTACACTTTCCTGAGATATATTCAATTACAGACGACCACATAGTCTTTGTCTTACTTTACCAGAAATGCATGAAATCTCTGCTTCGAATTTCTTTTAGCAGCAACATCACAAATCAACTTCTATTCACCACTGAGGATCGATATTTAAAATTCTGGAATTTATAATCAGAGTAATCAACATTTCATCGGTAGATGTAATTCTCTAATCCATCATTTGCAAAATTAATCCGACAGAAGAAAATTGCAAATCCTCCCGAGTCATGGTAAGAAGTCCTCCCGAATCGTGGTGCATTATTTTTAGCTTGAATAGAGAACATCTCAATTACGTTTTTATTTTGTTTTTCATATTGTTGTTTTTTCGTAATTTCTACGGAACTCACGCTTCGCAGAGAAAAAAAAAATGGAGAAAAATGGTACAAAAATTCTTTGGAAAAGCAGAAGACAAAAATCCTTAACGATAAGGACTTCCTATCTGCGAGAACAGAAAAGGGGAGAGTGGGAGATGAAAAAATAAAAAAAAAAGAAAAGAAAAGGAGCGTATGGGAATCGAAAATAATTTCATCCCACTGGGAGCTAAAAAAACTGGCTTTCATTATTAGTGGTGATAAAGAAAGAACACGGGGGACCGCCTTTGGTCTACAGGCGACGGCTCGCATTTCTTTTCGGTTGCACGCCATTTGATGTTTTAGTCAAAGAGGAATACTTAAAAAAAAGTTTTTTTTTTCTTTCGATGGGGCTCTAAATCTCTTTGAGGTGAGAACATACTGCTACAAACATATCAAGGAAAATACCCCAAAGAGTTCTCTAGTGCTTTCGTAAAAAAATTATATTTTAGCTTGTTTTTTGATTAAGGTACAAAAAGAAAAAAGTAAATAAAACACAAAGGCAGGTCTAAAATGTTACCTGTAAAAAAAAAAATATATATATATATATAAAAAACCCAGATTTGATCTTTTTGTTCCCTAGTTAGATATCGCAATTTCCTATTTTCATAAAATAATGGATAAAAAGAATACTGGAATAGCGGTAGGAAACTTAGAGGTGATAAATACCAAATGACATGTTGTTTATCTTTGAGATAAATTCTCAAGATAAAACTGAAATCAAATGACACGTTTTGTATCACGTAACAAAATTTTTCGGTGGAGAGTTAACTAGCTTTTTTAATGTTTCAACGAGTAAATAAAATAAATATGTAGACGATGGCAAAATTAACGTCTATGCACAAAAAAAAAAAAAAAAAGGAAAAAAAAATACAAAGGGAAAATTCCAACCTACGTCCTATATAAGTTCCAGGATCACGCGCGGCGGAAGGTAAGGCACACGGGAGTCCGGATCCCCCTTGCAATTTCGTGCCCCCCCCCCCCCTCACTGGAGATCTTCAAAATTTGTGGTTCACACATGATTTAACGCTTTATTTATTTATTATCATTTTTTTTTAAGATTTCTTGGACACCGTCACCATGATTCGCAGTTTTCTGGAAAACGCTTCATGTGCAACTTTGAAAATTGATTTTGCACAAATAAGTTGAAAAGTTAACCCATCATTTTATTTTTCACTTTGGAAAAGATCGTTAAAGAAATCTCAAGTGGCAATTGGCTGGATATATTGCTAGAACTGACCATCGTTGAACAACTGAAATATTAGATTGGATAACAAGGTGCAGGAGAAGACCCAGAAGAAGACAAGCTGGGAGATGGATGGATGAAATTCGGAAGCATGTGGGAGTGATATGTAAGAGATATGCTCAAGACAGAAGGTTGTGGAAGAGACTTAAAAGTTGTGGAACAGACTTCATCCAACTTGTAAGTTGTGAAAGAGACTTCACCCTACAGTGGAATGATAATGGTTGATGACACACACACACACATATACACACACACACACACACACACACACACACACACACACACATGTATATGCTACTGTGTTTTTTGGATTTTCTTCTTTTTGCGTTTTTTAATTGCTTTAACTCTCAGAGAAGTAGGACCCCTCTACCTGAAATTATTGGGTTCCCTCGCCCATGTCCAGGACTGACCACTTATGTTACGGAGATTTAATACTAGAATTTTAGGCACAGATATTAAATCTCATTTCGCAACTTTTATTGAATATTTCGCTGCGCCACTTCTCTGTGAAACATCGGAAGCACGGTTTATTTAAAGACGCCAGTTTGTCTCATTTTAGAATCTACACCTTCGTATTTTGTGGAAGGATTAGTTTTGTCGTGTTAATTTGATCCTTTGCCTTCTTTAATTTCAAAGCAGCAGACTGAAAGCGCAAGTCCTCTTAATTTCTACTTTAATGCTTTGTATTAGCCGAAGCCGGCGTTTCCCCCCAGGGCTTGGGAACCGAGGGGTTTTGTGAAGGAAGGAGAGTTTGCCTGGAAACAAGGGGGGGGGGGATAAGACAGTCGATTCTGTGGATTTGAAAGGAGCGGTCGCACGGGGACGAGGGCAGGAAAGGCCTGAGGTATTGGGGAGACATGTCTTAAGCTTACCGAGGAAATTGACGTATGCTCCGCAGCACGAAAAAGTGACCGAAGAGAGATTTGCGGAAGGCAATGTGGGTTTTGAGATGAGAGGAAATGAATGAAAGAAAAAGCTTAGCATAACCTTCAGGAAACGAATAAAGTTTTTTATTAGAGATTTAAAAGGATTGCAAAAAATTATTACTTATAGGTGTTTTATTATCTTCAACCACGCAAGGCTTTACAAGTATACATAAACAACTTAACACATAACTTATTTAACAGTAATAAGATAAAAATATCACATGCATGCCAGAAGACAGCAGTCCTTAGCCAATCAGCTAACGGCTGGAAACCGGTTTATACTGGTACTGAAAGGCGGCAGACCGGCATTAGGGAGACATAGCAAGCGTTCTGGTCCTATTTCATTTTAGCAATAGAAGAGCAGAGAGTAAACATCTGTTTTTTGTTGGAAACTTGGTAAATCAACTACTGAAACTTCTTGAATGTTAAAAGAAGCGTTTGGAGACACAGCATTATTCCGCAGCAGAGTTTTCGAGTGGTATGCACGGTTTCGTGACAGGCGGGAATCCTTTCATGATGGTTCGAGATCTGGGCGTCTCTCCAGTGTGCGGACAGCGAAAAAATCGAAAAGGTGTGGAGTCAATTAAAAAAAGATTGTCGAATAACACAGTGTAGGGACGGAGCTCGTATGTTAATTAGCATATGCTTATGCCAACCTTGCTCCCACGTGTTTGAGAAGATTGTCCCACAGCATGCGAAATAAAATAAAGTTCTTTTTACAAATAAAACTATTTATCAGCAAATGCTGATGATAGCCCGGCGTTCTTTCTCTCTCAGCTTTTTATCAATATATCTGCTATTCAAGAGAGGGGAGAGCAGAAAAGTAGACAAACATTGAGGTATAAAATATTCATTATGCCAAAGTACTAAACTTAACAATTTATTGTTTTAGGGTTCGGCAGCCATTGTTCTCTAGCCCGGGCTACTCCAGTTGCTACGGACTCAGTACTTCGAAAAATTCGTCTTCCGTCTCAGAGTCTGACTCAGAAAAGTCAGTTCGTTTCCTAACGCTTTTCCTATCACGTAAACGAGAGTCACTACCAGCCTGTATCGTTTCGTACACGTCGCACTCTTCTCTTCTCTCCAACGAAAAAGAAAAGGCTTAATGCCTCATTTCAGTACACATGGACCTGACAGAGTCAATATCCCGGACCCTACACCTCACGAAACACACTTCCTACTCCTACGAGCACTCAACGCCAACTCCTGTCTTCTCCGACGTAAAATTTCCGTGGATACAACTTCCTCGCTCCCCATTGGCTCCTGCTTTCCTCCCACTTTGCGGCGGTCACGCCCCCTCCGCTGGTGTGGAGTGCGCTCAAAGATGGCTGTCTCACCTCTCTCTGCAGCCCCTCCCGCCACCTTTCCGTGACCTCCGACTTCTAACCTGACCTTTGACCTTCTCTTGCATGACCCCGAAGCGTCCTTGCGCCGCTCCTGTTTCTGCATCCCTGCAAACCTGAAATCTCCCGGCTAGGAACAATAGCTGTGGCCTCATAGAATAACGAACGCTAATAGTTTCTCACAGGTGATCTTCAAACATACATGAGCTTGACGAGAATATTTACATTTCCATGAAATTACATAACTTAATTTCCATCACATCATTCCGTATTCTCTATAAATTATGTATCTATAAATTATGGAACTTAGCGTCCATTGCATAGTTTATGCAAGCGATTAATTTTTCGCCCCTACAAACAGTAAGACTTTTGGCTGAGTCGGTGAGCAGAGAACATCAAACAGAGGTCATCGCTCTTTCCACGTTTATAAGTGAGTCACGGAAAAATTCTTATTGGCCGTGACTCACTTATAAACGTGGTTCTTTCTGTGTCTCACCTATAAATGTAGTTCATTTCCGTGACTCACTTGTAAAAGTGGAAAGAGCGATGATCTCTGTTTGACGTTCCTCGTCCACGTCAAATGTCTGTATTAGGAGAGCAGAGAAGTTTTTTCATTACGGCGAAGAAGAATCCATCATGAGATCCTGCTTCCTCACTTCCCTATATACACTGAAGAGCAACTGAATTAGAGACAGCTGGCGTTATGCAAATGTGGCGCTGTGGGCGGCATTGTAAACGGAAACGACATGACGTATGCAGCGATCCGACAATATAAGGAGTGATGCGACGGGAATCAGTAAGAGTCGGACGCAGTATGAGTAAGACGAAGGATCTAAGCGCATTTGATCGTGGGCAAGTTGTCAGGGCCCGACGAATAGGTCACTCCATCTCGGAAGTCGTGCAAGCACTGGGATTTTCACGAGCCACTGTGTCACGGGTGACCCGTGAGTACATCGAATCCGGTAAAACCATCCCTGTAAGGGCCAACTGCCGTGGACAACGGCGTGTTGATGAGCGGGGTCATCGTCGGCTAGCTCGCATTGTAACAGCGGATAGAAGGGCCACAGTGCAAGAAATCACTCGGCAATTTAACGCTGGTACACAAAAACGTGTAAGCAGCCACACCATCAGAATCATTTTCTCGCTATGGGGTACAGAAGCCATCGTCCCACGAGGGTACCGCTGCTGACCGCACATCACAGGGTGTAAAGATTAGCATGAGAGCGGGAACATGGCCACTGGACCCTAGACATGTGGGAAAATGTTGCCTGGACGGATGAGTCGAGATTCACGTTGGTACATGCGGATGGAAGGATACGAGTACGGCGCAAACCACATGAAGCGACGGATCCTTCTCGCCAGCAGGGTACTCTTCAAGCTGGTGGGGGTGGCATTTTCGTCTGGGGACTGTTTACGTGGACTGAAATGGGACCCCTGGCACGTGTGATATCGTCCCTCACAGGTCAACGTTACCGGGATAACCTGGACGACCATTTTCTCCCGTTTGTGCGTCTTCAACATCCGACTGGGAACCTTATACCGCAACAAGACAATGCACCGTGCCATCGCTCCCGAATTGTATCCGAATGGTTGGATGAACACTCCACCGACGTGAACTCGCTTCCTTGGCCAGCTAGGTCACCTGACCTCAGTCCCATCGAGCACATCTGGGATGCCATCGAGAGAGATGTTCGAGGCTCTGACCCCCTTCCATCAAATCGTCGTGAACTGTGGGAGCATGTTCAGGGGTCGTGGATCCGAATGGCTTCCCAACGCTTCCGGTGTCTTGTCGAGTCCATGCCGAGACGAATCGCCGCCGTCATCAGAGCGAAAGGTGGTGCTACACGTTACTAGACAGGCATCTCTAATTCAATTGCTCTTCAGTGTATACATACAGCATATATACACGGTCGTATCAGAATCAGGTGATGCGTAACATCACAGCCTCTCCTTGACAAATGTCAACCCCGCCTTCTCGTGGTACATCCTGTTCCCACTAAAGGGGCTCTGACGACCGCAAATAGCGGTATAACTATACCATCGGGATCAGAGGAAATGCTATCCCACACTCACCAACCCGCTTGGCCAGCGTGGTGAGTTATGGCCAAACACCTCCAAAATGACTCTACAACTTAAATCTTGGCCTTCAGTCTCCGGCAGCTGGAATGTACCTGGTCAAGGCAGCGGCCAGTGCGACATGAAGGCAGAGGGTGCTAAGAATCCCCGGAGGACCGGACTAGGCTGCCATTTGATGCTGACCTTGGCTACCTACAACGGACGCTCCCTATCTTCTGATTCAAGGCTTCTTGAATTGGAAGAGGAACTACAAAGGATCAAGTGGGACATCGTCGGGCTAAGTGAGGTAAGGAGAAAAGGAGAAGATCTCATTGAACTGAAAGTGGACATCTCTTCTATTATCGTGGGACAGATACTGGCAGAACTAGTGGTGTTGGATTTATAATAAACAAGAAACTGAAGGATAAAGTGGTAGAAGTTGAAAGTTCCTCTGACAGAGCTGCACGACTCGTTATCCAACTATCGAGAAGATACCAGGCTCAGATTATTCAAACTTATGCACCCACCACAAGTCATCCTGAAGAAGAAATTGAAGAATTTTATGAGGAAATTCGTCATCTAAATAATAAAGGTAAGCAGCACTTGAAGATAATTATGGGAGATTTCAATGCAAAAATAGGGCACCGGCAACAGAATGAAACTTCAGTAGGTAAATTCGGTCACGGCAACAGAAACCAGCGTGGAAATACTCTCGTTGAGTTTGCAGAGGCAGAAGGATTTTTCATCTTGAATTCCTTTTTCAAGAAAAAGCCACACAGGAAATGGACATGGAGACATCCAATTGGGACGACAAGTGAAATTGATTTTATTATGTGTAACAAAAAATTCGTCATCGAAGACTGCAGTGTGCTGAACAAGTTCAACACAGGTAGTGACCATAGATTGGTGAGATGTAAGATGCACCTCAACACTAAACTGGAACGTGGCAAGCTCATAAGACAAACAGAATGTATTGACATAACCAACCTTAAAAAACACCATAATACTTTCAAGTTAGAACTGAAGAACAGATTCTCTGCTTTAGAAGGCCTAACATCGGAAGAAGTGGATATTTCGGAAGTTAACAGAAAAGTAACCAAAGCTCTTATGGAAACAGCAACAAAATTAGCTGGGTCTAAGAACAAGTTGCATGTAAACAAATTATCAGGAAAAACCAAAATGTTGATGCAAAAAAGAAGAGAGATGAGGACAACTAAAGAAGATGTGACTTCCAAAGTGGAATATATAGAGCTATGCAAGACAGCACGAAAAAGTATCACTGAAGACGTAAGGAAATTCAACTGTGAGCTAGTGAGGAAAGCAATTGAAAACAACCAAAGCCTAAAGATAGCAAAGGGACATCTCAGTAAGGGAAGAAAACAGATTATGGCTCTGAGAAAAGAAGATGGTTCTATAACAAGAAATAGAGGCGAAATTTTGACAAGAGTGAAAGATTTCTACTCCAAATTATATGAAAGGGATGATACATGTACTCCAGACATCATGAAAGGTACCAGAGTTCTTCCAGTCCTCCCAGCAGAAGTTGCTCATGCAATCAAGAACATGAAGCGGGGGAAAGCTCCAGGAGAAGATGGAATTACTATAGACATCATACAAGAAGCAAGTGGAGAAATTGAAACAGTACTCGCCCAAATTTTCACTCGATGCCTTAATGAAGGGAAGATTCCTGAGGATTGGAACAATGCTACAATGATCCTGCTACATAAAAAAGGTGACATTGAGGATCTCAGGAACTACAGATCTATCAGCCTCCTATCAGTGGTTTATAAAATCTTCACTAAAGTTCTTTCACACCGCTTGAAGGTAACACTGGACATGGCTCAACCGAGAGAACAAGCTGGATTCAGGAGTGGCTACAGCACAATAGATCATATCCACGTACTGAGAGAACTAATTGAAAGAGCGAGGGAATATGAACTTCCATTGTGCATGGCTTTTATCGATTATGAAAAAGCCTTTGATTCGGTGAAACCATCAGCAGTTACCACGGCTCTGAAATCCTGCGGTATTGAAGATGCATACATTAATATTATTAATAACATCTATGAAAATGCAAGTGCAAAGATTCGGCTGTTTGAAAATACAACACACATAAAAATTGGAAAGGGAGTGAGACAAGGTGACACCATATCTCCGAAGCTCTTTAATGCCACATTGGAAAATGTCTTTCAATCACTGAACTGGGAAAACAAAGGGATAAAGATTAATGGAGATTATCTAACCCACCTTCGTTTTGCTGATGACGTAGTCATTTTTGCAACTACCCCATCAGAGCTGCAGAGTATGATCCAGGAACTTGCTGACAAGAGTAAAGAAGTGGGATTAAAAATGAACTTTCAGAAGACAAAAGTGATGTTCAATGCTTTTACAAGAAATGAAGATTTATCGATTGATGGAGAAGAACTGGAGATAACAGATACGTATGTTTATCTTGGACAGCAGATATCAAGTGAGGGTCACATTGATGAAGAAATTAATCGGCGTACAAAACTTGCCTGGAGAGCTTTTGGAAGAAACAGCATAATTTTCAAGAGCAATATGCCATTATGTCTTAAAAGAAAAGTGTTTGATCAATGCATCCTTCCAGTGCTTACGTATGGTGCAGAGACGTGGACCTTAACTAAAAGAGACATACAAAGGCTGCAGACAACTCAAAGTAGCATGCAGAGGTGCATGCTTGGTATAACCAGGAGAGATAAAAAGAGGAACTCGTGGATCCGAAAAATGACGAGAGTGGAAGACATCATGATCAGAGTTAAATCCCTGAAATGGCAATGGGCTGGACATACTGCCAGAAGGACAGACCATAGATGGACAGCCGAAATTTTAGATTGGATTCCAAGGGACAGGAAAAGACCCAGAAAAAGACCACATGGGAGATGGGTGGATGAAATTCGTAAATATGCGGGAGTGACATGGAGGAGACTGGCACAAGACAGACCGTTGTGGAGGAAACTTGGGGAGACCTTCGTCCAGCAGTGGATTGATAATGGTTGACAATGATGATGATGATGATGATCAGAATAATATGACCAACCCCGGAATCACAGTGTACCCGCCCATGCGCGTCACGTGCACATGGCAAGGTCGACCACACGGCGATGTAAGCGGCCGGCCAGGACAGATGGCCCATAGTGTGTTACGTCAGCACAATGAGCAGAGGTGGTAATTAGACTGACGTGCAAAAAGGAATAATCATAGGCTACCGCACCATGGGTGAAAGCATATCAGAAGCAGCAAACTTCGTGGGCTGTTAGCTAGGCGTACCAAGAATGAACCTCCCTTTCCTGGAACCGGTGGCCTCCAAATAAGAGACAGACCAGTGCATGTAGCCTTCGGAGTTGCTCAGGTGGTCGTTAAAACACGAAATTCATCCTCGGTGGCGGTGTTGTTTGAGGCGCTAGTTTCTTATTTATTCCAGATGGGCCCGGTTCAAATTCTAATGAGCCATTGGTGCTGTGATTGTTTTACGGTGCTAGATCCTCCCTCACTTGGAGCCAGTGGCCCCAAATTAGAGACGAGCGAACGCTTGTAGCCCTTAGAGGTGGCCTTTGAGCCACGAAATTCCGCCCCAGTGGACGAGTCGTCTGAGTTGCTGGATTCTGATTATTATTTGTCAGAGATGAGCCAGGGTTCGAATCTCGATGAGACATTGGTGGTGCTATTAACTCCCAGCGCTTGTTCTCTCCTTTCCCTGGGACTAGTGGCCCTAAATTAGGGACGGGCGGCTGTTAATAGCCCCTAGGATTGTGCACACGGTAGTCCTTAAACCACACGAAACAAACAAATAAACTACGAAATAAAAAAAATACTGCTATTCTGACTATGATAGCCACTTTCAGTAGACATAATACGAGGAAGGTCATATATTGGCTAGACATACGTAGCTGTGGCCACAGTGAATTTATAGTGAGTGTATTGTACCAAAGATATGCCTCCTGAATAGTTTAAAACCCCGCACAGAAAAAGGAAGCGAGTCATGGGGTGTTACGGTTGAATGCTAAATATTCTTCCTCACTTTTACACGCCACCCTATGAAGTAATATTTACCCTAGGGACAGTCTCTGAGCTAGTGTTGCCACAAGCTCTTGGTCGGAAGGCCAGAAGGACAGCGGCGAACGAATGGCGTTGCCACGATCGAGCAGCGTCTACTCGATTCCGTCACCCTTCATTACAAGTGATTGTTGAGGGGGATGGGCCAATTACGAACTCAGTCGGTGCTCGTGTTTGTCCCAGGGGAGACGTGGACGTCCGCGGTAATCGCTGCCATTTGTCACCGTTCCGCGCCGGGTGTCACCTGTGCTAACACGCTAGGCTCGCCAAGCAAGCCTTTGTCCAAATGAGGTCTCCGGACGGACACTTCCACTTTCCTGCAGTCCTCCTCTTCCTCCTCGATCCCTCCCGCCTCTCCAGTCCTCGTCCTCTCTCCCGACGGACGAGTGATTCTCGATCGTCGTCGCGGATCAACGCTCACAAAACCCGGCCAACACGTTCCAATAAACGGCTTCAACAAGAAGAACACCGGGAAACAGTGAAGCCCTTATGGGTGCAAAGATACTGTTAAAAAAAATAAATAAATAAATTCAATCCGTTGCTATCTTTTCGCTGACAGTTACCTAGTGCAGATTTTGAGTGCATAAATAACCACTGGCGCACCCGGGATTTTATTTTTATGGGTGTGGCCCAAAATATTGAAAATTCAAATAAAAATTACCCGCGGATAATTTCTACTCAAAAATTAAAAAGCGATAAAAAATATCTCCGCCATATTAAAGTTCGTTTCCAGTTATTCGTGAATTCCATATTTAAAAACATGTATAAATATATTTAAAAATTAGCAGACAATAACGAAGGGCCAAGTGATATCTCATGGGAAGGATCCGGGCCTTGGCCTCCTCCACTGAGTGCGCCACTGTGTTGGTTTAAAAAAAAATCAAGCTCTCTGTAGCGATTTATAATTCACCACACTTGGCTTGAATCACAATGAGGAATGAGTTATACAGTGGAGCACTACGTGGGTGTGGCCCAGGGGGACCAAGACCTTCCCCTGAGATATCACTTGGTCCTTCGTTATTGGCTGCTTATTTTTAAATATATTTCTACATGTTTTTAAATACGTATTTCATGAAAAACTGAAAACGCACTTTAATATGGCGGAGATATTGATTTCGCTTCCCAATTTTTGGGGAAATGTTTTTTTGCGAGGTATTTTTATTTGTATCTTTAATATTTTGGGCCACCCGCATGAAGAAATTCTGCCCACCCGGAGGCGCAGTGGTCTAAGCGATGGCTCCTGACCATTCGTCAGGGTTCGAATCCCAGTGAGGCATGGGTGTCGTGTTTGTCTTACGACACTGACTCTCTCTCTCTCTCTCTCTCTCTCTCTCTCTCTCTCTCTCTCTCTCTCTCTCTCTCTTCCCTGGAGTCAGAGGCCCTAAATTAGGGACGGTAGACTAGTTACAGCTAGTTGAGTTGCTCACGGTAATAGTTAAACCCGCAATAAAAAAAAAAAAAAAAGAAAGAAATTCTGGGTGCGCCAATGAATCAACAACACGTTGTTTTTCCGAACCGAGATTTATTGATCAATATTTCCATAAACACGCACTCCAGGTATTGGGTGTGTGCAAAAGTTCTATCCGTTTTTGTAATAGATGCAAATTGCGATCGGAGTAGTTACGTCACAGATGTCGCTGCGATGCCGAATTTTTGGCCAATAAGGTGTGGAGCAGTAGAGCATATAGAAGCACTACGTTTATCAGAGTTAATCATTCGTAACGAAAATCACGGACGGTGTAACATGGCATGCGATAAGGAGCACATTAGACATTGTTTACTGTACGAGTTCGATAAAGGCAGTACTACAGCCGCGGCTTGCCCAAGTGTATGGGGAGGATGCAGTTGATGATAGCACATGTCGCAGTTGGTTTCGAAAATTCCCGGGACGGAGACAGAAGCTGTAAAAATCAACCACGTCATGGAAGTCCATCCGCAGTTTCTGACGAGGATGTGGACCAAGCCATAACAAATGACCCACATCAAACCGTTCAGGAATAAGCAGAAACGTTGTCGGTACACAGAACAACAGTCAAAAGACGAATTAATGCGCTTGTGTTCTTCACCAAGTTCGATAACTGGGTTCCGCACCAGCTTTCTCCAAAGCAACGAGAAGAGAGAATCCGTACCTGTGTTTCTTTGCTTTCTCCTCACAGAAATGAACCATTTTTGGGACGAGCTGTAACGGGTGATGAGAAATGGGTACTGTACCGTAATGTAAAACGCCGACGGACTGTGTGCCAAGGTGCGGAGTCTGCTTCATCGACCTCAAAAGGAGGACTGCATCCCAAAAAGGTTTTGTTGAGTGTTTGGTGGGATGTCCTGTCCAGGGAATAATCCACTGGGAGGCGTTGGCACCTAACCGAACGATAAATGCTGACCTCTACTGCCAATAGTTGGACAGATTGCGAGAACAACTGATATCGAAGCGGCCAGCACTCGTCAATCGCAAAGGCGTGATCCTTCATCATGACCTCATGCTGCTTTAATCACTCGGCAAAAATTACTGAACTTTGGTTGGAAGCGTTTCCTGCCACCCCGGTGGCGCAGTGGTCTAAGGCGCTGGCCTGTTATCATTCGTCCGTAAGGGGTCCGGGTTCGAATCCCGGTCAGGCATGGATGTTGTGGCACTGGCTCTCTCCCTTTCCCTGTAACCAGTGACCCTAAATTAGGGACGGGCGACTGCTTATAGCCCATTGAGTTGCTCACGGTGGTCGTTAAACCTCCAATTAAAAAAAAAAAAGAAGCGTTTCCTCACACAGCATATTTCCCTGACCTGGCATCTACAGACTACCACTTTTTTCGATCGTTACAGGACGCCTTTGCGCTCCAAACCTTCGATGACGAGAAAACGGTATTACATGACTTTTTTTACTCTAAACCACAGGAGTATTTCCGGCGTGGGATTCACCTACTCATAGACAGAAGGCAAGAGGTCATACAGAATGATGGCAATTAAGCGAAATCCTAGAAATGTTATTTGTTGTGTTCTCTTCCTTTCTTTGTAGCCTACAGAAACGGGTAGAACTTATGCACACACCCAAAATTTTCGGAACAAATAGAGAACTGCCTTAAATGAATCAAAATTGAGAGTTTGTTTGTTTGAGGTTTAACGACTACCGTGAGCAACATGATGGTCAATATTTCTTGATGGGATTTAGGGTCACTATTTCCAAAGAAGGGACAGAGCCAGTGCCGTAAGAGAAACACAACGTCCATGCCTTACCAGAATTCGAACCTGGATCCATCTTGGACGAATGGTCAGAAGAGACCCCTGCTCCTGCAGTGAGAACTTGGATGAATCAAACAATTAAACCCTTTGTTAGTGTAACAGTGGTCCATATTCTGGTTTTGTGAGTCAGCTGTTTTCATATAATGAAACTATGATCATTTTAACTTTATATTCTACAGCAATATGATAACAGAGGTGCCCTTATCTTATATTCATTGAAGCAAAAAGCAGAGGAGAACTGTATTGTCTGATAAGTCTTGATAATTTCCTGCTTCCGGTACAACTACAGTCAGCAGCTTTGTTTTTAATACTTCATGAGCTCCTATTAATAGTTCCAAGCGAATTCCCCCATTACGATAGCATTTTGTATATTTTTTATGTATGTATTTGCTTCAACGTTCTGCTATTTTATGTTTTGCGAAATGCATGCTGATACGTTGAATTACTTATGTCAGTGTAACGAGGTCAGATTATATGCGATCCCTTCGAGTTCCATGTTTATGCTTATACTCCGAGCCAACCTAAGAGTGTATCATTATGTAGGATGCGAAATAGCTACCTCCGCTACGAATAGTAGTCCCTAGAGTTTTGAGCAAAAACCAGTGGAATTATTTCTCAAAATCCTTTTTTGTTTGCTCAGCAGTTTATCAGACAAAATTGCCACCTGAAAAAAGTTTCAGAAGTTAGTGCGCTTTTGAAAATAAATTTGTTATGAGAAGTTGCTGAATCAAGAACTTCGCACTTTCGGCTGTTTCTGACCATTTGGGACGCAGCGCGGACAGGGGCAAAGGGTAGAAACCCTCTCCCAACATTAACAACACAGAGACAATAAATTGACAATCGGGGAAACTCGAAGGGTTGGTTATCAGGCGGTAGGGGAAGCAGTTCGGCCTCCACCAGACCCCCACTCACAATCCCCACTGCTTGTGATATGTGTGGATGGGTGGGAGGGGGTCAAAAAGTCAAAAAGAAAACAGTAGAAGAGTACATTGCCGCGGATGGATACCGTTCTTGCGTTCCACGACGAGTCGTGATAAGGCTATCCCGCCTTTACCAATAGTACACTTTTAGGGTGAATTGTAGTATAGTAACTTGTTGTAGATGTTACAAAAAGATAGTATCTCTCAGACATTGAATGCAGTAGCGGAATTAAATCATTTTCCACTTGTCATCTGCACGGTCTACCTAATTTCTCTTCTATTTCATTGTCTTAATGGCAGTAGAATAAATCTCTCTCGTATGCGATGACCTTTAACCCCATTTCGATGATATTCAACAGAACCGGTTCAGTATGCCTCCGGAACAACAGGATAAAGTTTTCTCTCAATCGAAACATTTTTACGCAAGTTATGGAGCATAAGGGCAATGGAATAGATCCCGCTCCCATGTCCTGACCTTTGACCCCATTTCGTCCATTTTCAATAGGGTTTGTTGGTCCCCTACCACATACTAAAATTTCATCGAAATCAAACCATTTTTACGCAAGTTATGATACATAAGGTCAATGGAATGAATCCCGCTTCTATTTCCTGATCTTTGACCCCATTTTGTCGATTTTCAATATGGTTCCTTCCCAGTGGTTCCTACCACATACTAAAATTTCATCGAAATCGAACCAGTTTTACGCAAGTTATGACGCATAAGGGCAATGGAATGGATCCCGCTCCTAAGTCTTAAACTTTGGCCCTATTTCGCTGATTTTTAATAGGGTTCGTCCCCGGTTGGTCCCCTACCACATACTAAATTTTCATTGAAATCGAACCACAATTTTCACGGGACGGACAAAGCTGGAGCATATAAGCTTCTTCAACCTACGGTTAGAAAGTTTCAAATAATGAGCTATTTACTTCTGTACAATATCCGAATTGCACTAACGAATGGGAACGGCAATGTTGACAGTGTTATTAGAAGTTAACAAGAGTGATAACAATTTCTGTTCATTCCTGTAGTACAAGGTTTTGTAAAACGTAGAACTGGTGAAACTGGGTAGTTAAAACCACATGCATAGTCCGTTCATTATTTCCTGGCAGTTGGGAGAATGAAATTGACCAATTTTAGGGGAGGTTCACATTGTAAGGAGGAAACATGATGTTCTCCTAGATAAACAGCGATCCTTGAACTTTTGGAGCAAGGAGGTAAAGAAACAATGATTGGACGGTATGGAGAGGGGAAGTGAATGGTGTTCCTTTTCGTGTTGATTACCTGTGGCCTTTTCCTGCTGTTCTTACAGCCCTTACCACTTCACTCCGTCTCACAAAGGCTGTTTAACAAGAAGTTTATAAGCACCACAGGGAATCAACACTAAGAAAAACTTCATTCACTCCTCTCTCTCTCTCTCTCCACCCCGTCCCATCATTGTTTCTTTAAGGCCTTGCTCCGAGAGCTGGGGGATCGTAAGCCCTCGGAAGTATAGCAAACATTCTACAGACAATTCGAGATCAATATCGGAACATATCTTTCATTCCATTACAAAACAAAACAAAAGTGTAAGAAACTTTGAAAATGGACAAGTTTCTTACACTTGCTTTATTTCGAGGATCGGTGTTTTGCTAGGGAAACGACACATTTTTCTCTTCAAACGAGAATCTCCCTAAAAATGGTCAGTTCCATTCTTCCCAACTACCAGGAAATAATGAAAGGACTGTACTTCGTTCTTCGACAAAATCTATGAACATGAGATTATCATGCCCGTCTCTTAACACTAGATTGCTGTCCTGAAAACATTCTGTAGGGTAGAGAGAAAAAAAGAAAGTACACTGTGCTCCTGCAGTTTTCCGCTGATAGCATTTCAGTGTCTCAACTCCACGTATTACATGCAAATAAACAGAGGCAGGGAAAAAGGAAAGAAGAGTAGTGACCCCCCCCCCCCCAAAAAAAAAAAAAAACATTATTTTCCGCTACCAAAAGCTTTCTTTTATTACCACACACAGTGTTTGTTTGTTAATAGGTTTAACGATTACTGTGAGCAACTCAATGAGCTATACGCAGTCGCCCGTTTCTAATTTAGTTCCAGGGAAGGTACAGGGCCAGTGCCGAAAGACAGACAGCATCTATGCCTCACCGGAATCCGAACCCGGACACATATCGGGTGAATGGTCAGAAGCCAGCGCTTAGACCACTGCGCCACCGGGGCGGCCATACTGTAATAAAATAAAAACGTACCAAACAGCTTTAAATTAGTACGTGTTTAATTAAAAACAAATACATTTATTAAAACATTTTTATATATAAAATACTATAGTAAAAGCTTAATTTTATTTTTTTTACAAAAATCGCTGAGACGGATTTAAGGCTTTGTCGCTCCTAGGCCTAGACAAATTGGCCGCCCCCTACTCCGCTTTAAAATAAACAATTTGATGGCTACAATTTCATGTAATTTATTCGGATCCTATCCAGGAGCAAAATTAAATGTTAGGGAGAATGTAGCCTACCCAAAGCTAAGTGCAAAAAAAAAAAAAAAAAAAATCTAAAGTCTAAATGTGGTGAAACTATAAACAAGAATTTTTCTTTTAACAATTGATAACAAAATATCGTCTATCGTTGATAAAAATTCCTTACCTTTTGACTTTCGCCATCAATTCCTAAACTGATTAAATATTTATAATTAATCAGCTGCTTTGGTAGAAGTTTCTGTCTTCTTTCTTTCCTTTTTTCTTGTTTTTTTTTTTTTTAACAATTTTTAATGTTTTGATACATGGCAGCGCAAAGCTTTTCAGGCAGTACAATAAGACATCGGCCTATGCTGCCCCATTGTTTCTGCTCGTCAGCTAAGGACACCGGTTGGCTGTAAACTAATTGACGCTTGAACACTGATTTGAACACTGATCTCTTGAACACTGATTTTGTTGGGAATTTTAAAGCACACAATTCGTTGTGTCATGTTTCTTTAAATTCAATGAAGTAATAAATAAATTTTCAGTTTGAAATAAAGGCGGTTTTTTTTTTAGAATTCCTACACAACTGCTACATTATTTAAAATTTTAACAGTACCTGAATTTTGAAAATTGTCAAGTTTTGAGGAAGTTCTAAAGAGATAAAGATATGTTTATCTATGGTTGCTCAAGTCGAAGAGGAAGGGAATTAAAGGAATTTAGGAACACAATCTCGCATGCGGCAGAGATAAACATATTCAGATTAAATGTTAGGTTCCACTTTTATTATAATTTAAAATGCTTCTTTAATTATTTTCGTGGGCTTTTAACAAATTATTAATTTTCACTACCACTAAGATTTGCCGTGGCTAAAACTTGCCGCCGTAGGCCCGTGCCTAGTCGGCCTATTGGGAAATCCGTCTCTGAAAAATCGGACGAGTATCTGGCGTTCCTTTTGAGTTATTATTATTTTATCGATATTTCTGCTGCTGGAAAGTCAACATTTTAGAATCATTAACATAGCAATCAGACATCTCTGAAATGCGTGTATTTACTGTTCATCACATAACATTAATCACGTCAGAAAACTTGAAAATCACATCGCCCTGGAGTGGGAGTCGAACCCGCATCTCCGTATTTCCGTCCGAGCATGCTATCCGTTACGCCACCCAGGATCATCAAGTCCCAATTATCTGAGTGTTAAAAATCAGAGCATTCGCTGATTTTTGCCAGTCAAAGAAAATTCGGCTTTGACTGGCTAAAATCAGCCGAAATGAGGAGATAGGGGTTCGATTCCCGTCCAGAGCGATGTAATTTTCAAGTTTCCTGATGTGGTTAATGTTATGTGATGAACAGTAAATGCAAGCAATTCAGAAATGTCTGACTGCTGTGCTGATGATTCTGACCTGTTTCCACGAGCTATCAGAAGAATATTTCTTCTGCAGATTCAATATTTCAATTCACCATGAGTTAGCTTGCAAACAGTGTTTTCCAACTTTATTTTTAAATACACCAGAGTTGAATAATTACGAAACGCATATAGCGTATAAAATCCGTTTATTTTCGTGGTGTAGTCAGCACAAATATTCGCGCCAACCCAAACAAAGAAAATTATCGCCGCCTTAAATCTCATTACTAACCACAACTACTTCAAGTTGGATGGAAACATCTACAAACATACTAAAGGAGCACCGATGGGTTCACCTTTATCTGCAATCCTTGCGGAAGCAGTACTTAGACCACTAGAAGATCTCATCCTTTTAAATTGTATCAAGAAACCCCGAGTTTGGATCCGCTATGCAGACGACATTTTCTTCATATGGGAACATAGAGTAGACGAATTAAATGATTTCATGCGAAAGATAAACAACCTACACAATACAATAAAGTTCACCATGGAGCTTGAAAAAGACGGGACGTTGAATTATCTTGACTTCGAGCTCAGAAGAAATAATAGAACATCCAGCTTCGATTTTAACGTTTATTATAAACCGACCGCAGTACCGAACCTTGTCCCTCCTCATTCGCACTGCCCAAAGGAGAACAAACTTTCCGCATTTAGAGCGTGGTTCCATAGAGCGTACAACGTATGCAAACCCAACTATCTAAGTAATAAAGAAGTTGAGAATATCTATAGCAAATGTCTAAAGGCTGGATATAAGAAGGATGATATAGACAGAGTACATAAGACTGTGAGAAATCGTATAATATCAGCAATAGAAAAATCGCCTAGTAGGACAATGAGATACGCAGGATCCATCACATATATCCCAGGCTTTACATATTGGTTAAAGAATTTATTACGCAAATACAGCATATTAACAGCAATGAAGTCCCCGACCCCGTTATCACATATAATATCAAGTTGCAAGGAGAGATAGTGTGAGAAAGAAAAGGCGGGTGTGTACGCAATACCGTTGGTGTATCCTGACAACACGGAAAAGATATATATCGGAATGACAAAGCGATCCTTGGACACTAGATGTAAAGAACACGTACGAAGTGTGAAGCAAGACATGAAGAATACAGCCCTCGCCAGAGAAGTCATACATTGTACGGCCGCTCCTGTATGGAATAATATTAGAAGAATTGCCCCTTACACGAATTTCAAAGAGACTGCCATCAGGGAAACAGTGTCCAACAAAGTGGCATGCAATGATATAGTCTCTATACGGAACTACGAATGGTTTGGGCATGCATTATTAAAAGATGGAAACACATCACGGCGCTCTGTATAATTACGTGATAAAAATTCATGTAATATGCTCGTGATGTCATCCGCGTTATTTTCAAAAATCATCTTCGTTCTTTACGTGTTCCAATTCTTTGCATTTTTGTGTCTATCACTGCCTTGAAAAACCTCCCAGTGGGGTGCGAAAGCTTGGCGAATATTTGTGCTGACTACACCACGAAAATAAACGGATTTCATACGATATATGCGTTTCGTAATTAGTGTTTTCCAATTTTTATCAAAGATTTAACCATTGATCTATTGCAATAATGTTATACCTTTCCTCCTTCACAGCTAGTTCTCTTACTTTCTGTCAAATTATTGGACCATAGGCTTTGGCATCTCCATCGGGAAAGTCAGTAAAATAAAGTTTCAATGCTAATTCGAATAATATTTCTCCTACGGTATATTTTTTTTATTTTATTTCTCTCTTCTTTCAGTGTAGCTGTGATTTTTGAAATTTTACATAAAAGATGTTGAAATTTTTTTAATTGCTCAGGAGTATGACATTAGTTTCATTTTTGGCAAGTTATCATAGTTCTAAATCAGCGATTTTCTTCTTAAAAACCTGAATTTTTCTGTTTCTTACGCAATTTAATTGCTAAAGCGCTTTAAAAAAATTAAGTACACAGCTCCGTCTTTCACGAAAGAACAGTACCAGACAGGAAACGTAAGATCGTCCATGATAATATGTATTCTGTAACGATATAAGATGTTCTCTTTCTGTCAACCCTACTTCCTCCCTCTTGATTAAAGGATCTCGGGCTTCCTACACGGAGTTCTCTTAACTTAAAAGAAAAAATGGCTTGATAAGGATTAAAACAAAACGAAAAAAAGACGCAGGCTAATGATTCCCTTCCTAAACACAAATCTGAAGACCGTAAACGAATGACGAATTTAACAGGCAGTAAAGCGCAAAGTCAACATCGCTTGTTAAACTTCCCCGAGTCGCCTTGTCATCTAACGCAGACCAGTTAAATAAAGTTATAAACAGCAACCAAAATACTGATTACAGTGAACCATGATTTTTCGATGCATCAGAATTACGTCTGATGGGGACTAAATAATTCCAATGACATTAAACGAATACTAACATCATTCGCGATAGCATTTAGTTGTGTACGAAGCATCATAAATGTGAGCAAGTATAAAGACACTATCGCAGTTTTATCACAGATACAACATTGCTGTTATCACACAATTTCGGAAGAATGTGTCACGTTTTCTTAAAAAAGTTTTTTTTTTTTTTTTTTTTTATGAAAACTAGTATAATAAAAGCAAAAACATATTTGGAATTTTAACAAAAAATGACATGAACAAAGTTTATTTATTTGCATGGAATGCGCAGTTATTAGCAAATTTGCTTTCAAAAACGCATCGTATGCAATTCTAAAATTACACATGTTTTTGCCCTTTCATCATAGATATAACACAGCAATTACATCCTAATTTCTTTCAGGTAAATAAGTGTATAAAAGAATTTCAGCGCTTTGGTTTTCAAAATAGTATTTAGCAATCCATAACTATATAATCTGCCACCGGAGCTTTAGTTTGTGCTTTTGGATGTCAATAGTTTTTAGCCCAAGTTTGTTTTAGTGCGCCTGTCCAAGGCCGTCTAGAAAGTACAAGGACATGACATTAGAAACATACGTTTCCTCCGTTTGTGACGTCTCTCTCATGTTACATGGCCTGAAATGTAGATGTCGTGTTTGACGTCATTCACGACAGCATAGGAAACCAATCAGAAGGCTTGGTTTTCGTGTGACGTCACAGAAAGAGGAAATTCATCTCTCTAATAACATGGTCTTGTATTTTCTAGACGGCCATGGCCTGTCTCGATGTGATTTGGAAGTTGATTTCTAATTTTAATAATTTTATTATCTTGAATTTAGTAGTCAACGATCTGTGAAGATTCTCCCTTGTTACGTACGGTGCCAATGGCATGCTTTTCCAGGCCTTAGTGTTCAACGAAATTCTTCGTTTTCGGCTTATTTTAACACGCTCGGCACCGATTTTTATAGCTATTAATTGCTTTTTTATAGGATGCAGTGTATGGTCGCGGAAGTGACGGGGCTGTTACCGGGATACAATAGTTTCTCTTGCTGGGATGCAATAGTTTCTCTTTGCTGGAATACAACAGTTTCTCTTTGCTGGGATACAGTAATTTCTTTTTGCTGGGATACAATAACTTCTTTTTGCTGGGATGCAATAGTTTTTCTTTGCTGGGATACAACAAATTATTTTCGCTGAGATACAATAGTTTCTATTTGCTGGGATAAAAGAGTTTCCCTTTGCTGGAATACAATAGTTCCTCTTTGCTGGGATGCAATAGTTCCTTTTTCCTGGGATGCAGTAGTTCCTTTTTGCTGGGATACAGAAGTTTCTCTTTGTTGGGCAGCAATAGTTTCTTTTTGCTGGGATGCAATAGTTTCTCTTTGCTTGGATGAAATATTTCTTCTTTGCTGATATACAGTATTTTCTCTTTCCTCTGATAAAATAGTTTCACTTTGCTGGGATACAATAATTTCTCTTTCCTGGGATGCAGTAGTTTTTCTTTGCTGGGATACAATAATTTCTCTTTCCTGGGATGCAGTAGTTTCTCTTTCCTGGGATACAATAATTTCTCTTTACTGTTGCATTCTTCTAAAGAGGTAATGAATTTTACGACAGCCACAGGGATTGAGAAGCAACAACCGTAAACCCGAAATGGAAATGGACATGGGCTCGAGTCCCAGATGTGGCATCGATTGTGCTTTTGGATTACGGGACAGGTTCTGTCCCATTCCTGGTAGCAGTGGCCACAAATCAGTGACGGAAGACTTCGTATAACACTCAGAGTTGCTCATGGTTGTTGTAAAATCCCGGAAAAAAAGAAGCGATTCTTAATACACTGACGGAAAAAAATCCCAACACCACGAAAAATAGTTGTAGAGGAATGAAATGGCGGCAATACATTTGTATAGGTAACATATTTAATCGATTAAGGTTTCAAGATCACAGCTTAATGTAAACGCGAGGAGAGCCATTCTAAATGTGAAATGCTGGTACATTAATAACCGGGGTAACCGCCAGAATGTTGAATGCAAGCACGCAAACGTTCATGCATTGTGTCGTGCAGGTGCTGGATGTCAGTTTGTGGGATGGAGTTCCATGCCTGTTGCACTTGGTCGGTCAATACAGGGACGGTTAATGCTGGTTGGGGGTGACGCTGGAGTTGTCGTCCAATGATGTCCCATACGTGCTCGATTGGCGACTGATCTGGTGATCTAGCAGGCCACGGTAACATGTCGACACTCTGTAGAGCATATTGGGTTACAACAGCGGTATGCGGGCGAGCGTTATCCTGTTATAAAACACCCCCTGGAATGCTGTTCATGAATGGCAGCAGAACAGGTTGAATCACCAGACCGACGTACACCTGTGCCGTCAGGGTGCGTGGGATAACCACGAGAGTGCTCCTGCTGTCATAGGAAATTGCTCCCCAGACCATAACTCCAGGTATAGGTCCAGTGTGTCTCGGCCGCAGACAGGTTAGTTGCAGGCGCTCACCTGGGCTCCTTCTAACCAACACACGGCCATCACTGGCACCCAGGCAGAACCGGCTTTCATCAGAAAACACAACAGATCTCCACTCCGTCCTCCAATGAGCTCTACCTTGACACCACTGACGTCGCAAACGGCAGTGGTTTGGAGTAAGTGGAATGCACGCTACAGGGCGTCTGGCTCGGAGCTGTCCTTCAAGTAACTGATTTGTAACAGTTCGTTGTGTCACTGTGGTGGCAACTGCAGCTCGAATTGCTGCCGCAGACGCGGTGCGATGCGCCACGGCCATAAACCGTACACGGCGGTCTTCCCTCTCAGTATTGCCACGTGGCCTGCCGGAACCCGGTCTTCTTGAGGCAGTACCTTCCTTTGACCACCGCTGCCAACAATCATGCACAGTGGCTACATTCCTGCCAAGTCGTTCTGCAATATTGCGGAACGAAAATTCACCTTCTTGTAGCCCTATTACACGACCTCGTTCAAACTCCGTGAGCTGTTGATAATGGCTTCTTCGTCTTCTTAAAGGCATTCTTGACTAACATCAACACACTACGTCGAATCTCGACGATAACTAACGCTCACGAACGTTACAGAGCGTATTTACAGCAAACCTGCTTTGCATGTTGCGAGGGGCGCTACTAGCGCCACACGTATGCGCCGAGAGCGAAATTTGCATAGACGTCCTCTTACAGATGTACTCTCATCGCCTACCAACTGTCGTTTATCTAACACAAACCCTTCTTGGTGTTGGGATTTTTTTCCGTCAGTGTATATCAAACAAAAATCAACCGAGAGTTTTACAGTTTAGATATTACTGATCAGCATCGTTAATAGTCCCACAGGGGTGAGGTACGCTTTCAGAATGCCCTAGAATTAGACAGAGGCGGTTTTTATTATGTATCAAAACGGCGTCACCAATTGTTTGTGTGTGTGTGTGAGAGAGAGAGAGAGAGAGAGAGAGAGAGAGAGAGAACAAGGGGAATTTTCGGTTTCCCTAGTGTCGGATGAGCTGTATGAACGGCCCGAAGATGAGGAAAAATATTTGGTTGAAAAAAATAAAGTGAAAAAATTAATCAGAAATCTCAACCGGACCAGCAACGACTCGTCATGGGTCCTTTCCGCAAAGAAACGGAACACTATGTAGACAAAACCATTCGGACACCTCAACATACGCAGATAAATGCGCATTTGAAGAAATCGACGCGCACACGCAAGATGTGTTTGCATCTGAATATAAAGATGAGAGTTTTCACACCTATCAGACTTCATGGAAAGCGACTATGCATCTCAGAAGTGAATTCATGGACACTAGATGCTGGGGTGGTTGGATGCTACCTCAATAAGCAATCAGTGAGACACATTGAGATTCCCTATATTCACTGTCGCTGTTTTGCGTTGATGGACAGCAGATGGGACCAGGCTCCTAGTCAAACAGAGAAGTTCGGAGGGGCGACGGATGATTGAGGTTGGGCAAATGATATGAAGGCGGTCGGGCAAAAGATGTAAAAGAGGTCGAGCATTGAACTGTAGTGGAAATAGCTAGGAAGTGCAAAAAGAAACGAAATTCGGGCGACGCCTGGCCTGGCGCTTGCCTGGCTACGGCCCTGAATGGTGGCACTGCAGCGAAGCCGAGCTTCAGGAAACTGGACAGAGAGATTGTTCCAAATGAAGCTCGCTTCGTAATGTGAAGAAGACACACACATTTTCCGCCTCAGACCTAGCCGACGACGACGTCGCACACGCTGCATTCCCATTGTCACCATGCTAAGTCAGCTGCACACAAGCTCTTCTCCAAGTAATGCCAAACGGTGACTGCAGTGGTGCCTCGCTTGCCCTTCGTGGACAACTGGAGAGCGGAAGAAGGTCGTGTGGAGTGACAGATCACGCTACTTACTCTTCCGTTATGGCGTATCTGGGCATGGCGTTTGCTCTAGGAACGCAGTCAGATGGATTGCATTGTCCCTAAAGTCAAGTTTTAAGGGGCATCTGTGGTGGCCTTTAGCTGCTTCTCCAGGGAAGGACTCGTTCCTTTGATTGTGGTGCCCTCCGTTCTAACATCCGCTAGGTACGAACACATTCTGAACAATTCCAAAATGGTACTACTTCGACACAGAAGTACTGCCATTTGTCCTTGTAACTGTAAGATGGAGCACCTTGCCACACTACAAGGTCTTTTCAGGTCTGGCCTGAGGAAAAGGACAGGACGTCCAAATGTTGAACTGGTTAGCTCAAAGTCCCAATGTAAATCTGATAGAGCATCTGTATGACGAGCTGGAACGCTTAATGTGATCTCAGCCGGGCAGACTTTCTACGGCACTTCTGGCGGAAACTTTGCAGGAGGAATGGAGGAAAGCTCCGGTTCAGATCTACAGTCTTCTTGTGGAAAGAATGTTCTGATCTACAGTCTTTTTGTAGAAAGAATGTTCAGATCTACAGTCTTCTTGTGGAAACAATGCTCTGATCTACAGTCTTCTTGTGGAAAGAATGTTCTGATCTACAGTCTTCTTGTGGAAAGAATGTTCAGATCTACAGTCTTCTTGTGGAAAGAATGTTCTGATCTACAGTCTTCTTGTGGAAAGAATGTTCAGATCTACAGTCTTTTTGTGGAAAGAATGCCTAGAAGGGTCACTGCACTCATAACGGCCAAACGTGGGCCGACTGTGTTACTTATTTCAGCAAATAAATGCATGGAATATAGTCATTTCTGTTATTTCATTGAATTCTCGTTCTTTGCCAGTGGAGAGAAGTTTCAAACCGAGTCTGAATCAGGAATAGAAAACCTTGCTAACAGGATTTTGGGTCCTCAACTTTAATGGCCAATAAAGTTATTTATTTACTCGTATGTGGAGTGAGGGAGTGACGTCAGAAGGTGGAAGTACCAAGGTGAGTCAGCAATGGAAGGAAGAAGAGAGTCAGCGTGGAGCAGAAGCATCGTCCAAGCGTGGTCTTAGGAGACAGAAGAGCCTGCAGAATATTCAGCATAAACCGCTCGCCACTGCAGACCTGTTGAAGCGATTCTCATGACTTAACAGGCGCTTTTGGCAAAAGCTTAGACAAAGTCCAATTTTCGATTACTTTTTTTTTTTAAGGTGCTTTTGGTAAAAGACATTTTTTGCAGGTGCTTTTGGTAAAAGACATTTTTTGCAGGTGCTTTTGGTAAAAGCTTAGACAAAGTCCAATTTTCCATTACTTTTTTATTTTTTTTGTGAGGTGAACTGACGTTAACGAACTTACAACGTTCACCATACAGACAAACAAAACACGCCAACAGGAAAGTTCGTAGTCAACTCTCTAACTAATTCCGTGCTGGAATTAAGAGGCCCAGAAACATTTGGGCACGAAGTTTTCTACAAAAACATTGATACGAAAATCACCTTCACATTATTGTCATCGTTCATGGAAAACGGTCGAAAATAAGCTGGTGTGCAAAACTTGAAGACGCAGTGGAAAAAGTTAATAAAAAATACGCCGTAAATCGCAGCAACACCTAACACAGATTAACTCAGAACCGTTTCTGGGAACTGGAGCAACAGCACATGCGTAATAATGGAACATGCCGTGTGGTTTACGTGACGTGAGAATAAAATGCGCGTGCGCAGTCCAATAGCATTCGTTGACCGGGAGTCACTGAATGGTGTGCGTAAGTTACAGACGTTCGATTGTGTTTGTTGTGTACTAGAGACGACAAAATAGCCCATAGAAAACATCTTGACGATTTTTTGTTGTGTACCAGAGACGACAAAATAGCACATAGAAAACATCTTGACGATTTTACTCGTAGTCAAATAATTGGGTGGCTCGAGGAGGAGAAAACTGGAATGAGTGGGGTCAAAGAGTTCGGAATTGCACATAGCATCGTATTGCGTGCGTGGTTGGCATTCAGGATTACAGGTACAGCTGTGCGGAAGACCGGTGGTGGTCGTCTACCAAAAGCCACCCAGATGGAGAACATGAGCACAGGGCGCACAATATCGCGATTTACCGTGGCCAGGTGACTATACAAAGGGTGGATTATTTGTCCGACAACCAGTACGCTGTGTTAAATTAAAAACTACTCTCACCATTTACAGTGGTACAGAGAACATAAGAACTGCACAGCAGAACAGTGGGGTACGATACTCTTTACTGATGAGAGTAGATTGAGTCTCTAGTGATTCTGGATGTCAGCTAATCTGGCGTGAGGTAGGCACTAGGTAGTAGGTATCTCCCCGAAAACAACGATGAAAGGGATAGATATGGCAGACGCGGTGTTCTCGAATAGGGATGCATTCCGACGTACGGAGCTTTTTTTTTTTTTTTTTTTTTTTTTTGAGATTTAACGACCACCGTGAGCAACTCAATGGGCTATAAGCAGTCGCCCGTCCCTAATTTAGAGTCACTGGTTCCAGGGAAGGGAGAGAGCCAGTGCCGTAAGACAAACACAACATCCATGCCTCACCGGGATTCGAACCCGGACCCCTTCCGACGAATGATCAGAGGCCAACGCCTTAGACCACTGAGCCACCGGGGCGGCGTACGGAGCTTCAGATACTAGACGGGGGTACTGTAACCGGTGCGTGATACTGTAATGAGGTAATCCTTCCCCATGCTCGTATGTTCCTAGGTGCGAGGTCCCACAGCAGTTCGTGTTATTGGATGATAACGCCACACCCCATCCGACAATGGTTGTTGATGAGGTGTTGGAAAGGGAAGACATTCAGCTGATGGATTGGCCAACACGTTGCACCCACCAAAATCCCATAGAACACGTGTGGGTGCTCTGGGGAGACGCGTTGCGGTACGTTAACACACACTGAAAACTGTCCAATAGCTGGAGATAGCGCTGACGGAAGAATGGGCGATGTTACAGAAAGAACTCATCGATGTTACAGAAAGAATTCACCTAGTATGGACAGATAATGCAAATCATGCTTCGACGTTAGGAGTGAATATATCCCCTACTTAGGGACTCCTCTTCCTTTTGAACAAGTCCTGAATAAAGTTCCCAGAAGCATAACTAGGGAGGGGCTGGCCGGGCGGCTGCTCCGTGTGCAGCTCAAGAGAGGGAACAGAAATCAGTTCTTCCAATATGATTAAAACTGGAATTTGTTTTATGCACCAGTTTTTGGTGAAATTGTTTCCGTGCATTACTTCGTCCTTTGTCAATTTATAGAATTTGCTTAAAATATGGTTTATTAAGAAAGACAGAGACACCATAGATCCGTGTGAAAGGTTTGTAATTTAAAGTATTCCCATGAAACCAGTGGACAGTAGTTCATCACAAAAACTGTATATTGGCTCCACAAAACGCTCTTTACAGCTTCGCCTTTCAGAACACATTTATAGTGTGAAGACTGGGGCTATGAACTCTGCCCTAGCTCGACTTACACATAGTGGGACCCATTATCCGGCCTGGAAAGAGGCCAGTATACTTTTTACTCCATCGGACGTGTCTACTCTTCTTTTCACAGAGACCTTGTATATTCACTCCCAGTTACAAGTCTGTTGTAATGACTCATTACCTAGTGAAATACCACAACCGTAGAGATTTTTATTTCCAGGAGGGTATCCACGTCAGACGGAATAACCTTGTAAGTGTTAAATATATGTCATAACTTGCCTTATGTGTATCATAGTGCAAATTTAAGTCATGACCAATCATATGTGGTTCAATTGTGTAACGTTGATGAACTTCCTTTTGCAACCTGATTTCCGCTAGAGTGTGGGGTGAATACTCTTCAAAAATCGGTTCTACGTCATGGAAGCTCTTGGGCATTGTATATATATAGAGAGAGAGAACTCTGGCACATACTATTGTAGTCTGAAGATGGGACATAGTGCTCCCGAAAGATCTCACTTTTAATCTGTAAATATTTTAACTTTTAGTAAAGTTTTACCTGACTTGTAAAGGGTTTTCCCCTTTCATAAGTTTTTATCGTGTATTGACTGTGTTGTCTTTAACTTTTGAATGGTTTACAAGTTTCAGTTGCCCTGCCAGCTTAAAAATTCGCATTTCTCCCTCAAAATGTTCAGGAGATGTTAATTACTCACCTTCAGAAATGAAGGCGCAGTTCCAGGTGCTTTGTCAGATAAGGATACCGTTCACATTATTGAAGATTCTTACGGGGCAATTCGATCATTGCTACGACTGCATTCGGTCTGTTTGACGTGGTACCGAAGGTCCGAGCTCCGAATCAATAGGGAAGAGCTGTACAAAAAGTCACAGTTTTGATTGTGCCTCTCACATAGACATAACAGATAACATTGGGGTGTGACGTTAATTTCGTACGAGCAATATATGTGTACACGGTCGAGTCACATTATTGTGACCACCAGCTAATATCCAGAGTGACCACCGTGTGCTGCGTGGACAGCAGCTAGATGGGCTGGGAGTGACTCAATAAGGTGCTGGAAGGTGTCAATGGGTATTTGGAGTCGTGCTGACTGCAGTGCATCTGACAGCTGGTGGAGTTGCGTGGTGGAGGATCCATACAGCGAACAGCACGATCGAGATGCTCAGTCGGGTTTCAGTTTGGAAAATTAGGGGGCCAGGAAAGTACTTTGAGATCTTCATCGTTCTCTTCCAACCACTATCGGACATTTCTAGCTGTGTCACACGTCGCATTGTCGTACTAGAAGATCCCATTCGCCCCAGGGAAGACAATCAGCATGTATGGGCTTACGTGGTCTGCAAGGATGGATTCATAACGAATTCGGTCCATATTGCCTTCCACATGTATGAGTGGACCCAGGGAATGCCACGAAAGCATTCCCCGGACCATAACGCTGCCCCCGCCAGATTGTGTTCTTCCAGCAGTGGTTTAAGAATGTTGGTTCTCCGATGTTTCTCGCCTTATACTCCAACGTCTATCCGTTCTATGAAGCAAAAAACGTGACTGATCGGAGAGGGCAATCCTTTGCCAATCAGCGGAAGTCCAATTCCGATACTGCCGTGCAAATGTAAGCCTTTTCTTCCGATGCACCTTTGTTAGCATAGGTGCAGTCACCATCTGTCTGCATCGGAGCATCATACGCAGCAGCATTAGCTGAACTGTCGTTTTAGATACACTTCCGGTAGCTCCCTGGTTCATTCGGCCAGTGAGTTGCTCAAATGTAACTTGTCGATTGTCCCTCACGCACTTTCGCAGCCGATGTTTACCTTTCACATCAACGGCATGTGGTGCTCTGCAGTTTCCACGTCATTTATTCGCAATGGTGTCATTTTTTCAACCACGATACACTTTAACCACAGCATCACGTGAACAGTTCACCAACTGCGCTGTTTCAGAAATACTGCCACCTTTGGCTCGAAAGCCGGTAATCTTTCCTTTTTGCAAATTAGATAAAGCGCTCCTTTTATCCGTGACAGGAACGAGCGATATGCTTTCAGATTGCCTACAGCACACCTTATACAGCCTCCATGCCAGCTCACGACACATGCCTTCTTTCATTGACTACGCGCTGTTGACGTCAAAAGTACGAGGTGGACACAATAATGTGACTCGACTATGTATGTATGAGATACAAAGACAGATGGGGGCACCATATTTTGGGGGTTGCCCGGGGCGCAGAAATGCCTAATTACGACTCTGAAAGTTCCACTGTATTCTTTAGTATCTACAGTTGCGTCTGCGTTGTTTCCGTCATCATTTCTGTAAGTAATGGATTTCCTATGGTTTGAATTTCAGATATTCAGACCGCTCCTGTGCGTCGCTACAGGCCAAAACCTGACTCGTCCTTAAGCTTTGCACAACAGCGTAGCAATCACGATAGACAGCAGTCGAATTCAAATTTGTTGCCATTTAGATGCAGCAATATTTATTATTAAGCTTCGAGATCAATTGGTGGATAGATGATTAAATACATTCGGTATTGCAATCTTGAAGGTTTGCTAATCTCAAAACATTAGCTAAATTAAGTTAAGGAAAACTGCTGAATATGACGCAGAACAACGCGTTTGCGACAAAACGTTTTTCTTGATTAGTGGGAACAGGTCGATGCAGCAATATATCGCCCCAGTTTTATTTTATTTCCTTCCGCTTTAAAGACATCGTAGAGCATCTACTGTTGGACCAAACAGTTCATTAACTGGAGCAATGGTTCGGAAAAACCAAATGAAGTAAATTCAAGAAGAAAATAGCCATAGAAAAATGCGCGGGGTAAGGGGAAGCGGGGAACCCGTCAACGCACATGGCGGGAACAGGTCATTAATTTGACACGTTAAGTCATTCAGGGAATAATTTGCGTCAAAACCTTTTGTGCTGCGCGACATAAACTGTCTATAAAGCGTGTTAGGATAAAATGGTCGCATCTCATCCTTCTTTTCCCACAGGGTGTTGGGAGGAAGGGAGCGGAAGGTGCGTGCGTGTGTGCTGTGGGGTTGATCAACAACAGCGGTTGCCAGATGCAGAGGGATAATCTCCCCAATCCTAGACCACTGAACACGAGTCTGTCCCCCAGTGTAAGGGATAGGGTGATAAAACTGCGGGATGTCTTTCAGATATGAATGGTAGAGACCGTACGCAGCAGAGGCATCGGAACTTATGAATGAACGAACCGTTATGCGCCGTCTGTTAAGATGACCGCGCCTATTAAAAATCGCACAATGATTACATGTCCTGAACTTCTGTTTGTTTCTTTCATCGGATCCAAAAACCATCTAAAATTAATACTCATTTCCTATTCAAGTTTCTACTTGATCCTTTCTCTTTTCATGAACATTTAGATTTTCTGTTTTTAAAATTACATTCACCCAGTGATTTAGTTCTAAATATAAAAGTGCCTCAGCGGTGAACGGATGAAAACAAAAAGGGAGGAGGAAGGGGAATACCTACAAAATTTTCAAAAGTCCTGTGAACTATGGTTAATATTTTAGTTAGCATTTTTTATTAAATTTTCATTACTCGTTACTTTTACCAACTTAAATTAAAATTGTGTAATTTCAACTATTTTTTAAATAAAAGGAAGCTACCCCAGTGGCGCAGTGGTCTAAGCGCTGGCGTATGACCATTACTCCGAGATGGGTCCCGGTGAGACATGGATGATGTATTTGTCTTAAGGCACTGGCTCTCTCCCTTCCCTGGAACCAGTGGCCCTGAGTTGCTCACGGTGGTCGTTAAACCCCCAATAAATAAAAGAGGGGGAAATGCTATGCAGGAGTCATTGCTAAGAATATTACATTTTGATTTAAGTACTATTCTGTCTTTGCACTCATTTCTAAATATTCTGTGTGAATAACACATATTAGTTACATTAAACAGATGCAACTAACATAGTCATGTCAATTTATTGTTACTAATGCGCCATTTCTAAAATGGCGCATTAGAGTACAAAGACAGAATAGTTTAAAATGGGTCTAATGCGCCATTTCTAAAATGGCGCATTAGACCCATAAGAAATGAAAGAATGAGTTCAGGAGAATATTTTTAATAGGAGCCTATAGCCTGTGGCGGGTTGTTTAGTAGTAGAAATGCCCTTTATACCGATGCGTTTTCTCGGAGCAGATCTTAATACAAGGAGTAGTCCGTCCAATAACTTTACTTTGACTGATATCTAGACAAAGGAGTTAACATTCTCTCTGCACTTGAAGGATCCAGGTGAACCCCCACACCTGAAAATTTCTACCTCGGTAATTTTTTTTTTTTTTTTTTTTTTTTTTTTGATTTTAGGTTTAACGACCACCGTGAGCAATTTAATGGGCTATAAGCAGTCGCCCGTCCCTAATTTTAGGGTCACTGGTTCCAGGGAAGGAGAGAGCCAGTGCCGTAAGACAAACACAACATCCATGCCTCAACGGGATTCGAACCCGGACCCCGTTCGGACGAATGATCAGAGGCCATCGCTTAGACCACTGTGCCACCGGGGTGGCCTCGGTAAATTCCCACACTTTCTTCTGCTGCTAGGAAAACTGCTACATGGCGGAAAACTTACACACCAGTAAACTCCTATTAGGTTCCTCGTAAACAGCTGAGAACTGATCCGTTGAGTGTCTTTTATTAGGTTTTGCAAACTGTTTACAAATACCAAATATCTAGGTTGAAACTTAAAATGCCGCCCCGGTGGCGCAGTGGTCTAAGCGATGGCCTCTGATTATTCGTCCGAAAGGGGTCCGGGTTCGAATCCCGGTGTGGCATGGATGTTGTGTTTGTCTTACGGCACTGGCTCTCTCCCTTCCCTGGAACCAGTGGCCCTAAATTAGGGACGGGCGACTACTTATAGCCCATTGAGTTGCTCACGGTGGTCGTTAAACCTCCAATCAAAAAAAAAAAAAAAAAAAAACTTAAAATCTAAAAAGTCCCGCTGCCTAGGCACTTTGTAAACAGCTGAGAAATGATCCATTGAGCGCTTTTTATTAGCTTTAATAAATTGTTTACGAATACCAAACATTTAAATTGCAACTTGAGATCTTCTACAAAGGCCCGCAACTTAGTTGCCTTGTCAGCACATAAAAACCGATTCATTGAGTCTCTTTTGATTATGTAGTTTTTATTGCATGTTTTCATGTGGCAAATATGAAAATCATAACTGAAAGTGAGATGAGTCAGCAATCTTATACATAAACTTTGTGTTATACGATATTGCACAAGCATATGTATTACTAGATAAACTCAATACATTTCGTTTGGTTAACTAGGAACACTCCCAGATATCATGTACTTTATCTTGACTTCAGAACCTGTTTTTGGCATTCACTTTATGAGACAGACAATAATTTTGTGAACATAAATAACAATGAGGTGATTCACTTATATAATAAACCCCTTCAATTGAGTCTGCCAGAGACGTCACTAGATGCCACCACATTCGTTCGCTCACATCATACGATAGCATAGCCTGATGTGTGAGGTTTGTTTAGTTTTCCTTTCTGAAATGGCGGTAAAAAGGAGATTCTCTTTGCCACTTAGTTCAAATAACGTAAGACTTCCTCTAGAGCAGGGATCTTTAACCCGTGATCCGAGAAGAATTTTTTACTGGCCTGCGTGACGTTGTCTAGAATGGAAATATGGAAAAAAAATGAATATATATAGAGATACCCACCTTATATATATATATATAAGGTGGTTTTCAGGTTATTTTGCACCCTTCGTTTTAAATTCTAAAATTTTTTCCTTAGTCTTCAGTTTTGCTCTTAAGTGGGCATCTCTATATATATTTAACTTTCCTATGCTATATATATATATAGCATATATATATATATAGCATAGGAAAGTTAAATATATATATATTTCCTATGCTATATATATATAGCATAGGAAAGTTAAATTTTCACTCGTGTAATATAATATAAACCACAACAAAACTGCGCAATGCTGCAAGTATTAGATGTAGTTAGTGTAAGTAAAAGAATATTAACATACAAGCAATCTACCCTCATAAACAAACAAATAGGGCCAAAAACCTTTAGAAAAAAAAAACTGAAGTGGATAACAAAATGACGAAACATTGTTAAGAAAATATATATAAAAAAACGTTTACTCAAAACCCCTGGATCACTCTTCAGGGAAAGACATCCAGAGGCCCTGAGCACACAGCTCAGTTCAGGTTTCATGAGAATGCAAAAATCTCAAAAAAGGCAATAATGATTATCCAATTTGAAATTTTGTGTTGTAAATTTTGATGCATTCTGTCTTCCCTACCTGAACTATAGAAAATACAAAAGAGTCACTAGGATTAAAATTGAACTAAAAAATGAACTATAAAGCACCTTACCAAAACAATAATATTACATGCTGTACTGTTGTATAAACGAAAAAGGAACATCAGAAAGAAAACTGAGTCAAAATTCTCCCCACAAGATTAAAAGATAGTAACAGCAACAAAAATCCTTCCACCAAACCCTTCATGACATAAACAAAGTCATTCTTAGAGAGTCGCGGTTAAGACGTAAATCCAAGTTGGAAAATTAAACTCGCCGCCCCGGTGGCGCAGTGGTCTAAGCGATGTCCTCTGATCATTCGTCCGAAAGGGGTCCGGGTTTGAATCCCGGTCAGGCATGGATGTTGTGTTTGTCTTACGGCACTGGCTCTCTCCCTTCCCTGGAACCAGTGACCCTAAATTAGGGACGGGCGACTGCTTATAGCCCATTGAGTTGCTCACGGCGGTCGTTAAACCTCCAATCAAAAAAAAAAAGAAAAGAACCTCCAATCATATATAAATAAAAAAGAAAAAAATTAAACTCCAGGTGTGTTCAGAAACCAAAGTGAAAAAATTTAGCTGCAATTTCCTAGGTACTTTCTGAAATAATCCATTTTCTATATCATCATCATCATCATCATCATTGTCAACCATTATCAATCCACTGCTGGACGAAGGTCTCCCCAAGTTTCCTCCACAACGGTCTGTCTTGTGCCAGTCTCCTCCATGTCACTCCCGCATACTTTCGAATTTCATCCACCCATCTTCCATGTGGTCTTCTTCTGGGTCTTTTCCTGTCCCTTGGAATCCAATCTAAAATTTCGGCTGTCCATCAATAGTCTGTTCTTTTGGCAGTATGTCCAGCCCATTGCCATTTCAGGGATTTAACTCTGATCATGATGTCTTCCACTCTTGTCATTTTTCGGATCCACGTGTTCCTCTTCTTATCTCTCCTGGTTACACCAAGCATGCACCTCTCCATGCTGCTTTGAGTTGTCTGCAGCCTTTGTATGTCTCTTTTAGCTAAGGTCCACGTCTCTGCACCATACGTAAGCACTGGAAGGATGCATTGATCAAACACTTTTCTTTTAAGACATAATGGCATATTGTTCTTGAAAATTATGCTGTTTCTTCCAAAAGCCCTCCAGGCAAGTTTTGTACGCCGATTAATTTCTTCACCAATGTGACCCTCACTTGATATCTGCTGTCCAAGATAAACGTACGTGTCTGTTATCTCCAGCTTTTCTCCATCAATCGATAAATCTTCATTTCTTGTAAAAGCATTGAACATCACTTTTGTCTTCTGAAAGTTCATTTTTAATCCCACTTCTTTACTCTTGTCAGCAAGTTCCTGCATCATACTCTGTAGCTCTGATGGGGTAGTTGCCAAAATGACTATGTCATCAGCAAAACGAAGGTGGGTTAGATAATCTCCATTAATCTTTATGCTTTTGTTTTCCCAGTTCAGTGGTTGAAAGACATTTTCCAATGTGGCATTAAAGAGCTTCGGAGATATGGTGTCACCTTGTCTCACTCCTTTTCCAATTTTTATATGTGCTGTAGTTTCAAATAGCAGAATCTTCGCACTTGCATTTTCATAGATGTTATTAATAATATTAATGTATGCATCTTCAATACCGCAGGATTTCAGAGTCATTGCAACTGCTGATGGTTTCACCGAATCAAAGGCTTTTTCATAATCGATAAAAGCCATGCACAATGGAAGTTCATATTCCCTCGCTCTTTCAATTAGTTCTCTCAGTACGTGGATATGATCTATTGTGCTGTAGCCACTCCTGAATCCGGCTTGTTCTCTCGGTTGAGCCATGTCCAGTGTTACCTTCAAGCGGTCTGAAAGAACTTTAGTGAAGATTTTATAAACTACTGATAGGAGGCTGATAGGTCTGTAGTTCCTGAGATCCTCAATGTCACCTTTTTTATGTAGCAAGATCATTGTAGCGTTGTTCCAATCCTCAGGAATTTTCCCTTCATTAAGGCATCGAGTGAAAATTTGGGCGAGTACTGTTTCGATTTCTCCACTTGCTTCTTGTATGATGTCTACAGTAATTCCATCTTCTCCTGGAGCTTTTCCCCACTTCATGTTCTTGATTGCATGTGCAACTTCTGCTGGAAGGACTGGAAGAACTCTGGTACCTTTCATGATGCCTGGAGTACATGTATCATCCCTTTCATATAATTTGGAGTAGAAATCTTTCACTCTTGTCAAAATTTCGCCTCTATTTCTTATTACAGAACCATCTTCTTTTCTCAGTGCCATAATCTGTTTTTTCCCCTTACTGAGATGTCCCTTTGCTATCTTTAGGCTTTGGTTGTTTTTAATTGCTTTCCTTGCTATAGTTCACAGTTGAATTTCCTTACGTCTTCAGTGATACTTTTTCGTACTGTCTTGCATAGCTCTATATATTCCACTTTGGAAGTCACATCTTCTTTAGTTGTCCTCATCACTCTTCTTTTTTGCATCAACATTTTGGTTTTTTCTGATAATTTGTTCACATGCAATTTGTTCTTAGACCCAGCTAATTTTGTTGCTGTTTCCATAAGAGCTTTGGTTACTTTTCTGTTAACTTCAGAAATATCCACTTCTTCCGTGTTAGGCCTTCTAAAGCAGAGAATCTGTTCTTCAGTTCCAATTTGAAGGTATTATGGTGCTTTTTAAGGTTGGTTATGTCAATAAATTTTGTTTGTCTTATGAGCTTGCTACGTTCGAGTTTAGTGTTGAGGTGTATTTTACATCTCACCAATCTATGGTCACTGCCTGTGTTGAACTTGTTTAGCACACTGCAGTCTTCTATGACGAATTTTTTGCTACACATAATAAAATCAATTTCACTTGTCGTCCTATTTGGATGTCTCCATGTCCATTTCCTGTGTGGCTTTTTCTTGAAAAAGGAGTTCAAGATGAAAAAACCTTCTGCCTCTGCAAACTCTACGAGAGTATTTCCACGCTGGTTTCTGTTGCCGTGACCGAATTTACCTACTGAAGTTTCATTCTGTTTCCGTTGCCCTATTTTTGCATTGAAATCTCCCATAATTATCTTCAAGTACTGCTTACCTTTATTATTTAGATCACGAATTTCCTCATAAAATTCTTCAATTTCTTCTTCAGCATGACTTGTGGTGGGTGCATAAGTTTGAATAATCTGAGCCTGGTATCTTCTCGAGAGTTGGATAACGAGTCGTGCAGCTCTGTCAGAGGAACTTTCAACTTCTACAACTTTATCCTTCAGTTTCTTGTTTATTATAAATCCAACACCACTAGTTCTGCTAGTATCTGTCCCACGATAGTAGAAGAGATGTCCACTTTTCAGTTCAATGAGATCTTCTCCTTTTCTCCTTACCTCACTTAGCCCGACGATGTCCCACTTGATCCTTTGTAGTTCCTCTTCCAATTCAAGAAGCCTTGAATCAGAAGATAGGGAGCGTCCGTTATACGTAGCCAAGGTCAGCATCAGATGGCAGCCTAGTCCGGTCCTCCGGGGATTCTTAGCACCCTCTGCCTTCATGTCGCACTGGCCGCTGCCTTGGCCAGGTACATTCCAGCTGCCGGAGACTGAGGGCCAAGATTTAAGTTGTGGAGTCATTTTGGAGGGGTTTGGTTATAACTCACCACGCTGGCCAAGCGGTTGGTGAGTGTGGGATAGCATTTCCTCTAATCCCGATGGTATAGTTATACCGCTATGGGCGGTCGTCAGAGCCCCTTAGTGGGAACAGGATGCACCACGAGAAGGCGGGGTTGACATTTGTCAAGGAGAGGCTGTGATGTTACGCATCACCTGACCTTACATCCCCCAATTTATATATATATATATAACAAGGTGATACCATATCTCTCAAACTCTTTAATTCCACATTGTAAAATATATTTCGATCTTTAAACTAAGAAAACAAAGGGATAAAGATTAATTGAGATTATTTAACTCACCTTCCTTTTGCGGACGACGTAGTCATTTCTGGAACAGCCCCTTAAGAGCTGCAGGGTATGATCTAGGAACTTGCTGAGAAGAGTAAAGAAGTGGGATTAAAATGAACTTTCAGATGACAAAACTGGTGTAGAATGCTTTTGTAAGAAATGAAGATTTATCGATTGATGGGGGAAAGCTGGAGATAACCGATTCCTACATTTGCCTTAGAAAGGAGATGTCAAGCAAAGGTCACATTGATGAAGAAATTAATCGACGTATAAAACTTGGTAGGAAAGCTTTTGGAAGAAACAGTACAATTTTTAAGAGCAATATACCTTTATGTCTTAAAAGAAGCGTTTGATGAACGCATCCTTCCAGTGCTTATGTACGGAGCAGAGACGTGGACCTTAACTAAAACAGACATACAAAGACTGCAGAAAGCTGAAAGAAGCATGGAGAGATGTGTGCTTGGTGCAACAAGGAAAAATAAGATGAAAAACTCGTGGTTAAAGAAAATGACAAGAGAGGAAGACACCATGACCAGAGTAAAATTCCTGAAATGGCAGTGGGATGATCATATTGCCAAAAGGACGGACCACCGATGGACAACCGAAATTTTATACTGGATACAAAGGGACAGCAAAAGACCCAGAATATGACCACATGAGAAATGGGTATCGGATGAAATGCGAAAACATGCGGGAGTGACATGGAGAAGACTGGTGCAAGATAGACCGTTGTGGAAGAAACTTGGGGAGACCATCTAGCAGTGGATCAAATATGTTATGATATATAAGGTCAAAACCTGAAATTCAAAACCCAAGAAATATAATATACGAGAACATGCAAGACTGAGCTACAGCAGTAAGTCAAAGCAATATCTCTATGTACCAACATAACACTACAGAACAATGGACCAAGATGTACAAAATAATATATGAAAGAAAAGAGAAATAAACCAAAACACACCAATGTCTAAGATGAACAAATCAAAGAAAGTTTCCAAAACCAATTAGGTGCTAAAAAAAATCCAAAAGGAACATATAATTAGAGTATCAACCTCAGGGAGATGAGAAGGACGAGCTGTAATCGTCAGGGAAACACATGCTCGAAACATGGCCTTTCGATACACAGCAAAGGTATGACAAATGAGAAAGCAATCCAAATCCCAGAACACAAAACGAGACAAAAGAGCAATCCACATCCAAGAACAGGAAGCAAATCAGCCCACCTCAACTTAACAGAACCACACGTCCAAAGGTCACCAGTCCAATACATACAATGGTTTCAAAAGTCGGGATCCACAAGTCATTGTACAAGAAGGACAAATGACACAGCCAGTCACGGTTAAAAGTGTAAAATAGTGTAACTGTGACTGTGTGAGCAAAGGATAGAAAAAGAGGTTAGAGAAACCTTCAGGAACAAGAGACCCGTTAAGTTGCACATAAGTGTCCTAGTTCATTAAATTTGTAGGGTCGTAATTAGTTATGTCTTCGATGTTTCCAATGGAATGTCTTGAGAAATACTGAATAATCATAGCATCACATAGAAGTTGTTTGAATAATTGAATAGTAAATCTTATAGGAAATTTATTGATGTTTAGTCAGCCAAAAAGTCTCCTTAATTCATTTAGTAAGACTGCGGAATTATTACATACCCTAGGACAACGATGGAATTGCGATTTAACATGGTTTCTGAGCACTGGTTTGGAAATGTTTGAGTCCCAATTTATGCAATATTTAATCTCAAAAGTGAAGTTTCTTCTTTTGTTGAAAAAAAAAAAAAATTACGAATGCTAGTGGAGCATGGTGGACTCCCACCGTCAGAATGAAGAAGGGCATAAACCAAATCCAAAGGTTCGCCCTACTAGGGATCACCGGTTGTTTTCACACAACGTCGACCCTCACACTCCAAGTGCTGGCGGGGTGCGAGCCGGCAGACCTAGTAGTGGAAAGGGAGGCAGCAATGCACTGCCTAAGGTCAGGTGAGGACGCCTACCTTCTCGGTGTGCCACATCGAGCCTCCAACATGGAGCTGGAAAGCGTGGACTGGCAGATCCACCCGGCAGATGAAATTTGCCCACCGTGGGACAAGGAGAAGCCCACCGGGGTTGGGCATGAGCTATTCACTGACGGATCAAAGTTGAAGGGGCAAGTGGGTGCAGGCTTCTGTGCGTTCTCGGATGGGAACGAAGCAACTGCAGAATACGTAAAACTATCGCAGAACGCTTCTGTCTTCCAAGCAGAACTTCTGGCGATAGAAAAGGCACTCACCTGGGCACTCCCCAGGCGTAGCGACGAAATTATTAAACTCTACTCTGACAGTGAGGCAGCACTGCAGGCTCTGAGTAGATTCAGGGGAAGAACTCCCATCGTCCAGAGGATTAAAACCCTCCTGAGGGCAGAAGGAAATGGGGCAGTTAGTTTCCACTGGGTACGAAGCCATGTCGAGACCCAGGGAAACGAAAGGGCGGACCAGCTGGCGAAGGCAGCCACGCTGAAAGAGAGGTTGACGTGCAATGCAGAACGCCGCGAAGGAGCATCCGCGCAGCATTGGCACGACAGACCATGACCGAATGGCAGGTCAGATGGGACACGGGAGAGACAGGGCGGAAGACACACAGAACACTCTTGTTTGTCTGTGCACGTTTGGTCGAGACCTTCGGAAACACACAGAGTGTTTCCGAAGGTCTCGACCAAACGTGCACAGACAAACAAGTTCCTGAATCAAGTACTCAGTGGCCATGGCATCTGCCCTGAATACCTGGGCAGATTTGCCATCAGTAACTGCACTTGTCCATGTGGAAATAGGTCGGCAAGCATAGAACACTGCGTGCTTGAATGCAGCGGCTTCGCCGAATGGAGAATCACACTGATCCCAGGTGTGCAAAGAACGCGAAGATTGGATCTGCTCATCCAATCCTCCGTTAACAGGAGGGGGATAATAGCCCTAGTTGGGAGGCTAACCCTCCAGCAACACACGATTTTCCCCAGTCAAACGGGAACCGAAACGCAAGAGGTGCACGTGCACACCGAAAGCTTTTCGGAATCGGAATAAGGGCCAAAGTCTGTGGGCAAGCAGACAAAATAACTTCCAGTGTACATACCATGTAAATACTCTTTTGAATCTCTCAATGTTGTGAGTCCTAAACATGAGGCCAGTGTATAGATGTGTGTAAGTTTTTGTTAAAGAAAATAAAGGGAAATTATTCCCCCAAAAAAAGTTCGAGGGCAAGACAATCTCCCAGTCAACCCTAAATTAATCAACGACCTATCCCGCTAGACAGAGCGGGAACCCAGATAAGGTACGCTAGGTCGCCTGCCAGCACGTCATCGCGGGCTGGTCTCTGGGCTACGGGGGTGGCCACGGTTCGAACCAGCGTCTCAAGGCAGGATAATTGTCGCAACATTTCAAAATAAAATCCAAGGTGTTCAATTAGTCCCCGTGGAGAGAAGAAACATTGGCCGAACGGGACAAAGAAATCAGTACTTTTTTTGTTGAAAATAGAAGTAATATATCCTTCACTTGAAGTGTGGAGCTCAATATCTAAGAAATGTATTGGTTCAAAAGTGGCGCTGGCTATTTCTAATATCAGCACTGGGGGATAAATATATGTAGCTTGTGTATCAAATTCCTCCCAGTCGAAAACCACTATATCGTCTATACAATATATCTAAAAATATGATAATTGGAAGCCCTTGTACTCGTAACATATAATTGCTCATAGTAGTGCAGGTATAAGTTGGCCAAAACACTTGAGTAAGAGGAGCCCGTAGGCATACCAGTTTTTAACTAAATAAACGATTTCCCATGTTAATGTAATTGTTGTCAAGACATAAGGTATAAAGGCATTTCCATTCGTCTTTAGTAGTATTCATGATTTCCTCATATTCTTGAAATAGGTGGTCGCATATTCTGTGTAAGTCCACTAAATCTATGCAAATGAAAAGATTTTTGAAGTCAAAAGTAGCTATTTGTACATGATGATCCCTTTCAGAAAAATGCGCAAATTTCAACATGAGCTTGTTATTATAAATAATCTAAGAATTGTGTACGTTTCTTAAGATGTTTTGTAGTTCAAATAACATACTTGCCTGTTTATTGTAGCATTTCCTTTGCTTACGTGATAAATCTGAAGAGGACAGGCCTTTTGCGGAACTTGGGAGTGGAGTACATGAAGGGGAATTGTAAATTATAGTTTTTTTTAACCTTTTGTATAAAGCCAAGATTTATTTAGTAATAACATTGAAATTCTGAAAGACGGTAGTGTAAGTAGTGTCTCTGGCAAGTTCAGAAAACAACCGGCTGTGATAGAATTTTTTTACAAATAAGAATAAACGCAATATTAATTTTGGATTTATCGATAGGCACAATAATGAATTTACTTCGAAGATCTCGGATATGCTTGTGGAAGTCTGGAATAGCGATACTATTTACAATAGGTAGTATTCCTAGGATTCGCTTCTGCACGAGTTCCAGTGCTGACCACAGCCATTCCAGGAAAGCCTTTTATGGCTTATGGAATCTTGAAAAGGCTTTTACAGCAAATCTTATTAGATATGTTTTAAGACTGCGTAGTAGTTCTTGGTAATGTACTTTTTTTGAGATTCTGAAAGTAGCCCCTTTTCCTATAAGTTGTTGTAATTCTTTATTTTTATAACAATATTACCAGTGAATATACCGCTTGAAGATAACACTGGACATGGCTCAACCGAGAGAACAAGCTGGATTCAGGAGTGGCTACAGCACAATAGATCATATCCACGTGCTGAGAGAACTAATTGAAAGAGCGAGGGAATATGAACTTCCATTGTGCATGGCTTTTATCGATTATGAAAAAGCCTTTGATTCGGTGAAACCATCAGCAGTTACCACGGCTCTGAAATCCTGCGGTATTGAAGATGCATACATTAATATTATTAATAACATCTATGAAAATGCAAGTGCAAAGATTAGGCTGTTTGAAAATACAACACACGTAAAAATTGGAAAGGGAGTGAGACAAGGTGACACCATATCTCCGAAGCTCTTTAATGCCACATTGGAGGGTGTTTTTCAGTCGCTGAGCTGGAAAACAAGGGGATAAAGATTAATGGAGATTATCTAACTCCCCTTCGTTTTGCTGATGACGTAGTCATTTTTGCAACTACCCCATCAGAGCTACAGAGTATGATCCAGGAACTTGCTGACAAGAGTAAAGAAGTGGGATTAAAAATGAACTTTCAGAAGACAAAAGTGATGTTCAATGCTTTTACAAGAAATGAAGATTTATCGATTGATGGAGAAAAGCTGGAGATAACAGACACGTACGTTTATCTTGGACAGCAGATATCAAGTGAGGGTCACATTGGTGAAGAAATTAATCGGCGTACAAAACTTGCCTGGAGAGCTTTTGGAAGAAACAGCATAATTTTCAAGAGCAATATGCCATTATGTCTTAAAAGAAAAGTGTTTGATCAATGCATCCTTCCAGTGCTTACGTATGGTGCAGAGACGTGGACCTTAGCTAAAAGAGACATACAAAGGCTGCAAACAACTCAAAGCAGCATGGAGAGGTGCATGCTTGGTGTAACGAGGAGAGATAAGAAGAGGAACACGTGGATCCGAAAAATGACAAGAGTGGAAGACATCATGATCAGAGTTAAATCCCTGAAATGGCAATGGGCTGGACATACTGCCAGAAGGACAGATCATCGATGGACAGCCGAAATTTTAGATTGGATTCCAAGGGACAGGAAAAGACCCAGAAGAAGACCACATGGGAGATGGGTGGATGAAATTCGAAAGTATGCAGGGGTGACATGGAGGAGACTGGCACAAGACAGACCGTTGTGGAGGAAACTTGGGGAGACCTTCGTCCAGCAGTGGATTGATAATGGTTGACAATGATGATGATGATGATTACCAGTGATAATATGCCCATGATTTACATCTACACTATCATGAAATTCTGTGTAATGACAGAAACATGGTAGAGATTCAGCCGTACTGGAGTTTTCTTCCAGCCTTGGTATATCCTTACAGTTGTATAACAATCTACCGATTGTATGGCATATTTAAAACTGGTCATAATATACTGTCATAAAAACTGGTCTACCATGTTTCTGTCTTTGCACAGAATTTCATGATACTGTAGATGTAAATCATGGGCATATTATCACTGGTATATACCGAATTTTTATCTACCAAAATAACGCTTCTTTTGAAGAAATAAACTGAATCGAGTTGAAATTCATCAAACTGTCAAAACACTCCTGTCAAAAAACTTCAGTGTCATGCTTTAACCAGAATAGAAGAACTCTGAAGTCCATGACAAGTTTCTGAAATTTATAAGATCTAGAAATAAAACCTATAAGATCAGATAAAATAAATATTTGTGCAGTCAGTTGTTGATGCTGTTGAAAGTGTGACGGGACTTGAAGAATTAATTAATAAAAATCTTTTATCAACGTCCTCATGGATCTCGTCAATTTGTGGAAAATTCTATTACATGCATAATCCTCCCTGGAGTGTTCAGAAATTGTATGCTGTGCCTTCTACATAGCCTTCTTTTTCACATACATTGCGTACGTATGAAAGATTTTTCGAGTATAAAATGAAGTTTAATTCTCGTATGGGGAGGGATGTATTTGCTTCACCAAAACAAAAACAAAAAAATCGTTTTTCGTGCAGCAAATCACATACCACTTTACTGAAGTAAATAACCTCTGAAAGAAAAAAAAATGTTTAAAACCTTTCGAACGAAAAGAAAGAAAAGGAAAAGAATAACCCATAATTTAAATTAAAGTTATCGCCAATCAACGGCGACAAATGAGACGTGTCAAGTGTGGAGTGTCGGATTGCTCAGTTTTGTTATCCCTTTTGCATGTTCTTGTGTTCCAATTATATCCCGAGTCAATTAAGCAATTACCGTCCTTTGTAGTTTTTGATGAAAACGAATTAACGTTTTAAGTGAATGGAGATAATTCAGTATTAGTTTTTCAGCAAACGCATTAATATTAGAAAGCGTCGCGTTCCTTCTCCAAATAAACTTATTAGATAATAAACTGCTGTTTTTCTTGCGGAAGGGGGAAAAAAATTCCAAGCATTCAAATTACAAGGTATGAGGAAACATCGCTTTCCCTAGCGACTTGCGCAGTTTCCTTAATTAACTTCCCAGATTACATAATTAGTACGATAAAATAAAATAGAAGGAAAGAAAGGTTTCTGTTGATTATACGTGCGCAGAACGAAAAGAGAACACTGTTTCCTTCTGTTCTTCAAGGGGGCTGATTATTTCGACGGTTAGATGATGAGAATTCTCTTTTCAATTAACCCAGGGAAGGGAGTGCTAAAATGGAAGAACTGGGAAATGCTACTCGGAGGAGGGTATTCGCAGAACCTTGTGTAGATGCACAATTAAGAGTCATACAAAGAAATGAAAATAAAAAAAAAGAGAGATCAAATGAAGGAAATTTCAAGAAAGCAGCAGATATGAAAAAAAAGGGGGGGGGAGAAGTACTGAGGATAAATTAAGATGACGCCGTATCACTCGCCTCAATAACTGCTGAGCTAAATAAAAAAAAAAAAAAGAATAAATAAGTAAATAAATAGAAAGAAGGCTTAGGGTTAAGCAATTTGGTTTCCACTGCGATATGAAATCTTATTTACAGTAATTTGTGAAAGTGTCATGCTAAAAAATGGAATGCAAGCAAAAAAATGTGGAATATAAGTCCTTGCGCTAAAAATTTGGTCGATACACGAGTTTTAGCTCCAGGTACTTCTAACTTCGAATCTCGATTAAGACATAAATGTAGCGTTCGTTTTTACTAGAGGTGGAACGAATCCTAAATTTTCTCGAATCCGAATCTCAATCCGAATCCTAAAAGGTTCTCGAATCTCTCGAATCTTTCATATAAGAATAATTATAAGAAAACAAGTTAGTAAAATCATGCAATGCATTGATTATGATACTCTTTCCAACATACCAGAAATCATTACTCAAGTTATGAGGATAGTGGCTGTAGAATAAATTTCGCTCCTGTGCCCTGACCTTTGACTCCATTTCGATTCTATTCAACAGAACCGGTTAAGTATACTTCCAGAACAACATTACAAAGTTTTGTCTCAATCGAAGCATTTTTACATAAGTTATAACGCATAAAGGCGATGGAATGGATCCGCTCCTATGTCCTGACCTTTGACCTGATTTCGCCTATTTTCAATACAGTTCGTCCCCAAGTGGTCCCCTAATACATACTAAGATTTCGTCGAAATCGAATCATTTTTACGCATGTTATGACACATGAGGGCAACGGAATGGATTCCGCTTCTATGTCCTGACTTTTGACCCCATTTCGCCCATTTTCAATAGGGTTTGTCTCTAGGTTGTCCCCTACAGCATATTACAATTTCATCGAAATTGAGCTATTTGTAAGCGAGTTATCGTGCGGACGGACGGACTGACAGACAGACGGACAAAGCTGGAGCATATACGCCTCTTCAACCTACGGTTGGAAAGCGTAAAAAGGAAAGATAAGACTTCTACTTAAAATTAAAATTTTTAATTGAAGCGAAATTTGAAATCTGTGTTTAATGAAAAACAAATTAAAGAATACAGTTTTCAAAAAATATACCCATACTTATTAAGAAAATATAAGCGAAATTAAATGAATTTATAATTTACAGTTACTAAATGAAGTACATAACTTTTGAGTCTTGAGGTTCATTTCCATTTTCTGAATATAATTTTACAAAAAAAATATTGGAGTAACAATTCACACTTTTGACATTTTTCTTTAATAACAAAAGTTCCAAAACCTTTTAAAATCAAAGCAAGTGTAGAGGTGGGGAGGATTATTTCACGAGTTAATGTAGATAAACACTAAACATGGAACACTACATTGAGTAAATTCTTTCCAGGAAATAAAAAAAAAAAAAAACACGTTTGTTTAAGAGTTAATAAAAACACTAAACCTGAACTCTTTCAGTGCAATGTAAAAAAATCAGAAACTTTTAATGAGGATTTTTATTTAAAAACACGAGCATTCAAACTCGCTCTGGGTCTATAGCCTAATTCGTTTTTTATCAGCTATGACACCTGATGTGCTGAATAGCGTTTCTGACATTGCTGTCGATGGTGGTGTGATTAAGAACTTTTTAGAGTTTCCTCAAATTTTGGAAGTAACGAGCTATTTCAAATAGCTGTGTACACACTGATGACGATCTTCTTCGATTGTTTTCTAATGTCAAAACTCGTCATGCTGACAAAAATTCGAACAATATCGCTCTAGAACAAGCACCAAACGCCAAGTTTTTTAGATTAAGATTCGAAAGATTCGAATAAAGAAATAAAACGCGAAGATTCGAGTTTTCAAATCCTCGAATATTTTTCAAAATTCGAGGATTTGAATGTCCCATCCCTAATTTTGACATTGTTGGATTTTTGCCATCCCTAAGACTAGTGACCCTAAATTGGAAGAGGGTGATATTTCCTTAAATGTTCACGGCAATCGTGAAACTCCCGTTGAGGACCGCGGGTGGCCTAGTGGGCAACGTTCGTGACTGCCACGGAAAGGACCTCAGGTTCGATCCCAGGCAGGTACGAACGCTCGATCCACTAAATATCCGCCGTGCGTCGGATGGGCACGTTAAACCTTCGGACCCCGGGTACTGGCCACCGGTCATAAATAAGGGCTTCTTCCTCCCCTCTTTCTACTTCGCTTCCGTGTCACTTTCCTATCGGGCACTCTAGCCCAAATCTCTAAGCTTCCTCTTTCTAAGAGTTGTTTAAGACCTGGGATCAGACACTCCCTTCCTAAAATCCTCTATATATGATCATTATAAACTCCTGTTGCAAACAGAAGTGGTCGCCTGTAAGATTCTCAGACCCCGTTCGTATAAAACATGTATCTATATTTTGATGTTCACTATTGGATCAGAAGGTACCTCTGAGCCATTCTGTAAAACAGGGTTCTTAACCTATCGGTCGTGATCCAAATTTGGGTCGCCGTAGCCTCTCAGAAAAAAAATGTTCAAGTGTTAATTTTATTTAAATTTTAAGTTTCAAACCTTCTTCGTGTTTAACACGTGTAAAGACCCCAGAAATTTCTGGAGATGACATCATGGGAACCACTAGAGTTGCTTCATTCCAGAAGATGTAACCAAATATAGTTGAGTGCGCAATCCATTTGACATTGATGTTGAAGACTTGCCTAAACTTGTAGGTCTCCAGGAAGAGCTCATTGAAGTCCAAAGGGATGAAGCTTAACGTCAAAGTTTAGTTTCCTGAAACAAACATTGCGTTCATTTTGGATAAAATTGAAAAAAGAAAAACCTATTGTAGGCAACCAAGTTATGCAAGTGTTACTTCCGTTTTCGACTACCTACCTATGTGAAGCTAGCTTTTCGATACTTTCTGTCATGAAAACTAAGATTAGAAGCCGACTGCAACCAAAGCATGACTTGAGCTGCTGCCTTTCAAAGACTCGACCGCGGTTTGAAGAGCTTTCAGCAGTAGTGCAAGGCTAAGGATCGCACTGAACTATTGTGAGTAATTATTTATGAAATCTGTTTTATAAAAGGCTTTAATTTCCAATTATTCATATTATTTGTCTCAGAATATGTTATATTCACACCTTCTCACTATATAGATAACCCTAACCTCTTCCCTCAACCACTGGGGGCGCCACTGGTTTGACTGTAATTTCAAAAACCAAAAATTTTGTTACACTCTGTGTAATAATGAATAATTGCTCCACTTATTTATATTATTACATTAGCATTTTTAATTTCAAAATAGATCCATGGGTCGCGAAATTGATCGTCTTGTTGATTTTGGGTTATGGTCCAAAAAAGGTTAAGAACCCCTGCCGTACAGCGTCATGAGAACGGAAAAAATTCTAGACAGCTGGCGCCAAGGATGGAAGGCAGCAAGAGATTAAAACCTCTTGTAAACACATGATGAAACTTGGAACACCCGGATTGTTTATGCTGTATTGCTGCAGATCGCGGTTTACGCTAGCGTGTTATTCCGACGTGTTGTGTTAATGTGATGGCACTGTTTGTCGCTTTAATTCAGTAGATGCATAATGCACTGGAAAACGTTGGATTAGTGTCATCAAAGACTTTGCCATAAGATTTGGTGAAACATATAAGCATAGTTTTGACAATGGAAGTGACTCTTCTTGTTTCTCATGCGTTGGAGGCCGGACGTTCGAAGTCTTGGTTAGGGAGGACATTTTAGCTTTGTTCAGTAGATTGGTGGCAGGTATAACGGAGTGCTGGGAGCTTGATAATTGGAACGCGGAAGAAGATTGTTGTCGCCGTAAGAGCGGACATTAGTCAGTAGCGATAAGAGTTAACGAGACCACGGGGATGGCAGAAGCTTAAGTTTTCTTCATTCTCTGATGAGACGAGAAGAATAAAAGAGACATCGTATTTAAATACTGGCCCTTCTTTAGGCACAATTAGCTGCTTTCTCAGATGCATTAAAATAAAAAAGATTGGAACCGATATTCCCCTTCCACAAAAGATAACGAACCGATTCACGTGTGATAGCTCTCTCGGGACTCCGAAGGTACTCAGTCTTACGTAAGGAGACAGCGGAGAAGCGAGGGCAGTTGCACGCGTCAGATTTCTCAGATGACAATATGGCTTCCCATCATGCAGAGTGCGTCCAAAAGGTCGGGCCAAACTTTAGGAACGTTTCAACTTTGTTCAAAAACATTCCTACCATCATTATACCAGGAACGCTTCATTTCCAAGTTATAGAACATTTTGAGAGTGCAAGTAAGAAAATCTACGAAGTTAGTTAGGTTTTATTTCAGTTATCACAGTGCCTTTAAGCCATCGATGAGAACAATTATGTAAATCTAAATCAGAGCAAGGGCTCGAAATGGCCTGTATGAGCAGCAATCGCCTTCTTACTAATTGTCGAACACGTCCGAAAACATCTGCATGTCAATATTTTTGCAACCACCTACGATCCGTTCGCGAAGAAGCCATGTGTTAGGAAAAGGGGCAGTGTAAAACACCAGGCTTTAGGTTTCTGCATAAGAAGTAATTAAGTGGATCCAAATCTAGAGAGGAGCCGCCCCGGTGACGCAGTGGTCTAAGCGATGGCCTCTGATCATTCGTCCGAAAGGGGTCCGGGTTCGAATCCCGGTGAGGCATGGATGTTGTGTTTGTCTTACGGCACTGGCTCTTTCCCTTCTCTGGAACCAGTGACCCTAAATTAGGGACGGGCGACTGCTCATAGCCCATTGAGTTGCTCACGGTGGTCGTTAAACCTCCAATCAAAAAAAAAAAAAAATCTAGAGAGCGTGCAGACGATACAGTTGGTCCGCATTTACCAATCCATCGGGCAAGATATGCACGATTCAGATGTTATCGAGCAGTAAGGCTAAAATGTGCTGCAGCTCCACTATGTGTGAACCTCATGCGGCTTCTTTTGCTATAATGGAGCGTTTGCCAGTAATGTAGGTACAGTGAAACCTCTCTTAGCGGTCACCCTTCATCACGACCGTTTTTTTGGGGGGAACCGATTTCAAAACCCATAGCGCTAATGCTAACCTTTCACCTATTAAAAGACCATTCACCCCCTTTTACCGACCATCTTTGCGTGAGGACAACTGAACAAAAACTGTGTTTTCTGAATTACCATTCCCGCTGAAAATTTTCTCTATACCCTGGAACAGTGAAACAATAAATTAAACAAATGTGCATTAGTATGGAGGGGTCACTTTAAATCGCTAGGAAGTTTCCTCCTGTACGAAAGGGAATGGGGGGGGGGAGGTTGCGGTGGTGACAGGCAATTCTAATGGCTTACGTAGTAACGGATCACAGAGACCCCGTCGCCACACTTCTTACAAAGGCTGAGAAAGGGAGTGACAAGTTAAAACTCATCATTTCATTCCCATTTTTGGCCGTACAGTGGACACTTAAGACGAATGGCTGTTTTGAAGGGGGGAGGTTAAAAAAAACTATTCTATGAGCTGAAAGAAAACTTAGAAAAAATCGTTCTGAATGAAAGTTCTGATAAACTTTAGCAGACGACATTACATTGGTTTTTAAAATGAATTTTTTTAGATTACCGCTATAAGTACTTTCAAATGTGTAACTGTATGACATACAGGGTGATTGTAAACTCGTTCAACAAAACAAGAGGGTTGATAGTACACATCAAGACGAACAATGTTTGCAATGGAACCTAGGACCGCATTCCACTCTCAGTGCCAGAAAAGAGTAAAGTTACATATCCACGTTGAGCCTTCAAGAGTGTAAACAAAGAGACAGACCTAATTTATGAGTTGCACAATTCGAATCGCATAAGAGAAAGACTCAAAGGAGCTGCTCAAACTTTCGTCCAAGGGCGTCGTTGCACAGCCCACACCTGCGAATTAAGGACTGTCGCACACTCTCGTAGACTACCGGTATGGTGTTCATTTTATCCGCAGCAACAGCGATTCGCGCTGGAAAATCTTCCAGGGAGTCCACAGATGTCTCGTACACCAATGTTTTCATGTGCTTTCAGAAGACGAAGCCCAGTAGATTAAGGTCCGGGGAGCGTGGACGCCAAGCCACAGGTCCACCGCGTTCAATCCACCGCACGGGATATATCGCATTTAGGAAGTATCTGACCTAGAATAGAAGCCCCCCCCTCCTATGAATAACAGAAGTGGGACCTCAATTAAATGATATCTCAGTATCTGATTTACGACTTGTTTAATGCGTACTTTGAAAAGTCAGATGAATATCGTCGACGAAACAACTCATAGGGAAAGAAGAGGACTTCGCCGAAAAATATGTGTCCGTCACTTAAATTACAGGTGCAGTGGTGATGATAGAAATCGTGGTGTCACTTTAAATCGCTTGGAAGTTTCAGTTAAACCTCTCTTAGCGGTCACCCTTCATCACGATTATTATACTGTGGAAGTGGAAATTTTCTCAGGTGGAGTTCGACAATATCTGGTACAAACTCAACTATCAAAAGGTAATTTAACAGCCCTAAACACGAATCAGCTTACTACCCTCCTTTGTTCTGAATACTCCAACCTTTCAATATGCCTTTACAAATCAATCAAGCCATTATAGCTAGTAAAAACTTAATTATCAAAGATGATTACGTAACCTTTAAGCACCAACCTGTTTAACATCCGTTATTGTTCTGAATACTTCACTATTTCAATATATGTCTTTGTACAATCGATTAAGCCAATAATAAGTACAAACTTAACCATTAAAGATGCTTTTGTAACCATTCTACACTAACCAGTTCAGTATTCGTTCTTTTTTTAATACTCCAACTCTTCAATGTCGTTGTCTTATGATAAATGTCCTAAATTATAAAAACCTTCTCTAAGGAAGTAGATCTTTTTATCTACATATTTTTTGTTACATGGGGTTTCGACGCTGGGAAAACATCCAATTCCAGCAATGCTTCATTGTTTTTTCATTCGAGGTGTTTGGACTCAAGTCTAAAATTTCTTATACTGTGCAAAAAAATGTAGCTCCTCTTTCCATTAAAATACCTTACTCTCTAATTCCTTTCAGCTCCTTTGACACAAGCCAGCAAGGTCAACTGTTTCTATCTTCTTAAACCACTATCGTGGATTCTCAGTCCATTTTGTTTCAACTCAATCAGTTCTAGTTTCTTTATTTTCTGTCTCATGCCCGACGTTAATGAAAGCCGACCATGAAGGATTCATAAAGAATTGTTAAGGATTTTTTTCCTGAATCACATTAAAACACATCTTTTACTCACTTTCATACCATTTACTTAATCTAAAGGTTTATCTTAAAATGCGGAATTTATTTAAGATACTATTTTGCAGAATAGACAGGTCATCATCATCATCATTGTCAACCATTATCAATCCACTGCTGGACGGAGGTCTCCCCAAGTTTCCTCCACAACAGTCTGTCTTGTGCCAGTCTCCTCCATGTCACTCCCGCATATTTTCGAATTTCATCCACCCATCTCCCATGAGGTCTTCTTCTGGGTCTTTTCCTATCCCTTGGAATCCAATCTAAAATTTCGGCTGTCCATCGATGGTCTGTCCTTCTGGCAGTATGTCCAGCCCATTGCCATTTCAGGGATTTAACTCTGATCATGATGTCTTCCACTCTTGTCATTTTTCGGATCCACGAGTTCCTCTTCTTATCTCTCCTGGTTACACCAAGCATGCACCTCTCCATGCTGCTTTGAGTTGTCTTCAGCCTTTGTATGTCTCTTTTAGTTAAGGTCCACGTATACGAATTCATGGGTTAAAAAATCAAAGAACACCAAGTTAAAATATTTCTCACAGATATGCTATTCAAACTAAATTTCATGTGGATCCGAGAGATAAAATCTCACAATAAGTACTTATAAATTATAGCATTCACATCTTTCATATAATCTGTCAAAACACCGTTGCGCCCGTGGCTGGGGGGGGGGGGGGTTCTCCCGGGGAAAACCACCCGGAATCAGAATCAGAACTCAACTCAACTGAATCAGTTCTCTCACGCTGTTTTTCATTCATACTTGCTGCATCTAAACCACAAAACTTCTAACCCGCCAAGATTTCCGGTAAGGGCTGCAAACTTGAGGGACGATAGCCTCTTTTCTAGGAGGGGGCAAACAGAAATCGCTCGCGTAACTACTGTTAAAATTTTTTCTAGTGGGCTGCACCACTTTTGAGACAAAGGCAAACCATTGGCTGATGCATGAAACACATAAAAACAGCATACTATTATGCACAATATTACCATATTAAACCTGAATGGGGCGAAGTTGCCCCCATTATGCCATATTTTTGTAAGTTTCATGCATCACACGAATGTCATTTCCAAAGTTTTGCACCGTGTGGGTTATCTCTTAAAAAAAACGAATTAATTTCTCAACATACCTTTACAGACTTTCAAAGTAATCTCCATGTTTCTGTATGGCAGCTGCCGAACCTTTGGGCAAGTCTTGTATTCCAGTCAGGACACCTCCATTGTTGAGGCATCGGGTAACTCGGGTCACATCATTAGAAACATCCTGAATCCTTTCCCGCGGAGTGGCTTCTTCAGTTTTGGGAACAAGTCATAGTCTGGTGGGCTCATGTCAAGACTGTACGTTTGGGCAAGTCTTGTATTCCAGTCAGGACACCTCCATTGTTGAGGCATCGGGTAACTCGGGTCACATCATTAGAAACATCCTGAATCCTTTCCCGCGGAGTGGCTTCTTCAGTTTTGGGAACAAGTGATCGTCTGGTGGGCTCATGTCTGGACTGTATGGCGCGTGGAGAAGAAATTTCCATCCACACTTTTCCAGAATATCTCTTACTGTACTGGTAACATGAGGTCTCGCGTTGTCGTGCAAAAAAATTATGACACCAGTTTCGAGCATGTCGGGCCTTCTTCGGCGAATCATTGGGCGCAAAACATTTTGCAGAAACCTTCTGTAGTATTCCGCTGTTACAGTGGTCCCCTCTGGCTCTCTGTCTGTTGCTATCACTCCAACCTTGTCATATGCCATAATCATCATCAGCTTAACCTCCGATTGTTTGCGGCGGAATTTCTTCTTGGGTCGTCTTCGATGCTTTCCCTACCTTGCCAGAAATGAGAAGCCCACTGTGGCCCTGTACTACGATCCACTACACTAACCCCGGAAACTTGGCGCAAAGCTTTATGAATTTCGGTAGGGGATTTTCCTTGCAAAGTTTCAATTTTAATGTGCGGTCGCTGGTTGCTATGCAACAAGATCTGACCTGACTCACTTTCTTCTCCCATTTCTAGGCAGAATTTTTCGGAAAAGGATCAGATTAACCACCAAAAGTAGACACAACTTTGTATACTGCAGTCTGACTCACAACTGGCCTCAACGATTGGAGTGATTGCATCATCCAACGGGCAGCGCCTGCGCAGTGTGCAAAACTTTCGAAATGACTTACGTATAATGGTTTACCTTTGTCCCAGAAGGGGTGCAACTGGTGTATCACCACTTTTTGGTGCAAACAAAATATACACAAAAACCATACACACATTTCAACTGTGCCTTCTTGTCATCCAACTGTTTTTACTACACACTCAACACATAAGAGATTGTGACGTACCTGCCCCGCAGGACGCCCACGACATAATGGCAGATAGCAGCAAGAACGAACGTTCGCGTAGCTCAGTTGGTAGAGCGACTTTTTCTGGAATAAGTGGACTCGGGTCCGATCCCCGGCGTGGACAAAAATTACGGAGAAATTTTCTTCGGTATAATGGCGCCCGAACTTTGCGGATGACCCGGCCGTTTAAGATCTCGCAATGGTGTGATGTTGTTTCCACATCGCGAGATAGGAAAAATAAGAGAATCCCTTCTCCAGCGCTTCGAAAAATAAATGTGTGTGACGTTGCATTCCACACACCAGATTGACTGGGAGATCTCAAGTGCACGTTCTACAGTGGATGACTGACTACGACAATTCATGGTCACGGCTGACCCGTGGGCCATGCCCCCGGCCCTCTTTCGGGGGGATGTGACGTGCCTGCCCCGCAGGACGCACACTACATAAAGGCAGATAGCAGCCAGAACGAACGCCTGCGTAGCTCAGTTGTTAGAGCGACTTTTTCCGGAATAAGTGGACTCGGGTTCGATTCCCGGCGTGGACCAAAAATGACGGAGAAATATACTTCGTCATAAGATGTGCTAAATTTGACTGCATGCCGAGACGATAAGGAAATTTCTTTGCTGTTCTTTTAAATCTTGCATCTTCTGTCCACTTGTATGCCACGCGGCACGAAGTCCGAATGATCACTCAATCGGGCATCAAGATCGAAAAAACACCCTCAACACAAAGTTTTTGAAAAACTTTTGGGAAATCTTTGTCTAGCTGTGAATGGCTGCTGCAAAGAATGATACGTTTTTTTCACCTCAACCTTTCATGCTTTTCTGTACGGCACGTATATACGCTGTGCTCTAATATTCAATACAGAAAAAATAATCAATATCGTTACTTTCTAACATGAATTCCCAACTTTTTTCCTGTTATTATTGCTTACACACCTATCCAGAAGTTCAGCAGAAAAAGTGACAATCACAATTCGGGTTACTGCAAAAATATTTGTAGTTCCTTCTAAGAACAGAAAAGTGATGCAGATTTCTAGAGGAGGGCAGGGGGAGTCCCCCCCTCTTACTTGCCCATGTAGGCACACATGGTTGCAAACTTAAACTACTGAAATGAATGATGAAAATATTTTACATTCATCTGTAGGAATTCCCATTGATCACATTTCTCCTTTTACAATCAATCTACTAAAAAAGAAAAATACGGAGCACAATTTTCCTTTTGGCTTTTTATTTATGTGGAACTGTTGGCCTTTTATGTAAGTGGAACTTTTGACATCTATGTATGTGTCATTAGAAACTTTTTTGATTTCCGAGCAGACACCTCTAGTTTATGGGAGCAACTGAAAGATTCAAGTTATTTAAAAATACACGTACGCACAGAAAAATAAAAAAGGTATGGAAATCGGAAGTTCTTACCTCGCATATTTGTTCAGCTTTTAGTGAACTCGGATTAAAAGGGTAAATTGAAGCTCTAAGAAAATTTTGCAAATAGTCTACATTGAAAAATGTCGCCGGACACCTAGAAGAAACACAACATAGCATTTATTGACATACATTAGAACGGTGTCGGTCCACCTTTAGCCTTAATGTATGCACTGACCCTCCGAGACAGGCTTTCGACAAGGTTTGGGATCACAGCGATAGGTATGCGCTTCCATTCAGTACAAAATGCTGACGCTAACTGTTGCTTAGTAGTAGGCATTTGTTTCAAACTTCTTATGCGGCGCTCTAATTCATCCCATAGGTGCTGTATGAGATTAAGATCAGGGCTGTGTGCTGGCCACTTCACACACGATACGGAGTTATCGTCAAACCACGCCGCGACAGTCCTTGTTTTGTGGCTCGGTGCATTATTATTCTGCTGGCACCAACAAGGGTCGATTCCATAGTATTGCCGCAGAGTTTGTTGGGCATAATTGTCCAGAATATCGAGGTAGACGTGCTGGTTAACAGGTTTGTCCACGATAACCAATGGGCCGGGACCATACCACGAAAAACACCCCCACACGAGTACACTGCCACCTCCAAACTTGACCGTAGGAACAGCACGTTGTGGAAAATAGCGTTACCTCGGCTCCCGTCATACCCACACACGGCCTGCAGACTGATGGATCGTGTATCTGGATTCATCAGTCCATTTGGACTCGTTTCCATTCTTCTACGGTCCACGATAAATGGACTCGTTTCCATTCTTCTACGGTCCACGCTAAACGTCAAGTGGCATTCCGAGTGGAGATGAAAGACTTCTGAGCAGCCGCACGACCACAGTAACCCATGGAATGAAGTTCTCTGCGAATGGTACGTGTACATACCACATACCGAGGTTCCAGAATTTTTACTCACCTGTACACTGAGGTCTTGTGCGGTACTCCGTCGATTAGCTGTAACGACTCTCCTGAGGCTTCGACGTCCTCTATCACTAATTTTCTTGGTCTGCCGGTACGTTTTGCTGCTTCAGAAACGCTATGCGTGTCTTCCACTTGTTCAGTACATCCAAAACAGTTGACTTGGGTATGTTTAAACGCCTCTCGGTTTCTCTTATGGACAACCCACTAATATAACACCCAACAATCTTTCCTTTCTCAAAGTCAGTTCTCTCCCGTCGCGACATTTTCACTCAACCTCACAGTGTGATATGATAGCGGTCAGCTGCAGGCTTGCTTTTATACCGTTTGCAGCTGTACCGCGCATCTAACAACGCAGTGGATCCGTTCATTTTCTTTTGAAGGGGTGTCTGGTGACTTTTATCAATAAAGTATATACAGTTTCTTGTATTGTGTTGAAAAGAGAAAATAATTTTGACTTTGAAGAGTAACCTATAAGGTAAGGTTCACTAAGTACTTTGCCTTTCAGACTTCGATAATTAAGTTTTCCAGTATGTCTGAAAGGCAAAGTACGGTATTTACTTAGTGAACCTTACTAGTTCTAAATAAATGTGTCTGTGAAAGGAACCCTAAATGAAGGAAATATACGAGTGCAAGTACAATCAACTTCAAGTAGCATTGTACAATAAAAGGCAGGTGAAGAAAATCTTTAATTAAAAAAAAGAGAGAGGTTGAGCTATACGTATAATCACGGCCACACACAAGGAATTTTTAAGTGGTAACAGATTAAGAAACGTTGCTGGCGGAGAGAAAGATCTTGGGATAACATAAGTATATCATTAGGCACGAGATACCAGAGAAGTACGGGAAGGCGACACACGATTAAATGAAACATGAGAGCATGTTGGTACACAACATGGACAAAAACGATAAATAATGCGATACTAAGCACAATATCGGAGTAAACGATCGTCCGGAAACCTTCACGATTAGTTGGGCCGCAAACACGGGACGATGCAACAGCACTTAATGTTTAGTAATGAGTTCGATTAAATTTCTAGGATTTTATAATCATCATCAGCTATTCTTAATATGCTACTAGGTGAAGGTCTCCCCAAGTTTCACCCATAACTCTCTGTCTTGAGAAATTCCCTTTCATATAACTCCAGAGTGCTTCCGAATTTCGTACAATCATTTCCCACGTGGTCAGAAGCCATCGCTTAGACTACTGAATTTCGTCCAACCATTTACCACGTGGTCAGAAGCAATCGCTTAGACCAATGAATTTCGTCCAACCACTTCCCACGTGGTCAGAAGTCATCACTTAGACCACTTAATTTCGTCCAACCATTTCCCACGTGATCAGAAGCCATCGCTTAACAACTGAATTTCGTCCAACTATTTACCACGTGGTCTGAAGCCATCGCTTAGACCACTGAATTTTGTCTAACCATCCCCACGTGGTCAGAAGCCATCGCTTAGATCATTGAACTTCGTCCAACCATTTCCCACATGGTCAGAAGCCATCGCTTAGACCAAAGAATATCGTCCAACTACTTCCCACGTGGTCAGAAGACATCGCTTAGACCATTTCCCACGTGGTCAGAAGACATCGCTTAGACCATTTCCCACGTGGTCAGAAGACATCGCTTAGACCATTTCCCACGTGGTCAGAAGGCATCGCTTAGACCATTTCCCACGTGGTGTTCTTCTGGGTCTTTTCCTGCGCCTTGGAATCCAGCCTATTATTTCAGTTGTCCAACGGTGGTCATTTCTCTTAGCAGTACGTCCATCCTATTGCCACTTGAGGGGTTTTTTACTTTGATCACGATGTCATCAGCATCAATGGTTCGGTGGTACCACACCCTGATAAGATTATGTAAATTAGATTTAGTAAAACCTTTAGCCCTGACTTCGATAAATAAAGTTCCCAGTGTTATGCCTCTGAATTTAGCAAAATGTTTAGTTCTGCATTGTGAGAAAATGTAGTTTTCAAGTAAAATTACTGTATATCGCTACAGAAAAATGCGATAATAATATTCAACTGTTGAAAACTACAGAATCTGAAGTTATGGAAGAAGACAACTGTGACGTGCCTGCCTCGCAGGACGCACATGAGATAAAGACAGATATCAGTGAGAGCACATGTCCGCGTAGCTCAGTTGGTAGAGCGACTTACTCCGGAGTGAGGGGACCCTGCTCCGATGGCCGGCGAGGAAGAAAACTTGTACGTTATACAACACAAACTTGGGATCCGCAGGAGCAGAACAGTGAAACTGCCCAGGCGCCGACTACGAACATGCTCGGTTGCTTAAGTATGGCCTCTTCAGAAATCAGGGCATGATCAGTTTGCCCTGATTTCTGCGAGGCCAATCTAAATTATCTTTCGGCAACTATATAAATATCATTATTAGAACTTATGGAATCAGATGTTTCTATCAGTTAACATCTATCTGCCAAAGATTGTTAAAACTCAAATTTAATATTATACATTCAAGAGACAACTTTGAAATGGTGTGTGTTGCGTATATTACTGTAGTGTAAATACATTCTGTAATGTGTTGTATCAGTTATATGCTGAATTAAATAAAAAAAAAATTTACTGAGAAATGAAACAATCACTAAGAAAAAAGTGAAGGAAAACCAGAACATTTTTGCTGATAATACACCGGTGTGCAAAAATTAAGGACAAAGGGGAGAAATTAGCATAACAGTGGAACGAGCAGGCGGAACGGACCGGAAGAGCACTCAGGAGATAGACTAGGATCCGGTACGGTAGGGCATGCGCAAAAATGCAGCAAGACGTAGGGAGCAGGGAGTGTCGGAAGGGTATAAAGCACACGGGCGGTGTACGCTCAGCAATTCGGTGAAAGCTATTGCACGGTGTACATCGGTTTGAACGACGTCGAGTTGCTGCCACTGTGTGATATGACCAACAGGCAATCCAGTAGACGACATCTGAATGACTTTACCCGAGGTCGCGTCATTGGAAAGTTGGAAGAAGGTCGAAATGTGAATAGTATGGCAGAGGAGTTCGGGATCACTCACAGCATCGTTTTACGACTTGGAGATAATTTCAAACGACAGGAACAGCTGTCCGAGTATTTAGCAGTGGTCTTCCACGAGCAACCACAGCGGCGAACGACCGGTATATTGTCCGACAGGCGAGAAAAGACTGACGACAGACAGCGGGAGGAATCGCAAGGCACATGCAACAGACAACTGGACATCCGTTATTGCGTTTTACAGTGGCCAGGAGGCTACACAAAGGTGGTCTATTTGCACGATGACCAGTACGGTGTGTGCCATTAACGCCTGCTCATCGGAGACAGCGATTTTTGTGGTGCCAGGAACACAAGAACTGGACACATCAGCAATGGGGTCGAGTTCTTCTTACGGATGAGAGCCGATTTAGTCTGACGAGCGATTCTGGTTGTATACACATCTGGAGAGAGCAGGGAACACGCAATCACACTTCCAACATCATCGAAAGCGACCGGTTTAGAGGTGGCGGAATTCTCGTTTGGGGCGGTATCATGCTTGGTAGCCGTAATGACCTCCACATCTTCCAAGGAGTTTCAGTCACTGGTGTCCGCTATTGTACCGAGGTTCTCCTGCCTCACGTGCGTCTGTTTAGAGGTGCTGTGGGTTCTGAGTTCTGAGTTCCTCTTCATGGACGACAACGCTACACCTCATCGTACAGTGGCTGTCGTAGAGCTGTTGGAGAGTGAAGATATTCAACGCATGGAGTGGCCCGCAAGGTCCCCGGAGCTAAATCCAATCGAACACGTGTGAGACCTTCTCGAGAGACGCTTGAAAGCACGTCACCAGCAGCCAGCAATGATTCTGCAGCTGCGATTGGCGCAACAAGAGGAATGAGCCGCGATGCCTCGACAGCTCCTTGACAACCTCGTCCTCAGCATGGACAGACGTTGTAAATCCTGCAACGCAGTCAGGGGTGATCATATCAACTACTAAAGACAGGATTTTTCTTGGAAGCCGCCTGTCGCATGGACGTTTGTGTCTTCTGTCCTGTTGTGTTCGAAGCTACCTTTTCAATAAAGCGCCTTTGTATCCTTTGGATTCCTTGTTTGGACGGTTTTGCTCACTTGTCCCATATTCTTACATCTTGGGGATTTTGTGGTATGATTTGAGTCGATGTGGAGCACTTCTGCATTTTACATTCGGAAAACCGTCTCGTCCTTAATTTTTGCCCGCCAGTGTATAGTAAATTTACTCACAAGCATGAGTTTTGAAAGAAAATCAGGCACTATTTCAACAGTTCACTAGTGAATAGCAATTAAAATTAACACATAATATTTTTATTTATTTTCTTAATTATTTTGAAGGAAATTGGTGCGTAAAGCATCAACGCTCTTGAGATTTTTAAAATTTTTATTTATTTATTTATTTACATTTTTCGAGCACAACCTGAGATTAAAACATAACTCTACGCCTATACTGAGCCTGTTAATTAATCGCTTGAATTGTAGCCACCAGGTTGAGTTGTGTCATGTATTGAATCTTTAAAAGTTACGATTCACAAAAGCTAATGCTTTATATTTTACATGTTGTGTGTATTTGTACAGGGTGATTGTAAATTCCTTCAACAAAACAAGAGGGGTGATAGTACACATCAAGACGAACAATATTTGCAATGGGACCCAGGGCTGCATTCCACTACTAGTGCCAGAAAAGAGCAAAAGAGCACGTTCGAAAAATGTCCAACAGGCACAGGGATTTCCAACCAGTGCATGAGAAGCACAAGATGCAAATAAGGTGCGCTGAACACACGCGTAGACGATGAGGAGCAAACATTTAAAAACGCGGCAGAACCGGTTCAGCGATATTACCGTGCGAACACCACACGAGAATTGGCGAATACGTCTGACCGCCTTAGCCTACCGTGTGTTCCTGGAGCAAGTGCTTCCCGGTCTATTGCAGGATGTTCCGCTCACCACACGTAGGGCCATGTGGTTTATGTATGATGGGGCCCTAGCACACTTTGCCACCAAGGTCCGATACTTTCTAAATGTGACATCTCCCGGGCGGTGGAATGGATGCGGTGGACCTGTGGCTTGGCCTCCACGTTCCCCCGGACCTTAATCCACTGGACTTCGTCTTCTGGGAGCACATAAAACATTGGTGTATCGAGACACCCGTGGACTCCCTGGAAGATCTCGTCGCGCGAATCGCTGTTGCTGCGGACAAAGTCAACACCAGAGGGCGTGACATTCCTTTCATTCGCCGGTGGGGGCTGTGCAACGACGACCTTGGACGCCTGTTTGAGCAGCTTCTTTGAGTCTTTCTTTGATGCGATTGGAATTGTGCAACTCATAAATTAGGTATGTCTCTTTGTTTTCACTGTTGATGGTTCAACGTGAATATGTAACTTTACTCTTTTCTTGCACTAGGGGTGGAATGCTGTCCTAGGTTCCATTGCAAATATTGTTCGTCTTGATGTGTACTATCACCCCTCTTGTTTTGTTGAAGGAGTTTAAAATCACCCTGTATATATACGTTGGTGAAGCAGAAAGTAACTTACACTTAGCACCATCTGGAGTGGGATTGCAGTCAGACCGTGTGTGTGCTTGGGAGCGAAGTAGACGGTACGTCATAGCTGCCGACGGGAGGTATTTTAGTTCAATAACTGCGTAAGGTGCGTGCAGGAGGCACTTCGTAATGGCACGTCAACTGGATTCTTACTCCAAATTGGAAGTGGGAGGAAACATTCGATTTTTGTGGGCTAAGCGCCTACATTGCAGTGACATCCGTCCTGAAATCTGTGCTGTGTACGGGGAAAATGCCATGTCTCGCGCACCCATTGTAAAGTGGTGCCAACAGTTTGAAAATGGTCCCACAAATTAGATGGACGAATACCGCGATGGCAGACCATCAATACCCAGCACTCCGGAACACGTTGACGACACGATACAGGGTAATAGGCGTATCAAAATGGAGGAAATTACCAGTACGTTAGACATTTCGTACGGGACTGTGCATTCCATCATTCACAAGCAGCTGGGATTTCGGAAATTGTGTGCGAGGTCCTTAACTGGTTGCACTAAGCTTCAGGAGAGTTTTAGAGATGCTTAGTTATTTGAACCAAACTACACTGCTGGCCACCCAAAATGCAACACCAAGAAGGAAGCATCCGATTGGCTTAAAATTCGCAGCATACGTCTCCCGCTAGAGGACATGCAAACGATTAGCATTGCAGGGCGTATACGCAAATCATGTGCGCCCGGCACACCACCGAGAAGCACTATAAAAAGGGTGCACAGAAGGCAGGGTGTAAGTAGTGGAAGTGTGTTGTGCTGCCGGACCTGTGCGTGGGAAGCTTCCTAATGCCTCGTCGCAAAATACGGCAGGTATTCCAGCACGTTTTGGAGTTCGACAGAGTACGAATAGTGGCTTATCGCGACAGCGCTTTATCGTACCGAGACATCGGCGCCCATGTGAGACGACATCCAGCCACAGTGAAGCGAGTATGGATTCGGTGGGTGCAGGAGGGACGGACGGACCGACGTGAGTGATTGCCGCTGCCGCGGCACGCCACTGAATGAGAGGACCGGCATGTTATGCGGCGGGCATTGACGGCTCGCACCGCCACATCACGAACGTTAGCGCAGGAATTAGGGTGTGTTGCGCAACAACCTGTGTCAGCACGTACCGTTTGACGTCGTCTGCAGGAGCGGGGACTTGTCGCACGCCGCCTATTGCTCCGATTACCATTGACGTTACATCACCGGTGAGTGCGGCTGCAGTGGGCCATTGAACGCCGCACCTGGACTACGGAATGGCACGACATTGTCTTCTCCGACGAATCCCACTTCTGCCTGCAACACCACGATGGTCGGATCCGTGTGTTGCGGCACCGCGGCGAGAGACTGTATGACGCCTGCATTATGCACCGTCGCTTGGCGTTATGGTTTGGGGCGCAATTGGATATGACACCCGCACCCCTCTGGTACGCATCGCCGGTACACTCAACAGCCACCGCTACATCTCCGACGTTTTGGAGCCTGTAGCCCTCACTTACCTGCAGGACCTGCCAGCGGCCACGTTTCAATAGGACAATGCACGCTCGCACGTGGAACGCATCGCGCAACAATTCTTCACGGCTCACCAGGTGTCACTGCTGCCGTGGCCCGCCTGTTCTCCAGATATGTCGCGCATCGAACACGTCTGGTCGCTGATCGGCAACCAAGTGGCCCGGCAAGCACCACCTGCGGCTACGCCTGATGAACTGTGGCACCGTGTGGAAGCAGCCTGGACCGATATACCCCAAGCCCACATCCAAAACCTCTTTCGTTCGATGCCGCGGCGTGCAGCGGCCGTTATTGCCAGTCATGGGGGCCACACGAACTATTGGCGCCTGCGTGTTCCGCAAGTCACACGGGCCTGTAAGCTCAATCGTTTCATCTTTGTATCTTTTGTTATGTGTCCAGTAAATCCGGCTTTGCTATCTCGTGTCCTTCTTGGTGTTGCATTTTGGATAGCCAGTAGTGTAGATGTGTCTATTAAAAGAAGAAGCGACTACTTAGAGCTAATGCAATCAGATGAACTAGATAGTGGAGGGAAGGGGTATTTTAAGTAGCAGTGCTACGACTTCAATTATGCTTCGGTATATACCTCTAAGTGTAGGCGAAGAATCGAGATAAAAGTCTATTAAAAGCCTGTGGGACAGATATTGATTGAAACGCAGTATCAAAAGTATACTGATAAATTTTGTCTTAAATTTAGAGGTACGTAGTGCGACCAAAAAGTTCCGAGACTAGGTACGTATGGCGCCAACAGATGGCAGTACGTGGATGCGCGAGCAGCGGTCAAGGGCTGTGACCTTCATGAATATTTGTGACGAGTGGTGCCGTTCTGTGAACAACGGGGGCTGTGCTACATGATATTTGGTGATCACGTTCAGAACGCAACTGCGATTTCGGTATGGACTGCAAACTAGAGCAGCGATGAAACATCAAATTCTGCGTCAAGCTCGAGAAATCAAGAACGGAGACGCATGAAATGTTGCGGCAGGCTTATGGCATTGAAGCAATGAATCGTGCCAGGTGTTTTGAGTGACACTCGCGCTTCAAGAGCGGCAGAACAGCACTGGAAGACGACTAGAGGCCAGGACGACCGTCCATGAGCAAACGCCCCAAAAATATGGACAAAATTAGGGAACTGGTGCATGAGGATCGTCGGAGAACCATTCAAGACATTGCTACCATCGTCAATGTGTCATACGGAACAGTGCAAGAAATTCTGACGTCGGTTTTTAACATGCACCGCATTGCTGCAATGTTTGTGCCCAAGATTCCGAACCCCAAACAGAAGGCGCTCCATGTCGAACTCTGTCAAGATCTTCGTCAGCAGGAGGTGAATGAACAAACGTTCCTGTCGCGGGTCATCACTGGGGACGAGACTTGGGTCTACGGTTATGACTCGGAGACCAAGCAATAGTCGTCGCAGTGGAAGAGCCCGGCATCTCCACGACCGAACGAACGCCTACATGTCCGGAGGCATGCTCATCGTGTTCTTCGATATTCGTGGGGTTGTGCACTGCGAATTCATCACCCAGGACCAGACCGTCACCGCTGTTTTTTACTGCGATGTTCTGCTGCGTCTTAGGGAAGATATTGAAATGTGGCGCAGGGGCAATTTCCTGCTGCATCACGACAAGGCAGCAGCTCAGAGAGCGTTAGTAACATGCCAGTTTTGCAGCCGCAACAGCATGATAACCCTTCCTCACCCACCTTATTTTGCCGAATTTGGCCCCCTGCGACTTCTTCTGTTCTCGAAGATGAAGCTGAAGCTCAAGGGTCGCCGTTTTGAAACTGTGGACGAGATCCAGCGCGAATCTCAGACGGTGCTAAACACGATTCGCGGACAGGACTTCTAGGGAGCGTTCCAACAGTGGCAAAAGCACTGGCAGCGGTGTATCGCTGCTCAATGAGACTACTTTGAGGGAGATCATAGCCAGATTTATGTAACGTAATTACTTTGCTGTATATCGGCCTAGTCTCGGAACTTTTTGGTCGTACCTCGTATTTTAAAAGGTAACAGAATCATTGTTATAAAAATAACAAATAATATTCCTTCGTTTTTGAAGCTAGGTCCTTTCTTTGGGAAAGTATCTTACCGAATGATGCCCTCAACTTGCAAAAAACTGCAGACATATTGATATTTACAAAACTGTAAGATTTACGGTACCTGACGTTCCTTCAGTGTTGTTTTCTGTAAATAATAGGCATACAACTGTTTTTTTTTTTTTTTTTTTTTTTTTTTGCGGTCTAATGACGGCAATCTCGCTGAAGGTCAAAAACCGTAAAAATAACGGTCAATTATTAATTTTAGGCAATGAGTGCCATTCCGGATTAACACAATTTTCAAAAACGTGCCATAGGATATGGTAAAGTGTTTGGCACTTGCTTCGGTTAATAAAGTCTCCAGGGCGATGTCCATGGATGTAGTATAAAATGCTTAGCTCTGACTTTTATTAACCAATTTAATAAATAATTTCGAATATAGAGAAATTTCTTAATGACTTTAAATAGAGAAATGTCTTAATAACTTCAAACAGAGAAATGTCTTAATAACTTCAAAAAGAGAAATGTCTTAATAACTTCAAACAGTGAAGTGTTTAATAACTTCCAATATAGAAATGTCTTAATAATTTCAAATAGAGAAAGGTCTTAATAACTTCAAATAGAGAAATGTCTTAATAACTTCAAATAGAGAAATGTCTTAATAACATCAAATAGAGAAATGTCTTAATAACATCAAATAGAGAAATGTCTTAATAACTTCAAATAGAGATATGTCTTAATAACTTCGAACAGTGAAGTGTTTAATAACTTCCAATATAGAAATGTCTTAATAATTTCAAACAGAGAAATGTCTTAATAACTTCAAATAGAGAAATGTCTTAATAACTTCAAATAGAGAAATGTCTTAATAACTTCAAATAGAGAAATATCTTAATAAATTCAAATAGAGAAATGTCTTAATAACATCAAATAGACGTGTCTTAATAACTTCAAATAGAAAAGTATCTTAATAACTTCAAGTAGAGAAGTGTCTAAAAATAGAGAAATGTCTTATCTTTTGCAATGGATTCGATTAATAGTTTCCAGGATGATGGCTGTGGATTTCGTAACATGTTTGGGACAATTTCTATCGGTTTACTGAAATGTGTGGTTTGGCATCGATTAAGAAATTTTGCAGGGCAACACTATTTAATTTAGTAAATTATTTAGCACTGCTTTTGATCCGCAAATTCTCGTATATGCGAGAAACATACTAGATTTACTAAACTAAACTGACTGTAATTGATCTTACTTGTTTAGGAAATAACCTCTAAATTTAGTCATCAGAATAAATGCATGAAAGGCAACTTTGTCTCACACATAACTTATTGCATAACAATAAAAAAATTAATTTGCATGTGTGTGACAGAGAGAGAGAGAGAGAGAGAGAGAGAGAGAGAGAGAGAGAGAGAGAGAGAAAGTGAGTCTGTCAGTCATAACGGAGGGAAATCATGGTTGACAAGTCAGAATTTGGCACACTGATTTTCCGAGTTGCAGTGGCTGGTTTCAAATCAAAATTCCAAACGCACGGCTTGCTAGAAGCAAAACTATTTGCCATATTGTTTCTATGGAAACCAGAGAGACAGCTGAGAATGTGTATGTGATTTTGAACGTGCTTGGGTACGCTTACGTTGACTCTTGAAATTGTTCCTGTCATTTGTGCGTCGAGAGATACAAAACAGCTTTCCTTACTTGAGCACTATTCTTCTACCGGTGATCAGGTTTTTTCTGTCGACGAATGCACGTTTTACTCCCGATTCATGCAAGGCTTCATTACCAGTATTTCGTTGGGTAAATTAATTTATGTTTGTCAAACACATTTTCATTACATTCTCCCCCTGAAAAAGGTAATTCATGATTGCAGCTACAACTGTGGAAAAGGAGAAACGAAAAGGAACACAAAAGAAACATTTTAGCCACCCATAATGGAAAGAGTACATAAGAAGTACAACTTGTATTATGAGCTTTGTAATTAGAAAGTTATTATAACTGGACTGTAACAAGATTTACACATATGGAGTGCATAAAAGACGAAATTTTCCTTGTATAGAGAAGTTCAGGATGTGGTACTCACAACGCAACCTTTCACGGCAGTAAAAATAAGAACTGCATCTTAAATGTTTAAACAACGGGTATAGTTCAGCTAGAAAAATAAAAAAAAGGCTTTCTGGATCGTACTCAAAACATATTCTACAGAAAGTTGTAGGACTTTCAAATGTGAAGGCAAAGAAATTCCTTTTTATTGCATGGAATAGGATATCTTTATCTTTAAAAGCAGTAAGTTCTCACGAATCTTTCTGAAAAAGAAAAGCCTGCAATTTAAATATTATAAAACTGCTTTTGAATGTGCCAATAAATTATATTTGAATCCTCTAAATTCAAGCAGAATTAAAAAATCGCAAAAATCGGTGTTGAAGAATTTTTAGGCACGGCTGCCACGGTTATAGATAGCTGTAAAAAGCAGTATTAAGTAAATGCTCTAGTAGTTCTCAATCCTGAAATTCTATTTCTTAATATGAAGTCTACCGAAAATCAGAAGGAGGCGTTTTTTCCTGGTTTCTGATTCCCCGATAAGACGCGGGATTAGAGCATTTCAAACCAAACGAAGACTGTTCCAACCAATTGCGTTCTTTCCCCATGCCCCATCTCCCTATAATTGGTTCCTTCCCAGCTAGACTCTTAAGCTTCTCTTTATCCACCATCCTCTGCTTCCACACTCGACAGACCGTCCTAAACTTTCATAATCCATTTATAACAAGTTTCGGAGAAACAGTCAAAATTCCTCTTATAGCGTGGAATTAGGAAGTTAACCTCTGACTCCGACTCTAATTCAAGCTCACTTTGCCGCCCACCCCCTTTCATAATCTTCCACCTCCACAGAGCACGAAAAGATTCAGAATCCCCCTTGCCAAGCCTGCGTTGGTGTGTCGGATAGTGAAAATGCTCCAGCATCATCATCATCATCATCATCGTCGATTCTCTACCCATTGCTTTCTCTTGCTCTTCCTGTTGCTAAGGCAACAGGAAGTGGCTGCTGCGCAGTGATGCGAGAACTGAGAGCGGAGAGCTAAGCAGTCCGTCGCATCATATCGCGGGGTTTCGAATAATCACGGTGATGAATAGACATTGGGAACAAATTGGCTATTGTATCGAGTGCGCCACTCTCGCGCGCGCGGGGCACCGAGCGCCCTTCGATGTCTTTCCCGCCCTGCGCGCCCTCCTCCCCGCAGAGCTAAACTTCATCCTAAATGATTGGCTTTCCTGCATGGCAGAATGTCTCCCTCCGCCAAGAGAAGAGAACGCCGGCAGCCGCTTTTATTCCTTAGCACCGAGAAGGAGGTTGGGCGGGGGGACTGAGAGAGAGAGAGAGAGAGAGAGAGAGAGAGCGAAGGAGCGAGAGACCAAAAGCTTCTCTCTTTTCTCCATAACCCTAGTAATTTAACGCAATTTGTCACCAAAGCCCCGACGCAAAAGGAGCGCAACGCCGGAGCCTTTAATTGGCTTCCGGAGCGCGGTAATTTGAAAATAAAATGGCCCTCCGTGAAACGAGCCTTGTAATGGGCTTAAAACTGAGCATTAGCAGCCGCTCAAGGAGGATGAGAGAAAGGGGAGAGAGGATGGATGGATGCGGAGTACAAAGATGAGGAGAGAGGACTTGGTGTGCCTCTCACGCTCTGAGCCACTCGATCCTTGTCTTGAGCAATGGGAATACAGATTTCGCTGAACTGAAAATTTTAATTTCCTCCCCTGCCCCCTCCCCCTCCTCCCACACTCGCTTCACTCAAATGAAAGTTGGGGTTCTTAACGATGCATCTCCTTGAAGCCAGAAAACAACCAGATATCAAACAGCATACTCCTCTAACTCATTAACAGAGAAAGGAAGGTATCGTGGGGTACGTTCTTCTGTGAGACCTCGGAGCTGGACTTCTGCGGACAATGAACGGCTTTACTATGAGATGCTCAAAAGAAAAGGACCAACGATAATTTATATTTTTCTACAGCTCTTTCGTCCTTGAAGGCATCTGGAATTCTACATGGTCTTAAGAACCACTTGCTGCAGAGTTGGAAAAAATTAAAAACAGGACGAATTTTCACGTCTCATCTCCAGTCAATCTATCAAGAGAAACTGTATTTTTTCAGGAGAAATTCACCTTCTTCTTAAGGCATGGGCTTTCTGTTGCGTAATTTTGTTCCTTCTTATCCCTCTGATTTTTGATCAGTTTTTTTATTCCACCATATTTCATTAGTTTCTTCTCACAAGGGAAGCCTTTCAACTGTCCCTCTCCAAAATTGAAGAAACGTGGCCAGGAGATAGTACTAATGGCAAAAACCAATGGGTGTATTTCCGTTTTGGCCCAAATGAGCTGACGAAGGTGAACGATTGGTTTAAAAATGGCCTTAGAGCACAAGTGGGAAAAATCATCTAACATTTGTTGTGGTGCGTGATATGTAACCCCAAATATCAGCTATGTCCCCATGATTCAAAATAAGCTCATGTCATACAAAAAGCAACAACAACCTTTATTACAGGTGTAAATGAACATTTGTGGCATTGAACACATGACCAAAGCAAAGTAATTTGGAACAATGAGAACAACGCAAGATCCCAAAGTTAACACAGTATACTGAAAATTGTCATTGATACCTGAAAAACAAATACGTTGGACATTATCAAAAGAAGCGTCATCACTTTCACAGTAAACAATTTTTATCCACGGATATAACAGCATGTTGTTGAATTTTTCTGACTGCCACTGATTATTCATTGATACATTCGATGATTTTCTCCACTTGGGCTATAAGGCCATTTTTAGAACACTCGTTCACCTTTGTCGGTTCATTTGGGTTAAAACGGAAATACACACATTGGTTTTTGCCACTATCTACCAACAAGTAATTGGACACCCCTGCAATCGACGATATCTGCGGTCCTGATACACATCACGGCCGCTGCCGTTAAATATAGTGTGGGAAACAACAACGCAATCAGTCGCATGCAAGATGCCACGCAGTTCGGAGCTCTCTGATTTCGAGAAAGGTGTAATCGTCGGGTATCACAGAAATGGCCGATCCATACGTGACATATCCCGCGAGTTGAAGTACCCAAAATCGAGAGTGGCCTACGTGGTTGGCAAGTGGAAGATGAGAGGTGACTGTCGGAATATGCCCCGACCCGGCAGACCCAAAAAAACTGGGAGTTAGAGACCGACGGGTGCTGGCCAGAGAAATTCGGAAGGACCGCACCAAATCCATAGGCCCATATGCGAGGAGTTTCAACAGGCATCCGGGAGTGTTCTTTCGATGAATACCATCCGTAAGGAAGCCCATCTGCTCGGTTATCATGGACGTGCTGCCGCCCACAAGCCTTTGATCACCAAGTCCAATAGCGCTGCTCGGCTAACGTGGTGCAAAGAACGTCGACAGTGGACCGTTGAACAGTGGAAACAGGTCCTATGGAGCGACGAATCAAGGTTCACCCTCTACTGTTCGGATGGCAGGCTCTGGGTTTGGCGTCTGCCTGGAGAACGCCTCCTGCTGGAATGTATTGTGCCAACTGTGAAGTTCGGCGGCGGTGGAATTATGCTATGGGGGTGTTTCTCCTGGTATGGCACGGGGCCCTTGGTCGCAATTCCTGGTAGACTCAACGCCGAGACCAACTGCACCATTTTGGATGACCATGCGCTTCCTACGTTCTGGCAGTTTTACGGGGTGGACCCATGTTACTTTCAGGATGATAATGCCACCTGTCATGCTGCTAGGTCCACCACGTCTTGGTATGGTGACAATGGGGTTAATCGAATGGACTGGCCTGCGCAGAGCCCGGACCTTGACCCTGTCGAGCACCTCTGGGATGAGTTGGAGCGTCGACTTAAGGGGTGCCCCCACCGTCCAAAATCGGTGAAGGAACTGACCTGTCTTCTCCAAGCCGAGTGGAAGAAAATTCCGCTAGCCGTCGTACAACGCCTGGTTGAGAGTATGCCCCAGAGGGTCGCAGCTGTAATCGCCGCTCGTGGAGGCTCCACAAACTATTGAAGGTGAATAAACTTCGTTTTCCTTTGCTATCACAGGTGTCCAATTACTTGTTGGTAGATAGTGTGTCTCCTGGCAATGTTTCTTCAATCTTGGAGAGTGACAGTTGAAAGGCTTCCTTGTCAGTAGTTTTATCAGTCTTTACGTGAGGATGCTGAAAAGTTCTCGGCCTAAACCATTTCCTGTAATTGTCACATTATTTTGTCCCTGCAGCTCGAAAAAGGGTTCTTTTGCATTGTAAAGTGCCAATTTTCGGAATAATAGCCATTTTTCTGCAGATGTTTGATGTCCTAAACTGAATCATGTCAAGGCAAAGTGTTGAATTTTCGATTGTGGATCTCCGGGCTCTCAAGAAATTTCTGTTCCTGAAGAGAAAAACTGCAAAGGAAATCTATGAGTGTATGACGCAAATATTAAGTGATAAGTGTCCTTCCTATTCCACTGTGAAGAAATGGTGTGCCAACTTTCATCGTGGAGACTTTGATACCGAAGATGCAGCAAAATCTGGGAGGCCTTCAAAAGTGACAACACCTGCAATTGTTGATGGTGTTCATGACTTGATTTTGTCAGATCGGCGAATCTCTGCTAAAACAATAGGTGAGACACTGGAGATATCCAGGGAATGTGTTGGGCTCATAATTCGTGAGCACTTGGATATGCAGAAGATGTCAGCGAAGTGGGTGCTCAAATGTTTGAACGTCGATTAGAAATGAAAACGAGTGAATACTTCCAATCGGTTTTGAAGCACTTTGAGCTATCTGGAAATAATTGTTTTGCAGCGACTTGTCATTTTTGATGAAAAGTGGTTACATCATTGCGATCCAGAGACGAAACAACAGTTCTTGCAGTGGCGGCACTCTGGTTCTCCACGGGCCAAAGAAATTCAAGACTTAAAGGTCTTCAGGAAAGGTCATGGCAGTGGTTTTGGGGGATTCGGAAGGCGTTTTACTGACTGACTATCTCCAGAACGGCGAAATAATAAATTCTGAATATTATTCTAACTTGATGTGCGGATTAAAGGAGGCGTTGAAGAAAAAAGACGAGAAAACTGCAGTAAGGTGTTCTCTTTTTGCAGGACAATGCGCTGGTTGACAAGGCTAGCAAGACAATGGATTGTTTTGAAAAATTCAAGTGCGTAGACCATGTACTCTACTCAATAGACCTTGCTCCATCGGACTATTTCCTGTTCTCAAACCTTAAAAAAGTCTGAAAGGGAAGCATTTTTCGAATGATTCGGAGGTGATATCAGAAGCAGAGCAGTATTTGAGTGATCAGACTTCAGAACTTTTCATGGATGGGTTAAAGAAACTCCAGAAACGTTGTGCCCAGTGTGTTGAACTTCGGGATGAATATGTGGAATCGTCTGTAAGTTTCTTGGCTCCAGCGCATTTCCTTCTTAGTGAGGCCGAGAACTTATCAGCATCCCATCGTATCTAGTTTTATCAGCCCAACATTTTGTCGCTTGAAGGCATCTGGAATTCAATATGCTCTTAAAAGCCACAAAAGAATCATTAGCTGCAGAGTTAAAAAGCTGAAAAAGAGGACGAATTTTCTCTTCTCATCTCCAGTCAAACTATGGAAAATAACTGTATTCCCCGACGAGAAATTCACCTTCTTCTTAAAGCATGAGCTTACTGATGCGTGCGATTGTTACTTCTTATTCGTGTTGTAACGTACCAGGAGAGGAGATGTTACGTACCTGCCAGCAGGACGCACACGACATAAAGGCAGATAGGAATCAGAATAAAAAACGTCCGAGTAGCTTAATTGGTAGAGCAACTTATTCCGGAATGAGTGGACCCGGGTTCGAATCCCGGCGTAGACCAAAAATGACTGAGAAATTCACTTCGTTATAATGGCGCCCGAACTATCCGGATGACCCGACCGTTCAAAATCTCTCGCATCGGTGTGATGTTATTTCCACACCGCGAGATAGGAAAAATATGAGCAGCACTTCGAAAGAAAAAAAAAGAAAAATAAGGGGCAGATGATGTAACGTACCAGGAGATGTGACGTACCTGCCAGAAGGACGCACACGACATAAAGGCAGATAGCAATTACAATCAATGTCCGCGTAGCTTAATTGGTAGAGCAACTTATTCCGGAATGAGTGGACCCGGGTTCGAATCCCGGCGTAGACCAAAAATGACGGAGAAATTCACTTCGTTATAATGGCGCCCGAACTATCCGGATGACCCGACCGTTCAAAATCTCGCATTGGTGTGATGTTATTTCCACACCGCGAGATAGGAAAAATATGAGCAGCACTTCGAAAGAAAAAAAAAAAAAGAAAAATAAGGGGTAGATGATGTAACGTACCAGGAGATGTGACGTACCTGCCAGAAGGACGCACACGACATAAAGGCAGATAGCAATTGCAATCAATGTCCGCATAGCTTAATTGGTAGAGCAACTTATTCCGGAATGAGTGGACCCGGGTTCGAATCCCGGCGTAGACCAAAAATGACGGAGAAATTCACTTCGTTATAATGGCGCCCGAACTATCCGGATGACCCGACCGTTCAAAATCTCGCATTGGTGTGATGTTATTTGCACACCGCGAGATAGGAAAAATATGAGCAGCACTTCGAAAGAAAAAAAATAAGAAAAATAAGGGGCAGATGATGTAACGTACCAGGAGATGTGACGTACCTGCCAGAAGGACGCACACGACATAAAGGCAGATAGCAATTACAATCAATGTCCGCGTAGCTTAATTGGTAGAGCAACTTATTCCGGAATGAGTGGACCCGGGTTCGAATCCCGGCGTAGACCAAAAATGACGGAGAAATTCACTTCGTTATAATGGCGCCCGAACTATCCGGATGACCCGACCGTTCAAAATCTCGCATTGGTGTGATGTTATTTCCACACCGCGAGATAGGAAAAATAAGAGAATCCTTTCTCCAGCACTTCGAAAAGAAAAAAAAAATAAGGGGAAGATGATGTAACGTACCAGGAGAGGAGATGTGACGTACCTGCCAGCAGGACGCACACGACATAAAGGCAGATAGGAATCAGAATAAAAGGTCCGCGTAGCTTAATTGGTAGAGCAACTTATTCCGGAATGAGGGGACCCGGGTTCGAACCCCGGCGCGGGTAAAAATGACGGAGAAATTTACTTCGTTATAGTGTGATTTTTAATCATATATTATTTTATTCTACCGTATTTCATGAGTTTCTTCTCACAAGGGAAACTATCGGACCTCTCGACGACAATCGTCACGAAACATTCTGTGGTGGACAAGCATGACACCAAAGTAAAAGGTGTGAAGTACGACATTTCGCAATCGCCCGCAACCCCTAGAGCATGACTTATAAAAGAGAGACGCCCGCCTGTAATGTATGCAGCCATAAAGTGTCAAACAACATTTCCCTGTTAGATATCAGGCACCTAAATGTCGAGGGAGACCACTTACAACACCATTAAGTTGCAAGTGTCACATACATACCTCACTCCACGTTATGGTAATGTGTTGAGAGAAGGCAGTGCTGCAAAGGTTTTCTTTGCGACCTTCACATTGCCATAGACACTCTGTATTGATGGTCCATAGGAACTCTAACTGCCTGGCACGTTGTGTGGTGGAGTACCTGGTGTATCACTATGTTCAGGTAACGTGTCCGACGTTTCATCTCTATCACGTCACAATGTCTGTCTTTCAAACATGTCAGCGCCTCCAATGACATGTTGCTCCAAAACGCTATACAACAGCCTTGCAATTCCCCTGTCGATGTACGTTGGAGCCGTGTCGTCAGCTTGGTATTTCTACGTCACCTCGTTCACCAGTATCTGTACTACAGCATGAGGGTTACAAGCCATTTTCTTAAAACACACAACACCATATTTGTATGCGTACGAACAGGCCCGTGCGCTGTCTCACACTACTCACGTTTAACAGTCACTGACGTACACAATGCAGGACACCTTCCAGGCATTCGTAGTATCACCCAATCACATCGCACCCACATTTCCATGTTGTTTGACACTTTATGGCTGCATTCATTACAGGCGGGCGTCCCACTTTTATAAGCCATGTTCTAGGGGTTGCGGGCGATTGCGAAATGCCGTACTTCACACCTGTAACTTTGGTGTCATGCTTGTCCACCACAGAACTTTCCGTGACGATTGTCGTCGGGAAGTCCGATAGTTTCCCTTGTCAGAAGTTTTATCAGTCTTTATCTAGTTTTATCAGTTCAAGATCTTTCCTCCTTGAAGGCATCTGGAATTCAATATGCTCTTAAAACCTACGAAAGAATTACTAGCTGCAGAGTTAAAAAGCTGAAAAACAAGGTGAATTTTCACATCTCATCTCCAGTCAATCGATGAAAGGCAACTATATTCCTTGACGAGAAGTTCACCTTTTTGTTAAAGCATGAGCTTACTAATGCGTACTTTTGTTTCTTCTTATTCATCTGATTTTTAATGAAATACTTATTTGTTATTCTACCATATTTCATGAGTTTCTTCTCAGTAGTTTTATCAGTCTTAACAGGAGCCACAGCCCTAGAACGAATGTTATCCGGAAATGCCCTAAATTGGGTTGTCAGCCCATGATGGAAAGGTGACCCCAGAAGGGCAACCGGAAGCGTCCCAAGCCCCAGGGCCTATTTTCGGCGACTTATCCATGCATTAACTTACATTCTGGGAAAAGCCTGGAAAACTGGGAATTGTGTAGCCAACAAAGGGAATTCGAGCCCTCATCTGTTTCCCTCCATACAGATAAGGTGCTGGGAATTAATCAACTTCGCCACTACTGTGGCACACTCATAAATAAATACATCGCTCTTTCCACGTTCCAGAAACACACAGCAACCGAAAAATTGTTTTTCAGCCACCGCTGTGGAAATGAACCACATAACTCTCGATAACTAGCCGACCGCGTTACATTTACACCACGGTGGCGCATATACACTCATATTTCATACGTTTGTGAAATTCTATATTGTCTTTGATACTGCGCGAATTCATTTATCTTCGCGTATTTTCTTTACCTGTTTCCCCGTCAATTGCGCATTAAAAAAAATATTTAGCCGACTTTTGTTTCCAACACATACAGGTGATTGCTGCCCAGAACACTACAATTTTTGCGACTAAACAGGCCAAGTAGATAGGAATTTTGAACACGAACTGAACTGAAGCAGTTAGCAATACACGACGAGAAACAAAGTTCAGTTTCACGTAAAGAGATGAATATGGGTTAACATTTGTATCCATTAAACACTGAATAGCGATCGCAGTTGCTAACGAAATTGGAGCCGTGAAATACCTGGCTATTCAAAGTCACTTAATTTATCAGAAGTTTAGTTTAAATATTTGGTCACTGAAACACCTGTATGGTTAACTTCTTAAATATTGTATCCACACAGTCCAAGAGTTCAAAGAACTACAACAACTAAAATAAACTTACGAGGTATCATATAAGGGTCCCCCAAATGAAACTGAGAATGTCGATTTCTTGCCGGAAGGGTTTATAGGTTGAAATACGTGAATATACAGGAAGTAAGATTAATACATGAGCTACATACCCGCTACACGTAATCGCCTTGTCGGTTCAAGCAAGTGTTCCAGCGCGTCATGAGATTGTAGATACCCTGAGCGAAGAACGTCCGTGGTTGGTTGTGGAACAAGTCTTCAACGGTGTCCCGGACATCAACGCCGTTTGCGAACCGGTGGCCCTTGAGAGCTTTTTTCAGTGGCCCGAAGATGTGGTAGTCGCAGTGCGACAGACCGAGGCTACGAGGGGAAGGGGATCGACAACCTCCCAGCGGAAGCTCCGCAACAAGTCTTGGTACACTGTTGCCACATGCGGGTGTGCGTTGTCGTGCAGCAGAACAACCCCATTTGACAACATACCGGGTCGCTTACGCTTGATTACTGTTTTGAGGTTGCATAACGTATTGCAGTATATGCTTACCTTGACCGCATTGCCTGTGTCCAGCCAATCCAACTGCAATGGGCCATTCTCATCGAAGAAAACCGTGAGCATCACTTTTGCAGCTCTTAAGAAGGAATGGGCTTTTTTTGGGCGCGGAGAGTTGGTATGCCGCCATTGCATACTTATTCTTTTATGGCCGAATCGAAGTGGTGCACCAAGTTTCATCTGCGGCCACAATCTTGGAAAGAAACTGTCTCCCATCTTTGTGGTAACGATGCAGATGTTCCAGTCAAGTACCCATTCGCCGAGTCACCTGCTCCTCCTGGAGATTCTTGGGGACCCATTGTGCGCAAATCTTGCTGTATCCCAATTGGCGATGGAGAATGGTGTTAACACTTCCCTTACTCACGGACAATGTTGCCGCAAGCTGGCGGGTGGTGATTAGGCGATTCTCCCTCATAAGGTTGTCCACGGCAGCAATCGATTTCCTGGTGATGGCCACGTGTGCTTGCCCAGGTCTCTGTATGTCCTCCGTGCTCACAAGTCTTTTACGAAATTGACTACACCAGCAGAACACATTACACCGTGAATGATACTCATTCCGATACACATCCTTCATACGACGATAAATTACGGCTCCACTAACACATTGCCGTCAAAAACTGCATAACTGCCTGCTGGGCCTGTTTGGACGAATCCATGTCATGTGATCCTAAGTAGTCAACTTGCCTCCGTACGTGCAAACAGCACACTGACTCGTGCTGCCGATAACAGCGTACTTCCTGACATGACACGCCATCTACCGGCGCAAACGCACGGCTCTGTGTAATTACTCAACGACGCTATTACACGAGTCTCACTTTCATTTGGGCGACCCATATAGATAATCGTCATTATTTCCGTTGCTTCACTTACACAGTAAAACACTGCAACAGAAACGCTGACTTGCACACATACAATAATTAGCACTGATAAATCAAGACGTTGAATACGTTGGCTACTATTAGTACAACTTCAGGCTTATTTTCATGTTGTTGTTTTTTTCGTTTGTTTTGTGGTTTAACGACTTGAGGAACTCGAAGGACTATAAGCAGTCTTCCGTTCCTAATTTATGGCCACTAGTTCCAAGGAAAGGAGAGAGCCGGTGCCGTACGTAAGACAAGCACACGTCCATGCCTCATCCAGGATTCGAACACTGACCCACGTCGGAGAAGTGGTTTGCGGCCAGAGCCTCCTACCACTCGGCCACTGGAGCGAGTCAAAGCTTTTTAACACACTAAAAACTTTGACCACTCAGGGTAAGAAACTTGCTGTTAACGCACGATGTACAAACTTGCCGAATGGTTCTAGTTCCATGCAAACTTTAATAACTAAAATCACACACACAAGTTAAAATCTATTTACATGGTTTAAAACAACATAAGTACTTTCGTGCTCGCTACGAGCACATCATCAGATGAAAGACAAGTTGGAGTTCCAGAAAACACATTTATGTATCGGTGCCGTTGCCAATCGTTCACACTGAGGAAAGAAATACAAGAAAGTTCACTTGCTCTAACGTAATGTGAGCAAATAGAGGCCTATAGAGTTCTATTAATGATGGTCAGAGTCTGCTATGTTAGAAGAAGAAACAGGAATCGAGGACAGTAAAGTTTTCCAGGCCTGGGAAATATAGCTGGGTACTTCATCGTTGCAACAAGTGCCCACTCGATGCAAAATGTGCAGACTCTCTGTAAAGAGCACTGTTTCCCTCGTAGTAGAGGTAGAAAGAATGGAGACGTCTGTCCAAGATGGGTAATGTGTACCAGCTGAAGAAAGCCTGGCTAAAGCAGTCGATGAAGAGCCATTTTTTACACTATATTGGTGTTCCTTAATTCTTGTTTGCAGTCTCCGTAGGGTTGAGCCGATATATATATATATGAGGTCCTTGTCTTGAGGATCGACAGATTTCATAGAAATGGAATAGATGCCACATTTGTCCAACAATTCAACACAGTCCCGATCATTTTTAATCAGGGAATAAATGTTCGATGTTTTTAACCCAAAACCGACACCGTGACTGTGACAGATGTTCAATAAACTACCGTTCACATGAGGGACGTAAGTCATCGATCCAACATATTTGATATCCTTTCGTTCACGTGTCAGGGTAAAAAATGTTGAACTTTGGATTTTTCGGTAGATTCTATGGACATCTGAATGAGAAAATCCGTGCTGATAAGCAATGGTATATATCTTTTGAAGTTCCTGCTCACGGAAGGCTACAGAAGAGGAGTGGGTAAATGCTCTTCGAATAAGGAAGTATAAGGATGAAACCTTATATCTGGTCGGGTGGGCAGAAACGCGTGGTATCAAGATAGGTATAGAGGAAGGCTTTCTGTAAACCGAATAGCTCAGGTACTGGGAGGTGGGGTTCCTACGAAGTTGGAAGTCTAAAAACGGAAGAGAATTGTCACATTCAACCTCCACAGTGAAGGATATAGAAGGATAAACAGACGACAACGTGGTTGCAAAAGAGAACAAATTTTCAAGTGACGAAGGCCAAAAGACCAAGACATCGTCAACATACCGAAGATATAATAAAGGTACAAACTGACAAAAGTCCAAAATGCGATGTTCTATGTCTTGAAGAAGAAGTTCAGCCAACAGAGGGGAGAGGGGGATCCCATGGGGGCTCCCTCAAGTTGGCGATATAAAATGCAATTAAACCTGAAAAAGGAACGTTTCTGAATGAGGCGTAATGCCTGCAGAACGGCTTGAATTTCCTCAGGGGGTACAGACCCCAATTGGGAAAGTTTGTTTTCAATGATATTGTGTACAATAGAAATGGGGACGTTGGGAAACAGAGACACTACGTCTAAAGAAGCCATAAGGAAAGAGGAACCAGGATGGTTGAAAGCCTTGATACGTTGCAAGGCTTTTACGGAGCTAGAAATGGAATATTGTGAGGAAGAGATTAGGGGGTAAGATATTTGACAAGTGCTTTCTCCAAAGGCCTGGTGGGATTAGCATACCCAGAAACCAAAGGCCTAATGGGGTGATTTTCCTTATGGGTTTTCAGTTTCCCAAATAATTCTGGGACCCTAGGTCCAAAAGGTGGGTGCATGAAGTTTGAAATGCAAGGGGGTAAGGCCCCATGATTACGGAGTCTGCTTAAAGCAGAAATAGTGGCAGAGGTAGGATCACCTTGAATAATAGAATGGGGGTATTATCAATGGCATTTTCCATTTTAATTACGTAGTCCTGCTTATCGAGAATTACAACCTGGTTGGATTTGTCTGCTGTGATAACTGCCAAATTAGGGTTCGAGCGAAGAGCCCGCAGCTGAGTTTTTCTTTACGGAGGGTTTTAGATGCAGGAGAGATATTTAAACTTCTACTGAATTTGATGGCTTTCGCTACCTTATACCTGGTGGGTTCTCGTTCAGGAGTGGGGAGAGATTGAATAATCTTTTCTGCCTGGTAAATAAGCTGACGTCCCTCATGTGAACGGTAGTTTATTGAACATCTGTCACAGTCACGGTGTCGGTTTTGGGTTAAAAACATCGAACATTTATTCCCTGATTAAAAATGATCGGGACTGTGTTGAATTGTTGGACAAATGTGGCATCTATTCCATTTCTATGAAATCTGTCGATCCTCAAGACAAGGACCTCATATATATATATATCGGCTCAACCCTACGGAGACTGCAAACAAGAATTAAGGAACACCAATATAGTGTAAAAAATGGCTCTTCATCGACTGCTTTAGCCAGGCTTTCTTCAGCTGGTACACATTACCCATCTTGGACAGACGTCTCCATTCTTTCTACCTCTACTACGAGGGAAACAGTGCTCTTTACAGAGAGTCTGCACATTTTGCATCGAGTGGGCACTTGTTGCAACGATGAAGTACCCAGCTATATTTCCCAGGCCTGGAAAACTTTACTGTCCTCGATTCCTGTTTCTTCTTCTAACATAGCAGACTCTGACCATCATTAATAGAACTCTATAGGCCTCTATTTGCTCACATTACGTTAGAGCAAGTGAACTTTCTTGTATTTCTTTCCTCAGTGTGAACGATTGGCAACGGCACCGATACATAAATGTGTTTTCTGGAACTCCAACTTGTCTTTCATCTGATGATGTGCTCGTAGCGAGCACGAAAGTACTTATGTTGTTTTAAACCATGTAAATAGATTTTAACTTGTGTGTGTGATTTTAGTTATTAAAGTTTGCATGGAACTAGAACCATTCGGCAAGTTTGTACATCGTGCGTTAACAGCAAGTTTCTTACCCTGAGTAGTCTATGTGGCACGAAATCCTTGTTTATTATCAAAAACTTTGACCACCATTGACCTAACTTATAACAAGCTAAACGTACCATTATAAGAAGCACGCAGGGCTTAGCTCTGTGTATACCGCGTCATTCTCACCCCTCACTCACAGTTTTCGTCATTTTTATCTCAGTTGTTCATTTTTGACCTGCTGCTAGTGTTACCACATACGGATAAACTTTTTTTCGAGTTCAGATATGACGTTAAGAGAAGATGCATTCGAGAGATAATAAAAAAAATGTACGTAAGAGTAATATAAACGGGAAATTACTAGTCATATATGTACGTCATATAAGTGTTGGATATAACCACTATGCAACGTCAGTTCGTTCACCTGAATGAGTAATAATCAAAAACTGGCAGTTTCCTAAGTAACAATGCATTCCTTATCAGCATTCTATATTAATAATGATCGTGAGGCACACGAAATATTCCAGTGACTTAAAAGATCCTTAGTAAGAATGAATGATGGAGACAAACTGCTACCTCACCTAGCAAGTATTAGTAATTTATTTATTTACACATCTGAACAGGCTATACCGTCCAATTATAGAGATGCGGTAGTCATAACAATGAGAAATAAAATGACAACTGCAAAAAATATTGAAGTTCGAAGGAGAAAAACGGGGAAAAGGATGTAGATAGGCGATATCACGTCTTGATAATAATTTATGTTATGTACAAACCCTGCCTATACTTTCGTAAATGTTTGTAATAATGATATACCCGAAATCCTTCCTCACCTCATAAATGCACTGTGATCAAAGACTGAAATAATGTGAAAGCATATTTGTGATACACCCAGTTGTAGCATAACGAGCGATTGTGTTTGAGATGCCTTTGGTGTTTAAGATGTGCGTGCCCATTCGATTTATGTCCACACATCAGAAGGCCGTTAAGGTGGTGCATATGAGAGAGAAGAATGTTAGCAAATCTGAAGACCTTTAGCAACGATGGATGAGAGTGCATATAAATTGTGCCCAGACTTCAGAATGTCGTTAGTGCAAACGTACGAATATGTACGTTTGAAAATTGCAATCCCATACATCGGTTCCCTGGTAATGGTAGTTGATGCTGCATATGCATAACGTGCCAATAGCGTAAAAGATCTTAAAATTTAAAAATTTCTTGTTTCCCCAGTTGAAACGGAAGAAACCTTTTTTTTTTTTTTTTTTTTTTTTCATTTCTTGTTTCCTTTTCAACGAAGATATTTCTTGTTACCTCCTGCTTTTTCGTTTGTACGAGGGTCATTCCAAAAGTTTTGCACACTGTGGGTTATCTCTTAAAAACGAATTTATTTTACAACATCCCTTTATAGGTCTTCGAAGTAATATCCATGTTTCTTTATAACAGCGGCCCAACGTTTGAGCAAGTCTTGTATTCCAGCCAGGACACCTCCATTGTTGAGGCGTTGGATAACGTGGGCCACCTCATTAGAAATATCCTGATTCGTTTTCCGCGGAGTGGCTTCTTCAGTTTTGGGAACAAGTCATAGTCTGGTGGGCTCACGTCAGGAATGTATGGCGGATGGGGAAGCAATGCGACCTCGCGTTGTCTTGCAAAGTGATGACACCAGCTACGACCATGTCGTACCTTCTTTGGCGAATCTTTGGGCGCAAAACGTTTTGCAGAAGCATTTTGTAGTATTCCGCTATTACAGTGGTCCACTCGGGCACTCTATTGCAATCCGTCCAACCTTGTCATAGGCCATAATAATCATTAGCTTAACCTTCGATTTTTGGCGAATCTTTGGGCGCAAAACGTTTTGCAGAAGCATTTTGTAGTATTCCGCTATTACAGTGGTCCACTCGGGCACTCTATTGCAATCCGTCCAACCTTGTCATAGGCCATAATAATCATTAGCTTAACCTTCGATTTTTGGCGGTGGATTTTTTTTTTTTTTTTTGCTAGGTGATTCTGGATGTTTCCACTAAACAGACTGAGATTTCAGTTCTGGTTCAAAATCTTGTATCCAAGTTTCGTGTATAGCAACAATTCTGTCCGAAAACGGGTCGTCTTCTGTCTGAAGCAATTTTTCTGCGATCCTTTTGCGAACTGCTTGCTGCTCTTCACTCAGATCATGTGGAACCCATTTGGCAGCCACTTTTATCTTCTGTAATTTTTCAGATAGGATTCTGAAAACCGAAGCGGTAGACATGTTTGCTTCATATGCAATCTCTTAACTTGTTTACTTCTTCCAGCATTTTGGAAGAAGTTCAATGGACAACATGTTAAGAGATCGCAAATGAAGCAACATGTCTACCACTTCGGTTGTTCAGAATCCTATCTGGAAAATTACAGAAGTGAAAAGCGGTTGTCAAATGGTTTCCACATAATCTGAGATAACCACAGAAGTGTTGTCCGTTGCATCTGATGGCCGGCAGCACCTTGGGTCGTCTTCGATGTTTTCCCAACTTTGGTGGAAACGAGAAGCACACCTTGACACTGTTCTACGATCTACTATACTAACCCCACAAACTTCACACAAAGCTTTATGAATGTCGGTAGGGAATTTTCCTCGAAAACTTTCAATTTTAATGTAGGATCGCTGGTCACTATGCGAGATCTGAGCTCACTCACTTTCTTCCTCCATTTCTAGGCAAAAGTTTTCGGAACAGGAAAAAATTAGCCAGCAAACATAGACACAATTTTGTATACGGAAGTCTGACTTACAACTGGCGCAACGATTGGAGTGATTGCGTCATTCTACGGGGAGCGCCTGCGCAGTGTGCAAAACCTTTGAAATGACCTCCGTATATTTCCTATTTCGTATTGGTTATGCGCTGTGTGCATTTATATACTGCTTTTCTTTATTTGTTTGCCAGCCCTGAGTGCTGATTTTGTTCGCGTGTTATATGCATAATGGCTGTGTACTCCGTCACGTGTACCTTGATGCTATCTGAGGCTTGTTGCCCTCTAGGTGTTTGCACCCTATGTATGTCTTTCGTCCCTCTGCAGAGAGTTTACCTGCTTGACACTTGTTGCCACTCTTCTTTTGTTGTCTGATTGCTGTCTCATTCTTCTCACGTGCTTCCTATTATTGACTTGTTTACCGGCCCAGTTGGCAGGTTTTGTGCGTGTATCCTGAACATCTTGACCTGTGTGCCATGTCATGAGAACTTTACCTCTTCTCAAGGAAGTTTGCTCTCAGGGGAGCGGCATGCTCTGTATATCTTTTGTTGTATAGCACATATTTTTTACAGTGTATTTTTTCCCCTTGTGTTCCTGTTATTGTTTGTCACATTATCATGTTGCTTTTTCTTCTCCTACACCGTGTTTCTCGGTACATGCTGTACCATCCTGTATCTCTGTGTCACTCCTGTTATTCTCACGTATCGACAGGCGTTCGAAGACTGTTCTTGGTTCTGACCTGTGTTTGTACTGTGTTTTACTGTTTTGTACTTATTTGTGCCTTTGATTTAATAAACTGGGTATGCATTTGCATAGCCACCGCCTTTAACGCCACGAAAAAGTACATCTGCGCCCTTGAAAGGTCTAGATGCTTCATTCATAATAGTCGATGTGCACAAGTTACAATGTCTACATTTCTTTTTATTAGTAATAGTCGATGTGTACAAGTTGTGTTACACACCTTAACATGCTGTATCTTCATTTTCTGAAAGACTTAATGAATTTATGGTAAAGTACAGTACACAGGCGTGCAAAAATTAAGGACGAGACGGTTTTTCGAACGTAACGTCGTGCAGAAGTGCTCCACATCGACTCAAATCATACCATAAGATCCACAAGATGTAAGAATATGGGACAAGTGAGCAAAACCGTCCAAACAAGGAACCCAAAGGATAAAAAGGCACTTTATTGAAAAGGTAGCTTCGAGCACAACTGGACAGAAGACAGAAACGTCCATGTGACAGGCACCTGCCAAGAAAATTTCAGTCTTTAGTAGGGGATATGATCACCCCTGACTGCGTTGCAGGATTTACAACGTCTGTCCATGCTGAGGACGAGGTTGTCAAGGAGCTGTTGAGGCATCGTGGCCCATTCCTCTTGTAGCGCCAATCGCAGCTGCGGAATCGTTGCTGGTGGCTGGTGACGTGCTGCCAAGCGTCTACTGAGAAGGTCCCACACATGTTCGATTGGATTTAGGTCCGGGGATTTTGAGGGCCAATCCATGCGTTGAATATTTTCACTCTCGAACAGCTCTGCGACAGCCACTGTACGATGAGGTGTAGCGTTGTCGTCCATGAAGAGGAACAGAGGACCCACAGCGCCTCTAAACAAACGCACGTGAGGCAGGAAAACCTCGGTACAATAGCGGACACCAGTGACTGAACCTCCTTGGAAGATGTGGAGGTCAGTACAGCTACCAAGCATGATACCGCCCCAAACAAGAACTCCGCCACCTCCAAACCGGCCCCTTTCGAAGAGGTTGGAAGTGTGATTGCGTGTTCCCTGCTCTCTCCAGATGTGTATACGACCAGAATCGCTCGTCAGACTAAATCGGCTCTCATCAGTAAAGAGAACTCGACCCCATTGCTGATGTGTCCAGTTCTTGTGTTCCTGGCACCAGAGAAACCGCCGTCTCTGATGAGCAGGCGTTAATGGCACGCACCGTAATGATCGTCGTGCAAATAGACCATCTTTGTGCAGCCTCCTGGCCAGGGTAAAACGCGATAACGTGCCTTGTGATTTCTCCCGCTGTCTGCCGTCTGTCTCTTCTAACCTGTAGGACAATATACCGGTCGTCCGCCGCCGTGGTTGCTCATGGACGACCACTGCTAAACTCTCGGACAGCTGTTCCTGTCGTTTGAAATGCTCTCCAAGCCCGTGAAACGATGCTGTGAGCGATCCCGAACTCCTCGGCCAAACTAGTCACACTTCGACCATCTTCAAACTTCCCAATGACGCGACCTCGGGTAAAGTCATCCAGATGTCGTCTACTGGATTGCCTGTTGGCCATATCACACGGTGGGAGCAACTCGACGTCGTTCAAACCGATGTACACCGTGCAATAGCTTTCACCTAATTACTGAGCGTATAAAGCCCGCGTGCTTTATACCCTTCCGACCCCCCCCCAACGTCATGCTGCTCATATGCGCATACCCTACCGTACCGGACCCTAGTCTATATCCTGAGTGGTCTTTCGGTCCGTTCTGCTTGCTCGTTCCGCTGTTATGCTAATTTTTCCTCTTCGTCCTTAATTTTTGCACACCAGTGTATATCGTGGAATAAATAATTCTGGATATTTTCCTATTCGTGTCAATTATATATGCTAAATCGAGCCCGCTTATAATGACCCTGTTTTACTGAGATCTCGGATTTAACTAGAAAAGCATGCGCTTTTGTTTAGTATAATGTTCATTCAAAGTTAATTTGATCGTTTTTAATTAACAAAATTTGATGAAATGCCGGATTTAGCAAAGTAGAGAAAAGTTAAGATGATCATTTTTAACAAACAATGTAACAAAATTTAATAAAATTCCATATTTTACGAGGCAGAGAGATTATGCTGCGCACTAGTTTGGAATGGAGGAATAGAAATGGTGGCACACATAACGAGATTGTAAGAGTTAGAAGGAATCTTGGTGCACTAGTAGAAGAACGTTGACAAGAAAGCAATGGGGCAGAGGCATCATACATGTACGTTCAACAAGCGAACTGTGCAAGAGACTCTCTCTGCACCCACTCCAAGGACAAAATTCCTACGATGTGATTCTGCCTTTTGGCAGAATCACATCGTAGGAATTTTGAGATGGACAAGTTCTCTCTTCATATCCCGTTAGAGCATCCCCAAAGGAAAAGTAAAATCTTGGGTAGACATCTGGCAACCTGGACATAAGTTTTATAGGACGCCATTTTGTTTGTGACATATACGCGCAGTAGCTAGTATTGAATTTCGTTATTTGCTGTTCTTGTCGGTATAACTATATTAAAAATGACATGTTTTTTGGATTCCTTATAAAATTTCCTATAAGGCCATTTAGCCAGTAATAAAACAAGTTTATGAAAATCTAACCTTTTCTTTTATATTAATCTAGGGATTTCTTGAATGGACACTTATACACAGCAGTATCAGAATAATTTGACCACCAATCTTCTTCTTTGGTTGCTCAGTTCAAGGACTGGTTGTTCAGTAGATGCACTCTGTCTCTCGATTCCTCTCTATTCTCCACCGTTCTCTTCAAGTCATAGTATGTCCTAGTATTGGTGTCTTGGAGTAACTGTGCCACAAAACTATTCCTTGGCCGTCCTCTTCTAGTCATGGTATGTCCTAGTATTAGTGTCTTGGAATAACTGTGCCACAAAACTATTCCTTGGCCGTCATCTTCAAGTCATAGTATGTCCTAGTATTAGTGTCTTGGAGTAACTGTGCCACAAAACTATTCCTTGGCCGTCCTCTTTAAGTCATAGTATGTCCTAGTATTAGTGTCTTGGAGTAACTGTGCCACAAAACTATTCCTTGGCCGTCCTCTTCAGGTCATAGTATGTCCTAGTATTAGTGTCTTGGAGTAACTGTGCCACAAAACTATTCCTTGGCCGTCCTCTTCAAGTCATAGTATGTCCTAGTATTAGTGTTTTGGAGTAACTGTTCCACAAAACTATTGCTCGACAGTCCTCTTCTAGTCATAGTATGTCCTAGTATTAGTGTCTTGGAGTAACTGTGCTACAAAACTATTATTTGGCCGTCCTCTTCAAGTCATAGTATGTCCTAGTATTAGTGTCTTGGAGTAACTGTGCCACAAAACTATTCCTTGGCCGTCTTCTTCCTCTATTGCCTTGAATTTTCCCTTCCAAAACTTTCAGAATCGGGCCCCCATGGCTTAATGTGTGTCCCATCCATAACATTCTTCTTCTTTTTAACATTTTGATCAGATTCCTGGGTTCTCCCACTCTCTCCAGGACCTCCTCATTAGTCTTTCTATCGAGTCAATTTATTATTTCCATTCTTCTATAGCTCCACATCTCAAATGCCTCCAGCCTTTTCACTTCCCTCTTGGACAATGTCCATGTCTCAGAACCACAGAGAGCTACTGGTCAAACATATGCCTTTAAAATTATCTTCCTCAGTTTTAAATCTATGTTTTTGTTTGTCAGTAGTCTTTGGTTCTCTCTAAAAGCAGTTTTTGCCATTCCCAGTCTCATTCTGATTTTCTTTTCACATCTCGCATCTTTAATAATTTGACCCAAATGGGGAAATGATTTTACTTGTTCGATGTATTGTCCTTCAATTTTAAGGAAAGCCTGTTTTGGATCCTTCCCTATTATCTATTATCATTAGTTTTGTATTACTTTTATTTATCTTCATTCCATAGATATCCGCATTTTTGTGTATTTTTGACATCATGCGCTGTAATGATTTGACTGATCCTAAAACTGTTGTCTGGTAGCCAGCAAACTTAATGGCATTAATTCTCTCTCCATTAACCCAAACTACTTCACTGGCACTCCCCAAGGCCTGATCCATTATAACTTCGGCATACATATAAAAAATACCAGGTGACAACAAGCATCCCTGCCTTCACCTTTATTTATTGGGAATGGATCAGTCATTCCCTTTTGAATTGAAATCAATGCTTCCTGATTTACGTAGAGATTTTTGATAAGCTGGATACTGTTATCATCCATGCCGAATCTCTCTAGGATTGGACAAAGTTTTGTCCAAGGCACTCTGTCGAAGGCATTTTCATAATCCATGAAACGTACGTAGAGGGAGCGCACCTTGTCGATCATTCTTTCAGCCAAGAATCTCAGTGTGCCAATCGCATCCCTAGTAGCCTTTCCTCTTCTAAATCCAAATTGGCACTCTCGCAACGCCTCCTCCACCTTAAAATCCAATCTCTTTTTAATAATCTTCATCAGAATCTTCGATGCACGTGAAATTAAACTTTTGGTTCTGTACTGTTCACACTCTGTTGCATTAGGTTTCTTTTGTTAGGAATAATTATGGTGGTCGAATAGTCAGCAGCCAAAATTCCTTTTTGATAACAACAGTTTACAAAGACAAATAATTTATTAATTAAAGCTTCTCCAGATGCTTTTAGTAGTTCGATGGGTATCTCATTTACCCCTGGACCTTTGTTGTTTGGAATTGATCTTAGCACCTCCTCAAATTCTTCTCTAGTAATTTCCAGACCCTCTCCATTTCATCATTGACTAACAATGTAAGTCTGAATTTAACCCATTTGTTCCTTCTCCTCATTATATAGTTCTGACACATATCCTTTCCACTTCTCTTTTCCTTCTTTGGGTCAGTCAAGTGCTTTCCCTACTAACTATTAAATAATCGGAATAACCACCATTGGCCCTGATGACAGCGGCGAGACGACGTGGCATGGACACAATGAGGCCTTGGAAGGTTGCCCGAGGTACACATGGTTATTCGGATTGCAGCAGAGCACGCAGGTCGCGGAGATGACGTGGTGGTGGGTCTACAGGTCGAACCTATCGATCCAAATAGTCCCACAAGTGCTCTATGGGATTGAGGACGGGAGATTTCGCCGACCAAGGGAGAACGGAGACATCGCTGTCGTGTTCCTGGAATCAGTCACGCACCCCTTTAGCGAAGTGGCAGGGCACATTGTTCTGTTGGTAGACACCATCATCACCAGGGTAAACGTCCAACATGAAAGGATGTATGTGGCTTGTCTGCACCGTGCTGCCACCTGTAAGAAAAATCCTTTAGTCATCGGTAACAATATTGCCGAGGTACAGGACAATGACACTGTATTTAGAATTTTTTATTTCATTTTTAATGTTTTCATTTGACTCATGTGATATTCAACAATATGACACTCAAGAAGTTCGAACAAAGAGAATTACTTGCTATGGAGAAAGACTTCTGGCGGCAAGCAGCTAGGTATCCAAGTTTAGAAAAAAGAAAGAATTGAAGATGTCGGAGTTTAAAGGTGAGTCAATAAAAGTTTAACTGAAGTTATTAAAAAGAAACAATTCGAATAGAATGGACATGACAAGCACATGAGTTGGTGAATATCACCTAAAATGATCACAGAATGGAGCTTCGGAAGAAAGAACATGATACCAAAAAGGACGACCAGGACCTACTACTTGCACAGACGAGCTAGGCTGCTGCCCAGTGTCCCCATTTCTATGGATGGCGTAGTTTAATCCTACTTTTGTTTTTAGCATCATCCAGTTTTTTTTATCTGAATTATCTTCGAGGGATTAATTTACTAGAAAGATAGCCAGGGTACGACAAGCACTTTTCTTTTCTCCACCTGTTACTTTTTTGTTTTCTTTGGACGTAGTTAAGATAAATGACGATATATACAGTATGAGGACAACTTTCCCCCTTCCTTCTACTTTACAGTGAAGGTTAGTTTCTGTTCCGCCGGCCCTACAAATAAAACTATAGGAACACAGGAGGAATGTGTGGGCAATGTACAAAAGATATTACGTAAAAATTGCCTAGACTGCATGAAAATTAGAGTCTCAGATTTGCTGTTTTTTCTGGGGGTCTCAGATTTGCTGTTTTTTCTGGAAAGTCTCAGCTTTGCTGTTTTTTCTGGGGGTCTCAGAGTTGCTATATTTTCTAGAAAGTCCCAGCTTTGCTGTTTTTTCTGGGGGTCTCAGATCTTATATTTTTTCTAGAAAATCTCAGCTTTGCTGTTTTTTTCTGGGGGTTTCAGTTTTGCTATTTTTTCTAGAAAGTCTCAGCTTTGCTGTTTTTTCTGGGGGTCTCAGAGTTGCTATATTTTCTAGAAAGTCCCAGCTTTGCTGTTATTTCTGAGGGTCTCAGAGTTGCTATATTTTCTAGAAAGTCTCAGCTTTGCTGTTTTTTCTGGGGGTTTCAGTTTTGCTGTTTTTTCTAGAAAGTCTCAGCTTTGCTATTTTTCTATTTAGAAAGTCTCAGACTTACTATTTTTCCTAGAAAGTCTCAGATTTGCTATTAAATCTAGAAACCCTCAGATCTGCTGTTTTTTTCTATCGGATATAAGCAGTCACCCGTCCCTAATTTAGTGCCATTGGTTCCAGGGAAATGAGAGAGCCAGTACTGTTAGACAAAACACAATGCCCATGCTCCAACGGGATTTGAACACGGACCCATGTCGCACGAAGGTTCAGAAGCCAGCGCTAGACCATTGAGCCTCAGGGGCTGCCTTCACTCTTTCAATAGTGCACTTTATCAGACCATGACCATCGCAGAATTAGAAAATTTGCATTAGGTATATATTATGAAAATTATAACACCCTATTGAAGAAACATCCTTCTCTTTTGAGTTTCCTGTTACGGTTGTAAACAGTAAACTTAACGTTACGCTTCCATTTATGTGTCCAAAAATTTATGTAATCCTAATCATAAAGGCAATGTACAATGAGGTTTATAATAGGCATAATGTAGACAACTTTTGAAGAAATTCAGAAGATTACAGGTAAGACTTAAGTTGACATATTCAATAACTTAAACGTATTTTTGTTTTGTTTTCCGTCATTGAAGAAAAAGTAGGTTACTCACATCTTATTGAAAACTGATATTTATTTGATTCAGAACCAGCACGTTTTTCAAAGTTATTATTAAGAGCCACCAAAGTACTAACGCCAGTGCTGTGAATATGTAATAATTACGACGATTTGAAAGATGATGAATTTCAAAAAAAGTGAATTGAGCAGCTTTTATCACACACACACACACACACACACACACACACACACACACACCGGCATAAACGCACTTTTTCTCTACAGTTTATTGTCAGCTAATTGTCTTCCCTATACTGATTGTGGCACGTCCTGAGATTACTTACTGTATTTACATTTTTGTTTATCTCACTACTCATTCTCTTTCCCAATCATTGAATTTTGTATTCCCCCTACACCATCTCCTGCTCGTCTTGAGTCCCGGAGAACCGAAAGATTCAAGACGATCGGAGAAGTCGGACAGAGGACCTGAAATTTCTCTATCCGACTTCTCCGATTCCTCCTTTATTTCACACTTTCACTCTCTTGCTCTGAAGGAAAAAAGCATTTGGCGTCTCAGTAGCAATAAATCAATTATGTAGTCTGAGATAACTTTCTGTCACCGAGTTGCTGACTGCTGAGGGCATAGCTAAAATGACCACACTAAAACGCTTAGCCCAAAACGGCTTCTCTAACGCACAAAACTCGATTGCTTTAAGAAATGCTTTTAAACTGTAATTAATGGCTATTGGCTTTGCTGATATGTCTTTTGAAGGATTCTTCGACCCCGTACAGGACTAAATATGGCCAATATGTTATAATTTTCACATTTAAAAACAAAATACTGATGCAAAAGGGAAGGGAGATGAAGATAAATAAAGAAGCTGTAACTTACAATGTGGAATATATAGAGCTGCGCAAGACAGTACGAAAAAGTATCACTGGAGACGTAAGGAAATTCAATTGTGAACTGGGTGAGAAAAGCAATGGGCCGCACCGCTTGCACAGTGGTCTAAGCGCTGGCTACTGATAATTCGTCCGAGTTGGGTCCGGTTTCGAATCCCCGTTCAGTGGCCCTAAATTAGGGAAGGGCGGTTACTTATAGCCCACTGAGTTGCTCACAGTGGTCGTTAAACTCACATAAAAAAAGCAATTGAAAAGCAACTAAAGCCGAAAGAGAGAAAAGGGATATCTCAGTGAGGGAGGAAAACCGATTACGGCACTAAGAAAATAAGATGGTACTGTTAACAAGAAATAGAGGCTAAATTTTGACAAGGGTGAAAGATTTCCACTCAATACTATATGAAAGGGATGATACATCTACTCCAGACATTACGAAAGGTACAGGAGTTGGAATGTGGACACCTCGGAAAAGAAGGATTTTACGTACCTAATAAGGTATGGGGCCACTTTCGGCACTCAAAGCCGCCTGAATCCTCCTTGGAATGGGCGCATACAAGTCCTGGATGGTGGTAAGTCGGATGTTACATCATTCTTCATGCAGAAACTGCTCCAGGTCCTTGAGATATGCAGGAGGAGGATAACGGGATCTTACTCTGTTTTCCAACACAGACGACAGTGGCTCGATGATGTTTAAGTCTGATGATTGGGGAAACCAAGGAAGTTGTGAGCGTTCGTCCTCATGTTCCTCAAACCATGATTGAACATTCCGAGCTCTGTGAATTGGAGCGTTATCATCTGGATAGATGGCATCCCCTGCAGGAAACGATGCCTGAGCCATTGGATGGACTTGGCCGGCTGAAACGGTTTCATACGCCCTGCCAGTTATACGCCCTTTCAAGGTGATCAGGGCACCCGCTTAAAACCACGATATGACAGCCCATAGCATGACAGAATCATCACCATGCTGTGTTGTTGAAAGCACACAATTTGAGTTGTAGACTCTATATTCACACTATTCCCCACCGCAGAATATGTTGGACAAGTAAACACGTCCTGCGGTAAGGAATAGTGTGAATGTGGATTCATTCGACCACATTACATGCTTCCGCGGCATCGGCAGTCCCCTTTATATGCTCCTAGAACCACTTATATGCTCCTAGTCCACTTTTTATGCTCCCAGTCCACTTTATATGCTCCTGTGTCCCCGTTGTGCATTCGCCCGGGTCACCAGAGCTTTTGCAATAGCAGGCAGCTCTGCCATGAATACTCGTGTCTTGTTTATGCAGTTCCCTGTGCACTGTTTTCGTTGATACTGGAGTCTGCTGATTCTGATTGAGCTCTTCACTAATTTTCGGCGGCGTAGGCTCCTTATTGCGGATAACAATCCTCTTTAATGCTTTCCTGTATCTATCAGTTAGATTCGTTTTCCGGCCGCTCTCCTGTGTTTCGTAGGCGAGGTTTTGCCACGAACGCGGTATGCTCTCTGATGTATGCTCACTTTATACCCAGTAGCTCTCGATACCCCTACTACCATGGCGACTGTTGTCACGGAGGCACCAATTATAGCTGGCCACCAGCAATTAGCCCTGTTTCAAAGTCCGTTAGGTCGCTCATTTCGTCGTCACCCTGAAAGAAATTTTGAAACAAATCTCTTTAAATGCACTTAAACAGGACGTTGAGGTTCAAAATAAAGCTATTTCAACCAAAAAGTGGTGGATTCCTTTGCGTATTGCGGCGTACGTAGCTGCATTAAATGTCATGTCTCTGATCGTGGTGATGGTTGACATTAGTCTGTCCAACAAAGTCCTTCCTACCTGTATCAAAGTCGTCCTAGTCCTTCCGGCAGAAGTTACACATGTAGTTAAGGACATGAAATAGGAAGAGCTCCAGGAGAAGAGGCAATTACCTTGAACATTATACAAGAAGCAAGTGGAGAAATAGAAACTACACTCGGCCAAATTTTCCTTAGATGTCTCATTAAAGGAAAGATTCCTGAGGATCGGAACAATGCTACAATGATCCTAATACATAATAAAAGATGACATTTAGGATATCAGGAACTACAGGCCCATCAGCCTCCTTTCAGTGGTTTATAAATTCTTCACTAAGGTTCTTTCACATTGCTTAAAGATAGCACTGGACATGGATCAACAGACAGAACAAGCTGGATTCAGGAGACGCTGAAGCACTATAGATCATATCCATGTATAATGAAAAAACCTCTGATTCCGTTAAACCATCAGCAGTTACAATGGTTTTGAAATTCGCTGTACTAAAGATGCATACATTGGCATTAATAACATCTACGAAAACGCAAGTTCAAAGATTCGGCTACTTGAGGATATAGCACCAATAAAAATTGAAGAGGGAGTAAGACAAGATGACACCATATCTCACAAACTCTTTAATGCCACATTGCAAAATATCCTTCAATCATTGAACTGGGAAAACAAAGGGGTAAATATTAATGGAGATTTTTACCTCACCTTCCTTTTGCTGATGAAGTAGTCATTTTTGCAGCCACCCCTTCAGAGCTGAAGAGTATAATCCAAGTACTTGCTGGCGAAATTTAAGAAGTGAGATTAACAACGAACTTTCAGAAAACAAAATTGTTGTACCATCGTAACAATAAAAGAATGACTTCGCACAATATGTCAAATGAAATGAAGCTTCACCGTCTGCGTACGATATTTAATAAAATACGAAAGCTATTTACAGCTAAAACACACCACTGAAACTTTCGGGGTAACATTTACCCCATCATCAGGTGGAACATAGGCAATGCGGCACTCCTTTATATGGTAGTGCAAGGATGCGGTATGGGTATAGGTCATCAAGCGTCGCCTGAGTCGTGATTGTTGCCATTACACCAATGTAAGGGGTACAATTTTACAAATTATTAGTTTCACATATCAACACAAGAATTTTGTTACAAATACAAAGTGCCGCCCCGGTGGCGCAGTGATCTGATCATTCGTCCGAACGGGGTCCGGGTTCGAATCCCGGTGAGGCATGGATGTTGTGTTTGTCTTACGGCACTGGCTCTCTCCCTTCCCTGGAACCAGTGACCCTAAATTAGGGACGGGCGACTGCTTATAGCTCATTGAGTTGCTCACGGTGGTCGTTAAACCTCAAAAAAAAAAAAATACAAAGTTATGTTCGATTTTATATATTGTTGGAATTATTAATGTATCTTACTATAATTTAAAGTTCAGATGGGTAATATGCTCTTTCCAAATTTTTGATATGTCCGCAGGTAAGTAGTCATTACAGCATTTGTCACCTAAAGCTTCAATATACATACTTTCAACAAAATGCAGCGAATGTACATTGTATATATACTGAAGTGTTCAGTAGACTAATGTTTTCCCAGTCTGGTTGTAGCATTCCATTGACGACATCACTTGATAATGCCGTATTATTGCTGTTGGTTCGGATATCGTATTTGTGTTCCTGGACACAGATACCCAAACTTCTTCGTGTCGAGCCTATATAGTTGTTAACATGTTGAGGGATATAACAGTGGAGTATTACACACGCCCCATTTGTTCATAATATCTGTTTTTGCTCGATCCTTTTTAACTGATGACAGGAGGTTCTTCGAGTGGGTGCCGAATTGTATGTCATGTTTTGAACAGATACGAGATAGTGTGTTAGTGATATGGGGTTGCTGGTCCAATGCTCCCACGAATCGTTTATTAGGCCTTGTATCTGGCTTCAGATTAATAGTTCGTTCATTTGATATTCTGGTGTATAATCTATTAACCATCCTGGGGTATCCATGTTCATCCGCTAATTTGAAAATAAACTGTATTTCAGACTGGAAATGACTATCGCTTGAAGAATGCGTGAAGGCTGTTCTAAAAAGAAAATTGATAGCAGAAAATTTTTGTGAAGTTGGATGTGAGGAATTAAACGGGATAAGGCTGTTACAATCGGTTGGCTTTCGATAGACACAAAAGGACAGTGAGTTAGTATTTGAATTTGTTTATTTCGTGATTCAAATACTAATGGATTTTTGTTTATTTCGTGATCCAAATACTAACTCTACATATGATATGATCTAATCTGGCTTCAGTTCCTGTCGTTCTGTCAGTGAATGGGAAATGTCTGCTGATCTATGTGTTTCCGTCCGTTATTAACACGACGCACTCATACTTCTCCTCACGGTAAGTTCAATCGTCCTTCTCAGCGCTCTCTTAAGGCGGCGGACACCCTGGGTTAAAGGGCACCGCCTAAAATTACTGCACCGGCAAAGTGTTGCCATTGAAAAAAGTTTATGGACAAAGTGGCCCAGCTAAATAACTCTGAATTTTGTTGGAGCAAGAAATTACTGTGTGACGATAACAATATGTTTGGTTGCAGCAACAAAACGTTTTATCACGATAACAATACATATTGTTGGATCAAACAAATTCCCGAAAATCGACCTAGGTATTTTGTTAAATGAACAAAGCGTTTTGTCATGATAACAATGAATTTTGTTGAAACAACAATAATTTTCAGCAAAATACATTTGTAAATTCAACAAACATTTTTGTTGACTGCATATCGACAATATTTTTTGGTTTATTCAACAATTTTTTTTTGCTGGAAAAAAAAAAAAAAGAAAAACGTTTTTCTCAGTGTGATGCATCTGGGAAGCACCACTTTTTGGCGCAACGTACTACAAACATTTTAACAGTGTAGTTAGACACTTGATGCCGTCGTGAAATTCCCTCTCACTGACTGTAAGATGGTGACAAAAAGACCTGCTATTGGATGTTTTATCCACAGTAACGAACAATTATCAGTATCAGTGTAATTGTACAATGGAAAAATTGGAAAAAGAAAAAAATATATAGATAGGCTCAGTTCTGATTGAGCTGTGAGTATGGAACTTAGAAGTACGACTTGCAGATCGGAGAGTTGAAATGAGCTAGTCGAGTTTCGTTTTAAAGCGTTTATTTAATTTGTTATAGCCAACACAGGTCTATGATATGAAAAGTAGCTCACATAATTTTTACAAATAAGGCTGGATACATTGCGAACACAAAGCAGATCGATACACGAATTACCCAACGTGGTGTTCCGTCTCCTTCGGCTTCTTACATTCCTCTTCACTTGCTCTTGGCTCTCGTTTTGATTTTCTCCACTTTTGCTTGCGTTCATTCTGCGAATTATGCGGCTTTGTCGAAAATGTTAACCCAATCACAAGAAAATTTTTTTAAAAATTTTAGTTTAAACCACTGCGATATGTTCTTTATATATTTGAATAGATCTCGTCGAGAGCTTTAAGACGGTACCACTCACAGTCGTTTTGCACTCACGGTTGTTCAGATAAACCGCGATATTGTCAAAAGTGTTCACCGGTTCACATGAAAACAATTTTTTTAAATGTTCAGTTCAAACCGCTGTGTAATGTTCTTCGCATGTTTGAATAGATCTCGTTCAGAGCTTTAAAAAGGTACCACTCACAGTCGTTTTGCACTCACGGTTGTTCAGATAAACCGCGATATTATCAAAAGTGATCACCGGTTCACAAGAAAACAATTTTTCAAATGTTTAGCTCAAACCGCTGTGTAACGTTCTTCTTATATTTGAATAGATCTCGTCGAGAGCTTTAAAACGGTACCACTCACAGTCGTTTTGCACTCACGGTTGTTCAGATAAACCGCGATATTATCAAAAGTGATCACCGGTTCACAAGAAAACAATTTTTTAAATGTTTAGCTCAAACCGCTGTGTAACGTTCTTCTTATATTTGAATAGATCTCGTCGAGAGCTTTAAAACGGAACCACTCACAGTCGTTTTGCACTCACGGTTGTTGAGATAAACCGCAATATTGTCAAGAGTGTTCACCGGTTCACAAGAAAACAATGTTTAAAATGTTCAGTTCAAACCGCTGTGTGATGTTCTTCCTATATTTGAATAGATCTCGTCGAGAGCTTTAAAACGGCATTACTCACAGTCGTTTTGCACTCACGGTTGTTTAGATAAACCGCGATATTGTCAAAAGTGTTCACCGGTTCACAAGAAAACAATTTTTAAAATGTTCAGTTCAAACCGCTGTGTAAAGTTCTTCGTATATGTGAATAGATCTCGACGATAGCTTTAAAACGGTGCTACTCACAGTCGTTTTGCACTCACAGTTGTTCAGATAAACCGCGATATTGTCAAAAGTGTTCACCGGTTCACAAGAAAACAATTTTTAAAATGGCCGCTGTGTAATGTTCTTCGTATATTTGAATAGATCTCGTCGAGAGCTTTAAAACGGTACTACTCACAGTTGTTTTGCACTCACGGTTGTTCAGATAAACCGCGATATTGTCAAAAGTGTTCACCGGTTCACAAGAAAACAATTTTTTAAATGTTCAGTCCATACCGCTGTGTAATGTTCTTCGTATATTTGAATAGATCTCGACGAGAGCTATAAAACGGTACCACGCACAGTCGTTTTGCACTCACGGTTGTTCACATAAACCGCGATATTGTCAAAAGTGCTCACCGGGTCACAAGAAAACAATTTTTAAAATGTTCAGTTCAAACCGCTGTGTAATGTTCTTCATATATTTGAATAGATCTCGCCGAGAGCTTTAAAACGGTACCACGCACAGTCGTGTTGCGCTCACGGTTGCCGAAATAGACTGAGCCAAACGCGGTGGCACGCCCAGAAATATTACATCATCTCCTAGGCGCACAGGGAGCGAGGGGAAGGTCGCGCGCACGATGTTTTGCGCAGTACGCGAATTGAACCCCATGCTGTTTACGAATATGCTAACACGATTAGTATGCATTTTTAACGCTATGATGATTTCATTTAGGACCTATTTTTGCCACTGGCGGTCGGCCGTAAGTCGCCCCATACTATCCGTGGAGTTAGACTTCATCCTACATCAAAAAATACGATCACGTGTTTGAAAATGAGCCTAAATGGCGTTTCAAGATGAAATTATAATCATCTTGCGCTCAGTTTCATATCTGTTGTCCAAGAACGAAACAAAAAATATTTTCCGTGTACTTCATGTGAGCGCATTTAGGAGATATTTGAATCGCGCCGATCTTAAACTCGCTCGAGAAAATGATCCACGCATTTGCAGAAAGAGCTATTTGTCTGCGTGGATGGGAGAGTCTAATTTAAGCAGCCTAATTAGATGGTGGTTGAAGAGATCTCATCATAGCAGCTCTTCTCAAATTACAGTGTATCATTTACGTAGTTCAGTTTCCTTTAAGTAAAATGAATTTTCACTTAGCGTTTCTTAAAGAGATGTTTTTCAATTAAACATTTATTCTGTTCGGCATTAATATCTAGCCGCCTAAACATTTTAAGAAGACTGCTGTAATAATCTCTTTAATCAAACATTTAGTTTCCGTTTGTTTCTATTATGCGCAGCTACTTCCAAAAATTAAATTCTCATTTTGAAATGCGATCACAAAATGGGGTAAAAAAAAGTATGCAGCATACCTTCGTAGTGGTTCCGTCGTTTGCGCAATGTATATTTAATTACATCGCAAACAAAAATACACCGATCGTAATTACATTTTTAAACGCAAGTAATTAATCAAACCAGATTTAATAGGCTTTGATGCAAATGCTTCACTTCGCGTTCAACGGAATTAAGTCAAAACTTTAATAATGTCTTATCTTTTGAGCCGAATTTTATTTCGCAAATTCCTTTACTTTACTTGTTTACCGCAAAGGAGATTAAAATTCGTTGGAAACATTCTATGCTGTTTCCGGAAATTACATTTAACTTCATGAATAAAATGTATAAGCCTGAATTTCGTCGCGCAATTTATTTCGCGTAGGATGGGGCTTGAAACTGTCTTTTTTTTCGTTCGTGTCTTAGATTTTAAAGCAAGACAGAAGAACTGTACTTGAAAATATAAAAAACAAAAATTTAAAAGCCTGGCGCAAGGCATTCTGTAAACCTGCACATTGATAAACTTTTCCTCGGTGCAAGCTATTTTGTTTTTTCCTAAAATATTCGGACTAATGGCTTTATAAACGACTTATTCATTTTGGTGCTTTTTGAAGGGCAGCTTTACTGGTGACAGCAATAATTTCGGCTCTGGGTTTTACCACTTTGTGCTCTCTTCTAAGTGAGAATGTTTTGTTTTTGCTTTTTCGCTCCACTTTTTTTTTTTTTACTGCTTGAATAAAGTGTTTGAGAACAGCAAAAAAACAAAACAAAACAAATCTAATTCAACAAGGTACTTGAAATAAACCCCTGGAAATAATTGCCTTCAAAGAAGTAAAACTCGATGCATTTGTTTTCCACAGCAGAGGACATATGATCAAAGCGGCAGTACTGTATCGATTGGTAAGCACCGCATAGCAGTGAATTATTCTATCAGCTGTTTTGGATAACATCATCATATATATACCGAGTGGGATCCAAAAGTTCGGGGACAGCGCCTACCCGTGACAACGCAAGCATGTATTGGCAGTTAAAGTTACGGCGTCTGAAATACATCCCACCATCCCTCTCCTCCGTAATCAGAACGGTTTGGCACATACAAAGTGATTTGAATGCGCTCGCAGACGTTTGCGGCTGTTGTTAGTCGTCTGTCCTCTGCGATGTGAGAAATACGGCTTTTGAAGAGCAACGTTGTAACATTAAATTTTGTCAGCGTTTGGGTAAAACAGCTGCAGAGACCTTAGAAATGCTTTCGAAGGTGTACGGTCCCTCTACGATGGCGAGATCGAAGGTGTACGGTCCCTCAACGATGGCGAAATCGAAGGTGTACGGTCCCTTTACGATGGCGAGATCGAAGGTGTACGGTCCCTCAACGATGGCGAGATCGAAGGTGTACGGTCCCTCTACGATGGCGAGATCGAAGGTGTACGGTCCCTCTACGATGGCGAGACCGAAGGTGTACGGTCCCTCAACGATGGCGAAATCGAAGGTGTATGGTCCCTCTACGATGGCGAGATCGAAGGTGTACGGTCCCTCAACGACGGCGAGATCGAAGGTGTACGGTCCCTCTACGATGGCGAGATCGAAGGTGTACGGTCCCTCAACGATGGCGAAATCGAAGGTGTATGGTCCCTCTACGATGGCGAGATCGAAGGTGTACGGTCCCTCAACGACGGCGAGATCGAAGGTGTACGGTCCCTCTACGATGGCGAGATCGAAGGTGTACGGTCCCTCTACGATGGCGAAATCGAATGTGTACGGTCCCTCAACGATGGCGAGATCGAAGGTGTAGGCTACGGTCCCTCAACGACGGCGAGATCGAAGGTGTACGGTCCCTCAACGATGGCGAGATCGAAGGTGTACGGTCCCTCAACGATGGCGAGATCGAAGGTGTACGGTCCCTTTACGATGGCGAGATCGAAGGTGTACGGTCCCTCTACGATGGCGAGATCGAAGGTGTACGGTCCCTCAACGATGGCGAGATCGAAGGTGTACGGTCCTTCAACGATGGCGAGATCGAAGGTGTACGGTCCCTCTCCGATGGCGAGATCGAAGGTGTGCGGTCCCTCTACGATGGCGAGATCGAAGGTGTACGGTCCCTCTCCGATGGCGAGATCGAAGGTGTACGGTCCCTCTACGATGGCGAGATCGAAGGTGTACGGTCCCTCAACGATGGCGAGATCGAAGGTGTAGGCTACGGTCCCTCAACGATGGCGAGATCGAAGGTGTACGGTCCCTCTACGATGGCGAGATCGAAGGTGTACGGTCCCTCTACGATGGCGAGATCGAAGGTGTACGGTCCCTCAACGATGGCGAGATCGAAGGTGTACGGTCCTTCAACGATGGCGAGATCGAAGGTGTACGGTCCCTCTCCGATGGCGAGATCGAAGGTGTGCGGTCCCTCTACGATGGCGAGATCGAAGGTGTACGGTCCCTCAACGATGGCGAGATCAAAGGTGTACGGTCCCTCTACGATGGCGAGATCGAAGGTGTACGGTCACTCAACGATGGCGAGATCGAAGGTGTAGGATACGGTCCCTCAACGATGGCGAGATCGAAGGTGTACGGTCCTTCAACGATGGCGAGATCGAAGGTGTACGGTCCCTCAACGATGGCGAGATCGAAGGTGTACGGTCCCTCAACGATGGCGAGATCGAAGGTGTACGGTCCCTCAACGATGGCGAGATCGAAGGTGTATGGTCCCTCTACGATGGCGAGATCGAAGGTGTACGGTCCCTCAACGATGGCGAGATCGAAGGTGTACGGTCCCTCTACGATGGCGAGATCGAAAATGTACGGTCCGTCAACGACGGCGAGATCGAAGGTGTACGAGTGGAATCGGCTTTTCAAAGAGGGCCGAGAATCCATCGCAGATAATGAGTGTTGTGGTCGACCTGTGACTGCACGGAGTGAGGAAAACAGTACGATGGTGGCGCAGTGTGTTCGTAATCATCGTCACCGAACCATTGAGAAAACGGCTAACGCAACTAACTTATCGGAAACCACATGCTGGCGCATTTTGACGGAGGATCTTAACATGCACCGCGTGTATCAGTACATTATCCCTCGCCTTTTGACCCACGAACAAAAGGATGAACGGATGCGGATATAGGGCGAATGAATCGAAAAAGCCGATAGCGATCCTACATTTTTGGCTAACATGATCACAGGTGATGAAACGTGGTGCTACTTGTTTGATATTCAGCCAAAGCGTGCTTCTCCAATATGGAAATCACCGTCTTCACCGCGATCAAAGAAATTCAGGCAGGATCGGGAGAATGTTGGACAAAATCAGGTGTAGCGGTTAAGAAAATCTTCAACCACACGTGACCCACCATGCAGTAATTGGAAAATTTACAAAAATGTAATATTGTTGGGTCAATTGTTAATTATGTCTGTCATATGTACACAGGAATGTCTGGCAAAGTAACTACGAGAAATTGAATCTCGCAACAATTGTTGAAATAGCCGCAATATGAATCAAAAGGATAACCGTTGAAGCATAAAATTCCAAACAATCTTCTAAGAGATTGCAGCAGGACGGCAGAATCATTACAAGTCTTTACATAAAGATAGTGCTGTGACACAACAAGGTTCCGGTGCACCGATCTGGAAGTGTTTGAATTCCAATTAATAAAGTAGTTTATCCCAAAGTCGAATTCCGTTCTTTTGTCAAAGATGGAGGTAATAGCGCTGGCGTCCTCAATCTGCATCGTACTCAATTGTCGACACGATGACCCCTGACCCTTGACCCGTTCTCATCTTAAAAAGTACTGAAGAGGCTAGCTCTGTACTTTACTTGGAGATTAATTACTATTGATAACAACCTTAAATGGAACAAACATGTGAAAACCTGCTTTACAAACTATCTAAAAACATTGGAGTTATTGTTCAGTACTAACAAACCTTTCCTCAAAAACTCTCGTTCTTTTATATTATACTATATTCCAGACACACATCAACTATGCCATACTAACATTGGAACAGACAACAAAATGTAATTTTAAAAAACTTCAAACTTTGCAAAATAAATGTATTAGATTAATTAATCTTAAATTCAATACAAGTACACAGTTTTCATTATACACCAACATAAAAGTTTATCCGAATAAATACAATATTCTCACAATGAACCAACTTTGTTATTTTAACATTGGAAAAATCATGTTCAAGATAATAAAAAATAATCTATACACTAATATAATAAAAATTATTCCACAGACACACCAACACGACACACGAACTAAAACACATATTCGACCGATTCATCCAAAAACGGAAATTATTAAACAAAGTCTAAACTACACTGGCCCTCATTACTGAAATTCACTACCAACGGACCTAACACTACTAAATAACTTTAACCTTTTTAAAAAGAAATTAAACAGTTACATAATGAATCACGGTTATTAACCCATAAATAAAAAAGAATTACTAATTTCAAAATAAATTACGCTTTAATCTACTAATCATGTTTTGCTTGCATTTCCATATACACTACTAATCATGCTTCACACTTTGGCTTGTCTGTATTCTTTTAATGTACTTTTTTTCTTTTTTATTTACCACTGCTGTATAGGGAGCTCGGGGCTTTGTCAGACCTTGTTGGCCTTCTCTTTTGCTTCCTTGCCGCGCTCTGATTTATAAACTATATTTCATGTACTATATGGCACTGTCAGGTGATGCGTAACATCACAGCCTCTCCTTGACAAATGTCAACCCCGCCTTCTCGTGGTGCATCCTGTTCCCACTAAAGGGGCTCTGACGACCGCCAATAGCGGTATAACTATACCATCGGGATCAGAGGAAATGCTATCCCACACTCACCAACCCGCTTGGCCAGCGTGGTGAGTTATGGCCAAACACCTCCAAAATGACTCTACAACTTAAATCTTGGCCCTCAGTCTCCGGCAGCTGGAATGTACCTGGCCAAAGCAGCGGCCAGTGCGACATGAAGGCAGAGGGTGCTAAGAATCCCCGGAGGACCGGACTAGGCTGCCATGTGATGCTGACCTTGGCTACCTATAACGGACGCTCCCTATCTTCTGATTCAAGGCTTCTTGAATTGGAAGAGGAACTACAAAGGATCAAGTGGGACATCGTCGGGCTAAGTGAGGTAAGGAGAAAAGGAGAAGATCTCATTGAACTGAAAAGTGGACATCTCTTCTATTATCGTGGGACAGATACTGGCAGAACTAGTGGTGTTGGATTTATAATAAACAAGAAACTGAAGGATAAAGTGGTAGAAGTTGAAAGTTCCTCTGACAGAGCTGCACGACTCGTTATCCAACTATCGAGAAGATACCAGGCTCAGATTATTCAAACTTATGCACCCACCACAAGTCATCCTGAAGAAGAAATTGAAGAATTTTATGAGGAAATTCGTCATCTAAATAATAAAGGTAAGCAGCACTTGAAGATAATTATGGGAGATTTCAATGCAAAAATAGGGCAACGGCAACAGAATGAAACCTCAGTAGGTAAATTCGGTCACGGCAACAGAAACCAGCGTGGAAATACTCTCGTTGAGTTTGCAGAGGCAGAAGGATTTTTCATCTTGAACTCCTTTTTCAAGAAAAAGCCACACAGGAAATGGACATGGAGACATCCAATTGGGACGACAAGTGAAATTGATTTTATTATGTGTAACAAAAAATTCGTCATCGAAGACTGCAGTGTGCTGAACAAGTTCAACACAGGTAGTGACCATAGATTGGTGAGATGTAAGATGCACCTCAACACTAAACTGGAACGTGGCAAGCTCATAAGACAAACAAAATGTATTGACATAACCAACCTTAAAAAACACCATAATACTTTCAAGTTGGAACTGAAGAACAGATTCTCTGCTTTAGAAGGCCTAACATCGGAAGAAGTGGATATTTCGGAAGTTAACAGAAAAGTAACCAAAGCTCTAATGGAAACAGCAATAAAATTAGCTGGGTCTAAGAACAAGTTGCATGTGAACAAATTATCAGGAAAAACCAAAATGTTGATGCAAAAAAGAAGAGAGATGAGGACAACTAAAGAAGATGTGACTTCCAAAGTGGAATATATAGAGCTATGCAAGACAACACGAAAAAGTATCACTGAAGACGTAAGGAAATTCAACTGTGAGCTAGTGAGGAAAGCAATTGAAAACAACCAAAGCCTAAAGATAGCAAAGGGACATCTCAGTAAGGGAAGAAAACAGATTATGGCTCTGAGAAAAGAAGATGGTTCTATAACAAGAAATAGAGGCGAAATTTTGACAAGAGTGAAAGATTTCTACTCCAAATTATATGAAAGGGATGATACATGTACTCCAGACATCATGAAAGGTACCAGAGTTCTTCCAGTCCTCCCAGCAGAAGTTGCTCATGCAATCAAGAACATGAAGCGGGGGAAAGCTCCAGGAGAAGATGGAATTACTATAGACATCATACAAGAAGCAAGTGGAGAAATTGAAACAGTACTCGCCCAAATTTTCACTCGATGCCTTAATGAAGGGAAGATTCCTGAGGATTGGAACAATGCTACAATGATCCTGCTACTTAAAAAAGGTGACATTGAGGATCTCAGGAACTACAGACCTATCAGCCTCCTATCAGTGGTTTATAAAATCTTCACTAAAGTTCTTTCACACCGCTTGAAGGTAACACTGGACATGGCTCAACCGAGAGAACAAGCTGGATTCAGGAGTGGCTACAGCACAATAGATCATATCCACGTACTGAGAGAACTAATTGAAAGAGCGAGGGAATATGAACTTCCATTGTGCATGGCTTTTATCGATTATGAAAAAGCCTTTGATTCGGTGAAACCATCAGCAGTTACCACGACTCTGAAATCCCGCGGTATTGAAGATGCATACATTAATATTATTAATAACATCTATGAAAATGCAAGTGCAAAGATTCGGCTGTTTGAAAATACAACACACATAAAAATTGGAAAGGGAGTGAGACAAGGTGACACCATATCTCCGAAGCTCTTTAATGCCACATTGGAAAATGTCTTTCAATCACTGAACTGGGAAAACAAAGGGATAAAGATTAATGGAGATTATCTAACCCACCTTCGTTTTGCTGATGACGTAGTCATTTTTGCAACTACCCCATCAGAGCTGCAGAGTATGATCCAGGAACTTGCTGACAAGAGTAAAGAAGTGGGATTAAAAATGAACTTTCAGAAGACAAAAGTGATGTTCAATGCTTTTACAAGAAATGAAGATTTATCGATTGATGGAGAAAAACTGGAGATAACAGATACGTATGTTTATCTTGGACAGCAGATATCAAATGAGGGTCACATTGATGAAGAAATTAATCGGCGTACAAAACTGGCCTGGAGAGCTTTTGGAAGAAACAGCATAATTTTCAAGAGCAATATGCCATTATGTCTTAAAAGAAAAGTGTTTGATCAATGCATCCTTCCAGTGCTTACGTATGGTGCAGAGACGTGGACCTTAACTAAAAGAGACATACAAAGGCTGCAGACAACTCAAAGAAGCATGGAGAGGTGCATGCTTGGTATAACCAGGAGAGATAAGAAGAGGAACTCGTGGATCCGAAAAATGACGAGAGTGGAAGACATCATGATCAGAGTTAAATCCCTGAAATGGCAATGGGCTGGACATACTGCCAGAAGGACAGACCATAGATGGACAGCCGAAATTTTAGATTGGATTCCAAGGGACAGGAAAAGACCCAGAAAAAGACCACATGGGAGATGGGTGGATGAAATTCGTAAATATGCGGGAGTGACATGGAGGAGACTGGCACAAGACAGACCGTTGTGGAGGAAACTTGGGGAGACCTTCGTCCAGCAGTGGATTGATAATGGTTGACAATGATGATGATGATGATGATATGGCAATGCTCAAAACAAAGAAATAAAATCTCTGGTCGCACACTGAAAAGTAAAACGTCTGGAAGCTCAAATGTCAGATTTCACATTTTCTGCAGAAAACGAACTATTCGTTTACAAAATAAAACGGAAGTAATTTGTTTAATTTTGCATTTCATTTATGAAAATAATATAATTTCAGCACTTATAAATGACATGCCTGTTTTTAATGTCTTTCGGTACTTTAAAAAGTCAGAGAAATTCCTAGGAGGAATCAAAACCTGATGTGTTTATTTAAATTTTTGGACTCTCCCATTTCTTTCAATTTCTTTTTTTGAATTTATTTTTCTTTTTAAGTAATGCTACTTAATTTGTATGTGAAGTGAATGGAAGATGGATTTGATCTACCTACATGGCTTGGTTGCAATACGTACAACGATTGCTTCTTCCCTTCGTGGAATCGGTGGCTTTTTTAAGGCTTTCAATCAAATTCCCATATCACTGACAATGGAATTCTCAATAAACGCGTGTCAATATTCATGTGCGAAGCCTATCAGCTCTTTTCGGTATCTTTACGTATTCATGCACAATGAAATGTCATTTACAAATATCGCAGGGAGTAGGAAATAAATCTCCGGAAGCAAGTATAGAGCACAATTTGCTCAGATATGGGAAGAAGAAAGAGAGAGAGAGAGAGAGAGAGAGAGAGAGAAAGAAGAAAGATATGTATATGCGCTCGAAGAAGAAAAGGCTTTGCATCTTTATGAAAACCCAGCAGACATCTTCTGGAAAGAAGAGAAGATCATTTTTTTGCGTCGTAAAGTAAGAATAGGCATACATCACTATGACACGACCTTTTCTAAGCGACGTCTTTAGCCGCACTTACCGGCAATCCATACTCAGAGGAAAGGGGATCGGGCAGAAGAAAAGCACGGAAAAAAAAAGAAAAAAAAAGAAAGAAAATGAAAAAAAAAAAAAGATAAAAGGAAGAAAAAGAGGATGCTCAGAGACGATCCTGTTACAATAGCAAGTGGTGACAAATTGCTGATCTGGTTTATAGACGATTTCAGCGCTTTAGAGCTGCAATTGCGACCAAAAAACGCTGTTCCCATTATTCCACGAAGGGAAGGGGGTATATATATGCGTGTATGTATGTATCTCTCTGCGCGACTGCGAAGATGCCTACCTCTCCCACTGAAAAATATTGCTCAATAATAAATCGTGAATGACGGCAAAATATAGGAGAGAGAAATTGGCTATTTATTTTAACAATCGTTCTGGTTTCATATTCATTGTCGTTTTTCTAGAATGCGTGAAATGTTTAATCTTCGTGATAACGTTATCAACTTTATATAGTTCTCTGATTTCAGTAAAGATTGAATCATTAACAATGGAAAAGATGTGGGGGAGGCAATTTGAAAAAGTAGAACCTGAGGAGTGTTTCAGGAGAAAGAAATGTATTTAGCAGCATCAGTGTGAAAACTAGTTACGTCACACTGCAAACGCTAAGAACTCCCGGTGGTTTAGCACAGCAAAGTACCTGAAGCTATAGTTTTACGCAAACTTATTATCACAGTCTATCTTAAGTCTTGTTACCGCCTTTCTTTTACTTAGAACAAATGAGCAAAATGAGAAAGATATTTCTTCTCTGGATTTTACATAGCGTGACCGAAAAGTTATGCAACCCTACCCCCAGAGTTGGGCAGAAATGGAAGTACAGATTACAATTAACGTGTAATGCATTACAAGGTAATCCCAAGTATGGTTTGCACAAGGTAATGGAATTAATCTGTAATGAAGAGGATGTAATTCAATTATTTAGTAATGCCATTCAAACACAATGGAATTATTTGGTAATGAAATTACACAATTTGCAAATAATAATTACATAGTTTATTTTATGGTTGCCTTATTTTGTAGCAATCAGACCTTTCATTCCTTCCATTTCAAGTGATGCAGTGTCTCAGAGTAGTTTCCATTGGCGTTTAATGCATAATTTGATATTTCATGACTGTTTTTTCTTTTCTTTTTTCTTTTTTTTTTTTTTTTTGTGTGTGTGTGTGTGTGTGCTTCAGTGAATTGTTCTTTTTTGAAGACTAAGATCACATGCAACGGCATTGATCTTTCTTTCATTTTTGTACTATTTTCTAACCGAAATAAACAATCAGGAAATAACAAATTGCGCATTAAACGCCAATGGAAACCACTCTGAGACACTACATCACTTGAAATGGAAGGAAGCCGGGGCAACTACTAATTTCACAGTAGTTGCCCCGATGTCGAAGACGGGGCAACTACTAATGTCATACACGCACAATCTCCAATACCTACAAACACATACACGCATTTGAGGTCCGAGGGGTGGAAAAATTGTCAAATAACCTACACAACGTGTAAGGGTGTACTGGTTGCTGGTTTATTCACGTTGAATTTTTACCCATAAGTTATTGGTTAATTAGCAACATATAGTTAACCATTACCCATTACGATTACAATGGGTAACTACTATATGTCATTACAATTACCATGTAATTCTAATGACCAGTTCATCATTACCATGTAAAGGTAACACTAAGTTCTTGTTCCCATTACCATTACGCTGTAATGCATTACCGATTAATTCAGTTACGATTTTGCCCAATTCTGCTATTTCCTAATATCCTCTCACGACCTCCGTGCCCGACTGCTCCTCTCCTAATCTTGATCTTCCCCAGAGCCCTGGGGTTTGTCTTACTTAAAGAAAAGACATCTCGAAAGCAATAAACTAACTATGCAGTTTGGCTGCGCTTTCCTACACTCTGTTCTGTTTGCTGCTGACTGAAGGTGAAGTCAAAATTGGTGCAATAAAACACTTAGCAGATGTACAATGTGTGATTGCTCTGGGAAAACCTGTTTATAACCCTACCAATTCTTATTGTCAGCCGATAGCACCTTGAAAAAATTCTCCATGCTGACTGTTACGACGACCACACACATAGATCTCCTAGGCGTGTTATATTTTTGGTGACGAATAATTTCAGTCTCCCATGCAACAATACCGTTGCAATTCATGGACATGACTAGATAGATTTCCGCAAAAACAGCCATAATGTTTGCAGTAAAATGATTGAACAAAACAGAGGAGAGAATGGAAATTTTATTTTGGAAGTCACTGTGCAATTTCCTAATAAGTTAAATATCAAAAGGATTCCCAGGTCTTTTTCAGAAGTCTTCCTTTTAGTAAGTAACGGATCGATCGCTGGAATTTTGCGGCGTAAGGTCTAAAAAGTGGCCAAAAAAGAAAAAAAAATTGAGTGTCACAAAACATGAAAAAAAAAAAATTTCCTTAGTGTGTCAACAAGCTACCTAATTTCATCTATCCAATCGTTTCACGTAGTTTTTAGTGTTTTTGCATTCGTTTAAATTTTTCTGTTGCATTTTGTGGCCATTAATGTATGTGGCAAAAATGTTTAGATAACAGAGAGAGCAGAGAAGAAATTTGCATGTGGGTGTTTTTGTATGATATATGTAGTTGTGAAAAGGGCTCTGATACACATAGCTTTACGATTATACATAAGCATGAACTCTGATGAGAAACAGGGTTGATTTCTTTCGTTACAGAGAAGTACCTCGGATTTTTATTTGGCTGTTGTTGTTGTTTTTGTGTGTGTCTGTGGACGGAAATGAACGCCCAAGTGAACGTGGACGAAATGAACACGGAAAAACAAACAGGGACAAATGAACACGGACAAAGTAACTGATCAGTCATCCCCAGGGCCGGATTAAGGCTTTAGTGGGCCCCTAGGCTGAAACATCTGAGTGGGCCCCAAGGCTAAGACATCTGAGAGGGCCCTCAAAGAATTACAACGAGGAATAATTATGAAGTCTGTTAAAACTCGAAACTATAGCAATATGCTTGTGACAATTAATATGTAATGCATTCTTCAAACTAATAAATTATCTGCAGAGTTTTTATTGTAAGTCACAGTGTTTTTCATTGTTCGCATAAAAACATGATTTAAAAGCTTATGATTCCTAGATTTTTTTTTTTTTTTTTAGATTTTCTAATGATGCACTGTGTACTTTTCTTAGTGCATATTTTTTTGTCATGCAATGTGAACCCACAGAGTACTTCGACTATTATTGAAAATTGGGAGGTGTGGGGAATTACGTGAAAAAGCTGAAAATCTGTCGCCCATGGTCGTACTGATAGCCACCGCAACCCCAGCAGTGCCTAGAGGCCCTCGCGGCAAATAGGTCTTCTAGCTTCAGCAGAAGGTTTTTTCAAAAGTTTTGCGGAAACTTCATAAGTAGTATAAAAGGACGGGTCCGAGCGCAAGGATCATCCTTCTAGAGAAGGATGGGGGCGTGGCCTGGCGCCGAAGGATGGGGGCGTGGTGTGTGACCGAAGGATGGGGGCGTGGCAGATGACGCTGGCAACGACCGAGTCGGGGAAAGGAGATGTGCTGCCCCCTAGCGGTGCTTCTTGGAACTTTTAATGGATCTTTGAGAGATGGCAACGACCGAGTGGGGGAAAGGAGATGTGCTGCCCCCTAGCGGTGCTTCTTGGAACTTTATTATTATGTTAGATCTTTGTTTTTGAGAGATGGCAACGACCGAGTGGGGGAAAGGAGATGTGCTGCCCCCTAGCAGTGCTTCTTGGAACTTTCGATGTATCTTTGAGAGATGGCAACGACCGAGTGGGGGAAAGGGGATGTGTACGTTGCCCCCTAACAGTGCTTTTTCGAACTTTTCTCGGGAGATTTATTGGACGTTGACAAATTTTGGGGAAGTCTTTCCAATATTTATTTTTTTAATTTTCTCGGGAGATTTACTGGACTTTGTCAAATTTTTGAAGGAAGTTTTTTTGTCGTTTCGAATTTTTTTTACTCATATTTTTTTTGTCCTATTTTTCTCTCTAATTTATTTTATTAAATTTATATTTTCAGGAATTCCCTGAGGTGTTATAATTTTTATAGACGTTGCAGTATTTTTTATTTTCTCGGGAGATTTATTAGACTTTATCAAATTTTTGAAGGAAGTCTTTCCAATATATTTTTTTTTATTAAATTTATATTTTCAGGAATTCCCTGAGGTATTATAATTTTTATAGACGTTGCAGTATTTTTTTATTTTCTCTGGAGATTTATTAGACTTTATCAAATTTTTGAAGGAAGTCTTTCCAATATGTTTTTTTTATTAAATTTATATTTTCAGGACTTCCGTGAGGTGTTATAATTTTTATAGACGTTGCATTATTTTTTAATTCTTATATTTGTCCCCCCTCCAATTTTAATTTAGGCGAGAAAAGGCTTTGTTTGAAAAGATTTCGTTCCCGTTGATTCATGTTCCGCCATTTTAGTTTCACCACGTTGTCATTTTGTGAGCCATGTGTTTTGGGATGACTCACAATTTTCTCTTTGACTCAGAAAACTTTGTATGACACGTGTTTTGGGAAGAGTGACTATGCCGGATGACGCATGTCGTGATAGCAGACATGACATCAGCCAACGTAATTTCCTCCACGGGGTCGGCGGTTGACGTCATTTGAGATTCTGTAGCCACATTAAGTTCCAAGACTGATTTTTTTCAATAACTTGTTCATTTTGCAACGAATTTATTCCTTATTTTTCCTCATAATTTCCCATTTTATATTCATAATTTTTCAACGTAACGATTTTTTTATTTTCTTTGAGGAGACTTCACGCATTTTCAACGGACGTTCCAACATAAAAACGTTTTCCAAAGTTTTGTGCTGCAGACATAATCTTAAAACACGATTGTTTATTAACGTATTTACGTGTTCATGGCATTTTTTAACGTTGTACCTTTTTCCACCGTACAAAGTCACAATTTTTTAGGCATAGTTAAAATGTTTATTTTTTATTTCTTCATGATTATTCAGTGAAATGTACCCTTTAATGCATTATCTTAATCTTTTTGTACTAAATGCTTGCATACTCGTTAAACTTCTCGATGTACCAACATTATTTTATTTTCAAACTAACAACTACTTTTATCGAGGCTTTATTTTTTCTGTCTACGAAGAATCTTTTAGTTTATTCTCTCAAGATATGAAAATTAATTATAACGAAATCCTTTCACTTTTCTATCGCTAAGAATTTACCTTAAAATAAGTCCTGAGCTATAGTTCGCTTTGTCTGGTTAGAGGTGATTCATCAATAGTATGTTTGTGACCAGATAACGTCTCCGTGCAGTTACTGCCTGAAGCGATGACGCATGGGTGACGGGTACGTCGTGATGTCATCCTTGTGAACTTGGAATGTCATCATACTGCTTGAAGCGATGACGCACGGTGACGGGTTTTTCGTGATGTCATCTTTGTGAACAGATGCCAAAGAATTTCAGAAACTGTTTCAACTTCGAACCAATGGCGTTTCTTCCATTGTCGGGGGGTCAAAAAGGCATCCTGTTTGCTATAATAAAATTTCATACTTTCACCAAAAATCATATTTTTATACGCGCTTTTTTTTTCATGTATAACTAAGTTTTTATTGTTTACTCACCTCATCAAAGTCAATCTCATTCCTTTTCTTCATTTAGTTCGCTTTAAATTGAGATGTTTCAAAACTTCGCGTATATTTCATTCACTCAATGTCCGGTTCTCCCGTGTTTGTCCCTTCATTTTTAACTTCTGTGCATGCTGCATTTTATCTTTAGACGTTTAGTTTCATTGACTTTTTCTTTCGTTTTAATTAGGTTTTCATTATCGTAATTTTTATTCATTGTCTCAGCAGAAAAATCTTTCATTCTGGAGACATAGCGACTAAGTCCGTACTTCCTCTAAACATTTTTTTCACATTTTACTAATTGTTCAGAAAAGCAGTTGTTTCCAAACTCCCATAGTGAAAATATCGTATTCCCCTTATAGTACTTATTATATTTTCCCTTCTATTTAGTGTTATATGATTCTTCAAACTTTGGTTTATTTTTATGAAACTTCTTTTTTTCTTAGTTTTTTTCTGATTCAAACTTTCAATCTTTTCCTATCGATGTAATTACTCTTATTTTCCCATTCGACTTTACTTTTGAACAGAAATGTATCTAAAATCTTCAGATGTATTTTAGTCTATAAGGCCGATTCTTCCCTGTTTCAAATAAAGTCATGTAGGATTTTAGTGTAAATGCCCCCAAATCTTTAGAACTTACTTTTCATAGTTAGATACTAATTCCTCGAGGTTTAAATTAAAACATGAAAGAAGAGTGTTTTTACGCTCTCTCCAGTGTGTGAGCTTTCCCCAAGAAATTAACTTTGAATTTCTCCATGTTTCTGTCGGAAACTGAAAATCTCCTGCGACTGTTTTCACGCGTCTCTTGCTTACAGGAAAACCTCATATGGCATGAAATCACTTTGCTTGGGAGATTAAACTAAATTCTGGTTTTGAACTTTGAATGCAAACTCAAGCTCGCAAAAGCATAGTTTTCTGAGTGAACTTAAACTGTCTAAGATGACAAAAATCTAAAACTGCTGACTCAATGGGGCAGAGCGTTTGAACTTTGCCCTTCATTCTCCATTTACGAGATCCGTCGTGAACCACTAGAAGGGAAGTAAGCAGACCCTGATTTAGTCCACTGTTTCCAAGGAAGGTAGAAAGCTAGTGTCGTAATTTCAAAAGCTCATAACTCAAGCCTCCCCAGGATTCAATTTCGGACGAACGAATACTCAGATGTCAATGCTTAGACATTGAAAAATTACTTCAGACAAATATTTTCTTACTTAAAGTGCTTCAATTCAGAATTTGTACTACTTAAGATTTCCCTTAGTCAATATTTTTTCTATCTTAAAAACTTCTAAAGGGTTGATTTTGAAAAAAAAAAAAAAAAAAAAAAAAAAAAAACGAGTTTCCACAAAAATGTAAAATTTCCTCAGATTGTATGAGGAACCAAAAAAATTGATGAAGCTTGAATGTTAACCATTTCTTTCTCTTCATGTTTCATTCCATAAACTTTCTTCAAATTCCTATACATCCAAGAATTTTGTTAAATGTCCAAGTTCGACTCCCCCAGAAATTTTCTGAAAATGATAGTTTCTCTTTTAAAAAAATTCCAGAATAAGAATCCCTTCACTGAAACAAGAAATCCCTATTCAAAGCATTCCATCCCTCTTTCTACTTCAAATACTCTATTTGTAAATCTAAGGAAGTTTTTTTAAATATTCATATACTTTTTCCTCTAACTTTAGAAGATATTGTCTTAAAATGTATGTACATATTACAATAGTAAAATATCTTACTACTGCTTGATGTTCAATTCACTTCACATTGTCTTAAGGAAATTCGTTCATTTTCTCATAACACATAGACATGTTATTTTTCTTCCCATTCACTTCAAAGACTTGAGATCAACTTAATGGAGTCCTTTGAGAAAAACTTTCATAGGAAAGCATAAATTTGCCCAAAAAGTACATTAAAAATAAACAAATGTTGAAAGTTCCTGTACAAGAAGGAAATTCTGTTGTAACTTCTAAACGAAAAGAGACAAATTCTAAGAAAATATGTAAAAATGTTCATTGGATTCCATATTAAAAATTTAGTTGAACAAAAGTGTCATTCTTTTTTCTTTTTTAAATGTATGCACTTTCGGAACAGTTCATTCTTTCTTAGGGTTAAAAATGGAACACTTCATTTTTTCTTAGTGGACAGCTTTGAGAAAACACATTTCATTAAAAGCAGGGAAATTCTCATAGAATAACATGGGAAAACTAGTATACATAAAAAGACTGTTTCGAAACGAGTAAAAATCTGTTGAAGTTCGTTTTCGAAAAAGTTGGAAATAGAATATAGTAAAAACAGTCACAGCAAGTTCCTGAAAGTTGAAAATTGGATGTACTAAAAATATCTAAGGAAAGAATTTTTATAAAACACAACTGCTTTAGTTTTCTCAATCTAGAGGGGTCTTCAGTGAGAGCGCTTCTTCTTTTTCAACACAAAGAATGAAGCGAGTCCGTTTGAAACATTTCAAACTCCCCGAAAATAAGCCGTGTACTCTGGTTTCGGCTCAATACTGTAAAGCATTGCTCTCAGACCAGTCGGAAATCCCCCGATTGGCCACCTGATGGAAAACATCAGGCCCATTTCCCTTAATAAATACCCAAATATCCTTAAGAAAAGTCTTTAGCAAAAAATACTAGTTCCCCATTAAATCAATTCATTCTGTTACTATTTTAAAAAAGAAATTTCTTCCTCTAACTTTAGAAGATATTGTCCCAAAATGTATGTACATATTACGATAGTAAAATTTCTTACTACTTACTGCTTGATGTTCAATTCACTTTACACTGTCTTAAGGAAATTCATTCATTTTCTCATAACACATAGACATGTTATTTTTCTTTTCATTCACTTCAAAGACTCAATTGAGATCAACCTAATGGAGTCCTTTGAGAAAAACTTTCATAGGAAAGCATAAATTTGCCTAAAAAGTACATTAAAGATAAACAAATGTTGAAAGTTCCTGTACAAGAAGGAAATTCTGTTGTAACTTCTAAACGAAAAAGACAAATTCTAAGAAAATATGTAAAAATGTTCGTTGGATTCCATATTAAAAAAATTAGTTGAAGAAAAGTGTCATTCTTTTTTTTTCGGAACAGTTCATTCTTTCTTAGGGTTAAAAATGGAACACTTCATTTTTCTTAGTAGACAATTTTGAGAAAACACATTTCATTAAAAGCAGGGAAATTCCCATAGAATAACATGGGAAAACTAGTATGCATAAAAAGACTGTTTCGAAACGAATAAAAATCTGTTGAAGTTCGTTTTCGAAAAAGTTGGAAATGGAATGAAGTAAAAACAGTCACAGCAAGTTCCTGAAAGTTGAAAATTGGATGTACTAAAAATGTCTAAGGAAAGAAATTTTTATAAAACACAGACTGTTTAGTTTTTCCAGGCTAAGGGGTCTTCAGTGAGAGTGCTTCTTTTTTTCATCTCAAAGAATAAAGCGAGTCAGTTTGAAACATTTCAAACTCCCCGAAATTAAGCTGTGTACTCTGGTTTCGACTCAATACTGTAAAGCATTGCTCTCAGACCAGTCGGAATTCCTCACCGATTGGTTGCCTAATGGAAAACATCAGACCCCTTTCCAATAACAATCCCCAAATATCCTTAAGAAAAGTCTAGAAAAAAAAGCACTAGTTCCCCATTAAAACAATTGGATTCTTTCTGTTACTGTTTTAAACATTTCAAAAAAGAAGTTTACATTCTCACTTTTACTTTTAAAATCTTGAAAGCTTAAATTATGACCCATTTAAAAATTCACTTAAAATTTAATTTTAAAAAATAATAATTACTCTTTAAATTTATATCTTAAAACTAAAAAATATTTACGCTTAATATTTCAATAAATAATAAATATTCACAAACTCACCTTCTACCTTGCCCATTTAAAAAAAAAAAAATTCTGAATTTATATAATCGAAATCATTACTTCTCCAAGTAGTTCTTTTCCCCTGATTGTTGTGAGGAACTCTCTGAAATCTTCACTTTTCCACATGTGTTCATAAAAGCTTGAGCTACTTCCTTAGGATTCAACAAGGCCACAGCGTTCTCGAAACTTGAAATCGCTTTCCTGTTCCACTCAGTGGTTAGGCATGGAGGATGCATCTGAATAGGTGGAAGTACTTCAGAAATGCATTCGCGACATCTACATACCTTCAGGATGCTCTCCCGATTAAATTTTTTAAACATTCAATTAAATTGTGTCAAAGTTCACACTCCTCAATCGATGTACTTTGAAACTTTCGGGATTCTCCGAGTACGATTTTCTGGAATTCTGAACCCATTAACAATTCCTGGATGCTGTCCCACACGCCATCCAAAATAATTTGGAGTTTCTTAAACTGCTTTCTGGTTAATGCAACTCCTGTTGTTAAGTGAAAAATCCGGAACCAGAATTTGAAAGACTTGAAGACTTCTTACTTTATTCAAACTTAGAACAGAACTAAAATTCGCTCAGCGTTTCCTTTGCATACTGTAACCAACACATGACCCTTATCACCACGTGGTGATTGATGTGTCACGATGCATCAGCACACTAACTGCACGGTGACTGTTTCCTTATCTGGTCATCTCGCAACGAACATGCTATTGATCCTAATCAGGCAAAGCTAACTTCAGCTTGAGAGATAAACGAAAGGATTTCATTATAACTTTCATATCTTGAGAGAATAAACTAAAAAATCTTCATAGAGTGCATAATAAGCGTAAAGAAATTCTTCAAGGCTGAATTTCCACTAAAATGATGGTGGTATACGGAAAGCGTCAGAATTTAATCAGAGACCTTGAAAGAATTCATCTTGGAATTAACGCTGCTTTTGAAAAACGAGTGAACTATGAAATTCTTTGTTCTCCACACAAGAAAATTTCAGATTTCGAAATCTCGCCGTCCTGACCCACTTTTTCCTGAGTGAAATTTAAAACAGGGTGGAAATCTCCACTTACGCATTCCTTTGAGTGGGGAATAGCTCTCATGAAAGGGGTCAACGGTTCCAAACAACATTGATTAAAACTGGAGAGAGGAAAAATATATGAATTAAAAAAATAATGCATAAGCAGGATTCCCAAAAACATAAAAAAATATGTTTTATATAAAAAAGAAATTCCAGGAAAAATATTGGTGGGGCGAAAGATTTCCCATTCTTCCATTCCCACAAAAAATTTAACGAAGTCTAATAAATCTCTCGAAAAAAAATTAAACAAATACTTGGACTGACAAAAGAGAGAACGACACGTGACGTCAACCTATCCCACGGCTAGTAGTAGGAGATACACTGCACCCCCTCTGACATCAATTTTTTTTCTATGCGAACAGAAATTTACTTGAACAACCGTCTTAGAAAATGCCCCTTCCACGTTTTTCTTCCCAGCCATGCAAAAACAATCAGATTGCCTTTTCCCACCAAAAGTTCTAGCAAGAAGGAGCAGGAGACGCCGGAACGTAGCCCGAAGGAGCTCCCTCCCTGTCTCGCCACCTTGTTATTCGGCTCCTTCGGGCTACGTTCCGGCGTCTCCTGCTCCTTCTTGCTAGAACTTTTGGTGGGAAAAGGCAATCTGATTGTTTTTGCATGGCTGGGAAGAAAACGTGGAAGGGGCATTTTCTAAGACGGTTGTTCAAGTAAATTTCTGTTCGCATAGAAAAAAAATTGATGTCAGAGGGGGGTGCAGTGTATCTCCTACTACTAGCCGTGGGATAGGTTGACGTCACGTGTCGTTCTCTCTTTTGTCAGTCCAAGTATTTGTTTAATTTTTTTTTCGAGAGATTTATTAGACTTCGTTAAATTTTTTGTAGGAATGGAAGAATGGGAAATCTTTCGCCCCACCAATATTTTTCCTGGAATTTCTTTTTTATATAAAATTTATATTTTTTTATGTTTTTGGGAATCCTGCTTATGCATTATTTTTTTAATTCATATATTTTTCCTCTCTCCAGTTTTAATCAATGTTGTTTGGAACCGTTGACCCCTTTCATGAGAGCTATTCCCCACTCAAAGGAATGCGTAAGTGGAGATTTCCACCCTGTTTTAAATTTCACTCAGGAAAAAGTGGGTCAGGACGGCGAGATTTCGAAATCTGAAATTTTCTTGTGTGGAGAACAAAGAATTTCATAGTTCACTCGTTTTTCAAAAGCAGCGTTAATTCCAAGATGAATTCTTTGAAGGTCTCTGATTAAATTCTGACGCTTTCCGTATACCACCATCATTTTAGTGGAAATTCAGCCTTGAAGAATTTCTTTACGCTTATTATGCACTCTATGAAGATTTTTTTAGTTTATTCTCTCAAGATATGAAAGTTATAATGAAATCCTTTCGTTTATCTCTCAAGCTGAAGTTAGCTTTGCCTGATTAAGATCAATAGCATGTTCGTTGCGAGATGACCAGATAAGGAAACAGTCACCGTGCAGTTAGTGTGCTGACGCATCGTGACACATCAATCACCACGTGGTGATAAGGGTCATGTGTTGGTTACAGTATGCAAAGGAAACGCTGAGCGAATTTTAGTTCTGTTCTAAGTTTGAATAAAGTAAGAAGTCTTCAAGTCTTTCAAATTCTGGTTCCGGATTTTTCACTTAACAACAGGAGTTGCATTAACCAGAAAGCAGTTTAAGAAACTCCAAATTATTTTGGATGGCGTGTGGGACAGCATCCAGGAATTGTTAATGGGTTCAGAATTCCAGAAAATCGTACTCGGAGAATCCCGAAAGTTTCAAAGTACATCGATTGAGGAGTGTGAACTTTGACACAATTTAATTGAATGTTTAAAAAATTTAATCGGGGAGAGCATCCTGAAAGTATGTAGATGTCGCGAATGCATTTCTGAAGTACTTCCACCTATTCAGATGCATCCTCCATGCCTAACCACTGAGTGGAACAGGAAAGCGATTTCAAGTTTCGAGAACGCTGTGGCCTTGTTGAATCCTAAGGAAGTAGCTCAAGCTTTTATGAACACATGTGGAAAAGTGAAGATTTCAGAGAGTTCCTCACAACAATCAGGGGAAAAGAACTACTTGGAGAAGTAATAATTTCGATTATATAAATTCAGAATTTTTTTTTTTTTAAATGGGCAAGGTAGAAGGTGAGTTTGTGAATATTTATTATTTATTGAAATATTAAGCGTAAATACTTTTTAGTTTTAAGATATAAATTTAAAGAGTAATTATTATTTTTTAAAATTAAATTTTAAGTGAATTTTTTTAAATGGGTCATAATTTAAGCTTTCAAGATTTTAAAAGTAAAAGTGAGAATGTAAACTTTTTTTTTGAAATGTTTAAAACAGTAACAGAAAGAATCCAATTGTTTTAATGGGGAACTAGTGCTTTTTTTCTAGACTTTTCTTAAGGATATTTGGGGATTGTTATTGGAAAGGGGTCTGATGTTTTCCATTAGGCAACCAATCGGTGCGGAATTCCGACTGGTCTGAGAGCAATGCTTTACAGTATTGAGTCGATACCAGAGTACACAGCTTAATTTCGGGGAGTTTGAAATGTTTCAAACTGACTCGCTTTATTCTTTGAGATGAAAAAAAGAAGCGCTCTCACTGAAGACCCCTTAGCCTGGAAAAACTAAACAGTCTGTGTTTTATAAAAATTTCTTTCCTTAGACATTTTTAGTACATCCAATTTTCAACTTTCAGGAACTTGCTGTGACTGTTTTTACTTCATTCCATTTCCAACTTTTTCGAAAACGAACTTCAACAGATTTTTATTCGTTTCGAAACAGTCTTTTTATGCATACTAGTTTTCCCATGTGAATTTCCCTGCTTTTAATGGGAATTTCCCTGCTATGGGAATTTCCCTGCTTTTAATGAAATGTGTTTTCTCAAAATTGTCTACTAAGAAAAATGAAGTGTTCCATTTTTAACCCTAGGAAAGAATGAACTGTTCCGAAAAAAAAAAAGAATGACACTTTTCTTCAACTAATTTTTTTAATATGGAATCCAACGAACATTTTTACATATTTTCTTAGAATTTGTCTTTTTTCGTTTAGAAGTTACAACAGAATTTCCTTCTTGTACAGGAACTTTCAACATTTGTTTATCTTTAATGTACTTTTTAGGCAAATTTATGCTTTCCTATGAAAGTTTTTCTCAAAGGACTCCATTAGGTTGATCTCAATTGAGTCTTTGAAGTGAATGAAAAGAAAAATAACATGTCTATGTGTTATGAGAAAATGAATGAATTTCCTTAAGACAGTGTAAAGTGAATTGAACATCAAGCAGTAAGTAGTAAGAAATTTTACTATCGTAATATGTACATACATTTTGGGACAATATCTTCTGAAGTTAGAGGAAGAAATTTCTTTTTTAAAATAGTAACAGAATGAATTGATTTAATGGGGAACTAGTATTTTTTGCTAAAGACTTTTCTTAAGGATATTTGGGTATTTATTAAGGGAAATGGGCCTGATGTTTTCCATCAGGTGGCCAATCGGGGGGATTTCCGACTGGTCTGAGAGCAATGCTTTACAGTATTGAGCCGAAACCAGAGTACACGGCTTATTTTCGGGGAGTTTGAAATGTTTCAAACTGACTCGCTTCATTCTTTGTGTTGAAAAAGAAGAAGCGCTCTCACTGAAGACCCCTCTAGATTGAGAAAACTAAAGCAGTTGTGTTTTATAAAAAATTCTTTCCTTAGACATTTTTAGTACATCCAATTTTCAACTTTCAGGAACTTGCTGTGACTGTTTTTACTATATTCTATTTCCAACTTTTTCGAAAACGAACTTTAACAGATTTTTACTCGTTTCGAAACAGTCTTTTTATGTATACTAGTTTTCCCATGTTATTCTATGAGAATTTCCCTGCTTTTAATGAAATGTGTTTTCTGAAAGCTGTCCACTAAGAAAAATGAAGTGTTCCATTTTTAACCCTAAGAAAGAATGAACTGTTCCGAAAGTGCATACATTTAAAAAAGAAAAAAAGAATGACACTTTTGTTCAACTAAATTTTTTTTAATATGGAATCCAATGAACATTTTTACATATTTTCTTAGAATTTGTCTTTTTTCGTTTAGAAGTTACAACAGAATTTCCTTCTTGTACAGGAACTTTCAACATTTGTTTATTTTTAATGTACTTTTTGGGCAAATTTATGCTTTCCTATGAAAGTTTTTCTCAAAGGACTCCATTAAGTTGATCTCAAGTCTTTGAAGTGAATGGGAAGAAAAATAACATGTCTATGTGTTATGAGAAAATGAACGAATTTCCTTAAGACAATGTGAAGTGAATTGAACATCAAGCAGTAGTAAGATATTTTACTATTGTAATATGTACATACATTTTAAGACAATATCTTCTAAAGTTAGAGGAAAAAGTATATGAATATTTAAAAAAACTTCCTTAGATTTACAAATAGAGTATTTGAAGTAGAAAGAGGGATGGAATGCTTTGAATAGGAATTTCTTGTTTCAGTGAAGGGATTCTTATTCTGGAATTTTTTTTAAAAGAGAAACTATCATTTTCAGAAAATTTCTGGGGGAGTCGAACTTGGACATTTAACAAAATTCTTGGATGTATAGGAATTTGAAGAAAGTTTATGGAATGAAACATGAAGAGAAAGAAATGGTTAACATTCAAGCTTCATCAATTTTTTTGGTTCCTCATACAATCTGAGGAAATTTTACATTTTTGTGGAAACTCGTTTTTTTTTTTTTTTATTTTATTTTTTTTTTCAAAATCAACCCTTTAGAAGTTTTTAAGATAGAAAAAATATTGACTAAGGGAAATCTTAAGTAGTACAAATTCTGAATTGAAGCACTTTAAGTAAGAAAATATTTGTCTGAAGTAATTTTTCAATGTCTAAGCATTGACATCTGAGTATTCGTTCGTCCGAAATTGAATCCTGGGGAGGCTTGAGTTATGAGCTTTTGAAATTACGACACTAGCTTTCTACCTTCCTTGGAAACAGTGGACTAAATCAGGGTCTGCTTACTTCCCTTCTAGTGGTTCACGACGGATCTCGTAAATGGAGAATGAAGGGCAAAGTTCAAACGCTCTGCCCCATTGAGTCAGCAGTTTTAGATTTTTGTCATCTTAGACAGTTTAAGTTCACTCAGAAAACTATGCTTTTGCGAGCTTGAGTTTGCATTCAAAGTTCAAAACCAGAATTTAGTTTAATCTCCCAAGCAAAGTGATTTCATGCCATATGAGGTTTTCCTGTAAGCAAGAGACGCGTGAAAACAGGCGCAGGAGATTTTCAGTTTCCGACAGAAACATGGGGAAATTCAAAGTTAATTTCTTGGGGAAAGCTCACACACTGGAGAGAGCGTAAAAACACTCTTCTTTCATGTTTTAATTTAAACCTCGAGGAATTAGTATCTAACTATGAAAAGTAAGCTCTAAAGATTTGGGGGCATTTACACTAAAATCCTACATGACTTTATTTGAAACAGGGAAGAATCGGCCTTATAGACTAAAATACATCTGAAGATTTTAGATACATTTCTGTTCAAAAGTAAAGTCGAATGGGAAAATAAGAGTAATTACATCGATAGGAAAAGATTGAAAGTTTGAATCAGAAAAAAAAACTAAGAAAAAAAAGAAGTTTCATAAAAATAAACCAAAGTTTGAAGAATCATATAACACTAAATAGAAGGGAAAATATAATAAGTACTATAAGGGGAATACGATATTTTCACTATGGGAGTTTGGAAACAACTGCTTTTCTGAACAATTAGTAAAATGTGAAAAAAAAATGTTTAGAGGAAGTACGGACTTAGTCGCTATGTCTCCAGAATGAAAGATTTTTCTGCTGAGGCAATGAATAAAAAATACGATAATGAAAACCTAATTAAAACGAAAGAAAAAGTCAATGAAACTAAACGTCTAAAGATAAAATGCAGCATGCACAGAAGTTAAAAATGAAGGGACAGACACGGCAGAACCGGACATTGAGTGAATGAAATATACGCGAAGTTTTGAAACATCTCAATTTAAAGCGAACTAAATGAAGAAAAGGAATGAGATTGACTTTGATGAGGTGAGTAAACAATAAAAACTTAGTTATACATGAAAAAAAAAAAAGCGCGTATAAAAATATGATTTTTGGTGAAAGTATGAAATTTTATTATAGCAAACAGGATGCCTTTTTGACCCCCGACAATGGAAGAAACGCCATTGGTTCGAAGTTGAAACAGTTTCTGAAATTCTTTTGGCATCTGTTCACAAAGATGACATCACGAAAAACCCGTCACCGTGCGTCATCGCTTCAAGCAGTATGATGACATTCCAAGTTCACAAGGATGACATCACGACGTACCCGTCACCCATGCGTCATCGCTTCAGGCAGTAACTGCACGGAGACGTTATCTGGTCACAAACATACTATTGATGAATCACCTCTAACCAGACAAAGCGAACTATAGCTCAGGACTTATTTTAAGGTAAATTCTTAGCGATAGAAAAGTGAAAGGATTTCGTTATAATTAATTTTCATATCTTGAGAGAATAAACTAAAAGATTCTTCGTAGACAGAAAAAATAAAGCCTCGATAAAAGTAGTTGTTAGTTTGAAAATAAAATAATGTTGGTACATCGAGAAGTTTAACGAGTATGCAAGCATTTAGTACAAAAAGATTAAGATAATGCATTAAAGGGTACATTTCACTGAATAATCATGAAGAAATAAAAAATAAACATTTTAACTATGCCTAAAAAATTGTGACTTTGTACGGTGGAAAAAGGTACAACGTTAAAAAATGCCATGAACACGTAAATACGTTAATAAACAATCGTGTTTTAAGATTATGTCTGCAGCACAAAACTTTGGAAAACGTTTTTATGTTGGAACGTCCGTTGAAAATGCGTGAAGTCTCCTCAAAGAAAATAAAAAATCGTTACGTTGAAAAATTATGAATATAAAATGGGAAATTATGAGGAAAAAATAAGGAATAAATTCGTTGCAAAATGAACAAGTTATTGAAAAAAAAATCAGTCTTGGAACTTAATGTGGCTACAGAATCTCAAATGACGTCAACCGCCGACCCCGTGGAGGAAATTACGTTGGCTGATGTCATGTCTGCTATCACGACATGCGTCATCCGGCATAGTCACTCTTCCCAAAACACGTGTCATACAAAGTTTTCTGAGTCAAAGAGAAAATTGTGAGTCATCCCAAAACACATGGCTCACAAAATGACAACGTGGTGAAACTAAAATGGCGGAACATGAATCAACGGGAACGAAATCTTTTCAAACAAAGCCTTTTCTCGCCTAAATTAAAATTGGAGGGGGGACAAATATAAGAATTAAAAAAATAATGCAACGTCTATAAAAATTATAACACCTCACGGAAGTCCTGAAAATATAAATTTAATAAAAAAAAAACATATTGGAAAGACTTCCTTCAAAAATTTGATAAAGTCTAATAAATCTCCAGAGAAAATAAAAAAAATACTGCAACGTCTATAAAAATTATAATACCTCAGGGAATTCCTGAAAATATAAATTTAATAAAAAAAAATATATTGGAAAGACTTCCTTCAAAAATTTGATAAAGTCTAATAAATCTCCCGAGAAAATAAAAAAAATACTGCAACGTCTATAAAAATTATAACACCTCAGGGAATTCCTGAAAATATAAATTTAATAAAATAAATTAGAGAGAAAAAATAGGACAAAAAAAATATGAGTAAAAAAAATTCGAAACGACAAAAAAACTTCCTTCAAAAATTTGACAAAGTCCAGTAAATCTCCCGAGAAAATTAAAAAAATAAATATTGGAAAGACTTCCCCAAAATTTGTCAACGTCCAATAAATCTCCCGAGAAAAGTTCGAAAAAGCACTGTTAGGGGGGCAACGTACACATCCCCTTTCCCCCACTCGGTCGTTGCCATCTCTCAAAGATACATCGAAAGTTCCAAGAAGCACTGCTAGGGGGCAGCACATCTCCTTTCCCCCACTCGGTCGTTGCCATCTCTCAAAAACAAAGATCTAACATAATAATAAAGTTCCAAGAAGCACCGCTAGGGGGCAGCACATCTCCTTTCCCCCACTCGGTCGTTGCCATCTCTCAAAAACAAAGATCTAACATAATAATAAAGTTCCAAGAAGCACCGCTAGGGGGCAGCACATCTCCTTTCCCCGACTCGGTCGTTGCCAGCGTCATCTGCCACGCCCCCATCCTTCGGCGCCAGGCCACGCCCCCATCCTTCTCTAGAAGGATGATCCTTGCGCTCGGACCCGTCCTTTTATACTACTTTCATATGAGACTGGTTAAAGAAATAGCTTCGAATTTTGGATGTCAGTTTTGAATGAAGTATTAAAAAGAAAAGCAAATTTTGGTACTTTTTTTTTTAAATAAATAAGAAAAATCTTCAAGAAATAATTTTCGCTTTAGCTTATTAAAACTGGGGAGGAGAAAACCGCTATTCCAAAGGAATTGAGGTCCGTTTTCACAGCCATAGCAATAGTTCCTATACATGTATATTAACGAGAGAATGTGAATGAAATATCAGTTGAATAAATGAAATTTTTATATCAATGAAGATAAGACGTTATATATTACTAAACTTGTTTGCAAATAACTACGCATCCTTCAGAATATAATGAGTTGAAAGGTGTTCTTCGCGGGAATGAAAAAACAGAGACCTGTGTCATTTTTTTGTAATATACTCAAAAGAAAAGATTTTTACTAAGTGCAAAACAATTTAACAGTTTAAACGGTCGAGTCACATTTTTGTGACCACCAACTAATATCCAGAGTAGCCGCCGTGTGCAGCGCGGACGAGCAGCTGGACTGGCTGGGAGTGACTCAATAAGGTGCTGGAAGGTGTTCACAGGTATGTGGAGCCATGCTGACTGCAGTGCATCTGACAGCTGTTGAAGGGTGCGTGGTGGAGGATCCATAGATCGAGGTGGTCCCACAGATCCTCAATTCGGTTTAAGTCTAGGGAATTAGGGGGTCAGGAAAGTACTTTGAAGTCTTCATCGTGCTCTTCCAACCACTCTCGGACATTTCTAGCTGTGTGACACGCCCCATTGTCGTGCTGGAAGATCCCATCTGCCCCAGGGAAGACAATCAGCATGTATGGGTGTACGTGGTCTGCAAGGATGGATTCAGAACAAATTCGGTCCATAGTGCCTTCCACAGGTATGAGTGGACTCAGAGAATGCCACAAAACCATTCCCCAGACCATAACGTTGCCCCCACCAGCTTGTGTTCTTCCAGCAATGGTTGAAGAGTATTTGAACTCCGATGTTTCTCGCCTTATACACCAACGTCCATTCGTTCGATGAAGCAGAAAACGTGACTCATCGGAGAAGGCAATCCTTTGCTAATCAGCGGAGGTCCAATTTCAATACTGCCGTGCAAATATAAGCCTTTTCTGCCGATGCACCTTCGTTAGCATAGGTGCAGCGAGCTCCATACGCAGCAGGGTTCGCTGAACTTTCATTTTAGACACACTTCCGGTAGCCCCCTGGTTCATTCGGCCAGTGAGTTGCTCCACTGTAACGTGTCGATCGGCCCTCACGCACCTTCGAAGCCGACGTTCACCTTTCACATCAATGGCACGTGGTGTTCCACAGTTTCCATGTCGCTTATTCGTAATGGTACCATTTCTCCAATCACGATGCACTTTAACCAGAGCAGCACGCGAATAGTTCACCGAATGCGCTGTTTCAGAAATGCTGTCACCCTTGGCCCGAAAGCTGATAATCATATCTTTTTACAAATGCAATAAATCGCTCCTTTTATCCATGACAGCAACGAGTGATGCGTTTTCAGATTCCCTACAGCACACAGTCCAAGCCAGCTCACGACACGTGTCTTCTTTCATTGGCTATGCGCTGTTGACGTCAGAAGTGGGAGGTGGTCACAATAATGTGACTCTATTGTGTATTAAGTGTTTTTTTTTATATTCAGGAGTAAATAATTTCAGTAGTTTTACTCTTTTTGTGACACAATTCTTAATTGTTACTTTTTAATTTGCTTATTATGTTGTGAACTTTCGCATAGATCGGAAAAGGTCATACGACACTGTCACATGGCCATACGTGTTTTATGTGTGAGATCGTGAGACATTTCAAAGAGACTGGCCTAAGTTCTCTGAAAGAATAAAATTTGCATGATATGGTTAACTTTGGCGTAAATGTTTTCTGATATGTACTTTGTACTGGTACAAAACTAGGGCAATCATTTTAATTAAAACGTTTACATTTGTGTTACACGCAATAAAGTGTAAGTAGCAATATTGTTTTTACGAAAAATACCTATAGATACCAAATAATTTAAATTACAGAACGCCCGTGTAACCTAGTGTAATATGAAATTAAAAAAAATTCAGTAACTCAAAACAAATAGATTTTCTCAAAAGTGTCTCGAAGATATTCTTTTTCGGGGGTGCCCCGAGTTTTTCAGATATTCCACTTCTCTCGCCCACCCCGCTATACATAGCAACATGAAACCTTTATTATTGGTGAGTAACTGCTTTGAAATTTGTTCGTCTCCTGGCCTCTGTTTATGACCAAGTGGAAATCATACGAGACAAAAAGTAAAACTATTTAATAAATTCTCTCTCTCTCTCTATCTCTCTCTTTCTGTCTATCTCTCTACGTATTAAGTAAGTATAACCTGGTTTACTGACCTGCACGAATGGATCGAGCTTACAGGATTTTTTACAATTTTAGGAGAAAGTTATCTACGGAGGACCTACATCTGGCTTTCGTAATGAACTGCAAATCACTACAAGTAATTCCCAAATTTCTTAAACTCCCTGGTCGACCTAGCTCACGACGGGATTTCCGGGTGCTTACTTTTGCGGAAACCAAGCGCCTTCATGTGGAAATTAGGGCTAAACGTGGATACTTGGATTACCTAAATCGCAGGACCTATCTAGCGTACCAAATTTTTGCAAATCGGTCAGACTCTATATTACGTTCGGGAGATCAATGATACTGATCAGTAGTATGATTGCCTAGGCCATACAACGCATTCAGGCTACCCATATTCACAAACTTCGTTTATTGGTCTCGGCTAAAAAAGTTCCTTGCTACTATTCAAGTACGTCGAAACCTGAATCCTCAACATCTTCTACTTCACTTCCGTTTATCCACCTGAGCTCTACTCCTTTGACTCGACCACAGATTAAGGCCTTGTCTCATAGATATAAATTTCCTTTCCCGATGTGTTCTGGAGCGTATGTTAACACTGTTACCTAGGTTGAACGAGTAGTTAGGGCCTTGTCGGAAACTCATCGAGATCCTGTTAGACATTCTATCGCCAAGGTGTTGGCTAGACCTGACTCTCAACCCTTCAGGTCTCATTGCTCACAATCTGCTCGTTCAGAATCTTCTTACCTGCGCTATGAGAGAAGTCAGCTTAAAGCAATTGCCCGTAATACTACTCTCGCTGTTATCAGTGCTGATAAATCACAGAAAATTGTAATACTGGATTCCAGTGACTATAACGCTAAAATTCACGCAGCTATGCAAAAGATTCCTCATAAGGTAGTCTCTCAAGACCCGACTAAGGCCTTGATCTTGGCCATTTCCAGACTAAAAGGTCAGGGTTGTTTACCCCAGGTAATATCTGCAAACTTACATCCGCCGCCTGGCCAGTATCCCACTTGCATTTGGTAAAATCAAGTTACATAAACCCGGTTATCCAATTCGTCCCCTGGTCTCAAGTGCAAATAGCCTATCTCGCCCCTTGAGTCAGCTCTGGCGAAGTTTTTGGCTCCCCTGACTAGTTCTTTCCATATTGTATCAGAAGTTCCACCCAAGCTCTGGATATCATTCGAGTATTTTCTTTTCAAGGCAAATTTCTTATGGCTTCCTTGGATGTGGAGTCTTTATTTCCAAATGTGCCCATCCTTACCTTTCATAGCATTATCGAGAGGAAACTTTCCACTTAAATTAGCCTTTCCCCTCTCGAAGTGAAGGCCATAATGCCAGCTTTAAAGCTTGTGGCCTCACGCTCTTTTTTCAAATTTAATAATGCCATCTACCAACAACAGGGGGAACACCTATGGCCTCCCCTCTGTCTCCTGTTCTTTCAGAGTTTCTCTTACAGGAATTAGAAAATACCGCTCTTTCAGTTTTTCCTTTCAAACCCCTTCTGTATATCTGTTATGTAGATGACATTCGGGTTTTTTGGTCCTTTTCTGCTGAACAACTTCATTCCTTTACAGGTTTTTTATCCTCACAGTATCCTACGATTAAATTAACCATAATTAACCATTGAGTTGGAACAACAAGGCTCCCTACCGCTTTTAGGCTTCCTTCTTTCACATAGTTCTACAGGTTTACAATATTCCGTGTACAGGAAGCCTTCTGCGTGTCCTGTACTTATTCCTCGCGACCCTTCACACCCATGGAGCCATAAGCTAGCTGCGTTTAGATTTCTACTTAAACGCTCCTATTCGCATTCCTCGAACCCCTCTTTACAACGAGCAGAATTTCAGAGGATTTTGGCAGTTGCTTCGACGTTTGGCTACTCTCACGACGACATATCCCGCCTGGACAGAAGGATGAATCGTCTTCAATTCACAGTATTGCAACGGAAGTCGCAAACTGTACGATATGTGGGTACGATTGACTACAACCCAACCATTGTCAACATCCTTGGGAATGCCTGCGCTAGGTTCCATATTTCATTTGGAATACGTACCTTCAATTTATTCAATTTGCTGCGCAAGGACCGTGACAAGATTCACCCACTACATAGATCTGGTGTTTATAACATCCCACTCGTTTCTTATTCACCGGATTCTGAAGACACCTCCTATATGGGCTCTGCCCTACGTTCAGGGCAAGTACGGGTGGCAGAGCACAAATATGCAGTTCGTGTTGGCTCTACCTGTTCTGCGTTAGCCCGCACAGTGGCACAAAGTCAACATTACCCAGACTTGAGTCGTACCACACTGATTGCCTCTGCACCTGATAAACATTCTTTGTTGCTTGCTGAAAGTTTGTGTATTACACATTTTGCCTCCAGGTGTTGTAATGACGATTTGCCTGTAATTATACTTCGCCGTTGGATTCTGCTGTTGAACCAGCTAAATGCTTCACCTGTTGGATCTCCAGAAATGCTTGTAACCATCCTTTCGCGCACTTGGGCCCGATGATGAGGCTACAGTAGCCTCGAAAGTGCTTGCCGATGATGAGGCTAAAGTAGCCTCGAAAGTGCTTGCCAGTGAAGCTGATTTTAACATGTAACTAAATGTCATTTTTTAAATGCAAGTTTTTAACTATTCAATCGTGCATACCACAGCCTCGGATTCTTCATTATCTCTACGTATTATTGGGTTGTCGGAAAAGTTATGACGTATTTTAGCCATGTTTTGCAAAGGTCATTTATTGATAGAAAGAACAAAGATCAATCAATGATATAATGCCCGTTTTGTTCGATAACATTTTGCCATCTTTCAGTTAGCTGCAGAATGCCTCATTCACAGAAGAACCCGTCTTTCTATGATGAGGCTGTAAATCGGTACTGATTTACAGCCTCATCTGAATTGAACGTTATACCATGCAAGGACTGTTGAAGAGAGCGAAACAAGTGGAAGTCTGACGGTGCAAGGTCAGGAGGCAAATATGTTGGGTATGGCAACGCATCCCACCCAAGCTCCAATAATTTTTTGCGGGTGATCAAACTTGTGTGTGGTCTCGCGTTGTCGTGATGGAACACCACAACTTTACGATGAACGAGTTCTGGGCGTTTCTGGATGATGGATTCGTTCAAACTGTCCAATTACCGACAGTACACATTCGAATTGACTGTTTGGTTCCGTGGTAGGAGCTCGAAAAACACGACACCTTTAAAATCCCACCACACTGAGACCAGAACCTTCCGCTGATGAATGTCTGCTTTGGATATCGTTTGAGGCGAAGCAGCACGTCGGGACCAAGACCGTTTGCGCAGCACATTGTTGTACACAATCCACTTTTCGTCACCAGTTATCATTCGCTTCAAAAAGGGATCGTTTTCCTCACGTTTAATGAGCATATCGCAGATGTTTATACGCGCCGTCAATTGAGCTTCTTTGAGTTCATGAGGAACCCACATATCGAGCTTGCTTACGTATCCCAGCTTCTTTAGGTGGTCGTGAACGCTTGAATGATGGATGTGCAATGTGTCTGCAATCTCTCGTGTCGTGTAACGTGGGTATGACTCGATCAATGCTTTCATTTGGTCGTCATCAGCCTCGGTGGGCCTCCAGGACCGAGGAGCATTTTTGAGATCAAAATCACCAGCACCAAATTTTGCGAACCACCGCTGTCACTGACGTTCTTGTAGAACATTATCACCGTACACTTTTGCAAATTTTCAGAAGCTTGAAGCGCGTTCTTCACTTTACGGAGGTAAAACAGTAAAATATGGCGAAAATGCACAGTTTGGTCTTTCATCTTCAACTTGATGTCGAATCTCCGCAAATCAACCAAATTGCTCACTATTCCTTTTAGACTGCAGCTAGAACTGGCACCTGTCGAATGCCGTGGCGATAACAGAGCTACGCATGCCTCTAGTACTTCAAAAACCGCCCAACCGCCATCGGGTGCCAAAATACGTCATGACTTTTCCGACAACCCAATATTTTCCCAGGCATGCCTCCTGAGCCCTTTTTTCATGGTGGGGCCCCAAGGCTATAGCCCTATAGACGCCCATTTAATCCTGCTCAGGTCACCCCTCCACTGGCCTGCTGTAGTGTTATGTGTGTTAAGTTCACATGCATGGAAGAAGCATAACAGCTGAAATATACTATCCATCGCATATTTAATAAATGATTTAACGAATTTAATTGAGATATCTGAAAGGAAACTTACACCACTATTTTTTTTGCATTGTTTTATCTGTAATTATGACTTCTGTCACATACTGAAAGCCACACGACAAACCGCACTTCTTTTTAAATTAATTCCGTTTACGGGGAGAGGCAGAGACGTCTGTGCCGTTATCTGTGAAAGTCTTTTAAAACAAGACAAAAAATGTACTAGAAGAGAAAAAAAGAACTGCAAGATTTTGTTCAAGATACTGATTTCTAGGAAGCCATTTATATTTTCGTTGATAAAGGCTAAATGACTCCTCCAAGAAAAGCCTCTTCTGTGCCGGTCGTTGTGCGACGAATAGGAGACAGCGGTTTTCGAGCGTCGTGCCACCCGGACACTCTGTCCCCGACCACCCATGAACCACGAAGATTGCAGTTATGATCAAAGTGTTGCAACAATCAAGGCTAACAGGCCGTCTACAGTTACACAACTTAGTAGGGAGCAAATAGTTTTACATGATAACCGTCTTAATGTCCTGACGTTTATCTCTGGCCGAGTGGAAACGGGAGCAACGCTGTAACGGATCCGTCTCATGCGAATTTAATATCTGTTGTTATCACAATTTTACACTATCGGGTACATAATTAAGTTAATTCAAAAGATTATTACTATCGAGCTGAAAAGTACAAGTACACTAACATCGAACCGTCTTTGCACGATTTAAACTTACGATAAATATCCCAAAGTCAAGAAAAACAACGACAAATAAATTTTAAGATCTTTCGGATACACAATGGATTCATCGGATACACATGAAAGCACTGATTGCAAGTAGAAAATGTTACAATTTAAATATAAACATCGTAACGGTAATGACATGCAACGTGTTACATTTTTCACAAGGTAAGGTTACAGTTTCATTTAGGGTTGAGTGAAAAGTTTGTGAACAACAAACAGTGAAGCTGATTTGGAATTATATAGATAAATCATGATTAAGTAATACTTTTCAAGCTTGAAGAATGCTTAATGGGTTATATTCATTGCAACATGTATCTGTAAATTTGTGGATAAAAATACTTTCTGATAATAACATTCGTGATTTTGAAGGATGAGTAGCAAGAATTGCTGCTTCGTCCCATATAGGGAAGTGGGTACCTCCGTGAATAGACGAGTATCATAGCACCAGTTTTAACATTATATTTATGTTCAGTCAATCTAGTTTTTAATGTCCGAGTTGTTGAACCTATATAATATGGGTTTGTATGCTCCGGGTGTTCTGCTTTTAGGGGAATACTGTAAATTCCGTGTTTATTGTGCTCCCCACACGATCACTGTCTTTTTTTAATAATGGATAGGATGTTTTTTGTCTTTAGTCCAAAGTTCAGGCTATGACGTCGACAAATGTGGTTAAGATAGCGAGAGTCAAAGTATGAGAGCAAGAGAGTCAAGGAATGAGAGCAAGAGAGTCAAGGAATGAGAGCAAGAGAGTCAAGGAATGAGAGCGAGAGAGTCAAGGAATGAGAGCGAGAGAGTCAAGGAATGAGAGCCAGAGAGTCAAGTCCATGGATCCCACATAGCTTGCAGAAGTATAGTCTTTCGATAACGTAGTGGAAGTCGTTTTTCACAAAGTAAGTTTACAGTTTCATTCAGGGTTGGGTGAAAAGTTTATGAACAACAAATAGTGAAGCTGATTTTGATTTATATAGATAAGTCAATATTAAGTAATACTTTCCAAGCTTGAGGAATGCTTAATGGGTTATCTTCATTACAACATGTATGTGCAAATTTGTGGATAAAAATACTTTCTGATAATAACATTCGTGCATTAACACGTGGTATGTAATTACCGCTACGATGTTTATATTTAAATTGTAACATTTTCTATTTGCAATCAGTGTTTCCTGAAGATGGATCCATTGTGTATCCGAAAGATATTAAAATTTATTTACTTCTAATTTGTCGCTGTTTTTCTTGACTTTGGGATATTTATCGCAAGTTTAAATCATGCAAAGACGGTTCGATGTTAGTGTACTTAGAATTAAGTTAGCCAATATAGCGATCGACAAATTCTAAGCCTATAATGAAGTTAAAAAAAGTCTGAAATTCACGAACGATTTTTAGTGTTTCCTTTCATGAATTACCGAAGCATATTCCTCATTCAACCTTTTCCGTGAAACAAGGGAGAAAAAAACTGAATTTCACGAATTGGATTGATACCTGAATTTTCATGAACGTGGATTGATAAAAAAACTCATGCTTATCTTTCTTCGGTTAAAAGCGGAAGATTGTCGTCGGAGGCGTTATCAGAAAAACTTGAAATTTTGAGGAACCTTCCTGTTCGTATATTAACGGAAAAATAAATTTTTTCGTACTTTTCTGAAAATTTCCAGTAATAAGAATGATTTCAGGGAAAACTTGAATTTAGGGAGATTTGATTAACAATTAAATTTCAGTTCAACGGTTTTGCTGTATCTGTAACGTACCAGGAGATGTGACGTACCTGCCAGAAGGACGCACACGACATAAAGGCAGATAGCAATTAGAATCAATGTCCGCGTAGCTTAATTGGTAGAGCAACTTATTCCGGAATGAGTGGACCCGGGTTCGAACCCCAGCGCGGATAAAAATGACGGAGAAATTCACTTCGTTATATATCATTGATCATCCACACCAAGGAAAATTCAAACCGCGAAAACCCTGTTGAAATGTTTTTGGTGGCACCATTCGTACCTTCGTCTGTTGGTGGAGCCGCACCGCTGGCACGGTGGTCTAAGCGATGGCCTCTGATCATTCGTCCGAAAGGGGTTAAAGGTTCGAATCCCGGTAAGGCATGGATGTTGTGTTTGTCTTACGGTACTGGCTCTCTCCCTTCCCTGGAACCAGTGAACCTAAATTAGGGACGGGCGACTGCTTATAGCCCATTCAGTTGTTCACGGTGGTCGTTAAGCCTCCAAAGAAACAATCTGTTGGTGGACCTAATTTTGAGGCTCTGTTGCGAGACCGGATATATTGCATGATATCAAGGTTATTTATGGAAACGGATTCCCGTCCCTCCCCCTCAGTTGTTGGGCCTGCTGTTATATATTGTGTTACTGTTTGAAACCGGAAGCTTATAAAGCCGCGGATGGCTTAGTGGTTAGTGTTTCAGACTATCGATGCTGGGTCCCCAGGTTCAAGCCTGGGCTGATCTTTCAGAGATGGTGTGATTTACTAACAATCGCTGAATATCCGCCGTGAATCGGACGAGCACGTAAAGTGACGGCCCCCAGGCTGGACCCACTGGTAAAATGGGTATCCTTTCCTATGTCCCCCCTGAAATTCTCTCACCCATCTATGTGCAATATCGTACTTGTACCGGTGGCGCCATCTACTGTACTCTAATCTCACTACAAACTGTTCTGTCAAAAGTCGCTAGACTTGCTCTCATTCCTTCCGTTTCTGTGTCCTGCCCAAAAGGCGATCTCGCTGTAGGTGGCTGGGACCTAAACTCTACTCCCTGTGGACGGAAGTCCTACATGAAAATGACAAATTCTGCATCCTCACTGTGTACCGGAAGCTTGAAGTGTCGTACAGATGATTGTATGGTTTCCATGTATCAATCTGCGGACCCCTTACCACAACAGCTATTATAGCTAACAACTGTACATTTTATATTTAGGGGTTTTGTGAAATAATAAATTTAAGTAACGCATTTCATTTTTTCTTAAACATAAGTGAAAGTTACTGAAGTGAAAATATCTCGAGTTGCCTGAAATATCATGATGAAAAATATGTAACTTGAGATGTACAATTAATAAAACGTAATATGAAAATGTATTTCGGGATATGGTGTGATATATTATATTCTTAAACATAACTGAAAGCCATCGTCAGTTTAAAAAAATTTCAATTGCATTGAAAAATCATGAAAAAATGCAATTTGTGATGTTCCTTCCCGTAGAAAATCAAATTATTACAAACCTATTCAGAAAAGCAATAAACTCCTACAGCAAATAAAATATCTCATCACCCAGTATCCATAGCGGAAAACATTGCATCATCCGCGCGACTCCAGTCCCTTGTATTTCTAAATTAAACGTTACGGGATGGTATGTGTCTTGTTGGCGCAGTCAGCAGCGTTCCCTCCTCACGTGCAAGCCATGCCGGCTCGAACTCCGGCGTGACACACATTTGCTTCACTTCATCAAACCGGAATAACTCCTCCCTCGGCAGCGGGATACAGTACGTAAAGAGACTGATGAACACAGGAATTCCGTTTTTTTTTTTTTTTTGTAGAAATTTCCTGTCTTTGTAAGACTGAAAAACTCAAAATTGAAGTTTTCTCTATACTCGGAAAATTTCTGCATGAAAACGAAAAAACTCGAAAGAGACATTTCTACAATAACTCGGAATCAGTGACAACGGAAAATCTATCAAAGTACTGAATGTTTCCTTTATTAGAAACGATAACTTTTCAAAACGAAAATTTCATTAAAAATCGAAAACCTAACGGCAGCATTGCCGCACTCTATTTTCAGGAAATTTTTGCTGAAAGACACCACTTATTTCTGTATAGGTATCTCTGCTAGGATTCTGGAGACACTGAACCGTTACTTTTCGACACAGCCTCAGAAAACTTCAGTGCATTTAAGCCATCCATCACTATTCCATCTGTGTTATTCCTTGGGAATAAAGCACATCACGTCGTGCAAAAAGGAGATGTTGACAGTTTTCAAAACGTGTTCCACGTACACTGGGGGACAAACATTACATTGTAAATACAAAATTTGACCTAGCAACATTATGGCTTCATTGAAATAAAATTCAGGTGATTGAAGAACTTATGCCAACATGAATTCTGTGACGTATATATCTACTTAACTTTCGGCTTTCGTTCTTATCTCTTATGAAAATTTTTTCTTTGTCTCTCAGCCACTTCTGCACTTAACGCCATATCTGAATTCCCGATAGTTTATCTTTATTTGGCAACACTGGCAGCTGGTCAAAATGTAAAGAAGAGATATTAAAGGAGGTTCCTCTGTGTGGTATGTGTAAGAGGTGACGATATATTCTCAGAGCCAACTTCATTTGTTCGTTCAGTGCTATTACTGTGTTTGGCTTATTAGTCTACGCTAATAGTAGTTATCCAGCAAAAACACAAGTGCTGGGAAACTGCTGGCCACCAGCTGGCAGTGATGGGTCACTGCTGGCTGAAATCTGCCGCTCACGGCCCGGTAGTGGTCCGTTGGTGACAGCGCTATCAGTTGGCGAGCCATTGATGGCCCTGCACATCACCGTGAATTGTAGGCCTCCAAGCAAGTGCCACTAGTGGCCCGTTGATGGCAACCAATGCAACCCCCAACAGCAGGTGGAAGCAACGGGACTGCGCATGCGCAGAAGCAACACTTGATGTTTCTCTTATGGTACCAGTTAGTTGAAGACGACGCTATCGCCATCGTGTTATTTTAGTGGATGTTAAGAAAAAATCCATGTGTGGAGAGGCGAATTAATTTCCTAATGAAATTTTACGTCGTCGAAGATATCAGATTAAGCCGTGAAATACTAGATTACAGCCATGAAGTACACCCACTCCATTCCCATGAATAACACGAAAAAAATTTAAACCGCTTGAAACAAATATCCTGGAAAACCATTAAAACAACGTTTGTTGGAAAAAAAAAGAATTATACGCGTACAAAATTTATTAATTATTTGAAAGAAAAAAAAAAGGGACGTTATGTGGTGTACTCATCCATGGGTTGAATACACAAGACTGGGAGGAATTCGCTTCTAAAAATAACGAGAAGTAAAAATAAAATATCTTTTATTCTTTAAAACAAATGTAGCTTCCGACAACGGAAAGGAAAGACACAACGTTAAAAATGTAACAGAATGTGACATGAACCCGGGTAAATATATATTAATTCAACAATCTCTTTTCAAGACGGCAAGGACAGTACAAAACTTTGGAAAGCGACTCTAAGTATGTACACGCCTTGAAAATGAGTGAAGTTCCCTTAAGGTAAAAAAAAAAAAAAAAAACATCGTTACGTTGAAAAAATAAATTTATGAATTATATGAAACTGACTTTTATGAAAAATACCTCGCAATATTGTAAAATGAAAGAGGGGAGCATTCGGTTACACATTATGTACGAAATAGACAGTTCAAACATGCGCTCGAGCGTGGCAAATTAGTCCGGTCGGTAGAGAGCTCAGCTACCACACGAACGGCTCAGGTTCAAATGTACTCAGATGCAAGCGGGCAATTTTCCGGTCTGTTGAGAAAATTTCCCCAGTGCAGTGCGTTATTTCATAAACTTCGTAAAGGTAGAAAAAAGTAGTAGCTTTGGGAAACTGCGGTTATACTTGCTTTTTATTATTATTATAGCTACTACTGGGAAATTGGCGGACAAGATTCGGCAAGCCACCAGTTACGTCACGTGGTTGCTGGCTGCCACTAACGGCACACTAGCGGAACACATTAGGCTAGCCATCATTTCTGGCACAGGCTTGAAGGGCCACTTGTGGCAGCTACTGCCTGTGATGGACCACTGATGGCCCTGTTGTGGCATATGACAACTGATGGGGTGCCAACTGTTGGCCTGAACTGCTGGCCCTTCTGTTGGCCACCCGGACATTTTATTGGCGGTTCAGCAGCGGCAACATAGTGCTGGGCCAGTGCTGGCTGCCAGCAATGGCCCAGTGTTGGTCCAGCAAGACTGTTTTTGCTGGGTACTAACATCGGTGTTGTCCCAAGAATAATATGCTATTTCCGAACAAGTGGGTTAGAAATTTCCAATGCAGTGGAAGTTGCGTACAGGTTTGTAACGTAGTGATTTAAGAAGAGGGGTAATGTTGTACATCTGATATTGGCAGATGCACAACTATAATTCACAGAAAAATGTTAGAGTAGATCTAATGGATATTAACAGAATACACATAGAAAATATTAGATTTTAAGATAAGATGGCAATATGCTTTTGCCAGAACTGAAACATGTAAAAATGCATGTTCTGTTAGACCCTTTTTGTTACGGAGATTTAATACTACACTGCTGGCCACCCAAAATGCAACACCAAGAAGGACACGAGATAGCGAAGCCAGATTTACTAGACATATAACAACAGATACAAAGATGAAACTATTGAACTTACAGGCCCGTGCAACTTGCGGAACACACAGACATCAATAGTTCATGTAGCCCTCATGGCTGGCAATAACGGCCGCTACACGCCGCGGCATCGAACGAAAGAGGCTTTGGATGTGAGCTTGGGGTATGTCGGTCCAGGCTGCTTCCACACGTTGCCACAGTTCATCAGGCGTAGCCGCGGGTGGTGCTTGCCGGGCCACTCGGTTGCCGGTCAGCGACCAGACGTGTTCGATAGGCGACATATCGGCAGAACAGGCGGGCCACGGCAGCAGTGACACCTGGTCGACCGTGAAGAATTGTTGCACGATGCGTGCCACGTCGGCTTCGCATTGTCCTATCGAAACGTGGCCGCCAGCAGGTCCTGAAGATAAGGGAGAAATACAGGCTCCAAAACGTCGGAGATGTGGCAGTGGCTGTTGAGTGTACCAGCGATGCGTACCTGAGCGGTGCGGGTGTCATAACCAATTGCGCCCCAAACCATAACTCCAGGCGACGGACCGGTATGGCGATGCATAATGCAGGCATCATAGTCTTTCGCCGCGGTGCCGCCATACGCGGATCCGACCATCGTGGTGTTGCAGGCAGAAGCGGGACTCGTCGGAGAAGACAATGTCGTACCATTCCGTAGTCCAGGTGTAGCGTTCAACGGCCCACTGCTGCCGCACTCGCCGGTGATGTTACGTCAATGGCAAACGGAGCAATGGGCACCGTTCGATAAGTCCCCGCTCCTGCAGACGACGTCAAACGGTACGTGCTGACACAGGTTGTTGCGCAACACACCCTAATTCCTGCGCTAACGTTCGTAATGTGGCGGTGCGAGCCGTCAATGTCCGCAGCACAACATGCCGGTCCTCTCATTCGGTGGTGTGCCGCGGCTGCGGCAATCGCTCACGTCGGTCTGTCCGTCCTCCTGCACCCACCGAATCTATACTCGCCTCACTATGGCTGGATGTCGTTCCACACGGGCGCCGATGTCTCGGTACGATAAACCGCTGTCGCGATAAGCCACTATTCATCCTCTGTCGAACTCCGAAACGTGCTGAAATGACTGCCATATTCTGCGACGAGGCATCAGGAAGATTCCCACGCACAGGTCCGCAGCAGCAAAACACATTTCCACTACTTACACCCCGCCTTCTGTGCACCCTTCTTATAGTGCTTCTCGGTGTTGGGTGGCCAGCAGTGTAGAATTTCAGCTAAAAGTATTAAATCGCATTCGCAACTTTTCTTCCGCATTCGCTTTCGATTTTCTTTGTTTTCAAGATGCGTGGGAAACTTTTACATTTGTCATCCAGTCAGGAGGTATGGCTTGTCAATGGCACGGTTGGGACGCTTTTTCTAGGAATAAGAAGATTATTTTCCTGCAGCATATAGATAAAGGTAGATTTTAGCCGTAGTTGCACGATGACACAATAAAAACTTAGTGATAAGTTAAAACTTTAATGAGATAAAAACGCATACACATTAGTTAAAATACCATTAAAACTTTCAAGGCTGCATCAGCCTCATGTTCAGACGCAAGAAACTACGTCGTGAAACACACACGGGCACATATATATGCAGGAGTAAATTAGAGCAGTTGCCACTAAAAAATACACAAAGGTGACACAAAGGTGTATCTTTGAGCGGCAACTGCTCTAATTTACCCCTGCATATATATGTGCCCGTGTGTGTTTCACGACGTAGTTTCTTGCGTCTGAACATGAGGCTGACGCAGCCTTGAAAAATCTAATGGTGTTTTTAATGTGTATGTGTTTTTATCTCATTATTACTAAGTTAATATTGTGTCATCACTTGGTTTTTATCACTTATCACTAAGTTTTTTAATGCTGTCAAATCTTCATTTGAGGGATAAGTTAGGCTTAAGCTATCTGGCGTTTCATTGAAATTAATTACAAATACCTGGTGCATAGGAGCGAATAATCAAGAATTTTTAATGGGTAAAATCTTTTTTTACTGGTGATAGTAGAAATGCGTGTTTCCGTTGACCACCAACATACCTTGTTCTCAACTGTGGTCTCTCCAGATGAACACATTTCGGGAATCTGTAGTCACACTGAATCAGAATTCATCCATGAAGAGCATTTGTCTCCATTTTTGTTAGGTTCATCGGCACCCTGCAGAAAAATAGGGAAATAAGTTTTTAACTTTTTTTTCCCAGTAAAAGCACATTCCAGAACTATAAAAAATCCTTTTGTTTAGTAACTGTGAAGCTTTCCGTGTGTGTGTGTGTGTGTGTGTAGGTATTGTTATTTTGTGATTGCGCCATTTCTACAACGAAACACATAGCTCCAAAAAAATATTCATATGCTTTCATACAATTACCGGAAATTTATTTCGTCTCGCTGTCCAAAAGGTTTCTTTGAAAAACTTAAAACATACCGAAAGTGGAAGAGTGACCTCTAGAGAGAGAATGCAGCGCAATCCCTATTTCTTTTTATCACTGCAAAGTTTTGTTTGTAAGCTTCTAATTCACTACTTACACGATAGTAAAAAAGCCGTTCCATAAAAACTGAGAGTAATCTTTTTTGCGCTGGCAACAGTGCAAAGGGGGAAAATTACCACGCAGACGGCTAACTGAATTAAGGAAGTATCTATGGCAACAGTTATTAACCGTGGCAGACGATTCTAATTTTATTATTGCGCAGTTGTTTAAGGCATGTCTGCATTTCGCCACACAGCTGTGGAGGAGAGTGATTCAGAGTGAAAAAGTGAAATGTGCTGTGCGATAAAACTTTGCTATCGTTTGGGTAAAACGGCTCCAGAAACAGTTGATTTAATGAAAAAGCTTAAAAAGATAAATCTTTTGGTGAGTCAACGATTTCTAGATGACACCATGATTTTAGAAAAAGGGCGTTTGTCGGCAGAACTCGCTCCTAGGCTTGGTCAACCTGAAAGTGTTGGGACGGAGCGTATTGTTAACACTGTTTGAGCAATCCTGCAAGATGATCGACGAATGACGTGTGAAGATATAATGACGCCAACTAATATTTCAAAAACGTCGGCATTCCGCATTCTACGCCACAAGTTACTGCTGCGTCGTATGTGCTCTCGATAGATACGCCTTCACCTGACGAGAGAACAATTTTTCGCCAGATTTCAGGTTCCAAACTTTCTAAACACAGTAATAACTGCCGATGAAACATGGGTCCATTATTTCGACCCCCCTCACCACTCACAAGGAGTGTCTGGAAATACACAGGCTCGCCTCCTCCGAAAAAATCCGCTAAACCACATCAGCTTGTAAGGTTATAATGATAATTTTCTTTGATCATAAAAGTGTAGACTGTGCATGCCGTTCCTTCACAAATTACTGCCAATGCTGAGTATTATGTTCCAGCCTTGAAGCGTCTGCGACGACACATATCGATTAAGCGACCGAAACTGGTGGGCAAGTGGACCCTACGCCATGATAACGCCCGCCCACATGTGGCTGCTTGTGTTCAACAGCGTCTTACAAAATGCAGTACTGAAATCATGCCACAGCCTGCCTGCAGTCCTGATCTCGCCCCGTGCAATTTTTGGTTGTTTCCAACAATGAAGGAGAAGTTCCGTGGCGCAACATTCAACACAGATGTTGACGTTATTCAAGCTGTACAGGGGTCGCTAAAGCAGCTTCCACAAAATGCCTTCGCCACATGCTTTGAAAAGTGGACTGAACGATGGGACCGTTTCATATCATCCGAGAGAATATACTTTGAGAAAGAATAACATATATTTTGCTGTACCTATGCTTCCTCGTTTTGTGTGATTTTGGTCTCAGTTTTTATGGAACGGCCGTTGCACATTTACGGGAACATTTCCTCCACAGGGACGCTTAGAAAACGAAACTTCAGATTGTTGCAAAAATAGATGATACGTGACATCTTCGAGAACACGCCATACTTAAAGTTAATGCTTTTCTAGCATAGCAGGGAGAGAGTAGTTGCTGAAAATAAAAAATACGTGTTGATATTTTAGAAATGCTGTGTACAACAAGAAAATAAATGTTTAACGGCGAAATCAGAAGTCATTGTTTACGTGAAGTATCTGTCTAAGGCAGCATATCTTCCTTTCAGTTCTCTTCAGGCTAGGAATGCAGGAACAAGAAGTTTCATTGTTCAGAACAAATACAGAAGTGATTAATCGCTACAAGATTACAATTAAATTAATTCCTTAGGGGGAGGGGCTACAATTAAATCACTTTTCTGTTTGTATTGAGTCCAAATATTCAGTACAAGGACAAGAGTTATTTGATTTTAGGAAAATATTAGGTGTACAAATAAGTTTTAAAGCGTTTTTTTGTGTGACGTATACCGCTAATTTACATATCCGACATTCCCTTGCGTTGTTGTCATGTGACCGTAACTGGTCCGGAGTATAAAATGTGACACAGAAGTTATCCCAACAGTCAAACGCACTTGTACATCGGTAGGTGAAAGATGGCAAGCGATGCTGCATTTATTCTACACTGCATTCGTTATCAATTTGATCAAGGAAAAAGTGCTGCAAAAGCATGTGCATCAACCTGTTCTGTTCTGGGGGAGAATATTATATCGAAAAGTACGTGTGAGTTTTGGTTTAGACTGTTTAAAGCAGGTGATTTTGATGTCAGCGATCGATAATGTAGCGGCGCCCAGCAGAAGATTTTACATGGAGTACTGCAAGCATTGCTGGATGAAGATTCATTTCAAACGCAAAAAGAACTAGCTGAACAACTAGGGATAACTCAGCAAACCACTTCCAAACGTTTACGCGCAATGGGAAACATTCAGAAGGGGGAAAAAATGGGTGCCACATGACCTGAGCCATAGGAACAAGGATGAGCGTGTCATGAAGTGTTTGAATCTGTTGAATAAACAACACAGAAAGTCTTTCCTGTGGAACATCATTAAGAGTGATGAAAAGTGGATATGGTACGACAATTTCAAACGCAAAAAACAGTGGGTATACCCCGATGAAGCAACGACTTCGACACCGAAACGCAATATTCACTCCAAAAAAGTTCTGCTGTGGCATTTGGTGGGATATGAAGGATGTGCTCTGTTATGAACTATTGGAACAGGATCAAACTGTAACTGCTGATCGCTACAAGCAACAATTGTTGCGATTGAACCAGTAAATCTGTCAGAAACGTCCATTCATAGGAAAAGGATTGCGTCCCGTGAAATTACTGCATGACAACGCTAAGTCGCATTTCGCAAAATTGGTCAAGGAAACGTTATTGACGCTTGGCGGGGAGGTTTTGGAGCACCCGATGTATAGTCCCGACATAGCCCCTTTCAGACTATTATTTGTTCCGCTCAATACAACATGGCTTGTCTGCTGTATGGTTCCGGACATGTGACGAAGTGCAAGAATGGGTTGACGACTTCATCGCGTCACACGACGAAGTATTCTTCATGTCTGAAATCCATCAGCTGCCCGACCGATGGCGGAAGGTGATAGATAATGACGGCGCATATTTTGATTCGTAAAGGTATTGTTGTTTTCTCTCAAATTACATGTTGCGTTGTCTTAAAACGCTTTAAAACTTATTTGTACACCTAACTAAGAACTCGCTTGTAACCTGAAATCATCGGAGGACATTTTAAATTTTTGGTGAGCATTTGAAAAGTGATACTTTACTCAAAACAGATGTTGTTAAATCCTCTAAATGTTAAAATCTAGAGGAGGCGTCTGGCTATTAGGATTAACTGTTGCTAAAGAAAAATTAATATGGCCGTCGCGGTGGCGCAGCGATTTAAACGCTGGCTCTGACCATTCGTCCAAGATGTGTACGGGTTTGAATCCTGGATATCGAAAAGGAACACTAGAATCTTTAAATGAACCAAGAAGTGGATGCCCTTGGGATAAAAATGCTCTTTCTTGGACGGATTTCTTTAGAAGGTTTTTCTAGTGACAACACAAATTTATCCGAGACTGGATCGAACCTGTGCCCCCTCATTCCGGAGTAAGTTGCTCTTCCAACTAAGCTACACGGGAGAAATGTATCGCTGCACAGATGTTTTGTCCTGACACGCACTTTACTCTACCCCTGCAGCAAGTCATACACCTGCCTGATAAACAAGAGTTTTTGCTCTAGTAGTCTCCCTCTATTTTATAAGTTGACATGATTTCTTGTTCTGTGATTAATGCATGCTTTCCTAGTTCTTAGGTAAGTTAGTCATACATTTTCAACACGTTGTCTACGGGCATATTTTTTCCGCTGTGTTAATAATGTCGTCTTCATCTTCACTGTTATCATCACGATTATTTTCATTCAAAACCATTTCTGTTATTTTCACCATGCCACTAAGTGGAATGTTCTCCGACATCTTCATGTCTTCACTCTTATCATCAAGATTTCCTTCATTCAGACCTATTTTGGTTATTTTTACCACTTCACTCAGTGGAATTTTCCACAACGTTTTTAAGGTTACTTCCTGATTAGCCTATTCTTGTTTGGCCTATTCTTCGTACATCGAAAGTTAATGGGTTCTGCCATTTTAGGCGAGGAAAGAATTCTTGATTCGCCTATTCGTGTTTCGGCTAAAGCGTTCACCTGCTACAGTGGAGAAATTCACCTGGAGCAAACTTCTTTCCCCCTATTCTTGTTTCGCCTATTCCTGCTCCGTCGAAAGTTATGGGGGCGAGAAAATCCTATGACATTATTCCGCTTAAGCTTTGACGGAGTGCTTATAAAAAAAGGTACATCTTTACCTCCTGTGGTTTTTTTTTTAAATCGAAACACTAAATCTTTCGTGTGTTAAAAACAAAAGGGCTATTTTTCCCGTAAAAAAAAAAAGCTATCAAAACCACTCAAATGACTACCGTCTGTGCACGATTAAAATAAGAGTAAACACCTATAAAACCTTTAATGGCTATAGCTTACATAAGACCTTTCGGATCGTAAAATACGAACCATCATCAGATGTTGCAAGTGCTGGCAATACACAAATATTTTTGATGGAAAAAAGGAACAGTTTTGATGGAATTGGCACGAATAGTTATTTAGACAAAAAAAAAGCTAGTTTTATCTCTACGGTTTGAAACTAGTTTTATTTCTTTAATCGAAAGAAAAAGCCAAGTAGAAAACAAAGCTGTGCAAAACATTTATAATTTAAAAAAGAAGGTGGGACTGATGCTATTACATTATTTCGCATGAGCTTTGACGGAGTGATTTAAAAAAAAAAAGATACATTTTTACCTAACGTGATTTTTTTTTATCGAAACACAAAATCTTTCGTGCGTTAATGTATAAGACATCAAATGCTGAGTAAAAAGCAAAAGAAACCATGACATAATTGTTTACCTCTTCGGTTCAAAGGCCAAGAGTACAGAACAATCTGGGAAAGAAGCTAGTAAAGTTATGGCTCTACATCTTAATATTATCTGAGTCTAATGTGCCAGCTACTTGTCCAGTTCTGGTTCGCAGGGTGGGTGGATAACCAAAATTTCTGTGACACTCGTAACATAATTCAGAAGTCACTGAAAAAGCTGATGTATGGCAGAGACAGTTTAATTTATGGCAACTTAAATGCTTTTTACCACTTCATGTTGAGTCAAAAGAGCCGCACAGTGTACAAAGGGGAGTCCAACACTAACGAGTTTTTTACTGTCATGATGCTAGTAGGTTCTCAGTAACCTGAGGGGAATATAATAATGTAACTGATATATCCTCAAATTTTTACAAATATTATTTCCTGTGTGCACATACCAAATATTATGCTTACCGCTTAAAACCTACAAATAAGACCTAATCTTATGTCCTTTGTAAGCTGCTCAGAATCAATATGTTGTGTCTAATTCTGTCTCATTTTATTTTTAATAGTTTCATTTTATTTTTTATGGTCTCATTTTATTTTTAAATTATATACATACTTAATGTGTCTAACTTAAAATTTACAGCTTCTAGTTTGCAAAAGTGTTCTTTGGCCTAGATGCCTTTTAAGCATTAGGGCATAACGTGCTGCCTTTTATTTTCATCTGTGGTTTCAAAAATGCACTCCCAGTGTTACGACTGGAAAATGGTACCTAGTGGAGAGTTCCTCCATATTCTACTTTCGTTTGTAACAATTTTGTTTTCTTGTAAACGGATACGGATCTTTCCAACATGGGGAATTTCTATGACCGGAAATTTCTGCTACTAGGATATACACATGTGAACATTCAATAGCCATAAAGAGCAGGCCATTTTCGGAAGTGGCTAATGTCCGTTGGGCTCATGTTGTAGTCGGTCAATGAAGTTGGGCTCGTGTCCGGACCCCTGGTCCTATGGGGTCATGTACTCTCTTCGTTTTTGACCGAAATAAAAATCTGTATTTGATTACTGACATCCTGTTTAATTTTTTGAAGAACATTTTGATACATTACAATATGTTCTTGTCCGTAATGTAAAAAGCTTATCGTTTACCATTATAACAAATCTGTTTCTACTGTTTTGAAGTTAAGCAAACAACAAAAGTGAACACAAGGAATCCCATTAAAAAGATTATATATGTTAGTTAGCATTTGGGAGGTTAACACCCCCTAAATTTAAACTTTTCCAAACTTTCAAGTGCGTTGTTCGTCGATTGGTAGCGTTGTCTTGTGATTTAAGTTTGATCTTTTCAGAGACCATGAAAGAGATTATATATGTTAGTTTTTATTTAGCAGGTTAACACCCCTTAAATTTAAACTTTTCCAAATTTTTAAGTGTGCTGCTCGTTTGTTGATAGCGTTGTCTTGCGATTTAAATTTTAGCTTTATAAACCCATAACAAAGGTAATATATATAAGTTTAGGTTTGGGAGTAACCTCCTTAAATTTCAACATTTTTAAAACAAAGTGCAATTTTTATACGGTCCACAAATATTTCTGTGATCAATTTTCCTAGACTAGACCGGAAACGTCCTCCCACGTTACATATTATCTACAAATCATCCATAGTGGGCAAGTGTCCGGTTGGGCAAATGTCCGGTGGGCTTTGTCCGGATCCCGTATCAACATCCCTCTATCTTTTAATGATCATATGTAGAGAATTTTAGGAAGGGAGTGTCTGACCCCAGGTCTTAAACAACCCTTAGAAATAGGAAACTAGGAGATTTGGGCAAGAACGCCCGATAGGAAAGTGACACGGAAGCGAAGTAGAAAGGGGGAGGAAGGCGCCCTTATTTATTACCGGGGGCCAGTTCCCGTGGTCCGACGGATTAACGTGCCCATCCGACACACGGCGGGTATTTAGTGGATCGAGCGTTCGTACCTGCCTGGGATCGAGCCTGAGGTCCTTCTCGTGGCAGTCACGAACGTTGCCCACTAGGCCACCCGCGGCCCCCCTCTATCTTTTACTCTTCTTTACCTTCCATTATCAAAGCTTTCTTGAATTCTGCCGTACACCCACATAACCCCTCCCCCACCCCTCACTTTAGTTTCTCACGATTTTGATTGGACGACACATTTAATACCTTAATCATGCTGACGACTACCTTCTGTTTATTGCTTTTTCCTCAGCATTTGATGTCTCCTACATTAACGCACGAAAGATTTAGTGTTTCGATAAAAAAAAATTACGGAAGGTAAAGATGTATCTTTCTTTTAGAAATCACTCCGTCAAAGCTTATGCGAAATAATGTAATAGCATCCCACCACCCTCCCTTTTTTAAAATTATAAATGTTTTGCACAACCTTGTTTTCTACTTGGCTTCTTGTTTTCGATTTGAAGAAATAAAACTAGTTTCAAACTTTTCCATATAAAACTAGTTTTGTTTTTTTCACGGGAAAAATTGTGTTTTTTTTTTCTTTTTCTTTTCTTTTTTTTTTTACGCAGGAAAGATTTAGCGTTTCGATAAAGAAAATTAATTTACGGCAGGTAAAGATGTATCTCTTTTCAAAATCACTCCGCCAAAGCTTAAGCGAAATAATGTAACAGCATTTTCTCGCCCCATTAACTTTCGACGTAGCAGGAATAGGCGAAACAAGAATAGGGGTAAAATGAAGTTCACTCCAGGTGAATCTCTTCCCTCTAGCAGGTGAAAGTTTTAGGCGAGGCAGGAATAGGCGAATCAAGAATTCTTTCCTCGCCTAAAATGGCGGAACCCATTAACTTTCGACGTAGCAGGAATAGGCGAATACGGAAGACACGCGTTTTTAATGTCATCATAACGGTTGACTTCATTCAGAAACATAATAGTTATTTTCACCACCTGTGATGTACTACAGAGGTGAAAACATGTGTCAAAACGACAAATCTGCAGCGAGACATTCTGTTCGCGTAGCTCAGTTGGCAGAGCGACTTACTATGGAGTGAGGGGGCACGTTTCGATACCCGTAGCGGAAAACTTGTGTTTTCACACACCTACTTAGTGGAATCTTCTACATCATCTTCAATGATCTTCACTCAGAACCATTTCCTGCTATTTTAACCATGTCACTAAACAGAATTTTTCACATCATCTTCATCTCATCACTCTTATCGTAAAGATTTCCTTCATTCAGAACCATTTTGGCTACTTTTACCACTTCACTCAGTGGAATTTTCCACAACGTTTTTAATATCATCATAACGACTGACTTCATTCAGAACCATGTCAGTTATTTTAACCACACCACTGAGTGGAATGTTCTACATCATCTTCATCTTCAATTGTCTTCATTCAGAACCATCTCCCGGTATTTTAACCATGTCACTGAACAGAATGTTCCAAATCATCTTCATCTCGTCACTCTTATCATTAAGATTTAAATTTTGGCAATTTTACTATTCATTCAATGTACTTTTCCACATCATCTTCGTCTTTAAGTCTCATCATCACAAATGCAGCCACGAATGGGCCAGGCTGGGCATCATTCGACCTGCGTTTCCTTTTGCCTATTATAGGGACTCACACTACAGTCTAGTGTCCTACATCTTTTATATCATTTACCTGACCTCAATAATCAGCCGCTCTTCCCAACTTCTCTGTCTGCCTGCCAAAAATGTGATACAGTAGCAGGCCTCTTTGTTATTGTTAAATTTTTAACGGCCATCAAGTGCAGGTCAGCAACACTAATAATCACTAGTGAAAAAAGCATTTCCGGGAGAAATCCAGCATTGAGCTTTAGAGGATCTCTTTCAGTTTAGAGTTTTATGATGCCAATAAGAACGCTGCGCCTTTGTCCACGTAAGTACCGAAAGTGAAACGATCTTAGACTAAGTATTTAGGTAACAACTCTTAACGGCGTCACTAGCCGTTTTCTAAGGCTAACGTAACAGAAGGGGTGCGAAACAAAGAAGAGAAGGGTGAAGAACAGAAGGTTGCGAGAAGTAGTTGTACACGTGCACGATGATTTCGAGACTCCCAAAGAGTCAAGACGCGCGGGGAAATGATGATGCGTAGGAAACAGGAAAGTACGAAAGAGCGATAACTAGCAAACTGAATGAACAGTGATATAAGTGACAGTGTAACTAAATATAATTAATACAACTGCAGAACAAACCGTAGGTAGTGCAGCAATAATTCTAAGACAATAACAAACACCAAAGAAAGGTCACAAGTGTTTCTACTGTTTTCTCGTATCGTAAATGAGTTGCTATAAAAATTGAACCCAAAGCGGGGGAGAACAATTCCGCCAACAAAGCTAAAACAGAAGGTATGCACATAATGCTGACGAAATGAAAATGCGCAGGTCACCTAGATGGGAGATGATCTGGTTAAATAGCTATATGAAACTCTGATCTGGTGTACCAATAACGCGGTAGACCAAGATGGAGTTGACGGAATGAAAAAGAAGAACGGGAAGAAAACAGTAACTGAAGACTGTAAGCAGGAACAACTGGCATTTTTAGAGAGATGCAATATTTTCAAAACACAATTAAGGACAAAGACGACTATAAAAACTGGTATCGATAAATGTAACACTAAAGATTTTGAGTCTTCTTTATACACTGCTGGACAATTGCTAAGGATGGATCATAAACGGCTATATAGCGCATAAAAAAGTAAGTGTGGTTGGATGCCAAGTGAAATAAAATAATGTCAGAATGCCAGGACATTACAAGAGAGACAATTTATTGTGCTCTGAAATCCAGAAGAAGGCTTTGGAACGTGTTCAAGGGACAAACAGGCCATTTTGTGCAGAATACGTAAACGTGAAAAAAATGCAATTACCGTCCGCAGGCGTTCCGGCGTAAGATGTCAATACAGGATATGGCCACCATGGAGGGCGATGCAAGATTCCACACGTCGTGTCATGCTTTGCACAACATTATCAAGCAGCTGTTGGGGTAATATATCCCATTCCTCTGTCAGTGCACGGATGAGGGTGTCCTTGTTTATTGGAGGGCGTTGGCGACCAGCAAGACTCCTCCCCAAAGCACCCCACACATTTTCAATGGGATTCAGATCTGGAGAACGTGCTGGCCATATGAGGCGTTGAATATCCTTGCTCTCAAGACACTCCTGGACAGCGACTGTTCGATGACATGTTGCGTTGTTGTCCATGAAAATGAATCTATCACCGACAGCACCACGGAACATGCGAACATGAGGTAGCAGAACATCATTTTAATGTATCGTTGGCTAGTCATAGTCCCAGTTGGAAGCACATAGAGGGACGTACGGCCATTGATCATGATGCCAGCCCATACCATGACACTACATGTCGGATATCGGTTCTTTTCCTGTATGTTTGCTGGACAATATGCAGTACCACTATCACGCCAGATCAGTTGTCGTCGACAATCAGACGATAGACTGTATCTACTTTCATCTGAGAAGAGGACAGCAGACCAGTCATTATCAGTCCAATTGCGATGTTGATGGCACCATTGCAAACGGGCGGTACAGTGACGTCTGGACAATGGGATGCACACAACAGGACGGCGGGCGTATAGTCCTCCTTCATGCAAACGTCTGGCGACAGTTTTTCGGGAGATCCGCTTGCCAGTAGTAGCCATAAACTGATTTGCTACCTCACTAGCTGTGCTGCGCCGGTGTCTTTTTGTTGATAGCACTATGTACCGATCTTCTGCAGGTGTCATATTGCGAACACGACCTCCCCCGTGACGTTTGTTACACTCTCCATTTGTTTGAAATGATTTCCAAAGCCTTGAAACAACACTGTGGCTGACGTCGAACTCCCTGGCAACACCTGTTATTTTTCGCCCTTCTTCAATCTTGCCAATAATACGGCCACGCGTAAAATCATCAAGGTGATGTCGGGAAGACATACTGAAAATTGCAAGTTCGTCAATTGATTCTTTCCCTTTCCACTTTGCGTTTGAACAACAACGGTCAATACGCGTTAAATCCTTTATATCTCTTATCAGCACTCTGACGTCACGAACAAATTCGGCAATCCAAAATTTGAATACGCACAACACGTCTTACTGTATCCCGCACTTATGCTAATTTCCACATTTTCCTGCCTTCCACTTTATGGTTGCTATCGTTGCTATTGTCATCCGTCCTTAGCAATTGTCCGGCAGTGTATTTGCTCTATACACTAGAAGTGTGAGAAACCTGTCTGAAATTGTGTACTAAAAACCTCTCGCATGCCAATGCCAAACGTTTGCTTCTATTATTACCCAAATACTTACGTGCATCTGAAAGGATTTCAAACGTGTCATATAATGGCACATTTTCTCATAACCACCCAACTGATGCCCCAGCTTGTGTGAAACGTTTCCTATGAACTTTTCACTGCTCTCGGCAAAGCTTTCAGCGAGCGGGTGTAAAACACCAGGTCATCCTTCCTTCTGGTTCGGTGAGAGTGGTGATCGGGCTTGCTACCGCGGTCGTTAAATCCTCCGCTCTTTTACACAAATATAGCTTCGAGTTACGGCAAGGGAAAATGTTTCAGGAGGTAAACGGTAAAAATACCCCCAGAACATACGGTTCACTGTAAACTGCCGCACAGGAACACTGATGTGTGGCAGCGCTCCAGTGTCGCGATTTCCTGGGAACCCTGCCACACATCTTTCATCAACTTGGCCAAAAAAGTTCAAAGGGGTGGGGGGGGGTATAAAGATTGCCGTTTCTGGGCCTATATTGAGAACTGAATTGGGAACTCCAAACGAATTTCGAGAAAACGTTCCATGTAAGCAAAGCGAGAATTGTACTTTAATTTGAAGAAATAAATTGCCGAGGATCCGAGTTACACTTGGGGGGCGGGGCTCAATATTATATTCTGGGCCGCTGGAATCTGTCAGTGTATCGAGACTGTTCCCCTTAAAGCGCCTGCGAGGTCCGTGAGCTGGGGGGGGGGGGATTCAACCAAAATGTTAAAATGGACGTAGAGCTGTAACTGTAAACATTAGAACCATGCTTTACATAATGATTCTGTACACAGTCACAATTTCCAGGAGGGTGTGGTGAATTCATCCTCCCCAAGTTTCTAAGAGCGCAGACAAGTGTTCAAGGTAAGGGATTTCTCGCAATTTCTATACTTCATGTTGTGTTTAATGGCAAACTATGTATGCCCTTCCCCCTTCCCCCAGAAATTTGGTGAAGCCTGTGAAAGGGATACGAGGTGCTTGGTTTGGAGGGCTCTACCACAACTTCCGTAATTTTATATTCTAGACCTCTAGAGTCGGTCAGTGTATCCTCGATGTTACCCCTGAATAGCTCTTAGGAACTAAGGGGGGGGGGTTACCCCACCCTCCTGAAAATTCGTGGTCGTGTACAGAATCATTATATAAAGCATGGTACTAATGTTTACAGCTCTACGTCCATTTTAACATTATGGGGAAAGCCCCCCCCAAGCTCATGGACCTCGTGGACACTTCAAGGGGAACTTGCTGGATACACTGACAGACTCCAGCGGCCCAGCATATAATATTACGGAAGTTTAGGGTAGAGCACCGCCCCCCGCCCCCCAACCAAGTGTATCTCGGATCCTCGGCAATTTATTTCTTCAAATTAAAGTACAATTCTCGCTTGGCTTACATGGAACCTTTTCGCGAAATTCATTTGGAGTTCCCAATTCAGTTCTCAATACTGGCCCAGAAACGGCAATCTTTATAGACCCCCTTCCCTTAAACTTTTGTAGCCAAGTTGCTGAAGATGTGTGGCAGGGTTGCCGGTAAATTACCACACCGGAACACTGCCACACATCAGTGTCCTGTGTGGCAGTTTACAGTCACCCGTTTGTTCTGGGGGTATTTCTTCCGGAGTATTTTTTGCGGGGGCATTTTTTCCGCTTTTCAATTTTCAGGGGTATTTTTACCTACATCCCTTTCAGGGTTCCTTACATGAGCCCTGCGAAATGCCATCTTCTCGCTGTCTGACTGGGGGCCTCATTTTTAGGGCACTTTCCTCCAAAGAAGCATTAAACTGAAACAAATCATCTTCCTCTCAGCCCTTACTAAAATTCTCTAAGATATCTCCAACATTCAGAACACAAAAATATCCCTTAGTAACAGCTGATTCACTTAACAGTAATGATAATCATTATACATGTATATTTATTTTACTATCGGTGTGGCTTAAAGAATCAATAGGCGACACCGAATGCGGGGGACCAACACACTTTTCTAGCGTACCATATCTCAATGAGAAGGCTTATTGGCCTGCAAAACTGCCCAGTACTTTGCGTAAAAATGATTATTTGAGGAACTGAAGATGTGTTCAATATAATTAATCATTATGTCAGGCAAAAGGAAAAAAACCCAACTTCAGTTAACTTTTTAAATTGTGATGAAGTTTCGGAGACACGACTGAGAAGTATCCCAGTGATACTCTGGTGATCGTTATCATTATTTTATAAAAGTAAAAAAATATATAAAGATTAAAAGAGAGAGAGAGAGAAAAAAAAAAAAGAAAGTTCCAATCAAGCACAAGTGTGAAGGAAATAGAACAGATGATTAAAAAACACCTGGCGATCATTTTAAGCTGCACACATTATTTAAATTTCGCTCATCAATTGGTCGAGTGCCAGGAGATGGGATTCCTTTGTTAGTTTGGATGTGACATCTGCCGGATCGCGGAAGACTCCGCGACACCAGCGGGGGTTGCCAAGCAACAAGCGGGGAGAAGAAGATAGCGTCGGGATATTTCTGGTGGCAAGAGCTTTTCCCCTTTCGGGATCTTTAATGGCTTTTTGATTCCCTTTTTGTGCAGAGATCAAGATTGATGAGGTCGTCTTCCACTTAGTCCGTTAATCTCGGCCCCTATTAAATTCGTCTTCGTCGTCTTCTGATCGCTCTCTCATTTCGCATGCAATCCCTCTCTTCGCTCCATCTCCCTCTATCGAGGATCCTCAGCTCCGAGGAAATGAGCTGATAGATGAAATTCCTTCGACTCATAACCTTATTGACAGTTTCATTTCTCAAGCTGTGCTCCACCCCTTCCTCTTCATCCCCTTCTTCTTCTTCTCCCATCTCACTGATACACCTCCTCTAACGTCATTATCAAGCAGGTGTCAAATAGCTCTATTTAACTTAGAAATTGACAACCATCTCCATTTCAGATCCTTCTCTTTAAGAACATTATGGGTGAAAACCGTTTTCCTCTTATAAAGGCTGAGACACCATGAGTGGTAATCATCAGATATTCACTTTCGTCCGTCTAACTTAATGTGTTCCGTGATGATTCGCAATTTTGAAGGCTTTAAATGATATGACATATAATTCAGTTCCCAAACTGTCTAGTGTAAATTGCTCCTTATTAATTGAATTCAATTGCTCGAATTTAAGATACGAGTTGTGACTCACGAACCTTTCAAGGATTAATGCATTAATTTGCGCCTAAATCTACAATTAGATAAGCTTGATTCAATCCCAATTTATCAAAGCTTGATTTTGTTTCTCATGATTTCCAAAAGAAATTCTACGTTGTGCTTTGCTGTTATTTGGCAAAAGATTGCTGGCAACCGAAGAAAAGAATTCAAAAACGATTGGTATTAATAGGTTACGTTTGAACTAGTGCAAATCAAATATTATCCGCACCATCTGTAAAGAATCTTGAAAGACTAGTATTTTTTATTTTATCTTTTACGTAATCCAACGAATAAAAAGTGAAGACAGGTTGAAAGTATTTTAAGTACTGATCACGAGCAAACATGAGGAAATTCTCCATTTTAGAAGAACAAAAAATTACCTTGCATCCGTTCGCACTTCAGAAAATGCCTTTTTTTTTCTTTTTTTTTTTCCCCGACTTTTCTTTTAGTCTGTAGTGTCGGAGCCACAAAGACGCCGACTTTTTGAAAATGTGCGCGAGAGTTCGCAATAAAAAGACCTACCTACTTGCTGCGCGAATTAGCTAGACGAAGAGGGCAAAGTAATCGATGTAGGTATGTTTGCATATTCAAAACTTACACGCACACAAATGTATCGATAGATAGATAGATAGATAGATAGATCACACACATGTACATAGACTGTTAGATGAAACAAACATGTACATAGACTGATAGATGACAAACACATGTGCATACAGTGATAGATGACACACACATGTGGATAAATAAATAGACAGATCTCTCTCTCTCTCTCTCTCTCTCTCTCTCTCTCTTTCTCACATACATACGCACATAGATACATACACATACCAGCCACTGAATTAGAAACTTTTATTCAATATCGGATTGGACCTCCTTTGGCCCAATACAACACGTATGCAGTTTGGCATAGATTCCACGAGGTCCTGAAATGAATCTACGCCTACAGCATACCAGTCGTTCGCCAGACAGTTCTTTAACTGGTTCAAATTAAACTAAAGATGACTTTGCTCCTAGAGCTGTTTTTCCAACATGTCTCATACAGTTTCAATGGGGTTCAGATCCGGGGTTTGTGGTGTTCAGGGGAGACAGCGAAAGTCACCGTCTTGCTCTCTGAGCCACTATTGAACGCATCTTGCACGGTGTGCAATAGCATTGTCCTCCATGATACAGCTGTCACCTGCTGAATAAAAAATCAACATTGCAGAATGGACTTGGTAGGCTTGATCGGTGGACTTCCTGCCGTCGGTACAGAACAGCGTGCTCCGTGACTCGTCGGACTGCATGATTTTTTCCTAGTGTCCAGTTACATTGTCCCTGACTCCAATGTCGACGAACTTTCCGGTTCTTCGCAGAAATCGGTGGTTTCCAAGAAGGTATGCGAAAGCCAATACGGATCCTCTTCAATTCCCCGTGGATAGTTCGCTGAGATATGGCTCGGGAATAGCGTTCACTGAATGCTTCCGCGTCAATTGCTGCCCACAGGAAGTTCTGTTTCTTCGTACAAGCCTTCTTAGAACACGGCGATCTCGTTTTTGACAGATTGTTTTCGCGACCGACCAACAATGTGGGCTATTTTTCTACTGATCAAATACCCGAAATATCTCATCTTTTGATAAACCAGTCAGCTCTACTGTTTTCAAAGTCGTCGCTCCAGACAGACGGGCATCCATGAAAAGCCTTTAATTGAACTTTGAAAGATCTTTTGTTTTTCCCATTGTGATCAACACTACTGACGGTTAGAGACGAGCAGCAACGCCGAATTAAGAAGGGATCTATAGGGAAGAAGTGGTCCTTGGGGCCCACCGTGACCAAGGGATCAGGAGGCATGCCTGGGCAAGTAATACATAGATAGATAGGTAGGTAGGTAGAGACAGAGAGCGAGAGAGAGACACTTGATCAGAAACAGAGGCTGGAAAACGAACAGATTTCAAGGCAGTGACTCATCAAGAGTAAAGCTTTCATTTCGCTGTGTACAGGGAGTCGGCGAAACATTTTCAGCTCTTTGACTACCATCCACACACACATCTGGGAGACGCGGATTCGCCCCCCCCCCCCAGATAGTGCCATCTGGGAGACACGGATTCGATCCCTCCCCCAGATAGTGCCATCTGAGAGACGCGGATTCGACCCCCCCCAGATAGTGCCATCTGGGAGACCCGGGCTCGATCCCCCCACATAGTGCCATCTGGGAGACGCGGATTCGATCCCCCCAGATAGGGCCATCTGGGAGACGCGGATTCACCCCCCCCCCAGATAGTGCCATCTGGGAGACGCGGATTCAATTCCCGCCCCACAGATAGCGCCATCTGCGAGACGCGGATTCGATTCCCGCCCCAGGATGAAGAAATTTTCACGTTTTCGGATATTATCTGACTTACCATCCTTGTCATATTTTTATGAAAGGATGAAAATCGGATATAATGAACTTCATGAATGTCTTCGACTGATTTTTTAAATTTTTTTTATTTTTTTTTGTATTTCTCGTAATTTTTTTTAGAATTTCTGCAAGTTCTTAGTGAAATATTACCAAAATTTAAAATCTTCCATGCTTAGGCTATCAGTCAGCGACTTTTACGTCACTGCACCTGTTCTTTTATCTTCGCCCTCATCTCTCTTTGACCTTAATTTAAAAAATGCAAGATCAGAGGATGCAAGCTACTGAATTGGTATAACCAGGAAAGACAGGAAGAGGAATTCATGGATCAGGAAATGACAAGAGATGGCATCGTGATCAAGGTGATATCCTTGAAATGACAACGGGTTGGGCTTATTACTAGAAGAACTGACGTCTGTTGGACAACTGAAATACTTGGCTGGATTCCAAGGAACAAGAAAAGACCCAGAAGAAGACTGCTACGGAGATTTTGGAAAATTTTAAAATATGGAGATTCTGAGAAATCATAGGCTTCCAGGAATAGCAAGAAATTTCATTGGTGGATCTCTTTTTCAGTCAGCATGGAAACTTTGACTTCAAGGTGCTATCTATCAGCGGCAACGATAATTAGTAAGAGCTATAAAACATCATTCCAGGCGGTCGAGCTGCGAGCAATTAGTACAGTGTAATAGATTAGCACATCCAGACCGCACAGTGACTTTGTCGGTCTTGGAGGCGACAAGGAACTCGAGGCAATCGAGAAGTTGGGGAGAACAGCGGGTTACGGAGAAAGAAAGTCTGATACAGCAGGGAGATGAATTCGTACAGAGAGTGAAGGAAGATGTTATAATGAATAGAATGCACGACTTCCGAGGTGTGGTAAGCGTGAGCGGTAGGAAATAATTAACGGGTTCGTCGTGTGAAAGAATACAGTTCTTACGGGGTTCGATGTTTGTGCTTATAGAAATTCTTTTCGGATACTACCAAAGAATTGTACTTCACGGAAGTATCGAGATCATTTGCGTTAATGAATTACTCCTTTTTTAATATTTGATTCGCTCATGGGGGGGGGGCGGTACATCCTTAAGTTATATTAATTGCTGAATTAATTACGATTGCTTTACTTTCTGCTTTTCATCTGCACGTTCCACCTAACTTCTTTTTTAATTCATTTTCTCATTACACTTACTTCCACGTTTGGACGGAGGCGATCCCTCCCCTTCCCCGAAGTCGTCTCACCTCTTTCACCTCGCTGCCTCTAACAAAACTTCCTTTCTCAAGGCATCATCCCCTATGTTCTGACCCCTCCAGACTGCTTTGCTTGACCTCTGGTGCTTTCCCCCTGGCTCCAAAGTTTGTGGCGTTACTGATGCAATAAACTAATTAAGCAGTCTCTATCGTCTTGTGGATGACAACACCCCTGACTTCGGCGTACGTATGTCATAAAACGATTGGACCCATTAAGTTTTCTAAAACGGCCTTCCGCACAAAAAACAAAAAACTATTCCCATTGAAACTCACTCTCACAAGTCCAATTACTGAAGCCACCGTAGATAGCCTCTTTCGAGTTTACCATTAGAATATTTCCCGGATTGGAAAAGAATTGATACATAAATGCTTTAAAATACTACATCCTCGTAACAAAATGAAAGTAAAGGAAATTAGGCAGAGCACGTGATTGACAAGTAGAAAGTAATGTAACTCAAATTGTTCGTATACAATTCTATGACTACCAACGTAATAACTTTAACAAATGATAAATAGATTGAAACTACAGTTCATCTAATCAATTCCTTCGTTGTCTGCACAACGCGGTGCAATTAGGCTTAAATATCGAACCCCAACGGGAAGTAGAAATCCTGCTTACAACAGCAAACTTACGAAATCAAGTAGGAGACAGGTGGATGCATAGGCGTAGAAATCTGTAAATCTCAGTGCATGATCGAAAAAAAAGAAAAAAGCAGGTGCGTCTATGCACCAATTTTCTTTAAAATAATAAGAGAATAAAAAATGTAATTGTTAATCGCTACCCATTAATAAACTTTTGATCATTTTAAAGTGGTGCCGGTTTTTCATTCAGTTCTCATTCTTGTGAGTAAATTTGAATACATATCGGACAAAAGAGGTTCCTTTTATTGTTATTATAATTTTGGTGCTTAATGACTACTGTGAGCAACTCATTGGGCGATATAAGCAGTCGTCCGTCCCTAATTTGCGGCCTCTGGATTCAGGGAAGGGAGAGAGCCAATGCCGTAAGACAAGCATACTAGAGCTCTTCACGGGCCTTATTTGGTGAGCGTGGCCCTGCCCGGCCAGGCCAAAGCTCGTGTGTTTAACGCCCGGCCCAGCCTGGCCCGTTTCAAACATCAGGCACTCGGCCCTTGCCGGGCCCGTCAATTTTTTTTTTTTTTGATTGGAGGTTTAACGACCACCGTGAGCAACTCAATGGGCTATAAGCAGTCGCCCGTCCCTAATTTAGGGTCACTGGTTCCAGGGAAGGGGAGAGCCAGTGCCGTAAGACAAACACAACATCCATGCCTCACCGGGATTCGAACCCGGACCCCTTTCGGACGAATGATCAGAGGCCATTGCCTTAGACCACTGCGCCACCGGGGCGGCGGCCCGTCAATTGCAGCTGTTATTTAAGCCCGGCCCGTAATGGAGCACTTTGTCTTTCTACTTTATTTTATTACATTGTAAAAATTAAATATTTTAATGAGATATTATTAAAAATATTTAGTTGAACGTAAGCCTAAAAAAACCTAAACTTTGGCAATTGTCGGAGAATATATATTTTTTTTGGGGGGGGGGGTTTAACGACCACCGTGAGCAACTCAATGGGCTATAAGCAGTCGCCCGTCAATAATTTAGGGTCACAGGTTCCAGGGAAGGGAGAGAGCCAGTGCCGTAAGACAAACACAACATCCATGCCTGACGGGATTCGAACCCGTACCCCTTACGGACGAATGATCAGAGTCCAGCGCCTTAGACCACTGCGCCACCGGGGCGGCCTCGGAGAATATAACCTTTGTAAAGAGTGAGAAGAAAGAAGAGTAAACGCGTTCAGAATCTCCCTTTCTCTAAACTAGCAATCGGTAACACTACGGAAGTCAATCCCTATACAGTCTACGCTTAGGAGAAACAATCGACGTCGTTCCACGCACTCCCTCCCTCCTACACACACCACCCCATTGCAGACATCCCAGTCAGTCCCTCACTCCACACAACACACACACTCTCACTCGGTTGAATCTTTTTGTTGTCAACAAGTCCCAAAGTGTTTTTACCATCTTAATACCTACAGATGGTAAAAACACTGGGAGTGCCTCTCCTTGCTTTTGTGATTACCTCCTGGGCTATGTCATGGAAGTAAGTAAAGCCAGCAAAACAGTTAAACAGACCAGGAAATGGGGAAACACGACTTTTTTTTTTTTTTTTTTTTTGCTTTCTTTACCATTGCGATAAAAAGAATGGGTCGACTTGGCCCAACCCCGCCCGGGTTGGCCTGTGCAGACATCTAAAGCATACCACCATTTTTGCTTTGCCCAGGATTCCAACGCGGACCTATCTCGGGCGAGCGATTGGTAGCCAGCTTCTCGAACCACTCGGCCACCGGGGCTACTCCCTCTTGTTTCCCTTTATCTTAATAACTGCTTCATTTCTCAGTACATCTGAAAAACGTTTGTTGTATGGAATGCAGCATAAAATTGTAACTGATGTATTACGGAATTTCTTTAACTAAAATAATTAATTCATCATGCACTGTTTCAAAAGTGTGTGTGACGAATGGTTACCGGAAAAAAAAATCCAAGGAAGAAAGATCCACGGAAAAAAAAGCCAGGAAAAATAATCCAGGGAAAAAAAAGCCAAAGGAAAGAAAAGCCAAGGAAAAAAAGTCCATGGAAATAAAATCCAACGGCTACTTTCATGTAGGCTAACCAGTAAGAAACTTAGGGGTCATATAAAAATTTACATAAAAAAAAAGTTATCACTTCTCAAAGATTATAAGGGCCTCAAAGATTACAAGGACACCATAATTTGTTTCCATGGAGGTTCGAGCAATTGGGGGGCATATAAAAATTTCATTTTTGTTTCTTGTGTCTACTTCCATGTTGGTTGACCTTGTAAGAAATGTAGGGGTCGTACAAAAATTGCACTTTTGATTTTCTTGTGTCCACTTCCATGTTGGGTGACCTTGCAGGAAATTTAGGGGTCGTATAAAAATTGCATTTCTGATTTTTTTGTGTCACTTCTATGTAGGAAGCTTAAGGGATCGTATAAACATTTCTTTTCTAATTTCTTTGCGTCACTTCTGTGTAAGAAGCCTAGAGGGTCGTATAAAAATTGTCATTGGATTTTTTCCCTGGCTCTCTGTTTATTTTTTCAGTGGATCTTTTTTCCTAGATTGACACCACAGGGGCAGCAGAGTTTGATTAATTAATAATAATACATATTTATAATCTTACAATCGGTAAAGCAAAACTGATTGCGATTTTGAAGTTTGGTAGCAATTTAATAGAAGATTAAAACAGGGTTTTGCGAATATTGAAACTGCTCCTTTTATAAATGCATTGCAGATTGGCCAATAAGAAGGGTGCAATAAAACACAACATAAATTAATACCTTCACAATAATAATAATAATGAAAATAATTTCAATAATGATTAGGTCATTTCTAAAAAAAAAAAAAAGAAAAAAAAGAAGGCCCGGGCCGTGCGGTTGCCGGAAAACTACCATACACTTTTTATTAAGGGGTCCCGGCACAAATTGCTATTCCGCCGAAGAACACTTTGAATGTGTGACAATTTTTCCAGTGGGGCAGTTTTCCAAATTTCCGAATTATGTGTGGCAGTTTTCCAAGGTGCCTAACGAGGGGAAGGAACTCTCTTGTTTGTCTGAATTTTCATGCCGGTTCATTTGAGTTTAGGGCAACTGGCCACAAAAGTTCAAGGAAGGGGGGGGGGCTATAAAGATTGCCGTTTCTGGGCCTATATTGAGAACTGAATTGGGAACTCCAAACAAACGAATTTCGAGAAAACGTTGCATGCAAGTGAGAATTGTATTTTAATTTGAAGAAATAAATTGACGAGGATGCGAGGTACACTTGGTTTGGGGGCTCTACCCCCAACTTCCGTAATATTATATTCTGGGCCGCTGGAGTCTGTCAGTGTTGTTCCCCTTGAAGTGTCCGCGAGGTTCATGAGCTTTTGGGGGGGGGGATTTCCCCAAATGTTAAAATGGACGTAGAGCTGTAAACATTAGAGCCATGCTTTATATAATAATTCTGTACACGAACACGAATTTTCAGGAGGGTGGGATGAATTCACCCTCCCCAAGTTTCCAAGAGCGCCGACAAGTGCTCAAGGTAAGAGATTTGCTCGCCATTTCTGTGCTTCATGTTGTGTTTAGTGACAGACTATGTATGCTCTTCCCCCGTCCCCCAGAAATTTGGTGGTCTGTAAAAGGGATACGAGGTGCTTCGTTTCGAGGGCTCTACCCCGAACATCCGTAATTTTATATTCTGGACCTCTAGAGTCGGTCAGTATATCCTCGATGTTACCCCTGAAGAGCTCTTAGAAACATGGGGGGGGGGGAGAATTCACCCCACCTTCCTGAAAATTCGTAGTTGTGTACAGAATTATTATATAAAGCATGGTACTAATGTTTACGGCTCTACGTCCATTTTAACATTTTGGGGGAAGCCCCCGCAAGCTCACGGACTTTGCGGACGCTTCAAGGGGAACATCCTGGATACCCTGACAAACTCCAGCGGACCAGAATATAATATTACGGAAGTTGGAGGTAGCCCCCCCTCCCCTCTCCCCCAACCAAGTGTATCTCGGATCCTCGGCAATTTATTCAAATTAAAGTACAATTCTCGCTTGGCTTACATGGAACGTTTTCTCGAAATTCGTTTGTTTGGAGTTCCCAATTCAGTTCTCAATATAGACCCAGAAACGGCAATCTTTATAGCCCCCCCCCACCCCCATGAACTAAACTCAAATGAACCGGCATGAAAATTCAGACAAACAAAAGAGTTCTTTCCCCTCGTTAAGCACCTTGGAAAACTGCGCTACTGGAAAAATTGTCTCTCATTCAAAGTGTTCTTCGGAGGAACAGCAATTGGTGTCCGGCCCCTTAATGAAAACCATATGGCTAGACCCCCCCCTTCTTAATCCGGCCCTGTGTCGATCATGTAAATGGATAACTGTTTCGTTGGAGTTGGATTTTATTTCCCTGGCTTTTTCTTCCGTTGGCTTTTTTTTCCGTGGATTTTTTTTTCCATGGCTTTTTTTTCCTGGATTTTTTTTCCGTGGATCTTTTTTCCTTGGATTTTTTTCCCTAGATTCCTCATACGACAGTAGATCGGAAATGGGTGGTGATGATTTGAAACATTCCGTTTAATTAGAATCCCCTCCCCATTTTGGGACAAGTCTGTGGTTAGACCTACTAAAAACTTCATTGCAATTCTTCATTTTCCATTTTATGTGTACACTGTACAAAATAAATGAAATTTCTGAATGGCTTCGGAATGGCACTCACTTTCAAGGTAAAACTAATTGCTCCATGAGGATTTTTTCCTTATTAATGCAAATGATTTAGTCATTTTACTTTCTCTTGGAACTTTTTTTTGAATACTTTTGTAATAATTTAATGTTTTTCTGTAGGAGGACTTATCACAAATTAAGTATTTTTTTCTCATCGTGATTTTTCAAAGCAACAGAAAGTTCTGGAACTTGAGATCTCTTTTTTAACTGACAATAACTATCATTAATCTTTAAGAACAGATGAAATGTATTGTTTTGTAGTATTATTTCACAAAACTTCTAAATATGAAATTTACTCTTGATAGCTATAATAGCTTTTGTCCTAAGGGTTCCAAAGACTGATACATAGACATGGTACAAATCACCTGTAAAAAAATTTAAGTACCCGGTTCCTTACGGTAACACAATATAAACCGATCAGGCATTACATTATCACCACCCCCAGACTAGAGAAATGAACGCGCCTGGTGGCCGAAAGGTGACGCAGGCGAAGTTCACAGAGCAGTACATATACAACCCGAGGACCGGCTTTCGGTTAGTAGAGTGTTTGGAGTCAGAATGGGAAAAGCTGTCGATTTATCGGAGTTTGATAAAGGGCATATTGTGATGTCACGGTGCCTCGGAACTACGATATCGGAAACGGCGTGGCTTGCGGGTTGTTCATGGGCCGCTGTAGTGAGTACGGATCAAAAGTGGTGCAAAAATTGTCAAACTACGAACTGTCTGTCGTCCATCCGTGTTACATCTGCAGCTCATTGATGTCAGAGGGGAGCTGAGACTGTCGCGCATTGTTCACAGCGACCGCAGGGCCACAGTGCGACAAATCGCCTTGAGCTACAACAGTGGTGATCATGGGACATTTGTATCACAGCACACAGTTCATTGCAGCCTTCTGCGCATGGGCCAGGGTAGCCGAAGACCCAGCCGGGTCCCCATGCTCACTGCACGTCATCGCCAACAAGGCATGAAATGGGCCCAAGATCATCGAGATTGAACCGTGGATGATTGGAAAAAAGTGGCCTATAGTCTGACAAATCAACATTCCTGGTGCATCACTTAGACGGCCGAGCGCGGATACGCTGACTACCAACGGAGGCTATGGCACTTGGATCACTTTTGGGCGAAAACAGGCCGACGGCGGTGGTGTTATGCTGTGAGCGATGTTTTCTTGGGACACTTTAGGCCCCATTGTCTTAAAAGCCCAATTCCTGACAGCTGTCAGGTATCTGAACGTCGTTGCGGATCAAGTTTACCCATCCATGGCATGCAACTGCGTTGCCTGCTGGCGATGGCCGTTACCAACAGGATAATGCGCCTTGCCATACTGCCCAAATCGTCAAGGAGTGGTTCGAGGAACATGCTGGTGACTTTCTGTTAATACCCTGGCCTCCAAATTCGCCTTGAACCCAATCGAGCATTTTTGGTTCGACTTGGAAAAGCGGGTTCGGGCTAAATCACCACCACCCCTAAATGTAAGGGAACTGGAGGATCTGCTGTTGACATTACGGTACCAGATACCCCAGGATACCTATCGCCACCTCATGGAACCGATGCCTCGCCGAGTGGCCGCTGTTTTACAAGCTAAAGGGGGTCCTAGAGCTTATTAGGTAGGTGGTTATAATGTAATGGTTCAATGGTGTGTAATTGCTGGTGCATAAGATGGGAGACAGGGGAAGAAATATCCTGTGCCAGAATAACCAAAATTCATGTGATATGGTATCCACAATATCAGATCACACTACAGAACTTCAAAATCGGGTTCTCCGACAGATTACGGCAATTTAACAATTAATCAAACCTCAAGTATTTCCGCGAATTTTTCCTATTACCGGAAATGTTTCGTTATATGGGTACGGGAAAAGTGAGAATGGAGGTTTCCCGTTAATGTAGGAAAGAAATTGAGTAAAGGGTTCTGAAAATTCAGAATTTTCCTGGAGTACGACAAATCTGTGAAATTCAGGTTTATTTAAGTCACTTCTCGGAAAAGTTTTTATCAGAAATATGTTTCGTTAATTAATGAAAGGAATCACGGAAAGTGGCCCGTGAAATTCAGAATTTTTTTTTTTTTTTTTTTTTTTTTTTTTTGCAGTGTACGTGAACTTAAAATAGTAGTAATTAGAATTTAATTACTACGATTTTAAGATCTACGCGTTTTCAATGAAATAGTAAATTAGCAACTTATGGAAAATACAAGATATTATCCCCTAAAACATTTTCTTCGAAGAGCTAGCAAGAAATTCGCTTTTTTATACTCTTTCTGTGAAAGAACAAAAAGAAGTACGTTGCATAAAGGGGGAGAAAAAGACAGGCAATTTAACTTCGCTTCTCTTCTTCAGCAGGGGTGAAAGTTCTGCGGGGATAGCGAACGGTTAAAAAAAGAATTCCTGCTTTTCGTGGACTAACTGTCACAGGTCCCGGCGAAAGAGATCAGCGGGCCAACTACAATTCTCGAGTGCATCCAATCCCATGACTTATCGTTCTCTGTGTGGTTGGAGTGAGATCTGCGAGAAAAAGAAAGGTTGTCCATCTGACCGCCGAGTAACGTGTGGTCGCAGAAATCTCCACGAAATTCCACATCGCTTTGCACCGCAATTCTCCAGACCTACGAGCGAATAGATCGACTGTCCAGTCTACACTTTGTCTCCTCCGAGAACCATTTTTTACTCTGTCGCTTTTCAGAATTCTCATTCTTAAATTCCTCTCATTCGCTGCTCCTTTTCCTTTACCGTATCGTTCTCCCTCCCTTTCGCTCTCTCAATCTCTCGAGTTTTTTTGTTTTGTTTTTTCTCTCTTCCTCCCTAATCTGTTTCTCTTCCTTTTCGCGACAAAGTAATGTACGTTTAGCCTGCAGGTTTACACGCATTAAGGTTACCATGCGACTGGTGATTATCATTTAATAAAAAGGCTAAAAATAATCGTGATAACAGTTTAAGATACTGATTCTCATAGTGCTGATTTACGGACCTGTGCTGGACCGCAAAGATCTGTCAGGTAAAGAGAAATGTAGAGATTTTTTTTGTTTCAGTAAAATGTTTCAATACTATTTTATGTGTCGCCCTTTAACTAAATGCAATACTTTCTTCTAACAATAAAATGTACACAGAATTTATGTGCGGTGTCATCGCTTTTGCGGCCAGTGCCTGAAATGTTGCTTTTGCTTCCTATACTTCCAATGGAAAAACTTCTGTACACATTTTCTTCACAATTAATGCGTTCCCAAGGATGAGCATTTGAACATCGATTAAAATAACTTCATTTTATACTTAATATTTTCTAAAACATAACCATAATTATATTAAAAATCAATAACTTTTCCTTTGGTGGTGTTGAAACCAGTAAAAAGATGGCGCGACCTGTACTTTGATGACGTCAGTAGACAAACAAATGTAGGATTGCATAATTATGGTTATGTTTTAGAAAATATTTAGTAATCCAAGTTATAAAATGAAGCTATTTTAATTGATGTTCAAATTTTCATCCTTGAGAACGCATTAATTGTGAAGAAAATGTGTACAGAAGTTTTTCCATTGCAAGTATAGGAAGCAAAATTACTTGACGTCCACCTTAAACGTAGCTTTTGCGGTCGCTTCTGTTTTTGATTTTAACTGAAAGATAGAAGATTTAAAGTTGTTAACTTTCTTTCATAATTTAACCAGGCTTAGGACTGGCAGCGCTTACACTCAGAAGAAAACGCAGTCATGTTTAATATATATATATTTTTTATAAACTAGCAGTTATGCCCGTTCTCCGAACGGTGAATCTACAATTTTTTGAACATAAAATTAAAAAAAGGAAGAGTAATTAAGGAAAAGAAAAGTAATTTAAGATCCGTAACTGCTTCACGATTTAGAACAGGGTCGTGACGTCAATGAAAACGGTTTGATGGCGCCCCTTAATTTTAAATCAGAATTTTATGGAATTTTTGCAGCATTTCAACATTTCTGGCATAATTATCTTTAAACCTATCAGCATTTTGAACAGTAAAGCTAAGCCTCCCTTTTGAACTGTTTGGGTTTTAGACTTTTTAGGTATCCGGACCTTAAGGACTATCAACATGACAATTTTCAAATCTCCAGGTCATGTTGAAGTGGTCGAATAATTCGCGAAAATTTCAAGCAGAAGAATATTTCATAGCCACCATTTATTTTATTTTATTTTATGCAGGCGGAAACTGCCGAACTTTAAAATCGTCGCTACGTTATTAAGCATTGCGTCATTACCAGTTTGATTGCAGCCTGTCTTTTCACCCAATGAGAAGAGAGTGCTAAAAATAGTTGCGTGGCCATGGCAGCAGGTCACGAGACCGAACTTTCCTGTGTGGTTAACGCTGAAGACAGAGAAATCGCTCGTTCTTTGCGTCTTTAAAAAATGTTTAGAAACCAGAAAAATGATTTTTTTCTTAATTTTTTTTAAAGATGGACGATAATTGTGAGTTTATGCTGTAAAAATTGCAATGCTTTATGATTTATAGTTTGCCATATATCCGTTTTTTTTAAGTGGATCCCATCGCGAAATAGAGAATTTTGAGAAATTAAAAAATTTAATTTCTCGTGAACTAAAACATTAAAAAAAAATGGTGACCAGGTGAGAAAATTCGGTTATGGCCCTACATGCCTGCAAAGTTTCGTGGTTCTGTTGCTGTTAGTGTGTCCGGAACGCGACCTGATAGCACTTTTTTGCTTACCTTAACTTTGAAATACAATAACTCTTGAAGTATTGCCAGAATCGAAAAACGGTTTATTTCTGCACGTTTTCCAAACAATTTTCTACAAACGATGTAAATTTCATATATTTGTGTTCAATACCTTTTGCTCTGCGAGCTAGGAAAGCGCGAGTGTCGCGAAATTTCTAAAACAGCGGCGGCGTCAGTTACTTTTTTTTTTTTTTTAGAATAGAGAGACATTTTCGTTGATTTTTTTTTTCGTTTTCCGTTTCTTTTACTCATTTCTCAAGAGTTTTGGGAATTATTTTAATATCTTTTATGCTACTATAGTTTTGACAAAGATGATCGGTTGCTTGCAAAACAAACTTATCCATTAAAGACATTAGACCGTTACACTTTTTACTCTTTTTCTTTCTTTTTCAAGAAGTTCCTATATTTTATCCTTTTTTTTTTTTTTTTTTTCTTTTTTTTTGTGATTGAAGCTTTAACAACCATTGTGAGCAAGTCAGTGGGCTACAAACAGTAGCCCGTCCCTAATTTAGGACCACTGGTTCCAGGAAAGGGAGAGAGCCAGCGCCATAAGGCAAACACAACATCCATGCCTCACCGGGATTCGAACCCGGATCCATCTTGGACGAATGGTCATAAGCCATCGCTTAGACCACTGAGCCACCGGGGCGGCCATTTTTATCCTATATCGATAATCATTATATAAAGCACGCTGCCGATTTTTTTGTTGCCTCAATGACTTCAAATTATTTCATTGCTAAACATGCGGAAACGATGTGCACTCAAAGCGAATTGTAATGAAATGTCACTTTAAGTGTCCTGTCAAACGGTGACTTATAAACCATACGGTATCTTGCCTCTCTTTGACAATCGGTGGTGAGAAACAACACAAAATGAGCGGACACTTGGATTTTTTTGTCTTTAACTGTTGGTGTCCAACGGGAAGAGCCTGTTCTGTCTCAAAGGGGGAAGTCAAAGTACCAGTGGCCGCATTAAGATACGATTTTCAATACTGGCCGCAAAAGCGACTACAGGTTTTCCCTGCTATCCGAAAATAGGACGTTCCAATGAAACCTTCGTAAGCCAAAATGGCGTAAAGCGAAGAAGCAATTACCCGTAGTTTATATTGGCAACTTTTTTGAGCATTCTCAAACCCAAGAGCGGTGTTCCATGGTGAATAGTGTCATTATGGGGACTCTGGGACAGTTTTGTTCCCGTAGACATAATGTTAAATTTGGAGTGGTTCCTATTTCCATTAGTTCAAACCCAAGCGTGGTGTTCCATGATGGGTAGCGTCATTCTGGGGTTTCTGGGGCAGCTTTTTCCCATTGATATAATGTTAAATTTGGAGTGGCGCCTATTTCCGTTAAAGCAGATATCAAGTGAGGGTCACACTGATGAAGAAATTAATCGGCGTATAAAACTTGCCTGGAGAGCTTTTTGGAAGAAACAGCTTAATTTTCAAGAGCAATATGCCATTATGACTTAAAAGAAAAGTGTTTGATCAGTGCATCCTTCCAGTGCTTACGTATGGTGCAGAGAAGTGGACCTTAACTAAAAGAGACATACAATGCAGACAGCTCAAAGAGCATGGAGAGCTGCACGCTTGGTGTAACCAGGAGAGATAATAAGAGGAACTCGTGTATCATAAAAATGACAAGAGTGGAAGACATCTTGATCAGAGTTAAATCCCTTGATCAGAGTTAATACTGCCAGAAGGACATCTTGATCAGAGTTAATACTGCCAGAAGGACAGACCATAGATGGACAGCCAAAATTTTAGATTGGATTCTAAGGGACAGAAAAAGACCCAGAAGCAGACCACATGGGAGTTGAGTGGATGAAATTCGAAAGTATGCGGGAGTAACATGGAGAGGAGACTGGCGCCAGACAGACCGTTGTGGAAGAGGCTTGAAGAGACCTTCGCCCAGCAGTGGATTGATAATGGTTGACAATGATGATGATGATGATGATGATTAGTTAAAGTGATCGAAAAAAAACCCTCCAAGCTGTAAACCATTGAAACGAGAAATTGTGAGCGTAAAATGTTGAATTTTTATCAGATCTACATAATTTGGTTATCGAAAGAGAAATATTGTATGTACATGACATTTGTTATTCAAGTGTTCAATTCCTTTCAGATCTACATAATTCGGAGTGGGTTAAACCGTTGAAATCATTCTTCTTGTGAGTAAATTATGTTTGGAAATGTGTTTTCGTAAAAAACATTATATGTCGATTTGAAAAGATTTCATCCCGTGCTTCCAAACATACTCAGCAAGTGTTCCATCTTTAAATATGGTCATGCTCCGATACACACAACCAGATTTGTCTAATCGTGGTTTGAAGAGCATGAAACTGAATTTGAACATCTCCCAACGCCTGCACAATCACCAAGTTTAAATACTATTGAGCCCATGCAGAAAAAATCGGATGAAGAGCAGAGTGAGAAACATATTTCCTCCACCATTGTCACTCAAGAAGCTTGAGACTTTCCTCCATGAGGAATGGTCCAATATTCCATTTCATTTCATTTTCATTTATTTCGTATTTCGGTTGTTACAATGTGCAGTAGACATTGAAATGTAAAGCGAATTAATACAGCAACAACCAGGAAATAAGAGGGAAAAGGCCTGCACGAGGCCTGACGAGTCCTCTCATCCTGACGACTAAACACAAAAAATATCCAAAAACAAAGCAAGCCAGACACATCGTACAACCCGTTTAGGAGCTTAAAATGAAAATAATAAATGTATCACAAAACTGATTTCAGGATAGTAAGTGTTGTTTAAGTTTTCTTTTTAAAAAATTAATATTACTAATAGCTAACAATTGTGGTGGGAGCGAATTCCAAATCTGTGGGCCAGCATAACTAATTAAATCTCTAGAACGTTGATGTGAAGGGAAACAAGGCATCAGTGAGGTTTTATGTTTAGTTGAGTAAGAATGTTTAGGGACAGTTAAAAAAATTAAAGAAGAGAATAAGTCATTATTTACCCTTTTAAACATGAGTTTTGCTAAGTCAAAACGGTATAACTAATCTATATTTAATACATGAACATCATTAGGCTGCAATCTGAGGAGGAAATTACGATTTGAAAAGGAGGAACCTGAAAGTCTGAATTGCACCAGTCTCAAAAATCTATTTCGTAATCTTTGAAGTTTAGTTAAGTTCTAATTGGTAGTCGAGCCCCAGACCGAAATACAGTATGAGAAGTAGGGATAAATTAAAGTGTAATAAAGTAAAATCATAATTTTCGGAGACAAATAAGCCATAACTCTCGCAATGATTCCAATATTTCGAGAAATTAGGGAAATAAGTTAATCAATGTGAGAGCTGGATTTAAGATCCGACTGGATAAAAACACCTAAATATTTGAGACTTTGCACAACCTCAACCTGTGTGTTATTTAAAATTATAGAATGTAGAGGATTTGTATTCCGATCATAAGAGAAAATTAAAATTTTGGTTTTCTTAACATTAGTAGCAAGAGAATTACAGGTAAACTAATTCACTGCGGTGAGAAAATGATTTTTTAATATCTAAATCAGTGAGTCAATTTCGTTACCATGAATAAGTAGGGTTACATCATCAGCATACAGAATTAGATCAGCGTCTTGAAGTTGTAAGCCTAAATCGTTGATATAAGTGTTAAACAATTACGATGAAAGAATAGAACCCTGGGGAACCCCTGATAAGAGTAACTGGCGATTAGATTTGATGTTGTCAATCACAGGGTATTGATACCGATCGGAAAGGTAACTTCTTAAGAGTTGGATGACTGAACCTCTAATACCAAAATTATAAAGTTTATTTAACAAGACCTTACGATTTAAAGTACAAAAAGCTTTGGAAAGGTCCATAAATAAACCCATAGAATAATTAAAGTTTAATAGATTAGTCTGAATTTTATTTTTTAAATACAATAAAGGTAATTCAGTTGAAGAGCTAGAGGTAGAGCTAAATTGATTTTTATTAAATAACTGATATTTATTGAAGAATGAGAAAAGTCTTCCAAATAATATTTTCTTAGAAATTTTCGCAAAAATAAGAACTTTTGCAATTGGACGGTAATTGTTAACATCAGTTGGAGACCCCTTTTTTAAGATAGGAGTAATTTTAGATATTTTAAACGAATTCGGATAAATGCCCGAGGATAACACATTATTATAAATGTGTAATAAAGGGGTTGTAATGTAATAAATTATAGGCTTTCAGTTTCATACAGTAGGAATAATATCACCCGGTCCTGCAGAAGTATTTTAATATATTGAATGCATTTGATGAATAAGTTCAGATTTAGTAATGTTTAGCATATGAATAAAAGTGGAACTACGGGTCTCAGGAGGGGAAGTTTGTTGAAAATTAAGTTTAGGTACCTGTTGAGAAACTACTTTTGCGGTTGAAACAAAATGATCGTTAAAATGATTAACAATGGATGGTAAGTCAGTGATCTGAGCCGAATTACATGTAAGAGAAATCGGCGAAGTAGAAGGGTAACCACGACCAAGAAGTGAATTTAGGCGTTTCCAAATTATTTACATATAATTATGAGAAAAAAATTCTAAAATAATACTCCCTTTTTAATTTTCTAATAGAAGAATTCAAATCATTTCGAAAGGTTTTAAAAGCATTGAAATCGTCTTGCAGACAAGTTTTTAAAAATTAAGAAAAAGTTTAGTTTTTTTGTTAATTAAGTTCAAGCAATGACGAGAAGTCCATGGTTTACGCTGTTTTTATTTAATTAAAAGAAGAATTTAAAATAGGGAATGTTTTATTGTAGATTGCCAAGAAAATTTTCAAAAAAGTATTGCAAGCCAGGTCTAGGTCAGATAAATTTAAAACCTCATCCCACTGGGTAAAGGAAAGACGATGTGTAAACGTTTTAAGATTAACTGAGTTAATTGAGCACACAGTCGCGTAAGAGGTTTTAGGTTGATTCAAATTAAGTCTGTAACATACGAAAATAGGAAGGTAATTGCTGATGTTAAAGTTTAGAATACCAGAAAAACACTGTTCAGGAGAACTATTAGTAATGCATAGATCCTCTGAAGATTATTCACGATTTATCTGAATTTATTACAAGTCGAATACAAGCTGTGTGAAAATAAAAGGTAGTACATACCCTATAGAAGTATACCGGTAACTCATCTCATTGGTGTTCCCATTATTTTTTTCTCCCTATTAAATGAAAAACTTGGGAAATTTAAAGCTCATCACGTATCTGGGCTTGATTTTCATAACTAGCATGTTAAACAGGTGTACCAGCAGTAGTTTTTTTTTTTTTTTTTTGTTGTTGTTGTTGTTGTAAAGGGTAGACATAAAGTCTTTCCCTCATTAAGAAATTTTTTATTTAAATAACTACGATGGAAACAAGCGATTGTAGCATGATGCATGCAAACTAATAATTTCCTTTGTTTTGGAAGGTGCACGTTGAGTAATAACTGAGTGGCGCTGCCAGCAGTAGCGCAGCCAGGATTTAGCTTTGGGGGGGGGGGGGGGATCACCAACCGGCCATATTGAATACAATATATATATATATATGAATAAATTGAATAGAATATATATATATTTAACACAAACAACTATATGTCCCCACATACATACATATGGAATCATAGAGTTGAAAAATTATAACAAATAATAAATTTATTTATAAATATTTCTTTGACTACCTAGAAAGAGATGAGCAGACAGTATGAATGCAATGTATAAATCTCATTACGAGTTTTGGATTAATTTCTAATAATTTTCATATTTCCATATATAAAGAAATTTAAGTTAACTTTCATGTGAAATTCAACTTTGTCAAATCCATGTTATTGCCTTCCTAGTAGTAGTGAGTTTTGTGACTTCAAATAGAATGCTTCACCTATGTACAATTTAAATTTAATTCAGCTTTCTTTTTCCAGCAAGAAAGAATGTGTTGCCTCTTATTCACAAAAATAAAACCTTTATTCTTACCATTTTCAGAAAATAGTCCCCTTGAATAAAAAAGTGCCTTTAATGACTTCGATCAATATTTTATCATTAGTTCTGTACAGTAATTATTCCGAAATATACTCAACTTATCATTAGAAACCTTAAAATCATGTACTAAAGTTAAATCGTCTACAAAAGTGAAAGAGACATTTGCATTGACAATACAAAAAATTAAAATATATATATACACACTATCTACCAACAAGTAATTGGACACCTGTGATAGCAAAGGAAAACGAAGTTTATTCACCTTCGATAGTTGGTGGAGCCTCCACGAGCTGCGATTAGAGCTGCGACCCTCCGGGGCATACTCTCAACCAGGCGTTGCACGACGGCTAGCGGTATTTTCTTCCACTCGGCTTGGAGAAGACAGGTCAGTTCCTTCACCGATTTCGGACGGTGGGGGCACCCCTTAAGTCGACGCTCCAACTCGTCCCAGAGGTGCTCGATAGGGTTATGGTCCGGGCTCTGCGCAGGCCAGTCCATTCGATTAACCCCATTGTCACCATACCAAGCCGTGTTGGACCTCGCAACATGACAGGTGGCATTGTCATCCTGAAAGTAACATGAGTCCACCCAGTAAAACTGCCACAACGTAGGAAGCGCATGGTCATCCAAAATGGTGTAGTAGGTCTCGGCGTTGAGTCTAATAGGAACTGCGACCAAGGGTCCCGTGCCATACCAGGAGAATCACTCCCATAGCATAATTCCACCGCCGCCGAACTTCACAGTTGGCACAATACATTCCGGCAGGAGGCGTTCTCCAAGCAGACGCCAAACCCAAACCCTGCCATCTGAACGGTAGAGGATGAACCATGATTCGTTGCTCCAGAGAACCTGTTTCCACTGTTCAACGGTCCGCTGTCGACGTTCTTTGCACCACGTTAGCCGAGCAGCGCTATTGGACTTGGTGATCAAAGGCTTGTGGGCGGCAGCACGTCTATGATAACCGAGCAGATGGGCTTCCTTACGGATGGTATTCATTGAAAGAACACTGCCGGATGCCTGTTGAAACTCCTCGCGGATGTGGCCCATCGATTTGGTGCGGTGCTTTCGAATTTCTCTGGCCAGCACTCTGCGGTCTCTAACTCCCAGTTTTGTGGGTCTGCCGGCCTCTCATCTTCCACTTGCCAATCACGTAGGCCACTGTCGATTTTGGGTACTTCAACTCGCTGGATATCTCACGTATGGATCAGCCATTTCTGCGATACCCGACGATTACACCTTTCTTGAAATCAGAGAGCTCCGAACTGCGTGGCATCTTGCATGCGACTGGTTGCGTTGTTGTTTCCCACACGATATTTAACGGCGGCAGCCGTGACGTGTATCAGGACCGCAGATATCGTCGATTGAAGGGGTGTCCAATTACTTGTTGGTAGATAGTGTATATATCTATTACTAATTTAAATTATTTACAGTTTGAAATTTAGGCGCCTAGGTTTCTTAGCCAAGTCATCTAGTACTTCCTCAGGAGAGACAGAAATATCCTTATGAATGTACAATAAAGCTAAACCATTCAGTCTGGTTTCTCCTGTTGTACTGCGCAAATAATGTTTTAAGTACCTCAGGGTGGAGAAGGAACGTTCTGCAGAACATGTTGTTACTGGCAATGTCGCCATTATTTGCAAAAGTTTTCGAATGGATGGATACATAAGTTCATCACATTCCGCTAATCCATCAAGGGCGTTTTTTGGCTTTTTTTCCATCCTGGCTATTTTTCTGTACCAGACTCTAAGTTCCCCGCATACTGCAGAAGGTGAAGCGTATGCAATGTCAGATGCGTACTGTTCGCATAGTGACTTTACAAATTCTTCATCTTTTGGAGAACTAGTTTCCACTCCTTGTTGAGGCAAAAGCACTTGGAACGATCTAAGGGTATCCTTATGTGCAATAAATCTTTCCTTCATCTCATTTAAAAACGCATCAAGGAAAGGAATAAAGGTCGTTCTTCTGTAATAACTTTCAGCCGAATCGTGTTCAATATTGCTGCGGTGTGTTTGGCGATTTAATACTCGAGGAACAGTAACTGGTATGCCTACTCTATCACAGATTTTTTCAGCTTCTAAGTACAGAATGTTAAATTCCTCTTCAGCATGGTCTCTGATTTCTTGAATAATATGAGCAGTATCTTCTGCATGTTCAACGGCAGTCATTAAGTCAATGTTTCCATGGGGGTTCGAGCAATTGAGGGGCGTATAAAAATTGCATTTCTGATTTCTTTGTGTCACTTCTATGTAGGAAGTTTAAGGGATCGTATAAAAATTTCTTTTCTGATTTCTTTGCGTCACTTCTGTGTAAGAAGCCTAGAGGGTCGTATAAATTTTGGATTTTTTCCCTGGTTCTCTGTTTTTCCCCGTGGATCTTTTTTCCTAGATTGACGCCACAGGGGCAGCAGAGTTTGATTAATTAATAACCTACGAATTAATAATAATAAATATTTATAATCTTACAATTGGTAAAGCAAAACTGATTGCGATTTTGAAGTTTGGTAGCAATTTAACAGAAGATTAACACAGGGTTTTGTGAATATGGAAACTGCTCCTTTTATGAATGCATTGCAGATTGGCCAATAAGAAGGGTGCAATAAAACCCAACATAAATTAATACCTTCACAGTAATAATAATAATGAAAATAATTTCAATAATGATGAGGTCATTTCTAAAAAAAAAATTAAAAAAAAAGGAGGCACGGGCCCTGTGGTTGCCGGAAAACTGCCACACACTTTTCATTAAGGGGTCTGGCACAAATTGCTGTTCCTCCGAAGAACACTTTGAATGTGTGACAATTTTTCCAGTGGAGCAGTTTACCGAATTATGTATGGCAATTTTCCAAAATGCCTAACGAGGGGAAGGAACTCTCTTGTTTGTCTAAATTTTCATGCCGGTTCATTTAAGTTTAGGGCAACTGGCCACAAAAGTTCGGGGGGGGGGGTGGCTATAAAGATTGCCGTTTCTGGGTCTATATTGAGAACTGAATTGGGAACTCCAAACAAACGAATTTCGAGAAAACGTTCCATGTAAGCTAAGAGAGAATTGTACTTTAATTTGAAGAAATAAATTGACGAGGATCCGTGGTACACTTCGTTGGCGGGGGAGGGGGGCTCTACCTCCAACTTCCGTAATATTATATTCTGGGCCGCTGGAGTCTGTCAGTGATGTTCCCCTTGAAGCGTCCTCAAGGTTTGTGAGCTTGGGGGGGGGGGTTTCCCCAAAATGTTAAAATGGACGTAGAGCTGTAAACATTAGAACCATGCTTTATATAATGATTCTGTACACGACCACGAATTTTCAGGAGGGTGGGATGAATTCAACCTCCCCCAAGTTTCTAAGAGCGCAGATAAGTGCTCAAGGTAAGAGATTTGCTCACAATTTCTGTGCTTCATGTTGTGTTTAGTGACAGACTATGCATGCTCTTCCCCCGTCCCCCAGAAATTTGGTGAAGTCTGTAAAAGGGATACGAGGTGTTTGGTTTCAAGGGCTCTACCTCCAACTTCCGTAATTTTATATTCTGGAGTCCAGAATATCTGGACCTCTAGAGTCGGCCAGTGTAACCTATCGATGTTACCCCTGAAGAGCTCTTAGAAACATGGGTTGGGGGCGAATTCACCCCACACACCTGAAGATTCGTGGTTGTGTACAGAATCATTATATAAGGCATAGTACTAATGTTTACAGCTCTACGTCCATTTTAACATTTTGGGAGAAATCCCCTCCCAAGCTCACGGACTTCGCGGACGCTTCAAGGGGAACATCCTGGATACACTGACAGACTCCAGCGGCCCAGAATATAATATTACGGAAGTTGGAGGTAGAGCACCCCCCTCCCTCCCCCGCCAACCAAGTGTACCTTGGATTCTCGTCAATTTATTTCTTCAAATTAAAGTACAATTCTTTCTTAGCTTACATGGAACGTTTTCTCGAAATTCGTTTGTTTGGAGTTCCCAATTCAGTTCTCTCAATATAGACCCAGAAACGGCAATCTTTATAGCCCTCCCCCCACAATCCCTTGAACTTTTGTTGCCAGTTGCCCTAAACTCAAATTAACCGGCATGAAAATTCAGACAAACAAAAGAGTTCTTTCCCCTCGTTAGGCACCTTGGAAACTGCCCTACTGGAAAAATTGTCACATTCAAAGTGTTCTTCGGAGGAACAGCAATTGGAGCCCAGCCCCTTAATGAAAACCATGTGGCTAGAACCCCCCCCCCTAATCCGGCCCTGTGTCGATTATGTAAATGAATGACTGTTTTGTTGGAGTTGGATTTTATTTCCCTGGCTTTTTTTCCTTTTTTCCGTTGGATTTTTTTTCTGGTGGCTTTTTTTTCCTGGATTTTTTTTCCGTGGATCTTTTTTCCTTGGATTTTTTTCCCTAGATTCCTCTCCCCTCCCTACAGAGACGTCCATCGAAAAGAATTACCGAGACAGAAACAGGGCTCAACGTGATTGTATTAACTAATAATGAATTTTCTATGAAAAAAAAACTTTTAAAGAGATTCAGAAAAATAATTTTTTTCATGACACGTAAGTCGTTTAGTCAAGGGGAGTGCTGAAATATTATTTAAAAATCACACACACGACACACACACATATATACATATACCCGATTTCCCACAGCATAAGTGTTACAAGGAATTTTTCTTTAACCTAACGCCTGTTCGGTTTAAAAAAACAAACATTTAAGGATAAAGATAAATTTATTATCGAACAATAATAAGTATTTTTCTCTTACAATTGTCGATGCCAAACATCTTAAACGCTTTGCCGTTCAGTTCTTTTTATTTCATTTATTAGTATATGATGTAATAATAAATGATTTTACATCTTTCTATAATATATTTACTGGAATTTTCCCAAATTTCGTTAATTGTACACTTTCAGACTACATCTACATGACCTTCGTACCAGGACAATGCATTTTACGATGTAAATAAAATTTTGCAGAATTAACTTACCTTTAATTCTTCAAAATTGTGATTTTATTCATGAAACATTATTTGAAATGTATATATACTCCGTACTTGTATATGAGTTTCACAGCGTGACAAAGAGATTTCAGAAAGAATACCAAAAAATTATTTTGTTTAAAAAAAAAGATGAAGTGATAAAGGTAAAATTATTATTGAACATGAACAGTAGGAAGACGCTTTCTCCTCCAAAAAATTTAGCCGTACGACGCGGGTTTTATCTTAAAGAAGCGAACCGACATCTTTAAGACAAAACCCCCGTCATACTGTTAAATTTCACCATTTTTTTTTTTATTTATTTATGGAAATTTTGGTGAATTCTCTTAATCGTTCTCATTTAGACACATATATACTCTCATGTGATCCCCTTCCTGATGTGATGATACAAGTTTGCCAGTTTCTTTGCCTTTTTATAAACAAATAAATTTATCAAATTCAGATCAGATCATATGTAGAGGATTTTAGGAAGTGAGTGTCTGACCCCAGGTCTTAAACAACCCTTAGAAATAGGAAGCTAGGAGATTTGGGCTAGAGTGCCAGATAGGAAAGTGACACGGGAGCAAAGTAGAAAGGGGGAGGAAGACGCCCTTATTTATTGCCGGGGGGGGCAGTACTCGGGGTCCGACGGCTTAACGTGCCCATCCGACGCACGGCGGATATTTAGTGGATCGAGTGTTCGTACCTGCTGGGATCGAACCTGAGGTCCTTTCCATGGCAGTCATGAACGTTGCCCACTAGGCCACCCGCGGCCCCAATTTATCAAGTTCTCCTCACATTCGTTGTTATATATTCCCCCCCCCTTCCCCAATTACTCGGACCCTGGAGCAGTCGATAGTGCAATTCTTAGATAAGTTATTAAATTGCCTTCTCTTGGCCCTAATGTTGTAAAATACATAAACTGAATGTGAACATTCATACGGCTTAAGGTGAATATACAATACGTAATAAGTTTAAAAAACATATGAAAACGTGTGTAACTTACTTGTTTCTTGATGTACAATCCAATATCATTGGGATGCACAGGATAAGATACGAAAGAATCGGTTTCGCTCCTTGCGTTGTTAGTAGGCTCATCATTATGTTCATTATCAGTAGGTATTCTACATTGTTCTACTTCTCTCTCATCCTGTCTATTCTCACTCCTGTTGGTATCATCAATTTTTGCCTTTTTAAAAAATGACACTAATTTTTCCTGAATGAAGTTCCTTTTCATTTTGTGACTTTTATCACAGTAGCAATTTTGCGTCGAGCAGCCCTGAGAAAGTGAAATCACGCTTCTTCCTACAGTAATGGCAAACTGACAATGTCTCAATTTTCTGCCAACAAAACAAGTTTTGAAAGGACTATTCGACCGCTCCCGGTTCTCCCCAGAGCCAGACGATGAAGGGACAGTTGTTTTATTTAGCTATAAACAAACGGTCACACTCAACCTCGGTTAAGTATGTGGACATTTGACCTTGGAATCAAGAGGTCAGGCAGTGCTGCCCCTCCTCTACGAGTTGCATAATGTAGAGTAAGGGTGGTGATCACCAGGGCTAGAGAATCACCACCCACATAGACGTTCGTTTCTGTTTTTTTTTTTTTTTGAGAACAACCAGCTCCTGTCCTGTGCGGGGCTGATGAAAAGGGAGCGGTAATCGCCCCCTCTCCTCTGTGTGTGTGTGAGAGAGAGAGAGAGAGAGAGAGAGAGAGAGAGATTTGCAAGAGGTGCCAGTCAGAAAGAACAAAAAAAACAAAATAAGAAAAAATTCGTTCTGGATTCAGTACTCAATACTGAAAATGAAAAACACTAATTTACACTTTTCTGCTTTCTTATTTTATTAAAAATATCACACCAGAAATTGCTCTTTAATGCTGAAAAAAAAAAAAAGAAAAAAAAAGACCAATGGGTCTCTGGGAGGGGACCAGTCCCCTTGGTCCCTCCCCGTGGCTGCGCCAATGGCTGCCAGCGCAAGAAGTCAAAATGGCGTTTTTGCAGGAAAAGGCGCAATGTGTTCTGTGGTACCACAAGACCAAATCACCAATAACTGTTCGCAATAATTTCAGAAGAGAATTCGGATGCCCACCACCTGATCATAAAAGCATAACAGCATGGTATGCACAGTTTAAGGAGACAGGAAGTGTTGACGACCGAAAAGGAACGGGCAGACCCAGTGTTTGTGAAGAAACTGTTGATGCAGTGCGGACAGCTTTCGTACGCAGTTCCTTGAAATCCACTTGCATGAGCTTCGTCTGAACCAGAGCTGAATTCGGGCTCAATTTTCGGAGCCCGAGCCCATGGTATATCAGCCCGAGCTCACCCGAGCCCGAATATTATATTACAAGATAGAGCCCGAGCCCGAATATTATATTGCAAGATAGATCTCGAGCCCGAATATTATAGTTTAAGATAAAGCCCGAGCCCACCCGAGCCCGAATATTATATTGCAAGATAGAGCCCGAGCCCACCCGAGCCCGAATATTATATTGCAAGATAGAGCCCGGGCCCTAACGAGCCCGAAAACTGGCTAATCCGTTCAACCATTAATAAAAAACATCTTCTTTTCCACACTTCAACTCTCTCCTCCTCCTGCAATTAACCAATGTATTTCTCAAACGGGGAATGGGGAAGGAACCTCTATATATTTTTATAGTGTAACTGTACAATTTTCTTTTACCGTTCGTTTTCACCTGAAGTGCTTCGGGTGGCCGGAGATTGTGACGTATATTCTAAATTAACTTTCCTTTTTAGTTTCTTTCCCTATGTAAATTTTGAGTTATTCTCAGTTATATTTCACTCTTAACGTAATATCTTTTCTCTCAAACGAATACGTTTGGCAACACAGTTGAGGTTGAATGCACGTGACGTATGCCTGAGATAAGATAAGAACGAGAGATAAAAACGACGACGAAACTGTTGAAAGAGAGCGTGTAAAGCGAGCGTTGAAAGAGAGCGTTGTAAAGAGAGCGTGTAAAGCGAGCGTTGAAAGAGAGCGTTGTAAAGAGAGCGTGTAAAGCGAGCGTTGAAAGAGAGCGTTGTAAAGAGAGCGTTATGTTAAGAGCTGTGAAGCTGTGTGGTGTGTTTAAATATTGATATCGTTCTGTTATGGACGTGCTACAACCTTGAATAAAGCATCTTTTCCGTAAGTTTGACTTCTGTTGTTTACATGTTTCGTCTGGCCGTAAGGTTTCCTTCATTTAGGAACTATTTCTCAGTATGTTGCTGGAGAGCGTTGCAAGGAGAGCGTTGAAAGAGAGCGTTGTAAAGAGAGCGTTGTGTTAAGAGCTGTGAAGCTGTGTGGTGTATTTAAATATTGATATCGTTCTGTTATGGACGTGCTACAACCTTGAATAAAGCATCTTTTCCGTAAGTTTGACTTCTGTTGTTTACATGTTTCGTCTGGCCGTTAAGGTTTCTTTCATTTAGGAACTATTTCTTAGTATGTTGCTGGAGAGCGTTGTAAGGAGAGCGTTGAAAGAGAGTGTTGTAAAGAGAGCGTTGGGTTAAGAGCTGTGAAGCTGTGTGGTGTATTTAAATATTGATATCGTTCTGTTATGGACGTGCTACAACCTTGAATAAAGCATCTTTTCCGTAAGTTTGACTTCTGTTGTTTACATGTTTCGTCTGGCCGTAAGGTTTCCTTCATTTAGGAACTATTTCTCAGTATGTTGCTGGAGAGCGTTGCAAGGAGAGCGTTGAAAGAGAGCGTTGTAAAGAGAGCGTTGTGTTAAGAGCTGTGAAGCTGTGTGGTGTGTTTAAATATTGATATCGTTCTGTTATGGACGTGCTACAACCTTGAATGAAGCATCTTTTCCGTAAGTTTGACTTCTGTTGTTTACATGTTTCGTCTGGCCGTTAAGGTTTCTTTCATTTAGGAACTATTTCTTAGTATGTTGCTGTTCTAAATTAACGAAGAAGTGCGAAAAGACTTCTACGTTATAACATCCAAAACGATCGGGTGGTGCTGCAATTGTTATGTTGCTCAAATAATGCTAATATTATTGCGCCATAAAGCGCTGCAGTACGTACGTTGCTGAATAGAATTAGCAGGAAGCTACTGCGTGGAGATAGGGGTTAAATTATCGTCGGCAACCTATCAACTATCCAATATCTATAGTTCTTGAAAAAGCTTTTTCTTCTTTGCAGAAACACAATAATGCGCTGCCTATGGCATTTCTACGCAAGTCTGGAATAAATAGCCGTCTCGAATGCTCGCTCCGCAACCAGAACCAGCTGCCGAAGAATTAATTCCCTTTGCTAACTATGAAGTGTCTCATTTGCTAAATCATATAAAATCACATTTATATATGAAAAAATTCTCTGGCTCTCCCTCTCTCTAAGAGCCAGAGCCCGCACGAGCCCGAACCGTAGTAAATATTCTACAGCCCTAGTCCGATTCGGGCCCGTGCTCTGCTTCGGGCTTTCGGGCTAGAACTCAGCCCGTCTCAGCTCTGGCCTGAACTCGGAATCCTCTGGACTACACAGAAGAAAATTTTACACGAAAGGTTTCGTTTGTATGCGTACAAAGTGCAGATTGTTCAAGCCTTGCAGGTGGAAGACCGCTCACGTCGTGCTGCTTTTCGGATTAAGTCTTTAAAAAACAGGTGGACAGCCCAAAAGTGAATGTTCGGTGTGATCTTATGCACCACAGAGTCATCAGAGCCTTTTTTTTGTGTGTGTGTGTGTGTGTGTAAACGAAAAATAATAGCAAATGTGTAGCTGGGCATGATGGAGATTTTGTTGCACCTCAGTTAGAAGAATGACAACCATGAGTAATTTTCCAGCAGGATGGTGCCCCACCACTTTGGGGATTAATTGTTCGAAACTTCTTCAAGACCACATTCCCAACAAATGGACTGTGTGGGAGGGCTCTACATCAAGGCCCCACACCTGAAGTAACACTCCTACACTTTTCCCTATGGGGTTATGTCCAGGATAAAGATCATTCAACACCAGATTCCGATATTAAAACTCTTCAGAGGAGGATAACAGATGCTATTGCCACAATCTCGAAAGAGATGTTAGCTAAAGCATGGAGAGAAATTGAATACCAACTAGATGTTCTCCAAGCCACGAACGCCGCTCATGTGTAGGGATACTAACAGTGTAGAAAAAAAAATTCTATTAGTTTACGAACCAGACCTATGATGTATTACAGAGGTGAAGCACGTGTCAAGACAGCAAATCTGCAGCGATAAATTCCGTCGGTGTACCTTAGTCGGTTAGAGCAACTCACTCCGGAGCGAAGAGATTCGATCTTCCTCGCCGATTAATTCCTGTTTTCACAGACCCACCTCTGACGAATGGTCAGAAGCTAGGCACAATCATCTTGTTTTTATCTATCATAGTTTAAAAAAATGCCGTCCAGGGGGCGCAGTGATCTAAGCGCTATTTCTTAACACCATTCGTCGAGGTGGGTCTGGGTTCGTATCCCGGTGAGGCATAGATGTTGTGTTTGACTTACCGCACTGGCTCTCTCCTTTCTCTAGAAGCAGTGGCCCTAAATTAGGATGAGGCGACTGCTTAAACCTACCGAGTTTCTCACGGTAGTCGTTAAACCTTCAAACAAAAACAAAACAAAAATTCTTAATGGGGTAGTCTTTATGTCCGCCCTGTATATTAAATTTCAGAGCGCACTTTCTTCTAGCATGACTTATGTTCACAGTTTCAATTCAAATTACTACCACACCTTGTCTTTACGACCTTACTTTCATGCGCTCAAAACATTCAAATAAGCACCCCTAAACAGAAATGGCAGTAGGAATTTACCGATACTTAACAGAAAGGGAGTTACCGATACGTCTAGCAGAAATGACAGTAGAAAGTTACATTACTTTAATTTGCTCAAAACATTTAAAAGGTCACCCCTAACAGAAATGACAGTTGAAAGTTACTGGTTGCACAGAAGGCGCCGTGTTAGCATTGTTGGGAGATAAATAACACCCGCGTGATCTACAGGATCATTTCTGTCTCGTGCAGTGGTGAAGAGCAACGTGTGTGTTGAATTTAGTCTGCAATAGGGGTCGTAAGACAGACGTTACTGGGTGGCAGAAAGAAGCCATCGTGTTTGGCCGCGCCCACGGACGCAAAGTGAATGAAGTCGCCCAGTTCGATGGTGTGTTGACTGCGAATTACACCACAAACAGTGGTGTAGTTCGCAGTCAACTGAAAATCGGCGACCTAACTGTGGCAGGAAAACGATTCTTACCAACAGGGACCGCTGCCATGTTTCACGCCTACTAACTGCAAATCAGTTTGAAACCAGACAACAGTTGGTTGAAACAGTCAATGAAAGTCCACTTCAACCAATTTCCGAAAGGACTTTGCGAAGAGAACTGCATGCGATGGACATCTGGAGCAGAGTACCACGGAAGTGGTTTCTTTTAACAGCAAGTCACAAAGTCACACGTTATCAATGGACTCAGAGGCACCAAAATTTTAATGTGGAGGATTGGAAACGTGTAATTTGCTTTGATGAGTCTCGTTTTCGTTTGTACTTCAATGATGGGAGGCAACGAGTGCATTGTAGGCTCAATGAAGCCTTTAATCCTGATCGTGTCGAAGGTGTTGTTCAAACTGGAGGAGGTTGTGTGTTGTTTTGAGGATGCTTTTCGCATCAGGAAATGTGTACTCTCGTTGCAGTGACGATGAATTTGAACCATCATGCGCACCTCCACATTCTGAATTACGAAGTGTTGCTCTTTGCCCTACATCTCCAGGAGCAGAATCACATTGCTACTCCGGCCTTCCAAGACGACAACTGCCGTGTGCACAGGGCTAGAACTATCTGTGAGTGGCACGACAAAATATTAGCAACACTGTCTCGCCTCGACTGGCCAGCTAAATCCTATTGAAAATCTGTGGTATCATTTGGCACAGAAGGTGAAACGCCGGAATAGACACAATCGTTCTCTGGCAGAACTTCGGGACCAATTGACGCGCGAGTGACTGCAAATCGATGTTCAATACATTCGCAACGTCATGGAGTCTCTACCACACCGGATTGATGCTGTTATCAAGGCCAGAGGCAACGTCACCCGTTATTAGGTACGTTCTGACAGGGGTGACAAATTTTTTGTCCGCTGTGCTTAAGTGAATGAATAGCTCTACATCCAACTGATCCTCACTAACATGCACAGTAAATTCACCAAATAAAGTATTCTTCAATGTTATGATTTTGTTTCCCCATTTCGAGAAGTTTTGGGCTTGTCAAATAAAGAAGTACAGAAATGTGTCTGTTATTTGAGGAACGCAGTTATTAATTTCTCAGAAATTAGAACATGAGATGTTACCCCAATAAAAACAAATTTACAGGAATTTGGTATCCCGCCTCCTTAGTTGAAATAATATGACATTTACATGAGTTGAACATGTAAATTTAAGGCAAAACAAAGTGCTGATATAAATGGCGTAAGAACTCTTCCAACAAACTTCGGCTGTTAGAAGTTTAAATGAAGAGTGGCAATCTAGTGCACTAGCAAGTCTTTAAAACTGAGTGAATCGCACCTGAAGGCTCTGAAAAGAAATTCACCATGCTTAAAGAAATGCACTTCTCATTAATAATAGAAAAATTATCGGCATAAGAAATTATGCCTGACGCCTGTAAATTAATTGCCAGGAATAGTGTCAAGTTTCGGCCAAAATCCATTGACTAAATTAAATATTAAGAACGGGCAATTAAAAGCTTTCGCAATCACGATTAAAGCTCGCTTATACATTATAAATAAAAATTTCGGTACATCAAATGATTTTTGAACCTGAAAATAATTTTTCATTTTACTAAGTAGAATACATTGAAGGAGAGAATTTTAGAATATAAAATTAATTTATCTATTTTTAAAATGAAGTAAAGAGGTGAAGCATATCAAGTCATCTATTGTCCGCTTGAAAAATTTACTATACGAATACGTCACTTCAATGGATTTCTCATGCATTATAACGAACATGTCTTTCCGCGCCGATCATCAAATCCGGATCCCTTCACTCCGGAGTAAGTCGCTCTCCCAACTGAGCTACGCCGGGCATCGAATTCGGATCCCTTCACTCCGGAGTAAGTCGCTCTCCCGACTGAGCTACGTCGGGCATCGAATCCGGATCCCTTCACGCCGGAGTAAGTCGCTCTCCCAACTGAGCTACGTCGGGCATCGAATCCGGATCCCTTCACTCCGGAGTAAGTCGCTCTCCCAACTGAGCTACGCCGGGCATCGAACCGGATCCCTTCACTCCGGAGAAAGTCGCTCTCCCAACTGAGCTACGCCGGGCATCGAATCCGGATCCCTTCAATCCGGAGTAAGTCGCTCTCCCAACTGAGCTAAGCCAGGCATCGAATCCGGATCCCTTCACTCCGGAGGAAGTCGCTCTCCCAACTGAGCCACGCCGGGCATCGAATCTGGATCCCTTCACTCCGGAGTAAGTCGCTCTCCCAACTGAGCTACGCCAACATGTGTTATCACTACTATCTGCCTTTATCACATGTGCGTCCTGCGGCTTTATCACATGTGCATCATCATGTCCCACGGGGCAGCCGGGACCATGTGTCGCTGTAGGCAGTCATCCCATGAAGAACGTGCATTTGAGAAATCCCAGACAATTTGGTGCGCGAAACGTAACATCACACTGATTTATTTTTTCGAAGCACTGAAAAAGGGATTCTCATTTTTCCTGTCTCGCCGTGTGGAAAGAACATCACGTCACTGCGAGAAACTTAACAGCCGGGTCATTCTGGAAGTTCGGACGCCAATATCACGAACAAGTTTGTCCGCGCTTGGGCTCGAATCGGGTCCCTCTCACTCCGGAGTAAGTCGCTCTCCCAACTGAGCCACGCCGGGCATCGAATCCGGATCCCTTCAATCCGGAGTAAGTCGCTCTCCCAACTGAGCTAAGCCAGGCATCGAATCCGGATCCCTTCACTCCGGAGGAAGTCGCTCTCCCAACTGAGCCACGCCGGGCATCGAATCTGGATCCCTTCACTCCGGAGTAAGTCGCTCTCCCAACTGAGCTACGCCAACATGTGTTATCACTACTATCTGCCTTTATCACATGTGCGTCCTGCGGCTTTATCACATGTGCATCATCATGTCCCACGGGGCAGCCGGGACCATGTGTCGCTGTAGGCAGTCATCCCATGAAGAACGTGCATTTGAGAAATCCCAGACAATTTGGTGCGCGAAACGTAACATCACACTGATTTATTTTTTCGAAGCACTGAAAAAGGGATTCTCATTTTTCCTGTCTCGCCGTGTGGAAAGAACATCACGTCACTGCGAGAAACTTAACAGCCGGGTCATTCTGGAAGTTCGGACGCCAATATCACGAACAAGTTTGTCCGCGCTTGGGCTCGAATCGGGTCCCTCTCACTCCGGAGTAAGTCGCTCTCCTAACTGAGCTACGCGGACATGTGCTCCTCACTGCTATCTGCCTTTAATCTATCTGTCTTAAATCTGCCTTAAATCTGTAGAAAACAAAGAAACGGTAACTCACCCGAAGATGGTGCGAACCCTGCGGCCGGAGTAAATAAGCTGAGAAACCACTAGCACTGAAATACGAATGGAAGGAACAAGAAATAAATAATTAACACGGAAATGTTGCAATAAATGGTTAAGCAAATACGGGGAACCTAATTGGCCGAACCAGGTGAGCGTAACAATGGATGCAAGACTGTGTATGTAGATGTTCTTCAGCCACAGGGGACCTGTCAAGGGGCACTTGGTGTTACCTGCTGAATTTAAATTTGTAAGGTCCTGTGCTAGTACAGAGTGTTGGTGTGTAATTTAAAGCTGGGGGAGGTAGAATTAAAATTAAGAATTAGTTGATGTATGTAACGCATGAGAAAGTGGACTGGAACATTATTATTTTTAAATTTAATGACTAAGTTGTTTAGGTTTTTGGTAATGTTTTCAGTGTTAGAACATATTTTGGCAAAGCCGTGAAACTAAGAAATAATGACATTGTCGTGTATATCATTAGAGACATTAGAAGACCAGTGGGTGAAGAATTTTATATCAAAATCAAACTCTTGTCTTTTATCGTACAGGTCAATCCGAAAACCCATTTTTTTGTTGATTGAAATGTCAGGGTTCAGAAAATTCAACGATATCATCGATGTATTCTTTGTTTTCTACAGATTAAGAAACGAGGGTTATTGAAGACAATGATATCATCGATGTATCCCATAACGACCTCTGGGTTGAGTAGCAAGGAATGTAGATTCGAAGTGGTGCAGGTAAAGATTTGCCAGACTGCTTGAGAAACTGCTACCCATTGGAATCCCGCGAGTCTGCTGGTAGAGCTTGTTTCCTACGACTGCATTATTATGGCTAATGCAGAAGTCTGTAAAGTAATGCCAGTACTGCAAAGCTGGCTCTTACAAATGAGTGAAGCAATTTATCCCAATGACCTATCCCTGGAAAAAACTGACAGTTCATCCAATCACGTGAATTCTCTGGACTTTGACATTTTAATCAACAAAAAATGCGTTTTCGGATCGACCTCTACGATAAAAGACAAGAGTTTAATTTTGATATAAAATTCTTTACCATCTGGTCTTGTAATATCTCTAATGATATACCCGGCAATGTCATTATTTCTCAGTTTCACCGCATTGCCAAAATATGTTCTAACACTGAAAACATTACCAAAAACCTCAACAACTTAGTCATTAAATTTAAAAATAATAATGTTTCAGTCCACTTTCTCATACGTTACATACATCAACTAATTCTAAATTTTAATTCTACCTCCCCCAGCTTTAAATTGCACATCAACACTCTGTACTAACACAGGACCTTACAAATTTAAATTCAGCAGGTAACACCAAGTGCCCCTTGACAGGTCCCCTGTGGCTGAAGAACATCTACATGCACAGTCTTGCATCTATTGTTACGTGGTTCGGCCAATTAGGTTCCCCGTATTTGCTTAACCTTTTATTACAACATTTCCGTGTTAATTATTTATTTCTTGTTCCTTCCCTTCGTATTTCAGTGTTAGTGGTTTCTCAGCTTGTTTACTCCGGCCGCAGGGTTTGCACCATCTTTGGGTGAGTTACCGTTTCTTTGTTTTCTACAGATTTTTAGGATTCGGATTTTTCTCATTCTAACTGGTCTGGATTTAATGTCTTCGGGAGCAGCATCAGTCGACTATTGGTTTTTCCTGTCGTTCACTGATACCAGAAAGGCTGCTTCCCCGGGTTGTTGCTCTCCTTTTCTGTTTCAATTTTATTTTATTTTAATTTTCTACGTTCCTGCCTTCACCAAAAATTTATGTTCGATATCCCTTTGTCGTTGTTTCATAACTATATATTTCGCTAATTCCTTCAGTCTGCTGCATATTGCACAACCAAGATATTAGCTTTGCAATTTCGTATTTTCGTTCTATTGTATTTCAGTTATAATTCTTTGGGGATATATATATGTGTGTGTGTGTGTGTGTGTGTGTAGGGATGTAAGTTCAGGTGATGCGCAACATACTACAGCCTCTCCTTGACAAATGTCAACCCCATCTTCTCGTGGTGCATCCTGTTCCCACTAAATGGGCTTAGACGACCGCCATTAGCGGTATAACTCATTGGGATTAGAGGAAATGCTATCCCACACTAACCAACCCGCTTGGCCAGCTTGGTGAGTTATGGCCAAACACCTTCAAAATGAGTCCACAACTTAAATCTTGGCCGTCAGTCTCCGGCAGCTGGAATGTACCTGGCCAAGGCAGCGGCCAGTTCGACATGAAAGCAGAGGTTGCTAAGGTTTAAATATGCATTTATTAAACACTCGGAGTACAGAATGAGAATGTGAGTCATGAAATGATTATGTACAAATGAGAGCCAGAACAAGTAGGCAAAGAAATAATACTATATACACTTCTTGAGGGTATGATAGAGGGGGAAATTAAACAGATTAATTAACCATGTAATTGTCAGGATAGAGTATTCATAATAGTTCAAACTCTAAAGGAAACTCTCAGGCCATCAATCTGGAACCAGCTGAGGTATGGTCTCCAGAGTTTGTAGAAGTTTGGAAGGGTATATGTATTGACAGCGTGTTCATGCGCTAACTATAGGTGGAACTTTAGTCGAGCTGTGAAGTGATGGACAAGCTTCTCGCTGGCATCTGTGAGAGTAGGTACAGTGTAGGTTTCCTGATGCGTCAGTTGATGGGAGTAGATTACTATTTTTACAAGCGTGAAAATATAAACACCAACTGATGGGAGAGGAGAAGCAGGAAGAATATCTTGAAGTAGGGTAAAATATGAGGCAGCACTCAGATTTCCTGGGCAAAGATGGTGTGCAATACGGAACATGAGATTTAACATAGGTATAAAGACTGGACAAAACCAATAGACATGTTCAATGTCAGCCGGGACATCACAGTAGGCACATTGTGGAGAGACAAAAACATTCATTCGGTGTAGTAATTGAGGAACGGGGAGGCGGCGATGCAGAAACAGCCAATGAACATTCTTCTCGTGAGGTGCAGCAAGGAGAGGATGTTCCGCAGACCAAACAGCTGTCAAGGAGGCAGATGGAACAGTAGGGATAGGCATTGGTTGCTGAGGTGCACAAGTGCAAAGAATTTCACTCAAAGTCTTCTGTGAGCATGCCTCAAGCGTAAAATATTTCATACGGAGTTGCACAAAAAACGGGAAGAGTCGCGGTGCTGCTGCAACCTGTAGAATTCCTTCAGGACAGGCCAAAGATGGGTATGAACGGATGATCGAAGATGTTATCGACGTGTAGAGTGTCCGGGAGGAGACGGAATCACGAAGATGAGTAGATAGGCGCGAGACGACTAGGCTGCTATTTGATGCTGACTTTGGCTAAGTGTAATGGAAGCTCCCTATCTTCGGATTCAAGGCTCCTTGAATTGGAGGAAGAATTACAAAGGATCAAGTGGGACGTCGTCGGGCTAAGTGAGGTAAGGAGAAAAGGAGAAGATCTCATTAAACTGAAAAGTAGACATCTCTCCTATTATCGTGGGACACATACTGGCAGAACTAGTGGTGTTGGATTTATAATAAACAAGAAACCGAAGGATAAAGTTGTAGAAGTTGAAAGTTCGTCTGAAAGAGCAGCACGACTTGTTATCAAACTCTCGAGAAGATACCAGTCTCAGATTATTCATGCTTATGCACCCACTACAAGTCATCCTGAAGAAGAAATTGAACAATTTTATGAGGAAATCGTCATCTAAATAATAAAGGCAAGCAGCACTTGAAGATCATTATGGGAGATTTCAATGCGAAAATAGAGTAACAGCAACAGAATGAAACTTCAGTAGGTAAATTCGGCCACGGCAACAGAAACCGGCGTGGAAATACTCTCGTAGAGTTTGCAGAGGCAGAAGGGTTTTTCATCATAAACTCCTTTTTCAAGAAAAAGCCTCAAAAGAAATGGGCATGGAGGCATCCCAATGGATTGAAAAGTGAAATTGATTATATTATGTATAACAAGAAATTTGTCATGGAAGACTGCAGTGTGATGAACAAGTTCAACACAGGTAGTGACCATAGAATGGTAGGATGTAAGATGCACCTTAATGCTAAACTCGAGCGTAGCAAGCTCATAAAGCAAACAAAGTGTATTGACATGACCAACTTTAAAAAACATCATAATACTTTCAAATTGGAACTGAGAAACATATTCTCTGCTCTAGAAGGTCTAACTTCGGAAGAAGTGGACATCTCTGAGGTAACAGAAAACTAACCAAGGCTCTTATGGAAACAGCAACAAAAATAGCTGGTACTAAGAACAAGTTGCATACGAACAAATAATCAGGAAAAACCAAAATTCTGATGCAAAAAAGAAGAGAGACGAGGACAACTAATGGAGATGTGACTTCCGAAGTGGAATATATAGAGCTATGCAAGAAGGTACCAAAAAGTATCACTGAAGATGTAAGGAAATTCAACTGTGAATAGTGAGGAAAACAATTGAAAACAACCAAAGCCTGAAGAGAGCAAAGGGACATCTGAGTAAGGGAAGAAAACAGATTATGGCTCTGAGAAAAGGAGATGGTTCTGTAACAAGAAATAGAGGTGAAATGTTGACAAGAGTGAAACATTTCTACTCAAAACTATATGAAAGGGGTTATACATGTACTCCACACATCACGGAAGGTGTCAGTACCAGAGTTCTTCCAATTTTCCCAGCAGAAGTTGCACATGCAATCAAGAACACGAAACGGGGGAAAGCTCCAGGAGAAGATGGAATTACCATAGACATCATACAAGAATCAAGTGGAGAAATTGAAACAGTACTCGCTCAAGCTTTCACTCGATGATTTAATGAAGGGAAGATTCATGAGGATTGGAACAATGCTACAATGATTCTGCTACATAAAAAATGTGACATTGAGGATCTCAAGAACTACAGACCTATCAGCCTCCTATCAGTTGTTTATAAAATCTTCACTAAAGTTCTTTCACACCGCTTGAAGTTAACACTGGACATGGCTCAACCGAGAGAACACGCTGGATTCAGGAGTGGCTACAGCACAATAGATCATATCCACGTACTGAGAGAACTAATTGAAAGAGCGAGGGAATATGAATTTCCATTGTGCATGGCTTTTATCGATTATGAAAAGGCCTTTGATTCGGTGAAACCATCAGCAGTTACAATGGCTTTGAAATCCTGCGGTATTGAGGTTGCATACGTCAATATTATTATTAACATCTATGAAAATGCAAGTGCAAAGATTCAGCTATTTGAGAATACAGCACCCATAAAAATTGGAAAGGGAGTGAGACAAGGTGACACTATATCTCCCAAACTCTTTAATGCCACGTTGGAAAATGTCTTTCAATCGGTGAACTGGGAAAACAAAGGGAAAAAGATTAATGGAGATTATCTAACTCACCTTCGTTTTGCTGATGACGTAGTCATTTTGCAACTACCCCATCAGGGCAGCAGAGTATGATTCAGGAACTTGCTGACAAGACTACAGAAGTGGGATTAAAAATGAACTTTCAGAAAACAAGAGTGATGTACAATGCTTTTACAAAAAACGTAGATTTATCGATTGATGAGGAAAAGTTGGAGATAACCAATACCTACATTTATCTTGGACAGCAGATATCAAGTGAGGCTCACATTGATGAAGAAATTAATCGGCGTACAAAACGTGCGTGGAGAGCTTTTGGAAGAAACAGTATAATTTTCAAGAACAATATGCCATTATGTCTTAAAAGAGAAGTGTTTGATCAATGCATCCTTCCAGTGTTTACATATGGTGCAGAGACGTGGACCTTAACTAAAAGTGACATACAAATACTACAGACAACTCAAAGTAGCATGGAGAGATGCATACTTGGTGTAACCAGGAGAGATAAGAACAGGAACGCGTGGATCAGAAAAATGACAAGAGTGGAAGACATCATGATCAGAGACAAAATCGCTGAAATAGCAATGGGCTGGACATATTGCCAAAAGGACAGACCACCGACGGACAGCTGAAATTTTAGATTGCATTACAAGGGACAAGAAATGACCCAGAAGAAGACCACATGTGAGATGGGTGGATGAAATTCGAAATTATACGGGAGTGACATGGAGGAGACTAGCACAAGACAGACCGCTGTGGAAAAATTTGGGGCGACCTTCGTCAAGCAGTGGATTGATAAGGGTTGACAATGATGATGATGATGATCCACTATATCGACAAAAATCACCGGACACCCTTCAAAAGCAAATGAACGGATCCGCTGCATTGTTAAGATGGATGCCCAGTAAAGCTGGAAAAGGTATAAAAACATGCCTGCAGTTGAACGCGACCATATCGCTCTGTGAGGTTCAGTGAAAATGTCGCAGCGGGAGAGAACTGACTTTGAGAAAGGAAAGATTGTTGAGTGTTATACACTGCCGGACACTTGCTAAGGACGGATGACAAACGATAGCAACCATAATATGGAAGGCAGGAAAATGTGGAAATTAGCATAAGTGCGGGATACAGTAAGGCGTGTTGTGCATATTCAAATTTTGGATTGCCGAACTTGTTCGTGACGTCATAGCGCTGATAAGAGATATAAAGGATTTGACGCGTATTGACCGTTGTTGTTCAAACGCAAAGTTGAAAGGGAAAGAATCAATTGACGACCTTGCAATTTTCAGTATGTCTTCTCGACATCACCTAGAGGATTTTACGCCTGGCCGTATTATTGGCAAGATTGAAGAAGGGCGAAAAATAACAGATGTTGCCAGGGAGCTCGACGTCAGCCACAGTGTTGTTTAAAGGCTTTGGAAATCATGTCAAACAAATGGCGATTGTAGCAAACGTCACGGGAATGTCGTGTTCGCAGTACGACGCCTGCAGAAGATCGGTACATAGTGCTATCAACATTAAGACACCGGCGCAGCACAGCTAGTGAGGTAGCAAATCAGTTTATGGCTGCTACTGGCAAGCGGATCTCCCGAAAAACTGTCGCCAGACGTTTGCATGCAGGAGGACTATACGCCCGCCGTCCTGTTGTGTGCATCCCATTGTCCAGACATCACCGTACCACCCGTTTGCAATTGTGCGATCAACATCGCAATTGGACTGATAACGACTGGTCTGCTGTCCTCTTCTCAGATGAGAGTAGATACAGTCTATCGTCTGATTGTCGACGACAACTGATCTGGCGTGATAGTGGTACTGCATATTGTCCAGCAAACATACAGGAAAGGGACCGATATCCGACATGTAGTGTCATGGTATGGGCTGGCATCATGATCAATGGCCGTACGTCCCTCTATGTGCTTCCAACTGGGACTATGACTGGCCAACGATACATTAATGATGTTCTGCTACCTCATGTTCGCATGTTCCGTGGTGCTGTCGGTGATAGATTCATTTTAATGGACGACAGCGCAACATGTCATCGAACAGTCGCTGTCCAGGAGTGTCTTGAGAGCAAGGGTATTCAACGCCTCGTATGGCCAGCACGTTCTCCAGATCTGAATCCCACTGAAAATGTGTGGGATGCTTTGGGGAGGAGTCGTGCTGGTCGCCAATGCCCTCCAATAAACAAGGACACCCTCATCCGTGCACTGAGAGAGGAATGGGATAAATTACCCCAACAGCTGCTTAATAATGTTGTGCAAAGCATGACACGACGTGTGGAATCTTGCATCGCCCTCCATGGTGGCCATATCCCGTATTGACATCTTACGCCGGAACGCCTGCGGACGGTAATTGCATTTTTTCACGTTTACGTAGTCTGCACAAAATGGCCTGTTTGTCCCTTGAACACGTTCCAAAACCTTCTGGATTTCAGAGCACAATAAATTGTCTTTCTTGTAATGTCCTGGCATTCTGACATTATTTTATTTCACTTGGCATCCAACACACTTACTTTTTTGTGCGCTATATAGCCGTTTATGATCCGTCCTTAGCAATTGTCCAGCAGTGTATTAGTGGGTTGTCCATAAGAGAAACCAAAAGGCGTTTAAACAAGTCAACTGCTTTGGATGTACTGAATAAGTAAAAGACACACGACGTGCCTGAAACAGCAAATCGTACCGGCAGACCAAAGGAAATCAGTGATAGAGGACGTCGAATTCTCAGGAGAGTCGTTACAGCTAACTGACGGAGTACTGCACAAGACCTCAGTTAACAGGTGTGTAAAAATGCTGAAATCTCGGTATGTGCACGTACCACTCGCAGATAACTTCATTCCATGGTTTACCGTAGTCGTGCGGTTGCTCATAAGCCTTTCTTCTCCACTCGGAATGCTACTCGTCGTTTAGCATGATGTAAAGAACATTTATCGCTGACCGTAGATCAATGGAAACGAGTCCTATGGACTGATGAATCCAGATACACGATCCATCAGTCTGATGGCCGTGTGTGGGTATAGCAGCAGCCGGGGGAACGCTATTTACCACAGTGTACTGTTCCTACGGTCAAGTTTGGAACTGGCGGTGTACTCGTGTGGGGGTGTTTTTCGTGGTATGGCTTCGGTCCATTGGTTATCGTGGACAAACCTGTTAACCAGCACGTCTACCTCGATATTCTGGACAATTATGCCCTACCAACTCTATGGCAATACTATGGAGTCGAGCCTTGTTGATATCAGCAGGATAATTAATGCAGCGAGCCATAAAGCAAGGATTGTTACGGAGTGGTTTGATGATAATTCCGTATCGTGTGTAGACTGGCCTGCACAGAGCCCTGATCTTAATCCCATAGAGCACCTATGGGATGAATTAAAGCGCCGCAAAAAAAGTTTGGAGCCAAGGCCTACTACTAAGCTACAGTTAGCGGCAGCATTATGTATACTGAATTGAAGCTCATACCTATCGCTGCGTTCCAAAACCGTGTCGAGAGCATGTCTCAAAGGGTCCGTGCTTGCATTAAGCAAAAGATGGACCTACACCGTACTAATGTATGTCAATAAATGCTATGTTGTGTTTCTGTTCTAGGTGTCCGGTGACTTTTGTCAATATAGTGTATATGTTAGATATGAAGTTTTCGAATTACTCTCACATACTAGAAAACAAAAAGAGGGAAACTAATAAAGTTTCAACATTCTTATTGCATTTCCAAAAAAAGTGTTTTTCTTTAAAGACGCTTTGTGAAAATACGCATACGTGAAAAAGTTTAATGGCATCATTGTTATAGAAATGACGGGGAAGTACCAAAACAGTGAAAGAGGCATGCTAAGTGAAGGAGGCATGCAGGAATTAAGTTTCATATAGCCGACAGCTCTATTCCGAAAAACATGCCTAAAGTAATTCTGGGTATGCTTAATTTAACCGGAAATGTATCAGTTGCAACATTAATTTACTCATGAATGACGAGAAAAATTGCTAACGTAATGGGAACCATCAAGGCCGCGTTCGGTTTGTGTGGGGCCCGGGCGAAAGATGTTCAATTGGATTATATTGAACAGATATTATTGCCATCTAACTGCACTAGTGTGCTTCAGCCTCTTGATCAAGGAGTTATGAAACTGTTAAAACAAAAATATCGGACCATTCTGGTAAATGACGTGGTCATGCGGACGTCATGAGATGATAAACCAGTGAAATGGAATGTTCGTGAGGCCATTAAAGATCTTACCGTGGTAGGGAATGAACTACCAGGAAAATACATTGGATCACGCTTTAGACATGCTGGCTTCATTACTAAAGATGATTTGAATAAGAAAATTGTTGCGAACAAACCTGCAGAACCGGAAGCAGATCGATGGAGCATCATTGGCAAAAAGATGAGATTGATCTTTAGCTTTAAAGACTAAGTCACTGCTAACGCAGATGTAGTACCCTGGAATGACATGTCTGATGGAGAAATCATGGAATCAGAAAAAGAGAGCTCTGAAGAAAAAAGATGAAAATGATGATGAGAGAAATAAAGTGTACCTCAACCAGAACTCATGCAAGCTTTAAACACAATCGGACAATTTCATAGTGTGTCAAATGCACGTATTGGAGAAACGGCTATTTTTCGTAAAATCGAGAGTTGCATGTTACAGACATTAGTGTCATAGAGGAAAAAAACTCTCGATCCTTATTTTTTGTACAAATCCTACTAACCTGAATTAAAAACAAACATCGGGTATATAATAAGCATTGTTTTGATCACTTTCCTTTATTATGTAGTACAGTTATTTTGTTGTGTTTTATAGTAAGTACAGTAGTACATGTACGTAGCATTTGTATGATGCAGCTATAACGAGAAGTCCGTTATAATGACAATTTTTCTGATCTTTTTCAGCTCTCATAATATCGGACTGTATATATGCTTTTTTTCTTGAGTTAGCATGAAGTGTACCGGCCCCAAATATGGCAGCTCATTCGGGAAGTCTTCCGGTATTCTGGCGTACCAGTCCGCGCCGGCTATTTATAGAACAGCAGACATAAGGTATAAAATACATACATACATACATACATATCACTAAGCTGTTCTCTGAGATTCAGAGGTTAGCTCCAAAAAGAAATACAAACTACCAGATATTTTTACTTACTGTTGTCGTATCAAACTTTTCCATTTACAGCGATCTTGACATACAACTCGTGCTACACAAGATCTTTTATACTTCATACTCATAATCTTTTTCTCATGCAGACACTCCTGAATCTGATCCATCCATGTCTTCCTTGACCTTCCTCCGCCTTTCCTTCCTGCCACTTGGGCTAAACAGATTTTCTTAGTAAGCATCTCATCACTCATTCTTTCAACATGGCCAAACCACCGAAGCATATTGGTCTCCACCTTGCTAACAACATTTTGTAAAATGACATAAAAAATCTTAAATTATCTCAACTTCATTCAGGAAAATTGTTTTGTGTTGCCTTCATTTCAGTAAAGCCGTTATTCATGTTGTTGTAATCCAGATTTTCATATAATGTATGTTCTATTGACAGTAATGTCAAATTAGATAACCTTTCTTGATTCATTATAATTCTAAGATAGTTTTTTTTTATTAATTTAAATTTAGAGAAACTTCTGTCTACTTAGGTAGTAGTAATTGAAATTTCCCATAAAGGTTTTAAAGCAATTTTTGGAAATTTATCCCATAAAATAAGGTAACATTCTCTTCGTCATTCACAATTATTCTCTTTTATTCTACATATTGCATTTTTATCTTAATAACGTTCTGTGCCTATGATGAGTAGGGTTCTTCCAAGCGCTGGGTCTGGGGCTGTGTCCCGCTTATCCGGGTCTAAGGGAAGTCCTGGGCAGGGGTGTACTGATAGCTCCCGCAACCCTCGCAGTGCAGGGGGGTGGCTCATGGTTTGAAAGGGCCTCTAACCTGAGCAAAAAGATTTCACAAAATTTTTGCGGAAATTTCGTATGAAACTGGTTAAAGAAATAGCCAAGAATTAAGGTAGCTTTGAATCAATGTGTCCCACTCGCTACCGAACCCGCCATTTATTTAATAACATCAATGAAGATATTGCAATGAAATTTGCAGTGGACTTACCTCATTTCGTGCGAAATCTGATGACGTTACAACATGTGCTGGAAGTGGACAGCATTGAACCCGGCTCTGTCCACCAGACAGCCGGAGTGCTCCTTAGTGGTAGACACATTCCTAAGTGTGGCGCCACTGAGGAGCAGTCCGCCAGCTAGCCGGACGCGCCTCTCTGCTGCTTTGTTATGCCATTTCGTTGAGCGTGTATACACATTACGGCTGTTGATAGTGAGTGCTCGTGGCTGTTCGCGTACGTGTAAAAATGTATCGATACACTCTGGAGGAGCGAGTGTCTATTGTTCGCACTTCTTGGAAAACAGAATCGATAAAGTCTTGTCAACAGAAATTCCTGGAGAGGTTTGCAGGCAGACATCCGTCGAGCAAGTCCACCGTTTGGGCATTGTCGAAGAAATTGGAAACCAAGGGGACTTTATTAGACGACCATGCAGGAGGTCGTCCACAAATGTCCGAAACGATCCAGAATGTAAAGGACCGACTACTTCAGTCTCCCAGGAAGTCTTTTCGCCGACTGTCACAAGAAACAGGGTTGTCCAAAAGCACTTGTCAACGTGCTGTGAGAAAAGCGAAGCTTCATGCGTACCGTATCTTGGTGGTCCACAAACTGAAAGAGCCTGATCACGTGACACGAGTGACATACTGTCGATGGTTTCAGACATTTCTTCAGGGAAATCCGGGCATTCTGGACTACACGCGGTTCTCGGACGAGACGTGGTTTCAGCTGTCCGGATACGTCAATTCTCAAAATTCCCGTGCTTCGGCCAGTGAAAATCCCACCACGATACATGAAGAACCCCTTCATTCAGAGAAAATTGGTGTTTGGTGTGAGATGACCAGGCGCCGCATAATTGGTCCCATCTTCTTCGATACAACCATCACGACAGCTGCATATATGGAAATCTTCAACACCTTTGTGAATCAATTGGACGACGAAGAACTCTCCATTGGATATTGCCAGCATGATGGAGCAACATCACACACCAGTATGGCAGAAATTCAGTCTTTTTATGGCAACCGCGTCATTTCGAAGGGTCTAAGGCCACCGCGCTCGCCCGATCTGACGCCTCCTGATTACTTTTTATGGGGATATCTAAAAGGGAGAGTTTACGAAAAGAAATCGTGAGCCATAGATGCCTTGAAAGCAAACATCACTAAAGAAATTCAGGCCGTGATGGCAGACATACTGGCAAAGATGGTGCGCCGGGTTTAATGCTGTCTGGACGCAAATGGTGGCCCCTTCCACCCCATGTTGTAATGTCATCACATTTCGCACGAAATGAGGTAAGTCCACTTCAAATTTCGTTGCAATATCTTCATTAGTGTTAATATTATTAAAGAAATGCCGGGTTCGGTAGTGAGTGAGACACTCTGTATTTAGTCGAAAAGCATTTTTTTTTTTTTTTTTTCAGTAAATACGTAAAATCTTTAGAAACCATTTTAGTTGATTTAGTTCATAAAACCCTGGAAAACGGGAAAGCAGTTATTCAAGAGAACTTGAGGTCCCCTTTTCACAGCCCTCGCAATAGTTTCTATACATGTATGTTAACAGGAGAATGTGAAACAAATATCAGTTCAGGGAACGGAATTTGTGTGCCAATGAATATAATGTGTACAGTTGTTTTCACATAACTACGCATCCTTCAGAATATAATGAATTAAAAGGTGTCTTCGTGGGAGCGAAAAGCCGGAGACCTGTGTCATTTTTTTTTTTTATAACAGTCAAAAGATCTTTTTTTTACTGTGGGCAAACCATTATGGCATTATGTTAAGCGTGTTTTTTATATTCCAGAGTAAATAATTGAAGTAGTTTCACGTTGTCTGTGCTACAGTTCTTATTCGTTACTCAGTTATTTTCTTCGTATAAATCGGAAAAGTCATCAGACACTGTCACCAGGGCGTTACATGTTTTGTGTGTTTGATCGTGAGGCATTTCAAAGAAGATGGCCTTAGTTCTTTAAAATAATAAATTTTGCATAATATGATTAACTTTAACGTAGTTATTTTTGTAGTAATTTGTATCGGTATGAAACCAGGGCAATCATTTTAATTACAACGTACACATTTGTGTTTCAAGCAATTAAATGGAATAATTTTGATTTTGCGAAAAATACTCGTAAGTCCCAAAGAATTCGATTTATTAAAATACACAAAAAACCTATTCTTCCATTCACCCTAAGATCATACCGCAGTTTAAGGTACTGCGTACCCACTGAGCCTTCGAGGACGGCTTATGTTCAAGCCAGCTGAGTTGCGTGGCCCCCATGTTACATTACCCTCAGTTGCTCATTTTTGCGTTGTAAGTTAAGGAAGATTTCAGTTTTTTATTTCGTGTGAGAAGGACGTTTGCTTATGACTGGTTTATGAAATTGTTCATTTGAAGTTCAACTAACATTAAAAGCTGAAGAGAGATAGATCTATCGTATTTGCGGATCAAAAACTTATGATGGAATAGCTAAACATTTCTAGTACGAATTAGAATTTTGTCCAGTTTTCAATAACTCCTCACATTCCCAAAAACGTTTTATTGAAACTTTGATCACATTCCCAAAAACGTTTATTGAAACTTTGTCACATTCCCAAAAACGTTTTATTGAAACTTTGTAAAAATCATTCGTTTCTCGCGCACAAAAAAATCCGTGTTTTTTTTTTTTTGTTATTTCAAATTCGTAAATTATCGCATTTCCTATTAGTACATAGTAATCTATCAGCGCTAACGGATTTTATTGTGCACTACAAACGTTTTTCAATTTGCATATTCCGTGTACTCTTCGTTAAAATTTTGTGAATTTTCAAAGTTTAGCACGAACTATTGTTTCTAAGTTAACATATAACGAAGTAAATTTCTCCGTCATTTCTGTCCACGCCAGGATTCGAACCCAGATCCCCTCATTCCGGAATAAGTCACTCTGCCAATTGAGCTACGCGGACGTTTTATTCTGATTCCTATCTGCCTTTATGTCATGTGCGTCCTTCGGGCAGGTACGTCACATCTCCTGGTACGTTACATCATCTCCCCCTTATTTTTTTATTTTTTATTTTTTTTTTCGAAGTGCTGGAGAAGGGATTCTCTTATTTTTCCTATCTCGCGGTGTGGAAATAACATCACACCATTGCGAGATTTTGAACAGTCGGGTCATCCGGATAGTTCGGGCGCCATTATAACGAAGTAAATTTCTCCGTCATTTTTATCCACGCCAGGATTCGAACCCGGATCCCCTCATTCCGGAATAAGTCACTCTACCAATTGAGCTATGCGGACGTTTTATTCTGATTCCTATCTGCCTTTATGTCATGTGCGTCCTTCGGGCAGGTACGTCACATCTCCTGGTACGTTACATCATCTCCCCCTTATTTTTTTATTTTTTATTTTTTTTTTCGAAGTGCTGGAGAAGGGATTCTCTTATTTTTCCTATCTCGCGGTGTGGAAATAACATCACACCATTGCGAGATTTTGAACAGTCGGGTCATCCGGATAGTTCGGGCGCCATTATAACGAAGTAAATTTCTCCGTCATTTTTATCCACGCCAGGATTCGAACCCGGATCCCCTCATTCCGGAATAAGTCACTCTACCAATTGAGCTATGCGGACGTTTTATTCTGATTCCTATCTGCTTTTATGTCGTGTGCGTCCTTCTGGCAGGTACGTCACATCTCCTGGTACGTTACATCATCTCCCCCGTACTTTTTTTTTTTTTTTTTGTGTCGAAGTGCTGCTCTTGTTTTACCTATCTCGCGGTGTGGAAAAAACATCACACCAATGCGAGATTTTGAGCGGTCGGGTCATCCGGATAGTTCGGGCGCCATTATAACGAAGTAAATTTCTCCGTCATTTTTGTCCACGCCAGGATTCGAACCCGGATCCCCTCATTCCGGAATAAGTCACTCTACTAATTGAGCTACGCGGACGTTTTATTCTGATTCCTATCTGCCTTTATGTCATGTGCGTCCTTCGGGCAGGTACGTCACATCTCCTGGTACGTTACAAACATTTCGTTGCGTTTCTGTCTTCAGAAACATTCACTCAATCACATGAAATAAATCAGGGTTTTCTTCTTCACTTTAGAGTTTGTGAACGGCTTCATGCATTATTTTAAACAGCATGTACTTTTCGTGTGACGAGTTAAAGGGATTTTTGTCGTACGCAGCAGTAAAATGTGACTTAGCAGTGCTTTGAAAGGAAAGAATAGAAAACAGTGGTGATATTATAGACTACATCCATAAATGCCCATAATATTTTTTCTTTTCGCAAGAAGGCTTTACAAGTGTTAGACTGCCTATATTGTTAGGTACGTAATTCGATGGGAACGCAATCAGAAGGGTAACATAAGATGGCTACCGCTCAGAGCGTCGGCTTCACAGCTTTACGTAGGGGTTGCTTGTTATGCTCATTCCCCTTATTCTATCCTCCTTGACCGTGTCCTGCTGTTAGCAGCTGTCAATCACTTCCCTCATCAACTCATTGACATCCTTTTTTCCCAAACACTGCATATCTACGCATGCATGTGTTGGTCTGATTTTAAAACTCAATTTCTGAAAATAGATCATTTTTAGATTTGTCTAAAATTACTATATGTACTTATAAGTAAACAGCTAGGACAATAAAATGTATGATTCTGGGCAATAAATGTGATGATTTTCACGGGAATTGTTGGGAACTACTTTCAGTTGCGGCGATAGGTTTCTAGTACCTTCCCCTTCAGTTTCATCTTAGAGTAAATCGAAGTATAGTTAATAACATGGAAATAAAAATTTTGAGTAATTGGAAGCTAATAGATATTTTCGGAAAAGGGCCTCAAAAACATTTTCTTGTGAGGGGCCTCGAGTTTATCCGGTGCACCACTGGTCCTAGAAAGCATGCTTTGTTTCACTGAAATTCGTATTCAAGTTGCAAGAAAAGTTGTCAAACAACAGAGGGCATGTTAATTCTACAAGAGCTAATTTTATCCGGAAAAAAAAAATTACTTTACCTATAGAGAATATGCTTCTGTGGAATGTTTGAATACTAGCATATTTCGGAACACTTTCTTTGGAAGTAGAGAAAACATGTTGTGTAGGAAGTAGGGGAAAAAATAGAAAGAAAAAGGAAACTTCCTTCTCCAGTCATCGTTGGAAGTGACAACCACTTAGAGCGAGTGCCGTGAAAATTTATACCTGTTCCGATAATAGGCCTCAATTTCTGACGACACCACCGCAAGGGACGATGGTAAAAGAAAAAGAAGAGGGAACGAAAAAGAAAGAAGATAAAAGGCCTCTCGTTTTTCTTCAGAGGTAGAAGAGGAGAACAGTTTGAAAGCCCTTGCCATGATTGCCGTGTATTATGTTCTTATTTACGGCAATTACAACCGGGTGTGGGAAACAACGCCACTGGACCAAGTATCCCCATTGGGTGAGTGGTCGGTTTCCACATGACCAGGATCACTCCTCTGTCTCTCTCTCTCTCTCTCTCTCTCTCCTTTCTTTCTTTCTTTCTTTCGCTTGTTTTTCGCCTCCATCTTCTACGGGAGAAATGACTGGCGTAGGATGCCGGCGGAGAGTGAGAGGATCCAATTGCTATTGATCGGAAAAGGAAAAGCATCGCAGTGCTTAAAATGCTGTGACAAACCCTGCTATTCTGATGGATTTCCTCTGCTGTTCATTCTCACGTGGCTCCCTGGGCTTGTCTTTACTGAACTGTGTAATTACGATTCTCCTTCTGGTAATGATACATCCCATCAAATTTCGATGAAGCTATGTTCAACCGCCGTTCTCGTCATCCGATGGCCAAAGGGATGTTAAAATGTTCAATTTGTCGGGGGTGTTGACCACTCTGAGTGATTACTCCCACCGGATATTACTGTAATGGTAAACTAAGTGCGGAAACGATGCTCAGTTGAGCTAAATATCAACCTTCGATAATGTTCAAGCAAATAACGTCATGTAGGAGAAATCAATTACACGCAACTTCGCAATTTGGTCAGGAATATTAGATCTCATTCTCATGTATATATAATGCTATCTATCCTATTATTTCTCTGTATGCTATCTTATCATTTCATGAACGAGACTGTTACAGAATTTTTGGGTGTTATGAACAGGTCTTTTGAGGAAATTCTCAATCATATTGCACTGCAGGTATTTCAAGTTATTTTTTAAATTGTGAACCTGAGTACATTGGCGCCGGCAGAATTCCCTTATGGAGGTGGCCCAATATATTGAAGATGCAAAAAAAAAAAAAATACCCCGGAGAAAACATCTCCCAAAATATTGGAAAGCGATAAAAATATCTTCACCATATTAAAATGCATTTCCAGTGATTCGTAGAATACATATTTAAAAACATAAAAATTTATTTAAAAATAAGCGGTCAATAACGAAGAACGGAGGACCAGGGACGGATTTCCGGCTAGGCGCACTAGGCGCGCGCCTAGGGCCTCGCTGTTTGAGGGGCCCCGAAGACACATAATTGGATTTTCAGTTTTGGTTTTAACGGACCGAATCAAATCATTTCTTAAAGCGACTACTTGGTATTGTCAATTGATATTTTACTTTCTCATATTAATAATAACATATTTTTTCTTGCTGTTGCTGATATTCCAAATTTTCGAGTTCTTATCAATGTACTTATTTTAAAAGAGACGGTTAAAATAATTTTGAGTTCTTTTAGTGGTTGGTAAAGAAGGTATTCACGCTTCCCAAACTTTTCATTGTTTAAGGCGAATTCTTAACTGGCCTGCTGTGCTATAAATTGCTTTCATGGTACTTCCAGCCAAGAGAACACATCTGTGTTGAAACCTTACCACCTTGTTCCCAAGTTGCGATGAGGAATACTTGTAAGAACTTTCCTGATGATCGGACGTGTTTGCTGTTAATTGTTTTTTTCCTTCGTGGTAGGATAATCAATGAAGAAAGAAATATTCTCCGTAGGATAATTCTTCTTAGGGCAATCAAGTTCTTTCTCGGCTCTAATCCCTCTAAACCATCTTAAACCAAAAGAGTTATTAATATTTAGGCTGAAAAAATAAAGAAATCACGCTCTCTTATTTAATAGTGTTAAAAGTAATTTATATTGTATTGCAACAACATTTTCTCAATACTTTCTGCTCCCTTGGTTTAATAGTGATAATTATCAAGTATTCTCACCTTTTCTATTCCTTAAATCGACTTAAAACTAGCTTTTGAAAAAGAAATAAAAAGTTCCAATGATACTCTTACTCAAAAACCTGCAGTCCCTACTTTTCCATTTTCAAACCGGATCTTTTGCATTTAATTTGCATGTTTCTGTTTCTTATAACTGCAGTGCAGGTATAAATGGGATACGGGTATAAAGTGCCAAACCTAACATCCATTGATTCCCTATTAGCCTCAAAATTCTGTTTATGATAACTGCAGTGCATGAAGTATATGGGATATTAAAAGTGCCAAACTTAATACCCATTGATTTCCTATTAGCCGCAAAAATAATTTTTGAGATATCTCTGAAATCAAAAAGTTCGATGTGCACAGACAGACAAAATTAATACACTAGCACTGTTTCTTACAGAACGTTCTAATATTAGGAAGCGATGACATTTTTAAAAAGTGTAAGAACCTTTTTCTTGACTTCCCCCCCTTTTTTTTTTTTTGTTAATCTGACGGATGAAAATTTCTGAAGGCATAAGAAGGGGAAGGGCCCCTGAACCTTTTAGCTTTTAGCGCCTAGGGCCCCAAGAGATCTAAAGTCTCCTCTGCGAAGGACCAAATGATATTTCATTTGAAGGGCTCGGGTTCCTTGGCCACACCCACTAAGTGTGTCAACTTGTGATTGGTATTCGGCATTCTAAAAAAGAAAAACAAAACAAGAAAGATGACACCGAATTTTCGGGTGTAATAAGCACGTCTTTTGAATCCGTTCTGACGCAAATTAAATTTATCAAAGTTATTCAAAGTCAATGGAACCGGTATGGAAAACAATAGTATCTGACGGAAGAAAGAAGTTTTACAATCGGGTTTTTAATCCCTCAGATATTGCTGTAAACGGAATCGTGAGCTTACGCCCTTTGGTTGCAGACTTGTGCGTTAAGAAAAACATGAATTTATATGAGAAACATTTCGCACCGAAAACGCTCTCCAACACAGAAATAATTTTTCAAATCGGACTCTTAGAATCAGAGATATCGACAAAAATAAGGAGTGACTTTACATCCCCTGGTGAAAAAACCATGCATTATTTTAAGAAGAAAGTATTCTCAATAGGTTTTCCCATATGAGCGGTATCGGTCCAAGAAAAAAAAATTTAGTCGAGTTTTCAAGAGCCCAGATTTTGCTACAAATGCATCAGAAGCAGAAATTAACACTTATACCCCCTGGTGGCCAAACCATTCTTTACCAAACATTAGAAATTATGTGAAAACTATTTTCCATCAGGTCTTGTATGCGATAGAGGAAGAAATTTTCAAATCGGAGTTTTAGGAGCAGAAATAACGCAGAAAACGCAATTTACCTTGTGCCCCCTAGCGAAAAGTCTATGATTTACTTGAAAATTTTGAATTTATGGAAAAAACATTTCGCATCGGAAAAACTTTCTAACAAAGGAAGAATTTTTCAAATAGGACTCCTAGAAGTAGAGATATTGACAAAAATAAGATATACATCTACTCCCCCTGGCGTAGAAACCATGCATTATTTCAAGAAGAAAATTTTCCTAAACGGTTTGTCGACATGAGTAGTATCGATCAACAAACGACTTTTTTTCCAGTCGAGATTTTAGAAGCTCGTAGTTTGCTGCAAATACATCAGAAGCGGAAATTAAGGCTTACGCCACCTGGTGGCCAAACCATTTCTTACAAAAATTAGAAATTATGTGCAAAGGATTTCCCATCAGGAGCTGTATCCGGTGCTGAAAGAATTTTTCAAATCGGAGATTTAGAAGCAGTGATATAGGGGGAAAGCAATTTACCTCTACGCCCCCTAGCGGAAAGTCTATGAATTACTTGAAAATTTTGAAATTATATGAAAAACATGTCACACTGAAAACACTATCCAACAAAGAAGGAATTTTTCAAATCGGACTCCTAGAAGCAGAGATATTGGTGAAAATAAGATATACATCTACGCGGCCTAGCTTAGAAACTGTGGAATATTTTAAGAAAAAATATTCCGAAAAGGTTTATCGATGTGAGTGGCATCAGTCTACGAAAGAATTTTTTCAATCGATATTTTAGAAGCTCAGATTTTATGGCAATTACAACAGAAGCAAAAATTAACACTTACGCCCCCTGGTGGCCAAAGTATAATTTACCACATATTTTAAATTATATGCAAAAGATTTTCCATGAGGAGATGTATCCGCTGAAGAAAAAAAAATTTCAAATCGGAGTTTTAGAAGAAGAGTTATCGGGCAAAATATAATTTACTTTTACGCCCCCTATCGAATAATCTATGCGTAATTTGAAAAAGTAACTACATCTGAAATACTCTTCGACATGAATGGAATCGAAAGATAAAATAATTTTTTAAATCGGGTTTTTAGAAGCAAATATGTGGAATAAAACGTATTTTTGAATTCGACATCATCTGCATTTACCCCCTCTAGCGGCGAAATTTCATGCTTCCCAATGCAAAAATAATTTTTCAAATCGGACTGATAGTTGCAGAGATATCGTGGGTACAGACGGACGAACAAACCGGTAACATAAGCACGATCTTTTTTTCACAAAAGACGTGCTAAAAACAAACCTCAAAGTCATTAAGCCTCCTAACAGGAAAATTTGGCCACGTGTCTGCTTTCCTGTAATAAAAAATTGTCGGTTCGATTATTTATTCAATTGCGTGTTCTAAAGAATTCTAGAACGGTAAAAGAGGTTTCTCAAAAAATAATGAAAAATAATTCAACTGTATTTGATCTATGCCTTTTATAAACATTCTTTATTCCAGTTTAGCAGACTCTCGTCAGAGAATCACAGACGATAGATCTTCGGACGACGTTCTCATTTCCTGCTTAACACTGTTTTACATTACCCCACCCAACATTTCATGCTTTCACAGTATTAGCCTGCTTTCTGCTTCAATGTCCCGTTGAATCGTCTATCAAAGCCTACCTTCTCTAATTTTCCATGCTCTCCCGGGGCAAGCATCACTTCGGAAGACACTCTTCCTTCTTGGTACGTACATACCTCAAGACGTTTCCTTTGAACTCTATCTAAAAACTACATTCATTCTTTTTCCTGACTATCCCCTGAATTCTTGCCGAAAATCCTGATTTCCCCGATGCGAATGTAATAGAGTATCATCCCTCTAAATGTGCAATTCCCTAGCCGAAGTAACAGTCCTGTCATAAACACAAGAAACCGAAATGTCCAAGGAAAATCCTCAATGTCTCTCACGCAGAGTATCTCCCAAAAATCAATTGGCTTGTTAAAAAATATCTGCGTCAGACGCCCTACCACTACCACCTCGGCCACAAATAATGGGAAAAACTGCAGAAACCTGAAGGAAACAAACATTGTTTCGTACGAAACAAAGAAGTTCCCTGTAACGTAACGTGTCCTCAACTGCCAATATCAAACTAGCAGAAAAGCATTAGAAATCAGGAATCAGGTGTCACTTAATTCCGATGCGGTTTTGCATCGGCAAAGCTGAAATCTCTCTCATGGTTGCAGCACTCGAAAGAAAAAGAAATTTCTAAAGATGGATTTTCTTTTAGCACAGATGTAGTGATAACTGATCAGAACACATATGTATAATCATATATTATATATATAATCAAAACATATATGGATTATATCCATCTCAGCTGAAAGAAATTTTCTAATCTACTAACACTTTTTCTTCGTCCAGCTAAAAAGTGAAACGCACGCCATCTATTTGAAAGTTCTCGAATAGGGAAAACTGGAAAACATAAGTAAAATTATGATCATGTTTACAGCTATCCGACGCAAGAAAGATTTTCCAGATCGAGCTTTTGTAGGTGGTACAACGAAGTAAATTTCTCCGTCATTTTTGTCCACGCCGGGTCTCAAGCCCGGGTCCCCTCATTTTGGAATAAGTCGCTCTACCAATTGAGCTAAGCGGACGTATGTTATCTCCGCTATCTACCTTTATGTCGTGTGCTTCCTGCTGCGCAGGCACGTCACATGCTCATAAGCCTTTCAGCATGGTGTAAAGAACATTTATCGTGCACCATAGATCAATGGAAACGGGTCCTATGGACTGATGAATGCAGATACACGATCCATCACTCTGATGGCTGTGTGTGGGTATGGCGGCAGCCGTGGGAAAGCTATTTACCACAGCGAACTGTTCCTACTGTCAAGTTTGGAGCTGGCAGCGTACTCTTGTAGGGGTGGTTTTCGGGGTATGGTTCCGGCCCATTGGTTATCGTGGACAAACCTGTTAACCAGCAAGTCTACCTCGATATTCTGGAAAATTATGCCCTACCAACTCTGTGGCAATACTGTGGAACCGAGTATTGTTGGTACCAGCAGTATAATGCACCGAGCCATAAAGCAAGGACTGTTACGGCGTGGTTTGACGATAATTCCGTATCATGTGGGGACTGCCCAGCACAGAGCCCTGATCTTAATCCCATAGTGCTTCTATGGGATGATTAGAGCACCGCATAAGAAATTTGGAACCAAGGCCTACTACTAAGCAACAGTTAGCGGCAGCATTATGAACTGAAAGGAAGCTCATACCTATCGCTGTGTTCCAAAACCTTGTCGAAAGCATGTCTCGAAGGGTCAGTGTATGCATTGAGGTCAGTGGTGGACCGACACCGTGCTAATGTATGTCAATAAATGCTGTGTTATGTTTCCATTCTAGGTGTCCGATGACTTTTGTCAATATAGTGTATATAAGTTTTGAATGGAGCAGTAGGTAGTAAAATTCGGAACGTGATGGGTAAATGGAAGGATTTATCAGTTTGAGAACCGACAGATTATGGGAGCTCGGAGAGCGGGTGCTTCGATTTCCCGAACGGCTGGACTGGTGGGTTGTTCGCGAGTCGCCATAGTTAAAGTGTATCGGGACTGGTTTGAAAATGGGGAAACAACGACCTGGAGGGAAAACTGCACAGGACAACGAAAGCTTGATGTGAGAGGTGAGCGCCGATTCCGACGACTCGTACAGGTCAACAGACGCAACACTGTTCAACAGTTGAGTACCCAATAAAAACAGAGGTCAACCCGGAACAGTATCTGCCATGACCATACGTCGCACGCATGGGTTATGACAGCAGACGAATCCCACGACATCCTCTCCTAACCAGGTTTCATCGGCGCAAAACGCTCGCCTGGGGCAAAGATCATGGAATTTGGACATCGGATGACTGGAAATAAGTGTGCTGGTTTAACAAGTCGTGTGTTTTACTGCACTCTGTGCCTAGTCGTGTACATATTTGGGGCAAACAACATGAAGCATTCGATCCATCCTGTATGATCCCCACAGTTCAAGACGTGAAGGCTGTTGTATGGCGTTGAGCATGTTTACCTGGCTGGAACTCGGACCCCTGGTGCATGTGGAAGAACGTACGACCAATGCCCACTATCATGAATTGCTTGCTATCACTGTACACCCAACAATTGTTGCATTTTTTCTCGAATGGCGATGGTGTCTTCCGAGATGGCAATGCGTCGAACCACAGGTCCAATATTGTGCAATAATGGTTTGAGGAACACAATTCAGATTTCCAGCATATCAATTGCCCTCCAAACTCCCCCGATATCAATCCCGTTGAATGCTTATATGACACTATGGCACGGTATATCAGGCGTCTATATGCACCAATCACGACCATGCCAGCATTGGCGGTCACATTAGATACAGCCTGATTGGCCATACCTCCCAATTGTTTCCGGCATCTTATTGAATTGATTCCACACCGGATAGCTGCTGTACTGAGGGCGAAAGGAGGACCTACGAAGTATTAGGTAGGTGGTCATAATTCAGTGATCACTCAGTGTATGTTGAATCGATGCAAGTCAGATAGCTGCCGTACTGACGGCGAAAGGAGGACCTACGAAGTATTAGGTAGGTGGTCATAATTCAGTGATCACTCAGTGTATGTTGAATCGATGCCACATCGGATAGCTGCTCTACTGAGGGCGAAAGGAGGACCTACGAAGTATTAGGTAGGTGGTCATAATTCAGTGATCACTCAGTGTATGTTGAATCGATGCAAGTCAGATAGCTGCTGTACTGACGGCGAAAGGAGGACCTACGAAGTATTATGCAGGTGGTCATAATTCAGTGATCACTCAGTGTATGTTGAATCGATGCAAGTCGGATAGCTGCTGTACTGAGGGCGAGAGGAGGACCTACGAAGTGTTAGGTAGGTGATCATAATTCAGTGATCACTCAGTGTATGTTGAATCGATGCAAGTCGTATAGCTGCTCTACTGACGGCGAAAGGAGGACCTACGAAGTGTTAGGTAGGTGGTCATAATTCAGTGATCACTCAGTGTATGTTGAATCGATGCAAGTCGGATAGCTGCTCTACTGACGGCGAAAGGAGGACCTACGAAGTGTTAGGTAGGTGGTCATAATTCAGTGATCACTCAGTGTATGTTGAATCGATGCAAGTCGTATAGCTGCTCTACTGACGGCGAAAGGAGGACCTACGAAGTATTAGGTAGGTGGTCATAATTCAGTGATCACTCAGTGTATGTTGAATCGATGCAAGTCGGATAGCTGCTGTACTGAGGGCGAGAGGAGGACCTACGAAGTATTAGGTAGGTGGTCATAATACAGTGATCACTCAGTGTATGTCGAATCGATGCCATGTCGGATAGCTGTTGTACTGAGGGCGAAAGGAGGACCTACGAAGTATTAGGTAGGTGGTCATAATTCAGTGATCACTCAGTGTATGTTGAATCGATGCCACGTCGGATAGGCACTGTACTGAGGGCAAAAGGCGGACCTATGAAGTATTAGGTAGGTGGTCATAATTCAGTGATCACTCAGTGTATGTTGAATCGATGCAAGTGGGATAGCTGTTGGACTGAGGGCGAAAGGAGGACCTACGAAGTATTAGGTAGGTGGTCATAATTCAGTGATCACTCAGTGTGTGTTGAATCGATGCCACGTCGGATAGCTGCTGTACTGAGGGCGAAAGGAGGACCTACGAAGTATTAGGTAGGTGGTCATAATTCAGTGATCACTCAGTGTATGTTGAATCGATGCCACATCGGATAGCTGCTCTACTGAGGGCGAAAGGGGGACCTACGAAGTATTAGGTAGGTGGTCATAATTCAGTGATCACTCAGTGTATGTTGAATCGATGCAAGTCAGATAGCTGCTGTACTGACGGCGAAAGGAGGACCTACGAAGTATTAGGTAGGTGGTCATAATTCAGTGATCACTCAGTGTATGTTGAATCGATGCAAGTCGGATAGCTGCTGTACTGAGGGCGAGAGGAGGACCTACGAAGTGTTAGGTAGGTGGTCATAATTCAGTGATCACTCAGTGTATGTTGAATCGATGCAAGTCGGATAGCTGCTCTACTGACGGCGAAAGGAGGACCTACGAAGTGTTAGGTAGGTGGTCATAATTCAGTGATCACTCAGTGTATGTTGAATCGATGCAAGTCGGATAGCTGCTGTACTGACGGCGAAAGGAGGACCTACGAAGTATTAGGTAGGTGGTCATAATTCGGTGATCACTCAGTGTATGTTGAATCGATGCAAGTCGGATAGCTGCTCTACTGACGGCGAAAGGAGGACCTACGAAGTATTAGGTAGGTGGTCATAATTCAGTGATCACTCAGTGTATGTTGAATCGATGCAAGTCGGATAGCTGCTGTACTGAGGGCGAGAGGAGGACCTACGAAGTATTAGGTAGGTGGTCATAATACACTGATCACTCAGTGTATGTCGAATCGATGCCATGTCGGATAGCTGTTGTACTGAGGGCGAAAGGACGACCTACGAAGTATTAGGTAGGTGGTCATAATTCAGTGATCACTCAGTGTATGTTGAATCGATGCCACGTCGGATAGGCACTGTACTGAGGGCAAAAGGGGCACTTATGAAGTATTAGGTAGGTGGTCATAATTCAGTGATCACGCAGTGTATGTTGAATCGATGCCACGTCGAATAGGCACTGTACTGAGGGCAAAAGGCGGACCTATGAAGTATTAGGTAGGTGGTCATAATTCAGTGATCACTCAGTGTATGTTGAATCGATGCAAGTGGGATAGCTGTTGGACTGAGGGCGAAAGGAGGACCTACGAAGTATTAGGTAGGTGGTCATAATTCAGTGATCACTCAGTGTATGTTGAATCGATGCCACGTCGGATAGGCACTGTACTGAGGGCAAAAGGGGCACTTATGAAGTATTAGGTAGGTGGTCATAATTCAGTGATCACGCAGTGTATGTTGAATCGATGCCACGTCGGATAGGCACTGTACTGAGGGCAAAAGGCGGACCTATGAAGTATTAGGTAGGTGGTCATAATTCAGTGATCACTCAGTGTATGTTGAATCGATGCAAGTGGGATAGCTGTTGGACTGAGGGCGAAAGGAGGACCTACGAAGTATTAGGTAGGTGGTCATAATTCAGTGATCACTCAGTGTGTGTTGAATCGATGCCACGTCGGATAGCTGCTGTACTGAGGGCGAAAGGAGGACCTTCGAAGTATTAGGTAGGTGGTCATAATACAGTGATCACTCAGTGTATGTCGAATCGATGCCATGTCGGATAGCTGTTGAACTGAGGGCGAAAGGAGGACCTACGAAGTATTAGGTAGGTCGTCACAATTCAGTGATCACTCAGTGTATGTTGAATCGATGCCACGTCGGATAGCTGCTGTGCTGAGGGCGGAAGGCGGATCTACGAAGTTTTAGATATGGGTGGTCATAATTCATTGATCACTAAGTGTATATGTAAATGCGCGATGCTTATTGAATTAAGAATATGAAACGAGGAAGAACTCCAGGGAGGAAAAGGGAAACGATCGGCATTGCTTCGGACATTTGACAGGAAGCTGATGAAAAAAACATAAAATAAATTCGCGCAAGTGTTCACCAGATGTCGCATAGAAAGGGAGATTCTTAAGGAATGGAAAGGGGTTACAGTTATCCGAATACGTAGAAAAAAACGGGGGAGGGAGGTCTTGAGGATCTCGTAGAACTAGAGATTTATCAGCCTTCTATCAGCTATTTACAAAATCCTCATTAAAATATTATCACATCACTTGAAGCAAACATTGTACATGGCCCAACAAAGAGAACAAGCTGGATCCAGGAGTGGCTACATCACTACAGATCATATCTATCAGAGAGAACTAAAAATAACTTTCTCGAATACAAACCATGGAAATAGTCTCTACGGAAGTCGCACCAGCTCAGTAGATATCATGTTGCAAGCTGCGTTGTCATGTTGCAAGATGACAAGATGACGACTTTGCGATTAATCTGTTATAGATGCTCAGATTTCAATTTTTATCTCAACCTTTCCAATTGTTGGTTAGCATTTATCGTTCGGTTAGGTGAAACCAGCTACCAGTGGATTACCCCTTGACATCCCACTGTATATTTAACAAAACCTTTCTCGGGTAAAGTCTTCCTCTTGAAATCGATGAAGCAGGCTTTCCAACTCGACATACAGGTCCTTTGACGTTTTACATTTCTATAAAGGACCCTCTTTTCATCACCTGCAATTAATCGTTCAAATAAAGGATCATTTCTGAGACGCACGAGCAAAAGAAATAAAAAGACAGGTGATCATTTCTTTCGATTGGTACAGTAGAAGAAAGGTGCATGGGCTTCGGTTTATCACAAAGTTCGACCATGATACCGACTGGTCGAACTTTGTAATAAACCCAAGCGCATGCATCCTTCTTTCTAGTGTTGTTTTGTGTACAGAAAACCTTTCTGATAATTTTTCATTAGTTCAACGTTGGTCATTTTATTGGTTGATATCCTCTTCAAAAACCTCTGGTGGACGTCCAGAACGTCGTTGATCTCTTCAGCTTCTATTTACTTCACGGAATTATCGTAATGCTCTTCTACTTCATGGAATTTCGACATGTTCTTTCGTCTACAGCATGCTAGCCATTCACTCCACAAATGCTGAGACAGGCTTCAGCTGAATTGTTGCCTTTGTCAGACTCACAGAGCAAACAATGTCTAATGTGATTCTTATTGCTTGACATGTTAACCCTTGTGTGACTTGTTTACGAATGAGATGCACCTCAATAATAACGCAAGGATCTAAACACCAACTATACATAAGAATATACAGTATAACTATACTAGTTATCCGTACTTATTGGCGTAGATGAAATCAAAGTTTCCAAGCTTTCGCACATCACCCAGATGGGTGTTTCAAGGATAACTAGTATAGTTATACTGAAACACACAAGACAGCAAACTGCAAACTGGATAATAGAACGCTTCAACAATTTTAGCGCGGTGACTTGACTTGACAATAAACGAAGAGATGCGAATGTAATTATTCAATAAAAACACGAGGCATCTTATTCGTTTTACGCGCGGAATCCTTGGAGGAAAACAAAAGGCATTCATTATTTCAAGAACTGGTTCCAAATTCGTGGTAACTCCAGCGAGACGCTATCATTGCAGGCCTCATTGTTGGTAATGATCTCCAATGTTTCCCGAATGGCGGTGGACTTAGGAGTACAGTAGGAAGCTATTTCCGTTATGTCATCCCACATAGGATCGGCGGAATTGAAATTGGACTTCTCTGGATAGGGCCATGGTTGATTTGCCGTTGTTTATGTCCCTCTTATGCTCGTTGACTCTAATTCTAAATGAACGTTTAGTCATCCCAATGTAGTAACGCTTGTAGCCATCCGGATATTGCAGAGGGACGGCATAAACACCTGCTTCGTTGGAAAGTGGGAGCTCATCAGTATTTCCCTTAAGCATAGCATATAATGATGTCGGAGATCTTATGCCGACATCGAGGTTCATCTTTCTGCGTGCGTTCTTGAGTTTATAGGAAACATTTGGTCCGTAAGGAATAGAGCCCAGGTAGCGTAGCCGCGGCATAGAAAGATTGGCATGCCTCTTTTTGTTTCTTTCGATATATCTATGCACCATGTTCGGATCGTATCCTGCCTCAGTGGCCAATTCGATAACGCTTTTTAATTCACTTAGTCTAGAACAAGACAGCTTTCTTCCGTTCTCGAATCAGAAGAGCATTCAACATCTCCTCCGATGTTCCTTCTAGACTATATTGCCTACTCCTTAAAGCATTTTATAGCCTACTACTTAAAGCATTTTGGCGATTACACGCGCCATCTGTCATTGCACTTGTTATTTACATTTTTTACTTGGAATCTGCATCATGAAAAGCGAGTAGAACTTTTTGCACACACACACACACACACCTAAAAATTAGATTTTCATCCCTACGACGTACGCGGAAAGGTCGTGGAGGATAGGCATATCAGCATATTTATCTATATGCTTCTCTCCGCTGTTTCGGGCAATTTCTTTCGTACATATGAGTGTCCACATACATATGAGGTTACTCTGTACCCTGGTTAGCTTTGGGGAATACTCTATGTGGCTTACTAATGGCTAAAAAGAAAATACTATATATGTATTTTTTCAGATACAATTTTCAAATAATTTATTCACACAATGAACATTTCAATTTTTTTCTCCTCTCAGAGCATGAATTTTACGCCTCTAGCTACTCTAAGAAGGAAGCCTCCCTCTCCCCGTGGGGGAGAGGGGGCACTTGCTTCTTAGAGTGGCTATACCAGGGGCGTAAAATTTATGCTCTGAGAGGAGAAAAAAATTGAAATGTTCATTGTGTGAATAAATTAATTGAAAATTGTATCTGAAAAAAAAAGCTATATATAGTATATATACCAAGAGTAACACACTTTTCCTAACAACATACAATCTTTTGTATGCCATCGTGAAAAAATGACGAGCTTTAGGAAGCGACAAGCTCATGGAATGCGGTTTCAATTTATATTTGATTGAAAAAGGATTTACCGTGTGGAAAGGTGTTTAGGCGCTTGTATAGAAGCAATAATCCGCAGGGGACGATCAGGTGAATGAGGCAGATGAGGTTTCGTACTTCAACTAGTGCAGCTTCTGCATCGCCTGGCATGCGCAACGTGGAGTTTCAGAATGTCACAGAGAAGTATGACACCATGGCGATTAAATAATGACAGCTATTTGGTGGACAGTGTTTTATGCATAACGGGAAGTTCTTCCCAATATTTTCCCGCTGCGATGGTTTTACCTTGTTGTAAGAAAGAGGAGTTGATCACACTAGCTGTGGACTGCTGAATACCAACCATTTGGATGGAGTATTGACTTCGGGGCTTCACTGCGGTTAAGCCATTGCGCAGAACGTCGGTGATTGTGATACTGTGTCCATTTATCATTACACTTGACGAAGTGCCCCAAAATGTCCATCTTTTGGTGCCAAATAAAGTAGAAAAGGGCAGACATCAAATCATCGTGCTTTGTGCTGTTCCGTTGACACGTGTTGGACCCATTTATTCATCTTTATTACTTTGCTTGAGGCCGTTAAATGCCAGGAAATAGTTGCATAGTGTACTACGAGTTTCTGACCAAGTTCTCCTACCTTTTGAGGTGGATCGGATTCAGTCAAGGACTGCAAATAAAGTAATCGATAGCTCCTTCTGGTCTACCACATGGTTCATTTTTGAGGCTCGTATCGCCAGAACGGAATTTAATGTGGATCGGATTCAATCAAGGCCTCCGACTCGACATCACCGATGAATCCTTCTTGTCTACCGTGTGGTTCATTTTTGACGCTCACATCGCCAGAACGGAATTTAGCAAATCAACGTTGTGTCTTGCATTCACTAATGGTGCCTTACCCAAATGTTGCATTGATGTTGCGTGATTCCTCCAATGCAGGTGTTAAAGTTTAAAAAAATATATGACCATGACATGATCAATAAGTAGGAACTGTAAGACTAGCTGATGACCATTAACCTGTACCGTTCAATTACGGACTCCACAGGGTTAAGCGAACTCTCTCGAAATTGATAGTAACGGCGTTGCGAGTAATCCTGTCAGGATCCGACATTCCCCCATCCGGACAGAATCGGTCCGTAGACCTGTATCTTGCTGCTACCCCCGTGGGCCGGCACTTCTCACTTCTCCGTCGTGACCCGGGTGTGCGTGCCATTTGGGCAGGGGCTAGAAAAGAAATTTCTCTACCCCTGACTGGGAGAATCAATTGCTGGCGCGAACTGTTTTGGGGCTTCTGCCCTTTATTAGATGGATACAAGCACATTTATTTACACTGAGGAACCCATCTCCGCGTAGGAAACAAATCCTTTGCTCAATGGGCCCTCTCACACTGAAAAATATTTAAATATTTACATTATTTACATTGCCACAGGACTAGGGTCAGTTCTGTGGTGATGAATCTGGGCTCGAGTCATCGGTTTCTCTTCTTGGTTTCATCCCTCTTCTTTCTTCTTTCTTCTTCGGTCACCCCTCAATTAGGTAGACCGCCTGTTCCTCTTTGAGGTGCTTGACTATCTCAATGAGCCCCTGTCGCGCTCTTGGGTACGCGAGCAGGATCGAGAGGTCCCTCGTTTTTGCCAATTCTAGCACTACAGTTGCTCTCTTCCCTGCCAGAGAAGCACATTCTAGAATCATATGTACATCTGCAGTCTGGGCCCCGCACATGCACACTCGCTCCCTAACCGCAAATCTGCGGAAGTACTCCGGCGACACGCCGTGCCCGGTTAGTACCTGGTTGAGGAGGCCATTACTCTCAATGCGCCTTATCGAGATTCGGGGGAATATACGGCGTGTTCTTCTACCCGTGTCCCCCTCATCCCATCTCTGCTGCCACTCCACCAATGTGGCTGTTTTCAGTTGCGTCCGCACGCTTTGCAGCGGCGTTCGCATCTGAAAATCTATGTCTTCTTTACCAGTAGCTTCCTTCGCTAGCTGGTCTGCACGTTCATTTCCAAATGTACCGACATGACTTCGGATCCAGTGGAAGGTAACCCTCCTTCTCTCCATTGACTTGAATAGCGCTTTTATCTCTCTGACAAGAGGAGTTTTGCTCCCGAACTGACCAAGCGCTTTCAGGGCCGCTTGGCTCTCAGAGAATATCCTATAAGCCCCTTCGCAGTTGATAGACAGCACCCAACGCAGTGCTTCTCTGATCGCCAATAACTCTGCTTGGAAGACAGAGGAATTGGGCGATAGTTTCACTCGCTCCGCGTGCGACTCGTTGCCATCCGAGATCACGCAAAAACCTGCGCCAACACTACCATCTATTTTCGAACCGTCCGTGAACAGTTCCTTCCCCTGTCCTGTGGGGAGATCTTTGTCCCAGCTCAGACAAAGCTCGTTGGCTGGGTGGCAAGTCCAGTCCATTTTCGGAAGTTCCACCTCGGACGACCGGTATTGGTGTCCTAGGAAAGAAACATCGTCCCCGTGGCGGAGGGTCTGCATTAATGCTTCCCTCGCTACGACCAGGTCCGCCGGTTCGCACCCAGCCAGCACTTGGAGCGCTGCTGTGGAGGTCGTGCGGAAGCACCTCGTCATGCCCAATAGCGCCCTGCGCTGAATTTGGTTGATGCCATTTCTCATTCTAACGGTATCTGACCACCAGGCGGGACACGCATATGTTAATATGCGCTCCACCCCTCGCTTATAGAGCACCTTTTTAGCTGGCCCAGTCAGCCGAAGTAGGAACTGTACACCAATTATACTCAAAATACTATAACTATACTAATAATCCGAAATTTCTTGGCGTAGAATCGAAATAAAGCTTTCCAAGCTTTCGCACATCAACCAGATGGCTTTTTCAAGGGGGCTAGACAGCTAACTGCCCACCTTCCTTGAAAAAGCCATCTAGTTGATGTGCAAAAATTTGGAAAATTGTATTTCTATTCTACGCCAAGAAATTTCGGATTATTATTATAGTTATGCTATTTTAACCATGACATGAATTTGGTTCTGGTCCATCGTCCTTTCATTGTAGCACAAACTCCTTAAAACTGGCTGAGCATTATAAACAGAAGCAACCTTGATGCTTTCAATTCATGTATCACAATCCCCATCGCTTGATGCGTTAATTCCTATATTACTGCGAACTGCACGAACCAGCAAAATCTGACATTTCTTCTGCAACAATCTAATAATACGAACATACTGTAAGAAACATGAACAAGAAAGATGACACCGGATTTTCGGGTGTAATGAGCACGTCTTTTGAATCCGTTCTGACGTAAATTAAATTTATCAAAGCTATTCAAAGTCAATGGAACCGGTTTGGAAAACAATAGTAGCTGACGGAAGAAAGAAGTTTCTCAACCGGGTTTTTTATCCCGTAGATATTGCTGTAAACGGAATTGCGAGCTCACTCCCTCTGGTTGCAGACTTGTGCGTTAAGAAAATTTTGAATTTATATGACGAACATTTCACAGCGGAAACATTCTCCAACAAACAAAAGGTTTTCCAAATCGGACTCTTCGAAGCAGAGATACAAACAAATATATGACATGCATCTATGCGTCCTGGCGGGAAAGCCATGTATTATTTTGGAAGATAGTATTCTCAAAAGGTTTTTCAATGTGAGCGGTATCGGTCCGGGAAAAAAAAAAAATTTAGTCGAGTTTTCAGAAGGTCAGATTGTGCTGCAAATACATCAGAAGTGGATATTAACGCTTACGCCCCCGGGTGGCAAACCGTTATTTCCCAAATATTAGAAATTACATGAAAAACATTTTCCATTAGGAGCTGTATGCTATACAGGAAGAATTTTTCAAATCGGAGTTTAGAAGCAGAAATAACGCAGAGAACACAATTTACCTTTGCGCCCCCTAGCGGAAAGTCTATGATTTACTTGAAAATTTTGAATTCATATGAAAAACATTTCGTATCGGAAACACTATCCAACAAAGAATCATTTTTTTCAAATCGTACTTCCACAAGTACAGATATTGATAAAAATTAGAAATACATCAACGCACCCTGGCATAAAAACCATGCATTATTTTAAGAAGAAAATATTCCTTAAAGGTTTGTTGACGTGAGTAGAATTGGTTCACAAACGATTTTTTTTCAATCGAGATTTTAGAAGCTCAGATTTTGCTGCAAATACATCAGAAGCGGAAATTAAGACTTACCGTAACCTCATGGTGGACAAACCATTCTTTTTCAAATATTAGAAATTATATGTAAAACATTTTCCATCACGAATTGTATCCGGTGCAGAAGGAATTTTTCAAATCGGAGTTTTAGAAGCAGAGATATTGGAAGAAACGCAATTTACCATTACGCCCCCTAGCGGAAAGTCTATGAATTACTTGAAAATTTTGAAATTATATGGAAAACATGACACACCGCGAACTCTATTCAACAATGAAAGAGTTTTTCAAATCGGACCATTAGAAGCAGAGATATTGACAAAAAATAAGATGTACGTCTACGCCCCCTGCCGGAGAAGCCATGCAATATGTTAAAAAGAAAATATTCCGAAAAGGTTTATCGACGTGAGTGGCATCGGTGCACGAAAGAATTTTTTCAATCGAGATTTTAGAAGCTCAGATTTTACTGCAAATACATCAGAAGCAGAAATTAACGCTTACGCCTCCTGGTGGCCAAACTATTCTGTACCAAAAATTAGAAATTACTTGCAAAAGATTTTCCATCAGGAGCTGTATCCGCTGAAGAAAAAATGTTTTCAAATCGGAGTTTTAGAATAAGTGAAATCGGTGAAAACGTAATTTACTTTTACGCCCCCTAGCGGAAAATCTATGCGTAACTTGAAAAAGGTAACTATACATAAAATACTCTTCGACATAAATGGAGTCGAAAGATAAAATATTTTTTTCAATCGGATGTTCAGAAGCAATTATATGGAATAAAATGTATTTTGAATTCGACATCATCTGCATTTACGCCCTCTAGCGGCGAAATTGTACATCGTAAAAGAAACGAAATAAAGGATCATCGTTCGCATATTTCAAGCTTCCCAATGCAAAAAGATTTTTTTTAAAATCGGACTAATAGTTGCAGAAATATGGTGTCTACAGAAGGACGGACAAACCGATAACATAAGCACGATTTTTTTTTACGAAAGACGAGTTAAAAGCATGTGCGTTAAAAGAAATTAAAACTAAGAATCGATACTGCAACTGTCCACACTATTCGAGCGGGGGGAGGGGGGGGAGGTAGGCTCACTTCTAATTGTGCTGCCAGTTTGGAACCTAGGACTACGACTTGCAGATCGGAGAGTTGAAATGACCAAGTATGGTTTCACAGCGTTTATTTAATTTCACAGATCTATGATATGAAAAGTAGCTTACATAATTTTTACAAATAATGCTGGATACATTGTGAACACAAAGCAGATCAATACACGAACTATCCAATGTGATGCTCTGTCTTCTTGGGCTTCTTACATTCCTCATCACTTGCTCTTGCCTCTCGTTTTGATTTTCTCCACTTTTGCTTGCGTTCATTCTTCGAATTCCGCGGCATTGTCCAAAATGTTAACCCGTTCACAGGAAAACAGTTTTTTTTTTTATTTTTAGTTTAAACCACTGCGATTTCTTGATATACGTATTTGAATATATCTCGTCGAGAGCTTTAAAACGATACCAGGCACAGTTAGGTCGTTTTGCACTCACGGTTGCCGAGATAAACTGAGTCAAACGCGGCGGCAAGCCCAGAAATATAACATCTTTCCTGCGCACAAGGAGCGAGAGGAGCATCAGGCGCACGATGCATTGCGCAGTACGCAAATTTGATTCCATGCTGTTTACGAATAGGCTAACACAATGAGTGTGCGGCGCGCATTTTTAACGCTGTAATGATTTCAATTGGGACCTATTTTTGTCACAGGTGGTTGACCAAATGTTGCCCCATATTATTAGCGGAGTTAGACGTAGTTCTACGTCAAAAAAAAAAAAAAAAAAAAAAAGAATATGGGAGAATAAATACGGATTTTCAACTGTAATTTTTCCTAATAACAAAAGGAAAATGCTTTCTCTGTTGATTCATGCAACAGGAAGAGACTAGTAAACGGGCAAACACACATTTCATTTGAAAACTTCCTTAAATATTTGAAAACACACATCTACGTTTATACCTCTTGAACGAACGGTTACTTTTTTTTGTTTTCCTTACAGTTGAAATCCAAGGTTCGTCTTTTACGCGTGTCTTTATTTTTTAGTGATTCTTAGTTGTTAAACTTGAGAGACATGCTCACACCAGGAATGGATACAAGGGGAGGTCATAGAGGCTATTGTCACCCCTAGAGAATATATTTAAAGAAATTTTAATATACCTTACTTTGTGCAGTCTACATTGCTCTTATGCTTGCTGCGAAGATTTAAATTTTGATAGTATTTTCCAGTTTTGTTGCAGGCTATGAACAGATGTAAAACTTATTTTTATTCAAACAACGCTCAATCGTTATTTCGCCACATCGTTATTTAATTTCGGTAGATTTAAGTTTCACTTCTACGGCCCGCCCACCGAGTGTGGTAATTAATAAAGATATTTCCCATACGCGAGTACATACGGAAATTAATAAACATTTATAACGATTTCACTTGTTTCACTATAAAACTCATTCAAATTTAACATTCAAAAATTAAAAATAAAAATAGGTCTCAGTTTTCGAGAATGAAATATATGTTCACTGACTACATTAGTCGACGGTCCCAAATTTGGGGCCGCTGGTTCCATTTAGGGCCACTGGTGTAGGGCAAGAACTCTACCCATGTCTCATCCTGTACTCGAGCCGGGTCCAGCTCGGGCGAATAACCAGAAACCACTGCCTACTCGGCCTACGGATCGGCAGAAAAATTTTTCATTTTTAGAGATTAAGAACATCAGTTAATTTCTAATACCACTCTCTCTCTCTCTCTCTCTTAATTTTGAGATACTTTCTAACAATTTTTATATATTTTTCTCCTATTCATGAAAACGATAATTCGATTAGTATCAAGTTAAAACAATCGCAATGCATTTGCTATTTGCAAATTAAGATTTTGATGAAACCAGAGGTACGATGTTGGCCTAAGTAACGAAGAAAGCAAAGCTACTTCAATCGACTGCTTTCAGGGTAATAACACTTGAAACATGTGATTATTCCTGCCACTCGGAACTAACTGACCGATTTTTTTCCTCCTAGTTAGCTCGAAAAGCTTTTCGCCCAGTCGTTAATTGTTTGGCTGATCACTTCCGCGTCTGCGAATACACGCCTCAGGAAGTAACTAATGAGCCACTTCCGGTGAGGGTCTCTACAACGGTTCCATCAGATTTGTTTATTATTGCTGCTTTTCGGAATCAATGATTTCATTTAAATTGGCAGCTTCTCAGGAACGGATTGGCACACCGGGGCATCAAAACATTTCCCGGTGGACCAATAAATAGCCCACTTTCTCGCATTCTTTTTTGTCTGAAATGTTTGGAAAAAAAAATCTTATTGGTGGCTATGAATAATAACTGTTAATATCATTTGAGCTATATTTCTGTCTGAAAAGTTATTTCCTTAAAACCCTTTTCCTTAAAACACCCTTATTTCCTTAAAACACCCCTTCCCCCCACAACCCCCCCCAAAAAAACACCCCAGGTATGCTCAGTTTTGATTGAGCCGTCAGTTTGGAGCGTAGGACTATGACTTGCAGATCGGAGAGTTGAAATGAGCTAGTCGAATATGATTTCATGTTTTGGATTTATGTTTGTCAGCTGCTGCTCTCGGGCGTTCTCAATACACTCTAGTTCGTCGGGCTTCTTACATTCCTCATCACTTGCTCTTGCCTTTCGTTTTGATTTTTTCCAACTTTTGCTTGCCTTCATTCTGCGAATTCAGCGGCATTGTCGAAAATGTTAACCCGTTCACACAAAAACAATTTTTAAAATTTTTAGTTTAAACCATTGCGATATGTTCTTATTATATTTGAATAGATCTCGTCGAGAGCTTTAAAACGATACCACGCACAGTCATTTTGCGCTCACGGTTGTCAAGATAAACCGCGATATTGTCAAAAGTGTTCACCGGTTCACAAGAAAACAATTTTTAAAATGTTCAGTTCAAGCCGCTGTGTAATGTTCTTCGTACATTTGAATAGATCTCGTAGAGTGCTTCAAAACGATACCACACACAGTCGTGTCGCACTGTGATCCCGCTTTAGACTGAGTCAGACCATCACCTCCTAATAGCTTAGCAGGCCCGCGCACCGATTTGTGACGTCACTAGAGTAGTCCGTAGTCTCGGAGAGGAGCATTACGGCGATGTGCGAACGAACGCGTCTTTACGTACACCAACTAACCAGGTCGTGCGTTCTTTTAGAGTTTCACTGCATTTAAATAAGAACTTGTGTGTTAGTTTTTCAAATAACTGCAGAGTTAACAAGTTTGTTTAATAATCTTTTAAAATACAGAAGAAAAAGAAATTACAGCTTAAAATTTAGCGTAGCAATAATTTCGACTTGAAAGGGTAAGGAACACAGATTCGTCAGTTTAATGAAAGCATCCCTGTCATTTCACTGGAAGTGATAAACCATTTCTATAATCGAAATTATAAACTGTTGTCGTAGTTTCACTTGAAGTTATAGTATCTTTATAGTTAACCGAACGATTCCTGTACTTGTGCACAAATCGTTCTTGTACTTGAAAGATTAGTTTGAGGGTCCATTACGAAGTATCGCCTTCGTTTCAAAAGATGTCGATTGACATATTTAAGGAATCAGATTTTTCATTCATTGCAAACTTATGACTATGAAAATTTTAATAATGAAATAATTCCTTTAGTGAAAATGTATTTTATATGCAATCCGTGATCACTAATATATATAAAAAGGTCAAGAAAAACTGAATTTTTTCTGTGTTTTTTAATTATTACCAAAGGCTCAATAAAACACGTTTCAACATACATACGGGGAATTGCTGCTTGATCCACTGATTGCATCAAATAAATTAAGATTTCAAGAAAATTATGCCATTGCTACATTATTAAACGTACAATAATGACATAACAAGTTTTCCTAATTTTAGTACCATCTAGTTACGTGTTTGGACAACTTCATTTAGATAAGCAAATGTAAAGTTTATAATTTTTGTCTTCCAGAGCACTATTTCAAAAAAGTTACCTTGTCAAAGTTCAACACATCTGTATTAAGTATCTTAGTAGCATTAAGCAAAACTATTTGGATCCACAATATAAGCATTTCTTTTTATCTGGAAAAATACAAGTAACTTATTGGCAGAAATTTCCTGATATTTGATTTTCAAGAAGTATTCAGCAAAACTGCCAATGTACATATAATTATGGTTGTGTAGTTCTTTGTGTATCACAAGCACAATTTGATTATGTGTCCGTTAGCTGTTCCTTGAAGAATTTCAAAGACACGTTTCTAAGAAAATCTGAAATTTGTTCCAATAATTTCTTAAATATTTTTTCAGATAATTATTATATTTTTTGAGAACCTGACAAATGCACATGCAGTAGTTATTGTACTGAATAAATCTAAGCGATTGTTTTGGTACTATAGGATGTATTTTAAAAGATGTACATGTTTCATTATAAATTGACTAACTTGATGTACCATTTTCTCAGAAACTATAAAAGCAATGGTATAAAATTTTGCACAAATGTTTTGTCTTTGCTAAAGCTATTGAAAAAGATTGTTTTTTCCTTTTTTTATGATTTTGGTTTCAAAATAAATTCTATGAAGGATTGAAGAAGTTTTTCCCTATACAAAAATTGACACCCACCCTCACGTTTGGAAGCACACTTTCCAGTAGTTATCGGATAATATGAGATATATTAGTTCCAGTTATTATTGCTGTAGCTTGTGAAGACACAGTGCAGGAAGTCTGGAAACAGATAAGTCTAGATAAATGAATAAAAAGTTGATCTCTCATTTTAAGCAAATATTTTCAAAAAAAAAAAAAAAGAAGCGAGTATATATTTCTACTTGTATTTTAAAAATCTTGTTTGTTTAGAACATAGTTTCCACAATATGTGGATTCATGTCGATCCACGTACTTTTCTTTCTCTTAAAAATAACAATATCCAAGGCTTAAAAATACCATGCCCGAGATGCCCAGAGCATGTAAATCATTCGTCTGGGCAGGTAAATAAAACATCTAATTGCCTGTGCATGGTAACTAAATTTTAAAATAAAAAGTTTGTAATAAAATTTCCTACTACACAAGAAAAAAAGACAGTCATCACATGTCGTGTTTCATGTCATTGTTAATTAATGGAAGTTGTATTATTGTTACGAAGTACCAAGGAAAGAGTAATATCACATCTTTAATTATGTTATGCTCTACGCCCAGAAATCGGAAACCTAGTTTTGCTCCAAATTTTGTTTATAATCAACAACAGTATGCATGCCTCTGATGTAACTGACCTCTCATGTTTAGTGACAAAGGGAGAAAACTTTAACAAAAGGAACATGGCAGAATCACTAAATTTCCGAAACACCAGTTTCATCATCGTACCATTTCATACCAATTTTAGCACCAGCATCTTAAAAATTGATATACACACGTTTGTGCATTGAACATTTGTAATACAGACTCTTAAAATGGAAGTGCAAACATGTAAAAACAGTTCATATTTTTAACTTAAAAAAAATAGGGTTCTGGTTTGTTATCTTAAAAGATACATTTTCCTGCGCATCCAGCTTTTACTACCTGGGCAAGTAAATAATTTCTTGCCCAGGTAGTACTGATATATATTTCACCTAATTTTTAAGAAATTGAATGGTTTTGATAAATTCCCATCCTACCACAGATAGAGCATACACACTGCTCACACGAGAGTTCTTCAATGTGTTGGTTTGTAGAAAAATGCTTCAAAATCTTTAAACGGACATTTTAAAGGCAAACTTACTCCTGAACTATGTGTGAACTTCTGTTTTTGTGCATTCATATCTAATTTTTGCTGTCTATACTTGATTCAGTGTTTGTGTTCCTTTAGTAATAAATATTAAAAATGATAATTCAATGCAATTCTCTATGTCTGCAAACACAAAAGATGTATTTCACATGGCAACAAGGCCTTAGCATTTATATAAAGGACATAGGCATGTTAGATGTGTACATGACATACATATATTTCGTATAGGCTATAAGTATTTTACAAGCATTTGTGCCCAGAAATAGGGACCCCAAAAAAGTTAATCTGACGCTGCCTAAACACTTAAATAACTAAGTACGAATGTATCAACATATTACTCTTGGGATCAAAACCATGCAACCCTTATTATTCTGTGTCCATAATAAAAAAAAAGTTTAAAATCCCTTCCGAAATATACATATTTTACTTTGAACTTATTTGATACATTGGCAAAAACATGTTATGGGTTACTATAACAACACAAGTAATCTATTCTTTCCATTACAAACATGAATTTCATTTTTCAAAAATATTTTCAGTGCTTTGACTTCCCGCTGTGAGATGCATTAGATTATAAAATTAGCCAAATTTAAATTTTCTAGTTCAAAATTTTTATTTTACGAGTAGTTTAAAATAAGGTTAACAAAAGGTTTCCACGTACCTTAGAGTTGAAAATTTTCACGCTTTATTGCTGTAATCCATTTTGAGAACCTCCCCATTAGTAGGGAATTTGAATACTTTTAATATTCCTCTATGAAGATAAATTTAGTTGACAATTTGACAACAACAACCACGCAATACGTAGTCACGCTTACACAGAGTGAGCAAGCTCATGCATGCTCGACCACCCACCACGGACATCAGCCTACTCTCCTCTACGTCACGCAGCTTCCGGCGTTCGGTGCGCGGGCCTTCTAAGCTATTAGGGGGTGATGGTCAGACGCGGCGGCACACCCAGAAATACTGCATCACCTCCCCGCGCACAGGTAGCGAGAGGAGCGTCACACGCACGATGTACTGCGCAGTACACGAATTGAACTCCATGCTGTTTACGAATATGCTAACACGATTAATGTGCGGCACGTTTTTTAAAGCTATAATAATTTCAATTGGGACCTATTTTTATTACAGGTGGTAGGCCGTAAGTCGCCCCATAATATCCGTGGAATTAGACGTAGTCCTACGTCTAAAAAAAAAAGGATTTCCTTTCCATTCATATGTTGGGCATTTGCCTTGAAATTACATAGCAAGATTCTCTGGGCAAAGCATACAGCAACAGATTAACCCAAGATCATTGGTATGCCCTACCTTCCTTTTTTTAATCTTAAAGCAGACACTGGTACCCATTGTGATGCCCATCATCAATACAACTGCGCAATAGACGATCGGTCACCAAATAAATATAAACGCTAATTGTCTAGGAAAATTGCTATGTGGCGCGCGCACACACACACACACACACACACACACACACTGTGACGTACTACAGAGGTAAAGCACGTGTCAAGACGTCAAATCGGCAGCGACTTACTCCGGAGTGAGGCGGCACGGACAAACTTGTGTTTTCACAATGCATGCACGCACACTCACGCATACATTTCAACCTTCAAGGGATTTAGTTGTAAATAAAATCTTCAAAAAGTTTCAAGGTTGTTTTTTTGGGGTTTTTTTTTTTCAAAATCCAATTTTTCAAAAGAAGATAATTATTTGGCGCAACACTCCGCTTTGAGCGTGGTTTGATGCTAGTCAATTATGAGCTGATTTTTCTTTCGTTGTTAAAATTTGTTCGCTATCGAATACCTTTCACAATGCATAATTCAACAGTTTTTTTAATCCAAGATCTGTCAGATTTTTTCTTTTTCATAAGGGAATTTATGAGGTATTGTCCAGTAGATACGTGTGCTGTTACAGTGGACCGCAAGACTTTTACTTCCCGGCGTGGTTTGGTCATCCCAATCCGCCTCTGTAGCTTCCGATTTCTTTTTTCAACCTTCTTGTATATCAAGTTTTATTGCACACAAGAATTCTGGAATACAACGCGCTCTTATTTTTTTTTAAAAATCATGTATTTCTTCTGCCGTACTTCATTCTGCATATTTAGATTTAGATTGGATTCCAAGGGACAGGAAAAGACCCAGAAGAAGACCACATGGGAGATGGGTGGATGAAATTCGAAAGTATGCGGGGGTGACATGGAGGAGACTGGCACAAGACAGACCGTTGTGGAGGAAACTTGGGGAGACCTTCGTCCAGCAGTGGATTGATAATGGTTGACAATGATGATGATGATGATGACTTCATTCTGCATTCGGGCATCATCAAAATCCCTCTGCGAAGTCGGTCTGCTAGGTGTGGAAAAAATGGAGCTCTTGCTTGAAAAGGATTTGGTGCAACGCATATTGACGAATATTAACAGATAGAAATATAATACAGAAAAGATAACTTTCAAAAGATCTGAGCGCGAAATACTCTGACATTACGTCGTCTTTGCACCAGCATTTTGTGAATGTCCTCTTTAAGAAACCACTTCTCTATTTAATCGGACTTCAGCCATCACTAAAACTCGCTGTCGTCTCGCGAATCAAACTAAATGCAAGAAAGAATGCCTACGGAAGGAATGCCCACGGAAAAATACCCACTTCTCGAAAATAGGAAAAAATGCCCACTTCTCGAAAATAGGAAAAAATGCCCACTTCTCAAAAATAAGAAGAAATGTCCACACAAAAAAAAAGTCCACAGAAAAAAATGCCCACTTCTCGAAATTAGAAAAAAATACTCTCATCTTGTAAACAGAAAAATACGCCAGCTGTTAACTGATGTTTTCTTACGTCTGTTAGCAACATGAAGTCTTTCTTAATTTCATGAAAAAATACACAGTCCAGTCACATTATTGTGACCGCCAACTAATATCCAGAGTAACCGCCGTGTGCACCGCGGACAGCAGCTAGACGGGCTGGGAGTGACTCAATACGGTTTGGAAGGTGTTCACAGGTGTGTGGAGCCATGCTGACTGCAGTGCATCTGACAGCTGCTGAAGGGTGCGTATTAGAGGATCCATAGAGCGAACAACACGATCGAGGTGGTCCCACAGATGCTCAATTTAGTTAAAGTCCGGGAAATTATGGGGCCAGGGAAGTATTTTGAAGTCTTCATCGTATCCTTCCAACCACTCTAGGACATTTCTAGCTGTGTGACACGTCGCATTGTCGTGCTGGAAGATCCCTTCCACCCCAGGGAAGACAATCAGCATGTACGGGTGTACGTGGTCCGCAAGGATGGATTCATAAAAAATTTGGTCCATAGTGCCTACCACAGGTATGAGTGGACCCAGGGAATGCCACGAAAACATTCCCCAGACCATAACGTTGCCCCCACCAGCTTGTGTTCTTCCAGCAATGGTTGAAGAGTGTTTGTTCTCCGATGTTTCTCGTCTTATACGCCAACGTCCATCCGTTCGATAAAGCAGAAAACGTGACTCATCGGTGAAGGCAAGGTAATCCTTTGACAATCAGCGGCGGTCCAATTCCGATATTGCTCTGCAAATGTAAGCCTTTTCTACCGACGTACCTCCGTTAGCATAGGTGCAGTGACCATCCGTCCGCATCTTAGCCCTATACGCAGCAGGGTTCGGTTTAGACACTCTTCCGGTAGCCCTCTGGTTCATTCGGCCAGTGAGTTGCTCCACTGTAGCGTGTCAATCGGCCCGCACGCACCTTCGCAGCCGACGTTCACCTATCATATCAATGGCACGTTTTTCTCCGCAGTTTCCACATCGCTTATTCGCAATGGTGCCATTTCTCCAATGACGATACACTTTAACGACAGCAGTACGCGAACAGTTCGCAAAATGCGCTGTTTCAGAAATACTGCCCGAAAGCCGATAGTCATCCCTTTTTGCAAATCTGATAAATCGCTCCTTTTATCCATGACAGTAACGAGTGATATGTTTTTAAGAGTGCCTACAGCCGGGACCCCCGGGACTCCTCCTTTCTATGTTTACGGGCCTGGCCACCGGATTAAGAACTTGCTTGTGACGTCACGCTAAGCGACGGGCACCGTCCATAGGTAACTGAAGACATTGTGAAAATATTGATCATTTGCTTCAAATTATTTAAATTCCTTTTGACTAATGGTTATGAGCAGTTACTTCATGCACAAAATGTAAAATTTGTGTTAAAAAAATTAGCGGCAAAGAAGATTTTTGTTAATGTGGAAAACGGAAACTGTTCAAACTGTAATCAAACCAAATTTTAACTGGGACTAAAGTGCGCTTCTGTATTTTTAAAGATATCTTTAAATAAATACTCGCCATGTTGAAAAATCACTTCTTATACGTATAACAAGTCAGAGAAAAGAAACTATGCTATGTTTGTAGTAGTTACTTAATGAATCTGTTCTTCCTGTGTGCCTCACTAACAATGGGAATATAGATCTCGAAATTTAGTCAAACACATTTGATAATCATCATTACAGGGGAACTAAATCCTAACCCCAGTTTAACTACTCTAAACCCCATGCAAATAAATATATTTCAAATTTCGTTTTTATATATTTTCAATCTTCATTTCATGTGAGGGAAAAATTACAAGTATGCATGTTCTAACACATGTTCGTAACCAGGTGTGTGTGTGGGGGGGGGGGGGTCAGTGCAAGGTAAGTTTATTTCATTTATTTATTTCTGTGTATACATTGTGCTGAGAGTTACACATTCTCAGCATCAATTTAGTCTACTTGGCAGCCCCAAAACTTTTTTATTTATATCTGTATGCCCTGCAACATTTTGCAGATAAATAGTAAGATTATATCTCTAATTCCTTCAATCTCAAAATAGGCCAAGTTGTTAAAACCACACAAAAATATAGACTGTGGTAGCATTATTCGCTTATTTTTTTTTTTTTTTTTTTTTTTTTTTTGCGCCTTTCTTTCCCAAATACGTTCTCAGTAACAATTTAGTATATAGTTGACCTTCCCTAATTTTTATTAATTTCTGTATGTACTGCAACATTGACCTGGTGCATCATTATCATAATTTTACTTCTTTGTGAATTACCTTTTCATATTCGCAGAATATTAATTTTGGAGCAGTTTGCCTTTTCAAATTTATTATTTTTTTGGATGATAGCAATGTTATTTGAGCAGAAAAAGTTAGGGTCCAAAAATGCAATTTTGGATGCTGTTTTATTAATTTTTCGCCAGTTTTTCTTTTATAGACGCAAATTACAATGTAACAGTACGTCAACGTACTAGCAGATTGCCTAGTACGTTGACGCCTGCGTCTGTTTAAAACTGCATTAACACAATTTTTTGGTATAGCCGTTTATATTCGCACAGAACAGAAACAGCGAGAAAGCGTAATTCATGAGAGACGTAAAACAAACACAGTTTTCTTTTTTTCTTTTTTTTTTTCTTTTTTTCAAATTTTTGTTGAACTGCTGTGTCACACAATAATTTGCAGAAAACTAAAATATGGACTTCAATTAAGCTGTTTCTTCGCCCAGAAACGTATAGTGCTGTAACCTTCTCGGTGCACAACTCCGTCGCTTAGCGTGACGTCACAAAAACGATGGCCAAGCCCGTAAAGAGAGGACAGGTGAGTACCGAATCCCCGCTACAGCACACCTTATACACTGAGTGGCCACTTTATTATGATCACCCCTCAGTACTTCGTTGGGCCACCTTTTGCCTTTAAAACTGCCTCGATTCTTCGTGGCATGGACTCCACGAGATGTTGATAGGTGTTTTGTGGAATCTGAGACCATGCTTGATGAATAGCACTTTCCAGGACTGTGAGATTACAGAGTTGTGGATCAAGCTGTCTGATGGCTCGTTCAACTTCATCCCACAAATTCTCAAAGGGGTTGAGATCTGGAGATTGTGGGGCCACCTAAGCAAAGTAAACTCACCGGCATGTTCCTGAAACCAATCCTGTACAATACGAGCACTATGGCAGGACGCATTATCTTGTTGAAAGTAACCATCGCCATTAGAATAAACCATCCACATGACAGGATGCACTTGGTCTGCAACGATGTTTAGATATGATGTGCCAGTCAAACGTTGATCAACACGAATTAAAGGGCCCAAAGCATGCCAGGAAAACATTCCCCAAACCATAACGTTGCCTCCACCAGCTTGAAGGGTTGCAGCGATGCATTTGGGGTCCATGCTTTCGTGCTGTTTCCGCCAAATTCTCACTCGGCCATCGGCGTGGTGCAACTGAAAACGTGATTCATCGGACCACATAATTTGTTTCCAATTATTCACTGTCCAATCCTTGTGCTCCTGTGCGAACTGGAGATGTTTTCTCGTGTTAACTGCAGACAGCAAAGGTGTTCGAACAGGCCTTCGGCTGCCATATCCCATCCGATGCAGTGTACGGCGAATAGTGCGTGCAGATATCATTTGAGGAGATCCTTGATTAAGATTGTCTGTAATTTGCTGCACTGTTGCCCTTTCTGTTGTCTGTTACCAGTCTGGACACTCTCCGTTCCGCCCGAGCAGTCACTTGTCGATGACGACCACACGTTGCACATAGATACCCAGTTTATTGGCTGACAGTCCAGTCTTTAAACACTTTAACAACAGCTGCTCTGGAACATTTCACGAATGCGGTGGTTTCGGTGATATTCGCTCCATAGCTCCGAGCTCCAACAATCATACCACGTTGAAAGTCCGTCAAATCGCATTTTTTACCCATCTCGTCTCCCTTCTACTACTGTCGAAAGCACTAAGCTTTCCCTTTTTATACTAGCCTCGTCCTCTGGCGGCAACTGCGTGCAGCCATAGCTCATTTGCTTAAAACTGTCAGGTGGTCATAATAAAGTGGCCACTTAGTGTATACCCTCCAAGCCTGCTCACGACACGTGCCTTCTTTCATTGGCTACGCGCTGTTGACTTCAAAAGTAGAAGGTGGCCACAATAATGTGACTCGACTGTGTATTTTAATTTCACCTAAGTAATCGATAAAACTAGTCAGAACATTTCCTCTGCTTAACCACATAACGTTAACAACTGTAGCATTAGAAAGACAGCTTAGTTTGGCAGAAAAGGCTCATTGTTCAAACGATCACGTGAATGGCTTACGCGTAAAAATGGCAGAAGAAACTCATTGTTCAAAGGAACTCGTGTATTGTTCAAGGCAATTCTTTTTAGTGAGTAGGGCATTACAAGTGAAGCAACTTTAAGTAAGCTTTCTAACTAAAACTTAGACACGTGGTGAAATCAAAAGAACACGCACCTCATAAACAACGCATTGCATAGGTTAACAGGTTGTGAAGATGAACCAAAGTTATAAATCTAGTAAGGTATTTTGAAAATGCCAATTCATAAACTTATAAATTTAAGTGTCCCAAAAGGGGAAATTACAAAATAACTGCTGCAACCTGAGCCGCGCGCAGATTGACACATTGTCTCCTATTTAGTATTTTTCTTACTTGCGTAAGAATACCAAATATTAGGACTCTAACAAAAAACTCTACTGAAGAGGACTAAGAAAATTTCTACTGAAGCGGCCTGAACACTATGTACTTGCATGGGTGGCATGTTTCTTCTCCTGTCCTAATTTTAGTATGTACACTCGCTGTCAAAAAATAGCTGCACCCAGAAGGAAGCAACCAACAGGAATGAAACTTGGTGGGTCAGTTTGACATTGTGAGGCATGCAAATGATTAAAGTATCACGTTCGGCCGCGCATATGACGTCAGCAAGGAGGGGTCGTAGCGCTGTACCTGACCGGCTGTATAAGGTCGTCCCGTTGCGCGTGCTTGCCATTCTGACTAATGCTGTTGTGTTGGTTGCGTCCTTTGCAAATGAAGTATGCCTCTGAAAAAGTTCGGAAGCAATTCGAGCAGTTGGAGAAGTTCGTGAGGGGCCGCATCATCGGGCTGCGGGATGGTCTTATCGCCGTACTGCGCGCGGCATACCGGTCGTGCGGATATCATCATAGCACGCTGTGATTTCTATACACGCAATGCGCCGTATGCAAATCACAGGGACGAAGCCACCCACCATGTGAGGTAAACCACCCACATGTGAAGGCACGCAATACGACTTCGGCTATCACGAAGCAGTGCCACAATCGCAGGTGACGTTGTAGATGTGTGGCGTTCTTTATTACTTGTAACCTTGAGTGCACTACTTAAGATTTCCTTTTCTTATTTACTCTCTCTCGAAGTGAAACAAAATCACTCAAATAAAGTTTCATAAAGACCTACTTACCGTTTACTGTTTATTCCACCAACATCGTATGAGCACTTTACTTGAATATTACACAATATGTGAGGAACTGATCACAATAATGCTAATATTTCAAAATTGATTAACGTTAGTTAGCAGAAAACTTGATTAACTCCAAACACTAAATATAGAACAACACAACTCGAATACGCTCTCAAATAAACACAGTACCAGTCTAATACAGCTTCCACCAACACCACTCTTCTAGGCTGCTGCTTCAACGTTATATATCTCTCGTTCTCACGACAGTAGCAAGCTTTGCTTATGGGGAAGGGCCAGACTTGAAATTATACCACTTTCGAGTTCAAAATTACATGCCTTCTCGAGTTCTACTCAAATTATACGTGGTTTTTAGTTTCTCACACACCGCAGTTATAGGGTAGTGTTTTGATCGTTCAAAACCCGCATTTCAATTTTTTAACATAATTCTATTAAAAATGTCAAAACTAGGTAACTATCCAGAAACACAAGTTGTAAATACCAAGTAAAGCGTAAACGTTATGTGAACGACGACAACACCACACTCCACAAAATGCAGAACGAAAAACAAACCAGCGCAGAACGAATGAGTATCGGATAGTGAGCATGACAACAGGAAGAAGGTTCAGGGGTAGGGTTTGGAAAAATTGAGTTTAAGCTTAAACGCTCAGAGAACTTTCTGCGACAGAGCGCAAATGATTAATTAGCTCTTCATTCCAACGACTTGTTTCGGAAGGTCATGGAGGTTAGGGCATATCATCATATTAATTTATATGCCTCCAATGACCGCGTTATGATTGAAAATGCTAAAAACGAATGAACATAGATAAAAGCAATTAAAAATGAAAATTAATTTTGAGTACAGAGACAGAGCGCAAATGATCAATTAACTCTTCATTCTAATGAATTGTTCCGAAAGGTTATGAAGGTTAGGCATATCAGCATACCAATTTCAATGTCTCCAATCACCGCGTTATGGTTGAAACGCTAAAAGCGAATGAACATAGAGAAAAGCAATTAAAAATGAAAGTTAAAGCAATTAAAAATGAAAGTTAAATACATAGAGAAAAGCAATTAAAAATGAAAGTTAAGGCAATTAAAAATGAAAGTTAAGGCAATTAAAAATGAAAGTTAAAGCAATTAAAAATCAAAGTTGCTTACACAGAGAAAAGCAATTAAAAATGAAAGTTTATTTTGAGTATAGAGACAAAGCGCAAATGATCAATTAGCTCTTCATTCTACTGACTTGTTCCGAAAGGTTATGGAGGTTAGGCATATCAGCATACCAATTTCAATGTCTCCAATCACCACGTTATGGTTGAAAACGCTAAAAGCGAATGAACATAGAGAAAAGCAATTAAAAATGAAAGTTAATTACATAGAGAAAAGCAATTAAAAATAAAAGTTAATTACATAGAGAAAATCAATTAAAAATGAAAGTTAGAGCAATTAAAAGTGAAAGTAAATTATATAGAGAAAAGCCATTAAAAATGAAAGTTAAAGCAATTAAAAATAAAAGTTGCTTACATGGAGAAAAGCAATTAAAAATGAAAGTTAATTTTGAGTATAGAGAAAGAGCGCAAATGGTCAATAAGCTCTTCATTCCAACGACTTGTTCCGAAAGGTTATGGAGGTCAGACATATCAGCATACCAATTTCAATGCCTCCAATCACCGCGTTAAGGTTGAAAACGCTAAAAGCGAATGAACTCAAATTTATCAGAGAAAGCAACTAAAAATGAAAGTTAATTTAGACTATACGTCGTAGATGCGACATGCTGTTGTGCAGTAATTGTCGACAATATCAGATCTCAAGAACCTCAAAAAGAGCACGATCATTGGTGCGAGTCTCTCAGGAGCTTCAGTAATTAGAACAGAAGAAATAGTAGGTGTAACGCGAGAAACTGTATCGAAGATTATGACTACCTATCAAAAACGCAAGACGTTGTCTCCAAACGTAAAAATTGTGGACGCCATTTGAAGGTGTCAGATAGGGATAGGTAAACGTTGGAACGAATTGTACAACCGAAGCACCAAACCACCGAACAGCAAATAGCATTAGAGTAGAACAGCAGTCGGAATGATCCCATTTCCATCGTAACAATTCTTCAGGAACCATATCGTGCCCGTATTTAAGACCATGCTGTAATCCACAAATCTCTGATTACCAACATCAATGAAACAAAACGAGTAAGGTGGTTCAAAGCACATAAAAACTGGAATACCAACAGCTACCAGGAGGGCAGGGAGGGTGGTTGTCCTCCCAGAATGGTCATTCCAGGGGCGTAAATTCATACTCTGATTGATGTAAAACATAGAAATTGTAACTGAAAAAGAAAGTCACACCCTTCAGTATTTTCTTTTTAACGACTTTAGTTAATATCATACAGTATTCCATGCAATTACAGAGTAACATACACTATGAACATGAACAGGGTACAACAGAGTAACATACACTATGAACATCTCATATCCATAAAGGGAATTTTCCAAAACAGTGAATGGAGACGTAGCAAACAATATGCTGATGTGCCTGACCTCCATGATCTCTCCGAACATGTCGTTGGGAGAGGTCATGGCGGTCAGGCACATCAGCATGTTGTTTTCTATACGTCTCCATTCACTGTTTTGGAAAATTCCCTTTATGGATATGAGATGTTCATAGCGTATGTTAGCTAATTAATGAAGAGCTAATTAATCATTTGTGCTCTGTCGTAGAAAGTTCTCTGAGTGTTTGACCTTAAACGATATTTTTCCAAGCCCTAAACTTAAAGCTTCTTCCTTTATTGCTTTCACTATCCGATACTTATTTGTTCTGAGCTGGTTTGTTTTCCGTTCTGCATTTCTGTAGAGTGTTGTGTTGTCGGCGTTCACATAAAGTTTACGCTTTATTGAGCAAAGCGAGGTCGAAGCCCGAACGGAGCTCTATTTACGAGACTCCAGATAATTAGTTGTTCGGACATATAGGTACGAGATGACACATCCGATCACCGTGATTGTTTGCATGGGATTGGACATCGTCCATGGTCAGGTTTTGACTCCTTCCGATTCCCGAAATCCCGTGTCATTGAGGAATAACCGTCCAAAAACTTACATTTTTATGGGAGGTCTTCCGGGTTTTGAGAAGGGGTCGTTTCTTACCTATCTCCTTCAAAGATCTTCAGTCGATCGCGGCGACACTTGCCACAGAGAAAGGGAAGGACGTGGTGAGTGATATGGGGTTGGTATCATAGTGACTGGTAGTGTCGTATAAAAATAATGATCATTAAAAAACTGACCAATTTTAATAATTGAAAAAATCCGCTCTCTATACGTGATTCGGGACAATTAGTTGTTCGGGCATAGCTACGACATAACAAATCCGATCACCGTGATTTTTGACATGCGATTGGACATCGTCTATGGTCAGTTTTTTTTTTGCCTTCCAATTCCCAAAATTCCGCATCATTGAGGAATTTCAATTAAAACTAGATGGCCCTTTACTTGAACCGTTTTACGAAAGTCGGCTCACTAACATTAATTTAAAAAATCGTTTGAATTGAAAATCGAAGAAATGGAAAGACTTCGTCTCTTAGCTCAACACTTGCTTAATTTATAATAATAAAAGGAAGTTTGTGCATGTGTGTCTGTCTTTTGCGATACAAAGTGAAAAACGTGGTTCCTGATCTGAGTGTGTCTTTCCGCTTTGTTTACATGCAAACTTATCACAACCAACGTCAAGGTATGAAGGAAAGTAGTTCATGATAAATTTTACGCATTTCTGTTTTAGAGTGTTTCGTACTTTTGTTCTGGAAGTCATAAATTTTACGCGTTCGTTTTTTAGAATTTGCTATAATAGACTCCTTAATGAGCTTAGATTTTGCAATAGCTTCACTCAAAATTTGCTAACTGTACCCGAGCTATCGGTTACCGTTGGCGCCTTGCCCTAGTTTGGTATTTGCAAAATGTGATTCTTGGGTATTTTCCTACTTTTTATATTTCTAATGAAATTATGTTAAAAACCTGAAATTCGATTTTTGAACGATCGCAATACTTTCCCATTACGGAAGTGTGTGAGAAACTAAAACTATGTATAATTTGAGTGGAAACTCGAAAGGATCTTATTTTGAACTCGAAGGGACGTAATTTTGAACTCGGAGGGACGTAATTTCAAGTCTTAAGAAAAGCTTGCTACTGTCCTAGATGTAAAAATTAGCAAACTGTCATCTGGTCTGATGTATCATGCTTCACATTGTTTCCCATTCCTGGTCGAGTGTACGTTTGGCGAAATCCCGCAGAAACATATCAATCCTACGGTTTGGTTGGACTGTAAAGCATGGAATCGGATCCCTGATGTCGTGTGGTGCCATATCATGGCATTCCTTAGGGTCATTGGTTATTCAGCAGGGTCATGTCACATCTGCAACGTACGAATCTATTCTTAGGGATTTTCTGCATTCTATGTTGCAGGTATTGTTCCCTAATGACCGTCCCTGGTTCAAGCAGATAAAGCACTGGTGCACTGTGCGAAACATGTCAAATTGGGATTTGCAGATCATGAGGTACAGCAACTAACTTGGCCACCTCAATCTCCAGATCTCAATATTATTGAACATATTTTTGGAATATCTGGAGCGAAAGTTCAGATGACACTTTCCACCTCCAACATCACTAGTCCAGTTGGAACATAATTTACAGGGGAAATGGTTCCAAATTCCATTGTCACATTTGCATGATTTATATAAGTCTGTTCCAAGTTGAATTGTTTCTCTTCTGAAAGCCTGAGATGAGTTTACAGCTTATAAAAAATTATCCACAAACAGTAAGTGTTCCTATTATTTTGATAAACCCCAGTTTTTGCGCCATTTGGTGCAGCATAATGAGAATGGAAATTTCCTCGACACCTGGCGCCAAGGATAAAAAGCATCAAGGGATTAAAAATTATTGTAAACACATTAACAATGTCGACTACCGGATTGAAATGGGTTGGTATTGCGGTAGAATGGCAATATACGCTAATGGGTTTTACAGTGTGTTATGATAATGCGTCACTGCGTGCTTGTCGCTTTTGTGTCAGTGGATGGGGAAGCGCAAAAAAAGATAAAAGCTAAAAATCAAAGCATCTAAGTAGATATTTTCATGCCATAGTTTTGATGAAATGTATAAGCACTATTTTGGCAAGGAGACAGCTTTTTTTTCGTTCCGCATTAAACTTCCGTCGTGGGTAGCCCCCTGTCAGGGAGAATGTTCACCATGGCTGAGGCTTTTTCTCGCCTCAAGGGTGGACAAGAGTCCGTGGAGTTAAGCTCAACGAGACCGCGGAGAAAGAATAAGCTTGAGTTTCTCCATTCGTTGACGAAACGAAAAGCACGGAAGCCAATACTATTATTTTTGGAGCAAAGATTAAATTCCTTTGTTAAATTCAAAAAACGAAAGACTCTGCGTATTGTAAAGGACAAGATATAGCCTACTTTGAGTATAATTAGTTACTGTCTCAGATATACTTGTACTTAAAAAAGAGGAACTAACGGTTTTCTATCACGCAATAAACGAACCAAGTTTGTGTGATGTTTCTCGCGGAATTCTAAGGCTAATCAAGTCTTCTGCAAGTTCACGAAACAAAGTTGCACGCATACGTGATGCCAAAGTGTATAATACTAGTTTATGTCTTGGTAATATGCGTGCGCGTAGATTGCTCGACGCTGATGACACAGTCCTGTTGGCAGAGAGTAAAAATGAGTTGCAGAGTATGTTGTCCCGGATGTACGAAGTTTGTATGAGATTGAAGCTAAGTATAAATAAAGGAAAAACCAAAGTTATGGTTTTTGACTCGGGAACTGTTCGTACTAAATGCAAGATAAGTCTTAACGGCACAGAGATTGCCCAGGTGAGTGAGTTTGTACATTTAGAAAGTATATTTGACAGAGAGAACGAATTAGGTGGTGAAATTAGTAGGCGAGTGAATTCTTCATTGAATGTCATGGCTGCTTTAGGAGGATTTCACAGGAATGATGGATTCTCAAGGAAGTCCCGAATGGCTGTGTATGAAAGTGTAATCGTCCCTACTCCGATGTACGGCAGTGAAACCTGGGTGCTGCAGAAAAGATATAGGAGTCATTTGTGTGCTGGTAGATGCGTTACTTACGGGAAGTTTGTGGTAAGACCCTCGCTGATCATGTGAGGAATGAAGATGTGTTGCAAAAATGTTAGTAAGGTGGAGACTAATGTTCTTAGGTGGTTTGGCTATGCTGAAAGAATGAGTGATGAGGTGCTAGTAGAATATTTTCAGCCCAAGTGGCAGGAAAGTAAGGTAAAAGTATTCTAAGGAAATCATGAGAGGACCAGATTCAGGAATGTCTGCTTGAGAAAAAGATTGAGTATGAAGTACAAAAGGTTTTGTGTGTGGCGTGTGATGAATATTAATGAAGCTCGAGCTGCGTGCCGAGATCGTTATAAATGGATACATTTGATACACCAACAGTAATTAAATTCTAGTTCTATTAGTTAAATGTATACTTGGCACATTGTCTTTCTTTGAGGAGTTAACCTTGAATCTCAGAGAACAGCTTAATGATATGAACGAAAGAAAAACGGTTGTTACAATAATTTTTGCCGGAACTCGGAAAAATCACCTATAGAAAATGGCCTTCCATGGTCTTTTAACACAAAAAAAATAAATAAAAAAAATACAGAAACTGGACAAAATTTAAAACCATGTTTCGATTATTTACTTACTTTATGCCATGTATTTTAGGAGTATGAACATAATCAGAGGGAAAACATTTCCGAACAGAAAATGCATTACACAGTGATTTTGGAACCTGGCTGTTTTCCAGATAGGCTGATTAATATATCCCTATTTTAACATTCTGCTTTTGGCTTACTTTCTCTCATGAAAATTTTAGTTACTTCTCGTTACGTTTTCTGTACTAAACGATACATCGTAACTCCCAAGAGTGTATTTTTAGGTCCACATTGGCAGGCAGTCTAATCAGAGAATTTGAAAGTAAGTTGGACCGTACAACGGTCAGAGCTATCTATACCAGAGAGATTAAGAAAACTAAAATCGACGAAATGGGAAGATAATTGTCTTTAAAAATTGTTGTATTGTGAACTGAGTTTGATATTAACCACATTGCAACACGAATTCGTTACGAGTGACTGATCTACAACTAACGCTATGAATTATCTATAATTACAACGTTGTGGGGTACCAATATTGAATCGAAGGAATAATGCTTCCTTCAGGACTGCTTTTGCGTGAAATGTTTCTGTTCAGTGTAAATCATTAAACACTATAAGGGCTAGTTTTTTTCCGAATTAACAAAGACATCCGTGAATAAAATTGCAGATCTGATCAATATTTATAAAAATGCTTTCAAAGCTTCAAAGTCAGCATTCCCAAAACGTGGTAATACAACATTTGCGAGACAAATAGTGATCAGAAACTTAAACACACCGAGCGAAATGGAAAAATTTTGGTAAAGACCGTAGTCAAAGAGTACAAAACAATTGTCGCTAGTTATTGCAGTACAGTACTAAAATGATTATAACGTATACTCTAGATTCAGTTAACTTTTGATTTTACTATCTCTCGTTATTTTATTTTCCTATGTAAATTATCTTCTTACTTAACGAGATGTTATTTCTCCCACTGAATGATATGTGGCAACGAGTGTAGTCATGACGTGGTGGTAGGCAGTATAAATAGGCGCATTCAACGATACCTAAGGAGAGCTTTTGTTTATGTGCGAGGAGGAGCTTTTGTTTATGTGCGTAGACAGAGCTTTGTTTATATGTGGAGAGGTTTTGTTCGATGTGAAAAGAGCTACGTTATTTTGTACCAAGAGCTTCGTTCTATGTGATTAGGTTCTTTCTTCATTATTGTGATACGATTAGTGTGACTAGTAGTGTGTGTGTTGGATGATACCAGGAGTTTTCAAATAAAAGGTTTTTAAGTAAGTACGTTTTTCTCAGTTCATAGTACTGTCAGACCTCTGTCTGCCCGTTGGGTCTCCTTTCATTAAGTGTTACTATTAACAACCAGCATAAGACTTTATTCATTACCAATTACTACAACAACAAACCAGTAAAAACGTAATTCATTATAATTGGCGCCCGAACTTTTTCTGAACACGAGGTCTTGACAATTATTACCCATGTCTTCATTACCTGAGACAACTTCAATATTTCACCCTAAGGCAAGTTTCGGTGGTGATGGGATTAATTTCGACCATCTGCAAGAAGCCTGTGAGGCTCACTTTAATGATACTGATTTCCAAGTACGCAGGCATTCTTCACAATTTCGTAATTCACCAGCTTCCTATCACTCTGAGTCGCGGGTCGTACCTGAGGTGTTTCAATCCTCTCAGAGAAGCAGAATGCTTGCCCATTTCGTGCCGCATGCAGGAACAATTCTTTTCAATGGTTTGGAGGGGTCCTTAAAATTTCTCGAGGATTTGGAAGATCATTTTGATCTATACAATATTCCTCAAGACTGCAAAGTGCAAATAGCAGGCACTTGCTTGAAGGATACCGCTAAGACCTGGTATCGGCAGTGGAGTGTGTCGAACCCGGATTCTCATTATGAGAATTCCCGAGCAGAATTTTTGGAAGTCTTTCCTTTCGGCCTCAGTCGAGCTAGCCTTGCACAACAACTTTTTTCTCGTCAGCAAGGACCCAACGATAGCCCTGTTGCATTTGCTTTTGAAACAACACGCTTGTATAACTTATGGGATCCACATGCCAGTCATGTCGACATGTTGGACACCCTATTGCAACAGCTCGATCAATTTCTACAGGATTTTCTTGAGGTCCGACACCCTGTTACAATTCATGAATACCTTCGCCTCATACGAACGTATGAAGAGCGACACAGCAAACATGGTTCAACTCACCATGCTCGGGCACCCCGCGAGGCTTATTACGAAAATCCTCAGCGGCATAATAGGCCTAATGCCTTTCAACGCGAGCGTACACAGGTGCAAGTCCAAGCATCATACGTTCCACCGCATGGAAGAGTGGTACACCAACCGCTCGTTTCTAATCAATTTTCTGGGTACCGTACAAATGCACAGTATGCTCGACCCCGTTCCAATTCGCAGAATTCGGAACGTTTTCATGCTCAGGGCAATGATAATTTTTCTGCCCGTGCTGAGGGAAGAAGTAATAGAAATGAAAATTTCAACAGACATGCGGAGTTTCCGTAACAGTTTTCACGCAGTTTTCCTCATCGTGAAAACTTTCCCGATACCCGGCAGGGCCGAGGTTTCAGACCGCATGATAATACAACCAGGAATCCTTTAAACTTCCAAAGGAAGTAGACCAAGGGTCGGTCCTGCTTCCTGATACCAAGCATTCTGACCCTAAAACAGTATTAGTGACTGTCCAAACTCCTCAGTTGCCTGATGTGTTCTTGACAATTGTGAAGATATTATTGTCGAGACAAAGTTCGACACTAGTTCTGAAATATCAGCCCTAAATACGAAGTTTTGAACTGAAAATTTTCCTGCAATACATGTTCAGCCTGCGACGCAGTATTTGCGAGGTGCAAATAACGAAATATTCAGTATCACAGGAACTGTCACATTTTCTCTAGGGTTGGGAAAGGCTCGTTTTACGCATTCTTTCCTGCTCATAGACGAACTACCTGTTAAATGTCTAATGGGCATAGACTTTATCAATACTTTTCAAGTTACCTTGAATTTCGTACAACATGTTATTTCCTTTCCGGAACCTGTCGAAGTGATTCCTACGGATCCTATAGACATAACGAGTTTGTTACTGAGTAAACAACTGAATGAGAGGCAACGAAACCAGCTTTCTCTCCTTCTGCAGGAAAGCCTTTGTTTATTTTCTGATCAACCTGGTTTCACACAGGTGGTTTATCACGTCATTGACACTGATGGTTCGAAACCGATAGCGACGAAGCCTTACCCTTGTGCTCCCCATAAGAAACAGGAAATGCAACGTCAAATTTCCGAGATGATTAAACAGGGCATAATAAGGGAATCAACAAGCGCTTGGGCCGCACCTGCTTTTCTGGTTCCAAAGAAACAACCCAATGAATTTCGTTTCGTGACAGATTTCCGCAAGCTCAACCAAGTCACGAAAGCGATAAATTATCCACTACCTGTCATGTCGCATACTTTGCATGACCTATCGTCAACTAAATGGATGTCAACCTTGGATTTGGCGAGTGGATATTGGCAGGTGGCGGTACATCCAGACTCCGTCGATAAAACAGGCTTTGTGACTCCTTTTGGGGCTTATGAATACCTGCGTATGCCCTTTGGACTAGCTTCTGCACCTGCTACTTTCCAAAAGCTTATGGATACGGTTCTCAGACCTGTTCTGGGTCCCCATGTGCATGTATATTTGGATGACATTATTATTACATCCGAGACTTTTGACGAGCACCTTTCTCTGCTCAAACAGGTGTTCCAACTCATATACAATGCTGGCTTGACGTTAAAACCTAGTAAATGCCAGATAGCGAGGGACGAGATTGTATATCTGGGGTTGAAAATCACTCCCCACGGCTTATTTACGGATAATGAAAAAATTAGGCCTATTGTTGACTTTCCTCGGCCTAAAACAGCAAAAGAACTATCACGCTTTCTGGGAATGACCGGATGGTATCAGCAGTTCGTCCCCGCTTATGCTACAATCTGTGAGCCATTGTATGCTTTGAAACGTAAATATAAGAAGTTTGTTTGGACACCTGAGGCTAACGCTGCATTTGAAACACTGAAGTCTGCGTTGACTCAGCCTCCTGTGTTGGCTTTCCCGGATCATACTAAGGAATTTGATATTTATACTGACGCATCCGGAGTTGGTCTTGGTTGCGTTTTGTCACAAGCTGGGCATCCAATAGCTTTTGCGTCCCGTACTTTAGCCAAAGCTGAACGCAATTATTCAGCTACGGAACGTGAATGTCTTGCTGTAGTGTATGCTCTTGACAAATTTCAATGTTATCTTAACGAATTGACAGTTAACATAATTACGGATCATTCTGCCCTTCAGTATTTGAATTCTGCTAAGCACCTCTCTCAAAGACTTATGAAGTGGCTCTTAAATTACAAGAGAGCAATATCAAAATTTCGTACCAACCAGGTCATAAGAATCAATTACCGGACGCATTGTCTCGCGTCCCGATTAGTGGGGTTCCCACTGAAACTACTCCTGGATGTCAGCCTTTACTTCTAATAGCTGATACAACATCCAGAGAGCAGATAATGGCAGAATTAATAAATGATCCAGATTTTGGGGATATCTATAATTTTTTGCTTGCGGGTTCACCACAGCAAAGTGATCCTTCTCTGGCTGGGAGGTCACAGCATTTTGAAGTCATAGAGGGTCTTCTTTACTATACGAAATCTAGGACTACTAGGGCAGAGTTTCGCCCATGTATTCCGCGAACCCTTAGAATGGCCCTTTTAAACGAATTTCATGACAAACCTATTGCAGGCCATTTAGGTATTCGCAAGACCCGTTGTAAATTGCGGGATGTTGCCTATTGGCCTGGCATGTACCAAAGTGTGCTCGCATACATTCAATCATGTCACTTGTGTCAGATTCATAATTACCGTAATGTAAGACCGGCCGGTCACTTGAAATCAAGTTCTCATGTTTTTGATATTATTTCAATAGATTTATTGGGACCTTATCCATTATCTGTTAAAAACAAAGCTCGTTACGTTTTAGTATTAACTGATGATTTTTCTAAATGGGTTGAAGTTTTTCCCATTAAAGCCGCTACGGCGGAAGTTATTTGTAATGTATTAATTAATGAAGTATTTTCTAGATATGGTGCACCTAATAAAGTAGTTTCGGATAATAGTCCCCAATTTATTTCTGACATTTTCGAAAGAATGTGTACGAGACTACACATTAAGCATAAATTCATTTCCCCATATCATCCCCAGAGTAATCCCGGGGAACGAGTAAACCGCAATCTAGTTAAAATGATTGCTACATTTGACATGGATCATCACGAGCGGTGGGATGAACATCTTGAGCTTTTTCGTTCTCCCTCCGCTCGTCTGTTCACGAATCTACTAAATTTACTCCTGCTGAACTTTTTTTGGGTCGAAAAATTAAAACCTCTTTTGAAAATTTAACGGGGATTATCGACGAACTAAACCAGCGACCAACTGCGCAATCAGTACGAATCATGGCAGAAAAAGCTGGTGTTGCAATGATAGGAGCACAAGCGGCTCAAGCAAGATACTATAATACTAGGCGCAGGGAACCAGATCTTGTCGTTGGAGATCTCACTCTCACGGAAACGCACTTCCAGTCTTCTGTTTCTCATACTTTAGTAAAGAAATTTGCACCCAGCTACGAAGGTCCATATCGGGTGGCAAATGTGTTTGAAAATAACATTATTCTTGAAAAACCTGACAATCAATTTCAATACGTACACGTTGCTCAGTGTCGCAAATATCATGAACGAAATATAGATTTTATCATCAACTCTACTCAACCTTCTGTTCCACAGAATCAAGAGTCTATATCTCACAATCAACCTCCAGAAATTTTGGACGAACCGACAAACATTTTTGAAGAATCTCCAGTGATTTTTTCTTCACACTCCCCTCCACAAGACGGGCTTCCAAAAACGCAACCTGATTCCACCATAAGACGAAGGCTCGAATCAAGTTCTTCAAATGCTAGTATCGTTCCTTTCCCTCCAACCATTGCCAAGACTATTGCTGCACCATTCCCTAATAACTCTACACCGACACAAGCTCCTACTTCCTTGAATACCTCGTCAGAAAGTATTCCTATAGGCAGAAATAAACATCGCTCTGCACGACCACTAACTTACAGCAGCGACTCAGAGTCATCAGATATTTCTGATTTATCAGATATAGACAATAGGGTGACGATTCCTAAACGTCAGACACAAATTACAAACCATCCAGCAACACCAAAAGCTGGTCGGAAACGCAACTTGTCTCCCCAATCTGCTTCGCCGCAACAGCGCCGAAGGCAAAGATCCTTGCATCCGCCCGGGTTTCGCCCCTGGAACCTACGCTCAGGGCAAACAGGGCCGATGCCTGCTTCTACTCTCATGCCCAGAGGTAGAAAGCGAAAACAAGCGATGTGGCCGGAGCCACGTCCCTTCAAAAGAATGCTGGAAGGACAACACGGGCCCCAGCACAAAGGGACTACATATCAAAAGCCTGGGGGAGACCGTTCCTGTCAGCCGCAGGGATTTCCTGACCGACGAACTTCAGCTGTTCCTGACCGTTCCTGTCAGCTGCAGGGATTTCCTGACCGACAGACTTCAGCCGTTCCTGACCGACGGACTTCAGCCGTTCCTGTCAGCCGCAGGGATTTCCTGACCAACAGACTTCAGCCGTTCCTGACCGACGGACTTCAGCCGTTCCTGACCGACGGACTTCAGCCGTTCCTGACCGTTCCTGTCAGACGCAGGGATTTCCTGACCGACAGACTTCAGCCGTTCCTGACCGTTCCTGTCAGCCGCAGGGATTTCTTGACCGACAGACTACAGATGTTCCAGATCCATTCAAGTCTCTGAAAAGACCGACGCCACCTGAATTTACCAGTCCGATTAGGCCTGGAAAACGTTATCGTACTAGAGTTTTTTATGCGTCCTCGAGATAAGTAGGTTCTCGTGGACAGGTTCTTTTCTCGTTCTGTTGTTTTTCCCGCACGACCAGTTGGCGTTTCAGAATTTTTTTTTTTTCGTGTGGGCCTATGCATTCTTTTTGTGTATCTGTGTTTTTTTTTGTTTTTTTTTTGTATATATATCTTTTTTTTTTTTTTTTTGATTGGAGGTTTAACGACCACCGTGAGCAACTCAATGGGCTATAAGCAGTCGCCCGTCCCTAATTTAGGGTCACTGGTTCCAGGGAAGGGAGAGAGCCAGTGCCGTAAGACAAACACAACATCCATGCCTCACCGGGATTCGAACCCGGACCCCTTCGGACGAATGATCAGAGGCCAACGCCTTAAACCACTGCGCCACCGGAGCGGCGTATATATATCTTCCATGTCCGTGTACTAATCCAAATTTTTTTTTATATATATGTGCTTAGGGGTAAAATAATGAAAATTGTTACTGTTAGGCAGCTACAGGCAATCTTCGCTGCTGATACAGTTGGTTTGTACTCAACGATAATATGTGGACGTCATTTGAAATTTATATATATGTGCGTAGGGATAAAATAATGAAAATTGTTACTCTTAGGCAGCTACAGGCAATCTTCTCTGCTGATACAGTTGGTTTGTAATCAACGCTAATAGGAAGACGTAATTTGAAATCAAAAAAGTGATTCCTGCTAGGCAGAATAAAAAAAGGTATGCCGATGCAGGTTTGTTTTGTTCAAGTATAAAAAGTGTTTCACAGACGAATACAGATTTCCTGATTTTGTCATGCCAAGTTTGATATTGTACATACTGCTGCCACCAAAACAAACAAAAAAGAGGACGATAAACGTCAGTCAGCAAGTGTAAGACTACACTCCAAAATTTGATAGGTTTTTCGACAACAAAAGAAAAAAAAAATTAAGGGGGAGATGATGTAACGTATACTCTAGATTCAGTTTCCTTTTGATTTTACTATCTCTCGTTATTTTATTTTCCTATGTAAATTATCTTCTTACTTAACGAGATGTTATTTCTCCCACTGAATGATATGTGGCAACGAGTGTAGTCATGACGTGGTGGTAGGCAGTATAAATAGGCGCATTCAACGATACCTAAGGAGAGCTTTTGTTTATGTGCGAGGAGGAGCTTTTGTTTATGTGCGAGGAGGAGCTTTTGTTTATGTGCGTAGAGAGAGCTTTGTTTATATGTGGACAGGTTTTGTTCGATGTGAAAAGAGCTACGTTATTTTGTGCCGAGAGCTTCGTTCTATGTGATTAGGTTCTTCTTCATTATTGTGATACGATTAGTGTGACTAGTAGTGTGTGTGTTGGATGATACCAGGAGTTTTCAAATAAAAGGTTTTTAAGTAAGTACGTTTTTCTCAGTTCATAGTACTGTCAGACCTCTGTCTGGCCGTTGGGTCTCCTTTCATTAAGTGTTACTATTAACAACCAGCATAAGACTTTATTCATTACCAATTACTACAACAACAAACCAGTAAAAACGTAATTCATTATATGATATTAAACAATGAGTGATCACTGAATTATGACCACCAACTTAATACTTCATAGGTCCTCCTTTTGTCCTCAGTAAAACAGCTATCCGACGTGGCATCGATTCAATAAGATGCCAGAAGCAGTTGGGAGGGATGGCCAACCATGTTGTGTGTAATGCGGCCTTCAATGCAAGTATGGGGGTGATTCGTGTATCCAGACGCCTGATATGCAGTTCCATAGTATCCCACAAGTTCTCAGTGAGATTGATATTGGATAAGTTTGGAGGTCAATCTATATGCTGGAAGTCTGAACTGTGTTCTGCCGCCCCGGTGGCGCAGTGGTCTAAGCGATGGCTTCTGATCATTCGTCTGAAAGGGGTCCGGGTTCGGTGAGGCATGGATGTTGTGTTTGTCTTACGGCACTGGTTTTCTCCCTTCCCTGGAACCAGTGACCCTAAATTAGGGACGGGCGACTGCTTATAGCCTGTTGAGTTGCTCACGGTAATCGTTAAACCTCAAATCAAAAAAAAAAAAAAAAAAAAAAAAAAAAGAACTGTGTTCCTCATACCATTTCTGCACAATATTGGACCTGTGGCTCGGTGCATTGTCATCTTGGGAGACACTGTCCCCATTCAGGAAAAAAGTGCAACAATGCTGGGTGTACACAGTCAGCAAGCAACTCACGACAGTGGGAACCAGTCATACGTTGTTCCACATACACCAGGGGTCCAAGTTCCTGCCAGGTAAACATGCCCAATTCCATACAACCGCTTCCATCGGCGCGCATTGTGGAGACCATGCACACTGTTAAAAAATTTGTGGTCGATGCACTAAAAAGTGGTGCTACACCAGATGCACCACTTTCTGAGAAAAGATACACCCTCGTGATTTGCCAACAAAATCCAACGACATGGTTCAACTTTTTCACCACGTTGTGGTACAAGGTTGCACTCAAGATTGTACCATGTTGTTGGGTTTATTTTGCACCACAGAATGGTGTATCTTTTCTAAGGGAGTGGTACAGCTGGTGTACTATACCGTGCAAATTAATTGGGACAAGCTATTTTATTCTCAGAATTGTAATGTGATCGCCAGTTGATGTCGGAAACCCACGTAAACCGGTTTTATCAGCAGGGAGGTGGTGTGACTGTCAGAACTTGATCGTAAGAATGTGGTTTGACCGGTTTTAAACAGAAAATAGGCACTTCAGCTTCAGTTGTGAGCTTTTGTGTGTGACAGGTGGATGTTAGTTTTTGCTCTCTGTGAGTACGTGTTGCTTTCGTGTATTGAAAAATGGATATTTCTCCAAGGAAGCGTGCAAAAATAATTGATCTGAAGGATCACACTTCTATGACAGTGAGAGATATCGCTTCTGCAGTTGGTGTAGGCAAATCAAGTGTATCAAGACTGCTTACGCGATACAATGCATCTGGATCATCGTCTCCAAAAAGGAGAGGTAAATGGGGAAGAAAACAAAAAACAACTACACGAACCGATAAATATCTAATCAGAAATAGTAAAATGAATCCAAAAAAAAAAAAAAAAAAAAAAAACAAGCACCGACCTTCAAAGAGATTTATTGGCTAGTGGTTGTGATGTTAGTGGTTCAACTGTACGCCGCAGGTTTCTCGAAGTTGGCCGGAAGGTAAGAAGACTAACGAAAAACAATATTTGAATGCGAAAATGAAGATAAAACGTTTAGCATGGGCCAAAAAATATAAATCATGGACTGCTGACGACTGGAAAAAGGTAATTTTCAGTGATGAAACTCATTTATTTGTGCAGGGTTACCAAGCAAATGTCGTTAGACGAAGCAACCGCGAACCCTTAAGACTTGAGCATGTCAAACAAACTGTAAAACACCCTCTGAAACAGATGTTTTGGGGGTTTTTCACATCAAATGGTACTGGAAGCTTAGTTCCTGTTCAAGGTATGATGAATTCAGCCAAGTACGTAGAAATATTACAACGTAAGATTGTTCCATTCTTGCAAACTTTTGACGGGACATTTGAACATGACTTGGCCTCATGTCACAATTCGAAATTGGTCAAGAGCTGGAAAATCAAATTCATTTGCTTGATCGGCCTGGAAATTCACCAGATTTAAATCCCATAGAAAACTTGTGGAATATTTTGAAGAGACGTTTAGGTAAAATGGACGGTACAACCAAAGAACGCATGAAAACGAATGCTGCAAAAGTGTGGTTCCACGATTATGAAGTCAAAAATATGTGCACTCAATTAGTGGAGCCAATGCCAAAACGAATTTAAGAGGTCATTTCTGCTAAAGGAGGACATACTTCGTACTAATACAGGTATTTATCAGTGTATATCAAGGTATAGAATGATATAAAGGCATAGTTTTGTAAAAAAGAGTGATTTTTTACTTTGTCCCAATTAATTTGCACAGTAGAGTAGCACCACTTTTTGGTGCAACCTACAACAAAAGTTTTAACAGTGCAGGATGGATCGAGTGCCTCAATGTTGTTTGCGCCAATTACGTATCCGACCATCCCCGAAGTGGAGTAAAAAAATGCAACTCGTCAGACCACCATACTTTTTTCTAGTTATCCGACGTCCAATTTGCATCATCTTGACACGAGGCGAGTCTTTTGCGCCGATGAACAGTGGTTAGGAGAGGTTGTCGTCTGGATCGTCTGCTTTATAACCCATACATGCGAGCGTGCGACGTATGGTCATGACAGATACTGTTCCGGATTGGCCTCTGTTGTATTGGAGAGTCAACTATTGAACATTGCTGCTTCTGGTGCCCTGTACGAGTCGTCGGAATCGGCGTTCCCTTCTCACATAATCCTTTCACTGTCCTGAGCAGTTTTCCCTCCGGGTCGTTCTTTGACCATTTTTACGCCAGTCCTGATACACTTTAACTTCGGCTGCTCGCGAACAACTTACCAGTTCAGCCGTTTAGGAAATCGAGGCATCCGCTCACCGAGCTCCCACAATCAGTTAAATAAATCCTACCCTTTGCTTATGACGTTCCGAATTTTACTACTAAATGGACACCTTATATGTTCTACGTTGGTCGACCAATCGCGCCGCGTCTACTTTTGATAGGGGTGGTCATAATTCTGTGATGACTTGGTGTATTTAGGTATTTATTCCGCTTTTGTCATTTTGCATGCATATTTCTCTGCTTCTCTTTCTATTTACAAATGCATATAAACAGATAAATGTACACACACACATGAAGAGAAATACAATAAGGAAAAACTTTAATTTTTTTTTTTTTTTTTTTTTGTAGAATAAAATTCCCTTCCTCCGTACACGCACACATTTTAAAAAATCCCGGTCAGCAACCGAGTACAGTAAAATATTTGCCAAAGGAATGCGCGTGTCATCGATTTTGTCGTTTTCCATTGAAGAATTTTGGACACTATATGAAAACTTCCTTGCCACTTTTGCTGTTTCCATGTAAAGCATCCTCGTATATCTGACGACGATTTAAAACAGTAGGAAAATGCTGCACTGTAGCTGTATACACTGCATAAATCTGTCTTGAACGGTTAATCTTTCGATTGTCGAAAGGAGGGAATAAATATTCGGAGATCCTACGACTGATTTGCTTTGTTCATCGTAACTTAAATATCTCTACTTGTACACATTTTGTTTCGACACTGTGTTTAATCTCTCTCTCTCTCGAATCTCAGATTCTTGCAAACTTTATGTGAGGTTTGCTGGGGGTTTTTTTTGGAGGGGGGGATTTCTTTAATTGAGCACGGGGTGAAAGTGCTGTTGTGAAATATTTCCATCTTTTGTAAAGGGAAACATCTCAGCAGAGTTCTTTTCCTTAAATAAGAAAAGACAATAAAACTGAAGCAAATGCAATTTTAATCTATAGCAATGTGCGCGTTGCAATTGTTAGCAAAGCAAAATCTTTTTAATTCGTGATACTCAGGTCTCATTCGTAATTCAAAGAGTGCTAAATTCTTAATTGCAATTTGCGTCATTTTCTGGGAAAACCAATGCTTATCGTACGTTCGTCATCACATCGCGGGTTTGTCAGAAAACGCTTATATTAGCACCAGGTGACTGAATAATCTATGGATTTTGGAGACATGCAATTTCTTTACTTTCTTTGTAAATGAGTTTGTACATTACATTACACTTATTGTCGGAAAATACTAAAAATGATTAAACGTACATAAAAGTGCTTCATACTGATACCGCTAAACGTAAAGGAAAATCACAGTGACTATAAAGAGCAAATGTTTGCCCACGCATGGAACATTTTTCTTTTTATTTCAAACACATCATTTAATTATTACATGAAAGTAAATTTACGCTATCGTGACGTCTGTTTTTAGGGAATATTTAGGGGCGTTTTTTTCCTCAGTGTGGGGGATCTCAAGACTATTCTTTCGGAACAAAACTGAATAACGTTTCGCTTCCCTTTTGGATTAATAAATTAAATAAATGCGATTTCCACGCGGAGTTGTTGCAAAGAGCATGCGTCAAAAAGCATTTAAAAAGACATTTTCATAACCGTTTTTGTTTAGCGTTTTCTCATTTTGGAAATTTTTCACTTCTCACAGGTTCAGTTCCTACAGTGTAAAAAAAAGAGGGATGTGAATTCACTGGAAATTCCGAAAAACAACGTGCAGCAAAGTTGCTGGTAGGTCTCTGATTTTTAACGAAATTTCCATTTTGAAAGATTTCCGTTTCTGATAACAGAAACTATAGTATTTTGATAGATTTATCGTTGTCACTGATTCCATTTCTTAAAAGTTTCGCGTTCTTCCGTTTTTGTACAGAACCAAAATTTCTCGATTTGTCAAAAACTTCGATTTCTACCTTTTCAGTCCACACACACACACACATCCACACACACACACAACTTCCTCTCCCACTTTTATTCCCAGTGTAAATGCTCCAGCTGCATTATCGTACTTAAATCCTTCCTCTAGCATACGCCCGAGCGATGGTTTGCAGGTGAGTAACGAGCGCTGCTGACTGAGTTAGCAAGCTGCTTACAGTCGTTTGCAAAAGTTTAAGACCACCTGTTGATATTAGGAAATTTCTGCCGATTGCGTCAGCTACTGTCTGTATTACTCAACTTCCTGTCGGTGTTGCATCATCCTACAGCGGCAGCTGTTGATAGCGTTGGGAGAAGCGTGCGAGTGCCAATTTCATTCTGATTTTCATGCTCAGAGGTTTTGTGTGTATTTTTTACATAGTGAAAAATGGGCAAAAAGCGTCATTAAGTGTTGCTCAGAGGGAACAAATAGTGACTTTATATCATGAAGGATACTCCGAACGTGACATAAGCAGAAAGGTGAATCTGAGCAAGACTGCTATTCATAATTCCATGATGAAATATCGAAATGCAGGTGAATTTAGCGACCGGAAGAGAAGTGGAAGTCCAAGGAAAACAACCCCATGGGATGACAATACAATAAGGCTAATAGTTATGCGTTCTCCGAGGAGTTCCTGCAAGAAAATCGAGGCCTTTTTACATTCAAAAGGATTTGATATTAGTATCAGCACTGTTTCCTGACGTCTTAGCAAAGATTTTTGGTTAAAGTCTAATAAACCTGCACATAAACCTAGACTAACCTCTGTCATGAAAAAGAAGAGACTTCAGTTTGCGAAGCGTCATCAATCTTGGACTGCTGAAAATTGGAGCCAACTTCTTTTTTTCCGGTGAGTCAACTGTGCGACAATTTGAATCACATGAAGCACATGTTGGGCGACCAAAAGGCAAAAAAGGTTTGATGCAAAATACACCGTTAGGACGTTGAGACATCCGCCTAGTCAGATGATATGGGGTGCTATGTGAGCATCCAGTACTTCTGCATTATTCTTTTTACCGACAGGGACTACCATGACTAGTCTTTTTTATGTGGAAATGTTACGTGAGAAGCTGTCAACTTATATGCAAGTGCACAGATGCACAATCTTTATGCATGATGGTGCTCCATGCCACAGTTCAAAGACAGTAAAGGTCTACCTGCAGAGGAAAAACATGACTGTGCTTGACTGGCCAGGTAATAGTCCCGACGTTAACCCCATCGAAAATTTGTGGACCATTTTAAAAGACAAAGTAGCAGAAAAACAGCCATCATATTCCCAAGCTTTGATTGACGCTATAAAGTACGTGTGGTGCAAAGACAGTTCAAGTGACTACTGCAAATCCCTCATTGAGAGTATGCCACATCGAATTCTGCCCGCTATAAAAGACAAAATTGGCCACACAGAGTACTGACTTTTTTTATGTGTGTGTGTGTGTGTGTGTTCTAAAGAATGTAAGTATTCATCTGTGGGGACATTTTTTCAAATATCTCTGACTAGTAATTAGTTGTTTCTTTGAAAACTATAATTTTCAATAAATTGACAGGTGGTCTTAAACTTTTCCAAATCACTGCCCAACTCCATCATTAGTGTCGAAAAAAGAGAACTGGAGTCTTGCGATGATGAAATGATTTTAGCTACACATGTGTGTTAATCAGTCATTATACTTTCTGCGTGATCTTTTGTTCCTGCATAGGTTTAACAGCAATTTTATTTTTCCTGTAAGAGGACTTATCACAAATTATATATATATATTTTTTTACATTACGATTTTTCAAAGCACCAGAATATTTCGGAACTGGAGATTGTTTTTAAACTAACAATGGCGTTTAATTATGTTTTAAAAAAGGGGAAATGTACTTACTACTTCATAGTAATTGTAAGGGTGAGACATAGACTTTCGTGCTAAGTTCCGCCTTCTTTCCGATAGGCGTACGTAGTTAATTTAACAACTTCCCCTTACAGCAAATAATCTGAGGTTCTCACTCTCGTAATTTATTAATATTAAATTTATTATCCAGGCCCCTCTTCCTCCGCCTTTTTGTGTAATTATCCGCGAATCAAAGAAGGGAGAGAATGGCTACTGTAAGGCACTTCATCAACTTCAATAAATACTTCGTGAATAAGAAAGATAATAAATTTAATGAATCAAAGTACTAGTGAGAGTCTGGTTCCGGTTGCCCATGTCCACGTCAACGAATTTGTGTCGCATGCGTCGTCCGTCACGAATTGTTCAATCTCAAATCAGTTGCCCTAACGCCACTCTAATATCCGAATCATTCCGACTCCACGCGGTCTCTCAAAACCCTCGGTTTCACGCTAAAAACCAGGAACTGCGTTCCTCGGAGCATAAAACTCCACACGCCTATCCGTTTTCCAAGATAAATTCGCAAATCTTTATCGCGTTCTCCCGAAGCCTCCAGCTTCACGCTAACGAAAGGAACTCCGTTCCTCGGAGCCTACACTCCGCACGTCTACCCGCCTTTCAAGCGCACCTCGCAATACTGCTCCTCTCTCCGAATCTATCTCTTATCCCCCTCGCTCCGGAAGACCCCTCCTTTTTTTGGCCCCCTTATCACGAGGCGCTGACCTCTGACCTTGTCAGATCCTGGAGCGAACCTGACCTTTGTCCGTAGTCCAACTTTCTTCGTATCCGTACCTCAGCCGTTCCTGCTTCTTGGAACTCGCCCGCCGTCGCTTATTGTCTCCGTGCCAGACGACCGCATATTTCACATTCCTTCTGACGGACTTCTGCACGTGGAAACCAGACTCTATACAAACAGAACAAAACATACAACAATACTGACATTCTTTCACATAAAGGACGTATTCAGTCCTCCGAGACAGGCTGGCGCCCTTCTACCACTGGGCATTGTATAGGCACACAGTTACTGAAATAAAGTTATTTCTTGAGTAAAAGAAACATTTTTCTCGGGCGACATTTTGTAGTCACTCTGCACGTGATATAGCCTCTTTTTCTTCTTGTTTTTATATACATAAATTAGCACTTGATCATATCTTAATTGATATGCATCTCATTATTATTTTTCGCCCTTACAGTAATATTTAACAAAACTTTTAAATACAAAATTTATTCTTGATAGCTATAAAATGTTTTGCGTTAAGGGGTCCAAAGATTGATACACAGATATCACACAATCCCCTTCAAGTGCCCGGTTTCATAAAGTATCAAAATATTCCATAGTAAGTGCACCAACTGGGGAGGGAGTATTTGTGTCCACAATAACCTTGACATCATGAGATACAGTGGCTTACCCAGAAATTAATTTTGGGGGTGCATATCGTCGCCGCGGTGTCAAAACCACAAATGCAAAATTTTGTAGTTTGAATTATCGCTATTTAAAAATTAAATTTGATCAAAGAATCTCTTTTGCAATTACATCAGACTGTTCAAGCGCTATACATAAGATTTACATCAAGTTGCATCTGTATTATGCATTAGTGAATAAAATTTTATATGATGTAAATTCAACAATCGAAAAATTCTCACATTCTTGGTTTTATCACTGCAGCTACGATATCATTCCTTCCTAAAGTGACGAAAAAAATGTGCGTCAGAAAAGTATTTTTATATTTCTCAAATACTATTAATTACAAAACAATGTTCATTCTACGTTTTTGTTTCCCTGCTGTGGTATGTACCCTCCCTCCTCCAGGCCCCAGATACCACCATTCATTAGACTGACTCCCTGACCACTACAACATACAACAACAGTTCGCTCTCTTCTTTCTTTGCTAACATACAAGTGGGAAATCGCACGTGGGGGATAGGCATTAACAATAGGCATATGGGACCTCGTCTGAGCATTCCAAATAAAGAAGTAACTAACGGAAGACCAGAATTACGACACTAGCAAAAAAACGTCACCGACAATTTTTATCAATTTTTAATACTAGACAAAATTATTTGGGGGGGGTTGCATATGGCTCTTTGCACACACACACCCCTTACCCGGTAGGCCACTGATGAGATATGTCTATCCAGAAAATCCAGTATCGCTACACAATCTCTAAATCACTCCTCCAACAAAGACTGAAATTTAAAAGTTAATGAAACTTCAAGTATTACAGTGAACCGCTATTATTACACGCAATTTTCTATCATATGGATACTAAGAAAATGAGAACATAATTTTATCGTTAATACACGAACGGAAAGTGCTCTGAAAGTTCAGGATTTTACGATAACTATGCTCAAAGACGAGAAATTCCCATAATTAACCGGAGAAAAGTTCAGAAGAATATTTCCATCAATTTACATACAAAAAATCCTTGAAATTCAGGGGTGCTTGTTTTCGTCATTTAATGGAAAATGTTGAGTTGGGAATATGCTTCGTTATTTCATGAAAGGAACCACGGAAAATGGCTCGTCAATTTCAAGAATACTTTTACAGTGTAGCGTTTGAATTCCTTTCATTTCCTGTGCTCTGAAAGCTTTTTATTCAAGTTACGCAAGTATTTTCCATCATACTTCTTCGCCATGTTTTAATTTAAGCACTCGGAGAAAAGTAAAAAAATTTGAGAATGAGGGCTGTTATTCAACTGCTACCTAAAAGTTTCAATGGTTGATGTGCAACGGCTAATTTCTTTCCCTGAGTTCAGCTCCTTGTCTGGATTCGTTCCACAATTACAGACCTACTTCATCATGAAAGGCCCTCTCTTCACCTTGGCTCCTCTTGAAAACAATGAATCGCTAATAGACGCGTAATTGCTTCTCCTAGGAAAAAATCAAGATACAGTTTCGCTCGGAATCCATCTCAAGAACAAAGTCGATCCTCTGTTTCGATGCAGAACACTCTTTCTGAGGAGGAGGAGAGTGTTTAGATCACGACTCCCCAATGCCTCGGCGAGCATTTTGGGAGGAACAAGTTCTTCCTTTGTGAACGAACCACCGACTCAAAGCAGGTCTCTGTCCCGGGTGTAAGCGGAACACTTCTGTCGCATTCGTTCCAGGCCGTTTCTTGTTTAATATCCCTTGAAGTCGGCCTTTAGGATGCTTCCGAGAGCTCATGCATAGTAACGGGATTCAAAGATTTCGCTGTGAGCTACGCTTTGGTTTTGGAACGCTAATAGGAGAAATACTAGAAATACTCTGGCACAGAACCCATCATCACTGAAGAAATTAAAGGTCTAGCTGTTTACTCGCGTGATCTCGTATAGTTGCAAGGTCTCTGGTTGTCCCCTTCCGAGGCCAAATGAAATTGTTGTACAAGCTAACGTTATGAAACACAGAGGATGCTTACACATTTTTAAAACGTTATTGATAAGAAACTGCAGAAAATAAAAGAAGTTCAAAGAATTCAAACTGGCAGCAGCCTGTTCGATTAACACGAAAGAAATATCTGCTGCTAAGAAAATGGCGCACGTAAACGAGCTGCGGATAGAAGCTTACGTTTTTTCTCTTTACGAAAAAATATTCGTATTCTGTAATTAAACAATGCTGTGAAAATCATGGAATTAGCACTTCTAAATGTAAAGTAACGTTATTAATAATAGAGGTCAAAATTCTCAAGGATTACTTTCAACAGGGAAAAGAACCCCAAACAAATGTCCAAAGAAGGTATTTACTTTTATGACTATTTCAAAATAAAGTCTCTGGTCTCAAAAGGAAATCCACTGACCCAAAGAACAATCGCTAAGTAGTTAAAAATTTCTGAATCAACTCTAAACAAGGTAATAAACAAAGATTTGAACCAGAAACAAAAGAAAAACAACATAATGTTCACCGCCTTTTGCTTAGGCGCGTAGCTGAGCGTAGAACACGATGTAAACTTCTTTATGAAAATCACTTAGCCGGACACAGAAGGAAATTTATTGCGACCTGTGAACATTGATGAAGCATGGATCCACCTAAACGATTAACAAAAAAGGTCGATTTACTATAGCAAAAGAGCAGAAAAAAAAACAACATATAAACTTGGCTCCAAGAATCCGAAGGAAGTTTCAGTAAAGGATTCAAGATTATTGTTGGTTTCTGATGCAACAGGAAAAAATGAGTTTAATGTTAAGATATGTTGAAAAGAATGTTAAAATCAATTCTACACATTGCCAAATGAATGTTTTAACTCCTAAAGAGGAGTTAAAATATTATTATTTAAACAGGAAATGCCATTTCTACAGAGCCTTCAATGAGTTGAACTCCGTCAGACTAAGGCTACCAGTCGTACATTCAAATCTAACTCTATTTGTTGAAAACATTAAAAAAGAGACAAGTATCCAGCCTTTACCTTTTGCTCATATTCCTTCAAAGTCCCCTGATGTGTCAGCAATGGACTGTGTGCCTTCGGACTGCTACAAAGACTGGTAAAAGAAGACTGGTATCAAGTCTATACCTTTTGCTCATATTCCTTCAAAGTACACTGATGTGTCACCAATGGACTGTGTGCCTTCGGACTGCTACAAAGACTGGTAAAAGAAGACTGGTATCAAGTCTATACCTTTTGCTCATATTCCTTCAGTCCCCTGATGTGTCACCAATGGACTGTGTGCCTTCGGACTGCTACAGAGACTGGTATCAAGTCTATACCATTTGCTCATATTCCTTCAAAGTCCCCTGATGTGTCACCAATGGACTAGTGTGCCTTCGCACTGCTAAATAGTCTGTTGAAAAAAGACTGGTATCAAGTCTATACCTTTTACGCATCTTCCTTCAAAGTCCCTTAATGTATCGCATGAGATGTTATGCCTTCCTACTGATAAAAAGAGCGTTTTCTAAACATAGACCTAAAACAATGATTGGACTATGGAAAGCAGTAGAAGAGGAGTGGAATAAAATACCACAACCAATTTTAAGAAATGCCCTGTTATCTTGAAAATCTAGATGTAGGATCATAGTCCAGAAAAGGGGCTATCAGATAGAACATTTAAGAAAGAGATAATTTTATTTTAAACATTAATTATATTGCTGAAAATCGTTCTAAAAATGTTTGAACATCCTCTGTAAACACCCTTGTTTCCTCGTCTTACTTTAAGAGAACATACAGGGCAACTTTTCCAATACGAACGCTGGTTACCTCTTTAGCTAAGAATTTATACATCCCACCCCTCCAACACCATTTTCTCGGACACCACGATAAAAAAAAGCCAACAACTCTCCGTTTGAGGCGGTGTAACACACACAGATATATTAATTTATATACCTTTTTGATTTTCAAGTACTATTCCTTTTCAGTTGCCAACAGCAGTTAACATTTACATGATTTCCTCAGCTCTACTTTGAAGGACAGTATCTTTTACCATAATGCAATACTTTTATTTCAATTTAAAATCAATTTTCTTTCGTTTTTGTTTTTCTTGTTTAAATTCATTCATTAAAACTGCAAAAAGGTATATACGAATCTCTTCATTTCAGTATTTTACAGATTTTGCACATATGCTTCCAAATCTTTTTAGCGCGCAAGATATTTATGAAAATGTTAATATTTACTGTTTCAGCAAACCGTGCTTGCTTTAATATTCTCTACGAAAGCATTTAGAGATGAAAGATAAAATGCAAAATCATCACCACCTAAAAGAGAATAGTCTTGTGTAGTTTCGGAAAAGGAATTACCTGTTTTAATCGTTCTTAACTAGAAAAAAATTCAACAGTTCTTCCTTTTTTGAAGTTTTCCCCGTTTTTTATCCTAGGTTTAAAGCCAAAGTATTTCACTATTAAAACTTTTTAGCTTTCGAAAAATTTGCTGTCTCCCCCTCCTCCCCTTCCTTAAAAAAAAGAAAAAACTTTTTTACCATTCTACCAATTTGAAACTCCTGGATAAACCCGTTGCTTGGCTGTTAAGGGTACATCTACAGTAATAAAAAAGAAAGTCTGCATATGTATGTGCCAGCCAAATATTTCTTCGGGAAATCGGGGTAGGAAGTTAAAAATTCGGCAAATTGTTTCACATTCAGTGGAAGATTTCAAGTCCAAATTGAAAAGCAGCAAGCTGGAAAAAACATTATTTACTGTCCCGGTAGAGTACTGGCTTAGGCCAGTACTCTACCGGGACGACCCTGTCTTCTCGTCTGCGATGGCCCCAGATGAGAAATAGTTGGCGCGTTTGTGTCTTCAGGTGAATTCATCGAAAGCTGAATTATCGAAGAAGAAATTATCAAAAGGAAAATTAATCTTAGGGCACGTTTTTCGAAAATTACGAATAATCATAAAAATGGAATATCTCGGAGGAATAATAGCGGTGATTTGGAGGACCATATTGGGACCATTTGCTGCTTAAGGTTATGAATTGAAAAAAATTTCCTATATTATATAGTTAATGATTGTCTCATTTTAAGAATAATATTCATAACATGTATAGTGCATTGTTTAATAAAAGAACTATAAACATCAATAAACTGCGTAAGCTGAATCAGTAATCAAACTTTATTTGCGCAACTCTTTAGGGATGCATTGTGATAAATGAGGGTGATAAACTACCCGTATAACGAATAAAATCCGATTTACCGAATTCTTTAAATATACCGTATTTAATTAAATTTGATAGATCTTCGACATGTAATTTAAAACTATAAATTAAAAACAATTTATAATAATTTATCCTTAAAAATAATTTATGCGTTTTAGACTCCAAATTGGGAGTGTTAAGAAGCTTTTTACGAGTGAACTGCTATGAACTGTTGAAAATCCAGTACCCTATGAAGGGACGTCGATAGATTATTTTACGGTAGGTGAAGCCACGCTTAACGAATCTGAAGCCCCCAATATATTCACAATAATCTCCAAATAAGTTGAAAAATAAATAAATGCCCCCATATATATATATCATCATCATCATCATCATTGTCAACCATTATCAATCCACTGCTGGACGAAGGTCTCCCCAAGTTTCCTCCACAACGGTCTGTCTTGTGCCAGTCTCCTCCATGTCACTCCCGCATACTTTCGAATTTCATCCACCCATCTTCCATGTGGTCTTCTTCTGGGTCTTTTCCTGTCCCTTGGAATCCAATCTAAAATTTCGGCTGTCCATCGATGGTCTGTTCTTCTGGCAGTATGTCCAGCCCATTGCCATTTCAGGGATTTAACTCTGATCATGATGTCTTCCACTCTTGTCATTTTTCGGATCCACGTGTTCCTCCTATTATCTCTCCTGGTTACACCAAGCGTGCACCTCTCCATGCTACTTTGAGTTGTCTGCAGCCTTTGTATGTCTCTTTTAGCTAAGGTCCACGTCTCTGCACCATACGTAAGCACTGGAAGGATGCATTGATCAAACACTTTTCTTTTAAGACATAATGGCATATTGCTCTTGAAAATTATGTTGTTTCTTCCAAAAGCTCTCCAGGCAAGTTTTGTACGCCGATTAATTTCTTCATCAATGTGACCCTCACTTGATATCTGCTGTCCAAGATAAACGTACGTGTCTGTTATCTCCAGCTTTTCTCCATCAATCGATAAATCTTCATTTCTTGTAAAAGCATTGTACATCACTTTTGTCTTCTGAAAGTTCATTTTTAATCCCACTTCTTTACTCTTGTCAGCAAGTTCCTGGATCATACTCTGTAGCTCTGATGGGGTAGTTGCAAAAATGACTATGTCATCAGCAAAACGAAGGTGGGTTAGATAATCTCCATTAATCTTTATCCCTTTGTTTTCCCAGTTCAGTGATTGAAAGACATTTTCCAATATGGCATTAAAGAGCTTTGGAGATATGGTGTCACCTTGTCTCACTCCTTTTCCAATTTTTATGTGTGTTGTATTTTCAAACAGCCGAATCTTTGCACTTGCATTTTCATAGATGTTATTAATAATATTAATGTATGCATCTTCAATACCGCAGGTTTTCAGAGCCATTGCAACTGCTGATGGTTTCACCGAATCAAAGGCTTTTTCATAATCGATAAAAGCCATGCACAATGGAAGTTCATATTCCCTCGCTCTTTCAATTAGTTCTCTCAGTACGTGGATATGATCTATTGTGCTGTAGCCACTCCTGAATCCAGCTTGTTCCCTCGGTTGAGCCATGTCCAGTGTCACCTTCAAGCGGTGTGAAAGAACTTTAGTGAAGATTTTATAAACCACTGATAGGAGGCTGATAGGTCTGTAGTTCCTGAGATCCTCAATGTCACCTTTTTTATGTAGCAAGATCATTGTAGCGTTGTTCCAATCCTCAGGAATTTTCCCTTCATAAAGGCATCGAGTGAAAATTTGGGCGAGTACTGTTTCGATTTCTCCACTTGCTTCTTGTATGATGTCTACAGTAATTCCATCTTCTCCTGGAGCTTTTCCCCGCTTCATGTTCTTGATTGCATGTGCAACTTCTGCTGGAAGGACTGGAAGAACTCTGGTACTGGTACCTTTCATGATGTCTGGAGTACATGTATCATCCCTTTCATATAATTTGGAGTAGAAATATTTCACTCTTGTCAAAATTTCGCCTCTATTTCTTGTTACAGAACCATCTTCTTTTCTCAGTGCCATCATCTGTTTTTTCCCCTTACTGAGATGTCCCTTTGCTATCTTTAGGCTTTGGTTGTTTTCAATTGCTTTCCTTACTAGTTCACAGTTGAATTTCCTTACGTCTTCAGTGATACATTTTCGTACTGTCTTGCATAGCTCTATATATTCCACTTTGGAAGTCACATCTTTTTAGTTGTCCTCATCACTCTTCTTTTTTGCATCAACATTTTGGTTTTTCCTGATAATTTGTTCACATGCAATTTGTTCTTAGACCCAGCTAATTTTGTTGCTGTTTCTATAAGAGCTTTGGTTACTTTTCTGTTAACTTCAGAAATATCCACTTCTTCCGATGTTAGGCCTTCTAAAGCAGAGAATCTGTTCTTCAGTTCTAATTTGAAGGTATTATGGTGTTTTTTAAGGTTGGTTATGTCAATACATTTTGTTTGTCTTATGAGCTTGCTACGTTCGAGTTTAGTGTTGAGGTGCATCTTACATCTCACCAATCTATGGTCACTGCCTGTGTTGAACTTGTTTAGCACACTGCAGTCTTCTATGACGAATTTTTTGTTGCACATAATAAAATCAATTTCACTTGTCGTCCCATTTGGATGTCTCCATGTCCATTTCCTGTGTGGCTTTTTCTTGAAAAAGGAGTTCAAGATGAAAAACCCTTCTGCCTCTGCAAACTCAACGAGAGTATTTCCGCGCTGGTTTCTGTTGCCGTCTCCGAATTTACCTACTGAAGTTTCATTCTGTTGCCGTTGCCCTATTTTTGCATTGAAATCTCCCATAATTATCTTCAAGTGCTGCTTACCTTTGTTATTTAGATGTCGAATTTCCTCATAAAATTCTTCAATTTCTTCTTCAGCATGACTTGTGGTGGGTGCATAAGTTTGAATAATCTGAGCCTGGTATCTTCTCGAGAGTTGGATAACGAGTCGTGCAGCTCTGTCAGAGGAACTTTCAACTTCTACAACTTTATCCTTCAGTTTCTTGTTTATTATAAATCCAACACCACTAGTTCTGCCAGTATCTGTCCCACGATAGTAGAAGAGATGTCCACTTTTCAGTTCAATGAGATCTTCTCCTTTTCTCCTTACCTCACTTAGCCCGACGATGTCCCACTTGATCCTTTGTAGTTCCTCTTCCAATTCAAGAAGCCTTGAATCAGAAGATAGGGAGCGTCCGTTATACGTCGCCAAGGTCAGCATCAGATGGCAGCCTAGTCCGGTCCTCCGGGGATTCTTAGCACCCTCTGCCTTCATGTCGCACTAGCAGCTGCCTTGGCCAGATACATTCCAGCTGCCGGAGACTGAGGGCCAAGATTTAAGTTGTGGAGTCATTTTGGAGGGGTTTGGCCATAACTCACCACGCTGGCCAAGCGGGTTGGTGAGTGTGGGATAGCATTTCCTCTAATCCCGATGGTATAGTTATACCGCTATTGGCGGTCGTCAGAGCCCCTTTAGTGGGAACAGGATGTACCACGAGAAGGCGGGGTTGACATTTGTCAAAGAGAGGCTGATATATATATATATATATATATATATACTAAAGAGCAAAACTGAAGACTAAGGAAAAACTTTAGAATTTAAAACGAAGGTTGCAAAATAACCTGAAAATCAAAACGCGCAACGCAGCAGTTTTGAAAATTCAGAATTCACATTCTATAAAGAAGATACCTAAGCAAAAAAATACAAATATAATTTTGACTCACACCTAGTACAACATGGAAAAGGTTATGTATCTACCTGTGTGATCAAAAGGAGAAAAGATAAAAACATAAAATAAAACAACTGAATGTAGAAGGTGTCGAGAATACTGAGCCTTGGCTTTATCAAGGACCAGCAAAAACTCTGCATTTTCTCACTTCCACAAAGACCTATTTGGAAATGGGTTTCTGCAAAGTTATAGATGCAAGTAATAAGCCCACCAAAAAAATTAAAAAAAATGTATATATGTCATAACTCCATAGAGTTGTATGACCAGTTAACAATTTAGCTTGCATCCATAACTTTCCTGGCCCGACCCATGCTCTTCATCTGCTACTAATAAACAGAAAGAAGATGATTATAGAAAACTCAAGTTGTAAGAGTGACATAATGAATCAGAAATAATGTTCAGCAATAACAAATTGCCAATTTACCTAGTCGCCTAAGAGAGAATTTAAACCTGAATAGCAATACTAAAGTACTACAAATTCTTAAACATTGCAATAAAAAAGGAAATATTAATTTTTTTCTAAAGCACAGATTCTTGAAAGAAAACTGGATTATAAAAACCCCCTACTCCAGAACTTCTGACAACACAGAAACGAGAATAAAATAGAGACAATAATAAATTAAAGAAATGCTTTGTGAAGGTTATATGACATAAACAATTAGTTGCAATATGTACAAAGTATTTCAGAAGTGCTTTAAGTGCATAATTAAGTAGTTATTAAGACCTTAACTACACTGAAAACACATCGTAGACTACAAGAACAATGGAACGGCCGGCTGCTTAGCCTTAGTGCCCTAAAAAACGCGCAAAGTAACCAGGAAAAAAAAAGAGTTAAAATCCGCAAAAAAGTTAATAGACTTGCTAGTGCCTAAATGCTTAAAGCAAAAACATAGAAAAAATGTTCAAGAAGTTCAAACATTGAACTTGGAAAACGTAAAACCCAAAGACAATGACGAGAGCTTACCTCTTATGCAACTTAACTTCTTCCACTCTTGAGAAAACATGGCCGACCTTTTACACCAAACTTCCAATTACCCCTGCCACTCTCTAGTCGCTGGGGGCAGTGTGGGTGGGGCTGAAGGCCTCCACACACTGAAAAAAATCTTACTAGCGGAGAATTTAACTAGAGAAAAATATAATTAAGATTGTGGACCTGTTTGATCAGAAAGAGCAGAATTAGCTCTCCAGAATACATGAGAAATATTATAAAATACACAAGTAGTGTATTTAATAATCTTTGCATGTATTTAATAACCTTGGTGAGCTTCTGTAGACTATTCAGAATCCTATTAATTTTAAAGTTAGTTTTACTATTTTTAGTATAGCTATTCTAGTGAGTGAATAACTAGTTTTCTTTTATATTTATTTTTATTTTATTTTATAAACATAATTTTAAAGTTTTTTGTGATTCTGTCTATATCATTTAATTTTTAATTTTTAATAAGACCATCTTATCTACAGCACTAAGGTTCCTTTTTTTAGTTAATAGTCATCCTCTAGACCAACTTCCAAAAGGCTTTCATTGGTCAGAATCATATTATTAACTGTGTAGAAAATTAAAGCAGATCTGCCAACCTTACTCTATTATCCAGAATAATTTTTCTTAAAGTTCTTTGGATGAAAGAAGTAGGAATTTTGTTCTCTAGAAAACTGTCTAATAGTATATTAATGTGGTAATTGAAGTCCAATTTGTTGCTGCAAATTCTTGAAATTCTAACCACCTGAGAAATTAGTACATTCTCAATTACTTTGGTTGATATGTTACTATTCAAGTGTAGATATTTAATTACTTTGAAAGGAAAATTAACACTTTTGTCAAAGAGGCTAATAGATGGGTTACCTCTGTTAAGTTTAATGCTTAAGTCTAGGAACTCTAGTTCCTGATTACTGTGGTTGGTCTTACATAAGTTAGGAGAGCTAGGATAGATATTATCAAAATCATTCTCTATAACTTCTGAATTATTTAAAACAACTAAGAAATACTCAAAAACCAAGAGGTAATTTAGTTTTAAATTCTTTGGTAAAAATTTTTGTCTTTGACTCTGCTCTTGGGTATATATATATCATCATTCATCATTGTCAGCCTTTATCAATCCACTGTTGGACGAAGGTCTCCCCAAGTTTCCTCCACAACGGTCTGTCTTGTGCCAGTCTCCTCCATTTCACTCCCGCATACTTTCGAATTTCATCCACCCATCTCCCATGTGGTTTTCTTCTGGGTCTTTTCCTGTTCCTTGGAATCCAATCTAAAATTTCGGCTGTCCATCGATGGTCTGTCCTTCTGGCAGTATGTCCAGCCCATTGCCATTTCAGGGATTTAACTCTGATCAATGATGTCTTCCACTCTTGTCATTTTTTCGGATCCACGAGTTCCTCTTCTTATCTCTCCTGGTTACACCAAGCATGCACCTCTCCATGCTGCTTTGAGTTGCCTGCAGCGTTTGTATGTCTCTTTTAGTTAAGGTCCACGTCTCTGCACCATACGCAAGCACTGGAAGGATGCATTGATCAAACACTTTTGTTTTAAGACATAATGGCATATTGCTGTCGAAAATTATGCCGTTTCTTCCAAAAACTCTCCAGGCAAGTTTTGTACGCCGATTAATTTCTTCATCAATGTGACCCTCACTTGATATCTGCTGTCCAAGATAAATGTACGTGTCTGTTATCTCCAGCTTTTCTCCATCAATCGAAAAATCTTCATTTCTTGTAAAAGCATTGAACATCACTTTTGTCTTCTGAAAGTTCATTTTTAATCCCACTTCTTTACTCTTGTCAGCAAGTTCTTGGAACATACTCTGCAGCTCTGATGGGGTAGTTGCAAAAATGACTATGTCATCAGCAAAACGAAGGTGGGTTAGATAATCTCCATTAATCTTTATCCCTTTGTTTTCCCAGTTCAGTGATTGAAAGACATTTTCCAATGTTGCATAAAAGAGCTTCGGTGAAATAGTGTCACCTTGTCTCACACGTTTTCCAATTTTTATGTGTGTTGTATTTTCAGATAGCCGAATCTTTGCACTTGCATTTTCATAGGTGTTATTAATAATATTAATGTACGCATCTTCAATACCGCAGGATTTCAGAGCCATTGTAACTGCTGATGGTTTCACCGAATCAAAGGCTTTTTCATAATCGATAAAAGCCATGCACAATGGAAGTTCATATTCCCTCGCTCTTTCAATTAGTTCTCTCAGTACGTGGATATGATCTATTGTGCTGTAGCCACTCCTGAATCCAGCTTGTTCTCTCGGTTGAGCCATGTCCAGTGTAACCTTTAAGCGGTGTGAAAGAACTTTAGTGAAGATTTTATAAACCACTGATAGGAGGCTGATAGGTCTGTAGTTCCTGAAATCCACAATGCCACCTTTTTTATGTAGCAGGATCATTGTAGCGTTGTTCCAATCCTCAGGAATCTTCCCTTCATTAAGGCATCGAGTGAAAATTTGGGCGAGTACTGTTTCGATTTCTCCACTTGCTTTTTGTATGATGTCTACAGTAATTCCATCTTCTGGAGCTTTTCCCCGCTTCATATTCTTGGTTGCATGTGCAACTTCTGCTGGGAGGACTGGAAGAACTCTGGTACTGGTACCTTTCATGATGTCTGGAGTACATGTATCATCCCTTTCATATAATTTGGAGTAGAAATCTTTCATTCTTGTCAAAATTTCGCCTCTATTTCTTGTTACAGAACCATCTTCTTTTCTCAGTGCCATAATCTGTTTCCTTCCCTTACTGAGATGTCCCTTTGCTATCTTTAGGCTTTGGTTGTTTTCAATTGCTTTCCTTACTAGTTCACAGTTGAATTTCCTTACGTCTTCAGTGATACTTTTTCGTACTGTCTTGCATAGCTCTATATATTCCAATTTGGAAGTCACATCTTCTTTAGTTGTCCTCATCGCCTTTTTTGCATCAACATTTTGGTTTTTTCTGATAAGGTGTTCACATGCAACTTGTTCTTAGACCCAGCTAATTTTGTTGCTGTTTCCATAAGAGCTTAGGTTACTTTTCTGTTAACTTTGGAAATATCCACTTCTTCCGATGTTAAGGTATTCAAAAGCAGATAATCTGTTCTTCAGTTCCAACTTGAAGGTATTATGGTGTTTTTTAAGGTTGGTTATGTCAATACATTTTGTTTGTCTTATGAGCTTGCCAGGTTCGAGTTTAGTGTTGAGGTGCATCTTACATCTCACCAATCTATGGTCACTACCTGTGTTGAACTTGTTTAGCACACTGAAGTCTTCTATGACGAATTGTTTGTTACACATAAAAAAATCAATTTCACTTGTCGTCCCATTTGGATGTCTCCATGTCCATTTCCTGTGTGGCTTTTTCTTGAAAAAGGAGTTCAAGATGAAAAACCCTTCTGCCTCTGCAAACTCTACGAGAGTATTTCCACGCTGGTTTCTGTTGCCGTCACCGAATTTACCTACTGAAGTTTCATTCTGTTGCCGTTGCCCTATTTTTGCATTGAAATCTCCCATAATTATCTTCAAGTGCTGCTTACCTTTATTACTTAGATGACGAATTTCCTCATAAAATTCTTCAATTTCTTCTTCAGGATGGCTTGTGGTGGGTGCATAAGTTTGAATAATCTGAGTTTGGTATCTTCTCGAGAGTTGGATAACGAGTCGTGCAGCTCTGTCAGAGGAACTTTCAACTTCTACAACTTTATCCTTCAGTTTCTTGTTTATTATAAATCCAACACCACTAGTTCTGCCAGTATCAGTCCCACGATAGTAGAAGAGATATCCACTTTTCAGTTAAATGAGATCTTCACCTTTTCTCCTTACCTTACTTAGCCCGACGATGTCCCACTTGATCCTTTGTAGTTACTCTTCCAATTCAAGAAGCCTTGAATCAGAAGATAGGGAGCGTCCATTATACGTAGCCAAGGTCAGCATCAGATGGCAGCCTAGTCCGGTCCTCTGGGGATTCTTAGCACCCTCTGCATTCATGTCGCACTGGCCGCTGCCTTGGCCAGGTACATTCCAGCTGCCGGAGACTGAGGGCCAAGATTTAAGTTCTGGAGTCATTCTGGAGGGGTTTGGCCATAACTCACCACTCTGGCCAAGCGGGTTGGTAAGTGTGGGATAGCATGTCCTCTAATCCCGATGGTATAGTTATACCGCTATTGGCGGTCGTCAGAGCCCCTTTAGTGGGAACAGGATGTACCACGATCTCAGTCTCCGGCAGCTGGATGGTACCTGGACAAGGCAGCGGCCAGTGCGACATGAAGGCAGAGGGTGCTAAGAATCCCCGGAGTACCGGACTACGCTGCCATCTGATGCTGACTTAGGCTACGTATAATGGACGCTCCCTATCTTCTGATTCAAGGCTTCTTGAATTGGAAGAGGAACTACAAAGGATCAAGTGGACATCGTCGGTCTAAGTGAGGTAAGGAGAAAAGGAGAAGATCTCATTGAACTGAAAGTGGACATCTCTTCTACTATCGTGGGACAGATACTGGCAGAACTAGTGGTGTTGGATTTATAATAAACAAGAAACTGAAGGAAAAAGTTGTAGAAGTTGAAAGTTCCTCTGACAGAGCTGCACGACTCGTTATCCATCTCTCGAAAAGATACCAGGCTCAGATTATTCAAACTTATGCACCCACCACAAGCCATCCTGAAGAAGAAATTGAAGAATTTTATGAGGAAATTCGTCATCTAAGTAATAAAGGTAAGCAGCACTTGAAGATAATTATGGGAGATTTCAATGCAAAAATAGGGCAACGGCAACAGAATGAAACTTCAGTAGGTAAATTCGGTGACGGCAACAGAAACCAGCGTGGAAATACTCTCGTAGAGTTTGCAGAGGCAGAAGGGTTTTTCATCTTGAACTCCTTTTTCAAGAAAAAGCCACACAGGAAATGGACATGGAAACATCCAAATGGGACGACAAGTGAAATTGATTTTATTATGTGTAACAAACAATTCGTCATAGAAGACTTCAGTGTGCTAAACAAGTTCAACACAGGTAGTGACCATAGATTGGTGAGATGTAAGATGCACCTCAACACTAAACTCGAACGTGGCAAGCTCATAAGACAAACAAAATGTATTGACATAACCAACCTTAAAAAACACCATAATACTTTCAAGTTGGAACTGAAGAACAGAATCTCTGCTTTAGAAGGCCTAACATCGGAAGAAGTGGATATTTCTGAAGTTAACAGAAAAGTAGCCAAAGCTCTTATGGAAACAGCAACAAAATTAGCTTTGTCTAATAACAAGTTGCATGTGAACAAATTATCAGGAAAAACCAAAATGTTGATGCAAAAAAGAAGAGAGATGAGGACAACTAAAAAGATGTGACTTCCAAAGTGGAATATATAGAGCCATGCAAGACAGTACGAAAAAGTATCACTGAAGACGTAAGGAAATTCAACTGTGAACTAGTGAGGAAAGCAATTGAAAACAACCAAAGCCTACAGATAGCAAAGTGACATCTCAGTAAGCGAAGAAAATAGATTATAGCACTGAGAAAAGAAGATGGTTCTGTAACAAGAAATAGAGGCGAAATTTTGACAAGAGTGAAATATTTCTACTCCAAATTATATGGAAGGGATGATACATATACTCCAGACATCATGAAAAGTACCAGTACCAGAGTTCTTCCATCCCTCCCAGCAGAAGTTGCACATGCAATCAAGAACATGAAAGCCGCCCCGGTGGCGCAGTGGTCTAAGGCGCTGGCCTCTGATTATTCGTCCGTAAGGGGTCCGGGTTCGAATCCCGGTCAGGCATGGATGTTGTGTTTGTCTTACGGCACTGGCTCTCTCCCTTCCCTGGAACCAGTGACCCTATATTAGGGACGGGCGACTGCTTATAGCCCATTGAGTTGCTCACGGTGGTCGTTAAACCTCCAATCAAAAAAAAAAAAAAAAAAAAAGAACATGAAGCAGGGAAAAGCTCCAGGAGAAGATGGAATTACTGTAGACATCATACACGAGGCAAGTGGAGAAATTGAAACAGTACTCGCCCAAATTTTCACTCGATGCTTTAATGAAGGGAAGATTCCTGAGGATTGGAACAACGCTACAATGATCCTCCTACCTAAAAGGTGACATTGGGGATCTCAGGAACTACAGACCTATCAACCTACTATCAGTGGTTTATCAAAACTTCACTAAAGTTCTTTCACACCGCTCGAAGGTAACACTGGACATGGCTCAACCGAGAGAACAAGCTGGATTCAGGAGTGGCTACAGCACTATAGATCATATCCACGTACTGAGAGAACTAATTAAAAGAGCGAGGGAATATGAACTTCCATTGTGCATGGCTTTTGTCGATTATGAAAAAGCCTTTGTTTCGGTGAAACCATCAGCAGTTAGAATGGCTTTGAAATCCTGCGGTATTGAAGATGCATACATTAATATTATTAATAACATCTATGAAAATGCAAGTGCAAAGATTCAGCTGTTTGAAAATACAACAAGCATAAAAATTGGAAAGGGAGTGAGACAAGGTGACACCATATCTCCCAAGTTCTTTAATGCCACATTGGAAAATCTCTTTCAATCACTGAACTGGGAAAACAAAGGGATAAAGATAAATGGAGATTATCTAACTCACCTTCGTTTTGCTGATGACGTAGTCATTTTTGCAACTGCCCCATCAGAGCTGCAGAGTACGATGCAGGAACTTGCTGACAAGAATAAAGAAGTGAGGTTAAAAATGAACTTGCGGAAGACAAAAGTGATGCACAATTTTTTTAACGGAAACGAAAATTTATCGATCGATGGAGAAATTCTTCACGGCCCACCATCTTGGACAGCAGATATCAAGTGAGGGTCACATTGATGAAGAAATTAATCGGCGTATAAAACTTGCCTGGAGAGCTTTTGGAAGAAACAGCATAATTTTCAAGAGCAATATGCCATTATGTCTTAAAAGGGAAGTGTTTGATCAATGCATCCTTCCAGTGCTTACGTATGGTGCAGAGACGTGGACCTTAACTGAAACAGATTGATTGATTCATTGATTGATTGATTGGAGGTTTAACGACCACCGTGAGCAACTCAATGGGCTATAAGCAGTCGCCCATCCCTAATTTAGGGTCACTGGTTCCAGGGAAGGGAGAGAGCCAGTGCCGTAAGACAAACACAACATCCATGCCTCTACGGGATTCGAGCTCGGACCCCGTCCGAACGAATGATCAGAGGCCATCGCTTAGACCACTGCGCCACCGGGGCGGCCTAACTAAAAGAGACATACAAAGGCTGCAGACAACTGAAAGAATCATGGAGAGGTGCATGCTTGATATAACCGGGAGAGATATGAAGAGGAACTCATGGATCCCAAAAATGACAAGAGTGAGAGACATCATGATCAGAGTTAAATCCCTGAAATGGCAATGGGCTGGACATACTGCCAGAAAGACAGACCATCGATGTACAGCCGAAATTTTAGATTGGATTCCAAGGGACAGGAAAAGACCCAGAAGAAGACCACATGGAAGATGGGTGGATGAAATTCGAAAGTATGCGGGAGTAACATGGAGTAGACTGGCACAAGACAGACCGTTGTGTGAGAAACTTAGGGAGACCTTCGTCTAGCAGTGGATTGATAATGGTTAATGATGATGATGATATAAGGGATAAAGATAAATGGAGATTATCTAACTCACTTTCGTTTTGCTGATGACGTAGTCCTTTTTGCAACTGCCCCATCAGAGCTGCAGGGTATGACCCAGGAACTTGCTGACAATAGTAAAAAAGTGGGATTAAAAATGAACTTTCAGAAGACAAAAGTGATGTACAAGGTTTTTACAAAAAATGAAAATTTATCGATTGAAGGAGAAAAGCTGGAGATAACAGACACGTCCGTTTATCTTGGACAGCAGATATCAAGTGAGGCTCACATTGATGAAGAAATTAATCGGCGTATAAAACTTGCCCCGAGTGCTTTTGGAAGAAACAGTATAATTTTCAAGAGCAATATGCCATTATGTCTTAAAAGAAAAGTGTTTGATGAATGCAACCTTCCAGTGCTTAAGTATGGTGCTGAGAAGTGGACCTTTACTAAAAAAGACATACAAAGACTACAGAGAACTCAAAGAAGCATGGAGAGGTGCATGCTTGGTGTAACCAATAGAGATAAGAAGAGGAACTCGTGGATCAGAAAAATGACAAGAGTGGAAGACATCATTATCAGAGTAAAATCCCTGAAATGGCAATGGGCTAGACATATTGCCAGAAGAGCGGACCTCCGACTGACAACCGAAATTCCAGACTGGATTCCAAGGGACAGGAAAAGACCCAGAGGAAACTACATTGGAGATGGGTGGATGAAATTCGAAAGCATGCGGGAGTGAGATTGTGGAGACTGGGGCAAGACAGACCGTAGCGGATAAAACTTGGGGAGATCTTCATTCATTCAGCAGTAGATTGATAATAGTTGATGATGCTGATTAAATATACATATATTTTCCTGAATTTGACGATAAAACCTTACATACAACGATTTTTTTCCTGAATTTGACGATAAATCCGATTTTTTCCCTGAATTTTGGTGATAAAAGAAACGTTTTATTTCGCTCAACGAAAATCAGGACAAACATGAATTACGGAAAACATGAATTTGGAAAAACGCGAATCAAGGCAAAGGAGAATTAGAACAAACTTGATACAGTAAACGTTTTTAGGGGAAACTTTGAAACGGAGAAACGTGGTTAGGGCAAACGTGGATTAGGGGAATCGAGATTTAGGGGAATCGAGATTTAGGGGAATCGAGATTTAGGGGAATCGAGATTTAGAGGAACCGAGATTAGGGAAAACGAAATTAGAGGAAATGGGAATTCGGGTAAAAGCGATTTCGGGGAAACGTCATTGGGGTAAACGTGATTAGAGCAAACGGGAATTAGGGGAAACGGATTAGGGGAAACGGGTGTTCACATTAAGGACACGTCTCACTGATCATCGAATTGTGGAATGATGTTTTCTTTTGGAGTACATGTATGGTGTCGGCCCATCTTTGGCCTTAATGGCACTGAACCTTCGAGACACGCTTTCTACAAGGTTTTGCAACACAGCGATATAGGTATGCGCTTTTATTCAGTACATAATGCTGCCGCTAACTGTTGTTTTAGTAGTAGGCCTTGGTTCCAAACTTCTTATGCGGCGCCCTAACTCATCCCATAAGTGCTCTATGGGGTTAAGATCAGGGCTCTGTGCTGCCCAGTCCGCACACGATACGGAATTATCGTCAAAACACGCCGTAACAGTCCTTGCTTTGTGGCTCGGTGCATTTTCCTGCTGATACCAACAAGGCTAAGTTCCGTGGTACTGCCACAGAGTTAGTAGGGTATAATTGTCCAGAATATCGAGGAAGACATGCTGGTTAACAGGTTTGTCCACGATAACCAATGGGTACGGCCCACGATAAATATTCTACGGCCCACGATAAATGTTCTTTACACCATGCTAAAGGATGAGTAGCATTCCGAATGGAGATAAAAGACTTATGAGCAGCCGCAAGACCAGCACGGTAACCCATGGAATGAAGTTATCTGCGAATGGTTCGTGTACATACCGAGGTTCCAGCATTTTTACTCACCTGTACACTGAGGTCTGTGCAGTACTTTGTCGATTAGCTGTTTTTTTTTTTTTTTTTTTTTTTTTTTTTGATTGGAGGTTTAACGACCACCGTGAGCAACTCAATGGGCTATAAGCAGTCGCCCGTCCCTAATTTAGGGTCACTGGTTCCAGGGAAGGGAGAGAGCCAGTGCCGTAAGACAAACACAACATCCATGCCTCACCGGGATTCGAACCCGGACCCCTTACGGACGAATGATCAGAGGCCAACGCCTTAGACCACTGCGCCACCGGGGCGGCCGATTAGCTGTAACGACTCTCCTGAGGCTTCGACGTCCTCTATCACTGATTTTCGTTGGCCCACCGGTACGTTTTGCTGCTTCAGGCACGCCATGTGTCTTCCACTTATTCAGTACATCCAAAACAGTTGACTTGGGTATGTTTAAACACCTCTCGGTTTCTCTTATGGACATCCCACTAATATAACACCCAACAGTCTTTCCTTTCTTAAAGTCAGTTCTCTCCCGCCGCGGCATTTTCACTCAATCTTATAGTGCGATATGATCGCATTTAGCTGCAGGCTTGTTTTTACACATTTTGCAGCTTTACCGCGCAACTTAACAACGCAGCAGATCCGTTCATTTGCTTTTGAAGCGGTGTCAGTTGACTTTTGTCAATATAGTGCATTAATGCCTGGAGTAGCAACGACTTCGTGTTGCATGCATTCTTTAAAGAACGAAGTTTTTTGAATTCGTGTTGTATCACAGTCTCAAACACTACGTGTAGACACCATAGGATTAAGACCTTAGTGGGCCCCTTGGCTGAGACATTTGAGTGGGCCTCAAGGCTAAGACATCTGAGTGGGCACCCAAAGAACTTATGACGGAGAATCATTATGAATTCCGTATAACGTAACACTTTTTGCGTTATGTAACATTTGTTTTTATGTTGAAGTTCCAAATGTCCGGCTGAATAGATGTTGAACTAAGGATAAATGCGATGCACTAATTGTACCGGATAGATTACTTTAAATTAAGGCTTTTAGGCCAGACAAAACATATACAGAAATCCAAATCACTTACGCGAACTTTTTATTGGTCCAGCAACTTTAGACGAAATCACAAAACGTTGTCTACGAAATTCAAAACATATCACAGTGAGGCACCACCCACACACACATGCTGCTTAGGAATTTTATATCTCACGTACCATCAGTAATCTCAGCAAAGGTTTAAAATATCCTCCCTCAAACAACTGCGTCGTCAAATATATATCTTTTCTCGTTCTTATCAACATGCATACGTCACTTACGTACTGGCCTCAGGGGTGCTGTCAAACCTCATTCATGTGAGAGAGAAGATATCACGTTAAGTTTGGAAAGTACAAAAAAGAACAAACTCAAATTTACATTGGAAAAGGAACTAAAAATGAAAGTTAAAATAGAATATACCTCACATCCGTTAAAACACGAAACTCTAACTATCAAATTATTTCCAGTTTTCAGAATAAGGCATTGTATTTTTTATTGTTCTCATAAGAATATGAGTTCAAAGCTTAAGATTCCTAGATTTTGTCTTGGATTTTCTAATGATTTAGCATTGTATACGTTTCTTGCATCTTTTCTGTTATGCAATATGAAGCGATAGGATACTTCGACCATTAACTGTTCCAAGTGCAAATTGGGAAGTGGGGGCGGATTACGTTAAAAAGCTGAAAATCTCCCGCCCACACCTCTGTACACAGCGTCATGAAACCTTGACCCTTGGTGAGTCACTGCCTTGAAATCTGTTTGTCTCCCAGCCTATGTTTATGACCAAGAAAAATGGTACGAGACAAAGGTAAAACTATTTTACGAATATCTATCTATCGACACTGCTGGCGACTCAAAATGCAACACCAAGAAGGAAGAAGCCGATTGGCCTGAAATTCGCAGCATGCGTCGCCGGCGGGACGACATGCCAACGATTAGCATTGCAGGGTATATGCAAATCATGTGCGCCCAGCACGCCACCGAGAAGCACTATAAGAAGGGTGCACAGAAGGCGGGGTGAAAGTAGTGGAAGTGTGTTGTGCTGCCGGACCTGTGCGTGGGAAGCTTCCTGATGCCTCGTCTCAGAATACGGCAATCATTCCAGCACGTTTCGGAGTTCGACAGAGGACGAATAGTGGCTTATCGCGACAGCGGTTTATCGTACCGAGACATAGGCGCCCGTGTGGGACGACATCCAGCCACAGTGAATCGAGTATAGACTCGGTGGGTGCAGAAGGGACGGACGGACCGACGTGAACGATTGCCGCAGCCGCGGCAACACCATCGAACGAGAGGACCGGCATGTTGTGTGGCGGGGATTGACGGCTCGCACCGCCACATCACGAACGTTAGCGCAGGAATTAGGGTGTGCTGCGCAACAACCTGTCTCAGCACGTACCGTTCGACGTCATCTGCAGGAGCGTTGACTTGTTGCTGCTCCTGCCATTGACGTTCCACCACTTGCTCCGATTACCATTGACGTTCCACCACCGGCGAGTGCGGCGGAAGTGGGCCGTTGAACGCCGCACCTGTACTACGGAATGGCACGACATTGTCTTCTCCGACGAATCCCGCTTCTGCCTGCAACACTACAATGGTCGGATCCGCGTGTGGCGGCACCGCGGTGAGAAACTGCATGACGCCTGCATTATGCATCGCCATACCGGTCCGTCGCCTGGCGTTATGGTTTGGGGCGCAATTGATATGACACCCGCACCCCTCTGGTACGCATCGCCGGTACACTCTACAGCCACCGTTACATCTCCAACGTTTTGGAGCCTGTAGACCTCCCTTACTTGCAGGACCTGCCAGTGGCCACGTTTCAACACGACAATGCGTGCCCGCACTTGGCACACATCCCGCAACAATACTTCACGGCCCACAAGGGGTCACTGCTGCCGTTGTCCGCCTGTTCTCCCGATATGTCGCCCATCAAACACGTCTGGTCGCTGATCGGTAACCGATTGGCCCGGCAAGCACCACCCGCGGCTACGCCTGATGAACTGTGGCAACGTGTGGAAGCAGCCTGGACCGACATACCCCAAAGCCCACATCCAAAGCCTCTTTCGTTCGATGCCGCGGCGTGTAGCGGCCGTTATTGCCAGCCATGGGGGCCACACGAACTATTGATGTCTGCGTGTTCCGCAAGTCGCACGGGCCTGTAAGCTCCATCGTTTCATCTTTGTATCTGTTGTTATGTGTCCAGTAAATCTGGCTTTGCTATCTCGTGTCCTTCTTGGTGTTGCATTTTGGGTGGCCAGCAGTGTTTTATTTGCCCAGGCATGCGTTCCGGGCCTTTAGTCATGGTTGGCCTTAAGGCTATAAGCTCTATAGGCCCTCATTTCATCCGGCTCTGTCTTTATGATCATACGTGGAGTTCCAACGACTTTGTGTTGCAAGCATTCTTTAAGAAAGAAGCCTTTTGAATTCCTGGTGTATCACAGTCCCAAACACAACGTGTAGACACTTTACCATACGTCAAGAACCGAGGTACTAGAGGGGGGAACCATGGAAAATTTATTCGTTCTAGAAAAATATTTACAGATTCAGTATCAAGGAAATGTGTTGAGGTTATGGAGACACTTAAAAGGCACATTAAAATGTAAGTATCACATTGGGTATTAAAGTGCGCGCTGTGCCTGTTTCTAATTAAGACAAACTAATCCATCTCCCATTTCACGGAGGAGTAGCGAAACATGTCCCCGTCAAACACAATTAGTGAATTTCTCTTCTCCCGCCCATGCCCTACAACTATTCGGGTCAATTATTTTCGCGCCAAGTAGCGAGAAAAATTCCAAACTGGAGGCGTTTAGTTGCCAGATGGCGCTGAAGATACGGTCCCGTTTTCTGCGGTGGTGTCTCTGCATTTTGTATCATCATCAACAGCATCATCATCATCATCCTCATGAGTCCGCCGCATCCTAAGGATGCGGGGGAGGGGACGCAGGCATGCCGCGCGTTCCGAGAGTAATCACTCAGTCACAGACTTAACAAGCTTAGAGGAGAACATCTCAGCTGCATTCCAAAACTAAGAGATTTTCGCATTAGAGCTGCATGCATTCCTCTACGCGTTCCACATAAGATAAAATCGCAAGTTTGTGTGGCCGTTTCATTCCTTACTCAAAGCGGAATAAAAAATAAATAATAATCCTAGTCTTTTCCTTCTTTCTTTTATGCTTTTCTAAGTGCTGAAGTCAGCTCGGGCATTTCTGTTAAGTGAAGAATTAAAATTAGAAAGTACATATGCCGTTTCTGAGAAAAACACATAAACCTGAAGGCTATTGTTGAAACGAACACAGAAAGTAAAAAAGCTAAATTATGATCAACTAGCGTATAGCCAGTCCTAGGACGTCTAGTGATTTTGCTTCCTATACTTCCAATGGGCAAACTTCTGTACACATTTTTTTCACAATTAATACGTTCCCAAGGATGTAAATCTGAACATCGACTAAAATAACTTCATATTATAACTTGGGATACTTAATATCTTCTGAAACATAACCATAACTATATTAAAAATCAATAACTTTTCCTTTGGTGATGTTAAGACCAGAAAAAAGATGGCGCGACCTGTATATTGATGACGTCAGTAGACAAGCAAATGTTGGATTGATTAATTATGGTTATGTTTTAGAAAATATTAAGTATTCCAAGTTATTTTAATCGATATTCAAATTTTCATCCTTGGGAACGCATCAGTTGTGAAGAAAATGTGTACAGAAGTTTGCCCATTGGAAGTATAGGAAGCGATATCACTAGACGTCCACCTTAAATAAATATGCACATATAAAACTGAAAGCCCTCACTGACTCATCACCGTATCTCAGAAACTACTGAACTTAGAACTTTCATATTTGGCAGGAATGTTCCTTTTACAACATAGAGGCGCACTAAGAAAGGTTTTTTTCCCTACGATAACTTTAAGTGGGTCGAAATGGTATTTTAGATAACCCAGCTTTGATAACGCTAGGACGTTTTGCTATGATCGAGCCATTGTTGCCCAGCAACTGCATGAAGCCCCGCTCTAAGTTTTGAATGACTTGAGTTCACCTGCTCAGTATATATTTTATTCTAAATTTATTTGTTCTGAATTTATTTAACAAAAAACCTTAAAAATCACGTAAAAAGCGTTGTATCATAATATGCTTTGCATTTAAACATTCATTATCGTTTTACATATCGAATATCAAGGTTTTTTGATTTGTTCTAAATTTATTTAACCAAAAAAACCTTTTAAAAATATCAGGTAAAAAGCGCTATATCATAATATGCTTTGTATTTAAACATTTATATTATCGTTCGACATATCGAATGTCAAGGTTTTTTGAGTCAAAATCAAATTACCAACATTCGTTTTCACCGAAGCAACGGTGACGTCATATAAGTAGTAAGGTGACTGCAATAGATATAAATATGCGAGTAGATTTTCATAGTAATTGAAATTTGAAAAAAAAAAAGTATCCTTCTTGAGATATTAGCGATGGGGCTTGAACGAGGATATATCGTCGGGATGTGAGAGCCAGGGTGGCCGGCTAGCCAAATCGGCTGCCATTTGAGCAGGTCGGACAGTACGATGCGATTGTGTTGGGAGCAATGGACACGAGAAGGCATCCGGACATGGCGGACTGGCTCCGGACGATCCAAACACCCCACCAGCAGAGAGAACCGCGGGATCGTGAGAGCTGCCCGCACAGATGCAACGAGGTCCTTGTTCCAATATCCAGAGACATGTGGCGGCTGTACAAGATACTCCCGTGTCCGCCAGAACCATTTCCAGACGTCTGGCAGAGGCGAATCTGCACTCTCGACGGCCCTTACGTTTTCTGCAGTTAACACCTGACTATTGTCGGTTTCGATTGCAGTGGTGTTAGCTGTCAGCAGCGAGCAACATGGATTGCTACGAACTGGAGACGTATAGTGTTCAGCGACGAATCACGCTTCTGTGTGGGAATGGACGACCACCGTGTCAGAGTATGGAGGACCGCAGGTGAGGCCTACAATCCCAACCTCACTGTAAAATGGCATACGTCCCGAACTGCAGGTGTGGTGGTCTGGGGAGCCATCGCGTATGACAGCCGGACTTCCCTCACAGTGATCCGAAGGACGTTGACAGCCCAGTGCTACGTACAGGAGATCCTGCGGTCCCATGTGCTGCCTCTCCTGGCGGTGCTGCCCGGAGTCATTTTCCAACAAGATAACGCCCGTCCGCACATGGCTCGGGTTTTCCAGGACTGTCTACGTCATGCTTTGACGCTTCTGCGGCCTGACAGATCGCCTGATCTCTCTCTCTCTCTCTCTCTCTCTCTCTCTCTCTCTCTCTCTCTCTCTCCCATCGAGCTCGTGTGGTACCAAACTGGACGCCAGCTTTCTCCATGCCCCAGTGCTTGTGATTTAGAGCGTTAGTTACAAGAAGTGTGGACCAATCTGCTCCAGGATAACATACGGCGTCTCTTTGACTTCATGCCGGACCGGATCACCGCATGTATTCGTGCATGAGGCGGTCCGACGCGGTACTAATGCTGACCGTAATGTGTACCGTATGTGAAATCGTCCTGCTGCTGTGATATTGTAATCACTTCTGTCCTTGGTATGTACCACCTCACAACTAAAATCTCATTTTAATCCAACGCCTCTTTCTTGGTGCACGGATTTTTATGGCAATGAGTGTGGGTACTTGAAATTTGCAATGGTCATAGAACGAACCTTTGTATATAGATTCATATTTTAATAAAAACATACATACAAAAAAATGAAAGAATTTTCGAAATCATTACCACAATTTGGTATCATATTCTTCTAACACAAAAAGCTATTTCTCAATAAATGATTAAGCTAATTGTCTAACAAAATCTCAGTTTGAGTACTATTACTATAAAAGCACACCCCAAAAATTCGAAAGGTGTTCCGGGAATAGTTTCTGAGCAAAAGGTACATAAGCATACAAAAATGTATTTTTGTAAAAAAAATTCCTTTAATTAAATATTGGGGTGGTTCGCAAATTAATAATTTTCTACAATATGTTCAGAATTTTCAGCAGCGTTGGAAATAAATACAGTTTCTGCACCATACGCAGGATTATCAGGATCCCCTTTTTCAACTTTTCTTTTCCATTTCATGTGTTCTAGGCTTGTTCCTGCAGAATTAGATGAGCTTTACAAACTCGTTCGTTGTCAAGGTAACGCAGCATTCTTGTCATGTTGTCACCAAGTTTGATGCCAAGTTTTTCCAGTACCTTCAGTTGTCTTACATTTTCCTTTTTTAAAGGTGAAACATCGTCGTAAACCGTGATGTTGGGAGTGTCACAAAAAACACTTTCATGGGGTCACAAATCATGCCATTGGACGATTCATTAGGGTTCAGATTTTTCCCAAGGAGATACTTTACTGAAAGTGATGGATCTGATAGGTCGTGGAATACACGTTTTATGTATTCCAAAAGTGCGGAGGGAAGACCTGCGGACATGAAGGTTGATCGATTACAATCGTAGCAGGGAAAGAAACAATGGCACATTACTATTAATATTATCGCATTATGTATTATTCAGGTTTAGACGAACGTAAAAAACAACCATAACAGCGATGAAATGTAATGTAGCTATGAAAGTCCATGTGTGCATGCGCAAGCTGAAATCTGACCTCAAGACAGGTCAGATTTCAGCTTGCGCATAACTTAAAAAACTGAAAAAACTTCGTAACTTTTGGTCCAGGATATCTACAGGTTACAGGTCAAAGTGCTATACATCATTTTAAAGCTCTGGTCAATATCTGGTAACCCCTCTCCTCTGGTCCACAGAAAGCCGAATTTCGCATACGATGCATATTTTACTACTCTCGAGAAAGATGCACAGCATATGTAATAGCTTTTATCACATTTAGCATGAGGTTTTCGTAATTTATGCAGACTGCAATGAGATACTGTTACGTTTATTTAAAACGTAATGAAATCATATTCGGCGATAGTTTAGTGAAATATACTGTTTAGTAACAATTGCTTCACTTCATGGGACAGCATTCATCACTGACCCATTTTTCATTCATTTCGACAATGGCTTTAGCTACTTCCCTGACCCATATTCGTTACATCGAAATTTTATTCGTGGGATTTACTTTACTGCTGTCGGGAAAGATGCACAGTACCAAGAACTGCAACGTTCTGTTGGTACAGACATGAAAACGTTTTCGCAGCCGGGTGTCGATCCAGAGTCAGAGACGTGTGTTTGAGACAACCACGCAAATGGTCAGGGCCGAGTGCCCAATTAGATACGAATTAGGTAGATCCCTTAGCTGTCACAAGACACTAGTACTTTCGTTACCCATTTCCGGTGTATCTAAATTTTTGCGTGATATTTACTTTGCTGCTATCGAGAAAGATGCGTAGCATCAAACATTTGCACAGCATTTGCTGTTGTATTTTTTTATAGGCCTATTCTGCTTAAATCATACGTAATAAACGTGAAAAAAGAATTATAACACATGCATCACAAGCAGATGAAAACTGATTTCAATTCATCACGAGCTTTCCTTGCCCTTTGTGTGATTTCTTGCATGGTTTTGTTCATTAAAATCGGAGCTGATTACGATGCTTTCCCACTACCGGGAGATAAATCATGTCCATTTCCTCGCTACAAATACTGTCAACTTCGTCAAAAGAGAACTTCATTTTTTGTGCTGTGTAAAGAGCTCCAACAAAAGATGGAATTTCAGTGGACATTTTAGAGGAGGCCAATGAGGAAGTAGAAAATCCATTCGCCCAAGTTTTAACTTGATGTCTTAGTGAGCCGCCCCAGTGGCGTTTTAACTTGATGTCTTAGTGAGCCGCCCCAGTGGCGTTTTAACTTGATGTCTTAGTGAGCCGCCACAGTGGTGTTTTAACTTGATGTCTCAGTGAGCCGCCCCAGTGGCGTTTTAACTTTATGTCTTAGTGGCCTGCCCCAGTGTCATTTTCAAGTTCTAACTTGATGTCTTAGTGAGCCGCCCCAGTGGCGTTTTAGCTTGATGTCTTAGTGAGCTGCCCCAGTGTCATTTTCAAGTTTTAACTTGATGTCTTAGTGAGCCGCCCCAGTGGTGTTTTAACTTGATGTCTTAGTGAGCCGCCCCAGTGGCGTTTTAACTTTATGTCTTAGTGACCTGCCCCAGTGTCATTTTCAAGTTCTAACTTGATGTCATAGTGAGCCGCCCCAGTGGCGTTTTAACTTGATGTCTTAGTGAGCTGCCCCAGTGTTATTTTCAAGTTCTAACTTGATGTCTTAGTGAGCTGCCCCAGTGTCATTTTCAAGTTTTAACTTTGTCTTAGTGAGCCGCCTCAGTGTCATTTTCAAGTTTTAACTTGATGTCTTAGTGAGCTGCCCCAGTGTCATTTTCAAGTTTTAACTTGATGCCTTAGTGAGCTGCCCCAGTGTCATTTTCAAGTTTTAACTTGATGTCTTAGTGAGCTGCCCCAGTGTCATTTTCAAGTTTTAACTTGATGTCTCAGTGAGCCGCCCCAGTGGCGTTTTAACTTTGTGTCTTAGAGAGCCGCCCCAGGGGCGTTTTAACTTGATGTCTTAGTGAGCCGCCCCAGGGTCATTCTCAAGTTTTAACTTGATGTCTTAGTGAGCCACCCCAGGGTCATTTCCAAGTCTTAACTTGATGTCTTCGTGAGCCACCCCAGGGTCATTTTCAAGTTTTAACTTGATGTCTTAATGAGCCGCCCCAGTGGCGCAGTGGTCAAAGCGATGGCTTCTCATCATTTGTCCGAGATGGGTTCAGATCCCGTTGAGTCATCGATGTTCTGTTTGTCTTACGGCACTGGCTCTCTCTCCCTTCCCTGGTACCAGCGGCCCTAAATTAGGGAAGAGCGACTGCTTATAGTCCATCGCGTTGCTCTCGGTGGTCGTTTAACCTCCAATAAAAAAATGTCTTAGGGAAGGGAAGATTCGGGATGACTGGAGCAATACTACTTTATTTCATATTCTAATCATCCAACGTAATATAAAGCGGACATATTGAGAATCTCAGGAACTATAGGCCTGTCAACCCGCTATCATTTCTTAACAAGATCTTTACTGGGGTACAGTCACTCCCTAGAAGAAAACACTGGACATGAACCAACCAAGACAACAAGCTGGATTCAGGAGTGGATGCTTTTCACCTTGCTGAAATCACAGGCTGGTAACAATTAATGACTCTATAAGTGATAAATAGAGGACATTGTGGAATTCCCGATTAAACATCTAAAAAATTCCTGACATCGTACAGAGAACAGACTACAATGGTGATGTGACGTTTTGGTGAAGTGATCCTTTGCTGAAAGGACCTTTCGGCGAAATGAACCTTTACATGAAATGAACTTTTCGATTAATGACCCTTCGGTGAAGTGAACCTTTTGGTGAAATGACCTTTTGGCGAAATGAACATTTCAGGGAAATGACCTTTCGGCGAAATGAACTTTTCGGTGAAGTGATCTTCGGTGAAATGATCTTTCAGCGAAATGAACTTTTCGGTGAAGTGATCTTCGGTAAAATGATCTTTCGGCGAAATGAGCAGTACCCCAGCTCAACAGATTGTGACCCTATACTGAGATAACATATTAAAAGTGTGAATGAGTATGAATTCCGGTAACAACAGCTTTTATTATGCACTGGTGTGCAAAAATTAAGGACGAAGAGGAGAAATTATCATAACAGCGGAACGAGCAGGCAGAACGGACCGAAAGACCACTCAGGAGATAGACTAGGGTCCGGTACGTAGGGCATGCGCATATATGCGGCATGACGTAGGAGGGGGGGTCGGAAGGGTATAAAGCACACGGGCGGTGTACGCTCAGCAATTCGGTGAAAGCTATTGAATGGTGTACATCGGTTTGAACGACGTCGAGTTGCTGCCACCGTGTGATATGTCCAACAGGCAATCCAGTAGACGACATCTGGATGACTTTACCCGAGGTCGCGTCATTGAGAAGTTGGAAGAATGTCGAAGTGTGACTAATGTGGCCGAGGAGTTCGGGATCGCTCACAGCATCGTTTTACGAGCTTGGAGAGCATTTCAAACGACAGGAACAGCTGTCCGAGAGTTTATCAGTGGTCGTCCACGAGTAACCACGGCGGCGGACGACCGGTATATTGTCCTGCAGGCGAGAAGAGACTGACGTCAGACAGCGGGAGAAATCGCAAGGCACATGCAACAGACAACTGGACGTCCGTTATTGCGTTTTACCGTGGCCAGGAGGCTGCACAAAGGTGGTCTGTTCGCACGACGACCAGTACGGTGTGTGCCATTAACGCTTGCTCTTCGGAGACGGCGGTTTCTGTGGTGCCAGGAACACAAGAACTGGACACATCAGCAATTGGGTCGAGTCCTCTTTACGGATGAGAACCGATTCAGTCTGACGACTGATTCTGGACGTATACACATCTGGAGAGAGCAGGGAACACGCAATCACACCTCCAACATCATCGAAGGGGACCGGTTTGGAGGTGGCGGAGTTCTCGTTTGAGGCGGTATCATGCTTGGTAGCCGTAATGACCTCCACATCTTCCAAGGAGGTTCAGTCACTGGTGTCCGCTATTGTACCGAGGTTTTCCTGCCTCACGTGCGTCTGTTTAGAGGTGCTGTGGGTCCTGAGTTCCTCTTCATAGACTACAACGCTACACTTCATCGTACAGTGGCTGTCGCAGAGCTGTTGGAGAGTGAAGATATTCAACGCATGGATTGGTCCGCAAGGTCCCCGGACCTAAATCCAATCGAACACGTGTGGGACCTTCTCGAGAGACGCTTGGACGCACGTCACCATCCGCCAGCAACGATTCCGCAGCTGCGATTGGCGCTACAAGAGGAATGGGCAGCGATGCCTCAACAGCTCCTTGACAAGCTCGTCCTCAGCATGCACAGACGTTGTAAATCCTGCAACGCAGTCAGGGGTGATCATATCCCTTACTAAAGACTGGATTTTTCTTGGCAGCCGCCTGTCACATGGACATTTCTGTCTTCTGTCCAGTTGTGCTCGAAGCTACCTTTTCAATTAAGTGCCTTTATATCCTTTGGATTCCTTGTTTGGGCCGCCTCGGTGGCGCAGTGGTCTAAGCGATGGCCTCTGATCATTCGTCCGTAAGAGGTCCGGGTTCGAATCCCGGTGAGGCATGGATGTTGTGTTTGTCTTACGGCACTGGTTCTCTCCCTTCCCTGGAACCAGTGACCCTAAATTAGGGACGGGCGACTGCTTATAGCCCATTGAGTTGCTCACGGTAGTCGTTAAACCTCCAATTAAAAAAAAAAAAAAAAAAATTCCTTGTTTGGACGGTTTTGCTCACTTGTCCCATATTCTTACATCTTGGGGATCTTATGGTATGATTTGAGTCGATGTGGAGCACTTCTGCACGACGTTACATTAGAAAAACCGTCTCGTCCTTAATTTTTGCACGGCAGTGTACATACATACAGAACCTTTTTCTCTCTGTACATACTCGTACATATATTCTCCCTATGTAGCCTATCCATTTATTTTTTCCCCTTTCTCTCTATATGGTTTTACCTGAGTTTAGTTCTCGCTTTCTCTCGATCTGCCTCTCTATTCATTTCGTTATCTTCCCCTCTCGATTTTTGCTGAATTCTCTCTCCAACTCATTTTATGTCCTTTTCTCTCCCTCTTTCTCTCTGTCCAACTCTTTTTATCTGTCTCTCAAACTCTTGTTATGCCCGTTACTCCCTCTCTCTTTTAAACTCGTTTTGTGTATCTTGCTCTCCCTCTCTCTTTCCAACTCTCTCTCTCTCCCTCTTTCTCTCTCTCTCTCTCTCTCTCTCCAACTCTTTTTATCTCTCTCCAAGTTTTTTTATGTCCATTACCCCCTCTTTCTTTAAAACTCGTTTTATGTCTCTTGCTCTCCCTCTCTCTTTCCAACTATTTGTGTCTCTCTCTCTCTCTCTCTCAGATTTTACTTTGTATCCAACCAGAGAGATAAAAATCTGGAAAGGGCAAGATGAAGATTAGAATCTAGAATTATAACGTACCAAAAATTTGTATTTTGCATACCTAATTAAACACGTCTTAAAACCACGATAAATCATCAAATCAAACCACACACAAATTTACGAAGGAACAATTTCTATTCTTATCTAAATTTCTTTCTTCTCCATTTGATTTTCGTTCTGAGCGACACGTGATTTCTCTAAATTTCCTGGAACGTTTTGGCAACACTGACACTGGCTCAAACAGCAAATAAAAACTGCGTCGAAAGTCAAAAGAGTTTGGAGAGGATTGATATTGCGGGATTTCTGGGGATACGATCGTCAGAAGTTTTACTTAATGTCATTAACTTGACATTACGAAAATTTGCACATTATACTCGTATGTAAGAACTGTAGCAGAAAATTAATATTTCTGTTAGCCATTACAAGAGTAGTGTGACTTGCCATATGTATTGGAGTAAAGCATTTGGAGTTGTTACATAAGCTGTCCATTCTCTCTCTCTCTCTATTAGAAAGAGACTATAGTATCTGTTCAACAAGTAATTTGCAAAGAACATCAACTAACTTCAAATCATTAAGACACCATAATATAACTGAAAACTGAAAACCTCTTGCACAATATTTCATCAGGTGAGTGAAAAGTAAATTTTTGATAGAATGTGGGATACCAAAATGCCAAGACACCTGCGAAAACTTCACATTATCTTAAAGCTGAACGTGAGGTTTGATAAATGCTAGTACGCCAAAGCTTCTCTTAATAGGAGGGGTGTACCGAAAGTAATGCAAAAGTGAGTATAACTTTTTTATTAACTGACAGGTTGTTCAAATTGCACATGTTAGTAGAGTAACTCTTTCTCTATGCAAAGGTACTACTCAACATAGTCTCCATCACAAGCAATGCATTTGCGCCATCGATAAACACAACTCTCGAATCCTCTTTGAAAAATTCAAATGTGGACTGTTGTACCAACTTCTTCACAGCGACTTTCTCCTCGTCTGTCTCATCAAATCGTTGTCCCCGGTGACTGTCCTTCACTGGACCGAACAGGTGGAAGTCGAAGGGCGCCAGATCTTGGATGTACTTTGGTTGGAGGACCACCAACCAGCCTAATTTGCTGATCTCCTGATTTGTTGCTAAAGATGTTTGTGCTCTCGCATTGTTAGGGTGAATGTGGATCCTTCTCAGATTCTTTTCCCGTCTCTTCTTCCTTATGGTTTCTCTAAGTTTCTTGAAGGTCTCAATGTACCGTTCGTTGATCACGGTACGCTCACGTTCCTGAAAATCAAGGAGAATAACATCCCTATCATCCCAAAATACTGTCAACATGACTTTCTGGGCTGATCTCTGGCTTTTGAACTTCTTAGGCCTTGGTGGAGAGGTGAAACACTATTCCATGGATTGATTCTTCGTTTCAGAATCGCAACGATACGCCCACGTTTCATTCCCTGTCACCAGACCGAAAACAAAAAAAGCATCTTCATTGGCTTCAAATGCTTCCAGAAGATCAGAGGAGACTTCCACCTTTCTATTCTTCAAATCGGGTGCCAACTGCCGAAGTATACACTTTGCACACACTTTCCGATACTCTAAGTCTTACACCATCTTCTGTATGGCATTGTGATCACAGTCCAGTTGTGCAACAAGCTCACGGATTGTGACTCGTCCTTCCGTGCGAATCAATTCTTCAACTCGCTGACGATTCGTGTCAGTGGTTGCAGACGATGTTCCCCCACTACGTGGCTTGTCTTCAATACTAGTTTCCCCTTCTTTAAACTTCTTCATCCATCTGTGCACATTTCTCTTGTCAATGGTATCATCTCCGTAAACATTCTGTAGCCTTCTGTGCATGTCGGACCCTTCCTTCAAGAACTCAATGACGGCACGTTGCTTCTGCTTGGAATCCATTATTTACCTGCAACGAAGAAGAAGGGTTACTATAGAGGAAGAGTTAGTCTACCAACATGTGCAATTTGAACGACATCTGTCAGTTAATAAAAAGGTTATGCCCACTTTTACATTACTTTCAGTACAACCTTCGTACTTCTTATGTTTCTCATTCCAGAAAATTGCGAAGTGAAAACAAAGAAAATCTTTATAGCTCACTTCAGCAGTCTCTTATATTTTGAGAAATTCCTTAAATACATATATTTTTACTTTATATGTATAATTTAATATATATACTGCATATATATTTCCTTGTCATGTATATATATATACGCAGTCGAGTCACATTATTGTGACAACCTCCTACTTTTGATGTCAACAGCGCGTAGCCAATGAAAAAAGCACGTGCTGTGAGCTGGCTTGGAGGGTATATGAGGTGTGCTGTAGGCATTATGAAAGCATATCACTCGTTGCTGTCATGGATAAAAGGAGCGATTTATCAGATTTGCAAAAAGAGATGATTATCGGCTTACGGGCCAAGGGTGGCAGTATTTCTGAAACAGCGCAGTTTGTGAACTGTTCGCGTGCTGCTATGGTGTGTATCTTGATTGGAGAAATGGCACTATTGTGAATACGCGACGTGAAAACTGGGGAGTAACACGTACCACTAATGTGAGAGGTGAACTTCGGCTTCGAAGGTGCGTGAGGGCCAATCGACACGCTACGGTGGAACAACTCACTGACCGAATGAATCAGGGGGCTACCGGAAGTGTGTCTAAAAACGACAGTTCAGCGAACCTTGCTGCGCATGGGGCTCCGATGCAGACGGATGATCACTGCACCTATGCTAACGAAGATGCCTAGGCATAAAAGGCTCGCATTTGCACGGCAATATCAGAATTGGACCTCCGCTGATTGGCAAAGGATTGCCTTCTCCGATGAGTCACGTTTTCTGCTCCATCAAACGGATGGACGTTGGCCTATAAGACGATAAATTTCGGAGAACAAACACTCTTCAACCATTGCTGGAAGAACACAAGCTGGTGGGTGCAGCGTTATGATCTGGGGAATGTGTTCGTGGCATTCTCTGGGTCCATTCATACCTGAGGAGGCACTCTGGACCGAATTCGTTATGAAACCATCTTTGCAGACAACGTACACCAGTACATGCTGATTGTCTTCTCTGAGGCGAATGGGATCTTCCAGAACGACAATGCGACGTGTCACACAGCTAGAAATGCCCGAGAGTGGTTGGAAGAGCACGATGAAGACAAAGTACTTCCTTGGCTACCTAATTTCCTAGACTTAAACCCAATTGAGCAGCTGTGGGACCAACTTGTTCGTGTTGTTCGCTCTATGGATCCTACACCACGCACCCTCCAGCAGCTGTCAGATGCACTGCAGTCAGCATGGCTCCAAACACCTGTGAAGACCTTCTAGCACCTTACTGAGACACACCCAGCCCGTCTAACTGCTATCAGCGCTGTACACCGCGGTTACTCTGTATATTAGCTGGTGGTCACAAAAATGTAACTCGACCGTGTATATGATCATCATCATCATTTTCAACCATTATCAATCCACTGCTGGACGAAGGTCTCCCCAAGCCTCTTCCACAACGGTTTGTCTTGTGCCAGTCTCCTCCATGTTACTCCCGCATACTTTCGAATTTCATCCACCCATCTCTCGTGTGGTCTTCTTCTGGGTCTTTTCCTGTCCCTTGGAATCCAATCTAAAATTTCGGTATATATACCTGACAAAAAAAAAAAAAAGGTAAAAGAATGATTTCTCACTTAATAAGCGCTATATTATTTTCCAAATTCAACCGTATGCATACAATTTATTTTAATAACGATAAAAATATAGTGATAGATATGTAAATATAATTGACAGTTTATTTTAATATAAATAGGCTGTCTATTTTAAACAGAAATGTGACAGTGGAATCATTTTGACCGTGAACTAAACGTCGGGAAGAACAAACAAGAAAAAAACATAAAAAGAAAAAATAATAATCCAGGTCCCCCATGATGTCAAAACTGCCTATTAGTGTTGCGAGCAGAAGTAACTTTCGAGGACAAATTAAAAATGACAGAAAAAATAAAAAAAGAAGGACCAGCAAGGGAGAAGGAAGACGTAATTTGGAGTCACTTGACAAATTGGTGTTATTCCGGAAATGTATCTGTTCCACTTCCCTTGTTTTCACACGGGGGGCTGAACTGGGAGTAGGAGTGAATGGAGCACTCCGAGTTGATTCCTGATTAAGTAGAAGTGTCAGCTGAGAAGTTGCTAGTCTGTCACTTCCAGCATTTCAAATATCACCAGGAGGAGCACCCTCCTTTTGCGTGTTTCCCAACTAATGAACTCCGGCATGAGGGTTGCCAAATAACACGCATGTATGTGCTCGCCTGTTATGTGCTACTTTTCCTAGCCAGCCCACACGTAAATGACATCCAGCCCTTGTTACTTTTAGCACTTTACCCGTTTAGGGCTGAGAAACACATCCCTCTCTTTCTCTCTCTCTCTCTCTCTCGCTTCCTCGTAAAATTCCCACTATGCTTCGTATCGTAATTTTTGCCGGCACCCGGACCGCCCGTTTTGATTACGCAGCTGTTGATGATTAATGAAATTAACTTTAGACTCGTTTATTTTGTTTAACAGCTGTCAAATCTGTGAATTACGCTGGGAAGAAACATAGTTGTTAATGGCATTTTGAACTTCACGTGATCTGCTAGTTGTAATTAGCAACATTCTGTGCTTGAAAACTGTAGTTAGGAGGGATGCATTTTAACACCCCTGATGAAAAATTTCGTTAATTTGCACACACACGCACACGCACACACATACGCACAAGCGCAAACACACACACGCGCGCGCGCATGTTTAGACGCCCCTGTACAGAGTTGAAAACGGGTCAAAATTTTAAAGGTTTTGGACCCGGACGTCCCATAATTGGAACCGACCCGAACCCGACTCGGATCTGTAACTGACCCGGACCCAACCCGGATAAATCAACTTTGAACTATAATATATATGAAGAGGGCGTCGAAAAATTATCTCCGCAGTGGGTCATCATCGTCATCAATGTCAACCATTATCAACCCCCTGCTCGACGAAGTTCTCTCCAAGCATCTTCCACAACGGTCTGTCTTGTGCCAGTCTCCTCCATGTTATTCCCGCATACTTTCGAATTTCATCCACCCATCTCCCATGCGGTCTTCTTCTGGGTCTATTCCTGTCCCTTGGAATCTAATCTAAAATTTCGGGCCGCCCCGGTGGCGCAGTGGTCTAAGCGATGGCCTCTGATCATTCGTCCGAAAGGGGTCCGGGTTCGAATCCCGGTGAGGCATGGATGTTGTGTTTGTCTTACGGCACTGGCTCTCTCCCTTCCCTGGAACCAGTGACCCTAAATTAGGGACGGGCGACTGCTTATGGCCCATTGAGTTGCTCACGGTGGTCGTTAAACCTCAAAAAAAAAAAAAAAAAAAAAAAAAATTCGGCTGTCCATCGATAGTCTGTCCTTCTGGCAGTATGTCCAGCCCATTGCCATTTCAGAGATTTTACTCTGATCATGATGTCTTCCACTCTTGTCATTTTTCTGATCAAGGAGTTCCTCTTCTTATCTCTCCTGGTTACCCCAAGCATGCACCTCTCCATGCTTTTTTGAGTTGTCTGCAGTCTTTGTATGTCTCTTTCAGTTAAGGTCCACGTCTGTGCACCATACGTAAGCACTGGAAGGATGCATTGATTAAACACTTTTCTTTTAAGACATAATGGCATATTGCTCTTGAATATTAGGCAGTTTCTTCCAAAAGCTCTCCAGGCAAGTTTTGTACGCCGATTAATTTCTTCATCAATGTCACCCTCACTTGATATCTGCTGTCCAAGACAAACGTAAGTATCTCTTATCTCCAGTTTTTTTTCATCTATCGATAAATCTTCATTTCTTGTAAAAGCATTGTACATCACTTTAGTCTTGTGGAAGTGAAATTTTAATCCCACTTCTTTACTCCTGTCGGCAAGTTCCTGGATCATACTCTGCAGCTCTGATGGGATAGTTGCAAAAATAACTACGTCATCAGCAAAACGGAGGGGAGTTAGATAATCTCCAATGATCTTTATCCCTTTGTTTTGTTTGAACCTCGTTCTTGACACACGTGCTAGCTATTTATAGTCACTCTGTGACGTCATACCTGCAACACCTGTGGGTGGTTCGACTACGCTGTGGTGGGGGGACTGTTTCCATTGCTCATTCGTGCTGTACATTTCATTCGCACTAACCCAATATTATCATCGTCCGGTAAAATGCACATGAAGGGATTTTTTTTTTTGCCAAAATTTCTGCCGAACACTTTAAAATGTGTACCCTCCCCCATCATGCTTAGCCCCTTAATGGCCCATCCAGTTCTGATTGGCTGGCGTCGTCACTGTGGCCGAGTAGTCAGAGCCGTAGGTTTCTATCGAGTTACCCAGGATGGGTCTGAGTTCGAAGCTCGGTCTCAAATGAGAGCTCCTGATATTTTAATAAAGGATTTTAAGCAGGGAGTGTCTGATTCATGTCTTAAACAGCTCTTAGTATTAGGAAGCTAGGAGTGGTTTCGGCTAGAGTGCACGACAGGAAAGTCACAGGGAAGCGAAGTAGAATAGGGAAAGAAGACCCCCTTATTGATAACTAGCAGGCCAGTACCCCGAGTTTGACGGCTCAACGTGCCCATCCGACGCACGGCGGGTATTTAGTGGTCCGAGTGTTGATACCTGCCTGGAATCGATCTTGAGACTTTTCCGTGGCAGTCACTATCGTTGATCGCTAGGCCATCAGCGGCCCTGGGGAGGTGTGAGGCACGGGTAGCGTGCTTTCCTTTCGGCGCTGGTTCTCCTCCTTTCCTGGAGTTAGTGGCCCCAAATTTGGGACGTCCGACTACTTTCAGCGCTTAGAATTGCTCACAATGGTCGTTCTGAAGCGTTGGTACTGATTCCATTTAAAATTCTCGTTATTTAGCTGATTAACTCAATCACTTAATTGCAGTTTCGAGCAGAGCATTGATTGCTACGTTAAGATAAGTTTCACCAAAATTAAGACGGTAATTTGTATGATATGAAGTTTTTTAATTTTTTTCTTTTTTTTCCTTTCCTTTTTTTTTACGTTTTCATTCAACGAGGAATCAGAGGATAAGAAATAACTTTTTCCCAGTGGTTCATCAATATCCCATCCCTCTCGACCTTTAAAAATTTTTTCTTCCCTCCCAATGGTGTTAGACCTGTTCCCTCAAACTTCCTTTCCATCTTCGTTCGATCAGCATGTGCTTTTTCACTTCGCTGACCCAGACTGTCCAGTTATCCACTACATACGAATTGCCTACTCTTCAACACACTCTTTTTCCCACTGGCACGCTACGAAACAAAGAAAAATCACTCTAAAAAAGGTTTCCACATATTTAAGGCTTTTAAAATATTATTAAAATACAGGTTTCTAAATATACTTACGAGATAATAAAAACTTTTGAAATTAATATCATTATTATCCATTATGAGTTATTAACTCTTTAAACGGCCGATGTATCTGAGTTAAATAGTGTCCAAAAATTTCTGCGCTCCTCATTGAAGTTAATATATTTACTATCCATTATGAAATTAATATATTATCATCTCTTTAAGCGGCAGATGCATCTGAGTTAAATAATGTCCAAATTTTTTTGCGCTCCTCAAAGAGAAATGTCTACATAGCGTCCTGGTTTTACAATAGCTACGCCAAAACAATTCCTTTCTACCTGTCATCTCAGCAGTACAGACCATAAACCTGTGAATTGGTGTCAAGTACCGCTGACACGGACGTCATACCACTGTGGGTGGAAACAAATAGCTCAAACGTCTTCTATTTCCTTTTTTAGGTTCTATGTCATTGTTTTAGCTCTTTTATTAAGTAATCAGTCAGAAAGAGTTAGCGTCAAACAGCTCGCTAAAGACCACTACAAAAAAGCAGAGAGACTAGGAGAAACCAGATTTATTGCAAACAGTTTTCATTTTTGGAAAACTCTTGATGCTGTGAAGATCGAATTTGGTTTCAGGACCAACTTACATCGAAAGGAAATTAAAAAATTTCTAACGATAATAATTTCATTTCAAGGATTTAGCTTTTGAGGTGAGCAACTTAACTTTTGAGGTGAGCATTTATATTCGTGATCAGCATGTCTAAATTTATTAAAAATATCTATTTTTTTCTACTTTACAAGTATATCAAGCTGATAGGTTTTTATAAATGAATTCGTGTACTTTGATGCCTTGCAACTAATGCGTTACATAACTCTTTCAGCTGATGTAAAAGACAGTGATTCATGCAATTCTACTCCCCCCCCCCTCCTCTCTCTCTCTCTCTCTCTCTCACACACAAACATACACACACACTGTGTCTTAGTGGGGCCGAAACGGCGTTCCGGTACTTTTTTTCTATAGCGTTCCGGTAAACCCTATACATCATAAATTGTTTTCTTTTTAAAATGCGAATGTCTTACAATTACGCTATCTACCAACAAGTGATTGGACACCCCTGCAATCGACGATATCTGCGGTCCTGATACACGTCACGGCCGCCGCCGTTAAATATCGTGTGGGAAACAACAGCGTATAACGAAGTAAATTTCTCCGTCATTTTTATCCGCGCCAGGATTCGAACCCGGATCCCCTCATTCCGGAATAAGTTGCTCTACCAATTGAGCTACGCGGACGTTTCATTCTGATTCCTATCTGCCTTTATGTCGTGTGCGTCCTTCAGGCAGGTACGTCACATCTCCTGGTACGTTACATCATCTCCCCCTTATTTTTTTTTATTTTTTTTATTCGAAGTGCTGGAGAAGGGATTCTCTTATTTTTCCTATCTCGCGGTGTGGAAATAACATCACACCATTGCGAGATTTTGAACGGTCGGGTCATCCGGATAGTTCGGGCGTCATTATAACGAAGTAAATTTCTCCGTCATTTTTAGTCTACGTCGGGATTCGAACCCGGATCCCCTCATTCCGGAATAAGTCACTCTACCGATTGAGCTACGCGGACGTTTTATTCTCATTCCTATCTGCCTTTATGTCGTGTGCGTCCTTCAGGCAGGTACGTCACATCTCCTGGTACGTTACATCATCTCCCCCTTATTTTTTTTATTTTTTTTATTCGAAGTGCTGGAGAAGGGATTCTCTTATTTTTCCTATCTCGCGGTGTGGAAATAACATCACACTATTGCGAGATTTTGAACGGTCGGGTCATCCGGATAGTTCGGGCGTCATTATAACGAAGTAAATTTCTCCGTCATTTTTAGTCTACGCCGGGATTCGAACCCGGATCCCCTCATTCCGGAATAAGTCACTCTACCAATTGAGCTACGCGGACGTTTTATTCTGATTCCTATCTGCCTTTATGTCGTGTGCGTCCTTCAGGCAGGTACGTCACATCTCCTGGTACGTTACAAGCGCAACCACTCGCATGCAAGATGCCACGCAGTACGGAGCTCTTTGAATTCGAGAAAGGTGTAATCATCGGGTATCACAGAAATGGCCGATCCATACGTGACATATCCAGCGAGTTGAAGTACCCAAAATCGACAGTGGCCTACGTGATTGGCAAGTGGAAGATGAGAGATGACTGTCGGAATGTGCCCCGACTCGGCAGACCCACAAAACGGAAGTTAGAGACCGACGGATGCTGGCCAGAGAAATTCGGAAGAACCGCACCAAATCGATGGACCACAGCCGCCAGGAGTTTCAACAGGCATCCGGGAGTGTTCTTTCGATGAATACCATCTGTAAGGATGCCCATCTGCTCGGTTATCCTGGACTTGCTGCCGCCCACAAGCCTTTGATCACCAAGTCCAATAGCGCTGCTCGGCTAACGTGGTCCAAAGAACGTCGACAGTGGACCGTTGAACAGTGGAAACAGGTTCTCTGGAGTGACGAATCAAGGTTCACCCTCTACCGTTCGGATGGCAGGGTCTGGGTTTGGCATCTGCCTAGAGAACGTATCCTGCCGGAATGTATTGTGCCAACTGTGAAGTTCGGCGGCGGTGGAATTATGCTATGGGGGTGTTTCTCCTGGTATGGCACGGGACCCTTGGTCGCAATTCCTGGTAGACTCAACGCCGAGACCTACTGCACCATTTTGGATGACCATGCGCTTCCTACGTTGTGGCAGTTTTACGGGGTGGACCCATGTTACTTTCAGGATGACAATTCCACTTGTCATGTTGCGAGGTTCACCATGGCTTGGCATGGTGACAATGGGATTAATCGAATGGACTGGCCTGCGCAGAGCCCGGACTTTAACCCTATCGAGCACCTCTGTGACGAGTTGGAGCGTCGACTTAAGGGGTGCCCCCACCGTCCGAAATCGGTGAAGGAACTGACCTGTCTTCTCCAAGCCGAGTGGAAGAAAATACCGTTAGCCGTCGTACAACGCCTGGTTGAGAGTATGCCCCGGAGGGTCGCAGCTGTAATCGCCGCTTGTGGAGGCTCCACCAACTATTGAAGGTGAATAAACTTCGTTTTCCTTTGCTATCACAGGTGTCCAATTACTTGTTGGTAAATAGTGTATTTTCCAATGAAAAAAATGCAACAGGAAAACTGCATAGTTAGCTGAAATAACGTCCCATGTTTGTTTGAAGGTAGAGTTAGTCTCTAAACCCCTTCTCACTTGGCAGTCCCTTGAAACTCCGTTTTCTACTGTTGTTAATAATGTTCAGGTGAGAATATTGCAGTGGGGTAATTATTGTAATTTGGAATTTAATTCATTATATCTAGTCATTATTAAGGAGTCCAGTTTGGAGTTTCAGTGAATTTAGTCCAGTTACTAGTGCCCCTAAATTACGCTGCAAGCACAAGAGATTACTTTTCTCTCTAGAGCTTTAGGTCTGCTTCACACAGGCTGAAAAAAATCCGTCAAAGCAAGTAAATCCAGGCTGTTCCACCGATCGTTTTCAGGCGGACTATACTGTACCCAGTGCAAATATCAGACTTATTGTCCATGCTGTACCCAAACTTCTCCTATCCAAATATTGTTTCTCCAGAACTAAGGTTCTTAGAAATAAATGGCTTTCACCATTGCACACAATATCAGTTTCCGCTTCCTATAACATCTTATTCGATAATATGCGGCTGATTTTAGTTTTTACACCCCAAAACGGCACCAGTTTGGGCCTCAACATTTCAGTGTTTTCCTTCCAAATGGCACAAAATTTTGTTCCTTGAATACCAAAACGTGTAAATTCGGAAGTATGATTTCGACCGATCAATATACTTACTTATATTGTAAATATAGGAAAGTAAAAGGGGAGAGGCGGAACGGGGAGGAGTGAGTAAGAAGAGGAAGGTCTTGAAAGGTACCTAGCGTTCCTGTACTTTTTCAATTAGCACTACACCACTGCTCTCTCTCTCTCTCTCTCTCTCACACACAAAATTTCCAGAAATGATACCAAAGTATGCAACTGATGTGAAGTTATTATACAGGTAAGCTGTTATGAAATAGCACTACTTTCTCATAGGTGATATCTGATAGCCTAAGCTAGATTTGTGAGCCTCAACGAAGTGAAAGTTATGAATACGTAGATGTGGATTTTGGTCATACACAATTCTGTTAATTTTCGACAAATTGCTTTAAAAAAAAAAAAAAAATCAGAGTTTTACGACCACCAAGGGCAACTCTAAGGAGAGGCGTCCGTCCCTAATTTGGGACCAATGGTTCCATGCAGGAAGATGACCACTGAGGTGGGACGAGCACATTACTCTTGCATCCCCCTAGGATTTACTGGAAACGACTGCACAGCGCCTCTGACAACTTAACTATACCGAGGTTGCACAAAGTGGTTACATATTAATGTAAATGATTCAACAGATGTGTGAGATTGATTACCTACTTTCCAGAATGGCTCACATTTTAAAATTTGGAGTAAAGTTTCACTCAAGCTATTTGTGTGAAATATTGTTTGGCATTCCTATCGATGATCTTAGCCATTAAAAACATGTTGATTAGTTATTTAAATATGCGTAAAATCTCAAATACAAAGAGTTGGAGATAATAAAAATATATTATGATGTAAAAATTCCCAACTTTGTGCTAAAGCTTTGTGTAATTCTTAAGGACTCAAAAGAATCACCGCAACTTACGGAGAGCTATTTCTAAAATTTTAGAGTTGAAATTGTTTTTTAAGAAAAAAAAATAACTTGGGCTAAACTGTATCTGAGAAAAAGTACCAAATTTTTAGCAAATTTGGACATGCTGATCATGAATATGAAATTTAAAATCGCGAATTAGGAATTAGCTCTAGTTTTCAGAATATGAGGGGTGGGGGTTGTGTCAGAATAAATGCGTATGTAACATGTTTCTAAATCCAATTTATTTTTAAATGCTTTCCTTAGTTTTTTGATGAAACAAATTATTGACATTTTCGGTTAGACAAAAAAAAAATCGTAATATTTTTTTTAACGTTCCATATGTTCCATGCAATCTTTGGTTGCCGCACGAATTTTGAAACACGCTATATATATAACCTATACATGAGATCAAGCTCCATACATAAATTAAAACTCTTATCATTACCTCATGTACATTTTTTTATTTGCAATCAGGAACCGCAAGCCTTCATAAGAAATGTATTATTGCTTTACCAAAAATCTGGGTTTAAATTTAATACGTGCCCCTGTACATCTAATAAGAAGCGAATTCTGTCGTGTTCATTGTAATTATGAGTCTACAAAGCCAGGGCAAATTATCACTAAAATTCACTGAATCCAACAAAAATAACCTACAATAAACACTAGCATAAAAATACGTCGAAATTATTAAGAAATATTAGAAATCTCAACACTAAACTTGAACGTGGCAAGCTCATAAGACAAACAAAATATATTGACATAACCAACCTTAAAAAACACCATAATACCTTCAAGTTGGAACTGAAGAACAGATTCTCTGCTTTAGAAGGCCTAACATCGGAAGAAGTGGATATTTCTGAAGTTAACAGAGAACTCACCAAGGCTCTTATGGAAACAGCAACAAAATAGGTGATACTAAGAACAAGTTACATATAAAGAAAATTTCAGGAAAAACCAAAATGTGGATGCAAAACAGAAGGGAGATGAGGACAAATAAAAACATAACTTCCAACGTGGAATATATAGAGCAATGCAAGAGAGTGTGAAAAAGTATCACTGAAAACATAAGGAAATTCAATTGTGAGCTATAGTGAGGAAAGCAATTGAAAACAACCAGAGCCTGAAGAGAGCAAAAGGACATCTCAGTAAGGGAAGAAAACAGATTATGGCACTGAGAAAAGAAGATGGTACTGTAACAAGAAATAGAAGCGAAATTTTGACAAGGGTGAAAGATTTCTATTCAAAACAATATGAAAGGGATGATACATCTATTCCAGACATTACAACAGGTACCAGTGCCAAAGTCCCTCTAATCCTCCCTGCAGAAGTTACATATGCAATTAAGAACATGAAACGGGGAAGAACTCCAGGAGAAGATGGAGTTACAGTGGACATTATAGAAGAAGCAGGTGGAGAAATTGAAACTACACTCGCCCAACTTTTCAATAGATGTCTTCATGAAAGGAAGATTACTGAGGATTGGAACAATGCTACAATGATCTTGCTCTGTAAAAAAGGTGACATTGATGATCTCAGGAACTACAGGCCCATCAGCCTACTTTCAGTGGTTTTTAAAATATTCACTAAGGTTCTTTCACATCGCTTGAAGGTAACACTAGACATGGCCCAACCAAGAGAACAAGCTGGATTCAGGAGTGGCTACAGCACTATAGATTATATCCATGTACTGGGACAACTAATTGAAAGAACAAGAGAATATGAACTCCCATTATGCATGGCTTTTATTGACTATGAAAAGGCCTTCGATTCCGTGAAACCATCAGCAGTAACAATGGCTTTGAAATCCTACGGTATTGAAGATGCATACATTTGCATTATTAATAACATCTATGAAAATGAAAGTGCAAAGGTTCGGATAGTTGGGGATACAGCACAAATAAGAATTGGAAAGGAAGTGAGACAAGGTGACACTATATCTCCTAAGCTTTTTAATGCCACATTGCAAAATGTCTTTCAATAATTGAACTGGGAAAACAAAGGGATAAAGATGAATGGAGATTACTTAACTCACCTTCGTTTTGCTGATGACATAGTCATCTTTGCAACTACTTTCAGAGCTGCAGAGTATGATCCAAGAACTTGCTGACAAGAGTAAAGAAGTGGGATTAAAAATGAACTTTCAGTAGATAAAAGTGATGTTCAATGCTTTTACAAGAAATGAAGATTTATCAATTGATGGAGAAAAGTTTGAGACAACCGATTCCTACATTTATCTTGGGCAACAGATATCATGTGAGGGTCACATTGATGGAGAAATTAATAGGCGTATAAAACTTGGATGGAGAGCTTTTGGAAGAAACAGTACAATTTTTAAGAGCAGTATGCCATTATGTCTCAAGAGAAAAATGTTTATTCAATGCATTCTGCCAGTGCTTATGTATGGAGCAGAGACATGGACCTTAACTAAAAGAGACATATAAAGACTGCAGACAACTCAAAGAATCATGGAGAGATGCATGCTTGGTGTAACAAGGAAAGATAAGAAGAGGTACTTGTGGATAAGGAAAATGACAGGAGTGGACGACATCATGACCAGAGTGAAATCCTTGAAATAGCAATGGATTGGACATGTTGCCAGAACAATGGACCTCCAATGGACAACCGAAAGTTTAGATTCGATTCCGAGGGACAGGAAAAGACCCGGAAGAAGACCCCATGGGAGATGGAAGGATGAATTTCGAAAGTATGCTGGAGTGACATGGAGGAGACAGGCCCAAGACAGACAATTTTGGAAGAAATTTGGGGAAACCTTCATCCAACAGTGGATTGATAATAGTTGATGGTGCTGATGACTATGATTAGAAGTTCTCATCTCTAAATGTCTCTATGAGAGTTGACAGCTCTCAGTCTTTTAACAATGCACTCACTTCGCAGTCAGCCATAATTCAAAACTAAATCTTAAGCGCAAAAGGAGATTCTTCTGGTCAGTGGTAGTCTGGTAGTGCCCGTATGGAGGTTGCTAGTAATCACGTGCGCTTTGGCGTAAGGTCGATGCCACCTCCATGTAGTTAAATTAACAAAATATAGCCAACGAAATAATTTTGTTTTGCCAACAAAACAGTTCCGATGGAGTTTTGCTCAAACAAGAAAATAAATCAACAAAACAGCTCAACAAAATTATTTTCTTGTATCAAACTTTTTTTCTCAGTGTAGAAATGTCCGAGAGTGGTTGAAAGAGCACGATGAAGACTTCATAGTACTTCCCTGACCACCTAATTCCCTAGAGTTAAACCCAATTGAGCATCTGTGGGACCACCTCGATCGTGTTGTTCGCTCTATGGATCATCCACCACGCACCCTCTAGCAGCTGTCAGATGCACTGCAGTCAGCATGGTCCCACATACCTGCGAACACCTTCCATCACCTTATTGAGTCACTCCCAGCCCGTCTAGCTGCTGTCCGCACTGCACACGGCGTTAACTCTAGATATTAGCTGGTGGTCACAATGATGCGACTTGACAGGGTATATATTAATATATACTGTATATATGTAGCGGCTGGCGTGCTCATCTAATTATGTTGGCACGCCCCAAAGTTATATTCCGTGGCCGTTCATGTCATAGGCCCCCCCTTATAGCCAATTGATATAAAAGGTTTGTTCCCTAGAACCCTCCCAAAACAAGGATTTAATGAATAGACGAAATCCTCCCTGCTTTATTATAGGGAATCTGCGAATCAGGACGATATAGGAAGACCGCTCAAACTCAAACAAAGAATTGCCAATGTCAAAGAGTAATAAATGATGATTCAGTTTGAAGTTAACATATTTATTGGATATATCTGAAGATTGAGTTCAGTCCGTCTGTCGATGCCACCTCCATATAGTTGAATTAACAAAATATAGCTAACGAAATAGTTGTAGATCAATACGGCCGCTATCTGGTGAAAAGTTCGGAAGTCGCCAGCGTTAACCTGGCGTCTTTCTTCGAGCGAGAGTCCTTCTCCTCTGATATAATACCTGTATCATTCAGTTATCTTCGACCTTCGTTCCAAATTAGAATCCAGCTCCGACCCATTTCTTCGCTGTCTAGAAAACTATCTACTTCAGAATATCTAAAAATATCCGTGAGAGTCCCTGGTTACAGGACATGTATCACGGGTACGCTAGTTTCGAAAAAAGGTCTCGTTACTATTCAGTACACGACTCTCATCCTTGACCCCTTACGACTGGGCCCGCTCACGCCCAACTCCTTTGAGCTAAGATTCCGAGAGAACTTCTTCTCTCTCTCTACCGAACTCAGACTAACTAACACTTGCGCTCGCTTCTCCCTCCCTCTCTATCTCTCTCGCCTCCGTCGTACATACGTCACTTCCGCTTTCCTGCCTTGCGGACATCCCGCTCGCTCTCTCTGCTGACGCCTGCGTTACGAGATGACCAGGCGTTTTTCCTATCTTCATGCCCATTGGGTGCACCCATCCTGCTTCGGGCATATCGGTCCCTCACGAGATTGGCGGCCCGTTTGATGTACATCCGTTTCGGCGCTCTTCGGACAGACTTGCATTACTTCAAAGTATAGTAACACATTAAACACAATACATTCTGTTACATATACACAATAGTTAATGGTCCGTTCGCCAGATATTCTGGCATCTGCTCGTCGCTGATAATGCTTGGCGGATGTCGTTAACTTAGTGGCTAATGCAATCTTGCCTGGGAAAAGAGCTTTCCTTGATCCGAGTATGCGAATCCCAGCCCTTCTTCGTATCACACAAATAACTCCGAAAAGTTCTAGAACTATCTTTTTTCCTCTCTGTCCACTGGGTCATGTTTTAAGTTTTTGTTAATAACCATATACGCAGATGTTCGCATCATAATTCCATATAAGTAGCACACATTGGTTTAGTATTATGCAGGCATAGTGTTCCCATCATCAGTCCATTAATATATAAACTTTCTGATTATACAGGTATAATGTTGATGTAATTAGCTCACACGCATAAATAATTCTTCGGCTCTTACAATATATATATAGGGGGGGGTTAACGACAACCTTGAGCAACTCAGTGCGCTGTAAGCAGTGGCGTGTCCCAAAAGTAGGAACACTGGTTCCAGGGAGGGGATAGAACCACTGCCGGAAGAAAGAAAAAAGAACACACTATCCGTGGCTTACCTGCATGGGATTCGGTAACTGAGACCCATCTCGGACGAATTATTAGAAGGCAACGCCCTGTACTACTCGGCAACCGGCAGGCACACTAAAACTTAGTATAAGCTGTATCTGTTACAGAGATTTTATACGGGGTTTTAGGATTTCATATAAAATCTCAAAATGCAACTTTTATTCCATCTCGTGCTCCACCTCCTTTGTCTCCACAAAGCGTGTGAGAAATTTCTCAGAGTCAGTTCCTCATTAGACACCGGATGCACGGTTATTTATTAAGACGACATTTTGTCTATACGTAGTATGTGCACTTTGTATGTTGAATGGAGATTAACTCTATCGCGACTCTTTTGATGCTTTTGAGGTTTCAATTTCAATGGTGCCGACAAATGCACCAGCCCTCACATTTTACTTTGAGGCTTAAGATTTACCGAGGGCGGTGTGGTTCCTTCTAACAGGGAATTTTAGGATATGCTTAAGGGCATTTCTTGGAGACAAGGGAAGGAGGCGAAGGACAGTTTTCTCGAAGTTGAGGAAGCGAGCTGTAACGGAAAAGTACCATGGGATGATTGCCCCAGGGTAAGCCGGGAGGTCTTAGGTGGACCGGGAGTTCGGGAGATTTCACGACAGCGCGAGAGATGAAGGAAAGCAGGACTTAAGAAAAAAGGAATTGGAGTTTTAAGGGGAGCAGTTAGGAAACAGCACAGCTAACGGACAACCTTTACAGGCAATTAAGTGAAGAGAAGAATAAAAGTTTCTTAGATATATTTACGGATCGCAAGAATTATTTGCATACAATTTTAATATCATCTTCAACTATATAAGACTTAGCGACTTCAACCACGCAATGTTTATGAAGTTAACAACAAGAATTAAAAGATAGCAACGAACATGTTAACACATCACTAAAATTTTAGATGGTCTATTAACATGAAGTCATGCTAAATATGCGGCCCCAGTGGTGCCTTGGTCAAAGCGACGGTTTCTGACGATTCGTCCGAGATGGATCCAGTTTCGAATCCCAGTGAGGCATGGATGTCCTGTTTGTCTTACGGCGCTGGTTCTCTCACTTTCCTGGAACCATTGATCCTAAATTAGGGACGAGTGAATGCTTTTAGCCCATTGAGTTGCTCACGGTGGTTGTTAAAGCTCCAATCAAAACAAAACAAACACGCCAACTATCCAAAATAATTAGTCGATTTAATATTAAATCGTTGTATCACATACTATTAATTTGAATTCTTGTGCGGTCTTAAACACTAAATCCTTGTAAGATACACATTGTTATAGCTGCCCCGGTGGCGCAGTGGTCTAAGGCGCTGGCCTCTGATCATTCGTCCGTAAGGGGTCCGGGTTCGAATCCCGGTCGGGCATGGATGTTGTGTTTGTCTTACGGCGCTGGCTCTCTCCCTTCCCTGGAACCAGTGACCCTAAATTAGGGACGGGCGACTGCTTATAGCCCATTGAGTTGCTCACGGTGGTCGTTTAACCTCCAACCAAAAAAAAAACAAAAAAAAACACGTTGTTATATCTCTGTACAACGCACTTTCCAAATTTATATCCTTGTCTTCATAACTGCATTGTAATGATTAACTGTCTAGATACTTTTTTTTATTGGATTTTTAACGACCACCGTGAGCAACTCAGTGGGATATAAGCAGTCGCCCGTCCCTAATTTAGGGTAACTGGTTCCAGGGAAGGGACAGAGCCAGTGCCGTAAGACAAACACAACATCCATGCCTCACCGGGATTCGAACCCAGACCCTTTCGGACGAATGATCAGAGGCCATCGCTTAGACCACTGCGCCACCAGGGGCGGCTAGATACTTCTATTTAGCAATTTTTTTTTTTTTTTTTTTTTTTTTTTTTTGATTGGAGGTTTAACGACCACCGTGAGCAACTCAATGGGCTATAAGCAGTCGCCCGTCCCTAATTTAGGGTCACTGGTTCCAGGGAAGGGAGAGAGCCAGTGCCGTAAGACGAACACAACATCCATGCCTCACCGGGATTCGAACCCGGATCCCTTTCGGACGATTGATCAGAGGCCATCGCTTAGACCACTGCGCCACCGGGGGCGGCTAGATACTTCTATTTAGCAATTTTTTTTTTTTTTTTGATTGGAGGTTTAACGACCACCGTGAGCAACTCAATGGGCTATAAGCAGTCGCCCGTCCCTAATTTAGGGTAACTGGTTCCAGGGAAGGGACAGAGCCAGTGCCGTAAGACAAACACAACATCCATGCCTCACCGGGATTCGAACCCGGACCCCTTTCGGACGAAAGATCAGAGGCCATCGCTTAGACCACTGCGCCACCGGGGGCGGCTAGATACTTCTATTTAGCAATTTTTTTTTTTTTTTTTTTTTGATTGGAGGTTTAACGACTACCGTGAGCAACTCAATGGGCTATAAGCAGTCGCCCGTCCCTAATTTAGGGTCACTGGTTCCAGGGAAGGGAGAGAGCCAGTGCCGTAAGACGAACACAACATCCATGCCTCACCGGGATTCGAACCCGGATCCCTTTCGGACGATTGATCAGAGGCCATCGCTTAGACCACTGCGCCACCGGGGGCGGCTAGATACTTCTATTTAGCAATTGGTGACCTATCGAAAATTCATTTTTCATATAAATTTAACTTTCTCAAATGTACGATGGCTTTAAGATAATGACAGGTGTGAATTAGGGCTACTGGTTTCCATGCCTCGTCGGGATTCGAACCCGTACTCATCTCTGACGAATGATCAGACCACTGCGCCACCGGGAGCGAAAAAAAGGCTTTCAATTACTTATCACTCATGACGGTTCATCGAGCTCATTGAAACAAAAAAGTTGCGCATACCCGAATTTATCTAATTATATTGTTTGATGACACGCGGTGCCGCCCCGGTGGCGCAGTGGTCTAAGGCGCTGGCCTCTGATCATTCGTCCGTAAGGGGTCCGGGTTCGAATCCCGGTGAGGCATGGATGTTGTGTTTGTCTTACGGCACTGGCTCTCTCCCTTCCCTGGAACCAGTGACCCTAAATTAGGGACGGGCGACTGCTTATAGCCCATTGAGTTGCTCACGGCGGTCGTTAAACCTCCAATCAAAAAAAAAAAAAAAAAAAATGACACGCGCAGTTGCAATTATTTATTCCTTTAAAAATTGCTGATATAAATCTTTTCCTCGCGGTGTTGCTTACTTTGTGAGTTTCACTAAAATTATATTGGAGTCATCGGAAGTTAAATTGGTTTCCTCTAAATGAGTTAGATTCAAGAAAAAGAAAAAAAGGAAAGATACAAAAGAGAAAGAAAGAACGGAAAACTTCATATTTGTATTCCTACCTAGATTAGGTGAGAGAAGGAAGTTGCCGCCTCTAAGAAGTAAGAATTAGAGTTTCAATTAAAAGAGAATCATTAAGTGAGGTTAACTGCTCGCCTGCAGTTGTTCTTTCTCTTCACTAATTCTTCGTCATTTTTGTGTAGCTCGCACTGAGTACACTGGTTGGTGAAAAGCCCATTTTCGTGCTATAACCAGCGCGTTGTGTTACCCGTAGATTTCTTGCTTCTTTCTCTGGAGACAAATTATCCCTTAAAGAAAAGGCCAGTAATTAAAAGCTGTGCAAATGGACACTGGCCATTAAAGGCTTTGGATTTAAGAAGGCAACGGTAGTGAACAGTGGGTCGATATCCATTAGTTTGCATAAGAAAACGAGGAGCAGATTCAAGGATAATTAGAGGCTAAAAGAGACAGGTTATCTGAGTCCATGTGTTGAGGCTGGAGTGATGTATGAGCGTGTCGTTTCCCGTCGATGATCTCTTGAACCGTTTTCTCACCCTGGCCAATTAGTTCGTTCCACGACCAATGGCCATTCTCCTGGATTGCGGCAGCCATCTTTGATTGAAGCGCCTAGTTCATGCGCGGGGGCGACTCACTTCATTAGCTGCAACAAATTGCCTTCATTAGCCGCTTTTCCGGAAGACTGAGGGGCGGGCAGGGAGCGAAGACCGGCGTTGGCTTCCTTCCTAAAGACAACGACTAGAACCAGAATTTAAGCGATCCCTCCCCAGAGGCTGGACTACCTCCAAAATGTGCCTCACACACTATGCACTGGGATGTGATTTTTGCTTCTCATCCTAATGACAACGCGTGTTACCATTTATGGACTATAACTGCTTTTTCGGTGTGATTAGTAACGCTCTCAGAGCTTTTGTCATGAAAACTGCTTTACGATCTATGCTAGAGCGCAATGCATGCCATAAAATATATTTTTTTAGTAAGGAACACTAATTGTTGATGACGTAGGATATATCAGTTCGTTTAAGGGAACTAATAGGTCGCCAGAGTTGCTGTAGGAAAAAGTAGTGATTAAAACCTGGGCGATAATTTCAGGAAGTTTCGCTTTAAGACACACACACACACACACACACACTAGAGGTCTGCACGGGCTGGGCTGACCCGCCAAGCCCGAGCCCAGCCCGGCCCGTGGGCCGGTTCGGCCTTTTTTTAGTTTAGAGAACAAGGCAACGAACCGGGCCTGGCTTTTCCCAGACACTTACGACCGAGCCGAGCCAAGTCGACCCATTCTTTTTATCGCAATGGTAAAGAAAGAAAAACTTCGTGTTCCCCGATTTCATAGTGTGTTTAACTGTTCCTATTAACTGCTTACCTAACTGTTCCTAGAGGCACTCACAGTGTTTTTACCAATCTGTAGGTATTAAGATGATAAAAAAAATTGGGGGATTGTTGACAACAAAAAAGATTTGACCCCGAGCGAGAGTGTGTGTGTGTGTGTGTGTGTGTGTGTGTGTGTGTGTGTGTGTGTGTGTGTGTGTGTGTGTGTGTGTGTGTGTGTGTGTGTGTGTGTTGTGTGCGTGTTGTGTAGAGTGGGGGACGGAAGATGTCTGCAGTAGGGGGGTGTTTGAATGAGAGAGTGGGACGACATGGATTTTTCTTCTATCCCTATTCTGTATAGGGATTGATTTTTATAATGTTACCGCTTACTAGTTCAGAAAAAGGGAAATTCTGAACGCGCTTAGTCTTCCTTTTCTCTCTTTTTAAAGGTTATATTTTTTGATAATTGTCAAAGTTTAGTTAATATTTTTAGGCTTATATTCAACTTAATATTTTCAATAATATCTCATTTCATTATTTAATTTTAACATTTTAATAAAATACAATAGAAAAACAAATAATACGAAATGGCACATCATGGGCCGGCCTAGGCCGGACTCACCAAATCGTGCAGACCTATAACACACACACACACACACACACACACACACACACACACACACACACACAGGGGTAAGTACAAACATATCCGCGTATACAGGCAAATAAAAAAGAGTGATGCCGCTCCAGTGGCTGCGTGGTACAAGGTGCTGCTGGTCTCGAACCATTCTTCAGAAATGGGTCTGGTTTCGGGGATCGCGGGTGAGACATCGCTTTCACCATTTGATTAGAAGGTACCTTTGTTTTCGCCATTTCGTGCAGTCATGAAAACGGAAATGTTTCAGACAGCTAGAGTGAAGAAGAGAAAGCAGCAATGAATTAAAAACTCTTGTAAATACATTAACAAGTCGAAGCACCCTGACCGTTGTAGGTGCCGTATTGTCGTAGAATAACTGTATACACTAAAATGTTGTTCTAAGATGTCGGCAGGTGTTTGTCGCTTTCATGTCGTTAGATTTAGATGCACTAGGAAGCTTAGTGATTAGTTTTTTTAAAGACGCCGTAAGTTAGAAGATTAGGCACCACCAAAGGTTTTGGTGAAACATAGAAGCGTTTTTTTTTTTGTTGTTGTTGTTGTTTACAATGATCAGGGTTCTTCTTGTGCTAGTTGCTTGACGTGTGAGGCCACGTTCCGAAAGATGGATTTTCTTTAGCGTTTTCCAGTGAATATTTGGCGGGATAAAAGGAGGTATTAGGGGAGAGAGTCGTTGACGTTCGGTATCGATGCTCGAGAGAGGGAGATCACTGTTCTCTTCTCAAAACCAAGCGTGTGTCAACAGCGTTAAGAGTTTAACGCGACAACGGGATCAGCAGATGTTAACTTTTTCTCCATTCGCTGACGAAAGGAAAAGCACTAAAGCCCCAGCTGCAATTATTCTTGGATCAAAAACTAAAAAGTTCATTAAGTTTTAAAAAGGCTTTGAAGTATTGCTAGAGACTGGTCATACTTTTAAACACAAGTGGTTGGTTTCTCAGATATATTTGAAAACACAGGAATTAACAGTGCTGCCGAAGAAAAAATACCCACAACACGCGTGAAGGCTCTCGCGGGTTTCTATGACTGATCATGCCTTACGTAAGGTGACAGCGAAGAAACGAGGTTTCAAAATCGCTTTATTCTAATTTATCATAAGAAAACATAAGAGGGAGACGTACAGTATTGGGCATCTCACTGGGAAATAATACAAAGCTGTTAAAAACATGATGGTATATACACTGCAATGACAATGGGGATGAATAACAAATGCTGCAAGCAAAGCTTATTGAATAAAAAATTGCAGAAGTGACAAAGAGAAACACATCGTGTCACATGACATTGGCTGGGCATGATTTACAGGATAACACAGGCGAAACAATAGTACACAATTAAAAAAAGAACAGCACAAACACCGCCGTGAAGGTAAAACATTACATACATGAGATAAAAACACAGCGTGCACAATTGTGCAAGTTATTTAACGAGGGCACCAAAGCAACATAATACAGGCGGGGTGAAAGTAAGTAATGTACACGAGTAAGCATGAAAATACACTGAGATGGCATTAGCATTCACAATTCAACGGTAGTGTGGATTGCACGAGTCGTAGAGTGGAGGAGGGCCACCAGGGTGCCAAGGAACTCAGCAAAGGAGGTGTAGAATGTCCTAGGGTTCTGATAGGTGTAGCAGTCCAGAATCAATCGCAAACCATGGAGCGGCCGGCGCCCAGGTAGCATAGAAGGTGGCTTCTCGACGACTGGAAGAAGCCGACTGGTACTAGGGCTGCTACACACTCTTTAACACGCAGCCAAAAGGTACCGAGTAACTTACAGTTGTTTTTTAACTCCTGATACCCCTCGCTTGAAGGAAATGCGTTGCCCGCTAAGACGAGCAATAAAGTCATTACGCAGTTTGGGTATGCCTTTGGATCACAATGTACAGGCGATAAAATAATAAAAACACTTGGCCAATACATTAAGCTTGATGGCTTGGTGAATGGTGTTTTATAACTCGGGTAATGACCGTTAATGAACTTTCCAATGCTGACAACGATATGATGACAAATAAAGACCTATTGCTGAATATTCCGATTCCTTGGTTACGAAAGAATTCCGAAATCTCCTAAAATCTTCGTAACAGAATATTGTCAAGAAAGCAGAGTTGCTAGAGAACTGTCCTAATATAAAAAAAAGTGAAACAAAAAAGTAGTAAAATGAAAATAGAAATACACTGGTGTTCAAAATTAAGAGAATTTGCACATTTTGTCGATTTTCACAAAAAGTGCAAAACCAAAGGTACCAATTATGCCGCTGAATAAGAATGCAAATTTGCAGTGTCGAATACGGAAGCGTATACACGTGCGTGTGGGCGGATCTGTGACAGCGGAGGGCATGAAAAGCACACGTGGCTTTTTCCGCGATTAGTTCGCTCGTACTCCTCGGCGACATTCGTTGTGTTTCTTGCAGGAGTTGGTTCAATTTCCTAAGCAATCAGGTAAAATGAGTTGCCACAAACGTATTGATGACGGAAATCGCAAGTGCAGGCAATCGCAAGTGCAGGTTGCTACAGAGCTCAATGGAACGCCCAGTGCCGTCTGCAATTTGTGGAAACAGTTTAAAGACACCAGATCCATATCGAGAAGGCCTGGGCAAGGACGTCCAAGAGCCACGACGGCCAATGAAGATCGTTATTTGTCACTTTCAGCGAGGCGCCACAGGACTGCTACAGCTGCACAGCTATCTCGTGAGCTGCATGCCGCCACTAGAACCCGAGTTTCATGGGTTACTGTTTCCCGAAGGGTTCATAAGAGAGGGCTTTTGGCCAGAAGACCCGCTGTTTGCGTCCCACTCACTTCAGCACACAACAGAGCGCATTTAGCATGGTGCATCAGTCTTGGACCTGACTTCAGTGGGGGAACGTTCTCTTCACAGACGAGTCGCGATTCAGCCTGGACACTGATTCTCGACGTACCTTCATCTGGAGAGAACCTGGGACCCGATACCTTTCCTCCAACATCCGAGAAAGGGACCGCTATGGCAGTGGAGGTGTCATGGTCTGGGCAGGCATCATGTTGGACGGCCGCACACCTCTCCATGTGTTTGACAGAGGCTCCCTGACTGCTGAGAGCTATATGGATGAGATCTTACAGACCGACTTTTCAGGGGCAAAGTTGGCCCTTGGTTCCTTTTTATGGACGACAACGCTCGTCCACATAGGGCTCACCTTGAAAGTGAGGATATTCGCCTGATGGATTGGCCAGCCAGATCGCCAGACCTAAACCCTATCGAACATCTATGGGACGTTTTTAGGAGGGCAATTGCAGCTCGCCATCCCCCTCCGAGAACCATCCAGGCGCTGAAAACTGCGTTGCTGCAGGAGTGGGACCGTCTGCCACAGGAACTCACCAACACCTCGTTTCCAGTATGACGTCACGCTCTGAGAGCTGTATGGCTGTGAGAGGGGACCATACCCCATATTAGAGTCATTTTATGTTTGATCACGCAACGTGGATTTAGGACATTCCTGCGCTGATGAGCCTTACTGACGATCATGAGTGCATACCATGACTGTTGTACGGTATAATTTTTTCTCTTATATAACTGTATATCCATACCAAATTTCATTAAAATGTGTTCATTGGTTTTTCAGAAATTCGACAAAATGTGCAAATTCTCTTAATTTTGAACATCAGTATGAAAAACAAAGAAAGAAAGATTCAAGTTGGATTGGGCGTGCTTCAATATTAGAAAGACCACAGAACGGTAACAGGAGAACCGCGACACATTTGTATTGTATTCTTCCTTTATCTGACTTTGACCAACTATAATGAACCTCAGAAAACCTCCCACAAGAATTCAGGAGTGATTTAAAGAAAATTTAGTTCCGAATAATTAGATAAAATGCTAATATTATCAAATTTTCAATTAGCTAATTCCTTTCTGTAAGATTTGTTAGGGGATTTAACGACCACCATGAGCAACTGAACGGGCTATAAAGCAGTCGCCCGTCCCTAATTTAAGGCCACGGACTCCAGGGAAGGGAGAGAACCAGTGCAGTAAAACAAACACAACATCCATACCTCACCGGGATTCGAACCCAGACTAATCTCGGACGAATGGCACCACTGCACCACCTGGGCGGCCTTTCTGTTAGCGAAATTAATGCCTTTGATAATTCTTCATTCTGAGTTATCTGTGCTTTTGAAAATAAGTTCTAGGGCATGTTCAGTAAATAAGTGTGCCAAACTGTGCATAATTTAGGAGCTGTAACTTACGCTGTCATTGGAGATAGGTAGTCTGTACAGCACGAAAATGAAAGAAGCAAACACTACTCTTTAAAAAAAAACTGCGTATGTGTCGTTCAAACAAAAACGTGACTTTCACACAAAATTATATACGACATATTATAAATTTTTAACTAAAAACATTTTGAAGAATATAGGATTGAAGAAATCAACGCACAATCACAAATACCTGCCAGGACAGGAGTTTCAAAACGAACAACAAATTCGAAGTGCAGTAGATTCCTTTTTTGCCGCGAAGCACAGGGCGTTTTACAAGAAAGGCATCAACCTACTGATTTCACTCTTGGAAAAGGTTATTGACGCACATGGAGACACTTAGCGTAGTGAAGGTATGTTTTATTTTTCTATCTGTTCTCTGTTGTCTACGAGTCCTCTACAACGGCACGAACGTGTTTTTTTTTTTTTTGTTTTTTTTTGTGAAAACACACATTTGTCGGTGAATCGAATCAACATCCTTCTGCTCCGGAGCCGAATTCTTTCCCAATTAAGATACTCCGACGGAATTTATCGCTGCAACTTTGCCGTCTTGACATGGGCTTCACCTGTGTATAGTACGTACATGTATTTCTCTTGAGAAAGGTGGGGGCACGACATTCCAGGTTTCTGGTCTGCGGCACACCATGCTTGATGTAACTCCTCTGTAGAAGAAAGAATTCTCACTAATTCCAGACGATGTGTGGAAGAAGTGTCACAGATTTTTCGAAGCGAAGAAGGAATTCTCAGCAATTCCAAACGAGGTGTGGAAGGGACATCACACATTTTTCGAAGAACCTAACGGCCAGTAGATATAGTTTAACGTTCGGGCGCCAATGTGGAAAATCAGTTTTCTCGGTTACAAGGAACGAACCAAGTATCCGTCTGCTCCGGAGACGAATGCTTTCCCAATTAAGCTACACCGGCAAGGGCTTATCACTACGATTTGCCGTCTTGACATGTGCTTCAGCTCTACGGTACGCCACATGTTTCCCCAATATTTCCTGAATGGACTTCAAGAACTAGGAATTACCAGAAAATGACAGTCATTTTTTTTAAGAAATAATTCAAAGGCTCTTATTTATTGGTTTCAATCCACAAAATAGCCTTTAAATATGCATTCTGCATTTTTGACTAAAGATAGTTTCCTTTTCTTTATTTTCGTACGTGCGAAACCTTAGAAATTTGAAAACGTAGGCGCAACAGTTATTGTCTATATGCAAGACTCATCATAACGCAGTGACACAATGGAGTTTCAGAAACTTCTCTTTTTTTTAGAGGGGGGAGGCACCCGTACCTCATTTGGAGCAGGAGCCCGGATCTAGCTTGTACGGCTGGCTAGTGAAATCTCTTGAATGACGCTCTGATAGTTTCATTTTTCCTAGTATAAGAAGAAATGCAAAATTAAATGCCCGTCGTGAAAAAAATGTTCCTTACGATAATAGTATGTATGCAGAAATTTCTCTTTTTTGTGAGGTGGGGAGGGGAGATGGGGTTAACGATTGGAGTCACGATTGAAAGTAATGAGTGCAGTGTAATGGGTCATCGTTATATTTTAACGAGTCACTGATCAAGAAGGGGGTAAGAAAAAGTCCTAGAAAGACAAAATATCAGAAGCTTAACACGTTTCTCCTACCTCAAATCGTTCCTCTTGGAACTTCCATGACTGTTTCTTTCATCGCTCTGTAGAGCGCCGTAAATAGTGTTTAATTCTACAAGCCTCATTTGACGTCTTATGTGCAGTACATTCCCGTAAGAAAGAACACAACTATGTTTTGTTCAGCATCCGGTGAGTACAGGTGGTTACATCAGCTGATGGAAGCGTTACTGAACGTTGCTTAATGACACCTCGATGGTTGCAGTCTACCTCTAACAGAAGCACTACAAAAAAAAAAAAAAAAACCTCCATGATTTCCTCTTTTCTCAAAATTTTTGGGGAACTGAGCTAGGAAGTCATCAGACAAGCTGAATTTTTTGTAAATCTTCTATGCTGTTGTTTCACGCTCCGATTGCTAAAGGGCATCAGATACTCTTGAAGTAACTGTAGCAAGCTGAAAATGCTACATCCTTGCTTAGTGAAAAACACTCTGAGGCAGGGACGTCGCCAAGGGGTGCAGCCCACCCTGAAATTTGTCTTGCCCACCCTACCGCCCACCAAGTTCAAAATGGGCCATTTTCAGTATATTTAACTTTAAAATATAATATGGACTTCGCCAAGTAATAAGTCTTGTGTTTTATTTCATGCAGCCCCACGTATTTTCCCTTAGAAAGTGCGTTGTTTACTTCTCAGTAGAAAGGTTATCAAAACAGCATCCGTAGGGCCATTAAAATTATTCCACTCTTTCAATTCCTTAGTTTAAGCCTCTTTTTCATCTTCGTATGGCCAGGGGGGATAATGAGGAGGCTGCACAGGAATTAACTGGAGGGGTCACTACTAATCTCTGCTATTTGTTTTCTTTGCAAGATAGGGCATTCCAACACAGAAAGTGGAGTCTAAAGCTACACTAGAGCTCTTAAGTAACTAATATAGTCGAACTTTGCCGTATTTGCACGATCTACGCACAAGATGAAGGCACTAAGTGATCTTAAATGAGATGTTTATTTCGTAAACATGCTGGGTTAAAAACATATTCACAATTAAAAACCATTAGATCTTTCAACCTTACGTTAAGGTCATTTTCAGATGGAGGCACCATTGAAAGATGTTTACAAGGAACTTCGTTATAAATACTGTCTAGATAAGAGTTTAAGTGACGTAAGTACAAATATGAGGCTTAGACAATTCTGCGCAGATGCAGGGTTTTTCTTACAATCCCACCCACCCTCAAAACACTCCCTGCAAAACATAACCAAAAACAATTAAAACATGCCATGTATTACATACCTAGCACCCCTCCCTCTCCCCTCTCTTAACCCTCTTCCACCTCCTTCCTCCAAATACCATGGGACACAGAGCAAATATCAACCCAAAGTTACAACTGCATAGATGCAAGCAGCAACTTTGTGAGATAAAAGAGCATTGCTATTTTCAAACATAACAAAAGTTGTAACTAAAAGTACATATTCACAGGACATGTTGCCATGGCATGCCTCACACTTGTACTTGCCCACACACTTGCACTTACGTCACTTAAACTCTTATCTAGACAGTATTTATAACGAAGTTCCTTGTAAACATCCTTCAATGGTGCCTCCATCTGAAGATGACTTTAACGTAAGGTTGAAAGATATAATGGTTTTTAATTACAAACATGTTTTTAACCCATCATTTTTACGAAATAAACATCTCATTTAAGATCACTTAGTGCCTTCATCTTGTGTATAGATCGGGCAAGTATGGCAAATTTCGACTATATTAGTTGCTATCAGCACGAAAATTAACCTCATGTAGCACTCTTAAGACTGCCCCGGGACGAAAATTAACCTTATGAAGCACTCTTAAGACTGCCCCGGGACGAAAATTAACCTTATGAAGCACTCTTAAGACTGCCCCAGGACGAAAATTAACCTTATTTAGCATTCTTAAGACTGCCCCGGGACAGTGAAAGTGCAGGAAGTGGAGAAGAGTGCAAGGTAAAGTCTCTGGCTTAAAGGAAGTTTTAAGAAGGTGGGAGGTATTGTGTCTGCGTGGCACGACTTAAAATTTGATTTAGATTAACAAAAACGGCGTTTACATTTAAATTGTTCAAGTACGGTACTTTTTTCGTCAGCGAAGATGCTATATTTTGAAAATCAATTTAAGACAATGCATTCAGAGCAAGAAAAAGTTGAAGGCGACATTCTAGTAACACTTGCATTTCACACCAAGGGCTTGTAACTAGTCAGATCCGTGTATGTGTATCCAGGTGGAGGAGGGGGATTGCACGAATTCCTTTGTAGCCGGCAGTGAAAAGCATTAAAAATTAGTTCTTTCACTGTTTCGTAAAAAAAAAAAAAAAAAAAAAAAACAGTAAAAAATTTCTCAAGCATGCCCCACCAAAAATAATGTCGCCCATCCTGATTTCGAAGTCTGGCGACGTCCCTGCTCTGGGGCAGTGTTCACTTAAAGCCTAAGTTTATTCCAAATTATTTGCAACTTCCATAGTAGTTGCAGTTCGCAAGATATAAAATACAAAAAGTTTCTATTTTTGCTTTTAACGTTTACCACAATAAAAGGTTTATTATACATCTACTACAGTTTCGCAGAGCTTCTAGCTCGGCATCATCAGGACGAGTGGAGCGTAAACCTTCAAATCATTGTGACATCATTAGAGTTCTGACGGACACCGCTTTTCGTGAGTTGTTTCCACGCGCTTGAAAGGAATGGAGTCGACGTCATGTCGTTGACAAGCCGTGAAGAGTTCCAGTGTATGTGGAAAGCTTCTAATACATTAAGCTTGATGGTCGAATCAGGTTTATCAATAAGCGTAGCGTTTCCAAAAAAACTTCTGGTTATTTTCGTGACAATGTTGGGCTATAAACGACTTCTTTAGTTCACAGTTCCGTTCTGTTCCTTCACACGGAAACTTAATGCCCTGCGGGTCTTTCCTATATATGAAAGTCCACATTCACAAGGTGTCTGATAAATTCCCCAGGAATTTATATCTTCGACGTAGTCTTTTGATCCGTAAAAATATATCTTGTTAATGGGTTTAAAAACGACTGTGAAATTGAAACTTTTGATATTTTTTGAAATTCCGAAGCAAATCTGAGGAGCAAAAGGGATAACTGCCCAATTCTCTCGTATTGGAAGGTCTATTGGCATGAGCGAGCAGACTGGTTTCGGTTTCCTAAATTTTTGGACAGCTTTGTCTATAACGGAAGGGCTATATCCTCTGTGTACTGCCATTCGTTTAAGAAAATCAAGCTCTTTCTGCAAGGAATCCTCAGTTGAGCATATATGTATTGCAAGACCACGGCGACGAAAGTGACTGCTGAGCTTAATGCACATCTCCAAAGCCAAGTGTCGACCCATACCGTGCGACAGGAATTGCACAAGCACAATATTTACGGCAGAGCTGCGATTGTAAAACCCCTGGTGTTACAGGTGAATATGAAACGGAGACTACAGTGGTGCCAGGAACATAAAACGCGGACTGAGGATCAATGGAAACATGTCTTGTTTTCCGGTGAATCAAGTTTCTCACTATTCCCTACCACAGGACGGGTTTACGTGTGGAGAACCCCCGCAGAAGTATACAACCCAGACTGCCTCCTTCCTACAGTGAAGCATGGGGGCTGTCCCGTAATAGTTTGGGCCATGATCTCGTGGTTTGCAGCAGGTCCCATTATCACCTTACACGGACGGATCACTAGCCGTGACCATGTCAGTCTTTTGGCCGACCATGTGCATTCAGTGGCGCAGACATTGTGTCCGTCAAGAGATTGTACCTTTCAAGATGATGATGCCCCGGTTCACAGAAGTCGAACTGTTCAATCATGGTTTGAGGAACATAAGGTTGAAGTTGCACACCTTCCCTGGCCTGCACAATCACCGGACTTAAACATCATTGAACCCCTGTGGCCTGTGTTGGAAATCAGAGTGCGATTTCGTTATCCTCCTCCGCGGTCTCTCAAGGAATTGGAACAGTTTCTGCAGGAAGAATGGTACAACATACCACTTACCACCATCCAGGACTTGTATGCGTCCATTCCAAAGAGTATTCAAGCAGTTTTAAATGTCAAGGGTGCTCCCACACCATATTAGGTGCGTAACAAGGTTTTTTCATTATTTTGGTGTTTCAATTATTTTCAAGGTGTTCCCATTATTTTGTACAACCCCTATCTTTCACTTTGTCTATACCTTTGTGTTTCTGATATGCAAAATGCAGCACAAGTACTTTTGTAATTCTTTGAAATGCAAAACGAAATCAATCAGAGGCGGACTAAGAAAACCTGTGCCACCCGCCCCCTGAACGGTGCGAGCTCACCCTTCTCAAATTATTCTTTCATCCCCAAAAGAATGATTGAATATCAGTTTTCTTCCACCTTCTGCAGTTGTTATGTTACGGAATCTAAGTTTTTAAGTGGGATTTTCTTTCTTTTTCTTTCTCTTTTTGCTCTAAATTATTATTTTATGCCTATGTAAAAGCCCAAATCTATTAATTTGACTTGTTACGCAAAGTCTATGAATATGACATCGACGAAGAAAAAACTACTGAAAATGCCTAGGGCCTATTAATTAATGCTTGGTGCCTAAATATTAGAACAATCATATTAACCTTACATGTTATGTAAACGTAACGAATACTCAAGGAACGCTTATAGCGCAGTAAATCCGTTCATTTTCTTGGTGTAAATTTGCATAAAGATTTGCCAAGTTTTCACACTCCACTGGGAGGCTTTCTCAAGGCAATGTAGACAGGAAATGTAGAAATGCAACATTTTATGTCTACATTGCTTTGAGAAAGCCTCCAAGTGGAGTGTGAAAGCTTGGCGAATCTTTATACAAATTTACACCACGAAAATAAACGGAATTACTCGCATATTCACGACCTGGTGTATTTAAAATAAGACTAAACGTCATGAATATGGGCATGACGGAATAAAAACAGTTAAAAAGGCCTAGACCTTGGGTCTATTACTTAGTATTTAATGCCTAAATAAAAACGCAGCTTTATTAACTTGACTTGTTACGTAAAATTAATGAATATGAGATCAGTGGATTAAAAACTAAACGTGGTACGAGCATGGTGCTGTGGCAGAAACAAAATTGTAATCTATTTAGGCGACAGACCTGGAAGTTGATACGGCCACCCCTAAAAGTTTTGTGGTCATCCTACGTGAAAGTGAACTCGACGGGGGAAAGATTTAGTTGTTCGCCTTGTCTTTCTCAGAAAATCATACATATCTCTTAAAGTTCTTAAGGATAATAAGATATGAGGGGGGGGGGGAATTGTATACAAGAATTGCTCAAGTAGGGGGAAATACAGGAACACTAATTTTTTACGTAGAACAATTTCGTGGCTCAGAAAGTAAATGTGGCCAGTCGCACCGGGACATTGTCCGTGAGGCCATTTGTCCTAAACTCGTCCGATAACCTATGTCAAACTGTAGCTAGCTTTAACTTAATTAATTCGTAGCAGGATGCTTGGTCCGGGTGGTACTTTCCTGACAGAAGTATAGAGAATTTTGGTATGTCACTTCAAACAAAATGCACAGCAAAAATAGAGAGATTTTTTTTTTTTTAAGGAAATACATTTTCAGACAGAAATAAAGCTCAAGCATAATTAGCTATTATCATTCATAAGTACCAAAATAATTATTCGTTCATTCCATAAAAATCAAAACATAAACAATGATGTCGCTAGACTTTGAAATCAGGATTTGTGATGGTTGGGCGTGTATTATTTTAGCTGCATCAGATTTGATAAGAACTTAATTTACGAAGCACCAAATGAAATAATTTTTAATGTGTTTTACTGCCAGCTACAAAGGAATTCGTCCCCCTCCAACCCCCGGTTACACAAGTTATGCCACTGGTAAACCAACAATATAACATGAAAATGACTAGTGCGTTAGTGGTGTAAGATATGTGTTAGCAAAATGTCGCCTTTAACTTTTTTGCTTGCTGTAAAGCATTGTCTTATTTGCTTTTCAAACTTTTGCATTTCCCTTAATACTGTACTTGAACATTTTTTAAAAGAAAAATGTCCTATTTATTTACCTAAATCAAATCTTAACGTCGTGACACGCAGACACAACACTTCCTCCCTCCTTAACTCCCTTCCTTCAAGTCTGCGATCTTGCTTTGCATGCCTCACCTCCAAAGCAGTCGTCAGCCACGTCCCGCTCTCATTGCCCCGGTACAAGCTTAAGAGCGTTGGTATAACTCAAGACTCCATTTTCCATGTTGAAATCTTCTACTTAACAGAACAAACAGCAGAGCAATTATAAATAACCCCTCACAGTGAACTTCTATCCATCCTTCCCTTTCGCCTCTGGCCATACTAACATGAAATAAAGGCTTAAACAAAGGATTTCGGAGAGTGGAAAGCAATTACATTTTTCTGGCCCTGCGGATGCTATTTTGATAACTTTTTTACGGAGAAATAAACAACGCACTCCCTAGAAGAAAATACGTAAGGCCACACGACGAAAAGCACAAGACTCATTATTACTTAGCAAAGTCTAGATTATATTTTAAAGATAAAAAAAACAATGAAAAATGACACATCTTGAATTGTAGGGTGGGCTAAAATAATTTTCCGCCCACCCTCGCATTCCTTTGGTGACATCCCTAAATAAAAACAATGCACTGTTAAAAATTTTGCAGTAGGTTGCACCGAAACGTGGTGCTGCACAACTTCTGTGTTACGGAGATTTAATACAAGAGTTTTTAGACAAAAATATAAAATCTCATTTCCAACTTTTATTTCGTCCCCATTTCCTTTGTTCCCACGATGCGTGAGAAACTTTTAGCTTCGGCACCCAAGTCAAGAAATGTCAAGAAATACGGTTTATTTAGAGACGCCAGGTTGTCGCATCTTAAATGTCTATAGGCTTTGTATCTCGGAGCGGCATTTGGCATTGTCAAATGCAATTTGCACCTTTCGGCTGTAGGCTCAAAGTGACCGAAGGGTATGCGGGGGTGACAATCCTTAGCTTTGAGACTTTCGTCCTGGAACGCAGCTCTTTTAATCCGTGGGAGAGGAAATATCGCTGTGTGTGTTAGAAGGGGTTGGTCATCCTTTCGCTTGAGGGCAAGGTGGCGAAAAAAAAAAAGAGGGTCAACTCGAAGAGATAGAAGGCGTGAGTCGTGCGGAGAAGCCAGAGGGCTTTGTTTGGAGGAGAGAAGTTTCGTAACAGCGGGGACAAGAAAGTTTTTCCCTATGGCAGGAAGAAAAGGATTGGAAGGTGATCGGTAACTAATATCCATAGGGAGTGAAAATATTTTATAGTGCTCGCAACAAGCAGGATAACGCAATCATTACGACAACCTTCGCAGAAGTAAATAAGAATAAATCATTTTCATGAGGTACAGAAGTATTCCTTGAAATAGTGTAGTGTCCTCCTTATAACATTTAGCTGCCCTGTTGTTTCCATCACATTGGTTTTTGCGTCCCGAACTCTTTAACTACGAACCCTGAGGGGAAAGAGTCTGTCATTTCTATCATGATTTACGTAGTACTGATCATCGTTATTCATCAACAACAGTGTAAACCACTTTTTTATTATTCTTAATTTACTACGTTAACCTGGAAGAACAAACCAAATTAACATCAGGGGGAAAGGTAAACCATTGTGTGATGCATGGGAAACAGCAAATTTGTACTCTGCAAATTCGTACCCGGGAAATTGGTACCCGGCAAATTCGTACCCGGAAATTGGTACCCGGCAAATTCGTACCCGGGGAGATTGGTTTCTTTCTGTTGCTACGACGTTACGGGAGCATGAACAAAATGCATGGCTAACAAAATGCCGTCAATTTGTAGATCTTTTAAAGCTATGGTTTTCGGTGAAACAATGGAATTATAGTAAGACCGATTGTAATTGAAAAAATGGGGGTAGTGTGCAGAGGCGTACTCTGATGGTCCTCTCAACCCACGCATCGTGAGGGGGAAGGGGGAACTGCGGCTAAGAGCAATTCCAACCACTGGAAAAATGCTTGACAAATTTTTTCCCGGAAACTTAATATGAAGCTGGTTAATTAAATAGCCATGATTTTTTTTTTTTTTTTTTTGCAGAAGCTTTGAAGTATTAAAAAGGAAAGCGAATTTTTGAATTTTTGATTTCAAAATTTTCAAACTTTTTTTTGCAGAAGCTTTGAAGTATTAAAAAAAGAAAGCGAATTTTTGAATTTTTAATTTCAAAATTTCCAATTTTTTTTGCAGAAGCTTTGAAGTATTAAAAAAGAAATTGAATTTTTGAATTTTTAATTTCAAAATTTTCAACAAAAAATTTGCAGAAGCTTTGAAGTATTAAAAAAGAAAGCGAATTTTTGAATTCTTAATTTCAAAATTTTCAATTTATTTTTCCCAAAACTTTGAAGTATTAAAAAAGAAAGCGAATTTGTGAATTTTTGAAATTGAAAATTCAAAAATTCGTTTTCTTAAAAATTCAAAAAATTTTGAATTTTTGAAATTAAACAGTAAGTACGGATTTAGTTTATAAAAACTGGATGACGGAAAAGTAGCTATTCTGGACAACTAGGAACTCCTTTCCACAGATAAACAATTTTAATCCCCATACATTTATGGGATGTAAGGTCAGGTGATGCGTAACATCACAGCCTCTCCTTGACAAATGTCAACCCCGCCTTCTCGTGGTGCATCCTGTTCCCACTAAAGGGGCTCTGACGACCGCCAATAGCGGTATAACTATACCATCGGGATCAGAGGAAATTCTATCCCACACTCACCAACCCGCTTGGCCAGCGTGGTGAGTTATGGCCAAACCCTCCAAAATGACTCCACAACTTAAATCTTGGCCCTCAGTCTCCGGCAGCTGGAATGTACCTGGCCAAGGCAGCGGCCAGTGCGACATGAAGGCAGAGGGTGCTAAGAATCCCCGGAGGACCGGACTAGGCTGCCATCTGATGCTGACCTTGGCAACGTACAATGGACGCTCCCTATCTTCTGATTCAAGGCTTCTTGAATTGGAAGAGGAACTACAAAGGATCAAGTGGGACATCGTGGGGCTAAGTGAGGTAAGGAGAAAAGGAGAAGATCTCGTCGAACTGAAAAGTGGACATCTCTTCTACTATCGTGGGACAGATACTGGCAGAACTAGTGGTGTTGGATTTATAATAAACAAGAAACTGAAGGATAAAGTGGTAGAAGTTGAAAGTTCCTCTGACAGAGCTGCACGACTCGTTATCCAACTCTCGAGAAGATACCAGGCTCAGATTATTCAAACTTATGCACCCACCACAAGTCATGCTGAAGAAGAAATTGAAGAATTTTATGAGGAAATTTGTCATCTAAATAATAAAGGTAAGCAGCACTTGAAAATAATTATGGGAGATTTCAATGCAAAAAATAGGGCAACGGCAACAGAATGAAACTTCAGTAGGTAAATTCGGTCACGGCAACAGAAACCAGCGTGGAAATACTCTCGTTGAGTTTGCAGAGGCAGAAGGGTTTTTCATCTTGAACTCCTTCTTCAAGAAAAAGCCACACAGGAAATGGACATGGAGACATCCAAATGGGACGACAAGTGAAATTGATTTTATTATGTGTAACAAAAAATTCGTCATAGAAGACTGCAGTGTGCTAAACAAGTTCAACACAGGTAGTGACCATAGATTGGTGAGATGTAAGATGCACCTCAACACTAAACTTGAACGTGGCAAGCTCATAAGACAAACAAAATGTATTGACATAACCAACCTTAAAAAACACCATAATACCTTCAAGTTGGAACTGAAGAACAGGTTCTCTGCTTTAGAAGGCCTAACATTGGAAGAAGTGGACATCTCTGAAGTTAACAGAAAAGTAACCAAAGCTCTTATGGAAACAGCAACAAAATTAGCTGGGTCTAAGAACAAGTTGCATGTAAATAAATTATCAGGAAAAACGAAAATGTTGATGCAAAAAGAAGAGAGATGAGGACAACTAAAGAAGATGTGACTTCCAAAGTGGAATATATAGAGCTATGCAAGACAGTACGAAAAAGTATCACTGAAGACGTAAGAAAATTCAACTGTGAACTAGTGAGGAAAGCAATTGAAAACAACCAAAGCCTAAAGATAGCAAAGGGACATCTCAGTAAGGGAAGAAAACAGATTATGGCACTGAGAAAAGAAGATGGTTCTGTAACAAGAAATAGAGGCGAAATTTTGACAAGAGTGAAAGATTTCTACTCCAAATTATATGAAAGGGATGATACATGCACTCCAGACATCATGAAAGATACCAATACCAGAGTTCCTCCAGTCCTTCCAGCAGAAGTTGCACATGCAATCAAGAACATGAAGCGGGGAAAAGCTCCAGGAGAAGATGGAATTACTGTAGACATCATACAAGAAGCAAGTGGAGAAATCGAAACAGTACTCGCCCAAATTTTCACTCGATGCCTTAATGAAGGAAAGATTCCTGAGGATTGGAACACCGCTACAATGATCCTGCTACATAAGAAAGGTGACATTGAGGATCTTGGAAACTACAGACCTATCAGCCTCCTATCAGTAGTTTATAAAATCTTCACTAAAGTTCTTTCACACCGCTTGAAGGTAACACTGGACATGGCTCAACCGAGAGAACAAGCTGGATTCAGGAGTGGCTACAGCACAATAGATCATATCCATGTGCTGAGAGAACTAATTGAAAGAGCGAGGGAATATGAACTTCCATTGTGCATGGCTTTTATCGATTATGAAAAAGCCTTTGATTCGGTGAAACCATCAGCAGTTACAATGGCTCTGAAAACCTGCGGTATTGAAGATGCATACATTAATATTATTAATAACATCTATGAAAATGCAAGTGCAAAGATTAGGCTGTTTGAAAATACAACACACATAAAAATTGGAAAGGGAGTGAGACAAGGTGACACCATATCTCCGAAGCTCTTTAATGCCACATTGGAGGGTGTTTTTCAGTCACTGAGCTGGGAAAACAAGGGGATAAAGATTAATGGAGATTATCTAACCCACCTTCGTTTTGCTGATGACGTAGTCATTTTTGCAACTAGCCCATCAGAGCTGCAGAGTATGATCCAGGAACTTGCTGACAAGAGTAAAGAAGTGGGATTAAAAATGAACTTTCAGAAGACAAAAGTGATGTTCAATGCTTTTACAAGAAATGAAGATTTATCGATTGATGGAGAAAAGCTGGAGATAACAGATACGTACGTTTATCTTGGACAGCAGATATCAAGTGAGGGTCACATTGATGAAGAAATTAATCGGCGTACAAAACTTGCCTGGAGAGCTTTTGGAAGAAACAGCATAATTTTCAAGAGCAATATGCCATTATGTCTTAAAAGAAAAGTGTTTGATCAATGCATCCTTCCAGTGCTTACGTATGGTGCAGAGACGTGGACCTTAACTAAAAGAAACATACAAAGGCTGCAGACAACTCAAAGAAGCATGGAGAGGTGCATGCTTGGTGTAACCAGGAGAGATAAGAAGAGGAACTCGTGGATCCGAAAAATGACAAGAGTGGAAGACATCATGATCAGAGTTAAATCCCTGAAATGGCAATGGGCTGGACATACTGCCAGAAGGACAGATCATCGATGGACAGCCGAAATTTTAGATTGGATTCCAAGGGACAGGAAAAGACCCAGAAGAAGACCACATGGGAGATGGGTGGATGAAATTCGAAAGTATGCAGGGGTGACATGGAGGAGACTGGCACAAGACAGACCGTTGTGGAGGAAACTTGGGGAGACCTTCGTCCAGCAGTGGATTGATAATGGTTGACAATGATGATGATGATGACATTTATGTGAAATAAATATCAGTTCAATGAACGTAATTTTTATACCAATGAGAATAAGTATTACAGGTGTTTGCACATAACTACGCATCATTTAGAATATAATGAACTGAAAGGTGTTCTTCGGGGTGTCAAGAAACGGAAACCTGTGTCATTTTTTATAACAGAGTCAAGAGAAAATAATTTACTATGTGCAAAATATCTTGGCATTACGTGAAGCGTGGTATTTATACATATAAGAATTAAAATAATTTTATGTATTTTTTATATATTCAAGAGTACATAATTCTTAATTGTCATTTATTTTTTTGCTTACGTTTGCTTATGTTTCGTATTTTCGTATAAATTGGAAAAGGTCATTAGACACCGTCACACTGCAGTTAGGTGTTTTGTGTGTAAGATCGTGAGACATTTCAAGAGGATGGCCTTAGTTCTCTAAAGGAGTAAAATTTGCATATGATTAACTTTGGCCTTGTTTTATACTATTACAAGTATTTTTTGTAGTACTTTATAATGGTATAAAACCGAGACACTTTTAATTATAACGTGTACATTTATGTTTTATGCAACAAAGTGCAATAATTTTGGTTTTACGAAAGATACCTGAAAGTTCCCCAGAATTTGAATTATAAGAAAACTCATAGAACCTAGGTAATAATATGAAATTTAAAATTTTCAGTAATTGAAAGCTAACAGACTTTTGCAAAAGGACCTCGAAGATATTTTTTGCTGGGTGCAGTCAAGTTTTTTCGGTACGCCACTGGTAGTGTGGGGTTTTTTCCCCCCTTTTGGGCAGGCGAAATTGAAGACGATTGTCAGTCAATTTGAATCGGCCGTACTGATATTCATAAGGCTTGCTTTAATTTGTGAAATAATTTACGAATTTGAAGGAAAAAATTGTATCGGAATAGTTAGAAGGAGTGAAGATGATGCTAAATCCTGAAATTCAGGCATTAAAACCGAACAGAAGGCGATGAAACTGCATGGGTACGAGTTTGCCGGGTACCAGTTTGCCGGGAAGCAATTTGCCGGGTAACAATCTGCCGGTATCCGTGATGCATCAAACCTTCATAAACACGGTATGATGGGTGCAACTTCGCACCCTCAGGTTGGATACCATACAATGGTGCCTAAATGCATCATGTTTTTGTGTATTTCATGCTTCGCACAATGGTATCGCTTTGCCCCAAAGATGGTGCAGCTGGTGTAGCATCACTTTTGGGTATAAGTCAGCACGGGCCTTAATTTGGAAAGCTCGGCCCGGCCTAAGCCCGCACGTCCAAGGCCCGGCCCAAGCCCGGCTCGCTTCAAATTTTTTAATTAAAGCCCGGTCCGTAAATTTCTTCTCTTTCCAAATTTCAACAATTACCAAAACACGAATTTGACACCTGGTGCACTCGGTCATTCGACTCCTGAAGAGTTTTCGTTTTCTTAATTGCTACACGTATTCTATTACAATAAGCATTAATTCAGAATATTTCTGAGACTGTATAAGTCATGTGACGTCCGAGAAGAGGGGGGAGTCTTGTATACTCAAAAATATTGCATGAAAAGAACAATTTCCATGCCTTTCAAATTTTCTGGGTTTTCAAGTTATCAGTCCCTACCGCCGGACCCGGAAATATCCTTAGGGACAAGGTGGGGGGGGGGGGATTAATTCGAAAAGTACGAAATTTCCAGAATTATGAGTCCGATCGTTCTACTGGGAGAAGTTTTTATGGCATTATATACTGCACCTATCTCTACTGGCATATCATATCGCTGGAATCCAATATGTCTCTCGTGTGTGTGGAGGGGAACACATTTGTGCCGCTTAAAATGCGATGTTCCAGACTTTGTGCTATCGTAACTCAAAAAGTTTTTGCATTTAATGCACTGCACAACGTTTTCCGGCCGACTAGTTTCAGAACGGGACAGTAATTTAAAATAGCACATATCCTCCGGAAGCGATTTTTTTCCGAAAATCTTTCGCTTTCTTAAACTCCATAATAAGTATGGAAGAGTATTTATCAGCAACACTGAACTGAACATATGCTAAGGGAAAACAACGACAGACTTCCCAGCTAATCAGTGTCACAGAAGTTTTGAAAACGGCTGCCTGAGAGTACAAATGGGGAAAATACGGCACAAATTTATACAAGTAAGTTTCTCCCAGCCCATTTCACCCGTGCCATTTAAGACAACTTAAAAGCTTTTCACACATCTAGAGAACAAAGAGCTGCCATCCAGAACAATAAAAACGATCGTCTGCGAGCGGGTGGCTCGGTTTATAAATGCTGCAGTTAATAGCCTGCCCTGAAGCATGAGAGGAGGGTGGAAGGTAGAGAGAGAGAGAGAGAAAGGACCACATTCACATTGAAAAAAGTAGGGAGCTGACCCACTCCAATTGTTTTGTAGGAGGGGAGGATGTCGTAAAACTTCTGTTTTTTCCGTCAGCGGAAATTATTCAATCTTATCCTGCTGCTGTATGTTGCAAGTTTTCCAAACGAGAAAGGCACCGTATAGCGATTGTTTTGCTCATAAAATAAGAAAAAAAAACCCCTGCTCGGCCTGTGTCTGTTTTACATTAAATATTGAGAGCCCGGCCCGGTCCGCTTTTCCAACTTAGAAATGAGCAAAGGCCCGACCCGGCCCGGGTCCGTGCAGTCCTCTACTTTTGGGTATACAACCTATCGCAAAATTTTTTAACAGTGTGCGTGAGAGCGGGACATTTCTCGACTACTCCATCGGGAAATGTCCCAGTGGGTCAATCTGTCCCTGCAAATAGCCCCCCCCCACCCAAACCTTCAACACACACTATCACCCAATAATTCAATATTCATTGCAGATTTACAGAAGCCTATTTGAAAAGTCTTAGCCCAGGTTAAAAACATCGAGAAAACCCACGTAGAATGGAAAATATTATAGTTAAAAAATATGAATCTCGGAAAAAAAATCCAAGGAAAAAAGATCCACGGAAAAAATAACCAGGAAAAAAAAAGCCAGGGAAATAAAATCCAACTGTAACGAAACAGTTATCCATTTACATGATCGACACAGCGCCGGATTAAGGAGGGGGGGGTGTCTAGCCACATGGATTTCATTAAGGGGCCGGGCACCAATTACTGTTCCTCCGAATAACACATTTGAATGTGTGACAATTTTTTCAGTATTGCAGTTTTCGAAGGTGCCTAACGAGGGGAAAGAACTATTTTGTTTGTCTGAATTTTCATGCCGGTTCATTTGAGTTTAGGGCAACTGGCAACAAAAGTTAAAGGGGGTGGGGGTGGGGTTATAAAGATTGCCGTTTCTGGGTCTATATTGACAACTGAATTGGGAACTCCAAACAAACGAATTTCGAGAAAACGTTCCATGTAAGCCAAGCCAAGCGAGAATTGTACTTTAATTCGAAGAAATAAATTGCCGAGGACCCGAGGTACACTTGGGGGGGGGGGCTCTACCTCCAACTTCCAGTCTGTCAGTGTATCCAGGATGTTCCCCTTGAAGCGTCCGCGAAGTCCGTGAGCTGGGGGGGGGCTTCCCCCAAAATGTTAAAATGGACGTAGAGCTGTAAACAATAGTCATCATCATCATCATTGTCAACCATTATCAATCCACTGCTGGACGAAGGTCTCCCCAAGTTTCCTCCACAACGGTCTGTCTTGTGCCAGTCTCCTCCATGTCACCCCTGCATACTTTTGAATTTCATCCACCCATCTCCCATGCGGTCTTCTTCTGGGTCTTTTCCTGTCCCTTGGAATCCAATCTAAAATTTCGGCTGTCCATCGATGATCTGTCCTTCTGGCAGTATGTCCAGCCCATTGCCATTTCAGGGATTTAACTCTGATCATGATCTCTTCCACTCTTGTCATTTTTCGGATCCACGAGTTCCTCTTCTTATCTCTCCTGGTTACACCAAGTATGCACCTCTCCAAGCTACTTTGAGTTGTCTGCAGCCTTTGTATGTCTCTTTTAGTTAAGGTCCACGTCTCTGCACCATACGTAAGCACTGGAAGGATGCATTGATCAAACACTTTTCTTTTAAGACATAATGGCATATTGCTCTTGAAAATTATGCTGTTTCTTCCAAAAGCTCTCCAGGCAAGTTTTGTACGCCGATTAATTTCTTCATCAATGTGACCCTCTCTTGATATCTGCTGTCCAAGATAAACGTACGTGTCTGTTATCTCCAGCTTTTCTCCATCAATCGATAAATCTTCATTTCTTGTAAAAGCATTGAACATCACTTTTGTCTTCTCAAAGTTCATTTTTAATCCCACTTCTTTACTCTTGTCAGCAAGTTCCTGGATCATACTCTGCAGCTCTGATGGGCTAGTTGCAAAAATGACTACGTCATCAGCAAAACGAAGGTGGGTTAGATAATCTCCATTAATCTTTATCCCCTTGTTTTCCCAGCTCAGTGACTGAAAAACACCCTCCAATGTGGCATTAAAGAGCTTCGGAGATATGGTGTCACCTTGTCTCACTCCCTTTCCAATTTTTATGTGTGTTGTATTTTCAAACAGCCTAATCTTTGCACTTGCATTTTCATAGATGTTATTAATAATATTAATGTATGCATCTTCAATACCGCAGGTTTTCAGAGCCATTGTAACTGCTGATGATTTCACCGAATCAAAGGCTTTTTCATAATCGATAAAAGCCATGCACAATGGAAGTTCATATTTCCTCGCTCTTTCAATTAGTTCTCTCAGCACATGGATATGATCTATTGTGCTGTAGCCACTCCTGAATCCAGCTTGTTCTCTCGGTTGAGCCATGTCCAGTGTTACCTTCAAGCGGTGTGAAAGAACTTTAGTGAAGATTTTATAAACTACTGATAGCTGATAGGTCTGTAGTTTCCGAGATCCTCAATGTCACCTTTCTTATGTAGCAGGATCATTGTAGCGGTGTTCCAATCCTCAGGAATCTTTCCTTCATTAAGGCATCGAGTGAAAATTTGGGCGAGTACTGTATCGATTTCTCCACTTGCTTCTTGTATGATGTCTACAGTAATTCCATCTTCTCCTGGAGCTTTTCCCCGCTTCATGTTCTTGATTGCATGTGCAACTTCTGCTGGAAGGACTGGAGGAACTCTGGTACTTTTATCTTTCATGATGTCTGGAGTGCATGTATCATCACTTTCATATAATTTGGAGTAGAAATCTTTCACTCTTGTCAAAATTTCGCCTCTATTTCTTGTTACAGAACCATCTTCTTTTCTCAGTGCCATAATCTGTTTTCTTCCCTTACTGAGACGTCCCTTTGCTATCTTTAGGCTTTGGTTGTTTTCAATTGCTTTTCTCACTAGTTCACAGTTGAATTTTCTTACGTCTTCAGTGATACTTTTTCGTACTGTCTTGCATAGCTCTATATATTCCACTTTGGAAGTCACATCTTCTTTAGTTGTCCTCATCTCTCTTCTTTTTTGCATCAACATTTTCGTTTTTCCTGATAATTTATTTACATGCAACTTGTTCTTAGACCCAGCTAATTTTGTTGCTGTTTCCATAAGAGCTTTGGTTACTTTTCTGTTAACTTCAGAGATGTCCACTTCTTCCGATGTTAGGCCTTCTAAAGCAGAGAACCTGTTCTTCAGTTCCAACTTGAAGGTATTATGGTGTTTTTTAAGGTTGGTTATGTCAATAGATTTTGTTTGTCTTATGAGCTTGCCACGTTCAAGTTTAGTGTTGAGGTGCATCTTACATATCACCAATCTATGGTCACTACCTGTGTTGAACTTGTTTAGCACACTGCAGTCTTCTATGACGAATTTTTTGTTACACATAATAAAATCAATTTCACTTGTCGTCCCATTTGGATGTCTCCATGTCCATTTCCTGTGTGGCTTTTTCTTGAAGAAGGAGTTCAAGATGAAAAACCCTTCTGCCTCTGCAAACTCAACGAGAGTATTTCCACGCTGGTTTCTGTTGCCGTGACCGAATTTACCTACTGAAGTTTCATTCTGTTGCCGGTGCCCTATTTTTGCATTGAAATCTCCCATAATTATCTTCAAGTGCTGCTTACCTTTATTATTTAGATCACGAATTTCCTCATAAAATTCTTCAATTTCTTCTTCAGCATGACTTGTGGTGGGTGCATAAGTTTGAATAATCTGAGCCTGGTATCTTTTCGAGAGTTGGATAACAAGCCGTGCAGCTCTGTCAGAGGAACTTTCAACTTCTACAACTTTATCCTTCAGTTTCTTGTTTATTATAAATCCAACACCACTAGTTCTGCCAGTATCTGTCCCACGATAGTAGAAGAGATGTCCACTTTTCAGTTCGATGAGATCTTCTCCTTTTCTCCTTACCTCACTTAGCCCCACGATGTCCCACTTGATCTTTTGTAGTTCCTCTTCCAATTCAAGAAGCCTTGAATCAGAAGATAGGGAGCGTCCATTGTACGTTGCCAAGGTCAGCATCAGATGGCAGCCTAGTCCGGTCCTCCGGGGATTCTTAGCACCCTCTGCCTTCATGTCGCACTGGCCGCTGCCTTGGCCAGGTACATTCCAGCTGCCGGAGACTGAGGGCCAAGGTTTAAGTTGTGGAGTCATTTTGGAGGGGTTTGGCCATAACTCACCACGCTGGCCAAGCGGGTTGGTGAGTGTGGGATAGAATTTCCTCTAATCCCGATGGTATAGTTATACCGCTATTGGCGGTCGTCAGAGCCCCTTTAGTAGGAACAGGATGCACCACGAGAAGGCGGGGTTGACATTTGTCAAGGAGAGGCTGTGATGTTACGCATCACCTGACCTTACATCCCAATAGTACCATGCATTAAATAATGATTCTGTACACAACCACGAATTTTCAGGAGTGTGGGGTGAATCCCCCTTCCCCATGTTTCTAAGAGCTCTTTAGGGGTAACATTGAGGATACACTGACCGACTCTCGAGGTCCAGAATATAAAATTACGGAAGTTGGGGGTAGAGCCCTCGAAACCAAGCACCTCGTATCCCATTTACAGACTTCACCAAATTTCTGGGGGACGGGGGATCAAAAGTGCAATTTTTGTACGACCCCTAAATTTCCTACAAGGTCACCCAACATGGAAGTGGACACAAGAAAATCAAAAGTGCAATTTTTGTACGCCCCCGAATTGCTCGAACCTCCATGGAAACAAATCATGGTGTCCTTGTAATCTTTGAGAAGTGAGAACCTTTTTTTTTTTTTTATGTACATTTTTATATGACTCCCTAAGTTTCTTACTGGTTTAACCTACATGAAAGAAGCCGTTGGATTTTATTTCCATGGACTTTTTTCCTTGGCTTTTCTTTCCTTTGGCTTTTTTTTCCCTGGATCATTTTTCCGTTGGATTTTTTTCCTGGCTTTTTTTCCGTGGATCTTTTTTCCTTGGATTTTTTTTCCGGTAATCAAAAAATATATATTAAGCTGAAACTATTTTCTTTGCTTAGTTTCATTCCAAAAGGATTCGTTTCTTTCGTTCACTGTTTTTCTCTTTATGAAATTCTTTTCGACTGATCATCAGACGGATAAGCTCAAATCGCAGACTAACTTCCAGAGCTGAAGCCTTAATATGTCTTTGCGCAAGGCTGGTCCAAAGACCCTGATCCAGAACATATGTATTTTTCGTCATCTCGTTCTTTTTCATCGATCGACATCACCTCTCCATTCTTCTCTCGGTCACATAAAAAAACCCTCCAAACGTTCTCAAGCGGTGATGGAAGTGCTGAAATTTAGAGGTCAAGTGATTTGGAACCTCACAGATCATTTCTCGACCGAGCTGCCAAGAAAAGGGGGATCAGAGAGGGCACGAGTACAGGAGTCAGGCTGTCGACTGATGGCAGACCAAAGAAAAACTTTGTTTCCTCTCGTCTTCTTCTTAGAGTGGGGTCCCCAGGCACACAAACGGCTGTTGACGACTAGTGTAATAGACCCTCATAGATTAGTGATATCTCAGGATAGAGGAGACAACAATTTTTGCAGTTGTACATAGATAAGGAGATGAGCTGATACAGGGAGATTTCGTGTAACGCTGAATGGAATTAGTAACACACAGACCGCGAGATGTCATGTATAAAGATAGCTCGCGAACAGGAGTTACATGGGATGTTGATTGGGTAGAGATACGAATGACTTTGCGGTTTTCAGATTCCCTACCATAAAAAACAACTACAGTGACTGGACTAAAATGTTTTCAAACGCAGTCCTAATTACGACAAAAGAGATGACGAATAGAGTTCCGTGACGAAATGTGCACATTAACTTATAAGCCATGCTTAAATGGGACAAAGACACAAATGCGTGTGGGTGCACTTATTTTATTCAAGTGGTAGTTTTATATTTGCTAACACAGCTGAAAAAAATATGCCAATTTCAAATGAGATTTGCTCACATCAAATATTTTCCTTTAAGTTGATTAGTAGAAGGGTATCAACTATTTAAAGTTTATTTCGCAACGGCTCTTTTACTTCCATGGAATGTCAATGGCAGGAAAACGATTAAAAATTTAGTATTTAATTTTAAAAAATTATAATAATTCTGTCGGGACTTCGAAATTTGTTTCTATAAATTATACCATTCAGGCAGATAGGGTGGACAGCTCAAAATGTCTCCGTGGAGCGCAGGAACGATATTAACCTGTGACACACTTTACTGCTGCTGTGTCCTTACTGACAAGCATTACGCCTCCCCCCCCCATTTATGATTTTATGATCTAACCGAAGCTCACTGGATTGTGTTTTTTAATGCTATGCATCTCCCCTGACAGTCGTAAAGTAAAAAATTTCGATGCAACGAAACTGGGTAACAGAAGTAGTCAAAACCATTGTAGAAATATAATTTGATGGAATGCAGATATGTGCACATACGGACGGATAAAGTGATAACATAAGCACGATCTTTTTTCACAAAAGAAGTGCTAAAGAGAAAATCCCACCTTATAACCCTTTTTCCGAATATAGCATGAGTGATGCTATAATTCCATTTTAAACATATTTGCTTCCTTTTATTATTTATGCTTTCCAACCGTAGGTTGAAGAAGCGTATATGCTCCAGCTTTGTCAGTCTGTCCGTCCGCCCGTCCGCGCGATAACTCACGTAAAAATGGTTCGATTTCGATGAAATTTTAGTATGTGGTAGGGGACCACCTGATGACGAACTCTATTGAAAATGGAACAAATGGGGTCAAAGGTCACGACATAGGAGAGGGATCCATTCCATTGTCCTTATGCGTCATAACTTGCATAAATATGGTTCGATTTCGATGAAATTTTAGTATGTGGTAGGGGACTACCTGAAGACGAATCTTATTAAAAATGGTTGAAGTGGGGGGTCAAAGTTCAGGACATAGGAGCGGGATGCATTCCGTTGCTCTTGTGCGTTATAACTTGCGTACAAATGGTTCGATTTCGATTGTATTTTAGTATGTGGAAGGGGACTACCTGGGGACAAACCCTATTGAAACTGGGTGAAGTGGGGTCAAAGGTCATGACATAGAAGCGGGATCCATTCGATTGCCCTTATGCGTCATAACTTGCGTAAATATGGTTCGATTGAGGCAAAACTTTATCATGTTGTTCCGGAAGTATACTTTACCTGCTCTGTTGAATATCATCGAAATGGGGTCAAAGGTCAGGTCACAGGAGAGAGATTTATTCTACTGCCATTATCCTCATAACTTGAGTAATAACTTGAGTAATGATTTCTGGTATGTTGGAAAGCGTATCATAATCAGTGCACTGCATGATTTTACTAACTTGTCTGATGTTATTTTTCAATTAATTGTTTAACATTTATTAATAAATATTACTGATCAGGCTGTTATATTTTCTAAAGAACTGTTTGTAAATACAACTTCTAAGATATAATTTTTTTTTTTACACTCACTTCATGAATTTGCTGTTTTCAGAATCCATTTTTCACTATATTCAAATTTTCTTGAAAAAATATTTCTGAAGTTGTAAAACTTGTCAGACGATTTTGCATGGTCTGCAAAAAATGTCATCTGAATTAAAATAATTAATAAATTCAAGGCCATCAGATTCTGGAACATTTGAAAGCAAATTTTTCGAGTTAATCAGAACAGAATTCTGCGTATGCTGTTGACTTTTGATAAAAGCTACTGTAATGTATACTTCTATTTATTTATTTTTCCCTTTAGAGTTTCTGCTGTTTGTTATGCAAATTTAGTTATATCTTGGCTAAACATTTTCTTACTTAACGTCGCATTACTTCCTCGAACAGCTCGTTTAGAGCTGATATTGAATCAGAGCAACACAAAGTGACGACGTGAGATGTAGAGATATTGTGAATAGATGGCAAAGCGTTGATATTGAGAAAGATATTAAAGCCTATTATCGAACAAGTATTGTTATCATGCGATTGAAATTTGTGTTAAGACCACCGAGATATATTGTACTAGAGGATTTTATTGTTCCTCCTGTTACGAGGGTTTTAGAATTAATTCGTTTCCGAGTAGGCGAATATTCAACAATAGGTCCTTTTGTCGTCACAATAGAAAATCGACTGCGCATTCAAGGTCATATCTATCAGTTGGCAACAGTTATTAGTAGGTGTTGTAAAACATCATTCCCAAGCAATCGATTATAGTGCGTTGGCTAAGTGCTTTTATTATTTAATTGCTCTTAAATTGCGATTGGAGGAGGCAATCGGACAATGTAATAATTTCACTGCTCTTCTTGGCGCCAGGAAAAATATAGAGAATGTTGGAGTACAGAGAGGGTCAAGAGAGAAAACAGTCACACAGAAGTTTAGAAGAAAAAGTCGAGAGACACCAGACGGAGATGGGCGTGCCACCGAAAGGCCAGTGAGAAAGAACGAAAAGTTACGTATAGAAATGGAGAAGGACGAAACAGAATACGTAGCAAGAGGACCGAAAGCTTTAAGAAATAGTTAACTAAGATAATTACGAGACAACCAGCATAATAAGCATTTAGCTGATAATAAATTAATTGAAACTGCACTTTTCTCATCTATTCCTTCGTTATATACACTATATTGACAAAAGTCACCAGACACCTATAGAAGAGAAACACAACATAGCATTTATTGACATGCATTAGTACGGTGTCGGTCCACCTTTGCCCTTAATGCATGCACTGACCCTTCGAGACATGCTTTCGACAAGGTTTTGGAACACAGCGACAAGTATGCGCTTCCATTCAGTACATAATGTTGGCGCTAACTGTTGCTTAGGCCTTGGTTCCAAATTTCTTATGCGGCGCACTAATTCATCCCATAGGTCAGGGACGGCGGAAAGTGAAGTCCGTTGACCGGACACGAAATTTTGAATGGTGATGCACTCACTCCCTTACTACTTCCCGGAACAAACAGAAGAAAAACAATGGCTATGGAGCTGTGTTGGGGATTAGAACCACCCGATCACTTACCTAGAGAAACTTTCTAAGGCGCGTCACAACAATTGCACATATGCCAAATAAAAAATTAAATAAAAATAAAAATCTTGGCTGAAATTATTGACTGGGCCCGGACTCTGGAGGCCCCGGCGGCTCCGCCGCCACTGTCATACGTGTTCTATGGGATTAAGATCAGGGCTCTGTGCTGGCCAGTCCACACATGATACGGAATTATCGTTAAACCACGCCGTAACAGTCCTCTCGGTGCATTATCCTGCTGGTACCAACAAGGCTCGGTTCCATATTTCTATTGATCCGCAGGGCACGTTTTTATGGGTGTCCGGTGAATTTTGTCAATGTAGTGTATTTCTGAAAGCTTTCAGCCCTTTCGCTACTTATTTGGTTTTGTCCCAACTCCAGTTCTACGTAACTTTTCATTCTTTCGCACTCCAATGTCTCTCGACCTCCTCCTCTAAACTTCTGTGTGACTCTTCTCTATCGTGACCCCCCCCCCTCTTCTCCGATTTTCGCTATATTCTCCCGGCGTTCCTCTGACGCCAAGAAGAATAATAAATAAATTACACTGGTTGATTGCCTCTTCCGATCACAATCTAAGGGCAACCGTGGCAAACCCTATAGATAGCATCTTGAATGCATCTTCGATTTTCCATGCTGACGACAAAAGGACCTATTGTTGAACATTCCCTACTTGGAAACAAATTATTACTAAAATCCCCGTAAAACCCCTTTGAACGTCCCGTGAGTGGAGTAAATAAAGGAAGAAATTGCCATTATACATAAGCCTCTTTTCTGATTCTTTCTACTTGGACGTTAGTTTTTTATTTGATATTCAAGAAGTGTAAATAAATGCTCGGTGAAGTTCTCTACGAGCATTAAGCAACTACTTAGTTAATCACTTCTACTGCAACTGTCAAAAGTTAAAACTCTAAACTACCTGCATCAGGTTTAAACATACATCGATCAGTCAAAACATTAAATCCACCTCTGCGTTATGCAAATAAGCCCGAGTGCAGCCAATCAACGTCACGTGCCAAGGTTGCGAATGTTATATGTAATATCTGAGTTAGAACTCTCTCACTCAGTAGTTTCAACATGAGAAAAGCAAATGATTTATTTGATTCCGACAAAGACCAGGTCATTATGGCAAGACCCCTTCGAACATCTCCGAAGCAGCAACGCCGGTTGGCTGCTCACTCTATGCAGTAGTTAGTGGGTGTTGGTAAAAATAGCCCCGGGAAAAAAAAAACCTGGAGAAAATACCTCTGAAAACTGAACAGCGGAAAAAAATACCCCCCCCGAACAAACGGTTCACTGTAAACAGCCACACAGGAACACTGATGTGTGACAGTGTTCCGGTGTGGCAATTTACCGGCAACCTTTCCACACATCTTTCAGCAACTTGGCTACAAAAGTTCAGGGGATATAGTAAAGATTGCCGTTTCTGGGCCTATATTGAGAACTGAATTTGGAACTCCATACGAATTTCGCGAAAACGTTCCATGTAAGCCAAATAAGAATTGTACTTTAATTTGAAGAAATGAATTGCCGAGGATTCGAGGTACACTTGGTTGGGAGGAGGGCCGCTCTACCCCAACTTCCGTAATGTTATTTTCTGGGCCGCTCGAGCCTGTTAGTGTATCCAGGAAGTTCCCCTTGAAGTGTCGGGGGAGGGGGGGGGGGTTCTAAGAGCTATTCTGGGGTAGCATCGAGGATACACTGACAGACACTAGAGGTCCAGAATATAAAATTACAGAAGTTGGGGGTAGACCCCACCCCCCAACCAAGTGTACCTCGGATCCTCGGCAATTTATTTCTTCAAATTAAAGTACAATTCTCGCTTGGCTTACATGGAACGTTTTTGCGAAATTCGTATGGAGTTCCCAATTCAGTTCTGAATATAGGCCCAAAAACGGCAATCTTTATAGCCCCCCACCCCCCACCCCCTTTGAACTTTTGTGGCCAAGTTGCTGAAAGTGTGTGGCAGGGTTGCTGGTGAATTGCCACACCGGAACACTACCACACATCAGTGTTCCTGTGTGGCAGTTTACAGTGAACCGTTTGTTCTGGGGGTATTTCCTCCAGGGATATTTTTTCCGTGGGCATTTTTACCACTTTTCAGTTTTCAGGGGTATTTTCTCCGTGGGTATTTTTATCGTTTACCGTAGTTAGTACCTATCAAAGATGGTCTGAAACAAGTAACACTTCGAGCCGTCAACAGGGCGTGGCCTCCCGACCGCTCAAAAGCCACGCCTCATTGATGTCAGAGGTCAGCCAAGGCTGACTCGTCTTGTCCGCAGCATCAGGAGTCTACTGTGGCTTACATTACCAATAATTTCAATTGTTGTGAAGGGCCCAAGGTGCCCAAAGACTCAGTTCACCGTACACACTTGGATATGGGTCTTTTTTCTTGTTCTTATGCTCACAGCAGTTCACCGCCATCAACATTAGACCACTGAAGACTGGAAGAGGGTGTCATGGTCAGACGAATCCTGTTTTCCTTTACACCATGTGGACGGACGAGCTCGTGTGCTACGTTTACCTAAGGAAGCCTTCTCACCTAGTTACTGAAGTAATTGAAGTAAACCGTATCTGCTATACAGTAGATGAAAGGTACGGATGACCATAAAAATCACTACATTTATTAAAATCACAGGTTAAAAAACATATTTACAAGTAAAAACCATGAGGTGTAAACCTCATTCCGTTAAAATCCATAGATGCCTCTTCCACCAACCAAGTTTATGTTGGTTCAACGATGAGGTCAATTAAAACTAGACTCTCGGAACATCAATATTGTTTGAAGACAAGTTCTCAATCAACTGCCCATTCACGGCTATCCAGTAAAGACCCACTTCTCAGTTTGGAAAGAAACGAAGATTCTGACTACTCCACAAACAAAATTTCAAACGCTATTTGCCGAGAGCTTGTTTACACATTACTTCACTGATACAGCTTGTAATGACGATACCCTAATCATGGAAACAGCTTTTGTAAATCATTATATTTAATATGTCTCTATAATCTTTATTGTAATCTTATAACTTGTATTCTTTTGCTGTTCAGTACACTGTAAACGTTTGTCACCTTTAAACTGTTCTTTGACGACCATGCTTTAATTTGCAATGGAAAAATGATGGGAAAAGGCAGTTAACAAGCTACGGAAAGAAATAGGGGGGAGAGGAGGGCGGAGGGTGGCAAAAACTTTGCTCTACTCACGCGCCTGTTTTCTAAGCTGGAATCTACGTCCTCAGGACTTCAACCTGGACAGTATATACACTGAAGTGCCAGAAAAACTAGTACAGACAAGCTTATGCAAAATACATAGCAACGTCACCTATGCGCGTACTCGGTTGCGTCCGCCACTGCGTAAATAAAGCGCTGGACATCCTTGCCAGCTGTCAGAGCTGTTTTCGGCATGAGAATGACAAGTAATAACGATTTAAGCGATTTTCAACGCGGTGTCATAGTTGGCGCTCGTGAGATGGGCCATAGTATTTCTGAGGTAGAAAAGAAGTTCGTATTTTCACGGACGACCATTGCAAGAGTGTACCGTGACTACAAGAATTCCGGCAAAACATCCAACCTAGGATACCAGTGTGACGGAAAAAAGATATTGGGTGAACGTGACCATCGTCGGCTGTCAAGAATCGTTTCACGCGATAGGCGTGTCCCCTTGATGTGTGCACGATACAGAGCTATGCGCCTGGCTTGGGCACGGCAACACCGCCACTGGACACTTGATGACTGGAAACAAGTAGCCTAGTCTGACGAGTCACGTTTCCAACTGTATCGGGCAGATGGAAGGATTGGTGTGTGGCGCAAACCCCATGAAGCCATGGATCCCGCCTGTCAACAGGGAACTGTACCGGCCGGTGAGGGGTCCATAATGCTATGGGGTGTGTTGTTTAGCTGGACTTCACTGGGACCCCTGGTACGTCTACAAACGTCTGTGACCGGCCAACGCTATGTGCGCATACTTTCTGACGAGGTATACCCGTTCATGTCCTGCATTCTTGATGATGGGTCAGGCCTGTTCCAACAGGACAATGCATCTCAACACAAGTGTCGAGACGCCACATCATGGTTAGAGGGGCATTCATCTGAGTTTGGGGTGTTGCCATTCCCACCCAAGTCCCCAGATCTGAACGTGATAGAACACATTCGGGATGCCATGCAACGCGCTATCGAACACAGGTATCCGTGACCTCGGAATACACCCGAATTGTGGAGCGCTCTGCAGGAAGTATGGTGTGCATTTCCTACTGCATATTTCCAGAAGCTAGTGGAGTCCATGCCCCGTCGTATTTCTGCAGTCCTGCGCTCCCGTGGGGGACTTACCAAGAATTAGACTGGTGTACCAGTTTTTCTGGCACTTCAGGGTATATCGATGTTACTTGTATACAACTGTTTGATAGGGTTTCCATCTGATGATAGCCTTATAGTAACGCCGAAAGATCTCATGGTTTTTACTTGTAAATATGTTTTTTAAGCTGTGATTTTAATAAATTTAGTGATTTTTATGGTCATCGGTACCTTTCATCTACTGTATAGATCGTGCAAATACGGCTTATTTCAATTCCTTCAGTTAGTGCTTGCACGAGGATTAAACTCAAGTTCACATAGATACACTGTGGGATGGATCCAGTCTGCTGGAGGAAGTGTTATGATTTGGGCAATAGTTTTCGGGGCTTGGATCCATTATCCCTGTATAGCTAACTCTGACAACTGTCACGTGCCTGAACATCGTAGCTGACCAAGTACACCCTATAACGAAGTGAATTTCTCCGTCATTTTTATCCGCGCCAGGATTCGAACCCGGGTCCACTCATTCCGGAATAAGTTGCTCTACCAATTAAGCTACGCGGACTTTTATTCTGATTCCTATCTGCCTTTATGTCGTGTGCGTCCTTCTGGCAGGTACGTCACATCTCCTGGTACGTTACATCATCTCCCCTTATTTTTTATTTTCTTTTTTTCGAAGTGCTGGAGAAAGGATTCTCATATTTTTCCTATCTCGCGGTGTGGAAATAACATCACACCAATGCGAGATTTTGAACGGTCGGGTCATCCGGATAGTTCGGGCGCCATTATAACGAAGTGAATTTCTCCGTCATTTTTGGTCTACGCCGGGATTCGAACCCGAGTACGCTTATTCCGGAACAAGCAGTTCTACCAACTGAGCTACGCAGACATGTATTCTGATTCCTATCTGCCTTTATGTCATGTGCGTCCTGCTGGCAGGTACGTCACAACCCGTTTATAGCGACTGCATTCCTTGGCAGAGATGGTGTCTTTCAACAAGACAAATGCTCCATACCACACTGCAAAGAAGGTTCATAAATGGTTCCAAGAACATGAAAAGAAATTCCATTTATTGCCATTGCCCCCAAATTCGCCGGATATGAATCCTATCGAGCATTTGTGGTTTGAGTTAGAGAAACGTGTACGAGCAGCATCACCCCAACCACGTTCACCATGACTGAACAAAGATCCCGCAGTTTTACTGGAACTGCGGGATCTTTTGTTCAGTCATGGTAACAGATATCAAGAGACACCTACCAGCTCTTTTGGCGGCGAGAAGAGCACTTACATAGTATTAAGTAGGTGGTTTTAATTTTGGGCTGATCGGTGTATTTGCCTATGAGTTTAGTCAGATATTTATATATTTTTTTTATTTAATTTTTAATAATAAACATTTCACATAAAATTGTTCTACAAGATGTTTTTAAACGAATTTTAGTTACAACTTACAAGATACCCCGATTAATTTCATTAATTGCAGAACAATAATCTTAACACCAAGGAAACGCTTCTTTTTAATTGCAGAACAATAATTTAATCCCAAAAGATAGGTTTATTGAATTGCAGAATAATAATTTTATTGCAAATTATAGGTAATTTTTTATTGCAGAACAATAATTTTATCCCAAAAGACAGGTTTATTGAATTGCAGAATAATAATTTTATTGCAAATTATAGGTATTTTTTTATTGCAGAACAATAATTTTATCCGAAAAGATAGGTTTATTGAATTGCAGAATAATAATTTTATTGAAAATTATAGGTAATTTTTTATTGCAGAACAATAATTTTATTCCAAGAGATAGGTTTATTGAATTGCAGAATAATAATTTTATTGCAAATTATAGGTAATTTTTTATTGCAGAACAATAATCTTATCACAAAACATTTGTTTTCATATATGGAAAAGCTTTTAAAATTCCATTTATAGTAAGATAAAGAAATAACCTCAAATTGAAAGATATATTGATGCATGTTTGAGGTAATTTTTTATTGCAGAACAATAATTTTATCCGAAAAGATAGGTTTATTGAATTGCAGAATAATAATTTTATTGAAAATTATAGGTAATTTTTTATTGCAGAACAATAATTTTATCCCAAGAGATAGGTTTATTGAATTGCAGAATAATAATTTTATTGCAAATTATAGGTAATTTTTTATTGCAGAACAATAATCTTATCACAAAACATTTGTTTTCATATATGGAAAAGCTTTTAAAATTCCATTTATAGTAAGATAAAGAAATAACCTCAAATTGAAAGATATATTGATGCATGTTTGAATAGATTCACCCACACAGAAAAGAGCAAAGTACATTTTTCAAGAGAAATTTGCAATTGTACGTAAAAAAAAAAAAAAAAAAACATTTAATCAATGCATATTTCAAATTCTTCCTTATGGATCAGAGACATGGACCTTGACTGAAAATGACGTACAGAGGTTGCGGACAACTCAAAGAGGCACGAAAAGATGCACATTTTGTGTAACCAAGAAAGAGAGTGAGTAGAACTTATGAATAAGGAAAATGACGAGAGCTGATGATGTCCTTATCATGGTAAAATGGGCTGGACATATTGCTAGAAGAACTAACCACTATTCGACAACTGAAATATTTGAGTGGATACAAACGATTAGAAGAAGATTCAGAAGACCTCACAAGTAAACTGATGAAGTTCAGAAGCATGTCGAAATGACGGTAAACGGTAAAAATACCCCCGGGAAAATATACCCCCGAAAACTGAAAAGCGGAAAAAATACCCCCGGAAGAAATACCCCCAGAACAAACGGTTCACTGTAAACTGCCACACAGGAACACTGATGTGTGGCAGTGTTCCGGTGTGGCAATTTACCCGCAACCCTGCCACACATCTTTCAGCAACTTGGCCACAAAAGTTCAAAGGGGAGGGGAGGCTATAAAGATTGCCGTTTCTGGGCCTACATTGATAACTGAATTGGGAAACGAATTTCACGAAAACGTTCCACGGAAGCCAAGCGAGATTGTACTTTAATTTGAAGAAATAAATTGCCGAGGATCCGAGGTACACTTGGGGGGCTCAACCCCAACTTCCGTAATATTAGATTCTGGGCCGCTGGAATCTGTCAGTGTATCCAGGCTGTTACCCTCGAAGCGCCCGCGAGGTTCGTCAGCTTAGGGGGGGGTCCCCAAAATGTTGAAATGGCAGTAGAGCTGTAAACAATAGAAGCATGCTTTACATAATGATTCTCTACACGACCACGAATTTTCAGGAGGGTGGGGTGCAAGTTTCTAAGAGCGCAGACAAGTGTTCAAGGTAAGGGATTTGCTCGCAGTTTCTATACTTCATGTTGTGTTTAATGGTAAACTATGTATGCCCTTCCACCCACCCCCAGAAATTTGGGTGAAGCATGTGAAAGGGATACGAGGTGCTTCGTTTGGCGGGCTCTACCCCAACTTCCGTAATTTTATATTCTGGACCTCTAGGGTCGGTCAGTGTATCCTCGATGTTACCACTGAATAGCTTTTAGAAATGGGAAAGAGGTTTTCTCCACCCTCCTAAAAATTCGTGGTCGTGTTCAGAATCATTATATAAAGCATGGTACTAATGTTTACGAATCTAGGTAAAAAAATCCAAGGAAAAAAGATCCACGGAAAAAAAATCCAGGAAAAAATAGCCACCGGAAAAAAAAGCCATGGAAAAAAATCCACGGAAAAAAAAGCCAACGGAAAAAAAAGCCAGGGAAATAAAATCCAACTGTAAAAAAACAGTTATGCATTTACATGATCGACACAGGGCCGGATTAAGGGCGGGGGGTCTAGCCTCATGGTTTTCATTAAAGGATTGTATGAAAGAATGCCCACGGAAAAATCGCCCACTTTTCGAAAGTAGGAAAAAACGCCCACGGGTCACAGACTGCTGGCCAAAAAACCGTTAGGGGTCATATAAAAATTGCGGTTTCTTGGCCACCTCACCTACATAACGCGAATATGGGAATGACGGAATTAAAACTTTTAGAGGGGCCTAAACGTTAGTCCTAATATTATTTTCTGCCTGAGTAATACCGCAATATTAATAATTTGATGTGTAAAATATTTTCTGCAAACCTTACAAATACGAGAGGAAAGTTCGGATTGCACTGATGGACTGTACAGGTTGTATGGTGTTGGCCTGAAAGCCGTGGTAGTCTTATGCAACATTTATTTAAAAGCATAGTGATGATTAACCGTTGTCTTCAAGCCAACTGCTATACAATATTTTTCTAGAAACTACAAATAAAAAAATTCTCTGCGAGTATGTGCAAACCCAGGGAATTTGTCTGGGGAGGAGGGTGCTTAAAATCTAAAATATGAAATATAAAGAATTTCTGGTCCGATCGGGAGATTTCGAGCGTTCACAAGCTACAACACGTCGAATTATCTGAGGGTATCTGCTGCCTCAGGAAACTAGTCGGGGTGGGGGAGGAGGGGGGAGGTAATACCAAAATCGTAAAATATCAAGAAATTCTCTTCCGATCTGGAGATCTTCAGCATTTAGAAACTGCAACTCGACAAATTTTCTTAGCGCATGTCACTCTCTGGAAACCTGTCGGCGAAGGAGGGGGGGGGGGTAATACCAAAAGTGTAAAATATGAACAATTTCTCGTCCGATCGGGAGATTCTCGACAATTAGCAGCTACAACTCGACACATTATCTGAAGGCATGTGAATGATGAAAATCTCCGGGTCGGAAGAGAAATTCTTCATATTCTACACTTTTGGTATTAACCCCCCCCCCCCCCTCCGACAGGTTGGCTCAGTAGGTTCATGCCCGGAGATAATGTCTCCAGTTGTAGTTTATAAATGCTGAAAAACGCCCGATCGGACAAGAAATTCTATATAATTCACAATTATCATATAACCTCCCCCCCACCCCACCCCCCAGGTTTGCTGAGTAGGCACGTGCTCTCAAATAATCTGTCCAGCTGTAGCTTGTAAATGCTGAAAATCTCCCGATGGGACGATACATTTTTCAAATCTTACAGTTTTGATATTACCCCCCCCCCCGACAGGTTTCCTGAGTCAGCACATGCGCTCAGATAATTTGCAGACTTGTAGTTTGAAAACCCTTAAATCTTTTGCTGAGATGTAGATCATAAACATTTCTTATAAAGAATTACATTAATTATCGCAATTAAGAAAAGACGAAATTACGGAAACTTTATATGACTCTGATTACCAACCTCTGGGGGTCGTGGGCACGGAGCGGTCAAAAACGTTATTTTTATACGGCCCCTTAAAATTTTTGTGGCCAGTTCTCCGGTGGCCAGTTCTCCTACACCCGTCATGTAGAAATTAACTGTTTTAGTTGTTCTTTGGAAAACTCCCAGGAAGCTATGAGTGCGTATTTTTTTCTTTACACTGGGAAGAAAAGAAGTATGCCTGTAACTTGAGATTATACTACTCACGGGGAAGACACACCCTGACCGGTGGCCAACCGATAAATTTAAATGAAATATATCGCTTGTTATTTGGGGTGCGGTCGCTAGCAAACGTTCCAGCTGCAGTGCAAAGCACCACTTTGACGAAAGACAGATCCCTCCCCCCCTTCCGCTCACCGTACAAAAGAGGATTTCCAAAAGAGACAAGAGTGGAAGGAAAGCACATTACACAAAGTCATATCTGTACATTGCGCCTTTTACGAAAATCGCTTTTACAATTAAATGCATTATACTTTACAAGTATTTATAAATAAAATAATCTGACTTTTAATGATTTCCCTTTTAATTGATATAGTTAAATAACAAACATGCATAGTTTTATAAAAATTAAGACCTTACTTTAAAAAATAAGAACAGTCACAAATTTATTACAGTAAAGCCGAACTGGAATTTTTTAAGAAAGTAGCTACTCTACAGTAGGAAGTTGAAAGTTAACAATCTTATTTGGTTCTTCAATAGGCCACCCGCGGCCCTTAAGTCATAAGTCCTAGGCCTTGGCCTATTTAACAGTTTTTATTCTAACGATGTTATATTCATAACGTTTACGTAACACATCAAATTAATAATATTGCGGTATTACTCAGGCAGAAAAGAATATTAGGACTAACGTTTAGGCCCTTCTAAAAGTTTTCGTTCCGTCATTCCCATATTCGTAAAATTTACATAACAAGTATTGTCAATAATCAAACAGAAGTCATCGCTCTTTCCACGTTTATAAGTGAGTCACGGAAAAATTCTCAGTGGCCGCTACCAGGAATCGAACTCAGGGTCTTCCAGTTACGCGCCAGATATGCTTCCACTGCACCACAGCTATTCCTATTCCACGTCAAATGTCTGTATTAATTGTCAATAATATTGCGCTTCTACTTATGCACCATACACTCAATCCATAAATTAATTAATAGGCCGTAGGCCTAAGCCTGTTCAACAATTTTTTCTTCGCCTGTGAATTAATTAAGTAAAAGAAAAATATTGCAAACTTGACATGTTATGTAAATATTTAGTACCACGTAAAAGTGCAGCGTTATTAAAAAATCCCAATTTAGGGTCCTTTTCCGAACATACATGAATTATGCTGTAATTCTCGCTTGGCTTACATAGAACGTTTTCTCGAAATTTGTTTGGAGTTCCCAATATAATTCTCAATGTAGGCCAAGAATCGATAATATTTACACCCCCCCCCCATCACACACAAACCCTTGAACTTTTGTGGCTAGTTGTCCTGTGGCCAATTCTCCTACACCCATTTTCGTTATGTAGGTGAGGTGGCCAAGAAACCACAATTTTTATATGACCCCTAACGGTTTTTTGGCCAGCAGTCTGTGACCAGTTGTCCGAACACCGTTTATAACAGACATATAAACTTATCAGTCGATCACATATTTTTCCCGTGAGCATTTTGTCTGTGGGCGATTTTTCCGTGGGCGATTTTTCCGTGGGCGTTTTTTCCTACTTTTGAAAAGTGGGCGTTTTTTCCGTGGGCGATTTTTCCGTTGGCGTTTTTTCCGTGGGCATTCTTTCCTCATACCCATTAAAGGGCCGGGCATCAATTGCTGTTCCTCCGAAGAACACATTTGAATGTGTGACAATTTTTTCAGTAGAGCAGTTTTCGAAGGTGCCTAACGAGGGGAAAGAACTCTTTTGTTTGTCTGAATTTTCATGCCGGTTCATTTCAGTTTAGGGCAACTGGCCACAAAAGTTAAAGGGGGTGGGGCTATAAAGTTGCCGTTTCTGGGTCTATATTGACAACTGAATTGGGAACTCCAAACAAACGAATTTCGAGAAAACGTTCCATGTAAGCCAAGCCAAGCGAGAATTGTTCTTTAATTTGAAGAAATAAATTGCCGAGGATCCGAGGTACACTTGCGGGGGAGGGGGGGGGGGCTGTACCTCCAACTTCCGTAATTTTATATTCTGGGCCGCTGGAGTCTGTCAATGTATCCAGGAGGTTTCCCTTGAAGTGTCCATGAGCTTGGGGGGGGCTTTCCCTAAAAATGTTAAAATGGACGTAGAGCTGTAAACATTGGTACCATGCATTATATAATGATTCTGTACACAACCACGAATTTTCAGGATGGAGGGGTCAATCCCCCCCCCCATGTTTCTAAGAGCTCTTCAGAGGATACACTGACTGACTCTAGAGGTCCAGAATATAAAATTACCGAAGTTGGGGGTAGAGACCTTGAAACCAAGCACCTCGTATCCCTTTTACGGACTTCACCAAATTTCTGGGGGACGGGGGAAGAGCATACATAGTCTGTCACTAAACACAACATGAAGCACAGAAATTGCGAGCAAATCTCTTACCTTGAGCACTTGTCGGCGCTCTTGGAAACTTGGGGGAGGGTGAATTCATCCCACCCTCCTGAAAATACGTGGTCGTGTACAGAATCATTATATAAAGCATGGTTCTAATGTTTACAGCTCTACGTCAATTTTAACATGTTGGGGGACCCCCCTAAGCTTACGAACCTCGCGGACGCTTCAAGGGGAACATCACTGACGGACTCCAGCGGCTCAGAATATAATATTACGGAAGGTGGGGTTAGAGCCCCCCCCCCAAACCAAGTGTACCTTCGATCCTCGTCAATTTATTTCTTCAAATTAAATACAATTCTCACTTAGCTTACATGGAACGTTTTCTCGAAATTCATTTGATTGGAGTTCCCAATTCAGTTCTCAATATAGGCCCAGAAACGGCAATCTTTATAGCCCCCCCCCCCCCCGTGAACTTTTGTGGTCAGTTGCCCTAAACTCAAATGAACCTTCATGAAAATTCAGACAAACAAGAGAGTTCTTTCCCCTCGTTAGGCACCTTGGAAAACTGCCACAGATAATTCGGAAATTTGGAAAACTACCCCACTGGAAAAATTGTCACACATTCAAAGTGTTCTTCGGAGGAATAGCAATTTGTGCTGGACCCCATAATGAAAAGTGTGTGGCAGTTTTCCGGCAACCGCAGGGCCCGGGCCTCCTTTTTTTATTATTCGTTTTAGAAATGACCTAATCATTATTGAAATTATTTTCATTATTATTATTACTGTGAAGGTATTAATTTATGTTGGGTTTTATTGCACCCTTCTTATTGGCCAATCTGCAATGCATTCATAAAAGGAGCAGTTTCAATATTCACAAATCCCCTGTGTTAATCTTCTATTAAATTGCTACCAAACTTCAAAATCGCAATCAGTTTTGCTTTACCAATTGTAAGATTATAAATATTTATTATTATTAATTCTTAAGTTATTAATTAATCAAACTCTGCTGCCCCTGTGGCGTCAATCTAGGAAAAAAGATCCACAGGAAAAAAACAGAGAGCCAGGGAAAAAATCCAATGACAATTTTTATACGACCCTGTTGGCTTCTTACACAGAAGTGACGCAAAGAAATCAGAAAATAAAATTTTATATGATCCCTTAAGCTTCCTACATAGAAGCGACACAAAGAAATCAGAAATGCAATTTTTATACGACCCCTAAATTTCCTACAAGGTCACGCAACATGGAAGTGGACACAAGAAAATCAAAAGTACAATTTTTGTACGACCCCTACATTACTTACAAGGTCAACCAACATGGAAGTGGACACAAGAAACAAAAATGCAATTTTTATACGCCCCCCAATTACTCGAACCTCCATGGAAACAAATTATGGTGTCCTTGTAATCTTTGAGAAGCGAGAAGTGTTTCTTTTTTTAATGCATATTTTTATATGACTCCCTAAGTTTCTTACTGGTTTAACATACATGAAAGAAGCCGTTGGATTTTATTTCCTTGGACTTTTTTTTCCTTGGCTTTTCTTTCCTTTGGCTCTTTTTTCCTTCGATCATTTTTCCTTGGATTTTTTTCCGGTAACCAATGTGGAAAGCTCTACGTCCATTTTAACATTTTGGGGGAACCCCCCCCCCTTCAAGCTCATGGTCCTCACGGAAACTTCAAGGGGAACTTTCTGGATACACTGACGGACTCCAGCGGCCCAGAATATAATATTACGGAAGTTGGGGGTAGAGCTCCCCAAAACCAAGTGTACCTCGGTTCCTCGGCAATTTATTTCTTCAAACTGAAGTACAATTCTCGCTTGGCTTACATGGAACGTTTTCGCGAAATTCGTTTGGAGTTCCCAATTCAGTTATCAAAGTAGGCCCAGAAACGGCAATCTTTATAGGACCCCCCCCCCTTTGTGAACTTTTGTTGCCAAGTTGCTGAAAGATGTGTGGCCGGGTTGCCGGTAAATTGCCACACCGGAACACTGCCACATATCAGTGTTCCTGTGTGGCAGTTTATAGTGAACCGTTTGTTCTGGGGGTATTTTTTCCGCTTTTCAGTTTTCAGGGGTATTTTATGCGGGGGTATTTTTACCTACATCCGCTCATTATACGCAAATATTCGACTGATACTTACATCTGTACATTAAGAATGTTTCTCTTCTAATTCAATCTGAGAGACTGAAGCTACAAATGATATTGAATTCTGTTAGCGTTAATTTTTTCGGGATAGTTTTTCATACCTAACTTTGCTCATTGAGTTGCTCACGGTGGTCGTTAAACCTCCAATCAAAAAAAAAAAAAAAAAAACTAACTTTGGAAGGACCTCCCCGTTAAAATTTCATTGTTGATGTATGCACTTCCTTGATATTCAATATTTTTCTTATCCCCGTGTCAGGATCACAAGTACATTCGTCAAAACTATAAATAGCGTAATATGAAACGTATCGGCAGGAGAGGTACTTCTCTTCACTGCATCCGTTTGACCCCTGAAGCATTTTATTAGTTGGGGTTACGGCCTTTCCCTCACTCGCTGCTTCTGGAGGTCAAGAGGTGTATATATTATCCTTGCGCGAGAGAGAGAGAGAGAGAAATATTGCTATCATCGACAGCAGGTGCATCTGCCACCACCACCCTCCTCTCCCAGCTCCTCCCTTTTTTCCTTTCTCTTGTGGGATACGAAGGAGGGAAGGGACTCGAGGGTGTAACCTCACAGCCGCAACAGCAGAAAGAAGAGTCGAGAACAGCCGAACATGGGACTTTCCTCCTCCCGCTCTTTTCCCGTCGTATCCTAAGAGAAACACAAAGAGCAGATTGTCTTGCGAAGTCTCCGATTTACTGTTGTAGTGCATCATTAAGACACTGCTAGCCGTTAATGGATAAGCCCATCATAGCGACTTGGATCAAGATCGGAACCCATCATCTGTCCCGGGTGGAAGTCAGTCAGTCCTTGCTGGAGCAGCATCCTGCCATAAAACCATTATCACGGGAACTGAATACCACGTGCGACACATTTGCTGTCCCAGACCAAAATGATTCTTTGTGCTCCTTCCTCACAGAGTTTACGAGAGAGCTCATCGGAAGTAATCACCTTTGCTTTAACGTCCTCTTCTCATACTCTTGAGTCTCTTAATGACTCATCAATGAAGAGAAGATGGCACTTAAATTCACTCGGGGTGTGTTTATCCACAACGCACATCTCGACAGATGACTCCTAATGTCTCTCTTTCGACTTCAAGGCTGAGGGGAAATTTCTCGCTAATTATGCGACTCGAGGCATAAATAACTTCCTCGTGTATTTTGATATTACTATTTTTATAATTCCTCGGAGTTGTGTTTCCACTTGTCTCTTTGCTGAGTCGTTCCTCTCGTAAATTGAAGCATAAACTCTCTTATATAAAAAAAGGAATAGAGTTTCCCGAAATTTGCCCAGTTGTCTGTTAACCATCGGACGATCATTACCTATACCACGTATTGGGCTAATTGGGTCAGAGCAAAGCTTCAAGGAAAAGGGGTAGACTTTCTTATAAAGAGAAGCATCCACCCCTGGACCAGCGGCTTTGTATGACATCCGAACCGTGATTGGTGTTTTGCTGTGACGGGATGTGAATCAGACGGGGTTCGGACATTTGGACACCTGACTTTTGGGCACCGGACATTTGGGCACCCGGACATTTGGGCACATTCCCTTTTAAAGCAATGAAATTGCGCTGCGTTAAAAATTATTGTGTTCCTATATTTCTCCCTACTTGAGCAAGTGGTGTGCACAAAATGTTTTTCACTTATATCTCATAATCATTAAGAAATAGAGACATATTTGCGATTTTCTGTCTGAAAGACGGGGCGGACATTTGATCATCGGACCTTTTGGCACCGGACATTTTGGCACCCGGACATTTGGGCACATTCCTTTTTAAAGCAATGAAATAGCGCTGCGTTAAAAATTATAGTGTTCCTATATTTCTCCCTACTTGAGCAAGTGGTGTGCACAAAATGTTTTTCACTTATATCTCATAATCATTAAGAAATTGAGACATATTTACGATTTTCTGTCTGAAAGACGGGGCGGACATTTGGGCACAAATGTTTAAGCGGCCGTATAACAATTGCCGTTTCTTGGCGCAATAGTAAAAGTTTGACCGAGAAAATGTTCGCCGTAAGTTACTTAAGGGTGTCGGACAAAAGCCCACCGGCAAGATGCGCGCCGGACACTTGCCCACCCGGACATTTGCCCACTGGACACGAGCCCACTGAACCTGAGCACACTAACTGTAGTATTAATAACCGCTACCATATTTTCGAAATTTAATCATCACGACCTGCTTTGATTTCGGGAAATGGTGTACCCGCGCCGAAACTTTAATTTTGTATACCGTGTGACTCAACGCACGTTTGGGATATGATGTACACGGGTACCCGATGTACACCCGCCGAAATTTAAATTTGTATGCAGTGTGACCCAACGCGGCTCCAAAGAATGTCGGCGCTAACCTTCTTCCCGTCTCTCTCTCTCTCTCTCTCTCGAGAAACTTACGTTACGCCACTGGTAAACCAAAAATATGAGACGAAAACGACTATACTCGGGGAAAACTTAACCTGTCATTGGAAGGAAGGCTACAGAGTGTATACTTACACTGTATAAAATTGTTCCGTTCTAAAAGCTCGTACTCCAGCTTCAACTGACATTTAAAAAGCACACGGATGTTCAATACGTTGTGTGTGTGTGCATTTAAAAAATTCAGATCTCAGTTTCAGCGGCATTTCTAAAAAATACAGATATTCGTGTTTTGGTGACGTCACTGATTGTTCTCTGTCACAGCATTCTTGTTTGGGTCAGAGTTAAGCTGTCAACCCAGGGGATATTTATTGCTGTGGGGGTGGGGGGTCATTAGCGGAAGGATGGGGGCGAAAAAAGTGTTTCCGAGGGCATTTCGCGTTTCTCCCCTGCTTTCTCCTTCTTGATTGTTGTTTTAAAACACTCTTCTGTCTTTTCGAATGGCATCTGCCGGTCACTCGAGTGTATTTCAGCCGCATAAAACTAGGAAACCATTACGAAGCTCTGCTAAGGTGATCGTTATGAATGTTTTCACTAAATTTTGGGAAAAACATTCGCCGAATAAATCGGAAAATGAAATAACAGTTCTTACGGCAGAACTCACTGGTGTTTCAAGTCGCAATATTGCGAGAATGAAGGTTGAATTTAGTATTGAAGTACCTCAGAACCATCGGCAATTTATTTCTTCAAATTAAAATACAATTCTCGCTTGGCTTACATAGAGCGTTTTCTCGAAATTAGTTGGGAGTTCCCAATTCAGTTCTCAATATAGGCTAAGAAAAGGCCATCTTTTTCTTTTGAACTTTTGTGCGCAGTTGCCTTAAACGCGTAGGGGGGGGGGGGTAATATCAAAACTGTAAGATTTGAAAATTGTATCGTCCCATCGGGAGATTTTCAGCGTTTACAAGCTACAACTCATCGAATTATCTGAGGGCATCTGCTGCCTCAGGAAGCTAGTCGGGGGAAGGGGGTGATACCCAAATCGTAAAATATCAAGCATTTCTTTTCCGATCGGGATATCTTCAGCATTTACAAATTGCAACTCGACAAATTTTCAATTTTCTCAGCGGATGTGCACTCTCTGGAAACCTGTCGGCGAAGGGGGAGGGGGTTAATCCCAAAAGTATAAAATATGAAGAATTTCTCGTCCGATAGGCAGATTCTCAGCATTTAGCAGCTACAACTCGACACATTATCTGAAAGCATGTGAATGATGAAAATCTCCGGGGTCGGAAGAGAAATTCTTCATATTTTACACTTTTGGCAATCGCCCCCCCCCATACAGGTTTGCTGAGTAAGCACATGCCTTCAAATAATAATGTGTCGAGTTGTAGTGCTGAAAATCTCCCGATTGAACGAACAAATTTTCATATTTTACACTTTTGGTATTGACCCCCCCCCCCCCCCATCGGGTCTACTGAGTAAGCACATGCCCTGAGTTAATGTCTCGAGATGTAGTTTGTATATGATGAAAATCGGAAGATATATATATTAGTTTAGGGTTGGGGGTAACCCCCGTACATTTTAACATTTGTAAATCAAAAAGCAATTTTTACACAATCCATAAATATTTGAGTGATCAGTTTTCCTACTGACCTTATCGGAAACGTCCTCCGAAATTACGTATTATCTACAAATCATCCATAGTGGGCAAGTGTCCAGTGGACAAATGTCCGGGTGGGCAAGTGTCCAGTGGGCAAATGTCCGGTGGGCAAATGTCCGGTGGGCAAATGTCCGGACCCCGTTACTTAAGCACTAAATATTTACGGGCACGTGCCTACTCAGCAAACCACCAGTCGGGGGGGGGTATATCAAAAGTGTAAAATATGAAGAACTTCTCGTCCGATCGGGAGATTTTCAGCATTTACAAACTACAACTGGAGACATTATCTCAGGGCATGAGCCTACTGAACAAACCTGTCGGGGGGGGGGGGGGTTTAATACTAAAAGTGTAAAATACGAAAAAATTTCTCGTCCGATCGGAAGATTTTCGGCATTTACAAGCTGCAACTCGACACATTATCTGAGCGCACGTGCCTACTCTGAAAACGGGGAAGGGGGGGGGTTATACCAAAACTGTAAAATTTATAAAATGTGTCGTCCAATCAGATTTTCAGCATTTACAAGCTTCAACTCGACAGATTATTTCAGGGCACGTGCCTACTCAGCAAACCTGTCTGGGGGGGGGGTTAATACCAAAAGTGTAAGTTATGAAGAATTTCTCGTCCGATCGGGAGATTTTCAGCATTTACCAGCTACATTTCAAAATTGTCTTTATTCTTCAAATAAAAATAGCATTTCTATGTACATGATAGTAGAATTCTGCCAATAAATACAGTGGTATATACATCAACTGGAAAGTTCCAGTGAAACGTAAAACAAAATATTGTTAAAATCATAAAATTATTTCGCCGCGAAGGGCGAAGGAGAGGCAGACGCACGAGCGATGCAAATGAAAATGTATACTACAGTATTGTAGACAAGAAAAGACATGATTCTATACTATTCACAAATTCCAATTAAGCATTACTACCATACTCAAGATTAAATATGCACAAGGTACTAATTCACAGAGAAAACCATAGGTGAGAAGGAACTAACAGGTGCAACAGTATTTAGAAATATGACAGAAATGGTAGAAACAATTAAGCACAAATACTTATTATATGCACAGAATTATGCAGTGACAAGGGAGAAATACGCTAAACGGACCCAGGAGGGCAACTTTACAAAAAAAAAAACCAGAAATCGAACAGTAATGCAATGCATAAGTGTCATATCATATGTACAGAACAATACAGTGACAAGGAAGAAAGCCGCTAAACATACCCAGAAGGGCAGCTTCTCATGAAACAGAAATTTAACAGTGATGCTACACTCAAAATTTACATCATATGTACAGAAGTATTCAGTGACAAGGGGGAGAATCGCTAAAAGTACTTAGAAGGGTATCTTCTTACATTAAATTATACACACAGGGACAATAAAATTTCAAAATATATTCAACATAATGCAGGGGACATTGCGTGTGCAGTAAACTGTGCAGAAGAAAGAATTATATACAACATAAAATACAACATAATCGAAGAGAACATAGGAAACATGGTGAGCTATCTCCAATAGCACACAAAACAGAATAATCACAAATAGCGAATCATGTGGGTGAAAAAGGAGACTCCACCTAGGAGCATCATACCACCAAAATTAATACGTAAAATCATGAGATGTGACAGTGAATGTGGGCGACAACAAAAATCCCATCTATAAGTTGAGATGTAGCTGCAAATTTTGGATATGGAACCACCCAGCCGATTGGGCCCAGGTGAATTGAAAAACGTTATCGGTGTTTGTTGAGGCAGCACGAGAGTGCTCCATTCGGAGACGAGTGGTTAACCGTGCTACAACTCGATATTATCTGAGCGTATGTGCTTACTCTGGAAACCTATCTCGGGGGGGGGGGGGGGGGGTAATACCAAACTGGAAAATATGAAGAATTTCTCGTCCGATCCGAAGATTTTCAGCATTTACAAGCTACCCCCCCCCTCCCTCGCCAGACAGGTTTCCTGAGTAGGCACATGCCTTCAGATAATGTGTCGGAGTTGTAGCTGCTAAATCCTGAGAATCTCCCGATTGGACGAAATTGTTCATATTTTATACTTTTGGTATTACTGCCCCCCCTCCCCCCGACAGGTTTTACTGAGTAGGCACATGCCTTCAGATAATGTGTCGAGTTGTAGCTACTAAATGTTGAAAATCTCCCGATCTGACGAGAAATTCATTATATTTTACACTTTTGATATCCCCCCCCCCCAGAAACACACAGGTTTGCTGAGTAGGCACATACCCTCAAATAATGTGTCCAGTTGCAAATGCCAAAAATCTGCCGTTCGGACGAGAAATTCTTCACATTTTACACTTTTGAAATCCCCCCCCCCCCCCCCCCGGACGGATTTGCTGCGTAGGCACATGCGCTCAAAACAAAAAATTTGTCGAACTGCAGCTTGTAAATACTGAAAATCTTCCGATCGGACGAGAAAGTCTTCATATTTTACACTTTTGGTATCCATCCCCTCCCCTTCCTCACATACACAGGATTGAGGATTGCTGAGTAGGCACATGCCTTCAAACAATGTGTCGAGTTGTGGCTTGTAAATGCCAAAATTCTCCCGATCGGACGAGGAATTTTTCATACACTGACGGAAAAAGAAAATCCCAACACCAAGAAGCGATTGTGTTAGATAAACGACAGTTGGTAGACGGTGAGAGCACATCTGTAAGATGACGTCTATGCAAATTTTGCGCTCGGCGCATACGTGTGGCGCTAGTAGCGCCCCTCGGAACATGCAAAGAAGGTTTGCTGTATATACGCGCTGTAACGTTCGTGAGCGTTAGTTATCGTTGAGATTCGACGTAGGGTGTTGATGTTAGTCAAGAATGCCTTTAAGAAGACGAAAAAGCCATTATCAACAGCGCACGGAGTTTGAACGAGGTCGTGTAATAGGGCTACGAGAAGGTGGATTTTCTTTCCGCAATATTGCAGAACGACTTGACAGGAATGTAGCCACTGTGCATGATTGTTCGCAGCTGTGGTCAAGGGAAGGTACTGCCTCAAGAAGCCCGGGTTCCGGCAGGCCACGTGGCACTACTGAGAGGGAAGACCGCCGTGTACGGCGTATGGCCGTGGCGCACCGTACCGCGTCTGCGGCAGCAATTCGAGCTGCAGTTGCCACCACAGGGACACATCGAACTGTTACAAATCGCTTACTTGAAGGACAGCTCCGAGCCAGACGCCCTGTAGCGTGCATTCCACTTACTCCAAACCACTGCCGTTTCCGACGTCAGTGGTGTCAAGCTAGAGCTCATTGGAGGACGGAGTGGAGATCTGTTGTGTTTCCTGATGAAAGCCGGTTCTGTCTGGGTGCAAGTGATGGCCGTGTGTTCGTTAGAAGGAGGCCAGGTGAGCGCCTGCAACAAACCTGTCTGCGGCCGAGACACACTGGACCTACACCTGGAGTTATGGTCTGGGGAGCAATTTCCTATGGCAGCAGGAACACTCTCGTGGTTATCCCACGCACCCTGACGGCACAGTTGTACGTCGGTCTGGTGATTCAACCTGTTGTGCTGCCATTCATGAACAGCATTCCAGGGAGTGTTTTCCAACAGGATAACGCTCGCCCGCATACCGCTGTTGTAACCCAACATGCTCTCTACAGAGTGTCGACATGTTGCCGTGGCCTGCTAGATCACCAGATCTTTCACCAATCGAGCACGTATGGGACATCATTGGATGACAACTTCAGCGTCACCCCTAACCAGCATTAACCGTCCCTGTATTGACCGACCAAGTGCAACAGGCATGGAACTCCATCCCACAAACTGACATCCAGCACCTGTACGACACAATGCATCAACGTTTGCGTTCTTGCATTCAACATTCTGGCGGTTACACCGGTTATTATTGTACCGGCATTTTACATTGAAAATGGCTCTTCTCGCGCTTATATTAAGCTGTGATCTTGAAACCTTAATCGATTAAATATGTTATCTATACAAATATATTACCGCCATATCATTCCTCTACAACTATTTTTTCGTGGTGTTGGGATTTTTTTTTCTGTCAGTGTATTTTACACTTTCGGTATTAACCCTCCCCCCCCCCTCTCCATCGCCGACAGGTTTCCAGGGAGTGCACATGCGCTGAGAAAATTTGTCGAGTTGCAGCTTGTAAATGCTGAAGATCTCCCGATCGGAAGAGAAATGGGAAATTCTTGGTATTTTACGCTTTTGGTATCCCCCCCCACCACCACAACTAGTTTCCTGAGGCAGCAGATGCCCTCAGGCAATTCGATGACTTGTAGCTTGTAATGGCTGAAAACTCCCGATCGGACCAAAATATCTTTATATTTCATATTTTAGGTTTTAAGCCCCCCCCAACCCCCACCCGACAAGTTTCCAGGGCTTGCTCCTACTCGCAGAGAATTTGTTTAGTTATAGTTTATAGAAAGATATCGTAAATATGAAAATACGAAATTACGGACATAATGTGCTGAAGGGGGAGGGGTGGCTAAGAAATATCCTTACCTCCTTCAAAAAAGGTTTCATCTATTTTAGTGTCTTAAATTTATCAAAAATTTGGCTATATTAACGGGGGGGGGCTCTCCCTCGTGGGCACCCTTGGTGCTATGTAATCCCGATCCAGGACGACGAAATTGTCAAGTTTACGGATATTGTGCTTGTCATATTTACACCAAAAAAAAAACGTATTGTCATTTTCAAAATTTGTGCTTTGTAATATTTTTTTAAATTCAATTATAATTGTCGTTTGTCTTACTGGAAACGTTTTCTTCATTCAATTCCCCTCACAGCCAAAAAAAAAGAACGGCAATTTTTGTACGGCCCCTCAAGATTTGTGCCCAAATGTCCGGTGCCCCAAAGTCTGGGTGCCCAAATGTCCGGTGCCCAAATGTCCTAAACTCGAGAAAACAGCGTTAATCTCTTTGTACACGCTCTTGCTGAGAAAGGGATCATTTTTTTTTGACGGAGAATCCGCTGTCCTTTGATGTCCGAGACGCAAAGCTAGGTTGGCCAAAAACGACTGCGTTCGAGCGACCCTATCATGGACGAAGGCGGGTTACTTTGATTAGAAATTAAGTGTTAGCGGGATTTCTTGTACAGTTGCTAAGAAGACTTTTCCTTTCCGTTTTGGTTCGGCATGTATCATGAGTTGCAACTCGTTGCCAATGCTACGAAAGAATTGTACTTCACGAAAAGTAACAAGATCATTTGCGATATCAAATAGGGTCTTTATTATTATTTCATTTCCGTATTGGATATGTCCTGAACTTATATTGATTGCTGACTTAAGTATGATTGCTCTGCTTTCAACTTGTCATCTACACGTTCTACCTAAATTCTGTTCTAACAAATCTACTTATTCTAGCTTCCAGATCCCGAAGCCATCTTCCACCCAACTACCTCTTAGCTTGTTGTCTGAAAATCGTCCCTTTTTAAAATCCCTTTCTGAAAACATCAGATGTAGGTAAAAATACCCCAAGGAAAAAATACCCCCCTGAGAAAATACCCCCGAAAATTGAAAAGCGGAAAAAATGCCCACGGAAAAAATACCCACGGAAGAAATACCCCCAGAACAAACGGTTCACTGTAAACTGCCACACAGGAACACTGATGTGTGGCAGTGTTCCGGTGTGGCAATTTACCGGCCACACTGCCACACATCTTTCAGCAACTTGGCTACAAAAGTTCAAAGGGGGGGGCTATAAAGATTGCCGTTTCTGGGCCAACATTGATAACTAAATTGGGAAACGAATTTCGCGAAAACGTTCCATGTAAGCCAAGCGAGAATTGTACTTTAATTTGAAGAAATAAATTGCCGAGGATCAGAGGTACACGGGGGGGGGGGGGGCTCAACCCCCAACTTCCGTATTATTAGAATCTGGGCAGCTGGAGTCTGTCAGTGTATCCAGGCTGTTCCCCTTGAAGTGTCCGCGAGGTCCATGAGCTGGGGGGAGGGATTTACCCAAAATGTTAAAATGCACGTATAGAGCTGTAAACATTAGTACCATGTTTTATATAATGATTCTGTACACGACCACGAATTTTCAGGAGGGAGTGGTACCCCCGTTTCCAAGAGCTATTCAGGGATAACATCGAGGATACACTGACCGACTCTAGAGGTCCAGAATATAAAATTACGAAAGTTGGGGGTAGAGCCCTCCAAACCAAGCACCTCGTATCCCTCTCACAGGCTTCACCAAATTTCTGGGGGGGGGGGGGCATACATAGTTTACCATTAAACACAACATGAAGCATAGAAATTGCGAGCAAATCCCTTACCTTGAAGACTTGTCTGCGCTCTTAGATACTTGCACCCCACCCTCCTGAAAATTCGTGGTCGTGTAGAGAATCATTATGTAAAGAATGCTTCTAATGTTTACAGCTCTACGGCCATTTCAACATTTTGGGACCCACCCCCCCAACCTCACGGACCTCGTGGGCGCTTCAAGGGGAACAGCCTGGATACACTGACAGACTCCAGCTGCCCAGAATCTAATAATACGGAAGTTGGGGGTTGAGACCCCCCAAAGTGTACCTCGGATCCTCGGCAATTTATTTCTTCAAATTAAAGTACAATTCTCGCTTGGCTTACATGGAAAGTATTCGCGAAATTTGTTTCCCAATTCAGTTATCAATGTAGGCCCAGAATCGACAATCTTTATACCCCCCCCCTTTGAACTTTTGTAGCCAAGTTGCTGAAAGACGTGTGGCAGGGTTGCCGGTAAATTGCCACACCGGAACACTGCCACACATCAGTGTTCCTGTGTGGCAGTTTACAGTGAACCGTTTGTTCTGGGGGTATTTCTTCCGGGAGTATTTTTTCCGCTTTTCAGTTTTCGGGGTTATTTTCTCCGGGGGTATTTTTTCCCGGGGGTATTTTTACCGTTTACCTACAGAAACATTATGTAAAGCATGGTTCTAATGTTTACAGCTCTACGTCCATTTTAACATTTTGGGGGACCCCTCCCCCAAAGCTCACGGACCTCACGGACGCTTAAAGGAGAACAGCCTGGATACACTGACAGACTCCAGCGGTCCAGAATCTAATATTACGAAAGTTGTGGGTTCAGCCTCCCCCCCCCAACCGAAGTACCTCGGATCCTCGGCAATTTATTTCTTCAAACTGTAGTACAGTTTTCGCTTGGCTACATGGAACGTTTTCTCGAAATTCGTTTGGAGTTCCCAATTCAGTTCTCAATATAGGCCCAGAAACGGCAATTTTTATAGCCCCCCCCCCATCCCCTTATTGAACGTTTTTGGCCAAGTTGCTGAAAGATGTGTGGTATGGTTGCCGGTAAATTGCCACACCGGAACACTGCGACACGTCAGTGTTCCTATGTGGCAGTTTACAGTGAACCGTATGTTCTGGGGTGTTTTTTCCAGAAGTATTTTTACCGTGGGCATTTTTTCCGCTTTTCAGTTTTCAGGGGTATTTTCCCCCGTGGATATTTTTACCGTTTACCATAATGTGCCTTTTCCAATTATTACATATGCGTGCACAACCTGCATGACCACGCAAAAGTAGATTTCAGGAATCCCGGTAAACTCCCCCACCAGAAAATTACCCCACATTCAGTCAATTCCCCCTCCTTGGAAAACTCCCCCACCGGTAAATTACCCCACCTTTTTCAGTCAGGGACCGTGCACAAATGAATTTTTATCAAAATACGACTCAAAAAGGTGTGGCAATTTACTGGTGGGGGAATTTTCCGATGGGGAGTTTTCCGACCGGTAAATTGCCCCACCTTTTTCAGTCAGGGACCGTGCACAAATGAATTTTACTCAAAATACGACTCAAAAAGGTGAGGGCATTTACCGGTGGGGGAATTTTTCAATGGAGGAGTTTTCCGGGTTCACTGTAAAAATTCCACCGTAAAATTCCCCCACCGGTAAATTCCCCCACATTCAGACAATTCCCCCGCCTCGGTAAACTCCCCCACCGGAAAATTCCCCCACCTTTTTCAGTCAGGGACCGTGAACAAATGAATTTTACTCAAAATACGACTCAAAAAGGTGGGGGAATTTACCGGTGGGGGAATTTTCCGATGGGGGAGTTTTCCGACATTTGGAAATAACTCTCTGCGGATGTTTTTATAAAAACCTAGGCTGAATTTTATTTGTAAAGATATTAATATTCATCAAAAGAATATTTCTGTTTCCTAGTTCATTTGCTGATGAGAAATAACAATTGCGTTTTAAAATATACTTCGAATCTTGTAGTTTATATTTTTGCCTGGTTTTTTAAATTTTCCTCCGTCGAAAGAGACATGTTCTTCCCACATGTACTCTAATTGGTAAACGGTAAAAATACTCCCGAAAACTGAAAAGCGGAAAAAATGCCCCCGAAAAAATACCCCCGGAAGAAATACCCCCAGAACAGACGGTTCACTGTAAACTGCCACACAGGGACACAGATGTGTGACAGTGTTCCGGTGTGGCAATTTACCGGTAACCCTGCCTCACATCTTTCACCAACTTGGCCAATAAAGATTGCCGTTTCTGGGCTTATATTGAGAACTGAATTGGGAACTCCAAACGAATTTCGCGAAAACGTTCCATGTAAGCCAAGCGAGAATTGCACTTTAATTTGAAGAAATAAATTGCCGAGGGTCAGAAGTACACTTGGTGGAGTGGGGGTGGGGGGATCGACCCCCAACTTCCGTAATATTAGATTCTGGGCCGCTGGAGTCTGTCAGTGTATTCAAGCTGTTCCCCTTGAAGCGCCCGCGAGGTCCGTGAGCTCGGGGGGGATTCCCCCAAAATGGGCGTAGAGCTGTAAACATTAGAGCCATGCTTTACATAATGATTCTGTACACGACCACGAATTTTCAGAAGGGTGGGGTGCAAGTTTCTAAGAGGGCAGACAAGTGTTCAAAGTAAGGGATTTGCTCGCAATTTCTATGCTTCATGTTGTGTCTAATGGTAATTTATGTATGCCCTTCCTCACTCTCCCAGAAATTTGGTGAAGCCTATAGGTGAAGCCTACAGAAATTTGGTGAAGCCTAAGGGATACGAGTCTAGAGTCGGTCAGCATATCCTCGATGCTACCCCTGAATAGCTCATAGAAACTGGGCGGGGGATACCCCACCCTCCTGAAAATTCGTGGGCGTGTACAGAATCATTATATAAAGCATGGTGCTAATGTTTACAGCTCTACGTGCATTTTAACATTTTGGGGAAGCCTCCCCAAGCTCATGGACTTCGCGGACACTCCAAGGGGAACTTCCTGGATGGTAAACATTAGCATGGTGCTAATGTTTACAGCTCTACGTGCATTTTAACATTTTGGGAGAAGCCTCCCCAAGCTCATGGACTTCGCGGACACTCCAAGGGGAACTTCCTGGATACACTGGCAGAGTCCAGCTGCCCAGAATATAATATTACGGAAGTTCAGGGTAGAGCCCCCCCCCCACACACCCACACCCACACACCCACCCACACACCCACCCACCACCACCAAGTGTACCTCGGATCCTCGGCAATTTCTTTCTTCAAATTAAAGTACAATTCTCGCTTGGCTTACATGGAACGTGTTCGCGAAATTCGTTTGGAGTTCTCGGCTGATTAAAAGCTGTTAAAGAGGCCGAGGTGTACGGCTTATGAATTAATTAAGTAAAAGAAAAATAAGTTCCTTCAGCTATGAACCACTGTCTCATCCTGCCTATTTCCAGGACTTGTCTCCCACAGACTATCAACTGTTTTGTCGCCTGGATCACTTCCTGTCTGAGAAACAGTTCACGACAGACAACGAGGTTCAACGTGCAGTTGATGACTTCTTCAGGTCCCAGGCACAAGACTTTTTTTTTTTCCGGGATCATGGCCTTGCCGGACAGGTGGCAAGTATGTGTCCATGCCGAGGGGGATGATTTTGCCTAGGTAAGATGCCCTGCTTTTCGTTCTCGCCGTCCACGTGTGCTCGTCCTTTGCCGGACATTTCATTCACATCAACCCAATAGCAATAACAATTTATTGGTGTAAAATAGAAATAAATTGCGATCTTCCTTCTTGAAAAAGCTATCTGGCTGACGAGCGGAAGTATGGAAACTTTGATTTCTATTTTATGCTAATGAATTCAGATTACTAGTATATTTTTACTATTTTAGGATTTTTTTTCAGTTTTTTTTTTCTTGCTAAATGTTGCTTTGTTCTTGCCTTGTTATTTTATTATTAACTGTTTTTTTTTCAAACGAGAATATCGTGCTCGATCGAACCATATATTGTACATTTTTTTATGCTACATACACTGACGGAAAAAAAAATCCCAACGCCACGAAAAAATAATTGTAGAGGAATGAAATGGCGGCAATACATTTGTATAGGTAACATATTTAACCGATTAAGGTTCCAAGATCACAGCTTATTGTAAGCGCGAGAAGAGCCATTTTAAATGTGAAATGCTGGTACATTAATAACCGGTGTAACCGCCAAAATGTTGAATGCAAGCACGCAAACGTTGATGCATTGTGTCGTACACGTGCTGGATGTCAGTTTGTGGGATGGAGTTCCATGTCTGTTGCACTTGGTCGGTCAATACAAGGACGGTTAATGCTGGTTGGGGGTGACTCTGAAGTTGTCGTCCAATGATGTCCCACACGTGCTCGATTGGTGAAAGATCTGGTGATCTAGCAGGCCACGGCAACATGTCGACACTCTGTAGAGCATGTTGGGTTACAACAGCGGTATGCGGGCGAGCGTTATCCTGTTGGAAAACACCCCCTGGAATGCTGTTCATGAATGGCAGCACAACAGGTTGAATCACCAGACCGACGTACAACTGCGCCGTCAGGATGCGTGGGATAACCACGAGAGGGCTCCTGCTGTCATAGGAAATTGCTCCCCAGACCATAACTCCCAGGTGTAGGTCCAGTGTGTCTCGGCCGCAGACAGGTTGGTTGCAGGCGCTCACCTGGCCTCCTTCAAACCAACACACGGCCATCACTGGCACCCAGACAGAACCGGCTTTCATCAGAAAACACAACAGATCTCCACTCCGTCCTCCAATGAGCTCTAGCTTGACACCACTGACGTCTCAAACGACAGTGGTTTGGAGTAAGTGGAATGCACGCTACAGGGCGTCTGGCTCGGAGCTGTCCTTCAAGTAACCGATTTGTAACAGTTCGTTGTGTCACTGTGGTGGCAACTGCAGCTCGAATTGCTGCCGCAGACGTAGTACGATGCGCCACGGCCATACGCCGTACACGGCGGTCTTCCCTCTCAGTAGTGCCACGTGGCCTGCCGGAACCCGGTCTTGAGGCAGTACCTTCCCTTGACCACCGTTGCCAACAATCATGCACAGTGGCTACATTCCTGCCAAGTCGTTCTGCAATATTGCGGAAAGAAAATCCACCATCTCGTAGCCCTATTACACGACCTCGTCCAAACTCCGTGCGCTGTTGATAATGGCTTCTTCGTCTTCTTAAAGGCATTATTGACTAACATCAACACCCTACGTCGAATCTCAACGATAACTAACGCTCACGAACGTTACAGCGCGTATTTACAGCAAACCTGCTTTGCCTGTTCCGAGGGGCGCTACTAGCGCCACACGTATGCGCCGAGCGCGAAATTTGCATAGACGTCATGTTACAGATGTACTCTCACCGCCTACCAACTGTCGTTTATCTAACACAACCCCTTCTTGGTGTTGGGATTTTTTTTTCCGTCAGTGTATATTTTTCTTTTCCGGTGAGGCAGTCTCAAATTTTTTAAGCCTTCTTTTCCTAGGAAATACCGTCTATATTATTTTCCTATGTGCAGTAATTTTGTGATTTTTTCTTGTAAGCAATTCAGAGAGAATATAGTTGCTGAGAAATGGAATACAATTTTTACAGTGATGCAAACATTTTGCAGATTTGCTGTTACTTCTTTCTTTATTCATTCAGCAACGAAAGGAAAGCTTTGTCTAAAGTTTCCAGTATTATGTGCATCCCTTCACTTGTACATCTGCATTAGAGAAATCTTTATGTTAATCATCGTCAGTTGCGATAAATAATTCCTTGAGGTTGTTCGAAATATGAGAAATTTCGTCTTCAATTGTGAATTTTTCACTGTTTTGTTAATGCTTTTGTTCATTTATTTATTTATGCATATTATAAAGAGCGTCTTTTGTTTGATATGCAAATCCTTCGAAAAAGCGTAATCGCTATTTATTACAATTTCATATCATGCATTTTGCAAAAGGGGAGAATTTTATGTTCTTGGTAAACAAAACTATTTGCCGAGATCATGTTATAGTTTTCTTGCAGACCCTTTATCTTATGATTTACTCATTTGGCGTATCTAATTTCTCTTTAGTAATGCAAGAGCGAATGAAATAGAATGCATATTGACGATAAATAATGTCTCCAATATATTCCAATGATATAAATTATTTTACGCGTACAGTATATAAAATGCAAATTTGCTACGATTTTTAGATCATTTCTTCGCCTTTATTCAATACTGATCATCAGATGTTTACCTAAAGTTCCTCATTAAATTTTCATTCTAGGAACTTCGTTTTCGCTTTTCTTATCCCAAAATGAATAATTCATACAAAACATCTTGTAACAAGGTTGTAATTAAAGCACAAAATGAATAAATCGAAATTCAGTGAAGGCAGTACAAAAGTTGATCAAAATGTTTCGAGACTGAATCAATATTTCCGCGAACAGAAATGCACAATTATCATCGCTTTGATAAACGTGGGCCATTTCACAGTCACATTCTGGCATATGATTCCGTGTTGAATTAAAAAAGAAGACTGAATAAAAATAGCTGCAGTCAATTGTGATACTTACGTCGGTCATTTTGGTGAAAGTCATTCTTACGTCGCAGTGCTGTGCGAACTTGGAAACAATAAGCGGAAATGACCCGCTAAGTAACTTAAATAATTAAATCAAACCAACAACAGTCTGAATAATAAATATATTTAAGATGTACTATCGCAGCAGACGAAAGCATCAATGATTAGAAGTTGTCTGCAGATTTTATTGTTACGCAGATGTTGTCAATTACTCGTCACTGAGGGCATAATATTGAATAGTATGTCTCTTAGTCACCATCTTACAGTCAACACCATCTTACAGCCATCTTACAGTCAACAATATTTGCTAATATGCCTTGATGATACCATCAATAGCATATTAGCAAATATGATAATCATTAGTGACAGTTAAAAACAGAGTAATTAAGCAATGTATGTTAGGAGAACCTCTCTAGTGTTTTATTGCTTTATTACAGTCATTTTAACTATATTTTAAGCGCTCTGCAACACTAATAACGAGGAACTATACACCAGTTATGTAGAAAATAGTACAGATCTGCATTAATAATCCATTACGTCTTTAACAATACATATTCTTATCCTTCCTGCCGAAGTACCGAAGAAAGTACATAAAATCCATGGAACAGAGTATGCGTTAGTTCTCCTTCGGGGTTGACTGGAGTGACCGTTGATCGTTGTTAAGCGGTTTCGTTATCGAAGGTTATCGTTAATGTTAACTCTACGGAAGATGTTCAGTCCCAACCAAAACTTGCCGTTGCTCGAAGGTTACCGCTGTCCGTTAATGGAGTTACACTGTACATTTTATTCCATATAATTGCTTCTAAACATCCGATTGAAAATATTCTTTCTTCTTTTCGATGCCATTTATAAGGAAGACTATTTTATGTACAGTTCTTTTTAAAGTAATGAACAGGTTTTCCGCTAGGGGGCGTAAAGGCAAAATCGCGATTTCCTTGATATCTCTGCTTCTAAATGTCCTATTCTGGGATACAGGTCCTGGTGGGAAATGTTCTACATATAATTTATAATTTTGGGCAAAGAATGGTTTGTCCACCAGAGGGCGTGGCGTAAAGGTTTATTTCTGTTTCTGGTATAATTTGCAGCAGTATCTGCGCTTCTGAAAACTCGATTTCAAAAACTTTTTCCGGGACCGGGCTCACCTCGAAAAACCTTTTGAGAATACCTTCTTCTTAAAATAGTGCATAGTCTTTCAATCAGGGGGTGTAGATTTATATGTTGTTTTTGTCGATATCTTTATTTCTAAGAGTCCGATGTGAAAAGTTCTTCCTTTATGGGAGAGTGTTTCCGGTGCGAAATGTTCTGCATATAATTTCAAATATTTTTAACGAAGGGATGTGCCACTAGGGGCGTAAGATCGCATTTCCGTTTACATCATATTTGCAGCAATATCTACAGGACTAAAACCCCGACTAGAGAAATTCCTTCTCTGTCAGATACTACAAACTATAAAAATACTTTATGTATAATATCTTCTCAAAATAACGCATAATTTCGTCGCTAGGGGCACAGATGTTTGATCTGCTGTTTTTGATGTCTCTACTTCTAAACGACCGATTTAGAAAATTATTTTAACACCAGATACCATTTACCTCCAGAGCACTTTACATTTATATAATTTTTTACAGTTCACAGTTCTGCCGCTTGATGGTGTTTGTGTACTTCTGTTTGCAGCTGTATCTTTGCTCTTAAAAATCCTATTGAAAATTTTCTTTTTTTAATATATGCCATTTGCTACAATAAAGATGGGAACATTATCCTCTTTAAATAATGCACATATTTTCCACTGGGGGTGTAAATGTTAAAAACTGTTTCTCTCGCTATCTCTGCTTCCGGGAGATGTACTTCAAAAGTCCTTTTTTCTTGGCATAACTTCTGATATCAAAATTACTTCTCGCATATTTTCAACTTTTCCATTCTGCAAAATTATTCCGCTAGGGGGCGTAGAGTTATATTACGTTTCCTTCTGTATTTCTTCTTTTAACTGTTACGTTTGAAATTTTTGGTCTCTGATATAGTCTTTCTGCTATGATAAATTTTTTTATTATCGTGATATTCTTTTCATTCGCTGGTGGGAGTAATTAGCTGTTTCTATTTCTGGAAGTTTTATGGATTGCAGAAGTCTGGTTGATTCGTTGTTTTCTAACCGGTTCCATTGACAGTGAAAAAGTTTGAAATATCTTATTTGTATCGAAAAGGGTTCAAAAGACGTGCGCATTACAACCGAAAATTTGGTGTCATCTTTCTTGTTAACATTAGTGACGTTATACTTTAAATCATTCTATATTTGTTAACCAGATGCTTATTTGAACTTTCTTTTCGTGACTGTGGAGTTTGGCTTAATACATGGTTAACAGTAATAAAAATAAAAAGGCCGAAGGCAGAAATTGCTCTATGGAAAAATAATACGGATGTTCATACCGGTGTATTCATATAATATCTGCCACTCGCCAACGGGCGGCTTTTTACATGGCACTAGAACGACTTCAGACTTAAACTGTAAAACGCAAATTGAATTAAAGGTTAAATAAATCAAATTAAATAAACAATGATCACGCGCAATTACATCAACATAATGTCTCGCGTGCGGTATACCCATGGTAACGCTTCTTTTTATTTAGCTTTAAAAGCGCAGTTCATGTACGTGGAAGATCCATTGATACAAAGTCATTGCACGCGTCACTGCTACAGAGGATTTCTACAGTCTCCCTAAGTAAGGTTCCTTTTGCTGTGGGGTACGGAGCACTATCCTTAATGCGACTCCAGGGTGGCGTTGCCTCCTTATTTAGTATAGACGGGGTTCGGACATTTGGGCACCGGATTTTTGGGCACCGGACATTTGGGCACCCGGACATTTGGGCACATTCCCTTTTAAAGCAATGAAATTGCGCTGCGTTAAAAATTATAGTGTTCCTATATTTCTCCCTACTTGAGCAAGTGGTGTGCACACAAATTTTTTCACTTATATCTCATAATCATTAAGAAATTGAGACATATTTACGATTTTCTGTCTGAAAGACGGGGCGGACATTTGGACACCCGGACATTTAGGCACAAATGTTTAAGGGGCCGTATAGCAATTGCCGTTTCTTGGCCCAATAGTAAGAGTTTGACCGAAAAAATGCTCGCCGTTAGTTACTTAGGCACTAAATATTTACGGGCACGTACCTACTCAGCAAACCTGTCGAGGGGGGGGGGGGGTAATACTAAAAGTGTAAAATATGAAAATTTTCTCGTCCGATCGGGAGATTTTCAGCATTTACAATTCGACACATTATCTAAGCGCACGTGCCTACTCTGAAAACGTGGGGGGGGGGGGGGGGGGGGGGCAGATACCAAAACTGTAAAATTTGAAAAATGTATCGTCCTATCAGATTTTCAGCATTTACAAGCTACTACTCGAGACATTAACTCAGAGCATGTGCTTACTCAGTAAACCCAATGGGGGGCGGGGGTAATACTAAAAGTGTAAAATATGAAAATTTTCTCGTCCGATTGGGAGATTTTCAGCATTTACAAATTACAGCTGGAAACATTATCTCAGGGCATGAACCTACTGAGCAAACCTGTCGGGGGGGGGGGGGGGGGGGGTTAATACTAAAAGTGTAAAATATGAAACATTTCTCGTCCGATCGGGAGTTTACAGCATTTACAAGCTACAACTCGACACATTATCTGAGCGCACGTGCCCACTCTGAAAACGGGGGGGGGGGGGGGGGGTTGATACCAAAACTGTAAAATTTGAAAAATGTGTCGTCCAATCAGAGTTTCGGCATTTGCAAGCTACAACTCGAGACATTAACTCAGGGCATGTGCTTACTCAGTAAACCCAATGTGTGTGTGTGGGGGGGGGGATGGGGGAGTTAATACCAATAGTGTAAAATATGAGAATTTTCTCGTTCAATCGGGAGATTTTCAGCACTACAACTCGACCCATTATTTGAAGGCATGTGCTTACTCAGCAAACCTGTCGGGGGAAGGGGGCGGGTTGCCAAAAGTGTAAAATATGAAGAATTTCTCTTCCTACCCGGAGATTTTCATCATTCACATGCCTTCAGATAAAGTGTCGAGTTGTAGCTGCTAAATGCTGAAAATCTCCCGATCGGACGAGAAATTTATCTTATTTTACACTTTTGGTATGCCCCCTCCCACACACACAGGTTTGCGGAATAGGCACATAACCTCAAATAATGTGTCCAGTTGTAAACGCCCAAAATCTGCCGAGCGGTCGAGAAATCCTTCATATTTTACACTTTTGAAATTACCCCAAACGGGTCTGCTGGGGGTTCGGACATTTGCGCACCGGACTTTTGGGCACCCAAATGTCCTAAACTCAGTATAGACAGCGCATTCGTCAGTTTCCCCATGTTTGACATCCCTTTTATGGAGTTTAGGACATTTGGGCACCGGACTTTTGGGCACCGGACATTTGGGCACCCGGACATTTCGGCACAAATCTTGAGGGGCGGTACAAAAATTGCCGTTTTTTTTCGCTGTGAGGGCAATTGAATGGAGAAAACGTTTCCAGTAAGACAAACGACAATTGGGTGTCCAAGGCCCCCCCCCCCCGCCGTTAATATAGCCAAATTTTTGATAAATTTAAAACACTAAAATAGACAAAACCTTTTTTTAAATGTTTGACAGCCTTGAAGGAGGTAAGGATTTTTCTTAACCCCCCCCCCAGCACACATAAAATGTCCGTAATTTCGTATTTTCTTATTTACGATATTTTTCTATAAACTATAACTAAACAAATTCTCTGCGAGTATGAGGAAACCCAGGACACTTGTCGAGTGTGTGTGGGGGGGGGGCTTAAAACCTAAAATATGAAATATAAAAAAATTCTGGTCTGATCGGGAGATTTTCAGCCATTACAAGCTGCAGGTCATCGAATTGTCTGAGGGCATCTGCTGCCTCAGGAAACTAGGGGGGGGATACCAAAAGCGTAAAATATCAAGATTTCTCATTACTCTTCCGATCGGGAGATCTTCAGCATTTACAAGCTGCAACTCGACAAATTTTTTCAGCGCATGTGCACTCTCTGGAAACCTGTCGGCGATGGGGGGGGGGGGGGGGAGGGGGGTTATTACCAAAAGTGTAAAATATGAAAAATTCCTCCTCCCGTCGGGAGATTTTTGGCATTTACAAGCTACAACTCGACACATTATTTGAAGGCATGTGCTACTCAGCAATCGTGTGTATGCGAGGGGGGGGGGAGATACCAAAAGTGTAAAATATGAAGACTTTCTCGTCCGATCGGGAGATTTTCAGTATTTACAAGCTGCAGCTCGATAAATGTTCTGTTCTGAGCGTATGTGCCTACGCAGCAAACCCGTCCGGGGGGCGGGGATAATTTCAAAAGTGTAAAATATGAAGAATTTCTCGTCCGATCGGCAGATTTTCGGCATTTATAACTGGACACATTATTTGAGGGCATGTGCCTACTCAGGAAACCTATCGGGCGAGGGGGGGGTTGTAGCTTGTAAATGCTGAAAATCTTCGGATCGGACGAGAAATTCTTTATATTTTACACTATTGGTATACACCCCCTCCCCCGACAGGTTTGCTGAGTAGGCACGTGCCCTCAAATAATCTGTCGAGTTGTAGCTTGTAAATGCTGAAACTCTCCTGATTGGACGATACATTTTTCAAATTTTACAGTTTTGGTATTAACGCCCCCTCCCCCCGACAGGTTTGCTCAGTAGGTTCATGCCCTGAGATAATGTCTCCAGTTGTAGTTTGTAAATGCAGAAAATCTCCCGATCGGACAAGAAATTATTTATATTTCACAATTATCATATACCCCCCCCCCCCACCCCCGACAGGTTTGCTGAGTAGGCACGTGCCCTCAAATAATCTGTCGAGTTGTAGCTTATAAATGCTGAAAATCTCTAGATCGGGAGAGAAATTCTTCATACTTTACACTTTTGGTATAACCCCCCCACACACACACACACAAGTTTTCAGAGCAGGCACGTGCGCTCAGACAATGTTACGAGTTGTAGCTTGTAAATGCTGAAAATCTCCCGATCGGACGAGAAATTTTTCATATTTTAAATTTTTAGTACCCCCCCAGACAGGTTTGCTCAGTAGGTTCATGCCCTGAGATAATGACTAATGACTCCAGTTGCAGTTTGTAAATGCTGAAAATCTCCCCCGATCGGACAAGAAATTCTTTATATTTCACAATTATCATATACCCCCTCCCCCGACAGGTTTGCTGACTAGGCATGTGCCCTCAAATAATCTGCCGAGTTGTAGCTTATAAATGCTGAAAATCTCTCGATCGGGAGAGAAATTCTTCATACTTTACACTTTTGGTATACCCCCCTCCCCTCCCCACCACAAGTTTTCAGAGCAGGCACGTGCGCTCAGACAATGTTACGAGTTGTAGCTTGTAAATGCTGAAAATCTCCCGATCGGACGAGAAATTTTTTATATTTCACACTTTTTAGTATTACCCCCCCCCCCGACAGGTGTGCTCAGTAGGTTTACGCCCTGCCCTGAGATAATGTCTCCAGTTGTAGTTTGAAAATGCTGAAAATCTCCCGATCGGACGAGAAATTGTTCATATTTTACACTTTTGATATCCCCCCCCCCGGCCAGGTTTGCTGAGTAGGCTCGTGCCCGTAAATATTTAGTGCCTAAGTAACTTACGGCGAACATTTTCTCGGTCAATCTCTTACTATTGGGCCAAGAAACGGCAATTGTTATACGGCCCCTTAAACATTTGTGGCCAAATGTCCGGGTGCCCAAATGTCCGGGTGCCCAAATGTCCGGTGCCCAAATGTCTGGTGCCCAAATGTCCGGGTGCCCAAATGTCCGGTGCCCAAATGTCCGGTGCCCAAAAGTCCGGTGCCCAAATGTCCGAACCCCCTTTTATGTTCTTCAAGTCTTGTTGCAAAAGACCTTTTTGTCATTCCTATGTATATCATTTTAGATTCCTCGGGGTTCACTAAAGAAATATAAAGACCCGGATTATTTTTTCATAAAGTCCTGTGCTTTTTGGTTTATATTTATCTACGGTATATCCACAGTGTCTTATAAGTTATTCTACATCACCAATTTATTCAAAATATTTCGAACTTATCTCTAATGTAACACTAACTTTAAAAACTTCGACAGACGTGCTTTTCGAGGCACCGAGTTTGCTTTTATTTTTGCTCTCCATCATTTTCTTCACTTAATTCGTAATGTCTGTTACGGGTAAAATATTTAATTTCCTGCATTTAAGACATTTGCAAACGTCATAGGGTGTGAAAGTGAGATATCCCATTTTCGTCTGCTATTAACTGCACAACGTTCGCCTTTCAGTTTTTTTGCGAACATTAAAAAACTGTGTGTATCTGTGCTGACGCAGGAGATTAGATCTTGCGGTTTAAAATTTGTGACCTTCTTTTGTGGCAATGGCTGTCCATAGTCTAATAAATCTGTTTTTTATAGGGATCCTGCCAGGGAAGCGAAGAGGACAGTTATCAATGCCACAAATCCTACTTTCATGTCACATGACACCCCGTTCATTTTCCTACCGGACGCGGAGTACAGATCGCGGTCCACTCCCTATCCCCTCCCCCTTACCCACCTCCCCATGTTCTCGTACTACTGTGTGCGTCCTTATACTCATCAGGAGGGGATTTCGACAACAGAGGGGTTAACCGGATGAAACTGGAGAGCACCACATGTTGCAAATTATCCACCCGTCTTGTCAGCACTCAGAGGTAACTCGGTCTGGCAGAACTACATTCTGACACCCCTTAGGGACATCAAACTCCACTTCCCCTTTTTCCTTATTCTTTTTTTAACGTGCTTATATCGATGAAAAAGCAAAGATGAATTAGATTCTGTTTGGACCGATCGTCCCGTCAAGACTCAGCGTATCCAGTAACGGAGGAACTATACCAGGGTGTACTAAAAATTATCCGAAAGCAATAGTACTACTAGGTTACAAAACTTTGCCTCTACGTCTCGGAGCAGCGCGTCATGGAGTAAAAAAATAAAATAAAATGAAATAAAATCTTGAAACGGTAAGATTGGGATTTCTGTCTTTCTCTGTTTCTCATCTGTTTTTGTTTTCCTCTGTTGCAATATTGGAATTTTTGTCTTCTTTTTTAATTAATTAATTAATTAATTAAACAACTTATTTATTTATTGCATATACTTGGAAATTTTACTTTTACCCCTTTTTCTGTCTTCCAAAGAAATGAAATTTCTGCCTTTCTTTATCGCTCTTAAGCTTTGATAACATTAAAGTTGCCATTTTTCTCCCTCTTCTTATCACAAAGTTTTCATTGTTTCATTTCTCTCCTTTTTATTTGGACTTTCATCAAGCCATCAGTGATTAAAAAGGACAAAGATAAAACAATTCAATTTTGGAAAAATTGGGATTGCAACCCTTTGTCGTCTTCTTTTCCATGCTTCAGCAAAATTTTAATTGCTTTTCCTTTCTCTTTTTTTTTTTTTAATATTTAAATTGCTTTCTTTATCCTCTTTTCTTCTAATGAATGACATGAGTTCCTAACTTTGTACCTCTCTTATTTTTTTTAATCATTAATAACATTAGTATTGAATTCTGTGCCTCCTTTTTTATCAATGAATAATATTAAAATTCTTAATTTTGCACTATTTTTTATCAACTGGAATTTCTTTTTATGTTTTTGGTAAAATCGGGATTACTGCTTTGTTTCATTTTTGCTATTTTTGGTAATATTAGTATTGAATTATTTGCCTTTTTTTACACTTTTGGTAAAATGTGAATATTTACTATTTTTCTTTTTCAATTTTTTTTAAACTTTATGTAAATGTCATCTTTGTTTGCTTTTCTTTTTCCTGTTTTTTGAGGAACATGGCTTTTATACTTTTCTTTACTATTGACAAAATTAAGTTTCAAGTTTGTCTTGTGCCCTCTTCTACCTTTGATAAAACTGATATTGCTGTTTTCCTTTCTTTACAGGCAGTTTCTACTTTTGCGAATGATTCCTTCCTGAAAATGTACATGAAAATTAAATAGCATTGTTCAGCAAATTTTGGTTTTAACAGAAATAAGTTTACTTTGCTGATTTCGAAATGTAAACACAAAAATAGAGATTAAATTGATACATTGGCTCTGGTTTTCTAACAAATATATACTCTTCACATTTACACTTCTGCCATATTGTGATATGGGAGTTGGGTATAGTTATGAATGTACCTGCGTTATACAAGGCGCCCTTCCGCTTGTACTGAACTAACGGAGTATTCTTTTTCACCGTCCAGCAATAATCGGCTAACATGGCAGCATACCATTCGCTTTTGTATCTGTACTTCATCGCTGAGATATTCTGATGAAACCACCCATCCACAATGTTCATAGCTTACGTCACTACAGATATCCAGGAAGAAATTCAAGTGTAAATAGAGGAAATGCATAACTCAGTGATATATAGCATCCCAGTTTCTCGTACGAAGTAATGAGATCCTTCACAATGACTTTTACATTTCCCAGAGAAGTGTTAAAGGGACTTTTCCTTGGTGAAAATATTCCAAATACGTGGCGACAGTTAATAATAAATACATGGCTCTTTCCACGTTCCAGAAACACACAGCAACCGAAAAATTGTTTTTCAGCCGCCGCTGTGGAATCGAACCAACAGAACTCTCGGTATCGCGCCGAGTGCGTTACCTTTACGCCACGGGCCAACAATCCACGGTGCTATGTGTATTTTTAAAGTCAGCTACTGACATCATCCGTAAGATAAGATGGGCTCAGCTACTGAGACGTCTCCATCTGGTGGGCATTAACGGACTTTTCCTTTCCGTTCGGGTTCGATATCATTGCTTAATTGTAGCACTTAGAGAATGTTCCAAGAAAGTACATCCCGAAGAAAGTATTTTAATGTACTTGCGCCATTAAATCTGTTCTTTATTGCTATTTAATGCTTTTTAACTGCTTGTCCTGGAATTATCTTAATTTTTTAATTAATTGTTGTTACTTTATAGTCTACTTGCAATCATTTTTCTATTTCATTTCCTATCACTTTCCCAGCTCGGGAGCCATCAGTGGGGTGGATCCAGAAAAACTGGTACACCGTAAAACTCGTACACTTTCTTGTCCTGCTGAGCAAAGTGCGGAAAACTCGACACCTTCTCAAGTAAGGGGATGTACACAAATTGCGTTTCGTTCCGAGATCTTGTCAAAGCGTACGAGTTTTCCTAGATGAGCAAAACGAAATGTACGAGTTTCCTCGGAATATCAATGGGTATGTAAGATCAAAATGGCACAAGGTTTATGTAGAAGCTAAATCTTGAGTTACAATTTTAATATTTCGTAAACTCCTACACCTTCTCATATAAGGGGATGTACACAGATTGCGTTTCCTTTCGAGATCTTGTCAAAGTGTGCGAGTTTTCTATTAGGTGAACAAAACGAAATGTAACAGTTTTCGCAGGGATCTCAATGTGTATGTATGATCAAAATGACACAAAGTTTGGGTAGAACCTTTCTGACTCCTTAAATCTTGAGTTATGATTTCAATATTTCCCATGTGATAACAAGCAATAAAAGCTAATTAATAGGGCTCAACAAATCGGTCTTCAGGTACTGATCTTTTTTGAAGATTTTAAATTACAACCTTGATATTCCGTATTTCTAAACATTTTATAAAACCTAATAAAAGGCACTCAGCATATTGTTTCTCACGTATTTACGAGTCATCTGGGCAGCGGGCCTTTTTAGAAGATATTAAGTTACAACCTAGATATTTCGTATATGTAAACATTTTACGAAACCTAATGAAAGGCACTCAACGAATTATTCCTCAGCTCTTTTTAAGTCACCTAGGCCACAGACATTTTTAGAATATTTTAAGTTACAACCTAGATATTCCGTATTTGTAAACAATTTATAAAGCCTAATAAAGGACACTCAACGGATTACTTCTGATCTATTCACCAGGCACCTAGGCGGCGGGCCTTTTTAGATGATTTTAAGTTACAATCTAGATATTTAATTCAACTTAGATATTAATTCGTAGGCCCTAGGCCTAGGCCTTTTTAACCGTTTTCATTCCGTCGATATCATGTTTATAACGTTACGAACCATCTCAAGTTACTAATATTGCGCCTTTACCTTGGCCCCAATAATTTCTCTATGGGCACTAGGCCTAGGCACAAGACCTATGAATTAATAATCAAATCCCAAGTGAAAGCGCAGCTATCCAACACAGTTGTAATTAAAAAATTTCTATAAAGATCAGCACTTGAAGATCGATTCGTTGAGCTCCTGCAAATTAATTGGCCTTTTTTGCATGTTATCAAATGAAAAATATTAAAATCATAACTCTAGGTTTAGGGAGTCTGAAAGGTTCTACATAAACCTTGTGTCATTTTGATCTTACGTACCCATTGAAATCCCTAGGAAAATTGGTACATTTCGTTTTATTCAGCTAGGAAAACTCATACACTTTCACAAGATGTCGGAACGAAACGCAGTTTGTGTACATCCCCTTACTTGAGAAGGTGTAGGAGTTTTCCGGTGTACGAGTTTTTCCGCCCTTTGCGCTTTGCTCAGCAGGACGAGAAAGTGTACGAGTTTTCCGCCACCCCTGTGGCGATGTCTTCGAGGCCCTTTTGCGAAAATCTGTTTGCTTTCATAGAACATAATTTTTTAAATTCCATATTTATAACTAAGTTGTACGGGCGTTGTAATAATTCAAATTCTTTGGAACCTATATGTATTTTTCCTAAAAGCAAAATTGTTACACTTCATTGCGTGTAGCAAGAATGTACATGTTGTAATTAAAATGATTGCCTTAGTTTTATACCAATACAAACTATAACAAAACACTTACGCCAATGTTAATCATATCATGAAAGTTTTATTCTTTTAGAGAACTAAGGCCATCATCTTTGAAATACCTCACGGTCACGCACGCAGACACGTAAAGGCTGTATGACAGTGTCTAATAACTTTTCGATTTATACGAAAATACAGAACGTAAGTCAGCCAAAAAAAAAAAAAAAAAAAAGTGTCAACTAAGAATTGTGGCACAAAAAGAGTAAAATTATTTACTCTTAAATATGAAAAAAAAAAAAAAACACTTAACTTAATGTCACAATATTTTGCGCATAGTAAAAGTATTTTCTTTTGATTCTGTTATTAAAAAAACGACACTGGTCTCTGTTTTCTCATTCCCACGAAGAGCAGCTTTTAGCTCATTACATTCTGAAGGATACGTAGTTATGCACAAACAAGTGTATTGTATAACACCCTTATCCTCATTGGTATAAAAATTTCACATATTTTGATATTTATTCACATTCCATAACTGATATTTATTCACATTCTCTTGTTAATGTACATGTACACTATATTGACAAAAGTCACCGGACACCTAGAAGAGAAACACAACATAGCATTTATTTACGTGCATTAGTACAGTGTCGGTCCACCTTTGGCCTTAATGGATGCACTGACCCTTCGAGACATGCTTTCAACAAGGTTTTGAAACACATCGATAGGAACGCGTTTTCATTCAGTACATAATGCTGCCGCGAACTGTTGCTTAGTAGTAGGCCTTGGTTCCAAACTTCTTATGCGGCGCTCTTATTCATCCCATAGGTGATCTATTGGATTTAGATCAGGGCTCTGGGCTGACCAGTCCACACACGATACCGAATTATCGTCAAACCACGCAATAACAGTCCTTGCTTTATGGCTCAGTGCATTATCCTGCTGGTACCAACAAGGCTCGGTTCTATAATATTGCCACAGAGTTGGTAGGGTATAATTGTCCAGAATATCGAGGTAGACGTGCTGGTTAACAGGTTTGTCCACGATAAGCAATGGGCCGGGACCATACCACGAAAAACACCCCCACACGAGTACAGTGCCAGCTCCAAAATTGGCCGTAGGAACAGTAGACGGTGGCAAATAGCGTTCCCCGGCTGCCGCCATACCCACACACGGCCATCAGACTGATGGATCGTGTTTATCTGGATTCTTCAGTCCATAAAGGACCCGTTTCCATTGATCTATGGTCCACGATAAATGTTCTTTACAGCATGCTAAACGGCGAGTAGCATTCCGAGTGGAGATGAAAGGCTTATGAGCAGCCGCACGACCACGGTAACTCATGGAATGAAGTTATCTGCGAATTGTAGGCGTACATACCGAGGTTCCAGCATTTTTAATCACCTGTACAGTGAGGTCTTGTGCAGTATCACATCGATTGGCTCTACCGACTCTCCTGAGGCTTCGACATCCTCTGTCACTGATTTTCTTTGGTCTGCCGGTACGTTTTGATGCTTCAGGAACGCCATGTGTCATCCACTGATTCAGTACTTCCAAAACAGTTGACTTGCGTATGTTTAAACGCCTCATGGTTTCTCTTATGGACAATCCACTGATATAACACCCAACAATCTTTCATTTCTCAAAGTCAGTTCTCTCCCGCCACGACATTTTCACTCAACCTCACAGTGTGATATGATCGCGGTCGGTTTTAGGCTTGTTTTTATACCGTTTGCAACTGTACCGCGAATCTTAACAAAGCATCGGATCCGTTCATTTGGTTTTGAAGGGGTGTCTGGTGATTTTTGTCATTATAGTGTATGTGGAACTATTACTATGGCTGTGAAAAGGGGCCTTAAGTCCTTTGGAATAGCTGCTTTCCAGCGTCACCCACTTTTTATAAACTTACTTATTTACCAAAAAAAAAAATGCTTTTCTTTTTAATGCTTCATTCAAAGCTACCATCAAAGATTTCTGGCTATTTCTTTAACCAGTCAGTTTTCATATGAAGTCTCCGCAAAAACTTTGAATAATACTTCTGATGAGGTTGGAGGCCCTCTTAGCCGTGATTTCCCCTCCCCCGCACTGAGAGGTCCATCAGCACACCCATGCCTCTTTCCTCCTAACATGTCTCGATCGCTGTCCGCCCTGGTCGCTTCCCCAATTTTCTGTCCCTTTCCCCCTTCTTGACGCCTGGCTATCCGTTGCATTTCACGCAATTGCCTATAGTCGAAGAAGAGAAATAAATACATTACTTACTCTGAGTACGCTATTCTATCACAAAGTACTGATCGTACAGAGGGCAACAAAATAATTTAACTTAGCCAACGTATTGAACTCGGTAAACGGTAAAAATACCCCAGGGAAAAAATACCCCCGGAGAAAATACCCTCGAAAACTGAAAAGCGGAAAAAATTCCCCCGGAAGAAATACCCCCAGAACAAACGGTTCACTGTAAACTGCCACACAGGAACACTGATGAGTGGCAGTTTTCCGGTGTGGTAATTTACCGGCAACCCTGCCACACATCTTTCAGCGACTTGGCCACAAAAGTTCAAGGGGGTGGGGGGTGGGGCTATAAAGATTGCCGTTTCTGGGCCTATATTGAGAACTGAATTGAGAACTCCAAACGAATTTCGCGAAAACGTTCCATGTAAGACAAGCGAGAATTGTACTTTAATTTGAAGAAATAAATTGCCGAGGATCCGAGGTACACTTGGTGGGGGGGGGCTCAACCCTGAACTTCCGTAATATTAGATTCTGGGCCGCTGAAGCCTGTCAATGTATCCAAGCTGTTCCCCTTGAAGCGCCCGCGAGGTCCGTGAGCTTGGGGGGGATTCCCCCAAAATGTTAAAATGGACGTAGGGCTGTAAACATTAGAACCATGCTTTACATAATGATTCTGTACACGACCACGAATTTTCAGGAGGGTGGGGTGAATTCACCCTCCCCCAAGTTTCTAAGAGCGCAGACAAGTGTTCAAGGTAAGGGATTTGCTCGCAATTTCTATGCTTCATGTTGTGTTTAATGGCAAACTATGTATGCCCTTTTCCCCCTCCTCCAGAAATTTGGTGAAGCCTGTGGAAGGGATACGAGGTGCTTGGTTTGGAGTGCTCTACCCCCAACTTCCGTAATTTTATATTCTGGACCTCTAGAGTCGGTCAGTGTATCCTCGATGTTCCTCCTGAATAGCTCTTAGAAACTAGGGAGGGTTACCCCACCCTCCTGAAAATTTGTGGTCGTGTACAGAATCATTACATAAAGCATGATACTAATGTTTACAGCTCTACGTCCATTTTAACATTTTGGGGAACCCCCTTCCTCCCAAGCTCATGGACCTCGCGGACACTTCAAGGAGAACTTCCTGGATACACTGGCAGACTCCAGCGGCCCAGAATGTAATATTACGGAAGTTCAGGGTAGTGCGCCTGCCCCCAACTAAGTGTACCTCGGATTCGCGGCAATTTATTTCTTCAAATTAAAGTACAATTCTCGCTTGGCTTACATGGAACGTTTTCGCGAAATTCGTTTGGAGTTCCCAATTCTGTTCTCAATATAGGCCCAGAAACGGCTGTATTTATACCCCCCTTCCCCTTTGAACTTTTGTTGCCAAGTTGCTGAAGATGTGGGGCAATGTTGCCCGTAAATTGCCACATCGCAACACTGCCACACATCTGTGTTCCTGTGTGGCAGTTTACAGTGAACCGTTTGTTCTGGGGGTATTTCTTCCGGGGGTATTTTTTCCGCTTTTCAGTTTTCGAGGGTATTTTCTCCCGGTTTTTTTCCCCCTGGGGTATTTTTACCTACATCCATTGAACTCATGCCTGGGAGATGACGTTTTAAAACTCTACAAATGATCAATTCGCTTTCAGCTTCTTGAAGGCTCGAAGATTCCCTATGAAGACGACAAAGAGACCTGCTTATATTTCCTATTCTTGGAAACGAATGATTTCTAAAATCTTTTTAACAAAAGCAGACGAAACATGTCCGAAGACACTTCTGGCTTCCGTCTCGATATCACTGAGGACGAGATTGAACTGCTGATCTTTGAACAGTTCATTATCTGTGGATCAAAGAACACCTCCTCCTTGATGTTCTCCATACTAAGCCTTAGGAATTTCTCATATAAGTACGTAAATGATGGTACATTCTTGTGTTCACTGTCTTTAAAAAAAAATTTCATGAGGCCCAAGAAGATGTGGAAGTAAAATTTCACTGGGCTCAAACGCTACGTTCTTTGATCTAGATGCAAATGTTTTACGCCAACATATCTTCTTGTAGTAACAATTAGTACCACCATACTGTTCGTGTAGAAAGCAATAGAACTTCTTGTAACCCTTTCGCAGTCCCAGAAAAATGACGCTTACTTTCAAATTACACGAAACCAGCCACTCATATCTTTTCAGCACGTCTTTTGTAAAAAAAGATCGTGCTTGTGTTACCGGTTTGTCCGTCCGTCTGTACCCACGATATCACTGCAACTATTAGTTCGATTTGAAAAATTCTTTACGCATTGAAAAACTTGAAATATGCGAATGATGATCCTTTATTTCGTTTTGTTTTTACGATGTACAATTTTGCCGCTAGCGGGCGCAAATGCAGATGATGTCGAATTCAAAAATACGTTTTATTCCACATATTTGCTTCTAAACATCCGATTGAAAAAATTATTTTATCTTTCGATTCCATTTATGTCGAAGAGTATTTTAGATATAGTTACTTTTTCAAATTACGCATAGATTTTTCGCTAGCGGGGCGTAAAAGTAAATTGCATTTTCCCCCATAACTCTTCTTCTAAAACTCCGATTTGAAATTTTTTTCTTCAGCGGATACATCTCCTGATGGAAAATCTTTTGCATACAATTTCAAATTTTTGGTAAAGAATACTTTATCCACCAGGGGGCGTGAGTGTTAATTTTTGCTTCTGATGTATTTGCCATAAAATCTGAGCTTCTAAAATATCGATTGAAAAAATTATTTCGTGGACTGATGCCACTCACATCGATAAACATTTTCGGAATATTTTCTTCTTAAAATATTCCACAGTTTCTCCGCCAGGGGGCGTAGATGTATATCCTATTTTTGTCAATATCTCTACTTCTAGGAGTCCGATTTAAAAAATTCCTTCTTTGTTGAATAGTGTTTCCAGTGTTACACGTTTTTCATATAATTTCAACATTTTCAGGTAATTCATAGACTTTCCGCTAGGGAGCGTAAAGGTAAATTATATTTCCCCCTATATCTCTGCTCCTAAATCTCCGATTTGAAAATTTTTTTCTGCACCGGATACAGTTTCTGATGGGAAATCGTTTGCACATAATTTCTAATTTTTGTAAAAAAAAATGGTTTGGCCACCAGGGGGCGTAAACCTTAATTTTCTCTTCTGGTGTATTTGCAGCAAAATATGAGCTTCTAAATTCTTGATTGAAAAAATTCGTCGTTTGTTGACAGATAGTACTCATGTCGACAAACCTTTTAGGAACATTTTCTTTTTAATAATGCATGGTTTCTACGCCAGGGGGTGTAGATGTATATCTTATTTTTGTCAATATCTCTACTTCTAGGAGTCCGATTTGAAAAATTCCTCCTTTGTTGGATAGTGTTTCCAGTGTGACATGTTTTTCATATAATTTCAAAATTTTCAATTAATTCATAAACTTTCCGCTAGGGGGCGTAATGGTAAATTGCTTTCCGCCCCGTATCTCTGCTTCTAAATCTCCGATTTGAAAAATTATTTCTGCACCGGATACAGCTCCTGATGGGAAATACTTTGCACATAATTTCTAACTTTTGAAAAATGGTTTGGCCACCAGGTGGCGGAAGTCTCAATTTCCGTTTCTGATATATTTGCAGCAAAATATGATCTTCTAAAATCTCGATTGAAAAAAAAATTGTTTGTTCACCGATACTACTCATGCCGAAAAATCGTTTAGGAACATTTTCTTCTTGAAATAATGCATGGCTTTTACGCCAGGGGGAGTAGATGCATATATTATTTTTGTCAATATCTCTACTTCTAGGGGTCCGATTTGAAAAATTCCTTCTTTGTTGGATAGTGTTTCCGATGCGAAATGTTTTTCCTATAAATTCAAAATTTTCAAGTAAATCGTAGACTCTCCGCTAGGGGGCACAAAGGTAAATTGCGTTTTCTGCGTTATTTCTGCTTTTAAAACTCCAATTTGAAAATTTCTTCCTGTATCGCATACAAGACCTGATAGAAAATATTTTTCACATAATTTCTGATGTATGATAAAGAATGGTTTGGCCACCAGGGGCATAAGTGTTAATTTCTGCTTCTCATGTATTTGTAGCAAAATCTGGGCTCCTGAAAACTCGACTTAATTTTTTTTTTTTCTTGAACCGATACTGCTCATATGGAAAAACCTTTTGAGAATACTTTCTTCGTAAAATAATGCATGGTTTTCCCACCAGGGGACGTAAAGTCACATCTTATTTTTGTCGATATCTCTGTTTCTAAGAGTCCGATTTAAAAAAATTATTTTTGTGTTGGAGAGCATTTCCGGTGCGACATGTTTCTCATATGAATTCATGTTTTTCTTAACGCACAAGTCTGCAACCAAAGAGTGTAAGCTCACAATTCCGTTTACAGCAATATCTGAGGGATTAAAAACCCGATTGAAAATCTTCTTTTCTTCCGTCAGATACTATTGTTTTCCATACCGGTTCCATTGACTTTGAATAGATTTGATAAATTTAATTTGCTTCAGAAGGGATTCAAAAGACGTGCTTATTACACCCGAAAATTCGGTGTCATCTTTCTTGTTTAAATTCACGCAGCTGAGAATGTTCTTCATATTTACATACGTTTCCTTTGTGTGGGCAGCATGGGCAACAGTAACTGAAGACAATACAGTACATTTCTATTGTGCAATCGCACGGCTTTTAGACTGGCATTAGAAAAGTCAATGAATAGACTCTATTCATCCGAATGATGTCATGGTGCGTGGTGTGCACTGCTGCCATCATGCCATTGATATCCTTGAACTTATTGTTTTGAAGAACTGCTAGATACCCTTTTGCCGGGAGCTGAACAGTTATTTCCACAATGTCCTCAAGATTATTACACTGGTGAAGTCTTGAGGCAACAGGTTTATCTTATTCTTTGGCAGATAATCCCCGATTAGATCATAAAGTTCGTTTTCCATCATCCTCTGTCGTTCTTCGTTCAGTAGAGATCCCATATGGGAGATTGAAGTAGATGGCTGCAATGGTTTTTGGGGTATTTCACGCTGTCCCTCATCACAATCTATTTGTGTACACGGTTGTCCACTTTTTGTTCTTCCTAATCCTTTCCACAGAGATGGTTGGTTGGTGTTTATTTTTGCGCAAGCGCCGCAATGGGCCATCGAGCGCCTCCTTTCCTAACAGGAGGCGCCATACAGAAGTAACACTATGTAATATCGCTTTAAGGGGCGTAAGCACATATTTCGACTTGCAAATGCTTTACCCATTTCAGAAGTCTGATTTAAAACGTTCTGTGTACCTGGTACTCTTCACTATGAAGAAACTCTGTACATTTTCCTCATTAAATAAAGGCCAATTTTTCCGTAGAGGGCTTTAGATCATTTTTGTTTTCGCTGATTTTCTCGTTTTCAGATAGGAATTTCGTTTTTATCCGAAAGCTGCCATTACGGAAAACATTTTTGTTACACTCTTCAAAAAAAAAAAAAAAAAAAATTCTGCGCGGGATACCTGTCACTGTGACAAAGTTTTACGTACATTATCCTCTTCTAGTGAAAATGTGTATCACTAGAGGCAGATAATGTATTGGATATATACGTAAATAAATAAATAAATAATATTCTATTTATTTCTATTTACGACTAAATTTCCGCATCTGAAAGCTTTTTTCTTTGAACAGATTTTTTTGTTACTAACAATTTCCGAGAATTTTCTGTTACCGTAATCCTATTTTTCTGGTAGCGGTGCAAATAGATACTTCTGTTTGTAACCACTTCTCTGCTTCTGAATTCCGTTTAAAAAAAAATATTTTTACGTACTTTTTTTTTTTTTTATGAGGAACACAATATTTGTTACAATACCATTAGAAATTTAACATGCCAATAAAATTTCAGAACGTTTTGTATTATCGCACATTTTCCTGATTAAAAATACATACCAAATTTGATGCCGTCTTTCTTGTTAATGATTTTAAAAAGTTTCTTTCCTTTATTGATACAGAAGTGCTAGTATTTATGACTGTATTCAGACATGTTTTTGGTCATGCTAAACACAGCACAAACAAATGAAAAGGCAGATGATCACACCGTTTGGTTTCCATTATAGCAAAGACGCATTTTAGATCGAGATTGTAACAGAGGTACTGTTCCTTTTGCCTTTCACACGTTATATCTCATGGAAATAGGAATTTACACCTTCAGTCAATGATATTGAAGGGGAGCCTAGCGCGCCTTAGCGGCGCTAAGGAACTACTTTCCTAGGCTTATCAGCGCTAAGGTGCTTTTCGTGATTAGATAGTGATGGAAGCTGAACAAAGGAATTTTTTTAGATGACAGTGTGTGGAAAAAATACATGAAACAGTTCTGCATGCAAATATATTCATATCTTAACCAAATTTTCATACTACAGAGATGGCTGCCCTGCGGTTGAGTGGTCTGAGAAGCTGCCTACTGGACATTCGTCCAAGCTAGGCCTGGTCTCAAGCCCCTGATGAAGCATGAGTGGTGTGCTTGTCCAGTGAAGCTAGATCTGTTTCTTCCCTAAAGCCAATGGCTCCATATTAGGGATGGGTTACTGCTTAAATGTATAACCCTGCGAGTTCCTCATGCTGGTCGTTAAATCCAGAAACAAACAAAACCACTGTGTAGATGAGACGATACAATCGAATCACGCAGTAGGTTGTCTTACGAATCATAAGGGTTCTAGTACAGACACAATGTAGATTCCTTTATCTAGATGGCAACCAACGTAGAGTTATAGGAGGTGGCAACTCTATGGGGTTAAGATTGCATTGCTCCGAGAGAAAACAACTGTAGTGAAGGGAATTTCGACTGAACTCGCTACTAGTTATCTGCTCCAATAAAAATATTTCCCTTGAGATCCCTCTCTGATTCCTCATGGGTTTAACGCATTTTTCTCAAACGGCTGCAGCAGGGAGGTATTTAGCGGGGGCCAGGGAAGCCTTGCCACCACCCCACCCCCGAAAATGTTTCGTTCTTTAAAGTTTTCGGCAGAAATATGACTTAAAAATGCCGTAATTTAATAAAATGCATCACTTTACATTAGAAAAAATGCTTCAATTTTTTCTTCTATTTTTCATTAATTTAAATTTTGTTCTGGTGGATTTCAAAAGCTTCCAGTTTTCGTTGCCCCCCCCCTCGGAAAAAATTCTATACACGTGCCTGGGCGGTAGTAGCGCAGTGGTGTACGCGCTGCTGGCTTCTGACTATTCGTCCGAGATGGTTTCAAATCACGGTAAGGCATGTACATTGCGTTTGTCTTACGACACTGGCTCTCTCCCTTACCTGGAGCCAGTAGCCATAAATTAGGGACGGGCGGCTGCTTATACCCCATCGAGTTGCTCAGAGGTTGTTGTTAACTCTCCCCCCACCCACCCACCCACCGAAAAAAACGTAAAATAAAATGGCGCATTAGACACGCAGAATTGATGTCACAATGTTAGTCAAATATGTTCAATGTGCGCAAATGTAATACGTGTTATTTACAATGAATATTTCGAATTGTGCTGTATGACAGAGAGGTGATTAAATAAAAACTGTGGGTCTCAGCATGAGGTTCCCACGTAACATTTTTTATTTAAAATTTCTCAAATTAAGTAATTATAATATACTTTGATGAGAGAAATTAGTAATGAAAAATACAAAATAATAAAAACATGATACACCACAAGTTTTTAAAATCTGTAAAGGTATTCTTCTCTGGTAGTGTTTTCCTAATCCGTTCATCACTAAGGCACTTTTTTGTTTAGAACTACATCACTGTCTTCATAGCTTTGACTACTTCTGAGGCGAGTCACTCTTTGTAAAGCACTGAGAATTTGTGGTTTTTAGAAGCTGTAGCTTGCCAGTATTGAGACCCGAGATGTGCGTTCAACCATATTGTGTAAGCTTTAGTCAGCAACCGAACTTAGCGAGAACCTCACATTTAGTTTGGTTAGCTTTCTACTGTAATACGACTTCCTCAGCACGTGCCTAAAGGAAGTATCACTATGACGGTTTGGGTGCACGATATCTCTGCAGCTAATAGTCCAATTTGAAAAATTCCTTTTGAAGTCGAAAGCCTGAACTGTCAGAACGACGTTCCAGACACTCCCCCCCTCCGATGTATAATCTCGCAGGTGAGGGACGTAAATTCACATACTATTGAATTCAAAATACATTTTTTCTCTACACAATTGCTTCAAAAAAAAAATTACGAGTTACTTTCCGATACTTTTTACCATGAAGATAATTTTACGTACGGTTTCCGTTTGAAATAATGAATGGTGATACCGCTAGGAGGCTCAGAAAAATGGATTTTCGAAATTATTATTGCGTTAAATAGAGGTAACGACGATAAATGTTTTAAAAGCATTTTACAATATCTGAGACAAAATGCTTCGCTACTAGGGGGCGTAAGTGGATATTTCTATTTTTAACATGTTTGCAATCGTATCTTCGCTTCTGAAAATCTAAGTGAAAATATATTTTTTTCAGACAGGCGCCACTAGCCGCGGAAAACATTTCTGTGTACTTTTTTTCAGCAAAATAATGTGTAGTTTTTCTGAAAAGGGGCGTTAATGTAGATCTCTGTAATTATGATACCTCTGCTTCCAAACGTCAGATTTAAAAATCAGTCTTTTTGTTAATGATAGCGTTTGCGGCGAGGGGTATTTTTCATATATCTACCAATTTTTGCACCACACAGTTTTCCCATTAGGGGTATTATAGCCTTCATTTTTATTTGTACCGTACTTGGAACCATGTCTTCTTTTCAGCGTAGACAGTGTTCATTTCTTCATTTCTATTTGTACCATACTTGGAACCATGTCTTCGTTTCTAGGAAGACTGTCTTCATTTCAATTTATACCTTACTTAAGTCCATGTCTTCGTTTCTAAGAAGACGGTCTTCACTTCCATTTGTACCCTACTTAGAACCATGTCTTCGTTTTTAAGAAGACAGTCTTCATTTCTGTTTAGACCTTATTTGTGTGAAACCATGTCTTCTTTTCTGCGAAGACAGTCTTCATTTCTATTTGTACCATACTTGGAACCATGTCTTCATTTATAAAAAGACAGTCTTCATTTCTATTTGCACTCTACTTGGAACCATGTCTTCGTTTTTAAGAACCCGAAATGAAAATTTCCTTTTGCCTTGGATATCTTCAATTATGAGAAGTATTTTGTAAAAATTTTTTTATAACACATTTGAACTGATATTGGCGGAAAGTGGTTATTTGTGGATATTTTACCACAAGTAGCTGCTTTTGGCCAATATCTAAGCATAATTCAACCGTATTTGTATTTTAAATACGGTTGATTTTTTCTTTAGTAACCGGCTCATTATGAAGTACGGTACATATATTGCGAATTTTAATTTATGCGCAGATTTTCTCTTGGAGATCGTTATACATTCTCTTTTTCTCTGCATTTTCTTCTAAAAACCTACTTTAATTTTTTTTTCTCGTTTCTGAAAAGATTCAAAACACATGCTCATTTCACTCGAGAATTCGGTGTCATCTTTCTTGCTTTTTCAGTGTGTCTGGGAAACCAAACCAATCAACGGTGCTCGAAGTAGGACCAGTATCTTTCAATACACAAGGTCCTTTAAACCGCAACAAAACAATTTTGTTGTTGCTCCAAAGAATGGCTGTTAGTCTTTGTTGTTTCTCATTCCTTCAGTAAACAGAGTAATTTCATAATTACATTTTATTTTTTCCTCTTTCACTGGAATCACTTGCTGTTGACAACCTGCCGTGGTTTCCGTTACTGATTCGCATGAAGAAAAGAATATCTCAGTTGTTTTCTTTTATCACATCCAGCTACCCCTCCCCTTTGTCACACATAATACATCTGAGTAAATGTTGTCTTTTATTCCTGCACCCCCCCCCACCCCGCGCCACCTTTCAAACACTTAATCTCTGTTTACAAAATCTGAAAGAGTTTGTATTGCATTTAGAAACATCTCAAACACCGCTTTAGCGGAAGTTGAAAAATATCTGAAGCAGCTATCATGACAAGTACAAACAAGCAACAGTTGACACATGTTTCCGACGAAACACGTAAAGAGCAAATGAAATGCAACAGGCGAAATTTCAAATTTTTGGCAGTTACTTTAATTTTTACATTAATTAATTTTTTTGCTTATTGCAGATTGCACTCATATTTTTATTGCTAGCTAGAGTTTTTAATTCAGAAGTATTATTTATCCTCGATATTGATAAACAGTTTATGATTGACTGGTTTTAACTTGGAATAATTTAATATCCCAATAATAGATAGTCCTTATTTGATCTGTCTAGAAATAACGAAGTTCGAATATAGCGAATGTTTTTTATTCTCCCTTATGGAAACTGTTTCGTGTGTGCTTTTCCATAATGAACAATTCGTCTGCTAAAATTACATATTTCTATCTGAAATCACAGCTTCGTTTCTAAAATATCGACTGAAAGAATTTCTTCTACAGGTGTTACCAATCACTATGACAAAGATTTAATGTACTTTTCCTGTTTGTCATGATGCACAGAATGTCCGCTAGGTCTTTATTTCTGTTTCCAACCACACTTCCATTTCTGTTAGTCTGACAGAAAAGAAGTATTTTTGTTTCTGTTAAATCGCTTAGTGAATAATATTCTGCATAAATTTTCTACACTTGTATTTTTTCTTTTTTTTTTTTTTTTATTTTTTTTTTTTTTGGCGCAAATGAATGTTTCTGTTACTAACCAATGGTGTACTGGGTGGGTCCGGAACGGCGTTCCGATACTTTTTTTTTTTTTTTTTTTCTAGCTAGCACGCATTCCGGTAAACACTAAACAGAATACTGATTTCAATACACGCAATTGACGTGGACTAGGAACATCAAACTGAAGTCATCGCTCTTTCCACGTTTATAAGTAAGTCACGGAAAAAATCTCATCGGCCGCCATCGGGAATCGAACCCAGGGTCTTCCAGTTACGCGCCTGGATATGCTGCCAAGAAGCAACCTATCATGTGGTTTGGCAGTTAGTGTATGTGAGTTTGTGAGAATTCGAGGCCGCTGTGGTGCAGTGGTAGCATATCCGGCGCGTAACTAGAAGAACTTGGGTTCGATTCCCGGTGACGGCCGATGAGAATTTTTCCATGACTCACTTATAAACGTAGAAAGAGCGATGACTTCTGTTTGATGTTCCTAGTCCACGTCAATTGTGTGTATTAATTATTCACTCGCCTCCTAGTTATTTGTGCAGTTGCTGCTTTCCATCTTTGGTGAATACCCAGTATAGTGGGGTGTTTCAAGAAACAACCTGCCATGTGATTTGGCAGTTAGTGTATGTGAGTCTGTGAGAATTCGAGGCCGCTGTGGTGCAGTGGTAGCATATCCGGTGCGTAACTGGAAGACCCTGGGTTCGATTCCCGGTAGCGGCCGATGGGAATTTATCTGTGATACTTATAAACGTGGAAAGAGCAATGGCTTCTGTTTGATGTATTATCGGGCGTGTTCCGAATTGGATTCACCTGACGTAATATTGGGAACGAAGGGGCTGTCGAGTGGATTGTGAATCTGCGATTCCCTGATTTAGGGCTGACGCAGCTTCAGGATCCACTGACGGGGCGTTGTGTTTCACACAGCAGATTTTCCATTGGGAGTCAAAGGGTCTGCTGTGTGCCGCAATGTTTTCGTGAACGTCTAGAATTAAAAAAAAAAACATAAGTGAAATAATTTCTGAGTCCCTGCCGTAAAATATATATTATCTCCAAAAATCCAGGATTGAGCACAAAATTTGCAACTAACGAAACACTCGTGATAGTACTTTGGCAAATTAACGTAGAAAACAATTTATTAGTTATGTTTTGGCATAATAATAAAGATACACACACAATAGCTTAGGACCCTGTGCTCATTACTTGAAGGTATGTAAGTTGTTCTAAGTAGGTGTTAAACTTACAGTCACCATTTAACCATTTATATTTATAAAAACACTTCGCTAAAATAGCACACGATACTAGCAAAAATTATACCGACTTTCTGACAGGAACTTGTGCTCATTAACAACTCGCTTATAAATACATTTATTCTAACGGAAGACTTTTGCATGCACTGATCGATAAACTCATATTATGAGAGGACACCAAAAGAAAGACTAGGATGGATTTCCTACCTTAAATTCCCACTCTTTCTACATGTTGCACTGCTACTCCCATACCACACGGAAGAAATGGAGCCACACGAAAGTCCAGTTTTCTTATCATCACTTATTGTCCGTAAAACACTACTATCGCTGTTCTTCCACCAAGGGTACTGGTCTGCGCTGGATGTTCCGGTCTGTCATAATTGGTGTGGGCCCTCATCGTCCTTGCCAGGGTCCTTTTCCTTGGCACCTCGGTTGAGATCCTCCATCCGCGTCGGGAAACGGTACGCAGTTTTTTTTTTTATTGGAGGTTTAACGACCACCGTGAGCAACTCAATGGGCTATAAGCAGTCGCCCGTCCCTAATTTAGGGTCACTGGTTCCAGGGAAGGGAGAGAGCCAGTGCCGTAAGACAAACACAACATCCATGCCTCACCGGGATTCGAACCCGGACCCCTTTTGGACGAATGATCAGAGGCCATCGCCTTAGACCACTGCGCCACCGGGGCGGCCTACGTAGTTATGGATGTCCTGCCGTAAAATTTGGCAGAGATTTAAATTGCCAGTCTCTGATAAATCATGGCGGTGACCACGTTTTGGGCCACGCACAAATAAAACCGCAATGCAGGTAAAGGGCAAAGCTTTACATGGCAGCTCCTAGGTGACAGTCATGGAGGAAAGTCCCCAACGCTTACGGCAAAAAAAAAAAAAAAAAAAACAAGTGACAAGTCACAAGGAATAAAAAAGTGAAAGTGATGCACGCCGTGAAAGAAGTAAAAGCGACCAAGTTCTTCTCTTCCCTTGGAAAAGTTTCGACAACCCCCAAGAAAGCCCACATTGCCTCAAAATATTCCTTCATCCAATCACTAGCTCTTCCCCTGGAAAAGTTTCGACAACCCCCAAGAAGACCCACATTACCTCAAAATATCCCATCATCTAATCACTAGCTCTTCCCTTGAAAAAGTTTCGACAACCCCCAAGAAGACCCACATTACCTCAAAATATCCCATCATCCAATCACTAGCTCTTCCCTTGGAAAAGTTTCGACAACATCCAAGAAGACCCACGTTACCTCAAAATCATCCAATCACTAGCTCTTCCCTTGGAAAGGTTTCGACAATCCCCAAGAAGACCCACATTACCTCAAAATATCCCATCATCCAATCACTATGTCTTCCCTTGGAAAAGTTTCGACAACCCCCAAGAAGACCCACGTTACCTCAAAATCATTCAATCACTAGCTCTTCCCTTGGAAAGGTTTCGACAACCCCCAAGAAGACCCACATTACCTCAAAATATCCCATCATCCAATCACTAGCTCTTCCCTTGGAAAAGTTTCGACAACCTCCAAGAAGACCCACATTACCTCAAAATCACCCAATCACTAGGTCTTCCCTTTGAAAAGTTTCGACAACCCCCAAGAAGACCCACATTACTTCAAAATATCCCATCATCCAATCACTAGGTGGTAAACTCAAGCCATTCTGAATTAAATTCCCAAGTCTAAATCCTACTGGTCATAAAATTAACATTTGGTTCATCCATTCGTTAGGGGTCAAAATTGCTACCCGTTCCTGTCATAATTCTGAAAACAGCCCTTCAAGTTACGTTAGCCGCGGGATATAACCACCAGGCCATAAATCCTAACCCAATAAAACTGTTAGTTTCAGTTCCAAAAATTCTGCAGTCTACCCAACATGGATTGTGGATGCTAGACAAGGCGGACACTTCTATTGCCCCATAAAACATACACTACAAAGTCGGCTCTGAGATGGTGACGTCATGCGCTGTCTCCTTACGCTATGCGACGCCTCGCAACGGCCCCACTAGCGCTTACCAACTGCCCATGGGGAGGGGGAGGAAGAAAAAAAAAAGGAATCACCCGAAAGTGGGGGCTAGTGGCAAAATAAAATAAAAAGTAAATAAAACGTACTCTTCACTCAAAAAATTACCCGAATTAATAAAAATGAATAAATAAATAAATAAATAAATAAATAAATAAATAAATAAACTCGGGAATGGATTTTCCATCTAAATGTGCAGCCTCGAGTCACGAGCGCTGTCACAGATGAAGAATACTGATTTCAACCGATCACTATACTTTCTTATACTACACTGCCTGGCACAGAAAATGCCACACCACGAAGATGTGAACGCAGTGCTGTGCGGATAGCAGTGTGGATGCACACGAACAAGTTATGCAAATGATTGTATTTGCATGCCAATTGCACACGAACGGCGCGAGGGATATAAGCGGACAACCAGCCCGTGAGGCCATCAGTCGAGACGTCATCACGGCTGCAAGAAGTGAGTGGTTCTGCTGTAACCGTGTCTGGAGAACGAACAAGGGGTGCCAATGCCGTTAAGACGCAGTCGTACGCGATTTCGTCAAACGGATGAGTTCACTAGAGGTGTCATCGTATAGGCCTTCGTGCCTCCTGGTGGCTCTTGCGTCCTATGGCGGAATAAACGCAACGTGATGTCACAACCGTCGGTCGCATTTGGAGACAGTGGTCCCAGAAAGGATCTGTGCAACGTCGAAGAGGGGATCGGAGCACGGAGACGGACGCCCGAGCTCACCGATCATCTCATCCGACATCATGCCGTAGCGGACCCACAGGCCACAACGGGCGACATTTTGCGGAGTGTACTGGGAGGCTTGGATGCTCCGATATCAACGCGGACAGTGTGGCGCCGATTGGCTACGTCTGGTTTGCTGTCCATCCGTCCGTTGCGAAGGCTACCGTTAACACGGAGCCATCGTTGTCACCGCTTGGCGTGGTGTCGCTCCAGAGCTGCGTGGGGTGCCGAATGGAACAATGAGGTGTTCAGCGACAAATCGCGGTTCTGTGCCGCCACGGATGATCGCCGTGTGAGAGTTTGGAAGCGACCTGACCAACGGGTGGACTCCTCCGCCATTGTAGGGCGCCACACGGCCCAGCAACGTGGAATCGTGATGTGGGGTGCTTATAAGCGCCAAGAGCTGCTCACCGCTGGTACGCTTTACGGGCCCATTGACAACAAGCCACTATGTTGACGAGGTGCTGCGGCCCGTGACACTACCGTATCTATAACAGAGCATCCCAAACGCCGTTTTTCAACAGGAAAATGCCCGGCCGCATACCGCTCGGATCAGCCTGAGTGTTTTACATGGTGTGCGGATGCTTCCGTGGATAGCACGATTACCCCGACCTTTCACCCATCGAGCATCTGTGGGATGGAATTGAACGTCGTTTGAGTACCCTCCCACCCCCGCAAAATGATGAACTGTGGACTCGGATTAACACCACGTGATCCACGATACCCGAGGACTCTATTCGGACTCTCATTGCCTCGATGCCACGTCGGATTCAACGGTGTATCGCCCAAAATGGGGACCACACTCCTAATTGATCATCCTGTATATTCGGCCACTGGACAATTAAATCATTTGTTCAGGACCTACTTTGCTATCTGTGTGTGCAGTTAGGTCTTTTTCGAGCATTCCTTTATGGGATGGCATTTCCTCTGTCAGGCAGCGTATAAATGTGAGAAAGTAAAAAAAAAAAAAAAAAAAAAAGGAAGAGGCGGAATGAGCGGGGGTTAAGAAGGGAAAGGTATTGAAGATGTAAAGGCACCCCGCGTTCCTGTACTTTTTCAAACAGAACTACAGCACTGTTGCTAACTGTTTCTCCGCTTCTAAAGAACAAATTTGAAATATTATTGATCGGACTGCATTGGAGGTATTCGCGGACGTAATTTGGTGAGCCCGGCCCAAACCCGTGCGTTTAAGTACCAGCCCGGCCCAGCCTGTTTCAAGTATCAGGCACACGGCCAGGCCCGTGATGTGCCATTTGGTATTATTTTGTCTTTCTATTGTATTTTATTAAAATGTTAAAATTAAATAATGAAATGAGATATTATTGAAAATATTTAGTTGAATGTAAGCTTAAAAATATTAACCAAACTTTGACAATTATCGAAAAATATAACCTTTGAAAAGAGAGAAAAGGGAAGACTAAGAGCGTTGAGATTCTCCCTTTCTCTGAACTATAGTAAGACGTAACATTACAAAAGTCAATCCCTGTACACATTAGGAATAGGGAAAAATCGATGTCGTTCGACTCTCTCATTCACACCCACACCCACACCCCACTGCAGGCATCCGCCGTCCCTCACTCTACACAACACACACACACTCGCTCGAGGTCGAATCTTTTTGTTCTCAACAAGCCCCAAAATGGTTAAGATTGGTGAAAACACTGTGAGCGCCTCTAAGAACTGTTAGATAAACAGTTAAACACACCAAGAAATCTGGCAACACGACTTTTTTCTTTCTTTACCATTGCAATAAAAAACGGTCGACTTGACCCGGCCCGGTCGTAAATGTCTGGAAAAAAGCCAGGCCCGGCACGTTGCTTTGTTCTCCAAACTAAAAAAAAAAAACCCGACCCGGCTCGTGCAGATCTCTAGACTGCATTTTCACAAGCAGATACAGTGGAAGCCTGTTTCAACGCTGGTATATGGGGATAAGGAGATAATCGCGTTATAAAGATATCCACGGCGTTTCCTAATCTAAATATGTATTTTGTTTGTGGGACACTATCAGACCCGCGCTATGAGGCGTAACTATTGGAGGCAGGGCTGCTGCCCCGGGCGAAGCTCGAGAGAGGGCGCAAAATTCACTTGCGTACAATCTGATTGAAATGGGAATTGAAACTTTTTCACCAGTTTTTGGTACAGCTTGTTTTTGCCCCAAACTTTGTCATTTACAGGATGTACCTACTGTATCTTTCGCCAGTTACAGTAACTAGTTTGAGGGCTTAAAATTCGCATATCTTCCTCAAAATGTGCTAGGGATGTAAGTTGCTCACAATCAGGAATGAAGACGCGGTTGTTCGTACCTTACAAGATAAGAATGTCGTTCATATTTTCGAAGATCCTCTGGAAGCAATTCGACCATTACTGCTGCTACCACTGCAAGCTTCATTCGTCCGTTTAATATGGTACCAGCCATAGTAAACGGACGAATGAAGCTTGCAGTGGTAGCAGCAGTAATGATTTAAGCTGCTGTTCATTCGTCCGAAAGGGGTCCGGGTTCGAATCACGTGAGGTATGGATGTTGTAGCTGTCTCCCTTCCCTGGAACCAGTGGCGCTAAATTAGGCACGGGCAACTGCTTATAGCCCATTGAGTTGCTCACGGTGGTGGTGAAACCCCCAATCCAAAAAAAAAAAAAAAAAAAAAAAATGTGGTACCAAAGGTCGGAACTTCAAAGCAGCTGGGAATCTCACCGTTGTCTTCCCCTTTTGTACTTTGCTGCCCTAAATGACGTTTCCCATCCAGCTCGGTTTCACTTTCTAGAACATCTTTCATGTAAAGGTGAAAGAAATGCACGAAACTCTTCTGCTGAATGTAGCCCCTCCCCCACTTCCTAATTTTTAGGGAGGAGGGGGAGTTACTAATTTTTTTTTATACAACTAAGTGTGTTATGAGTGCATTTTTAAAATGTATGAAACATCCGCGCCAAAATATTCAAATAAATATTGCTGCAAATTATTATTAATATTCTTATTAACCATATTCTTATCATCACATAGTAGTTGACCATTTATATTTTGCTATTTATCAGTGCAGAAAAAGAAAAAAAAAGAATACTACATCGCTTACTCTTAAATGATTAAAAGATACAAGTAATTCTAGAACGCAAAAAAATTTATTTTCCAGTTTTCTTCATTCGTATAATGGCGCCTTTTTCACTGTACAGTAAGACTAACAATCCCTGACGCTGACGACACTCACTCATTTCGACAAATGTTTTTTGATTTGATTCAACTCTTATGTTATACACTGAAGAGCAATTGAATTAGAGATACCTGTCTAGTAACGTGTAGGATCACCTTTCGCCCTGATGACGGCGGCGATTCGTCTCGACATGGACTCGACAAGACACCAGAAGCGTTGGGAAGCCATACGGATCCACGACCACTGAACAAGCTCCCACAGTTCACGAAGATTTGATGGAGGGGGGTCAGGGCCTCGAACAACTCTCTCGATGGCATCCCAGATGTGCTGGATGGGATTGAGGTCAGGTTACCTAGCTGGCCAAGGAAGCGAGGTCACGTCGGTGGAGTGTTCATCCAACCATTTGTAACGTACCAGGAGATGTGACGTACCTGCCAGAAGGACGCACACGACATAAAGGCAGATAGGAATCAGAATAAAATGTCCGCGTAGCTCAATTGGTAGAGTGACTTATTCCGGAATGAGGGGATCCGGGTTCGAGCCTCGGAGTGGATAAAAATGACGGAGAAATTTACTTCGTTATACATTCGGATACAATTCGGGAGCGATGACACGGTGCATTGTCTTGTTGCAGGATGAAGTCTCCAGCGGGATGTTCAAGACGCACAAACGGGAGCAAACGGTCGTCCAGGATATCCCGGTAACGTTGACCTGTGAGGGACGATGTCACACGTACCAGTGGTCAAATTTCAGTCCACGCAAACAGCTCCCAGACAAGAATGCCTACCCCACCAGCTTGAAGAGTACCCTGCTGGCCAGAAGGATCCATCGCTTCATGTGGTTTGCGCCGTACTTGTATCCTGCCATCCGCATGTACCAACGTGAATCTCGACTCATCAGTCCAGGCAACATTTTTCCACATATCTAGGGTCCAGTGGTGATGTTCCCGCACCCATGCTAATCTTTGCACCCTGTGATGTGCGGTCAGCAGCGGTACGCTCGTGGGACGATGGCTTCTGTACCCCATAGCGAAAAGATGGTTCTGGATGGTGTGGATGCTTACACGTTTTTGTGCACCACCGTTAAATTGCCGAGTGATTTCTTGCACTGTGGCCCATCTGTCCGCTGTTACAATGCGAGCTAGCCGACGATGACCCCGCTCATCCACACGCTGTTGTCCACGGCAGTTGGCCCTTGCAGGGATGGTTTTACCGGATTCGATGTACTCACGATGCACCCGTGACACAGTGGCTCGTGAAAATCCCAGTGCCTGCACGACTTCCGAGATGGAGGGACCTATTCGTCGGGCCCCGACAATTTGCCCACGATCAAATGCGCTTAGATCCTTCGTCTTACACTCATACTGCGTCCGACTCTTACTGATTCCTGTCGCGTCACTCCTTATATTGTCGGATCGCTGCATATGTCATGTCGTTTCCGTTTACAGGGCCGTCCACAGCGTCACATTTGCATAACGCCAGCTGTCTCTAATTCAAGTGCTCTTCAGTATATAACGTAACCCTTTTTACGTTATGCAAAATTTCCGGCTGAATAGATGTTAAACTAAGGGTAAATGCGACGCAACTAATTATGCCGGATAGCTCACGTTAGAGTAAGGCTTTTACAAAGGCCAGACGAAACATATATACACAAGTCCAACTTACGTCAACTTTTTATTGGTCCAGAAACATTAGACGAAATCCAAAACACATTACTTCACATGTCTTAGTCAAGAAGTATACAGTCGAAACTCAGTAAAGATCTAACATCGCCGCACATCAAAGCAACTACTGTATCGTCTTTTTATCTAACGTTCTTATCACATACTTACGTTATTCTCGTTCCGACCTCTGGTTGTTGCCAACATTATTCTCGTTTGAGGAAAAAGACATAACGTTAAGGTTTGAAAATGTCTCGCTGCAGATCTGTCGTCTTGACACGTGTTTTTACCTCTGTAGTACGTCACGGTTACTTTTACTTACTATTAATTGAGTCGTATTTCCAGCCTTCTGGGGTTTTCAGCTAGTTAATCTAAACTTCTACAACTTTCGGTGTGTGCTCTAGATGAATGTGAAGTAATGCTAACCCACTGAGTCTTAGTTCTGATATGGTATTATGTAGACGGATTTTAAGAAACGCAGTGTTGAAACCGAACGCTCACATTCTGAAGTTGTCACTGGTAGAGTACCAAGTACGTAAAACAATGTTTTCGTTAGGTGTGAGCAAAAGTTCTACTCGTTTTTCATGATGCAAATTCCGAGTAAAAAAATTTAAGTAACAAGTGCAATAACAGATGGCGTGCGTATGGCCAAAATGCTTCGACGAGTAGGCTATAAAATGGCACCACGCATGCAGGTTCATCTCATAAGCCGCGGATGGCTTAGTGGTTAGCAGTTCAGACTATCGATTCAAGGTCCTCAGGTTCGAACCTGGGCTGATCTTTCAGAGATGGTGTGATTTGCTAACAATCGCTGAATATCCACCGTGCATCGGACGAGCACGTTAAGTGACGGCCCCCAGGCTGGACCCACTGGTTAAATGGGTATCCTTTCCTATGCCCTCCCTGAAATTCTCTCACCCTTCTATGTGCAATATCGTACTTGTACGGTGGCGCCATCTACTGTACTCTAATCTCACTAAAAACTGTTCTGTCAAAGTCGCTAGACTTGCTCTCATTCCTTCCGTTTCTGTGTCCTGCCCAAAAGGCGATCTCGCTGTAGGTGGCTGGGACCTAAACTCTACTCACTGTGGACGGAAGTCCTACATGAATCACGAAAGCACCAGGTTCATCTCATTCGTAAACAAGTCACACAAGTGTTAACATTGCAGCTGTAGTTCTCCTCAACATTTGTGAGGTGTGTTGCAAGGATGCTGCAAATGAAAGCATATGTCACCGTTGGTTCCGGAAATTCCCTGGAGGAGACAGAAGCTTTACAGATCAGCCACGTTCTACACATCTTTCAGAGGTTTCTGAAGAGGATCTTAACCAAGACACATTAAATGGCCAACATCTAATCGTTGAATTTTTATCAGAAAGGTTTTCTGCACGCGTAAAAACCGTAGAAAGAAGGATGCATGCGCTTGGGTTAATCACAAAGCTCGACCAGTGGGTACCACATGAGCTATCAGCGAGCAAGAAATCAATCGGACAAAATGACCATCTCTCTTTCTTTGCTTGCACGCAGAGGCTTATTGATAGTCCCTGAATTGCGGGGGGGGGGTCACGGCTAAGAGGACCTCTAGCCTCAACAAAAAGATTTTACAAAATCTTTTGTTGAAACTTTATATGAAATTGTTTAAAAAAGTAGAAGACATTTTTGACAGCAGCTTTGAATGAAGTATTAATTTTTTTTTCTCGAAGTTTAGTTTATAAAAACTGTATGGCGGAAAAGCTTTAACTCTTCCATACAACTTGAGGCCCCTTTTCACAGTCATAAGAACAGTACCTATACATGTTTATAAACAAGAGAATGTAAAGGAAATATAATTTTGAAATTTTTATGCCAATGAGGATACGGTGTATTAGAGTTGTTTACACACAACTACGCATCCATCAAAATCTAATGAACTAAAGGATATTCTTCGCGGGAACGAAGAAATAGGCATGTCAATTTTTTTATACCAGTGTCAAGACAGAAAAAAATTAACTATGTGCCAAACATAGTAAAAATTGTGGCATTATGTTTGGTTTATTTTTTATATTCAAGAGTAAATAATTTGAGTAGCTTTACTTTTTTTGTGTCACAATTCTTAATTGTACTTATTTATTTGCTTACTGACAGTACGTTCTGTACTTTCTTATAAATCGGAAAAGGTTATTGGACACTGTCACACAAAGGACGCTGATGGCCTAGTGGTCAACGTTCGTGATTGCCACGGAGGGACCTCAGGTTCGATCTCAGGCAGGTACGAACGCTCGCACCAATGAATATCCGCCGTGCGTCGGATGGGCACGTTAAGCCGTCGAACCCCGGCTACTGGCCCCCCAGTAATAAATAAGGACGTCTTCCTCCCCATTTCTACCTCGCTTCCGTGTTACAATCCTATCGGGCACTCTAGCCCTAATCTCCTTGCTTCCTGTTTCTAAGGATTGTTTAAGACCTGGGGTCAGATACTCCCTTCCTAAAATCCTCTACATGTGAGCTGCTCTGATCTGACACTGTCACACGGCAGTTACGGGTTTTGTGTGTGATCGTGAGGCATTCCAAAGTGTCTGGTTCACTGAAAGAATAAAATTTGCATGACTTGATTAACTTTGGCGTAACTGTTTTGTAGCATTTTTTATTGGTATAAAATTTGAGCCGTCATTTTAGTTACCATGTGAGCATTTGTGTTACACGCAATAGAGCGCAGTAATTTTGTTTTTATGAAAAATACCTGCAGGTTCCAAAAATTTGAATTATTAAAACGCCATAGTTAATAGTATGAAATTTAAAATTTTCAGTAATCGGAAGCTAATAGATTTTTGCAAAAGGGCCTCGAAGATATTTTTTGCGTGGGCTTTGAAGATACGTTTTGCGGGGGACTCAAGTTTTAACGGTACGCCACTGCTTGCACTCAGAGAAATGAGCCTTTATTGGAACGATTAGTTAAAAGTCATGAAAAATGGGTCCTTTATAGAAATGTAAAGCGTCAAAGTACTGTATGCTGCGTTGGAGTTTGATAGCCTGCTCCATCGACTTCAAAAGGACGCCTGCATCCGAAAAAGGTCTTGTTAAGTGCATGGTGGGATATAAAGGAGGTTATCCGCTCGGAGTTGCTTGCACCTTTGAAGACTGCATCCGAAAAAGGTGTTGTTAAGTGTATGGCGGGATATGAAGGAGGTAATCCACTGGGAGCTGCTTAAACCTCGGAAGACTGCAAGAGAAAGACTGCATCTGAAAAAGGTCTTGTTAAGTGTATGTTGGGATATAAAGGAGGTAATCCACTGGGAGCTGATTGCACCTTGGAAGACTGCAAGAGGGGGACTGCATCCGAAAAAGGTCTTGTTAAGTGTATGGGGCGATATAAAGGAAATAATCCACTGGGAGCTGCTTGCACCTTGGAAGATTGCAAGTGGAGGACTGCATCCAAAAAGGGTCTTGTTAAGTGTATGGTGTGGAGTCAAGGAGGTAATCCACTGGGAACTGCTTGCACCAAACCAAACGATAAATGCTAACCTTCACTGAAAACATTTGGAAAGGCTGGAAGAAAAATTGAAATCTAAGTGCCCGCTGGTTAATCGCAAAGGCATCATCTTACAACAGGACAACGCCAGACACCATGTAGCTTTTGCCACTCAGAAAAAATTACTGGACATTGGATGGGAAGTGTACCTCACCCCTCGTATTCCGTAGACCTTGCACTTACAGACCACCACTTTCTACGATTGCTTCAGAATAACTTCGCTGGAAAACTTCCGATGTAGTTGAAGATGTCCCAACTGCATTAGAAGAGTTTTTTTACTCCAAAACGGGGGAGTTCTATAGAAGGGGAATTCAGTTACTACCACAAAGATGGCAACAGGTCATAGATAATAATGACAATTATGTTATTTATTCAAAAAATTGTTTTTATTCTCTAGTAAACAAGTTAGTAAAATCATGCAATGCATCGATTATGATAAGCTTTCCAACATACCAGAAATCATTACACAATTTATTACTCAAGTTATGAGGATAATGGCTGTGGAATAAATCTCGTTCATGTGCCCTGACCTTTGACCCCATTTCGATTATATTCAACATAACTTTATCATGTTGTTCCAGAGATATACTGGTTCAGTATATCTCTGGAACAACATGGTAAAGTTTTGTCGCAATCGAAGTATTTTTACGTAAGTTATGACGCATAAGGGCGATGTAATGGATCCCGCTCCTTTGTCCTGATCTTTGATCCTATTTCGTCCATTTTCGATAGGTTTCGTTCCCAGGTTGTCCCCTACCACATACTAAAAATTCATCGAAATTGTACCATTTTTAAGCGAGTTATCGTGCGAACAGGCAGACAGACGGACAAAGCTGGAGCATATACGCTTCTTCAACCTACGGTTGGAAAGCGTAAAAAACGGGCAGAATTTTTGAACACATCTGATATATTGGGTAACACTTTATTGTAGCACAGTTTTAAAGCACTTAATTCATCTTTTGACCAGTGCTCCTTTTCTTTGCGGGCGATTCTACCGTACCATAGTTTCAATTCTGCGATTAGTTCTTCTTGCGAGACATTCAAGTCACCTGTATAGAATTCAGTTAAAGTTTTAAAGCAATCAATATCTTGAGAAGATGGTGACACATTGGGATTTGTTGGGGGAAATGTCTGCAATCCTGATAAAACTGATTTGTGTGCGAGAATTCTATTTTCCTAAGCATTAATAAACATGTCTAAAAGTGGTACATAAATTGAAATTCTGTAACAGCCTTCCCCGGTAGCACATTACATTGATTCGACGTCCAATTTTTGATCGATTTTGGTTGACATTAAACGTCGAATATACATGTAGATATCTATGTACACTTTTGTTACGCCTTTTTGACGTCGAATTTTAAACCTATTAAGTTGATATCAAGTCAACAGTAGACGAAGATTCGATCTTTCGAAACAAACATATAAATCGCTGGTACGTAGTGTAGACGTCGATTCTACGTTGCTATTGCGCATTTTAGTCATCGGAATGTCGAATCTACGTTTACTCTACAATTTAGATGTTGAAACATGAAATTCTAAACTTTTAATCGTGGCATAAAACGTAGAATATATTCGTATTTGTAGTACGATTCTACGACGCTGTCTACGATTAAAAGATCATGTAATTTTTTCATTTTTTTTATTGTTTCAACGTCTTTTCGGACGCATTCGAAAAGACACATAATTCTCAAAAATTTCACAGAATTTTTGGTGATCTGTCAGCATCGCGCTAGACCTATACCTAATTGGGATATGCGTAAGTACAAATTGTGTATCTATAAATCCTAAAAAGTAATTCTACTTAAAGGAATGAGAATCAACTTCTTATAAATATACTTAGAAAAAAAAAAAAAAAAAAACTTTTAACTTATCGACGAAAAAGGAGACAGGCAAATAAGAATCCCGTTTTACAACAGAAATGATACAACCGACCAACAGCCCAGCATCCAAAAAGTTTGTTTGGCGTAATGGTTGCAAAGGCGAATGCGCGCGATGCTTACAGATCGCATAAAAAACATCAATTATTTATCCTAATGGAACAAAAGGGATAAACTGCGTAAATCCGTCTACATGTATACTAAAATTCAATGTAATGATTTTTCTTGACGTTCCGTCTCATCGATTTTGCGTCGAAAACTATGCCTCGACGTAATATCGACGTCGATTCGACATTACCGTGCTATCAAGGTTTTCTGTGTTTTCGTTACAGCGTTGGTTTTGTTTTGATGTGATTCTTGGTACTTTAATCAAAGCTCCTTGCTTCTCAGCGTGCTTTAGAGTAATCTGAAATAAGTCATGGAGCTCAAATTTGGCACTGCCTCGTTGCCACAGAAACTTTCTGTACATCCATGTATTGGATTTCATTGCAATTGGACATCCTGGTCCTTAGATCCTTGCCGCTCCCTCTTCTTCATGGAGAAATCACGTTCAGTTGTTGCCATTATGGACATAAAAACAATTTCAAATACTAACAAAACTTTGCCTTTTAAAATCGCATTTTTGAAATATCGAAACGTTCCAAATTTCTTTTTTGAGGGCGGGGTGGGGGAGTAATTCCCCAAACCACCCCTTGAGCGTACGGTATCATGCTGCAGTAAAAAAAAATTAAGTTAGGTTGTTAAACTACAGTGAAAATGGCAATGAGGGCAGTGGTAACACACAAAGCCTTCCTCTGGTCTGCCGAAAAACTAGATGCATCTTAGAAGCACAGCCGTTAATGACTATTAGTTATCAGTTAACTACAAGAGAATATGAAAAAAAAAAGGGATAAAATTCAGTGTGAAGCGATTTTTTTTTTATTTGATTGGAGATTTAATGACCACCGTGAGCAACTCAGTGGAGTGTAAGCAGTCTCCCGTCCCTAATTTCAGGCCACTGTCTCCAGGGAAGGGGGAGAGAGAGCCAGGGCCGTTAGACAAACACAACATCCATGCCTCACCGGGATTCGAACACGGACCCATCGCGGACGAATGATCAGAAGCCGTCGCTTAGACCATTGCGCCACCGAAATTTTAGAAGGAAGTCTCAGTGGCCAGTGTTAGTTATTATGAAAAACATAATCAGCGCACAAGACCAATTTTACAATCCTAAAAACTCATGGAACAAACATGATCATAGTTCCGGAGGTAAAACTTTCTGGTCTTACTGACTTTTTTCGAGGGGGGGGGGGGCTATATTTTGTAGTTTTCCCGGCCGCAGAAATACCTAGTCTCCCCACTGCGGCCGCGTTATATCCGATTTCCCGGAATAAGACCGCGTTATGTCCGTCTTGCACTGTAGTACGTTATCATACACACCTTAGATTTAAAGTTTTACATGCCAATAAATAATGAATGATTCTTACGTTTGATATCACCAAACACTGCTTTGATTAAAATGAAGTGTTCATGGTAAACGATTATTCCGTATCATCTTTCTTGCTTTCATTTTTTCATTTTGCTTTTTCCTATTGATACATTTTAGAGCAGCGAAGATTATTTTGATCATCCTGTACATTAAGTCAAGCACACATTCAATGGGCTGGAAAAATATTAATCTTTTCTCTTTTTTTTTTTTCTAATTTTTTAAGCTGTTTGAAAAGCAAATATTCCTTGTCAAAAGGAATGAATGCTTTCCTTTGAGGATAAGTATTATGATAAAAGACGAAACTTTCCTGACAGAGATGCCGCCATCTTCCGTTAGCTCCGTACAATTCGACGATAAATTGAAGTAATGCGCCTGTTTTCTGTTCTGTTCGTAAGTGCAAACGAAAAGAATGAGTCTGTTCTCCTCAGGCCATAATAAAGTATGTATGCGACCAGAAAGAGTTCCTTTAACTCTTTAAGCGCAATTCCGTGTGCTTTAAAAGGAGGACCTACTTCTAGAATACACATTTCGGACCGGAAAGGTTCTCAAGTAATTCTTTCATTGGGTCGCGAGAGAAGGACCATGCGTATAAGAATTTTTGTTAAAGAGTCGTTAATAAGGCATAACGCTTTTCGGGAAGACTCGTATAGATGATGGAGGGTCTCCAATGGCCAGAGCAATTATTCCGCAATATAGAAGCGGCATTTTTTAACTTGTGGCTGCAACTACCAAGAGCCCGTGAAAGAAGAGGAACTCAAGTGTTGCTTCTATACTCTGCTGTTAATGATCCCGTGTGCTCAATTAGGCCAACGACTCCGGCGGAAGACTTCAAAAGGCGCCGGTCGCTTTTAACTTGGCGACAAGCTTGAGTCTGACTGCATGCTGTCTTCTTCTTCCTTTTCCCTTATATATTCAGGATTTCCTATTCAAAACAATGAAGTACGGTTTTATTCAACTCGGAAATATTTCTCTAACGGCCTCAGAGAAGACATCAACCTTACCGAGAGGATAAAACAACAACGAACACATGCCCATAGGCATTCATATGCAGCAAAACTCGGTTACAAAGAAGGCCGCTGGACAGAACACTTTTACTCATTACAGCCGTTATTCGTTAGAACAAGGAATAGAAAACATACATGTATGCATAAAAGTGCAATAATATTTAAGATATTTCACAGTGACACATGCTATTCACATGGAATGCATTAAACATCTTAATAACCCTCGGGCTTCCAAAGGAAGTATATTGAATTTAAAAGAAGTACCTACAATTTAAATTTGTTCCTTCCTATCAGATTAAATATATGAGAACGACACTGTAAAAAAAAAAAAAGTGTGAATTTACGGAAAATTTCTGAAAATAACGTGCAGCAAAGTTGTTCCGTCTTTTAACGAAATTTCCGTTCTTTCAAACTTCCGTATTTTTACAATCAGTAATTCTGTTTATTTCAGAAAAATCCGTTTCAAGCTTTTTCGTGTTTTTACTAAAATTTCGCTTCTGACTTAAACACCTTCTCTTTTCCAGCATGACGAACCCTCTTTATTCGCTGGATTGGAACCTGCGACCGCCGGAACAGGAAACGTGCGTCTTACCATTGAGCCAAAGCTTTTCGTGACACCCCCCCCCCCGCCCTCGTATGAAGTAGAACTCTAATTTCTCGATGCTTAAATGTTTTTTGTTATTAATGTGAGTCAATTAGCCATATTATTTTCTGTTGGAGCGTATTATTTTTCTGAATACGTTTGTAATAATTTTATATTTTCTGTAGGAAAACTAATTACAAATTACGTTTTTTTTATCATGATTTTTCGAAGCAACAGAATGCTTTGGAATTTAAAAAATTGCAGATATTCATTGCAAAGATTCAAATTTACCAACTGTGTGATATATATTTTTATTTAACATTCCTTTTTAGTGTTTTTTTTTTTTTTTTATGTAAATTATGTTAATCCTTATTCGCATTTTATTTCTGAACGGCGCATCAGGAATCTAGAGTTTCTACGTTAGTTTTGGCAACAACTGAAAGCTAGACGAAACAAAAATAAAAGAAGCATGTTCTCAGGGTTGAAGGGAGTCGATGATTAAAAGACGAGCTGCACATGTAGCAAATGTTATTTGAGAGTCCGCGAGATCTGGTGTCTTGTTAGTTGCAAGTATAATACGGTGAGTGTTTCGTACTAGATTGTATGCACCAGTTGTTACGACGAGCTGTATCTCGACAACTGAAGACAAGTAAGGCTAAAAGTTTGCAGTAAGTGCTTTGTTTTTCAGTCGAATGAACCTTAACCGATAGTGTCTCGCTAGATATACCGGGTAATCCAAAAGTCTTGCACATTTTGAAAACGTAATAACTCGCGGAGTTTTGAGAGTAGGGCAACGCGATTTGCTTAGAAATGATCAGAATGACATCGGGTTTTTTATGAAATCACATAAATTTTTAATCATTTTATTACATTTTTCATCGCCAGATGGCGCCATAGGCGAACAGGTGTGGAATAGTGGGTATAAAAGCAGCAGCTGGGAAGCAACCACAAGTCATAGGCCGCGGGTGGCCGAGTGGGCAACGTTCGTGACTGCCACGGGAAGGGCCTCAGGTTCAATCCCAGGCAGGTACGAACGCTCGATCCACTAAATACCCGCCGTGCGTCGGATGGGCACGTTAAGCTGTCGGACCCAGGGTACTGGCCCCCGGTAATAAATAAGGGCGGCTTCTTCCCCCTTTCTACTTCGCTTCCGTGTCACTTTCCTATCTGGCGCTCTACCCCAAATCTCATAGTTTCCTATTTCTAAGGGTTGTTTAAGACCTGGGTCAGAAACTCCCTTCCTAAAATCCGCTACATATGAACATGAAACACAAGTCACAACGGTCTACGTCAGTATGCTGTCATTACCGGACAAAGCGCTCTTGGTGAAATTGTTCTATTGCAACGCTGAATGTGCGAGTGCTGCGTTGAGAGCCTACCGGTCAATGAAAGGTGGTCGCAGTGGGAAAGGACCGATGGAAAGTGCTGCGCTGCGGCGAATGGTGAAAAAATTCGAGGAAACGGGATCTTTGGCAGCACGCCCACGAAGCGGTAGACCAGGAACACGCGCTGCTGCATCAGAGACGATTACGCAGGAAATGGATGTGATTGGAATGTCATCCGCACATGGCGACTCCAGTGCTCGCCATGTGTTTCGACAAACAGGCATTACATACAGGACTGTAGGGCGAACACTAAGACGGATTCTGCACAGACACCCGTACAAACTGCAACGGCATCACGAACTGCAAGCTGGCGATTACGTGCAGCGTCGGTAGTTCGCAGCATATTTTTTTCGACAAATGGATGTCGATGAGAACTGGTTGATGAACGTTTTATGGACTGATGAGGCACACTTCTCCCTAAATGGAGCGGTAAACACGCACAACTGCCGCATCTGGGCCACGGAACATCCCCGAGCAGTCGTTGACGCGCCACTTCATTAGACGAAATTGGCAGTGTGGTGTGGATTCACGGCTTCCTTCATTATCGGTCCTTTTTTTTGTTTGTTTGAAGAGGTCCGCGGCACCTTCTTCGAAACCATTTCAGTAAAAGGCGCACGTTATGCGAACATGTTACGAACGTAATGTATCCCTAGCTTGCAAGGGCGGGATGCAGTAAATCTGTGCACATTTATGCAGGATGGAGCACCACCACACATCGCACGTTCCGTTAAGCAACTTCTGCAAGAGACGTTTGGCGCAAATCGTGTGTTGAGCAGATACTTCCCGAAGGCCTCGCCTCCTCGGTCACCAGAACTGCCACCCTGCGATTTCTGGCTCTGGGGTTATCTAAAATCACAAGTGTACAGATGTCTCCCCACTTCATTGGCCATGCTGAATGATACCATTCGACACCATTTGGCAGCTATACCACCAGACATTCTCTTCAATGCCACCCATGGTATTTAATCTCGTCCGCAGGCAGTGCTGGAACAGGACGGCCATCACATTGAACACCTGGTACAATCAGATGTCCATTTTTCTCGACACTTCCAACTTGTGATTGCTGCGCCATCTGGCGATGAAAAATGTAAGTAAAATGAGCAAACATTTATGTGATTTCGTAAGAAAAACCTATGTCATTCTGATCATTTCTACGCAAACCGCGTTGCCCTACTCTCAAAACTCCGCGAGTTATTACGTTTTCAAAATGTGCAAGACTTTTGGATCCCCCGGTATTACGCAAGACACTATTCAACAACCATCTAACAAACACGTTAGTATTCCAGTGACTATTTAACAACCATCAAACGACCACGAGAGAAGATTAAAACGTTATATAACGCAAAGGGATGTAAGGTCAGGTGATGCGTAACATCACAGCCTCTCCTTGACAAATGTCAACCCCGCCTTCTCGTGGTGCATCCTGTTCCCACTAAAGGGGCTCTGACGACCGCAAATAGCGGTATAACTATACCATCGGGATCAGAGGAAATCCTATCCCACACTCACCAACCCGCTTGGCCAGCGTGGTGAGTTATGGCCAAACACCTCCAAAATGACTCTACAACTTAAATCTTGGCCCTCAGTCTCCGGCAGCTGGAATGTACCTGGCCAAGGCAGCGGCCAGTGCGACATGAAGGCAGAGGGTGCTAAGAATCCCCGGAGGACCGGACTAGGCTGCCATTTGATGCTGACCTTGGCTACCTACAACGCACGCTCCCTATCTTCTGATTCAAGGCTTCTTGAATTGGAAGAGGAACTACAAAGGATCAAGTGGGATATCGTCGGGCTGAGTGAGGTAAGGAGAAAAGGAGAAGATCTCATTGAACTGAAAAGTGGACATCTCTTCTATTATCGTGGGACAGATACTGGCAGAACTAGTGGTGTTGGATTTATAATAAACAAGAAACTGAAGGATAAAGTGGTAGAAGTTGAAAGTTCCTCGGACAGAGCTGCACGACTCGTTATCCAACTATCGAAAAGATACCAGGCTCAGATTATTCAAACTTATGCACCCACCACAAGTCATCCTGAAGAAGAAATTGAAGAATTTTATGAGGAAATTCGTCATCTAAATAATAAAGGTAAGCAGCACTTGAAGATAATTATGGGAGATTTCAATGCAAAAATAGGGCACCGGCAACAGAATGAAACTTCAGTAGGTAAATTCGGTCACGGCAACAGAAACCAGCGTGGAAATACTCTCGTTGAGTTTGCAGAGGCAGAAGGATTTTTCATCTTGAATTCCTTTTTCAAGAAAAAGCCACACAGGAAATGGACATGGAGACATCCAATTGGGACGACAAGTGAAATTGATTTTATTATGTGTAACAAAAAATTCGTCATCGAAGACTGCAGTGTGCTAAACAAGTTCAACACAGGTAGTGACCATAGATTGGTAAGATGTAAGATGCACACTCAACACTAAACTGGAACGTGGCAAGCTCATAAGACAAACAAAATGTATTGACATAACCAACCTTAAAAAACACCATAATACTTTCAAGTTGGAACTGAAGAACAGATTCTCTGCTTTAGAAGGCCTAACATCGGAAGAAGTGGATATTTCGGAAGTTAACAGAAAAGTAACCAAAGCTCTTATGGAAACAGCAACAAAATTAGCTGGGTCTAAGAACAAGTTGCATGTAAACAAATTATCAGGAAAAACCAAAATGTTGATGCAAAAAAGAAGAGAGATGAGGACAACTAAAGAAGATGTGACTTCCAAAGTGGAATATATAGAGCTATGCAAGACAGCACGAAAAAGTATCACTGAAGACGTAAGGAAATTCAACTGTGAGCTAGTGAGGAAAGCAATTGAAAACAACCAAAGCCTAAAGATAGCAAAGGGACATCTCAGTAAGGGAAGAAAACAGATTATGGCTCTGAGAAAAGAAGATGGTTCTATAACAAGAAATAGAGGTGAAATTTTGACAAGAGTGAAAGATTTCTACTCCAAATTATATGAAAGGGATGATACATGTACTCCAGACATCATGAAAGGTACCAGAGTTCTTCCAGTCCTCTCAGCAGAAGTTGCACATGCAATCAAGAACATGAAGCGGGGGAAAGCTCCAGGAGAAGATGGAATTACTATAGACATCATACAAGAAGCAAGTGGAGAAATTGAAACAGTACTCGCCCAAATTTTCACTCGATGCCTTAATGAAGGGAAGATTCCTGAGGATTGGAACAATGCTACAATGATCCTGCTACATAAAAAAGGTGACATTGAGGATCTCAGGAACTACAGACCTATCAGCCTCCTATCAGTGGTTTATAAAATCTTCACTAAAGTTCTTTCACACCGCTTGAAGGTAACACTGGACATGGCTCAACCGAGAGAACAAGCTGGATTCAGGAGTGGCTACAGCACAATAGATCATATCCACGTACTGAGAGAACTAATTGAAAGAGCGAGGGAATATGAACTTCCATTGTGCATGGCTTTTATCGATTATGAAAAAGCCTTTGATTCGGTGAAACCATCAGCAGTTACCACGGCTCTGAAATCCTGCGGTATTGAAGATGCATACATTAATATTATTAATAACATCTATGAAAATGCAAGTGCAAAGATTCGGCTGTTTGAAAATACAACACACATAAAAATTGGAAAGGGAGTGAGACAAGGTGACACCATATCTCCGAAGCTCTTTAATGCCACATTGGAAAATGTCTTTCAATCACTGAACTGGGAAAACAAAGGGATAAAGATTAATGGAGATTATCTAACCCACCTTCGTTTTGCTGATGACGTAGTCATTTTTGCAACTACCCCATCAGAGCTGCAGAGTATGATCCAGGAACTTGCTGACAAGAGTAAAGAAGTGGGATTAAAAATGAACTTTCAGAAGACAAAAGTGATGTTCAATGCTTTTACAAGAAATGAAGATTTATCGATTGATGGAGAAAAACTGGAGATAACAGATACGTATGTTTATCTTGGACAGCAGATATCAAGTGAGGGTCACATTGATGAAGAAATTAATCGGCGTACAAAACTTGCCTGGAGAGCTTTTGGAAGAAACAGCATAATTTTCAAGAGCAATATGCCATTATGTCTTAAAAGAAAAGTGTTTGATCAATGCATCCTTCCAGTGCTTACGTATGGTGCAGAGACGTGGACCTTAACTAAAGAGACATGCAAAGGCTGCAGACAACTCAAAAAAGCTTGGAGAGGTGCATGCTTGGTATAACCAGGAGAGATAAGAAGAGGAACTCGTGGATCCGAAAAATGACAAGAGTGGAAGACATCATGATCAGAGTTAAATCCCTGAAATGGCAATGGGCTGGACATACTGCCAGAAGGACAGACCATAGATGGACAGCTGAAATTTTAGATTGGATTCCAAGGGACAGGAAAAGACCCAGAAAAAGACCACATGGGAGATGGGTGGATGAAATTCGTAAATATGCGGGAGTGACATGGAGGAGACTGGCACAAGACAGACCGTTGTGGAGGAAACTTGGGGAGACCTTCGTCCAGCAGTGGATTGATAATGGTTGACAATGATGATGATGATGATATAACGCAAAAATATTTTTTTACGTCGGATTATTAGATGCAGATACAGTGGCGTACCAGAAAAACTTGAGGGTTGGCGGCGCAAACAATATCTTCAATGTCCGTTTGTAAAAATCTGTTAGCTTTCACTTACTGAAAGTTTTAAATTCCGTACTATTAACTAGGTTACACAGGCGTTTTAATCACTTAATTTTTTCGAACCTACAAGTATTTTTCATAGAACCAAAATTACTGCACTTCGTTATGTGTAACAGAAATGTGCAAATTATAATTAAAGTGATTAGCCTAGTTTTATACCAACACAAAATTCTACAAAATACTTAACATCAAAGTTCATCATATCATCTATACACTGAGTGGTCACTTTATTATGATCACCGCCTCAGTACTTCGTTGGGCCATCTTTTGCCTTTAATACTGCGTCGATTCTTCGTGGCATGGACTCCACGAGATGTTGATAGGTGGTTTGTGGAATCTGAGACCATGTTTGATGAATTGCACTTTCCAGGAGTGTGAGATTGCAGGGTTGTGGATCCAGCTGTCTGATGGCTCATTCAACGTCATCCCACAAATTCTCAGTTGGGGTTGAGATCTGGAGATTGTGGTAGCCACCTAAGCAAAGTAAACTCCCCGGCATGTTCCTGAAACCAATCCTGTACAATGCAAGCACTATGGCAGGACGCATTATCTTCTTGAAAGTAGCCATCGCCAATGGGATAAACCATCCACATGACAGGATGCACTTGGTCCGCAACGATGTTTAGATATGATGTGCCAGTCAGACGTTGATCAACACTAATTAAAGGGCCCAAAGCATGCCAGGAAAACATTACCCAAACCATAACGTTGCCTCCACCAGCTTGAAGGGTTGTAGCAATGCATTTGGGGCCCACGCTTTCGTGCTGTTTCCACCAAATTCTCACTCTGCCATCGGCATGGTGCAACTAAAAACGTGATTCATCGGACCACATAATTTGCTTCCAATTATCGACTGTCCAATCCATGTGCTCCTGTGCTAACTGGAGACGTTTTCTCTTGTTAACTGCAGACAGGAAAGGTGTTCGAACAGGCCTTCGGCTGCCATATCCCATCCGATGCAGTGTACGGCAAACAGTGCGTGCAGAGATCATTTGAGGGGATCCTTGATTAAGATGGTCTGTAATTTGCTGCACTGTTGCCCTTCTGTTGTCTGTTATCATTATGGACACTCATCGTTCCGCCCGAGCAGTCACTTGTTGATGACGACCACACGTTGCACGTAGAGACCCATTTTATTGGCTGACAGTCCAGTCTTTAAACACTTTAACAACAGCTGCTCTGAAACATTTCGCGAATGCGGTACTCGCTCTACGGCGCAGGCGGCATTTCTTGGGCTCCAGGAGCGGACGCGCTACTCGTGTGCCACTGTTTACTGCTCGTCATCAGATTACACCACGCCTGGTGCCGCAGATATCAAAACTGGAACCCTGCATAGTATCACCGCGTCGTGTGGTTAGATGAATCCCGTTTTCAGCTGTAAAGAGTTGGTAGGTGGGTTCGGGTGTGGCGTCGAGAGCATGAGTCCATAGTCCCGTCGGGCCAGGTCAGCTCTGTTCAAAAAGTTGGGGGCTCTGTGATGGTTTGCGGAGCCTTCTCATCGGACACATCAAGTCCCTTAGTGTGTCTGCAGAGGTCCAGCACGCTTGCATGGCCTTCGCTCACCTTGCAGCCGATGGTCTGTTCCAGCAGACGATGCATCGCCCCATCAGGCCGCAACCACCTAGGCATGGCTCGAGGAACACTCATCTGAGTTTGGAACCATCCAGTGGTCCCCGGATTTAAAACCTGTAGAATTCGTTCAGCGGAACATCACATCATGGATCCTGAATCGACGTCTCGGACGGAGTTGTGGACAATGCTGCAACAGGCATGGCTGGCATTACCTCCGGAAATTCTTTGGCACCTGGTGGAGTCGATGCCTCGGCGTGATATATGTATATCATCATCATCATCATCATCATTGTCAATCATTATCAATCCACTGCTGGACGAAGGTCTCCCCAAGTTTCCTCCACAACGGTCTGTCTTGTGCCAGTCTCCTCCATGTCACCCCTGCATACTTTCGAATTTCATCCACCCATCTCCCATGTGGTCTTCTTCTGGGTCTTTTCCTGTCCCTTGGAATCCAATCTAAAATTTCGGCTGTCCATCGATGATCTGTCCTTCTGGCAGTATGTCCAGCCCATTGCCATTTCAGGGATTTAACTCTGATCATGATGTCTCCCACCCTTGTCATATATATATCATCATCATCATCATTGTCAACCATTATCAATCCACTGCTGGACGAAGGTCTCCCCAAGTTTCCTCCACAACGGTCTGTCTTGTGCCAGTCTCCTCCATGTCACCCCTGCATACTTTCGAATTTCATTCACCCATCTCCCATGTGGTCTTCTTCTGGGTCTTTTCCTGTCCCTTGGAATCCAATCTAAAATTTCGGCTGTCCATCGATGATCTGTCCTTCTGGCAGTATGTCCAGCCCATTGCCATTTCAGGGATTTAACTCTGATCATGATGTCTTCCACTCTTGTCATTTTTCGGATCCACGAGTTCCTCTTCTTATCTCTCCTGGTTACACCAAGCATGCACCTCTCCAAGCTTTTTTGAGTTGTCTGCAGCCTTTGTATGTCTCTTTTAGTTAAGGTCCACGTCTCTGCACCATACGTAAGCACTGGAAGGATGCATTGATCAAACACTTTTCTTTTAAGACATAATGGCATATTGCTCTAGAAAATTATGCTGTTTCTTCCAAAAGCTCTCCAGGCAAGTTTTGTACGCCGATTAATTTCTTCATCAATGTGACCCTCACTTGATATCTGCTGTCCAAGATAAACGTACGTGTCTGTTATCTCCAGCTTTTCTCCATCAATCGATAAATCTTCATTTCTTGTAAAAGCATTGAACATCACTTTTGTCTTCTGAAAGTTCATTTTTAATCCCACTTCTTTACTCTTGTCAGCAAGTTCCTGGATCATACTCTGCAGCTCTGATGGGGTAGTTGCAAAAATGACTACGTCATCAGCAAAACGAAGGTGGGTTAGATAATCTCCATTAATCTTTATCCCCTTGTTTTCCCAGCTCAGCGACTGAAAAACACCCTCCAATGTGGCATTAAAGAGCTTCGGAGATATGGTGTCACCTTGTCTCACTCCCTTTCCAATTTTTACGTGTGTTGTATTTTCAAACAGCCTAATCTTTGCACTTGCATTTTCATAGATGTTACTAATAATATTAATGTATGCATCTTCAATACCGCAGGTTTTCAGAGCCACTGTAACTGCTGATGGTTTCACCGAATCAAAGGCTTTTTCATAATCGATAAAAGCCATGCACAATGGAAGTTCATATTCCCTCGCTCTTTCAATTAGTTCTCTCAGCACGTGGATATGATCTATTGTGCTGTAGCCACTCCTGAATCCAGCTTGTTCTCTCGGTTGAGCCATGTCCAGTGTTACCTTCAAGCGGTGTGAAAGAACTTTAGTGAAGATTTTATAAACTACTGATAGGAGGCTGATAGGTCTGTAGTTTCCGAGATCCTCAATGTCACCTTTCTTATGTAGCAGGATCATTGTAGCGGTGTTCCAATCCTCAGGAATCTTTCCTTCATTAAGGCATCGAGTGAAAATTTGGGCGAGTACTGTTTCGATTTCTCCACTTGCTTCTTGTATGATGTCTACAGTAATTCCATCTTCTCCTGGAGCTTTTCCTCGCTTCATGTTCTTGATTGCATGTGCAACTTCTGCTGGAAGGACTGGAGGAACTCTGGTACTGGTACCTTTCATGATGTCTGGAGTGCATATATCATCCCTTTCATATAATTTGGAGTAGAAATCTTTCACTCTTGTCAAAATTTCGCCTCTATTTCTTGTTACAGAACCATCTTCTTTTCTCAGTGCCATAATCTGTTTTCTTCCCTTACTGAGATGTCCCTTTGCTATCTTTAGGCTTTGGTTGTTTTCAATTGCTTTCCTCACTAGTTCACAGTTGAATTTCCTTACGTCTTCAGTGATACTTTTTCTTACTGTCTTGCATAGCTCTATATATTCCACTTTGGAAGTCACATCTTCTTTAGTTGTCCTCATCTCTCTCCTTTTTTGCATCAACATTTTGGTTTTTCCTGATAATTTGTTCACATACAACTTGTTCTTAGACCCAGCTAATTTTGTTGCTGTTTCCATAAGAGCTTTGGTTACTTTTCTGTTAACTTCAGAGATGTCCACTTCTTCCGATGTTAGGCCTTCTAAAGCAGAGAACCTGTTCTTCAGTTCTAACTTGAAGGTATTATGGTGTTTTTTAAGGTTGGTTATGTCAATAGATTTTGTTTGTCTTATGAGCTTGCCACGTTCAAGTTTAGTGTTGAGGTGCATCTTACATCTCACCAATCTATGGTCACTACCTGTGTTGAACTTGTTTAGCACACTACAGTCTTCTATGACGAATTTTTTGTTACACATAATAAAATCAATTTCACTTGTCGTCCCATTTGAATGTCTCCATGTCCATTTCCTGTGTGGCTTTTTCTTGAAGAAGGAGTTCAAGATGAAAAACCCTTCTGCCTCTGCAAACTCAACGAGAGTATTTCCACGCTGGTTTCTGTTGCCATGACCGAATTTACCTACTGAAGTTTCATTCTGTTGCCGTTGCCCTATTTTTGCATTGAAATCTCCCATAATTATTTTCAAGTGCTGCTTACCTTTATTATTTAGATGACAAATTTCCTCATAAAATTCTTCAATTTCTTCTTCAGGATGACTTGTGGTGGGTGCATAAGTTTGAATAATCTGAGCCTGGTATCTTTTCGAGAGTTGGATAACAAGTCGTGCAGCTCTGTCAGAGGAACTTTCAACTTCTACAACTTTATCCTTCAGTTTCTTGTTTATTATAAATCCAACACCACTAGTTCTGCCAGTATCTGTCCCACGATAGTAGAAGAGATGTCCACTTTTCAGTTCGATGAGATCTTCTCCTTTTCTCCTTACCTCACTTAGCCCCACGATGTCCCACTTGATCCTTTGCAGTTCCTCTTCCAATTCAAGAAGCCTTGAATCAGAAGATAGCGAGCGTCCATTGTAAGTAGCCAAGGTCAGCATCAAATGGCAGCCTAGTCCGGTCCTCCGGGGATTCTTAGCACCCTCTGCCTTCATGTCGCACTGGCCGCTGCCTTGGCCAGGTACATTCCAGCTGCCGGAGACTGAGGGCCAAGATTTAAGTTGTGGAATCATTTTGGAGGGGTTTGGCCATAACTCACCACGCTGGCCAAGCGGGTTGGTGAGTGTGGGATAGAATTTCCTCTAATCCCGATGGTATAGTTATACCGCTATGGGCGGTCGTCAGAGCCCCTTTAGTGGGAACAGGATGCACCACGAGAAGGCGGGGTTGACATTTGTCAAGGAGAGGCTGTGATGTTACGCATCACCTGACCTTACATCCCATATATATATATATATAGAAGAGGAACTACAAAGGATCAAGTGTGACATCGTCGGACTAAGTGAGGTAAGGAGAAAAGGAGAATATCTCATTGAACTGAAAAGTGGACATCTCTTCTACTATCGTGGGACAGATACTGGCAGAACTAGTGGTGTTTGATTTATTATAAACAAGAAACTGAAGGTTAAAGTTGTAGAAGTTGAAAGTTCCTCTGACAGTGCTGCACGACTTGTTATCCAACACTCGAGAAGATACCAGGCTCAGATTATTCAAGCTCATGCACCCACCACAAATCATCCTGAAGAAGAGATTGAAGAGTTTTATGAGGAAATTCGTTATCTAAATAATAAAGGCAAGCAGCATTTGAAGATCATTATGGGAGATTTCAATGCCAATAGGGCAACGGCAACAGAATAAAACTTCAATAGGCAAATTTGGTCACGGCAACAGAAACCAACGTGGAAATACTTTCGTAGATTTTGCAGAGGCAGAAGGGTTTGTCATCAAAACCTCCTTTTTCAAGAAAAGGCCGCAAAGGAAATGGACATGGAGGCATCCCAATGGATTGACAAGTGAAATTGATTTTATTATGTCTAACAAGAAATTTTTCATGGAAGACTGCGGTGTGCTGAACAAGTTTTACACAAGTAGTGACCATAGAATGTTAAGACGCAAGATGCACCTTACTGCTAAACTCGAGCGTGACAACCTCATAAAGCAAACAAAGTGTATTGACATGACCAACCTTAAAAAACATCATAATACTTTCAAATTGGAACTGAGGAACAGATTCTCGGCTCTAGAAGATCTAACGTCGGAAGAAGTGGACATCTCTGAAGTTAACAGAAAAGTAACCAAGGCTCTTATGGAAATAGCAACAAAAATAGCGGGTACTAAGGACAAGTTGCGTATGAACAAATTATCAGAAAGAATCCATAATTCTGATGCAAACAAGAAGAGAAATGAGTACACCTAAAGGAAATGTGACTTCCAAAGTGGAATACATGTGTATATAGAGCTATGCAAGACGGTACGAAAAAGTATCACTGAAGACGTAGGGAAATTCAACTGTGAACTAGTGAGGAAAGCAATTGAAAACAACCAAAGCCTAAAGATAGCAAAGGGACATCTCAGTAAGGGAAGAAAACAGATTATGGCTTTGAGAAAAGAAGATGGTTCTGTAACAAGAAATAGAGGCGCATATTTGACAAGAGTGAAAGATTTCTACTCGAAACTATATGAAAGGGGTGATACATGCACTCCAAACATTACGAAAAGTACTAGTACCAGAGTTCTTCCAGTCCTCCCAGCAGACGTTACACATGCAATCAAGAAATATGAAAAGAGGAAAAACTCCAGGTGAAGATGGAAATTGCCGTAGGCATCATACAAGAAGCAAGTGGAGAAATTGAAAGAGTACTCGCCCAAGTTTTCACTCGATACCTTAATGAAGGGAAGATTCCTGGAACAATGCTACAATGATCCTGCTACATAAAAAAGGTGACATTGAGGATCTCAAGAACTACAGACCTTGCAGCCTCCTATCAGTGATTTATAAAATCTTTCCCAAAGCTCTTTCACACCGCTTGAAGGTGACACTGGACATGGCCCAACCGAGAGAACAAGCTGTATTCAGGAGTGGCTACAGCACTATAGGTCATATCCGCATACTGAGAGAACTAATTGAAACAGCGTGGGAATATGAACTTCCATTGTGCATGGCTTTTATCGATTATGAAAAGGCCTTTGATTCGGTGAAATTATCAGCAGTTACAATGGCTTTGAATCCTGCGGTATTGAAGATGCATACATTGATATTATTAATAACATCTATGAAAATGCAAGTGCAAAGATTCGGCTGTTTGAAAGTACAACACACATAAAAATTGGAAAGGAAGTGAGACAAGGGGACACCGTATTTCCCAAGCTCTTTAATGCCACATTGGAAAATGTCTTTCAATCACTGAACTGGGAAAACAAAGGGATAAAGATTAATGGAGATGATCTAACTCGCCTTCGGTTTACTGATGACGTAGTCATTTTTGCAACTACCCCATCAGAGCTGCAAAGTATGATCCAGGAACTGGCTGACAAGAGTAAAGAAGTGGGATTAAAAGTGAGCTTTCAGAAGACAAAAGTGTTGTACAATGCTTTTACAAGAAATGAAGATTTATCGATTGATGGGAGAAAGCAGGAGATAACCAATACCTTCATTTATCTTGGACAGCAGATATCAAGTGAGGGTCACATTGATGAAGAAATTAGTCGGTGTATAAAATTTGCCCCCTGGAGAGCTTTTGGAAGAAATAGCATAATTTTCAAGAGCAATATGCCATTATGTCTTAAAAGAGAAGTGTTTGATCAATGCATCCTTCCAGTGCTTACGTATGGTGCAGAGACGTGGACCTTAGCTAAAAGAGACATACAAAGGCTGCATACAACTCAAAGAGCATGGAGAGGTGCATGCTTGGTGTAACCAGGAGAGATAAGAAGAGGAACTCGTAGATCAGTAAAATGATAAGAGTGGAAGACATCATGATCAGAGTTAAATCCCTGAAATGGCAATGGGCTGGACATATTGCCAGAAGGACAGACCATAGATGGACAGCTGAAATTTTAGACTGGATTCCAAGGGAGAGGAAAAGACCCAGAAGAAGACCACACGGGAGATGGGTGGATGAAATTCGAAAGTATGAGGGAGTAACATGGAGGAGACTGGCACAAGAGAGACCGTTGTGGAAGAAACTTGTGGAGACCTTCGTCCAGCAGTGGATTGATAATACACTGCTGGCCACCCAAAATGCAACACCAAGAAGAAAGCATCCGATTGGCCTGAAATTCACAGGCCAATCGGATGCTTCCTTCCTTTTTTTTTTTTTTTTTTTTTTTGGCTATATCACCATCATATAAAGTATATGCAGGTATGTCTATAAATGTTCGTCTTCTTCTGTTAAACATCGTGCGTAGTTTTTTTTATGATAAAAAAGTGATCTACGGCATATTCGGCATGACGGCGGTTAACTTCTTGTCTTTCAACTGCAGTGCGTTGTTGCCGCCTTGGTCGATCGTAATCGGCTTTGCGGCGTTCAGCTTCAATCTCTTCATCTAATGAAAGAGGTAACTTTCCTTTTTGATGCGGCATAGGGGAGTTTTAAAACAACAATCAAGTTTGCGAAGAACAGTAACGTTCGTCTTTGCTTTACTCATTGCCAGTAAAGTGAAACATATTACAACCTACAACCATGTGCTTCCACTTCCATCACACCCAAAGAAAAGAACAAAAAAACTTTAACTTCGAACGAAAGAAAAAAGATGTGAACAAAACATTAAACTGGAATGGTTGCGGATAACACGGTGGGAACACCGGAATATAAATGTTCGTATTCTTCTGTTAAACAGCTTACGTAGTTGTTTGTTTATGGTTAAAAAGTGATCCACGTCGTTGGAAGTCTTGCCTTTTATATAGCAAGATATATGCTATGTCTTAAATTTGGTGCCACTGGTTCCAGGGAAGGGAGAAGGCCTGCGATGTACAACTAACATACCACCCATGTCTCACCTAGGAATCAAACCGAGGCCTGACTTAGACGACTAGTCGTAAATTTACGCCTCTGACTACTCGCTTTCCGAGGCGGCCCATGAGTTGCATTTATAACAGGTAAATATTTTCCTCAGTTAATCTTCCAGAGAATGCTCAGTGCGGTGTTTTTCATTCTATGTAATGCGTACCTGCATTTCATATCACGCGTAAATTATTGACTCCTGAAAAATTTGGACCTGTGGGAAGAAGGGAAGATAATGGCAGTTTATGCAGTCATATTTTGCCAATGTTCAAAAAATCAATTTTCATCCTGTAACTTTAGGAATAAGAAAAAAAAATTATTTACGCCAAAAACTAAACGCGATGAAAAATCAGCACGAAATAAATATAAATAACATTCGGAAAAAAATTTTTCCTTTGTGCAATAAAACAAGGAAAAATAAAACGTCTCTCGTGCATAGTTATTTGTTTAGAGAGAGTTCAGAAGCTGTTTCGATCTTGTCACATAAATCTGAAGTGATTATGGAGAAAGAAAAATAGATAGAAATTATGTGCTACAGGAAAACTTGTCGCGCAGAAAAATTAATTTAAATTGACGAGGACTTTGGTGCTGAATGTTCCATGGATTTTGTGAATGCCTCCGCGACAATCTGTCGAATCTGAACAGTTACGATAATGAAATACATATGAATATGTTGAAATCTTAACCTCTTATCTGCATTAAATGTAATGGAAGTTGCAAAAGAAAACTAAACGATTGCATTTTCAAAGTGCTGTCGAGGCACTTTACACTTCGTAAAGCGAGAATTTGATTTTATCGAAATTAGGAAGTAAATGAAAAGTAGAAAGAAAAAGGAACTATAATGACAGCTAGAATTTAAGTTTTAAGTCAAAAAGAAATTATTTTTGAATGATTTCACGCACATTACGCTCTGAGTCTAATGTACATGTGCACTGTATTCAAGTAACTATTAATTTTCGATGTTGCCTCCGGTAATCTTAACGCAATTAGGGATTCTATAACGCAAGCCTTTTTTGTGTGCGAAATTGGTGTTACGCTACGTCTAAAACCATATATGTTGAACTAAATGAGAATACGACGCAATAGTTTACGGCCAGACGAAACATACAGTATACAGAAGTCAAGTTACGATAACCTTTTATTGGTCCAGCAAATTAAAGAAATCCACAATATAGCCACATATAGTACCGTATAATTTAGCTTCTACGCAGATCGAACATCTCCACACACACACACATACCCTAAGCAGCTGCTGTATCGTCCTTTTTATCTATCGTTCTTATTACATTCATACGTCACTCTCTCTGACCTCAAAAGTGTTGCCAACCTCATTCTTGTGAGAGAGAAGGTATCACGTTAAGTTTGGAAAGTGTAAAAGAGAACAAACTCAAATTTACATAGGAAAAGGAACTAAAAATGAAAGTTAAATTAAAATATACGTCACAGTTCTTTCTCCCTGATCTGTTAATTCGTGGTAATAAAAGCCTTTTTCTCATCACACAAACAATGCTGCTAAAGATTCTTGGAGCTCTTTATCACACAGCTGAGGTTCCAAAAGAGAAGGAATCACTATAGGTGTAGGTGACCTATACCATCCAGGCCACATGTAGGTTCTCATTACAGTTATCTTCGGCGAATTTTCTTATGTTGTTTATTACCAACCGTACTAATCGCTGGTAAGAAAATTGAAAAGGGAATTCTCTGCTGTAAGTATGACTATGGGTAACGTAACAAATACTTTATATCGCATTGCTTCCGATCGCCATACAAAAGCAGTTTTCGATGACAGGGAATTGATTCCATCCGTCAAGTTGCTTCGACATCCAGAACCCGTCTCTCTTGTTTCCCCCTCGAGAGCGTACACACTCCAGACCCACAAATCTGGTTTCTACGTCCTTGAAGACAACCGTCGACTAAGATAGATGTGGTTCCCCGTTTCCGCTCGGGTAAAAATCGAAAAACACTTCATACTACAAGATTTGTATAAAAAAATAGAAATCATGATGCTGCAATAAAACCCCTACACTAGAAATTAGCTCTGAAGAAGATGGAGTATGAGAAAGCGTGTTTAACAACTGAAAAAGATGCCGACTATGAAACAAACGGATTTGCTTCTTTGCTGAGATTAACAATTTGAAGAATCACTGGGTACACACATACCCTAGGAAAGATGAGCATTTTGTTTAAAATTTTATCTGTGGTTACAATACTCTACTGCACGTGTGCAACTGTCGCACAGTGATTTTTTTTAGCAAATTCCTCAGAACTGTGGAATATTTATTTTGTGATCACGTCGACTGCCCAACATAGACAAAGATATCTTCCAGGAACTGCATCGTTTGACGTGCTGTTGATCTGTTTCTTTGCCACCTCTTACGATGCAGAATTAGAGGTCCGCAAGGGCCAGGTTTTTTTTTTTTTTTTTTTTTTTTTTTAATGAGCAAAACAATCACTGTACGGTGCCTTTCTCGTTTGGAAATCTCACAACACACAGCAGCAGGATAAGATCGAATAATTTCCGCTGTTGGAAAAAATAGAAGTTTTTTTCGACATCCTCCCCTCCTGCAAAGCAATTGGAGTGGGTCAGCTCCCTTAGTTTTTCGATGTGAATGTGGTCCCTTCTTTCTCTCTTTAACTTCCACCCTCTTCTCATGCTTCAGGACAGGCTGTTAACTGCAGCATTTATAAATCGAGCCACCCGCTCCCAAACGATCTTTTTTATTGTTCTGGTCGGCGGCACTTTGTTCTCTAGATGTGTGAAAAGCTTTTAAGTTGTCTTAAATGGCACAGGAGAAATGGGCTGAGAGAAACTTACTCCTGTGTATAAATCTGTGCCATATTTTCCTCATTTGTATTCTCAGGGAGTCAGCAGATGGCAAATGAACCCTTACGTATCCCAGCCCAGTCGTTTTCAAAACTCCTGTGATACTGGTTAGCTGGCAGTCTGTCGTTGTTTTCTCTAGCTCAATTCAGTGTTTCCGGTAAATACTCTTCCATACTTATTACGGAATTTAAGAAAGCGAAAGATTTTCGCGAAAAAATCGCTTCTGGAGAAAATCTGCTTGTACACAATGTAAAGCAGAACGATCGGACTCATAATTCTGGATATTTCGTACTTTTCAAATTAGCCCTCCCCTCCCCCACTCCACCCCCTCCTTAACCCCAAGGATATTCCGGGTACGGCGGTAGGCAATGATAATTTCAAAACCCAGAAAATTTGAAAGGCATGGAAATTGTCGTTTACATGCAATATTTTTGAGTATAAAAGCTCTCCCCCCCTCTCCTCAGACAATACGTGACTTATACAGAGTCACAGAAATATTCCGAATTAAAGTTTATTGTAATAGAATACGTGTAGCAATTAAGAAAACGAAAACTCTTCAGGAGTCGAATGACCGAGTGCACCAAGTGTCAAATTCGTGCTTTAGTAATTGTTGAAATTTTACGGACCGGTCCGAGCCTTGGAAACAGGAGAAATATACGGGCCGGGCTTTAATTAAAAAATCTGAAAATGGCCGGGGCTTGGACATGCGGGATTGGGCCGGGGCGGGCTTTCCAAATTAAGGCCAGTGCAGAACTCTATGCAAAATCTCCTTAAGGTGTAGCTATACTGATACAAATTCTTCACAGAGTATAGCCATATTGATGCAAATTCTCAACAGGGGGTTCCGAATTAAAGTTTATTGTAATAGAATACGTGTAGCAATTAATAAAACGAAAACTCTTCAGGAGTCGAATGACCGAGTGCACCAGGTGTCAAATTCGTGTTTTGGTAATTGTTGAAATTTGGAAAGAGAAGAAATTTACGGGCCGGGCTTTAATTAAAAAATCTGAAAATGGCCGGAACTTGGACGTGCGGGATTGGGCCGGGGCGGGCTTTCCAAATTAAGGCCCATGCAGAACTCTATGCAAAATCTCCTCAAGGTGTAGCTATACTGATACAAATTCTTCACAGAGTATAGCCATATTGATGCAAATTCTCAACAGGGTGTAGCTATACTGATGCAAATCATCCTTAGAGTGTAACTATATTGATGCAAATTATCCACAGCGTGCAGCCATACTGATGTAAATTCTCCACACAGTGTAGCTATAATGATGCAAATCCTCCACAGAGTGAAGCTATACTGATGCAAATTCTCCCCAGGGTGTAGCTATACTGACGCAAATTGTTAACAGAGTGTAGCTATACTGATGCAAATCCTCCATAGAGTGTAACTATACTGATGCAAATTCTCCACAGTGTGGCTATTCTGAAGCAAATTCTCAAAATGTAGCTATACTGATGCAAATTCTCAACAGAGTGTAGCTATACTGATGCAAATTTTCCACAGAGTGTAGCTATACTGATGCAAATTCTCCACAGAGTGTAGCTATACTCTTGTGCTCCGTAAAATAATTTCAGATATTCACGCGCAATTTTCCGTGATTCCTTTCGCGAATAAACGAAGCGCATCCCTGATTCGACCGTTTCCGTGAAATGACGGAAACAAACCTGAATTTCACGGATTTTTCGTACGTCACTAATATTCTGAATTTTCAAAAACCTTTCTGCAACCCTTTCGTGTATTCACGAAAATATTTTGTTCGGTTCGACTTTTGCCGTATCTATATCTCGGAAAATTTCCGATAATAGGAGTGATTCGCGGGAATACTTGAGGTTTGATTTATCAGTAAATTCAGTCGTCTGTTGGAGGCCCTGATTTTGAAGTTCTCCAGCGAGATCGATTATTGTGGATAGATATAATATTATATTTAGGTTATTGTGGCAAACATTTTATTGTTTCCTTCCCCTCCCCCATTTGGTGCAACAGCTATTGTACACTGAAAAGCAATTGAATTAGAGACAGCTGGCGTAACGCAAATGTGGCGGTGTGAGAGGCCCGGTAAACGGAAACGACATGACGTATGCCGCGATCAGACAATATAAGGAGTGATGCGGTGGGAATCAGTAAGAGTCGGACGCAGTATGGGTAAGACGAAGGATCTAAGCGCATTTGATCGTGGGAAAATTGTCGGGGCTCGACGAATGGGTCACTCCGTCTCGGAAGTTGTGCAGGCACTGGGATTTTCACGAGCCACTGTGTCATGGGTACATCGTGAGTACATCGAATCCGGTAAAACCATCCCTGCAAGGGCGAGCTGCCGTGGACAACAGCGTGTGGATGAGCGGGGTCATCGTCGGCTAGCTCGCATTGTAACAGCGGATAGACGGGCCACAGTGCAAGAAATCACTCGGCAATTTAACGCCGCTGCACAAAAACGTGTAAGCAACCACACCACCCAACCATCTCCTCGCTATGGGGGTACAGAAGCCATCGTCCCACGAGGGTACCGCTGCTGACCGCACATCACAGGGTGCAAAGATTAGCATGGGCGCTGGAACATCGCCACTGGATCCTAGACATGTGGAAAAATGTTGCCTGGACTGATGAGTCGAGATTCACGTTGGTGCATGCGGATGGCAAGATACGAGTACGGCGCAAACCACATGAAGCGATGGATCCTTCTGGCCAGCAGGGTACTCTTCAAGCTTGTGGGGGTGGTATTCTCGTCTGGGGACTGTTTACGTGGACTGAAATGGGACCCCTGGTACGTGTGACATCGTCCCTCACAGGTCAACGCTACCGGGATAACCTGGACGACCATTTGCTTCAGTTTGTGCGTTTTCAACATCCCACTGGGGACCTCATCCTGCAACAAGACAATGCACCGTGCCATCGCTCCCGAATTGTATCCGAATGGTTGGATGAACACTCCCCCGACGTGACCTTGCTTCCTTGGCCAGCTAGGTCACCTCACCTCAATCCCATCGAGCACATCTGGGGTGATATCGAGAGAGATGTTAGGCTCTGACCCACCTCCTTCAAATCTTCGTGAACTGTGGAAGCTTGTTCAGGGGTCGTGGATCCGTATGGCTTCCCAACGCTTCCGGTGTCTTGTGGAGTCCATGCCGAGAAGAATCGCTGCCGTCATCAGGGCGAAAGTGCTACACGTTACTAGACAGGTATCTCTAATTCAATTGCTCTTCAGTGTATATCATGTTACTGTGAGAAACCGAATACTTAAATTGTTCTACGGGTGATTGTATGATGTAGATGTATGACCTCTTAATACAAAAGTTATTATAGCTATCAAGAGTGAACTTTATATTTAGGGATTTTCTGAAATAAAACTATGAAGCAGTACAGTTCATCATTTCTTAAGCATAACTAAAAGTCATTATGCCTTAAAAAAGATCTCGAGTTCTAAAACATTCCGTTGCTTTGAAAAATCACGATGAAAAAGAAAGATGCAATTTTTGATAAGTTCTCATACAGAAGAAAATAAGATTATTATAAAAATAATAAATTCCAGAGAAAGTAAATTTCATTATTCCGCATTAGTAGCGAAAAGCATTTCATCATCGCACGATTGGAGTCCCTCTTCATTTTCTACCTTATACCTGGTCAAGTGTAGAGTGTCTTTCTAGATCACTCGGTACCGCGGTTTACTGGCATTGAAAACGTACCCGATTCGATCCCCACCAGGAGGCAAGGGAAAGCATTCGTACGCGAACAGAATCTCTGCTAAAAAGGGCAGAGAAATCAAAATCGAGGTTTTTGCGAAATTTCTGCCTAAAACCGGAAAATCCCGAAATTGACTTTTCTGAAAAAAACGAAACTATACCGACTACAGAAATTTTGTCAAAATACTGAAATTAAAAGAAACGGAAATTTTGTTGAAAGACGTACACCTACCAGCAACTTTGCTGCATGTTATTTCCAGGAATTTTCTGAGAATTCACACCACTTATTTTTTACAGAGTGCGGTGCAATTTCTTCATAATTTTTTCTCTTTGTTACTCTGATTGACATAACAAATCAACTTGCCGAACCCCAGCCACTTATATCCAGCAGCTGCCTAACCAATTTCACATTGCCAACAGCTGATGCAGTAACGACGAGCACTGTCAACATCAGTGGGACATTGCATCCTACTGGAGTTGGAAACCTAATGAATACCCACTGTGCATGAATGTCTGCAAGTACCTTTTGCGGGGATGGATAGTAAAAGTTAACTCTGTTAACTGTCAGCATCAATGTGATATTGAATCCTACTGGAGTTGAAAACCTTCTGGATATCCACTGTGCATGAATGTCTGAAAGTATGAGTACCTTTTTGCGGGGATGGGTATCAGCTTCAATGAGACTTGATACCTACAGAAAATGAATGGCTGCAAGTACATTTGAGCGAAGGCGATTAATGAATGACTGCAAGTACATTTTGAGCGAAGGCGATTAATGAATGACTGCAAGTACATTTTGAGCGAAGGGGATTAAGGAATGACTGCAAGTACATTTTGAGCGAAGGGGATTAATGAATGACTGCCAGTACATTTTGAGCGAAGGGGATTAATGAATGACTGCAAGTACATTTTGAGCGAAGGGGATTAAGGAATGACTGCAAGTACATTTTGAACGAAGGGGATTAATGAATGACTGCAAGTACATTTTGAGCGAAGGGGATTAATGAATGACTGCAAGTACATTTTGAGCGAAGGGGATTAATGAATGACTCCAAGTGCATTTTGAGCAAAGGGGATTAATGAATGACTGCAAGTACATTTTGAGCGAAGGGGATTAAGGAATGACTGCAAGTACATTTTGAGCGAAGGGGATGAATGAATGACTGCAAGTACATTTTGAGCAAAGGGGATTAATGAATGACTGCTAGTACATTTTGAGCGAAGGGGATTAATGAATGACTGCAAGTACATTTTGAGCGAAGGGGATTAATGAATGACTGCAAGTACATTTTGAGCGAAGGGGATTAATGAATGACTGCAAGTACATTTTGAGCGAAGGGGATTAATGAATGACTGCAAGTACATTTTGAGTGAAGGGGATTAATGAATGACTGCATGAATGAAGTACATTTTGAGCAAAGGGGTAGGTAAAAGTTAACTGTGTTTATTATCAACATCAATGTGACATTGACAAAAATCTCTCATCCCAAAATGACCGTTATTTGGTTTTTCTGTATTCCTTGAAAAAATTCCTAGAAAATCGATCTTTGCAAAGAAATTATCCCCTGTGAAAAGGCAAGGTGGATTTAATGATTTGGGGTATTATACCATTGAGGCATTGAACCCAGCGATACCGAAGTTGATCGAAGCAAGCTAGAAACTATTCCTTGAAGAAATCTTTTTCTTTCAATCTTCAAAATATTGATACTGAAGCAGAAGCGTGGTTTCACGACAATATATAAAACGCTTCACTGAAGCATAAAAAAACAAAGAAAATGATATTCCAACTATGTTTTGTTGTCTCTCAGTAAAGTATTTTGAGTATCGCAGTGAAACTAAATTACTGATATTCAGTTTTCTTATTAAATCTTCTGTAAAGAATTTACAGCATGCCTTATTTTTCTGTAGCTATTTCCCAAAATACATTCAAAACTTGTATCACTTTTATTTATTTCAAATCATTAACTCATAAGTAAGAGATCTCATCCTACACGTCTAATGAAATGTGAAAAGGGGCAGACGGCGTTGGTTCACAAATGTTATCAGCTTGAAACCAGGGACGGTCACTAGGGAAGAATGCTTGCAACATTAGGTGCAGGTGGTCCCCAAGAATGGATTCGCACCTTACAGCATGAGGGATCCGCCTCCATGTTTCACCAAACAGTCAGGGTGGTGCGCTTCTGCATGTTTTCGACGGACGTATATAGATCAACCATTACATTATGACCACCTACCTAATAAGCTGTAGGACCCCTTTTAGTCCCCAAGATAGCTGCCACTCGGCGAGGCATCAATTCGATCAGGTGGCGATAGGCATCCTGGGGTATCTGGTACCATAATGTTAACAGCAGGTCCTCCAGTTCCCGTACATTTCGGCGTGGTGATCATTTAGCGCGAACCCGCTTTTCCGAATCGAACCACAAATGTTCCATTGGGTTCAAGTCAGGTGAATTCGGAGGACAAGGCATTAACAGAGAGTCACCAGCATCTTCCTCGAACCACTCCTTGACGATTCTGGCAGCGTGGCATGGCGCACTATCCTGTTGGTAATGGCCATGACCAGCAGGGAACACCGTTGCTATGAATGGGTGAACTTGGTCCTCAACGATGTTCAAATATTTGACAGCTGTCAGAGGTTGTGGTATTGGGATAATGGGGCCTAAAGTGCCCCAAGAAAATGTCGCTCACAGCATAACACCGCCACCGTCCGCCTTTTTCCGCCCAACAGTGCATCCAAGTAATAGCCTCCGTTGGTAATCGACGTATCCGCGCTCGGCCGTCTACGTGATGCATCAGGAATCTTGATTCGTCAGACCAGGCCACTTTCTTCCAATCATCCACTGTCCAATCTTGATGATGTTGGGCTCATTTCATGAGTTGTTGGCGATGGCGTGAAGCGAGCATGGGGACCCGGCTGGGTCTTCGTCTACGCAGGCCCATGCGCAGAAGGCTGCGATGAACTGTGTGCTGTGATACATTGCCCTGATCACCACTGTTGTAGCTGCGGGTGATTTCTTGCTCTGTGGCACTGCGGTCGCTGTGATCAATGCGTGACAGTCCCCGCTCCCCTCTAGCATCAGTGAGCTAGCTACGTACGACACACCGCTTGACGACGGTTCGTCATTTGGCCATCTGTGCACCACTTTTGATACGTACTCACTACCGCGGCACGTGAACAACCCACAAGCCACGCCGTTTCCGAGATCATAGTTCCGAGGCGTCGTGCCATCACAATTTATCCTTTATCAATCTCCAATAAATCGGAAGCTTTTACCATTCTGACTCCAAACACTTTACTAACAGAAAGCCGGTCCTCGGGTTGTATATATATACTACTCTGTGAACTTCACCTGCATTAGCGTTCGATCTCCAGGCGCGCTCATTTCTCTAGGCAGGGGATGGTTATAAAGGAATTGCTCATTGGTGTCTTAATGGCGGGAAACAATGTGAAGCACAATTCATCCGACCAGATGACACATTGCCGGTCTTTAGCACCCCAGTTTTTCTGAGCTTTACACCACCTTACACGTTTTATTGCATTGATTTTGGTAATCAGAAGTTTGTGGATTAATTAAAGCACGACCGTAAATACCTGCACAATGGAGTTCTCGACGAATGGTTATAACGAAAACAGAATCATTTCATTCCAAGTGATGTTCAATTCCGCTTCTACAGTATTTGCGGCGCCATAGTCTTGTTCTTCCGTTGTGCAATCTATGGCATTCTACCAGTGGCAACGCCAGCCGCTCGGAACTGGGTGGGTTATTAGGAATCTAAGCATGATAGGAGAAGGGGTACACAAATGTTGAAGTATCTGACAGAAATTTTGCCAGAAAGATTCGCTCATGTGCATTTTACCCGATGCTGATAATATTATCCCTAGTAAGAAATTTTTCAAGTGAATACCGTACGTAGTATTTATTCAATGTATGTAGTGGTATGGGAACCATGGATACGAATCTCTATGGCAAGTTACTATTTCTTCCCAGTTTTAGCTTACTTAGTTCATTATTGTTTTTTTTTTCTTTTTCGTTGCTTTGTTTTCATAAGGCTCTTTATGAATTTTAGTTTGTAACTTGGCAAGAAATATCTATTTCTCCCCCCTCTCTCTCTCTTTCTTTCTGTTTCTCATCGTTGTGAACCATAATTACAAAAATGGTGTGTTTCTATTACTTTCTTAATCTCTTAGGAATTCGTTCAGAAGACTCCATCCATTTCCCATAGGTACAAACACTTTAGTTAGCAAATAATTCATTTTATATGACAAAATTTCAGTGAATTCGAGAAATTCACATACATTTATCCAAGTTCCCTAGAATCCTAGATGGTTGCACCCATCATAAATTCCAACTGCTTAAATATTTGGAGGGGGAGGGGGTGATGATGCTCCCTGTAAGACGCTTGCGCGCGTGGATGCGCAGCGACTTAACTTCCTCTACGCATCTGAAATATCATTCGCGCATTAACCATTTTAGATTAAAATTATTCTCTTTGGTATTTTGATATGCAAAGAAATCTTGTATTATACGTAAACCTGCTTTCCCTAATTTTCAGTGTTTTATTCCAAAAGTAAATTTGAGCGTCTTACTTTTTATAAAATAACAATTTTTATAATGAAATGGTTTAAATATTTTTTTATTCAAAATCAATTACGGAAAGAACGGTGATAAAAAAAAAGGGGGGGGGGGTTAGAAAAAATAAGGGTTTCAATCCAAGTTCCAACTTCTACTGCATTAGTAAGAGAAGATGAGAAAGTAAAATTTTTGTCTAACTGGTTTTGATGCCTGCACAGCTCACTGGGTTAGGCGTACATTGTCCATGGTCACTTTGAGGTGCAACGTACCAGGAGATGTGACGTACCTGCCAGAAGGACGCACACGACATAAAGGCAGATAGGAATCAGAATAAAACGTCCGCGTAGCTCAATTGGTAGAGCAACTTATTCCGGAATGAGGGGATCCGGGTTCGAATCCTGGCGTAGGCCAAAAATGACGGAGAAATTCACTTCGTTATAATGGCGCCCGAACTATCCGGATGACCCGACCGTTCAAAATCTCGCAATGGTGTGATGTTATTTCCACACCGCGAGATAGGAAAAATAAGAGAATCCCTTCTCCAGCACTTCGAAAAAAAAAAAATAAATAAAGAAAATAAGGGGGAGATGATGTAACGTACCAGGAGATGTGACGTACCTGCCAGAAGGACGCACACGACATAAAGGCAGATAGGAATCAGAATAAAACGTCCGCGTAGCTCAATTGGTAGAGTGACTTATTCCGGAATGAGGGGATCCGGGTTCGAATCCCGGCGTAGGCCAAAAATGACGGAGAAATTCATTTCGTTATAGAGGGAATATTGGGGAAGCGGTGGGGGTTGGTGGGGAGGAGGGCGAGGGGGGCTAAAAAGTTGGTAACGTCGCGAATGCATCGTACGCCTATTCGTATGTGACGTCTTCTTATGGCGTTCACAATTTGCACGTTTGAAGGTAACGCCGTGTCCTTTTTGAAAATGGGTAGTCATAATCTTCGATACAATTATTTCCTTGTGTTGCATTTTTTATTTCTGCCGTTTTAGTTAATGAACCTTCTGCAAGGCGCGTGCCAACGATCACGCCCTTTCTTTTTTCAGGTCAATGAGATCTGACATTGTCGACAATTACTCCACAACAGCTGTTTCACCTGCGACTATAGCACTGCTACATGATAGCCAACATCGTACTATACCCCCTTTATATGCCTCATATCACAGGTGACGTTGCCCCTGTGATTTGCATATATAGGTCATCGCGTGACTCTCGACGCAGTCGGCGTTTCCATTATTTTGATAAACTCCTGTATCTGCATGTATAGATGAGCGAGCGCGTGTGCGTATTTATTTTTTAATTAAAAACTTACCGTAGTTACTATAGCCTTAACAAGTTAGTAAAATCATGCAATTCATTGATTATGATACGCTTTCTAACATACCAGGAATCATTCCTCAAGTCATGAGGATAATGGCTGTGGAATACATTTCGCTCTTGTGCTCTGACCTTTGACTCCATTTCGATTATATTCAACCGAATCGATTCTGTATACCTCCGGAACAACATACTAAAGTTTTGTCGCAATAAAAGCATTTTTAGTCAGGTTATGAGGATAATGGCTGTGGAATAAATCTCGCTCCTGTGATCTGACCTTTGACCCCATTTCAATGATATTAAACAAAATTAGTTCAGTATACTTCCGGAACAACATGCTGAAGTGTTGTCGCAATCGAAGCATTTTTACGTAAGTTATGACGCATAAGGACGATGGAATGGATCCCGCTCCTATGTCCTGACCTTTGACCCCATTTCGCCCATTTTCAATAGTGTTATTTCCCAGGCTGTCTCCTACCACATACTAAAATTTCACCGAAATCGAACCATTTTTACGTGAGTTATCGTGCGGACGGACGGACGGACAGACAGACAGACAGACTAAGCTGGAGCCTATACGCTTCTTCAACCTGCAATTGGAAAGCGTAAATAAGAAACCAGGGCAAAATTTTGTTTCATTCAGACAACTAAAGGCCGTCGATCATTGCCTAAACTGCAAGACAAAAGGGTAAAATAAACATTTACCTGTGGAAATAATTATATACATAAATTTTCCTATGAAATATTTCCAAGTGTTCAGCCTCCTTTCACTGAAAAAACAAAATTCAATTCACTTTGTAACCTGTTCTGAAATTTCTGTATTAAAGAGCAGGAAAAACCGAAACTTACATTTCAGTAAAAAAAAAAAAAAGGGGGGGGATTATGAATGGCAACAGGAATTCTATCATAATACTGTAAGCTTCCGTTATTAGGAATGGAAACTTTTCAGAACGGAAATTTCGATAAAAACTCGGAGCCTACCGGCAAATTTGATATGCCACATTTTCAAGAATTTTTCGTGAATTCATACCACTAATTTTTTCAGTATACGTTCACTGTAAGTGCTCATTTGAAAGGATACAACGGTCATTTTAAGAAACTGGTTGAGTAAGTGATGATTTAAATGTAGTTGTATGCAGATAGAAGTTTCGTCAATACAGCAGTGGATGCCGTTCCGGTGGCGCAGTGGTCTAAGCGATGGCTTCTGATCATTCGCTCAACGGAAGGGGTCTGGGTTCGAATCCCACGTAAGGCACGGTTGTTTGTCTTTCTGGAGTTTATTCGCTGAGTTCTTTGTTCACCTATATACATTGCTGGACAATTGCTAAGGACGGATCATAAACGACTATATAGCGCATAAAAAAGTAAGTGTGTTTGGATGCCAAGTGAAATAAAATAATGTCAGAATGCCAGGACATTACAAGAAAGACAATTTATTGTGCTCTGAAATCCCGAAGGCTTTGGAACGTGTTCAAGGGACAAACAGGCCATTTTGTGCAGAATACGTAAACGTGAAAAAAATGCAATTACCGTCCGCAGGCGTTCCGGCGTAAGATGTCAATACGGGATATGGCCACCATGGAGGGCGATGCAAGATTCCACACGTCGTGTCATGCTTTGCACAACATTATCAAGCAGCTGTTGGGGTAAATTATCCCATTCCTCTGTCAGTGCACGGATGAGGGTGTCCTTGTTTATTGGAGGGCATTGGCGACCAGCAAGACTCCTCCCCAAAGCATCCCACACATTTTCAATGGGATTCGGATCTGGAGAACGTGCTGGCCATACGAGGCGTTGAATATCTTTGCTCTCAAGACACTCCCGGACAGCGACTGTTCGATGACATGTTGCGTTGTCGTCCATGAAAATGAATCTATCACCACGGAAGATGAGGTAGCAGAATATCATAAATGTATCGTTGGCCAGTCATAGTCCCAGTTGGAAGCACATAGAGGGACTTACGGCCATTGATCATGATGCCAGCCCATACCATGACACTACATGTCGGATATTGGTCCCTTTCCTGTATGTTTGCTGGACAATATGCAGTACCACTATCACGCCAGATCAGTTGTTGTCGACAATCAGACGATAGACTGTATCTACTCTCATCTGAGAAGAGGACAGCAGACCAGTCGTTATCAGTCCAATTGCGATGTTGATGGCACCATTGCAAACGGGCGGTACGGTGATGTCTGGACAATGGGATGCACACAACAGGACGGCGGGCGTATAGTCCTCCTTCATGCAAACGTCTGGCGACAGTTTTTCGGGAGATCAGCTTGCCAGTAGCAGCCATAAACTGATTTGCTACCTCACTAGCTGTGCTGCGCCGGTGTCTTTTTGTTGATAGCACTATGTACCGATCTTCTGCAGGTGTCGTACTGCGAACACGACCTCCCCCGTGACGTTTGCTTCACTCTCCATTTGTTTGAAATGATTTCCAAAGCCTTGAAACAACACTGTGGCTGACGTCGAACTCCCTGGCAACATCTGTTATTTTTCGCCCTTCTTCAATCTTACCAATAATACGGCCACGCGTAAAATCATCTAGGTGATGTCGGGAAGACATACTGAAAATTGCAAGTTCGTCAATTGATTCTTTCCCTTTCAACTTTGCGTTTGAACAACAACGGTCAATACGCGTCAAATCCTTTATATCTCTTATCAGCGCTATGACGTCACGAACAAGTTCGGCAATCCAAAATTTGCATACGCGTAACACGTCTTACTGTATCCCGCACTTATGCTAATTTCCACATTTTCCTGCCTTCCATTTTATGGTTTCTATCGTTGCTATTGTCATCCGTCCTTAGCAATTGTCCGGCAGTGTACATTGCTGTCGTTGAAACACAGACTCTATATATCTATCAACCAGTCCAATAAATAATTAAAAAAATTAACCTCCAATTAAAAAAAAATCAATGCCATTGAGAATGAGATCTCTTGTCATTTGCGCAAAACTATGATTACGGGTCTGTAGCACATGATAACTGGGAAAGTTCGGGAATAGTTAACACCGAAAATGGAAACTGCATAACTCTCAGAACTGCAGTTTAAATACCATGGGGCGGCGCAGTCTCTCATCAGGGCCTGATTTACGCCTAGGGCTCCACATTTTAGGGGGCACCAGAATCCCAATACATAAAAAAATATGCTTCTTTTATTAATTAATTATTATGAATTTATGGATGGAAAAACACTGTTGGAGGGGAAAGTCTTTCTTCCACTAAATTTGTAATTTTTTAGACTTTTTGGGAATTGGATTGATTCCTTTCCAGGGAAATATTGCAATATTATAGAGCGGCCCAACACTCTTATTTGCATGTTTGTGCAGTGTAGAAATAATTTTTTATGTTTATTGATTGTGCAGTGGCTTTAATTTGTGTGCGCGCAGACAAACATGTGAAAAGTAAGAAAAAAAAAAAAAAAGTAGCACTGTGGTAAAGGTGTGAATAACTAACTTGATCTTAGCAACTTAACTACAATGATTGTTCCTTTTTTTCATATAATGTGTATTTATATGCAGATGTAATATAAATGTGCCATATTCCTATATTTACTATGCACCTCTTGAGAGAGGTTTTGCATTGCTAAGGGACTTTGTTGAAGCGTTGAGTATTTCGTATTGTAAAGTATCAGATTTTAAAACTGCTGTGGTCTAAACTAAATGCATTAATGAACCGAATAATGTGTTTTTATGAGTGTGAGAGTTATATAGTTATGCATGTTTGCTCAAATATAAGTATCACTCTTCTGTTAATCAAATTATTCTACTATACAGTAGTGGCCAAAATTGTGGAAACCTCTTGGAAAAAGTGTATTTTTGTGGTTTGAGGGCTCATGACACCATTTGTTTTAAAGTAATACCACAAAATTATATATCAATGGAAAGATAATTTCATCAAGAATGTAATGCAACAAAGTTTGTTAAATTATCTGTGTTCTATTAAACGTTATAGCCAAATAATCAGAAGAAGGAAGCACAGCTTGCTTAGGTTGATATGAAGTAGTTTTCCTTCATTTGAATATAGCCAATGAACATGAGTGTTTAGAGAGCCAATAAGGTGTCATCTTGTTTTGGCAATGAGCCAATCAGGTCACAGTAGGATTCAGCTATTGATGTCATGTATTGGAGCTGAGAGGAGGACATTTGTCAGTGTGTTATGTAATTGCTATAAAGTTGGTTGGGTTTTTTTGTGTTCTTTAATTTAATGAGCTTGTACAACATAATAAAATTAAAGAAATGGCGAAAAGAGTTGACTGATCACCCAGAAAGCGATGTAAAATAGTACTATTAAGTGAACAAGGCTTCAGTTATGAAAAAATTAGAAGAAAAATTGGTGGAAACTTAACCAAAAGTGGCATTTCTAAATTTTTGAAGAGGTATAAGGAGACTCAGTCATTACAAAACCAGACTGGTAAAGGCAGAAAAAGGTGCACAACAGCAAGTGATGGTAGAAGAATTAAGTGACTGTGCCTAGGTGACAGAAGAAAATCATTTAGGTGTGTAGAAGATGAAATGGCGCATTGCAATGTGAAGTTGAGTGCAAGGACTGTTCGGCGCAGACTGTAGGGATCTGGTCTAAAAGCTAGAATTCCACGAAAAAAGCCATTTTTATATCTCAAACAAAGCTTGAAAAGATTAAACTGGTCTAAAACCCATGTTAACTGGACAGCGGAACAATGGGATAGTGTTATTTGGAGTGATGAGACCAAAATCTCCGTGTTTGGTAATGATGGCATAAAAATACCTAAGGAGAATCGGAGAAGATTTGCATCCTGATTGCATTACATGTACCGTAAAACACCCATTTAGTGTTATGATCTGGGGTTGTGTGACATCAAAAGGTGTGGGCAGAATTTGAGTGATTAATGGGAATATAAATAGCCAAAAATACATTAATGAAATACTTGAGCCCAAACTGAAGCCTTCCGCACATGATCTTTTCCAAGATAATGAAGCATTTGTATTTCAACAGGATTCAGCTCCATGTCAAGTTGCTGCTGTGTGCAAAAAGTTGTCTCAAGATAATCATATTCCACTGCTAGAATGGCCTGGAAATAGCCCAGACCTTAAATCCATCGAAAATCTATGGAGCCGACTAAAGAAACTTGTTAGAAGCAAACACAGCAATAAAACGCAATTAATAGAAGCAATAATTCAATCTCGGTTTCACATTTAAACACTTGCAGAACTAAAGAAAACTTGGTTCACTCCATGAGAAGGCGTTGTAAGGCCGTAATTAGCGGTAAAGGTTACCCAACAAAGTATTAACTGACATGGTGAGAATTTTTGTATACCTCATTTGTTCTATGTGCTTCGCTTTTCTTCTTTATAACTCTGCAGTTGTAATACAAAATCCTTTATAAAAGTTTTTGCATTACATTCTTGATGAAATTATGTTTCGATTGATATATAATTAGTATAACTCCAAAAAAAAAAAAAAAAAAAAAAGTGGTGTTATGAGCCATCAAACCCTAAAAATACACTATTTCAAAAAGGTTTCCACAATTTTGGCCACTACTGTAATATTGAACAAGTTACAAGTGATTAATGAACTACATGGAAGTTCACCTTGCCCCTAAAAATCAGTCTGTACCAAGTCTAAATAATGTTCATCGGTTAAAAATAAAATTAAAAGGGGGTGAATAACTTAACATCTGTAGATATTTGAATTATTACATAATGAAATGCGAAAATAGCAATACTTAACTATTAAATTGTGTTTTACTTACCCGTATATATTTTTAAGTTCGAATTTCCTTGCGAATATTAAAATTTAATAAAAGTAGATATTATTCCCTATTTTTTCCCGCACAGTGTCCCATTTATTAAAACAACTTTTAAATTAATTGATAATATTTAGTGGCGACAAATGTACTTATTCTTTCAAGAATGTGGACGGGTGGGGAGGGCAGAGTCCATTTAAGAGAGGGGGAGGCTATGGGGGCTGCAGCTCCAGGCTCCTCTCTTAAATAGCAGAGCCCATTTTCAAGGGGCCCCAGAATTATGCAGGATGCTTGAAGAATTGACGGAGTCCTACAGTTTTTTTTTTTTTTTTTTTTTTTGCGATAGCGCAACAAAAACTAGAAGAAACTGCCTTGTGTAAAAAAAATTCTGTTTTTTTCTGCTCTTTTAGGAGTCCGCGAGAAGTATAATCGCTTTTAGTCCATCCTCAAATCTTTCGAAAGCATTACAGATGTGTTTTGCGCACATGTGTAATTAGAGGAAATTTTCATACATTAAGAATACGTTTAAATCATGATATTTTGATAATATTTGTCCACTACTTCTAAATACGCGTAATTTCAACAAGCTGAAGAGGGAAGGGGTGGGGGGGGGGCACTAAAGCAAAACTCAACTCGTATCCATTTTTCAACCATGCATATTTACATTTCCTGGCTAACACTGATTCGTCCATGAATCATGGGATACACATTTCAATATGGCGGGGATAATATTTTTACGGCTTCCTCATCATATTTTGGGTGTGTTTCCTCCTGGGTATTTTTTTTCGGCCACTCATAGTGAAATCCTAGATGTGCCACTAATACTGGGGCCCCTAAATACTGTTCATCCCCCCGCCCCCTTAAATGTGCTCGGGAGGGGGGGGTCATCTTGTGCTGTGCCTAGGAAACGATTCTGTATAAATCAGGCCCTGTCTCTCATCGTTTCCAATAAAAATAAAGAAATAAAGCAGAAGCTGTAGGTTATTTTTGGTACATCGAGCAATTGGCACTTATGAATCTGGTGTGAAGTTCGCTTTTATCTTTTTAAACTCTGTGAAAAATCACGCCGTGTCCGAAAGATTAATACCGTGACAGAAGAAAGTGCAATAACATAGCCCGATTTGTTTCTTTGAACATTTAAATAACCCATGAGAAACCTCAGCAGACTTTCACTGTGCTTGTGATAATGGAGCTTAGAGTAAAATAAACAGCTGTCGCTCATTTTTAGTGCATACCCCCCATCTTATCCTGCTTTTTTTAAATTTCGTTTTACATAGATAGAGTAGAAACTGATAGGGAGCCCTTCCCTGTTACACTTTGCCCAAACACCAATTTACCCATTCAAGCGCATCCAATAGGATCGGGGCAAACGAAAGAAGCGTACTCTTCGTCTTCAAGAAGCTTCTGTGATGTATGCCGACTGTCAAAGAGGCCGACGTAAGAGGAAACTGACACCCACATACTGGGCACACAGAGGTCACAGTCAATGCTCGAAAACGCTGGTTTAATTAGCTACCACAAAAGGTACCGTTGTCTCGACGGCGTGTTCCGAAGGGTCAGAGGGCGTCGTCCTGGCCGAATCCGTGTTCACTCGCGCGGCACCGTTCGTCTGTGGCCCGATGCCTGATCATCTAAGCTCGATCGACGTATGTTGTGGGCTGGGAAGACCCATCGGGGACACGCGGTACAGTAGCTTTTTTTTTTTTTTTTTTTTTTTAATTCTAGTAGGTCATGGGGGATCGTGTTCGTAAGCGATTCCTACCTTTTGCCATCGGTGTGGAACTGCAGCTGATAGAGTCGTCATCTCGTATCATCGCATCCGACAAACGGTTGAGCTGGAGAGAAATAATTGGTTTTACTGCACGAAGAAACAGAGGTTTCTTTCACCACAGAAAAAGCTTGAGAAAAAAAAAAAAGTAGCGAGGGGACGAAGGGATGGGGGTCCATTTCAGTTTGGGGAAATTAGTGGTGAACGCATTATATGCTTTACTAAGAATACAGCAAACAACTTCATGCGGTATTAAACTAAAGATATCATTAAATAATTATAAGCACTAATCGGTGCAGCTTAAATCGGAAAGCATTCGACTCCAGAGCAAAACGAATGCTGGTTCTTCGAAAAATATGTGATGCTTCTTCCACACATCGTCTGGAATTAATTAGAATACTTTCTTTTACTGTGAGCTTTCCTTGAAGCTTGATTTATCAGCTGACTTGGATGCCAAAAACGGCAAGTAGCAATGATGAGCACTTGTCGGTGTAGCTTAATTGGGAAAGCGTGCAGCTCCGGAACAGAAGTATGCGTGTTCGAGTCCCATAACAGAAAAAATTGTGTTTTCACATACTATAATAACTGAGTGGCAATCACCATTTTTTTTATTTCTCATTTTTAGCATGATGTGGGATACAAATGTACGAGTATGTCGAAAAATGAAGGCGTACACTGTACTTTGCTCATTTATCTGCCTGAAGATAAGGTATCCCTTCAACTTTAGGTAGAAGTCAATTCCACCCCACTGTATTCTCCAGACTTTGCACCTTCAAACTACTAATATTTCGTAAGTTTACAACATCGCTTTGCCGAAGAAATAGCTGCTCCTTTTCGGGACTGTCAAAATACATGAAAATGATTGCGAAAAATGTCACTCCACTCTATTCTCTGGATTTTACATCATATCACTTTATGTATTTCGCAGTTTACAGCATTATTTGCATATAAAAAGCAGTTCGGTGTTTCAAGACTTCCAAAATCGAACACAAGAATTGAAGAAAATGCCACCCCATCATATTATCCTGATCTTGCACCACGAAACAACCATTTATTCCAAAGTTTACAACGGCATCGGGATAAAAAATAGTTGTGCATCAAAATGCTATAAAAATGCCAAACCCATAGTATTCTCTGAACTTTGTAGCATCGGGCTGCCATTTATTCCAGAGTTCACGGTATTTTTTCGATGGAGGAGTAGCTGCGCTTTTTTCAAGTCCGCAGAAATTGAAAAATTTAGCTAAGGAAATTGTCAGCTCACGGTATTCTACAGACTTTGCATCGATCTACTTTCTACTCCGAAACCTGCAGTATCATTTACATATAAAAGCAATTCCGTGTCTCTAGGCTTCCAAAATCGAAGAAATCGATTGGACAAAATGTCATCCCACAGCATTTCCCAGATTCTACTTCATCAATTCATATTTTTTTCTTTTGGAAATTTACAGCATTATTTTCATGTAAAAATAGTTTCTCGCTTTGAGGCTGAGGGTAGCTTAGTGGTTAAAGCCGCTGATTGTCATCTGATAGCGAATTCGAATTTGACTGCTGTTATTTTGATGCTGAATAGGCTATACTCATGGCGCCTCAAAGAGTGCGTTAAGCCGACGGACCCGAAGTATGGACCCTGTTAAAAACAAGGTAATCATTTCCTTACTCCCTCTCCCCAGTTGCTGCGCCCCAGCTCTCCCGCAACTTTCCTATCAGAGTGCTCTAACCCACCACCTAGTCATTTCCGCTTTCACATTTGACTCAGAAGCTACTTCAGATTAAGAAAGTCAGGTCTAAACCAACACTTGGAAGGAATGCTCCCACGAGAAATGGGGCGCACCGTGCCGAACAGATGCATACTGACAAAATGGAAGATTCTGATTGGAGAAAATGCCACTCCATTGTATTCTGCAGATTTCACACTATATCGATTACAGATTCTCCCTAAGTTTACAGTATCATTTGTGTGGAAAAAAAAAAAGAAGTTTTCTCTTTGCAGGCTCTCAAAATTTAAGGAACTTGTTTAGGGAAAATACTAACCCACCATATGCCCTTGACATTACGCCATTGGACCACTACACTGTTAAAATGTTGTGGTAGGTTGCACCAAAAAGTGTTATTGCACCAGCTGCACTACTTTCTCAAAAAAAGAACACACCGTTATGTGGAGAAAATAAGACCTAATAACATAGTGCAATTTTGCGCGACATTATGGTACAAGGTTGCACCACATTATGGTGCAAAGTTGCCCCATATTTTTGCTTCTGTTTGCACCATAAAATGGGGTATCTTTTCTCAGAAAATGGTGCAGCTGATGATGTAGTACCACATTTTGGTGCAACCTACAACAAAATTTTGAACTATGTATTTATTCCGAAATTTTATAACAACCTTAGATGGAGAAATAGGTAGAATTTTGCCAGGGGTTCCCATTCATATTTTTCCCTTTTCGTGATTTTAAACGAAAGAAATTTTATGGTATAAATGAGGCATTGAAAATCTTGTGTTAAAAGTAAACAGGACATCAGAATTTAGGTAAATGTATAATAAAATTGTTAAAATCTATATATTAATTCTATCAGGTTTTTTACTGTGAGTCCTATTTTGAGAAAACGGCTGAACGTAAAGATATGGTTGAGGTATCATAATAAAGTTCTTAACATGTAGATGTGCCAGTCGAAGAGAAAAATGAGATTGTGGCAACAGTTCGGGCGTTGTGGGACGACAAATTTCCCATTTTAAGTCTATAGGAGAAGCGTGCGGTTGACTCATGCGCTGTTGAAGGCGAAAGCAGGGGGGGGATGGGACTGAGTCCGAAGTCTTATCTTTTCTGAGCGAACCGTTGCGCAAGACAACGCTAGCAGGCATTCCTATCAAAGTTCTTCTCATCGGAACAGCGAACACTCTCGAAGACCTGATTGCGTTATGCCATTGGATTGTGTGATGTATATAGCCTATACAATTCAGTATTCATTCGATCCAGTTTATTCACGTTGTGACGTACCTGCCAGCAGGACGCACACGACATAAAGGCAGATAGGAATCAGAATAAACGTCTGCGTAGCTCAGTTGGTAGAGCGACTTGTCCCGGAATAAGCGGCCTCGGGTTCGAATCCCGGCGTAGACCAAAAATGACGGAGAAATTTACTTCGTTATAACGTACGTAAGACGTTTCCCATTATGTAAAAATGTAAATGAACATTAAGTTGACCATTGTTAGTGAAAATATTACGGGTGGCTGCTTATAGCCCATTGAGTTGCTCACGGTGGGCGTTAAACTTTCAGCCAAAAAAAAAAATAATAATAATAATAATAATCACGAACCTGGACTATTGTCTTTACTGAAATGGTTGAATGAATTTGTCAATCAAATAAAGTTTACATTTGTTGTTTCATATGCGTTTGTTCTTTTCACAAAAAAAAAAAAAGCTAACCGTCGATTCCGACGGGTGAAGAGTAATCGAAACGCGAATCTCATTCCAACAATAGTTACAAACACTGTTGTGACTGAAGATGAGAGTAAAAGAATGCGCTATCTAGTTGAATTTTTGCAAACGATCGAGATGAGTGGACTTCCGCCTCACCTTTTACGACTGAAAAAGGGTGCAGTCCTGATGCTCATCAGGAACCTGGCCGCCCCGGTGGCGCAGTGGTCTAAGCGCTGGCTTATGATGATTCGTTCGGGAAGGGTCCGGGTTTGAATCCCGGTGAGGCATGGATGTTGTGTTTGTCTTACGACACTGGCTCTCTCCCTTCCCTGGAACCACTGACCCTAAATTAGGGACGAGCGACTGCTTATAGCCCACTGAGTTGCTTACGATGGTCGTTAAACCTATAGTCAAAAAAAAGAAAGAAAAAATCACGAACCTGGTCTTTACTGAAGTGGTTGAATGAATTCGACAATCAAATAAAGTTCACATTAGTTGTTTCATATAAGTTTATTCTCCTCAAAAAAAAAAAAAAAAAAAAAAACTTGCTGTCGATTCCGACGAGTTTCGTCTAGCTTAATTTAATAGCCTTCTGTTGAAAATAAAATGCAGAATGCGTATATTTCCTGCGAGACAACGTAATGCACTTAGTTTGGGAGTCATAGTTATTATGTGTTTACTAAATATGCTAATTTGTGCTAAGTGCCCTGCATCAGTTTTTTTTTTATCCTTCTTAAGTAAACAGCATTTCTTTTTCAGGCTATGAATGCACTAAAAGAACTCAGTTCTCGTTTTCTGTCGTGCGCATTCTTTTCGTTTGGCGAATAATATGAAAGCCAGATTAAAAATGCGATCTTTTAAGGATCACATATTTCCATTATGCATTATTTGCCAACGGTGCCTATTAAAAGCACTCGCTTATCAATTTTCTCATGAAATGTAGTCTATAAATATTTAGTCCGAGGGGAAGGATCGTGATCATGTGACTAATAATTAATTTCAATTTTGCACGTGGAATGTCCTTTCAATTTACTTAATGAATCACCTGGGGAATTTTTATTGTTCTTGGACATCTTTTCCTGGTGTATTCTACTATCCCAGGTACAAACACAGATAAAATCTTATTCCTTTGTTTTTCATAAATTTATTCATATAACAACCTTCGTTAGGGAATAAATATTCAATTTTTCTATGAAACAGAGTTAAGATGAGAAGTGCTGCTCTTTTTCCTCCATACATAAAACCTTTTTTTTTTTTTTTTTTCCACGGTACAGTTTAGATAACAGTACAAAATATTCTCAATTTTTTTTGTAAATATTTTATGAAATAACTTTAAATTATTAGTTCAGAAGGGGGTTTGTAAATTCTTCGGATACGGCGCTCGCAAAATTCGATTTCTGTTTTCTGCGATAAATTAAAATGTCTTACCCTTAAACATTGTACCTTATTATGAAGTGCAGCTATTACATTTGATTTTCTTCAGAATCAACAGCGTAAGAGCGTCATAACAAAAGTTCTGCACACGAGGGTCATAACAAAAGACTGACATACAAGGGTCATAACAAAAGTTCTGCACACGTTAATCTAAAGCTGACATACGAGGGTCATAACAAAAGTTCTGCACACGTTAATCTAAAGCTGACATACGAGGGTCATAACAAAAGTTCTGCACACGTTAATCTAAAACGGACATACGAGGGTCATAACAGAAGTTCTGCACACGTAAATCTAAAACTGACATACGAGGGTCATAACAAAAGTTCTGCACACGTTAATCTAAAACGGAAGCGGATATACGAGGGTCATAACAAAAGTTCTGCACACGCTAATTTAAAGCAGAAGCGGATGATGCAATCGGGAATATGATTGCGTCATGTCAATGTCAGATTTTCAGCAAAGCAGTGGTGTCAGAACGACGCGCTATAATTTGCTGTATGGACGTGGGAGGGTTTGGAAATGGAAGCGTGCAGCTCCTTAGGTCGAGTCACGGAGTTAGACCAGCGCTCGTACGCGAAAATAGAAACTCTGAGTGGGAAAAACTCCGACACAGATCCACACTGCCTTCCAAGAAGTTTGTGCGGAAGAAACTCTTGATCGAAGCACAAGTTCTTTCAGCGGACAAAGTTGAGACCGAAAATTGGTCAAAATCGCCCCAAGTTGTTGGAAGTCGGAGCGATCTTTCTGCATGACAACGCATTGTGTCATGGTGCAGATTCGGTACGGGAATTTTTGTCAAAGTTTGGCTGGGAACTTTATCACATCCACCATACAGCCCTGATCTTAGTCCATCAGTCTTTAACAGCAGAGAGGACTCACGACAAGAAGAGAATTTTCTGCTTAGCAGACAACCTGAACAAAAGCAAAAATACGTGGCCTTTGCAAATGCGGTATCTGAGGAGTGAAGTCACTCGTTAGCCAAGGAGTGAAGTCACTCATCTGAGGAGTAAAGTCGCTCGTTAGCCGAGGCCAAACTAAGCAGAAGGCATTTCGGCTGACCAAGTTTACGACAGACGAGCTGAAGTACTTATCCCATTGACCATACATCATACGGCAAAAGCAATGGCTTACAATAATGCAACTATCACCAAAGCATAAGCAATGTGGCTTACAATAATCTATATATTAATTCTATAAGATTTTTTACTGTGAGTCTTATTTTGAGAGAACGGCTGAACGTAACGATATGGTTGAGGTATAAAGGTCTTACCATGTAGATGTGCCAGTTCAAGAGAAAAATGAGATTGGTGCAACTGTTTGGGCGTTGTGGGGCGGCAAAGTTCCCATGCAAAGTCTATGGGAAAAGCGTGAGGTTGACATTCGATCGCCTGCGGTTGACTCACGCGTTGTTGAAGGCGGAGCATGTAGAGACTGAGATAGTGCAAAGTGCAATCTTCTCTTTTCTGAGCGAGCAGTTGAGCAAAGTAACGTTAGCTGGCTTTCGTATCAAAATTCTTCTCATCGGAACAGCGAACACTCCCGAAGACCTGATTGCGTTATGCCGGTGGGCTGTGTGATGTATAAATACAATTTACTAGTCATTCCATCCAGTTTATTCACGTAGGTAAGACGTTTCCCATTATGTAAAGATGTAAATAAACGTTTCATATGAGTTTATCTTTTTCAAAAAAAAACAAAAAAAAATAACAACCTTACCTTTGTTTTCGACTACCGGGTTCTAATCCCGGTGAGGCATGGATGTTGTGTTTGTCTTACGGCACTGGCTCTCTCCCTTCCCTGGAACCAGTGACCCTAAATTAGGGACGAGCGACTGCTTATAGCCCATTGAGTTGCTCAAGGTGGTCGTTACATCTTCAGTCAAAAAAAAAAAAAAAAAAAAATCCCGAATCTGGACTATTATCTTTCCTGAAATGGTTGAATGAATTTGTCAATCAAATAATGTTTACATTTGCTGTTTCATATAGGTTTATTCTTTAAAAAAAAAAAACACAAAAAACAAACTAACCGTCGATTCCAACGGGTTTCTTCTACCGGGTTCGAATCCCGGTGAGGCTTGGATGTTGTGTTCGTCTTACGGCACTGGCTCTCTTCCTTCCCTGGAATCCGTGAACCTAATTTAGGGACGGGTGACTGCTTACAGCCTAATGAGATGCTCACGGTGGTCGTTAAACCTTCAGTCAAAAAAAAAAAAAAAAAAAATCACGAACCTGGACTATTGTTTTTACTGAAGTGGTTGAATGAATTTGTCATGAATTTGTCAATCAAATAAAGTTTACATTTGTTGTTTCATATGAGTTTATTCTTTTTGAAAAAAACAAAAACAAAAAAAACACCAGCTAACCGTCGATGATTCCGACGGGTTTCGTCTAATGTAACTTTAAAGTTTAAAGATAAAATTGTGAGACTTACTCCAGAATTGTTTTCTTAAACGTAATTTAAAACACGCAGCTTTTTCCGCTTATTATTTATCTGCGTATTAATTCATTAAGGAACAGTTGAAATTCCAAAGCAAAAACATGCCAGCCATCACCTATACAAAACTGGTGCAATCTGAGAAGACTAAGTAGAGTTCAATGGAATACCTTGAGCTTTACTCGCCTCTTTCGCCAGAATCTGTTTTCTAGAAAGGAACACTCGGGGCACACGACTATCGTGCAATTTTGAGCGGTCAGAATGCGATTTCTTCGGAAGTACAAGGCGCACCTAGAAGTGATTAAGTGCTCCTTTGTAGAAGACTCAGCCTCTTGTGAAGCAGGAAACAATAAAAAATTGTGCGGAGCAAAGCCCAGCTTACGCTATACAGCTCTACTTAGTCATTTCTGGTTTCACCAGCTTTTTTAATGGGTTGAATCAGAGACTTGGGCTACCAGAATAAAAAAAAAATCACCCCTGAAAAGAAGAGGAAAGAGGATGGTTAGAAACGAACATCAAGAAAAAGGAACACAGAAAAAATTGGAACATAAGAACAAAGCTTGAAATTTAAAAAAAAAAAAAAAAAAGCGAGAGAGAGTTATCTAAGATAGGTTTGACATGTCTAGAGCACAGAAGAAGGAAACAGTTCGGAATGCAGGATGACCAAGAAAGAGACGGTAAAAAACATATCAGACAGTGATGGAAGTTAAAGAGAAAGAAATGATGAGGAGGGGGAACTTGCCAAGGCGACACCATTACTCTGGGATTGAAAAGCTGTTCAATGTCACATTGCACAATGTTTTTCAATCACTGAAATTGAAATATAAAGAGATAAAGGTTAACGGAGATTGTTTAACCCAATTTCAGTTTGTTGACGACATCGTCATTTTTGGAAGTACTCCCCTCCCCCCTCCCTCCTACAGCTACAGTGTATGATTCAGGAACTACTGACAAGAGCAAAGAAGTAGATTGAAAAATGAACTTACAGAAGCAAAGCAGATATATATACTTTTACATAAGCTGAAGATTTAGAAGTTGATGTGGAAAATCTAGGTGTAGCGGATGCCTACATTTACATTGGACAACAGATATCAAGCGAGGGCCCAATAGAAGAAGAAATAAGCATTCGTATAAAACTCGGTTGGAGAGCTTTTGGAGGAAACAGCAGAATTTTCAAGGGCAAGTTGCCATTATGTCTTAAAAGAAAAGTGTTTAATCAGTGGACCCTTCCAGTTCCTACTTATGGATCAGATACATGGATTGTAAGAAAGATATTCAGAGATCGCAAAAACTCACAGAAGCATGGAAAGATACAGGCTTGGCATAATCAAGAAAGGTAGAAAGAGGAATACATGGATTAAGAAAATGACAAGATTTGATGATATCATGATCAAAGTGAAGACCCTCAAATGGCAATGGGCTGGACATATTGTTAGAGGAACTGACCACCATTGTATAACTGAAATACTAGACTGATTACCAAGGGAGAGGAAAGGACCACGTGGGAGATGCGTGGATGAAATTCGAAAGCATGCTGGAGTGACTAGCTGAAGATAGAAAGTTGTGGGAAAGGACTTGGGGAGACCTTCATCCAGCTGTGGGTTGAAAATGGTTGACGGTGATGCCACTATATATAGGGCACCCTGAAAGTAATGCTTCGTCTCTCACAAAATTTTGATTTGTAGCACCAAAAATGTGAAACTTGGTGGCAAAATACTTGGACATATTGTTAATGATGCTAGCCTATTCAAAGTATTGTCCATCACTTTCTAAACATTTCCGCCACCTTTGAACCCATTGGTAAAATCCGTTTTGTAAAAATTCCTGAGGCTGTCGTTTCATCCATGCATTCACAGCCAGTTTAACGTCTGTCACATCGTCTAAACGTTCCCCATGAAAGGTGTTCTTCAAAGTGGCAAGCAGGGAAAAGTCTGAGGGTGCCAAATCAGGACTGTAAGGGGGTTGCGGCCTCACCGTCCACCCCATTTTGGCAATAACCTGTGAAGTCTTCATTGAAGTGTGGGGACGTGCGTTATCATGGTGTAAAACAACACTATGAAGTGGAATGTCACGTCTTTTACTTCTGATAGCTTCCCTTAGCTTTTTCAATGTCTGCACATAGTGAGCACTACGTTCAAGGAAATTAGTGGAAATGAAACCAAATTTGTCCCAGAAAATTGTCACCATCCCTTTCCTTGCGGAACGAGTTGTTTTCACCTTTTCCTGTCGAGGTGAAGATGCACGGTACCATTCCATTTACGCATGTTTTGTTTCTAGGTCATGAAAGAACACCCAAGTTTCATCCCCCGTCACAACATAAGAGAAAAACACCTGACCCTCCCTCTCATAACAATCCAAGAGGTTTCGGCACATGTCCACCCTTTACTCACATTGTTTACGGATTAGGTTTGTTGGAATTAACTTTGAACAAATTTTTCTGTAGCCCAGGTCCCTAATTAATGTTTCCGTAGCACTATGACCACAATGAACTGCATCACACAGCTCTTGGATGGGGACACGACGATCAGCTGTGATGAGGTCTTTCACTCGTTGCCTGTTGGCATCTCTCACTGCAGTTGCGGGTCTTCCACTCCGTTGTTTGTCTGACACTGAACTTTCGGACATTACTTTTTTCGGACATTACTCTGATATCGATTGTGACAGTTCCGCACACCACCTGAAGTCTTCTGTGAATATCTGGAGCCTCACATCCCTCTTTTTTCAGGAATTCAATTACGGCGCGCTGCTTTTCACTGTCATTCATGATCTTTATTTCCGATTCTGGAAAAAAAATTGTTCCCACATTGGTAACATATCATAGTACATGTCAGTGCAGTTTCATGAAAATCACTTCAAAAGTTTTTAAGGAGGAGGCATTACTCTCAGGATGCTCCTTTTATTTTTATATTTTTTGTAGACGGTTTTAAATTTTGGAAATGAAAATTCTTACACTTTATCCTTTTTCGTTTTAATTTTTGCTTGAAGGGGGGTGAAATTCTGGCGTTTTGCCTCACTTAATCGGAGGCCATGCTGACGGGTAACTTTAAATCGTAACCCATTTTGTTTCAATCGGAAGTAAAATGAGGAGAAATGGAAGGTGCAACCAGACGTGCATTAATTGCAACTCAATCCTAATACGTCAGCTGTTGAAAAAGAAAAAAGAAACCACTGAAATTAGCACTTTTGAGAGGAGTCTCGTTAGTTGTATCCCTCCCTGCATACAATAATTCCCTCTGAGAAGTAAAACGAAATGATCTTCATTACCTGAAACAGGCAAACCCTCCTTAGGTGATTATCCATCCCCGAAGTGTAGCATTTCAGTTAATCTGACACTAATCTCTTTCAGAAAATTGCAGCCAATTCCACGGCTGTAACACCTACCCCAGCCTCCATCACCTCCTTGTAATCCGAAGCGAGTGCCATTATAAGCTCTCTGATTTCTAACCACCGACAGATGACGTCATTTTAGACTCTAATCCCCACCACGGCAGGGAATGTTCTCAGAATAATATGCCATTGTGAAAATGATAGTGAGTTCTGACTGATCATTCTCTACAAGTTTACAATGCATATAAGATTTGCTGAAGGACCTCATAGAGTTTATATTAATTCCAACAAAAATGGATAATAGCGTATTTAATTTCCTTCCAAGCACTCGCCAAAAAGCTGTAATTTTGAAACAAACGCAATTCTTTCGTACATTACGCATTTTTACCCCTAAGTCGTTCCTCCTACACCACATCCAGACATTCCTATTATAGTTGGCGAATGATAATTTCGAGTTATAACATGAGACGGAAAATGAAAGCACGCTTAGTAAATCTTTGAAAGGTAAAATATTCTCAACTAATCAAGGGAAATTTAAACATAAGAAAGTACACCGAGTGATCACCGAATTATGATCACCTTTATCAAAAAAAGATACGGCCCGCTAACTACGTGATTTCCGAGAAGGCGCGATTAATCGACAGACGTAGCATATATAAAGTGTGAGTGGAGCAATAAGTTGTAAAATTCGGAGCGTCATGGGCAAACGGTAGGATTTATCGGACTTTGAGAAAGGATAGATTGTGGGAGCTCGGAGAGCGGGTGCCTCGATTTTCCGAACTGCTGAACTGGTGGGTTGTTTTGCGAGCCGCTGTAGTCAAAGTGTGTCAGGACTGGAGTGAAAATGGTCAAACAACGACCCAGAGGCAAAACTGCACAGGACAGCAAAAGGTTGATGTGAGAGGTAAGAGCCGGTTTTTTTATTGGAGGTTTAACGACCACCGTGAGCAACTCAATGGGCTATAAGCAGTCGCCCGTCCCTAATTTAGGGTCACTGGTTCCAGGGAAGGGAGAGAGCCAGTGCCGTAAGGCAAACACAACTTCCATGCCTCACCGGGATTCGAACCCGGACCCCTTTCGGACGAATGATCAGAGGCCATCGCTTAGACCACTGCGCCACCGGGGCGGCAGAGCCGGTTTAGACAACTCGTACAGGCCAACAGACTGTTCAACAATTTACACCCAATACAACACAGCTCAACTCCAAACAGTATTTCTCATGACCATCTGTTGCACGCTCACACGTATAGACTATAACAGTAGGCGACCCCAAAGACATTCTCTTCCAACCACGGTTCAATGGCGCAGAAGTCGCCTGGTGCAAAGATCATGTAAGTTGAACGTCGGATGGCAAGCAAAAAGTGTGATGGTCTGACGAGTGGCTTTTCTTTTACTCCGCTCCGTAGATACTCGTGCATGTATTTGGCGCAAACAATATGAGGCACTCGATCCATTTTACATGGCCTCCACAGTGCAACCCGGTGGAGGTAGTTGTATGATGTGGGGCATGTTTACCTGGCAGGAACTTGGACCCTTAGTGCATGTGGAACAATGTATGACTGGTGCTCACTATCGCAAATTACTTGCTGACTCTGTACACTCAGCAATGTTGCATTTTTCCCGAATAGGGACAGTGTCTCCCAAGATGACAATGCGCCTAGCCACATGTCCAATGTTGTGCAGCAATGGTTTGAGGAACGCAGTTCAGACTTCCAGCATACCAATTGAACTCCAAACTCTCCCAATATCAATCCCATAGAGCACGTGTGGGACACTATGCAACGGCATATCTGTCGTCTGGATAAACCAATCACCTCCATATCTGCATTGAAGGCCGCATTACACACAGCTTCGTTGGCCATACCTCCCAACTGCTTCCGGCATCTTTTTAGTCGATGCCACGTCGGATAGCTGCTGTACTGAGGACGAAAGGAGGACCTACGAAGCATTAGGTAGGTGGTCATAATTCAGTGATCACTTAGTGTATCTCTATACATAACTTCAAAGAAAGTTATTTAGCTTTTGAATGAACTGTATTCTGATGTCAACATTAATGATTTGAAGGATACTTTTTTCCAGATCAGCGACCATTGTGAAGAAATCTAAGGGTTATTAGCATTAGCCCGTCCATATTTGGGGTCACAGACTCCACATAGGGGAGAAAGCCAGTGCCGTAAGACAAACACAACATCCAAGCTTCTTCCGGGGCGTAAACATTGGCCCACTCGAAAGGTGGTCAAAGGCCAAAGCTTAGACCACTGCGTCACCGTAGCTGCTTGGATGAGTTGAGTGCATCCCATTTAGAGCCCAACCTACCGCGCCTAGTGGTTTGAGTGGTCTGTTCGTCAGAGAGGGGCCAGGGTTCGAGTTCCTGCGAGGTATGCGCGGTGTGATTTGTCGAATGGCACTGGCTCTATCCAATTGGGGGCATGACGTCTCCTGTCAGTAGCAGTTTGTTTCTTCCCAGTGTTGTATTTACGAGTGTGCTTAGGTCGATTACAGCACAGGGTGGCATAATTGAAGGGGTGAGGGGGTGAGAAAACGAAAAAATATTGAAAAAATAAAGATGTAGAGCGTGAAAGGACGGAAAATATTGTCAACACATGTAGAATAAAAAATAAGGGTAATACAGGGTGTTTCACTAGGTATTCCCCTCCCCAAATAATCAGCTATATTTTGCAACACAATCTACTTAGAAACATGACATGTGGTTTACAACGTACCTTAATTAATGGGAATGTAGCACCATTCACAATAAATGCTGGAAATGCCCTCCACCGACATCCAAACACACTCGAACGCGACCCTGCATATTATTAATTTTTCCGCAAACCTGGCGATGTAATGATTGTCTGGTGGTTTTCTTCCCTCAAACTTCCCCAGGAATTCACGATGTCTTACCTTTATAGACTTTGTTATCCAATAACTTTCCACAATAAACACCCGCTCAGCAACGGTATACACAGCCATCCTGAACGACGTTCAACGAAACAGTAAAACACGCAGATTGCCTCAGGACAATATTAACGTGCTCGGCCATCTGGTGGGGTGACGTCACAATGAGCCGTAGCTTTATAAGGAAAATAACTCCCGCGCATTTTTCAAGAATCAAGGTCACTTATAAGCCGAACGTCGTGTTGTAACGTATACTCTAGATTCACTTTCCTTTTGATTTTTACTATCTCTGGTTATTTTATTTTACTATGTAAATTATCTTCTTACCGAACGAGATGTTATTTCTCCCGCTGAATGAGATCTGGCAATGAGTGTAAGTCATGACGTGGTGGTAGCCAGTATAAATAGGCGCGTTCAACGATACGTAGGGAGAGCTGTTGTTGTACGAAGTGAGCTGTTGTTTATGTGTCAGAGAGCTGTTGTTGTATAGAGAGAGCGGTTGTTTATGTGCGTGAGAGCTTTGTTTCGTGTGTAAAGAGATCTTCGTTTATGTGAGAGCCAGAAGTTTACCAAATAAAAGATTGTCTTAGTAAGTACGTCTTTCTCAGTTCATAGTTTTGTCAGATCTCTGTCTGGCTGTTAGGTTAATTTCATTAGTTGATTATTATTAACAACCAGCATAAGACTTTATTCATCTTAATTACTACTACAACATTACTAGCAGTTAAAAGCTTGTTCATTATTATTACTACACTACTAGCAGGAAAGTTTATTCATGTTATAATTAACAAACAACAACAATTAGAAGAAGCATTAGAAGAAGCATATATTCATTATAGTGTTTCTATGTAGGCTGGGAAGAAAACAACAGTTGATTCTTTGGGGAACTACCCAGTTAAACACCCGATATAATTAATGCAGTGGTAAAGCTTAAGAGTTGGCAAGAATTACATCGAGGGAGAGAAGCGTTAATTTAACAAAAAATTTTGGCGGCCTGGAAACTCCAAACATTCTCTAGCTTTCCTAACTCATTAGCATTTCTAGTACATCCTGTATGTCAATCAAGTAGCTTTAAAAACACGGTGGCGCAGTGGTCTAAGAGATGGCTTCTGATCATTCGTCCGAGATGGGTCTGGGTTCGAATCCCGGTGAGGCACACATGGTGTGTTTGTCTTACGGCACTGGCTCTCTCCCTTCCCTGGAACCAGTGACCCTAAATTAGGGACGGACGACTGCTTATAGCCCATCAAGTTGCTTACTGTGGCCGTTAAACCTTCATTCAAATTAAAAAAAAATTCTAGTGGATTATTTATCATTTTTAATTCTCATTTAAGGATTTTATAAGACCCAACTGGTAATGTGGGCTTAAAAGAAAATACGCCGCGTGTCATTGATATTGAGCATTTTTCATATCAAATACTGTACATAGGTTACTTAAAGCCATGAATAGTTCCAGGGGCGCAGTTAGGGTGCATCTTAGGAGGAGGCCTATGTGTCAGATATCGCGCTCTATTACAATTGAAGTAGAGAACAAAACAATAGCACATTATTATTTTTATTATTAATACTGGTTTATGTCTTGGTAATGTCCGTGTGTGTAGGTTGCTGAATGCTTATGACACAGTCCTGTTGGAAGAGAGCAAAAGTGAGTTGCAGAGTATGTTGTCCCGGATGTACGAAATTTGCATGAAAATCAAAGTGAGTATAAATACGAGAAAAACCAAAGTTATGGTTTTTGAGCGAGGAACTGTTAGCACTAAATGTAATATAAGTCTAAATAGCACAGTGATTGACCAGGTGAGTGAGTTTGTGTATTTAGGAAGCATGTTTGATAGAGATAACAAATTAGATGGTGAAATTAGTAGGCAAGTGAATCCTTCATTGAAAATCATAGCTGCTTTGGGAGGTTTCACAGGAATGATGGGCTCACAAGAGAGTCCCGCATGGCGGTGTATGAAAGTGTAAATGTTGAAAGAATGAGTGATTAGATCTCACTAAAAATTTTTTTAGCCCAAGTGGCAGGAAAGAAAAACAGAGGAAGGCCGAGGAAGCCATGTGAGGATCAGATTCAGGAGTGTCTGCATGAGAAAAAGATTTTCAGTCTTGTGTACGTCGGGTATTGGATGTGAGTGAAGCCCGCGTTTTGTGTCGAGATCGATGTAAATGAAGAAGTTTGATACGGCAAAAGCAAGTAAATAATCAGTTAAAATTTATCTGGTCGTTCGTATTCCTTTGTGGAGTTAACCTCTGAATCGCAGAGAACAGCTTAATAATGTGTATATATCATTATTATTAAGAGAAAATTTATGACTAAAACTGGAAGCGAAGATTAAATCTTAGAAATCTTGAAATATTTTGTATTTCACTTCAGATATGCTAAACCATATAAAGTTAAATTTATTTTGCACTCTACTGCCGTTATGCGCTTGTATCTCAAAAATCACGGAGAGACACGCACAATAAAATATGCTTCTATGCTTGTGAGAGTATATTTCATTTCAGGTTTTCCTTTTTGTTGTTTAGGAGGATGCATTGCAAATGAAGAAAAGGAAATATGGAACTGAAAAAGAAATAGTTTTTTTTTTTCGAAAGCATCACGAGTATCAAAGGAAGAGAAATTCATACCAGCTTTATACTGCTCCTGCGTGAGCTGCCAGTGTGACTACTGAGTAGGTCATCTGAGCGAAATAACCAAAACTTCCTAATTTCCATAACCTTTTGTCTTGTCGGAGCACATATTTTGATTGTAAAACTATAGAATGCCAAAATTCATTGGTCATCTGCTGTTGAATAATAATTTTCAGAAGCACTGATATGAAAAATATTTTTCTCAAATAACCCAAAAGACGACAGCCAATGTATTCAGCCCTAACTGAATCCTACAGGAGTTTATCATCTTCTTGTGTTGCAAATGGGGAGGCATTCGCTCCTGCTTTACAGAATAGCACCATGGTTTCACAGCTTTCCATTTAATTATTTTTCTTACCCTGCCTATGCAAAAACAACTGCCACCACAGCAATCACCCACCAACGCTAGGGGTGTGTGTTTCTGTGGTGGCAGTAATCCGGCCTGGCCTTTCCGAGTGCGAAAAGGCAGGGCCGGATTAAGTGGAGATCTATAGGGGGTATAACATTGGGGCCCACCACCAGAGATGGAAACGGGTCGCGGGTCACCGGGTCGACAATTTCTTGCGAGTCAAACGGATCGGGTCAAGGTGTCCCTGACCTGATTTCGACCCGGTTTTATTTTTGCATAGAAAAAATATATTTCATGGAACCCTTCAGAGGTCTTTGAAATAAAACTTCAGAGTATGATTCAGGAACTTACCGAGAAAGATAAGGAAATGGGATTAAAAATGAACTTTCAGAAGACAAAACTGATGTATTGGGTTTTCGGAAAAGTCATGACGTATTTTAGCCATGTTTTGCAAAGGTCATTTATTGATAGAAAGAAGAAAGTTCAATCAATGATATAATGCCCGTTTTGTTCGATAACCTTTTTTCATCTTTCAATGAGCTAAAAAATGCCTCGTTCATAAAAGGACCTGTCTTTCGTAGCGAAAAACTGTACAAGGTGCTGATTTACAGCCTCATTTGAATTGAATGTTATACCACGCAAGGACTGTTGAAGAGAGCGAAAGAAGTGGACGTCTGACGGCTTAAGGTCAGACGAGTATGCTGGGTGTGGCAAAACATCCCACCCAAGCTCCAATAATTTTTGGCGGGTGATCAAACTTGTGTGTGGTTTCGCGATGTCGTGATGGAACACAACACCTTTACGATGAACGAGCTCTGGACGTTTCTGGATAATAGATTCGTTCAAACTGTCCAATTGCCGACAGTACACATTCGAATTGATTGTTTGGTTCCGTGGTAGGAGCTCGAAAAACACGACACCTTTAAAATCCGACCACACTGAGACCAAAACCTTTCACTGATTTTGGATGTTGTTTGAGGCAAAGATGCACGTTGGGACCAAGACCGTTTGCGTAGTACATTGTCGTACACAATCCACTTTTCGTCACCAGTTATCAGTCGCTTCAAAAAAGAATCGTTTTCCTCACGTTTAATGTGCATATCGCAGATGTTTATACGCGCCGTCAATTGAACTTCTTAGAGTTCATGAGGAACCCACACACCGAGCTTGCTTACGTATCCCAGCTTCTTCAGGTGGTCGTGAACGCTTGAATGATGGATGTGCATTGTGTCTGCAATCTCTCGTGTCGTGCAACGTGGGTTTGACTCGATCAATGCCTTGATTTGGTCGTCATCAACCTCGGTGGGCCTCCCGGACCGAGGAGCATTGTTGAGGTCAAAATCACCAGCACGGAATTTGGCAAACCACCGCTGGCACTAACGTTCTTGTAGAGCATTATCACAATACACTTTATGCAACTTTTCACAAGCTTGACGCGCGTTCTTCCCTTTACGGAAGTAAAACGGCAAAATATGGCGAAAATGCACAGTTTGGTCTTCCATCTTCAACTTGATGTCAAATCTCCGCAAATCAACCAAATCGCTCACTATTCATTTTAGACTGCAGCTAGAACTAGCACCTGTCGAATGCCATTGAGATAACAGAGCTGCGCATGCCTCTAGTACTTCCAAAACCGCCCAACCGCCATCGGGTGTCAAAATACATCATGACTTTTGCGACAACCCAATACAATTTTTTTTTTTTTTTTTTTTTTTTGATTGGAGGTTTAACGACCACCGTGAGCAACTCAATGGGCTATAAGCAGTCGCCCGTCCCTAATTTAGGGTCACTGGTTCCAGGGAAGGGAGAGAGCCAGTGCCGTAAGACAAACACAACATCCATGCCTGACCGGGATTCGAACCCGGACCCCTTACGGGCGAATGATCAGAGGCCAGCGCCTTAGACCACTGCGCCACCGGGGCGGCCCCAATACAATGCAGAATGAAGATGGAATCAAGGACTGAAGATTATCAATTGATGGGGAAACGCATGGGATGACCAATTTCAACATTTAGCTTGGGCACCAGATATCAGGCGAGGGCCACATTGATGAAGAAATTAATTGGGGCATTAAACTTGGTTGGAGAGTTTATGGAAGAAACTACAATTTTGAAGAGCAATATGCGATTATGTCTTAAAATAAAAGTGTTTAATCAATGCATTCTCCCAGTGCTTACATATGGAGCGAGACAAGGACTTTAACTAAAAAAGACATAAAAAGCCTGTAGATAACTGAAAGATGAATGCTTAGTGTAATCAAGAAAGATAAAAAGAGTAACTCGTGGATAAGGAAAATTGTAAGAGTGGAAGACATCACGATCACAGTAAAATCCCTGAAATGGCAATGGGCTGGACATATTGCCAGCAGAACGAACCACCGATGACCAACCGAAATTTTAAACTGGATTCTAAGGGACAGGAAAAGACCCAGAAGAAGGTCACGTGGGAGATGGGTGGATGGAGCAAACTGGCCCAAGACAGTCCGTTGTGGAAGAAACTTGGCTGAGACATTCATCCAGCAGTGGATTGATAATGATTAACAATGATGATGATGATATATTCGAATTTATAGCTCAAAGCAGATTTGTCCGGGTCTGACCCGGGTCGGGTCCAATTATGGGACGGCCGGGTCCAGGTCGGATCAGGGTCCAAAATTTCTAACCCGTTTCCAACTCTGCCCACCACTACCAAGGGCGCAGGAGGCATGCCTGGCAAATAATAGATAGATAGAGATAGATAGAGAAAGGGAGGTCTATAAAATATTTTTTTCTTTTGTTTCGTATAATTTCCACTTCATCAGAAACAGAAGCTGGAAGACGAGCAGATTTTAAGGCAGTGGCTCACCACGGGTAAAGTTTTCATGTCGCTGTGTACAGCGAGGTAGGCGAAAGAGTTGCGCTTTTTCACTCCCATCCACTCACATCTTCCAGTTTGCACTTGGAACCGTTAATGGTCGAAGTACCCTTAGATTTCCAATTGCATAACACACTAAGAAAAGTATACAATGCTAAATCATTAGAAAATGCACGACAAAATCTGGGAATCGCTTCTAACTCATGTTCTTATGAGAACAATGGAAAATACAGCAACTTGTTATAAAAACACTGCAGATAATTTATTAGTTTGAAGAATGCACTACGTGTTAATTTTCTTAAGGATATAATTATATAATTACAGTTTCGTGTTTCAACGAACTTCATAATGATTCTCCGTCATAAGTTCTTTGTGGGCCTCTTAGCCTAGGGTCCAACTAAAATGTAAAATGTGCAGCAAGGGCCCACTCAAATGTCTAAAAAAGAACTAAAATGAAATTATTACTAAAACTATAAAGGATTATGGCCTTAATCCATCCCTGATGAAACATACATAACTGTGGTGCAAAGGTGGAACTTCCCACCATGCAGGTTGGATACCATACCGTGGTGCATAATTTCATCATGTTTTTCTGTATTTCTTGCATCACACCATAGTTTTTCATTACTCTTGCGATCACCCTAACAATTATAGGGTCTTGATACTACTAAACTATTTGTTCAAAGGATGCCTTTGGTTTAAAACTTTTGTTATCAAAATTGGAGGGACGTTCCAGTTTCTCAAGAAAATTACTTAAGAGTACATGATAAAATTTCCTTTATAAAGTGATAATTTTCTCCCTAACAGAATTTCTTATAACAAAAAAGGCTTTCATTACCTTTCTTCGGTTAACGATGAAAAAATAAAAAAAACTCTTCCAGAATTAAAACATAACATTCTGCAGTAAACTTTATGAATAACTGATATTTAACCTTCACTCTTCAGATCTTCAGCTTTTTATCAGGGCATATAGTGTAATTTTTCTTCTGTGTAATAACGTACTTTTCTTGCGGTATTTTTTTTAAAAGGCCGTTTTTTTTTTCAGTATTTGTCAGAAAGCGAAACCCTTGAGAGCATCTTGCGTTTTGAATTTGAGTTCCGAAATGATTTAGCATTAGTTAAAATACTTGAAGCTGCCAAACCGGAGTGGTAAAAATAGGCGAATCCTCGCTAGTAGTTGTACTGAACTAGAAAAAGAAAAGGTCTAGGAAGGAAGGAAAGAGGAGAAGTAAGATAAAGAGATAGATGCTTGACCTCCGACCAGCGTAAACAATGGGTCTCATTGAGAACACCTTAATTCCTGATCTTTCATATCAATGTGCATTTCTTTCGCCGTTAGGTGGGACCTGGTTCAAAATGATTGCTTTTCCTTTTATCTTAGCTCGAACTTTTTTTCTTTCAGAGGAGCGCAAAAGAAGGAAAAAGATCTCCGCATCGCTGTGTGTGTGTGTGTGTGTGTGTGGTGCTCTCGTTCAAATTCTCCTCAGTTCTCTGCGCACTAATGGAGAGCAGCAAGTAAGGAGAATTTTTCCCTTGGGTGGATTGCAAAACACCATTATAGCCTCAATCCCAGCGTGACGTGAAGGATGGAAGAGCAAGGGCTCGTGAGGGAGGGAAGGCAGCACCCCGAATAAGATGCTGTAAAAGAGAAGAGGCAGTGAGGTAGAGATAAGAAATAAAAAAAAAAGGATAAGAAAGAATATGACATGCTAAAACGTCTCATAAGGACGAACGACGAAAGGAAGAGATTCAGAAAAGGGCGGACATGCACTTTAAAAGAAAGGGTGCGTTTAATTGGTGGGATCGGTATGACGTAATGAAATAGATGGCGCACATCAAGAATGAGTGCCAATATCGGTCGAGCAGCGTGTTTTTGCGCCACCTCGCGACATGCCGAGCTGTGACAGACAATGGGGATTGTCTCAGGGGTAGGGCCGAGAAGAAGGGGAGGTGAACGGGAGGTTTTCTTTCCCAAATGTATTGGCAAAAGAGCCTTTATTTTCTTTTCCATTTTTCCACGTTTATTCTGTACTCAGCAAAGTGTGTATGCGACCATAAGACTCCAGCGTGCCGTAAAAAAATCTGGGTGTAAAGAAGGCAGGGATGAGAAAAAAAAATATAATAAATCCGATCCAAAGCTAAGGAAATAAAAAAGCATGAATTGAATGAAGATTTTAATTGATGTCTTTGTTTACGAAATTCGCGCTTTTTTTTTTTTTTAAGATAGCTTCCTTCTTTTTCCACGGACTTAGATGATGGATGCTTTATCGAGGGAAGCGCCAAGTTTTTCTTTTTCTTTTTTTTTTTTTTCCTTCAGAGTTCTACCTAATTTTAATCTTTTTTAGTTTGTCCGGAAAATAGGTGATAGCTTGCAAGCCGAGAAGTCGCCTTTCATTATCGGAAACTTTGATAATTACTGCCATTGTTTTCCGAAATTAATAAGTTGAGAGATAAATGTTCAAGTATATTTTTTTTAACGTTTTTTCTTCCAATTTCTTTCTTGATGGCATACTGCAATTTTGGAACTCGATACCAGAACTAGCTGGAGATTAATTTTCTCACATTTTATGCATTTTCCTAACTATTTATAAACTGAAATACTCACAAGTTCTTTCTGCTATAACTTATAAGTAAGTACTTCAAACATATGTCTTGTACAAAGTGAGCCAAAGGTAGATATACAGTACTGACCGGATCATGGCATTTTATTTTATTTTTATTTATTTATTTAGTTTTCATTTTCATTTATTTATTACTTCTTTTACTTTACAGGTATTGAGAACAATGTCAGGAAATTTGAGTAAAGAACAAAGAAAGGGGATTCTGAAGCAGTATTGAAAGACTGAAAATGCTGCGAAGGTGCGCAGAGCGTGGCAAGAGGCATTTGACACTGCTCCACCAACACGTCCGGCAATTCATCGTATTAGAGATAAATTTGATGCAACGGGTTCATTAGTTAATGCACCGAAATCTGAACGTCTGTGACAGAGAAGAATGAGATGAGAATCGCCCTGACATTTGTGAACAGTCCGAAAAAGTTCACTGACGTGCGTCTTAGGAGCTATCTATAACGAGAACGTCCTTGCGACGCTTAATGCGCAATTGAAATTGAACCCATACTGTCCAATACTGTTAAATGGCCTTATGGAGGACGATTCAAACCCTCGGTTGCAATATCGTGAGATGATGCGCAGCCGAATTTCTCACGAACAAGACTTTCTTGATAAGCTCATCTGTCACGTGGACAGGCGTAATTGTGTGTACTGGGCATACGAAAATCCTCAGTGACGATCACAACTGAACCAGTCAGGCGTTACTGTGTGGGGTGGACTGATCAGCGATGGTGTCGATTTGTGTGTTACTGTGTGTCACAGTGCCGGGGACAATTTTCAGGAATGTTGCAAGGCTGGTGGGAGAGACTAAAAACCTAAGACACTAAAAAGTGTCACAGTGTCGAGTACAGGTTCGAGGAATATTGCAAAGTTGATGGGAGAGACTAAACAGTGAAGACTAAACACCTAAGAGACTAAACAGTGTCTGGGACAAGTTCCAGGAATGTTGATGGGAGAGACTAAACAGCGAAGACTAAACACCTAAGAGACTAAATAGTGTCGGGGACAAGTTTCAGGAATGTTGATGGGAGAGACTAAACAGTGAAGACTAAACACCTAAGAGACTAAACAGAGCCACAGTGTCGGTGACAGGTTCCAGGAATGTTGATGGGAGAGACTAAACAGTGAAGACTAAACACATAAGACACTAAACAGAGCCATAGTGTCGGGGACAGGTTCCAGGAATGTTGATGGGAGAGACTAAACAGTGAAGACTGAAGACCTAAGATGTTAAACAATGTCGGGGACAGGTTCTAGGAATGTTCCACCTAAGGGACTAAACATGATCCGATGAGCACTGTATAGCTATTTTTGGCCCACTCTGTACATTAGAACTTGTTCCAAAAGTCATGCATGTTGCTCCTGGAAGAGGGCCGTAGGTAGGTCTCAGACCCAAGGGGGCCGAAGAATCATCTGAGGAGTGGGGGACTGTGTGTTCGATTACAAACTATATTTTTTATTTATCTTCCTTCTTCTTTTGCTAACTTACTTCACAAGCAAAAAAAAATCCCCATGTTAAAAAGTAAAATCAATAAAAATAAAAAAAAATATGAAAAGAGAGGAGGAACTGAATTCACTTGAAGTATAAAAAATAAATCACATTTTTCTGAATTGGCTTGATTGTGGTTGAGCTGCAGGTTTCTTGTAGAAAAAAGAACTTCTAACTACCATGGAAAAAAATATTTATTTTTTTGTTTACTATTCGCGTCCCTTTCCGTAGATACACGCAAAGGTATTGAGGAGTTACTGATGTCATATTTTTACTCTTTCTACTCTTCCTCGTTTTCATTTTTGTCTCCATCTTTATTCGCGCGTATTCCTCCGCTGGTGCTCGAAAGTAGTCTCTTCTTACTGTAGCCAACAGCCAAATTTCATACTTTCCTCACTCAAAAACCAAGAGCCTCAGATTACCTCTTAACTGGGGTAATCAGGTTTGTTAGAAGGATTAGCAGAGGTAATTCCTCTAATAAACCTCTTGTCTCCCCCACAAGCATATAGAAATACTACTACTACAAAACAATCTAGTATTAAAAGAATTCCGTCTTGTTGCACGATGATATTTATTCAGCTAAAAAACGAAATCTATGTACAGGTTAAAAAACATGAGCACTTTCGGTGTCACAGTGACACCTTCATCAGATGTGATTTCCATCATGTGGTTACATGCTGGTCTTAAATACGTGGAACAGATGCATCATGGGAAAGGTAATGGGCCAGTGTCACATGATATACCAGATAACAAGGCAGTCGAAAAAGCATAATTAGCCAACGAAAAATTACTCAACAGAATAGTGTTTACCATTTACAAAACAATCAACGGGAAAAAGCTGAAAGTTTTTCTCTCTCACACAAAAATTTACCTTTAGCCCTATTTCTCAACGCCTAGAGGTATATATTAAATGACAAAAAAAGTCGAATTAATATTGGAAGCAGTCTTTTCTTACCGTAGTCGGAAGTAAATAAATGATAGGAAGTAGTCTCTTCTATGATAGGAAGTAGTCATAGTCTCGGTGGTAGTCTCTTCTATGATAGGAAATAGCCATAGTCTGGCTGGCAGTCTCTTCTATGATAGGAAGTAGTCAAAGTCTCGGCGGTAGTCTCTTCTATGATAGGAAATAGTCATAGTTTCAGCGGTAGTCTCTTCTATGATAGGATGTAGTCATAGTATCGGCGGTAGTTTCTTCTTACCGTAGTCAACAGCCAAACTTCCTACTTTCCCCACTCAAAAGCCAAGAGCCCTCAGACTGAGGTTTATTATATGATAGAAGTTTATTAGAGTGTCTGAAGTAATCCCTCTGATAAACCTCTTATCTTTAATACAAGCATTATAAAAACACTCCTACTGCAAAATAATCAACGGAAAGAAGCTAAAAGTTTCTTCTTTCTTGCACAAAATTTTCCTTTAGCCCTATTTCTTAACGCCTAGAGGTATACAAGTACATTTAGCTAAAAATTCCCTACAACAACATTTCTTTCGATGAAATTAACTGATTGAAAGTTTCTTAACAGCATCCTAGAATCTCATAGTCACTTACCAAATGACGAACATTCGTTTTAACCTTCTGCGCAACCACTCCTCCGCCTTGCCGCACTTTTTCTTTCCTATTTTTTCTTTTAATGTTCTTCTAAATTTTAACAAAATTTAAATTTCTGATAATTTACCACAGCGTCCATTCTCGGGTGATGGTCCTCTTCCTGCTTCTGCCCTCACCAGGAACATTTTAAAAGCCTAAATTCCTAGCAAAGTTTTTGAAGATAATGGATATGTATTGGAATCTAATGCTTATATAGAGCTTCCGTATAAAAAAAATATCGTTATTTAAATTAAAATGTATCTGGCAGAGCTGAGTTCAGTCTCAATTTTCGGAGACCGAGCCCGTCTGAGCCCGTGGAATATCAGCCAGGGAACTGGCTAACCTGTTCTACCATTAATAAAAAAACATCTCCTTTTCCACACTTTCACTCTCTCCTCCGCCTGCAATTAACCAATGTATTTCTCAAATGGGGAGTGGGGGAGGGACCTCTATCAATTTTATAGTGTTACTGTACGATTTTATTTGACCATTCGTTTCCACCTGAAGTGCTTCGGGCGGCCGGACATCCAAAATGATCGGGCGGTGCTGCAATTGTTATGTTGCTCAAATAATGCTAATATTATTGTGACATAATGCGCTGAAATATGTACGTTGCTAAATAGAATTAGCAGGGAGCTACTGCGTAGAGATCGTCTGCAGGCTATCAACTATCCAGTCTCTATAGTTCTAGAAAAAGCTTTTTATTCTCTGCAGAAACACAGTAATGCGCGGCCTATATGGCATTTTCTACCCAAGCCAGGAATAAATAGCCATCTCGAATGCTCGATCCTCAAAGAGAACCAGTTGCCGAAGAATTTTTCTTTACCAATTATAAAGTGTCTTATTTGCTAAATATATAAAAAAAAATGCTCTCGTTCTCCCTCTCTCCAAGAACCCAAGCCCACCCGAGCCAGAATCGCAGTAAATATTCTACAGCCCGAGACTGATTCGGGCCCGGGCTCTGCTTCAGACTTTCGGGCTCGGGCTCAGCCCATCTCAGCTCTGGTGTCTGCCGTGAATAAGATTCCATCAAATCATCCAGATTTTCAACGATGTCGCCCATTTCAATTGATTCATAAGCCGAACAACGTTTATGGCAATTAAACTCTGAGACACCGAAATTGCATCACCCAGAAGGAGCGACTGGAAAATTTTTAACTCAGGGTCCCAAAACTTGTGCGATTGCTGCTGCTTCCTCTACTACAATATAGCATCTACTTCTACAATATCTGCAGTTGTTGCTGATCCAGCTTCTACACCTTCAGCCTAAAAATTGGAAGATCCAAGAGTCTCTTAGAACGGGTACCACAAAGGTATTACAATCTTCTCAATCTGCCAAAATTTCTGTTAAGAAGACTTCCACCAGAACGACCTCTCGCTCTGTTGGGCCTACAAAAGGAACACCAAAGAATATCTCTCAACCTCGTGACAGGATTTTCCGATTCTTTCTCAGTGGTCTTCCTTCCTCATTTTCTGATTAGGAATGTCTCTATACTCTCTCAGGGCGCATAAAGTGCCTTGCGATGAACCATTTCGAATGTAATATCATGCCAGGCGGAGCATCACTGGATTTTTTTGTGGTTTGTGCAGCCACACCTGAGACCAAACAAATCCACGAACTCTTAAATTATACACTAATGGTGAGGCGGTTTATTAAGGTTCTATGGGAGCAGTGACATAGACAGAATTTCATTTCGGGGACGATCCAGGTTCCTATCTCATTCTCGTCGTTCATGAGTGCGCGCGCGCTCTTGTGTGTGTGTGTGTGTGTGTTATTTTTAATTAATCCCAATTATAATATATATCATCATCATCATTGTCAACCATTATCAATCCACTGCTGGACGAAGGTCTCCCCAAGTTTCCTCCACAACGGTCTGTCTTGTGCCAGTCTCCTCCATGTCACTCCCACATACTTTCGAATTTCATCCACCCATCTCCCATAAGGTCTTCTTCTGAGTCTTTTCCTGTCCCTTGGAATCCAACCTAAAATTTCGTCTGTCCATCGATGGTCTGTCCTTCTGGCAGTATGCCCAGCCCATTGCCATTTCAGGGATTTAACTCTGATGATGATATCTTCCACTCTTGTCATTTTTCGGATCCACGAGTTCCTCTTTTTATCTCTCCTGGTTACACCAAGCATGCACCTCTCCATGCTGCTTTGAGTTGTCTGCAGCCTTTGTATGTCTCTTTTAGTTAAGGTCCACGTCTCTGCACCATATGTAAGCACTGGAAGGATGCATTGATCAAACACTTTTCTTTTAAGACATAATGGCATATTGCTCTTGAAAATTATGCTGTTTCTTCCAAAAGCTCTCCAGGCAAGTTTTGTACGCCGATTAATTTCTTCATCAATGTGACCCTCACTTGATATCTGCTGTCCAAGATAAACGTACGTGTCTGTTATCTCCAGCTTTTCTCCATCAATCGATAAATCTTCATTTCTTGTAAAAGCATTGAACATCACTTTTGTCTTCTGAAAGTTCAGTTTTAATCCTACTTCTTTACTCTTGTCAGCAAGTTTCTGGATCATATTCTGCAGCTCTGATGGGGTAGTTGCAAAAATGACTACGTCATCAGCAAAACGAAGGTGGGTTAGATAATCTCCATTAATCTTTATCCCTTTGTTTTCCCAGTTCAGTGATTGAAAGACATTTTCCAATGTGGCATTAAAGAGCTTCGGAGATATGGTGTCACCTTGTCTCACTCCTTTTCCAATTTTTATGTGTGTTGTATTTTCAAACAGCCGAATCTTTGCACTTGCATTTTCATAGATGTTATTAATAATATTAATGTATGCATCTTCAATACCGCAGGATTTCAGAGCCATTGCAACTGCTGATGGTTTCACCGAATCAAAGGCTTTTTCATAATCGATAAAAGCCATGCACAATGGAAGTTCATATTCCCTCGCTCTTTCAATTAGTTCTCTCAGTACGTGGATATGATCTATTGTGCTGTAGCCACTCCTGAATCCAGCTTGTTCTCTCGGTTGAGCCATGTCCAGTGTCACGTTTAAGCGGTGTGAAAGAACTTTAGTGAAGATTTTGTAAACCACTGATAGGAGGCTGATAGGTCTGTAGTTCCTGAGATCCTCAATGTCACCTTTTTTATGTAGCAAGATCATTGTAGCGTTGTTCCAATCCTCAGGAATTTTCCCTTCATTAAGGCATCGAGTGAAAATTTGGGCGAGTACTGTTTTGATTTCTCCACTTGCTTCTTGTATGATGTCTACAGTAATTCCATCTTCTCCTGGAGCTTTTCCCCGCTTCATGTTCTTGATTGCATGTGCAACTTCTGCTGGAAGGACTGGAGGAACTCTGGTACTGGTATCTTTCATGATGTCTGGAGTGCATGTATCATCCCTTTCATATAATTTGGAGTAGAAATCTTTCACTCTTGTCAAAATTTCGCCTCTATTTCTTGTTACAGAACCATCTTCTTTTCTCAGTGCCATTATCTGTTTTTTCCCCTTACTGAGATGTCCATTTGCTATCTTTAGGCTTTGGTTGTTTTCAATTGCTTTCCTTACTAGTTCACAGTTGAATTTCCTTACGTCTTCAGTGATACTTTTTCGTACTGTCTTGCATAGCTCTATATATTCCACTAAATATATATTCCACTGGATAGCTCTATATATTCCACTCTATATATTCTAGCTCTATATATTCCACTGGAATATATAATATATCATCATCATCATCATTGTCAACCATTATCAATCCACTGCTGGACGAAGGTCTCCCCAAGTTTCCTCCACAACGGTCTGTCTTGTGCCAGTCTCTTCCATGTCACTCCCGCATATTTACGAATTTCATCCACCCATCTCCCATGTGGTCTTTTTCTGGGTCTTTTCCTGTCCCTTGGAATCCAATCTAAAATTTCGGCTGTCCATCTATGGTCTGTCCTTCTGGCAGTATGTCCAGCCCATTGCCATTTCAGGGATTTAACTCTGATCATGATGTCTTCCACTCTCGTCATTTTTCGGATCCACGAGTTCCTCTTCTTATCTCTCCTGGTCATACCAAGCATGCACCTCTCCATGCTTCTTTGAGTTGTCTGCAGCCTTTGTATGTCTCTTTTAGTTAAGGTCCACGTCTCTGCACCATACGTAAGCACTGGAAGGATGCATTGATCAAACACTTTTCTTTTAAGACATAATGGCATATTGCTCTTGAAAATTATGCTGTTTCTTCCAAAAGCTCTCCAGGCAAGTTTTGTACGCCGATTAATTTCTTCATCAATGTGACCCTCACTTGATATCTGCTCTCCAAGATAAACATACGTATCTGTTATCTCCAGTTTTTCTCCATCAATCGATAAATCTTCATTTCTTGTAAAAGCATTGAACATCACTTTTGTCTTCTGAAAGTTCATTTAAAAAAAAAAAAAAAAAAAAAAAATGATAATATATATATATATATATATATATATATATATATATATATATATATATATATATATATATATATATATACATAAGAGCAAAGACAAAAACAAAAGACATTACCTAAGAATTTACGACGAAATTTGCAAAATAACCTGAAGATCAAAACGCGCAACGCAGCTGTTATGAAAATTCAGAATTCACATACTATTAAAAAGAGACAGAAGCAAAAACAATTTTTTTTAAAAAGTCATACCATAAACAACATAGAAAAAACACATATCCTCACAGGTATAAGTAAATAGAGGATAAAATAATAGCAAACTGAATGTAGAAAGTGTCGAGAATGCCGAGCCTTGGCTTTATCAAGTACCAGCAAAACTCTGCATTTTTTCACTTCCACAAAGACCTAGTTGGAATATATATATATATCATCATCATCATCATCATCATTGCAAACCATTATCAATCCACTGCTGGACGAAAGTCTCTCCAAGTTTCCTCCACAACGGTCTGTCTTGTGACATTCTCCTCCATGTCACTCCAGCATACTTTCGAATTTCATCCACCCATATCCCATAAGGTCTTCTTCTGAGTCTTTTCCTGTCCCTTGGAATCCAACCTAAAATTTCGTCTGTCCATCGATGGTCTGTCAGCAAGTTCCTGGATCATATTCTGCAGCTCTGATGGGGTAGTTGCAAAAATGACTACGTCATCAGCAAAACGAAGGTGGGTTAGATAATCTCTATTAATCTTTATCCCCTTGTTTTCCCAGCTCAGCGACTGAAAAACACCCTCCAATGTGGCATTAAGGAGCTTCGGAGATATGGTGTCACCTTGTCTCACTCCCTTTCCAATTTTTACGTGTGTTGTATTTTCAAACAGCCTAATCTTTGCACTTGCATTTTCATAGATGTTATTAATAATATTAATGTATGCATCTTCAATACCGCAGGTTTTCAGAGCCATTGCAACTGCTGATGGTTTCACTGAATCAAAGGCTTTTTCATAATCGATAAAAGCCATGCACAATGGAAGTTCATATTCCCTCGCTCTTTCAATTAGTTCTCTCAGCACGTGGATATGATCTATTGTGCTGTAGCCACTCCTGAATCCAGCTTGTTCTCTCGGTTGAGCCATGTCCAGTGTTACCTTCAAGCGGTGTGAAAGAACTTTAGTGAAGATTTTATAAACTACTGATAGGAGGCTGATAGGTCTGTAGTTTCCGAGATCCTCAATGTCACCTTTCTTATGTAGCAGGATCATTGTAGCGGTGTTCCAATCCTCAGGAATCTTTCCTTCATTAAGGCATCGAGTGAAAAATTGGGCGAGTACTGTTTCGATTTCTCCACTTGCTTCTTGTGTGATGTCTACAGTAATTCCATCTTCTCCTGGAGCTTTTCCCCGCTTCATGTTCTTGATTGCATGTGCAACTTCTGCTGGAAGGACTGGAGGAACTCTGGTACTGGTATCTTTCATGATGTCTGGAGTGCATGTATCATCCCTTTCATATAATTTGGAGTAGAAATCTTTCACTCTTGTCAAAATTTCGCCTCTATTTCTTGTTACAGAACCATCTTCTTTTCTCAGAGCCATAATCTGTTTTCTTCCCTTACTGAGATGTCCCTTTGCTATCTTTAGGCTTTGGTTGTTTTCAATTGCTTTCCTCGCTAATTCACAGTTGAATTTTCTTACGTCTTCAGTGATACTTTTTCTTACTGTCTTGCATAGCTCTATATATTCCACTTTGGAAGTCACATCTTCTTTAGTTGTCCTCATCTCTCTTCTTTTTTGAATCAACATTTTCGTTTTTCCTGATAATTTATTTACATGCAACTTGTTCTTAGACCCAGCTAATTTTGTTGCTGTTTCCATAAGAGCTTTGGTTACTTTTCTGTTAACTTCAGAGATGTCCACTTCTTCCGATGTTAGGCCTTCTAAAGCAGAGAACCTGTTCTTCAGTTCCAACTTGAAGGTATTATGGTGTTTTTTAAGGTTGGTTATGTCAATACATTTTGTTTGTCTTATGAGCTTGCCCCGTTCAAGTTTAGTGTTGAGGTGCATCTTACATCTCACCAATCTATGGTCACTACCTGTGTTGAACTTGTTTAGCACACTGCAGTCTTCTATGACGAATTTTTTGTTACACATAATAAAATCAATTTCACTTGTCGTCCCATTTGGATGTCTCCATGTCCATTTCCTGTGTGGCTTTTTCTTGAAGAAGGAGTTCAAGATGAAAAACCCTTCTGCCTCTGCAAACTCAACGAGAGTATTTCCACGCTGGTTTCTGTTGCCGTGACCGAATTTACCTACTGAAGTTTCATTCTGTTGCCGTTGCCCTATTTTTGCATTGAAATCTCCCATAATTATTTTCAAGTGCTGCTTACCTTTATTATTTAGAGGTAAGCAGCACTTGAAAATAATTATGGGGGTATATATATATATATATACTCTCTGTCGGAGTGGTGAACGAAAACGGTCGTTGTGGTCGATTTCGTTGATCATCCCAGGAGAGTTCTATGGGACTACGATCAGGACTCTGAGAAGGCCTGTCTAACAATTCAGCTCATTTTCAAGAAGCCAGGTCTGCACACCCAGTGCCGTGTGGCAGGGAGCTCCATCGTGTGGGAAAAGACAACGGTCATTTCCATAATACAGTGAAACCTCCGAGCAACGGTAGGTTTTGTTTTGTACAGAACAGCTTCCGTAGGATTAACATTAACGACAACCTCCGAACAATGAAACCTCTTAAGAGCCGTTAATGGGCACCCCTATCAACCCCAAAGGAGAACTAAGAGGGACATCCCGTTTCTTGAAATTTACGTGTAGCTCCTTCGGTACTTTGGCCAGAGGAATAAGATGGGGACGAAGAATAATTATTGCTAAAGACATAATGGGTTGGATTACGGTTAGTACAGTGGTATGCTTAATGAAAAGAAAGGAGAAGTTTAGTTCTACGTGAGGCGAGCTGCAGCTTCCATATACGTTTCAATCGCTCCCAGGGGTTCCGGGATTGGTTTATGGGGCCTGGAAGTTTGCCTGTATGGGTGATGTTTCTTGGTTTTGTTCTTGTGGGCTCTTCACGGTAGTGATGTGCGGTTTGTTTACCACTGCTCTTCGATAGTAACCCACACTGTGCAACTCTCTGCGGATAGTTATGGTCCTAACTGAGCCATTACAAGCATTTCCTACTTCAGTAGCTATGGAAACGGCAGAGGAAGAATGGGATTCTTAATATTTTTTACCATGTGTCTTCTGTCACGTTCTGTCAGTTTGTGCGTGCCTGCTGAACGTTTTTTTTTCTGCAGTTGCTCTGTTCTGCTTCCATCTTTTTACGACATCACGTGCAATTGATTTTGGTATGCTTAGTTTAGCTGCAATGATCCTATGAAAACGTTACCCAAATGACATCCTATGACCAGCCCCGCTGGAACTAGGAAAGTTGACGTCCACGCGGCATATTCGCTTTAAAGTTACTGATAACACGATATCTCAACAATCAAAGATTCAGGACTTTGAAGTGAAGCTGCAATGATTTTGAAAGCAGTCTTAGATTATTGCTTCCCTCAAGATTTAATCGCCGACTTGCGATTCTTACGAATCTTAACAGACGGGAAATACGTGACGCCGTAGGTCCAACCGTCATGAAAATAGAAATGAGCAGATGCTCAGATAGGAAAGCTTTAAAGTAAAAGTGATGAAAAATGAGAGGGAGTGTCCATGCATTGCCATTGTCTAAATGCTAAGTAGTTGAAAAGCTAGGTTTCATACTCTGATTTAAATGACTTTTTATATGTTTTTAATTTGGTGTTTTAAGTACCTAAGGGGTCGTCCAAAAAGTACGTCCGAGATTACAGGGGGAGGTGGGTTCCTGACAACCGGTCTGGCGGCTGAGGTCGCAGGAGACCGGAGAAGTGCCTCCTGTGTACCAACACTCCTCTTCGACCCCGGCTTTTCTGTAAACGGGAGGCTAGAGACTAACCCACCTCTAGTCAGGAGTCTTGTACCAAGTTGTGTACAGGGCTTTAGCGGCCTTTTTGTCGTATAGCACGGCAGGGTAAGCCCGGGGGCTGTGGGATCATGCCAAAGGCGTTGGCATGACGGTACCCGGAGGCCGAAGTGTCCGCCGAGTGCGTGTGATCACAGCCAACGGACTATATCTGCAACGTATAAGCTCCAGAACTGTGTGCAGCGTCATTTTCTTGGCTTGCAGACCTCCAGTTCTCCCTTGTAGGGCTCGGTGGTGGGTGGAGTAGTCTGCAGACGAATCCTCCTCCTTTTTTCCATGGGTAAAAAGAAAAACAAAAACTCCAAATTCAAGTCACCTGAGAAAATGATAGTTGACAACGACTCTCCTTCGTCTTCTCAACCTACCAAGTCTCATAACCTTAAACGATCTTTAGACCATGACCTGGACCAAGAATGTGGAACCTCTTCTTCGGCAGCTGTACCAGTCACTCCGAAGCGTCGTCTCTCCTCGATTGCTGTGAATACGCATGCTGCACACTTAGTTGTAGAATCCATCGATCCGAATGAGAGACTGTCCACCAGATCTCCCTTTTTCATTTCTAAAGCTTTGGATGCTGCGGTTGGCCCCTTGAAGTCTGTGAGGAAGCTTCGCTCTGGGGACCTGCTTGTCCAAACTTGCAGTGTTTCTCAGAGTAACACTCTTCTGCACCTCACTAGTCTTCAAGGCATTCCTGTCAAAGTGACACCTCACCCGTTTCTTAACACCTCTCGGGGTGTTATTTCGGAGTTTGATCTCTTGCCATGCAGTGAGGACGAATTTGTGACTGAACTTGCAGATCAGGGTGTTACTGCTGCACGTCGTATGATGTTCCGGCGCGATGGTTCTTTGATTAAGTCTAAAAATGTAATCTTGACTTTTAACTCCCCGAAAGTTCCGACCGAAATCAAGGCTGGCTACTTGGTCTGTGGAGTTCGCCCGTACATTCCCAGTCCTCTGCGCTGTTTCAGGTGCCAGAGGTACGGGCATTCACAACGTTCATGTAACAGTTCCGCTCGCTGCGCAAATTGTGGCTCCAGTGAACATGACGGGGAAGGTTGCACTTCTGCGGCCTGCTGTGTTAACTGTGGTGAGGCCCATGCAGCTTACTCCCGCAACTGTATGAAATGGAAGGACGAGATGGCGATCCAGCGCCTCAAGACCCTGGAAGTCCTCTCGTACCCTGCTGCCAAGGCCAAGTTGGGTATTCCCAACAACCGACAGCGTACTTTTGCCGCAGTAGTTCAGTCTCTGCCACAACCCATGCAGCCCTTTGTTCCGCGCCCTGTAGCTCTCGCCGCACTTGCCAAGAGATCTACAGCTGAACAAGCGACACAGGTGGATTTCACCGAGCTCCAGCTTATTCGACCAGCTGAGTCTGCGCCTTCTCTTTTGAAGACGACCGACTCTTCCAGTTCCCAGCAGAAAGCCTGCACGTGTGGAAGACCCGACCCTAAATCCGCAAAGGTGTGCAGTGTCCATCCAACTGTCGCGGTCCAACTGACCAACATTGCAACTGTCTCAGACTCAGCGAGGTCCCCACCCTCAACCAACGTTATAGAGGAACATAGGGGGAGGAGAGTGACAGTTCGTCCCCCTCCTGCGACTCATCCTATGTGTAGTTGTGTTCGTTTTCGTGATGTGTTTTATCATTCTCATTCCTCAGTTTTACTTAATCGGCTAGTTTCTAACCATTGCACCATGTTTTTAATACTGTTTGTTTCATTGTCTTTTTTGGCCCTTCCATCATTCTCATGGTTCGGTTTTACTTGGTCAGCCAGATTTGGGGATTTATGCGACGTTTTTTAATACTGTTTGTTTGTCTTGTGTCTGGCGCTCTTTGGCCAAACATGGCCCTTGCGCCATAAAAATCAACCAACCAACCAACCAACCAACCTGACAACCGGACCAAATGTGACATAGGAGAGGGGGGGGAGGTTTACTAATTGTTACGTCCAGCAGAAAAATTTAGTGGATGGTATTTCTTCGTTTTCTTTCCTATTTTTTCTTCTTTTAATAGTTAGACAAAGGTATGAAATATTTCAGATTTCTGATGATATTTAGCATAATCATAATATTAATATTAAGTTCTTGTATTTGTACTATCAAATCTAACGTGTTTTATAGATTGTATAATCGGGAGTGTTGAAACCTTCAATGCGTGCGTTTATTTGGAGACCTTTATTTCAGAATGATTAAGTTCGGGTAGCATTTGGGAATAAATTAATGCCTAAATATTTAATAAATATTTTCTGAAGCAAACGTGTAAATATATGGAAGATTCCTTTAAATATTCACATGTTTTATTTCTGTTTCTCAACGGATTTCTAAAAGAAGTCGTCAAAAATAAAGGGGGTTGCGGGAATTAGGAGGTACTTTTTAGGGAGAAGGGTGTAAACAATCGGGCAAAATGTGACAAGGGGGAGAGGGGGTCTTAAAATAGTAAAAAATCCCGGACGTACTTTATGGACGGCCCCTAATTAATTTGCGTGATAATTATTTGTCAGGAGTAGTTTTAACTGAATTAATTTTACTTACAATGTGTTGGAAAGATGATACTTTGTTAGCATTGGGTATCTTACGTTTAAGAGTTGCCCTTTGCAAAGCAAGTAAAATCCTAGATGAGGCTTGACTGACATTGCTTTTGATTTGGGTATCTTACGCTTGAGAGATGCCCTTTGCGTAGCAAGAAAAACATATATAATTTGACTGTCAATTCTTTTGCCTTGGGTAACATACGCGTATACAGCTGCCCTCTGCAAAGCAAGTAGAATCCCGTTAGGCTCAGCTGAAACACATAACAAAAGATGAACACCAGAATAGAGTACTGGAATTGTCAGAATGCGCGGAAAAGCTTAAGAAGGTATAGGAGCAGCTTAAAGCTAGAATCAGCTGAAAAGAGACCTGCCCCTTGGAACAACGCACCAGTCAATCAGGGGGCGAGAAGAGTGGAGCGTGAAAATAAATCCACATACGGGCTGTAATACCCGAGATGCAACGCAGCCCATCCTAAAAGATGGTTCACCATGTATGCCCCTACCCATCCAAAGGAAGGATGCCCTGAATTAATGTCAGCAGGGGGTGAATACATGATGCGTTGTGAAGCGTTACGTAAACTCAATCAGCTATATCACCAAGCTGCCCGAGACCACTTTCGAACACGACTCGTCTGTATGTTAACAGAACATCTCAGCTTTTCATACGTACCTCCCCACTCATTGCGCACCTTCCTGCGCAATCGTTCTGTGTATTTATGTGTTATATATATAATTACCAAACCACCTCCTACTTTTGAAGTCAGCAGCGCGTAGCCAATGAAAGAAGGTACGTCTCGTGAGCTGGCTTGGAGGGTATGAGGTGTGCTGTAAGCATTCTGAAAACATATCACTCGTTGCTGTCATGGATAAAAGGAGCGATTTATCAGATTTGCCAAAAAGGATTATTATCGGCTTGCGGGCCAAGTGTGGAAATATTTCTGAAACAGCGCAGTTTGTGAACTGTTCGCGTGCTGCTGTGACTAAAGTGCATCGTGATTGGAGAAATGGCACCATTGCGAATAGCGATGCGGAAACTGCTGAGCACTACGTGCCATTGATGTGAAAGGTGAGCGACAGCTTCGAAGGAGAGTGAGGGCCGATCGACAGGCTACAGTGGAGCAACTCACTGGCCGAATGAACCAGGGGGCTACCGGAAGTGTGTCTAAAACGATTGTTCAGCGGACCCTGTTGCGTAAAAGGCTCCGATGCAGACGGATGGTCACTCCACTTATCCTAATGAAAGTGCATTGGCAGAAAAGGCTTACATTCGCACGGCAGTATCGGAATTGGACCTTCGCTGATTGGCAAAGTATTGCCTCCTTCGATGAGTCACGTTTTTTTTTTTTTTTTTGCTTCATCGAACAGATGGGCGTTGGCGTATAAGGCGAGAAACATCTGTGAACAAACACTTTTCAATCCTGGCTGGACGAACACAAACTGGTGGGGGCAGAGTTATGGTCTGGGGAGTGTTTTCGTGGCATTCTCTGAGTCCACTCATACCTATGGAAGGCACTATGGACCGAATTAGTTATGAATCCATCATTGCAGACCACGTACACCGTTACATGTTTGTTGTCTTCCCTGGGGCGGATGGGATCTTCCAGCACGACAATGCGACGTGTCACACGGCAAGAAATGCCCGAGAGTGGTTGGAAGAGAACGATGAAGACTTCAAAGTACTTCTCTGGCCCCCTAATTCCCCAAGCTTAAACCGAATTGAGCATCCGTGGGACCACCCCGATCGTGTTGTTCGCTCTATGAATCCTACACCCCAGCAGCTGTCAGATGCACTGCAGTCAGCATGGCTCCACATACCTGTGAACACCTTCCAGAACCTTATTGAATCACTCCCAGCCCGTCTAGCTGCTATCTGCGCTGCACACGGCGGTTACTCTGGATGTTAGCTGGTGGTCACAATCGCGTGACTCGACCGTGTATATATATATATATACTTTTTGCCGAAAAAAGAAAACAAAAAAAGACGAAGCACTCTGAGAAAGCCGTTCGATCCTGGTGAAAATCCGCATGCTAATGCATCAGGGCCTAATATGCAAATGATTAAAAAATAACGACCAATGACTAAATTGTGGCCCACCACCGCACATGGAATCCGCGCATCGAGGAAGGTATAACAAAAACAAAGTTCGCACTCAGGGGCAATTGCGACAAAGGATTGTCGTTGCATTAACTAGCAGCTGAACGAGTTTGAAAGGGTACGTATAATTGGGCTCAGAGAGGCCGGCTGGTCAAGTCCAAGGTAAGTAGATTATAGTGTTTACCTTGTGTCAAGTCGCCGTATCGCTAGGCATTTAGGTCGGATTCTTTTTTCATTTTTTTATTGGAGTTTAACGACCACTGTGAGCAACTCAGTGGGCTATAAGCAGTCGCCCGTCCCTAATTTAGGGCCACTGGTTCGAGGAAGCGAGAGATACAGTGCCATAAAACAAATACAACATCCATGCCTCACCGGGATTCGAACCCGGGTCCATCTCGGGCGAATGGTCAGAAGATGTAGCTTAGACCACTGCTTAGGTCGGAATGACGCGGCAATCGGACGATGTTGGCGCCAATTGGTCGAGGAGGTCACATCCCAGCGGCACGCGGCCAGTGGACGGCCGAGGGCAACGACTGAACGCAAGGGTCGAGTGATTATGAGATCCCCACGTACAGAACCGAATTCGTCGCTCCCAACCATTCGTGGCCATGTTGCGCCGTCTACAGATACGGAAGTAGACATCCGGACCGTTGCCAGACGACTTGCGGCATGTGAATTCCATTCGAGGAGGCCACTACGCCGACTACCATTGAGCAACGAGCATTGCGGGCACCGGTTGTAGTGGTGTCGGGCCTGATTACTGTGGGATAGTGTCCAGTGGTGTCGTTTTGTGTTCAGTGATGAGTCACGGTTTGCACTTGGCGCGGATGACCCGCGCATACGTGTCCGGAGACGAGAGGGCCAACGCGCGGATTCTGATGGAACGGCACACGACTCGCACACCAAAAGTGACTGTCTGGGAGCTATTTTCTACGGTAGAAAGACATCCTTGGTAGTCCTCCGTACCACCGTCACGGCTCAACGGTACGTCTACGACATTCTACGACTTGTTGTGTTGCCATTCCTGCCGGTTCTACGTCAATTCGTCGCGTGCGTCAATTCGTCGACTGCGTCAATTCGTCGACTGCGACGATTCGTCGCGCGTCAATTCGTCGACTGCGTCAATTCGTCGCGCGTTAATTCGTCGCGCGTTAATTCGTCGCGCGTCAATTCGTCGACTGCGTCAATTTGTCGCGGACAAATTCGTCGACTACGTCAATTCGTCGCGTTTACAGATTTTGGTTACATAAAAAACGAATTCAGGAAAACGTACGATTTCGAACGTCTTGCTCCCTGATCAAATTTATAAAATTTGGACACGCAGACAGGATAGGAATATTACGTTTTTCTTTGGCACTAAAAATATTAGACGGTAAACGGTTTTTGGAACGGGGCAGGGCCCGGTTGGTCAAAACCCCCATATACAAAATTTTCGTAAAATCTACAGTTTTCAATTCAGAACCACCAAATCTGGTATACTATCTCGTGGTATTCTAACCTAGACTGTAGACGGTTTTGGGAAGCAATTGCAGAGAGGAGGGGGTTACAGCCCCCCCCCTACAGAATTGCCGTAAGATATAGTTTTCAATTTAGAACTACCAAATTTGGTATATTACCTCAGGGTACTCTAACTTAGACGGTTTTTGGAAAGGGTCAGGGGCCCGGTTGGCCAGAGACTACAGTTTTCAATTCAGAACCACCAAATCAGGTATCCTATCTCATAGTACTCTAACTTAGACGGTTGTCTGTTTTTGGAACGGGTCAAGGCCCGGGGAGTCGTAGCCCCCCTCCCCCCATACATACAAAGTTTTCGTAAAATCTAGTTTTCATTTCAGAACCATCAAATTTGGTATCATGAAACTAACTTAGACGCTAGACGGTTTTGGGAAGGGGTTGGAGCCCGCGGGGTCGGACCCCCCCCCCCCCTCTTATAAAAAATTTCGTAAAATCTACAGTTTTCATCTTAGAACCACCAAATTTGGTATACTATCTTATGGTACTCTAACTTAGTCGGCAGACCGTTTTCGGAACGGGTCAAGGCCCGGGGGTCAGAGCCCCCCACATACAAAATTTTCTTAAAAACTACAGTTTTCAATTCAGAACCACCTAATCTGGTATACTATCTCATGGTACTCTAACTTAGACGCTAGACGGTTTTTGGAAGGGGTTGGAGCCCGGGGGTCAGACCCCCCGAATAAAAACTTTTTCCTAAAATCTACAGTTTTCAATTTAGAACCACCAAATTTGGTATACTATCTCATGGTACTCTAACTTAGACGCTAGACGGTTTTTGAAAGGGGTTGGAGCCCGGGGGTCAGACCCCCCGAAAAAAACTTTTTCGTAAAATCTACAGTTTTCAATTTAGAACCACCAAATTTGGTATACTATCTCATGGTACTCTAACTTAGACGCTAGACGGTTTTTGAAAGGGGTTGGAACCCGCGGGGTCGGCCCCCCCTCATAAAAATTTCGTAAAATCTACAGTTTTCATCTTAGAACCACCAAATTTGGTATACTATCTTATGGTGTTCACAAAGTATTTATTCAAGGAATGTACATGAGACGAGCAAGAGAAAAACGTCTCAAAAAAAAAACAACAGTGACACATGAATGCACTATTTACAGATGACAGTAGATACCTATTTACAATATATACATGACACGTAGATCTAAACAAATCTTGAGGAGATCGTACACACTAGGTTGAGCAGATATGGCAAGGGTTCAGGTAGAGCAGCACAGAGTAAAATGTTATAATATAGTCTTATGAGCACTAACTGTACTGTGCAGCGAAGGTGGAGTCCCAACAACCCCAAGGCCTCTGGGGACCATGGAGAGAAGAAGCTGGGTTCACTTGAAGATTCAACGGCACCGTTACGAAAACAAGATAAGTACATGTACATGAGACGAGCAAAAGTAGAATGACCGATAATTGTGACATAGAAATGGGATATGTACAGATGACTGTAGAAACAAAGAGACATTATAGTTGCATGACATTTAGATGGAAATAGATGTTCAGGAATCTCGTGGAGATAAGACATACCTTGATGAGCAGGTGTGACGAAGGTTCGGATAAAGAGTCACTGAGTTAACTCTTAAATAGTCATACAAGCACCAACTGTAAGATGCAATGAAGTCGGTGTCCCAGCGAACCATGGGGCCGCTGGGGACCATGTAGAGAAGAAGCTTGGTTCACTTTGTCGAGCAACGGCGGTGTGGTACTCAAGGCGTAATCGAGAGAGGAGACATTCCCGAAAAAAACTGAGCAACGCGGCACTTGCGTGAAGTACCGTAGGAGGCACCTCCCGAGCACGACACTGTTGATGATAGACGTATATAACGTGTTTCACTAGGACAAAAATGTAGGTGCAGACTACAGGGAGTCTGATCGGAGGCACAAGGTTGAGCAACAGCGTTCGGTAAGCACTGAAGGAAAGATCAGTTGTACAGGATCTTTGCGCAATCGAAAAGGCAAGATTCAGCATTGGTAGCAGTATAGTGCAATATTGATAGACATGACTCACATCTGCCTCCCCGGCGCAGAAAGGGCAGAGTGGGGAGGAAAGAAGGGTCATCCGGTGCAAGATTGAGGGTACGGGAAGACGGTTATGTAAGAAGAACCAGTGGGTGTTGATCTCTGGGGGTGTAGATAGAGGAGAGAGGGTGGCAGACCACACAGCAGAGAGAGCGGAAGACGGGATATCAGGGATAGGTGTAGGCGTAGAAGAGCGGGAGAGAGAGAGAAATCTGTAAAGAGCGGATGTGGAGAAGGAGAAAATCGGAAGATCTATGCCGTGAGCCGACAAGAAAAAGGGGAGGGGGAGAGACGCGGATAGAACGGGAACGAGACCGGCGGGGGAAGCAAGATCGGGAAAGAGAGAAACAAGGGATGAGAGTAAGGAGGTGTGAACCTGGAGAGCATGGGGTAGAGCACGAATAGCAGGAGGAAAGTCGGAGAAGGAGCGCCAGAGAAAATCAGGGGTGACAAGGTCTCGGACTGTGACTACTCCGGCGCGGAGCCAGGTGGGGAAAGCAAAACAGGGGAGGTGCGGAGGATGAATGACGGAGGAGAAAAATAGAGGTTCTGAGAGTAGTTCGGAGGTTGTAGCTGGTGGAGAGCGAGACAGAGGGAAAGAGCGAAGCAAGGTGATAGCCTCCCGATAGATAGGAGGTAAGTTGGAAAGGAGGGGGCAGTGATCCATTAATAGATAGGAAAGAAAAGTAAGGTGGGGATTACGCGGGGAGACAGTGACGTCCCGGGTTGTCTCCGCAGGCAGAACAGGTGAAGCAAGAAGGCGAAGAAATGCAGACACTCGGAATGCCTGATAGTATAACCGCACGTCAAGCAGTCCAATACCGCCATTCTGAGGAGACAAGCTGAAAAGTGAAGCGTTAACCCAATGTTGACCAGCCCACACGATATTGGTTTGGCACTGGGTGATTGCAAGAAGACGATAGACAGGTTGTTTGGACGCAAGCCAAGAGAACGTGCACATGGATAACAAATATGTTCGAGTGATCTGGGCACGCTGGTACAGAGAAGTGCAGAACTGTGCTTGTCTCCAGTTGGCAGCCGTACGCAGCAGGCTGGGGTGCAGTGCATTCCACGTTATCGTCGAGGCTGTAGGAGGTTTGCCCAGGTGCACTCCTAGAAAACGCTGTGAGGATGTGGACCATTCGGCTCCCCATGGAGAGTCGGTTCGACTAGCCCACGACCCACACCACAAGCCAGTGCTTTTTGACTCGTTTAGCGTGGCACTAGAACAAGAGGCATACCGAGCGTAGAGGTGGCGAAGTTTGCAGAATTGTGCATCTTGTCGAACACAAAAAGTCACGTCATCAGCATAGGCAACATAGGTGACAATATGATGGCGAGTGCTGGCGACCACTGGAGGCAGAGAAGCATAGAAGGATCTGTGAACGGAGCGGAGAAAAGGTTCGATCGCAAGAGCAAAGAGCTGTCCGGACAAGGGGCAGCCTTGCCGGACGCCGCGACGGAAAGGAATTGGCGCTGTGAGAAGGGTGGGCAACCTGACGTGGAAAGTGGCGTCCTGATAGAGGGAGAGGAGAACAGAAACAAAAGGAGGTGGAAACCCGAAACTATAAAGTGTAGACGAGAGGTAAGCGTGAGAAATATTATCAAAGGCGGATTGTTGATCGAGAGACAGCAGAGCAAGAGGTTCAGAGCGAGATCGAGCGAGATGGATTAGGTCACTGAGAAGTTGAATGTTATGCGAGATGGAGCGCCCTGGGACAGTGTAGGTCTGGTTAGAGGACAGGATGTGGGGGAGGATTGGATTAATACGGCGCGAGAGTAGTTTAGAATAAAGCTTGTAATCAAGATTCAGAAGTGAGATGGGACGCCAGTTCCCCAAGTCTAAGAGATCACCCTTCTTTGGGAAGAGGACTATATGGGCAATTGTGAAACTCCTCGGAAGGGTGGATAGGTGGAAAGCAGCGGAGAAAGCACTAAGCAGAAAAGGAAGGAGGGCTGGGAGGAAAGCTTTGTAGAAACAGAAAGGGAGTCCATCTGGGCCAGGTGCAGCCTTGGAGTTTAGAAAAGAAAACGTCTCGGAAATCTCTGTTAGCGTGGGAGGCCGGAGGAGAGAATCAGAAAAATAAGAGGGGACTTGAGGTAAAGCAGAGTGTAGACCACATAAGGCAGTGCTGGAAGGAGGAGGAGTCTCACAAAACTTCGTTGTAAAATAGCTGCGGGCAACAGAGCAAAGAGTAACCGGGTCAGAGGATACCTCGCCAGTAGAGAGGCGGAGATGGCGAATTGAAGCAGAGGCATGACGCTTAGATTCAAGATTGGAAAGAAACTCATAAGTGCAGGCATCGGGCGCGAGATCCTGTAATCTCAGCCGCCGAATGACCTGTTGCGCGAGTGGGACTAGGAGAGAATTCAGTTCAGCCTTATACACAGCAAAAAGAGGGTCAGCCATATTTATAAGGGAAAGCATCGTACGGATGTGATCCAAACGCATCCTCTGTAGCGTCGTGATCGTAAAAGCCTGATTTCGCACATGAAGCAAGAGGCGATGTTTTACCTCCAGCCAGAAAGTCAGGGCACACGGCGCAGACTGCAGTTGCGTGCGCCATTCGGAGAGGAAATGGCGGACTGAAGAGCAAAAACCGGCGTCATCCAAAAGAGCGGCATCAAATGTCCACGGCCGGGTTGTCCTGTGCTGTGCATGAGTGTGGAACACTGTGAGAGTGATGGCGCAATGGTCGGACGACGCAGTGGGCTGACAACAGGATGCAGAGATCGCTGGAAGAAGTATGGGCGTGGTATAAAATCTGTCAAGTCTGGCCGTGGCCGGGTTTATTGCACCAGATGCACGCCAGGTATGGGAGGGTGTAGTCGGATATAAGTGTCGATGGACATCTATCAGTGAGAAATCAAAAACGAGGGACTGTAGCTGCTGTACAAGGTCTGCACGATGTTCGCGTGAAGGAGGGGAACGATCAAGTTGTGGGTGTAGAGTACAATTAAAGTCGCCACCAACGAGAACTCGGTCGGTGGCAGGTATACCAGAGAGAGCACCGCGAAAGCACAGAAAAAGCTCCGACACATAAGTGGAGGTGTTTGGCACGTAGATGTTAAAGATATGAAACCTCTCCGTTTGAATAGTGAACGTGACTTGTTGTAAGAGATCACGACAGAGATATTTTACAGAGAAGAGAGTCATCGTAGAGCGAAAAGTCGAGCGTACCCCGACGGCAATACCACCATATGATGAACAGCTGAATGCGTGGTGGAAAGCAAAATTCCATAATCGCCAGCGGGTAAACAAAGTGGTAGGATGACAGTTCGTCTCTTGTAAAAGTAGCACGTCCGCACTCAGTGGGGAAAGGTCCTCATAGGCTAAGGCGTTCGCAAGTGGTGTCGCAAAACCGCGACAATTAAGTGACGTGACCTTGAACTTTTAGGTCCGTCGGCGGATGTAAGATGTGTTGACTTGCAGTAGCGAGAACATGTAGGCGCTGGATAAAACCCAGACCCCACGGAATGTCATCGACGTTCCGCCGAAGAGTGTGCAAAAGAGAATCAAGTTGACTGAGAACCCGAGGTAGGGCAGCTTCATACTTTAGTAAAAAAGCACGGGCAGTGGCCGTGCTGGTGGGACTCACTAAATATTCAAGAAGATCTACGTAAGGCAGCGGCTCAGCGGGGAAAGCATTCTCTTGAAGGAGATTAGTGAAGTCCTCTAACGAGGGAGAAACATCCTCCGTCTCTGGTTCAATCCAGGCTTGTACTTGAGAAGACGAAATGCCACGTCGAGAGAATATTGCGCGAGTAACCGGGCGATTAGACCGCCTAGTGAACAAGTGCTGGGATGAGGACGTTTTAGACTTCTTCAACTTCTTCCGTGAGGAGACACTGCGTTTGCCAAAAATCGTGGAGGAACCAGCTGGTATAGAAGTTTCTGTGCTGGAAAGGGTTTCGGCTGCTGGATCTGCAGCGCCAACGGTAAACACCGACGACATATCAGCAGGTAAATCTGTAGGAGCAGAAAGTATACGCTGCGGGGGTGCCGTAGGAAGCGTGGGAAAATTCCGATCTGTAACTGAAAGTGAGTCTGCCAAAGACGTTTGTCGACCAACGTCTGCAGGCCGACGTCGGGAAGATTTGGGTCCTGCAACCTTCCACTCGTGTGGAGACGTTGACACAGCAGTAACAGGAGGGACAGAAGGTGCCACAGCACTTGGCACGGTTACGGAAACAGCACGAGTGCAATTGGCTCGCACATGACTCTCACTTTGACAAAGGGTGCAATGCTGAGAAGTGATGATCTCGATACGACGTCGCTGTTGCCCACAGCGCACGTGAAGGACAGTTGGACAGGCCTGAAGATGAGTATCAGACGGAAAGAGCACACGAGCGGTGCGACGGAAGCCACGAATGGCTTTGTCTTCTGGGTCTCTGGGTGCCGCCGAGAGGGTTGTTATGGGACCGACTACTCGGCCGAACTTACTGAGTAACGTGCAAAGAATTGTATCAGATACCTCTGGCGGGACAGGGTAGAAAGTCACCTGTACGGGGCGGTGCGCGACTGGTTGTGGTAGTAGATGAACATCATTAATGGTCAGTCCTGCTGTCAAGACAAGGTCAGCATGTTCCTTTTTCTTGAAGTAAACCAGCACTGATCGTGGTTTTCGGGCAACATAATCTATTGCATCCGCCGGTAAAATGGATTTAAGAGCTCGGCTATAGAGCTGAAGCTTTGTATCCGGCAGCGCATCAAAACATACGCCGAGGTCCATCGTTGATTGCAGTTGACGGCCGGCTGGTGAGTCTTCGGGAATATCTATCGTTGCTGTGGATCCCACGACATGAAGATACGAATCGGGAAGGAGAGTATCAGACGATAGGAGTGACGTAGAGCCACTAGACATGGCAGTCGCATATGATGGAGGAACAGTACTTTTACTAGATGTAGAGGGCGAAACTCCAGCTGTTATAGGGGAATCTGGCAGTTGAGATGAAGTAGTGGCCGTAGAAGCGACGTCACCCGACACCTCCATAGCATCCGCGACAGGGACAGAGAGTAGACCTGTAACGGTAGTACCCTCAGTGGGAAGGCAGGCCGTAGGCGCAGGCAAGGCAGAGGAACTCATGACGTCAGTAAGGCAGTTAGAGATCTCTGCGACCAACGAAGCTGTGTCAGCAGCTGGGTTGGAAGAAGAGGAGGAAGATGGCTTCTCTTCCAAGATAAGGGCGTGAGCTTCACCCTTATCTAATGCCGCCATGTCAACGGCGAGGCTTACCGAAGAACAAGACCAACTCGTTCGAAAAATATAACTAACGATAAAGAATAAAGTAATTCACTCACCACCTCGTGAGACAAACGAAACGAAAGCACTGATCTTCAACTGGAAGATGCACGCGAAAAGAAAAAGTACACCACTCGATAAACTACTCGAAAGCACGTAAAAGACAGAGCTCAAAAAACACACATCACATCACAATCTCATGGTGTTCACAAAGTATTTATTCAAGGAATGTACATGAGACGAGCAAGAGAAAAACGTCTCAAAAAAAAAACAACAGTGACACATGAATGCACTATTTACAGATGACAGTAGATACCTATTTACAATATATACATGACACGTAGATGTAAACAAATCTTGAGGAGATCGTACACACTAGGTTGAGCAGATATGGCAAGGGTTCAGGTAGAGCAGCACAGAGTAAAATGTTATAATATAGTCTTATGAGCACTAACTGTACTGTGCAGCGAAGGTGGAGTCCCAACAACCCCAAGGCCTCTGGGGACCATGGAGAGAAGAAGCTGGGTTCACTTGAAGATTCAACGGCACCGTTACGAAAACAAGATAAGTACATGTACATGAGACGAGCAAAAGTAGAATGACCGATAATTGTGACATAGAAATGGCATATGTACAGATGACTGTAGAAACAAAGAGACATTATAGTAGCATGACATTCAGATGGAAATAGATGTTCAGGAATCTCGTGGAGATAAGACATACCTTGATGAGCAGGTGTGACGAAGGTTCGGATAAAGAGTCACTGAGATAACTGTTAAATAGTCATACAAGCACCAACTGTAAGATGCAATGAAGTCGGTGTCCCAGCGAACCATGGGGCCGCTGGGGACCATGTAGAGAAGAAGCTGGGTTCATTTTGTCGAGCAACGGCGGTGTGGTACTCAAGGCGTAATCGAGAAAGGAGACATTCCCGAAAAAAACTGAGCAACGCGGCACTTGCGTGAAGTACCGTAGGAGGCGCCTCCCGAGTACGACACTGTTGATGATAGACGTATATAACATGTTTCACTAGCACAAAAATGTAGGTGCAGACTACAGGGAGTCTGATTGGAGGCACAAGGTTGAGCAACAGCGTTCGGTAAGCACTGAAGGAAAGATCAGTTGTACAGGATCTTTGCGCAATCGAAAAGGCAAGATTCAGCATTGGTAGCAGTATAGTGCAATATTGATAGACATGACTAACATCTGCCTCCCCGGCGCAGAAAGGGCAGAGTGGGGAGGAAAGAAGGGTCATCCGGTGCAAGATTGAGGGTACAGGAAGACGGTTATGTAAGAAGAACCAGTGGGTGTTGATCTCTGGGGGTGTAGATAGAGGAGAGAGGGTGGCAGACCACACGGCAGAGAGAGCGGAAGACGGGATATCAGGGATAGGCGTAGGCGTAGAAGAGCGGGAGAGAGAGAGAAATCTGTAAAGAGCGGATGTGGAGAAGGAGAAAATCGGAAGATCTATGCCGTGAGCGGACAAGAAAAAGGGGAGGGGAGAGACGCGGATAGAACGGGAACGAGACCGGCGGGGGAAGCAAGATCGGGAAAGAGAGAAATAAGGGATGAGAGTAAGGAGGTGTGAACCTGAAGAGCATGGGGTAGAGCACGAATAGCAGGAGGAAAGTCGGAGAAAGAGCGCCAGAGAAAATCAGGGGTGACAAGGTCTCGGACTGTGACTACTCCGGCGCGGAGCCAGGTGGGGAAAGCAAAACAGGGGAGGTGTGGAGGATGAATGACGGAGGAGAAAAATAGAGGTTCTGAGAGTAGTTCGGAGGTTGTAGCTGGTGGAGAGCGAGACAGAGGGAAAGAGCGAAGCAAGGTGATAGCCTCCCGATAGACAGGAGGTAAGTTGGAAAGGAGGGGGCAGTGATCCATTAATAGATAGGAAAGAAAAGTAAGGTGAGGATTACGCGGAGAGACAGTGACGTCCCGGGTTGTCTCCGCAGGCAGAACAGGTGAAGCAAGAAGGCGAAGAAATGCAGACACTCGGAATGCCTGATAGTATAACCGCACGTCAAGCAGTCCAATACCGCCATTCTGAGGAGACAAGCTGAGAAGTGAAGCGTTAACCCAATGATGACCAGCCCACACGATATTGGTTTGGCACTGGGTGATTGCAAGAAGACGATAGACAGGTTGTTTGGACGCAAGCCAAGAGAACGTGCACATGGATAACAAATATGTTCGAGTGATCTGGGCACGCTGGTACAGAGAAGTGCAGAACTGTGCTTGTCTCCAGTTGGCAGCCGTACGCAGCAGGCGGGGGTGCAGTGCATTCCACGTTATCGTCGAGGCTGTAGGAGGTTTGCCCAGGTGCACTCCTAGAAAACGCTGTGAGGATGTGGACCATTCGGCTCCCCATGGAGAGTCGGTTCGACTAGCCCACGACCCACACCACAAGCCAGTGCTTTTTGACTCGTTTAGCGTGGCACTAGAACAAGAGGCATACCGAGCGTAGAGGTGGCGAAGTTTGCAGAATTGTGCATCTTGTCGAACACAAAAAGTCACGTCATCAGCATAGGCAACATAGGTGACAATATGATGGCGAGTGCTGGCGACCACTGGAGGCAGAGAAGCATAGAAGGATCTGTGAACGGAGCGGAGAAAAGGTTCGATCGCAAGAGCAAAGAGCTGTCCGGACAAGGGGCAGCCTTGCCGGACGCCGCGACGGAAAGGAATTGGCGCTGTGAGAAGGGTGGGCAACCTGACGTGGAAAGTGGCGTCCTGATAGAGGGAGAGGAGAACAGAAACAAAAGGAGGTGGAAACCCGAAACTATAAAGTGTAGACGAGAGGTAAGCGTGAGAAATATTATCAAAGGCGGATTGTTGATCGAGAGACAGCAGAGCAAGAGGTTCAGAGCGAGATCGAGCGAGATGGATTAGGTCACTGAGAAGTTGAATGTTATGCGAGATGGAGCGCCCTGGGACAGTGTAGGTCTGGTTAGAGGACAGGATGTGGGGGAGGATTGGATTAATACGGCGCGAGAGTAGTTTAGAATAAAGCTTGTAATCAAGATTCAGAAGTGAGATGGGACGCCAGTTCCCCAAGTCTAGGAGATCACCCTTCTTTGGGAAGAGGACTATATGGGCAATTGTGAAACTCCTCGGAAGGGTGGATAGGTGGAAAGCAGCGGAGAAAGCACTAAGCAGAAAAGGAAGGAGGGCTGGGAGGAAAGCTTTGTAGAAACAGAAAGGGAGTCCATCTGGGCCAGGTGCAGCCTTGGAGTTTAGAGAAGAAAACGTCTCGGAAATCTCTGTTAGCGTGGGAGGCCGGAGGAGAGAATCAGAAAAATAAGAGGGGACTTGAGGTAAAGCAGAGTGTAGACCAGATAAGGCAGTGCTGGAAGGAGGAGGAGTCTCACAAAACTTCGTTGTAAAATAGCTGCGGGCAACAGAGCAAAGAGTAACTGGGTCAGAGGATACCTCGCCAGTAGAGAGGCGGAGATGGCGAATTGAAGCAGAGGCATGACGCTTAGATTCAAGATTGGAAAGAAACTCATAAGTGCAGGCATCGGGCGCGAGATGCTGTAATCTCAGCCGCCGAATGACCTGTTGCGCGAGTGGGACTAGGAGAGAATTCAGTTCAGCCTTATACACAGCAAAAAGAGGGTCAGCCATATTTATAAGGGAAAGCATCGTACGGATGTGATCCAAACGCATCCTCTGTAGCGTCGTGATCGTAAAAGCCTGATTTCGCACATGAAGCAAGAGGCGATGTTTTACCTCCAGCCAGAAAGTCAGGGCACACGGCGCAGACTGCAGTTGCGTGCGCCATTCGGAGAGGAAATGGCGGACTGAAGAGCAAAAACCGGCGTCATCCAAAAGAGCGGCATCAAATGTCCACGGCCGGGTTGTCCTGTGCTGTGCATGAGTGTGGAACACTGTGAGAGTGATGGCGCAATGGTCGGACGACGCAGTGGGCTGGCAACAGGATGCAGAGATCGCTGGAAGAAGTATGGGCGTGGTATAAAATCTGTCAAGTCTGGCCGTGGCCGGGTTTATTGCACCAGATGCACGCCAGGTATGGCAGGGTGTAGTCGGATATAAGTGTCGATGGACATCTATCAGTGAGAAATCAAAAACGAGGGACTGTAGCTGCTGTACAAGGTCTGCACGATGTTCGCGTGAAGGAGGGGAACGATCAAGTTGTGGGTGTAGAGTACAATTAAAGTCGCCACCAACGAGAACTCGGTCGGTGGCAGGTATACCAGAGAGAGCACCGCGAAAGCACAGAAAAAGCTCCGACACATAAGTGGAGGTGTTTGGCACGTAGATGTTAAAGATATGAAACCTCTCCGTTTGAATAGTGAACGTGACTTGTTGTAAGAGATCACGACAGAGATTTTTTACAGAGAAGAGAGTCATCGTAGAGCGAAAAGTCGAGCGTACCCCGACGGCAATACCACCATATGATGAACAGCTGAATGCGTGGTGGAAAGCAAAATTCCATAATCGCCAGCGGGTAAACAAAGTGGTAGGATGACAGTTCGTCTCTTTTAAAAGTAGCACGTCCGCACTCAGTGGGGAAAGGTCCTCATAGGCTAAGGCGTTCGCAAGTGGTGTCGCAAAACCGCGACAATTAAGTGACGTGACCTTGAACTTTTAGGTCCGTCGGCGGATGTAAGATGTGTTGACTTGCAGTAGCGAGAACATGTAGGCGCTGGATAAAACCCAGACCCCACGGAATGTCATCGACGTTCCGCCGAAGAGTGTGCAAAAGAGAATCAAGTTGACTGAGAACCCGAGGTAGGGCAGCTTCATACTTTAGTAAAAAAGCACGGGCAGTGGCCGTGCTGGTGGGACTCACTAAATATTCAAGAAGATCTACGTAAGGCAGCGGCTCAGCGGGGAAAGCATTCTCTTGAAGGAGATTAGTGAAGTCCTCTAACGAGGGAGAAACATCCTCCGTCTCTGGTTCAGTCCAGGCTTGTACTTGAGAAGACGAAATGCCACGTCGAGAGAATATTGCGCGAGTAACCGGGCGATTAGACCGCCTAGTGAACAAGTGCTGGGATGAGGACGTTTTAGACTTCTTCAACTTCTTCCGTGAGGAGACACTGCGTTTGCCAAAAATCGTGGAGGAACCAGCTGGTATAGAAGTTTCTGTGCTGGAAAGGGTTTCGGCTGCTGGATCTGCAGCGCCAACGGTAAAGACCGACGACATATCAGCAGGTAAATCTGTAGGAGCAGAAAGTATACGCTGCGGGGGTGCCGTAGGAAGCGTGGGAAAATTCCGATCTGTAACTGAAAGTGAGTCTGCCAAAGACGTTTGTCGACCAACGTCTGCAGGCCGACGTCGGGAAGATTTGGGTCCTGCAACCTTCCACTCGTGTGGAGACGTTGACACAGCAGTAACAGGAGGGACAGAAGGTGCCACAGCACTTGGCACGGTTACGGAAACAGCACGAGTGCAATTGGCTCGCACATGACTCTCACTTTGACAAAGGGTGCAATGCTGAGAAGTGATGATCTCGATACGACGTCGCTGTTGCCCACAGCGCACGTGAAGGACAGTTGGACAGGCCTGAAGATGAGTATCAGACGGAAAGAGCACACGAGCGGTGCGACGGAAGCCACGAATGGCTTTGTCTTCTGGGTCTCTGGGTGCCGCCGAGAGGGTTGTTATGGGACCGACTACTCGGCCGAACTTACTGAGTAACGTGCAAAGAATTGTATCAGATACCTCTGGCGGGACAGGGTAGAAAGTCACCTGTACGGGGCGGTGCGCGACTGGTTGTGGTAGTAGATGTACATCATTAATGGTCAGTCCTGCTGTCAAGACAAGGTCAGCATGTTCCTTTTTCTTGAAGTAAACCAGCACTGATCGTGGTTTTCGGGCAACATAATCTATTGCATCCGCCGGTAAAATGGATTTAAGAGCTCGGCTATAGAGCTGAAGCTTTGTATCCGGCAGCGCATCAAAACATACGCCGAGGTCCATCGTTGATTGCAGTTGACGGCCGGCTGGTGAGTCTTCGGGAATATCTATCGTTGCTGTGGATCCCACGACATGAAGATACGAATCGGGAAGGAGAGTATCAGACGATAGGAGTGACGTAGAGCCACTAGACATGGCAGTCGCATATGATGGAGGAACAGTACTTTTACTAGATGTAGAGGGCGAAACTCCAGCTGTTATAGGGGAATCTGGCAGTTGAGATGAAGTGGTGGCCGTACAAGCGACGTCACCCGACACCTCCATAGCATCCGCGACAGGGACAGAGAGTAGACCTGTAACGGCAGTACCCTCAGTGGGAAGGCAGGCCGTAGGCGCAGGTAAGGCAGAGGAACTCATGACGTCAGTAAGGCAGTTAGAGATCTCTGCGACCAACGAAGCTGTGTCAGCAGCTGGGTTGGAAGAAGAGGAGGAAGATGGCTTCTCTTCCAAGATAAGGGCGTGAGCTTCACCCTTATCTAATGCCGCCATGTCAACGGCGAGGCTTACCGAAGAACAAGACCAACTCGTTCGAAAAATATAACTAACGATAAAGAATAAAGTAATTCACTCACCACCTCGTGAGACAAACGAAACGAAAGCACTGATCTTCAACTGGAAGATGCACGCGAAAAGAAAAAGTACACCACTCGATTAAACTACTCGAAAGCACGTAAAAGACAGAGCTCAAAAAACACACATCACATCACAATCTCATGGTGTTCACAAAGTATTTATTCAAGGAATGTACATGAGACGAGCAAGAGAAAAACGTCTCAAAAAAAACAGTGACACATGAATGCACTATTTACAGATGACAGTAGATACCTATTTACAATATATACATGACATTTAGATGTAAACAAATCTTGAGGAGATCGTACACACTAGGTTGAGCAGATATGGCAAGGGTTCAGGTAGAGCAGCACAGAGTAAAATGTTATAATATAGTCTTATGAGCACTAACTGTACTGTGCAGCGAAGGTGGAGTCCCAACAACCCCAAGGCCTCTGGGGACCATGGAGAGAAGAAGCTGGGTTCACTTGAAGACTCAACGGCACCGTTAGGAAAACAAGATAAGTACATGTACATGAGACGAGCAAAAGTAGAATGACCCGATAATTGTGACATAGAAATGGGATATGTACAGATGACTGTAGAAACAAAGAGACATTATAGTTGCATGACATTCAGATGGAAATAGATGTTCAGGAATCTCGTGGAGATAAGACATACCTTGATGAGCAGGTGTGACGAAGGTTCGGATAAAGAGTCACTGAGTTAACTGTTAAATAGTCATACAAACACCAACTGTAAGATGCAATGAAGTCGGTGTCCCAGCGAACCATGGGGCCGCTGGGGACCATGTAGAGAAGAAGCTTGGTTCACTTTGTCGAGCAACGGCGGTGTGGTACTCAAGGCGTAATCGAGAAATGAGACATTCCCGAAAAAACTGAGCAACGCGGCACTTGCGTGAAGTACCGTAGGAGGCACCTCCCGAGCACGACACTGTTGATGATAGACGTATATAACGTGTTTCACTAGCACAAAAATGTAGGTGCAGACTACAGGGAGTCTGATTGGAGGCACAAGGTTGAGCAACAGCGTTCGGTAAGCACTGAAGGAAAGATCAGTTGTACAGGATCTTTGCGCAATCGAAAAGGCAAGATTCAGCATTGGTAGCAGTATAGTGCAATATTGATAGACATGACTCACATCTGCCTCCCCGGCGCAGAAAGGGCAGAGTGGGGAGGAAAGAAGGGTCATCCGGTGCAAGATTGAGGGTACGGGAAGACGGTTATGTAAGAAGAACCAGTGGGTGTTGATCTCTGGGGGTGTAGATAGAGGAGAGAGGGTGGCAGACCACACAGCAGAGAGAGCGGAAGACGGGATATCAGGGATAGGTGTAGGCGTAGAAGAGCGGGAGAGAGAGAGAAATCTGTAAAGAGCGGATGTGGAGAAGGAGAAAATCGGAAGATCTATGCCGTGAGCGGACAAGAAAAAGGGGAGGGGGAGAGACGCGGATAGAACGGGAACGAGACCGGCGGGGGAAGCAAGATCAGGAAAGAGAGAAATTAGGGATGAGAGTAAGGAGGTGTGAACCTGAAGAGCATGGGGTAGAGCACGAATAGCAGGAGGAAAGTCGGAGAAGGAGCGCCAGAGAAAATCAGGGGTGACAAGGTCTCGGACTGTGACTACTCCGGCGCGGAGCCAGGTGGGGAAAGCAAAACAGGGGAGGTGCGGAGGATGAATGACGGAGGAGAAAAATAGAGGTTCTGAGAGTAGTTCGGAGGTTGTAGCTGGTGGAGAGCGAGACAGAGGGAAAGAGCGAAGCAAGGTGATAGCCTCCCGATAGACAGGAGGTAAGTTGGAAAGGAGGGGGCAGTGATCCATTAATAGATAGGAAAGAAAAGTAAGGTGAGGATTACGCGGGGAGACAGTGACGTCCCGGGTTGTCTCCGCAGGCAGAACAGGTGAAGCAAGAAGGCGAAGAAATGCAGACACTCGGAATGCCTGATAGTATAACCGCACGTCAAGCAGTCCAATACCGCCATTCTGAGGAGACAAGCTGAGAAGTGAAGCGTTAACCCAATGATGACCAGCCCACACGATATTGGTTTGGCACTGGGTGATTGCAAGAAGACGATAGACAGGTTGTTTGGACGCAAGCCAAGAGAACGTGCACATGGATAACAAATATGTTCGAGTGATCTGGGCACGCTGGTACAGAGAAGTGCAGAACTGTGCTTGTCTCCAGTTGGCAGCCGTACGCAGCAGGCGGGGGTGCAGTGCATTCCACGTTATCGTCGAGGCTGTAGGAGGTTTGCCCAGGTGCACTCCTAGAAAACGCTGTGAGGATGTGGACCATTCGGCTCCCCATGGAGAGTCGGTTCGACTAGCCCACGACCCACACCACAAGCCAGTGCTTTTTGACTCGTTTAGCGTGGCACTAGAACAAGAGGCATACCGAGCGTAGAGGTGGCGAAGTTTGCAGAATTGTGCATCTTGTCGAACACAAAAAGTCACGTCATCAGCATAGGCAACATAGGTGACAATATGATGGCGAGTGCTGGCGACCACTGGAGGCAGAGAAGCATAGAAGGATCTGTGAACGGAGCGGAGAAAAGGTTCGATCGCAAGAGCAAAGAGCTGTCCGGACAAGGGGCAGCCTTGCCGGACGCCGCGACGGAAAGGAATTGGCGCTGTGAGAAGGGTGGGCAACCTGACGTGGAAAGTGGCGTCCTGATAGAGGGAGAGGAGAACAGAAACAAAAGGAGGTGGAAACCCGAAACTATAAAGTGTAGACGAGAGGTAAGCGTGAGAAATATTATCAAAGGCGGATTGTTGATCGAGAGACAGCAGAGCAAGAGGTTCAGAGCGAGATCGAGCGAGATGGATTAGGTCACTGAGAAGTTGAATGTTATGCGAGATGGAGCGCCCTGGGACAGTGTAGGTCTGGTTAGAGGACAGGATGTGGGGGAGGATTGGATTAATACGGCGCGAGAGTAGTTTAGAATAAAGCTTGTAATCAAGATTCAGAAGTGAGATGGGACGCCAGTTCCCCAAGTCTAAGAGAGATCACCCTTCTTTGGGAAGAGGACTATATGGGCAATTGTGAAACTCCTCGGAAGGGTGGATAGGTGGAAAGCAGCGGAGAAAGCACTAAGCAGAAAAGGAAGGAGGGCTGGGAGGAAAGCTTTGTAGAAACAGAAAGGAAGTCCATCTGGGCCAGGTGCAGCCTTGGAGTTTAGAGAAGAAAACGTCTCGGAAATCTCTGTTAGCGTGGGAGGCCGGAGGAGAGAATCAGAAAAATAAGAGGGGACTTGAGGTAAAGCAGAGTGTAGACCAGATAAGGCAGTGCTGGAAGGAGGAGGAGTCTCACAAAACTTCGTTGTAAAATAGCTGCGGGCAACAGAGCAAAGAGTAACTGGGTCAGAGGATACCTCGCCAGTAGAGAGGCGGAGATGGCGAATTGAAGCAGAGGCATGACGCTTAGATTCAAGATTGGAAAGAAACTCATAAGTGCAGGCATCGGGCGCGAGATGCTGTAATCTCAGCCGCCGAATGACCTGTTGCGCGAGTGGGACTAGGAGAGAATTCAGTTCAGCCTTATACACAGCAAAAAGTGGGTCAGCCATATTTATAAGGGAAAGCATCGTACGGATGTGATCCAAACGCATCCTCTGTAGCGTCGTGATCGTAAAAGCCTGATTTCGCACATGAAGCAAGAGGCGATGTTTTACCTCCAGCCAGAAAGTCAGGGCACACGGCGCAGACTGCAGTTGCGTGCGCCATTCGGAGAGGAAATGGCGGACTGAAGAGCAAAACCGGCGTCATCCAAAAGAGCGGCATCAAATGTCCACGGCCGGGTTGTCCTGTGCTGTGCGTGAGTGTGGAACACTGTGAGAGTGATGGCGCAATGGTCGGACGACGCAGTGGGCTGGCAACAGGATGCAGAGATCGCTGGAAGAAGTATGGGCGTGGTATAAAATCTGTCAAGTCTGGCCGTGGCCGGGTTTATTGCACCAGATGCACGCCAGGTATGGCAGGGTGTAGTCGGATATAAGTGTCGATGGACATCTATCAGTGAGAAATCAAAAACGAGGGACTGTAGCTGCTGTACAAGGTCTGCACGATGTTCGCGTGAAGGCGGGGAACGATCAAGTTGAGGGTGTAGAGTACAATTAAAGTCGCCACCAACGAGAACTCGGTCGGTGGCAGGTATACCAGAGAGAGCACCGCGAAAGCACAGAAAAAGCTCCGACACATAAGTGGAGGTGTTTGGCACGTAGATGTTAAAGATATGAAACCTCTCCGTTTGAATAGTGAACGTGACTTGTTGTAAGAGATCACGACAGAGATTTTTTACAGAGAAGAGAGTCATCGTAGAGCGAAAAGTCGAGCGTACCCCGACGGCAATACCACCATATGATGAACAGCTGAATGCGTGGTGGAAAGCAAAATTCCATGATCGCCAGCGGGTAAACAAAGTGGTAGGATGACAGTTCGTCTCTTGTAAAAGTAGCACGTCCGCACTCAGTGGGGAAAGGTCCTCATAGGCTAAGGCGTTCGCAAGTGGTGTCGCAAAACCGCGACAATTAAGTGACGTGACCTTGAACTTTTAGGTCCGTCGGCGGATGTAAGATGTGCTGACTCGCAGTAGCGAGAACATGTAGGCGCTGGATAAAACCCAGACCCCACGGAATGTCATCGACGTTCCGCCGAAGAGTGTGCAAAAGAGAATCAAGTTGACTGAGAACCCGAGGTAGGGCAGCTTCATACTTTAGTAAAAAAGCACGGGCAGTGGCCGTGCTGGTGGGACTCACTAAATATTCAAGAAGATCTACGTAAGGCAGCGGCTCAGCGGGGAAAGCATTCTCTTGAAGGAGATTAGTGAAGTCCTCTAACGAGGGAGAAACATCCTCCGTCTCTGGTTCAGTCCAGGCTTGTACTTGAGAAGACGAAATGCCACGTCGAGAGAAGATTGCGCGAGTAACCGGGCGATTAGACCGCCTAGTGAACAAGTGCTGGGATGAGGACGTTTTAGACTTCTTCAACTTCTTCCGTGAGGAGACACTGCGTTTGCCAAAAATCGTGGAGGAACCAGCTGGTATAGAAGTTTCTGTGCTGGAAAGGGTTTCGGCTGCTGGATCTGCAGCGCCAACGGTAAACACCGACGACATATCAGCAGGTAAATCTGTAGGAGCAGAAAGTATACGCTGCGGGGGTGCCGTAGGAAGCGTGGGAAAATTCCGATCTGTAACTGAAAGTGAGTCTGCCAAAGACGTTTGTCGACCAACGTCTGCAGGCCGACGTCGGGAAGATCTGGGTCCTGCAACCTTCCACTCGTGTGGAGACGTTGACACAGCAGTAACAGGAGGGACAGAAGGTGCCACAGCACTTGGCACGGTTATGGAAACAGCACGAGTGCAATTGGCTCGCACATGACTCTCACTTTGACAAAGGGTGCAATGCTGAGAAGTGATGATCTCGATACGACGTCGCTGTTGCCCACAACGCACGTGAAGGACAGTTGGACAGGCCTGAAGATGAGTATCAGACGGAAAGAGCACACGAGCGGTGCGACGGAAGCCACGAATGGCTTTGTCTTCTGGGTCTCTGGGTGCCGCCGAGAGGGTTGTTATGGGACCGACTACTCGGCCGAACTTACTGAGTAACGTGCAAAGAATTGTATCAGATACCTCTGGCGGGACAGGGTAGAAAGTCACCTGCACGGGGCGGTGCGCGACTGGTTGTGGTAGTAGATGTACATCATTAATGGTCAGTCCTGCTGTCAAGACAAGGTCAGCATGTTCCTTTTTCTTGAAGTAAACCAGCACTGATCGTGGTTTTCGGGCAACATAATCTATTGCATCCGCCGGTAAAATGGATTTAAGAGCTCGGCTATAGAGCTGAAGCTTTGTATCCGGCAGCGCATCAAAACATACGCCGAGGTCCATCGTTGATTGCAGTTGACGGCCGGCTGGTGAGTCTTCGGGAATATCTATCGTTGCTGTGGATCCCACGACATGAAGATACGAATCGGGAAGGAGAGTATCAGACGATAGGAGTGACGTAGAGCCACTAGACATGGCAGTCGCATATGATGGAGGAACAGTACTTTTACTAGATGTAGAGGGCGAAACTCCAGCTGTTATAGGGGAATCTGGCAGTTGAGATGAAGTGGTGGCCGTAGAAGCGACGTCACCCGACACCTCCATAGCATCCGCGACAGGGACAGAGAGTAGACCTGTAACGGCAGTACCCTCAGTGGGAAGGCAGGCCGTAGGCGCAGGTAAGGCAGAGGAACTCATGACGTCAGTAAGGCAGTTAGAGATCTCTGCGACCAACGAAGCTGTGTCAGCAGCTGGGTTGGAAGAAGAGGAGGAAGATGGCTTCTCTTCCAAGATAAGGGCGTGAGCTTCACCCTTATCTAATGCCGCCATGTCAACGGCGAGGCTTACCGAAGAACAAGACCAACTCGTTCGAAAAATATAACTAACGATAAAGAATAAAGTAATTCACTCACCACCTCGTGAGACAAACGAAACGAAAGCACTGATCTTCAACTGGAAGATGCACGCGAAAAGAAAAAGTACACCACTCGATTAACTACTCGAAAGCACGTAAAAGACAGAGCTCAAAAAACACACATCACATCACAATCTCATGGTGTTCACAAAGTATTTATTCAAGGAATGTACATGAGACGAGCAAGAGAAAAACGTCTCAAAAAAAAACAGTGACACATGAATGCACTATTTACAGATGACAGTAGATACCTATTTACAATATATACATGACATTTAGATGTAAACAAATCTTGAGGAGATCGTACACACTAGGTTGAGTAGATATGGCAAGGGTTCAGGTAGAGCAGCACAGAGTAAAATGTTATAATATTGTCTTATGAGCACTAACTGTACTGTGCAGCGAAGGTGGAGTCCCAACAACCCCAAGGCCTCTGGGGACCATGGAGAGAAGAAGCTGGGTTCACTTGAAGACGCAACGGCACCGTTATGAAAACAAGATAAGTACATGTACATGAGACGAGCAAAAGTAGAATGACCGATAATTGTGACATAGAAATGGGATATGTACAGATGACTGTAGAAACAAAGAGACATTATAGTTGCATGACATTCAGATGGAAATAGATGTTCAGGAATCTCGTGGAGATAAGACATACCTTGATGAGCAGGTGCGACGAAGGTTCGGATAAAGAGTCACTGAGTTAACTGTTAAATAGTCATACAAGCACCAACTGTAAGATGCAATGAAGTCGGTGTCCCAGCGAACCATGGGGCCGCTGGGGACCATGTAGAGAAGAAGCTTGGTTCACTTTGTCGAGCAACGGCGGTGTGGTACTCAAGGCGTAATCGAGAAAGGAGACATTCCCGAAAAAAACTGAGCAACGCGGCACTTGCGTGAAGTACCGTAGGAGGCACCTCCCGAGCACGACACTGTTGATGATAGACGTATATAACGTGTTTCACGAGCACAAAAATGTAGGTGCAGACTACAGGGAGTCTGATTGGAGGCACAAGGTTGAGCAACAGCGTTCGGTAAGCACTGAAGGAAAGATCAGTTGTACAGGATCTTTGCGCAATCGAAAAGGCAAGATTCAGCATTGGTAGCAGTATAGTGCAATATTGATAGACATGACTCACATCTGCCTCCCCGGCGCAGAAAGGGCAGAGTGGGGAGGAAAGAAGGGTCATCCGGTGCAAGATTGAGGGTACGGGAAGACGGTTATGTAAGAATAACCAGTGGGTGTTGATCTCTGGGGGTGTAGATAGAGGAGAGAGGGTGGCAGACCACACAGCAGAGAGAGCGGAAGACGGGATATCAGGGATAGGTGTAGGCGTAGAAGAGCGGGAGAGAGAGAGAAATCTGTAAAGAGCGGATGTGGAGAAGGAGAAAATCGGAAGATCTATGCCGTGAGCCGACAAGAAAAAGGGGAGGGGGAGAGACGCGGATAGAACGGGAACGAGACCGGCGGGGGAAGCAAGATCGGGAAAGAGAGAAATAAGGGATGAGAGTAAGGAGGTGTGAACCTGAAGAGCATGGGGTAGAGCACGAATAGCAGGAGGAAAGTCGGAGAAGGAGCGCCAGAGAAAATCAGGGGTGACAAGGTCTCGGACTGTGACTACCCCGGCGCGGAGCCAGGTGGGGAAAGCAAAACAGGGGAGGTGCGGAGGATGAATGACGGAGGAGAAAAATAGAGGTTCTGAGAGTAGTTCGGAGGTTGTAGCTGGTGGAGAGCGAGACAGAGGGAAAGAGCGAAGCAAGGTGATAGCCTCCCGATAGACAGGAGGTAAGTTGGAAAGGAGGGGGCAGTGATCCATTAATAGATAGGAAAGAAAAGTAAGGTGGGGATTACGCGGGGAAACAGTGACGTCCCGGGTTGTCTCCGCAGGCAGAACAGGTGAAGCAAGAAGGCGAAGAAATGCAGACACTCGGAATGCCTGATAGTATAACCGCACGTCAAGCAGTCCAATACCGCCATTCTGAGGAGACAAGCTGAGAAGTGAAGCGTTAACCCAATGATGACCAGCCCACACGATATTGGTTTGGCACTGGGTGATTGCAAGAAGACGATAGACAGGTTGTTTGGACGCAAGCCAAGAGAACGTGCACATGGATAACAAATATGTTCGAGTGATCTGGGCACGCTGGTACAGAGAAGTGCAGAACTGTGCTTGTCTCCAGTTGGCAGCCGTACGCAGCAGGCGGGGGTGCAGTGCATTCCACGTTATCGTCGAGGCTGTAGGAGGTTTGCCCAGGTGCACTCCTAGAAAACGCTGTGAGGATGTGGACCATTCGGCTCCCCATGGAGAGTCGGTTCGACTAGCCCACGACCCACACCACAAGCCAGTGCTTTTTGACTCGTTTAGCGTGGCACTAGAACAAGAGGCATACCGAGCGTAGAGGTGGCGAAGTTTGCAGAATTGTGCATCTTGTCGAACACAAAAAGTCACGTCATCAGCATAGGCAACATAGGTGACAATATGATGGCGAGTGCTGGCGACCACTGGAGGCAGAGAAGCATAGAAGGATCTGTGAACGGAGCGGAGAAAAGGTTCGATCGCAAGAGCAAAGAGCTGTCCGGACAAGGGGCAGCCTTGCCGGACGCCGCGACGGAAAGGAATTGGCGCTGTGAGAAGGGTGGGCAACCTGACGTGGAAAGTGGCGTCCTGATAGAGGGAGAGGAGAACAGAAACAAAAGGAGGTGGAAACCCGAAACTATAAAGTGTAGACGAGAGGTAAGCGTGAGAAATATTATCAAAGGCGGATTGTTGATCGAGAGACAGCAGAGCAGGAGGTTCAGAGCGAGATCGAGCGAGATGGATTAGGTCACTGAGAAGTTGAATGTTATGCGAGATGGAGCGCCCTGGGACAGTATAGGTCTGGTTAGAGGACAGGATGTGGGGGAGAATTGGATTAATACGGCGCGAGAGTAGTTTAGAATAAAGCTTGTAATCAAGATTCAGAAGTGAGATGGGACGCCAGTTCCCCAAGTCCAGGAGATCACCCTTCTTTGGGAAGAGGACTATATGGGCAATTGTGAAACTCCTCGGAAGGGTGGATAGGTGGAAAGCAGCGGAGAAAGCACTAAGTAGAAAAGGAAGGAGGGCTGGGAGAAAAAGCTTTGTAGAAACAGACAGGAAGTCCATCTGGGCCAGGTGCAGCCTTGGAGTTTAGAGAAGAAAACGTCTCGGAAATCTCTGTTAGCGTGGGAGGCCGAAGGAGAGAATCAGAAAAATAAGAGGGGACTTGAGGTAAAGCAGAGTGTAGACCAGATAAGGCAGTGCTGGAAGGAGGAGGAGTCTCACAAAACTTCGTTGTAAAATAGCTGCGGGCAACAGAGCAAAGAGTAACTGGGTCATAGGATACCTCGCCAGTAGAGAGGCGGAGATGGCGAATTGAAGCAGAGGCATGACGCTTAGATTCAAGATTGGAAAGAAACTCATAAGTGCAGGCATCGGGCGCGAGATGCTGTAATCTCAGCCGCCGAATGACCTGTTGCGCGAGTGGGACTAGGAGAGAATTCAGTTCAGCCTTATACACAGCAAAAAGAGGGTCAGCCATATTTATAAGGGAAAGCATCGTACGGATGTGATCCAAACGCATCCTCTGTAGCGTCGTGATCGTAAAAGCCTGATTTCGCACATGAAGCAAGAGGCGATGTTTTACCTCCAGCCAGAAAGTCAGGGCACACGGCGCAGATTGCAGTTGCGTGCGCCATTCGGAGAGGAAATGGCGGACTGAAGAGCAAAAACCGGCGTCATCCAAAAGAGCGGCATCAAATGTCCACGGCCGGGTTGTCCTGTGCTGTGCATGAGTGTGGAACACTGTGAGAGTGATGGCGCAATGGTCGGACGACGCAGTGGGCTGGCAACAGGATGCAGAGATCGCTGGAAGAAGTATGGGCGTGGTATAAAATCTGTCAAGTCTGGCCGTGGCCGGGTTTATTGCACCAGATGCACGCCAGGTATGGGAGGGTGTAGTCGGATATAAGTGTCGATGGACATCTATCAGTGAGAAATCAAAAACGAGGGACTGTAGCTGCTGTACAAGGTCTGCACGATGTTCGCGTGAAGGCGGGGAACGATCAAGTTGAGGGTGTAGAGTACAATTAAAGTCGCCACCAACGAGAACTCGGTCGGTGGCAGGTATACCAGAGAGAGCACCGCGAAAGCACAGAAAAAGCTCCGACACATAAGTGGAGGTGTTTGGCACGTAGATGTTAAAGATATGAAACCTCTCCGTTTGAATAGTGAACGTGACTTGTTGTAAGAGATCACGACAGAGATTTTTACAGAGAAGAGAGTCATCGTAGAGCGAAAAGTCGAGCGTACCCCGACGGCAATACCACCATATGATGAACAGCTGAATGCGTGGTGGAAAGCAAAATTCCATGATCGCCAGCGGGTAAACAAAGTGGTAGGATGACAGTTCGTCTCTTGTAAAAGTAGCACGTCCGTACTCAGTGGGGAAAGGTCCTCATAGGCTAAGGCGTTCGCAAGTGGTGTCGCAAAACCGCGACAATTAAGTGACGTGACCTTGAACTTTTAGGTCCGTCGGCGGATGTAAGATGTGCTGACTCGCAGTAGCGAGAACATGTAGGCGCTGGATAAAACCCAGACCCCACGGAATGTCATCGACGTTCCGCCGAAGAGTGTGCAAAAGAGAATCAAGTTGACTGAGAACCCGAGGTAGGGCAGCTTCATACTTTAGTAAAAAAGCACGGGCAGTGGCCGTGCTGGTGGGATTCACTAAATATTCGAGAAGATCTACGTAAGGCAGCGGCTCAGCGGGGAAAGCATTCTCTTGAAGGAGGTTAGTGAAGTCCTCTAACGAGGGAGAAACATCCTCCGTCTCTGGTTCAGTCCAGGCTTGTACTTGAGAAGACGAAATGCCACGTCGAGAGAAGATTGCGCGAGTAACCGGGCGATTAGACCGCCTAGTGAACAAGTGCTGGGATGAGGACGTTTTAGACTTCTTCAACTTCTTCCGTGAGGAGACACTGCGTTTGCCAAAAATCGTGGAGGAACCAGCTGGTATAGAAGTTTCTGTGCTGGAAAGGGTTTCGGCTGCTGGATCTGCAGCGCCAACGGTAAAGACCGACGACATATCAGCAGGTAAATCTGTAGGAGCAGAAAGTATACGCTGCGGGGGTGCCGTAGGAAGCGTGGGAAAATTCCGATCTGTAACTGAAAGTGAGTCTGCCAAAGACGTTTGTCGACCAACGTCTGCAGGCCGACGTCGGGAAGATCTGGGTCCTGCAACCTTCCACTCGTGTGGAGACGTTGACACAGCAGTAACAAGAGGGACAGAAGGTGCCACAGCACTTGGCACGGTTATGGAAACAGCACGAGTGCAGTTGGCTCGCACATGACTCTCACTTTGACAAAGGGTGCAATGCTGAGAAGTGATGATCTCGATACGACGTCGCTGTTGCCCACAGCGCACGTGAAGGACAGTTGGACAGGCCTGAAGATGAGTATCAGACGGAAAGAGCACACGAGCGGTGCGACGGAAGCCACGAATGGCTTTGTCTTCTGGGTCTCTGGGTGCCGCCGAGAGGGTTGTTATGGGACCGACTACTCGGCCGAACTTACTGAGTAACGTGCAAAGAATTGTATCAGATACCTCTGGCGGGACAGGAGTAGAAAGTCACCTGCACGGGGCGGTGCGCGACTGGTTGTGGTAGTAGATGTACATCATTAATGGTCAGTCCTGCTGTCAAGACAAGGTCAGCATGTTCCTTTTTCTTGAAGTAAACCAGCACTGATCGTGGTTTTCGGGCAACATAATCTATTGCATCCGCCGGTAAAATGGATTTAAGAGCTCGGCTATAGAGCTGAAGCTTTGTATCCGGCAGCGCATCAAAACATACGCCGAGGTCCATCGTTGATTGCAGTTGACGGCCGGCTGGTGAGTCTTCGGGAATATCTATCGTTGCTGTGGATCCCACGACATGAAGATACGAATCGGGAAGGAGAGTATCAGACGATAGGAGTGACGTAGAGCCACTAGACATGGCAGTCGCATATGATGGAGGAACAGTACTTTTACTAGATGTAGAGGGCGAAACTCCAGCTGTTATAGGGGAATCTGGCAGTTGAGATGAAGTGGTGGCCGTAGAAGCGACGTCACCCGACACCTCCATAGCATCCGCGACAGGGACAGAGAGTAGACCTGTAACGGCAGTACCCTCAGTGGGAAGGCAGGCCGTAGGCGCAGGCAAGGCAGAGGAACTCATGACGTCAGTAAGGCAGTTAGAGATCTCTGCGACCAACGAAGCTGTGTCAGCAGCTGGGTTGGAAGAAGAGGAGGAAGATGGCTTCTCTTCCAAGATAAGGGCGTGAGCTTCACCCTTATCTAATGCCGCCATGTCAACGGCGAGGCTTACCGAAGAACAAGACCAACTCGTTCGAAAAATATAACTAACGATAAAGAATAAAGTTATTCACTCACCACCTCGTGAGACAAACGAAACGGAAGCACTGATCTTCAACTGGAAGATGCACGCGAAAAGAAAAAGTACACCACTCGATTAACTACTCGAAAGCACGTGAAAGACAGAGCTCAAAAAACACACATCACATCACAATCTCATGGTGTTCACAAAGTATTTATTCAAGGAATGTACATGAGACGAGCAAGAGAAAAACGTCTCAAAAAAACAGTGACACATGAATGCACTATTTACAGATGACAGTAGATATCTATTTACAATATATACATGACATTTAGATGTAAACAAATCTTGAGGAGATCGTACACACTAGGTTGAGCAGATATGGCAAGAGTTCAGGTAGAGCAGCACAGAGTAAAATGTTATAATATAGTCTTATGAGCACTAACTGTACTGTGCAGCGAAGGTGGAGTCCCAACAACCCCAAGGCCTCTGGGGACCATGGAGAGAAGAAGCTGGGTTCACTTGAAGACGCAACGGCACCGTTATGAAAACAAGATAAGTACATGTACATGAGACGAGCAAAAGTAGAATGACCGATAATTGTGACATAGATATGGGATATGTACAGATTACTGTAGAAACAAAGAGACATTAAAGTTGCATGACATTCAGATGGAAATAGATGTTCAGGAATCTCGTGGAGATAAGACATACCTTGATGAGCAGGTGTGACGAAGGTTCGGATAAAGAGTCACTGAGTTAAGTGTTAAATAGTCATACAAGCACCAACTGTAAGATGCAATGAAGTCGGTGTCCCAGCGAACCACGGGGCTGCTGGAGACCATGTAGAGAAGAAGCTGGGTTCACTTTGTCGAGAAACGGCGGTGTGGTACTCAAGGCGTAATCGAGAAAGGAGACATTCCCGAAAAAAACTGAGCAACGCGGCACTTGCGTGAGGTACCGTAGGAGGCACCTCCCGAGCACGACACTGTTGATGATAGACGTATATAACGTGCTTCACTAGCACAAAAATGTAGGTGCAGACTACAGGGAGTCTGATTGGAGGCACAAGGTTGAGCAACAGCGTTCGGTAAGCACTGAAGGAAAGATCAGTTGTACAGGATCTTTGCGCAATCGAAAAGGCAAGATTCAGCATTGGTAGCAGTATAGTGCAATATTGATAGACATGACTCACATCTGCCTCCCCGGCGCAGAAAGGGCAGAGTGGGGAGGAAAGAAGGGTCATCCGGTGCAAGATTGAGGGTACGGGAAGACGGTTATGTAAGAAGAACCAGTGGGTGTTGATCTCTGGGGGTGTAGATAGAGGAGAGAGGGTGGCAGACCACACAGCAGAGAGAGCGGAAGACGGGATATCAGGGATAGGTGTAGGCGTAGAAGAGCGGGAGAGAGAGAGAAATCTGTAAAGAGCGGATGTGGAGAAGGAGAAAATCGGAAGATCTATGCCGTGAGCCGACAAGAAAAAGGGGAGGGGAGAGACGCGGATAGAACGGGAACGAGACCGGCGGGGGAAGCAAGATCGGGAAAGAGAGAAATAAGGGATGAGAGTAAGGAGGTGTGAACCTGAAGAGCATGGGGTAGAGCACGAATAGCAGGAGGAAAGTCGGAGAAGGAGCGCCAGAGAAAATCAGGGGTGACAAGGTCTCGGACTGTGACTACCCCGGCGCGGAGCCAGGTGGGGAAAGCAAAACAGGGGAGGTGCGGAGGATGAATGACGGAGGAGAAAAATAGAGGTTCTGAGAGTAGTTCGGAGGTTGTAGCTGGTGGAGAGCGAGACAGAGGGAAAGAGCGAAGCAAGGTGATAGCCTCCCGATAGACAGGAGGTAAGTTGGAAAGGAGGGGGCAGTGATCCATTAATAGATAGGAAAGAAAAGTAAGGTGAGGATTACGCGGGGAGACAGTGACGTCCCGGGTTGTCTCCGCAGGCAGAACAGGTGAAGCAAGAAGGCGAAGAAATGCAGACACTCGGAATGCCTGATAGTATAACCGCACGTCAAGCAGTCCAATACCGCCATTCTGAGGAGACAAGCTGAGAAGTGAAGCGTTAACCCAATGATGACCAGCCCACACGATATTGGTTTGGCACTGGGTGATTGCAAGAAGACGATAGACAGGTTGTTTGGACGCAAGCCAAGAGAACGTGCACATGGATAACAAATATGTTCGAGTGATCTGGGCACGCTGGTACAGAGAAGTGCAGAACTGTGCTTGTCTCCAGTTGGCAGCCGTACGCAGCAGGCGGGGGTGCAGTGCATTCCACGTTATCGTCGAGGCTGTAGGAGGTTTGCCCAGGTGCACTCCTAGAAAACGCTGTGAGGATGTGGACCATTCGGCTCCCCATGGAGAGTCGGTTCGACTAGCCCACGACCCACACCACAAGCCAGTGCTTTTTGACTCGTTTAGCGTGGCACTAGAACAAGAGGCATACCGAGCGTAGAGGTGGCGAAGTTTGCAGAATTGTGCATCTTGTCGAACACAAAAAGTCACGTCATCAGCATAGGCAACATAGGTGACAATATGATGGCGAGTGCTGGCGACCACTGGAGGCAGAGAAGCATAGAAGGATCTGTGAACGGAGCGCAGAAAAGGTTCGATCGCAAGAGCAAAGAGCTGTCCGGACAAGGGGCAGCCTTGCCGGACGCCCCGACGGAAAGGAATTGGCGCTGTGAGAAGGGTGGGCAACCTGACGTGGAAAGTGGCGTCCTGATAGAGGGAGAGGAGAACAGAAACAAAAGGAGGTGGAAACCCGAAACTATAAAGTGTAGACGAGAGGTAAGCGTGAGAAATATTATCAAAGGCGGATTGTTGATCGAGAGACAGCAGAGCAAGAGGTTCAGAGCGAGATCGAGCGAGATGGATTAGGTCACTGAGAAGTTGAATGTTATGCGAGATGGAGCGCCCTGGGACAGTGTAGGTCTGGTTAGAGGACAGGATGTGGGGGAGGATTGGATTAATACGGCGCGAGAGTAGTTTAGAATAAAGCTTGTAATCAAGATTCAGAAGTGAGATGGGACGCCAGTTCCCCAAGTCTAAGAGATCACCCTTCTTTGGGAAGAGGACTATATGGGCAATTGTGAAACTCCTCGGAAGGGTGGATAGGTGGAAAGCAGCGGAGAAAGCACTAAGCAGAAAAGGAAGGAGGGCTGGGAGGAAAGCTTTGTAGAAACAGAAAGGGAGTCCATCTGGGCCAGGTGCAGCCTTGGAGTTTAGAGAAGAAAACGTCTCGGAAATCTCTGTTAGCGTGGGAGGCCGGAGGAGAGAATCAGAAAAATAAGAGGGGACTTGAGGTAAAGCAGAGTGTAGACCAGATAAGGCAGTGCTGGAAGGAGGAGGAGTCTCACAAAACTTCGTTGTAAAATAGCTGCGGGCAACAGAGCAAAGAGTAACTGGGTCAGAGGATACCTCGCCAGTAGAGAGGCGGAGATGGCGAATTGAAGCAGAGGCATGACGCTTAGATTCAAGATTGGAAAGAAACTCATAAGTGCAGGCATCGGGCGCGAGATGCTGTAATCTCAGCCGCCGAATGACCTGTTGCGCGAGTGGGACTAGGAGAGAATTCAGTTCAGCCTTATACACAGCAAAAAGTGGGTCAGCCATATTTATAAGGGAAAGCATCGTACGGATGTGATCCAAACGCATCCTCTGTAGCGTCGTGATCGTAAAAGCCTGATTTCGCACATGAAGCAAGAGGCGATGTTTTACCTCCAGCCAGAAAGTCAGGGCACACGGCGCAGACTGCAGTTGCGTGCGCCATTCGGAGAGGAAATGGCGGACTGAAGAGCAAAAACCGGCGTCATCCAAAAGAGCGGCATCAAATGTCCACGGCCGGGTTGTCCTGTGCTGTGCGTGAGTGTGGAACACTGTGAGAGTGATGGCGCAATGGTCGGACGACGCAGTGGGCTGGCTACAGGATGCAGAGATCGCTGGAAGAAGTATGGGCGTGGTATAAAATCTGTCAAGTCTGGCCGTGGCCGGGTTTATTGCACCAGATGCACGCCAGGTATGGGAGGGTGTAGTCGGATATAAGTGTCGATGGACATCTATCAGTGAGAAATCAAAAACGAGGGACTGTAGCTGCTGTACAAGGTCTGCACGATGTTCGCGTGAAGGCGGGGAACGATCAAGTTGAGGGTGTAGAGTACAATTAAAGTCGCCACCAACGAGAACTCGGTCGGTGGCAGGTATACCAGAGAGAGCACCATGAAAGCACAGAAAAAGCTCCGACACATAAGTGGAGGTGTTTGGCACGTAGATGTTAAAGATATGAAACCTCTCCGTTTGAATAGTGAACGTGACTTGTTGTAAGAGATCACGACAGAGATTTTTCACAGAGAAGAGAGTCATCGTAGAGCGAAAAGTCGAGCGTACCCCGACGGCAATACCACCATATGATGAACAGCTGAATGCGTGGTGGAAAGCAAAATTCCATGATCGCCAGCGGGTAAACAAAGTGGTAGGATGACAGTTCGTCTCTTGTAAAAGTAGCACGTCCGCACACAGTGGAGAAAGGTCCTCATAGGCTAAGGCGTTCGCAAGTGGTGTCGCAAAACCGCGACAATTAAGTGACGTGACCTTGAACTTTTAGGTCCGTCGGCGGATGTAAGATGTGTTGACTTGCAGTAGCGAGAACATGTAGGCGCTGGATAAAACCCAGACCCCACGGAATGTCATCGACGTTCCGCCGAAGAGTGTGCAAAAGAGAATCAAGTTGACTGAGAACCCGAGGTAGGGCAGCTTCATACTTTAGTAAAAAAGCACGGGCAGTGGCCGTGCTGGTGGGACTCACTAAATATTCAAGAAGATCTACGTAAGGCAGCGGCTCAGCGGGGAAAGCATTCTCTTGTAGGAGATTAGTGAAGTCCTCTAACGAGGGAGAAACATCCTCCGTCTCTGGTTCAGTCCAGGCTTGTACTTGAGAAGACGAAATGCCACGTCGAGAGAAGATTGCGCGAGTAACCGGGCGATTAGACCGCCTAGTGAACAAGTGCTGGGATGAGGACGTTTTAGACTTCTTCAACTTCTTCCGTGAGGAGGACACTGCGTTTGCCAAAAATCGTGGAGGAACCAGCTGGTATAGAAGTTTCTGTGCTGGAAAGGGTTTCGGCTGCTGGATCTGCAGCGCCAACGGTAAACACCGACGACATATCAGCAGGTAAATCTGTAGGAGCAGAAATTATACGCTGCGGGGGTGCCGTAGGAAGCGTGGGAAAATTCCGATCTGTAACTGAAAGTGAGTCTGCCAAAGACGTTTGTCGACCAACGTCTGCAGGCCGACGTCGGGAAGATCTGGGTCCTGCAACCTTCCACTCGTGTGGAGACGTTGACACAGCAGTAACAGGAGGGACAGAAGGTGCCACAGCACTTGGCACGGTTATGGAAACAGCACGAGTGCAATTGGCTCGCACATGACTCTCACTTTGACAAAGGGTGCAATGCTGAGAAGTGATGATCTCGATACGACGTCGCTGTTGCCCACAGCGCACGTGAAGGACAGTTGGACAGGCCTGAAGATGAGTATCAGACGGAAAGAGCACACGAGCGGTGCGACGGAAGCCACGAATGGCTTTGTCTTCTGGGTCTCTGGGTGCCGCCGAGAGGGTTGTTATGGGACCGACTACTCTGCCGAACTTACTGAGTAACGTGCAAAGAATTGTATCAGATACCTCTGGCGGGACAGGGTAGAAAGTCACCTGCACGGGGCGGTGCGCGACTGGTTGTGGTAGTAGATGTACATCATTAATGGTCAGTCCTGCTGTCAAGACAAGGTCAGCATGTTCCTTTTTCTTGAAGTAAACCAGCACTGATCGTGGTTTTCGGGCAACATAATCTATTGCATCCGCCGGTAAAATGGATTTAAGAGCTCGGCTATAGAGCTATAGAGCTGAAGCTTTGACAATCTCATGGTACTCTAACTTAGACTGCAGACCGTTTTGGAACGGGTCAAGGCCCGGGGTCAGAGCCCCCACATACAAAATTTTCTTAAAAACTACAGTTTTCAATTCAGAACCACCTAATCTGGTATACTATCTCATGGTACTCTAACTTAGACGCTAGACGGTTTTTGGAAGGGGTTGGAGCCTGGGGGTCAGACTCCCCCGAATAAAAACTTTTTTCGTAAAATCTACAGTTTTCAATTTAGAACCACCAAATTTCGTATACTATCTCATGGTACTCTAACTTAGACGCTAGACGGTTTTTGGAAGGGTTGGAGCCCGGGGGTCAGACACCCCCGAATAAATTTGTTTTGTAAAATCTACAGTTTTCAATTTAGAACCACCAACTTTGGTATACTATCTCATGGTACTCTAACTTAGACAGTAGACCGTTTTTGGAACGGATCAGGCCCGGGGGTCAGAGCCCCCACATACAAAATTTTCTTAAAAACTGCAGTTTTCAATTCAGAACCACCAAATCTGGCATACTATCGCATGGTACTCTAACTTAGACACTCGACGATTTTTTGAAGGGGTTGCAGCCCGGGGGTAAGGGCCCCCCTCATAAAAATTCGCAAAATCTACAGTTTTCAATTTAGAACCACCAAGTTTGGTATACTATCTCATGGTACTCTAACGTAGACGCTAGACGGTTTTTGAAAGGGGTTGGAGCCCGCGGGGTCTCCCCCCCTCATAAAGATTTCGTAAAATCTACAGTTTTCATCTTAGAACCACCAAATTTGGTATACTATCTTATGGTACTCTAACTTAGACAGCAGACCGTTTTTGGAACGGGTCAAGACCCGGGGGTGAGAGCCCCCCCCCACATACAAAATTTTCCTAAAAACTACAGTTTTCAATTCAGAACCACCTAATCTGGTATACTATCTCATGGTACTCTAACTTAGACGCTAGACGGTTTTTGGAAAGGGTTGGAGCCCGGGGGTCAGACCCCCGCCCCGAATAAACAGTTTTTCGTAAAATCTACGGTTTTCAATTTAGAACCACCAAATTTGGCATACTATCTCATGGTACTCTAACTTAGACGCTAGACGGTTTTGGAAGGGGCCGGAACCCCGGGGCGAGAGCCCCTCCCCTCCTCATAAAAATTTCGTAAAATCTACAGTTTTCAATTTAGGACAACCAGATTTGGTATACTACTTATGGTTATCTAACTTAGACGGTAGACGGTTTTTGGAAGGGGTCGGGGCCCGGGTCAAGGTAGCCCCATGCAAAATTTTCGTAAAAAGTTCCGTTTTTTACTCTTAGGAATACCCTATTTACGTTCTAAGGCGCTCTTTGGCCCTTTGAGGGCCTTGCACCATAAACCATCAACCAACCAACCAACTAACTATCCTACGGTCTAAGTTAGGGACTGTAGATAACAATAAAGTGCAAAAATATGCGTTTAATGGTGTATTAAAAACACAAATCTATATAGTTTAGCTTTCACTACCAACGAACGGCTTATCAGAAAGAAATATAATGTAATGTAAACAGAGAGTTCCAGATATTCGAAATTCAAAATGGTAAGAAAAAGATGATCAATGCCAATGTGAAGTCGTATGCATGCGACATCACATAGGTACATTGCATTTCTGTGTCGCGGGATTCACAGAAGCACACGCCAGATGTACGGCAGTTCTATAGATGTCTCCTAGAAGGTAAGTATTCCCATTCCTTTGATGATCAATGCCAATGTGAAGTCGTATGCATGCGACATCACATAGGTACATTGCATTTCTGTGTCGCGGGATTCACAGAAGCACACGCCAGATGTACGGCAGTTCTATAGATGTCTCCTAGAAGGTAAGTATTCCCATTCCTTTTTCTTTCTTTTTTGTTTCGCAAAATTAAATTAACTAAATCAAAAAATTTAAAATAAGTTTACTGGAAAATTGCAGGAATATCTTTTTCATTCATTAACTTTCACCCGCTGAACTTGGTGATTCCACAAATAGTAATATTTACCTGGCAAATAACTGGTATCCCTGCTAGTACAAATTATATTAATGATTTATTTGCGTCCAGTTCAATCTAGTATGTCCATAAGAGCGTTAGGGGCCGTATGAAAAATACATTTCAACGTGTGCCGCTACGGCGGCGGAGTGATCTAGGCGCTGGCTTCTGACCACTTGTCGAGAAGGATCCTGGTTCAAATCCCGGTGAATCATGGACGTTGTGCTTGACTTCTGGCACTGGCTGTCCCCTTCCCAGGAACCAGTGGCCCAAAATTGGGAATGTCCGACTGCTTATAGCCCACTGAATTGATCACGGTGGTCGTTAACCCCCCCCCTTCCCAAAGATTGCGACGTGTCCATTGCTATTTGTTGTGGACCGTACAAAAAGTATGTTTTTGATATCAAGGTGTCCACTTCCATGTAGGCTGGCCATAAAATGTTAGGAGACCGTACAAAATTGCATTTTGTTTTCACCTTGTCAGCGCTTCGGTATATGGTTGAAGTATACGTATATATAGTTGGGCCATTTCAGCACGTAGTTTGGCTTATATAGAAAATCAAGATAATGTTACATTTTTACTCAGCTACAACACATTAATCCCGAAGGCTATTTGTTGAAATCTTTAATCCGCCGTGCTCATATTCACAACGTTAACATAACATGTCAAGTTATTAATGTTGCAGTTTTACCCTGTCACTAAACTTTAGTTACAAGACCTTAGGCGTAAACTTTTTTAGGAATTTTTAGTCCGACGTATTCATAAGGTTTCGATAACATGCCAAGGTTATGGTACTGCGTTTTGACTGAGGCACAAAAATTAATAAACAGGCCTTAAGCCCTTTTATCAGTTTTCAATCAACAGTGCTCATATACATAAAATTTTCAGAGAAAGTCAAGTTTACTGTGTTGCGCATTTACTCGAGTACAAAACTATAAACAGCCATTAACTTTCACCCGCTGAACTTGGTGATTCCTCAATTCATCCATTAACAAGTCTTTTAAGTGATTGTATGCTATGGTCATATTGATAATGTTTGATGACAAGTCAGGTTAATGATGTTGCACTTATTAAAGACTTAAAAAGGTGTAGAGGCTAGTAATTATTATTTGAAGTCTAAATAAAAACTCATTTTTAACATGACTCGTCATGAAATCCTTGTGAATATGGCATTTATTTTATTTTGTACATTTTACAAAGCGTATGCACTTTTTTTTTGGCATTTGTTTTAATTTTGTGTTGTACTTGTTACATAGCGTTTCGCATTTTTGTAATGCTTGTGACTTGTGATTGCATTTTGAATTTTTATTTGTTTCACATTTTGGATTGCATTTTGAATTTTTATATGTTTCACATTTTGGATTACTTTTTGACATTTTATGTTTTTGACATGCTATTTTGAAAATTTTGTCTTTTTTAATTTTGCGTTGGTTTTACATTCTTGCATCTTCGGCGGAATTACATTCTTGAAAAATTCAAATACAAGTTAGTAAAAGGTATAATTCAATTAGTGAGAAATACCAGCACATTTTAGTAAAGGGTAGAATTATATGAAATTCCTCTTAAAATGTCCAGCATGTTAACATTTTCTCTGTGCACCAAAGAAGTTCGAATTCCTTTTTATCTTGCCAGCGTTTCTCTTCTGGGTGGATTTGTTGGAATCTGTGCTATCACTCTTTCGATTTTAGCCATAGTTGTTCTCTGCTCTTTCGCAATTTCACTGATTATTTCGTACAGTCACAGTTTTTTCTCTCCCAGAATTGTATTCCAGCGTCTGTCTAATCTTTCAAGTTCGTTTTGTGTTCTGGGAAAGCCAAATAAATTGTTTTCACTAACTGACCAAATTGTTGGCGGGAACAGCGGAGGGCTTCTGCTTGGATTGTTTCTTCTGCTTCCACAAAATTTTCCAAGAACATAATTTTCCTCAAACCACTGAACTACAGAATCTGCATATTCTAGTAAAATTGATTTCACAAAATGAAATGCCCAAAACATTAAAAAAACTGCAACCACACGAAACAAAATACCCAAAACATGGTAAGAAATTCTGTTGAAAGCACAATGAAGGTATACGATAGGAGAAATATATGTTTTTAAAACTTAATACAAGTGTCAAAACTGAAATAAAAAGAAAGAAAAAAGAAATATTCCAAATTTCATTGTTACTTTAGATATTTTGACCTGTTGACATTTCGTAAATTGTACTTGCACTCGGTCAAAAAATATTACTTACAAGGACTCTTTAGTAACTTTTAATCGCTGTGGTCGTATTTATAAGGTTTGCATAACAAATCAAGTTAATAATGTTGCGCTTTCACTTAGGCACCAAATGCTAATTATTGGCCGCTAGGCCTAGGCCTTTTAAATAATTTTTGATAAGCGTAACACTCTTAAATTGATTTGTCATGCAAACCTCATATAATCACAGCATTATAAAAATTACTGTAAATGCATATGCCTAGGTCTCGGGCGTAGCTATTAATGCTTTGTGCTCGAGTAACATTTAAACAGAATTCATTTTATTTTCTATGAAAACTACATAAATATCAGCTCGGAGGACTGAAAACTATCAAAAATCTCTAGGCCTAGGGTCTGCTTAATAGTTCCAACCTCAGAAAAGCGCATTGCAAAAATCTTGGACTTCTATGAAAACATTATGAAAATTAGCACGGCACACTGAAAATTGCTAAACAGGCCCAGTCCTAGGGTTTTCTAATTATTGTTTTGTACCTGACTAAAAGTGTAACATTATCTTTAGTTCTTACTAGCAGGGGTACCCGGTATTTCCCAGGTAAATATTACTATTTCTAAAATCACCAAGTTCAGCGGGTGAAAGTTAATGAATGAAAAAGCTATTTCCGTAAATTTCCAGGAAACTTATTTTAAATATTTTGATTTAGTTAATTTAATTATACGAAGCAAAAAAGAATTTACATTATTTACAGTACATTGTATTTCTGCCTGATAAGGCAACCGTTGGTGGTGAAAGCTAACGTTTATTAATTTGTGTTTTTAATACATCATGAACCGGATATTTTTTCACTTTATTGTTATCTACGGCCTCTAACCTAGACCGTAGGTGCGGTAATGGAGTGCTGTATTGGGATGCAGTTCTTAAGAGTAAAAATTGTAATTTTTTCGAAAATTTTGTATGGGCCCCCTTCACACCGGGCACCGACCCTTTCCGTCTGCGGTCTAAGTTACAATACAATGAGGGAGTGTACTAAATTTGGTCGTTCTAAATTCGAAACTGTAGGTTTTACAAAAATTGGCATGGGGGGGGGGAGGGCTCTAAACCCCTGTCTCCAACCGTTTCCAAAAATCGCCTGCATTCTCAGTTAGAGTACCATGACATAGTATACCAAATTTGGTGGTTTTAAATTGAAAACTGTAGATTTTACGAAAAATTTTTATGGGGAGGGCTCTGACCCCGTGCCTGACCCGTTCCCAAAACCGTCTACCATCTAAGTTAGAGTACCATGAGATAGTATACCAAATTTGGTTGTTCCAAATTGAAAACTGTAGATTTTACGAAAATTTTGTATGGGGGAACGATCTAACCCCGGGCCCCAACCCGTTCCGAAAATTGTCTACTGTCTAAGTTAGAGTACCATGATATGGTATACCAAATTTGGTGGTTCTAAATTGAAAACTATAGATTTCAAGAAATTCTATATGGGGGGGGGGCTCTGAACCCCGGGCTCCGACCCTTTCCAAAAAACCATCTACCGTCTAAGTTAGAGAACCATGAGATAATATACCAAATTTGGTCGTTCTAAATTGAAAACTAGTTTTTACGAAAAAAAATTTATGGGGGGGGGCTCTTACCCCGTGCCCGACCCGTTCCAAAAACCCTCTACCGTCTAAGTCAGAGTACCATAAGATAGTATACCAAATTTGGTGGTACTAAGTTGAAAACGGTATATTTTACGAAAATTCTTTGGGGGGAGGGGGGGTGCTCTTACCGCCCGGGCCCCGATCCGTTCCAAAAACCGTCTCCCGTCTAAGTTACAGTTTCATGATACCAAATTTGGTGGTTCTAATGTGAAAACTATAGATTTTACGAAAATTTTGTATGTGGGGGCTCTTACCCCTCGCGCCTTGACTTATTCCAAAAACCGTCTAGCGTCTAAGTTAGAGTACCATGAGATAGTATACCAAATTTGATGGTTCTAACTTGAAAACTGTAGATTTTACGAAAATTTTGTCGGGGAGGGCATTCTAACCCCGCGGGCCCCGACCCGTTCCAAAAACCGTCTCCCGCTAAGTTAGAATTTCATGACACAAAATTTGGTGGTTCTGAATTGAAAAATAAAAATTTTAAGAAAATTTTGTATGTGGGAGGGGTCTTACCCCCGGGCCTTGATCCGTTCCAAAAAACCTTCTACCGTCTAAGTTAGAGTACCATGAGATAGTATACAACATTTGGTGGTTCTAAATTCAAAACTATAGATTTTACGAAAGTTTGTGTGTAGGGGGGTTACCACCCTTGCCCCGACCCCTTCTGAAAACCGTCTACCGTTTAATTTAGAACACCATTATATAGTATACCCAATTTGGTAGCTCTAAATTGAAAACTTTAGTTTTTACGAAAAAAAATTATGTGCGGGGGTCTCTGACCCCTTGCCCGACCCGTTCCAAAAACCGTCTACCGTCTAAGTTAGAGTACCATGAGAGAGTATGCCAAATTTGGTGGTTCTAAATTGAAAACTGTAGATTTTACGCGGCATTTTATGGGAGGGGGGCTCTTACTCCCGGGCTCCAACCCCTTCCAAAAACCGTCTAGCGTCTAATTTAGAGTTTCATGATACCAAATTTGATGGTTCTGAAATGAAAACTAGATTTTACGAAAATTTTGTATGTGGGGGGCTGTGACCCCCCGGGCCTTGACCCGTTCCAAAAACGGTCTGCAGTCTAAGTTAGAGTACCATAAGATAGTATACCAAATTTGGTGGTTCTAAGATGAAAACGGTAGATTTTACGAAATTTTTATGAGGGGGGCCCGACCCCGCAGGCTCTAACCCCTTTCAAAAACCGTCTAGCGTCTAAGTTAGAGTACCATGAGATAGTATACCAAATTTGGTGGTTCTAAATTGAAAACGGCCTTGACCCGTTCCAAAAACGGTCTGCCGACTAAGTTAGAGTACCATAAGATAGTATACCAAATTTGGTGGTTCTACGATGAAAACTGTAGATTTTACGAATTTTTTTATGAGAGGGGGGGGCTCCGACCCCTTCCAAAAACCGTCTAGCGTCTAATTTAGAGTTTCGTGATACCAAATTTGATGGTTCTGAAATGAAAACTAGATTTTACGAAAATTTTGTATGTGGGGGCTCTGACCCCCGGGCCTTGACCCGTTCCAAAAACGGTCTGCCGTCTAAGTTAGAGTACCATAAGATAGTATACCAAATTTGGTGGTTCTAAGATGAAAACTGTAGATTTTACGAAAAAGTTTTTATTCGGGGAAGTCTGACCCCCCGGCTCCAACCCTTCCAAAAACCGTCTAGCGTCTAAGTTCGAGTACCATGAGATAGTATACCAAATTTGGTGGTTCTAAATTGAAAACTGTAGATTTTACGAAAAAGTTTTTTTTTCGGGGGGGTCTGACCCCCGGGCTCCAACCCCTTCCAAAAACCGTCTAGCGTCTAAGTTAGAGTACCATAAGATAGTATACCAAATTTGGTGATAGTATACCAAATTTGGTGGTTCTAAGATGAAAACTGTAGATTTTACGAAATTTTTTATGAGAGGGGGGGTCCGACCCCGCGGGCTCCAACCCCTTCCAAAAACCGTCTAGCGTCTAAGTTAGAGTTTCATGATACCAAATTTGATGGTTCTGAAATGAAAACTAGATTTTACGAAAATTTTGTATGTATGGGGGGAGGGGGGGGTTGCTACGACTCCCCGGGCCTTGACCCGTTCCAAAAACCGACAACCGTCTAAGTTAGAGTACTATGAGATAGGATACCTGATTTGGCGGTTCTGAATTGAAAACTGTAGTGTGGGGGCTCTGACCAACCGGGCCCCTGACCCGTTCCAAAAACCGTCTACCGTCTAAGTTAGAGCGCTATGAGATAATATACCAAATTTGGTAGTTCTAAATTGAAAACTATATCTTACGGCAATTCTGTAGGGGGGCTGTAACCCCCCCCCCCTCCTCTCTGCAACCGCTTCCCAAAACCGTCTACAGTCTAAGTTAGAATACCACGAGATAGTATACCAGATTTGGTGGTTCTGAATTGAAAACTGTAGATTATGGGGGCTCTGACCAACCGGGCCCTGCCCCGTTCCAAAAACCGTTTACCGTCTAATATTTTTAGTGCCAAAGAAAAAGGTAATATTCCTATCCTGTCTGCGTGTCCAAATTTTATAAATTTGATCAGGGAGCAAGACGTTCGAAATCGTACGTTTTCCTGAATTCGTTTTTGCGACGAATTGACGCAGGCGACGAATTGACGTAGTCGACGAATTGACGCACGCGACGAATTGTCGGGACACCATTCCTGCCGCAGCATCACCGAGCAATTTTTCAAGAGGGTAATGCCTGACCACACACGGCACGGTTCAACTAGGCCTGCCTGCGTAATGTCGACCCCCTTCCATGGCCAGCTCGATCTCCCCGACCTCTCAAAGATCGAACATGTTTGGGAGATGATTGGACACCATCTACGTCCATCCCGGAATGTCGGAGAACTGGACCGGAATTTGGACACCACAGGACAGTATCCATGAACTGTTCTGATAGATAGATAGATAGATAGATAGATGTACATATGTCTGAGGCTTTGTCTACTCTAAGAGGAATATCTGAATGAACTAAAGAAAGTACCAAACCATATTGAGCCCTTGTTGTGCTGTTTCAGTTCTTAAAACGAGTTTAACCCTCTTCATAATCGAAAAGAATCGTCTATTTGCCGTTAAGAGTGGGAGCTAATTCATAACTTTTAATATCCTCCGACTATTTGGGTAGAATTCCTGTTCACAGAAGCAAGAGCTGTAGTAACGTAGGCAGGTATTAAAAATCCCTCGTGTTTGTTTCCATTTTTAGCACGTCTTTTGTAAAAAAAGATTGTGCTTATGTTATCGGTTTGTCCGTCCGTCCTCCTGTAGACACGATACCTCTGCAACTATTAATCCGATTTCAAAAATTCTTTTTGTTTTGGGAAGCTTGAAATATGCGAATGATGATCCTTTATTTCGTTTTTTTTTACGAGGTATAATTTCGCCGCTAGACTGCGTAAATGCAGATGATGTCGAATTCAAAAATACGTTTTATTCCACATACACGTATCTGCTTCTAAATATCCGATTGAAAAAATTATTTTATCTTTCGATTCCATTTATGTCGAATAGTATTTTAGGTATAGTTACTTTTTCTAATTACGCATAGATTTTCCGCTAGGGGGCGTAAAAGTAAATTACGTTTTCTCCGATATCTCTTCTTCTAAAACTCAGATTTGAAAAATTTTTACTTTAGCGGATACAGCTCATGATGGAAAATCTTTTGCATATAATTTCTAATTTTTGGTAAAGAATACTTTGACCACCAGGGGACGTAAGTGTTAATTTTTGCTTCTGATGCATTTTGCCATAAAATCTGAGCTTCTAAAATCTCGATTGAAAAAATTATTTCGTGGACTGATGCCACGCCCGTCGATAAACCTTTCCGAATATTTTCTTCTTAAAATATTCCATGGTTTCTCCGCCAGGAGGCATAGATATATATCTTATTTTTGTCAATATCTCTACTTCTAGGAGTCCGATTTGAAAAAATCCTTCTTTGTTGAATAGTATTTTCAGTGTGACATGTTTTTCCTATAATTTAAAAATTTTCAAGTAATTCATAGACTTTCCGCTGGGGGCGTAAAGGTAAATTGAGTTTCCACCTATATCTCTGCTTCTAAATCTACGATTTGAAAAATTCTTTCTGCACCGGATACAGTTCCTGCTGGGAATACCTTTGCACATAATTTCCAATTTTTGTAAAAAATGGTTTGGCCACCAGGGGGCGTAAGTCTTAATTTCCGATTCTGATGTATAGCAGCAAAACATTAGCTTCTAAAATCTCGATTGAAAAAAAAGTCGTTTGTAGACCGATACTACTCATGTCGACAAACCTTTTTGGAACATTTTCTTCTTAAAATAATGCATGGTTTCTTCGCCATGGGGCGGAGATGTATATCGTATTTTTATCAATATCTCTACTTATAGGAGTCCGATTTGAAAAATTCCTTCTTTGTCGGATAGTGTTTCTGATGCGAAATGTTTTTCATATAAATTCAAAATTTTCAAAGAAATCATAGACTTTCTGCTAGGGGGCGCAAAGGTAAATTGCGTTTCCAGCATTATTTCTGCTTCCAGAACTCCGATTTGAAAAATTCTTCCTGTATCGCATACAACACCTGATGGAAAATATTTTTCGTATAATTTCTAGTGTTTGGTAATGAATGGTTTGGCCACCAGGGGCATAAGTGCTAATTTCTGGTTCGAATGTATTTGCAGCAAAATCTGGGCTCCTGAAAACTCGACTAAAAATTTATTTTTCTTGGACCGATACCGCCCATATTGAAAACCCTTTTGAGAATAGTTTCTTCCTAAAATAATGTATGGTTTTCCCACCAGGGGGCGTAAAGTCACATCTTATTTTTTTCATATCTCTGTTTCTAAGAGTCCGATTTGAAATATTCTTTCTGCGTTGAAGAGCGTTTCCGGTGCAAAATGTTTCTCATACAAATTCATATTTTTCTTAACGCACACGTCTGCAACCAGAGGGTGTAAGCTCACGATTCCGTTTACGACAATATCTGTGGGATTAAAAATCCGATTGAAAAATGTCTTTCCTCCGTCAGATACTATTATTTTCCGTACCAGTTCCATTGACTTTGAATAGCTTTGATGAATTTAATTTGCGTCGGAACGGGTTCAAAAAACGTGCTTATTACACCCGAAAATTCGGTGTCATCTTTCTTGTCGCTTCTCACATCACATAAGATTCATGACTTTACAATTGTACGAATCACAGATTTTTTAAAGTAAGAGTCTAAGTCAGTGGTCGTCAACCTGGTCCCTACCGCCCACTAGTGGGCGATTAAAACTCTAATGGTTGGCGGTGGGAGTTTTAGTCCATTGTTACAAATTTTGTTCTTCCGCCACATATCGAATACATTGCTAACAACTTCGCGAGTTTGACTTTTTAAAATAAGCTTTTGCAATTTACTTTTGAATTCTATCTCTAAACTTTGAATATAAGTAATAATTAAAACAAGGTAATCCGTAAATACAGAGTGTTGAGGATAACACAAAACACGTTTTATTAATGGTGTAGATCACGCACAAAATCATATAAGAAATTAAATGCAAAAAAATGTTTCTCTTCTTGTAGAGAATGTTATCTCCATAGCTAAAACAACACAACGTTAAACAAGAGAGCAAATATAATTTCGATAGTAGTGGATACCAAAAACTCTGTCAAAATAAAAAAAATGCCTGCATTATATCCAAATATGTGGAAAATGATATTCAATTTATTGACACCTTTCCCTACCTCATATCTTGTAGAATCAGGCTTTAGTGCTGTTAATCATATTATCACCAAACAGAGAAACCGTCTGAATATATATCACCGAAAGAGGAGACCTTTCGTTTGTTCCTTACGAACATCGAACCAGATATCAAATATTTAGTTTCGCAGCATCAGCCTCAAGGATTTCATTAATCATTAGTTAAAGATAATTGCAATAAACTTTATTGTTTTAACATTTAACTTTCATTTTCTTCAATTTAACTAGCTGCCGCACCAGTAGGCCCTGTATCGACGAAGATGCAGAAATTCATTAAATTGAAGTTATCTATTTATAAACATACATAAAGTATAAATAAAAAGAAAAATTTAAGTACATATTTTTAAGAACCCTTCCCTCTAAAAAATCACTTCGCACTTGCGCTAAATTGAGTTACTGCGGCACCGGTGGGCGGTAAGGAAATTTTACCATCAACAAAAATACAAAAGTGGGCGGTAAGAAAATTTTACCATCAACAAAAATGCAAAAGTGGGCGGTAAGAAAATTTTACCCTCAACAAAAATACAAAAGTGGGCGGTAAGGAAATTTTACCATCAACAAAAATGCAAAAGTGGGCGGTAAGAAAATTTTACCCTCAACAAAAATACAAAAGTGGGCGGTAAGGAAATTTTACCATCAACAAAGATACAAAAGTGGGCGGTAAGGAAATTTTATCATCAGCAAAGATACAAAAGTGGTCGGTAAGGATATTTTACCACCAACACAGATACAAAAAGTGGGCGGTGAGGAAATTTTACCATCAACACAGATACAAAAGTGGGCGGTAAGGAAATTTTACCGTCAACAAAGTACAAAAGTGGGCGGTAAGGAAATTTTACCGTCAACAAAGATACAAAAGTGGGCGGTAAGGAAATTTTACTCATTAACAAAGATGCAAAAAGTGGGCGGTAGGTATTAAAAGGTTGACGACCCCTGGTCTAAGTGATACGGTAATTTAACTTTGTCTAGAAATACTTCACAATCCCTACTGCTCAGAGTCCGTTGTGTTCTTGCATGAGTCGAGAGAGAGAGGGGGGGAGCTAACACTCTTTGAAAGTACAGTCGAATCTGCCTAAAACGGAATCTGTCAGAAGCAGAAATCTGCTTAAAACGGAAATGTTTTCAGGACCGCTGAACTGTGTATGGCATGAATACATTACTAAAGCGGAATCTGTCTAACGCTGAAACGGAAGCCATATTTTTGAACTCAAGAAAAGAAAAACCTACTTAATGCGGAATCGGTACTAAATACAGTAGGTAAACCAACAGGACACGAGCCCCAGGAAACCGGTTTTCTCGCCTTGCCGTCGGCGGCGCTGACACTTTGAGGGCGGGTGAGGGGTGGAAATAAAGAGGAGAAAGGAATTTCCAACAAGAAATGAGCGGTGGAGTTCGAGAAGCTGATAAGTGGAACTTGTTGGAGGGAGGAGGCACCTCCTGACCTGGCGGACAGACTCCGAAGTCCGACCTCCAACTCAGACAGTGACGAAGTGCATGTTAGACACGATCATGTTAGCGTGCTTTCTCCATACGTAGATGTAAAGAAAATTCCAAACCCTACTGAAATCGCAATAATGGCCAGCAGTAATCGTAAACCGTACAACGTATTGACCCTTGAGCAGAAAACGGAAATTATTGAGCAGTATGACAAAAGTGTTTCGGTTAAAGAACTATGTGAGCTATTTAAATGTGGTAATACCCACATTTACACGAATTAAAAAAGTGAAATAAAAGAAGAATGGGCTGAAGGCGCAAATAATGAAAGAAATAGAGGAATAGAAAACGAAGATATTGATGACATAGTATGGACATGGTTTGTGGATGCACGTTCAAGAAATCTACCAATATCAGGTTCGATTTTACAAGCCAAAGCTCTTGAAGTAGCAGAAAAGTTGGGGAAGAATTCGTTCAAAGCTTCGAATGGTTGGCTGGTCAGTTTTAAAGAAAGACATAGCATTGCCTGTAAAGTTTTTTGCGGTGAAGCCAAAAACTTTGATGAAAACGCGGTAAACATATGGCAGGAAATCTCTAGAATGTAAAGTGTGAATACAAAAAACAGGATATTTTCAACTGTGATGAGACAGCAGTGTTTTTTCGTGCAGTGCCAACAAAACCACTCTGCGTATCAGGAGACAAATGCATCGGCGAAAAACATGCAAAAGAACGTCTCACTATTTTTTTCTGCTGTAATATGGAAGAAGTTTGAAATGCCTCTGGTGATAGGAAAAGCGGCAAAGCCGAGATGTTTTAAAAACGTCAACATCAAAGACCTCCCAGTGATATGGAAGGCAAACAGAAAATCGTGGATGACAGCGAAAATAATGGAGGAGTGGCTTTACATGTTCAACAACAAAATGAAAGAACAAAATAGGAAAGTCATTTTATATTTAGACAATGCTACTTGTCACCCTCATATTACATGTACAAATGCCAATTTGACATTTTTACCAAGCAACACAACAGCTGTAACACGACCACTCGATCAAGGAGTAATTTACACTGTGAAAATTAAATATCGAACGCTCCTTTTGCAATCTCTCATTGCTAGTATGAATAGCAGCAACAGCGTGAATGAACTTGCAAAATCCGTAAATGTGTTAAATGCAATTAATTGGCTAGCTAAAGCTTATCGAGATGTTTCGCCCTCACAATATAAAAGTGTTTTCGCAAAGCAGGATTTGTTACAGGTATTTGTGATGATACTCTGCATTTAGAAGACGAATTTCTGCAACATTTATTGAACAAAGTTACTTCAGAAAACATACAAGCGCATGAATTCGTTAACTCAGACAATGAGGTTTGCACTGAAGCAGGCATTCACAATATTGATGACTTAATAGATGAGAAAAACGAAGTCGAGAATGAAGTGAACATAGAAAATGACATAAGAACTTATGATGACCTTTTACAAACTATATTCATAAGTTGCAAGACTTCAGTCTTCTTGCTAATAATGCTAAATTGTTAAACATGATTAGCGGTGTTCGATGTGAAGTTGAAAAACGTATTTGCGAAAAAAATCAGAAGCAAGCAACTATTAAAGATTATTTTAAATAATGAAGAAGCATGGATGTACGTATTATATACTGGCGTGCAAAAATTAAGGACGAGACGGTTTTTCGAATGTAACGTCGTGCAGAAGTGCTCCACATCGAATCAAACTGACCCAGTCTCCATGAATTGTGGGCGGCCACTATGATCTTGATCCAACACTGACCCAGTCTCCATGAATTGTGGGTGGCCACTATGATCTTGATCGAACACTGACCCAGTCTCCATGAATTGTGGGCGGTCATTACGATCCTGATCCAACACTGACCCAGTCTCCATGAATTGTGGGCGGTCACTATGATCTTGATCGAACACTGACCCAGTCTCCATGAATTGTGGGCGGCCACAATGATCTTGATCCAACACTGACCCAGTCTCCATGAATTGTGGGCGGTCACTATGATCCTGATCCAACACTGACCCAGTCTCCATGAATTGTGGGCGGTCACTATGACCTTGATCCAACACTGACCCAGTCTCCATGAATTGTGGGCCGCCACTATGATCTTGATCCAACACTGACCCAGTCTCCATGAATTGTGGGCGGTCACTATGACCTTGATCCAACACTGACCCAGTCTCCATGAATTGTGGGCGGCCACTATGATCTTGATCCAACACTGACCCAGTCTCCATGAATTGTGGGCGGCCACTATGATCTTGATCCAACACTGACCCAGTCTCCATGAATTGTGGGCGGCCACTATGATCTTGATCCAACACTGACCCAGTCTCCATGAATTGTGGGCGGCCACTATGATCTTGATCCAACACTGACCCAGTCTCCATGAATTGTGGGCGGCCACTATGATCTTGATCCAACACTGACCCAGTCTCCATGAATTGTGGGTGGCCATTACGATCCTGATCCAACACTGACCCAGTCTCCATGAATTGTGGGCGGTCACTATGACCTTGATCCAACACTGACCCAGTCTCCATGAATTGTGGGCGGCCACTATGATCTTGATCCAACACTGACCCAGTCTCCATGAATTGTGGGCGGCCACTATGATCTTGATCCAACACGGACCCAGTCTCCATGAATTTCTGGGGCAAGTGGCGGATACTAGGACGAGGTTGTGGGGTTTTCCAATACTTAGTCCGGAAATGCCGTTACGTTTGTATATCAGATTTTGTTTCGATGAACCAAGCGACGCACTGCGCTCTCTCTTGCGGAACCACATTTTCATAGAGCAGCACCTGCTGCGTCAGTGAGGGACGTATAACAAAAAAACGATAATGTCCATTAAAACTTTGATATTTACAGTATATTACACTTACGGACAATAAAATTTGCGCACCTAGAAGAAAACACGCTACAACCGCGAAACTTTGCAAGTAGCTAGAGTGTGTGCTGGTATGCAAATGATCCATGTTTCGTGCGTGTGCGCATGACCGCACACCCTTTGGTGGCGCTGCAAGCACAAACCGGCAGCCTTATAAACAGGCGTGTAGTCGATGCCCCATGAAAGCGAAAAGCACCGTCCGACTCAAGCAAGAGTACAGAGTGGCCAGAACGCCGGGTACACGCCAGAAAGGTCGATTTACGCAACTTACGGACTCTAAGAGAGGCCTGATCATAGGGCTGAGAACCGCAGGGTGGTCGGCGCGCCGTTATAGCCAGCCACGTGAATCGTTCTGAACATACCGTCCGACTGTGTTGGGAGCAGTGAACACGTGACGGCACTTCCACGCAGCGGGGTGGCTACGGGAGGACCAGGAGGACCACCGGTAGAGAGGATCGACGGATCTTGCGACAGGCACGAACAGATCCCACGGGGATACGGTCCACTATACAAGCAGATGTAGCGGCTCCTGTGTGCCCACGAACATTTTCCCGACGCCTCGCCGAAGCGAATCTGCGACCCCAGCGCCCCTTACGTGTGCTGCCATTAACACCGCAATATCACCGGCTCCGTGTACAGTAGTGCCAGGCCAGAGCGACGTGGAACGCCACAGACTGGCGACATGTGCTGTTTAGCGATGAGTGCCGCTTCGTTTTGGGGGGCAGATTATCATCGTGTCCGGGTGTGGAGGTCCCCGTGTCAACGGCAAAATCCCAACCTCGCTATCGAGTGCCACACCTTCTCCCGCTACAGGCATTATGGTCTGGGGAGCCATTGCCTACGATAGCCCATCGGCTCTAGTAGTGGTACGTGGATCATTGACGGGCCAGCCGTATGTGGATGAGATCCTAAGGCCTCATGTGGTCTCATTCCTGGCAGGGATTCCAGGCAGGGCCTGATTTCTGCACGTGCACAGGCCCTCAGAAGTTGGAGGGGCCTCCAAACTACCTTAATAATAATATACATTTTCAGAACCAAAATATATTTTTAGTTATAGCACAAAATTACTATGCCGCCCCGGTAGCGCGGTGGTCTAAGGCGCTGGCCTCTGATCATTCGTCCGTAAGGGGTCCGGGTTCGAATTCCGGTCAGGCATGGATGTTGTGTTGTCTTACGGCACTGACTCTCTCCCTTCCCTGGAACCAGTGACCCTAAATTAGGGACGGGCGACTGCTTATAGCCCATTGAGTTGCTCACGGTGGTCGTTAAACCTCCAATCAAAAAAAAAAAAAAAAAAAAAAAAAAAGTTACTATACATTTGGTTTCAAAATTTCGGATGAGATTTTGGAAACAAAATTATTACTATTTCATATAATAAAACTCAAGCGTTGTGTTGCGCTGTGATCGGCCAGTGTAACATCTTAATCTGACCCTTATTTGTAACAATAAAAATGAAATGGGAATAGCCTAAATTGGGAGCAATATGGTATAGTATACATGAAAAACATTTCAGCAAACATGTATAATTTACTAAAAATATTTTTATTATTAATATTAGTCTTGTGTGAACAAAAATTGTGAATCAATATTCATAATTATGTAGGGTTTATTTTTACATAAATAAAAATGCAGAAAAAGTTTAATTGACACTACTTTATTTAAAGACTTGTAATAATCTACATGGAGTGTTGCAATAATTACTTACAAATGTGTGTGGTCAGCTGTAAGACTTTGTGAGGAATTGCTTCTTACAGCTTAAACTACCATGGGTCGATCGTTTCCATTAAATTTATGGTAAACTAGGTGTTTTAAATTATATCTCTGGGAGGATAGTTATTTGTTTCCGTAAATGATACTATAAAACAAAAAAAGAATTCCAGAGTAATTAACGTTACAGCTGTAAGCTCTGCGGGTGCGAAGAAGTACAAGCGGTGTGAATTCTTATCTATTTCATGCCACAATGGCTGTAAAGTTGACGAGCATGTGAGACGTGTTTTGTAGTTTTTACTACAAGAAAAACTGCTCGCAAGAAAAATATTTACCAGTAAATATTCTTTTCGACTATTTGACTGAAAATTTTAATCAACGGTGCCCCAGACATAGGACGTGCACAGGGCATCAACTGACCTAAGTCGGGCCCCTGATTCCATGTGCGTTAATCCAGCAGGATAATGCACGCCCGCACACGGCTCGGGTTGCTCTAGGACTGCGTACGTCATGTCCAGACACTTCCATGGCCTGCTCGCTCCCCGGACATGTCCCCTATCGAGCATGTGTGGGACCAGTTGAAACTCCGACTGCCGCCGTGCCTCACTATCCGGGATTTGGAGCACACCGTCCAACACGTGTGATGGGCCAGTCTGCCGCAGGACAACATCAGGCGTCTGTTCGTCTCCATGCCGGACCGTATTGCAGCATGTATCGCTGCACGAGGCGGTGCGACGCGCTATTGCAGATGACTGGACTGCGTGCCACAGATACTTCTGTAATTGACCTGCAGCTCTGTTTTTGACATCATGTGTATCATTCATCTGTATCATTACGTCCATAAAATTTCAGTTCAATCCATTGCTTCGTACTTAGTGCGCAAATTTTATTGTCCGTGAGTGTATGCAACAAATACCATGAACTTACATAGTACAGGATGTCCGTAATAAATGTGCAAATTCGTAAAGAAACTTTGTGGACACCGTGTATTATTTCACAAAACTTTAAAATATACAATTTAAATTCGATAGCTATAACAGGTTTTTTCTTAAGAGGTCCACAGACTGATACATAGACATCGTACAATCACCTGCACAATAATTTAAATATCCGGTTTCTTACCGTAACACAATACACTGAAGAGCAATTGAATTAGAGATACCTGTCTAGTAACGTGTAGCACCACCACCTTTCGCCTTGATGACGGCGGCGATTCGCCTCGGCATGGACTCGACAAGACACCGGAAGCGTTGGGAGGCCATACGGATCCACGACCTCTGAACAAGCTCCCACAGTTCATGAAGATTTGATGAAAGGGGGGTCAGAGCCTCGAACATCTCTCTCGATGGCATCCCAGATGTGCTCGATGGGATTGAGTTCAGGTGACCTAACTGGCCAAGCAAGCGAGGTCACGCCGGTGGAGCGTTCATCAAACCATTCGGATACAATTCGGGAGCGATGGCACGGTGCATTGTCTTGTAGCAGGATGAGGTCCCCAGTGGGATGTTGAAGACGCACAAACGGAAGCAAATGGTCGTCCAGGATATCCCGGTAACGTTGACCTGTGAGGGACGATGTCAAACGTACCAGGGGTCCCATTTCAGTACACGTAAACAGTTCCCAGCACCCCCAACAGCTTGAAGAGTACCCTGCTGGCAAGAAGGATCCATCGCTTCATGTGGTTTGCGCCGTACTCGTATCCTGCCATTCACATGTACCAACGTAAATCTCGACTCATCAGTCCAGGCAACATTTTTCCACATGTCCAGGGTCCAGTGGCGATGTGTCCGCGCCCATGCTAATCTTTGCACCCTGTGATGTGCGGTCAGCAGCATGGTACCCTCGTGGGACGATGGCTTCTGTATCCCATAACGAGGAGATGGTTCTGGCTGTTTGTGGATGCTTACACGTTTTTGTGCACCAGCGTTAAATTGTCGAGTGATTACTTGCACTGTTGCCCGTCTATCCGCTGTTTACAATGCGAGCTAGCCGACGATGACCCTCGCTCATCCGCACGCTGTTGTCCATGGCGATTGGTTGGCCCTTGCAGGGATAGTTGTACCGGATTCGATGTACTCACGGTGCACCCGTGACACAGTGGCTCGTGAAAATCCCAGTGCCTGCACGACTTCCGAGATGGAGTGACCCATTCTTCGGGCCCCGAGAATTTTCCACGATCAAATGCGCTTAGATCCTTCGTCTTCTACCCATACTGCGTCCGACTCTTTACTGTTTCCCGTCGCATCACCCCTTCTTATATTGTCGGATCGCTGCATACGTCATGTCGTTTTCCGTTTACAAGGCCGCCCACAGCGCCACATTTGCATAACGCCAGCTGTCTCTAATTCAATTGCTCTTCAATGTATATACTAATGTTATATATAAAAAAAAAGTCATTATGGCTTCTGCCCCCTTTTTTTACCCGACCACTCCCCCCCCTCTAGAGTAAATTTCTGGATCCGTCCCTGGCCACAATAACCACATTTCATGCGATATGCTACCCCACAATATGCGATATTTCTGATAGACGATTGAAATTATATAATTAAACCTGAAGTGTTCCCGCGAATCTCTCCTATTACCAGAATGTTTCTTGTCCATACGGATAGAGAAAAAGAAAGAACGAAAATGGAGTTTTTTCCGTAAATATACGAAAGGAATTGTGGAAAGGTTTCTGAAAATTCAGATTACTACGAGTACAAAATCCAATCCGTGCAATTCAGGTTTACTTTCCGACATTTTCACGAGAAAAGGTTGTATCAGAAATACAGTATGCTTTGTTAATTCACGAAAGAAATGACAGAAAATTGCTCGTGAATTTCAGAATTTTTTTACAGTGCAGTGATAGCACCTCTTTTGAGCCTTCAATTTTTAAAGTTTATTTTTTTATTTAATAGGGATTTTTAAAGTTTATAGTTTATGGTGCGGCGTGTGTTTAAGAAGAATGATCTATTTCGTATTAAAGTCCAACCTACGGAAGGACGGGCTGAAGCAGAGTCCAAAGCTTGACAACGTGTATGAGGGAGTTAACATGCTTCTGCTTCACAGGGAATGACGTCAGAGTGCAACGACATCGATATCCACAGCAATTCATCGACTTCCAACGGAGGAGGGAGTTATTCCTTCAAAAGCTGGAAAAATCAGTTAGCCATGTAGCGGAACATGTGGAGCCGCTGCAATAGCACAATACGCCTTTGATGTTGGTAGGAGTTACCGTAGGAACAGAAAGAGCATTCATCGAAGTGGCTGTGGAATTCGACCGGCGACCCAAGAAAGGGAGGATCTTATTCACATGTAGACTGGAGTTGATACACTTCAGAAACCACACTGGCGACCATCCAAACGATGTGTGACTTCCGCTGGCTCTCATCCTAACTTGTAATATTTTTTAAGTTAATGGTTTCCTTAAGCATTTATCTATCAGCCGTATCTTGGAAAGTACTGAAGTTTCTTAACGTTGATTGCTCCGGATAGCCAGCACAAAATCCTTGACTATACAATGAGCAAAATTAGGCGGCAAAATGGCCAGAAGAGATAGTCTATTCACTCACATAAATTCGTGGTTATTGGTCTTCCAAGAATAACAGCACTATGCTTCAAGTTAGTGCTGTTATTACTTGGAAGACAAAGAATACACTACCGTTATTAACTTCAGTAGTCTCAATGCGAAAGCTGAACCTCTATCATATGAGGCTCAAAGTGTATATAAACTATATTGACAAAAGTCACCTGACACTTAGAAGAGAAACACAACATAGCATTTATTGACATACATTAGTACAGGTGTCGGTCCACCTTTTTGGCCTTAATGCATACACTGGCCCTTCGAGACATGCTTTCGACAAGGTTTTGGAACACAGCGATAGGTATGCGCTTCCATTCAGTACCTTAACGCTTTGCCGCTTTAATTGTTGATTAGTAGAAAGCCTTGGTTCCAAACTTCTTATGCTGGGCTCTAATTCATCCCATAGGTGCTCTGTGGGATTAAGATCAAGGCTCTGTGCTGGCCAGTCCACACACGATACTAACGGAATTGTATCGCCAAACCACGCCGTAACAGTCCTTGCTTTATGGCTCGGTGTTTTATCCTGCTGGTACCAACATAGAAGCTCAGTTTCTATAATATTGCCACAGAGTTGGTAGGGTATAATTGTCCAGAATATCGAGGTAGAACGTGCTGGTTAACAGATTTGTCCCACGATAAGCAATGGGCCGGGACCATACCACGAAAAACACCCCCCACACGAGTACAGTGCCAGCTCCAAAATTGGCCGTAGGAGACAGTACACTGTGGTAAAATAGCGTTTCCCCGGCTACCGCCATGCCCGCACACTGCCATCAGACTGATGGATCGTGCATCTGGATTAATTAGTCCATAGGATCCGCTTTCCATTGATCTGCGGGCCACGATTAATGTTCTTCGCATCATGCTAAACGACGAGTAGCATTCCGAGTCGAGATGAGAGAAGGCTTATGAGCAGCCGCATGGACCGTGCGTATTCCCAGCCCATAGAATGAGGTTCTCTGCGAACGGTACGTGTACATACCGAGGTTCCAGCACTTTTACTCACCTGTACACTGGTGTCTTGTGCAGTACTCCATCGATTAACTGTAACGACTCTCCTGCGGCTTCGACGTCCTCTATCACTGATTTTCTTTGGTCTTCCTGTACGTTTTGCGGTTCCATGCACGCCGTGTTTTCTTCCATTTATTCAGTACATCCAAAACGTGTTGAAAACTTGTGTATGTTTAAACGCCTCTCGGTTTCTCTTATGGACAATCCACTAATATAACACCCAACAATCTTTTCTTTCTCAAAGTCAGTTCTCTCTATCTGCAACATTTTCAATCGACCTCACAGCGCGATATAATCGCGGTCAGCTACTGGCTAGTTTTTAATGCCGTTGCAGACTTATTTTTCTGTGCCTCGCAACTTTTAACAACGCAGCAGAATCAGATTACATTTGCGTTTGAAGGGGTGTCCGGTGACTTGTCAATATAGTGTATACCTGAAGGAACAATTTTCCAACAAGATGGGGCTCCCCGCACTTTTGCCAATGATTTTCGCACATTCTTGGATGACCACGCGTCACTACGGGGATGGATTGGGAGAGGATCAATGTTCATTGCATGGCCCCGTCAGATCACTAGAACCTAACTCCACCCTGAATTTTTCCTGTGGTGGTTTGTTTCAAGAACCAGGTGCACCCTACACCGGTATATGAAAATCTAGAGGACTTACGCAACCAGAATTTGTGTGTTGCAATCAACAACGTGGCACCACAAATGCTTCCCAACACGTGGGCTGAGGTAGAATACCGGTCGGACCAGTGGAACTCATGTTAGAAGTTTATTAGACATGTAAAAAAACAAAAAACAAAAATTCTCAGTTTTATTGCATCTGGAAAAGTTCCGAATTTATTATACTTCCTTTTATTACACGTCTAAGAGGGACACCCTGAATGGTATATGAACATGGTTTCATCAAATATATTATGAGCCACGCAAGAGTTGCGCTAATCTACCCACACTTTTCGCTGGTCGCACCACACATTATATGCATCGTTCTTATCTTGTCAAACATTCACATGTCATTCAACCTGAACCTCAAGACTGTTCCTACATAACATTCATCGAGTGAGCAAAATAGGACGTTGGGGTTGAAACGCCGAAGAAAGAAGAATCAAAAATATACTTGGTAAAAAGAAGCTTAAAATGAGGATTCGAGAATTTTAATATACCCCATAAACATCCGTTGAAACACTTCACACTGACTGGAGGAATGGAGCCCTCCATTCCTCCCAGGTTAGTATACATTGCTGCATATACCAGCCATGTAGTCAATTACTACTGACCACTGATCATGGTCAACGTCTTTTGGAATGGTACTGCTGCGAGTTGGCCGGACAGTTGAAGTACAGAATGGTATCAAGTGGTCTTTAGTTGATGAATCTCTCTTTTATTTCAGAGGTCTGATGATTGGCTCATATACGTGTGCCAACGACGTGATGAACGCATTGAACTCGAAGCCATTGTGAAAAGCTATACTACACACACTGCTGATGTCATGGTGTTTGGAGCAATCTGTTACGATCGCCATACATCGTTGGTGTTCTAAATCAACTGCAATCTGACTGCTCGCCACTATGTCGCCATGATTCTTCAAACCCACGCTCTCCCCGTTTTTACTGGTCAGCATGCAAGCAATTTTTATCATGGTAACGCCAACATAAATACTGCGGAGGTTTCATCTGAATGTCCTTCAGGTATAGATGTGCCGCCTTTTCCAACCCGGTCCCCGGATTTCTCCACAATCGAGCGCGCGAGGGCCATAATTTGACACCATCTGCAGATTCACCAGCGGCGAGAGACGAATCCCTGCTGTTCCGAGGGATCTTTTGCCAGAAATACTACAAAAGCATATTGGACAACTACACAGTTCTAACTTTTTGCCGAAATGCATGTCGCATAGCTCTCTCAATGTCGTTGAATATACACTGCCAGACAATAAGCGGGACGGATGACAATAACAACGATAGCAACCATCAAAATGGAAGGCAGGAAAATGTGGAAATTAGCATAAGTGCAGGATACAGTTAGACGCGTTGTGCGTATGCAAATTTTGGATTGCCGAACTTGTTCGTGACGTCATAAGCGCTGATAAGAGATATAAAGGATTTGGCACGTATTGACCGTTGTTGTTCAAACGCAGGAGTTGAAAGAGAAAGAATCAATTGGCTCCAACTTGCAATTTTCAGTATGTCTTCCCGACATCACCTAGATGATTTTACGTGTGGCCGTATTGGCGTGGCAAGATTGAAGAAGGGCGAAAAAATAACAGATGTTGCCAGGGAGTTCGACGTCAGCCACGGTGTTGTTTCGAGGCTTAGGAAATCTGCTCAAACAAATGGAGAGTGTAGAAAACGTCACGGGGGAGGT